>OX419192.1:8377500-13177500 GCA_948465475.1 Thalpophila matura
TCGACATATTACAGGAAAGTTTACAAGGTAAAGTCCGTGTCAATAGATATTGTGAACTATAAACGATATCAGTATGGTAAATTTCAAAATTTGATGGATTTGTATAGAAAGTTTGTTTATATAGGTAGTTGATAAGTTCTTTTGACTTGACATGCAATTTTCAATAGGTAAAAATAACCACTGCAAAGTATGGCAGGTTTACTAGTAAAATTTTATAATTATTATAATTATAATTATAAAAGCCTTTTTAAAAGAAAATATATCTGTGATAAAATATTGAAAGGGGATTCTAAATTTCAGTAACCTTTACGTGACATACATACTTAGATGAATTTTGTTTACAAATAACTCCAATAAGCTAAAGCAATATCAAAGTCTATAAAAAAGAGCTTTATCTCCCGTTACAGCTTCATAAAACAGTATTCATACTTCTCACGTAAATAGCACTAGAAAGCTATCAGTTTATATTAAACTTACAGTTTCTGTATTATTAGGGAATCACTAGATTTTATAGAGCATTAAGTGAAGCCACTGCGGCTATTTCTTTTCATTTTAATATATTGCTCCGTTTGTAAGGCAGTTATAAAATACATTACTACACTAGGTAGGTATATAATTTTAGTATTTTTTTATAACCTTAAGGATTTACAGTCCACGTTTATATTTTTATTATTTTGCTATATTGTTTCTTGGAACGTCTAAAATTGAAACTAAATATTTGGCTATCAAAAAGATAAATGAATTTTGGCAAACCATTATTTTTTTTGCATGAAAAAATTGTATGACGTTTGTGATTATGTTTCATTTTGGGTCTGATCTATGTACGCTAAATAGAAAAATAGGAAAAACATAGGGGATTTTTATAAAAATATTATTAAACTAGGCTTTTTCCTGCGATTCCGTCCGTGGACTACAATGGAATGACCAGTTTAAATGACCTCCGTAGTATAGGCTAGTTATAAACCCAAGGGGTGGTTTATAAATAAAATAAAATAAAAGAGCCTTTTTATTCCAGTAGTTTGTAGGTACATTAAAAATTTATAATTTTGAAAATAAGTACTACATCTGGTTTATCCCACCGAAGTTGGACCCCAAGCTATCGAACTGTGGAAATCCTATTGAAATCCGTTCAGAACTTTTTGCGCGATGCGCGTACAAACAGAAAAATCTTTTTCGTATGGTTATGTCCCATAGTACCCCAAAAAATATTTTTTTGACCTACTGGGAGATACAACATAGTAATACATAATAACAACAAAATAATAATACAGTACATATCTAGGATCCCATTTCAACCACCGTTAAAAAGCTCAAATGAAATTCTAGCCTACTTCCATTCTTCTACGAATGAAACGCTCGGTTAATGGAGATGTTTGATTCTTATTCAACACCCACACTGCCCAAAAACAGTAATTATGTAAATGAAAACATGTTTACCCTTTACAAATTCTGGTTGAACTTTTTACGAGGAAAAAAGATTTTTTAACAGTTTTTCTCTCAGATTATTTATTTTTGGATACCCCAATCCGATTCAACGTAGCGTCCAATTTTCGGATATAGGAGTTAAGCAGCGTGCCGCGAAAAATTTGAAACTTCCAACGCCTATTCCAAAGGAAATTGGAAAAGCTAAGCCAAACATCCGGTGGTACAGGATATTGCTTTTCGGAAATGAAAAATGGGTAATATGTAGACAGGTTATGATTTCACGTCATGCCAACTTGAAGTGGCAGGTAAAGACATGTTATCATTGTTAGAGGAACGATCGAAAGATTATATTGTGACTGTGAGAAGATAAGGCCTTCCAAGAACTTTATTAACAGGGTACAGCTGCCGTGGTTGCATGCCGCCCTGTTGCGCCAACTTATTAGTAAGTAATACCAAGGCATGCGACCACGGCTATAGCTACCCTGGATATTAAAACGTTGATTTTTTAATTTTTTTCACAACACTGGAAGTCTAGACAAGAATTTTAGGTTTTATGACAGGATTATCTTCTTGTTTCATGCTTTTCAGTTGGATTTTGGTCGTAGTCGGCTTTTAGTTTATAACTTATTTTTTTTATGATCCTGGTGCGATAATTTGATTAAACTTTCAACTTTTATTTGGATCAAATGAAAATTATTATTTGGACCAAAAAATTGAGGTAAAAAGTGATAAAAATTAAATAAATATTATAAATAAATAATTCGGATCGACGGACGCTGCGACGTGACTTAAGATGTCAAGCTCATTAGTGCACGTAAGATATTATCTGTGCCCTATTTGCCAAGTAATTTGTAAGGGTCATCCGAGGGAAATAGGTCACCTTGGTACTGTAAAGGTGGCGTATGTGGAACTTGTAGCTATTTATATGTTACCAGAGCGAGAATGCCGCCCATTTGCATATTTGTAGCTAAGCACCGCCGATCCTAAATGACTGAACGGATTTCCACGTGTCCACTTTATTGGCCAACCCGTAAATAAAAAAAACCGGAACAGTCGCTGTGGTTTCCGAACAAATAAACGTTTAACCCCGATGCACAGGGTACTTAATGTGGATATAGGCCTATAAAATGTAAGTACCTATGATTGATAAAATAATGTTAGAAATCCATTTACGAATGTATCTGTGTCCATAGAAACTGGATTTTTTTACGAAACAAATCGACCAACTGAAAATTAAGTCGACCAGAACCGTTAAGGCACACATTTTTGTTTAAACTTTATCTACCTTAAAAACTTCAAATTACGTTTTATTTTTTTGTACCTTATACCTATAGTAAAAATGATATTTAGGGTTTTTTGTACGGTTGTTTATTTATAGAAAACCTTAAACCGTATTTTTAACGGAGTCAACTTTTCCTCGATATCTGAATTACAGAGTAATACAATTTGAGCTCTACTTCAGACAAAATTGTGTTCAAGCGTAACATTTATATGCAGCGTGCAGCATAATATCTACGAGCTTTATCTTTCATAATGAAATATTAATTTGAGTCCTTTTGCTTAGTAAAATCTTAATTCACAAAATCGACAATTTACGAAAAACTTTGCTAAAGATGCATTGCGCTTCGACACTCTGAGGTACAATCTTCTGACTGACTCAAATTAAATACCGTTGCATAATTAATACCGAATTCCCTTAGTTAAGTCTGAGCAAAACCTAAATACCAGGTATTTAAGTAAACAGTTGACTTTGAAAATGTATTTAATCATACTTTTTCTTTACTTAATTATAATAGATCAAATATTTTATTAATGTTATCGCTGTGTATGGTGGAATTTAATAAATAGTTTTTCATAATTTTAGTAGTGAAGGGTGGAGGAATACAATTTATTCAGAAAATAAGCCGTAGACATTTTTTTTCTATTCAATCGGTATTAACCTAATTGCAGTCAGTGCATTTAACTGAAAAGTGAAATTACTTATAAATACATAATTTTTGTCATCCATTAATTCTAATTGAGTGTAAGTACTTACTGACTGACGCATCAAGGCCGAGTCAAAAATCTGAAACAAGAAAGTGAAAATATTTATTCAACTATGTTTTCCCACTATCAGCACTTCAAAAAGTTAACAGATATAATAATAAACCTTATAAACTGTGAATTTCAAGCTGCTCTTCGCAAATTAATCAATAATTAGGTGATGACAATCCTCCGTTCGCAAAATAAAATCACAATACAGTCAGTGCACATTAGCAAAAGAGTCTCAGGCCCGTATTCCAGAACGATACTCGAGCACCGATCTCTGCTGGAGCATAGATAGATTTCAACCAATCAAATGGCTTTAAATCTATGCTCAAGCAGAGATCTGAGCTCGAGCATCGTTCTATAATACGGGCGTCAATGATTATTGATTGCTATCCCATATCAATTTAATCTAACCGTAATATCCTCGCAAATAAAAGTAGGTATCTACAGGTTTTTTTGTGAAGTGAACCCCAAAACATTTAAATGGCTCTATATCAGTAATCCTATACAACTCGTTGTGCTCGTTTTGTGCCTAACGTTGTATTGATGAGATTCGATTCAAAAACGATTTTATCTCGATTTTTTAATGTCTTTTCACTGTGGAACGTTTGGATACGCTGTTGCCAAAAAACCGTGACACAGTCGATGTCAATTAATGAGGTAATGGGACAAGGAAAATCTTTTTAGTACCACTTTAAATTTACATTATTTAAAGTAAATCCAATTTCATTGGTTGGTAATTTCCGCTACAATATATCTTTAAGCATCGCTAAGTGGATTGTGTAGGTATAGGTAATAATAATTTTACCATAGGAAAGGACTTGTCATATCAAATATAAATTAGAGCTCCAAGAATAACACATTTTTTTTAAGTAGGTATTATATAGTATTTTTCAGGAACGAAAATGAACGGTGTAAATCTTTGGTAAAGTGTGAACAAGTAGACGTGAATATCCGCTAAGATCTTGAAATTGTTTATAGTTTCATATTCTAAGCACACTCTGGCTATTAATTTAAAACAATAACTTAAGCGCTACAGCTCAAACTGAAACAAGAAAGTTTATAGGCCGGAATGAAAGTTCACTGCAGGTAATAGTGAACTAACTTCTAGCGATCAAACTTAGCGCTAGAGTTAATGAGAACGTTAATAATGCAGCAAGAATGGTGGTAATGGGTGCATGTGCAACAAACTGAAATGATTCCATCATATTTAATTGATAAAACTATTACATATATTTTTTTTATTTGTGCGTTAGGTTGAGGTAAAATACAAGCCGTTTTTATTACCAAAGATAAACATCTTCTTTAAATTATATGCGTAGTTGCCTATTTATTACTATTTTAAGATAACTTATAAACCTGAGTGACCTACGAAAAATTTTAGCCAACTACGCATATAATATAAAGAAGATTCTACAACATTCTCAAAATATTGTAGATGTTCTATTAAATATTACCTATAGATTTTTGCATTTTCTGAGAAGATTTACTATAGTAATATAAATATTTTTGTACACCATTGGAAAATAGAGATTTCAACGAACGGAAAGCACAACAAGTTTTAAAAAAAAGCTGATATTTTGACGGGTGAATTTTCGATTGAAAATTAGGGTGCTTTTTCGATTAGGTGAAAAAATTAACATTACAAATCAAATAAATTACAGTGTATTTGGGATATAAAAAGGTAAGTATTCACCAAATTTCGTGAAAATAGAAAATGTTTTGTAAAAGATAAAAATAAAAAACCAAAAACTTGGTTTTTTGAATTTTTCACATAAAATTTTGAGGTTATGTGAAAAAAGTGTTAATGCAAAAGTTGTAGGTAGATCTTTTTATTACCTACAATTATGCCATTTGACTTTTTTCCATAGGACTTGTAGTTTTGCCGGAAATCGAGATAAACCATTTTTTACCCTTAAAAGCTCACCCCCTTACCCTATCCCGACCTCAGATCGCCCGTAAATTATATTTCCTTTCATTTTCATAATATTCTCCTCCTTTTCCAATAGGTTTCATTCTACTATTATTTATTTTTACTTTTTATCATTTTGAAAGGGATCTACCCTGGTTTATTAGGTGTATTCAAATTACTTAATTTAAATTAAAACAGCCATGGACTGTTAGTCATCAAATTGTATGCCAAGTAGAATGGCGTAGAATTAATTAAGTTAAACTCTAATGAAAATATCACATACCCACGCTACTGGACGGCCGCAGCGTCCTATTTAAATTTAAATATTTTATTTTAAATATTCAAAATACCGACGTATTTATGATTAGGTAAGTATAAATTGAATTTGCAATTTCTCTCGTTCCCGCTAAGCCACATTCGTATGGTATTTTACTTTAGAAATAACTGCCAAACACAAAGTAATTTAAGCAAATAAATTGAAAAAATATATATACCTAAGTACATTTAATTTGAACACTCATTTCCCGAAGAAAATATAAAAAATATAAAGGTAATGACAGTTTTTAGGGTTCCTTACCAAAATGGTAAAAAAGGAACCCTTATGGTGCGACTTCGTCTGTCTGTCTGTCTGTCTGTCACACCTGCTTATTTCAGCAACTAATAATGCTATAGACTTGAAATTTGGAACAGTACCCCTATCATGAGTTTTTTTGACGTATAGTTTCGTTACCGTAAGCATATTTTAAATTTAAAATACAGCAGTCCTGGAACATTTTGATAAAATTTTATACAATTTGCACATTTTAAAAAATACAGAGAAATTCATTAAGTATTTAATTTATATAAATATTGTGTAGCAAACGTGTATTTTCAATTCAAAATCTGCTTACGTTAACGATACTATACGACAAAAAAACTTATGACAAGGGTACAGTTATAAAAATGCTTGCTCAACTTTATTGCAAATGAAAAAAGTAAAAAAAAAATATATTTTCATTGCAAAAGGGGCCGGAGTGGGGGTCCAAAATTTTTAAGTGGGGCTACTAGGTCAAGTGACATCATATCAAAAAGCTTGATCTACAAATCTCAAAATATTTTCATTTTATGAATGATGAAAAATGTCTGAAAAAGTACTATTCCCCGGGCCTTATCTCCGAAGTTTGCGGAGCCAAAAATCTGAAATAATTAGAGTTGATAGGAATTGACCCAAATATTGCACCAAAAATAAAACGATGTTCCTAACTGGTACAGTTTTTTCAAAATCAACAAAACTCCTTCACAAACAAACTTAGTTATGCGGTCCGGTTTTTTTCACTTTATACGTCCGAAAATGATACGGAACCCTCGGTGCGCGAGTACGACTCGCACTTGGCCGGTTTTTTTTTACTGTTTAACAGTCTTTGAGATCTTCCTAAGCGAAGGTAGTTTATTTTTACGACTGTTTACTTTTCGCGTATTCGGAAATCAAGATTAAAAGTATCAAATATCAATTCTTGGAGATTGAAAACGACTTACTGAGGCCAGTTACAGGTAAACCGAGTGTAGAACTTAATATTGCTAGAAGTCTTTGACGGCTCACTAACTACAGCTTGAATATTCAAGCAACCAAGTAGATGCAAATATTTTACGTCCTTTGAGCGACAGAATACTTTTGCCAATTCATTCATTCGTAAGTAAATGCATCTGGAAATAGAATACTTCAGTCAGTCGCTATAAGGCTACGCTACGCAGCTAGCTAAGCTGTCGCACGATAGTCTTATGGAAAAAACAACTGGCGCGGTGCGCAGTACCTCACCCGCACGGCTGCCGCACGACTACTGCACGGCAACAGTCCGACACCAAACGTCTAAATTGAAAGAGCCCTAACTGTATAACTTTAATATTGCAAAACGTCATTTTTTCTATATTTATAATTAATTTATTAGTAACGTATGACAAAACTTACTATTTTAATGATAATTAAGATGATTTGAATAATAGCTAAAGTACTTAACTCAGAAAATTTCAAATTACAATGTTTGTAAGTCATTAAGTGCCGCGTTTACTAAAAAAACATCAACTGACTAACTTCACAAACAAAAATGTTTATGAAGATTCTTATAAGAGCATACTCTCCCTGAAATGACACTGTAATTAGAGTGCTTTTCAAATCTGTAACGTCCATTCCTTTGCTAAAAACGCTCTACAAGTGCAGCCCTCGTTAAAATAAGTGCATCTCCGTAATTGGCACTGCATTTCACGGCAGAATGCTCACGACTGATTGTAGTTTGCGAAAGAATCGCAATCAAAGAGCAGAGCTAGTCTTCAGAGGGCATTGCTATGCAAATGGTGTGATTACTTCGTATATTGAACTTTAAACTATCCTAAGACTACCGCAAACATATCGGGTCGACTTTACTTAAGTCTGGAGTTATGAGATTTATTTGTATAATCAGATTACAAAAAGGGCTTTCTTGAAAAGGACTGGGCCAGACAGATTTAGAGTAAGAAGGACGCAAAAAGAGGAGTACCTAATCTAGGTTGAGTGATCTGGTGACTCGTATTGTTCGGAAGGTCGTATGTGTCAGAAACATTTTTTATGACTGCTTGAATTTGCTTTAATATTTAAATAGTACAATATGAAAATATATTTTACTTTTGGTAGTATATTATATGTAAACAGGGCGTCCCACGGCTATGATGGAGAGAAAGTACTCCTGTTGCATTGTAGATAGGAGTTTTTGTCCCAATAATTTAAGATACTGATCATCTGCCTAGCCTTTTCCCAAATTATATTGGGGTCGGCATCCAGTCTAACTAGTTTTGGCTGAATATCAATATTTTACGTGGAGCGACTGCCATCTGACCTCCACAACCCAATTAATGGGTAATACCGGTATCGAATGTTAGACCAGCTGTCAGACTTTAGGGCTTCTGACTACCCGTAACGATTGTCAAAGATATTCCTATGACAACCGGGACCGACTGCTTAACGTGCTCTCCGAGGCACGGAGGGGTCTCGATGTGTAAAGAATGGTCACCCATCCAAGGACTGACCGCGGCAAGCGCAGCTTAACCTCGCAGATCGATCGATCAGCGCGGCCGTCATTTAGCCACGAGCCCCTCTATTTAAGATACTGTGTAACTTAGAAGGAATGAATCCTTATTATTTAGCATTTTGATCGACATCATAAAAATACAGGATGTTTTTTTTTCACATTTGGTAACTTCGATTTCCAGATGACAGAAGCAACTTATAAAAACCTTTGAATGCAGATGTATTACTTACTTTAAAAAATAAAATGAAGTCTCCATGAAGTAAATTTTCCTATATATTTAAAGTACTTTTCCTCCGTGTGGCATAGCCATGGGATGCCCTGTGTACAAAAATTATACCTTACCGAAGACACAGAACTTTTTCAACGATCCTATTTTTAGTACGAAAAAAAACACCTCAAGGTGAAGCCGTAAGTAATCATTTGACGTTATTATTAAGAGGAATTATTTATTCCTGGTACAAATTATTTTAATCAAATCATACCTACGTACTGTGAATCATATTGCCAATAACATATTAAAGTGCTTCCTTATAATTTTCACTTGGCATTTCTTTTTCATTGACTATGTACTACACGTACAGCTTACAAAACATACTTTTATTATCAATTTGATACTTTTTTGCTTTTCCCATTTTTATACCCTCGATCCTTTCTGCGTAGACTGAAAAAGCCCTGACGTAGGATGGATGGAGGAGGATGTTCTTAATGTGTTTACAGAGATTTATGTATGGTATGTTCTAATTTTATTTTGTATGTCCGCCTTATTTGTATTCAGACTTAAATTGGCATTGATAAAGTGTATTATTACTGGCAGTGGCAATTTATTATTGGGGTTTTCGAGATACTAGTTTCTTTTGATGTTGTCAAGTTATTATGTAGATATAATATGGAAATCAATCAGTAAACAAATGATAAAGATTTTAAAACTTAGAAAATATTGAGCTGGAGCTTTTAGATAAGACCAAGGAAAAGAGTCGCATAAATGAAATTATTACAATAAGTTAAAAATTTAAGTGACAATCAATCTATTTCATAGCTCACAGAAAACTTCTAGGGTCAGTATTAACTGTCAAACACCTATGACTGTCTTTGGCGGTCGTTGCTTTTGACAGGCAATTAACATCGCATCCATTGAGATCGCAGCCCATCTCTTGCGATAAACCAAAACTTGGGAATAGACGAATAATAAATAATTTTAATGTTTTGATGACACAAATTACCAATTATGTTTAAAAAAAAATGGTTGTAGGTATTATCTGAAATTATACATAAATAACAATAATAATGAGGTTCTCGTTACGTGGCTGGATCAAGGGTCTGATACAGAAGGCTGTTCTCCTCGATACGGTATGCATTTTGAGGAGGCTCCTGTCTCTGGAGCCCTACTAACCATCGGTAGGTTTGGACTCTTAGGGTCGTACCACAAAAAAGATAAACACGTGTTCAACACGAATGCTACCAAAAATAATACGCACTTGTTTTAGAACTAACTCGTCTAAAACGAGTGTGTATTATTTTTGGTAGCATTCGCGTTTAACACGTGTTTATTTTTTTTGTGGTAAGGGTGTTATATTTTTAAATGTTTTTAGGGTTCCGTACCAAAATGGTAAAAAAGGAATCCTTATGGTGCGACTTCGTCTGTCTGTCTGTTTGTCTGTCTGTCTATCACGGCGGCTTATTTCAGCAACTATACTAATGTTATCGACACGAAATTTGGAACAGTTATAAAGAATGTTTGCACTTTACTGCAAATGAAAAAAGTCAAAAAATATTTTTATTTTCATTGCAAAAGAGGCCGGAGTGGGGGTCCAAAATTTTAAAATGGGGCTACTAGGTCAAGTGACATCATATGAAAAGGCTTGATCTGCAAATTTCAAAATATTTTCTTTTTATGAATGATGAAAAATGTCTGAAAAAATACCATTTTCCCCCCTTATCTCCGAAGTTTGCGGAGCGAAAATTCTGAAATAATTAAAATATAATTAAATATTTTAAAATGTAAATAATATGAATTATGATAATATTTAATTACTCGACTTTTGCCCGCGACTCCGTCCGCGTGGACTACAGTGGAATGTCCAGATTAAATGACCTCCGCAGTGTAGGGTGGCTAGTACTACCAAGAGGTCAAGCTGTATCTCTGGTTTTTTTCAGCGTAATCAGATAAAACGTGGCTTAGATTTTAAGTTGGACCCTAAGCTATCGAACTGTGAAAACCACATCAAATCCGTTTAGTACGTTTTGCGTGATGCGCGCACAAACAGACAAACAGACAATAATTCAAAAAAAAAATATTGTTGCGTATGGTTACGTCCCAGTACCCTATCGCGACTGTTTTTTCTGGAATATTTTCAATGTACAGACACGGCATTTTTACAATTTTATAATAGTATACTAGACTTTTGCCCGCGACTCCGTCCGCGTGGACTACAATGAAATGACCAGTTTAAATGACCTCCGTAGTCTAGGACGGCTAGTACTACCAAGAGGTCAAGCTGTATCTCTGGTTAATCCCACCGGAATTAGATGAAACGTGGCTTAGACTTTAAGTTGGACCCCAAGCTATCGAACTGTAAAAACCATATCAAAATCCCTTCAGTACTTTTTGCGTGATGCGCGCACAAACAGACAAACAGATAAACAGGCAAAAATTAAAAAAAAAAAATTTTTCGGGCATAGTTACGTCCCAGTACCCTATCCCGACTATTATTTCTGGAATATCTTCAATGTACAGACACGGCTTTTTTACAATTTTATAATAGTATAGATAGATAATATCATCAACAGTAGTTACCCTGGAAAAGAAGTTTCCTGTATAGCTCGTTTATTTTCGATAACATTTTAATTGTTAATGTAAGATTGTGATCTCAATGCAAAAATTAAGACCTTGACATGAGGCATAAAAAAGCAGTCAAAACTACTATTGACGAACGTCTTTGGTCAAAATTAGTTTTGACTGTTACATATAAATACATGTGAAATAATTTTCCATCAAGACTTATTACACTATCACCTCGCGTTGCCAGCAGATCGCTAAAGGAAAATACCTAGAAACGAGACAACGCTTTCATAAAAGTAAAGACAGGTCGCTAGCTTATTGCCTGGGACCTTCCACAAAAAGCTTTTCAGTTGGCTCTTTCAATTTGCCTGAGACGACAACAGTCCCACAGCGTTCGTAAAAATTCAAATGCTTCTACTGTAATTTTCAACTGTGCACGTAGTACACAATTGTTTGGCTTTGACAGTCAATTATCATCTTGACATCGTACGCCTATTGTGAAACCTGAATGGAGCCTATTAATCTGATGTAACCGTAACTTTCACAAAGCATTGTCTGTTGACAGAACTTGGGTATTTTACAGCGTTTTTTCACGTGACGCGGACGTTGCAAACTAACAATTTTCTGCTTCGTTTGTTCTCGGAATTAAAAGTACGCGGAAACAGTACGCAGCCAGTTTTTGTTCAATATAGCTTCAGATTTTTTTAGCTTTGTATTTTAATATTTTACTGATGTAAGGTAGCGCGACACCTCATGAAATCGCACAGTCTGATAAGTTATGTGGTATTTAAAGCACTCTGATACGTTACCTATGTGGTATTAAATTATTACCTCCTTATTTATAAAAACTTGTAACTTTTAAGAACTGATTAATCACAACTATCCTTATCATTTTTGTGGCGGGTAGTCAGGAGTCCGAAAGTCAGACAACTGGTCGAACATTCGAATTACCCAATAATTGGATTGTGGAGGTCAGATGGCAGTCACTACATGTAAAATATTGATATTCGGCCGCAACTAGTTAGACTGGAAGCCGACCCCAATCTAGCCGACTTTAATCTTATTCCAATATTGGAACACTTTAATAACACCTACAGTTTCATATTATAAAACTTTTAGAAAACGTAATAAGAGAATACGTAAGCAACAAAATTTCACACGAGGCGACAGTTACGGACAGGAAACAATAAAAGGAGCGACGCATCCTACGATTAAATTTAAATAAAACACTATTCCTCGCAATAGTTTCAGCTCCATAATACCGAGTTAATATTAGTTAGTTTTTATATTCAACACATAAAAATAAGTGTTTGCTGTGATGAAAAGGAACAAATGGACCGTAATGATTGTATAAGGTGTCTATAAAAAAAAATGTAAAATACATCAGCTGTTACATTTCCGATAGAACTTGTAAGAGAAGAGCTCAATGAAATAAAAGATGAAATTGCTTGTGTAGTTGTGTACGTTTAAGGAAGTTTGAACATAGACACTTTGAAATAATGATAATAATATTCTCACTATTAGAACCTATAAAAAAATCTTCAACGTTACAATTCGCAAAAAGGTCAACAGCAAAACGCGAAAAAGTCTTGAGATTTTGTCTTCAAAAATGCCCGAAATGGACCTTACGGCTGTAATGCGGCAAATTTCATACGGTATAATATCTCAAAAACAGGTTGTGATTCTCTAAATCGTGAGAAGACACGTCTCAATTTGGCAAATTACAGTCCCTTCTGAAGCAAAATTCGAGATATATACTTGTGTAGGAAGCATTTGCTCGGGGTTGATAAATTCAGAGTTATTTGTATCACACCCTCACACATTTAAAGGAGCTTACTGGAAATTATTGTTATTTGACGTATGTAATACGTCATGTTTTAAATTACCACTGTCATGTTTTGTAATCATGTTCGTGGAAGTTGAAGATTAATTTGTGTGTGAATTTAAAGTGATTGTGTGAATCAGTAAGAAAGGTGTATATCATTTTATTTGTAATCCTATCATATAGGTACCTATTCTGGTCAAAATTGTTATTAGGACTTGCTTACTAGGTACTTGAGTAGGAGGCTTTATTGTTTTTTAGGGTTCCTCAAAAAAAAGCGTACCTCAAAAGGAAAAAGGAACCCTTGTAGGATTCATTCGTTGTCCATCTGTCTGTCTGTCTGTAAGACCCTTTTTCTCACAAATTCGTGGAGGTGTCTAGTTGAAATTAATATCAAATACAAAGGTCCTATGGTACCTCAGAGCTGTAAAACATCAAGGTCCTAAATCTAGGCAACCAAAAAATACTGCCCTTTATACCGCATATTTTGACACTCACTCTAGGGTCCTTGTCGTTAACGTAGAATCATGAAATTTCACAAAAAGCAAGGTCTCACAGCTCAAGTTATAAAAAACCAAAAATCGTAATTTGTAGTCATTTAAATTTTTTTTGGTTTTTGCGATTACAATCTTACATTTTGTACGGAACTTTCAGGGTGCGAGTCTTACTCGTACTTGTCTGGCTTTTATGTCTCAATCTTTTGTAAGTAGTTAATCCGCTCCTTCTGTATGTGCATATATTTATGGTTTCTCACCCGTTTCGGCGGTTCTTTCTTTATTTCAGCTTGATAAACTAGCTAGCGGAGTTAGATATTTTATTTGTTATTTTTAATATTTCATTTAGCATTGTAGCTAGCTTGACTTTCAATTAGCAATGTAACCTAAAAACGTTTCAACATTAACATATTTGTTGTCAGTAGGTTTGATTTATCTGAATAAAATATACCCATAGTAAATTCTGAATTTCAGTTTAATTTTATTTATCTTTAAGTGATAATCACATCTAACATGAACATTCCTCCAAAGCAGCAAACGCTTAAGCTACCTTCTCTATCTTGCGAATGTCGTACATTTTTTGGAGCAGCCTAGCAAGTTGTTTGCGTGATACGAACTAATTATTCTTCACATGAACAGAGGCCACAACAAACTTGTTCGATTCCCTCAGAGGGCCACATAATGGCTAATTGAATTACCCCAAAACTATCTCCCTCTCGACAGCGTGGTATTATGGGTAACTTTGTTAGTACTGTGTAGTGTACCACTTATAAAGTTTTGCGTCAATATTTTTCTATCGTAGAGAGTTGTATAATGTTTTTAAGTATTCTTGTTAACTACTTTATTAAAGGAATAATCATCACTCTGCTATGAACGTATTGCTAATTTATGTACACTACTGAAGATTGTATTCTCACTGTTTCTTATAATTACCTATGTTATTAATATTTTTATCTATTTCTAAAAAATGCCTAATTTGAATAGTAAAGTGCTCTTACAAGTAGCCAGTTTCTAAATAATTAATTTTTTGTCTGTGCATTTTTTTTTTGCAAATTAATTTCATTAAACATTTTATTGTTCAATGTCATGCTTCTAATCTCAAGACGTCATAACTTAAAACACAAGAAACTTGTTTGACTGAGCTCATTTTAAAACACTTTTAACACTTTATAATTTAAATCTAAATATTATTTTAGTCTTTACAACTTTTAATTACCATCTGACGTTGTCATCTTATGGGTCTTTGCTCATAACAAACATTTTATACTCGAGCTATTATTAAAGCAATGAAATGCTTATGAAAATTCACGTTTATCTTTAAAACGGTTTTAGTCCTTCTTTAATTAAAATCTGTATCATCTTAAAGGTTTGTTGAATATTCTAAGTGTGGTTGTAATTACGAGACGCTTGTCCAAAATACTTAAGATGGAAGATAACGTCTATTCGTATTAAAATAATTTTGGAAATTAATATGACCTTTTTTTTTTTTTTTGAGAATGGGAAATCATCAAATGATCCCTCCCGCTCTGGGTGGAGCGGAAGGGAGTGTCAGACTCTTACTGACTAAAACCCACCCGTGTTCCTTCCTTAGCCCTTTATGTTCCGGGTCAGCGGTACCCCTTTCGGACAATCCCGCTTTCCCGGCAGGCTTGGGCCCTAGTGGGCCCCCTCTTTGATGCTGACATCTCTTTGAGGCGCGCATGGAACACGTATTCGCCGTTCGGCATGGGCCTGGTCCTGATCGGACGGTGAGCTACCCATTACTCAACGCCCGCAGGCCCGCGCCTACGGTGGCCGGCAGTCTCCCGTCCCGCCACCTCCTTCGCTAGCATGACTGCTTCGCAGAAGGAGGCGACTATTTTACCAATTTACCTACCATTAGGTACTGTGACCATAAAAAAATTGGTGGTTGACAACTAGATCAAGAAAATCAATGTATATTGTTGAAATGTTAAAATGTAAGCGGATATCATTGCTATTATAATCATAAGAAAACAAACCCATAATTTTCTGTAGGTACCTACTTAACTTTTTAAGAACAAAAACCGGGCAAGAGCGTGTTGGACCACGCACAGTGTAGGGTTCCGTAGCAAGAAGTATTTTAGTGTTTCAACCGCAAATATAAGAATATTATGAAAAACAAAGTTATTTTTGCGGTTATCAAACTCAAAACTGAAAATAATGAATATTTCAAAAAGTTATTGACATATCTTGTTCAAACTAATTTTAATCAAAAGTATTTATTAGATGCTATAAGCTAGATTTTTTTCAGATTTTTCGATGGCGCGGTTGGAAAATTACAGGGGGGGACAAATTGTTAACGACTTTCGGAGCGCCTAGTTCACTCAATATGCACTTAAATAAAAAAGTCAATTAGAAACCTTTATGTTATGTTTAAAGACCTATCCAACGATACCACATGATGGGATGCGTGAAAATATTTTTTTTCATCCCTCAGTTTCATGTATGGGAGCCCTCCCCCTAATAATTTTATTTTTCGTAATTTTACTACAGGCCTTTATGGCGACTTATAAAAAATGCCTACTTACGAAGTTTCATACAAATTGGTTATGAACTGTAGATTTGACGAGGCTGTGACAGACGAACAGACGGACAGACAGACGAACATGACGAAACTATAAGGGTTCCTAGTTTTACTACGGAACCCTAAAAAAAAGCTAATTTATATAGAAACTCTCACCTTCACCACTTGGAGTAATACATCAAAAGCAATAATGCTCAATCAACGAGCAGCGAAGGAATTCGAACTGAAACACATTCCAACGGGATCGAATGTTGGGCAGACAAATGAGGAATGGCGTGATCGAGTGCCACTACACTCGTATCCCGTAACACTACATAAAAGGACACTTGTCGACAATTTGTCAATGTATACTTCTGACCGACGAAATTGAGCAACCCATTTTGGGTGTTCAAGTTACCTGTTGAAATCAGCTTTTGTATATTGTCACTACTTATTTTACTAGGATAATGAGCTATGTTATTTAAATATAAGTACCTGAACGACTGAGCTTCGCTCGGGATTTTCTCAGGGATGACATTATATTTAGGTAAACTTGTCAAGTAAAACATTATTTTAATACAAAATGTCATCCAAATCATTAGAGCCGTTTCCAAAAATATATTTTTATTCATTCAGATTCGGTTATGAAGTGTGAAATTATTATTTTGTTTTTGATACTTCCATAAAGTGCTACACCTAAGTATATTATTAGGTATGACTAGAAACTGAAGATAGGTATATGGTATGCTGGACTTTACCTCTACTATACATTTGCACTTGAAAAACATGGACCCAGTATAAATAAAAGTATTGCAGTTATTTATCTTACTATCATTACTTCTGTCCGAAGGAATCGACCGACCGTATTTGCGGTTCGCTTGATGTATTATGGAAGTAGGATCAAATTTGCTCAACCAATGTTTTTTATTGGTATTGATGAATAAAACAAGAGCACTCATTTACGAGAAACATGTTTACCCTGCAAAGATGTTTTCGTAAATGTCTAAGTTACGTTAGATTTTTCCGAACTTAAAGTCTGCACAATTATTTACTTGAGTTCTCAAGTAAATATTTCGCAAATTTTAAGTCCACAACAGGAGTGCTTAAAATTAAATTATTTGAGAATCTATAGGTATCTATTAACATAGTAACGTTTTTCCATCTAAATAATTTATTTAGTATTGTAAATTAGGAACAATAAATTGTCCCATTTCAGAATATTATTATTTACTTTTTCATAAACAAAAATCTCTTCATTACGGTCAACTGAATTTGCCAGTCACAATTAGAGAGTCGATAAAAATAGTAGTAGATTGTATCATCAGGGAGCAAAATAATATTTTTACGGCGAGGGCGCTTTTTTGAATCCAGAGCGAAGTGAGGGATTCTAGAGTAGAATATAGAGTCTTCTATAGTAGAATCCCGAACGTAACGAGGGATTCAAAGTACGTCGCCCGAGCCAAAAATATATTTATACCATTCCCCCTCTAAAAAGCTTATTTTATTCACTGAAAACAGTGAATAAAAAGCACTTTTACTCACTGTTTTGATGTTTGAAAATGGAACACACCAATGTATTCGACCACAGATTTAAAGAACCTATGCTAGATGCGGCACGTTATTAGATTGTATGAAAACCGAACGTGTCATCTTTTTTATACCTACGATAACTTCACCCCAGCCATTTAGTGATGTGCTCAGAGTAAACAGAATTGTTTCAATCACTAAGTGTCACTGAGCTAACAGACTTTTTTTAGTACGAACAGTCGAACATGCAGGGCACGCTTGGTCGTGGCTTGCCGTATCTAGTGTAAGTGTAATCTGTGTATTCGACCTATATTGATGTGTTCTAAATTCAATTTGATTTGTCGACATTTTCGACAAGGAGTTTAGCATTAGAATAAAAACTGTTTTGTGTTCTTTGCTGTCCTTAGTAAATTGGCGCTATTTTGAATACTGTAAGTTGTACGAACACAAAGTTTAGTGATACTTTAATCTTTAATTTTGTGTTTGTTTAGTGTTGTTCTAATCGATTAAAAATGCATTCTTGTGATGAAGATGTGTTAACACCTGAGTTTGTGAAAGAGAAGGCGGCCGATATAGTGGAAATGTGGAAAGCTTGCTACCCAAAAAATCACGGCTGGTTTACATCAAAGCCAATTTAACTTTTTCTTCATTATATGTATATTTTCACTTAAATCTTTCTTTTTCTCGTAGTCATGGTATAAAGTATAGTATGCAACTCTTGAATAAAACGGATTTATATCGAGGGCCATGAATCGCTCGCGTCGCTCAGGATTCTAACACTTGAATCACTCGCTATGCTCGTGATTCAATCATCATGAATCACTCCCTACGGTCGTGATTCAATCGTTAGAATCCTTCACTAGCTCGTGATTCATCTATGGCCCTCGCTTTAAATCCGTCCTTTATTCACTAATTGCATAATATACTATTTGCGCCCAAGTGATACACTCTACTGTTCATCAACCTCTATGAGAAAATAAAAGGCGCCTCATATTTTTCACTGTCACTTGAAGAATTCATTTTTCGTTCGTTCATCAAACACGATGGGGTTGACGGGGGCTTCAGTGAGCCAGCAAAGTGAGCGAACGACACTTTGCTGGCTCACTGAAGCCCCCGTCAACCCCATCGTGTTTAGTTTACTTTTAACCAAGCAGACAGGTGGGGCTTTTTTTTTTTTTTTTTTTTTTTTTTTTTTTTTTTTTTTTTTTTTTTTTTTCCGAGGTGGAAATCCTCATGGATGTCCCCCGCCCTGGGGAGGGCGGAGGGGTCTGTCAGACTCTTACTGACTAAAACCACCCCGGTGTTCCTCCAATTACCTTACGCCGGGGGCGCGGGAGTCGCTTGCGCATTCGTCCGCACCCCCGGCAGGTATTGGCCCGCCAAATGAAAGGCGGGCCCCGTCACCCTATGCGGCCGTCATGCACGGCCGCAATTCCTCTAGAGAGGCGCGCGCGGAACACGTCGCGCCACCGTCTCGGGCCTGTTTCCGTTCGGGCGCCCCAAGTCCGCCGCCCGCAGGCCGCACCCTATGGTGGCCGGAGATCGTTGGCCGCCCTACGGCGCCCGGTGCGTCTGCTGCGGATGGGGAGAGAGGACACCGCCTCCCTCTCCCTTTCCGCCGCCTCCTTGGCGTCCATCACCTCCTCGCAGAAGGAGGCGACGGCGTTCCAAGCGCTCTCGCTGCCGACCATGGCCTCAACCACGGCCGGGAGCGAGAGGCCACCCGCAGCTCCGACCGCCGCGACGAGGTCACGGCGCTGAGACAGGTGGGGCTACGTCGACCATTGCCCTCCCCCAGCTACCCTTACCCCCAAGCCCCTTAGTCCCCATAGTCCCCGTTGTCCCCATAGTCCCCGTTGACCCCGTTGTCCCCATTGTCCCCATTTCCCCGTTGTCCCCATTACCCCCATTGCTCCCATTACCCACATTGTCCCCATCACCCCATCGTCCCCATCGTCTCCATTGTTACCATTGTCCCAATTGTCCCCATTGTCCCCATAGTCCCCATAGTCCTCATAGTCCCATAGTCCCCAAAGTCCCCTTAGTCCCCTTAGTCCCCTTAGTCCCCTTAGTCCCCATAGTCCCCTTAGCCATATAGTCCCCTTAGTCCCAGTCCCCTTAGTCCCAGTCCCCTTAGTCCCAGTCCCCTTAGTCCCAGTCCTCTTAGTCCCCTTTGCCCCCTTTCCCCCTTACAAAAACACTACAGTTCATTGGTTATTAGTCAGATTCAATAAGTGCGCGGAAAATATCTTTTCCGCGCACTTATTACACTTAAAAACTCATTTCTGCCCGCTAAAAGTTTCTTATAGAAAACACTACCTTTGGGCGCACTTAAAGGCGAACCAAGTCGAACTTTTCAAATAGATGGGATGAAAATACTATTACCATGTGGACACCATAGTTTTATCTATGGTGCCTACTTATAAGAATACTAGCGGACCCAACAGGCGTTGTCCTACCCAAACGTTGACTTGCCTGCTATTAGCGGGTTCATTCTTAGAACTCGATCACAGCGCCACCTACCGGGTCCAATTGTGAATCTTAACCATCCAAAGACGGACTCAAATACACACAAAATATTCAACAAAATCAGTTAAGCCGTTTAGGAGGATTCAGTGACAAACACACGTACAGTGGAAATAGGCAAGCAAAAACATTATCACTGCATCAAATCTTGTTCCAGCATTACCATGATTATCAGCATCAAAGTCATGTGAGTCATACTGCAATCAGGTATTAACATGCATTATCGATTACCCGTAGAGCGGTTTCCTTTTGTACCTACCCTGACCAATTCCATCTGTAGCTTCAATTTCAGGGGAAGGTCTGAACAAGCAAAGCCGACCGTGTTTGTCCGCAAACACGGCAATGGCCAAACAACGGTTGTATGTACTAACATACGTACGTATTATATTTACTTTATGTAGATTAATAATAAAATGCATCATCAAAGTAGGTACTTATGCCTGTTTGCATTAAAGTCGCCTAAATTGCAGCTTTAAAGTTAGATGCTCTAATTCCAAATTCGTGTTGCACCAACTTTAGAAATCGTTAGTGTCCGTGCAAATTGAGTTGATGTTTAAATTATGTGTTAGTTTAAGTATTGTATTATTATTATTATTTTAATTATGTAAGTACATAATTAAAATACATTGTAAAATTTCTTTTTGCACTCATTTTTTAATCATTGTTGAATGCAATCATTTGAACGAACATTTTACAAGGTACGAAGTTAAATGCAGTATTTTTAGGTATTGGTATTTAGTATTTAGTTATTGGTGATTTTTTTGGTTTTAATTATGTTTTAAAATCAATTATCAGTTTAATTTATAGTCTCTCGATTGGCAATATCCACTAAATAACGTCAAATATGTGCCCGAATTTGCATGAAAACAATTAACTGCCAAATAAGTTAAACGGAAATTATTCAGAGACGTCGAAACCGACCGTAAGTCTCTAACACTAGTCTCGTCAGTAAACTGGTCCTGTTAAATGAATACAAGGAAATAAGCAAAAACATTTCTCAATTCAAAACCACAACAACAGTAATCCTTCTATACATTAGCTTGTTAGTCAGCAGAATATTACGATGTCACAAAGTTTAACTGCAGAAACTGAACCGATGGATTTACACAGTCAAAGTTAGACAATAGTGTAACTATTCATGATTAAATTTAGCCGGGTTGACTCGAATGCTATTGTGAATGCCGACAGTAATCGACGGACCATTTATTATGTAGGTTTTATAACATTTTCTCAACGTTTTTGTTACTTTGGTCTAAATGATTACCTACTTAATTTTAGAGTGCAATTAGCTTCATCTCACTTACTAAATATGCGTTAAATAACTTAATATTACATTTTAAACCTTATTAGTAAAACAGTAAAGATCATTTAGCAAAATGATCATCATTGGCAGTGTTTGATAAGGTCAGCCTGTGTCTATAAAAATTCAGTTGAATTCTGCGCTTCATTATTGGAAGGTACTTATCGACAAGTATGTAAACGAGCCATACAATTGAGTTTTAATAACCTTTAAAGAGTTGGGTTCTAAATGAAATAAGGGCTTATAGGGGTGTCCTTAGCTTCTTTATGAAGGGATTTTTAATCTTAACTTATTGGATCTATACGATCTCAAGTAGCTACCTATATACTTGAACCAGAGATCGTTTAGACTTATGTAGAGGTAATATCTCTATTGTTAAGTTGATCATTATTGGAAGCTTTACTGATATATAATCAACACTCATTTATAGAAAGCAATCAAGGTAGTATATTGGACAGCACAGAACCTCGTATAGTTGTTTGAAAAAATATTAAAAGCCAGCTTTTGCTTAACGGTCTCGCGCGCGTGGAGTTCGGAAATTATCCCACGGGAATATACTACGTGACAAAAAATAAAATAGTATGTAGTTATCCGGCACTTCAACTAGGCAAAAAATCATTGCGATCTGTTGCTCCGTTGCTGCGTAAAAGAAGGATAAATCAACAAATATACTTTCGCATTTATAATAATATAGGGGTAGAGATAGCCCTTCCCTATCACATAGAAGTAGGAGAGTAAGAATGTCCACAGGCTTAACGGCTCATTATTAAAGTCATCATCTGCCCATATTTACCCAACTAGGCTGTTATCTGAAAGCTACAGTTAGAAGTCGGGTTTCTGACTATACGTAATTCCGTAACAACTGTCATATAAATTATAGTTGCATGTCAATCGGAACCGGTTGTTTAACATGCTCTCCGGAGGGTCTTGTTATAGAAAGAATGGTCACCCATCCGTCGACTGACCGCGACAAGCATAGCTCAAGCTTGCAGATCCATTAATCAGCGCGACTGTTAAATAAAAGGGTTCAGGAAAAATGACTTCTTATGGCTTGTCACTTTCAACAATACATTTCTTTGAAGGCAAGTATGATCGATTCATAGAACCTGTACATAAGTACCTAAATTGAGTTTATTCCAAGAATAGCCATGTAGTACGGACGACCGCACGCCTGTGGTAACAGTAACCAGTATAAACTGGCCTCTTGTTCTATTGAAACTCCCTACTACGCAAGGCCAGCTAAAGGTCAAAGTGTTACTACTGACATGCGGTCGACTGTACAATAAAACTTCAAGAATACTTGTTACCCCAATAACCAGAATCGATCACATTTGATATTTTTTTTTATTGTTTATTTATTTTACACCACAGACTTTTCGTCCATGCCCTTTTAGTGTTAGTGATTTTACATTTTTCTTATTCTTATATTTTTCAACTGTTTTACATACTACATTGACCACTAGTGAATTTGTAAAACAAACAGAAACAATGCATTGCCATGGTGGATCGAATGGACCACTTCCAACTGAAGGCACCCGTTCACGAGCATGACATATGCATCAGCGTCGCTCCGATCAACCATTTTATAGGAAACGGAACAACCCAACGCACAACGCCACCAACAGCAGAACATTTAAGTAAGCATGACATTCGAACCCATCCGGCAATGAGTTGCTTCCAGTATACTATTAACACATTAATCATTGTCTATTGTACCTATTTACATTTTCACAATCTATTATGTATATTTACATTTTTTTTCTTATGATATTTAGATCAAATGTCAATTGAAACAGATTCTAGTTAACGTTACGTGATTAACCCATTGATTGATAGTTCATGTTTCAATCGAAAATAACCCGAAAATTAAAGTGGTTGCAATGTAAGAGGTACTTTGTTTAAATATTATGAACAAAGTTGTTAAAGGGTTTTCTATATTACGTTCCTATTTGAGACGTGTGCTATTTACGTAATTTAGAACGATACGTCTTATAGATAATATAATCTCGATTACAAACTAGATTTGTAAATTGAGATTTATAAGTGTATGCAAGGTCTGTTAGAATTGTTATATGAACACATTCTGAGCCATTATTTGGTATTAACACTATGATCTATATTTTATTGCTACACATATTATGCACTATTCCTGTTATATAATTGTTGCAAGAAACACAATAATATCTGCAGCTGTAAAACATAGATTTTCTCGTAAAATAACAACGAGGTGATGAAGATGAAGAAGGCTATTAAACTCCAAAGGTATTTAAAGATGAACAACAGCAACCAACAAGAACTACTTACTTATTAATTGATCTTTTACTATGACAAACTCTGAAGCAGATGTGACCCAAGTTCGTGATTTTATGACTGAACCAGAGAGTTGTAATTGTCTGTTAACACCGATGTGAGCCTGTGAGAATTAAAATGGAATAGCGTGTTAGCTCCTTTCGTACTAGCTGTAAAACTTGGCTAATGGAATCAAACAGTCACTGCGCTCGTAAAAGACGTGTCAAATATACCGTCAAGTTTTGGCGCCCGCAAAATTATTGGTTGTATGTACATAATTAAACAACCAATACAAATACATAAATATTTGTATTGGTTGTCAAAAGAAATCAGGAGCTTTGTTACAATATTAGCACGGGACAAAAATATAGTTAGCTACCTTGAAACCGAACAATGTGCAGAGGCTTGCAGTAATTGGATACCCCTCACGCGTACAAATTCTTACCAAAGAGGGTAATCAGTTAAAGAGAGAAGTGCTGATTACTTTAACAACCCCATCTGCTAGTTAATTGTACACTCATCTCTTGCTGCTAAGGCTTTATATGTCCCCAATTCGCGACTTTGGTAAAAGCTTTCAACTTGTAAAACTATTACAATTATCAAGATTTGATTTCACCGATAATTTCACTGCAAATTAATTTCACAGTGACTTACTGTTTACATGACTTTTTAATTACCATCGAATTTTCTGGGCATTGGTTGGTAAAATTTTGTCAATTAATGGACTTATAACAGATTTCAAAAATCAACTGACGCCGACGAGATATAACGAGAATGTATTTTATTATTTTCATCAAAGATCTTAATATTTAGAGGATGGTGATTAAAAAGTCCTCCTGTATAATAGCATGCCTTAATGTGCATGATTTCAGCTGAAGTTTCACTGATCAATGACTGTCTTTTGTTCAAGGAGCAATCACCAGAATTTTTGCAAATATTTATAACTAGAAAAATCCTAAGATACGCACAAAATCTTTCAGCAAAAAATAAATCTATTCAAGAATTCTATTCATTGATGTAAAATATGTCTCGGCAGACGACGATCAATTCTCGACGTGTTCTCGCTGAGGCGTGAAATAAGAGTGAAACGTATAATGACTACCTTTCTCACGATACATGCAAAGAAGTTTTTATATATCGATTTAAAAGGATTTCAAAAAGATATCAATGTCGAAGGATTTATGTGGTGTGCACTGCAATTTATTTCTTACCTTCTGTGCTGCCTTGTGTCTTGCAAGGCGTCGAAGAACAAACCTATGTGGGATGAAAGCTTAGCTATTGCCTCTTTTGCACGGCCAAGTTAACGAAGAGTTCGCTTGACTATTTATGTTTTAGAGTTTTGGAAAAATGAGGAAAGGAATTCTTGAGATCAAGAGGCTGTAAATCGTTATGCATTCTTATACTCCAATGAGAATAAGGGCGGGTTGCTTCAAACCATCTGTATCCGTAAGTCAGTACGTGATCGTTAAGTCAGTATGAAATTGTCGTACAAGCCGCCATATTTGACGGTTACAGATACGTAACTGTAAGTTGAAACAAAACGGCCTTAAAGTGTAAAATTGAGGCATTATTACGGCCTGCAGGCTTAGCATGACAACTATATCTCTAATCTAAAAAAGAATAGACAAGGTTCTTTCTATCCAAATCGTTATCTGTTCTGCCCGAGCATGCGGCGAGCCATGCTTGGCTTATCAGAATTTTGTCTACTGAAGAATAGAAACATTTCTTCTCTTCATTGTATGCATAAAACGGTAGAAATCTTTCTACAATCTATCACTTTGTCTATTCTTCTGTAGACAAAACCCGTTTCTATCGTGGTCATGCTAGGCCGGCTGTAAAGTCTCAACAGATTGGCAGGTGAATAGGTAAGTTGAGCTAATATTAATCTGTCAATCTGTCCGGATCTGCTCTACAGATTGTGTCGTTCGTACGTAGCTTAACATTAATTTGTTTCATTTAATTGTTAAATCCAGCCAACACTTTATAATAAAGATAGCAGTCACGGTGAGGTTGACAAACACGAGTGGGTCCTCAACTAATCTCAAACCAACACATAATTATAACTGTATTTACTTACCCAAGTTCCAACAACTATATTGCTGTTGGGACTTGGATAAGTAAGGTAAGATGTTAAGGACTTGAATACGTACCCAAGCCCTTAATATCTCCGTTCCGAGCTACGCCCTTAATCAATCAAGCGAATCTCCAATTAGAATAAACCAATTATACAAACAAAGCTGTAACAATACGCCATGGCAATAATAATAAGGGTACATCCATTTACGCATCTGGTGACCGACACGGCCGTCACAAAGTACCAACTTAAGTACATCTGTGCACGTGAGGGGGTAGCCTTTAACGAAATTACAAGGGATGTGGAGCCAACATTTGCTCAATGATAACGAAAATAAGCCAGGATAATCGTCAAGGTAAGGCTCCGCAATTCGCGTTTCATTTAATTTGGTTGCTTACAGTTTGGTAATGAATATTATGTCAAAAAGTATTAAATGTTATGTAAAACAATTTCTAAAATGTATCCTAAGTTCATTTCAGTTTTATGGAACAGCTCCTAATGTATCAACATAAGGGCGATGCTCCGCTTGTCCGGATAATCCAGCACCAATAAATTGGTTCGATGTAGAATATGGAACGATTTCTACATTAAACCGATAATTTATTATCATGTGCAGTAGTGGAGAAACATCGAAAGGAAAAAAAACGATGGAACTTTTTCAATGTCATGCCGTTTCTAAGTTAATTATACCATTAATTACAGCGAAGGAAAACATCGTGAGGAAACCTAAACTACGTGTTAACACGCAGTAAGCAATCATAATGATCAATGCTCGATCCTTTCCTGATTGAGAAGGGGCATTTGTTTTGCAGTGGAACAGTCATAGACCGATATCTTTTATACTCGACCAAAAATAATGGAAGGAATATGTTTTAATAAATCCCAAACGTAACGATTATGACATTTACTTTCCAAACTTCCCTCAAAATTGATTGTAGTGTTGTGTAAAGACTTTTATAACTGCATTCACTGAACATTACGAGCTGTTATGTTATAAAACAGACCGTTAACATAAAATGACGCATAAAATTCTCAGTTCTGTAGCTATTGGACGACTTGCCTTATGACTTCGAATGGAAACTTAGATACCTTGGTGCTGTTATGTTCCTAAATGTTAGAAGTTCTAAAGAAGAAGATGAAGAACTTGCTGAGTTTATCTCTTTGGGATCATTTAGAACTGTTATTATTGTGTTATGCTACTTTACTTAATGTGAGGAGTTATCAATGAAAGACTTCAGGATCCGTGGAGACGTTCGTGGGTTAGTTGGTGAAAATATTATCGTATCGAATGTTTATAGTTTCTATGTTTTATGGATAAAGCTGTTAAACCAACACTATATAGAATTAGTAGATGTATAGTAGATATTTACGAGAGTTATGTGATAAAAAGTTTTTTATAAACTAACCATGTTTTATGGCATCGCTAAACTAACATACCAAATGCCTTGAATAATTAAAAGAGACTAACATGAGATTGTTAAACTTTATTTGTCATTCAGATTTGTTTTTTTTTTTGCAACCCTTATCCAATTTGATAGGTAAGTAATTGATGTTTTAGAAATCGCCCTGAAGGTCGACTGCGTGTAGTAGGTTCTATTTCATTTGAAAAATAAAATTATAGTTAACACAATAAAATCTTATTGTAACTAAAACGTGATGACCTTGTCCTAACTAACGAAGAAACAGTACCCGTAAGTAGGCTAGTAAAGAGTTATTAATTTCATTTTCCTCCAACAATATTTATTTTTCCGTACAACAGATACTTTATACTCACGTAACGTTATAATAAGACTAGTACCATAAGTATAATCTATTACCCTCTGGGGAAAAGCTGGCCTAAAGCAATATAAATTACCTTTCAAATACTTGGCTCTGGAATTTTGGTAGAATAAAGTCATGTTCTTGTTTAGGCGGAGGAAGAGCAATCAGTCACTATGAAGTTTATTTTTCCAGTATAAAGAATTTTTTCACGTAATTTTGTGGTAGAAACCATTTACATCTTCATGAATTATACAATTCGTTTAAGTTTCTTATGAAAAAACAGTTTCTAATAACAATGGCAGTAGATAAAGAGCATACTGGTTATAAATGAGATTATGCCTATCATATAGATGTTTACCGCTTAGAATTCTAAACCAAGGTTACAAAAGAAAGTATTTAAAAAAAAAAACAGAAATCTTCTTGACCCAAGAATCGATCCCATGAAAACATTAACGCTCAACAACCGCGGCTACTTGTCCAAAGAGAGGTAAAATAAAAATACATACATAAGAATTTTATTTATTCATTTCATTTGCGTTCTTAAGACCCCCAATTCGTCCCTTGAGTACAATATTTTAAGTTAAATAGTCGCCTTACAATTTCAGGAGTTTAATAAAAAAGTTTCAGAATTTTCAGAATGACCTTTCACCTCTGAATCTATTCAAAACGTCAATGGTTTGGAAAACAATGAGTCTATATGAATACTTCTCACAATCTGAAGCAGGCTAGACGCTAGCTTCTTCATTATCAATACAATAAGTACCTAAGTTTAATAAGACGCCGAGCTGAATGCTGTGTTCCACTTACTAACATTATTAATACTTGGTTATGAAAATTGAATTCAATATTCGATGACATTTGTGAATTCAATTTCAATGTTGACTTTAGACTTTAGAGCAGTGTTGAAATGAATTTTGGTTGAAAATTATTTTAGCTTACACGAATAAAATATTCAACTTATTTTAACACCATGTTTGTAGGTTTCAAATTTTTATTGAAAAAATAATTGTAACGCTACACTAATATTTTGGCAAACAATTAAAAAAATAAAAGGGTCTATAATTTTAATGTTATTGAAACAGATATCAGTGTCTGTTTGATATCTGTTTCAATAACATTAAAATTATGGACCCTTTTATTATTAAAAACGAAATAAACGTACCCAAACTATTACATCGCCTCTAAATCCACGTACAAATGATCATGAACCTAATAATTACGTATCTATAATGGCCAAGCTATGGTTGATACTTAATCTAATGTGTCTCTTAACACAGCAACCATAGCTTAGCTTAAATATCCGCCGTGCGAACGACCTCAAACAAATCAGAGCCCAAGTGGAACGTACTCTGAATGGATACCGGCACAGAAACTGGCGTGGTGTTTCAGCCCGTTTCAAATTCCAAGGCACTGGCTTGAATGCTCTTTCCCCTCAACCGGGACCCCACCCCTCTTTGCCCCTCCAACGCCCACAGAAACGGCTTCAATTGTTATAGACGCCGGAAGTACCCGTGAAATAATCCAAGTTACTGCGAGGGTCTTATTATCACTGATAATACCGCTGTCTTTATGTGATCAAACAAATTTAATGGTGTTAGTACTATGACGCGTGAAGGGAATAATTAGGGGAACTTATACGTATTAACTTGGGTTTTCCGAGTAATTAAGGGGACCCGTGAGTATTTCGTGCGTGATAACGATCACATTGTTAAAACGGGTGATGATACCGCTTCGTTTTTGGTGGTGTAATTTTTACGAGTATCGAGAAAGATCGTTGTCTTTTAAAATATTAATATTATGTTATGTTATAATAATATAAGTACACTGATCTTATCGTTTATTGATAAACCACGAGATTATATAAAAGACAAGCAACTAAATAATACCTACTTATACTGAAAATGATTTTTTATCATACTGACTTTTCCGTAGCAAATTTCTCACACGCTCAGCGCCTATTAGGAGCTTAGTCTATTCATCTCAGTCCAAAAAAACCCAATAAATGGGAGGGTCAGCGAATTTGTTGGCGGCTAGACCAATAAAGCTTTGGAACTAAGTCTATTGTTAGGGTCGATGCGGCCAACATTTGATACTTGATCAACAGTTCGGGCAAAGTGGGTCGGCACCCTTATAATCTATTTCCTGCATAATCCTGCGGCTTTTCGAAAAATTGGATGTTAAATCTCTGATACATTTTCCAAAGGGATCTTTTAGATGGATCAAGTTGTTTACAATAAAATTGATGTCCATTTATATGGATACTTTGTTACTTGTATTTTCAAAGAATTAAATAATTCTTTATGTTGGTGACATTTTAGTAATTATGCTGAACGACAAAGTCAGAAAATACATAGATTACAATAAAATCCAGAATATTTTTAATCAAAAAAATAAACCACTCAAGCTTTGCTCTATAATACCTGAGTCTAAAAACTATCAGCTATACTTTTATATATTTCAAGAGCAATCTAGGAGTGAAAGGGATCCATATCGACGACGTCCCACGCAAGCAGTGGGAGTTAATTGGAAGGCTCAGATAACTTATTGGTCCTTGTAGTGACCAGCTAGAGACCTGTCTCTGTTTACTGAGTATTACGATCTCTAGGTCTCATGTTATTTCTGTTTGTGTTTGAATATGTACCTACTCCCATTACCTAGCGATGATATCACTTGATGTATATAATAATATACTCGTAGACAATGACGCTTTTCGTATTTCAAATAACATCGAACTCTGATCTGACAGATATTATAAAATAAACTTTACAAACTGTTTCTTCATAATTCATTACCCAATTATGTTTTGTTTATTAAAGCTTTTGTTTATCTCCGTGTAAAGATGGTTTTATTTTGTTGTTGTTCATAAGTATCTACTGTAATAATTGATCCATGCATCTTATAAAATAGTCTTTTATTTTTTTACAAAAGAAACCTTTTATTTTTCAGTTGTTACAAAAATAATATGCCTGTATATGCCTCATTCACTTTGCCTATTCACTCAAAAATAAATTGAACATATTCACCTATTGAGATTCTATTATGCCGAAGTAAGCTGTTCTTAAAATATAAGTCTTTAATTAGAGGTCAATAGAGTGACCATTGCCTTAATTTAGAAGAAAGCAGTGAGCCTGCTTTTTAATTTAAGATTCTATTCAGTGGTTGACAATATAGCCGACGTGTCTTGAAAACTTATTTCGATTACTGATTTTCAATTTGTTCTTAAGCTTTTTTGGATGATTGAATCAGAAACTGCTATGAGAAAAAAAAGCGTTTGTTTACAAGTTGCTCCGAAGAAATTCGTCTACAATATTTGTACTGTAAACGATGTTTTGTATTTTGTATTGCCTAAGATTTTTTTACTTCTTATTTAGTTTACGCGTAGGTAGCTTCAAACACGTGTAACATTTCAGATAGTGTGTTGTGTTGACTGAAAGTTACATTCTGATCGTTAAAAATTGTTTTCATACCTCGCGGATTTTGAAAACATAGGTACGTAGGTACATAAAGCTAAAGTAAATAAAATTAAACCGATTGTAATATATTTGATACGATACTGCTACTAAACAGAAAGGTCCTAACTCAATTACTACAAAAAAGCACAAAAGCATTATTTGATACGAGGTTAGTAATAAATTATAGTCATAATACGTTAGATAAATTAGAATTCCGCCACCATTTCATGAGCTTTTATGGAACCCCTCAAGTCAGCCTTTCGCCGGTCAGTCGGTCAACCTTTTGTTATAAACGTGAACCATTAATCAGGCGACGCGCTACGTCTCCTCAACTGAAGTATTTTTTGGGTCAACTGACAAGATAAACCTTTTCGCACCTATTCAGAGGCCCTAAAAAAACTATGGATTCGTAATGTAATTTCGTGAATTGGTACTGAGATAAGTCACGATGAGGAACATAAATTGACTAGATAGATATATTTTTAGATTTATATTCCAGGATGTACTGTTGTAGTCAAGCACTATTTAGATATTTTTTTGGTATAGTAAAGGCAAGCCTGCTGGGGTTATGAGATTGTTCTCGATCTAGGGATAGAGCACGTTGTTATTGTAATTTCAGATTAACGATTCATATTGAGTTTTAGTACCATGTGTCATAATTTGCATAAAACCTGAACACTCGTAATATGCATGCATTCTGATGAATTAAATAACATTCTAGCAAATGAATGTTATTTAATTCATCAGAATGCATGCATAACAGCAGTGATAGCCTAGTGGTTTAACCATGTGCCACCCACGGCGAATGGTTCGAGTTCGATCCCGAGGCACGCACCGCTGACTTTTCGAAGTCATGTGCGTATTAGAAATTAATTATCACTTGCTTTAACGGTGAAGGAAAACATCGTAAGAAAACCGGCATGTCCTAGAACCAAAAATTCGAAGACAAGTGTCGTCCACCAACCCACACTGGGCCCGCGTGGTGGACTACGGCCCACTCCCTCTCACAGAGGAGGCCTGTGTCCCAGCAGTGGGAACATTATAGGCCGATTATGCTATGCTTATGCTTATGCTAGCAAATGAAAGCATTAGTCGAATAGGCTACTTCTGGCAAGCATTTTAGCAAATATTTAAAAAAGGATAATCCTTTGTTTAGTTAGTAGGTAGATTTAAGTAAGTTTGGTTCATGTTCGTTGTTCAGTTTAAAAGTATATAAAAAAGGCGTATGCTCGATGGTATGTTACAAGAGACTGCTTAGATTTATTTGCGTCTGTAGTCACTGGTCTTATCAAAATATAGCCTATCTTATACCAGGGTAAAAGCGTAATATTACTTTGAAAGTATGTTTTGGTACACATTTCCCTATACTGATATAATAGTATCAATATGTGTCGAAGAATATTTTCAAGCTGCGCCAAATAGAAGTTCTATATTGAAAGCTCCGTGCAGTGATAAGTTTCCAGCCATCCGCCTCGAATAACTTAATAATAAATAACACACACTTGACGCTTCCGATTTGAATTTTTAAAATAAACAGCTGAGTTTTATTTCAACGCATGTGGACATAAAAATATGATAGACATGGACAAGTTTTTAGATGGACTGACTTTAAACCTTTACACGAGTGTGGGAGTCCAACTTATATTCAAGTGCCAAAGCGGCACTTGAATATAAGTTGGAATTCGATAGTACTCAGATGTTGTGATATTAAATCACTATAAACCTATCCAAGTAACGTTATTGTTTTATGATATTTTGTTTTCCCTTGAACATTTTTACATTGAATAGTGATCACTATTCAATGTAAAAATGTTTAAGTAATCAGATCACCAATCCATCATTTTTATGAATTTATTAATAAACTAACAAGTTAATATTCATGATATTTTATAAAATACCGTAGAAAATGTTAAAATATGTTGATTTTCGTAATAAATTAAGTGTTTAATTCTTGGAGAGCGGGAACCTATCCATCTTGGCAGGAAGTGCGGCACATTGTGCACATTGCCAAACATCGACTAACAAGACGGACACTCGATCAAACCATTTTATGTTAATTTAATACAAAATGTTTGCAACTTTATACTAGCTAGTTTATTGTGCCGTTTACTATATTATTATGGTGTTTAAGGAATTGTTATGGCATTTGCATGTTATACCTACAATTTTTTTGTTTCCCATTGCAGGGTGCGTCTTAAATCCCCTTATCAACTTTTAATAAGGGATGAGAAGCTTAGCGCTTGGTCACACGATAGCTTTTTGTTACGACATACAGACAGCTATATTATTTGGGTACCGGATTAACAAATTAATAAGCAATCGTCGCTACTTAAAATATAATGTCTACAGAGTTTCATCGTATAACGCTTTGTTCATCATATTTCGTATGTAAAAGTCCAAAGCTAGATAAATAAATTGTGGCGACAATTCAAACATGAAATCAGCGGTGACTCCCAAACCACACTTCCGTCTGGACCGATTCCAACTTTTCCTAGGATAAACGTCGATGGCCGGTGCTGGCAAAAAATCTATCATATATCTGATTTACCGACATTCGTTTGTTATAAATTTTCAGGAAGCTCTTTTTTGCTGGACGGTGCCGATGTGAGATTTTTCGCTGTTTGCTAGTTGTTTGATTTAATTGGTACCGTCGGCGTCGTTTGCCCGTTTTAGTATTGTAAAAATAATAAAAACAGTTTTGTTTACCGGTCAATTCCGTTTCACATAAGTCATTTTTATTTATTTATAAAATACTTATAATCATCAGTATAGTATAATCACTGTACGTAAATACAGTGAATAAACATTCACTGTATTTACATACTTTGTATATGCGAATAGGTTCGACAAGAAAAATGGAAATACCTATTTATTATTTTGTTACGATTCTTTTGTACCGGCTTCCCCCCACCCTTCGCCGATGAATGAAGTATGAATATTTACACAGAGCTTATTATCAACACAACAACTACACAAAATTTTAATCAAATAATAATTCTAAACACAGCTGCCACAAATATACGAGCGTAAATATTAATGAAAATCGTCGCAGATAACATTACACAAATTGTTATTATATAAACATAGTGACAATAATTACTAAGAATAATCGTATTAACACATATTAATCATATAGCGCCTACGATGGTGGCATTAGCATATATCTACCAGTTACGCGTATAATCATGCAAAGTGCTCTTACGTATAATTATTAAATCCTGCGGAACATTGTAACTACATATTATGGCATAGCTCAGAAGCTATGGTGCGTTAAATTACATTCACGTGACGATCAGATCGCGGTCTACGATCACATTAAGTATCGTTAGATATACATTACGTAGCTTTATGTGATATTGGGAGTGTGGTTTTAAGATCAAGAAATATCGTTACTAAATTGTGTTTGAAGCAACGATAAATTAGTTAAACAAATGACTATCGGACTTCCATAACAGCTGAATATAGGTGCTTTAATCGAAAATTTCCCACGACCGAGTTTTAACATTACAAAAAATGTAAATTGATTTAAGTGAATTATCAATTGCAAGCAATTTAAGATGTTCCCTCTGTTTGTCAAACTAAGTACCTACATTAACGGTGTAAAAAGTCATGATACTATGAATATAAATAGCGCAACGAGTAGATTTTAAAATACAGCCCCTCAGTTGGTAGCCCGAGACTTACCTATTAATATTATTCATTATTTTTGTCAGAAGCAGACGCGTTTATACTATATTTCTCAGTACTTTTCCAATCTACCACATTTCCGACACTTCATGTCTTTGGACTTCATGTTTACATAGTTTAAACCACTGTGTAGTTTATTATACCATGTTAAGTCTCGACCATACAAACAAACAGTCGTAAAACAACAATAGATCATAGAAGATGTATGGAGCTGAAAATCTGCAGTATAACCATTTGGGTTTGACGTGCTCCAAACAAATTGGTAGTTCACTTTGTAGTTCGCTTTATTGTACATAGTTCAAAACTATGGTAGGGCAAAGGCCACGATGTTATGCCTTGAAGATATTTGGCGGTTCACACAATTGATGAACCCAACACTATTTATTTACGAGGTGTTTTATGAGGTCATATTTCATGTAAATATGCGGGTTTTGCTGTTAAATAGAATGAAGTATAGTGTGTAATATACAACCTTTAATATTTTACTACTATGGGTATGATAAAACCTCAGTAGGTTTTACGGGCGCATGGTTTACACCATAGGTTCCCAACCTTTTATGGACTTCCGCCCCATTTACAAGAAAAAAAATTCCAACGCCCCCCTTATTTAATACTTAAATACCAATATTATATGTTTGTTTACTAATAATAATTACAAAGGAGATGTTTCATCCTGGAACTAGTATACGTACGCCACATAGAAAAATAGGAAAAAAATAGGGGATTTACATAAAAATATTATAAAATTCATTTGAAGAAGAGTACAATTGTAAGGGAATTATTCGAGATGAAGTTTTTCACTATGATATCCCTATTTTTAGGGCGGCCATGACAGTTGAGTTTGACAGTGTTGTTTTATGACGTGACGTTTGAGTCGTTGTGCGCACGTGTGGTGGATTGAATGTTGCCATTTTGACTGACATTGACATAACAACAGTTGTCAAAATGACATTTCACTTAATACATTTGTCGATTGTTGATCCACCATATTTGTGTTATGTTGCTCTCTTTGACAAAGAAAAAAATGAATTACTATTCAACGAAATAAGATTATAGAAAATAAGCATTAGGAACCGGTTACTATCATGTATAGCTATAATACTTAATTGCATACGTAGACCTCTCCCAGGCTCCATACATTTCTGAAACAACTCCTTTAAAATTCATTCTCTCTTTTTCTCTCTCTGTGATCGTACTACTCGTGGTCGTGGCTGAGAGTCGTAATTATTAATTGTTTAAAAATACAAAAAAATACAAATATAACTCAACGAACAAATGCAAGACAATACCCAAAACTGGAGCATCCTGCACACTGCACAAAGGCAAAGACAAGACCATTAATCAAAAGATGGTGGCTGGTGGAGTTTAAACGATGTGTTAATGTCGGGTTTCAATTTAGTTAAGGTACGCTGCGACTGCCCCCTTGACTGTCATATCGCCCCCCATTTGCCTTTGGATCCTCTACCGCCCCCACGAAAAACTCCAGCGCCCACTAGGGGGCGGTACCGCCCCCGTTGGGAACCTATGGTTTACACAATATATTTAATGTACCTACAAAAAGAAAAGTCTAACTTTCAAAAATCCTACACCAATTTAGTATCTATCAGCCTATAAAAATCTATCATTTATAAGACTTTGCGTGAGTTAATACAATAACACAATTCTGAGCTCAACTTAACAAAACAAATACTTATTAACTCAATCGTGATTCTATTTATTTTTTTACATTTCTTCATTTCTACCCAAAAAATATGTAAGATGATAGCTTTGTCTTCAACTATAGGTACTTATCTATTTTGATAAGTTCTACATCATTATGATAAACTATTTGTATGCCTGCCAAAGTATAGATTTTTCATACTTTTTGATACGTTTTACTAGGTATAATATCAGCCTGTCAAAAATATTTATAAACTTAACCTTCCGGCTATCGCGCGGTGCGTAAACGCTAAAGTCGGACATATTGGTGCCCTACGTTAATACTACGCGAAGTGCATGAGGGTTAAGGTTAAGGGTTAATGTCAGCTTCTAGTCTTAGCATATGAGGCATATCATGATTAGCATGATGAGCAAGCAGTTATATAGCAGTCCTTACAGTGGTCAGATATATTTGTCTGAAGTACCTGTAATTACACCAGCACCCATTCCCTTCAAACGGAAAACAGCAAAGCTAGCAGCAGAAATAGGTGTGGTGGTAGTACTTACTTGGACGAGTACTTTTACAAAGAGCTCTAGTCTTTCTAATGTCAAATGAAATAACGACTAATTGTCAATCGATATGTCAATTGTAAACTAAAATACATTAAAACATACGATGACTAAGTGAAATATAACAAATTCGTTGTCACGGATTCTATGTATTAGTATTTTATGTGGAGCGAATTTCGTTACAACCTAACTATCCAAATATATTTGTATTAAGCTAACAGCTTCGTTAGTTAGACGTAAACACATCTAGTCATCGGCTCATTGCATATTACATCTTCGTCGAGCAACGTCAGACCAAGTTAAATTAGTACGAAAACGTGTTCTGCTTTTATTAGTTGCCTGTAGAGAATTGTGCACGTTTACACTCATTGTGAAACGTTAATACTGTTTATTTTCACATATTGTTTCAATTAAATTATTGGTCGGCAGACTTTGTTTTATCTGTACATACATCCGCGGCCACGCATTTCAATCAGAGAATAAATATTTTTGTTTTATTTATGGCTTTTCAATTGTCCTGTATGGATTTAGGGGTAAAATTGTTTATTATAAGTTGGGAGCTGCCTATAATTTGTTTTATGTATACGTTACTATAAAAAGTCAATATTTGTTGGTTTTAAAAGATAGCGTAGGCGTAGGGGTCACTCATTAAAAGTTGATTAAAAGCTATCAAAATGAGTAAAAGTTATAAAAGTCATTCGAAATTAACAATGCAATTAATTGCATCAAAATATCATAAGATACTAGTTCAACAGTTAAGAAAACCTTTAAATGAGATGTAGTTTAATAATATGGGCTGAGAAAATATTTATTTTTCATTATTAATGTAAATAATAATATTATGACGATTTATTTAATTTCATAAACACACTTTTTATAATACCTAATGCATACATTTCATTACGTTGAACTGGATTTAACTGGAACGACCAGCCAATCAACTAACAAAATAAAAAGGAATTAAAAATAAAATTGCCGATGCAACAGCAACAAATTGAATACGAGAATGAAAAGCAAAACGTTCTGCGTGTAAAATGAGTAATCATCCAACTGACTAAAAAATAAGTAGGGACCTCGTAGGAACTATAAATAAATCCATAGTTTTTTTTATTTATTTACAGATTCGCTATCCGCAAATCAGAAATAATCCTTAAACAATACGTGCACTACATGCAGATTACTAGATGGGAAAAGGTTAATTTAAGAGAAAACATTTTGAAGAAACCTAGATTTATAATGGTCTGAAATAGCCAAGACATGGTGAGCATGATAGTGCCTTTGTTGGCCTGGCCTCACGTTGGCTGCTATAGCAGTGTGCCGGAGTAGCTCCCTTCGGGTCTTCAGTTAGCTCTGAGAGAATCACCAGATGACGGCATTGGAATCAATAAAAAATATAAAAATAAATGATGAATCCGTGCGATATTCTAAATTGAAATTTGGAAGCACGAAGCGGCCGGTGATGAAAAATTGCCAGTATTAAGTAAGGAAATGATGATGAAGAAGCATCACTTTGTACACTTCATCCTGTTATTGACACCATTCTTCCAAAGTGAGAGTGAGATGCAGTTTAAAGAAGAATAGCGCTATACTTTTTCACAATGCAACAATGATGGTTTGTTTAAAACTCGTAGTACTTACCTATATAAGTATGTCCTCTGAAGTGGCCAGGCCAGTATTTTTATTTGTTACTACCTTTTACCCGCGACTTTACTCTCGTAGTTGTAAGGAAAAATAACGGATTTTCATCATAATACACTTTCGCATGTATTACTAGCAAAGTTATTGGAAGAACTTTCCTATTTTTGTAAATAGTAAGAATTAAAAAAGGTTCTATAAATAATACGACACGTTATTAAAACGTTTATAAATCCGTAGGTATACGAATACGTAAATATTCCGAATTGAAAAGGCTTAATCCGGCAACATTCTGACGTTGACAGTATTTTCACAAATTAAACATTACAATGTTAATCTTTCTCAATTACCAAATGATTACGTCGTGTTGATGGAAACATTCACAACATTGACAGTTTACCCACGGGATGCGAGTTATTCGGAAAATTTATGAAATTCGGGTCGACAAATTTTATTGGTAGAGGTGGTGGAATACCATACTTATCTTATTCTAAATATACTATGTGTAGCCACTGTGCTGTGTAACACAAATCATCGTGACAAGACTATATCGCAGTCTGTCTTTAGATGATAGTTCGTGACAATAGTGATTATGACAAGGACCACCGTTTTTCGCGTCTCCTGGGTAATTTTTCTATGTATTCTGTCATCTGGTTATTAGGTACAATAAAAAATGTAGATATACCTAATCTTTTAACTGTAGACTAATGAGACACAATTGATTTTTTACTGCGCCTCGGCTTCACCTTGACATTCTTGTTAGAGACCGGCTTTATCTTACATCAAATTAAAAGAAACAGAACTAGAATCAAACTATCACAGCAGACTAATGCCTATTTCAGCGAAATGAGCGTATCTCACATTCCACGCCTACGTGTTTAACGTGCTAAGGTATTCTCATCTCATCCATTAAGGTGAGTAATAAACGAAACTTAATAATAACTCCACGGTTCTTGATAATTGCGTTAAAGCCAGCTTCATTATATGGGCGCGTCATTTTGACTAGATGAGATTGAAATATAAATTCAACAGGTTTTGGTGAGTTGCTTAGAAAGGTGCTAATATCAATAGGAGTTCAAAGATTATAACATTGTGAAAATTAGAATAGGTACCTTAATAACAATTTTATCAATATTTTTTTTTGTTTATCGATTGTCAAGTACAAGAAAAGCTACACGGTGATGAAGTTCTGAGTATTTAAGCAAGAACTTTTTGTTATCATAAAAATACGACAAATATTGAACGAGAAATTTCGTACAAGAAATATTTAAACGATTCAAACCATTGTAGAATTCTGGGAAAATGTGAAAAAGTTCTAATAAAAAAAAACATTAATTAGGAACACTCGTCAGTACAGGTTAGTGAAACTTTTTTCTGATATCATCTTTTTGTTTACACTAGTTTAGGTACAGACTTTGTAGGGGCATGTAAAAACTTCTGACCTATTTAAGTAACATATCACTTCTTCAATTATTTAAGTAAACTATCTCTTCATTTAGAGATATTAATTAACTTCCTCTGGATACTAATCAAATTGTAAAGGTATCAGTCAGGATCTCCAAATTAAACAATGAATGTGAATAGAACTAGAGCTTTACTAAAGGTGAATGACATTAATTGGACTAAGAGTACCGTTGCTAATTTAATAAGGGACCTGACATCTATGCTGAAAAAGTTTTGAACTAAGATTGAAAATAATGATGAAGTTACTTTGGAGGAGTGTTTTTCTCGTTAGTGTAATGGCATTTTCGAATTAATGAGTGTCCAGTTAGTGAAACTGTCGTAAAACCTTCTCGATTGAATTATTAGAACTAGGGACATATCAAAAGATTATCCTGTCAGATCAACGAAAATGTAGATACTAAAAGTTAATCAAAACGACATATTCTGTCAGATCATCCTCAGAGTTGGCAACTTTAGAAAATGTTATTTTTGTAAGCAGAGGTTGATTGAACCCTCCGAAAGAAAAAGTTCTTAAAAAAGTTACAAAGGGTGTATTATACAGTATTAGGGTCAGTTTTCACCAAGCTCTGTGAATTAGGCATTTTGATGGTTGTCATTTTGACTGTTTTACATCTGAGATAGTACGTCAAAATGCTTTAGCGTCGTTCAGACAGAAGCGGTTTGCGGTAGAGGTAAGCACTAATAACAGTTTCAAATGTTAGCATTACTACTGATTGCCACCGCAGACCGCGTCTGTCTGAATGACGCATTAACGGGATATTTGCAACTAACAAAGTTAGGTGAAATTGGCTTAAAATTAAGAAACAAATTTATTTGAAAACTACACTTTTGCCCGCGACTTCGTCCGCGTGGACTACAATGACATGACCAGTTTAAATGACCTCCGGAGTGTAGTGACTCGCGCACAAACAGACAAACAGACAAACAGACAAACAGACAAACAGACAAACAGACAAACAGACAAACAGACAAACAGACAAACAGACAAACAGACAAACAGACAAACAGATAAACAGACAAAAAATCTAAAAAAAATATTTTTGGGTATAGTTACGTCCCAGTCATAGAGCAACACAGGCCACCGGCGAATTCGCCGGTGGCCTGTGTTGCTCTATGCGTCCCAGTACCCTATCCCGACTGTTTTTTCTGGAATATCTTCAATGTACAGACACCGCTTGTTTACAATTTTATAATAGTATGGAAAAAAGTCTGACTGTGCAATATCTAAATAGCCACCTCCACCAAAGAAACAATGAGCACCTTTCCTCCATGATTTAAATTCGCGTCTTTTTCAGTACGGTATAACTAGCGGCACCACTTAATGATCACAAACGTCACCTGCGCGTTAGCTGGATTTTCGGTCTCTTTGGCGGAATGAAGAAGACGGGGGGCGCCGAGGCTACACGCGATTGGTTCGTCAGTCGATGCTCGTCGTCCATTGGACTATTCTCTATTACGTATTGTCAACTGTCTATTGTCTATTGGGCCAAAAATGTACATGCGTGATCTGTGATCATCTTTCCTGCCGGATACTATACCAAAATAAGTAAGAAGAAACCAAAGAAAATCGTCCAAACAAATCTACGATTTTAAACGAAGTACTGAAGAACTTTTAACTCGTCACAAAAAACCGTATTATGTAGTTCCATTACAGACAATACAACACTGTCCCACATTAACTACGCTTTTGTCACAAGATTGAATTAATCCAACGTTTGGAAACAATGAGACTTTACCTTCACCGCATTATCGCAATTTACATACAGATTAATGACTAGTGATGAAATAACTACTGCACACATCGACCAGCAAATTGTGAATAAATCGAATCTCATTGTGTTGCTATTAAGCAATGTTTGTCGTTCATCTATTTTCCGTTGTGATCGTTTTAATTAAAACTGACAACCAAATTAAACGGACGACTGACGCAACTTTGTAATAATACACTTACATAATTACGTGAATTAACAATTTCGGATATCATAGATTGTTCTGGTCGATTTTATTTTTTTCACATTATTCAGTTGGTACTCACTGAGCAAATAACCGACAGTCAATCGGTCCGATAAAAGTTGGCGGAAATAGGACAAAAAAATACTATTTATTAGAAAAATCATAATAAATATTGTCAGTGACAAGAATAAAACATACCTGGTCTACGTGATATACATTAGTCGGCCATTTTTTAACAGTAACCGATTTTTACTGACTAAAATCAACCATTGTTGCAATAAAATGGGTCACCGACAAAAAACAGTATTTTAGGAACGATATTGGATACATTGTCGTGTGAAAAGAATGGGCAGGATTAAGAATTAATGTGTAGGTCGGGAGTTCGAAGGTAACATCAGCTACAAAAAAGTAAAAAAGTAAAGTAGAAATCGGTTGTCATAATATGGACATGTCATTGTGATTTGCAGAAATGAGAAGCATGTTACGAGAAAGGTAGGAAAATTAATGTTAGTGGCTATAAGAAAAGGGCCAGACCTAAGAAATACCTAAGAAAGACCTGAGAAATGATGGATGGTTTAAGTGAATGGCAGGCAAGGTAGCAAAAGAACATTAAGATGACAGCTGATACTTATGTAGAAAAAAAAATAAGCACAACGCCAGCATTAAATAGTTTGGGGTAGCCATTTTTAGATAAGGTTTTGATACATATTAATCAACTTATCTGAATCATAAAAACGATTCCTAAAAATTATACCAATAGGTATTGCTTAATAGAATAAAACAAAATCATTTGTCTGTATGCGCTTACTTCGACTTTAGACTTCTAATCTGCTTGATGGATTTTGATGTGGTTTTAATTATCATTTAGATAAATATTAATGAAAGTTCCTTTATGTTTATAATAGTTTCGCCACATGAATAAGTATGGGTGCAACTTATTATACATAACATAGCAAAGCCGGGCCGTGTCGTTAGTTTATAACAGAAATCCTTGAAAACAATTGGCTATTTTTACAAAGCGATATTTCAGTAGTTAACAATATAAACATTGCACAAAAAATGTATGATTTTGAATAAACATTTACACACAATAAAACAATTAATTTGAAATATTCCACTACATTTTTAAAAATGTCCTGTATTACACAAAAAAAATATTATTGTAACCAAAATAAAACTAACTACCAAATGTTGATACGCAAAATTAAAACTACGATGAAACTGAGTGGAAAGTGCATAAATCAAAAAAGAGTAACACTAAAAAGTCACAATTGAACAACATGCCGAATGGTCGGAGAAACAGTTGAAAACTGCAATAAATCCATTTCGAAATTAGTTTCGAACGACAGAAGACTCATCCGTGGAATATTAATCGCTTTCCGATTACCAATAGTTTATAAAGTTAACTTGTTGAGTTATGACACTTGAAAACTCATAAAATTGTAAGAACCATAAGGCTAACAACGATTGTTAAGGAATAAGTTGGGAGTTAAGTACCTAGCAAATTGTCACAGTTTCTCTTTATTTAAATTTTTGAAAGAAAAAAATCTTTAATCATAGTATTTGTTATTATTTTTAGTTCTTCTTTATGAAGAACTGTACTAGAAGGATAGGGTTATTTACAATTTATAAAATACTAACGACCGGCCCCTGCTTAGCATGTGTGCAATCTACTGATGTGGCGACATGTCAAAACATCACGACTTCTATGTTGTAGATATTTAAGTTGAATAGCTTTCGAAATTAAGTCTCTAAATAGTGGTGAAAACCGCATTAAAAACCATTTAGTAGTTTAGAAGAACTAAGCGGACAAATTGACAGACAAGAAAAGTGACTTTGTTTTATACTATTTTAAGGTATTTCGAAACTGTAACAACTATACAACTCATTTGACAATCTCACTTCCTCGCTAACAGCATTAAAGTTATATCATAATATTTACGTAAGATTCCAAATTACACGAAGTAAATAAAAAAATAAATAGCATATTATGCTTCAAGTATGAGTAAGTACAACGCCATCCCACTATCCTTAAGTAACCTTTCATAACTTCCATTCTTAGAACTTTTATATACTTACTCAACCGCAAAAGCTTCAAAGTAACAGCTTAGTAAGCTAAGCTTCTACTTACTTAGCTATGGAAAAAAAGTTCTATACAAGCGTAGAATACTAATTAGAACTTAAGTCAGGTTTTTTGACTTTCATTTTTTTACAATGAAAGTAATTCAACATTTTTAGGCATGCTTCTGTGTTTATGTTGATTTATATTGGTAAAAGCGTTTTCCGTATCAAAGAACCAAATTTTCTTTAGACCAGATCAGACTTGAATACCTTATTCAGATAGTACATTATTTTTTCTTTTTTAATAATGTTGCCCCACACTAGGATTTCTCCTGTGTCGTGGATGCATTTACAAACACATACACAAACACTCCAGACCCGAAAAAATATTTTGAACCCGAGGCACGCCGTCTAAAAACTAAGAAACATAAATATCTAGTGTTGGCATTGCATAACAACCAGGACATCTAAGTACTTAATAAAATTATTAACATGACTGACAGACGATGCACAACTTAAGCCGGTACTTAAGCATGGAATTTTGCACAGGAGTTCCTTAAATAATGTAAATGTATATTTTTTGTGAATTTGAAACATGTCAAAGCCATTTTAAGCTTCTATTAAGTTATTAAATACGCTATAGCTCAATAGCACGCCACGGAACGGCAGAGGTTGCGGGTTCAAATACTGCTCGGGTCATATGATTTTTGAGAATCACTTATATATTTAATAACTTAAATAATGTAGTTAAGCACTAAGACAGGATTTTTGAAAATTCATCGCCGTTGGTAAATCCTATCGGCCTAGTAACTTATTAAACTTGGTAATTTCGTTGTTGTTTGTTCATTGTCGAATATGTCAATGTTTTCACTAACTTATATTTTATTGGTGACTGAATAAAAGCTTAGCTTTTGCCGCTTTATTGTCTAAGGCTCGTATTCCAGAACGATACTCGAGCATCGATCTCTGCTTGAGCATAGATTTAAAGCCATTTCATTGGTTGAAACCAGTTTCAATCTATGCTTAAACAGAGATCGGTGCTCGAGTATCGTTCTGGAATACGGGCCTAAGAATACAGATTTTTGACATAAATCAAGAAATACTTACTATAAGGATTAATTTTTTCGTCTTAATTAAAGGGGTTGTCTACTTGTTAATTTCGATAACATAATATTTTAGTTAAAACTGATACTTCCAATTGGTTCCTAACTGACAAGTTAGCAGTCTTGGGTTCCTGAAAATCTATTTTCGTTTATAGAAGCAAATGATTCTATCTCTTTGCCTGCAAGCGCTACATGGTTCTGTTATCCTCAATTAATTCTCAAGAGAGGAAACACACGACACTAACTGGCTGCTATAGCCAATCTAGCATACGAAGGGGGCGGCTAATTGGCTAACGTAGCCTGCTATCGGATTGGCTAACACAAATAACTGAGTCAGACTGACTAATGCGTTTATTCACCTATTACTTGCGCGTGATTTGAATCAGTTGATAAGCTCAGTTATACATTTATTAAGATAACCACGTATAAAATGGTGCTTATTAATATAAATAGCACGTACACTTTAAATCTTAAAGCGTAGTAATCATTATTCATGTTCAAATAAGACTTAAAAGTGGAGGATTAAATTAAGCGACATAATATTCCTGTATTCCTTAGACACAGTTATCATCATAATATGAAACATTACAGCATTACCACAGAATAGGCACTTAAGCATTGTTCAACGAAATTCTCATACCATTATTTCTAGTAATCAGAGCTAAAAGCGCGATTTATTGTGAAATGTCTGTACCTATGCTAGTCAAGCGTTAACACAAATAGAAAATGTAATACAAGCGAAACAAAATGTGAGCTTCTACTACTAAAATTGTCTCTAATATGTCTCCAATCAAGTAAAAGAAAAATAAACCTGAAAAAAGGTAATTTTACCTTTTTATTACCACGTTTTTAACGACTTAATATTGCTGTAGCCCATCGAGAAATTAGTTTAAAATCGATTGCAAAATCTAGAATAGATACACAAACAGACAAAAAAGCGAGTTAGTAAAAGTATAAATATTAAACACACACGTCCAACAGGTTTTTTTTAGTTTTATTTAACACTCACAGAGGGAAAAAAATTCTTAGTCAAAGACAAATCATTTTTTTGTTACCTTCATTCAAGTGTTCTTTATAGGCAAAGTTATCACTATATTTTGACGATAATTAACAAGATAAACACTACACTAATAGCAAATTAGGGTACTGTTAGCCTTATTCAGATATGTCTATGGCCACGCTATTGAATTAGGAAATTCCTGTAATGATAGTGAGGGTGAAATAAATAAATAAAAAAAAAATGTTCCACAATAATTTTATGTATACAACCGCAGACCGAAGTTTGTTTAACACAAGTTAAACTAAACACTTGCATGAGTTCTTCACACGTGTCGTGGCCATAGGAGGAAATAGAATGTTACATCGTACACGTGTGCAACATTCATGCATTGTGGAACCGCGTAATTTGCACGAAAGGGGCTTGAAATTGTAAAATCTAATGAAGACTTTGAATGTTTTTGTTTTCAGTAAAGTTTTATTAAAAAGGTATTTACAAAGGGATTTACCTGTTTAAAAAATAAACCGTTGTCACTGCCGGGTACCACATCAAAGAATCCTAATTCGTTTGAAACAATACAATTTGTGACAAAAAGGTTTAACATGAAAAAAATGGTTTGCTGTTTATGCACTGTATAATACAGAGAACTCAGATCATAGAAACAAGGGAGAATTGCCAAGGCGCTATTGAGCTTGACGCTTTGATATTATGGTCACATTGACCGTATATAAAACGTACACACTGGCGACGAACCGAACACGACCGATGATATAAATAATTATAGTGTTTAAGTTTAGTGCTAGTGTTGAGTGACGATTGACAGTGTTAGATAGAGGGTGTGTGGAATTTGTAATGTGTAGGAAATCTTTTTATTCACAAGGAGCTCCTGTAATTGAGTCGAAAAATGTTCTATAAGTGGCGAGTTTGTTGGCGACATAATTTGCTATGATGGCATATCTCCTTGTTTCTATGATCTGAGACAGAGAAGGACATAGTTAAAAGAATGAACACTTATTTTCTTAAAACAACTTGTTTAAAAGGACTGCCTAGTCAGAACTACTTTTTCAAATTCAAGAAAAGAAAAATAAATTCTTAGTAGTATGTAAGGTATTTTCGAGATGTATTTTATCAACGCACGAATGCTCTTGCCAGTTTCAAGAGCCGTATACCGACTTTCAATAGATCGGTTTTGACAAACGCAACTCCGCATTTTTCGATGACCCACATCTTTCTCAAACAGACAAATCAATAATAATGCTACAATAAGAATTAGATACCTCAAAGCAAAATTTTATAAGACAGCAGAAAAATGTGCTTTTGGCTTTTATGTATCTATCTATACATCATATATAGGTATGTATTAATATGTTAAGAAAAAACTTTGTGCCCCTTTCTAAGCGTATTGCACGCACAGAGGATGTGAGATTTGGCATAGGTATAGTTACCGGCATTAAAGATGATCACAGATCGCGCATGTACATTTTCCGTCCAATAGACAATAGACAGTTGACAATACGTAATAGAGAATGGTCCAATTAGACGACGAGCATTGACAGACGAACTAATCGCCTGCAGCCTCGGCGCCCCTCGTCTTCTTCATCCCGCCAAAGAGACCGAAAATCACTTAGTGCGCAGGTGACGTTTGTTCAAGATCCACGCCGATATTTATACCTAGTTAAAGTTTCTATGGAGAAGGAGTGCAGAAAGTTAAAATTTATCCATAGGTATTACGTATATATTTTTTCCCAATTAGTCAAATTTCCACCACAGGCGATACTAGTTTCACTTGTTAACCGTCTTCGTAATATTAAAACACTTTAGTGAGGTTATATAGGAAATACGTCTTAACACAAAGGACGTCGGCAGTTTTAGGCTTGATATGGTACAGTAATAAAAGCTTAACCAAAAATAAAAATATATTTTAATTGTTCTTTGCCTAATTTATCTTAGAGATTAAGAATTGGAATCAAAAATCGAAATAAATAAGAAATAAAATGATTATGCCATTGACATTTTGAAAAAACCACTAAAACAAAAACGGGTGCATGCTGGCTGGCGCGTGCTTCCACAGAATATCATGGTGACAGCAACTAAAACCTTTGAATTGAGAACTCATTAGTCGGGCTGTACTGCATTGGATCATTCACACCATACTTAACCTCACTGTCAGAAATAAGAATATTTCTCTTTAACCCAATTACGTACAAAAACAAATAAAAAAAATATTTAAATACTCTTGAAATACTCGATCACACCAAACTAATTTCATATCTGTACCGACTTACACAATCTGAGGCCCAGCGTTCTATGGGCGTCTGCCAGTGCCCTTTCGATATATGGATTAAGGAAGTTTAATTCCAACTTACGTGTTTACAAGGAGATATTATGACGCTCCGATTTAACGATTAATGATTGAAATGTGTTCCGACTCGTAAAGTTTTGATCCAGAAGTTTACCATCAATTTTCAACATAAACAGGAAACGCTAATGTTTATTAATATCTATGATATTATTTTACAGAAATTGAATCATAAAGATTATATTTGGTTTCGAGCTTAGAGCATTTATAATCTATTTTAAAGCTAAGCGGTGAATCACCGAATAATATTTTCAACCATTTTTTGCGGGGGGCGAGGTGAACACGTACCTATAGCACACTACAAAAAAATCACAGAAAGATACATGCTTAGAGACTGTACTAAAATAAAACCATGTTAGTGAATAATTTATAGTTACATGTTATAGAAAATTCCATGGTTGCTGCCTTTTACAATAGGAAATTACACAATAATTAACTATTGTCAAACTGACCATACAAAATGACAGCTATCGCGTATGAATAAGTTTTTCTATGGCCAAATCTGTTAAAAGGCCAGTGTACTTTGGTAGAGGGGTTTGTTCGGCTTTGGCAATTACGTATAGGTTATAATAATTATGCTCTAAGCTTTTGACAAATTACCTACTTACTACTACTCAGAATTATTGTTGAGTCCCTGTTTTCGTTTCGAAAAGGTTTGTATCTAGAAATAAACGGTAATAATTTGAGTAGACAGCAAAAATATTTTCTGAAGTTGTGTTAGCTAAAACAAATATTATTATCAATGGCTGCGGTGTATCTAAGCTTCTCGATATATCCAGTTCGCGCGGCTCGAGCCAAACGTGACAGGTGGTTCTATCGGAAAGCTCGTATTCACAGCATTTGACTCGTATTGAAGTTTAGTATGTATGTATGTATACCAGTATACACACAATGAATCACGGTGTTCCGGTTATTTACGAAAATATTTTGATTAAATTATGAGTGTTATTCACAACTGTTTTTAATAATGTAATTATTGTGTATATAATTATATTATTGTGTGTGTGTGTAAAAGAATAGTGTAATTATTGATTAAAATAATTGTTCAAATTTCTTGAATCATAATTTGTTTAATAAGATATTTATATCTAACCATGCCATATTTCTAGAAGTTCGGATTCTCAGAAAAAACATTCGATAGCTCAAAATAAAAAAATCGGTCAAAAGTTTTCCGACTCTCCTTACGAATAGGTATGCCAGAATTTTTTTGTGTGACCAACAACCTCTACGAATATGGCACGGATACAGATCAACATCTTGTATTAAACAAAATAAGTAACTTAGTTCTCCATTCTTTATTAAAAAAATAACTACAAATTCAATAAAATTGCTAGCATTGTGCAAAACAATAAGTAACGGCGCAAAATATTACACCGTATTATCAAGTCCATATAAACAGTATAGACCGCCTTTTTCTAAGAAATTGGATTCTGAACGCAGCATTTGAGCCACCAATAAAGAGTCGTTCAGTATTGTCTCAAAGGGTATTGATGATAATTCCTGTTTATATCCAATAGAAGAAAGGAAACAACGATATCGGGCTGATATACACCATTCTCGCATTTAAACGACTTTCACATTGGTACTAAGAAAACTCACATTTTCGTAACGAGTTAACGAGCGATAAGAAAGACTGAACTGAAAGAATGAACTCGTGTATGTCATTCAGATTTTTTAATTCCTTGTACCCATGTATTAATTGTCAAATTTTTTGAACTGTCCGTGCAGCTAAAGAACGGGATAGAAAATAACGTCGCCTGTATTCACCTCTCGCTTGCTCTCCGGCAGGTGTAACTAATCTATATAGACAGCAACATAGAATACAACAATAGACAACAAGATAGAATACATACATATAGACAAGAGCATTGAATAATGGTGACACCATTTATAATCCCATTCTTTATCTGCGCGGGCTGTACATGGAAACAACGTACATTATACTTTCCACGTTTAAATATTTATACCAAAACCCAATCCCCAACAATAGGCGAGTAAACATCGAGAATGCTAACATAGTTCCACACACGATATTCTGGTACTTCGGCTACACTCCTAACTACCCCATTATGATCATAGATTGACATTGGCTAAACCTTTTTACCACTTCCAACGCCACTAAATTGAATTCTGAAAAGTTTTGTACATATACATGAATTTATTGTCGGCAATAAAGCTACATAAAATTGCACTTATATTATAATCTGGCGGTTTATTCAGCATGATTTACTTGCTATTGAATGTGGAACAGTTTACCATTGGTCGTTTTCTCTCTTTATATGCCGTGGTAATAATATTAGCCAATTTGGTGATAGCAGGATTATAAGTCTAGCCAATCAGCAAGATGATAGCGGATCTATAAACCAGACAGGGTTGAAACGTTTGATAAAATTCAACCAACCTTTCTAAACTGGCGTCGCTGCTGACCGTCATCAGCTTATTGATTTTTTTTCTTTGGTTTATTGGCTGTAAGGACTTTTGTATGCATTAGCTAAACCCACTGCGAGCTATCCATAGTGCGTATAAATACCCGTAATTGGTGATTGCGGTAATCGAAATTGTGATTCATAGTGTAGAAGCGCCTGCCCCAATCAACAAAACATAATCTATAGTATGGAATTACCAACCGATTGCCTACTTTTCTATTAGTAACATTTTTGTAAAATATAATATATCATTCTATACTTTATTTTGACGACGCGACGTATCAGGCTTGCGGTCTCATGATAGATCCGTATTCGGGTTTTTTCCAGTACAATGCTCTTCACAATAAGGAAACTTTTTGACAATAATGTCCCTTAAGCCTACCCTGTCGCTTCCAATAGAAGTATTCCTGTCCCTAGTAGGTCTTTAGCTGACGAAATATTATAGGAAAATATAAAAATATAACATCATTACGTATTTATGATAAAAATAAACAGAATAACACTATTCCAGCCATCGTGGAAAGAAAAAATCAGCCAGCGTAAATTATGAAGTTAAATAAAAACGTATCTATGTTTTAAACATTATACTATGATTAATAATATTTGAGTATAAACATACCCCCTTACTGACAAACGCTGATTAAATTAAACAGCTCTTATGTTAATTGTCATCTCTATTCATTTTCATTCAAATGACAAGGCTAGTTATATATTTAATCAGTGGTTTTGACATTATCGGCATATCAATAGATTGCATCTGTGCGAAACAGGGGCGGATTACTAGTTTAAAATAATTTATTAAATTCAAACTTGACCAAAATAAAGTTTTGCCATTCTAAATTCTAAACTAGCAGTCCTTTCCAATTGAAGTAAAAGCTGTCCAACAGTCCAACATTCTACTTTACCAATTTATTTTGCGTTTGTTGAACCAATATTTTACCGTGTGTCCAAGTGTCACGTGAACCAGACAGTGACAAAGTTGTCTTGTAGCTCCTAAAAACCTATTGCGGACACGACGTCTCATCGAAGGACTGATACAGGTACTGTAATTTATTTTCGTAAGAAACTTCGCATTAATGTCAGGCCAAGCAATTTATCTTGGCGTAATTCGCGTAAAGCGCTTATTGGCTGTCGTAGCCCACACGGAGATAACATGATTTATATCCTTTTACTAATTATTTTATACGACGCTGAACATCTTTTCTGGATTGATGTTTGATAGTCATTATGAATTTGATATAGTCATTATCGGGCTTAATAGTTTCGCTGTTTAATGCCTAATATTTCTTGTTTTGCAGTATATTTTCTCATATTATTCACATCACTGTATAGTGCCTATTCATTCAGTGTTGCATAATTTAAATGTAACACACCACTTTAGTTTTGTATGTCCTTTCTGATGGTAATGTTCGTCGGGTCGTTGAGCTCCCTAAGTCTGGGCTGAGCTACCACGATACCCGGCACATGCGTGCACAGTCAGGTCAGGTCCACTCAAATCTGTATGGCTCTTTCCTCTAAAGGCCATTTCAGACTAATCTGCATGGTTCTTACACAATTTATCTTAATTGTCTGGACTTTAAAAGAGACATCAACCTTTGAGTTTGTTTCGGTGTTTCTTCTCAAAGGTAGTCATATAGGAAACACCGAACTCATCTAGCTTAAAAAAATGTTTTGACGTGTAAAAATGTTATTTTAACCTATTTACAAAATAAATATCATTTATTATTTATCAATTCATAAGATGGCCTTTCGTTTAGTCATACTCTTGATGGTTGATGACGTAGACAAAAAGAAATGCGTATTGGTTACCTCTTTTTAGAAAAGAACTTTTTTTATCATAGGTAAATAAGTTTGATGAAACTATCTTTATTAAATTACTCTCCATCTTTTTTCATACTTGTTTGACAAAGAAAATTTGTATTCCTAACTTTTGCAAACGAAACAAAAGTGGCTCTTTGCAGTTTCAAGACATATTTTAAACTACAAAACTAACTTTCACCTACATTCCGCTAAACGTACTGTAAACGGTAATTCAATGAGAGAACAAACACCGGCAGCGAATGACGCGCGCACTAATGGCCGTGTCGGCGCTTTCTCCCCACAAATATGCACTCGGAAGCCGCAATGCAGTTTATGTCACTTCGCACTGTTTTGTGTGGCTGTGGCTTGCACGCGAACGATCTATGTGGGTACAAACAGCTGTTATACGGTTCTCACCTCAGATCATAGAAAGAAGGAGATATGCCATCATAGCAAATTAGTACGGGAACAACTGTCGCCACTTTTAGTACATTTTTCAACACAATTACAAGCGCCCCTCGTGAATATAAAGATCTCCCACGCATTAAACATTCCACACAGCCTCAATCTAACACTGTTAATCGTCACTCAACACTAGCACTAAACTAAAACACTGTATTTATATCATCGATTGTGTTCGGATCGTTGCCAGCGTGTACATTTTATATACGGTCAATGTGACCGTATCAAAGCATCAATTTTAGTAGCGCCTTGGCACATCTCCCTTGTTTCTATGATCTGAGGTTCTCACGGTTTAAAATAGGTACCTTAGAATGTTCCACAGAAAAGATGCTAACCAATTAATGCAGCCGCCTGCACTTTGTATACGAGTAGGTAGGTATTGTATTTGATCATTACAGGTTTTACGCCTCAGTGGATGGATTTTGTGTGTGCGTGGTACTGACTCTGTTTCCCAGGAAGATGAATATTCGTTACGGTAGGTATATCAGATTTGTTATAGTATAGTAAGTCAGAGTTTGGAATTGTGGGCGTTAAAATTAATTTCCAAGTCGACTACACTTTTCTCGTTTTTAATAATCTTGCCAATCGATAGTTCCCCTAAAGGTACTATCAATAGTTCCGCTATCGATGGTTTTCATCTAAAAAAGGCCAAACTATCGATAGGTAATCCAAAATAGTTTTCCATATCTTTATAATTTAAATTGTTTCTTTGAATTCACATCGTAATTAGTGTCAGTTTTTATTCAATATTTTAGTAGGTAGGTACTCAGTTTTCAAATAGACATTTGAATCAGCTTATACTAATTTATTCTCGAAACTAATCAGGCAAATACTAAAGGTGAGGTACCTACCTATAAACTTTCGAGACATCTACATCTACGAATATACTAGGTAATTAAAATTTGTTTCAAGTCTATTAGTTACAACTAGTCACATGGGAAATATACCTAAGTGAATTACAGACACAGACATCAAGGGTATAGTTTAAATAGCATTTCATTTCTGTTGTAACTTTGATGGACTTTGTCCTACGATATAAATATTCAGTTTAGAAGAAAGTATTGTATAAGTAGAGAGACACCTTACAATGGTTCATCGGCTAAAAATATTACAGATCTTGAGAAATGTCAAAATATATGAAATATCTAAATTACGGAGCCCCCCGCACCTCCGTCGCACGATTGACCTGCAAAAACCCTCGCGTTAAACGACTGTATAGAGTATTATACCTATTATCATAAATTGTGGTATTATTACTATAGTGAGACTACGCAATCGTAGCATAGGGCGAGCTACGCCGTAGTAGCAAGATACGTAGCGCGTAGCAAGCAGCGCGTTTGGTTTGACGCACAAAATTAGGTTTGTTTAACTGGTACACAAATTATTATAATAACATTAACAGCGATATTATATCTAAATAGTTTTATTATTATAGTTTTGTAATTACAAAACCTTCCTTAAATAATGGTAAATTGAAGTACCTATATAAATATCAAAATAATCATGTGATTTTTTTAGCCACCTATGACATGCACGATTTTAATCCTAGCTGCGCGGCTGCGCCATATATGGAATTTTCGTTTGATTCCAAACATTAGATATATTATATATACTTAAGAGCTTTAAAACAATTGGACTATAATATGTTTAAAAACTATAAAAATAAAAACAACAGTCATCTTTTTTCATATATTTTTATATAATAATTATGTACACATATTGCCGTTATGATTATGAAACTAATTAAATGTTAGTATGCAACCACTTCAAAGTTGTTAAATGCAACATAGGATTCTCAGTAAAACTATAGCTAGGTAGGTACTCTTTTTGTTTCACTTATTTTTCAACATAATGAATAAACTGCGCACGGTATTATTTTTATTCCACGGTAAACTACAGCTACCGTAGTTTGCAGAATTACATTATTATTAAATTACAGTACCTATAGAAATAAAAACATCTTCTCGAGAAATAAACACGAATTAATTAAAAATAATATCCTCATTCGTGTTGATTCCCTTACTATGAGGCTTGCGGAATTGCTAAGTATTCCTAAATGACCTACTTAATCAATCTTAATTTTCCTTTATACTTAACTGAAATTTATCATAAACAATTTATTGTTGCAATAATTTGTATAAAGATAGTTGTCAGACTTTCGGGAGGCTCTCGCTCAGGGCTTAGTTGCCCAGTAGCGGCCCAGTTGTAAAAATACTTGTATAATAACTATTTATACGAATCGAGAGTTTATCTTTAGGTAACTTAAGTGCCGGTATTTTACTTAAGTACCTACATGATTTAAAAATGTACGAGTATGCAACACTACATTGCACCAACGACGCGACATTATGAGCTGAGCTGGTGTCTGTTCGTTCTCTCACTCACGTTTAAAATTTGATTACGTTTTACCGGTATTAATACCTACCTTTATTAAACTGGTATGATACCTGGTATAAAGTAATAATTTATAACATTATAAGATTCCTTGAAATGGTTTAAAAAAATACCGGTATTACATACAAGTCTAGCTCTCGATGTGTAAAAAAATAGTCATTCAACTATTGGACTAGCCGCGGCAAGGTAGATCAATCGATCAGTACGATTGTTATTCAGCCACGAGATAATAAAAGCGTTTCGTTAACTTTCCATCGCTGTTATCATTCTTATTATCTTCAACTTTGAACAAAATTAAATGGACAACCATCAATGGAACTTGGAAAAGTACAAAATTATTTCACTCGAATCCGAACATTTGTTCAAAACATTGAACGGAAGTTTTCATATTGTGTGCTCATTTTGTTGTTTGCTTTATCTATAGTAACAACATTACAATAGACCAACTTTAACCATACAAGGCAGAAACCGACCGTCAGGTTTCGTACCGTGATATATTATTGCCATCATTGTTCCGTGTGTGCGTGAGATAGAGCTATAATGCGGGCCTACTAGCGCTGTCTCTTTTGCATCACGGAAAAATTGTTGTTTTAACACTTCATAGTAGGTACGGACGCAGCTACGCCATTTAAAAAAGTTTTATCTATGTTTTGTCGACTATTTACCCGACTGCGAGACGCAAAGGAGGGTAATGTGTTTATCAGTCTATGTATGTATGTATGTATGTATGTATGTATGTATGTATGTTTGTTTCTATGTGGCGTTCTAGAGACCAAATGCGTAGGCCGATTTTGATAATTCTTACGTCAATCGATTCGTCTTAACCTTGCGAGTGTCACTAAAGACATAACAGTAATCAAAATTCACCACAGCGACAACCAGACGCCATATTGTCAAAATGAAAAAAAAAAAGTTGATGAACTATGTCAAGTGGGGTGTCGTTGAATAGGTATTTTAAAATCATCTTTAGGTTTCTTTTATCATTTTTCATTTTAAATAATAGTTTAGGATATATAACGATTTAAAGTTGTTCAACAAAGCAATCATTCTCGCTAATTCTTACTTATCCTCAAAACCTATCATGTGGGGTATCAAAATGAAGGGCTCGAAAAGAAGATTACGAAAACATACATTAAAAACTAAAAAGTGAAAAATAAAAATAGTAAATTAAAAATTAAAAAAACCCGACTGCCAAAAAACAACTAAAAAGTTCAAAACAAGAGCACTTTTCAAGCAGTCTGATGCAGTTGGTGGCATAAAATCTAAGATTTAACACAAATAATTGCCACCAACTGCATCAGACTGCTTGAAAAGTGCTCTTGTTTTGAACTTTTTAGTTGTTTTTTGGCAGTCGGGTTTTTTTAATTTTTAATTTACTATTTTTTTTCCCTTTGTAAACATATATCATAACAATTCAGTTCTCTCTCAAAACGAAGTATTGAAAGCAAAAAAAAACTCAATATCATAGCATCGACATTTTCATGCGTTGAATTGTTCCAAGCTTAGACTAATAGGGTTGTCATAAAATGTCTTTAAAATTTAAAAGAAAACAGTTGTACCGGATATGATGAATAGCTAGTTTTATCTTTTTTAAATTAAATAGTAAATATTTCTAACATCATTTAATTTAACATTTTTACAACTTTTAATTTTTAACAACTTTTAATAATGTCTTAGGTTTTCGCGATTATTACACATTATAATAAAACAAGTTTAAACGGATTAATCGCGTATATTACAGAGTTTTCCTGACGTTTCGAACACTTTGCAGCGTTCGTGGTCGCAGGACGACTGAGGTGTTAGGCGTCATGACAGCTAATTTATAGAAATTTTTTTCTCGATCTACCCGCACAATCGATTCAATCGATATTATTCGAATCGTACTCGTTTCGATGCACACAATAATCGCTCACGGTGTCTCGATGTTTTGTAGTCCGGTGTGAAGTTTGGGACTTGATTATTTTAAGAACTGGATTCCAAACAGGTGGTAATTGCCAACCATCCTCTCTATTGAAATTAGGATGTTTTTTAATTTCAATAGCCTCGCGAAGCATTCTAGGTACATATCGGTTCTCCTTTGCGAGGATTTGAGGTTGATCAAGACGTAGGAAAAGGTTGGGTTTGCCTAGGGCATGCTCACACACTGCAGACTTTGTAGAGCGCACGTTTTTGACGTCAGCTATGTTTTCTTTAACTCTAGTGGCTATACTGCGCTTTGTTTGCCCTGTGTATGATAACCCACAATCACAGTCAATCCTGTAGACCCCTGCTGTTCTACCCTTTATAAGAGGGGTCACTGACAAAATTAGTCATATCTTGAAGCGTGCTTCTATAAAAACCTTCTTCAAGCCACATAGAAAGATTAGCCAATTTCTTAGACCTGTGAAGTGTCATATTCCTTTACAAGATGCAGGGGTCTACAAGATTGACTGTGATTGTGGGTTTTGAAATTAAAAAACATCCTAATTTCAATAGAGAAGATGGTTGACAATTACCACCTGTTTGGAATCCAGTTCTTAAAATAATCAAGTCCCAAACTTCACACCGGACTACAAAACATCGAGACACCGTGAGCGATTATTGTGTGCATCGAAACGAGTACGATTCGAATAATATCGATTGAATCGATTGTGCGGGTAGATCGAGAATAATTTTTCTATAAATTAGCTGTCATGACGCCTAACACCTCAGTCGTCCTGCGACCACGAACGCTGCAAAGTGTTCGAAACGTCAGGAAAACTCTGTAATATACGCGATTAATCCGTTTAAACTTGTTTTATTATAACAACTTTTAGTTTTAATCTGCTGGGAAAAAGCCCCTCAATTTTAAAAATGTACGGCTTTACCAACATATAAAATAAAAAAACAGTTGTGTATATTTATACATATAATTCATGACAAAAAATATTAAGTAGGTACGGTACTAAATTCTGCTAACAAACTAACTAAATATGGTGCATTTTTAGAATGAAACACTACGTTTCATGCACGTAAGTATTACGCATACTTATATAAATGTTATGATTTATTAAAACATTAAAACGGTTAAGTAGGTCCTTCAAAACGCTTTTAAGAGTACTAGAGCTCTTTGTGAAAGAGATCATCCAGGGAACTATATTTCTACCTATTTCTACCGCTAAGCAGCATTGCTGTGTTACATTTCAAAAGATATGGATGCTGACGTCATTAGCAAATACCAACTTTGTTTCTAGGGTGGAAAAACGCAATGCTTCTGATATTTCAGATATCTATTTTAAAGATAGCAATGTCTATTTACTATAAGGTAGTACCTTCTACTTTATAGGTACTGTTGGCTATAATATTGTGAAAATGGGGATTCGCGCTGATAACCGAAATACCGGCGGCATTTCCTAGTTCGGCTATAAATGCTATATTCGTTTGTTTTGAAAAATATTGGCATACTAACCTATTTGTCAATAAATATTGTAAATAGATATTAGCTTTATTTACCACTAAATAAAATAAAACTGATTTACATTGTCCAAAGATTATTTTATGTGGTAGCCCTGGAAAGCCGCAGACAGGTATTGCGAGCTGAGCAATTAACTTTTCAGATGGATCTTTCCCGGCATGGAATGGAATAATAACTGACAATGCTAGCCGTTTTGCTATTAGTCGGGGTTTTGTAGTTGGAACAGACAGTATAGAGTGGTAGGTATAGATTGATTTGAAAAGATATTTTTTTATAGTTAAGAGTACCTGGGTATGTCGATCGTATTTGATCTAAGTACCTACTTTGTATGTGGGAGTAATAAGTTAAGGTAAGCAAAATACAACATTTTTGAGGACATAGTGATTACAACCTAGGTAAATATAAAAGTACTTACTACCTACGTAAAATCAGTGCTTTGACTCTTTTCCAAATAACTCTCATTAGTGTATGGTTAAAAATAATTCAATTACCTTATTATACCTACGTCAAAAGAATCACTTCACAAAATCTAAACTAATATTATAAAGAGGAAAGATTTGTTTTTTTGTATGTTTGTAATGGATAAACTCGAAAACTACTGAACCGATTTTAAACATTCTTTCACCTACAGAAAGCTACATTATCACCAAGTAACATAGGCTATATTTTATTTTCAAAAAGTAGAGATCTGAGATATTAAAAAACTGCCTATAAAAGTCATTATTTGGCGTACGCGTAACTATTGATGATACATTAAAATAATTTACTACATGTTTATAGTTCATCACCCACAAAAAAGTCCGCGAGGCTATATGTCTAAATATTATAGTTAAGTCAGAATAACCACTTTTTGTTCAAATGAGTCAATCAAAACACGAGTAGAATGGAAAGATGATGACATTCGTATCATGATATTAATCCTTATCCAAATAAATCATTTCATATTCAAGGTTGATTATGTACACGTTATTTACTCTTAAATTATTCGAATCAGACCTTTCGTTTAGAAGTTACGAAGGGAATGCTAAAAGTAAGAAAAATGCCGCGGTGTCAGCGAATAGCTCTACGCTTAGTCTTTAGCACGGGGTCTCATCAGGAACAAAGTAACATTTGTTGAAATAACTCACAATAGATGGCGTTATATGTATCGATTTGTTATTGAAGTTTGTGTAAAATTGAGAACATGAAAAAATACATCATGAAAAATATTTGTTAAAATTTTGAAAAATGCTTTAAGCACGGAAAAAAGTATAGCCCGAAGATAGCCCGCGCTAAATCGGTCACATTTCTTTGTATGAGATGAGGCATCTGTGCGTATAGTATTATATTATCTGTGGTCTTTAGTAATGAATAAACTCAAAAACTATAGGACTGATTTAAAAAATCTTTCACCAATAAATAGAAAGCTGCATTATCGCTGAGTAACACAGGCTACTTTTATCCCGAAAAATGCACAGTTCCTGTCACGAGGACGAAGTCGTGGGCAAAGTGTAGTATTTTTACAGTATTTTTGGAAGTGCAATCTCATAAATTATGTATATGGTACTGACGCATAATTGTGCTTAATATTTATGGAATTTTATGTCAAAACTGCAGGTAGAAAGAGTAGGTATGTTGTATTGCGTTATTTTTACATGACGGGACTATCTCGTCATGTAAAAAGAACGCTGAGCGACACTGCTTAGTCGCTGATTGCTTATAAAGGCAGGCGGCATGTAAACCCCCGGGACCCGACGGCTTGCCTGGCAAAGCCTGGTTCCTGGCCTCTGAGGCTCTCGGGCCCCGACTAGAAGGGCTCCTAAGCGCATGCTTGGAGAGAGGCCAGTTCCCGCTTCGTTGGAAGACGGGGAAGCTGGTCCTCATTCAGAAGCCGGGGCGCCCTGCGGACTCTCCGTCCGCATACCGGCCCGTGGTGCTGCTCGACGAGGTGGGCAAGCTCTTTGAAAGAGTAATTGCAAACCGCCTCGCCGAGCACCTTGCGGGGACGGGGCCGGATCTTGCGGAACACCAGTTTGGTTTCCGTAAGGGGCGCTCTACGGTGGACGCCATCAAGCGCGTGAGAGCCCTCACGGCGGGGGATGCGGTGTCTCGGGGTGGGGTTGTTTTGGCGGTGTCTCTCGACATCGCCAACGCCTTCAACTCCATGCCCTGGAGCTGCATAAGGGAGGCACTCCGGTATCACCGGGTGCCGACCTACCTTCGTCGAGTGGTCGGGGATTGCCTGTCGGACAGGGCAGTAATCTACCCCGGTCGCAGCGGAGAATAGAACCGGCGAGAGATGTCGTGCGGTGTTCCGCAGGGATCGGTCCTGGGGCCGGCCCTGTGGAACATTGGTTACGACTGGGTGCTGCGTGCCGACCTCCCTACCGGCGTCAGCGTAGTTTGCTACGCTGACGACACGCTGGTACTGGCACAAGGGGGGTCGCACGAGGCGGCGGCCGAATTGATGACGCGCGGGGTTGCGATAGTCGCGGAGAGGATCCGGCAGCTGGGTCTCGAGGTGGCATTGCACAAGTCCGAGGCCATGTGCTTTCATGGGCCTCGGAATGCGCCACCGCCGGGATCCCGGCTGATGGCGGGAGGGGTCTCAATCGGCGTCGAGTCGACATTGAAGTACCTAGGACTCGTCCTCGACAGCCGGTGGAACTTCGTTGAGCACTTCCGACGTTTGGCTCCCAAATTGGAACGGGCAGGGGCTGCCTTCAAATGGCTCTTGCCCAACCTGAGGGGGCCAAACGCCTCCTGCCGGAGGCTCTACGCGGGGGTCGTGCGGTCCATGGCCCTTTACGGGGCCCCGGTGTGGGCGCGTTCTCTGGGGCGGCGAGCCGCCCACTATCTTAACGCGCCCCAAAAGGTGGTAGCCGTGAGGCTGGTCCGTGGATACCGCACGATCTCCGGTGAGGCGGCGAGCCTCCTTGCCGGAATGCCGCCATGGGATCTGGAGGCGATAGTCCTCGCGCGCCTGTGGGACTGGCGCGCGGAGGTACTACGCCGGGGGGAAACTCCGCTGCCGCGGCAAATCGTCGCTCAGCGGACAGACCTCCGGCGCGATCTCATGGCGACATGGAGAGAGCGACTGTCACAGCCCCGTGCAGGGCAGGCCACAATAGTGGCGATAGTGCCCCTCTTTGAGGAGTGGCTAGAGAGGCGCCACGGCGCCCTCACCTTCCGCCTGACGCAGGTCCTCACCGGACATGGGTGTTTCGGGAGGTTCCTGCATCGAATCGGGCGGGAGGAAACGCCCGGGTGCCACCACTGCGTGGATCGACCGGAGGACACGGCGGAGCACACTTAAGAGGTGTGCCCCGCTTGGGCGGAGCACCGCCGTGTCCTCGTAACGGCGATCGGCGGCGGCGACCTCTCGCGCCCGGCCCTGGTTCAAGCCATGGTCCGGGGCGAGAGGGAATGGGAAGCCGTCACCTCCTTCTGCGAAGCAGTCATGCTAGCGAAGGAGGTGGCGGGGCGTGAGAGGGAGAGAGCCTCACGTCCCAGCCGCCGCGGCGGTGGACGCCCCGGGCGTCGGGGGTCACTTGATGGCCCCCGGCCACCGTAGGCGCGGGCCTGTGGACGGTGAGTTGGGCATGCTCACCGTCCGTCCGTCTCATGACGACAGGCCGTGTCGACGGCGCGTTCGTGTTCCACGCGCGCCTCAAAGAGAGTCAGCAACAGCGTAGGGGCCCGCAAGGACCAAAACCTGCCAGGGCTGCGGGACTGTTCGAAAGAGACACCGCAGCCCTGGAATGTAACGGGCAACGAAGGAACATGGATGGGTTTTAGTCAGTACAAGTCTGACACTCCCTTCCGCTCCGCCCAGAGCGGAGGGGGTCATTTGATGATTTCCCATCCAAAAAAAAAAAAAAAAAAAAAGGCGGCATGTAAACAGATAGGTATTGAAATAAAGTTGAAAATATCTTTGTTAAGTATGCGGGCGGAACGGGGAACACAAGTTAAACGCTCACTGGTTGTCAACGCACTGGCGTGCATTTATTGCATACATGTACACGCGGGGTCGCGGGGAGGCGGTGTGCACGCACACATATACAACATTCCTCCCTCTATTACAATAATACTTAACTTAATAATTAGAATTAAAAATACTTTTTAAAGTCAATAACAGGGCGCTTACGTAAGGATCTCTTCGGTGTTACTGTATCTGGGGAATTCTCAAGTTGTGCGGGTTGTGCACTCTGGGTATCGATTTCAGTTCCAGCTTCCTGAAACTCGTCTTCCGAACTCGAATGTGTTACAGCTGTCTCTAAGTCTACATTGTTCGAACCCGCTTGTAGTTCGACTTCATTTTGTGGATCTTCCTCAACCTCATCCTCCTCTGATGACGAAGAGGCCCGTGGTACATATAATTCGGCTCTCCTCCCCTCCATCGAACCACTGGGCAATAGATTGGGTGAGCAGGGTGCAGCCTGGGCTACAGGCATTACAGGTGCAGCCTGCGACGTAGGAGACGGCGGCAACGACCCGGGCGACATCGGGCGCGGCGGCGACAGCGGCGGCGGCGGCGGCGGCGGCGGCGGCGGCGGCGACAACGACGGCGACGACGCAGCAGGTAACCCAGGTGAGTGCACATTTGAATTAGGTAAGTTATTGTCATTATCTCTTCCTTTATAAAGCATCAGCTGATTAACATGTCTTTTGTGACATTCTGAGCTAATTATATCCTTAACTAAATACACAACTTTTCCCAGTCTTTTACATATGATGCCCTTACACCATGTATATCTTTCTTTATTAATAAATTTTTTATATAAAACAATATCGTTTTCTTTATAATACGTTCCCTTCTGCTTAACTGGTGTACACTGAGAATTTTTTACACGGTCATATAACGACGGTGACGAGGGTGGCGATGGATTGGGATCGATCAAATCTAATCGTGTTCTTAACTTATGACCGAACACTAATTGAGCAGGGGACAACCCCGTAGCCGTGTGAACCGAGTTACGATAATCCATGAGATATTTTAATAATTTTAATGCGGCATTTTTCGTACTTTGGTTTGACATTAGACAAGATTTTATTCCCTTTTTAACTATTTTCACGTAACTTTCCGCCTGACCATTGCTAGGGGGATGATATACGGGTGACGTCATGTGTGAAATTCCGTTTGTCGCGCAAAACAATTTAAATTCCCGCGAACAAAATGCTGTGCCATTATCACTTACGAACGTTTTCGGAACACCGAATCTCGACATTAAATCACATAGCTTCTCAATGACCGCAGACGAAGAAGTAGCCGAATTCATATTATATACTTCTACCCACTTAGTATGTGCATCCACGGCTACTAGATAAACACAACCTCTAATGGGACCTAGGAAGTCTAAGTGTATTCTAATAAACGGGCTAGGCGGAAACTCCCAATGTGCCAGCGGGGCGCGCGGCGGGGAGGAACGCAGCTGAATGCACACATCACACGAACCTATCATGTTTTCTAAAGCTTGATCGATACCGGGAAACCATAATCTAGCCCGAGCTTCGGCTTTAGTCTTCACTATACCTAAGTGCGAAGAATGCAATTCCTTTAAAATTACTTGCTGTAAGCTCGAGGGTATCACCACTTTATGACCTCTCATCACGCAGCCGTTCTCGTAGGCTAATTGTGATTTACACAAATAATAGGGTTTTAACCTTATGTCGTCGACCTTTGGGGGCCAACCCTTTAAAATAAATTCTACGACTAACTGTAACACTATGTCACTCTTCGTCGCTTCCCGTAATCTGTCTAAGGTCACGGGCATGCTTCCGTCCACAACAAAACAAATATACGTCGCGCGGTCGTACGCTACTTCACAGTCGCAACACTTACACTGATCAGTGCACGCACACGCATGCATTGATCGCGGCAGGCTCGCGCGCGAAAAATAGTCTGCGCTGTTATCACTGCTACGCACGTATTCTATTTTGTAGTTATAACTACTTAGGAACAGTGCGTATCGTTGTAGCCTATTTGCTGACATCTCTGGTATCCCTTTATAGGGCCCAAAAATAGTCAACAAGGGTTTGTGATCCGTTCGTAAAATAAAAGGTTCGGACCTGCCATACAAGTACTGATGAAAACGCCGCACCCCGTAAATGATGGCGGTTGCCTCCTTTTGTATTTGAGCATATCGTTTTTCTGCAGAATTTAATGTGCGCGATACAAATGATATGGGCCTTTCAATACCGTCAGAATCTACTTGCGAGAGGACAGCGCCCAACCCTGTAGGAGAAGCGTCTACAGTTAATATTACCCTCGCGTTAGGGTTAAAATGAGCAAGAACCTGTTCAGATGTCAGAATCTCTTTTATTTTCTTAAAAGCCGTTTCTTGTACATGGGTCCATGTCCACTTACAGCCTTTTTTCAATAAATCGTATAAAGGACTGAGTATAGTAGATGCGTTTGGTACGAAATTTCTGTAATAGTTAATAAGTCCTAAGAACGACTGTAGCTCATTAACGTTTGTGGGAACCGGTGCTTCCAACATAGCCTTAATTTTTTCCGGTGCTTTTTTTAACCCATTTTTAGTAATAATATAGCCCAAATACGTAACTTCGTCTTGAAAAAAACTACATTTTTCTTTCTGTAAAGTTAAACCAGCATCCTCTAAACGCTTCAAAACCACATTCAGTCTTTGTAAATGCTCCTGCCTATCCCTACCCGTTATCAAAATATCATCAAGTAGGCACAACACGCCTTCTATACCGGATAGTAAGTTTTCGATCGCACGCTGGAATATCGACGGCGCGCTGGCTAAACCGAACACTAAACGTGTAAATCTATAAAGCCCGCGACTTGTATTAATACAGGTTAGGTTTTTTGACTCATTTTCCAAAAGTAATTGGTTATATGCCATCGATAAATCTAGTTTGGTGAACTGTTGGCCTCCATGGATCTTAGCAAACAATTCGCTTGTAGTCGGAAGCGGGTATTGTTCCACAACTAACTGTTTATTTATACTTACGGAGTAGTCTGCACATAATCTGACTGATCCGTTACTCTTCAGAACCGGAACTATCGGTGACGCGTATTCTGAACATTCGATCGGTTCGAGAATACCTAAATCGACCAACCTATCGATTTCTTTCTCGACCTTACTACGTAACGCAAATGCTACGGGCCGCGCCTTACAGAACACCGGCTTTGCATTTTCCTTAAGTGATAATTTTATTTTATATTTATTAAAAGTTCCTAATTTATCTGAAAACAGTTCCTTATATTTTTGTCGAAGCCTATCAGTACTTAACTCTGAATCTACACAGTAATTAACCGGCACCAATTGTAACTTAAATAATGATATAAAGTCCCTGCCGAGAAGCGGCGGGCCGCCGTCGCGGACAACGTAAATAATAATAACATGTGTTTGCTCCGCGTATCGTATTGGTAACCGCACTATACCTACGCATACTATTTTTTCTGAATTGTAAGTCATTAGCTGTTTATTCGTACTTGATAATGGCACATTGTTAAGATATTTTTCGTAGAAACATTCTGAAACTACAGTTACCGCGGAACCGCTATCGATCTCGAATTTAAAAGGAATATTATTAATAAATACTGTTTCTACCATGGGTTCTCCCCTTAACGAACGGATATAATAAATCTTACCATCATCGTCATCCTCACCCTCGTCACCGCCATCCACCTGCACGAAATTTATTTTGGAGCACATTTTTCGTAGGTGGCCTTTTACGTGACACTTTTTACAGGTATACTTTGCAAATCTACACTCGGACGACTTATGGTTAGTATAGCCACATACATTGCACTTCACTTTGCCTACACTAGCACTACCGCTGTTTCCGTTATTGATTTTGAAGACTTGATGATCTGGCGCGGCCGTTTGCGACAGTGCCCCTGCACTGGCCACCGCGGCAGCGCGCGAGCAGCTAAGGTTCTCCGCCATTTCAACGACCTTGGCCAGCGTAAGGTCGGTGAGGTCTTTTGTATAAAGTTTCTCCTTCTCCCGACCTGGCTGCATTCCCATGATGAATTTATCGCGGAGAGCCTCCTCCACGTTGAGGAAGTCACATCTTGCTGTCAACCCTCGCAATCTCGCCGCCCACTGTGAATGGGTTTCACCTACTTGTTGAGCGGCCGCGTAGAAATTGTGACGTTCACCAAACCCGACGCACTTGGGTGTGAAATGACTGTCTAGTAATGCTAAGAGGTCGTCGTATGGCACATTACAAATGTCTTTAGGCAAAACTAAATCCGTCGTTAGCTTGTAGGTACCCTCAGAGAGTGCGCTGAGAAGGATTGCTTTCCTCTTCTCGCCCGCCGGGTCCGTTTTCCCGCCAATGTCGTTTGCCGCGAAATATTGGCCTATGCGACCTTTATACGTCTTCCATGTTTGAGTGTTGTGGTCAAACGTATGTAAAATCCCAAACTGCAAGTTGGACATCGCGACTACGGACTATAAAGATGTAAAAACGCGGGTAAGTTCTCGTCGCCAATGTTAAGTATGCGGGCGGAACGGGGAACACAAGTTAAACGCTCACTGGTTGTCAACGCACTGGCGTGCATTTATTGCATACATGTACACGCGGGGTCGCGGGGAGGCGGTGTGCACGCACACATATACAACAATCTTTAAGAACAATTTTCTTCTAAATAAATGCCCAGGAGAGGTTTTTGCCTTCTTCTGTAGGTTAGTCTGGCCTTTCCTCTGTCTAAAGGTTCCGTCACGTAAAAAAAACGCTGGATTATTTGCGCTCCAGTTTATGTTTTTTCATTTGTTGTTTAATTGTTTCATGTTATTGGGGCTATCCAATAACAAATAACATGATACAAATACGATTAAGACTCAATGTTGTTTTCATGACAACATAATGATGTTATTTACATGTTAACATAATCATTTGATTTGTCAAAAACCTAATTATTCATTAGAAAACTACTTTACATTAAAATATACCTATATCAATAATAATTATTATAACAATGACAAAATTATTTATTGGTAGATTGAAACGTGGTTGTAAATTAATTAACAGAATACCACACTCGGTTCAAATTATGTTACACGAAGCTACCGTGTCTATTATTGAACTAATGAAGAGATACACTTCAAACAGCTTCCTGATTTACAAAATACAATCGAATAATATAATACGGATTATGCGTATTAGGAATCGAGTGTCTAATTGAAATAATAACGTTACCCTTATATGAATATGTGTACGTTTTATTGGTTGTAGTTTCGGTCCCATTAATCGGTACCCCTATCATGAGTTTTTTTGACGTATAGTTTCGTTAACGTAAGCATATTTTGAATTTAAAATACAGAAGTCCTGGAACATTTTGATAAAATTTTATACAATTTGCACATTTTAAAAAATACAGAGCAATTAATTAAATATTTAATTTATATAAATATTGTGTAACAATCTTGTATTTTCAATTCAAAATATGCTTACGTTAACGATACTACACGTCAAAAAAAACTCATGATCGGGGTACGGTACAGGCGTCTTATAATTTTGAACAAATAAGTAAAAAGGAACACACCTTTACGTATGCGACCATCTTTCTCTGTAACTATTTTCATTAAATTCATAGCGATTCATTGGTTTTACAACCTATGGTCCATGCTCATTGCTTATGTATCTACGTAGCAGGGATCGGGACAACAACTACCATAATTATCTACCGTCGAACTACACTTATCTACAGGTAAGTTAATTTGACTATTAAATTATACTCGCTGTCATCTCGTCATTGACGATAGGGAACTGTTTAGATGTTTAAAGACCAGTTATAAAAATAAGGAACTTCGTTCCAACAATAAACTGCGGTTTGCACTGCGCCTTGACTAGACAAGACGCCAAGCAAAACGCAGTCGGATACTAAATAGCTTTATGGCAATCACATTTTATAATCACTACTTTGCTTAGTTATTTTCTTGCTCTCTGGCTCTATAATTTAATGTACTCGGTATCATTAATTAGGTTAATACCTAATTGTTTGCACAAACTACTAATCATGTACCATGTCAATCCATATTTGCAATTACCTAACACTGTCAGTTATGTTAGGTTAGGTAGTACACAGATAGTACACAGTATAATGTATGATCTCATACATCTGTGTCTCTTATACATCTGTGTACAGGTATATCACACGTCTTGCTTGCGGTTTTCAAGCAGGATTCCGTACAAACCGTAACGCTAAATGAGGTGAACCGCAGACTAATTCTGACAGCATTAATGTTTTGTTTTTATGCCAATCATCCCAAAATAATTCGCGTCCCTTTATCGCACCCCTTTACCTTTATACCCGAAATCGCGCAAGAACATATGGAGGTATTCCTCGAAGCGCTACCATTTTGAGGCGCACCTAATGAGGCGCTCCTTTTTTATTCCCCGGAGCGCACCTTTTAGTAGCGCTCCCGATAGCAATTAAAAATATTAAAATTTTATTCCTTGAAGCTAACTCAGGTAAACTTCATTTCAATGGAACGTGTGAATTATGTAAATAAACTCTCTATACAAAGTCATAACATTTTGACAATTTTCCATACCTACTGACATTGTTTACAAAGTTCGCAAGTTCAATTGAAATAGATTTTAGTAGCAAATATTAGCCAATTGACTGATATTTTTACCTCAACATGAGCTATTATTATGTCGCTTGTACACACACAAGAGAAGAATTATGTGTGTCAGTTTTTGCGCAAACAGTGAATAGCTACAGATCATCCTTTATTATATAACATCCTTTATTATTATATAAAACATTACGATTGTATTGTAGAACATACAAATTAATAATAATAAACATCGTTAAAATGTCTTGTGGGTATTACAATAGGTGGTTTTCTTGCTGAAAACGATACCTTACAAAACAACCTTTTCTCTAAATGTCGTCGAGATTTGACAATAGAGAGAATACCTACCTCTCCATTGTCAATTACAAAATTGAATTCGTATTGTTCCAAATAAACAAAAGTAAAGCGCGGGCAAAGCAGCGGGCGGAAGCTAGTAATATTATAAATGCGAAAGTTTGTGAGGATGTATGGATGTTTGTTACTCTTTCACGCAAAAAGTACCGAACGAATTTTGATGAAACTGTACAGTAATATAGCTTATACATCAGAATAACACATGGGCTACTTTTTATACCAAAAACGCGGGCGAAGCCGCGGGCGGAAGCTAGTCGATAATAAATAGGTACCTATAATGTTTCTTTCTACACAAAAAAAAAGATCATTGCCAGCCGGCTGAAAAACCATCAATATTTTATAGATGCCACAAATAATTTTATATACCTAATGTAATGCTTTCAAAGAGATTATTATTGTGATAAATTAAAATTATTCTCTTTTTTTACCGACTTCAAAAAAGGAGGTTCTGTATTCGTCCCGTATGTATGTATTTATGTATGTATGTATGTATGTATGTATGTTTGTATGTGCGCGATTTTCTCAAAAACTACTGATTCGATTTGGATGGGGTTTTCACTATCGTAATCTACATACTTTCTGGAAGGTTTTAGTATATAATACATTATGTAATCATTCCTATGTACAAAGTTATATGCATAAATGTACACACTCCGTAGAAGATTTACTGTTGAAGGAATTCGTGAAAGTAATCTAACACGGGATAAAGAACTAAAAAGGGAAAAATAAAAAACCTTTTTAACAAAAAATAACCGACTTCAAAAATCCACAACAAAGAAAATAATAATTTTGGTTTCGGAAGTCGGTGGCAAAAAAAAGCAAACAAAAACCAAAGCCACCGACTTCCGAAACCAAAATTATTATTTTCTTTGTTGTGGATTTTTGAAGTCGGTTATTTTTAAACATAAATAAATAAACCTACCTATTTTAAAATAAATTTTAAAAAAGACTAGCAGTCAAATTACATGCCCTTTAATAGTTATTACAACTTTTACAATTTTAAATTATTACACAATTACCTGTATAAAAAAAATAAAATAGGTAATATTATGATTTTATTAATCCACCTATCGACGAATCGGCACACAGTGTAGTAATGGTGAATATACGAGGCGCCAAATAGAAATGAGGTGACCATTGATTATTATTATTAGACCACGTAGCAAAACCACAATATTGAATTCATAAAAACACTTTTTATTCATTGCAAATATTAGTATAATATGCTCGTTGTTGTTTTATGCTCCACAAAAATAAAATGCTAACGATATTTGCGATTCTACTGATAGAAAAAAAACCGGCCAAGTGCGAGTCATACTCGCGCACCGAGGGTTCCGTATCATTTTTGGACGTAGAAAGTGAAAAAATCCGGACCGCATAACTAAGTTTGTTTGTGAAGGAATTTTGATGATTTTAAAAAAACTGTACTAGTTAGGAACAGCGTTTTATTTTTGGTGCCATATTTGGGTTAATTCCTATCAACTCTAATTATTTCAGATTTTTCGCCCCGCAAACTTCGAAAATAAGGGGGGGGGGGTATTTTTTTGGACATTTTTCATCATATGTCGAAAACTGTGAGACATAAAATAAAATGAATATTGATGAATATTTTGAAATGGGCAGATCAAGCCCTTTCATAATATGATAAGTCACTTGACCTAGTAACCCCACTTTGAAATTTCCGACCCCCACTCCGGCCCCTTTTGCAATGAAAATAAAAATATTTTTGGACTTTTTTCATTTGCAATAAAGTTGAACAAGCATTCTTTATAACTGTTCCAAATTTCAAGTCGATAGCATAAGTAGTTGCTGAAATAAGCAGGTGTGACAGACAGACAGACATACAGACAGACGAAGTCGCACCATAAATTCCTTTTTTACCATTTTGGTACGGAACCCTAAAAAGGCGTGTATGTTGCTATTTATACTGTAAAATTGTACCTATAGAACGTAAAGTGCATTGCTGTGTACACAGTTCCTAACATGCAATGTACAATCGAGAACAGAGTTTTAATGCTTGCTAAAACATTGTAGGGAGCACTCTTTTGTTTTACTTTAATATTTACAGTGGTCGTAGTTCCAAGATTAAGATCACGATTTTGTGATTTATTTCAGGACAATACTAAAACATGCTATAGTATTTTGTTAGCGAATAGTACTATTTTAGAACAACAAATTTTCGTTCTTTCTTTCGTATGGAACAGATTTGTTTTTCCTAACTTTCTATTTATGAATATTTTTGTAGTTCTTCGACTTTTAATGTGATTGGGCTCAATAATAAATAATCTAACCGTATCAATATTTACAGGCCAAAAGAACGGTGCTATGCTGTTTGACACAAACTTTATTAGTAAATTATCATTTAACAAGCATCATTTGACAATGTTTCATTTCACAAACTATTCCTTTAACAAAAACATCAAAACGAAAACATTCATATGACAAGCAGCCTTTTTGAAAATGCATTATTTCATTTTATTTTAAAAGACAAACTGACGTTTCAACATTTCACAAAAAGCAAAAAGAATGTTTTACAAAATATGTATTATTAGACCGAAACACAATAGATAAATTTTTGTTTAGTAAAATTTAGATTAGTAAAATTGTCCGTGACGTCGTGCCGCTTCGCTCGCTCTTGGACTTACAAGGGGGTAGGAGGTGGTCAATGGAGCCCCGCTACGCGGGGCTCCTATTTCTGTCCGCAAGGTTAAAAGTAACCTAAAACGAAGGGGTTGACGGGGGCTTCGTTTGCTCGCTTCGCTCGCTCACTGAAGCCCCCGTCAACGCCTTCGAACCTAAATTGTCCGTGTCGGGGTGCCGCAAGTTCCCGAGCTCGCTTCGCTCGCTCTTGGACCCTAGACAGGTCTGTTATTCAAATGAAACAGTTTTTTTTTAATGTACATAATGTATGTTTTTGTTGTAATTAATTTTGTTTTGCCCCGTACAAAAAACGTGAACGATTTACTGAAACTAAACAAAATGACTGACTGAATGAATATAATATTAACATTATTAAGAATATTACTTATTTATTCAACGTAATAGAAAGAACCACCTTCGTACAAGTTAAAAGATATTTTCTTTTTTCCATTGCTAGAATAGCACCCATTTTCAAAGTATCCTTACTCAGGGAGCTTATTATTTACTGACTGAAATCTGTTATTGACTGTCTAGAATGGGAATGACATAAATCATGGTGACCTCTTAGTATTATTCGGGTTGAACGACCTTGATAAATAACGATCTTACTTTATAGCAGATTGTTTTTCATGCTATTATCCTATTATTTATGTCAAAGGGGAACCATTGCATAAGTCAAATATTATAATGCCATATAAGACAACGTTGGCTAATTAATGCATTTAATACAAAGTAGCCAATATTTAATACAAACAGCTAGGGTACACTCGGCACAAAAACCGCAAATGTAAGGCAATTTTGCATAATATTCAAAAACATAAAAAACGAGTCTTAATTTAAATATTAATAAGTAGTAAGAAAAAATAGAGAGAGCGTATATTATGAAAAATAAATCAATAAATCACTGAAAAAATAAACATACACAAAAAAAAAAAAGTTTACAATAAAATACCAACATATCCTAACGACGGCGATGACGTGTCAACGCAATAAGAACGTAAGACATAATACAACGTGGCCATAATAATACAAATAAAAACGCTGAGACGAGTAAACAATACACACAAATAAACAGCACACGGTCGAAATCAAGCAGTTTCTCCATTAGTTCGATCCGCATACAATGTCCGAACAACTAATGAACACTGAACACCTCTCTATCCCCTCTTGTTTAACAAACTACTCTGATAGTTGTCAGCCAGAGGAAACCTGCGACAAGAAATGTTCCAGTTAACAACTACTGACAGGCCAGGCTACTATTGCAACAGATTTTCTCGCCTGTCGCATTATATTATTTTGTTATTGGCCAATTATTTTGCTGAGACAACGAATTACGCACGAAATTTATGAAGCGAAGAATGTAGTGCGTAGTGCGTTACTGATCAATCTTGTCAGTTTTGAAAGATTGTAGTGTAATCACATTTTGGGTCCTTTTATTGCGAAATTGAATTTTTGTGAGAAAAAAAAGTCTTGTATAGCAAGATTACACGAAATCAGCTTTACAAATACGCGAAAGTATTGCTAAGCACAACGTTAGCTTCTAACATTTAACAGTTTGCGCAAACTTCACTAATTTAAAAGACAATGGAACTTCTGATGGACCTGACCATTTTAAACAAGGCTGCAATTTACTAGCTTTAATTCCATTAATCAAAATTGAGAACTTTAGACCCGTAAAACGCGGGGTAAAGAGAGAAATTAGTGACCGTTTAATGACCCAAAACCCGCCAAATCTAAGCGACAACATCAAATCACGGGCTACCCTCTAGGGACAATGTCAAGCATACCTCCACCATATACACAGAAATGTACAGTGATATATCGAGGCACACGGATATACGCGCACCCCGTACAGACGATGCCAGAAGTGTGCGAATAAAAAATGAAACAAGACGTATAGGTAAATACGCGGTATTTTTTAAGCAATTTAGGTAAGTGGTTACCCCAGATATTTGGTCGTAAACATAGTAGCTCAAGCTTAGTTGATGAATGAACTATATTTAGAAACCATCAATGTTTACTACGCCTTGATGGGAACGTTGCCTACTGTCACTACTCAATTTCGAGGAAATTGATGTAATATTACATAATAGTGCTATAATAAAAGATAATAAAAGTTTAACGATACTTTTTATTTTATGTCCAATCCATCAAAGAATGTAGTATCATAAAACAATTTCATGTTTTATTTATATTGGTATAAACAGTTATACATATCAACACAATCGTAATGGAAGATTGTAGAATTCTACAGAACCTCTTATAACGACTGTACTTTGAATCACGAGACTCGGTTTTATTCTTGACGAGTCATCCTGTTCGTAACATTAGCGTAATGGGATTGAGTGGGTTTGATGCCATGAGATGACGTAAAAAAAAGCCCTCTAACGCAACGGTTAGTAGAACATTACCCTCCTTTGCGTCTCGCAGTCGGGTAAAAAAGAATACTTGGCAGGTAGGTATAATGTTAGTTTCGGCAATTGTGTCAATTCTTAATTACCTATACACAATTTTCTGTAAATAATCTGTTCATTTCGTAATTGATAGCGGGTTTTAGGAAAATCAGTCTAAATCCTTTTAAATACATAGATAAACGTTTTTAAACCACAGTACCTATGTTTATTCCAAAGAAAGTGGGTTTGCGTGTAATGTACTCCGAAAAATGGCACGGATTTGTTTTACGACTGAGATTCATTCGAGCGATAGACGTTTTTCATGTCGCTCGGATAAAAACTCGGAGGTACAAGTTAGCAAAACTGAAAGTAATGGATGTGATAGGGAATTGACGGGAATGGAGAAAATAAAAACAGAAATGTTTGTTGTTGAAAATTTTGTGTGTGTTTATGTTTGTGCCACAGTAGGTACCTACATATCAATAAGTAAGTAGATATGTAAACGTAATCTACAAAACAAAGTGTCTCTTTCAAAAAGATATGGAAATCTATGAGGAACAGCTTAAGCCAGCCGTTGGATATTAAAAATTTAGTATCGCCATTTAAAGGTAAATTGTAAGGCCGCGGCCGCACCGGTACGCGCGGTGCGACGCGACGCGACGCGACGGCGGCGGCGATTTCGTGAAAACAACTTCATATAAACATAATAATATGACGGTGGCCGCACTGCAGCGACCACAAGCGAAATTTATTTGTTCAGGAAATCGCCGTCGCGCCGCAATCGCCTTACCGGTGCGGCCGCGGCCTAACAGCGTCATGTCGTATTTAAAACCGAAACAAAACGAGTACCGTATTGGCAAAGTTAACTTGTAACTAACGGGTGCATGGAAATTAGTTGCTCAAACTTTTTTGGAGTACAGTACCTATCGAGTTTTACGAAACCTGCATGGCTACCGGAACGTTACAATTACGCTAACCCGTAATGTTTGTATTGGATTCGTGATTGATTAATCTTTTTTTATGATTCACGCCTGTGACAGAAATTATACAGAATAAAACGATCTTTTTCTCTCCTTTTACTATCTAGATAAGTATCATTCCAAGCGAAGCTCGCCCAGGTACCTACTAGTCATAAATATCTATTTTATACTGAACTGAAGATTATGTTTTGTTCCTGTTCATTTTATAATTATTCAATAATTAATATAATGATCTAAACCAAGCAAAACTTAATAATGTCCTAGCTTTTCGCGAATACTGCACATTATAACAAAAAAAGTTTAAACGGATTAAATCAGGATTAAGATAATGATGGATTAAGTCAGGAAAAATCAATGTTAGATGCCATTTAATCCGTTTAAACTTGTTTTGTTATAACAAGCAAAACTATATTCAAATGAGTATTGAGTTTCATCATTAGTTTGTTGCCATAGAATATCATGCTATTGTTTTGATCATAATCAAATAGAGACTAGGCATCAAAATAATTATGTATTATATACCCTAGAGGCACACAAGTGTAATCACGTGCAAACCTATTGAATAGTATGGTAACGATATTAATTTACAACAGGCTTTTATTTAACTTGCCGTGTGTGTACCGAGACAAATCTTGCAATTGAATTTTAGACCAGTTCCTCTAAACCGATTGAGCTGTTTGGAACACATATAATTATGTCACTTCGATGATAATGCAATAATACGGAGGTGGTCTCATGATGGAGCTAGGAAGTGGTCATTAAAGCTGGTTTTGAAAAATATTTTTCACCATAAAACATAATGAAAGTTAAACTTACTTTAATATCTACAAACATGAAAAATGCAACAATTCAATATTTTCACTGCACTTTACATCACATCACGCTTGTATTCCTCGAAAGGTTGGGCAGAGGTGTAGGATACCTACTTGGATACTTCTCTTGCATGTCACCAGTGGTATAGACTACTAGTTATACAGGGTGTCCCAGAAATCAACGTCAAGCCGAAATCGAGCATTAGGCCAAGTCGTAACAGTTATCAGAAAAATATGAAAAAAAATCTTGGTCATGTACTTTTCAAATTATATGTATTCAAAAATAAATCTTAAAAACTGACACCCTGTGATGATCTTTCAAGTCCTGTGACTGCAAATATTAACTTTTCTTCAGTTTTTTTTCTGTGTTTGACAGAAGGGTTATTCATAGTTATACGGTAGAAAAAAAAATGACGAAAAGTTAATATTTGCAGTCACGGGACTTGAAAGATCATCACAGGGTGTCAGTTTTTAAGATTTATTTTTGAATACATATAATTTGAAAAGTACATGACCAAGATTTTTTTTCATATTTTTCTGATAACTGTTACGACTTAGCCTAATGCTCGATTTCGGCTTGACGTTGATTTCTGGGACACCCTGTATATTATAAGTCTCAATTACGTCCTCTATTATTATACAAAATTATATATAATAGAGGACGTGCCTATTGCCAATAACTGTGCACAAATCCAGACACTGGGCTGCAAATAATATTTATAATATTTTGACCAACTCAGGAATCAAACCCTGGACCTCACGCTCAGTAGTCGCGCTTACAATCACAAGACCTAATGTCTCACTGAATATATTCAGGTAATAAGTGGTGGGTGCGAAAAGCAAATAAATTCTACTTCAGAAATAACTTCCGATGAAACCCATCTTATCGGTATCCAATATCAGTGTAATTCTTTCCGACTTTAACATAAAAGTTTACAGGAACCGCTAAAAGCAAAACTTGTCAACTATTTTTAATATTGAAACCGAAGCGAGGTCGTTAGCGCGTGCGATATCGAATGAAAAATAATACAGCACGGGCGTTGCTAGCATTGTACGGCGCCCAGACTCGGGCGGCTTAAAGTCGTGGCTACAGTAGACGCAACGCTTTGCGATGTCAATGTATCTTAAGCTTAGAAACAACAATAATATTATAACACTAGGGCTTTAATGAGGCTTAGTATTGGTATTTTCAAGTTAGTACAGGCGAACAAAATGAATAGGAAATAAACTGACTGACCTCGTAACAATTTAAGGAGATAAAGCTCCGTGACATACGGATTGGTATCGCCGGCTTAATACGGCCCTGTTAGTACATTCAAGACTGAATGTAGTTATAGCAAAGTATAGTTCGAGCCTCAATATATCTGGAAATTATAATTAAAATACTCAATCAGTGATTGATTCAAAATAATGAAATGCTGGCTCATAGGGTTTCGGTCTAAGTTTATAATTCTGCGTGATAGTGCGTGAAGTAATTTCAGTAAACAGAAGCTCAGTATTATTGAGCTGTTCTTTTGCGGGAATCCCCTCGGCCACGTAATGGCACTCAGTTTCTTGGAAATCGATGCAAACTTACAGGCTATTTGCGGAACAGTCGTAATGACGATCGGTTTTTGAAAATACAGCATTATCTTTATATGCTTTCAAAATAACGTCTGAAAAGTTCGTCAGCTCAATAACTACATGTATATACATATATATATGTGTATTTATTTGATATATTTGTGCATATCTTATATTATATACTTATGTATAATATTATGTATCTATTTATATAATTATATTATTTTTATATATGTAATTATGTATGTATATCTTTGTGTAATTTATTTATTCCACAATTTGCACCTACCGCTGTTTGTCTCTGCATCACCCAAGGGTCGACTGGTGCCTAATGCGTAATGGCACTAAAACCGCCTCTGTACATTTGTGTGCTTGAAGAATTAAATGAATAAAATAAATAACTAAACTACATAAACACAATTCAAATTGTTGAATTGTAAAAATTAAAGCGATTGTTATTATGTATAATGATGTTACGTAATTACCCTGCCTAGCACGAATGATTTTGCAGTAGGTATGTATCGTTAGTGAATTTTGAAAATCCGGAAGTACAACAGTATATATCATTATATCTTGGTTTAATTTAATGAAACTTGAGCAATTTGCTACATACATTAATACGTCTGTATGTGTATGGGTAAAGTTTGGAAATTCACTTATGTTACAGTATGCATCGTCAAAGTGATTTGTACTTGTTGTATAGTAGAGGGTACCTAACTGAAGGTTAATTTTATCAGTTTCCTTGGAATCCTATAAAAAATTCAGTAGGTCAGTACGTCAAAGCAGCTGATGGTTTTATACATATAAGTACAAATTTGAACCTAGCTTTGAATTGCTGGGTATCATCTGTTGGATTTCAGGCCGCGTCTCTGTGAGAGGAAAATACTGTTAAAACTGAAACGCAAGAAATTACTTAAAAAACCTTATTACATGTCTAAATATTATGACGTCCGTTTTATGCTAGAGATTCAACATTATTTTTTGTTCCTTAATTAGTACAGTACCTACTTTCGTAATTACTGTAAAGGTACCTCAAAAAAATCATAATATTACAAAACGCCCTTGACTTACATTGTAACATTAAAATATATGGTACGATGATATTGAACTATCACCCCTATTACGGACAAATGGTGGATATTATAATTACATTTTGATTGGCATTCCTACGATCGATCTACGATTCTGAGCAATTGTATGTAATCACTTGGTTTGAGTGGTCGATATTAATAAATGATAGTGGGTTTCCCGGTTATATGAAAGACGAAAATTTAAGGTTCTTTCATGAATAGTCACTGAGACATACTTTAATTGAAACTACTGGAAATGAGGGGAAATTATGTCCCTCAACCTAGATAATTGTGTAACTCAATTTCTTTCGCCATGGCTTTCATATTTACAGTTCAACCACATCCATTGCGACGTTGAGCTAGTTATGAGAACACGGATTTAGAAACAAACCATAATGGATGTCAAAATCAATACCATGGTGATAGCAATTGAGTTACGCAATTAGGGTGCCGTTTCAATTCCATTCCACTAAAAGCGTCCATATTATAACTTGGTGTATTCCTTAGTTTATAGTTATTGGTGTGTGACAAGTATTAAATACATGTAGGTATAACAAATACCTATATTATATCACTACCTATTTCCACTTGCTTCTTCTATTCTATTCTTAAATCTCACTGTTTGTTTATGTTATAGGTAAGAAGTAATACTTAGTTTCTATGTCAAAATCGAGACTTGCATTAGAGAATCTAATTCCTAGTTTTATTTTAACACGAAACCTAATCAATGGTCTAACTGTCTAACCTGCCACCCTGTATATTCGGTTTACATTTATTTATGTAAACCGATTATACAGGGTGGCAGGTTAGACAGTGGAAACACTGAAACACTGAAATCGCGAAAAAAAAATTCAGGCTTGGTCCCATAGTAAAAGTTGTTCATAATGATGAGTACAATGACCCCTTAAAATATTTCCACTGTCTAACCTGCCACCCTGTATAAAATAACCGACCAAGTGCGTGTCAAACCACGCCAACTATAGACTACAATACTATACTAGACACCCACTGTCTAGTTTTGTAACAAGGAATACCTATTTCATTTTCCGACCGCAAATATCAGTTATTTTTGCGATTGGTTATCTTAAAACGAATATTTGAAAAATATATACTATCTTATTCAAACTAATTTTAATAGGATGTGTTTTTAATTCTACGTTATTTTTTTTTTCAGAATTTTTCACCCCTCCTCCTGGACTTTTACGACTTTAGAAGCGCATATAATGTAAAATAAATAATTATAAAAAATAAATAAAACATACCATCACGCCAGGATTTTCTGAAGGGTTAGGCAGAGGTGTGAACCCAGAGTCAGTAATGTTTAAGTCACATGGCGCAAGCCTTTTGCCTTTTACCGGGCACAAACCTAGACTCTCCGGGCTGTTACTGAAAACTCGTAATGGAAAATCTAATAAAGTTTTCTTAGAAATTCTAATACTTTAATTGAGATTATGTTTATTTGATTGGATTTATTGAATAAGACCTTATTTCTCAACCCTAAACGACCTTCATCCGGTGGCTTGTGGTTATTGAGTTTTCTCCTAAAATATTTGAAATACATAATAATTTTCTTTTTCGGGGAACTCCCTTGCTAGTTGCCATAAAATAAAAATATGAGTGTTTAAAATGTGGGTCTGTGAAATGAAAGTATAAATATTTTGATACCTAAATAGAAAACTATCGAAAACGTAAAGATTATTTTTAAACCCTTTGATTATTTATATTATCTAGATTGCGCGTCGCCCAGTAATTCCGTTTTTGAAATGAGCCAAAATTTACAGGCTTGTGTGAGTGACAGCATTGTCTTACACTCGTGTCATTTCAAGTCATTTGCGTGTTATTTGTCCATGTGTGCATTTATTTGCAGCTAATAGGGGGAACACGTTTACCTATACTTTTTTCTACGTATTTGGGGCCGCGACAGTCAATCTAGACATATAAATAATCAAAGTTTAAACCATTATTTTAATTTTTCATGTATTACAAACTTTAATAAATAGTATATGTAGTGGATGTATCTCAACTCTTAGGCCATGTTGTTTCAACTTACAGTTACGTATCTGTAACCGTCAAATATGGCGGCTTGTATGACAATTTCATACTGACTTAACGATTACGTACTGACTTACACGAATACAGATGGTTTGAAGCAACCCGCTCTTAATGAAAGGTCGTGAATTAAAATTACTGTTAACATGAATTCATTCCTACCTTAAGAATATTTCTCGGAATAGTTGCTAAGAATAAACAGCAAGACAGCAAATGTATTGACCTCGATAATAGTAGGTATAATTATTTTTATAGACACTTATTTAACTTTACATTACACTATAGTTTATGTATTTTAGAGAACAAAGTTAACCGAACAAATGGTGACGCAGATACTATTCAGGGAATCAATTTCAATAGAAATTCTACTAACGCCGTTCCACACGTGTAAAACGAGGAGATTCATCTACCTTTTGTGCGGTCGTTTGTATGTTTTCCCTTTGTAAATAAACGGCTGTTTTATATCAAATATATTACAGCAAACGCCGGTTTCAATGTCTATGTTTCACAGCAAATCAACAAGATTGATGGCACTTAAATTGAATGAACAAAACGACTGAGGAGATATTTTATTGTAGGCGAGCAAAGTTCAATTGAAATATAATTGGTTATAGAAATCTTTCACTTACAATTTATAATTTTATCTACCCGAGATTTACATTGGAACGAACGTAATTGTATCAGCCAATTATTGTAATTGTCATCTTTGTCAGCATCCAGTTGAATCAGATGTGGCTGAATTTTTATAACATACTCAAATTTCTGATACGATCTGTCGTCCTAGGGGCGTAGGGTCTCGACGATCACCAACTGAAGAACCGTCTGGTACAAGCACAGATAATCTCATAAATCGATCGATCCATGTGGTTGTAAATTTTCCACGAGTCAACTCAATAACAACAAATCCTAACTGATTTTATAAATGCAAAAAATTTCGTTGGTCAATCGTACAGTCAGTCCAATCCGGAATCTTTCAGTTTCGATATGTCAATTTTAACGTTTCACATGTACCTACTTACTGTTAAATATAATTAAGGGCGATGAACCACTGCAAAGTCTATAAATACTGCATTTTTTAAATTATTATATCAGGCAGTTGAGTTATCTAACTGAATGGACTGAATCCCGATAATCTTCATTACTTTTTCTTTTTGCAATTGCTAAGATGTTTATCTAGTCGATTTTTGAACTGATTTACATTTTGGGCTGAGACTACATACTCAGGGAGCTTAGTCCACGCGCTGACAATTCGATTACTTAAAAAGTGTAGAAGCTGGTACGTAGCTTAAGTTGGTGACCTCACAAATTGACGTTTTTGGAACGCTCGAATAGTTTATCGAAATCCTAGATATCGTAATGTCCATTTAAGATGTTGTATGTTTCAATTAGGTCTCCACGGCCCCTGCAATCCATTAAATAAATAGAACTATCAAAGTTTCAAAGTCAAATCAAGTCAAAGCATTTATTTCAATTAAACCACTTACAGGTACTTTTGAATTATCATGGAGTTAGTCAGCGAAATGAAGCTAGATGCCTCGTTCTAAAGCACAGATTTTTTGAATAGGTAGTGATATGTATATAGATAGTTGAATAAATAAATAAAATAACTAAATATATTTTAATTTACAATAATAATTAACATCAGACGAGAAAGACTGATCAAACGCTACAGTAAACAAAAAACTTCAAACGGAATTGTATTATTATTTTCACCAAGAGTCGCTAAGCTCGTGGAAACAAAAATACCAATTACACCAGTTCGTAATCGTTCATTGAAATCACAGTAATTAACACACACAAAGTTTAATTATTTACAACAAATTAATTATTCACAAAAAAAAAATTCACCGTCAAATTAACAGATCGTTTGAAGAGAAACATTTAAATATCATTCGACGCATAGCGCTGGAATCGTTTATTAAAATGATCAGTCGACCGACTACAGGGTTATTACGCTGAATTCTGAATAGGTACCTAAAATGAAGTGCCTGAAATATCTAAGTAATATCGTGAAGATTTTACAAAGTATAGCAGTAGCTTGAAAGTTACGACACATATCACACCGTGACAGTAAAACTCGGTTATGTGTCTAGAAATACGAATGCCTAATGTTTATCAAGACACGAATTATGAATTTTTGAGCTGCATTTGTGATTTTCTGTTAAATAATATGGAATTTCAATCATATTTTGTTGAAATAAAATTAAGATGCAAGCAGATTATCATGAGAAAAAATTATTGAAAAATATTTCAGATTCACAAACACTTTTGAACCATTTCTTTAAGTTGAGTGTTCATTATAATATAACTGTATTGAGTCCTTGCTAGAAGCAAACACGTTGTTTATTTCTATACATTTTCTTCCTGAAATTGGTATCTTAGACGTCATGAGAAATAACGTATAGGTACTTTAGTACGGTAATGTTAGTTATTAACGTGTATATTATGTATAATGATTTTTCTCTTTAACAATATTCCCCGATAGCTGTCCATACAACCCGGGCTATACTGTTATACCGATGCGAATTTAAACAAAAGGTATTATATACACGAGTGCGTGATCTTTTGCGCAGAACTGAATACTAAAAAATAACGTCGGTACATAAAGAACTACCAAATGTTGTACGCAAAGGCAAAACCAGTCAAATAGAGCGAAGACTCAGTAAATAAAAAGGGGGAAAGTCTAGATGCCTGGTAGTGAGGCGACTCAATGTCGTGAAGGCCGATATAAGAAGCCAATAATCTCTATATACGATATAAATGATCGCTTCAAATGGAGAAGACTGGATACTGAGTTGGGATAAGCCTAGTAAGGAGGACTTACAACGCGTTACTAGAGACTGGGGTTTATATTATACCTTTAAGATTTTTCAATGTTGGTGTAAACTAGCTAACAAAATATGCGCGTATAATAAAGTGAATTAATTTTCCCCGAAGGATTTCACATATGAACTGAACTTTACAAATAGTACGTTTTATAAGTCACTCAAGTACGTCATCACATTCTATTGCAGCAGTAAGTCTACGTTTATAGTATGGCGAGATTTATGATGATGAAGGCAAATTTAAACAAGAACGGATTTATTAACGTACCACATCTCAAACAGAAATACGGAAACGTAACAGAGAAAGAAATACCAAATAATGATTTTTCATTTAGCAACCCTTTTGTGTGTGGGTTAAAAGCGAGCCACGATATATGGGAACATTAGGGAAAACAATACCCCATTGTACTCTACGTGTTGTTGTATATCAAAACTTTGAATAAAACAGATTGACTGCCATTTTATCATGGGACTTTGTTTTTCTCTGCCTATTTGTCAGTGGAGGACAATGCAATACGCCTAATTGTCCTATCACATACGTTTGTTCAGTTGAATAAATGTGCCCGAGTCCTGACATAGGTACGTGTTTACCAAAAAAGTAGAGGTGCGACTAATATATTCGTAACAGGCATAGGTAACATAATACAAGCCGCGTATATTATGCTAATATCTATTATAAGTACTATGACATTTATTGTATGTAATGAGAGAATGCGAATTTTGTGACTTTGTATATGTGGAGGGTAATCTCCAAAACTATTGATCCAATTCTGAAAATTCTTTTACTAACCGAAAGCTACAGTATCCCTAAGTGCTATTATAGGCTCCTTTTTGCCCCGAAAAAAATGCACAGTTCCTTTGGATCATGCGGACGAAGACAAGAGCAAAGTGCTATATAGAATAATAGACCAGAGCAGGTTTTAATTGTCAAATAATAGGCATAATTATGTGAAAAATATGCTTATGCAAGATCATATTATATCATCATAATATTCTAATACTAGCTGTTGCCCGCGACTTCGTTTGTATGAAAATGAATGAAAAGTAATCAAAGTTTTTCTAGGCCCCAGGCCCCCAGGCTACCATTTTGCCAAATTTCATCCAAATCCGTCCAGCCGTTTCAGCGTGAAGAAGTAACAAACATACACACACACCCACATACCCACCCCCACTCAAACTTTCGCACTTTCGCATTTATAATATAATTAGTGGGATATATACCTAGTAGGAAGTAGAATTGAATCGGTTCACTAATATTTTACTAATACCCAGCAATAGGTGCGGGATCCTAATTGGTAACGAATATATTCAGTTTTAGTGTTATCTAAATATGTCCCCACTATAACATCTCTAGAAAAAAGTACCTAATCTCAGCGAGCATTATCGTTGTCATGGCAAAAGTTGTTGCCCTAGTGAGAATTGCAAATTGGATTAGTTTTCGATGTAAAGAAAAGACAAAGTTTTATTAAGTTACTTCTCTTCTGGCATACGAAATTAGTTGGCAGTTGTCGAAATTATTAACAAGGATAAACAGTATCGGTGATGACGCGATGAAGGATTTTGGAATACTTATTTTAGGGCTGGATAGACAAGGAGCCAAAGAATTAAATCCAATTCCAAGGAATTGTTCGTCAATTTGCATTGTTTAGTCTTGATTTTTTGTTGTTGTAATCTTGTTTATTATTTCCGGAATAAAAGTGTTGAACGGTAGTGTAGTTGATTACTTCATAATTATTAATAAATTATTTAAAATTAATTTTGCTGAAGCTACATGAATAAAGGCGGTTAAAAAAAGGCAAAAAGGTTAAGAGATATACCTACGTTTACACATTAATATATCACACTCTTTTGAAATGTACACGCGTGTACCTCATTACACACATCAATTTGGGGAGCCGAAACATACAATTTTCGCGTCACTTAACCCAAAAATCTCGTAATTTTATTTTGACTGTAACTCGGGTACTGTTATTCACCGTAGGTATAATGTTGTCAGTTTTTAGTACTACATTGAACACCACTCTTTTTTATGCCTTTCACTGAATAAATGTACAGTCAGCTACAAAAGTTGTTTAATATTTCAGTTTTAAAATCGTAACTGAACACGGACGGAATCATTCGGTACACTGCGGCCAATTTTATGAAATTGGTGAATTATTTTAATTAAATATTATTATGTGAAATGATGTATCTAATGATTTTATATAAATTTAGATGATAAATAAAAGTACCTAACAGTGTTATAACTTATGTCGCTGAGCGTACGTGTCAGCTTTCACATTTCTTGCTTTTTTATTTTAATATTTTTTTACTTAATATTAGGCGTGCGTTTGACCACCATCTTGCTTGATATTAAGCGATTATGTGGTCTACGATGCAGCAAGTTTGCTTAGAAGAAACTGATTCACTCGTGACTTGAAGATATTCAGATGGTGCGTCAAGAGCGCCGTCCGGTTGTCGTCCGACAGCCGCACGATTGCCACACGACAGTCGGACGGCTCTCCCGATATGTCAACTGTATGGAAAAAAACAACCAGCGAGCGGTGCGCAGTATGACCACATGAATAAATTATTTATTCATGTGGTATGACGCCCGCACGGCTGCCGCACAGTTACCGCACAGCAGCAGTCCGACATCAACCGTCTAAATTGAAAGAGCCCTTATATTAGCGTCTAATAGTAATATTTTCCTTTCGGTTGCAATCATGTCAATAACGTACATCGGACCCTGAATCCTGTCCAATTGGCTAGGTATCGATTGTTACTTGGCATTATGACCGCAGAACCATTATCGTTTAGTTTTATTAATGGATGTATCATAACGATCTTTTCTTTCCCACATTAATGGACGATTTGTTTATGTTCATGTTTTGTTTTGTCGGTTGGAGCCAAGTATGAAACTTTATATTTAGTTTGTCACTATGACAACCGGAAACGTACACAGTACACCTACACAAATTGTTGATGTGGATACTATAGTTGCTTGGCCTATAGTAGATGGACTGCTTCGTATATCCAGTTGTCGTATAGCATTTAAGCATGTTTGCTGAACGAAGGGTCCGGAGTTCTATTTTCGGCTCAGGTAAAGCCTCGTAAAGAGTAATTGGGATACAATAAGAAATTCTCAGTCACAACTTTAGATAAGTCTGGATTTGTAAGATAGGTAACGTAAAGCAAAGTAGCATATTTTATTGTTTAGCATTTGTTCTCAGTTAATTAATAGACTCGTCCACTTGACATTTGTCATACAACATACCTAACTGGTGAAACTCTGCATTATGCTCTGCCTACATCTTCGAGGAATACTGGCGAAATATTGGTGTATTAGCACTTTTCCGAACTCTTTGGCGAATAGAGGCGTGATGTGTTTATTATACTGACATGTATAATTATCAGTTAATCACCACTTTGTGAAACCTATAATATGAATAGACTCAAAAATTATATCCGAAAGCTAGTATTGCAACATAAACACAAATGATATTAAAAATGATAGTTCATAAACAGGCTCTTTTTATTTCCGCCCGCAAATAAACGTAAAAATAAAATTAAGGCTACTAAAATATTGTTCGTACGCCCGGATATACGTAATAAAAGATTCGGATGGTTGCAATAAAAATACTGGCTATTTTTAGGAAAGTTGGCACAGCTGAGCATGTCAATAACCAAGGCCTTTGCGTTCACCGACAGGTGTAGCGTACGTCCAGTCACCGCTCTTATTACTATAGTAAATAAAATATAAGTTCTAAATTAAATCATGGGATCTTATTTTATTCCTTTTCCTATTTTAAATGGCACTGTAATGTTTTGAATTTCAGAAAGGTTTTTGGTAAACGCGTTTGTTATCATTCATCATCTTTTTGTAGATATTCGTTTTCCGACTTATTATGGGGTTTTATTTTGCTCAGAGACACGGTCGTCTGTTCATTAAAAAGCGTTCTACTACTAAGTACCTAATGGTTTAATAAATCTAAAGTGAAGTAAAGCTAAGGCCTCCCCCACATTGGGCGTGCGCGTTCTTCCAGCGTGTGAATGACGCGAACGTTCACGCACGGCGGCGTTCCCGTCGTTCACACGCTGGAGGAACGCGCACGCCCAATGTGGGGGAGGCGTTATGATGGCCAGTTGGCAAGAACGTATAAAGATAGTTTATAACATTTAGTTTTAAGAATTATAACCGATTTGAAATACCTTAACACTATGAGAGATAAACGACTGAGGTAGATTTCTACTTGCATGTGTTTTATTATCACAAAGTTGTTCTGCCATACTGGCCTCATAAACGGTACCTGCTTTCCTTTGATATAAATGTGTGTCATGCTACAACTGAAACCCACTCTAAGTTACTCTAAAATACTAATTAATTAAAAGAACATTTTAAATGGTTTAAGACGAGAAAAGAAGTCAGTAATAAGATGACTAGGTACTGCTAATTTTATACTCTGCGTTAGGTACTGAGCTTGAATATTGCCGCAGACTTATTCGGTACCTACAATTAAATATACGCGTTGTTATTATTATAAAAACTTGAAATACTTATAAATATGAACCCTATAAAATTATAAATATTCTATCATGTCCTAATTACTTTCACGTAAAGGGTATTATAGATAAGGGGATCATAGACCATTTTAATTCAGAAGACTTTATAAAAAAGAACATAAAAATCTTGAAATCCTAGTAACACTGCTCTAGTGTTCCTTAATCTCAGCGGGTCCAAAAAACTTAAATATATCTCACATTTCAAAAAACCGTTTTTGTTGCTAAAAAATACGACACAAGCGGCAACAAACAAAATAAAATCAGAACAGTATTGTTGCCCCAGCTTGAAATATGAGCTCGGGTACAAAATAAAACTTCCAAATTGTACAGTTGTTAACAGATTTTTCCCTGTAATCTGTCAATCTTGGACAACAATTTATATTTGCGTACCTAGTCCTTCAATAATCGACAATGTAAAGATTTATAACGGATAAAAAGATTTAAGATTTATACAAGATTGAAAATCGGTTTAGTAAAGAGATTATAACTGAGGGTTTTTTGAGATTTGTAGGATTTCAAATAAGTATTTCTGTATATTTTGCCTATAGCGTGAATTGATCAATTTTAGTAATTGGTACTTATAATATTTGGAATCAACTTGTAAAGTGTAAATATCTCAGATTGATCAAAAGTGGATTAACATAAATGGATACCGACTTTAGTCTATTGTTTATCCAGATTAATCGCCTGGCCTGTTGCACTTGACAGACACAATTGATTTCGACCTGAATGAGGCGGAGAATATTTTAAAGAGTGTAATGCGTAATTATGCTTCCACATGCGACTATTATACAGGGTGAAATTTTGTAATGCCACCTGAAGGGAAAGTACTCTTAATACTGTAGATAGAACATTTTACTCAAAGAAAACATTCCTTTATTTTTTAAAATTAAGTAATACTGCATTCAAAGATTTTTAAAAAGTTGCTTGTTTCACCTGGGAATCGAACCGACCAAATGTGAAAAAATGCACATCCTGTATTTTTATGATGCCAATTGAAAGGGTTAATATCACTTTTGCACCGCATAATGTTTGACGTTTGGCACACCACTTTCTCTGGTTACGTGCAAAATCTCAACTTTTCAACACCCAAGGCGTGAAATGTAGTTTTTACTATAGTAAATCTTTATCAACAAATCTACCAAACAAAATCTGTTGCTAATTGGATTATATTGTAAAAAGTTTACTCTTATAAGTTCGTAAATAAGAAAGTACTTCTATTACGGACATTTATTGGCCAATCTCCTTTATTCGATACATTATTTCTCTGTGAGACTTTGCGGGCATACAATATATTGTAAATGATGTAGTGTTAGACTTGCTTCTTTTATAATAAAATATTTTTTAAGAAAATCTCAAGAAACTTACACTGAGTTGCAGAAAAGGTCGTTAAGTTTTAAAGGAGACTTTAACGATAGAAGTTGTATGGTTAATGTCTCCTTTAAAATTTAATTATCTTTTATACGACTAACGGTAGGTTAGTTAAAAATCTTCAGCAGATAATTTTGCTTAGCGACGATACTGCTGTCAGTATCGTGGCTACGTACATTGTCGGTAAACGCAGACGAGTCTTAATTAAAAAAAACCAATACCGGTCAGTAACTACAGTAGGATAATAGAGATTCTCTAATTGCGCTAAGGCGTGGAACTATCAATCAATTAATTTTAGTGAGCATCAATTACGTGATTCAATTGCTTGTCTGTTCACACGTTGGCACATTCAATGCTTTCAATCATGACTCAATAAGTAACCAATTACTATTTATTAAAGACACATTTATGATACGCAAGCATATTCATTTCTATTATACACAAACTGGCCATTAATAATTTTCAGTGCAGATCGAGATGGCTAAGAGATCCCATGTGTAAATACATACTAACTTAACATCACGCTTGTATTCTCCGAAGAGTTAAGCAGATATGTATACACCCACATTTCACCAGTTATGTTTATGCCCCATGTAATAGGGGGCGACCTTAACCGAGCCCAAATTCAGACTCCGGGCCGCTACTGAAAGTTTCTTAATGGAAATTTCAATTACACTTTGCTCGACCTGTGAATCAAACCCAGAACCTCACGCTTAGCAGTTGCACTTGCGACCACTAGACCAACAAGGCAGTCAATATAAATACATATACATAAATAAATAATGAAACGTTTGGACACGAATTCGGGCATTATTCTCGAAAATTCTGCGAATCCTTTTCCGGATCAGCAATGGTAGCCAACGGAAACCGCCAAGCGATAACAATAGAGGTGTCCCCAGTAAAGTTAAGCTGTCTTCAAGCCGCCAAGTGAAAATGAAAAATGGGAAGCTTAGGCAAAGAATCCACGGAAGGAATGAGCATTGTAGTGTTGGCACAGAGGTGTGGATGCTCACAACACTTCTTACTTTAAAGTTTTTCTTCTTAGTGGATTATCCTTCTACGTCTGTAAATAGGATCTAAAATAGTAGGAAGCTATTTTTATATTTTTGACAATGTAACATTAAAATGATACAAACTACTATCGGTTATTTATTCATGTGTTACTATACTATTGCACCACTACTAGGTACTATTACTATAACTATTGCAACATGAAATACTAAAAAACGATGAAATAATTCAATTTAAGTCAATTTTGATGATTAATAAAAGTAAGTTATTAAATATTTAAGAGATTCTCAAAAATCGAATGTCGCGAGCAGGATTTGAACCTGCGATCTCTGGCGAACCGTCCCATAAATATTTAATATTACTTAAATATTTAATAACTTAAGAGAAGCATAACAACATGGCTTTGACATGTTTCAAATTCACAAAAATATACATCTATAATAAAAGTAAGTTTCAACTAACTTTACGTTGTTTAACAAAACAATTAGGTAGGTACTTTTGAAAACCATTAGGAGCAAATTTCAAAAATACTGTAAGTAGGTATACCCGATATAGTTCAGTAGTACGTAACTCTACTTCGAAAGAACCCAGCTGTCGTGTACGGAGTTCGTGAACTAAAGTTTTACAACAGCATTTCAATCTCAAATTTACAGACCCACTGCACAGTGTTACGTTTCAAAGATTGCGAGCCCATCAACTACTTATTTGGATGAAGAGCCAAAAATTGTAGAGGTTATACAGTCACATTGCAATTTAAAAAAAAATACTTGTGGACCAGTTTTAGTAAGTGTAACAGAATTTGATTGAATGTAAAACTATTCTTATTTAAAAAAACCTGGCAAACATTTGTGTGATTAAAAAAGTCCATTGTTTTTTCTACAAAATTGATGAAAACAAAAAAAAAAAAACAGATTTTAAGAAGAGTTGTCACTGTCTAATTTCGTATTAGTCTTATCGAAACTCTTATTTTTTACAATTACATTAATTTATAATTATTTTTAACCGACTTCAAAACGGGAGGTTCTGTATTTGTCCCGTATGTATGTATGTATGTATGTATGTATGTGCGCGATTTTCTCAAAAACTACTAATTCGATTTGGATGGGGGTTTCACTAACGTAATCTACATACTTTCAGAAAGGTTTTAGTATATAATACATTATGTAATCATTCCTATGTACAAAGTTATATGCATAAATGTACACACTCCGTAGAAGATTTACTGTTGAACGAATTCGTGAAAGTAACTAACACGGGATAAAGAACTAAAAAGGGAAAAATAAAAAACTTTTTTAACAAAAAATAACCGACTTCAAAAATCCACTACAAAGAAAATAATAATTTTGGTTTCGGAAGTCGGTGGCAAAAAAAGCAAACAAAACCAAAGCCACCGACTTCCGAAACCAAAATTATTATTTTCTTTGTAGTGGATTTTTGAAGTCGGTTATTTTTTGTTAAAAAAGTTTTTTGTCTATCAGACTTACTTATTAAAACAAGAACTCATTTTGAATCCCTGATTTACTGGAATAATTTATTACCTACCTCTTTTATTTGTTTTAGGCCCGTATTCCAGAACGATACTCGAGCACTGATCACTGCTTGAGCATAGATTGAAACTAGTTCCAACCAATCAAATGGCTTTAAATCTATGCTCAAGCAGAGATCGGTGCTCGAGTATCGTTCTGGAATACGGGCCTTTAGTTTAAAAATAATTACCTAAACAAATAAACATAATAAACAAGCATCCTTGGACTACCCATCACTCACCATATCCCCTTGCTCGATCCTTTGTCACTACATCCAAATAAATTTGCGGACCATACGTGAGCCTTTTCCCCCTAAGACGTATGGTTTCCCCTTGTTTTACAGTATACGGTTACCATTTGCGTGAATTGCTACTTATGGTCAGTTGCTGCGTAACACAGACAAACGTTTATTGCCTTTTTATTGTTGTTAAACTGGTATTCTCGGTAAAGGAAACTACTGTGATTCTTTCTTCAATTGCTGTTGATGTTTTTGGTTAAAATAAAGTGGTTCGTTTAAGCATTACGGCATATAACATCCTAAGAGTTTTTTTAAGGCTGACTTGTGATATCATAACACCAGGGACCGAAAAGGTCACCCGTATAGGGGTTAACCCGGGTTATTTTTTTTTGGGTTAGGTGAAAAACCTTGCATAAAGGTTAACCCGTATTCTGGGTTAATCAGCCTAATAATAACCGGTTCACGCATAGAGCTCATTTTTGTTCCTTTTTTTTCATTTTTGTTCTATTTTTTTTCGGGTTAATCAGCAATATTTATTCGTGAATATGAAAATATGCGACATAAATACCGTACTTATTTTTTTATTGCGTTCACTTAGAAACTTGATTTTTTACAGCTCCAAGGAGCATAGACATGATCTTTTATGAGTTTCTTTTTTCCTTTTGAGGCACAAAATCCTAAAAATAAGCAATAATGACGAAAATTTGAATTAGGTCGTTGAACAGATACGAATTTCTACACAAGAAATTATTACATAAGCATAAAATGTTTGTCTATCCTTTTTCTGATGAATAGTCCCAAAAAGTTGAGTTCCGAAGGCAAACAGACGGGAAAGTAAATGTTTGTATCCTTTCGGTCAGTGATGGGACATGGAAAATTAATTTTACATGCTCAACTTAATCAAAATGACCTGAGCTTCAAGTAATACTGAAGTACCCTTCAGCCCATGTTTGCTTAAAAGCGTTCTCTCCAGACAATTGTTTTAATTAGGGGCTGTCTGCCGTACGGATGGTATAATTTTCTAACTTATGTTGTACAATTTTATGGATTGATGTTTATACAATAGATGTATTTTTATTATTGCATAATTAAGTCATTAAATTTTGTTGCCAATGATCTTGTTTTAATATTTAGGTAACATACACTAACTGATAGTATTCGACAGTTTTCCTTGTTTGTTCAGAAGTTGCACTTTTATTTCCATTTAGTAAAATACGAAGACGTGTTACTTGTATTAGAAGTAATTAATATCATTGACAACTTACTGCACTATAAGGTTGTTAGTACCAACTCCGTATAGTTCTTTATAGTACTATCGTTTCAGCTTTAGATAGCACCGAGCGTCAGTCATTTTAGACGCCTGAACACTCATACAGTACAGCCAGCTAAATTGCTTTTGTGATCATTATTGTTCCTTCAGATGTGTGCAGCGAGCCAGTATTATTGCTTATGTGTGCTGTTACTGGTTCTATATTGGCAACACTATTATTTTGTTTGTGTTTCAAACTGCTTCCAAAGTGAATAAAATGGTATGAAGAGTAGGACAGCAAAGAAAAGGGAGAAACAATTGAAATGTGTGATTTCCTGTTCCTCTTCATTCACTTGAATCATGAATTTTAATGCTTCAAGGCATTTTAATAATTCTATCACAGGGATTTGTGATAAAAACGAATGCAAAAAGTCAGGTTAAAAATATTTTTTTAAAAATAGTTCGGAATAACTTGACCAAGAAATAGGTAGGGTAGGTGTTATATTCGAATGAAAATCGAAAAATCTAGAGACCAAAGTTGTGATTGGAAATCTCGAAAGTATGTAGTTTGATTTCCGGATTTTACGACCGCTGCAGAAGATAACTTTAAAATACACCCGGAGATTGTAACCGAATAAAACTGCTGACGTTGAAATTTCGTTTCAAGATATGAATACTGTACCTACTTATATTTTACCTGTTGACTACATACACAATGAACAAGATTTAAATAAAAAAGACAAAGTAAAATAAACATACATCCAAAAAATCATGTTCCTAGCTAGCAATTCAACACAGTTTTCTTGCAACAATGTCTAAGTAAAACAAAATTCTTGAAACAAAATTGTGACTATTCCAGCAAAAATACTTACAGACGTACCTACTTTTCTCGCTCGAAACCCGGCTTACCTTGTTACAAAGATAAGCGGCCACATACATAGAAATGTCTTTCTACGCAAAAGCTCTTTCTTTTTTGAGGAAAATTATCTCCGGTTAATTACATAACAGGTAAATGTGACGAGCAAGTGAAGAGAATGGAGCGTGACCTGAGAAAATGTGCTGAAGTTTACGCGGCCATTTCATTATGCTGAGTTTATTACATTAATTTTAAGGTTAGGGCTGACAACTTTCTTACTAAGCCCACACGTATAGATTTTAATGAACCATTAACAAACGATTACATACCCAAGGGTGCAGAATATGTTTTGGTACAGTGCCCAAAAACTAAGAAAGGGTAATTGCCAAAAATTACAATTTTAGTCCCCCATTTCCCGCCTGCCTAGATAATAGTTATAAAGCAGTCCTTTCTTACTCTGAGCTAATTCAGTAAGAGGTCTGAGTTTAGCATAATATAAAAAGCTCTTAGATATTTTTAGCTCACTAATCTTTCCTTCATCGGCTTAAAATGAGCTTAGAATTAGTTATAATATTTTTAGCCGTTCGTAAAAGTATAAAAAGGCCAAATTTAAGTAGCTAACATCACAAAATAAAGGATAATATTAATTAGCATACAGCAGATTTTATAATACTCTCTAATTTATTGAAAAAGTTGCCTAGAAGCTTAATCATAATCTATTTCAAGGCCTATGCCTACATGCCAGTTTTTTTTAGAACTTATAAATGACTACTATTATATATTATATTTTATTTTTATACTAGCTGACCCGCCCCGGCTTCGCACGGGTAAAGTTTCGTTTATCCTTATGAATCGAGTCACCCGAAATTCGCTCTTATGACGCAATCTCACAAATTATATTAAATCACTCCATCGCGCATTGATTACATCGTGTTATCTCTGAAACTACTAATAGTTTCAGAGATAACACACAGTTTGCAGTATGTTATTTGCAGTATGTTATTTGGACTAATCCAAATAACATACTGCAAACTAAAAAAAACATCTCCATTAAATACTTGTGACTATGAAGCTTATTTTGATAAGGATCAATATTTACCCTAATTATTTTTGTTATTTTTTTAATAGAAAAGCAGCTTTTTTGTCTTAAATATAAAAGTTAGTTATATACTGTCGCAGACTTTTCTGTAGAACTATTTAAGACCAACATTTTTATAATACATTGTTTTCACGTGCGCTGCCTAAGCTACCTGATATACCTATATCAGACGGAGACGCGCAAATAGCCCTTTCGAACCGATATTTTTTCTGACTTCTTTGATTAAATGTATCGTATAATGATAAAAATCGTGATTATTCGGCTAATACAAATAACATATTCATCAATTATATACAAAAACCTCCCTCGTGAATTTTTCCGTCTATTAGTGAAAATTGCATGAAAATCCGTTCAGTCGTTTTTGAGTTTATCGCGGTCAGGCAGACAGATGCGGCGGAGGAACTTTGTTTTTTAATAATTATATTGAGATGTAGAGATAGAAATGAACAGGCATGTCTTCTATCTATAAAACAGTAAAGTGACTGACTGACAAATACAGCCTAAACCTAGTACCCTAACCTAGTACCTTAGAGACCCTAGAGATGCCTGGGAGATGATGGGATTTTTTAAAATTTTATCCCTAAGGGGTGAATAGTGGCGGTAAACTTTGTGTGAAGAAAATAACTAAATTACCTATAATATTGTTTTCTACAAGCGGACGGAGCAGCGGACACAACTACTGGATTCATAAAATTTTGTGCCAAAGTAAAGCATCTCCTATGCTCGTGGTCAAAATAAAGGAAAATAAACCTCTTAAAAATCTTCTTCAAAATTAAAAGGTTTTTTTGTTAAACATCTTCACTAAAAACTCTTGACGGACAGCTACAAAGATCAAGAGAAAAATAAAACGAAACATTTTAATTTCTGCTGAAAATTACGCGTGTCTATGAACCTTCCGTTTCCTTTGCGTATTCAAATGACATCCCGACCGTCGCTACAACGCCGTGTGCATTCAATCTTGGTCGGTGTACAGGGCTTGGTGTGTATGAGTGAGATATATTATCCTACATTATACATCCGCAATGTATCATACACTATACAACGCTTGTGAACTCTAAAGGATTAGGCTAAGGTTTATATCGCTCACCCACAGTTTACCAAAGACGATTATAGAGTTATGGTAACCTACTTGTTATTAATATCATCTTGAGTAGACTGTTAAACATAAAACGTGGACGTCTAAAATAAGTTATTTTCTTTAATTCTAAACAATAATTTAAATTAATATTGTCGTTTATGTTACTTCATTTTATGCCAAATAATTCATTGTGAACTGTTTTAATGTGTTTAAGCTTTTTGTCGTTCCATGTTTTAACTATGTTAACTTAGACCAACATAAATCTAAAAGTAATCGCGAGCTTCATAAACAAGGAGTTTTTGATGTTTCAACACTCAATATGCAAACCGAAAGGATTTCACCAGGAGGCTCCTACAGTTACCAATATTACAAGTTCAAGTTGTACGCAGTGTATGGCATCCGCGGCTCAAAGTGACGTATACGTCAGTGCGCTCCCGTTCGCTCCTTATTCAGTACCACGCAGCCTCTTGCCGAGGTAACATCGTTCCGCGGTAGATACACACCCCTATTATAATTCGCCTCGTTCGACCGAACATTGTCGTGTGGAGTGCAGTGAATAAACGTGGTTGTGCTCTTCAAATGTTATGGTCGCCTGGTACCGTATCGGACTTATGTTTTTAAATGAAAAATGTAAGTACATACTTTTATTTGTTGTAGTATTTTCTTAGTAGTTAGTATATTAAGGCAGTGAATATTTTAATTACGTTAATTACTTTCATAATAATTGTTTAACAGTATTGTAATTATGATAGGTATTTAACGTACCTACATTAAATAACAAACTTTTTTTATAGATTTAAATCAAAATATTCAATAGTTAACGATCGCTATTTTAAAAAAAATTACTCGAAAGTAAAACCTAGACAAAACCTTCAAAAGAAATCCATTTTCTTTAATGATCGTTTCTTTCTTTGCCCATTTCTCGTACAAAAAAATAAAAATTAAACCGCCAGTCTTAAAAAAATTAAGGCATTAAACTCTCAGAGGACTGAGAATTAAAACTATTATGTAACTGGAAATGCTACATTATAATAACTCGTAACACACATCAATGTACGTCATATGTCAGTGAAATGTTCAGTCGTGTTCGCTCAAAAAATACCTACACTGAAATAATATTCAAAGAAAATATAACTCCAAAGTAATATAAAAACAGACTTCTGATGATTGGTAATATAGCTCGTCCATCCGTCAGCCATATGAAGCGAGGATATCAAAGCAAACTGACTTTCGTTCACTGCAAAAATCATTTTTTCCTGTTTCATATAAAAGGCTGTAAGCTGTAGTAAAGAGCTACTAATAGACATCGACTAGCCAATAAGAAATCGAAGAAGCTACAAAACTATAATAAAAAGTAATAATTATAATAAAAAGAAAGTCTTGACACATACGGACAGATGACAGGTCAACAATTTACACTTTTAATTAGTTCCCTCATTCATTACTTATGAGGAAAAATCGATTAGGTGTTTGTTTATAACGTTTAGACACAATATTGAAGGGCTCCTCACCAATATTGGGACCCGTCCGAAAAATGATCTCCATCTTACGTAACGTCATCAGATATATTATGACTTTTGAAGAGAGAGAGAGAGAGAGAGAGAGAACTTGAATATAAACTACGGATTTCCACCATAAATAAAGATTTATGAATCTAATTAACTTTTTAATGTTACCGTTTATTAAGTACTGTGGCACATGTAACATAAAAATCGGTCCTTAAATATCTTCTATTAATCTATTAAAATACAACGTGTATCAGAAATATGTGGCCATATTTGAGGGGGTTGTTTGGGCGCATTTTTTCATTTCTTCATACAAACGGCATTATCTGATATTTGTCTGGAGAGTTGAAACATTTTTGGTCGATTTATGTTGCTCTCAATAAGGGTCTAAACAACCCCCTAAATATGACCACGCATTTACACGTTGTATTGAAGCATCCCTAAACGCCAAAAGTGACCCTGTGAAGACATTGCCCACGTTTAAGGCAACTCTGATTGAATATACTGAAGACATATTTGAATAATTACTTTTTTAGAAGAATACAGATTTTTAATTCTATGCCAAGTTGAAACGAAACGTTATGCCAGAAAATATTAATACAGATTTTCCTTTAATTAGTAACCGTTAATTATTATTGAATCTGTTTAATTAAGAAAGTAAATAATAAGCAATCAAGACTTTTAGAAAAAATATGAATAGTTTTTCATGTTATTGGCTGTAAATACTGGTAGATTTATTTTAGGTGATAGTAGAAAGTACGGTATGTTTATTTATTTAATTTTTACATGTCAATAAAAATTTAAAGTCAACGAAGCCAGAACCATCTTGGCATGACGCACAAAACTGTAGAGACTGGCGGAAAAGAAAGAAAGCCTATACCCATGAGTGAGTGATTACGGACTGAGACGATGATAATGATTTTTTTTATATTACTGAATGGCAATCAAGCCGGTGGCCCACCTAATGGTAAGTAGTCACCATTGTCTAGGACATCAGAGGCATCGCAGATGTGTTGTGAAGGTGAAAATGTCTTATGTGTCTGTAATTACACCAACACTCATACTCTTCAAACTGGAATACAGTAATGCTATTTAGCAGCAAAAATAGGTATTGTGATGATAAAGTAAAAACACAGTTTACACCCATGTAATTAGTAGGGATTAAATAAGATGTACATAAGGTAAAAGAAACTAAACGGTAGTTTATTATTTATGATTTTTCGTATCGAAAACTGGTTCGAAGGACTTGGTAATATTCAAATAAATGGAACTATTTAATTAAAAGTCTAGTCTACACTGGATTTGTGTCCGGCTAGTGGCTAAAGGCCTGCCCCCTTACATGTTACTTAATATCTATAATTTGTAAAATGTGGTAGTACTATATTTTGGCCTACCACTGCAGGGAATTTAAGGGTGATTTTATGTTATTATAAAAAGTATATAAGAATATGCTTTTTCAGAATAATAATTTGATGTTCCAACTGCTAGGACCCAGGCCCCTTCCCTGTGCGAGGAAGTGGACCGTAGTCCACCACGCGGGTCCAGTGCGTGTTGGTGTTGATGGACGTCACATATCTTCGAAATTTTTGGTTTTAGGACATGCCGGTTTTCTCAAGATGTTTTCCAACATCGTTTCTAGAGCAGTAGTGATGAAATTACTTGCACAGTGTGAGCCTGACGGGGTTTGAACCCACGACCCACTATTTGTGAGTCGAGGCCGCTACCACTAGACCACCAATGCTAAAAAAAAGTTAAATTTTGGAAAGTAGGTATACCTAAATAAATAATATCCAACTCAAATACATAGTAAACACAGTGAAGTTTTAAGCAGTCCTCGAAAAATATGAAAATACTTTTTACACAGTGTTGTTAGCGGGGCTTTACTGACAAGATCCGCTTTCACACGAGTATGGCACTGAGACAAGTCGTCTGTGGATTTAAACTTTGTTACAAAAATTGTTAACCCTAAAACCTTTTTTGTCACCTCAAAAGTATGTTTATTTTATGAAGAGACATTTACAAAACAAGCGCTACAAAGAATATTTTTTGAGGTCAGGTTTATGTATTTTATAAACTCAGCCCGAAACATGTGGCAGTTATTTCTTTTTGTTCTTTGACGTGCTTTTTGTGTTTAAAAACGTTGTGCCCGATATTGACTAAGGGGCTTAAAGTTTTTTATTATCATTTTTATAGGAGCGAGTAAACGAGCGTGTAGGTTATATTTCTTCAATTGATTTGTTCATAATGTTTACTAGTTTATCCTATTTTCAACCGACAAAAAATGGAGGAGGTTCTTTCACTATAAATTTCGTGAGATACGATTATTGCAAGAACAGTAAGTTTATTACTAATTACACTGATTTTATAAATGCGAAAGAATGTGTGTTTGTTACTCCTTAGCGCAGAAACGGCTGAACGGATTTGGCTGTTTGACAAAGAGATAGCGTGACATCTGGAAAAGCACTTAAGATACTTTTCATCAATTTTCACGCAGTAACACCTTGTAAATAGTATACGGTTTATACACACGAATTTATTTCGGATTTATCCGGTTAGCTTTGAACTCATAATTATGGAACTCTTAACGGAGTTCGAAATTAGTCGAACAAACCTGAAATACATGATACCTATGTGCGAAAAAATATTATTTATGAGGAATTTGTTAAAACTAGATGTTTTTTGTACCTACTTAAAAATACATTACATAACTACTAGACAAGTTTCATTTTTTTATCCTTAAGCAAAGCACTAGAAAGTATGAGACGGATTCTCTACAAAAAAACACCAACATTAAACTCGACTTTTCAAAACTTTCACCAAATATTTCCGAAATTCCATATTCTCGACCCAGTTGTGTAAGTGCTCCCTTTTATTCAAGACCTACTTTCACACAACAACTTACTATAACTTATGCGTGAGATCCAATATACTTTTCCTACCCAACACTTACGAAATCAAGTATTCTCTTGGTATTAATTTAGTCACTTTATCGTGCTTAAAATTATTATAGTAGTCAATTTGTTTGAAATAGTTCAGATTTACGAGGTCTCTAATAACGTCGTTCTAGACTTCGATCGCTGTATTCTGAGTAGTGTATCGATTTACGAGTATGAGGCTATCAATTGCATGATATTCGAGCTGAAAATTGTTACCGCTGTTATTACTTACATTGAATGAAAATGACTTTTGAGTGTTATGCATTGGAGGCTCAGTTAGTATTGGACCCGACTTAAGCCTCCCCCACATTAGACGTGCGCGTTCCTCCAGCGTATGAACGACGCGAACGCCGCCGTGCGTGAACGGTCTCATCATTCACACGCCGGACGATCGCGCACGCCCAATGTGGGGGAGGCCTTAACCCTAAAGTGGGCGCGCTATTACGAATAACGTCAGTGGGTGCGTGGGGAGCATTTTGCCGCTCATATTCATTGTCAATTTTGAGCAGGAATACTACAATGAAATTATTTTTTTCATAGTTTAAATAAAAGACAAATAATGATAAGAAAATCAACATATTTCTTAAAATTACTTCAAATACACTTGGATGTAGGTAATGTTTGGAAAAAGTATAACTTTTTGAATTTTTTTAGTCTTCCTTGCATAATAATAATAAAATATGAAAAAATTTAACAAAAATATGAGTTTTCTTAAACTACAGGCTTTAGCATAACAATCTTGATAAAAGTATATGCAATGCTCCTTGCACAGCAACTATGAGCACCTATGACAACCTTTTTTGATTTTGATTTTGATTTTTCGATGATCGATCACTTTCAGATACGTTTTTGTCTAATATCTGTGAACTAGCTTTTACAAAACCTGATGTTTCTTCTAGCCAAGACAATATTTAGCTTCCTTCTTGTGATTCATTTCGTATTCGTGTGTTGCAATAACCTAAAAATAAAAAGAACGTAAAAAATATTGAAATTACACCTTACGACGTCAAAAAAGTTTTACGTCATCATTTAATATTCTTTATATAACATAAAACCAAACAAATACTTGTTTAAGACATACAATATTAATTACATACTATTTCAAGTACAAGAGACCATAAACCAGTACATAAAGACAATTTTTTCAACTTAGTAAACAAAAAATATTACTTACGTGAGTAGGCGCGTGCTTAGCAAATTGCCGCCATGCGACACCTGATGGTAATAATCTGGTCCTCCTGCGTCCCCCGTGCTCTAATCGGGTTCAACCTTTCGGCATGGGTCGACGACGAAATTAAAGGCAGCTACTAAAAAGTCGGAACTTATGGTGCAAGTATTTTAATAAATATTGTAAATTTTTTACCGAGGGCGGCAAAATGCTCATAGCGCGCCCACTCTAGGGTTAAGGCGGATACAAACATTGCGAGGCATGCCTCGTATTGTGAATGTCGGCGCTCATCGCATGATTCACAATGTGTGGACATTCATATTGACATTCATATTCATATTCACATATTCGTGGCGAAGCATCGAGTACCTAATGTATTTTAATTAAGCCGTGCGTTGCGAGTTGCGAGGCGTGCACGGCGCATGCTTCGCAGTGTCCGTATCCACCTTTCGTACGTCGTGGATTGGAAGCCAAACAGTTCGAGTACTTTAATTTTGCAATTCGTTTTATTGAAGAAACCAACATGTCTCAGAATTAAAGTTCGAAGACATTTGTGACGTCTACCAACTACCAACCCCCACTGGGCCCAGCTAGTAGGTTACGGACCACTATCACAGATAAATGATAAATGATAAATGATAAATGATAAATGATAAATGATATTTATTTTGTAAATAGGTTAAAAATAACACTTTTACACGTCAACACATTTTTTAAGCTAGATGAGTTCGGTGTTTCCTATATGACTACCTTTGAGAAGAAACACCGAAACAAACTCAAAGGTTGAAAGAGAGGAGAACTGAGTCCCAACAGTGATTCATACATGATAGGCTTAAAAGCCAGTTCACCGAAAAGATAACAGTCCGATAAATTAAAAATTCTATATAAAAAGTCATGCTAAACGGCCGTTTTCAATTTATTGGACTTTTATCTTGTCGATGAACTTAGTCCTAAGAGACCTAAGCACAGCGGGATATAAATTTCGCTCGAATATGGAGCAGTTCGACTGGGGAAGTACCTCAACCTTACAGAATACCATAACCAAATAATGCTATTCTTCGGTAGGATTGTGTTCCTGTGGTGAGTAAGTTTGCCAGAACCCCTGAGGACACGCTGGGTTGACAGCGGGGGACCTACTTGCCCCCAAAGCTGTCGGCACTGTGAATCATCATTGTATAGAGTCGACAACGCACTGATACTTGGTGTTGCAAGCATTTCATAGGCTACGGTATCCGGTTAATATCAGGCGACAGTGGCGAAGGGTCAGTTTTTGTAAGAGGTAAGCCGAGCTACAAATGCTTACCTGGCCACGAAAAGCTTATTCATAAAAGTAGGCAAAACTGTCTGTGCTATTTTTCAAAGGGAAGCCGGTAGGAATCGTATTGTATGGACCCTTCGCCACTGTCAGGCGAACCTTGTACTGATACTGTAAAGCTACTTGAGTAAAATACCATTAATGATAAATGATAAATGATTAAAAATTTTTCATTAAAAAAGATTCACTGTGTTACACAGTTTATAAACACTTAAAATAAAAACAGGAAGATAATTACTGTGAGGATGTAGAGAACTAAAAATATTTTTTCGAAAATTAACCCCTAAGAACAAGCAACTGTATTTTGGCAGCAGTCGACTGTATTGTAGTAACAGTCGTAAGGCTAAAAATCCGGGTTACACGTAGAGAATTTTAACCCTCAAAGAGAAACACTCTGTTTAGTATTTTACGGAGCAGAGATTGCGTAAAATAATATTACATAACCCCTACATAGAATTTCCAGCTGCAAGGCCGGATTCTGTCTTTACATAGCCAATATTCCATTTCTGTGTACAAAACAATTTGCCTTATCATTAATTAGAGGATAGCTCACAAGGGGAATTCGTTGCGACTAGAACGCTAGATTACTTTTTAAGAGAAGTTGAATAGGTATCTTAGAGATAAGCGCTAGTACCTACGGCACGTCTTTGCTTATTATCACCTACATTATAATTTCACTGAAGAGGGCTACCTCTTCAGCTTTTTTGTGTAAGACGATATTCCTTCATCTGTGGAGAAATATCGTCTTACACAAAAAAATCGCTGATCCGTGATACCTCGAACGGTTATAGCTATTTATTAGGATAAATTGCCAATTTGGCCCTAGGCTGCCGTTGACAATTTTCTTAAGGAAAATCTCGACAGTAAAACTTCCCTCGACCAAGTCGAACAAAGTCTTAACGCTTGACAGATACAATAACGGTCACTAGACTTAACAACGGCTGTTGTACAATGTGTTGCTGAAAACTTGTTGCAGGAATTTTATATTAATCAATAGATAATAGGTATTCATAATACAAGCGAGGAAGTTCTAAATGTATGTGACATCGTAACCAACAATCAAACTACATTTTGTATGTCAAGCAGTATTGATTAATGATATCGAATGTAATAACAGACAACGTGGGCAACAAAGGGCCGTGATTGACATAATGTGTCGACGGACATTAAAGCGAGAAGCCCTCTCGCTACAAACCTAGAACTGATTTATAAAGCACATTTCTGAATCATATCGTTTTTTAGACTACAAAATGAAAACCTCTGACATTTCCGTGAAGTATACCTGAGAAGGAAACTTTGCCAGACCATTCCACGATTTATTTAACTTTTTACAACAGATTGTGCAGCTTTCTAGCACTTTTCAGTGCTTGTTCACTCTGTTTGTTACCTTTAAAACTGGAAAATCGCAGTCCACTGTCTGTAGTCCCCACCTACTTTCAATTTCTACATAATTTAAGCATTTGAGCACGCTAAAGTTTTCTCTTAAACAAATGACGCCTAATAAGTAGCTGGGCGAGATGTTGTGGTCAATCGTTTTAATGACCACGCTTGGATTCAGGAGCAACCAGCAGACTAGATTTCTTTTATTTCTTCTAACGTAATAAATTCCTAGCTTTTCTTTTCATTACTTTAATCACATTACAATATTCAAAGGTTACTACTACATCTTTGCTGAGAGCTTCTGATACTGCATTTACCACGTAAAATACCTGATATAACTTGAAAGAAAATTATGAATGCAATTTGCTAAAAATCTAGACAGTTCTCATTTAGATTTAATTAAGTGCGGGGTCAACTGCTAATAAATTATTTCAGTTATAGACGATGAATTTGAAGTCCTTGTAAAATAATTAGTCTTTGTTGACTTATTATTTTACAAGAATTTCAAATTCATATTCTAAGAGAAAAATACTGTAAAATGAAACACATTTGCTGCACAAACAATGTACCTATTTAACTCAACAAAAATCCGCTTTCGCGAGTATATGTTTTAATCCTATTATATTACAGCATGTTTTAATTTCAAACGCAACAACCACATAAAAGTAGCAAATAAGCAACCCGTCCCAGTATTTTCTATACATTTTTTGCCAAGTCTGGTGGCAGATAACCGCGTCTTGCTTATTACGTAGCTTTAAGTAGATGTGCTTTTTGTGAACTAGTTCCTGACCCACTTCAGCTTCCGTGACGTAAATCGAAAATTAAATTTTATTCACGAAGCTGGGATGTTATGAAATTATGCTACAGACACCTATTTGATAGGCTGACGTTTGTTGGGAACATTTTTGCTGAAAACAATGACAATATTGTAGTAGTTTTAAATACTTTATGATTAAGATTTCGTATAGAGTTTTTTTTTTTATAACTAAACGAGCAACCTGTTCTTGCGTCGCATAGGTGCAATCTACTGATGTGACAACATGGCAAAACTTTTAAAATTTTTGTGTTGTAGATTAGTGTACATACACCACAAAAATTTCACATTATAAACACAATTATAACACAACAATATTTAACTTAGACAAGTTAAATATTGTTGTGTTATCATTGTGTAGGAAGTTTAAAGGAACTAAGCAGATAAACAGACAGATACGAAAAGCGACTTTGTCTTATACTATTTATTGATGCCTAGTTGACATAGCAGTCGCACGTGCAACTCCTGAAAAGTAACTGGGTATAATACCTTAGTTGGCCAATGTTATTGAGCCTTTCTACTAAGCATTTGAAATAGGCTCACAGTGCTCAATAGCAGCCCGGAGTATAGATTCTAAACTGCTATATTATAGCCTCGTCAGTGAGTGAGTGTTCTTTTTGCGCGATTGAGAACGAAGCGCCCGAACAATCAGTGAAGTAAGTTTTATGTATTGTTCGAGCGCTGCAATCTCAATCGCGCAAAAAAATCATCGTCTGTTAAGGCCTTATGCAACAGCAGATTTTTTTTTCGCGATTTCAGGGTTGGTCCCCTAGTAAAAGTTGTTCATAATGATGAGTACAATGATCCCTTAAAATATTTCCACTGTTTAACCTGCCACCCTGTATACTAAGTTTAATATACGTGGAGGTACCGTTTTGTGTTACCGTTTATGTTTAGGTATCGTTTTTGAGTACACCATAGGAAAATACAAGCGTGCTGTTATGTTTTATACATAACCTTAGTTTATAGCGGCTACTTTTGGAAACCACAAAAATAATAAACACCACTGATGACTAATGAAGTGTCAACAACAAAACTAGTGATTATTTTCATTAGTATTACCAGGGAACTGTTTTATCTGATATGGAACTGTGGTAATAAACATTAAATATTCAGACCGCATCCAGTGGCAATGTTCCAAAAATTACATACCCATGTGAGGGGATAATCATTATTTTCAGCAAACAAATAAACTGATACGGTTCACGGATGTTACGAAAGTTACGGCAATAACGGTATAGAATGCTTTTATGCTACGACCAATATTTAATTTATTGAAGTCGCTGTTTTTTATCCCGTCAAGTTTTAATTTTGCCTTCAATAAATTAATTCGCAATTTCGAGTATTTTTATAGTATATTATTATTGTTAGCCTATATATTTTTTCACATACACTTTCCATTGTTTTCCATGAGATCGGGCAGACACTACAGAATACTAAAGGAGTGTGTCTACTTTCGCTTCGTCTGACTTTTTTTGAAGGACATCACAAATGATATAGTGGTGTAAATACGTTCTAGGGTGTTCGGTCCCCTCGCAGCATTTCCACTGACATTCGTCTTGTTAGATGCTTTCTGTTAACTGCTTTTCATTAATTCTCGGAGCAGTTTTACAAACTTTTAACAATTACGTAAGCATCGTCTGTTTTGGAGGCTGTTTCAACTCAATCTACTAATAGATATTTTGGTTAGAATAAGGAATAAAACACAAATTATCAATGATATATAAACCATAGATACGTTACCCGCGATCTAAAATGGCAACAAAAAAGTAAGGTAATTGCCCACCATTCATTTAGTCATGAACCAACTAGTTTCTTGGCTGAACGTCATTTCTTGCAACATTTTGCGAAAAAGAAAACCTACTAAACAAGAGGTAGGGTAGGTATGCTAAGTAAGGCATTCGTTTTCTTTCACTTTTTTTGCACATATGCACTGATATGTAGCTATTTAGCTATTTAAGTATTTGCGCCGTTTTTTAGTACAGTGATGTTGGTGTATGACGTGTCTATATATAATACGTCATTGCAAATTTTACTTAGTTATTAGAATGTTTTTTTTTTCTTTTATCTGCAATTATCATATTTACCTATATTTCACCGTAGTGTGAATTATTTCTCACGAATTGGCGAAAATTTTTTTTTGAGGTATGGAACCCTAAAATGGAGATTTTATTGGAGTATGGAATAGAGTTCTATGAATGAGCTCGTCCGGGGAAATACTACCCTCATACGTGTTTCGCAGCCATGCAGTATTGCTGCGTTCGAAGGATATGGGTGGGCACGCGAGACATCTTAACTTTGTCTCCGGAGTGGTAACGCAACTGCAATGCCATTTTTTGCAGAAGTCTTTAAGTATAAACATTTACTATCAGGTCAGCCTGCCTGTTTTCCACTAAAAAATATAAAAAAAATAGACAGAATATGTAAATGTACAATAATTAAGGCTAAATAAAAAATATCTCACATTTCCGTCTAGGTGTGATTAGTTCCACATTAGTACATTCGTATCCTCTCTAAATATTTAGGAAAAAAATTAAAATAAATTAGAATTAGCGTGCAAGTCTTTAATCCTAATTTGTTTTTTCTGATAAATAACGTATAAAAAGAAAAGTTCGTAACGCTTTAGCTACGAAAACCGTAGCAAACATTTTTATATCGGCTTTACAAGAGAGAAAAATAATGAATTTGTTTATTCTGGTGTTTTTTTCTGAGTTTGGTAAAGTTGAGAATGTGTAGGATAGCTAGGTTCTTGATCAAGGGTAAAGTGAGAGTTTTTTAATATAAATGATTGCCCATTAGATTACGAAAGCATTGAAAATAAATTATTTTCTTTAAAATAAAAATAATTCCTATTTTCCTATATAATGACTGTGGGAAGAAAAAGGGTATTCACTAAATCTATACTATTATAAAAAGAGAGTGTGAACTTAGTTTATATTTGATGAGTTAGTATACACATTATATAAATGTGGAAAGTAATCTCCAGAACCACTGCACCTATGTGAAAATACTAAAACAAGTTTAAACGAATTATTTTGCATATAATTACTGTTTTTTTTGACATTTCGAATACTTTGCAGCGTTCGTGGTTGCAGGACGACAGTCGTCCCATGGAGCATGTGTGTAGTAATCGCGAAAACCTAAATAAAACTATGTGACAATTTCTTTCACCATTTAAAAGCTTCATTATTCCAGATGAACATAGGCTATACATATATTCAAATATATTACTTAAATATACATACGCGAACCTATACACGGGGGCGCAAAGCTAGTACTAAAATATAATTAAAGCCCATTCCCTACAACAAATGTCTTGAAAAAACTAGTTTCATCAGCGCCTATCCCGATAGCTATAAAACTAACTTCATTACTCTGCTATCGTAAAACTTTAAGTACATAATGCTTGCTTACACACTGTTAACGTCAGACATTACAAGCTGATAAGAAATACTGAAGGTTAAAAAAGTCAAAGGGCATGGCGCTTCTGACAAGACACAATATGATGGGCCCATAAAAATGATAAATTATTCTAAGTATTCAGAAGTAATCGGGTCACAAAGAATGTCATATTTTCATATTATTGCCATAAATTGAGGCATTTTTTTTTCTTAGCCTATTCTGTCCACTTCTGGGAGTGTAAAGTATGATAACCCATCCATGGACTGACCACGGCAAGCACAAATTAACCTCACATATTGATCGATCAGCTTGATTGTAATTTAGTCACGAGCCCCACTCGCTAAAAAAATATCGATAATAATCATTATTACGATGTCAATGCCACGATTTTTTATATTATTTATCAACATTTTTTTTGTCCATCCTTCTACGAAAACCCTGTGGGTCGGTATTTAGGACACTCACAGGAAAAGCTCGGTATATTCTATGTCAGGGAACTTTCTGCCTGCTAAATAAGCTCATGACCTCTTACAACAGGAAGACATATGATGGCCCTATAAAAATGATATATTATTCTTAATATAATGTTTGCGGAGTACTGTAATGTCACACGTCCACCAAAAGGAAAGCCTAAATTGAAAATTTTGCTCCATAAAGGCTTTTATTATACTATCGCGTAATAGTAAAATTAGTAAACGGTAATACAATGTATTGTTTATTTCCTAACGCGATTAGGTTTAGGTCTTTTTGTTTGTATTTAGTCGTTACTGAAATCTAGTAATCGGGAGCCCATGTAAGTGGATTACTTTTGTTTTATTTATGGGCACAATAGTTTACTAACCTTTATTGAAAATATTTTTTAGATATAATATTTAAATTCTGTTTTTAAGTAGTTTCTGAAGTCATTAGCGCGCTATAAATACCGTGAAGTATTTTCTGGATTCTAAAGAATACTTCAAAATCCTAATGTTGAAATATAGTAATATGTCAGAAGATTTTCAACCGAGGTAGACTTGGTCCATTAATCACTACTTACTTAATCGTACTGGCTTCCAGTCCCACCACCGGCTTCACCTTAAATACTTGGCAAATATACTTGGCAACAGCTTTAGATCGATGTCATAATAAATTGCAATACTTACGGATAGACATTAAACCAAGATGTACTGTGATAAGTTCATGCATAAAATGTTATAATTTTAAAATATTGATAAAGTTGAAGCTATTTGTTGATAGAATATCATTTATTTGAAGACAATGATCGATAGAAGATATTTTCTTCTCTATCAAAGTGATTTTCTTGAGATAGTCGTATAACTCTTTCATCTTCGTTCAATTGATCAATAAGGCTCTTCCAATCTACATAAGTTCTAAAGGGACGATCTAGAAATATTATATTATATTATATAAAATGATTTTCATTGAAACATTTTCCACGAATCAGTTGACAGATTCATTCATTCAGATATTTTGATGCCTGTTTTTTTTTTTGCTGTTTCCTTTTTATTATTTTAATTGTTTTTTTTTTGTAGCATGTAATTACTATCTTTAACGTGTAGATATTTTAATATTCAGATGAATTATTAAATATTTTTTAAGAAATACATTGTACCATGCGGCATGGTACAATGTATTTCTTAAGAAATATTTAATTATTTTTGACAGTAGGTACCTATCTAATATCATGATATAGGTACCTACTGTCAAAAATAAATATAATTTTTGTATAAAGTTCATATCACATTGATGTATAGTATAAATCAATATTTTATTATATGAAATAAAGTGAATAGTAAGTAGGTACATATTTCTGACGGTGTGCAAATTTCCTGAAAATAAACAAATCCCCAGATCAATTATTTGTTACGCCAGCCATTGTATTTACCTACTATAGCGTTTCTATTAAAACTGAAGTCTTATGTCCCAGGGCCTTCATCCTGTATTCAGTCATAGATTTTGTTGAATACAGACAGATTTCTCTGAAATACATTGAATACTCACTGGAATTTGCAAGTGCCTCTATTGAATAATATCGATGTAGGTGTATCGAGGGTTTTCGGAGACAACAATAGGAAAACAGGACAAAGACTGGTATTCCCGAAGTACTTTCTCATTGTGGTCACACGACTTCTTTTATGATTCGAGATTTCAGGTTTCTAAATTACTTGGAACGTAGATCTGTAGCCTGTTTCGTGGAAAATATTTCACATACCTAATACCTACAAGAAAAATAACACAATAATGTTAAATTAAAATGTAAATAATTCGTTCAACGACAGGTTAAATAATAACACGAATCGATCAATTAACTCATTTTCCTACCCACTTATTTTAATTTCTTGTACCTAGACGTTGCTGAAAATACGTTTCATATTTGAATAATTACATCATTCTAACCACTCTACGCACTTAACCGTCAATCTACTAAATTAAACGGCAAAAGAAACGTCGATCCGATTTGAATATATACATTTTTTATTTCACGAATTCGTCTAATGGCGGCGCAAAAGGTACATTTAAATAGAACAAAAGAGAAAAAGTAACATTTTGACATGCTAAATCGAAATAACTAGCTTTAAAAAAATAGTTACCTACTTTCAAAAAGATGAGTGGAATATCATTGCGTATTTCAACATAGGTAGATTTTATGTTTCAGGTAAATGTGAAAATTAAATAATGTCGAGAACCGATGTATTTACTTGGGCTTTGTTTATGAGCATAACTATCTTGATATTAAAATTATGAAATCACGAAAAAAAATTAACAGTTCCATACCTACGTTTTATCGAGTGTTATGCATTTTTTTGTATGGAAAAATAATTGTTTGTTTTTTCGTGATTTCAAGGTTGGTCCCATAGATAATGGAACTAGTATCGTATACTGAATACTCTACCTCAAAATGTCCCTCGTACCGCACCCTCGTACCCTCGCTACCGTAGAATAATAATTATAACTTTGACTGTATTGATAAATACCTATTAGAGTTATTTTTTGTATCCAAATTACTATAGGCCACTTTGTTATTCCATCACAATTCTTAAAACTTTCACGAAGACATTATAGTTATTGAACTAGTAACTAAACTTGTTACCTAATATGTATAATTGAGTACCAATTCAAAAACAAAATCTGTTTATCTAGCATGTTGGAATCTTAAGCTCGTATTACAGAACCATACCCAAGCATAGATCTCACCTTGAGCATAGATTTAAAGCCATTTGATTGGTTGACAGCCGCATTATCGCTTGCCATTACATTGCCACCTACATTCATTTTCAGTACGTTCGATAACTTTAATTTGGTAACTATTATCATTATAAGAATACAATGGTAATTAATACCATTTATTATCATAATTTTACTCAGTAAAAAATAAAGAATTATAATGGGATTTAGTTAAACTAGAACCAGAGTTAACCCATTTCTGGCTTGTTAGCTACAGGCTTGTGCCAAGGTGTCACTTAGTATGATCTACACTACACGTCATTCGAATTACACGGTTCTGCCAGAAAATGGCCCAGGAAAATGGGGTAAACTGGCACTAGTAGGCTATGGATTAAGAATTTGACACTTAAAGTGTTGCAGTATTTAATAAACTTGACATATTTTTTACTGAGTCAAGTTTAATGGATTTCGAGGTCATAATTCTGCAAATGTACAATCGCAATGGTAGTAGACGGTCACATTATTTTTAGACAGAACTTTATATTTTAAACGAAATATCAACTTACCTACTTCTAACTTTCTCTAACCCAAAGCAAATTATTTTTAATGAATTCTATTTAAAAGACCAAAGTTTAACTTATGTTTAATGATTGTTCTTAGTAGTTAAATGAAGATTTACAAAAATTATGCAACTTTTGTACGTGTTCCATTACTTTTCAATAAATTATTATATCCCTACATAGACAATCAAATGCCTTAGAGGTTGGGTTACAGATTATAGCAAAAAAAATCTCTCTCTCTCGTTTTAAAGATGTTGAAGAAGTAATGATCTGTAAAATAGCGGTGGCGAAGGGTCCCTACAATACAATTCCTACCGGCTTCCCTTTGAAAAATAGCACAGGCAGTGTTGGCTACTATTGTCAAATATTTATAATTCGCTTTTCGTGGCTAGGAAAGCATTTGACGCTCCGGCTTACCTCTTACAAAAATCGACCCTTCGCCACTGGTAAATAGGTATTGTAAGAAATCTAAATACCTATTACAAATAGTTTCTCAACAGAGGTCAAGTTATTTTAGGATTTTCTGTTAAAAGATTATTTCCAGCAAGAAAGTAGCATTAAATTTACCACCTACACACACAACATTATTAATAATAATATGTCAACCTCTTTGAAGTAAGTGAGCGTTTCGTGTTTGTCAAATATTCCTCGAAATAGGTACTGAATAATTTTTATAGGTTGTAAACTTATTACTAAATTCTAAATATTCTTTATTATGAGGGTGTGTCCACATCTGACGAATGCGCCACGAATGCGCCACGAATGCGCCACGAATGCGCCGCTTACAATCTAATCGCAAGCTGGTCGTATGCTGCACGCGTGCAGTTTCTGCAATTGTTTGGTACTCGTTAGCGCAACTCACGCAAGGTTTGCACAGTGGGCGGCGGTGCGCATGTTTTAACGTTCGCTTTCATACTGTTTATCTCCGGCTATAATAACTGAGCGGGTGAGCGAGCGGGAGGAAGTAAGAAAGAAAGAAAAAGAAAGAAATGCGTTTATTTACGTATAAGTACATAATAAGTACCTACATGAAGCGCGCGTGGCGCAGGAACAGCGCGCGAACTTGAAATGCACGCGCATCCGTGGCGTATTCAGCAGATCTGGTTCGTTCGAATAAAAATCGCGTTATTCACAGTTTAGTAACGTTCACTTCATAATTAATAACACTACTTAACCAGAGTTTAGCTCAACTTACTACTGCTCAAAAATCGCAATACCAAGATGTTGTTATCTGCGATAAAGCTTAGCATTTCCCAAGAAAATAACGAGCATACTTGGGACAATAGCGATCAAATGATTTAGTGGAAGAAGAAAGAAGAAATAAGCGTAAGTAGGTACCACACAGGTTTTAGTACCTAAAAACATGATAGAATTGTAACTAAAATAGTACCTCCATGTTTCATAACTGCATTGAACAAATTCTGGGATTGTTTATCCAATATCTAAATTACCATTAACATTTTATTGGTTTGAATTGAGAATCATGTATACTTTCCCACCGCTGTAACTTTTGCAAGTAAAATTGGTTCACGAATAAAATTACATCGTACCTACCTCAGATCATAGAAACAAGGAGATATGCCATCATAGCAAATTAGTACGAGAACAACTGATGCCACTTTTAGTACATTTTTCGACACAATTACGCGCATAATTAAGCGCTCCTTGTGAATCAAAATATCTCCCACGCATTGAACATTCCGCACACCTCAATCTAATACTGTCGTCACTCAACACTAGCATTAAACTAAAACACTGTATTTATACCATCGATCGTGTTCGGTTCGTCGCCAGCGCGTACGTTTTTAATATGAGCAATTTGCTCAAGATCAGGCATCAAGCTCGATAGCGCCTTGGCACATTCCTTATTTCTATGATCTGAGGTACCTACTGACGAAGCGAAGATTTATTTGTCACGAATAGTTTGCCACTACAAAATACGAATATTCAAAATGAAACCGCTTGTATCTCTTTCTTTTATGTTTACATTACGTATGTAGGTGTAAGTAGGTGTCCACTGTGTAATGGAAAACAACTAACTCGAGGTCGAAAATATTTTTACCAAACGGTCTTTCAAGTTGTTATTGTAACTAGTAGTCAAAATTCGACCGTAATTTGGTGGTTAATGGTTAAAGAACTTTATTTCTCAAAAAGAATTACATTCACTTAAATGAGAAAAAACTTTTGTCTAATTATGTAACATTACATTATGTTTTAATTTAATGTATTTGTAACACATAATAATTAGGTATTATATTATGAAGTTAAGCTTTTTAGGCTCTTTCTCCATACAAATTTGCCAAATTTCACACTCTTCCGTGTGCGCAATGCTCAAAAAGGGGTACCTTCATATGTAGTTTTTTCTTTAAGTAGGTATTTTTATAAATATTTATTAAATATGTTGTACATTTAATGTTAAAATGTCTATTTTTTTGCAAAACTGACCTTATAATATCACAGATAAAACACTTTTATTGTATCACCTTTATAGGTAAATACAAGTTTAGAACAATTTTCTTCAAAACTGAACGGTATTTCAATTATAAAACTATAAATAGGTACCTAGGTATATTGTTTGCCTTGTTGATCTAGTGGTCGCAAGCACAACTTGTGAACGTACCGTCCTGGGTTCAGTTCCCGGGTAAAACAAAATATTATAGGACTTCCCATTAGGAAATTTTCAGTAGCAGCCTGGAGTCCGGATTCGTGCCCGGTTAGTGGCAATAAGCTCGCCTCTTTTTCATGAAACCTAAATATAACTGGTAAAATGTGGGTATAATATACACCTCTGCTTAACCCTTCGGGGAATACACGCTTGATGATATGTTAGTTCTTTAATATAAAAGCAGCAAAGTCTGATTTTGCGGTTATTACAAAAGAAATGTCTATATTGACCGTCACCGTCAAATAAAATCAAATTACATATTCAGACAGGCCCCATTGTGCCCCTTACCCCTATCATACCCTTGTTTCCGTACGTCCTTTGACATTCACGTCAATTTATAAATGACTACAGAAATAATATTATGAAGATTCGTGTCTCCTCAAATGATTATAAAATTGACTATAATTGTAATTTACGTTAGGATTTTTCACGACATAGGGTGAGTCCAAACCAGCGTAACTTTTTACGTTGTGTTTTTGAGTCGCTTGTACTGCATTCAGTTTTGTATACAGGATGGCAGGTTAGACAGTGGAAATATTTAAAGGGGTCATTGTAGTCATCATTATGACCAACTTTTATTATAGGACCAACCCTGAAATTGCGAAAAAAAATAACCTGTTCCATACATTTATGTTCACATAACTCAACAAAATGTATGGATCAGCTGATTTTTTTTTCGCGACTCAGGGTTGGTCCCATAGTAAAAGTTGTTCATAATGATGAGTAGGTACAATGACCTCTTAAAATATTTCCACTGTTTAACCTGCCACGCTGTATAAAAAGCTTGGTTTGCGTTGCGCCACAGGCTGACGCAAAATGAGTTGTATTTACGTATGAACGTAAATTACGCAATTAAAAAAAACGCGACTTACAACAAACAAAATTACGCTTGTTTGGCTTAACCCTAAAAGTAAGTAGTCATTATTTTATTCATTGTATTAATATTCACCCATAATTCGTTTAGATTTTTTTTTTCTGATTTTAAAACATAGCTGGAGTAAAGAAATGATGACGTTAACATAATGTACGAGTGGGGTACAGTTGATTTTTTTCTTAAACCAATATGTTCGTATATCATGAATACAGTAGGCTATAAAAATATTCATCATTAATAATAAAGCAATGTCATGCTAATATAATATTTTGACAACACATTACTCACGGGAAACCCATCAGCGAACGATATGAAATAACATAAAACCTTTTTCCCCATTAATTTATTTCCCTCAGTCTTTGCGTCAGCGAGTCTTTGTACTCTATTACGATTTTCTTGAATAAATAATGGTAAAGTTGCGACCTACTCACCTTCAAGGACCGGAAAGGGCAGGTTAATGTATCATACTTTACCGCACCATAATGCGTAGTTACCGGGATTAGTCGCTGTTTTAGTGGCCATACGGTCCCTTTGTCTCTTTAATGCAGTGTAATAGATTTTAAGGTACGAGTATTTTTAAACTACAACGTGTGTGTTTTCGTAACTTGGCCCTAATATTTTTAAATTCAAAATTATGTTTGGTATGTATTGTTACTTTTGATGTAGCTATTTCAAAACGAGTTATTTGTGAGAAGAAAACCTTGAAATTACATTTGCTTATTTATACTTACTTCTTAAAGCAGTAGGTAGATATGGGAAACCGATTCATAAAGGCACATTCAACTTTATTTGGGTTAACTCAAAAATAACAGGATATTTTTGTTAAAATATTTTGAAATGTTTTTAAACTTTTAACATTACGGTATACAAACGTTTATCAGTTTTTTTTTCGAAAATGTTGAAATCACTTAAACATTTACTTACAAAGGCACCTAAAAGCACTCTCTAATATACCTTTTGCCGACGGTAAGTTCTATAAGCTCACTTGAAAGGGATTTTAACGACACTCCCTAAAACCATTTTTGGAAGTGTACTCTTTATGATCAAAGATTCAAAGGAACTCGTTGTTTGATCTACAGTTTTTTCTATCCCCTTTTCATATTTGTTCACACCTTTGTCAACGAAACTTCTTTATTTGCATTTAAGCTCCAAATAACAAGAAAATTCGAGAATGTTACGTGTGAAACAAACAGTCCTATTTTTTGTAGTAAATCTTATAATTTCCGAAAATCTCTGCTGTTCGTCTACGTCTTACGTTTCGTCGGAGAAAAATGAAAATGTACATATCTTATGAACTACTCGCATATCACGTTCGCTACATTATTCCTTAGATATTTCTCAAACAGTACTGAATTCTATTGCCCCAAAAAGTTTTTCTAGTAATATTTTACCAGTACCTAACAGTTTGGAAGTGCGAGTCAAATATACTTTTATTGGTTTTAACATAACGCACGAATTATTTACGAGGTTTCTAAAGTAAATGTGTTATTATTCTGTGCTATAAAATATTTAATTGGTAGGTATTTCACGTAGGTAATGTTATTTCATGTAATTTATGAAAGAACTATACTTAAATTCATAATATAAAATATATTCAAGAAAACAAAACAAAACATCACTAGTCAGAAAAGTATCATTTTATATTATTTATTCATCCTTTTCATCCAATGTAATAAATAGACTTATCCATTTATTTGTAAATAAAACATGATTTAAAAATATAAACGGTACAATTCCCCATTTCTTTAAATAATACGAACTTTTCAGAGTTCTCTAACACAATAGAAGATCAGTTAATCAATTAAATACGGTTGATTTCATTTGTACGCGTAAAATCAATACGAATCCACTCAGCAAGTCAAATAATACCTAAACTTGCTTAGTTTTTAAGGTTCCGTACCCAAAGAGTAAAACGGAACCTATTACTAAAACTCCGCTGTCGGTCTGTCTGTCACCATGCTGTATCTCATGAACCGTGATAGATAGACAGTTGCAATTATTAAGTCACAGATGATGTATTTCTGTTGCCGCTATAACTAAAAACAGAATAAAATAAATATTTAAGGGGAGCTCCCATACAACAAACGTGATTTTATTGCAGTTTTTTTCCCGATCTTAATAAAGGTTATAATTATAGTGTCTAATGTTGTATAGATTAGTACGGAACCCTTCGTGCGCAAGTCCGACTCGCAGTTGACCGATTTTTTAAACTGACATCAAGAAACAGAATCTGAAATAAGCTATAAAAAATTGCCTCGTTCTTTTAAAAGTACTTCGATAACTCAATGAAAGTCTTGATGTTAGGAGCTATCTTCAAGTTTCGAGTTCGAAATTTTGTCTCGACTCGGCAGACTGATTGCTTTGCAGATCTGTATGAGAATTGTAAATGAGTTTACCTCCTTATAAAGATGGGTTATGTCATGCATACGATATAACTTTATTCTTTGTTATTTATATAGGTCAAGTGGTTTATTTACTATCGTCAGCTACATTTTATTTGTATGAATAATTTATTATCTTAGTTTTCAACTCCAATTATATGGGGACGTAATCTGATTATGTGGAAAACTATATAATTTGTATTTAACAGCTGGTCAAAATCATTAACGCCTGGATTATTATTTGCATATGTGTAGGCAGTGAGGTATGGTCATGTCTCATATGAAATAATATATATCTGTTGCAGTCGACATACTTAATTTTATCAGTTTTTATCAAGAGTATTAAATCTTAAAAACTAGCCTCCTAAACATTTAAGTGGCATTTTAAAACTTGTAAGAAAATAAGTTATCCAAATACTAAAAATGTTTAATGAGTTAATAATAGACTAAAGAAGGTGATAATATATTTAAGACACGCTAAGTTTGCTAAAATTCTTTAAAAAATTGTTAACACATACTGAAGAAGTTAGAACATCACAAGAGCGCACTTAACGTAGTAATATTAAAGATTTAGGGAAATACAGTGAGTTTTTCACTGACTTGGTCCTTGATTCTTTAATAAACATCAGAATTGCATCGATTTCCAACAGTTTTACAATGTATAAGCGCTATATTAGTCAAAACTTATTAGTCTTAGTTATAAGCGAATAGAGTTCTAAATAAAAAATAGTTTTAATAGGTGCTACAAGAATAGATTTCTGTTAAACAGGGTGTAAAGTTAAACTAAAGACGTATTAAAGGATGGTATTCAGTATTTTATACTAGTTCTATTAACAACGGGACCAACTTTGAAATCATGAAAAAAAATCAACGGTTCCATACAAAAATATCCATTTCACTCAACAAAATTTATGGAATAGCTTATTTTTTTTTGTGATTTTAAGGTTTGTCCCATACTTAATCGAACTAGTATCGAATACTGAATTCCTTGCTTCAATGCATCTCTTGTTCACCCTTCCACCCTTTATTTTGACAACTACTTTCTACATTGTAATCGAACATACCTACTATTATCTTCAATACTGTCAGGTACTTCCTAAAATTGAAATGAGAATATTGTAATAGGTTATTCAGAAGACGTTTAGATCACAACTAGCCACCAAACTCCATTATCCCTTATATCGACAAAAGCGTTCCACCTAACTATAGGTACCTAAACTATCTAAACACTAACCGCTAGTTGTGGCTGCACCTCCTCCGGTGAACAGAGTGCCTAATTAATTTCTCATACCACGTAGAATCCCACCTCGTGATATAAAATGAAAATTGCCACGGTACAATTTTATAAGCCGACTAGGTAAACCGCAGCCCTGAAAGTTTAGCCGTAGCCAACGGAAGCATTTCTTATTCACAAACACGCACAAACCAATTACGTTCATTTAAATTATTAAGTAGCATATTATCTAAGGCAATCTAAGTTTGTTAACTATTTTGCGAGAAGTGTTTAGTTATGGATCTCCTGCCCAGACGTTATCTTGAGTCAAGGCTCGTAACTGTTAAGTGTTCTCTACGATGTCTTGGACAGCGTATAATGCAAATATAATGTTGACGTTCCTTTGGAATGTGAATGTTCGAATTCGGAATCACTTTGACACTAACGGGCTTTGATACAACGAAAACCGACTTCGAAGCCATTTCAAACCACATACTACTGCCTCAATAAGCAATAGCGCGGAATCTATTCAATAAATTATGGTGAACTCAATAACCTCAGCACATTTGGATAAGTTAGGTATTAACATTCATGCCGGGAGGGTTGTGGACGTCAAGGCTGTGCCGGTTCCCCATGACCCTCCCATCACGGCGATGCGGGAACACCGCTGAGTTTTAGTGGGTATACTGTCATTTGGACAGGAGTCCCACATACCCCGTCTCGTCCCTCACGAGCGGGGATGCGTAAGTAGCATTTCTCAGCGAAAAAAAAAAAAAAAGGTATTAACATTCTGTACATGTCTTCAAAAAGTCCATTTAGATTAAACAGAAAAGTCTGAATTGTAAACTATGTAGGTACCTAACAGGATCGTATTACCTAGTTGTATTTTAGTTTACGCTGCCGTACTTTCCCGAAACAATTTTCCTTTTTTAGGGTTCCGTACCTCAAAAGGAAAAACGGAACCCTTATAGGATCACTTTGTTGTCCGCCGTCAGTCACCGGACCATAAGTAGAGCCATCTGCTCATAGATGGCGTCATTGGAAGTATGCAGTAGCGCCATCTATGATCATAATGTCGGAACCCTTAGGGCGCGAGGCATACTCGCACTTGTCCGGTTTTTTTCATTGAAATTCCACAAAAAACTATGCTGGTTGAAAAATAAAAATGTAACGATCCAGTACTACACAGTTCCTCGCGGAACATTTTTCTTATCAATAATTATGCAAAAATAAATTAATAAAAGATTGTTGATTGAGCAAAAGGATATAACAAGCAGTAATGGCAGATCCACCTGCTCTCATGATACTACTTACCCATGTAATATTATTTTTAAATGGCATAGAACGATTTGTCTATATTATTCTTCTGATACTCGTACTAATAAGATTGTTGCGCAACTTCTTATTTCTAGCTTAAACTCTAGGAAGTCTTGGAGGTATCGCGTTATGGGAACTGTCTTTTAACCTTATACGCTTAAAAAGTGTTTAATGTCAGCCTGATTCTAATAAATTAGTTTTGAAATTTAAAATTTGGTGATGTTATCAATAAATACAAAAAGAAAAGTCCTACTAACTGACTCACTGACTGACTCATCAACGTCCAGCCTAAACCCTTGGACATAGAAAGACGATATTTTGCACAGAGATTCCCTTTACGGCTATACAATGAATACGGTTGGATTGTTTAAATTCCCACGGGGTACTAAAGTATACGCGGATGGAATCACGGGCAAAAGCTAGTTTACTGTATTTGATTTATAATAAACTAGCACTTCGCCCGCGACTTCGTCCGCGTGTCCCACAGGAACTGTGCATTTTTTCGGGATAAAAAGTAGCCTATGTTACTCAGTGATAATGTAGCTTTCTATTAGTGAAAGAATGTTAAAAATCGGTCCAGTAGTTTCGGAGCCTATTCGGTACAAACAAACAAACAAAAAAATCTTTCCTCTTTATAATATTAGTATAGACAAATAATTAGATAGATAAATAATTATGTTTTTGCAGGTAACCGGCGAGCGTAATGCGTCCACGCCTGTGATGTCTCTAATATGCAGTGGGACGGCCTTTACTTCGTGTTTCTAGCGTTATGCTGCCTTCATACTGCGTCTGGTAAGTAAATACGAACATAGATATATCATGGTGATATACTTGTTTGTCTAGTTAGCACTATGCTTATCACTTAAACGATCAATAAAAATGATATCTTAAAAATGTACATAAATAATCAAACAAAATTAGCCCTTGCGGTTTTAAATCCATAGCATGAATCTTGTTGCTAAGCCTTCAAAAGCAAAATCATTTATAAAATAAACAAACTAAAGCTTTAATAATATTATAAAGAAAGAATGTTTGCACCTAGCATCGAGCAACATTTAGATTGAATAAACAACGAAACAAGCATTAAAATTCTAGAACACATGCTAGCATGCAATTGCACAATTTCGAAATGAAATGCAACACTTCAACTATATCACTTAACGCTTTGAAAATTGTGAACGTTTCATAAAATAATAAAAAAAGTAAAAAAAGCCGAAAACGGAGTGAGTTTCGCGAATGCCAATCACATAACCGACATCGGAGCAACACTATTGCATCCATACTTTATAAATACGGCGGTCAGCATAACCAATATCTGGTTTCAGTATAGACTTGAATATTTGACGAGTATTTCATAGGTGTCGCTCTACATAGATTTGTATGGTAATAATCTGTCAAATAAGTTCAACGTAACTTATCCAAGAGGTGGAACTAGCCATTAATCTATTAAGAGTCTTGGGCCGTTCTATAAAGTATGTATGGGGTAATCTCCTAAACTACTGATCCGATTCTGATTCTTTCACTGATCTGATTCTTTTCTGATTTTATATAAATCTAATATCCAATGCAAATCGAAGCTCTCATTCGCATTTAAAATAAATCTTATAAAAAATATCAAATCAAACGTCAAAATGTTTCTCTGAAAATAATTTCAATAGGTATTACAAAGCTTAGGTTTTCCACGAAAACTCTTCTTAGTGATAAGTCACTTTACTATAATAAAATTTAAAAGAAACATAATATTATCTCGTAATAACTTTTAAGTGAGACCTATTTCATTTTAAGATTTCAAGTATACTATAATACCTAAAATTACATTATTGATAACATAAGTGCTAAGACACCGGCACCGTATCAATATTTTTCTTTTCAAAACACAATTAATATTTTATATTTAGGTATAAACATGTTAAACACAATGGATATATGAAGTTCTTAATAAACTTTCTAAAACTTCGTAATTAAACACACAGGTATTCATAACTTAGTTAAATAGAGTTTGTAGGTACAGTAGAAGTTTTTAATTTGCTGTACATACTTAATTATGTTTCGTATAATTAAATTTTAATTAAGGTGTCGAGTACAAATTAAGTAGGTATCAATAAAATGCAATAACGGTATCGATTTAGATAGTTATATGAAACTAGGTTCTGCTTCGATTAGTTATTATACGTAAGTATGACCCGGAATCACTTACTCTCTGTCCTCAGCCAGCTCTAAGGGAGCCTTTGGGTTAATTTTGATAAGTAAAACAACTTGCAAGATGGAGTAGCTATAATTGTAATTGATAGCTTCCACTTTTACGAAGAAGAAAGAAGAAATTCATACGTATTTAGAATTATAGAAACAAGTGTAGAATAAGTTTTCTTGTTGATAAAGAGGAAGTCAAGTGTTGCATTTTCAAAATTCTGAGTTACCTAAGGATGATTTTATGATGAACATTTAATAAAATGTCCACGATTCAACTTAAGAAATGGATAGAACTCGTCTGAATATATCCCATTTTTATTCAAAACCATTTTTAGGAAATTCGAAGTTTTACTCCAAACTCTGGAAAGAAAGTAAAACAAATCAGAAATTCGTGACTAGAAATTCAAGACACAAAATTTTTAACATCCATCTAATTTAATAACCGTAATGTTAGAAAAAACATGGCGATTGTCGATAAAACCTTTCAGCATTATAATATAAGTACTAGTCGTATAGATAAATTAAGGATAGAAATAATTAAGCGAACAAATGCCGTAATATTCAATCTTGATAATAAGGTGAGTTGATATGTGCATCATTCAATTATTTATCTTCTAAACATATATTATGTTTTGGGAAAGTAATCAGAATTACAGCATAGCACCCAACCGAAGAAATAGAAACAATAAATTCATGAAATTTAAAAGAAATGCTTTTTTAAAGCAAGACATTGATCTGTGCAGAACCGTTGCGCTTTCCTGAAGATTATCGAACAAATGTTGTTCGGAGACGTCGAAGCGATGAGAAGGACAGTCTCGCCCTGTCCAGGGAAATATTCAAAAACATCACCAAGCAACTCCGCGAAAATATCAAGCGTGAAGGAGCGACTGACAGGAACGATCATTTGTTACAGAGTAAGTATCGATTTTCGCGTCCGCAGTAAGTCTTGGACGCCCGTGGTCTTATTTCCATAAAGAAATATGAATCTGCTTACTTTGTTGAAGACATCTAAAGCGTAACAGTATCAGATTTTTAACATTTCTTCTTTTACGACGTTGATAATGATCCTATCGGAGTTAAAATTTAATTACAGCTACTTCTGGATTTAAGAAAGATTAAGAAAATTACTTTTTGCGCACCTAATTTTGTTTCATTTGTATTTTAGTTAAGTATGGCTACTGCTGTATTGGTATTATACTCTTTTTACCCGACTGCGCCAGAAGAAGGGTTATGTCTTTTGTGTGTAGGTATATAAAAAAATATAATACACATAAGTAAATGAAAAATATTCAAACGCGAATTAAAATTGTGAGTTACGTAAGATTAATTAGTTAATGAGCTATAATGTTAGTGATTGAAAATTATGGTTATGGAATGCCTAGAACATAGTTATTAGAATATAACTGTGAGAATCGTAATTAAAATCTACCGCAATCCTTGTCAAAGTAATTTACATTCCTTGGCTTTAAATTACCTCCAGTACTGCAATAAAACAATTTATTCCAAAAGTTGAAACAGATAACAGTTTACTATCAACTCTCTGAAAAAGGTCGTTTCGTTTTGCATATTTTTTCGGACTAACAAAATTTTACCTCATTGTGCACGGGCTTATAATAATAAACCAAATAAAAAATTAAATAGTGTAGTTGTTTTTAAAACTATTTTTTTTGTCACTTGTTTACCTGTATGTTTAGTTATTTGACTATTCCACTTTTATCATCCTAAATAAATAAATTACACATAATTGCACCGTTTTCGCTCATTCACGCACATTTTCAACACATTAGCGTTTGCTAAGGCAATAAATATTAAACATTTTCATAATTGAAAGTAGCAAATTGTTTATAATAATAGGTTTTGTTTTATTTATCCAACAGACAAGGTAGAAGAGCCTCGTCCTTATGTGCCGTATCAGAGTTATCATGATCATCACCATGAGCATCACTGGGGTCCATATTTTGAGGAGGAGAAGTATACTCAAGTGACAGCCCATGTCGGGGCTGAAGCCTTGTTGAACTGTAGAGTCGTCATGCTCAAGGACAAAACGGTAACTTTTAAGTTGACTTGTCAATTTATTTTACTATAATACTGCTGCCGTGCGGTGTCGGACTGCTGTCATGCGGTAGTCGTGATTTATAAATAAAAATAAAAAAAGTTAAACCACCTTCAAAAAAAGATCAAAATAATATGTGAAAAACTGTTTCGGAAGTCGTTGCTTTGGATTTTTGCTTTAGTTTGATTTGGCACCGAGACTTCCGAAACTGTTTTTCACATAATATATTATTTTGAACTTTTTTTTTTGAACGCGGTTTTAACGTTTTTTTTAAGTTTTTTTTATTTTTATAGTTTTAGTGACATACTTAAATTTATTTTTCTTACATGCACTAGAATTTGACGAAGGTTTTGAGATATTTTCCCTTTGACACCACACCCGTAGCTTGTATCAATAAGCCAGGCCGTTACACTTACACGTATTATTCTATACCTTGAAAACTACTCAACCGATTTTGATGAAACTTGCACTGTTCCCTAAGTTGAAGTACCTAAATGAAAGCCAATAAAAAAAGTAGCCACAGTGCGATTAATAGTTTCCGAGAAATTCGCGGACATACATACATACTTACACCTATGAAATTTTGTATATTTGTTTGGTAGCCCTAATAGATCATCATATGTGAATATATTGCAGTTCCAATAATATTACATGTATAGGTACGTATAAAATGGATAACCTCCTTTTTTTTAAGTAGGTTAAAAATAATCTGAAACCTAAAACGCACACGCAAGGGAGTAAAAGAGCGGCGGCAACGAGGGGGCATGACGGCATAAGATAACGTCATGCCGTTATGGCATACGAGTCGGTCTTACCCTCAAGGCGCTCCAGTAGATGTTTCAAATTAAAAAAGTGTACTTTGGTCAATCATTCATTTTATTTCTAAAGACTTCTAAGAATTTTCTTTGTGTGAATTTTCTCATTGGCAAGAAATATTATGAGCACTTTCATTTCAATCTTTTTTCTACCTTTCATTTCGTTACGAACCGAAAAAGAATTTGTAATTTTAGTCGTTAAAAATTCAGTTTTTAAATTAGCTTCAAAGAAATGTAAGTCAAAGGCTGTGGAATATCGGTAATAAATCAAGGAAATCAACCATGATTGGCTGAAAGTCAAGGCGTGAAAGTGAAAAAATATTTAGCAATACAGTTTTTGTAGTCTTTTTAAACACAGAATTTTTATTACAACAGCACACCCTGTATTGCTCAAAGAGTAGGCCTATGTATTCCTTCAGCCACATTTTACCAGTAATGTAAGTCAACTTTGCCCGACTCGGGGTTCGAACCCAAGATACTTTGCTCAGCAATCGTGCTTGCGAGCACTAGACCAACGAAACAGTTGTAATAATGTTCGTTTGTTTTTCATTACGTATGTTCTTTTCTTATGTGTTTCTCTTTGATGCAGGTGATGTGGTTGAGAAACACCACGGAGTCAGCACAACTCCTCACTGTTGGTCCAGCTTTATATGCCGGCGACAATAGGATAGCAGTAAAATTCCAATACCCAAACAACTGGAGACTTAGTATGAATCCAGTGAAGTTAACCGATGCTGGTCACTACATGTGCCAAATATCCACACATCCCCCAAGAACGATATTTACAAATCTCACCGTTCTGCGTAAGTAAACAGAAATAATACTGTCGATAAAATTCTTTGCAGGGTTCCTTTTCCACCTTTTATTGAAACGTTTTAATTAAACCATGCTGTTGTGTATAATTATTGTTTGTAAGATTGCAAAGCTTCTCTTTATTATTTAGTATTTCATCTTCCTTTCTTTTTAGTTTGGTTTGTATTTTGGCACGCCATTTAATTTCTTCGTAATCGCTTTTGATATTACCGTTTAAGGTAAGCTGTTTTTTTTTTCGTAAAGAGCCTTAATCTCCATTTGCATGTAACAGCACTTAATGACGTCGTTTTAGGCTATTTATGTGATTTTACACAAATTAAAGTATTTACTTAGATTTATTAGTATTAGATCCTCTTTTTGTACCTATTTCTTTTTTGCTTATGTTTTGTCACCGGTAGCGGAAAGGTAAGGTTCTAAAAAAGTAGTAAAGTTTTTATTAGGCCCTTCAAGTCCTGTTTGTGCAATGCTTGGGAAAATAACTGAAACATAATTATGTTTTGCGTCTTCGTGAAGGAAATAATTCATTTTTTCCGGGTCCGTGACGAACCCAAAAATTATAAAAAAGGAAAAATTAATTAATTTAGACCACAAACCAAAATTCCAAGATTTTTTTAAGTAATATTGAGGTCGTGTATAAATACAGATTAAAAATATTTTTTCTTTCAGCTCCCGTAATATCCATAAATGGTGATGAGACACATGATGTGAAAGACAGATTTTATAAAGCGGGTAGCGCGATAAAATTATCCTGTATCATATCAGAACAATATGTGTCATATATATCGACTAAGGCGCCATTGACAACGCCATTACCTACAACCACACCCTTACCAACCACAACAACAACAGAATTGACAACAAAAATGAGTACAATATTCAATAGAATAGATTTAATGATGAACAAAAGTTGGAGTGTCGAAACTACGACGATCACTTCAACAGTTAGTGTAAGTACTACTACTAAGAAAGCACCAGAGAAGACCACGACTGAACTAACAACAATCAAACCAACGACACCTCCAGTAGAAAATAATATATATGGAATTGTTTGGAAGAAACAAGGAAAAGAATTTTCTGAAAATGTCACTTGGCGAAATTTGAGGTAATATGTTTTTTCAATGTAACTGTTGCTGATGTTCAAATAATATCGAACAATCTTGAATTTTCTGTCTCCATTTCAGCGCTACCATCAGTGTAGGGTCAGCATCACAGAATGACAGCGGGACATATACATGTCATTTGCAGAATCATTCGCAAGTTACCATAAACGTTCACGTTTTGATCGGTGAGTGATCCTATGTTTTTGCTCACCTTAAACTTGAAACAATGAAAACATGAGAGAGATTTCCGCTTATATTTATTATTTAAATATTACTGTTTTAACTATTATACATACAAAATACTGAAAATACCATTGACCTATATATCCCTAGACAAGCAGTTCTGAACAAAAATTATGCCCCACACGCGAGTAGGTACTTGTATGTTGCTCACCGCATCAAACGTCAAAGTTAATGTGAGGCTTGTGTTGTGCCCACACAACACTTGAGTGTGACATGTTCATGTTCACATGTTTAATGTTTGGAACTGCTTGTCTAGACATATAGGTCAATGGAAAATACTGACGCTCTGACTCTCTTGGGAGGGGGCGTTAACGGCTGCAACACAGTAGGTGATCCAACTAATGTAGCCGTTATCGTACACAATTTCCTTGTAAACCTTTTAGTTAAACCTGTTTTTAGTTCCAGTAAATAATCGTTAATCATAATAATAATTTAAAAGATCATGGTATTTTATAATACTGTCTTATTTTACATCTACCTAATTTCTATAAGATTGTCTGGAAAGTCTGAGTCATCAAAAATATATTTTCAATATCTCCAACTTCAACAATCCATTACCAAACATTTCTAATTAATGTTTTGTCATTTAGGGCGACGCAGATATTAAACTATTTCACTGCGAACAAAGATGCCGTGAAGTGATATAGTTTAATAAATAATCCATTGTCTTAGTAAAACTTTGTCATTGATAGTTTCGTATAATAGAATAACTGAGACATATTGAAAACTTGAGAGAAACTTTAATCATTTCGTTCTCTTTATCAGGCGAGAATCAAGCTGCAGTTCAACACAACACGGGGAACAAAGGAACACTTTTCTGGCAACCACGAGACTTAGCATTAGTTTCTTTGGCCATACTTCTATTGTTTTACCCCTGATGGTATGAAAACTTCTAAATTTTAATACCTATTTGAATGTTTTACGCAACAAAACGTTTGCGCTTGATGCTAAAACAAAAAAAAACATCTGGATTTGGATTGTCATTTAAGGCATTAAATGTGATGTTTGCTGATATTCAAGCAAATTTTATGATTGTGAATAAAAATATTTTTTTGGAATATTTCTGCTAAAGCTAGTTTAAGTTATTCAACATGCGAAAACTGCGATCTGGTTGAATTTCGTTAGGTGTAGATTTTTGTTTGTGTTTACATGAAATAGCAAGTAACTATTAAATAAATCGTGGATCGAGTAGACGCGGGAATCCTGTTCGGAACGAGATCAAATTCGTGGTTCACCCGACCTATCCTCATGTTGATTTACAGGCCCTCTCGAATTCTCGAAACAGCTAAAAACGAAATGTTCCCTAAAAATATTTTTATTTTGTACGTATAACTTTATTGTACGACACATTCGACCATGACTTAGAATTAACTAAAGTAAAATACCATGCATATAACACTAGTCTAGAAAATGAAAAAATCTGTTGTAATATAATCTCGAATAGGCCATGAATTCATAGAGGATCGAAATTATCATTTTGACAAGTTGTGAAAAAGCAGCTTTGTAAAAATTCCGTTGATTTACAAGTGACATCACGTAATTCACGATGTTGCATATTAAAATATGCTCGTAAAAAGATTTTAGTACTTTTTTATTATGCAATGAGTGATATTACGTAAGTGCTATCCGTGAACGTGTAATTTTTAAAACTGTGTACATAATATAATTTTATTGTTGGAATATTTGAATATTCAGATTTATGATTTATTGGAAAGATGTAATTTTGTTGTATATTTTATCAAAATTTGAAATATTTACACAAAGTGTATCTAGATAAATGACAAAATTATTACTTAAAATAAGGCTAATACGATGTAGATTGTACATACATTCCATGATGGTTAATGATTTTATTTCACCGTAACATATTAAGATCCGTGTAATATCTGTAGTATAAAAATAATTATACCTATTGTGTATTTTAATACAAAATGTACAGTTAATGCTACTGAACTCTTATAATAAGAATAGATACCTTTCTTGTTTGTAATATAAACATAGTTATAACGTGAGGCGAAGCCAAAATAGTAACTTAATCTATAAGATATTTTATATGTTGTTGCACATTTTTGTTAATACTACACAATTCTCTCATCTGTAAACAAAAAGAAAGACTATGTTAAATGACTGTAAACTATAAAATAAACTTAACATTATAATAAAGTCTTTGGAGCATTTTTATTTGAATTTCAACCTTCGGATTTTAGTTACTGTAGGTACCTACATTCGAAATCAAACAATATAGATGTAACATTCAAACTAACAAACTTGATTACAACAGCCATTACCTTGCAACTAAGCCAAGTTACCAATTTACTCCACGTAGGTAAACTGACCAAATTGTTTTTATACGCGTAAACGAAACAGCGAAAACCTTAATATGAGTTTGCGTAGCTTTCAACTAAATTGAACAATCCCATATAAACCTAATTCATTGCTTAGTTTGCAGCCTCCGCGCCTTTTATACAACATCGGTGACTTCATTTCGAGCAGTACTGTTCTTACACAAAAATTGTCCAACCCAGCCGTTGGGTCGACGTTTTATCAGAAAAAAACACTCACTTTGAATGAACCCTTTGAAAAGACGCACCTCATGAATGCAATATACTGAGATTTGTATTATATACAGAGCAGTGAAGCGGACGGTATCTTCACCTTCCAGCGAGAAAATGGGAAAAGGGATCGACGATGTAGAAAATCAATTATATTATAGTAGACTACAAAGGGTAATAAAAAAGGCAACCTTTGATGTTTCTATTAACGATGAATTACTTGATGCGCCGTTGTCCCTTTTCAATCGCCATTGTATGGTAATTGATTCGGTAATTGGTTTGAAAGGTGCAAAAGTGTTTACGAAATCTATTAACGATGTGTGGGTGTAATGACATTATTATTGATAGCTTGATACGTACGTTAACCATAGGATTTATGACTATTACAAAGATAATTATTTTACATGTCAAAAGATCATTGTTAAATAATTCTTTAAAAATGAAGCCTCCAAAGTAACTAAAAATACCTATTTAATTGCTTTCGCCGTAATGCCAAACGCAAAGCAATACAGACGTCTGTTCTTGAAAACGTTATTACCTAAATTAAATTATTTTTATAACTGACATAGGCCCTCATTACGACAGCATTGTCTTTCCCTACACATCAAAGGAAACCCTTGCTGAAATCCACTTTAACGATATTCAGAGAGATAAAAAGCCCGCACATTGTAATTTCACACATACTTAATATAGATTTATTTTCAAATCAGAGTTAAAATAGGACTTTTATGGCGCACATGATCAAATTATTATTTTTTACGAAATATAATTTGCCATTGTTCTGAGCACAACAAAGATTGTAAAAAGACATCAAGTTTTGGCTCCTACGCAGAACAAAACAATGCCGGCCAGCTTTTGGCTCAAAGTCAAAGTAATTTTTTATTCAGTAATTAGGTCGTTACCGACACTTTTAGAAGCCCTTTTTTAATCTACCCACATTTCTGTTGTGACGACCTCTGTGAAGAAATGCTGAATGAAACTGAGTTTGAATTTTTGGTTTTATTTTTATACAGTGTCTTACCATCGTTATCTTTGTAATATTACTATAGAAACAACACAGCTAACTATAGCAGCTTCATACAATCACACCTACTTTATACAGGTGTAAGGTTATACGAAGGACGTATTGAAGGAGGGTATTTAGTATTCGATACGAGTTTAATTAACTACAAGACGAACACAAATGAAATGATGAAAAAAAGAATCTGCAGTTCCATACCTTTTGTCGAGTGATTTATTTTTGTATAGAACAGTTCATTTTTATTGGAAGTTGGTCCCGTTGTTAATTTGACTAGTATCAATTACTGAATAGTGAATACACTCCTTCAATGTCCCTCGTTTAACTGGACAGGCGTATCGGTAAATATTTTAATTTTATTGTTGCCCAAAATCTGTCTTGCACCAAAGATTTAACAAGACCAAGAGACTGTGACAAAGACCAAGAGTGGGCAATACCAAGACCAAGACCGTGCCCAAGTGTACTGATGCGAGATCTAGACCAAAGACACTGTAGATTCCTCTTGGTCTTGCATTTGGGCAACACTAATTTATTTTTTATCCCATCTCGGAAAGAATATTTTTGCTCTTCGATATCTGAGTGCAAAAGTCGTTTTTATCCGCTAGAGGTTAAAGTAAATTCTCTTCGATATCTGAGTGCAAAAGCCGTTTTTATTCTCTAGAGGATAAAGTAAATTGAATTTAGAACATCGTGTGCACTAAGTTTGTGTTTCTTTTTTATTAGTTCCTGACAGAACAGGCTAAGGTCTGAGACCATGCTGCCTAGTCATCAGTTAGCATTTTTGGGCGTCTGCTACATAAGTCATTAGTATTTATCCATATTATAGGTAACGCACTAAGTTTGTGAATTCAAAACATCATTAAACCAATTTACTTCTACCTCTATGGTGCTGAATTTATAATAAAACCTTTTTTCCTCGCTGAGGTGGGATAAAAAGTTACGTGTTGCACTCGAGTGCATAGATTTTTCACCTCGTGATCTTTTGATTCCCTCGCTAACGCTCAGGATTCTAATTTTTGAATCACTCGCTGCGCTCATGATTCAATTTTAGAATCCTTCGCTTGCTCGGTCATCAAAATTGAGCACGCGGTTAAAAAGCAACTTTGCACTCTTGTATAGCAAATAACTATTAACCACGGGACGTGACACGTTCGAAACATAATACGAAATTCAGATCAACAAATTTTTAAAAGAAGGAGGGAAGGTGGTATATCTATTGCTTATTTTATCCTCCTTATAGCGCTGTCACTGTCTAACACTTAGACAAACTGACAAGAGTCAGACTGTCTTCTGAACACAGTATGTGGCTTATAGAAAGATCTACATAGACATTAAAATAGACAGAGAAAGAGGCAGTCATATATCGATACTTAAAACTCGGTTATTGCCTTCTCCAATAATATACGGGTAAAGAGATATATCATGATAAAGTGTCAAAATAATGGACCATAACGACTTTTCTATTTAGTAGCATAAAATATGTTACGGTATATCATAATGTACAAAAGTTACACAGCGTTGAACGAAGTGTTAAGTGTAAAGTGTTGAAAAGTAAGAGGGGAAAAACTATAGAGCACTCTTTCTAACTCATAGGATGTTCCGTAAAAAGGGGGCATATACCTACAGATACAGGGTAAAATTAAAACCAGTGCGGATATTTTAGGAGGTGAAAGTACTCATGAATATGATCAACTTTGATTACGGGACCGACACTGAAATATGAAAAAAAAAAATCATCTGTTCCATACATTTTGATCATGTTGTAGTGCATTTTTGTAGGGAACAGCTGATTTTTTTTTACATATTTCAGTGTTGGTCCCATAATAAAAGTTGCTCATATTCATAAGTACTTTCACCTCCTAAAATATCCGCACTGGTTTTAATTTTACCCTGTGTTTACTTCTGTGTTTATCTTTTTTACACTCCCTCTATATTAGTTCTTTCTCTAAAGTTCGTGGCAAGAAGAGTTAAAACAAGGACTACCGTGGTTCGCACAAAGTAGCTAGGTTTACCTTTTAACGAGCGAAAAGGCACGCACACCTAGGCTCGTATCACAGAACGATGCTCGAGCACAGATGTCTGCTTGAGCATAGATTGAAACTAGTTTCAACCAATCAAATGGCTTTGAATCTATGCTCAAGCAAAGATCTGTGCTCGAGCATCGTTCTGTAATACGAACCATAGACACGCGTCTCCGTACAGTGAGGCACTCGCGACTGGCATTTGTTTGAGATAGTCTGAGATCGCCGTGTACGTACGGCGATCTTGCGTCTATGCGTGCGTGTTATCGCTTGTCGTATGGAGCCGCCCTTCTGTATCTATTTATTTTGTGTCAACGAGCTTATGAATAAGATAAATTAATTTTCTTTCGCAATTCTTAACATGAAAGGTTTCATCTACGACTTCACCATGATATTAATTAATTTACATGTAAGGTACTTCGGAATTCCGAGAACAGCTGTAATCTGACTAACCTAGATCCTTTAACAACATTCTCAAGTTACCACAAAATAATATAATCTGAAATGTTCACATGATGTAGGTTCTTGAATTGAGGTTAAACATTAGGGGCCGTACCACAAAAAAGATAGCCAAGCGTTAACGCGAATGCTACCAAAAATAATACGCACTTGTTTTAGCACTAACTTGTCTAAAACAAGTGTGTATTATTTTTGGTAGCATTCGCGTATAACGCGTGTCTATCTTTTTTTGGTAAGGGTGTAGGCATTTAATGTGAATCTACTTTACTGACTTTACTGAACCCGTAAAAAAAATCGCAAATAGTGGCAAGGTAAGTACAAAAGTGTCTTTGATGCTAATTTCATTACTAAACAATTTGTTTCATAATAACCGTCTAGTAAAGTACAATTATATAGCACTGGGATCAGCAGCTCAAAGACACAAACCCTTTAGATTTTGCTAGAGACGTGAAACTGTACTCACCAAAACGACGTGATCGTGTACATAGCTGCATGGCGACCGCATTCGTCTTCACTACCACTTACCACCAAACACTTATATCACTTTATTACGACACGGGCACGTTTGTCGCCACCAACACTATGCGCAACCGAAACTTCACGCGAGAAAACTAACTAGTCTACAATCCGCGTGGACGCAATAACCGCTAACAACTACTTTCGACCGTGTACATGCAGTAACAACTGACTCGCGATCGGCGCGATGCTTGGCCAAAAAGGCAAAATATTTGAGGGTAGATTTCGTCGTAGTAAAATTACTTATACCCACAGTCCAACCACACCCCATTATCTACTCAAAATCTAATCTTACATCTACAATACAAATTATTTATTTAAGAATTTATTCATAACTAGCTGTGCCACGCGGTTTCACTCGCAATTTAATTTAAAAGAAATTGGATTATTTACCCGCCCGCGCCGTTACTTCGTTTTCAATTAGCGACAACATTGGTTCATTTATGAAAGCAGTTTGTTCAAAAGTTGTAGCTAACTTCTCATTATAAGCAACATGTATTATGTTGCTTATAATGAGAAGTTAGCTACAACCAACCAAGTTAGCTAGAACCAATGTTGTCGCTAATTGAAAACGAAGTAACAGCGCGGGCGGGTAAATAATCCAATTTCTTTTAAATTAATATTAATTAGATTATAATAATAATAATTATATTATTAATATTAAATAATATTAATTAATTATCGATATCATATATGTAGATACTAATATTATGTATTTAGATTTTAGAGTTCCTCATATGAAATAAACACACATACTGATATCAACGGTAGGTATCTTCTTTTGCAGAGATCTGTCTCAGGCTATGGTCTCAGGCATACATTATTTTGACAAAACCAAGCGCGCTGATTGAGAATTACTCTAAAGGTGTTCGTACACAAGCTCATTAATTTGTGTACATCATACTCAAAATAAACAAACTCGTTTCTTATTTATAACGTGCTGTACAGTTGTACACCTTGAGACGGAGTCATCCTTCTTCCATCATTTAGTGCTGACAGTCTTTCATTACTGGCCACTTCATCCATTCCATCCTTCTAAATTCGGTTTAAATTTTAACTTTAAATTTCAAAATTAGAACATCTCATATTTTTATGCATTTATTTCATTGTTTTGTCACTCCATGTCCAGACAGTGACAAAACAATGAAATAAATAAATAAGCGGTTCAACAGTCACGACCGATGTCTTTGGAGACCAGTCTCCAAAGACATCGGTCGTGACTGCTGAACCGCTGTACCTACTACCTACTTATATATAACAAAGTGTGCAAAGTTATAATTATGTAAACGTCTTTTTGTAACAGTTATTTTAATACCGTTGTAACTCATGTAACAGTGTTCTGTAGTGAAATATACAACTACGTCGCAATACACCTCTTCAAACATCCTGCTGTTGTTTTCTTTACCATCAAGATTGTGTCCGGAGGCTCCTTCTCATAGCTAGCCGTGGCCTGAGAGAACAGAGGGAGGGAGGCACTCCGAGATAACCTAAGCTAGTAGGCAGCATGCTATTCGTGAGCACGTGTAACATGGTCTTTATGCAGTATTGACAGGATATAGACAAGGAAATATCGACGATAATTTGATAGCATTTCATTTACTTCAAGTCGAATCGATTTGGCAAAGTGGTTTAGTGGTACGTCAGTATTTCTGAACGATGGATTTTCATCACATTACTAGAAGACAATGAATATATGTATAAAACTAATATCATACACTATGTACGTTATTTTAAACCGTTGATGGGTAGGTATATTGCACATGGGTAATTTCTTAAAAGAATATCCATTATCACTTTGTTTACAAAAAAGTTTAGTGAACGCAGCAAGTTTGTTAATTTTTAGGGTTCCGTACCAAAATGGTAAAAAAGGAACCCTTATGGTGCGTTTTCGTCTGTCTGTCTGTCTGTCACACCTTCTTATTTCAGCAACTACTAATGCTATCGACTTGAAATTTGGAACAGTTATAAAGAATGCTTACCTAACTTTATTGCAAATGAAAAAAGTTAAAAAATATTTTTATTTTCATAGCAAAAGGGGCCGGAGTGGGGGTCCAAAATTTTAAAGTACTACTAGACCAAGTGACATATCATATGAAAGGGCTTGATTTGCACATTTCAAAATATATTTTTATTTTATTTTATGTTTCATAGTTTTCAACATATGATGGAAAATGTCTGAAAAAATACCATCCCCCCCCTTATCTCCGAAGTTTGCGAGTGAAAAATCTGAAATAATTAGAGTTAATAGGAATTGACCCAAATATTGCACCAAAAATAAAATGATGTTCCTAACTAGTACCTACAGTTTTTTTCAAAATCATCATTTCTTTGACAAACAAACTTAGTTATGCGGTCCGGTTTTTTTCACTTTATACGTCCAAAACTGATACGGTACCCTCGGTGCGCGAGTTCGACTCGCACTTGGCTGGTTTTTTTTATTAATTGAAGAATATGAAGTAGGTGTCTATACTATACCCTTATATAATAATCCCTGTTATTTATATTTTATGAAGCACCATACGCACACCCAGATCTAAAAAGAGCAAATTCAATTCAATTCAATACTAGATAGAGAGCAAATTCAAAAAAATATTTTGGTTGAGTTAGCTCTTTTTAGATCTAGATGTGCGTTGTGCGTATAATGTTCTGCAATGTTTTGAGAAATGTGAGAGACAAGTGAAACAACTCAATGCTCGAATAGTACTCAATTTATTTAATAGATCATTGGATTATATAGATTTACAATAATAGTACACATACATAAAGGAGTATACATACACACACGTGTTACATCCTTACAGTTCCTTAGTCGTAAATATTTGAACAAGATTTTAAGTTAACAACATCAGGTTATTAAAAGAGCCTCTTTATTATTATCTATCAATAATATAATTTAAGGTTTTGCTCCAAGCCCTAAAAACTATATTGCTAAACTTTGAAGAAAATACATCACAAAGAAATCCTAGAAGTAGATTCAAAGCAAATAGGTACTTATAGAGTCTCACACAATCTAAATTCTAAATTATTCCCGAATATTGTAAATATTGTGACGAGGCGACGTGCAACCCTAGGGAGAATCTTCCAAACGTTGCTAAGGCAGGTAGGCATACAACTACCATACTTAAATTTTCCTTTGACAGGGCCTTCACTTCTATCCGTGTGATATCGGAAACCTTTTTGAGTACGTTTACACTCGCGATGTTTAGAGAGTAGTTGTGTTGCTATGTACAAACAAACTAGTTGTTATAATGTATATCCAAAAAGTAATAAGATTTTGGAATATTTACAGAAACCCAATTTCTAATTTTATTTCGGTAGACACAAAAAAAATGTTATAAGCAGACCAACAGAAGCTGATAATACCTACCTAAACCTTTTTAGACCTGGGTGTGATTATTTAATGAATTGATGATTATTTTTTGACAAACAATCCGCGACCGTCACCACGTCATCGGTCCACCTTGTGGGAGGCCTATCTACACTGCGTCTTCTAGTACGTGATTGCCACTTCAGAACCCCACCCGATCTGCCATCTGTTCTCTGCGAGCAATGTGCATGTTTGGCAATTATTCGGGCTATGTCAGCTACCTTGGTTTTCCTGCGGATCTCCTCATTTCTGATTCGATGGCACTGGGAAACTCCAAGCATAGCCCTCTCCATTGTCGTTTATAGTGTGTACGATTATTTTTCAGTACCGTAAGTAATTACTAGCTATAGGTACGCACTGGTCAAAGACTTCTTGAGATACTGCGGTATTTGGGATGAAAAAATATTGCGTTGTTTTCGAAACTCGTTTTCGTTACTGTCGGACTGGGTAGTCCGACAGTATAACATAAGTATGTCGGCACCGGGATGGCCGAGATGCGAGCAATCAGGTTCTTCTTCATGATCCGACGTAGTTTTGGTTATTGTGGGCGTTGCTGTGGGTACTCGAGCTGATACAACGAAACGTAGACAGTTTCTAGGCACATGTAGTCCGCCCGATGTCCGATGGCAAAGTGACCGCGCCCCACCGCAGTCATGCTCCCATCGATTCGAACGAACGTCAAGCCAGACTCTGTCAAGCGTAACAACGTCACACTTGCGTTTCGTTGTCAATTGACTTCCCATACTAATGACCCTTCCGACAAGTATATTACAGATTTTTATGATAAATGTATGAAAACTGCTGAACTGACTCAAAGTACTGTAATGACCAAACCTAATGGATAGAATGGTTGCTACAATAAATAACTTCAAATAACCGAATTTCACTGATAGGAGGCCTCATGACAAAAAGCAAATCTAATTTTGATATTTTTTTCACGTAGATAACATTTTTTTTTCATTAGCCCTTTACCATACGCGTTGCTCTTACTTACATTAAATGCCAGCTTACCACAATATTCTCTGCTAGAGCTATATGTATATAAATCTATGTAATTGAACATTGGAGTCACAACAACATTAACGTGGGATTTTATTTGTTAAGTTAACGTACCTACTTCGTACATTATAAGGGATTTCAAATAAACCATGTTTCAACTTGGGTAGGTACTTATAAAATATAGGTACCAGTGGGGGAGGGTGTGAGGTAGCCGGTACAATAAAATAGTTACAAAATTATAAATAACTAGCTACCGCCCGCGGCATCGCCCACGTTTTTGGGATAAAAAGTTAAGCTATATTACTGTAAAGTTTCATCACAATCCGTTCAGTAGTTTTTGCGTGAAAGAGTAACAAACATCCATACATCCATCCTCACAAATTTTCGCATTTATAATATTAGTAAGATTTGTAGGATTAGTAAGATTCCATTTACTTGTCATAATACCTAGTTATTCGTTTATTGAATAGGCGAATAGGTATGCTAAGTAAAATATAATCATTTAAGTATTATTATGCAACTAATTGTACCTACTCTCCCCCACCCTTAGCTACTAGTAGGTACCTTTAGATAGCCTGCATATAACTTGTGCTAGGTATTTTCTCGTACTTTAAAAAAATGTTTTCCTTTCCACATTAATAGTGTTTTTTTTTTTACTTTACACTGGTCATTTCGCACAATAATCTTCTTATAATAGAAATTTCATACGTAAGTCTCGCAAATATTCAAAAATAGCTCAACCGATCGACTTGAAACTTTGTTCAGTTGTTGTAAGAAAGCCAGGGAAGGTTTAAACGGGCATTGCAACGCACGCCAAGTACAGTTAGTTGTTAATAAGAAAAAAAAAATCATCTCGTGACCACGTTCAATGTATAATCATAACCTTTGAGCGAAGAGCCGACTAAAGCGAATCATTTAATTATTATTAATGGTAGGTACCAGTGGCGAAGGGTCCCTACAATACGACTCCTACCGGCTTCCCTTTGAAAAATAGTATAGGCAATATTGCCTACTAATGTCAAATATTTATAATTAGCTTTAAGCTCCGCTTACCTCTCACAAAAATTGACCCTTCGCCACTGGTACCTATCAATACTAGATACTTCATTCAAGATTCATAACGTCTTTGGCCTCACCAACAGGCATTGATTTAAATTATCACGTCTCGTGTTATTATTTCTGCGCCTACAATGAAGCGTAATCATCATATCTTAGACTAGGAGGCGCATGAAGGCATTACCATAGTAAACAAAATGGTCCATTTTTACAAGCTATGAATAAATACGCAAAAAGATAATACTACGAGAAGCAGTTTCCCAAATAAGTAGATTTACCGTAGGTATCCGTATCCAATAAAATTAAAGTTTGTATTTTATCTTCTTGTTTTGACTTTGTATTACCGATATCCACCTTGCTAAAAGGAACTGGCCGTAAAAAGAACATCCGCTGTAATAAAGATATCTTATTATGTGAATACTTTTAAGGTTCCTTCACTTCAGTTCTTTATTAAGACAACTTAATAAAAATTAATAAACGCCGTAAAACTGTGTCCAAACATTACCATCTTATCTTCTTACGATATTAGAAAGCTCGTTTAGAAGTTTTCTCTCTGCCACGGTTTCTTTTAACTTTGAAAACTTTTTTCTTTACCTGCCGGATCGCCAACTAATCAACCTGCCGAGTTAACCGAAACTCTTTCAAACGACGTCCTTTTGATGTATAAAATTCGATAATCTAATATTACTTCTTTGTGGGTGAGTTAAAAGTAAACAGACCTTTTTTTACTTTTTAGGAAAAACTTTATATCTAATATTTTTAAGCATTGAGACAGCCTCGTATGTTTTTTAGGCTTCACGATGAAGAGTTTATTAAATAATAATAATTACCTATATATATAATTATATATTTTCAGGTGTGGGTACCTATTACCTGAAACTTTATCAATGCGTGGTTGAGAAACAAACATCTAAAAGTTTTTACAAACTTTCACCTTTCTAAAGGAGCGTGTACGCTTAATGAGCTGAACACGAGCCGAGCACAATTCGCGTAATGTGGACCGACCTACGAGTCTCGAACGAGTGCACCTCGAGCTTTTGACTCGTACCTACTCGGCAGAGCTTCGTCAACTGTCGTTTTTTTGACAAACATGAAGGGATTTGCCTCGTTCGAGGATAGTAATCGTTGTAGGTTTGTAAGTCCACAATTGATGCCATGAACGACGACGCGTTATTGTGCACCGCGACATAAATGTCACTTCAACTTTCCCCCCCCCCCCACACACCGTGCAGCCACAGTCTATAAGTTTCTTTATACTGTGGTGCAGCTATGTATACCTACCTCAGAAACCGACTCAATTAAACGACAGGCCTTTAGAATATCCTACGAGATTATTATTTTTGGTAGTTGTCATATTAATTATTATATTTATGCAGAACACAACATTCAACCTCTGCTGCAGACTGTATCCAAATTCGTTTTACCTTTACGATAGATTCTAGTTAATCTGGTAAGTATTAGGGATACCTAAGTATGCCCTAAACTTTCACGTAAAAGAACCTATTATTTTCCATACGACATTTTTCATGTGTGAGATAAAATGCTACCTACTAAAGGATGTCCACACACAAGGCCCGTGGCATTCGGTGGTATTTTCAGATCCATTTTAACCGTAATCCAAGGGTCAAAGAACCCATAAAAAATTTTCCTACTCCACACTGCCCTTTATGTGGTTGTTAAGCTAATCTCAAAATATGTAAAGAATAAAACATTTATGGTACGCTTTTAATTGTAATTTGTGTCACGGGAAAAGCTTTTATGCGAGTAATTTATATGACACACCAAATGGGACAATGATAGGGTTAAAAAACCGTTTGCTTTGGTAGTTATTCGTAAACATACTCGTAATAAAATTATTTGTAATTTGAGAAAAGATCTGTGATTGTAAACGCACCCACGATACTTTATAAACGCCGACTTTACGAGAAAAAGAAATTAGGGAAGTGATGAGTAAATACAACTGCAGACATAAAACTGCATTGATTAAGATGAAAGAACGTAAAAAAGTAGCAGAGAACCCAAAATTGTTTTCTTCGGTTGAATCACCGACAACAATAGAAATCTAAGGAAGGAGATACTCAGACGTTGTTAAGAATGTTAGCGAAAGTTCAAATAGTGAAGAAGATAACGAGGAGGTAGGAAAGTCACCTATTTTGAACGCACCAAATGTTACAGTTAAGGTTAAAAAGAATTCAAGAAAGCCTAAAAATAAGGGTAAGTGCAAAAATACTGAATATGATATGCAGACAAAATCGCCTCAATTATTTTTTCAAAATAAAGAAAATGTTGAGAAAGGTTCGGGTGAATCTAGACAAACCGGTAAATCAAAGAAAAAAGAAAAGATTTGTTATAAACAGTTTGTACAAAATATAAAATGTATATGGATGTCAAATAGGGGTATTAACTCCAAAATTATTATGACATTTAAGTATACATTAGCTGAAGTTAAAAGTTGTTTAAGTTATTTAAGAAAATAAAATTTTGAGTTATTTAAGTATTGATGTTTTGAAGGAGTTCTTAGGAATGGGCTACAATGGCTAGAAATGTAACTCGATTTTAAAATGTTTTTTGTATTAGTGGTAGTGTTCATGTTTCACTAAGCGAACCTCTCGAAAAATTATCAAAATTAGTTTTTTTTTTGTCAGGTAATGTATTCCTTTTATTTTTAATTTGTATGGTAGTTTATAATTATAAGACGGACCTTACGAGGCTGGCATGTGCAAATGTGCACAAAAGCCTCAACAAATAAATGATAAAAAAAAATATTAATAATAAACGCCGACTTTATAAGTATATTATTATATCCTACTAATATCCTACTTCCTACTAATATTATAAATGCGAAAGTTTGTGAAGGTGGATGGTGGATGTATGTATGGATGTGTGTTACTCTTTCACGCAAAAACTACTGAACGGATTTTGATGAAACTTTACACTATAGTAATATAGCATAATCATCAGAATAAGACATAGGCTACTTTTTATCCCAAAAACGCGGGCGAAGCCGCGGCCGGAAGCTATTTTTTTAAATAAAAAAAAGGAATTCCTATTTCTGGATTCATTTAAGTATATAAATGATGACTGATGCGTTGTCCGTAAAACACAGATGCCCTGAAACAGCGAGATGGAGCCGCGGTAGACACGAAAAAGATGGCATGACGACCTTGATGTCTTCCTTAAGAATTGACGAGAAGTAGCGCAGAACCGAGACTGATGGAAAGAATGGAGGGAGACCTTTGCCCAGCATTGGGACAGTATGTATATGCTAGCTATAATAAATCGCTTTAAAACTTCAAAGTACGGCCCCTGCATCTTGTCTAGTGCATGGCGCTATACCTACTACGGAAAAATATGAGGGTGGGGCTACGAGGGGCTTCGGGTTGTCAGCGGAACATGTTTGGCTTTTTACGGTCGTGTTCAGCCAAATATTTACGTGTCCGGCAGTGTAAAACATTCGCACGCAAATCTAATTATGAGAGGACTGATATTAATATAATTGTTGTTGCTTAATTTGTAAAAAAAAACTCACAAAGGACACGGCGGACGCCCATAGAACGCTGGGCTTCAGATTGTGTATGTCGGTACAGATATGAAATTAGTTTGGTGTGATCAAGTATTTCAAGAGTATTTAAATTCATTTTTTATTTGTTTTTGTACGTAATTAGGTTAAAGAGAAATATTCGTATTTGTGACTGAGGTTAAGTATGGTGTGAATGATCCAATGAAGAACAGCCCGACTAATGAGTTCTCAATTCAAAGGTTTTAGTTGCTGTCGACATGATATTCTGTGGAGGCACGCGCCAGCCACCATGCACCCGTTTTTGTTTTATTGATTTTTTCAAAATGTCAACGGCATAATCATTTCATTTCTTATTTATTTCGATTTTTGATTCCAATTCTTAATCTCTAAGGTATATTAGGCAAAGAACAATTAAAATATATTTTTATTTTTGGTTAAGCTTTTATTACTGTACCATATCAAGCCCAAAACTGCCGACGTTCTTTGTAGATAATTAGCAATTTTAATAAAAGTTATGTTCAGCTTTAAAAACGTATGTTTAACTTTCAACAACATAATTATTAGGTATGCTTGGCTTTTAAAAAATACCTAGGTATATATCCAGTTTTTAGGGCAAAATGTTCGGCCTAAAGACTCTTTTAATTTAGACGATTGGTGTCAGACTGCTGCTGTGCGCTAGTCGTGCGGCAGCGGGACGACTCTCTCGACGTGTCAAATGTATGAAAAAAAAACAATAAAAAAAACGCAATGCGCCAATAATTTGTCTCTAGGCTAGACAACGCATCGGCAATACCTCTGATATTTTAGATATCCATAGACAGCTGTGACTTAGTGAGATGGGCTTGCTTGTTTGCCACTCAATAATAATAATAATCACACACACGCACAAACTTTTGCATTTATAATATTATTATAAATGCAAAAGTTTGTGCGTGTGTGTGTGTTTGTGTGTGTGTATGTTTGTTACTTCTTCACGCTGAAACGGCTGGACGGATTTGGATGAAATTTAGCACACAGATAGATTATAGTCTGGAATAACACATAGGCTACCTTTATCCCGAAAAACGCGGGCGAAGCCTCGGACGGAATCTAATAATAATAATAAAATATAAAAAAACAAATAAACAAAACGCTACACGTACGCTTACTCAGTACAAAAAAACACTAATCCATTTCTATATACCTAATTTTGTTAAATAAACCGAAAACGTAAGGTCGTTATCGCAGAGCCCTCTATGTACGTGATATGAAACAAAATGTGGATAGGTTCCGCTTCAATTTAGTTTGCACGGCTTTTATAGGCGGCATTTTAGACCTCCTTTCTAACATATCCGCCGAAAATATAGGCAATAAAGTTGTCAAGGGACCCTAGTAAATAATATTTTGTTAGGTTATTTATTTTCACACTCGAAGCCTTGTTGGGGAAAGAGGAACTTTAAACTTTAACCGTCTTACTACAAAAACATAACCCATCCTTCTGGCACAGTTGGGTAAAAAATCTTATACTATAAAAGTGGACTTTCGTGGCTCGCGGCCGATGCGTCTGACGCATGCGGCTCACGGCTTGCGGCCGATGCGACGATACTTAACATATGAAAATGTATGGCGCCCCTTTCGAGGCTAGCGACTGACGCATGCGGCTGACGCGCGCGGCCGACGGCCTTAGGATGGCTACACGCCGCGCGAAGATAAGACGTTTGTATGAGATAGTAATGTTTTATTGTCTTCGCAAGAAGATGAATATTTAATTAATTTAGTTGCCTGGGCAACAAAATTATTTAAATATTCATCTTCTTCTTCTTTTTCTTTCTTGCCCAGAACCCTTTCTTATATGATTTAAATTTACCGGGGTACAAAAAATATTTTAAGCGCGATATAGCGTGGGAATTAGCGTAAAATAATAATAAAATATTAATAACAGTCCGATAAAGCCATTTTTTAAATTTTACTGACGAATCACGACACAACTGGAAGTGACGAACGAACAACACTGACTGCACGGTGCGCGACTGACGCGTACCACGAAAGCCGGGTGTGTCGTCGGCCGCATGCGTCGGCCGCACGCGTCAGACGCGTGCGTCTGTCGCGATGTTTAAGGTGTACATTCGAGGCTAGCGGCCGGGGCGACCACCGGCCGCTAGCCTCGAAAGTATACCGTAAACATCTTAGACTAAAGCAGTTCACATTGTCGAGGCATGGAATATTATGTACCACCTATAACAAAAACTATTTTTTTCTATTAAATATACTATAAATATAGGGTCCTACCCTTCATATTCGAAATACTTTATGAGGCACTTCTATAGGTGGTGAAGATGCCATACAAATGAAAAAAAAAATTGATCCGAGTATTTTTTTTTAATAAATAAATTAAATTATTTTAAATAAATTATTTGACACATAAAAATACTATTTTCGACGTCCAATAAGCTAGTTTCTAATATAAATAGTAAGTTACGTAAAAACTAGCGTAATGGATGTTGAAAATTATATTTTTAATGTGTGTCAAATAATTTTATATTAATTTATTAATGTTTTTTTCGTTTGTATGACATCTTTACCACCTACAAATGTACCTACCTCTTAAAATATTTCGAGTATGAACCTTTTAAACTATCGTCACGTTATCTCTGTTTGGTTTGTAGAACTTTTTATTTCGTACCACATAAATAAATACACACCTAAAAGTACAATGAAGCATCGAGAGAAAATGAAAAAAAAACACGGATTTTCCTGTTTGATTAATTCAGTCGAGCAGACGATCCATTTCTGTGACATGGACCCGTATGTTGTCATTGATCACGGATCCCTAATATTATTCATTCCGTTTTCATTGACAAGATTCTAGGTAGGTAGGTACCTATATTTCAACTGACGTATATTGCAAGGATTTAGTTTAATAATGAATATTTATCAACTGATGTAACTCATCTCATGAATAGTCATTAGCTATTCTATGTGTTAACCTAACTATGCATTCACCGGTTTTACATACATTATCTTCCTATAATATTTAATTCATACAATAATGATGTAGCCGATGTAGTAGATATTATTACTACGACATTGATATTACAAAATATTTTACTATGGGTATTAATTAATTAATAAAATTAATATAATTAATTAATTATTTATAAATTAATTAATTAAATTAATATAATTAATATACAAGTTAGGTAGGTACTGAATTTTTGCAATAAAAAAAAATCTTAGAATTGTTTACTGTAATGTTATACATAGTGAATACAATGATTGCTCTTTCTCCTTAGAAATGTTATTTAACACCTGAATAAAAATGAACAATTACCGCTACTACTTTCACAATACAGTTTTATTATACACTCGAGACGGGTTTGCCACATGTAATCATTTTTTTTTCTCCTTAGGACGGTATTAGTTGGTCCATACTTGTTATCTCCCTAAAGGGCTCAACAATCTACATAAAATTGTTTATGGGCTACTGTTACTCATTTTTATGTTCATGTGTAACTTTTTATGGCTACCTATCTACACTTATTCTCATTTATTTTTATTCAGAAACCTCGAGATTTGTACTAAATGGAAAAGCTTAATAAAATGAATTATATTTTTTATGGAATTTAATGGGAAGTAAATAAGTTTTCTCCGAAGAATAATTGGAAATCATTCCGAGTAGAACATAATGTTACTTAATGAAGTGGATAAATTGAAATGTCTAAATCAATACCTAAGTCATTTTGATTTCAGTAACTTTTGGTATCGGATATAAATTTACATTTTATCCTAGTATCTTTTGGCATCGTATATGAATTGTTACATTAACATAAATATTATTGTTAAACTAAAACAATGTCTGGCTAAAATTTGTATAATTGAAACTCAAATAATGTTACTTTACTCAATCACTGGATACGAGTACTATTTTTGTTATGCTTTGAGAATCTATGAAAATCCTGTACAAAGTTTTAGTTCCACCGCCAATGCTCTTAGAACTTTGTTTGTGCAGACAACTTAATCCATCTCCGGTTTACAAAACCAGGTGAAAATTTTAACACGAACATACGAAATATTGGATCGTTTACAACGAAATTCAGTCTTCAAACGTACCTTAGATAAGGTGAGTAATAAAAGCTGGATCCCAGTTCTTGACGTGAGTTATAGCGGTCGGTAGTTCTTTCTGTAGCGAGGATCTCATGTCTTGAAATGTGAAGTGAAGTTAAAAGGGTCCGTAAAAAGTAATGGTTGGAACTCTCATCGCGGAACATACGGGTTTGTAATAGATAGCTAGTTTTTTATATGTAGATTTTACTAGATGTAATATTACACTGAGTTTATATATTTTGTTAGAACCAGATTTTGTCTTTATTTAAAGGTTTCTTGAGTTCTTATCTGAAAGCGGAACCTGTAATAACTCGTTAACCAGATTGTTATTAGTCGCAAACAATGAAGATCATCTCATCACTCATTATAACCGCGCCGCGCCAGCACAGCAAATAACTTGTCGTTTAAATTAAGGCTTTATGTTGTGTGTTATACAATACATTTTATGATTAGCCAACGGTTCGCGGCAAACACGCGCTTACCATTAGAAAATGCATTGTACAAAATACACATGAAATCACTAATTTCAAGGACAACTTTAGTTATTTGCTGTGCTGGAGCGAAGCAGTTATAATGAGTGATAACCATAATCTGTCAGTCAAACGACGCAATTGATCTTTCTATGTTTTTTTTAGCTCACACTTGCTTATCTTGGGTGCATTTACATACATCAATCCAACAAACACCCAGACCTACAAAGCTCTTTGATTCCACTTTCATTGTGAAACCGCCAAACAGTGGAATGCGCTGCCGGAGTGGGTGTTCCTCGATAATTACAATCTGGGTGTCTTCAAGTCATAAGTGAATCCGTTTCTTCTAGGCTTAACATCAGGCGAGATGGGGGTCAAATGCAAGCCAATTTGTAAATAAAAAAAAACCGGCCAAGTGTGAGCCGTACTCGCGCACCGAGGGTTCCGTATCATTTTTGAACATATAAAGTGAAAAAAACCGGACCACTTAACTAAGTTTGTTTGTGAAGGAATTTTGATGATTTTGAAAAAAACTGTACTAGTTAGGAACATCGTTTTATTTTTGTTGCAATATTTGGGTCAATTCCTATCAACTCTTAATTATTTCAGATTTTTCGCTCCGCAAACTTCGTAGATAAGGGAGGGAATGGTATTTTTTCCGTAATTTTTCAGCATATGTCGAAAACAGTGAGACATAAAATAAAATTGAATAATCAGACGAACTTACCTTAAGTGAAGTCCGATTATAATTTTATGAACGGTGATCTGAAATATAATTTATAACGATGTAGTAATCTCCATTCGCTAGTAATGGCATCGCGGTTTAGAGGTGATGATTTTTTTGATATATGGAATGGCAACCCTGCTTTGACACTTTTTTAGAGATAGCGTTGCTTTGTTGGCCCATTCGACAAGGGACTGTTATTCCAATACAGGATGGGCTGGGTGGGTAATTATATTTCAGATCACCGTTCATAAAATTATAATCGGACTTCACTTAAGGTAAGTTCGTCTGATTATTCAATTTTATTTCACGGTGATCTGAAATATAATTTATAACGATGTAGCTGTTTAGAGTATTAAGTCGACATGGGCTAGTATTATTTTGACTAAAAGGAGAAAACAGCTTTATAAGAAGCAACTTTTATTTGAGGTTTGAGTATTTGCTTAAGTACTCATAATATTATTAGCACTTCTGCTGAATTTAGTTTATATACTTAATCAGTATTTATCAAATAGCAAATAACTTAAAACATTCCACAATAATTACATAAACTTTCAAAAGAAAAGCTCCATTAGGTAGCTTAGCTTAGAAATAATTATTATTCAAAATAAATAATATTTTATATATTTCTTCTTGATATTTTTATGAATCTTGTATCATAATAACTTAATTAAATACTTTGGTAAAATTTATTAGACAAAGTACTTATAAATAATAATTGGCCAATTACCGTTGTCATAATAACTAAACCATAACACTATTTTTAAATATTTGAAAATATAATTAACAATAAACCTTTGAACGTTAGGTAAACATAAACGTTATACCTATATTTATTTTATGTGAACGCAAAAAGCTAGGTAGGTATATCTTTATGTTGGAAGTAAAGACAGCATTAATAAAGCTGTCATGTGGAACATTACATGTGGAGCAATTAACTGGTACATCACGAAATTTCGCAAACGTGAGACAGGTGTCCGACCAACCTGCCATTTTCCTAATGGTAAATATTTAATTTATTAATTAATATTTGTGAATATTATTGGTGAATATTTTTGTGTTGACTCCGCTTTCCTTCATGTTCATGACTGATTTAATCCACTTTCTAATTGTTTGTTTGGATCTTATTAATTTGTCTACTAGTTAATAGCAAATACCTATTTTTCACCATTCCTAATAGTTGATGTTTGCCCAATGTTTGTTTTAAAGCTCTAGCTGGATAAACTACGGGGTTTTGGTCACAAAATGGTAATTTAAGTGATGAAGTTGATATTTTTATAAGATCAGAAATTTTTATGTAGGTACCTATATGTATAATGTTTTGATACATGGATGTATCTTCTATTTTAATTACCGACAAAGTCTGCACCCTTTGAGCAGTAGCAAGAGCTAATTAAGTGACAAGCTTTTTACTTAATTTTCCTAAATTTAAATCCTTATTAACGGCCTAATTTGTCAGGAATCTTAGCACTATCGAAGGATCCCAAGTATTAACATACTTACAAAGTGGGTTTAATTCTATAAAGGCCTTTAAAGAAAAGCTTTATGCCTGTGATCGTCACTACCAAACTCTTCATTTATTCAGAAGGGAGAGTGCCGATCTAGCAGAATTTAACGAGCCGTAGGCTAGATTTCTTTTATTATTTCATTGAGTTAATTTATTACATCCGGTATTGAATCTGTATAGATTTCTATCCCGTGGGGTTTGCAGAATGACTACCAGCTCTTGCATGTTGTGTTGTATTGCTTTAACATACCTGGTGAAAAAAGATGATAACATAATATTTTGTGAGCCTTCTGGCAAACCTCTGCATCTGAATGTTTCCCGCAGAAGATGTTCACTGCCAGAGTAAGTGAACTGCTCAGTGGGTGTTCTGTACTGGAAGGGCATAGTAACAACTGTAGTTAGTAGGTAGAACAATTAACCGGCAGGTTGAAATATTGCTGGTTTGTACCCATCAACATTTTTGCCAATGGGGTACCATGGCTGAAAAGCACCATAGGTACTATGGCTGACAAGTCCACAGGGAAGTCTCCTTAGCTTTGTCGTTTTTTATTTTTTAGACATTTTGTAATTAACGCAAAGGGTGGAAATGCCTAAAAGAAGTACCTAGTATATTCTATCTATCTATCTATCTAGTTGCTACAGTGTAGTGTAAAGGGATCTATTTGAAATGCATATACATATAGGTCTCTATGTCATGATACACAGGTATGTTTTAGCATTTTGCGTTAATCCTGGTAGCAAATAAATCAATAGGTAGGTACTTGGCTTGCCTAACCTTCTCTCAATTTGATTGAATGCATATTCTATTAATAATCCCCACTCGGAGTCAATGTTAGTCAAATTTCTTTATTCCTCATCTGCAAAATTATCTTTAGATTTTATGTAAGATGCCTGAATTGATATGAACATTTATAGCTTTACACCAATCCCATATTTTTCTACTAACATTATTGAGATGTGGAAATTGAACCCTAAGTACCCGTTTTAATAATGCATGTTATGGTGGTGGTGTTGTCAATCCGAAGAAGAATATCAGTTATTTTTTGATTTTGCAAAGCATTTTAAGCCAAAATATACAGCCATTAGGTCTCAGTGGTATATGTGATATTTTGATTATGACCATAGGACTCCAACACTCTCACCATTGCAATGAACCCCCAACCTGATAGAGAAACATCTGTATACGGATACACATGTGAATCGAGATTTATTGGCTTAAAATGTTTGCTGTTATGCGTTATGTTATCCGTCCACCACTGGAGGTCTGACATTAACATAATATAGTTGATGATTTAGTCTTTTGATTTAGTTAATGCCAAGTATTTGTATATACCATACCATATAGTGTGGCTGGGCATGCTGCTACTAAAGTGCCCAGTAACTTAGCAAATTCTCTTATTTAGCATTTTGTAATTTTAGGAATTATAATTATATTTCATTTTCCCAAAGGTAGCTCAAGGTACAATGACATGGGGTTTCTAATCCAAGAGATTTGCAATATTTACTAGGCAAAGTGTTGGTTTTTCAAAATTAATAATGAAGCCCAAGCACTTCCGAACAAAAATATTATATGTTTGGCCGATACATCAATAATCATCAATATGGATTGTAGATAGGGAGCCTAAATTTCTTAGATTACCAACCACTGGTTTTAATAATTTGGTGAACACAATCGGTGCCATACACAACCCTTAAGGTAATGCTGTAAATTCATATAAAGTTTCATCAAATTCAAAATGGAGGTACTCCCTATGTTCATTGGCTTTATGTGCTAATAGGTATGATACCTACCATAAGATCTATGTAACACATACAATAACCATGATCAATTAACCTTATTGCAGTCCTTATATTATCCTCTGTGGTTAATGGCTAACTTCTATGAACTTATTCAAATGATTTAGTACCAATATGTATTATGTTATATTTAGTATAAATATTTGTATGCCATTAGGTTTAGGTACAAATAAAATCTTTGAAATGTATTCTCTTTGTATGACAGCATGGTGTCATAGCCCCCAACTGTAAAAGATTTTTACTATTTTATAAATTATTTTTAGGGGCTATATTTTGATGAGGATTAGACATAAAAGGAATATAATATCCTTTAATTCACTACAATATAATGGGGTCATTTGTCAATGACATCCAAAAAGCAAAGTAGTTTTAAATTGGCAGCATGTACCTTATGTCCTGCTGAGTTTGTGGTGGGCACCCCGGGTTCTCTCGGAACGGTGTGGGTTGTAGGTCATCTTGTGGTGCGAAGGCTGTGGTTGGCTTCATGGCCCACCTCATGTCATCGGCTTGGCTGGTTGGTGCTGATTCATTTGTTGGGATGAAACACTCCTGTTTCCTATGTATTATTTGTGATCTTAGCTGCTCTCCATAGAGAAGTTCATTTTTGGTTGTATTATGAGTCATTTCTAGGAAATGTCTAACTGGGGCCACTAGTGACCTTCTTGTTTAGTTTCAATTTTTCCACTGAGATTTGAGCATGTTTTTTCTATAGAGTCATTAATTATGTTTGACATGGTCTTGTCTACAAATTGGTGCAGTACCCATTTGTTTCTGCTGGTAAACAATACACTTGTCTCTAATCTTCCCACTTTCAGAGATCACTGCCCCTACTTTTTATATAGTAGGCATCCAGAAGTTGACAGATTACAGGCAAATTATGCAATTTTAGGATGTCATCTCTCCCCATCTTAGATCATGTTATATGTATATGTTAGTTCCAACATTTACAATTATCATTATTCATGCTCTTGGCCCAGCAATTGTAATGACTCTTCATTCTGCTTCTGGCGGTTCCAATTGTTGTTCAACCTCTCGGGTCTGGACATTTTGGGTCTCAGTCTGATCCCCAAGGGCCAAGTTTTGAGGGATGAATTCACACTGACCGATGACTTCATCTGAAATATGAGAAAAACCTTGGAGGTTTTCTCAAGAGCATTTTGCTTGCATTATACCGTATCTCGTACAGTTAAATGCGCATGTGATGACCTGTGCAAGCAGCAGAATCGGTATCTCGTACCGACAACAGAATTCTGTTTTACATCAAAGTTGGTATCTCGTACCAAAGTTGATCTTCGTGTTTAAAGTATCTCGTACCAACACGGTATATATGCTCGTTAACATAGCCAGGAACGTTCCTTGATTTCGTTGCACTGTAAATCCTGCAAAAAGACTTACCTTCATTATCCGGAGTATCGGTACGCAAGGGGCTCCGCTCACGGTCGGTAGGTACTGCGTCAATTAAGGCTGCGACTGCGGTTCCGCTCACTGTCGTGACTCCAACATTTGTTACGATGATGCTGCTTCAACTTTTTACTGGATTTACACAATTTTCTAAATAGTTTTTCTTCCGAAACCATTTTTGCATGCGATGCCGCGAACGCGCGAAAAAAGAAGTGTCAAAGCAGGGTTGCCATTCCATATATCAAAAAAATCATCACCTCTAAACCGCGATGCCATTACTAGCGAATGGAGATTACTACATCGTTATAAATTATATTTCAGATCACCGTGAAATAAAATGAAAATATATTTTGAAATGTGCAGATCAAGCCCTTTCATATTATATATCATTTGACCTAGTAACCTCACTTTACAATTTCGGACTCCCCACTGCGGCCCCTGACTTTTTGACTTTTTTCATTTGAAATAAAGTTGAGCAAGCATATTTTATAACTGTTCCAAATTTCAAGTCGATAGCATTAGTAGTTGCTGAAATAAGCAGCCGTGACAGACAGACAGACAGACAGAAAGACGAAGTCACACCATAAGGATTCCTTTTTTACAATTTTGGTACGGAACCCTAAAAAACAAAACAAATATTTGTTCCAAGTGAAAACCGAACCAGCAACACGTTGCGCAGCAGCCAATCGCAAAGTCAGTACGCCAACCGTCATAATATTTTCATGTTAGGAATCTTTTGATGCTATAAGAAGAGTTTTAACTGTGTTTCTATTTGTTTTGAAGCAACTGTATTCTTTATTCAACTGTAATGAATAATATCACCATAAATCATAAGTAATAAATCAGCTTTTTTCCTCGCCCTTCCATTATAAGACAATGCGAATATTTTCCGTATTTACTTGGCCGTCGAAGGAATAAGGATAGTAATATAAGGGTAGTCTCGACTTTGCATTGGCTTGAGAAGAATTTATTCATATAAGTATCCCTTTGTAAGAGATTATGAAAAAAAATGTGTGTAATGGTAGCAAAGTATTTGAAAGGTATCGAGGAAATAATAGATAACAATTTATGAATTATCTTTTAATATAGAGATTTCGCAAGTAATTATACTTAAGTAGGCACTTCTGGCGCTCTCTAGAAGTTTTCTATAGTATATAAATAATATAAAATATGATTAATTTGAGGCTATTTAATAAATACGCTGTTCTTCTATTTTGAGTTATAAATCTGTACAATATTATGTCTCAGGTAGCTTTGACATAAAACTAGACTTTTCAATTATTATAAAAAAATACTAAATGTGTAAGAAATTGTAATTAGGTAGTTATCTCAACTAAAATATTTTTTTGTATTTTTTAGTCTTGCCACGAAAACTATTTTTCCAAATGGAGGAAAAGAACCGATTTAGACCGACAAAAAGATAATAATCAGAGTTAAAAGCGACGACAAAGTAACTAAATTTTGTCGATTCCACCCAAATAAATTGGGGGATGACGACGCGGCGTGAATACTGAGATCAATTATTATTATTGTCAACGGCATTATATTTTAAAGATCTTTGTCTTCTTTTGTAACAGGAAAATAATGTAATGTGCCTTTGATTGCACGATTTATTTATTTGTAGGTGACATTTTATTTATTCTTAATTGTCGCTGTTATTGCCTAGAGGTAGTAGCAATGACAGTCGCTCCATGTAAAATATTGATATTCAGCCGCAACCAGTTAGACTGGAAGCCGACCCCAATCATGTTTGGGAAAAGGCTAGGTGGATGATAATTGCCTAGAGGTACAATTATTATACCTGGAGTAATGATTTAAGAATATTCATTATTTTGTCGACATTTACAAATTGAAAAATTAGTAATTTTGTCGCAGGTTTTAATTCAAATTAAAAAAAAAACCATTAGTGAGAAATTACCTACCTTGACGGTTTATTCGAATATTGTCACAATTTGACAAGAATGACTTGTTCAAACATAAATGAAAGCCCATATCAAACATGTTAGAGCAAATATTTATTATGTGTAAATAAACTCGAATTTCTAAATATATTCATTCAGAGGAAAATTTCCTACTTTATCACGTCTCAAAAGAACTTTCTTTCATCTCACACCCAAAACTTTACTTCATTTGACATTCATGGAGCATGAGGATCTAAATAGTTTTAGTGAAATATGTGCGTCGGCATGAGAGGGTTTTGTTAACAAATGTTCCTTGAAACTAGTTATTTTAATAATATCTTACAAAAATATCTAGATTTTGCGTAGAGTATGAAAACTTTTAATAGCTATTTGATTCTTTTTTGTTCGTTTGGTTGACCTTTACAGGTAATACTTGAAATAAACATCTGACAAACAGGAGATATCTAGCGAGCATTCTAGCAAGAAGCTTCGACCTTTTTGTCAAGCTGACCGCCAATTCTGACAATAGAATTTTATACCAGCATTTATTTGATCGTTCGTTAGAATGATCGACGAAATGACGATAGACGCGACGTTTGGCTCTATTTGTCGTTCAGTTCGACAAAAAACAATAACTAAAAATTTAAAAAACCCGACTGCTGAAAAATAATAAATAACAAGACGACATTGCAGTCGGGACCCATAATAGAACTATTATCCGGAAAGAGCGGGTCCCGACTGCAATGTCGCTGTCGTCTTGTTTTTTTATTAATTTTCAGCAGTCGGGTTTTTTAAATTTTTAATTATTGAATTTTGTCGAACTTAACAGTAAATTTTTAATTAACAATTTTTATTTTTCAGTTGTTAAATGTAAATGTTATATTTATATATGTTTACTTAATCGTCTTTTGGAGCCCTTCATTTTGATACCCCACTCGATAGGTTTTGAGGAGAAAAACATTTTTGAAGAATTAATATGACGCCAAAAATCAGTCATTTTAATTTTTGTAATTTTGATACATCCAGTGTCACTTTCACAATCAAAACGAATCTAACGACACCTCTCAAGCTAAAATCCATCAAGCCGTTTAGGCTGCAGAGCGTTACTAAGAAATATACATACATACATACATATACATACATACATATACATACATACATATACATACATACATACATACAAACATACATACACACACTCAAAAAACATAACACTCCTTCTGGCGCAGTCGGGTAATAAAAACGGCGAATGTTCAACATTCTGTTAGGTACAAGTCATGGTCAGGTTTTTCAACACCTTTAAAATAAACAAAGTTGTAAATTCGTGTACGGTTACATCAATCAATCCTCTTATTTTCTTATGTAAAATAACGTAGAACTGTATTATTTTCTTTCACTTTAGAGTCTCTTGATTTACAGCATAAGCATAGCATAATCGGCCTATAATGTTCCCACTGCTGGGACACAGGCCTCCTCTGTGAGAGGGAGTGGGCCGTAGTCCACCACGCGGGCCCAGTGCGGGTTGGTGGACGTCACATGTCTTCGAATTTTTGGTTCTAGGACATGCCGGTTTCCTCACGATGTTTTTCCTTCACCGTTAAAGCAAGTGATAATTAATTTCTAATACGCACATGACTTCGAAAAGTCAGCGGTGCGTGCCTCGGGATCGAACTCGAACCATTCGCCGCGCAAGGCACATGGCTATCACTGCACACGCAGGCTATCTCACTGCACACGCCTTGATTTACAGTTATGTTAATTTATGTCTTTTTGGCTCTTAACTTCTACATCCGAACAGATTTTAATGTGATTATTTGAAAAGGTCAAGATTAGGACAACATTTAAGTGCCATTTATTTTTATTAGTAAAAGGTTTTTATTATGTTTAAATAGTCTAATGAAGGTTTGGGTGAAAGAGCTGGTGATAATTACGCACTTTATTTGAAGAACTTTGTGAAATATGTAGGTATTTTCTGTATTTGCAAAACTAAAGTTGTTAATAATAATCTACAAAAAATAAAAAATAAATCTACATTATTATTTGTATTTCATTATAGTAATTTTGCAGTTGATTATAGCATAATTAAATTACTAAGGGTAGATTAATTGGAAGCAATTAGTGAATGAAGGTGAAATTAAATTATAGTGAGGTCAACAATAAATGAGTTCTTTGTTAGTGTTACTACATAATAACACAGCATATAGTTATATAAGCTTGTCAAACAATGATCTGTGGACGACTCCAGACTATTGTTTGACATTCTAAACATGATGGCTTCATAATTTGGACGTATGGACTATGAAGCCAACGTGGTCAAGAGTGTCATCCGCAGTTTCGTTGCGTTAAAGAAGAAATTATGCTATTCATATTGTGTAGCTCCATCCCTCTCTGACCCTGGACTAATGATGGCAGTAGCATGTCCATAGTACGGCCCCAGCTTAATGTAATTCCCACAACGATCTGCAACATTCACAACTTTACAGACTGAAACGTGGCCGTCTTGACCAAAGTCAGGCAATTTGTATCTTACCTCCCAGGAGCAAAATAAATTTCGAAAATTTCGTCAGCCCCCTCGGGGCAGTGGGCTGAACTTAACAAAATTTACTTCCAAAGTTAAATGATTAAAGAAAATATATTGAGTTTATAAAGGATGCTCAAAACAGAAAGGTTCAGTAACAAATTATTTGATAAAACTGACGAGTGACGACATTCCAAAGATATTATTTTTTTCTGTTTTACTTTATTGTTGCCATTTTGACAATTTCCGCAAAAGCGAATGTCATTTTGATTGCCCTGTCAATCCCCCATGTAGGTCACGGGCCTTTTTATGACATTTGCGACAATTCACACAAGCTGGAAGACTGTACGTGTTCTGATTTTATTCGCGAAATCATTATTTTGTCCGTGAAAAACTGTAACGAGGGGGTCCTTACTAGGGTGATAAATAAAAAAATGTTACGAATTAATAAACGTGTATTGTTTAGCAACCCTAGTAAGTAAGCCGCCGGTGAAGCCGGGCGGGGTTCGAAGAATTAGGACGTTAGGATTCTTTCTTGTGTAGACGGTACTCTCCTGGTAGTCCACAGGAGGTAGGCGGCCGGCCGACGTGGAGCGTAGTCGACGCAGCGCGCGCAGCTCGCGGCAGCTTCGCGAGGTAGTAGATGCGACAGCAGCTCAGGTGTCCAGCCACACCCGGCAGCAGCGCAGGATGAGTACGCGTCGTACTATACAGAGGCGTAGAAGTGGAACTGGAACCCTGGAATCCACATTCACAGGCGTCTTAGGTAGTGCTCCAGACCGTCGACTGCATCAACCGGACCGCAACCAATGCGGAACTACCAAGGAGATAACCCCAACATTAATTTGGTTAATTTGGTGATGCAGTCCCACGGTGTGGTTAAAAGAAGACAATAATAGGGCACAGCTAATGTGCAGACAAGCATTAACTAGTTATTAGAAAAATAAATTAATTAAGGTAGGTAGCAGAAAAAATATTTAAGATAAATTATATTTCTATTAAGTAGGACTATTGAAAACTATAGCCACCTCCTTTTGCAAAAACTAGAACAATTTACGTTATAAGAACAAAATAATTAAATTACATGACTAGGCAATATATTTAGAAATATTGCTTATCTATCTACCTATAATTGTGTGCATATAAAAAAAATGACAAGCTACTACTATTTAAATTTAATAAAAAAACAAAAAGGTTAACTGAAGTTAATTGATACATGACCCACCATCATGACGCACACATAAATTAACAATATTTTATTATTAATTTTGAATTGGTGAGATTCTAGAATAATAACGTTTAATATTTCTAGTACAATATTACACAGCTCAAAGTATGCTGGTTTAGGCACACCAACATTAAAACAAGACCTAGGTTTTGACACTAAAACAATATGCACGTTATTATTGGAAAAAAAACAAGATTAGCAAGGTGAATTTATACACAGCGTTACACAGCTAAATTACACAAAGATTACAATTGTTAGGCACATCTAAACAGCTTTTCAAGACTTACCGATTTTCGGGTTCACACAATAGAATTTACTTTGTTTTTATAGTTAAACAATTACTTTCACAACACGGTAATTTACTTAGTGTTTAGACTTGGTGACTAGGTAGGTCAAAGTACGTAGTCGCAGGCGCAGAGTACAGGTTGGAATGCACCTGGCAACTCCCAGAGGTTTTTATAACCTCCTGGGACGTTCACCTATTTTGAAGATTACCATATTAGGTGATCTTCGCGAAAGAACGGCGATTCGTTCCAGAAAAATCGAAAGACTAGCCGTCGTCATTGGCTGACACAATAACACTAAGTATGGAGGCGGAGCTTATGCACCTCGACCGGTCTGTTCCGGCGCAATTTGTTACTCGCGCGCGGGTAGGTTTATATTTGCGGCCGAATTATTATAGCATCACCTACATACATAGAAAAAATATTTCTTTGTTCCTACAGCTGATTAGTACGGAGATGTTTTTTGTATGTTTGTTGTTTTATTGGTAGGTATTTAATATTAATAAGTATACAACGTTACAAAACTTACATTGGAACCCAATTTTGAATATTTTTTGGTAACATACAAACGAGTACATCTTGATGAGTTCAGTTGGTAACAAGTAATAACTATTAAGTAAAAAACATGTACAAAATATTTATTTTAAATATCAAGCAAATTGATTAAACGCGCGTGCTGCTGCTCGTTCTGACTTGCATTTATAGTTCTCGGATACATTTTCAGTTAGTAGGTAATATAATATTTAATCTTAGGACAATGATCTTGTTTGTAACCATATATAATTTTAACCCATTTCGCATTTTAAAAATCTTGTTATTTTGATTTTGATATTGTGATATTTTGTGATATTTTGATATTGTTATTGTGATTTTGATAGGTATAACTTAAAAATAAATCTACTACATTATCGTTTAACAATACGTAATTACTCTCTGACTATAACATTTTCTGAACGCCTTAATCGAATTCGGTTCACCAGCCCAGGTTGATTTATTTGGAAACGTGAACTTTATACAAAGTATTTATAATATTATCCGATCCACCACAAATGCGGTAAATATTTTGTTGGTAGGACGAGCTAGTAAAAATCTCCACGTCACAAAATTTTAAACAGAAAACATTGTTTAATTTTGCAATTTTGACCTACATTTTCACAGGTTGAAACGAAATCAATTCAAATTTCTTTTTAATAAAAGCAATCAATCAATGATTTATTTATTGCTTATTTCAGAATACAGTTTTACTTTACCCGATATCGAGGGCAATAAAATTTCGGGGTATTTTTTTTTCATCAGCAATTTAATTGAAAACTGACTGTGACGTGCGGAGCAGAGTAAGTTATAGCCAGTACGGGTTTTGTAATTTCATTATTTATTGTATCTTAGCTCTAATAGCGTTTCACGCGATAAATATCTTGGGGCAAAGACGTCATTGCTAGTAATGTTGCCTACCATGAGTCCATTCTCCTGAAATCGACTATGAATCATATCTACTTTATTTGAAATCTTGCAATCATAAAGTTTTTCATTCCTTATTTCATGTTGTAGGTAACTCGTATCAATCGTCTTCATCAAACAGCTGCACTCTGCGATTGTAAATACTACCTCAGAACAAGTTTTCTTAGTTTTGATATTATTATTATCACTGACAAGGTGGTATTCAGTTCAAAGTAAAGCTTCACAGAATCTTATCTGCAGCCGTCTTGAGCGGACAGCATAACTCCATACTAACGGACCTGACAGTCGAACTAATACAATGGTTCGCCACAATATCCTAAACTAATATGTCAGTATACTCTATTGACCTTTAACACTTGATTGATGCAGAAGCAATATTCAACGTCTAGAAGCGTAATCTGTTTGCAATTACAACAGGATTGAGTGACTCCTATTGGTTGGTTTGCTACCTATAGTTAGCAGCAATATTAACAAAAAACTGTAATTGAAACGGTTTCCGTCGTTTCATATTTGAATTTGGTTTACCTTCAGCCATCATTGTATTTTAGATTTATACATATTTATATATATTAGAAACGGTATTATTTGTTAAAAAGAATCCCCAACTATTTCCGAAGTCTTCAGATGGTTCCGAAAGAACTCAACGTAATGATCGGAAACTTTGTTTACATAGTGCTAAAACAGCTCTCATGAGTAAGAGTTTATTCTGTATGGCCCCAAAATTATATAACAAGGTACCAAAGGCATACAAAGATTTAAATATTAATAGTTTTAATAAATGCATGAAAAAACTTTTAATTGACAAATGCTACTATAATGTTGCCGACTATTTAAATGATGTACTTTAGACATTTTTAATATTTTTATTAATTTGGCGTAATTTTTTATTTTTATCTTTGTTGACTTGTCTGTATGACTGAATTATATTATTATTTTATTTGTACGCCTTTCTGGGCAAAACATGGTGAAACTTATTTTCTTAAATGATGTATTTTAGACATTTTTATTATAAATTTTATTAATTTAACGTAAATTTATGATTTTTTTTGACATCACTTTATGACTTTGAATTATATTATTATTATTGTATTTGTACGCCTTTCTAGGCAAAACATGTTGAAACTTTTTCTTTCTTGTAATCGTTCCATCTGATTGTAAATCTACACGTGTTTCTGACAAATAAATATATCTTATCTTATACCAGTCAATTCTTGAACATGGACTTCTGGACTGTTTCACAACACAATTTATTATTGTTTGCTGCTGCTTTCATAACTTGATACTTATTGCTACCATACCGTCCGTCTATTATTTTCCAGAAACCATTTATAGCGTATTGTTTTAGAGACTGCGTTAATAGTTAAAATAAAACGAATACCTAATTTTAAACAGCAAGACTTTCTGGCACCTACATTAAAAAACAAAACTTTCAATCCTTAAAAAATCTAAAACAATTGTTTTCAAGTAGTTACTACGATAAAACTTTTTCAACTCGTAAATACGTTTTACAAAGTCCAACAATAAATTGAAAAACTACTTAGTTGAAAATAGAATAATTGAAATACTTACAAGAACAATACACAGCGACCGAGCAACTAGCAAATAATAATTTCATAAACTCCCATTAGGTGAATCCATGTTTTCTATCTAGCAAATTATGTTTTGATATAAGAGGCGGGCCACAAATCCTGCTGGAATATTGAAGTTAATCTGGGTTAAATAAGTTTTAAAAGCTGTTTAATCCATACAGCAGTTTGTTGCGGCCAACTAAGAAGTTAACTCTCTCTGCTTCAGTGCTTATTAAATTCATTAAATGCTGTAAGAAAAAAGTGCAATTAGCTACAAGAGAAGCTTGGGTAATGTTGTACCCTAACTAGTTCAGAACGCTTTTTATCCAATATCTTGCTTCTTGTTCACTGCTGAACAACTTGAAGTCTGTTAATAACCTCTTTATGTTCGTAATGAGTGGTTTTTGAAAAGATAACGAACGACAGGTGATTTTTTCTGGTGATTAGAAAATACTTAACATTTTTAGTACACCTAAGAATTGTATTTGATGTACCTATTGATTATTATCTATTTCTAATTTTGATAGCAGCCTTGACAGTTCTTAAAATAGAATTTTAATTGTAGTTCCAAGCACTGTCAAGGCTCCCATTGCTGACGTCATTGTTTCTAGTCAGAGGCGAGCAATGTGTGTCCAGTTAACCAAATGTATTGACACACAGCTGTATTGAGTTATACATTATACAATACAGCACTTACGAATGATGGAGAGAACAGGGCTGCGCCTGACACGGTGGCTGTTTCAACTATGCAAATTAATTGCTTTGCCACATACACTATGCCAAGTACCACAAACCTCATTTCTAGATTATAAAGTAAGGACAAATTTTATAAAGCTGCGGTAACTAGCGTTTGAATATTTAGTCAGTTTATAGGCGTTTTAGGTAAAATGCAAATTAGTTAAAATTTGTCGTTTCAGCCTCGGTGGCAACCCGCTTTTGAACAAGAATTTAGATTCTAGATAGTGAGACGTTAACTTGGCGTTTCTGTTTAGAATAAAAATAATCTCAGTCATTTCTTCTCTTAAACAATGAATTTATAACCCTTTGCGCAAAAGTGATATGCAAAAAACTTTCTTTATGTAATGATTTAGCTAAATTTAGATGAATTTATTGTTTTATCAGCTTCATTAGATATCGTTATAAAAAAATACATTTTATATTGCTTAGCGTAGGTATACCAAAACATTTATTGATTTAAATTGAATTGCTTTTAACTAGTTTCTAACCAATTTTAGTCAAACTAACGCATTAAAAGGCGAAACCGTCCGAGTTCCCCAAAATGAAAATAGATTTTTTGTCTGTGTGAAGATCGTAAATTTTCAACTCGACGCTTCTGCCTTCCAGTCTTCCGCTCTCCGTGCAGGCTGCAGGCGTAGCCGTGTTTATTAATTATTCTACATGCATTTAAAGCAAACATGCCAACTTTGCAACCGGGAAAGCGAATTTTAAAATGTGCTGTAGGAACGTAGGTTGAAAGCAAGATTTTGAATGTGTTGTGATTGAATGTTTTTTTGGGAATTTTCATCTTATTTGCTTCATTTTTGTTATTAATGCGAACAAAATAAGAATGAACTCAATTAAAATAGTAAAAAGATATAGGAAAACCGTTTTGGCTTAGCTGTAGCATGAGATAACTAAAAATCAGTTCTTGTTTTTCATCTATGCTAATTAATATTATAAAGATGTAAAGTTTGTAAGTATTTCTGTATGAGGTAAGCTTCGAAACAACTGATTCAATTCTGATTTTTTTTCACATATAGGAGGCTACATTATCTCTGAGTGCTATATGTTACTTTTTATTAAAAAAAAATGCACAGTTCTTGTGGACGAAGTCGAGGGCTGTGCTAGTTTTCTATAATTAGGTAACAATTACTACCTAATTATTAATTAACATTTCACAAGTTGAATACCTTGTAACAGAACATTTTGGGACAGATCCTCACATATACATTGACTTCCTCTCAAATAAAAATCTCAGCTATGGCAAAAGATAATGCCGGGAGGCCTTCGAAATTCGAAAAGACTTCGAATTAGTTATTTTCTCGAACTTAACCTCAAAATATTATTAAGTAAATAAATTACAAATAAATACAAATTGCGGAACTCCATCTAAAAATAGTTAGCAATACAGAAAGAACATTTAATTTTCCTCCAAATACACTATGGTTGGTTTTGACACAAAGACTTTTGAGTTTGGTACTGGGCTACCTACATGCACTGGCATTGTCCTTTGCCTGAGCAATTTAAAAGTTAGAACTGACTGATGTTCGTATTTATAGGGGTTCCCGATAGTTTATCTTTCTTTGAAGAGTAAAAACATTATATCCTACTCATATACACATCTAAGTTGCTATAAAACTTCATAATATTTTGTTAGGTTAGGTTAGGTTAGATGCAGACCAGTACCGCGAAAGTATAATAAAAAATCTTTTATGATCTGAAATAATACTCTAGAAATCTAAAAATTTTGTAAAACAGAAAGCTGTACAGTAGCGTAGCGCAGTAGAAACAAGAAACTTACAACGTTATATAGAATGCTACTGTTTGCCGCGTTCTGAAAGTTAGCACACTGTGCTTGCTAATTAAAACCACGTAAAATCATATTTCGTATTCAGTGCGGTACAATATTGTAGAGTACATATAGACGTAGAATCGAATGTGGGCTGGAAATAAATATGAAGGTTCAATTAATTATTGAAATGCATATATAGCATGTTTTTATTCATTACGCTTTTGTTTAAAATAAAGTGAGTATCGAATCCATAAACTTGATTACATTAAATCGACTAGCTGATGCATAAATGACTTCTTTTGCATACAAATTGCCGAACGCCAGATAATATTTAAGGCCATTCGTAGAAGATCTTTATGGGGAAAACGTATGTCTGGCAGAAATTGATTACAATTCACATCGACTTCACGCAGTTCAGAATTCAGTGATTGAATCGTTTTTGATCGAAAATCTATTAGGATATCAATTGCCTCTCAGAATTATTAGAGAATACAAAATATGTAAAAACGCTTACTTTAAATACAATTAATAATAATTTCTCTCAATATTTTTAAATGTACATACATAGGAGTAATAACATAAAAATTTATATTCCGTTGTATTTTACGTTCATAATATTTATCATCCTTATCAGAGCCGTTTATGGTTCAACCTTTTCGCCTATTAGATTAACTGGTAATAAAATACAAAAATGGCTTATAATGTGTCATTCCCAAATGGAAAGCGTATTTTTGGTTATCAAATGATATTATTTTACGTTATGTTGTTTACCGCATGATGATTTAGATGGTATCAAGATACATCTTGGCGTAGTTTCTGAATATCCGCACACAAATGCGAGGAATCATGATAAAATATGGCGTCCGTTTAGATGTTTATGCAAATTGTCGTTTGTAGGAATAAACGAAATCGTAAAACGTATCCGAGGTCTCAAGATACAAACAAAAAGAGAATGCGATAGAGATCAAAGTTCGCAGTTACGCCACAAAAGTATGGGTTATCGAATTTTCCGAACGATTCTCGTCTGCCAGTGCCAAGAAATTCGAATTTAAAACTCAAGCCATATTAATGCAAAATACTTTTGCTGCACCAGCTGCCAGTGCGCTGGGTAATTTACAAAGATTGTAAAGTTGGGGAAGTCTCTTCAATTGACTAGGACACAGCAGCTTGACGATATTTTTCACAATCTTATCGTCATCGCCTTGTGATTGCGCTGCCGTAATCTACTGCAACAGTAAAAAGAAAGAGAGAGGAACATTTTTATTATTTTTGCCAGTTCATTTACTGACTCTATGCTGCATTCGTGCAAAAATAAATAAAACTAGTAGTACTCTCGATCATTTTTTCTCCGCGGTAAAAGTAAGTAAGCGTAAGCAACGAATAGAGTGTGACAAATAGTGGTGTTCTCCTGGGAAATTAGCATCGTATGGGAGCGGCTTCACAGAATCCTAAGCTGCAATGTTACCTAGAACAAAGAATCTCGCTGCAGTTCTGGGAAATTAATGAGAAAAAGGATTCTACTTTGTTTTCTTTCAGCCTTTTTGTTTTTAAAAGAAATAAAGCTTTATTTTTGTCACAAAGAAATGTCTTTGTTCTACAACGGCTGAATAGGCTTTTGAATAAAAATCTTTGTTAGGTAGATATATAATCAATGTTTCACTTTCGACATCAAAAACTTTGTTACTATTTTAGTTGACCTAGTAACATCTGGCTCTTAGAAAGGACTGCATAAGCAATTTACCTTTAAACAAAAGTAATCAGAAATTAATCAAATTCAAAAGATTTTATTAGTCAAACAGATTCCTAAGACTTGATAGCACATTAATGGTTAAGGAAACGACAGATATATTATACGTTAAAGGAAGAAAAAAAACTTTTTAACTGTTATTTTTTCCAGAGACTCGTGATTAAAATACTGAACACGTCTTTGTGCTCTGCCGTTGGAGACGTGTTATTCCAAGTTATTAACTCGAATGAACGTCGACGTTTTAATTTAAGTTCTGGGTGGCTAGGAAATTTATAGATATACATAGATTTAGACTGCAAATGAGTCTTCGGAAAGTTAATTCAGAATCATGAAACTGCATGAGCAGTAGGTAGTACGTTGCTAGAAAGTTTAATTAGAACTCTCTGACACCACTAATGAGCTATCTTAGAGGCGCTTGTATCAGCTGTTTCTTTCAGCAACTTTATGATTTTTTTATAGATAGGATTATTATAACTACTGAGTATTGGGGTCAACCCTAAATTATTTTCAATTTCAACCCATTTATTCTCATCTCCATTTATAGAAAAAATAATAACCACAAAGAAAAATAGAATTCCAATGTTGCGAATAATAAAAAAGTGTCCCCAAGGCAGATCACAGGTCTGTCCCGTACAATATCGTTGAATTCAAAACAGATTGGATTTTATTCGACTTGCACACTTTCCTTTGTTTTCCGCTGATTATTTTCTTCAAGCCTCCGCGTCGAAGATAACGAGCGGTCTTTCAAGGTGCCTCATTTCCCAGTAGGTTTGTTATTTTTAATTTTATCCCACCCACTTTAATTCGAATAGCGATTAAGGAGTTACTATCTCCGATTAAATTGTGTATTTGTTTATGGTACAGTTTAATTTTGTACTAAAACGGTATTAAAATTTTGACGTCACAATTAACTATTTAGTACGCTAATAATGACGGCATCGTAAAAACACCTTCGGTACTTTAGTTAAACCGACAGTTTGGCCAACATTTTATTGGACTATAAAATATTTTCTAAGTTAATGTCCTAAATAATGATAATTTCAATTAAGAACAAGTTTCAGGACTAAACTTTATTGAAAGCAAAATTATTAAAGATGGGTATTAATGATGATTACGCATTTTAAGAAGCTTTGGCAAATAGGCATTTTTGTTTTTGGCTTAAAAAGCAATTTTACTTTAGAAACTAAAAAAATATTATCCTTTTCTGTCATGACAAAAACAAGGTAACGACGTGATCTACTTATCAAAGTTACACTTTTAAAGAGTGCTGAGATTAATTTTCTACGCAAGCATGCGTGGTATTAAGAGTACGTGTCTTCCCACATTTCCTGGTCCGCCCTTTGGAACATAAAAACGGCAAAAAAAAACATGTTTGTTGTATGCGAGCCCCGCTTAAATATTTTTTTATTTTAATTTAATTATTTATTTTTAAAGTGTAAATATATAAATACTAGCTTCTCCTCGCGGCTTCGCCCGCGTTTTTGGGATAAAAAGTAGCCTATGTGTTATTCTGATGTATAAGCTATATTACTGTAAAGTTTCATCAAAATCCGTGCAGTAGTTTTTGCGTGAAAGATTAACAAACATCCATACATACATCCATCCTCACAAACTTTCACATAATATTATAGTAAGATTCTGTGAATATTTCAAGCGTCTACCTGTTGCCGTTATCAATATCGAGCAAAAACGAGCAATAAATACACTTTTTTTGTATGGGAGCTCCCCTTAAAAAAATATTTTATTCTGTTTTTAGTTTTTCTCTGTTATTTGTTGTTATAGCGGCAACAGAAATGCATGATTTGTGAAAATTTCAACTATCTAGCTATCACGGTTCATGAGATACAGCCTGGAGACACACAGACAGACAGTTTTTACCCTTTGAGTACGGAACCCTAAAAATATCTTTAGTGTTACCTATTAAATATACCTAGGTATTTTAAGAGATTTCAAATCCCGCCCGCGTCAGGTTTTTGAAAACTCTTTAATATTTAATAACATTAGAGAAGCTTATCATGGCTCTGACATGTTTTAAATTCATAAAATACCTATACATTTATAATATCTATAGTGTCTTACACTATAATTTGATGTTAAAGGAGGATGGAGTTTGGGTATAACTCGATATAAGATTATTCAAGTAGTCGTATAATTATTTGGCTGCGACATATACGTCGCGGAATATGAAATGGATAGTATTTATACAATTTTATTTTATTTTACAAGAATTATTTTCGATTTATTGTTTTCTGAATGCGGCATCTAATACTGTTTATGATTTGCTAGTATTCATAGATTAAAAGTTGGACTTAGCAATTTTAACCTGGATAAAGCAAAACAAATCAGACCTTTTCCTTTCTTCCACGTCAACAGAAAATATTATTTTATCAATAATTCCCCAATCGTTTCGGATACTACCTTTCAACCAATAGCGTGAAGAGGTAGACATCATATTTTTTTATTGTTCGCGGACAAGCATTCTCCTGCTGTTATATGGTTTGATATATTTTCAACCGAATAGGTACTCACGTAGGTAGGTACCGACTACTTACGTTGGTCTGAGTTCCTAGTGGGAGTTTTAAGGTAGACAATGACCAATCGAATATCGGCTATCGCTCGAAAGTGAAGACATTAAACGCACGTGATTGGTTGTTCCAATCACTTCGAGCCATGTCATATGGTTTGCAACTCGCACTATGCACTCTGGTGTAGTTTGAAACATCGAAACGATGAAGACCGAATACAAGTAATAATATCATCCTCTATTATATCAAGATACAAATAAGATAAACAGTGATTTATGGCGACCACAAACTGTTATTAGCGTCGCAACCCGGATATTAATTTATAAACAATAGTCCGCAATCTATGGATTACAATAGCTTACGACCCGAAAAGCGAATCTAGGGCAAACCTTGAAGCATGGAATTCCATTACAATGCCGACGGAATGTTAATGGGCCGACACATTCGGCACAAAACTATCACCAGAAAGAAACAATGGGTTCCCGTTACGCAACAATTTTGAAAGTTTACGTAACCAAATAATGTCATCGTACTGAAAAGTTAGTGATGAAGTTATAAATACTTTATACCCTCCCCGATCACCATGTTCGGCAAGCCGATCCCTTGGGATAAGCAAGCCAAATACCTGGGCATCATTCTCGATAGGAGATTGAACTTTATCGAGCACATAAGGACGGTCCGCTCTCGCGCCGCCTTCGCTCTGGGTCGCCTCCACTCTATCCTAAATGCACGTAGCAAGATGGCACTTAAGTACAAAGTGCGCACTTACGTGACTTGCATACGCCCCATCATGACCTATGCTGGCGCTGTGTTCGCACACGTCAAGGCATCTCGAATCCATAGGATGCAAATCATTCAAAACAGGTTCATGCGAAAGGCCACGGGAGCTCCCTGGTACGTTCGTAATGATCGCCTGCACTTAGATCTAAAACTGCCCACCATCCAGCAGTGCTTGAAACGCGCCTCCAAGCGCTTCTTTGACTCTGCCCCGAACCACCCGAATCCTCTGGTGGTATCGGCCGCCCGATACACCCCCTCTCAGATTAGCAAAATTCGCCGCCCGAGGCATGCTTTAAATACTCCCGATGATGCTATCACCTTACTGCAAGAGAGCAGCAGGGAGACCAGCACTCTGCGTAGGTACAAACACAGACCGGCGCTATTCCGACCTCGCCGACGAGGCCCGTCGCGACGTCCCCATCATGACCCGAGTCCGTCGCCGCCGTCGTCGTATGACTCAGTCCCCTAACCGACCCTTGCTCGAGCCAGCCCGCGCTGAGCCTGTAGATTTAAATATGTCCCTAAATCATATTAATCCGATCCAGCTAGTAGCCCCTCCCTCTAGTTGTCCTCCCCCCAGCGACGCCCTAAGCCGAGGTCCGTACCCCAGTAGGGGGTGCCCTTAGCGTGTGGTCGCTTAGTTTGTAGTTTTTATTTAGTTTTAAGCCTGGCTGGAGGCATTTGTAAGTCCTCACCAGATGACCGGTTAAGCAGTGACGGCTGTTAGAAGCCAACTGCGAGAGGCCCTTCAAAAAAAAAAAAAAAAATATTTTAATTGATTTAAGAGGATGATGAAGTAATAGGTAATTAAAATGTATCTAATGAAAGGTATTTAGTATAAATCATTTTGTAATGGTATTTTCATTAAAAGTAATATTGTAATTGAATACAGAAACACATAAATGTACTTTTAAACAATACTGTAATCATCAATGAAGTTGAAAACACTTGTGACGTAGGAACGTTTTTGTTGTCCAAACATGAAATACGCTTCCATAATAATATTATTTATACAAATTAATTCATTTATAAGGTATGATCCACAAATTATTGTACGCCGTAACTTTTAATGTCAGAATAATAATTCATTTAGACGGGTGAATAATTATATTGTTATAATGAGTATGGACAAACAAAACAGGACATTAAAAATGCAATGTTTCTTTTATACAGTGGCAAATCATTACATAATTTTTATTTACGAGATTACAGTGATAAGAACTGTGTATAAATCATGATAAATAAAAGAGGACTGTATAGAATAGATATAGAATAGGTATAGTACATAATTACGCATTTCATGACAAGATATTTTAAAGCTACATTGTTAATTAATACAGAAGTTAAAAAGATTAGAAAAACCTTGCTATTCGAGAATTTCAATCAAACTATTAACAAACTTCGAACGTAACGTGTTCCGAATGCAACGCGAAAATAGTCTCACAAAATGACAATAGCATTCAACTGAATCGGAACCAAAACGTCAACCATTCCGAACGAAACCACAGGAAATAATCTTCTGTTGGTAAACAATGCATAGAGTTGCCGGAGTCATTGATATGCAATCTACAATGTGAATATGCAGAACCATTTAGATATTTACGTACATATAGCGGGATAAGAGCTTTTGTGTACCAATATATTAGCCGCTACTACATATCTAAATCAGATTTGAATAATGAATAAGTGCTCATTCACACGGGGACGATTAGTTTTTTTACTTACATTTAGTAACTTAAAAGCTTTGTTTTCGATGATTATTGAGTATTTGGTTAAAATATATTAAATAATTGTAGTGTCAATTTTTCAAATTCAAATTGCCTTTTATAATAAACGACTTACTATTAAAACGCAGATTAATTAGTAAGTCAACAAGGTCGTAGTAAGGTAACAAGGTCAACTTATAAAATAGTTTTCCTATACATTTCCCATACCTATACATTTTAGGAAATAGTTATACTAACATTAAAACGAGTCCACGAACGCTGCCTTCGACATCCATTCAACAACTTTCTGTATGGTATTTTATTTCGACAATATTAGTTAATAATAAATAATTAACAAATATTGTCGTATAACTTAATAATATGGTTTAATAATTTCATTCTTGCTTGCATTACGATGACCACAAATTATACAGATCTGTGCGTATTTTATCATGCGTATAAACCGCTGTATTGTGACTGTGAGCGGTTGACGTGCGTTTGTGGAACCACAGAGTAATTTGAGACAGAAACTACGCGTAGTTTGAGGTGCTGTTAAAATAAAAAGCTCGTTTGATGATGTTAACTGACGGTCAGATTGCAAATTTTAGCAGGGTACCTCCAATAACGTATACGTAGAATACACCGTTAGATTGCTTTTATAGCTAAATAAAAGTTTGTTGCAGACCGCATCATCGCTCAGCATCAGGCGATATGGTGATTAAAGACGAGACTATTATCAAATCGAAAAAAAATATTATGTTTTTCGTAATTTCAAAATTTCACCTGTAGGTATAAAATCCAAACCAGAACGCGAGTCACGAAAATTGTATACAATGCATCAAAGTACAATATACGTAGAAGCGCTCGGCGAGCCGAGAGAGGTGGCAGAAAATAATTAGAATAAATTGTTCTCATTACCAAGTTGAGAGGAACTGGCTCAGTGCCTCGAAACATGTGCAAAATCATACATCATAATACATGAAGGTAGTAAGTCAATGTTTATCTACATAGTATAAAACAAAGTCGCTTCCCTCTGTCTGTCCCTATGCTATGCTTAGATCTTTAAAACTACGCAACGGATTTTGATGCAGTTTGTTCTTTTTTAATAGATTAGTGATTCAAGAGGAAGGTTCATCCGTATACTTAATACATCCCGAAAAACGCGGGCGAAGCCGTAGGCGGAACCTAGTTCCAGATAATTATTATCTATCTAGCTTTATCTTTATGCTGACCAACTCCTCGAAAATTCAAATGTACCTACATGCCTACTTTTAAATAAGTTTATTAATGCTGTCAGACATGACACAGACAATTCATGCTTTTTTAACCGACTTCTTAAATAAGTAATCGACATGCAACGTTTGTTTCTGGTTATTTATTTACTATGCTTATTTGAGATATTATTTTAGCCTTACTCATAACTATAATTTGACGACTGTTTCCATATAGGTAGTAAAAACATTTTAGTTTTATTTATAAAAAACCTTTTTTATTCTGTTTTTATATTACATTTACCGATCTTAAATATATGCTTAAATCATTATATGGATTGGATTTTTCTGCATAAATTTTCAATACTAGAAAATTTATGCAGAACAACCTAGAAGAAAGGTAGGTACCTACTTATATTTCAAAAATCCACACTATTTATTTACCTGTAGTTTACATTACGTATACATGATTTGAACTACGGCACATGTTTTCTTACGTAGATATACATAAAAATATACTAAAAGGCTTTTAACATGAATTTGAAACTAAATGGTACCATTTCAGAACCTATTATTTGGTAAATCCAAATCCTACCCGAATACTTAGTAACCACAATTACCACCTCCACCGCTTAGTACCGCCGCGCCGCGTTGATCGAAATATATACTAAACAAATTCCCATTTGCTCCTTCGAAATATTCGACACTCGGCAAAAGTTGGTAGCCTTGCTGCGTAATGAACGAACTTAGCCACTGAAAGGGTTAAAACTGAGAAAGTCTCGACTTTGTTATGAAGAAAATTGGTAATTCATTACTTAGATTTACTTTACTTCGGTAATGTGAGTATCGGAAAAAGTTTTCCGTCGCGCTAATAAAAACATATGACAGTTTGAGTATTTAGTAATGAGACTTAGTAATTCAGTTTGAAGCTAAAATATTTCTTTTTCGTAGTAATGTGTTGATAGAATTATAGCTTCGTAATATAAATTTATTGGTTTTACTTTTACATTAATATGAAGACAGATGTTAATACAAATAAAATAAAAGTTTTCTACATAGAATTTTCTTTACAATACTTCTACTTCTTCTGTATATTTTTTTGAACAACTAGGTAGGTAAAGCTAAAACCGCACTTCGATAGAGTGCAGTATTTTTTCGCAAGTTGGTTATATATTGATGAAAATTATCCCAAAAACCACATTGACTAAAACAATGTTAGGATGTAGTGACAGGTTTCCAGATCACTGATTATGAGCTCCATAATCATACATTTATCTAAGAACAACCCGGAACTGATATACTCATATATTATATGAGTATATCAGTTCATATTTTTATGTTAATTTATTTTGCTAGGTATACAAAAAACTCCTAGGCCCGTATTCCAGAACGATACTCGAGCACCGATCTCTGCTTGAGCATAGATTTGCAGCATAGCAGAAATTGTTAATCTTACATATACTCGAAATGTTCGCATCTTACCCACATAAAACCTAGCATTCTTGATTCTACTAAAATTGAAGTACCGTCAGAAAGCGTTTGTAAATGATTATCCATTATCATGTTATGATTCTGTTTATATGTATTTACTATAATAGATAGAATAGTGTAGTGCAAATAAGTGAATATTTACTTAATAATATTAGTTGTCGAGGAAGAGGAGGACTGTTCTACCGTGAGACAGTGATTACTAGTACGGAGGACAGTGCGATTTAACCCCAGACAACCTGTTCACTTTGGAATGTTATGTAACATCATCACCTTATATGTTATCATAAGTTGTCACCTACCTAAACACCTTTAGAATGTAAGGGGAAGAAGCAATAATTAGGTATATATTATGTAACTGTAGGTATAAGGTTGTATTTATGTGTAATAAATGTTTTTGTTTTGTTTTTTTTTTTTTTTTTTCATCTATGCTCAAGCAGAGATCGGTGCTCGGGTATCGTTCTGGAATACGGGCCCTAGTGATGAATATTATTTTTTATAACATTTTCATCGTCCGTAACCGATATCATTATAGTCATAACATCAAATAAAATGTTAATTTTAGGTTCTAACCCTAAGTTACTTTTGCTTACAAAATAATTACTTCTTATTAATCTATTACGAAGCCCAACGCCGAGAAATATGAACAAATCAAATATCTTGACTTAGCACACAAGGTTGTCAATATGTGTCTTTTGCTTACAAAATAATTACTTCTTATTAATCTATTACGAAGCCCAACGCCGAGAAATATGAACAAATCAAATATCTTGACTTAGCACACAAGGTTGTCAATATGTGTCTTTTGCTTACAAAATAATTACTTCTTATTAATCTATTACGAAGCCCAACGCCGAGAAATATGAACAAATCAAATATCTTGACTTAGCACACAAGGTTGTCAATATGTGGAATGTTGACATTGCAATCATTTTAGCGATAGTCGTTACGGTCAATGGACTAGCTAAGAGCCTCGACGAACACCTTTGGATGCTCTCATTCGGCGGCTGGATCAAGAGCTTGATAGGTACAAAAAGCAGTACCCACCTACTACAAAACACGGCACGCATCTTGAGGAGGTTCCGCTCTCTGGAGTCCTGACCACCGGGAACTTGGACCCTATTCCCGATACTAGTGGAGTATATTTTTTTATAATTGTGTATAAATGCTTTTATTATTTTTTTATATATATTTTTTTAATGTAAGATTTATTAAATGTAATTTCACGAATAAATCAAATTATTGCGACCAAGATAGTTTTGAATCGGATAATATCAGTAGGTACAAAAAAAACATTGCTATTACCTTTTAAATGGGCATTCTGTACTTTTTACAGTAAAAATGGCTACCATAACAATAGAAGACATATTTTTACACTTAGAAACCCAAAATCCATACAGCCCCATTAAAATCTGATTTGCAAACTTTATGATAGGGTTTTAGCTACGGGCTCCCAGATAACATCTGTGGTATAGATCTTTAAGATATTAGGAAGTGAGGTAAAGTACAAAAAAGGTTTTATTTACAGACCTCCAGCAGTTTAGGGATATGAAAAAAACGGGCTTAAGCTAAATGTATAGGTATTTTTTTATAAATCTTTTGATATTTTGCTATTGAAATTGCTTCAGATCATTTCGCTGCCCTAGTTCAACAGTAAGATATCTTAAAAAAATCAAAATTAAGAAGTTTTGTTTCATGTGAAAAATTTGCTCTTCTGTCGGTTCAATAATCGGATATTTGTAAAAGCAACCGAAGTGTCTAAATTTCAATGTACACTACAAATATCCGATTTTTGAACCGGACAGAAGGCCAAATTTTTCACATGAAACAAAACTTATCTTAATTTTGATTTTTTAAGATATCTTACTGTTGAACTAGGGCAGCGATTAATGTTTACTTGTACATAAAATTCGCATATTATTATATGCAAGCATTTAAACTACTAGATATCAACTAAATATTGTTAATAAAATATTTTATATATCTTAGGCGTAGCATTATTACATTTTCAAAACTAGCAAACAGATACTTACGATACCTGTGCTTTATACCTCACAATAATGAAACGTAAAACGTTTTAAGCATTAATTAAACTCTCACCACAAAAGTAGTCTTCAAGCCCCGAGGCTGCTGCTAAGTAAGTGTGAGTAAGTATGAACTTAGAAAAACTGAAAAGTTGCCAAGCAAAAGTAACCAGCAGATTGAGTTTTCTTTTGGGACAGCATTTGGCACAGACTTGGATCTCAAGTTGGCGGATCATTATCAAGGATATTGGCGAAATAAAGAGAATTGTAGAAATGCGTTTTTGTAGTACTTATTTCTCAGTAAGTACGGACATACTCAAACCCAAGAACTTTCTTTGTAAATAAAAATAATTAATGCTCGTCAATCGGACTTGCTACCCATAGCTCAGAAACTACTTAATCCAATAAGTACCTATCACTACATTTATGAATTACTGTAATAAAGCGCATATTACGGCTTTTCTAGATGTTTTATCACATAGTTCTATGACTTAGACTCCATGCAAAACTTTGGCAACCTTTGACTCTTTCCATTAGTGTTGAAAAGGTGACTGACGAGTTCATATAATATGTCATCGCAAAAGTGAGCAAAGCATTCCCTGTTTCATATTCTTTTGATGTAATGTACAGCAATATGGACATTCTACCGATCGAAGCAAGATAAAAAATATAATTCCACGAAAGACGTCTTTAATTTTAAGGGCTCCTCATTTCAATAAAAACAGCTCAAAAAGTTCATCTCATTTACATTATCTCTAGTCATTTTCGCTTGTAACTTCGGCTATTTGCCAAGTTAGCGCCAAGTTCAAGTTCCAGTGTTAAGGAAGTGGGTCGGCACATACGCAAATATTTAGTTAACATGGAACCACTTGTATTTCCATTGGTAATTCCTAGGGCATTCATTGGCAGCTTACATGTCGGGACCCACTATTTCCGGGAAAAATAAAATCTATTATTTTATGAGTGGGTCCGACTGCAATTTCTTCTTGTTTTTTACAATTTTTAGTAGTTTTAAGAAGACACAGTGCAAACCGCTGTCGGGTTTATACAATTTTTTATTTAGTATTTTGATTATTTTGCTGTAAAATATTACAATATTCAAACAAAGTAAAGCGCAAGTCCTTCTTTGAAATATCCGCATACAATATTGTATCCAAACCAATTTTCTAATGGACTGATGCGGCATCTACCGAAAAGCGGATATCGAAGATACGCAGCAAAAAACAAACCAAACATATTAGACATCAAACGATGAGTGTCTGTTTCACATAAAAGGTATAACCAAATAGAACGGGATAAGCCTTCAAAGAGAACACAAAAGCGTCACACTCTTTGTCATGACATTGTGTCAAAACTCAAGGCTTTTTCATAAAATGGACTGATAAAACAACATTTCGGTTTAATCCATTCAGAATTTCAGACACGATAAACCGTTGACCTTAGATTAACATAATGGATAATGTTAAAAGGGACTGTGAAATACGTTATCTACAAATGCATGAAAAAAGGATGCAAAGGGATGTCCTCTTTCTCGTGGACACGGGTTTAACTATTGTTGTATAACAAAGACTTCGATTTAAATAAAAGTATTCACCCTTCTTAAGATTTGCAAAATATCCGTTTTATTAGCCAATTCATTTCCCAACTTGAATTTATTTGTGATTTTTAACTGTATCGAAACTTTTTCACGCACAAAATTAATCTAACCTAAATAAGTACCTATTAGTATTTTTTTTTGTATTTTGAGTAGCATCGACCGTAGTCACGAGGAGTTTTGTCGTGACTACGATCATTACAACTTGGTCGAAACGTAGATGTTCAAAATACTGATATTTTGATTAGGTATGTTTGTACGCAAAAAACACCCTATTACATTTTTTAAACTTGACATTCAAAAACGTCAAGTCTACAATTTCATAGCAAGCCTAGAACATGAAAAGCATGCCTAGAACTTCTCATTCAGATCTGAATACTTATATTTTTATTCAGAACACAGATTTGTGCTTTCTCTATTTGCAGATATGAAAATATTGGAACCCCAGTCTATTTAATGGTAGCTCATTTTAGTTTAGATAGATAAATAAGATAGAACCCAACCTATACGAAATCATGACTAATGGAATATTTGTATTCCAGAATGCAGTCACATATTTTATTAATAACTAGCTTTTACCCGCGACTCCGTCCACGTGGACTTTGGTAACCCGTGGGAATTTCTGCTTTTTAATCTCTAAGATATCATTGCATTGTATAAATTGCAACATTTTTTAAAAGTTTGGCATTTTTTTTAAAATCACCGTCAAACACTTTCGGCCTTACCACAAAAAAGATAGACACACGTTAAACGCGAATGCTACCAAAAATAATACACACTTGTTTTAGACAAGTTAGTGCTAAAACAATTGCCTATTATTTTTGGTAGCATTCGTGTTGAACGTGTGTTGAACAGATGTTTATTTTTTTGTGGTACGGCCGTTTGAGTTTTATTGATTGGTTTGGATATAGATTAGGGATACTACTTCATTAAAATTTCACTACACTTACTTTAACGCAATACGTACTCTTATTGCGTTATTTCTACCAGTTTGTTATTTTGTTCCCTAGTCTTAAAATTGTACTAGATATTTATTTTAAATTCAAAAACATGTAGGTACATAAATTGAAAGTAATTCTGTTTATGTTAGGTTAGGTTAAACCGATTTTGATGCCATGAGATACCTTGAACCTTAGATCACACAAAGTGATCAGAGGGTCGATCCCTGGGGACTACCCCAGTGTGTGTAACTAAAAAAGTATCCTACAAAGTACAAAAACAAATACTAAGTTAAGCACGTAGGTATACGCAGGTTTTGTTGTACGCACATCAAGTTCTCAAGTCACTCATCATAAATGTACAAAGTTTTAGCATTTTAGGTCAACAAACAGGTTGTTTTTTTAAGATCGTAAAAGATAAGGATGAAAAGAATCATCTTTTTATGTTGCTACTTTAGCAAGAAATTCTTTAATCTTTTTTTATCTTGAGAGAAATATAAATATTTTTTGCTGTCTAAAAAGAAAAAAACGTGATAAAATACATTCAATAGTTTTTTTTTGTTTTGATAATTTTACATCACGCTTGCCCTAAGGGTTGGGTAGAGTTGTATATAGTACACCCAAATTTCGCATGTAATTGGGGGCGACTTCATTTCCATTAACCGGGCACGATTCCAGACTTCGTTACTGAGAATTTCATATGGAACGAACCCAGGACCTCATGCTCAGCAGTCGCGTTTTCGATCACTAGATTAACGAAACAACTGCCTTGATGGACGAAAAATAATAACCTTTGCCGCTAAAATCAGTACTATACCTGCAAAGAATAATAACTACGTAAAGAAGGAACACTCATCGCCCTCCAATTTAACGTCCCCTGCAACTCAGCATAGGGCCCTGCTGAGTTGCGGGGGACGTTAAATTGGAGGGCGCTATTACAATTGTGTAAGAATGGTGTCATAATGACACCATAAATATCAAAATCTAAGCGGTCATTGGCTTAGGCTCGTATTACAGAATGGCGCTCGAGCACAGATCTCTGCTTGAGCATACATTTGAAGCCATTTGATTGGTTGACATCTATGCTCATGCTATGTAGGTTACTACAATATTATCTTTCAAATATCGATGGATACACGATAATTTATTCGAAAAAACAAACTAGTTAAATTAAACCATGTGATTTAATCGATATGATAAATCTAGCGATCCAAATAGTTTATGGGCCAAATCTTGATTTGCTACACCCGGGACCAAATCCATAAACATAACCAGATTTATTAGAATTGTCAAATATGGAATTCAAATCATAACGGTTTGTTACAAAAGTTTATGTTATATTGTAAAACACATTCGGCTCAAAACCTGGATACCGAACGTTTTACGATTTGTTTGACACGAATGAATATTGACGTGAATTATTACCAACCATACATCTACGTCGAATAGATGCTGCCGTTTTTATGACGAACGGAATGTGATATTACGACGAGTGGAAAAAACTGGTTTCCTTTTCATTTGGATTTATTGAATTACGTGATATTCCAAAGAATTATATTTTTCCTAATACTCACTTAGCTATCGTAATTGGTAATATCCGCCCGAAAGCGAAATCTTTATCTGTGTAACCCGCATCAATGTCGTGCCAAACATACCTGTCTAATACAGATTGTTTGTCCCTGAAAGGATTTTGTTCGTACGCTTGTGAATTTGACAGGGAACTTTGAAAGATTTTGGCTTTCATGTTTTTGTAAAGGTAAAGGAATACAGGTTGGTATTTTTGTACCAAAAAGCTAACAAAAGCGTTTAGAAATATTCATAATCAATATTAATATTTATTAAAAAACTGGTGTTCCTGTAGACTGGTGCTACGCTGTAGCCGACGTCACTGCTACGCGAGCTACACTGGCGTAGCAAAAGATTGAAGCGCTTTTACGTCCAGTCTTTTTTTGGCACAGAGAACATAGTATATAATGCTTCATAAAAGCTTTTAACCAACTCTACATCGGAAAAAATACTCTTATCTCGCTTGGGATCTTGGTTGAGTGACATATAAGACAAACTATAATTATTTTGCTAATTTTAAATCTTTTAATCAAGTATTTTTTAACAAGTTCAGCATACTGCTTATTATCATCAGGTGGACATCAAAATATAGTTCAGTAGGTATCTAATATAAATTCTATGTAAAAACTTTTTTAATAACATACCATTACGTGGTACTAATCGCACCTTTTTTATGAAAACAATTTCCCCCTAAACAGAAAGCCCTAAGCATTACATTGTTCATAAACGAAACATAATCATTAAAATAAAACGCTACCGTTAAACCGATTGCTCACAAAATATCACGCTGAACAAATAAACTGGCTATAACCATAGATAATATTGCTTGTGTATACGGCGATAAACATCATAATATTATTTTTATTTACTTTCCCAGCGTGACTCCCTCCCATAGGTAAACAGTACAAATAAAACGGTATGGAGTATTATGGGAGGGGGGTACACTGGGGGCTTCCTTAATCCTTCCGTATGAGGCTTCGAGACCAACTCCTCACCCCGGTCTTGTCTCACAAACCACTATTAGAAAGGAGACGGGAGCCTAACCTCATGAATTATTCATTTAAGGTTTGCCGTTTCTACCGACTTGACTGATAGCGTCGTCGAATCAATAAAATCTTCTAAGTGTAACATAAGATACTGTATCAAGCTTTTATATCTGGTGAGATGAGGGTCCATTTATCTGAATGTGTTTTTTATTGCTCATCCATCATTGTGATTGCTTGGCTGTGAAATAGTTATAGTCAACTAACAAATCATAGTTTTAACCTCGACTTTGAAAAACGAGTTTGACACCTATATCTGTCCGTGACTTTGTGGCTCCTAAAATGATAGATCGATTTCAATGCAGTTTTTTTTATTGAAACTAAAGTTTAATCAAGATGGTTCTTAGCTATGAAAATCCAGTTGTGTTACAAGCTCTATGAAAATTTCGTATATATGTCAATATGCATTCATTATACTTACCATAACTTTTAAAATTTAAAAAAAAATGTAAAAGGTATTAAAGTTTAAAAAGCTATACTTAAAACGCAAATAAAAATGCCGGACACATAATACCATCGCTTAAAATAAAATAAAAATATTTGTTTCAAATTATTGCTCACAATTAAATGCGCAGAGAGACCGTATCACTGTAGTGTTTGCTAAAAATATCAATTTTAATTAACTAGGTATTTTGTTTACATAACGATTGCCTGACTGACGCATAAATAAGCGTCAACAATAATCTGAAATTAGTACTTTTTATGTGGCGGGTGATTTTTTGTTTTTTTATGTTAGGGGTTTGAAATTGATTCATGTATCGCCTTTCAGGTAGTAGTGGTTTGCTACATGCATTGTTATAATTGTTTTCCGCGTAAGGCAATTAGTGCTACTGATTGCATTACCTGAGATAATAATTACAGCTTGGTATTATAACTGTAATTGCCTAGCCTATACTATTATAATCATGTAATAACTATTTGCACTAATATTGTAATACAATACACCTCTATCCTTTGGAGATTTTCAAAAGCTGGTAGGTAATTTGTCTTGGCTAGTGAAACTTGTTTACTTACAAATTAGTTTGCTTAACAAATTGAAAAATAGTTCTCCCCTAACTTCACAGTTTTATAGTTAAGAATTTGCAGCGAAGTTGTTAAAAGATCGTTAAGATTGTTTAATTTTACAGCAAAGGTATTGTTCTCGCTCTTCATCATCCCGCATAATATATTGCAATTATATTCAGAGTCGACAAAGTTTCCGAGCTCATAACACCCGATCTCCATAACATTATAACTCCAATTCACATCTTAGACAATTAACAAGTAAATTCGCAGTAATGCCGAAAGAGATCACTCGCTGAAAACATTTTACTGAAGAGTACTTAAAACTTTGGTCCCTTCCCGTTGTCGCTTGAAGCCATTCTCCCCTTGTTTCTCGTATTGCGGACGAGGCGTTAACCACCGCGGAGATTTATGAAAGTGGCTTGTCTTTTTAAGGCACTCGAGGGCAAAGGGGAGTTATTATCTATGTTCACCGTCGCCTTAATTTTGTTTCTCCTTTTTAGGGCGTTGCTTTTAATTTCGGGGGCTACGAAGTTTCCGTTGAACTTTCATAAAAGTAAATACAGGCTATTAAGGACGGTCCGCGATGGGGCAACGTCTCGAAACGGACGTTCCCAACTGAAGTGTTTCTAAAAGCAATTTCAAATGTTCATGTTTGGAATGAGGATGAGATTCGCCACTTTCAGCTAGTTTACTGCCTTTCGCAGTGCGCGACGGAAAAGATAAATCACTAAATATTACCTAAGTTTTATGTAGAAATTTTACTGTAATATTTACAAGGAAACATGTTCTAAAAAATAACGGGATTTGTTAAAAAAACTTTGAATTGAAACCTATCATAATATTTTGCAAGTTACGTTGTAGGTAGAGGTAGTAGTCGCTAAACACTACAAAAAAACAATAGATAAAAACGAATTAGATGAAGTGTGAAAAAGAGAGACGCTATTCGTCTTGTATCGTTTTCTCTCTCTTTCTCACACTGGAACAACGATGGCAATACACACACATCATAATAGTTGCTGTAAATCACAAGCGCATGTCAGGTGACTTTTGTGATTATTGACATAAGGTTTAAATTACAATGCTTGACACGCGTTCTTGAAATGCAACATAGTATTTTTCACTTCAAATTACCTACACCCATAACACACCTAAGCACATACATCGATAAGATAAACCCATTGCCTTGAATAACCCCATAACAATGAATGTGCCCATAAAGGTTCCTATAGGTATCATAATTTGCTTCACGATAAGGGTATGGGCAACAGAATTCTCCTGTGTGCTAGTAATAACATACCTACTTATTGCTACTTATCACCTGTCCGTTAGCTAAGCGTGGTGGATATGGCCAGAGCTCCTCATGATCGTTCGAAATATCTCTATAGATATTTCGAACGATCATGAGGAGCTCCGTGTAGATACTGAATGTTGACATGTTTGATATATCAAACTTGTCAACATTCAGTATCTACACATTTAGGTCCATATTAAAAAGTTTCCATTTAACTTAGATATCCTGAGATGCAAAATTAAATTACACTTCGACATCTCTACTTGAAATGCTTCGGCGCCATATTGAGATAAGCTGGCCCGTTAAGGCATGATATCACCAACTTTCTTCAGTTATATATTATGTAGATGGGTGACCATTCTTTACCCATCGAGACCTCGTCGTGCCTCGGAGAGCACGTTAAACAATCAGTCCCGACTATCATTCGAATTTCTATAACTGTTTTTACGGGTGGTCAGAAGCCTGAAAGTCTGATTGCTAGTCTAACTTTTGAATACCGATATTATCCAATAACTGGGTTGTTGAAGTTAGATGGCAGTCGCTCCCTGTAATATTGATATTCACTTGCATCTAACTAGACAGGAGGTCGACTATAACTTAATTTGGGAAAAGGCTAGGCGAACGATACATGCCTAGATTCAGAAAACAGTACTCCTAGACAAGGCACGTATTCGTTAGGAGATTTTTCTCTCTGGAGCCCTAACCGCATAGCTAGTAGCTTGGGCATTTTTCCCTTTGCTGGTGGGGTATGTACTATTTTTGATACTTTTACATGTTTCGGAGTTGTGTCGGCCCAGTGATAACGACTTACAAGTCGTAGGTCGTCGGTTCAAACCACGGCAGGTGCATACTTTGTGCAATTTGTTTCATCACCACTGCTATAGAAACGGTGAAGGAAAACATCGTAAGGAAATCGGCATGTCTTATATGATATACCAAAAAAAAAATCGAAGTTAAGTGACGACCATCAACCCGCATTGGGCCCGCGTGGCGAACTGCGGCTCACGCCCTCTCACAGAGAGGAGGCCTTGATCCCAGGCAGTAGCAAGAACATTGTTGTTTTTTTTTCATTTGTTTATTTTTATATATGTAAAAAAAAATGATAAGCTACGCAGGAAGGAAAAATGTCTAAACATACCATAAATTGGTACACGATAAGGTACATCGAAAAAGTGAACGACACTTTCGATGCAACAATCTACTTAGTTACCAGTAACGTGTACGTCGTACTTTGGTACTTGTACCGTGAGTTGGATGCTATCTGGAATTAATTTAAACTTGATTCCCCTTTGCATATCAATTAGTTCGATGTAGCGGCAGTTCGTAGATGAACGGTAAGGGGTGTAACGTGATTCAATTCCAATAAAGGTTTAAATTGGTCCTTATAGTATTTAGTAGGATATTTTTGGATGAATTGTTTTTATCCAGTGTACAAATATTTGTCTTTAAGGCCCCTGTTCCCTGCGCGGGCCTGCGGGCGGTGAGTAATGGGTAGCTCACCGTCCGATCAGGACCAGGCCCGTGCCGAACGGCGCGTACGTGTTCCACGCGCGCCTCAAAGAGATGTCAGCATCAGAGAGGGAGCCCTCAAGGGCCCAAGCCTGCCGGGAAAGCGGGATTGTCCGGAAGGGATACCGCTGACCCGGACAAAAGGGCTAACGAAGGAACATGGGTGGGTTTTAGTCAGTAAGAGTCTGACACTCCCTTCCGCTCCGCCCAGAGCGGGAGGGATCATTCGATGATTTCCCATCCTCAAAAAAAAAAAAAAAAAGGCCCCTGTTCCCAAAAAACGTGAAACTCAACTTTGTAGCAAGATTTTTTGTTGATTAAAGCATCTACGCGTATTTAAAAAATATACGATATGAGCAATAATGCAGTTTGTTTATTTTTTTAATATTAACATGTATATAATCTACATATCCACGTATTAAACTAAATGCTGTGCGAGGTTATTTCACATTTGATCATACTTCAAAATTCTTATAAATATCTCACGATGCCACACTAAGGCCCGTATTCCAGAACGATACTCGAGCACCAATCTCTGCTTGAGCACAGATTGAAACTAGTTTCAACCAATCAAATGGCTTGAATTCTATGCTCAAGCAGAGATCGGTGCTCGAGTATCGTTCTGGAATATGGGCTTAAGGCTCGTATTACAGAACGATGTTCGAGCACAGATCTCTGCTTGAGCATAGATTTAAAGCCATTTGACTGGTTGAAATCTATGCTCAAGCAGAGATCGGTGCTCAAGTATCGTTCTGGAATACGAGCCTTAGTTCCATAATGTTTACTTCCAGCTAAATTAAAGTCTAAAGATGGTATCTGCGTTCATTTTCCCTTTTGCAAATGTTCCTACGTTATATCGCCAAGACGGCGCGCGGGCAATACCCAAGTACATAAATAGTACAAATTGCGCCTATCATGAACCCTTTAATATCTTAGCCGTTTACTGGTTCAGGCGTAAGTTCAAACCTCAACAGTGGTTGTTATCAAACATTTGTATGTAACAAAGGCCTGGATATTGCTGATAAGATAAACGTTATCTGTTACAAAGGTTATGTGGTTGAAGAGTTATGGTTAATCAAACTTAGTTGGATTTGAGGTACTGGAGTAACAAATTAAACCTTTAACTGGCTAGCCGTATTACCCGCTTTTTCGCGAAGATGTACAAGTTGACTTCACCCCGCTCCTACATGATAAACTATGATCACCAACGTAGATTATTACTCATCAATATAAAAAAAATCTACTATAGGACCAACCCAGAAATCATGAAATGAAGTCGGTCGTTTCTGGAGAAAAAAGTCATGGCCACTCGACAAAATGTAAGGAATATTTGATTTTTTTTTTTTCACAGTTTCAGGATTGGTCCCATAGTAGAAATTGTTCATAATGATGACTGTAGTGGCCCTTTCAAGTGTGGTGATATATAGGTCATAACCATTTTATTACCACGTTTTTATTAACTCGCTTTCTTGTCTGTCTGTCTGTCTGTTCGGTAAAAATTTTGCAATTCATTTTTCAAGCACCTCCCGTCATCAGACTAGTGCGTGCCCACGATTTGAGCCGACAGTTGTATAGTTCTTCTCTTGGTGATATTCTAGGATATTTAAGGTGAAGAGTAATTTACTTGTCAAGCACTTAAACCATTAGCAAGCCGCGCAGTAAGAGGAACGACTACAACACAATATGCTATTCAAATAAATTATTTGCTATTAATTGATGGCTTACATTTTTGCCGAATCAAGGAGAAGTAACCTTTTCAAAAACATCTATACTATTATGTTTTCTATCCAGAGAGATTTTACAAAACAGACAAATGTAAAACAAATTCAAACACTCCAAAGACGTATATTAGCATCAATCTTCTGTAAGCCATCTTGTACTGAAGAGTCGAATCTAGGACATTAAAGGTTCTACGGGTGGATAAGGGAAAGGGTCTCTGTAACAGGATGTCGCTTGAAAAATCGGTTGCCATCAATCTGCCTTCCGCATGCGGGTAGGAATCCCTTCACAAGTCAAGCAATTTCTTTAAGGTGTTCAGTTATGATACTGTTTGCGAAACCACTTTTCTTTGGCTTTGCGAACAAAATTGTTCATAACTCATTCATATGGTTGAGCATTTTTCTCAACGACATGTATTTATTTTGGATGTCGTGTTGTTTACTGCTGTGAACAGTAGTATAAATATAAACCTTTACGAAAACAATATCACAGCAGTAAACATTAAGACTAACGCGCACTAAAGACTTTTAGTCACCCGGGAGTTTGATCGGAATCTTTTCGGAATTCGCGCACTCTTATTAGCTTTATACTGATTACCTGACCAATCAAACTATCAGCATACTAAAAGTGCGTACTGGCTCTAAACAGACTTATTATTAAGGAATTTCTCATTTATCGGGAGCTGTAATAATAACTTGATGGCAGGTGGTTTAAATAAATAATAAACTAGGTGTGGGTACATAGGTACAATCATAGATTAATTTGTAGTGGGGTACAATTTAATTGCAGTGAAATAATTATAGGTACCCTCAAATATTTTGACTTTTGCGCGACTGAACGAATCGCACGTCAGTTTTCAGTTTATACGTAGTCGTATACCTACGCGGTTGATCCCTTCTATCCCGCTTCGAGTTTTACGTGTAATTTTCGGATATCAATTGGTTATTGCGCCCGCGCGGATTGCAGATTATCTAGTTTTCTCGCGCTAAGTCTCGATTGCGCATAACCGGCGGTATTGGTGATGACAATCGTCCCCGGTCTTAATAAAGTGAAGTGTGTGTGCAGTGCCAAGTGATAGTGAAAGGCGGTCGAAATGCGGCGCTGTGTGCAACATCATGCTGTTTTGGTAAGTACAGTACTTTGGTTTACTTACTAGCAGAATCTTTAGGGTTTGTGTCACCGAGCTGATCCCGATTGGTTTAGCAAGTACTTATTCATTTAATAAAGAAGAAGTGGGCTATAGTCAAGTGGGTACATTCCGCTTTCCTCATGATGTTTTTTTTCACCGTTTTTAGATCAGTGGGGATGAATCAAATTACACAAAGTGTGCGCCTGCCGGTGTTCGGACCCACGACCTATGACTACCACTACCAATACCACTACCACTGGGCGGCCACCACTGCTCTCGTGTATGTTGTGTAAAAACAAAGACAATAAATCTTCAACTTCTGCGATAACAACGCCTAACTTCTCAGGCATGAAAGCACTCTAAAAATCTGTAACGAACTCTGAACAAGAGCAGCAGACGTTTTGAATTCCAACAATATTGACGAAGACTCTAAAAACAAAAGGGTTCTCGAGACCCCTTTCATACATTTGGCGAGATGCCAAAACAAGTAATGGAAGTTAATATTTGCTTTTTGTAAAACTAAACGACGTTAAAAACTCACACTCGTTGTTTTAATTGTTCTAAAGTAACTAAATTGCTTTAAATGGAGCTGAGATAATTGTAGGATAATTACTTTGCTGGCTTCTTAGGCTAAAAATAGACCTGTCCGTTTTTTTCCTTTTAAGTAGATCAAGTTTAGGGAAAAGGAGATAGGCATCAATATTTTATGCATCACTAAAATCGTCCTGTGATCACTGAACCATTTTCTAAGCGATGGTTGCGGAATTATAGTAGGTACTTTGATATTTAAAAGCAAACCATCTGATTGACTTTTGTACCAATTTCTACAGAGAATGTCATTAAAAAGTAGCCTATATAAATCGTATGTAGCCAAAACAAGACAAAAATAATAAAATTATTAGAAAAAACAAAATACCCGACTGCTTATCTAATGACACCTCATAATAATTAGTTAAAATCCATTAAGCTTTTTAGGTACATACGTACACTCGAAAAATATTACCATCTTGGGGTACAGTCGGTTAATATCATTAGACATTTAGAAATAATAAAATATCAATCCATATTTTGTGAGGTTTATTTTTATTGGTCTAGTCTGAACTAACATGTACTCTATTACAAGCGCACTTAGTGGAATAATTCACTCGATATCATGTATTATATCGAGTTATGATCTGTTAAACGCATAATACCTGCATTAACTAGATGACTTTCGGATGTCAAAGCGTCGAAGATGAATATAGCTACGAACAGCTTACGTGATTCCGATTGTGTCTTTGATGTGAACATGATAATGTAATACATACATATACTATCTATGATATTTAAGCTCTGCATGCAGATAATCTGATAATGAGGTTGTAAATATTGATTGACGTTACGAATATACATTTAAGCATACTAGTGATCGCCAAGTGGTCGAAATTCGACCGTAATCTTTGTTTATGGTTAAAATCCGTGATCGTACTGAGAAGAGACAAGAGATCATTTTGTCTTTAATATCTACAGTCATAGTTTGTTTATCCTGTGTGTCAAACGCACGGTAGTGTGTGTATAATGTTTTTTTTATTAATTTAATGTAGTTCTTATGCATATTATACAATAAAAATATTAGATATTTGCATTTCTTCTCCATAACAAATTTTAACTGTGCCTTTCATACTCCTCCGTCTGCGTATTTTTTTGTAAAAAGGGGTATAAAACTTTTGCTTTATAATGACACGCGGTTAGGCCCGTATTACAGAACGATGCTCGAGCACAGATCTCTGCTTGAGCATAGATTTAAAGCCATTTGATTGGTTGAAATCTATGCTCAAGCAGAGATTGGTGCTCGAGTATCGTTCTGGAATACGGGCCTTAGAGTTCGACGGTTCAGGCATGAACTGGTGAATGAGAGGTTACAAATGGATCCCTGTCTGTAGCATTATTGTCAGTAGCCCATTCTTATTATTTGCTTACTCGGAGAGAAACGGAAATATTATAGTAATATGCAAGCTTTGGTTAGTCACAAGATATTTATCTTATCACTCAAATACCACACAAAATGAGAATTGGGCTCGAGTTGTATCTCACGGTTACGTGACTGTATTCGACAAATATGACGGCCTGAATGATAATTTCATACTGACTTTACGATTACGCACTGGCTTACGAAAGCGGGTAGTTTGATACAACCCACCGACCACATTGGTCTCGCAGAAAATAACATAACAATGCACTAAAAACCTTTTTTTTAAAACCACCTTTATAAAACGGACTAAAAAGTATTTAAATTATTTCAAGTACCTAAATTGAGAAACGTAGGCGCATGCAATTGATAGGTAGGTATCTCGAGATCATAGAAACAAGGGAGATATGCCAAGGCGCTATCGAGCTTGATGCCTGATCTTGGGCAAATTGCTCATATTAAAAACGTACGCGCTGGCGACGAACCGAACACGATCGAGGGTATAAATACAGTGTTTTAGTTTAGTGCTAGTGTTGAGTGACGATTAACAGTGTTAGATCAAGGGTGTGCGGAATGTTTAATGCGGGGGAGATCTTTTTATTCACAAGGAGCGCTTAATTATGTCGCCAACACTACCCAAACATACCCAACAAACCGAATTTCTTCAATAAAAAACAAAGATGTGATAAAATCAGACAGGATTTTGATCACCACAATTTCCTATCACAACCAATAGTTTTCAATAAAACCCAGCTGCGGATTAATATCAGCAGTTTCTCGTATTATCGTTTTTTCTGAAATTGCTCTAAGACCGGTGACGAGTATTGTGTTAGGTAGTCCGGTCACGTAAGGCAAGACCAATAGCCTACTGTAGTATTTGAACAACCGCTTGTGTGCACTATTATTTGTCTGACACAGTGCTAGGTTAATTGGGGCGACAACTGCCAACAACTAGATCGGACGAAATGTGGATTCAAATAATAGGTCTTTACCTATGAAATTGCCGTTTTGTATGAAAAAATTTAAACTATTTTTTTTCATGTATTTTTTATTTGTATTAATCGAAGTAATCACCCATGCAATCAATGCATCTTTGCCAATGCAGTGGCAGTTTATTGATGCCCTTCTTAAGGAAATCAGCTGGACGGGAGGCAACAAAAGCTTCAAAGGCATTTTGTACTGCCTCTCGGGTATTGAATTTTTTTCCCGCCAAGAAGTTATCCAAATTCTGGAAAAAGTAGTAGTCTGTAGGCGCAAGGTCTGGTGAGTAGGGCGGATGACGGAGAGCTTCCAACCCCAGTTCTTGCAACTTGGAGACCGTCTGCTGTGCAGTATCAGGTCGCGCGTTGTCGTGCAGGAGCAGTGGAGACGAGCGATTGACCAATGCTGGTTGGAGATGTGCCAGCTTCTTCATCATTGTGTTCAGTTCTTCACAGTACACATCTGCAGTAATGCTCACCCCGTTTGGTAAGAAGCTGTGATGAATCACACCGGCGCTAGACCACCAAACAGTGACCATCACTTTTCTAGGGGTAAGTTTTCGTTTAGGGCATTGTTTAGGTGCTGAAGCAGGATCCAACCAACTTGCTGAGCGCTTGCGGTTATCAAACAGAATCCATTTCTCTTCGCAGGTAACAATGTGGTTCAAAATTCCTTCATTTGTGTGTCTGTTGAGCAGTGCAAGGCACGTCTCGACGCGTACTTCGCGCTGGCGATCATTGAGTTCGTGGGGCACCCATTTGTCAAGCTTTTTTACCTTGCCAATTTGACGCAAATGGACCAATATTGTTTTGACGCTAACGTCGAAAGCTGCTGCTAATTCAGCCGTAGATTGTGTATCATCAGCTTCCACAATCACCTTTAATTCGTCATTGTCAACCAAAGTCTTCGGACGACCGCGAGGTTCATTTTTCAGGTCGAAATTTTCAGAACGGAAGCGAGCAAACCAATAACAGGTGGTGCGTTGGTTTGTAGTGTTAGCTCCGTAAACGTCGTTGATGTTGCATGCCGCTTGTGCGCGTTGCTGCCACGACGGTACTCGTATTCCATAATTACTCGAATTTTTAACGTATCCATGATGACGAAAAAGATTGAAATGCGATGAAAATGTAACACTAATCAATAAACAAATGACTACTTTTGGAAAAAAAAAACCATGTTTTTAAAATAAAATTAATTTGAAATTAGAATTCTTAGCCAAACAAAAATTATTTTGATTTGAAATGGCCAGTACTGCAGAACGGCAATTTCATAGGTAAAGACCTAATATATTGATCGAGTTTTGACAACCTAGAGTATGGGCTCTTTCAATTTAGAAGATTGGTGTCGCACTACGCACCGCCGATAGTATTTTTTCCATATATTTGACACGTCGAGAGAGCCCTCCGGTTATCGTGCGGCTGCCGCATGGCTACAAAAAACAGTTTTTTTTTTATAAATATCACCTCTCAAAGTATCTGTTCAGGTTAAATTGCAAAAAACACGCTACTAACAAACTTATTCAACAGTTTAACTTTAAAAGAATCAGCATCAAATTACGAGTATTTATATAATCTTCCGTCTGACCTTTGTTAAGTACCTAATAAAAAATATTCTAACTGTATTGTAAAATAATAAATAATTAGTTAAGAGGTGCATTGAAAGCGCTTCCTTGCCGTAGATTTAAATAGCCTCCACGAATAGCAATACTTAAATGTAAGTCCGGCGCAACATGAACTGTCAGCCTCATCACTACCTTACTGAATAGCTAAATATTTTTTATTTTTTACCACGTCATGAGCTAATGGGGGTTTTTCCATTAGCTGGCATTGGCACAGCACGATGACCATCCGGCAGTTGAAAACACGCCCAGTAGCTAATATTTTTATCACGGCGTGAGATTTCCTCGTAGGTATAGCTCGTCCCGAAAAAAGAGTGAGTCTAGATCTACCATCAACTTCGTAACGATCCATTTATCAAATGTAATAATAACAGTGCACCATGGACGCAACGTAGGACGTGGACTCAGCCATCATCGTACCCAATAGTCATCATATGGCCAATGGCCTATAATAGCCCAAGAACATCTAAGGAGTCTCTCGTTAGGCAGTTGGATCAAGTCCTTGATACAGAAAGCGGTACTCATGGACACGGCCCGTATTGTTAGAAAGTTCCTCTTTTTGGAGTCCACCCGATAAGGGTATCTAGTACCAACTTACGTTATGTATAATTATCAATGCCAACTCCCCAATTGTGTTCTAAGAACCGATAAATTATTCTAGTTCCTAACATTGCTTCCCTTCACTTAACTTTTGGCTTTGATAAATATACGCAGCTAATTGAGCAGCAAGTATTTTCCTTGTGTTTCTTTGCCGGCTATAAAAAGCAGGAAAAAGATGTATACCGTACTCGTATTTTTTATAATTTCGCAGAAAATCAGTCAGTCATAAAATGAATTCTTAAGTGAAATTACCTATTTACGTACTTTATATTCCAGATAAATATATCCACAAAAGAGAGCAAAATACGGTCATCAAATAATATAAATAACGTTCAGATAAATGGAGGCACAAATAGATAAATAATTACCAATGCTTTCAATATCGAGAAAATGTACAAAAGTTATTACTTTTGTACATTTTCTCGATATTGTAGTAGTAGTATATAGTATATAGTATATAGTATTTTCTAACTTTGATATTCCTAGCTATTGCTAGGAATATCAAAGTTAGAAAATACTTATGGTAAACTAGCTGACCCGCCCGGGCTTCGCACGGGTAAAGTTTAGTACACCTAACCTACACCTACCCTTCACCTACCCTACCCTACACCTACCCTACGCCTACCCTACGCCTACCTTACGCCTACCCTACGCCTACCCTACGCCTACCCTACGCTTACCCTACGCCTACCCTACGCCTACCCTACGCCTACCCTACGCCTACCCTACGCCTACCCTACGCCTACCCTACGCCTACCCTACGCCTACCCTACGCCTACCCTACGCCTACCCTACGCCTACCCTACGCCTACCCTACGCCTACCCTACGCCTACCCTACGCCTACCGTACGCCTACCCTACACCCCAAATCTCAAAAATAAGTTTCAAGCTTAGAAGCTTGAAACTGATTTTTGAGATTTTTGAATAGATTTTTGAGATTTTTGAATTGATTTTTGAATTTGATTTTTGTTGCCCTATTTCAACCCTTTACAGCCCTTTTTTCGCATTACAAAATAGAAAATAAAAATTTTTATAAAAACTCGACGTGCCCTACGTCTGTTTTGCAGTCAGGACCTATTAAATGAGTAGGTATTAACCCGGAAACACTGGGTCCCGACTGCAAAAGACGTAGGGCAAACCGCGGTCGAGTTTTTATAAAATTTTTAATTTTCTATTTTTATTTTTTGCTTTTTAGTTTTTGATGTCCATGACATATATACTATATATTTTCGTAATCGTCTTTTTAAGCCCTTCATTTTGATACCCCACATGATGATATAACAGGAAAATAAAAATCATTCTGTTTTTTTTAGATAAATGATTTTTTTAATGTATAAGATATATATATTTTCGTAATCGTCTCTTTAAGCCCTTCATTTTGATACCCCACATGACCATCTCAGATTTTTTTTATTTTTTACCACTTCACTAAATAGCGATTAAAATCCGCCATATTGGCTTTTTTCATAATCCATATAGCCTATGATACTTGCGACGTCAGTACAAATCTAATGATATGTGATATGTTAAAATCCGTACGCTCGTTTAGTCTCTGGGAGGGAACACAGAAACGGAAATACATATCCACATACATTCATAGATAATAACATACAGGTGAAACACTATACCCTCCTTTTGGGCTTCGCCGCAGTCGGGTAAAAAGTAGCTTATATCCTTTCTCAGGCTCCAGACTATCTCTGTACCGAATTTCATTTGAATCGCTTCAGTAGTTTAGGCGTGATTGTGTAACACACAGACAGACAGACAAACAGAGTTACTTTCTTCACATTTGTAATATTAGTAAGGAAGGATAAGGATTAACTAAATATTTATGGTAAAGTACTTAATAAAGACGACTTTGGTTAGGTATGGTCGCCTTTATATAAGTATTTTTCCATAAAAATTTTTATTATAAAAGCGGTGTTTAAATATAAAGAGGTATTTTTTATATAAGTTCAAAAGTTTTTTCCAACGTTTTTAATTGTGAATAAAGAATGGCTATTTTTCCATTAGACGGTAAAGACACGGCACGGCGATGGCACGATGACGGCTAGGTGGCTGCCGTCTAATGAAAATACGCCCAATGGCAGGACTTTATCTTGGCATCATAAAACAAAACCGTACAAGTGCGAGTATGCCTCGCGCCCTAAGGGTTCCGAAATATGATCATAGATGGCGCTACTGCATACTTCCAATGGCGCCATCTATGAGCAGATGGCTCCACTTATGGTTCCGGTGACTGACGGCGGACAACAAAGTGATCCTATAAGGGTTCCGTTTTTCTTTTTGAGGTACGGAACCCTAAAAACGGAAAAATACGAAACCTATACTGGTAGTAACATCATACCATTTTAAACACTGAATAAAATAATGCTTTTTCTAGTTTAATTGAGATTTATAAATGAGGTTGGTTCAGCGACTTTTGAGAAAATCTTGTCTTCATAGTCTCAGACATGGTGAGTAAACTGCTGCAAACTGGAAAAATACAAAAAACTAGGGCTGAGCTGAGGAAAAGTATCACAAGATAATATAAGTTCGATTATAAAAACTTACGTTTTCTTACCACCGTCCCAAAACTAAAGCGATAGAACAAAATTTTAATGTTCCAGTCGACTCACCGCCTTAACGGCCATGTTTAGTGGCCTTAAACCGGCATTATTAGTGACAAAATAGTGTCCGGGGCACCATTAAAGTGGCTCGTTTCTATTACCGTGTCTCTCAATAGCCTCCCCGATACGTACTTAAACACAGAAATGTGTTTCGATTGTTATCCGAAGGTTATGGAGGTTAAGTGGGTTCTGTCTTGTTGGTACTTGTGGTAGTTATGTTTCATATTGCTATGGAATAAAAACACAATACAGAAAAATAAATAAATACATTACAAGCAAAAGAAAAACACAGGTACTCGTTGTTTAGTCGTGTAAAAATTTCATTTGATAACCAGCAGTTTCAAAATGTTTAACCACCTTAAACCAAAAAAAACTTTCACTCAGATACACTTACGAAAAAAGCTTTTTATATGGTCAGTCCACAAATGTTTTTATAGGTAATGAAAAATATTCTTGTAATTCAATTATAGGTATAACTATATAATATTGAGGTGTAGTTTTAATTGGAGTAGTTTTATAATAAATTTGCATACCGCCTTGTCGGCAAAACATAATAAACTTCCTACTACCTATCACGAGATATATCAATTTGTGACCATGTTTTTGGCAAATAAATATTTGTAATCTTAAGCGGACATTTGCATCTACGTCACTAATAATTTAATTAAGCCCTTTATAAAAATTGTTTATTTTATCCTAAAAGTAATTATACCCAAGACGTCTCACTATTCTCACAAACCAGTACATACAACAATACCGAGAATAAAAACGGAGCTCTACTTGTTTCATCCATAAAAACGCGGTTGAAGAGTGTTGTAACTACACTCGTCTGACAAAGAGGTTTCGGGTCAAGGGTCCTTGGGCGAGTGCGCCCCAAATGCGGCGCGTGCAGTTTATAGGAAGGACCCACGTAACTTGATTATTGCAGCCTTCTTATGGTATTAGGAGGATATTTTTTGAAGAAACAGAAGATAGCTAAAAATTCTATAAGTTTGTATAGGCATGGGGTCTGATCAGGAACAAAGGAACATTTGTACAAATAACTCTTAATTGCCTAAACTAGGCTTGGGGCCTGTATTTTAGACCTAGTGTCCTGAAATACAGGCCCCAAGCCTAGCTTAAGCACCAGTCTCCCACAATATGCCTATTGTTACTGTATCCAAAATTACCCTAGAAACTATGTATAATAAATAATCCATGTGTATTGTGGCGAGAAATAAAGCTTTATCTTATCTTATCTAATTGATGGCGTTATATGTATAGCTATTTGTTATTGAATTTGTATTTACTTGTGTAAAATTCAGAACATGAAAAAATAGACCATGAAAAATATTTGTTTAAATTATAAAAATTCCTTTATGCACGTCGACATTCAGTATGATACTCATATTATCTGTGGTTATAGGTAAATGAACAGCTTAGAAGTGGCAAAGGGTAAGAGAAAGCAGTTACAATTAAATAGTAACAAAATTATAAGTAATTCCGTTCAACTCATGTCGTACCTATCGCTTATTCACTGTATTTTGCATAGACGAACAGGTATGACATAAGTAAAACGGAATTATTTATAAGTTTGTTACTATGTATTTAATGTATTGGCATCTCTTCACCCTTCACCACTTGTGTGCGGATAGAAGTGAACGCGTCATCAATCTTCCGAAAAACGACTAATTCGTCGATTGTCGATGCTAAAAGTTGCTAGTCTTCTTTGGCCCTTATTCACTAAGAGGCGAATGAGTAGTAATTAAAGCGTCTTATGGGCCCGTATTACAGAACGATGCTCGACCACAGATCGCTGCTTGAGCATAGATTTAAAGCCATTTTTAACCGACTTCAAAAAAGGAGGTTCTGTATTCGTCCCGTATGTATGTATGTATGTATGTATGTATGTGTGTATGTGCGCGATTTTCTGAAAAACTACTGATTCGACTTGGATGGGGTTTTCACTAACGTAATCTACATACTTTGAGGAAGGTTTTAGTATATAATACATTAGGTAATCATTCCTATGTACAAAGTTATATTCTTAAATGTACTCACTACGTAGAAGATTTACTGTTGAACGAAGTCGTCAAAGTAATCTAACGCGAGATAAAGAACTAAAAAGGGAAAAATAAAAACTTTTTTAACAAAAAATAACCGACTTCAAAAAGCCACTACAAAGAAAATAATTATTTTGGTTTCGGAAGTCGGTGGCAAAAAAAACAAACAAAAACCAAAGCCACCGACTTCCGAAACCAAAATTATTATTTTCTTTGTAGTGGCTTTTTGATTGGTTGAAATCGATGCTCAAGCAGAGATCGGTGCTCGAGTATCGTTCTGGAATACGGGCCTTAGGATCAAAAGAGCAACTTTTCAATTTAAAGCAACGCGACAATAGGTACAGTTGAGCCGTCCATGTGCGCAATGTTGAAAACATTGCATTTTTAAACTAAAGCTAAAGTGTTTTTTGCCATTGAAATTTGTGTCACAGAGAATATCCAGCTTCCAGTTTTTAAAAGCAATGCCTTTTAATTCTTGAATGAACTGAGAGTGATTGCTATTTTCAGTTGAATTGATTGACAAGATAAAGCCATATACAGCCTACCAGAACAGACAGGTTTCATACGTAACAAAGAGTACTAAATGCATTTCTGGTGCATGCCGTCATTTAGTCAGCAAATAGTGTGTCATATTTATTTTTCGGAAATTTCCAAAATATATAATGCTGCCTAATAAACAGGAGTGCTTTGATTAACCACAGAATAAACAAATCGGACAAGTGCGAGTAGGACTAGCGCCCTGAGGGTTCCGTACAAACCTAATTATGTGCCTACATGGATAGTTCATCCATTATAAAATAAATTATTTTACTAGAAATATGCGATAGAACCATGTATGAGCAAGATGCCACTACTACATACTCCTAGTGGCTCCATTTATGAGCATATGCCTCCACCCAATATGGATCTTGACATACGGACAGACGGACAACAAAGTGATCTTATAAAGGTTCCGTTTTTCCTTCCGAGGTACGGAACCCTCGTGTCTTAAGATCTACGTTTCGCAAGATTAATTTTACAGAACTTTGGAGTTAATGATGTTTGAAATCAAATTAGGTACAAAGCAACTCTTACTTCAAAATTCGACATCAACAAAAGTCCAAGACGTCTACGATCGAATAATGGGACTCAAGTGAGTTGAGCTAGACACATGATCAGACGATGTAATGGCGGGTTGAGCCGGGACTGAGCCAAATGGCGACTAATGAACGACAAACGTCATTGCATGGTCCTATTAAGAGAAGCGGCTGCGTTGCATTTCAACAACTTTCCAATAAGGAAAAATTTATTACATATTCATAGTAAGACAGATTTATAGAGATTTTACGTACGTACGTACGTAATTGATGAAAATGGGAGCAGACAAAAATAGGAAGTACTCGTATATTTAAACTACCTATCTCAAAAGATAAAATTATAAACATACCTATTAATCTTTTCCAAAGCCTTGTCGAACTTGAAACGTGGAAAGGTATTAAAAAGTGACCTATTTGGCGCGAATTAACAATATAGAGTTCCTTTGATACTGCCATGAAAGAAGTTACGCATTGTTTATGTTAAATATTTTATCAGAAATTTACGGGATCCTCATCTTAATGCAAAAATATCCGCCGACGGCCTTCGGGACGTAAAGCTAAGATTTCGATCTTATATTAAACATTAATTTTCTTCACAAATACTTTCTTCGCGAGCGACCTTTTGTTCGGTATGTTTACCGCCAAGTAACGTGCCGAATTTGAAATTATCTTAAAATATAAATCTTTTTTGTAGAGCCGTGAAATTTTGTTGTGAACATTTTTTGCCTTCTGCTGAGTTGACCTCACCCCGCAATGGGGGCCATAACCGAACATCAATTTCTTCAACCCTTAAGATTAGTTGTTCCAGTACTACAATACACTTTAACAGCGGAGCTATAAATATTATACCTAGTTACGTACCGAAAATAAATTTCCGACACGAGTTTTATGCGTAATTCTTGTTCAAAAAAATATTTATACGGGTCAAACTGTTCCCTGCCAACATCGGTAGTAAAATACTTTGTGAAACTAAATAGATCCCTTGCCGCGTTATTTTACATTTTTGGAAATATTTCTACCGCTAGCAACGTGTTAAGGAGAATTTAGCGTCACAATTCTTGCTCATAAATTCGGCTCCACGGGGATTAAAAAGTTAAGCGGAGGCATTATTTTTCTCACGTAATTACTTTGTTAGCCGAAATAAGAAAAAACGCTTTTTAAGCTGGTTTACTTTCACGGTGGGATGAACATCCATTATTGACAGATAAGACTTTTTAACTCCAAGCATTTTATTTCAGACGGTCTTTGGAGTGGGGTAATAGATTGCAACAATCCCAGCTGATGGATATACTAGTGTTTGATTTAAAAATCTAACTCCTATAGTCGCTTTATTTTTCTATTATCATGAAACAAATGGCTAAAGACGTCAAGTTTATCGTGTGTATCATTGCGTTTACCCAAAACTATAATTGAAACATATTCTCTAATTTCATTTCAGATTTTAACAGTTCCCCACATTATACGACTTTCAATCCATTATTCAGAAGATAATAGAGCAACATTGTATTTTCTCATTAAAATAATACAATTATGTATGTAAATCGCTGAATAACGAGCTAATTTAAGTGTCTTAACCACGTGCTTTGCATATTCATAAGGGATATGCTACAACCTCTGCAGTTTAGTGTTAATGAAGTTATGACGTAACGGATGTATGTTTTTAATTAAAATATTTAAGCTTGAGTGTTCCATCCTGCATTCATAATATCCTTTAAACTGGATATACCTATTCAGCAGAAATATTATTTGATTAATTGATGTTTTGTATTTAATTAAATGTAAACTACCCATTTTTACTCTTATCTGATATGTGATATCTGCCAGTTTGTTTACTTTTAACCTTTTTTATTTCTTTGATCTTCCTTTTGTTCGCTTCCTTGTATTTTGCCCTTATGAGTTCGCAATATGTCTTACAGTTCATATCAATGTAACCCAAGGGTTGTTAATCCGTATGCCAGCTAATATTGACACAAGCCGCTCAGTACATACAAGTGTACATACCAGTGTCGTCAGACTGACCTTAACATCTATGCAAATGATATGGCCCACTATACTAATCCTTTATTCGAAGAACAAAAGCAAAAAGGTCTAAAAAATATGCTTTTCATGTCTGCCTGTTTGTTCGCTTGGATCTTCTAAACTATATGATGGATTTTAATGCAGTTTTCATCACTATTTACAGAATTTATTTTGAAAGTTTATCTATAGGTAACAAGGTTAATTTAACTTAAATACCTACAGCACAGAAATCTCGATGTTTTGATATGTCACCAAATTAGTAGATTGCTCCCATACAAAGTAGGAGCAGGTCGCTACTAAAAAGCATTAGCCCCCTAATTCTCGTAGTTGTCAAAATATAAAAATATATTAAATGTTAATATACCTACCTAGTTGCGATAGCGATATATATACCTAATTTGCTTACGATCACAACGTCAACATGATTCGTGCTAGGCCCGCAAATATTTGATTTTGTAACCATTTACAAGATGAATCGCATCACATAAAACAAAACAAAAGCACACCGACTGCGTCGCACCCTGTGCGTGGACTTCCTCATTCAAATCAAAACAACAAAGCAACGCTTTACTCTTCCTCATTAACTTGTAAATAAGGTCCCTTATTCAACAGTGTGACATGACGACACCATGTATTTAAGTTATGCACCGTATGCCCAGTAATGCGATGGGTTACCATTTGCATATTATGATCTTGTCCCTTCTCTGATCCAACATGAACGTTCATTCATTAATTTTAATTAATATCATTAGGTGTTGTAAATGTATATCAGGAGGCTGCATGGGTCTGTTAACTATGGTTTATGAGTGGGATAAAATTATTATTTTAGCAGCCTAGTAAATACCAGACGCACTCATACTTTTTAATTCGATAAAAAAAGTATCACAACATCAAGCCTTTTAATCACACGAAAACCTAAACTAACATAAGACGACGTCTAGACATCATAATTTGTCAAATCTATTAAGTGTAGGTATAGACTTTATTTTTAGATGGAAATTAGTTTTAGGGTTTAACCCGTATTTTCTAAAAACAAACATTTACTCAATCTAATCGACATTCAAGATATTGCGAACAAAGCGTAAGTATAATAAATGTGAAATCAAACTTGAAATTTTAAGTAGACTTAGAAGTCGCGATAGCGAAACTCGCAATAAAATGACCTCGCCAATTGCTACGGAACGAAGTTATGTAAAATGGGGAATTGCTGGAAACTGTACTAAGAAAATGGGAAACGTCAAAACTTTAAGTCACATTTTAGAATACATTGCGTCCTTATTACAAAGGAGTTGTTTCAGAAATGTATGGAGCCTGGGAAGGGTCTACGTACGCAATTAAGTATTATAGCTATACACAATAGTAACCGGTTCCTAATGCTTATTTTCTATAATATTACTTCGTTGAATTGTAATTCATTCTTTTCTTTGTCAAGGAGAGCAACACAACACAAATATGGTGGATCAATAATCGACAAATGAATTAAGTGAAACGTCATTTTGACAACTGTTGTTATGTCAATTTCAGTCAAAATGACAACATTCAATGCGCCACGCGTGCGCACAACGACTCAAACGTCACGTCATAAAACAAAACTGTCAAACTCAACTGTCATGGCCGCCCTAAAAATAAGGATATCGTAGTGAAAAACTTCATCTCAAATAATTCTCTTACAATAAATTGTACTCTTCTTCAAATTAATTTAATAATATTTTTATGTAAATCCCCTCCTTTCTTCCTATTTTTCTAAGTGGCGTACGTATACCAGTTCCAAGATGAAACATCTCCTTTATTTGCAAGTATTAACTGTATAAGTGCTGGAAAACGTAATGTACCACGAAAGTAAACTTCAGACTTTACATTTTGTAATTACATAGTACAACACAGCGTTTTGGACGGGTGTCGAGATCACAAATTTGTATTCCAGACTCACAATAAAGTTCATTTAAATATAAATGCGACAAGACCTTACCCAGTAAATGCTGTTACTCCTATAAACCGAGTCGTAATTTTTTATGACGATCGTGGAAATAACTTTGTCATTTAACATGCCTTAGCAGCCAAATACGAAACGATGTTTTGGCGACCATGCTTAACCAAACACTGATCGATGCTAATAAAGTAAGCGCAGACATTATAAACTCTTCTTAACAAATTATACTGGCACTACAAATTATAATTTGTAATACACAACTGCACTCTTAAATATAAGTAAAACAATGACATAATCGTGTATCATAATACTTAAAACAGTCGTTTTAATGAAAATCGTGCCAAGATTTCCAGCTCGTAACACCATGAAGACAAAGCTTTATGTTATACCAATAAACTTTAACCCAATACGGAAAAGACGGAACTATAAAACATGACGTCGCTGCAATAAATCCTGGCGTGATTTAAAATTTCATACTGCGTCTTCGGTTACGTCAATTTTCATACAAAATTCATAGCTGCAGCTTTTAACGTTTTAGCAACAAAATTGAGGCGTTTCTTTCCCAAGACGTTTATTTTAATTTCATGAATAATTTCTATTTTATACGATTTTGTAGTAGTTATAGTGAGGGAACGTAAATATTTATTAGGCGCCGCTATACCGAACCTGTGATCTGGAATTTTAAAACGGCTTCGGTTATTTTTTGTACTTCCATTTTAGATTTGTATCTATTCCTCTAATAGCAGACGTATTAAGTCGAATGAAAGGAACTGACTCCCATTTTCGAGACTTAATCGACAGTTTAATTAACTTTACTATTAAAACTGGGAAACCAACGTTTAAAAAGAGCTCAAAACATTTGATATCAAAGGAAATTAAAAAAGCTGTTCTACTTTTTGTTACTTTTGTTCGGTTAAAACACTGGCCAATTATTTACATTAACAGAGAATAAAGGAACTGGTACGGAATGTGGACAAAATCGATCCAAAGTTAATTAGGTCCATCTATATTTGCGGTCGTGCTCCGAGCTCTGCATCAAAGGGCTTATTCTGAACAGACGTTTATATTTTATATTAATTTCTTTACAAGACAAAATGTACCTTATCTGCACTGCATAGTGCATAGGTTTTTTCCACTAATGTAACTATATACCTATAAAATAGTACGGTGATTGACTGACAGGCAACGCACAGCCTAAACTGATGGACTTAGAGATTTTAAATTTAGAGCAAATATTCCATGAGGGGTAGGTACTCAAGGAATATTTCCTCCATGTTTCAAATCTAGAGGTGCACTAATGAGGGATTTTTTGAAATACCTACACTTTACAGAGGAGGAAACATTTGTATGAAAAAAGGAAAAAAAATAACGGCGACAGCAGGCGACGACGTGATGCCGCGATACTACTAGTTTCTATGTAATTCTGTGAAGACGACGTGTCGGAAGGCCTGTATTTAACAGAAATATATAGAAACCAGTAGTGTCGCGATGACACGTCGTCTGCTGTCTGTAGTCGGCTACGTATCTACCTTAATCGACTTCCATGCGGACGGAGTCGCGAACGCAGTTAATTCAAAATAAGAACTTACAGACAAATTATTATCTTTAAATTAGATTAAATTGATTTGAGTGTATAAGCCTGGCCATATGTACATGGACTGCTCGAGCAGTCAGCCAGTGATCAACATACACAAGGTTCTTTCCATTTAGACGATTGGTGTCATGCAAATGTATAAAAAACAATCGGCGGTGCGCAGTGCGACACCTGCATGGCTGCCGCATGACATGACACCCATCGTCTAAATTAAAAGAGCCCTAAATGTATAACTAAAGACATATGCTAGAAGATTTAACATATGATGTGTTGACTGTGGAAATCCGAGAACACAATGGGACGCCTAACAAACGCTGACTTGACAACTTACAAAGTCCACACAAAGATTGACCGAGCCAAAGCAAATAAGTTTGGAAGAATATGGGAAACTTCCAGCGAGGGTTTCTTTAGTTAAGTATATAAATATAATTATAGGTTGTAAATCTATTCCTTAAAAAGTACACAGTAGTCGCTTTTTGTACAATTTCTAATGACTTCATCTTTATTCATAAATGTCTTTAATATTGTGTTTCTAGAACAGTGTTTAGCTTTTTTCTCCTTTCATTTCATTGGACTTAAAAAATATTGGTTAGTTAAAGTATTTATTTCATTTCATTAATTTAGGAATACCTTTGAGTTGTCTAGAAATCAGTCAATCAGAAAGTAAGTTGATTAAATAATGCCAAGTTTTTGTGTAAAACGGATCAATTACATTTTATATTGATGTCGTGTCTCTAACTAATACCTACAGTTTAAAGCAAATCTAGATAATAAATTAAATATTTTTTCTCGGTTAATCCGAAATCAAATTCAAAACATTTGTCAATAAAAAACTAGAATATAATTTTATTATTTTACTTAAGTACCAAAAATATACTTTATCAAGCTTTACAGAATAAGTGTCCACGCTCACGATTCGGACATTTCCGTCGTGAGTTAACCCGATTTCGCGCTCAGCTGACGAGGGAAGTGGCTCAGATGCATATCAAGATGTAAGCGTTACGAACCGACGGAGCTATAAAGGTAAATGCCATTGTGGCAGGGAACGGACCGGGAGAAACCGGCAGTTAGCTTCATCAGATACAACCTTAATGAATGTAGGAAACCTAATTTTCACATGTGAACAGTTTTCTGTTAGAATTTAGCTTAGTTTTCTGTGCGTTTTTTTTATTTTATTTAATCAGTGACTATCGTTCTTTCGTGAAACTCGTGTTTGAGTATAATATGTTTTAGTCACGGTTTATTTCGGGGATTCCCAACTAGTTTCGGACTCAAACAATTAATATGGACTACAAAAATAGTATATTATGCAATTAGTGAATAAAAGACGGATTTAAAGCGAGGGCCATAGATGAATCACGAGCTAGTGAAGGATTCTAACGATTGAATCACGACCGTAGAGAGTGATTCATGATGATTGAATCACGAGCGTAGCGAGTGATTCAAGTGTTAGAATCCTGAGCGACGCGAGCGATTCATGGCCCTCGATATAAATCCGTTTTATTCAAGAGTTGCATACTATACTTTATACCATGACTACGAGAAAAAGAAAGATTTAAGTGAAAATATACATATAATGAAGAAAAAGTAAAGTTAAATTGGCTTTGATGTAAACCAGCCGTGATTTTTTGGGTAGCAAGCTTTCCACCTTTCCACTATATCGGCCGCCCTCTCTTTCACAAACTCAGGTGTTAACACATCTTCATCACTAGAATGCATTTTTAATCGATTAGAACAACACTAAACAAACACAAAATTAAAGATTAAAGTAACACTAAACTTTGTGTTCGTACAACTTACAGTATTCAAAATAGCGCCAATTTACTAAGGACAGCAAAGAACACAAAACAGTTTTTATTCTAATGCTAAACTCCTTGTCGAAAATGTCGACCAATCAAATTGAATTTAGAACACATCAATATAGGTCGAATACACAGATTACACTTACACTAGATACGGCAAGCCACGACCAAGCGTGCCCTGCATGTTCGACTGTTCGTACTAAAAAAAGTCTGTTAGCTCAGTGACGCTTAGTGATTGAAACAATTCTGTTTACTCTGAGCACATCACTAAATGGCTGGGGTGAAGTTATCGTAGGTATAAAAAAGATGACACGTTCGGTTTTCATACAATCTAATAACGTGCCGCATCTAGCATAGGTTCTTTAAATCTGTGGTCGAATACATTGGTGTGTTCCATTTTCAAACATGAAAACAGTGAGTAAAAGTGCTTTTTATTCACTGTTTTCAGTGAAAAAAATAAGCTTTTTAGAGGGGGAATGGTATAAACAAATTTATATCAAAATTATAAATACTCGTTTCGTTTTACGTGTAATTATATGTGTATTACATAACGCTTATGCATTGTATTTAAATATTTTGAATCGGTGAATAAGTATGACATACGCAAAGCGAAATTATTTATAATTTTGTCACTATTTATTGTACTGGCTTCCCCCACCTATTGTCACTAATACCTATCTACTGTACCTACTGATATTTACCTACTTTTCACTTAAATGTAATTGTACCCTTTAAATTTAGTCTACTTAAAATCGATATAAACTAACTTCAAAGTTAGATCCTAAGGTCAATCAAATCGTAATCTTGTTAATTAAAGCCTAAACTAGATTGACGATCAATAAACTGATTATCGTGTCTAGATTGAGACCTAAATCTAGACAGGCGTTAATCTTTCTTGACTTTTAATAAAGACCGAATGAGATTATCATTATTTTCTGTTATAAAATGTAAAAGTATTAATGAAATCTGTAAATTCGCTATGAATGCTGTCCGCCTAAGAAAAATGCTACACACGGTACCTATGTAAAGATTCGGGATTTCAAAACGAGGTACGGCACCTGTAACATATTTTAGGATAAAATGAGTCGTCTTCAATACCTTCATCGTCCAGCAATTGACCAAGACCAGTGCTGTCCTTTCACGATACCACAGTCCACTAACTCATTCCTTTACATTTTCCCGGACAAGCGACGAAACACAAATAGGAGCTTTAGGGCTCTTTCAATTTAGAAGATTGGTGTCGGACTGCTGCCGTGCGGGAATCGTACGACAACCGGACGGTTACAACGCCCGCACGGCTACCGCACGGTTACAACGCCCGCACGGCTACCGCACGGTTACAACGCCCGCACGGCTACCGCACGGTTACAACGCCCGCACGGCTACCGCACGGTTACAACGCCCGCACGGCTACCGCACGGTTACAACGCCCGCACGACTACCGCACGGTTACAACGCCCGCACGGCTACCGCACGGTTACAATGCCCGCACGGCTACCGCACGGCAGTAGTCCGACGCCAATCGTCTAAATCGAAAGAACCTTTAGCCTCGCCACACCCAGACACTCGCGATAGCCACAAAGCGTCGCCAACGAGCTTCGGACTACAGTGTTTATATATTTTACATGAACTTGCCGCACACGACGCGACAGCAACACACACCGCCACCTCTGACAGAATACAACTTGCATACAGAATGTTGACCACTGACCACAAGTGGTTGTCGCATGCTTCGGCTTCAGGTGGCGGCGTTTCGTGGTTGCGCTTGGCGGCTTGTTGTTATCGCTACTACAGCCGTTCAATGTCTGGAAAAGTATTAAATAGAGTAGAGCATACTTGATATAAATACAAAAGAGAATCACTGTGTAAGATTCAGTATTGAAATCAGATCATGCAATTAAGCCTGGATTACACGAGCGAATACTCGCAGCGATACCCGTAACGAATAAATTCTCTTTTACGCCTCATCGCAAATGAAGCTTAATCGCAGAGAGTAGCTTGTCATACCAAGCTAGTTTAAGCCCCGGTATACGCTAACGGCCTTGAATAGTTGGGGCGGTGTAGTGAGTGTTTTGTGCGGAGCTCACATAACGTGACATACGTCCACCTACCAATATACGACTCGCCCATGAATGAGCGCTGTCCCAGTTAGACGCACTATCAATTTATTAAAAATAAAAGGTATTTCTCCGAAATAAGAAGACCAAATCATCTTCCTATGTTTTCTAAAGATGCACATAATTTTTCAAATTGTTTTGACGATAATGAATGAGTAACATGGTCACAATATACAACTGATAAGAATATATAGGGGTGACTTTATAATTTCTTTTATATCTTTCTTGTTATTATTATAAAAAAAATCAATCATCATTGCTCATATCTTGAAGATTTATTTAAATTTATTTTCTTGAGTCTTAAGTTTCACGCTTTTTCGGGAGGGGTCTTAATTTGCTCCATGTGCACGAGGCCTTGACAGTATTCATTATATCGTGAGATGTACAAGTCTGTACCAAACTTTATAATAATTTTACTGTAGCTAGATCACCTTCAAAGTTCAGAGTCGTCGTTTTTGTTGACTTTAACTTTGTTAATCTCGAAATACGGCTAAGTTGCGGTTACAAATTCTATTATAGTCAGCTTTACCTAAACTTATCTCATAACATCAAAGTGAAATGTTTAATATAAAATAATATTGAGCATTATTTTCTATAGGTAGTGTAAACAGATAGTTTCTGCTTTTTTAGAATTTTGTATTAACATAACCTGTGCTGGTCATTTTTGGTATCCCTAATACCTACTCAAAATACAACAATGATAGATTTGGTAATCTAACTGTGGTAATGATACAGCATCATACACGTGTATAATAAGTCTGTTCAACAAAAACTAAAAGCGTGTAACACAAAATAAGACATCCGGTGTAGGTACTGGATGTCTTATTTTGTGAACACGTTTAACTCACTCCGTGACAGAAACTGCTGAACTCGAAAACAATTGTTTATACAAAAACCAAAGAAAAAATTTTTTTTTTTTTTTACCGACCCTAAAAAGTGCTTCTAAGTTTCTTCTATATCATAAATTCGACCAATTACGAGAGCGGCTAAAGGGGCCATTTGTCACAGTGTAAAAAAAACGTGCCGGTCCACGACCCATCAGTCCATCTGTCTGCTGTAGACCTACATCAAAACGCCGTTGACTGACAGATCTTATATATAACGCTGGATATTGCACCACGACGCAGGGCGAACGGACACAGCTTAAACAATAAAAAAGTTTTTCTTTTAATACTCTTCCCCTTCATATTTTCCCACAGTTTTTGTTGTAAGGGTTTATTTATTGTTTCCAAGTAGCTCGAGGGTTTGTCTGAATATCTTATTTTGAAGAAGTGGGGGCGGGTATTTGGCCTTGTGATTATCTGCAAAGAATAAAATCATACGGTTACCAAAGTACCCAAACTCAAACAGTAGTAGGTATAATAGATAGTGCCATCCACGATGACGCGCCCCACTAATTTTTGGAGAATCTTTTCAGCTGATCATAAAGCTGTCTAGTGTTTGGTCTATTCGTCGTATAGTGTGAATGTGCACTCATAGATAACTAGTGTGTAACAACATAACTAAAACACTAGCAGAAGGCTGCACACTTGCACCGTAAGCGATTAGGAGGAAGAACGGGGTGCGTCTTCTTAACTAATCAAGACAATAAATAATAATTAGAACACTAAACCAATGAAGCATTGAAAGGGTATGGGTAGATATGTTACTATAAAAGCTCGAATAGTGGTAAATCCTAGGTTTTACCGGTAAATCTTAGGATTTACCACCATGAGTTGGTAAATGTAAGGATTTTATAAAAAGGAGAGAATTTTTCGGGCTTTTACCATTAGAGTTTGGTACATCCTAGGTTTTACCAATGACGGTTGGTAAATGTTAGTTTTGGGGCTGCGGAAACTAATATTTTGCGAGTTCCATCCTCGTTTTTGGTGCCACTTGCATTTTACACGTCTCCGGCGCTGCGGGAAGTGCAGGCTCGCTCCGCGCCTCCGGGTTTATAAAAACACTCTAGGCGTAGGGCAGACAAGATCACATGGAGTCGGGGTTGACCACTTCGGTTCTCTCACAATTTATTCACTCTTCAACATTTACCGTGTCTCTGAGGTAAAACCTACGATTTACCGAGCGTATGGTGGTAAAAGTCCGAAATGAATGATGATCACAGAACAGTTCGGACTTTTACCATTAAGGGTTGGTAAATCTTAGGTTTTACTGGTAAATCTTAAGATTTACCTAAGTTCGGGCTTTTACAGTAACATATATACTGGATATTTAAACGAGATAAAATAAAATACCTATTACCTACCTTATACCTATTACTCTACTACTTGTTTTACTTTCTACCCGATAAAGGTTTTTGAAAACTGCACATCGTGATATCCAATATTGGCTCATCGAAAATTCTCATAGGAGTGTAGTGTAACGAAACTGTATCACTGAGTTTGGCAGGCGTATTGCTGACTAACGGTTGCTCACGTTTTATTATTTAGCTTGTTTGATGATAAAAGTAGATATAAAAAATGGGCATCATCGCTATGGAAAAGAATGTGGGATATAGCGGTATACTTTAATATAAAACTTGTACAGACGCCTACTTTAATTAGTTACCCCTCCCTCTTTGCTAGGATATTTTAATGCATAAGGGGTACCCAATTTTGGCAGACACCTATCTAACTTTATATAGATTTTAAATCGATTTCCACAGTTATGTATCATCATCACGTTCTTTACTTATCGTCAATCTTAGGACAGACTGAAGTTATGGTACGGTACTCTGTATCTTATTTATCTACGCAACTATTTAAAAAAACTGTAAATTTACCTACTTGAAACTGTTTACTAAACCGCTCCAATATCTTCGATGATACGTGTACGTATACAATACGCCGATAACATTCACTTTAACGCCCGTATATATGTTAGTGATAAAAATTTCCTTCTGCCCATTCACACGGCCTTATCTCTGTGACCATCGCTGCCTTTCGTTCTCTGCTGAATTCTATATAACCTTTTGGTCGGCCAATCGCATACCGAATCTGGATCTTATTTGCGATTCACATAACGGCCCATGATGGCCGTAAATGGTATACGCTCTATTAACCAGTTTGGATTACAACTGTGTGAACATGATCGCTCTAGTTACGTTGGTATTCGATTTGCCTGGTATTCCGATGGTACCGTGTGTTAAATGCAATGTTCAGAATCGCAATTTCGCTTCGTAAAACATAATTTATTTTCAATATTCATTGTGAGCTTTACATAGCAATAACTAATAGAACTAAGATCCACATAAACATTATCATGTTTTACTTCATTTAATTAAATAAATAATTATTTATTTCAGATTCATCATAATTGATTACATCCATATTAATTTGTTAGTACTTACAATTTCGAGCTTACAAACTAATGTTGGTAATAATTAATAATAATTATTGATTTACATAATGACGATATAACTGAATTAAGTAATATAAAATAATAACATTTACTCAAAACCAAATAATTACTTAAACTAAACCGTATACTAATATTCACATCTAAGCACACACATTGCAAATTATCCACTAGTGAGGCAGTGTAAGCTTCAGAAACTCATTAATTAGGTTAATTACATAGAAATCTATGTAGGCGCCTCTTCCAATTAGCGGTAACAACAGTTTGTTGGTAAGTTAATTCCGTCTCACGGTAGATTGATAGCTATCAATCTACATTATAGGAGTACAACAGCTGTACTCTGTTTACTAAATATTCTAATAAATCACTTTAACCAGAATTTATATGTCTATTTATAAGTCTGTCACACTTAATTTTGATATTTTAAAGTTTTTGTTTACTGTAATATTAAACGTTTTATACTATGCACCTATGTGTTATAACAATAATATTGCATGCCTAATTGCGTAGGCGTGATAAAAACTATAATTTTTATAAACACCTGTATTATATACAGGTGTTAATTAATAAAAATTATAGCTCCATTTTGTCCAAATGTCCGTATAAACACTACACCAGATATAAATACCGACTTACATGGGTACCTACTTTATAATATTTGATTAAGTAATATCACCTGTTATTGGAAAGCAGTCCTAAATAAATCATAATATTTTAGAATCTAGGACTCTAGGTGTTATATGTATATATTTTAGAATTTACAATGATGGTCATAGATAGCTGAGTCATAATTTTATTGCTATAACCTCATACTTCATACATATGATTAATGTTGCTTGCATACCACAGAACAAATACAATGTATTAATTAGTAAATAATACGAATAATTTTAAAATTCAAGATAGTTTTCAAAGATATTTACGGTAGACCTTACAGTACGTATGGCTAAGCGCTGCGCGCTTACCGCCCTCTATCGCAAAAACGGTTGAGCGCATGAAAAACTGTTTCAGATAAAACTTGTCGCAAATTGTATGTTCTAATTTTTTTATTAAAATGTTAACATCATTGAAGCAATAGAAACCGAGATAATCGCAAAAAACAGTTTGTTTTGACCTTTGACCTTGAAAATCTTACGACGCAGACACGAGATTTTATGAGACTTTTGAGGCAAAGTATAGAATGTTAAAATTAAGGTATATACGAAAATTCAGCTTATTATCTCTCATGCGCGGTTGCCCATACATTTTTTGCTAAAATGACTGGACTAGTGCCCCTAGAATAAGCAGGTCAACACTATCGACGATAATATTATGTATGATAAAGAATTGTACACATGTTTTTTAATTATATCGGGACTTTTTGCGCACAAACATAATCAAAATATACCTACTCGTGACCACAGTCAATGCAACTTGATCGAAACGTCGAGGTTAGTCAAAATTCTTATATTTTGATTATGTTTGTGCGCGAAAAGTCCCGATATAATTAAAAAACCGGCCAAGTGCGAGTCGTACTCGCGCACCGAGGATTCCGTATCATTTTTGGACGTATAAAGTGAAATAATCCGGACCGCATAACTAAGTTTGTTTGTGAAGGAATTTTGATGATTTTAAAAAAACTGTACTAGTTAGGAACATTGTTTTATTTTTGGTGCCATATTTGGGTCAATTCCTATCAACTCTAATTATTTCAGATTTTTCGGCCCGCAAACTTCGGAGATAAGGGGGGAATGGTATTTTTTTGGACATTTTTCATCATTATATCGAAAACTGTGAGACATAAAATTAAATAAAAATATATTTTGAAATGTGCAGATCAAGCCCTTTCATATGATATGTCATTTGACCTAGTAACCCCACTTTGAAATTTCGGACCCCCACTCCGGCCCCTTTTGCAATGAAAATAAAAATATTTTTTGACTTTTTTCAGTTGCAATAAAGTTGGGCAAGCATTCTTTATAACTGTTCCAAATTCCAAGTCGATAGCATAAGTAGTTGCTGAAATAAGCAGGTGTGACAGACAGACAGACAGACAGACGAAGTCGCACCATAAGGGTTCCTTTTTTACCATTTTGGTACGGAACCCTAAAAAACCAATTTTTTTTTTTTTTTTTTTTGGCTCCCAAATTGGAACGGGCAGGGGCTGCCTTCAAACGGCTCTTGCCCAACCTGAGGGGGCCAAACGCCTCCTGCCGGAGGCTCTACGCGGGGGTCGTGCGGTCCATGGCCCTTTACGGGGCCCCGGTGTGGGCGCGTTCTCTGGGGCGGCGAGCCGCCCACTATCTTAACGCGCCCCAAAAGGTGGTAGCCGTGAGGCTGGTCCGTGGATACCGCACGATCTCCGGCGAGGCGGCGAGCCTCCTTGCCGGATTGCCGCCATGGGATCTGGAGGCGATAGTCCTCGCGCGCCTGCGGGACTGGCGCGCGGAGGTACTACGCCGGGGGGAAACTCCGCTGCCGCGGCAAATCGTCGCTCAGCGGACAGACCTCCGGCGCGATCTCATGGCGACATGGAGAGAGCGACTGTCGCAGCCCCGTGCAGGGCACGCCACAATAGTGGCGATAGTGCCCCTCTTTGAGGAGTGGCTAGAGAGGCGCCACGGCGTCCTCACCTTCCGCCTGACGCAGGTCCTCACCGGACATGGGTGTTTCGGGAGGTTCCTGCATCGAATCGGGCGGGAGGAAACGCCCGGGTGCCACCACTGCGTGGATCGACCGGAGGACACGGCGGAGCACACTGTAGAGGTGTGCCCCGCTTGGGCGGAGCACCGCCGTGTCCTCGTAACGGCGATCGGCGGCGGCGACCTCTCGCGCCCGGCCCTGGTTCAAGCCATGGTCCGGGGCGAGAGGGAATGGGAAGCCGTCACCTCCTTCTGCGAAGCAGTCATGCTAGCGAAGGAGGTGGCGGGGCGTGAGAGGGAGAGAGCCTCACGTCCCAGCCGCCGCGGCGGTGGACGCCCCGGGCGTCGGGGGTCATTTGATGGCCCCCGGCCACCGTAGGCGCGGGCCTGTGGACGGTGAGTTGGGTATGCTCACCGTCCGTCCGTCTCATGACGACAGGCCGTGTCGACGGCGCGTTCGTGTTCCACGCGCGCCTCAAAGAGAGTCAGCAACAGCGTAGGGGCCCGCAAGGGCCGAAGCCTGCCAGGGCTGCGGGACTGTTCGAAAGAGACACCGCAGCCCTGGAATGTAACGGGCAACGAAGGAACATGGGTGGGTTTTAGTCAGTAAGAGTCTGACACTCCCTTCCGCTCCGCCCAGAGCGGGAGGGGTCATTTGATGATTTCCCATCCCCAAAAAAAAAAAAAAAAAAGGGTTCCTTTTTTACCATTTTGGTACGGAACCCTAAAAACATATGATAAAGAAATTAATATTGTTGTAAATATTAATAGTCTATCTAAATTCACTATCACAAAACATTCCAAATAAAAATTGTAGAAACAAATGTTGCTTTTTTAGCAAAAAATTACCTATTGGCTCTACATGTATATGTCCTCTACACGTGTGTATCCCAAATGTACGGCTGTTATTTTTGTTAATATTATTACTGCCCGCAGTTCCATTTTCCTCTACATAATTTGGATTGACATCACAGGGAACATTACTTTCCCCATAAGGTAAAAATAGGAAACATAATAGGTATATTATATGTACGGTTTCATGTATTGTACATGAAACCGTCGCGTCGGCAAAAGCTTGGTAACCTGTATTTATATCACGAATATCATATTCTCGTAACAATGTGTACCATGAAATTGAATAAACAGCTCTGACAGACAGACTGACAGACGAAGTCGCTCCATGGACGTTACTTTTTTAACCCTAAAATGATACTCTATTGTGATGCTCACTTTTGTTTATTACAGGGGAAATAGAGGTTTATCCCGAACCTGATGTAGGACCTGTAGGCCATTTTTTATTAAATACACCATTAATTTGCAACTGCATTACATATTATAGTTGTTTGTACACTTTCCAACATTTGAATGGTAATATAGGCACAAACTAATCGATTTTTAAACTTGTAGGTATAAAGTTAGGATTTCGGAATAATCTGAACTTTTAACACCGATGAATTTTCATGTGTATGCATCGTAAATAATAAATAACACAGATTACTTTCACCAGCGTTGAATAAACAAAGTACAAAATATCTATATATAATACACGTGCTTGATACTCAAAATAGTCGATAATTTTCATATACATTTTAAAGATTCATGTTCAATGTATGCTCCAGGTGTGTTATTGTACTAGTCAATTAATTAAAACGCCGAAATAATGGCCCCTTCAACAACGTTGACGGACTTTGTAAACAGATTTTTAATTAATATATTGTACGCTGTTATTAACCTCCCACACGCCCCTATACTGACCGTTTTAAACACTGATAATAATAAAGCCAGTTCTAATTAACCACTTCTGATACAAACGTATTTTTGGGCTGTCAAATGTATGAATTTTAAAATCAAGTCCGCTAACTTTGCCGGGCTGAAGTTGACTCACCAAGACATATGCGAAATACAGTTCTGTTTTCATAGCGACACCCTAAGAAAACAGTTAAATAATTGCAATAAACCTTAATAATTCCACAAAAACATAATATTAGTAGGTATATGTCAACTGTGGCATCTTTACTTTCCGTGAGCATCTTTGGTAGATAATAATTATGCACTTTTTCAGCTATTTCTTGATTTATGTGCCATTTAAAATAACAGCCACTTGTGACTAACTTCTGCCCAGCCAACTAAAATCGTGTAGTTTTTACTTAGCTCGTTTACTATATTAATAGGAAGAAGAAAACATTTTTGTACCACACCTACGGAAATAGGAAATAAATAATAACGCGTCATTTTCCGTGAGCTTTTTATAGCTTCTACGTAAGAGATGCCATTATGTTGTTTACAGAAATACACAATTTAATAATATTTATACATGTTTATTCCTTTCCCAAAGGGTACTAATGGGACCCTATTGCTAAGCCTACGTCATCTGTCTGTATAGCTTGCCAATTGATATTTTCTCAGAATACGTGTAAGTATGGCCGCTAGCCTGACGAATACCTAATAACAATAACAAACAAGTCAAAAACCAAGGGGGATCCCCATACAACAGGAACGGAACCACACTCGCACTCGACCGTTTTTTCAGTAGGTAATTTTACCAAACTGTACCTAGATTCTTGCATTTTAATAGATACTACGTAGTACTCTTCTTCCCTTTACCTTGCGTTTCTTTGGATCATCTTTGGTACAATGATTTTCAAAGAATCGTGTTGTTTCAATCATTGCCTAAGCACGAAACGTTTCCTTAATAAATATGTTCTTTCACGTTCAAATTCATCAAGCCAATCTCAATTCAAGTAAGGCCCTTAATAAAAAGTAATCTCAAGTTTCAACATTACATTTTATATCTACACAATGTTGCATGAAATGTTATTGCATTTTCGCAATAAAATAATCACCTTTTTGATGAATTTTACGTCTATACAAATGCTATTCACAGTTAATGATACATCATCGCTCAGGTTATTCATCAACGTCCAGAGAAAGTTTATTCAGTGTGACAATGAATAATATTTTCAAATACAATAATTATGTAGATACAACGGCAATGTTTACTTCCGTACTAATCTACTATTGAACGGAAAATCAATATTATTGTATGTGAAAAGTGTTCTTTATTATTGTGTATATTTCAAGAAAATCTCGCCATCTTTTAGTGTCAATAGGCATTAATGACGGAATCGGCAAATTTTTAGGCTGTTCTGTAAAGTAGTAAGTTTTAGGTACTCGATGGCGCAAGCATTTAAAATTTATAAAAATGAATGCTACGATTTATGATCAGCATGCTACTGCAACAGTAATAAGTATTTTGACTCCAAATCGTCAACTAACTTAGTAATTAACGGAATTACTTTCCATCCAATTAGTACTGCTCACAAAATCACGCTTCCTCGAAAATCCCACTATGGCACAATTTTCTCCTAGCTGTATTTACGAACTACTTCAATTGGGAGCAATTAAACCGAAGGTGGGTAGGCTCTGTCATTCGCCAGTCAGTCGCAAATGCATTGAGAGGGTTTCTTAGTGGAACCCATAAATAAACCGGTTTGACTGGCATCCGCCCCAATAATTAGGCGTAGTTATTTGAAGGCGGGAAGCAATGAAGTTGATGTATAGAGGTTAGAATGAGAAATCGAGGTAAATAGAGTCTATTAATGTGTTTGTGTAAGGCTAACGAGTCTTCACCCGAAGTCGTGCCCTCAGGGCTTTAGTAGGTGAACACCATCACGCTTGATAAGTTTACCACGTATGTACTCGTACCTACATGATTATCAATTTCACAGATAGATGGTTACATCTATGCTATCAATATAGGTAATAAACCAGAGACCTACGTACCTATTTATTTCTCAAATGATAGGTTTTGAAATAATATTTCAATTTACTGTATTATCATAAAATAATTGTACGTCTATTTGTACCTTTTTTCAGGTCCTGAAAAAAGAGATAAAACTGTTCAAAGATTTAAATATGTATGTATGTCTCTGTAGGTAGGTACTCTTCGCAAATAGGCGCGCATGAATGACAAAATGTACATAAAATAATGTATTTAAATAAAGTTCAAGAAATAAGGAAGCTCATGCCTGCTTCAAAATAAAATAGATTTGCAGTCTTAAATTCCAGTTCAGAGCAAATTGTATAAAGTTCGTAATTACGCCACCATAGTCTGAAACCGCTCGGTAAATAAATTTCCAGAAATATGTTAAACAACATTCAGTGTTGTCGACTTAAATCCCTTGCAATTGCAAAATGCGAACATAAGTTAAGGAAACGCTTTAATTTATTTATTTAGTTTTATAGCTTCTATTAAACAAGGGTTTTTAATTTAAATCAAACACTTTAATACAGATTTATAATTTTCATATTTTTGATAAAATGCTTGATATATAATTAATATGAGATTAATCGTTAATCTTTTACTATTTAATAAAAGATTAACGAAATGCGTTGCCATTTTTTACAGATCCATAGCCCAATCCATGTCCGTCAAGTTCGTACGTCACAGCTATTTTACTCAGAGACTACGGCACTGTATAGATGAAACTTCGCAGGGAAACGTCTTCTGTGAACTGTATATTATTTAAAACTAAAATACTCTTTGCTACAGAACCCTACAGTGTGCGCAGTCTGACAGGCACTTGGTCGTACATAGATACTCGCTATTGAATTTACCCGAGACCCAAATTTTTCAAAATTATAGGCAAAAAGTTTCGTTAAAAAAATCCGTTTTAATCCAAACCCTTCAGTGTCTATTGATCCTGACTTGAATATTCAGCGTACAGCCAGACCAATATTTTTTACACTCCAATTCGCATCCACCTTTCTTTTTCGTGACTGAACTTCTAAGTGCCCTTGAATATAACGTCTACGCAGGAACATGTTTTCAACCACGAAGCGTAGAATTTCTTATCCTCTAGGTTAATGAAACTATGCATCGGGTTCGAGACGCTTGTAAAAGTGGTGCTTGTCATAGTTCGTACAAACAACCTCTCAGATTATATCGGAACCGATAGACATAACATTTTAAGAGGAACAAAATGTTAGGAAGTTGGGTTTTTAAATTCTATATTCCGGATTAAGCGTCTTACAGAAAGACGTAGCCGGTAGCGGATAGTTGTAATAACAGTTGTAAAAAATTAGCGCTGGGTTGTGTCTATGCCACAGCAACAGCACAGCATTAAGCTATGTGGTCACTTTTTTGTCGCAGCAGACGTACCTACCTATTTACCTAGTTGTTTTAAGTTGTTATAAGTGCATATATATGTGACAAATAAATTATTGTTTTTTCTTTCTTTCTTCTTCTAAATCCACCACCGCAGGCATCGGTCTGGACGACGCTTTATGGGTTATATTCCTGACTCAGAATAAAGGCTCGGTTCGGTTCGATCGGTTTTAAAGCCACGATTACTGATACATATCTTGATCGTATACAAACACGTGGTTTTATGTGACAACCACAGGTATCTACAACAAAAAGTTCTTAGAAGCGGTTTATTGATTACAAACTCAGAAAATGGGGTACTGACATGCAACGAAGAATATCAAGATAAGATAACATTTTGTGCAGATAGGGTCATATCCCAAAGGAGGATGTGATATTTTTAAAAGATTTTTGCCTTAACTTCGGATTTTTCCCTGCGGTTTTCGAAGAGAATTTCAATGAATGTTGTAGTGTAAGATATAATCATATACAATCTCAACACAGTACCGTGTTATCAATTATGTATTAATTTAAGAAAATTAATGACAAGTATTATACGTAGTTTTAAGAGTGAAACTTTTCAAAATATCCCACAAATTGTGTATCTAAATGCGTACATAAAATTTAAAAATATGTTGAAATACATAAATATGCCTTGAATGAAGCACAAACGACGGTTTAATTATTGTCCAGTTATATTTATTGAACATGAATACATACATATATCTAAATTATATGTTTTAATCAGTTTTACTTTTATCTGCTGTCAGAACTGTGAAATATTACACAAAATACGTGAATTTGTCAACCGCAGCCATTTTACTGTGATTGATAACGTTTGTTTGTAACTGTTTTTTTGTTTTATATATTCAATTTTTTATGCGTCGAATAACTATTAATCATTTAATATGGAGAAACTTTTACAATCTATAATACTAATTTTAAAAAAATGAAATTTATTAGGAGTGGAGTCCGTCCCGCCGTTCTATCCAATCGATTTGTCATCAAACATTGGAATTCATCAAACGTTTACCCTTCCCAAGTAATACTCAAACGCGATATTCTCCTGTACGTTTCTTTTGTTTTCATAGCTTTGTTTCTCTATCTCAGGTTGTAATTGGTACGCGGTCCGGTACGCGGTTCGTTTTGCATTCAAGTTGACTTTCAATAGTTTACAATTACTCATCATATAAGAGCGTTTTTTTAATAATATTATCAAAATAATGCTGCGGAGCAGCACGTGTCTCTCGTATCAATTAAAAATGTTTTCATTCTGAAAACACATCAAAAATAATTATTTCCTTCTTGTGATTATAATTTTATTAATATTACTCTATAAAATCTTCATCTTTTTAGGGGTCTGTACCCTAAGGGTAAAAACGGAACCCTATTATTGAGACTTTGCTGTCCGTCTATGTGTGTGTCTCCAGGCTGTATCTCGTAAACCGTGATAGCTAGAGAGTTGAAATTTTCACAGATGATGTATTTATGTTGCCGCTACAATAACAAATAAAATAAAAAAAACAGAATAAAATAAATATTTAAGGGGGCTCCCATACAACAAACGTGATTTTTTTCCGTTTTTTACTCGATCTTAATAGAGGTTATAATATAGTGTCTAATGTTGTATAGATAATGGTACGGAACCCTTCGTGCGCGAGTCCGACTCGCACTTTGCCGGTTTTTTTTGTAACTTGGTCTAAAACAATGTGACTTTTAGAATTATACTAACTTCCGCCCGCTGCTTCGCTTGCGTTTTTCGGGATGTATTATATGTAAAGGTTTATTTAAATAATACATCCCAAAAAACACGGGCGAACCTTGAATCACTCTATCTATTTAAAAAAAACCGCAATAAAATCCGTTGCATAGTTTTAAAGATCTAAACATACATAGAGACAGACAGCGGGAAGCGACTTTATTTCATACACAGAGTATATAATTATATTAAACTATGTTACCTTTAGTATTGTTACTAAACTAACGACCTGCCCCTGCTTTGCACGGGTGCAATCTACTGATATGGCGACATGTCAAAGTATCGATATTTATGTGCTGTATCTAAGGTAATTATTAACGCAATGAACACATAAACCTTCCGGAATAAATTCTCTAAATGATGGTGAAAACTGCATTAAGATCCATTGTGTAGTTAAGAAAAAGTAAGCGGACAGACAGACATGTTTTATACTATTTATAGATACATTTTATTTTAGGCATATATCGCATCACCCGCGAAGAAAAATATATTTTCCAAAATCTCCTACGTTTTCCTATCGTTGGCAAATCCGTGAGAAGCCTATTTTCACTTTAATCTCATATTATGAAAACACGGCATCCTTTATCTATTGGATAGCGAACAAAGCTCACCATATTTTTTGATAACCGCCAGTAATCTCGACCAAAACCGGCGCGAGTCAACGAATTCTCGAGATACGTGAAGATCTCATTTGAGAGGGTGATTCAATTTTAATAAGCCCCTCTAAGCGGCAACTTACATTATCAAGTCTCGTTGCGACGTTTTACGCCAGTGCTCATTGTGCCAGCGATTTTCTTCAAAAGAATACTTATTATGAGAGAAAATGACGCGGAGAAAAATATTCCGGAGATTTTTTTCGCCCATTGTCCTTTTGTCAACGCACGGGCGGGTCTACTGCCTCTAAGATGCAGACTAGCTGTTTTGTCTATTCATATTTCTAAATTTTTAGCATTACTGTCTGTCTCCGATTGTTCATTTTGATGAATGCTTTTCATTGCAGGAAGTAATTTCTCTTTTGTTTTTGTGTCTTTGTTTTGTCTATGGAACTGACTATTATTTTTTAAGGCTGCATTTAATTAAGTCTGTACTAATATTGAATTTCGTACTGTTTGTTTTTTTTTTTAATAATGCCGGGAAAATACAACTACCAACAAAATAAATATGAAACTAATGAATATGGTATTGTAATTGGGCAAATATTACATTACATTAAACAACGGCGCCACATCCTTACTCGCATATCCCAACATTAGCATAGTATGCATTTATTTTATACCTCATAAAATCGCCGTAAAATTGTGCTCTAGTAAATATATGCACACCTTTACACGAGTCATGGCTTTCCATCCGACATATGAATATATTTGAATAATTCACATAGGCCCGTCTCAAACGCTTTTGTAGACTGCTTCCTTAACGAGCGAACGGATAATAGAGACCGGTAGCGTTATTTTCTAAGGAATTAGGTATAACGTGACTAATATTCTCTTGAAAAGGAGCTCAATTTTTCAAGGGCCAAAGGAGCTGACTTTTAAATTACATTTTTTTGGTTACTTTTCGCATTATTAATCATGTCTTACAAGAAACCTTATGGTACAATATAAAATGTGACTAAATCAGACTTAGGTAAGCGACATGAAGTCTAATAAAACAAAACTAAATACATAATAACACAAATAATCAAGTCTAGTCCAATCTTCTCATTTTGCATTCCAGACAGAATGTTGGCAAAGTTTTCATAATCCCAGAATATAATTCACGATCTTCATTCCTATTGTGAATAACCCAAATAGAGCTCGCGATCCCATTTGGAAGGCGTAAATGAATCTTCCAATTGTCGCCATTTGCTGGTGCCGAGTATAATCTCATTCTGTGTCGACTCGTTAAGTGCAATTGCACTACGCCAAATTGCATCCTGAAGTTGCTAGGTTTTCTTTGAACAAAAGAATGGTCGTCGCCTTCTTTTAGGGTTAAGTATTTGCGACGCTCGCACAATGGGTTTCGCTATGTGTTGCTACAATTAGATTGCTATCGCTGTTAGTGGAATAGCGTTGCTGCTATGTAATGGATGTTCTAAGTACTGAAGTTATATTGAAGTGGAACGTACTTTGTAGGTAGAATATACACCTAGGTTTGCTTAAGCTCATAATCCTAAGTTAATATGTTTCAAGTTAGGTTTATTTAAGTTGCGTAAGTAATCTTTAGTTATGTAACCGTATGTATTAAAATCACGCGTTTACAGACTAATTTGGGAAATATACTCAGAGGCACAATTAACCGTCCATCTAGTTTTTCTTGATTTTTGAAGATATTGTATAATATTATGCTATGTTGATATAAGATTTAATATAAGCTATATTAAAACATACTTAAGCAATGAAAACAAGTGTTACAACTTCTTAGAAATTGGATTAATCTGATATTCCAAAAAAACACGTTTTTATTAAAATTTTACAAAATGAAACATTTTTATTTTTGTTACGTTATTTAATTACCTTATTTTTTTTAATAATGTCAAATTCAAATTCAAAGTTAAGTCAAGTGTTACCTCTTCAGGCTCTAATAACTTCCTGGAGCCTGTTTAGAAGTCCACCCATGAAGTCTAATATCAGTTTCAGGGATATTGTTGCATTAGTAAAACCGCTAATAAGTGTTTAATTTTTGCTATAGTAGCTACTTAAGAAGTAACATTCATCGTGATAAGCATTATTTAACTTAAACAAACGTGGTGACACTAAACATAGGTGGCCGGTTAATTGTGCCTCTGAGGGCTAAGTTCACCGACAAGATAACAGTCCGATAAATTGTAAACGGCCGTTTAACATGACGTTTTGTATGGAAAAAGATGTGATAAACAGCCGTTTGTAATTTAACGGGCTGTTATCTTGTCGGTGAACTAGGCCCTGAGTGTCTTGATCTTCTAAGAATTTTATATTACAATATAATCATTATTGCATGCCTGTTTCCATGCAAACGAATCCGTTGAAAAGCTAGCACAATTAATACGCGTAAGTATATGAGAATGTCGGTTAGTCCGATATTCACATAAGATACTCGAGCTAATGGTAGGTAAATACGACAGTGTACAGCTTAGAACCGTAACAAATAGTGTTCCTGCTAAGGCAGTGGTCCGACCGCCGCCGCCGGCGAGAAAACGACTGACTATCGGCGATTTTCTCTCTCAAGAAACGCACAATAATGTAGATTCCGTGTAAACGAAAGAGATGCATATATTAAAAGTTGCTCTCTGACTGTTCACACTGCCGGCAACGACTCGTTTTACTAGTTTTTTTGCTGAACGACGAGCTTTCAAAAATAAACTCGCTCAGCGATACTCGTTCAGCGATGCTCTCTCGCTTGATCATTTCTTTACAGTGCGCAGGTTTGCACAGGACTGAGCGACCGCGGGCGAGTGGCGCGGGTAATCGCTCGTCGCACTTGCACACTCGCTTATAGCCCGGCGACAAAACTATCGAAACTACACTCGCTTTCCGCTGATCGCCAACTCGTTTATAGTTTTTAGTTCTACTCCTTTCTCGTTCATCGTCGGCGATCGGACCACTGCCTAAGGCAGGTAACTACAGAGACACTACAGTGTACATTGTATGCTAAACGAATTACATTATGCGCGAGATATAGTAGTTGTGTTATTAGTACCTGTAGTAATTAAAATGACTGTAATTTTATGAGTGCGATTTCAGATAGGGGGATTATGTATAAGCAGTTGCATTACTGGCTAAGAAAATATTGACCAGTGTAGGAAAGCAATCGGTAAATTATGCAATTTCAATACACGATCGAACGTAGAAAGTCGCCTAACGCGATGCAGCATCGAAACAATCGCTACATTGTGCAAAATAGATAGGTACAGCAATCGCACGCAGAAAGTTGCAAAAATGCGATGCAGACTAAAAATAGCTAGTCTGTTTTGGCCCTTAGAAACAAAATAATCCATTTTCGATCACGTGTCAACCGCACAAATGAGAATCGAAGTCAATCTGACGTCCCCAAAGCCATTTCTAATTCAATAAACTTTAATTTCCAAACTTTTATATTAGAAAAACAAAGAAGAATCGATTTTAAGTTTATACATTTTCTCGCAGGCTTTTTTCGTCGCATTTTCTTTCTTACATAATTTTGTCGCCTCAAAAGTTATGGGATAAGGGCTCAAGGGGACACTAACGACCGGGTTTTGTATAAGAAATGGGAATAGTCGGCAACATAAGTTTTTTTGCCTATGTTATACGGATAAGAATAGTACGAACATGAACACACCTGTAGGATTTATTCCGTCTGACTCATTGTCTTTTATTTCTCTCCGGAATATATCGTACGAAGTCGAAGATGGTCGAGTTTCTTATACCTACTGAAATTATGTTTGCTTAAAATTGTTAAATAAATGTAGATTATAGCATAAGTTACTTATAAATTTATTGTGTACCTTATAATACAGGATGGTGCAAAAGTAATGTCGTAATTTGAATTGGCTGCCATTTTGTTAGAAATGACAAAAAAATGATTGTGTTTTCATGAAAAGTTTATTTGAAAGTGTAAAATTGATGACATTAGCTCTTCGGGCGCGCGCACAATACACTTGATTTAGTCCCTAACTTCTTCACCTATGGAATAAATCTAATACTACCTACTATTGGTAATTAAATTAATATTTTAAGCTGCGTTGCTTCCCAGTGCTGCATCGCTAGTAAAAGCCGTTCGTGCACCTTTTAGAAACTTCCGATGAAAGAAACATAAGTTAGGGTCTGAGTACGTGTGAAGTAGAACATTAGCTGCCAGCAGGTATACAGATACATTAATATCGCCTTACCGTTTGTTCTGTTACTTGTCTCGATCTTATATCTAGTAAAGGGTTATTTGATTAAGGTTCACCTCAATATCTTTAGTTTTACTAAATCTACAGATATGAATGTAATTTTGGTATAAAACTACGTAGGTATGTGTCTACATTGATTATGAAATAGTGGGAATCAGATGAAACACAATAGGTTGCCAGGTAAAGGGTCTAACTCGTCTATCTACAAAGCAGCTGATAGCAGTCAACTTAGTTTTCATGTGCACCTTTTTAGCCATTACCATATGGTTTACCTCTTTAAAAAAATACAATTTTGACTACGTATTGAAGAGCTGTATTGGAAAAATCGCAAAATCACCTAAAAAAATGATTAAGACCAAAAAATCTCGAACAACTAATTTATTAATCAATTTAAATGGTTATTTTATACTTAATTTAGTGCATTTTTTGATAGGGAAAAACTTTTTAATCTTAGATTTCTCATAAAGATAATATATACGCCGCAATGAAACTGTTGTTCAATTTTTTATCCTGTTTTTGAACACGTTAGACAGTCTTCCATTCACTCTATAATATTGTGATCTGTAGGTTCATGTTAGCTTTTACAGGCGTGCGTGAATCGATAGAATTAGGTCTTGTCAGATCTCAGCACTAACGAATACCTACTTAGCCTGGAGAGTTTGCTCACTGATATTGTTCTTAGTCTTGCCTACTGTGTAAATATTATAACAGCGCCGAAAACCAACTTCACTAATATATTGTTAAGGTGCCGTAACGTAACACAGTTAATTTAGCAGCTCTTAATAACTCTTGTAACCGCAGGCATGAGTATAAAGGTAAGTGGATGGCAATTGACCTACATTACCTTAAACGAAGTCATTAGCAAATCAGGTAAATCGCCTCCTATCCTCTTCTTAAACGTTAATTTTGTGAGCTTTTAATCTTTATTATGGAAGTATTAATCAAAATTATAAGGGCACCGAATTAAATGATATTGTGACATGAATTTGGGGATGGGAAATCAATCTAAAATTGTCGACGGACGCCCCCCGATGAACGTGAATCGTTATTTGATCAGATTCACGAATTTCCTCTTTGAAAGAAAAGTAATGGTTTCTAAATTTTCTGTAATAAATTGTGTGCTAGTAAAAAGTCTGCTTCTTGTGAAGATTTTGCGGATTTTTTTTTAAAAAAGCTAGTACTGTAGTAGAAGGTAGGGTTAAAACACTTGCTGAGAAAAACACTACTAAGATATTATACGCATATGACTTAAGATATAAAAAAATAGTTGATATAAATTGTAGCAGTAAATATTTATTCCAATATTCTCGTAAAGATGCTACAGTAATGATAAATAGATAGGTGTAATATTTCAACGAAGCAATATACGTTTTACGATAATTGGGCCCTTCGTTTACGATGAAAATACAAACTTTTTTTAGATTGCAAAGCGTAATCCAAAAAGATAGGATCATATCTTTTAAAGCTAACATATGTGTAGATTTAAAAAAACTTGCCGAATTAAGATTGCAGTAATCCGTTTTACTCTGATTCTGTAAACGATGATCGCATTTTGTATTACCATATCTATTGAAGTTTACTCAAATTGGAATTTGCTCTTCAAAATTTGAGATCGAATTGATTTTATGTTTATAGAGGTTATAAAAATAAATTATCTTAGAATTTCGAATATTTAAACATATTATATCCATCAGTTGAGAGACGAATTTCGGTAATTCCTAGAAACCATAATTATCGAGTCAGGATACTTTCTTTTTTATATTAGGATTTAATAAATTCTAACTATGAAGTATAGGTAACTGTTGCATATCACCAGCGCGCGTCATGTAACCTTTATGGTCCTTGACCTAAGGTTTTAAATAATAATTATTAACATAATTATATATCATTAAAGGCGTACGTTAATAAACTCTCTGAGTTGTTTTTACGTGTCCATGTGGACACGCTAGGCATTATTGGGGTCCCTAAATACTGCATGGGCTTCTATACGACCATGTTTTAGTTACCAGGAAAAAATAAGGGTAGGTGTTTATACACTGTAACAGAAATTTTTTATCGAAAAAATAATTAAAAATAAGGTATTTCAAAATTATTATTTCCTTATTACAAAATTACAAAAATATTGGGTAAACGCGAGAAAATTCAATAATAGTCCATAGAGTGGTTGTGATATTCCATTACAATGACAATCTAATAAAATGGATAGTTATCTAAAGCTGTGTCCACTGTAGTTGTATTTTTCCAAATGAAACAGCAGCAAATAACTCCATTAAATGTTATTAAACAAAATTTCGGATTTAATTTTAATAGAAAAATTATTATCTATATACCTACCTAATTAGACTATTAAACTTTTTTTTCTGTACTTTGGTCGTTTATCAAATGTAAAAAATCTCGCAAAGTAGTCTCTAAAACCTTATCACTCTTTCCAGGGCTTTGCGCACGTTAAGCTGTTCATTATAAAGTTTTATCAAAATATCTTTCACCCTTTGTTAGAATCCTACTTCTATTACATAATGTAGGATGCTTGTCAAAACTAAAAATAAACACTATACATGCATACGTGAACTTACACCTTTTGCGCATGAGGGATTGAGGGTTGTAAAAACTCAGTGTTGAATTTTACCTTTTACTTTAAAAGCTGCCTTCTAACAAAGTTTAACTTATTGCAACAATCATAAATACCAGTTGAGAGATTTATGGTATTAAAAGAAAACTATAAAAATGCCACAAACAGTAACGGAACGGATTGAGAAAATCTTTTGATGCTTGGCATATAAGAGCGCAAGCTTTTTCAGTGCGTTTGTTAAGATACATAAGTTTTAATCAAACATAGTTATTTTCTTCTTTCATAATAGCATGAGTTATATTCATACATACGACCACATTAATAGTAGTAGAGATCTTTGTAAAATAGCTCGTCGGGGGAAGTACTACTACCATACATAATATTATTTTCACCAGCTGTAATGCTGGTTTGATGAGTATAGATGGCAGTATAATTGTAGGTACCTACTTGAGGCATTTTAATCTCTAGCATAGACAACGCATCTGGCATAATATGCTTCTAGTATTGCAGATGTTTATTGGTGGGTAAGCCGTGCTTATTTGCCACTCAAGTCATTTAAAAGATCCAAAGCAAGTCGCCCAAAATATGTTTCTAGGGCAGACAGAAAAACGGACAGTGATACTGTTAAGTATTATGTTAGCATCAAAAACAATAAGTATCGGTCTCTATAAGCTTCTTGCCACGTTTCATAATAGTTGGTGAAGTGAGCAAAATGGTCATTCAGAAATAACAAATCTGTTATGCGATTGAGCAATATCGATTTTCATAAGATTAGACAGAACGTGAAACAAAAATCTAAAAATAGACTGGGTAAATAGTAAAGAGGTTGGTTACCCCTGCGGTACGCTTAAAGGTCATTGTCTTGTTTTTTCGCCTTCCGTAAAACAGATTTTAGTTTGCTAGATGGCAAGGTGCGCCGGAGCCGTATTATGACGTATTAAAGCCATCATTACTCCACTGCGAAGACATGATGCTAATCGTTCCGTATAGCTCCATCTCGGTCTCTAACTGAAATAATGATGTATCTAACACGTCGTAATTCAACCCCAGGGCCCAGGACATACTCAAATTACGAGTACCTACGTAGTAAATGTCAATATTCTTTCTTTTAAAACACCCCAAAACCTATTAGACGTTATTTGGGGTTTTTACAAAAAAACATCCAAATACAAAATAGACTCCATTTTGACGACTATTTTCTATATTTGTTTCTGGTATAGTGGTGAACCAAATAAAATTGGGTAATAATAGGCTAGTTGCATTGTATATTTCATTTAAAAAATACCTTAGGTATTATTATAGTTAGCAATATATTTCAGAATTTGTTCTTAAAACAGCACGATTATTTTTTAAATCAATTTTAAAAATAATTATTTTTTATCTGCATCCAATGTCGCCACAACACTAGTTGCCATGTTGTTTAGAGGGTTTACGGTCGGTTGCAGAAAGATAATTAAATTTTAATGGAGGCATTACCCATACAATTTCTATCGTTAAAGTCTCCTTTAAAACTTAATGACCTTTTCTGCAACTCAGCGTTGGAGTGCTTGTGTCACTACCTGTAGTAAACAGTCAGTTTTTATTACACGAAATCCGCGAGTTTACGAATGTGGTGATGTCACTCATGTAACACAAACAGACAACATGGCGCGGTACGGAATTTTTATGCGTTCACAAATAACCCATTTTGAAAGTATTATAAAGCTTTTTACGACTATATTAGTTTATCTGTCGATCAACCTGATTCAGGTTGAAATAAATAAATTATGCTGTAAATTGAGTCAAAGGGTTATAAAATAAATCAATAATTTTAACACACATTTACACATGCTACACTCGTAAAGCGTAAATGGGTATACCAAAATATCCTAACGGTTGATTTAAAGCCCTTATTTTCAAAGAAACACACAAAATTCTAACTGTACAATATACAATATTCAAATAGATTTATTTGTACTACCATACATGTACTTGAGCACTTTGAATATTATGTATTCCCAAAATGTATTTTTTTTTAATTGCTGCTGAACATAATTCATACACATTCTGCAGCTAACTAGTATCTAAAACAAAAAGAGATAATAAGATCAAATAGATAAAGAAACATTGTATGAACCTACTTTGTAAAACAAGAACTTCAAAGAAAGCGTTACGTTGGCATTGCATTTATTATCTTTAACGCCTTGAAAGTACGATCCATCAAATTGAATTTCCTTGACCCAGAACGTCTTATATTCCCATCCATATTTCTATTGAAACGTAATATCAAAATTGTTCCAGTACTTGAGCAATTTCTAGTATCCCACACGTTCTGAAATTGGAAGTTGAAGCGAGTACAAACGACTGCGTCTTGAGACAGGACACGACGACGTTCCCGTACTTAAGGATATATTTTGTGACACAGTGTCACACAGTGAACCATCGAAAAGATACCTTGTCTCCGTTTTATAAAGAAACTTTTTTTAGTTAGATGCTGGCCGTCAACAATTCATTAGCACTACGCGCGATAGATGGTCAAACGGGTGCCCAACATTACCACGCAATCAACATGAGAGGGAAATATAGGTCCCCACCTCACCTCAGATCATAGATATGATCTGAAGTCCCCACTTATAGATATACTATATACTACTAAATATAGGCATGATATACTTATAAATATAGGTCCCCACCTCACCTCAGATCATAGATATGATCTGAGGTCCCCACTTATAGATATACTAGCTGTTGGAAATTACAAAATATCTTTCCCACGGGAACCGTACATTTTTCCGGGATAAAAAGTAGCATAAGCATAATCGGCCTTTAATGTTCCCACTGCTGGGACACAGGCCTCCTCTCTGTGAGAGGGAGTGGGCCGTATTCCACCACGCGGGCCCAGTGCGGGTTGGTGAACGTCGCATGTCTTCGAATTTTTGGTTCTAGGACATGCCGGTTTCCTCACGATGTTTTCCTTCACCGTTGAAGCAAGTAATAATTAATTTCTAATACGCACGTGACTTCGAAAAGTCAACGGTGCGTGCATGGGGATCGAACTCGAACCATTCGCCGTGGGAGGCACATGGTTAAACCACTAGGCTATCACTGCTTATCCCACGGGAACCGTACATTTTTCCGGGATAAAAAGTAGCCTATGTGCTATTCCAGACTATAATCTATTTCTGTGCCGAATTTTATCCAGATCCGTTCCGCCGTTCTGGCGTGATTGACTAACAAATATCCATCCATTCACATCACATCCATCTATTCATACATCCATCCATCCAAACTTTCGCATTTATAATATTAGTAGGTATAGATGGTATAGACCTGTGTAGACAGCAAAACTAATTTAAATTATAGGTATATAAAAGTAGGTACCCACTTATACCAAAATAACTAACTACGCTCCATTCCATGCACTCCATGCTGCATTTATCAGAATAAAACAGGTTGTTAACAACAACTATTTACGGCTATCGAAACAATTAATTAGGTACATTACATTTTACATACATTAACTTCAACAATTTGGAGCAATGGAAATATTAGAGTAACGTTAATAAGTGTGCTAATGAAATATTTGGAAGGGATTCAAAACGATCTCACTTAAAATTTTAGAAGGAAATCACCTCTCAAAATCCGTCTCACCATCTTGTGATAGGTTAAATAAAATGATGTTTGGCACATGGATCATTTTTTATTTTTTGTATTATCCGTTTATTCAGTTAAACAGAAATTAACTAGAGGTGATAAAACCCACGGTAACATAAAAATACACAACTATTGTAAACATTTCCATGAAATCTATTAAATTGCATTTTTTTTAACTAGAATGAAGTTTCCACAATGAGCTCATTTTCGGTGTAACGATAAATTGAATAGGTATAATAATATCTCTAAGAGAAACATGTGGAAACTTTTGTCAGTTTGCCTGGATTCTCAAGAAACCAATCTATCTCAAACTACCTTACAATGGCGTAGAGTTCTTCCATTTAGTAAATCCTTTTATAATACTTCATCAAAACGTACGCGTAGGTTTATTTCCTTGTAGTTGTTACGTGTAAAATGAATGTAGTAAGTAGGTGGTACAGTCACTAGTAAAAAGATGATTGTACCGTATTTATTTTGCGAAATACACAAGCGATTTTCACCAAATTAAATAAAAAAAAAAAAACAAATTACATAACTACAAGTTTGATAACAAGTAGATACAGAACGTACAATATCTCATATATTTCAATCAATAATTATAATTTAAGTGAAAACACTTTTCACTAAGTGTATAAATATGACCATACTTAGCAATAATAATAAAGACTTCGTGTAATAAAATGAAGAACACAATCTAACCGCAAACTATGCGGCTCTGTACATTTACCAAAAAATATAACTTCAAGGCACAGGGAACAGTATTTATATAGAAAGAGAGCAATAACATTAACAAAGGGCGTAGCACACACGTTTTATGTGACAACGGAAGTGCGTGCAACGAACGCAAGGAGACAACAGCTCGTATGTATACAGCCTTCCACCATATTTTTACAGTAAATGAGTGCTCTGTTCTCGCTTCCATAGCTCAGCCAGTCACTTATCTCCTTTATATGTTTACACAACATTACGCCATGTAAGAAAATGGTACTTTTACGCACAAAACGAGGCAGTTCCGTTGATTGTACGACGCCGTATTCTAATGACCATCTTAGTGTGAACATTTTGTAATTCTAGGCTCTTGACAGAACACTTTATGGTGATGATGTAGCAGTTTGTGGAGGCGTTTGTAAGTACTTACTTGGTTAATACTCGTAATAAAATTATTTAGGTCGCAAATGCTTGTTCGTATATTGGCGATAGAAGTGGTTACGTTTTATGAAGTTTTTTTCGATTACACAACAGCTATGGCTGCTATATTTAAGTAAAACACACCAATTAGTGTCGTAGGTATATGCATTTGAAACTAGTTCGTTTGTACTTCCATGTCGAAACAAAATAAAATATAGTTTTTTTTTCATGTCGTATACAATGCGCGCGACCCACAGGAACTGATTTAAGAAAATTGTAGGTAATACTAATTGCCACTTTGGGGTAATGTAGCTTACAATTTTTATTGAAAGAATTTTCAAAGTATTGTCGTGACGTGCCATTGCCATAAAAACATTAAATAAAAAGTAATCTTGTAGCAGCAATAGTGTATGAAAGCCTTTGCTGCATTATTTCAGCAGAATTAATATTCAAACATTTACGCCTGCCTTCGAGGTTGTTGATGTTTCTTAAACTAATTTATCCTAACGACTGCCGTAATATGGGGAAAGATAGTAACTGTAATTATATTCGGGTGAAAATCAAGTGAGGACTATCCTTGATAACTCCACTGGGTGATGTACAGTCGACCTTGGAAGTTAATTAACAAAGGCGTAAGTAATGTATACAGGGTGACTTGTAAATCCATACTATTTATTTTCAGGCACGATTATTGTTACAGACTGACTTATAATTTGTGTTGTTTGTTTTGGAACAATTTCGTTACTGTATTAGGTTATTATTATATTGGGTCTTAAGTTCAATGGTTTTTAGGTTTTAATTTATTTAAGTTTGATTTTTTTTGTAGTACTTACTATTTTTATTTTAGTTTGTTGCTGTAGCTTTTATTTTAATTGAAAATGATTATTTTATTGTTGTTAGAAGGTTTCCGACACTTGTTTAGTATTTATGTCAATTTAATAATCAGGCTGTACGTTTATGCATACAGAAGACTCCTAAAATTGTTGTTAATTACAAGTAAATACAGCACTGTTGAATAAATGAAAATATTGCTTTGTAGTACCAAGTGAAGAGTCAACAACAGTAACATGAATTAAACTATAAAAGGCACACACTGGTACACTGTCTTAGAACTGTTATAATAATTATGTCTTAGTTATATTTATTGTTGTTACGCAATGACTAAATTATTCTACATTAAAAGTCATACGGGGACATGCAACAGCATTTCAACGATATTAATATCCCGTTTGACTAAGTTTGGTAGTGTGACTGCAGAGCAATGGGTAGGGTGTAATTGGAATTTCCCATTGAGAAATTTTCCGTAGTAGACTGGAATTCTGGATTTGAACCCAGTTATTGGCAATAGACTCGCCCCCTAGGCCATATGAAACATAACAAGTTAAATGTGAGTTTAATAAACACCTCCATAATACACCCACATAATAACCTGTTGTTTAAATAAAAAAATGTTTGAGGTAACAGATGAAACATTTATTCTACTAGATAGGTACTTGTATAAACACTTTAAATCGTATAAAGACTTAATCGCTTCTCAGTGTGTCAACGGCCCATAACAGTAAATGTTATGGTTTTCTGTGCGTCGAGAACAATGTGAAAATCTTCTAGATTACCTTATGTTTCATTACTGGCGCAATATTGTATAAGTGGGAGATTAAACTGTCTGGGATATTTTTGTCTAATCTTGTTGAGATAATCTGAGGTAAGAGGATTTTTCCAAGATGTTATTTCTAAGAAAAAAATTACTATTTCAATTGAGATTTAAGTATTGTAGGTAGAAACGATCCAAAAGTAATATTAGGTATACATAATAACTGTTTCACTACTTTTCCATCATAAAGCGAATATGAAAGTGCTAAAATTAGCATTTGGGTTTGGCGCCGGGATTGCCGATAGATTTATTGAATTAGTATCAATAACATCATCGATAAGAATCATTAAAAAAACATCACCCACCTTTCCTACTCATTTTTATTTTATTTTGTTATAAGAGGAACAACAAATCTACATTACATAGTTATATTAAAAACATAAATTACAAACTAACAATGCTGTTCACAGATTACCATCAATTAATAAAACTATAAGCCGCTAGGAAATAAGCTGTAAGTGCTGTAACCCATTAGAGTATGTAGTAGGCACACTATTTTTGTTACAACTTATATTTTTTTCATTTTATAATATAAGTGTTACGATAACACTGAGCTGCTATTCTCATTTACAGTATTGAATTTTATATGTGGTACCATTGGTATTCATGACTTCTACTGATACCGGCTCATTTCGTAATAGCATTGCTTTTATCTTTTATAGAAGCATAAGACGGCAAATGTGGAAGAAGCGTGGCAAATGGTATGATGTTATCACTTATACAAAATACAATGATGGTGGCACAGTTTTACAGCCCGTCTGATGGTAATCGGTTACCGTAGCCTATAAAAAGCTTGCAATACCGGGAGCAACACCACGCCGAGTATGACTTAGTCCCCTAACCGACCCTTGCTCGAGCCAGGCCGCGCTGAGCCTGTAGATTTAAATATGTCCCTAAATCATATTAATCCGTTCCAGCTAGTAGCCCCTCCCTCTGGTTGTCCTTCCCCCAGCGATGCCCTAAACCGAAGTGCGTACCCCAGTAGGGGGTGCCCTTAACGTGTAGTCGCTTAGTTTGTAGTTTACCTTAGTTTTAAACCTGGCTGGAGGCATTTGTAAGTCCTCACCAGAAGTCCGCGTTAAGCAGTGACGGCTGTTAGAAGCCAACTGCGAGAGGCCCTGTCAAAGGGAGCAACACCACGTGGGCGCTGCCGAACCTTTGAAATTAAAATTTGCTGTTTCGACAGCTTAAGAGACAAACAATTTCCCCGCTGCCAATACAGTGCATCCGCGGAAGCTCTTGTTGACTTTACTCACCACAGAAACACAACACTACCTAAAAGTAACGTTATTCGGCTGTGGTATTCTGTAAGGTGGAGGTACTTCCCCAGCTGGACTGCACCAGATTTGGGCGACGTACGCCTCTGTGCCGTACCACTCTTAAAAAAAATCTCATACAAAGAGGAGAAAAGTATCGATCACGATTATTCACAGCTTGCAGGTGATTTCAGCCCTTTATGTGACATTACTTCCCCATTATTAATATCAACGTTAGCGATTAATTTTAATATTTAATGATTAATGAATTTCCAACCTTTTAATATGCGTAGGTAAGTTACAAGTTCTAACGTTATTAGCAAACACACGAGGTGATGTAACAGATTTATTATTACCAGCGATCAGTCTTCGCAGTGAAGCCGTCTCACGTCACGACAAACTGATACCGCACCGTGTCGGGTGATGGATGAATAGCTAAAACATTAATTTAAAACTTACACGGCCCTCGGTTTGAAAATTTGATAAGGGAACTTTGTGTGACAGCATTGAGAACGAGGAAATAAAGAGGGAATTAAAACGCGGAAAGGGAATAGGGTACTTGAACGCGTTTAATTAATTCTAAAAAAATCAAGTAAAATTAAATTAAAAGTACGACACGACGCACTCTCGCGTTCTCCTCATGGAAAATACGAATTAATGTTGGACACCCGTGCGTGTGCCCGGCTATCGCGCGGAGCGTTAATAGGTCACATCATTTGGTTTAGTCGTTCTCAGGCTAAAATAAGAATAGACTGGTGTCTGCCACGACCTTGTGTATCCTTGAACTTAATACTTATTCGGATTTGTGTAAGTATTACATTGAAATGCAATAGACGAATCTGAATGTGTTTCATAAAAAAATATCTAACCAAGTAAGTAATTTTATTACTCAAACCCAATTATACAGAAATAAATAATAAAATACATCGCTGAAAATAGTTCAAAGACGGCTTTTTAATAAAATGTTAGCTAATATTATATTAGTGAATGAAGGGTATGTAGTTGGTAAATCTAGGATCATGATTACCTTAAACGTAGTGAATCAGCATCAGTAGGTACCTATAATAATTAGGTACTAAAATGTTGTTTGCTGCAACTATTGAATTGCGAGTCACGATTCCTGGCAATGATACATTCTACTAAGAAAGACGATTAGATCAGTGTAACCCTTCAAAGAACAGAATCAAGAAATGGTTTGCTGTGCATTTGTACACAAAGTTGTTTACCATGTAGTCTTATTACTTTATGCGAGCAATCAATTCTATATAATATATTGGGGTAAGTATTGGGAATGGCTATACCAATTTGGGCGACAATAATGTTGTATTTTGTTAATGTTTTATTTTGCAAGTTTATCTAGATAGATGTCATCCCTAAGATTTTCTATTTTGAGACAAAAAAAATTATAGCAAAGCTCGGTCAACCAGGTACTTATTTAAACCATAGGTACCTGCAAATAGAAAAATAGCTTGATGTTTTAAAAATATGTTACAAATGATTTGCTTATTAAAAACTTTATTGAACAAGCCTTTAGTCTGAACTTTAGCTAGCAAGCTTAAAATTGAAATTGTTGTATTATAAGAATAAGACTTGAAACTACTAAACAACTATAATATTGTCCACAAAATCGGTGGCATTCAATTTCAAGAATATTCTCCTCCCAGTTACAATGGATGAGAAATTCTCAAAGTTTGCGATATCTATACGCGTCCAAACGGTTCGTGATCCCAGTGTAAGCAACAAAGCCAGTTGTATATTGTGGATCTCAATATTGTACGTGTTTTGAAGAGAAATGGATAACTTAAATGGGATCAGGTTTAGTAAATGCATAAGTAAAGTGACCAGAAGTGGAGTGCTAAGCGGACTTGCTCTATACATAAATATTTGCTGGAGTAATCTATAACGTTGTAAGCTTTATTTGTAGTAATTACTTTACTTGCTGCAGCTTTGATTTCATATAAATTTAATGTATAGTTTTTAATCTACTTTCAATTTGTTGCATGTATTTGAATTATATAAATATTCAGTTTGTTCGCTAGTCATACAACCTAAAGTTATATTACGGACATGAAAAATAACTAATAATAACTATTCTTCCTCTGACGCATTTACATGAGCAAGTCAGCGGGTTGGTAGCAGCCTAGCGGAGCTGACTGCCCAGGATTCGCCAAACAACCATTTATACACCGATTATAAAGGGGCCGATAAGCTCATAATTATGAACAATTTCTACTATGGTACCTAGCCTGAAGTACTGAAAGAAAGTCATTACCACTCGACAAAATGTAGGGATATCAGTTTTTTTTTTTGCCATTTCAATTCTAGTCTAATAGGTAGTAGAAATGGTTCATAATGATAAGGCCTCTTTTCGGCTATAAGACAACTAACATGTCACGGTATATTATCATTACTCGTGGAGGCTCTTTGTAAAAGTTATAGAATGACTATTTATAAAAGCAGAATTATCTCTAATATTATTTAATTTAGATAACAATTAAACTTAGTATTATTTAAAAGTTTAACAACTGTTCATTAATATTGAGTTTAATAAATATCGAAATCATTTATGAAACGTGTACGAGTAGGTACAATATTTTATTATAAACCCAGAAAATAGGGCCAACGTGTTGCTACTTATATAAAACAATAAACCCAAGAGAAGTTCCCTGTTTCTACTCAATATAATTAACAACACAATGCTTTTAATACAGAAGAGGTAAATTAATCACTGGTTTGTTCAAGAACAACTGTTGAGTACTTACAATTGTTCCGCGAACTTGAAGAAAGAAACTCTAAGAAAAGATTTCAGCCATTCCAGAAAATTGTTTTGATACCCCCTAATGTGGGAAATAAAGTGATTCCCTTTTTCAGAGTTCTGTGAAGAAAATTGAAAAACGAAACATTCATAGAATATTCGGTATTCCAAGTTGTAATAAGCAAGTTTTTGTTGTAACAAAATTTCAAATATTGCTGTGTAAATTGCATTTTGTAAGTTTGAAAATTGAAGTAGCTTGTCGTAATTAAGTGAACGAATACGCTTAACATTTAATATTAATTATGATCACATGAAAACTAGCAGTTTGTGCTAAAATGAAATAATTGATCACATAAACTCTGATAAACGTTAGTAAATTAAAACATGCCGTGGCCACCACAATTAATATTCAGTTTAATTAAATTATATTCATCAGAACTACACAAAGTTAACCTCCAATTAGAACTACATGTGACGTCATTCACAAAACCAAACAATTGTAGGTACTCGTTAATCAGAATTTCATTTGAATATTCAAAGCAATTTAATTCGAGGCTTGTCGCGTAAGCGCAGGCGACACTTTGATATTCTTTCTAATGCAATATACGGCACCAAAGATTTTATGAAGCGGCGCTTTAATTCGCTTTGGAGTACTTACAAACGCGAAGTCCACAATTTGCATACTAAATTGTAAACCAAATAGAGGCCGGAGAACATCTGCCTTAGATAAAACCATCCCGGTTTCTCAGTGCGAAGTCGTTTGCATAGCTTGCCTGCTCTCCGAAGATAAAAATGCAACTATCTGCTCGCTTTCATCGTTTTCGTTTTGTAAGTCTTGTTCAGTGCTTCTGTAAATTGATGCAACTATCCTAAGATAAGATTGTTGAGTTAATTGAAGTAGATGTGAACATGATTTAGACGTCGCAATCCGTTATATGTGCTGCACAGTTGTTTGTTAACAAAACACTGTTACAGTGATTGGACAAGATAGTAGCTTGTACATAAATTATTGTAGCTAATGGAGCTTAGAATTTACTCGAAAGAACTTTGGACACGTTACTTCATTCTGAGTCTAATTTACCTATTAATTTGTTTTCATATTTATGGCCGATTTCACAACCTACCTTTGGATAAGTTTCGTTTTACTAATCATCATCATAATATTTTAAGTGACAAATTGTATATTGTTTTGGTCTTGTATGTATTTCTATTCTATACCTACTATTATAAAATTGTAAAAAAGCCGTGTCTGTACATTGAAGATATTCCAGAAAAAATTGTCGGGATAGGGTAGGTACTGGGACGTAACCATGCTCGAAAATATTTGTTTTTTTAATTTTTGTATGTTTGTTTGTTTGTGCGCGCATCACGCAAAAAGTACTGAATGGATTTTGATGTGGTTTTCACAGTTCGATAGCTTGAGCTCCAACTTAAAATCTAAGCTACGTTTCATCGAATTCCGGCGGGAAGAACCAGAGATACAGCTTATCCACGCGTCCACGCGGACGGAGTCGCGGGCAAAAGTCTAGTTATACCTATAATAATAATTGGTTTCTCGGAAACGGCTCTGACGATTTGGATACAATTTTATATTTAGGTACTATCCCTAAGAAAATTTCGAGTGAAGCTCGGTCACCCAGGTACTCTACATTAATATTATAAAAAGTTAAAGTTTGTAAGGTTGAATGTATGCGAGATAATCTCCGGAATAATTTTTAGAATCAGATCAGTAGGATCTGATTTTAAAAATTATTTCGCTAAGTGCTAAAGGTTTTATCCCGAAAAAACGCACAATTCCTCTGGGTCACGCGGACTAAGTCGCGAGCAAAGTACTAATTTGGCTAAGAATTTCAAACAAATTCTGTCACATTTTTAAATGTAGTGGATAGTGCATATCCGGTTATAGGTTTAATTAAAACTAGTGTTCTAACTAAACAACAAAACTTCAAAGTTTACACCTTGTGTAAATTGAATTTTAGTTGCAAGTCTTTCTTGGAAACCGCTTGAAATATTTAAATGGTTTTCCAAAATATAGTTATATTCAAATTTTGTTTCGTATTTTCATAATCAAAGAAATATTATAAGTATTTTTCTCAAAACCAAATGCTTGTGTGTATCAAACGATAAATGTGCGTAAAATGTACATAGGTATTCATAGTAAGAACATTTGGCATATTTGGACCTAGGTATATGATCACAAAATATTTATTCATCTAATAATAAAAAATATTTAAATAAACACGACCGATAATATGAAAACAAGATGTATCTACCTAATAAGTGTAATCCAGTGTGTTGGAAATGATTTGGGTCCGAAAAAGGAAATGGCTTACCCTGATATAGTTGGCTGTCGGAGATAATTTCATCACCATCGGAACCCGCCAAGTAAATCAAAAACTATCTTTGGAAGATATAAAAGGATTATCTGCTCTTACTTCGACTTTAAAGATGTTTTATCTTCGAAGATGTTTTATCTGGAATTGAAGATCTAGTTTATTACGCTCTAGAAGAGAAACTGCACGTTTTTCCCGAAAGCCATAACCTAGGAGTCTTTAAGTCTAGAGAAAATGAGTTATTTCTAAGCAAGCGTGCACCAACGTTGACCGCATTATCAGAAACAGTGGTCAAACGCGAGTCTATGAACTATAAAAAAGTATTATTATATTTTTTTTATATGAATTATCCTGCACCCTAATTACATAACTCAGTTGCTATCACCATGGCATTGATTTGGACATCCATTACGCCGTATGTTTCTTAGTATATGCTCCCAATAACGCCGTAATGAATGTTGTTGAACTTTCAAAATGAAAGCCATGGTGATAAAAATTTAGTTACACAATTAAGGTGTTGGTTACCTAACTTAGTGACTGCAGACAATACCTTTATCTGGTTTGTCTGTTTTCATCAGTGAGCTACGAATCTAATCCAAAAGGATGTGATGTGGTTGATGATCAATGAATTTTACTTAAAGTTCTTTAGCCTTCTTAGCTTGTAAGCTAACTTAGCTTAACTTAGCTACTTGCCAAATAATGCCGTAAAATTTATATAGCGCTTTACTAGCACGAAGTTTTCGCATTTTACTAACAAAATGAATATTTATGACGGCAAATAATACAGGCACATACGTTAAAACTTTATTTATCTCGTAAAGAGGAAGGCGCGAAAAATAAATGTGTGCATACCTACCTAAGTTTGCTTTTTTCCACGGCAAAAATGTTAAACGCAGAGTGCACTGAAATACTTAGTGGACTCAGTTTTTTTCCTAAAAATATTTTGTAGTTAGTATTTTTAGGGTTCTCATAGTTTTTATTTTCAAGACATTGTCGAACAAGTACGCCACTGTTTTCTTAAGCTACGTTTCTTGTTTGTTCTTCTTTGTTGAAGTTGTATTTAGATTCAATCAGTCTTAGTTTCAGAGTCAGACCAATATAGTAATAATATTAAGATAGAGTATAACTTTATAATAAACTTCAAATAGCCAGACCTCGGATTCAGGTTGGCCGAAGCAAGAAAAACCTGCTTAGGTGGGATTTCATAGAGAACTCTTGGAGTGTATAAATGTGGTGAACCCTGATACAGAAACTAGGACACTACTTACAATGTAATACACGTACCTAAGTCCTGAGCTGATACAATTTAGATTACCATCGACACGCTAAGACGCTAATAATACCTCAACATTTCATCGAAATTTTATTTGCAAATCCAATATCAAAATCTTTTAATTTCCCACCGTTACTTAGTATTTTTACTCATTCACAGTTCACAGCAAATTACGCTGGACGAAGATCAACAGTGGCAAAAAAGAAGAAAGATTAGTTTCCGACTTTATCGCGTGTTAAATCGACGATCCGTTGCACGGGCGCAGACAGATTAATCCCGCTTACATAAGACTTTTTTCACATTTCAACGGTATTATGCCAACTTTTATCCAATAAATGGAACCGTGAAGAAACGAGGAATGAAAGTGGTTTTATCGGAAAGTTTGTGGCCCATGGAGAGCGAGGATGTGACATATTTCATGATAGTAATGTGGTTTCCATGAACTTTGAGAGGCAATCACCAAAAACTTTTGATGTGCTTAATCTTCTTGTTATTTGGTGAAATGGAAAGAAAAATAACCAAAAAAATACGGTCAAATTCTCTAGGTAAAAAACCAGTAGATACCTACAACATAATATTTTTAGTGTGAGTTAATTGTTTTTATTTTATATATTTCAAGATTTTTTGAAGTACCGTACATAATTTCGAAAGTTATTCAGGACTATCTATATACTAGGAAGGCAAATCAGACAGCCCAACAACTTAAAAAAATAAAATTTAAGTGAATTCATTGAAAGATAACCGCAGATAAATCCAACGCCGGGTCGGTCATATTCTCGGCTTACCTTCACCAAAAAAGGTAATAAAGCTTCTGACCCTCGCATTTCAAATGTAAATCTATCCCGTCGGCTTGCAGACATTTAAACATTTATTTACTTGGCTATTGGACGAAGTGCGACCGACTTAGGTTCAATCTCAATTCTACAGACCACCAAATAAAAAGTTTAAGGTTCTTTAAAGCAATAAAAGTGACTTTCCGCATTTTGTTTGGAGTTAAAACTGGGCCACAAAGATGATAACTCGATTTTGGTCAAATTTTACTACAATGACATTAAAGTCTCCAAATTTTGTTTTGATCTAATTTGGGTAATTCTAACTTGCATAGAAATGGTAGAATTGTGTTGTAAAAATCTTATATCTCAAAATTCATCTGAAATTTTTTTGTCCAAATATGATAAACTAACTTCTTATGGTGGGTAATCCCATCATTACGGTTGAAATTACTTTTTTACTGTAAATTTTTGATAACTCACATAATAATATAACATCTTGGTTTCAAAATAAAAATAATCTTTAAAGTGTCATACTGAAAAAAATAATTTTTGTACTTATCATGTTTCTCTCCGACGTCACAGAATATATTCGTGAATACATTGAGGATAAAGGTTTATTACCCGGCAACGGCGTAAACAATGACTACTTTCACCTTCCAGCTATAAAATGAAATGAATTAATAAACCTGCCATATTTTCTTTTAGAAAATATACGACTAGGTACCTACTATTCGTTTATTTTCTCACTTCCACGTGAAACAATCAATTATTATATATCAAATTATTGTTATTAACCCTTTAACGAGCAGTACGAAATACGCGGATTTTTTTGGTTTAATGAGTGTTGACGTATCTAAGGGTCTCTTGGAAAACATTTATGAACAATTTCACCCCCCCAAATACTCCTATTTACTTTTATGGGGGGTGGCAATATGTTTGCCTATGCCATGTCACGTTATGTTTTTTGGCAAAATAGTTGCCAATGCCTGTCGTAAATTGGTTATGTTTTGTTGTCAAAGCCGTACTCAAATCCAATTTTATAAAAATAAAACAATCCCAAACATTAATCAATTACAAAAAAGAAACAAAATATTGCATTTGCAAATATTTACCAAAAACCACTGACCCATTCAAGCAAAGGCAACTATTTTGCCACCAAAAGTAAGGAAATTGTAAGTCCAAGTTTTACGAGTCATTATTCTAAAATTGTTTATTTTTTTTATGAATTATGTTGTGATTATAATAGTATGGTCAATAATTATTACAAAGACATAAAAATACTTTAATTTCTCATGGCTAAATTCGAGATTCAATTGGATTTATATGCAGCAGCTGAAAAAACGCATCTCAAATCGCACGTGGTGACACTAAATGTCAAAAGATACGTCAATCACTCAAATGAATGAAACCAAACGAATCTTATAAAGTTTTTGGGTAATGGCACGTGAAATAAAATTACCATTCTGTTGAATCGATTACGCGCCACATTCAAAATACTGCGATGGCAAATATTTTGCCAGGGCCCGTCAAAGGGTTAAAAAGTATAATGTATAAAAAACTATCTATTTGATGATGAACTTACAGAATATGTGCTCAAATTATCCGTCTACATTTTTAAAAATACTCGTAAATAAACAAATAAGTACCTACAATAAATAATCGCGTAAGCTAAACTAGCTCTTTTGTTTAGTTCAAAGAGCAATAAAATTGTAGAAATCAATGAGTTTAAAATAACTTCGTCGGAAACTGAAGTAATAACAATATTTTAGTTTGTCGTTTTTGTTTTCATATAATATAGGTACTTCCTATTTAATCATGTATGAATTAATATAAAATAATAATTCCGTTTTTAAGCACTTTTTGTCAAAAATATGTACAGAAATAATAACAAGTTTCTTTTTAAATACGTTACATTGTCATTTTTTAAAGCTTACAGTAATATTTTCTTCTTAATATATTTTGTAGCGTCATCTAGCGTCCTAAAGCTATTGTGACCGTCAAAAGTTATTGTTCTTTCCCTCGGGAACAGTACTTTTTTCTGAATGAAAGGTACCCTATGTCCTTTTTTGTATACCTCTAACAACGAATATGCAAAATTTCATGACAGTCGGTTCAGTGGTTTAGGCGTGAAAAGGTAACAAACAAACAAACTCACTTTCGCATTTAAGAATTTTAGTTAGGAAGTCCCAAATACTAGGTAATGTTCTTATACCTTTATTATCAAAAATGATTTACTTATACAAAAACATTTTGCTAAGCTTTGAGCGAACTGTAATAAATAAAAGGCTGTAATAGTTAAGCAAATAGTGTTTATTATACCTTAATTGTACTTTCTAAGTAGACAGGCACATACTTAAAGGAAAAAAGTAAACAGAAATAATGCGCAAAATAATTTGCAACTCCCATTACGAAAAAAACTTTGTCTATAATTTTATATTTAATTTGTTCGCGAGGTGATTTATGCATCAATTTTGTTTAAAAGCATGATTTACAAACACAACTTCTGTGTGTAACTTTAACTTACTAACTTTCTGTAACTATTACAGAAAGTAAGGCCCGTATTCCAGAACGATACTCGAGCACCGATCTCTGCTTGAGCATAGATTGAAACTAGTTCCAACCAATCAAATGGCTTTAAATCTATGCTCAATCAGAGATCGGTGCTCGAGTATCGTTCTGGAATACGGGCCTAAGAGCGTATTGCGTAAATTTATGATAAGCGAGGAGCAGAACAAAAAAATGTTGTCAGTTAAAATATGTATTTTGATAAATTTATTTGATTTCGCGCAGGAGAAGAATCTTGTTACCAAACACACTTTTTTTTTTTTTAAATGGCCTCTCGCGGTTGCCTTCTAACAGCCGTCACTGATTAACCGGTCATCTGGTGAGGACTTACAAATGCCTCCAGCCAGGCTTAAAACTAAATAAAACTACAAACTAAGCGACCACACGCTAAGGGCACCCCCTACTGGGGTACGGGCCTCGGCTTAGGGCGTCGCTGGGGGGAGGGCAACTAGAGGGAGGGACTACTAGCTGGATCGGTTCATTATTTTGGGTCGAATTTAAATCTACCGGCTCAGCGCGGGCTGGCTCGAGCAAGGGTCGGTTAGGGGACTGAGTCATACGCAGCGGCAGACTCGGGTCTTGATGGGGACGTCGCGACGGGCCTCGTCGGCGAGGTCGGAATGGTTACCAAACACACGAGACAGCCTGACTTATATTTCAACTAAGATTATTTTTACACATGCTCATGATGAGCCGCGGGCGGAAGCTAGTTACATATAAAAGAACTAATCGCGTTTATGTTCCTCAATCACTTGCCAAAAAAAGTAATAAATCTAATACACGAACAAGATGGAATGCCATTTATTTTGGTGGACCGAGCATGTTCCCTATAGGAACATGCTCGGTCCACCAAAATAAATGCTCGTATGTCGTGTATATAGTTCGCGTTTCATTTACAGCTGAGGCAGTAATTGATCAGCCGCACAGTTTTGTTCTATAAATATGCCAGCTGGACTGTCTAGGCCCAAACGTGACTGTGTAACTGGCCTTTACACGACAAACCGTTAAACGAGGCGTAATGAACGTCTTTGTTTATAACGCTGCGTAAGATGTCTTTTTGTTTCCCACAGGAATGGATAGCGAAGCGTTTCCATTTACGTCGTTTCTTATTTAGTTTGTATAGAAATTGAATCAGGAATGATTGATAAATCAGTCACCTTATCAATCATTCCTGATTCAATTTCTATGAAGAGAAGAGAAAAAACATGGTAAGTGCAACAAAATAGAATGATAACTAGAAAATAAATATAATAAATACTTAGACACTTAATATAAAAATATGCTTTATCAAGAGAAATAAAAAAAAACGAATAACAATACGTTGATGGTAAAAAACAATTCCAGCAAATCACCGCATTCCATCGAGATGTATTTAATTTATCATTTAACTGTCAACAGATATTTTTATGGATCTGAAATAATAACCATCCTAGCATACCTGTAACTGCAGGTAAGTTAGAAGTCAAAACATAAGTTACCATGTCACGTAAAACATTGGGTTTTAAAATAAACCATGTTACTTTTAGTTTGTAAATCTAAAATCAAATCTATACTCTATACTAATATTATACAGAGGAAAGATTTTTTTGTTTGTTTGTTTGTTTGTACCGAATAGGCTCCAAAACTACTGGACCGATTTTAAAAATTCTTTCACTAATAGAAAGCTACATTATCACTGAGTAACATAGTATACTTTTTATCCCGAAAAAATGCACAGTTCCTGTGGGACACGCGGACGAAGTCGCGGGCGAAGTGCTAGTAAAATATACATAAATGCGCTGACGAAATTAGATTTCAGTGATCGTGCGTGACTTGAGCGATTGAACTCTTTCATTAGTTACGCACGACAGACGAAATCTAATTTCAACTGACCATAAGTCCCTTGACAGCTATTTTCAACTAAATCCGTTAGGCTATCATTTGAATATGTCCCATAGCGCCCACTCGAACACGAGGCCTTAACAGCATTAGTGCCTACTAAATAGCCGCACTCAAATTGTAATTGATGGTAAATGAGCATTTATTCTAATCTACACTCCGATGAATGCCAAGTTTTAAATTGTCCTCTGTATCTTGAGGTGAGAGGCTAGTATAACATCCTACACGCTTACGTGTCTGTAAACATCAAATATGTCAGTTATAATCTTGTAAGGTCTTAACGCTTACCTACGTACCGTCTTATGAATATGTATGGTTTGAAACCACCCACGCTTAGAGCCAGTTGCACGTGCATCATGTTACAGTTACATGTAATCGTTAAACATGGTGGTCTGAATTTGTAACCCTGTAGGTACGTAATTGACAATTTCATACACAGTAACAAAACTAAGTACTGATGGTTTGAAATAAGCTCTCTCATAATTATCTATGAAATAACCCACCCTTTCATGTTAATTATGCAAAATTTCTGAACTTAGAATAACTTCAGTAAACCACCGTTCATAACCTTTGACATTGGCAGCTTTGAAAGTCAGACTAGACATAACTCTCACTTACCACTGTTAGTAAGACTGTGGATATACCTACTACCTATAATGCGTTCTACCTTTGAACTAAAGCAAATGAGATGACTGGCTATGCCCTGGTACTCATAATGGTTTTAAACTTAACATTAAAGTGAACAAAAGTTATCTTTTACGCATTTGATATCATTAATTTTAATTCGACTAACATACTCGTAATTATCGCTAACAGCTGAATGGATATTCCTGGAATTTTGTTGCATGTATTTCTCTGGGTTACGGAGGCAGAATGGTTTTTGGAATTTATGCGCAAAGTGCGCTATGTTCATAAATTCAAACACGTCTGCACATAAGATTTGGTTGCATAAAAGCATGTTTTGTATGATACAAAATCTATTATACTTCTTTCGTTGCTAGAAAAATAATTTAGGTCTTGCCCGTTCTAAAATTTATTTGTTTTTTTTTTTTCTGTTCTCAATATATAATTTAATTTATTGAACCACTGAGAGGACTTTTTGCAAACAATACATTTTTAGTGTGTTCACGACTAAGTTACTTGAAAGGTTAAATACTAGAAATATTAGAAGGTTACTAAGTACCAGCTTCGAGTATTTTTATATGCCAAAGCATTATTTTGTGAAAGTATTTTTTTTAAATCTCACTAGAATAAATTTCATTTCATTTCATAAATATTAGGCTTGTAATGTACTTAGTGTGGATTTTTTAGTAAAACATTGTTGTAAATAGAAGAAATAAAACTATGTATGTATTACAAACCTCACTATAAAACGCACACTACTTAACGACGCTTGAAAGGCAATCCTGACTAACCGACACAAATTCGTAAAATGAGTTAAATATATCATTCGAACCGCCAGATTTTTCTGCGTCGTTTGGTCTAGGTTTCATAGCTCTACGACGAGCTTTATTGTCGCTTAGATACTGCGTAATTTTGGTCAAATCTACATTTTGTGCTTACTAAACGACCAAAAAAAGGTGATTTTTAGAATATCCAGCAGTTACGACATTCTAACAATTAGGAATATGAACTTAGTCAGTTTTTCATGTATTGACTTTTTCATATATTTGTAATTACGTATTTTTACTTGTAATGAAATTATCCTTTAAAATCACTTAGTAGATTTTACCTACACAAAGCAATTGTAATTTATCTGGTTATGTATTTTAATTTGTTTTTATATTTTGTGACAGTGTCATTTGTATAAGTTAACCTGAAATAAAGTGGAAGAATATTAGAGCTTACATATTTTTACTTGTAAAATATCTTTGCCCGCGACTCTGTCCGCGTGGACTACAATGAACTGACCAGTTTAAATGACCTCCTTAGTGTAGGTTGGCTAGTACTACCAAGAGGTCAAGCTGTATCTCTAGTTTTTTTCAGCGGAATCAGATGAAACCTGACTTAGATTTTAAATTGGACCCTAAGCTATCGAATTGTGAAAATCACATCAAAATCCGTTCAGTACTTTTTGCATGATGCGCGCACAAACAGACAAAAATTCTAAAAAAAATCTTTTTGGGTATGGTTACGTCCCAGTAGGTACCCTATCCCGACTGCTTTTTAACCGACTTCCAAAAAGGAGGAGGTTCTGCATTCGGTTGGTTTTTTTTTTTTTTTTTTTCATGTATGTACACCGATTACTCCGTGGTCTATGAGCCGATTTACGTGATTCTTTTTTCATATGGTAGAAGAAGCTCGCGAGGTGGTCCCATATAAATTTTATTAACTTTGGTTGAGTAGATTTTTAACCAGGTGTAATAAATGGTATTTTTGGTGTATCTTGATGACATCATGACGATGATGAAAAAGTGATATTGTGTAGGTACATGAATTCCTGAACGCAATCGATCTCGATATTATGCATACATAACATCACGCCGATATTTCCCGCAAGGTTAGACAGAGGTGTATAGTACACACAATTTTTTCATGCTTAAGTCGCATTTGATAGAAGGCTAGGGAGCGAGCCAATTGCTATTACAAACTGAAATAAAAACACTGTTTTTAGGGTTCCGTAGTAAAACTAGGAACCCTTATAGTTTCGTCATGTCCGTCTGTCTGTCTGTCTGTCCGTCTGTCCGTCTGTCACACCCTCGTCAAATCTACAGTTCATAACCAATTTGTATGAAACTTCGTAGGTAGATGTCTTTTGTAAGCCGCCATTAAGGCCTATAGTGAAATTACGAAAAATAAAATTATTAGGGGGGTCTCCCATACATGAAACTGAGGGATGAAAAAAAATATTTTCGCGCACCCCACCATATGGGGTATCATTGGATAGGTCTTTGAAAATAACATGAAGGTTTCTAAATACTTTTTTTATTTAAGTGCATATTGAGTGAACTAGGAGCTCCCAAAGTCGTTAACAATGTGTCCCCCCCCTGTAATTTTCCAACCGCGCTATCGAAACATCTGAAAAAAATCAAGCTTATAGCACTTAATAAATACTTTCGATTGAAATTAGTTTGAACAAGATACGTCAATAAATTTTTGAAATATTCACTATTTCCCATGTTGAGTTTGACAGCCGTAAAAATAGTAATATTTCATAATAATATTATGAAATACAAACTTGTATTTGCGGTCAGAACACTGAAATATTTCTTGCTACGGAACCCTACACTGTGCGCGGTCCGACACGCTCTTGCCCGGTTTTTGTTTACTGAAATGCTCTCATCCACCAACATCTATGAATATAAGTACCTATTTAAATTCGTGGAAGTAATTGATCTCAGTAAAAGTACATAAATGATTAAAGTCGCTCTGTCCATGATTTTATGGTACTTTATTGTAATAAATTAACAACAACAAAAATGGTTATACTACACTAAAAAGATAAAAATAAAAACAGGTTTAAAAAAAAACCGACTTCCAAAAACTACACTAAAAACTGTGAAATAAAAATGTTAAACTTCCATAAATAAAAATCTAAATGTATATTGAAGTCGGCGGGGCCTAGCATAAATATAGGAATGAAAGGAAATTTTAATTTGTCGAGGCGCAAAGCAAGCTGCACGTTCGCTGCACACACTGCGCACGTCCTTCCTGTTCAAAAGCTGAGAGGTAAAAACCTGAAGAAGAGGCCCCGCCTACTTCAATATACATTTAGATTTTTATTTATGGAAGTTTAACATTTTTATTTCACAGTTTTTAGTGTAGTTTTTGGAAGTCGGTTTTTTTTCTGGAATATCTTCAATGTACAGACACGGCATTTTTACAATTTTATAATACTTAGTACCTAAAGATATCTTTTTTATCCTTAGATATTGAAATTGATCTCTGACTGAATGTTATGTCATAATAAGTTTCTTTATTAATTTTGTATGGTTGGCACTACGTAGCGTATTTTCTTTAATTTTCAATAAAGAAAATATAATAATCTATTTCATTTATTGTCATGCATTTGTTAATAATTTACCTAAGTATACAGTTCTTAGTTAAATGTCGGTTACGAAGGGAGGTTTGGGGTAATTTTAATAACTAAGATACAATTTCCACAGTCACAAAAATCATTAAATGATGCTTAGGTAAATTTACTTGATGTATTTTAAACTATCAGAACTTTTTAGATCAGTGTTCCTATTTCAAAATTCTAAACTAAATAAGTTTACCTATTTTTACATGTTACTGTACACACTGCAGTGACGATTTAGATAATTTTACCTGTTTATCAAATCAGGTAAATTTTATCTAACCGACACAAACTGGTGTTTGTGGTTTTTATAAGTGTCAGGTGTCTTATTTTGACAATTTGGATAGCTGTAAAAAAATGATTTCTACGAGTGTTAACATAATTTTAATCGAACAATTAGGTGATTTTTTATGATTTTTTTTTTTAATATTTGAACTTTAAATCACTCTCCTGTAAAATTTACTCAATGTCGCTTAGTAAGGGTTGCCTTTCAAGCGTCGTTAAGTTTTTGGAGTTCTACATAGAAATAAACCTCCGTTGACAGAGCACGGAGAAGTTGCGACAAATGATCGTTAACTTTCACTAGCCGTAAACTTGTACTTGTTCTTGAGGTAACTTTATACGATACATTGTTTTTATAAGATTTCTTTGAGCTTTTTGTAGAAAGTCACACTGTGATTGCTGAAGTTCAATATTGAATTTTTGGGTTGGCATGTGTAAAAATATACTTACAGTATCACGACTCATTTGACCATATTTGTCAGTGATAGAGAAAGCAACATAAAACAAGACCCTTCCAATACAATACCTCAGTATTTTGTCACAGTACGGACTGACATCACTTTGCCAAACTGTAGAACGTTATGATACTCTCTGTTGCACTTTTTGAGGTTACATCCATCTTTATTAGTAAGCCACAGCTTCAAGTCTGACGTTGATTAATATGTACTTATTAATAAATAATTATAATTATCAAACTGTCTCATTGGTGTGATGGTTGTAATCAAAACTAGTGAGTCGTCCGGGCTCTGCAGTCTCGACATAGATAACGATCGCTTTAAGACCGAAATCGGTCGCTATCTATGAAAAAATCTATAAAAAAGTACGGCGGAACAACCATTTTGGTCGTAAAGCGATCGCTATCTATAATCAAGACTGCAGGCCCCTGGGCTTGATGAAAAAAATGTTCCCACTGCACTACTGGAATTCTGGACTCCTCTATGCAAGAGGGAGAGAACCATGATAGTCCACCGCGCGGGCCCAGTGCGGGTTATAGTAATTTATTTATTTATTTTAAATTCGGAAAAATTCTATTAGGTTTATTTTTTGGAAATTTTCAGTAATAGGCTCCCTTTTATTACATGGTATTTATAACTAGTGAAATGTGCGTGTTCTTTACAACTCTACGGTTCGTATTACAGAACGATACTCAAGCACAGATCTCGCCTTGAGCATAGGTGTGTCCATTTGATTGCTTGAAACTAGTTTAATTAATGCTCGAGTCTTGTGTTTGGTTCTGTAATACAACCCTTCGTGTCCTCCCTTTGGGGAACACAGGCGTGAATTTAATACTATTGTCGACACACAAATTAAAAACTTTATCATCGGTATTGATATTATCATACCTACATTATGTGTCTATGCCATTATTCACTTAAACATTATACAATAAAGTGTTCTGACCTTTCAATATTTAATGAACTTAGGGCCAAAGCAGACTAGCTACATTTAGCACAGGCAATCGGTTTTGGCGATTTTCTGCGTTCAAATTCAGATTGTTGTATCAAAGTCGCGCGTTTTAGCTATTGCTTCGATGATGCAGCGCGTTTTGGCGACTTTCTACGTTCAATTGCTGTATCAAATGTAGAATGTAGCCCTCAGTCGTAACTGGCGTTTGGCGTTTGTATGTGTGAGGATAGACGCGTTCGAACGCAGCATCAAGATTCCGAATAGCAACTAAATCGCCAATCGCTAATGCTAAAAGTAGCTAGTCTGCTTTGGTCCTTAGTATTGATTTGTGCCCGGGACTTTATTTCTCCCGACAGGTTGATTGATTAAAACGATGACTCTACGCTTACTTTCATAACGAACACTAGTAATTACCAATAAATAGGTATATTCTCTTTACATTCATATACAGTCTTGGAGAATGCTTTTGTAAAAAGGTGGATTAAATTAGCTTTGAAAATGTATGAACTTTCCATAATTTTAATATATTTTTACTTGTGGTAATAAATCTTATTAGCAGTGTATGCATAGGTATAGTAATTATTGATTATAAATTATAATCTAATATAACCAGACCGCAAATATCCACTACGAATATTTCCTAAAATTAACCCTCTAAAGTACCGCTTCAAATAATTTTCCTTCGGGGAATTGCCATACCATTTTGGTAACCGCAATATGATGTTCCCAAAATCCGGGGGACCGAGACGAAAGCTTTGCGTTATTGTGATCACGCAAGCGCAGCATTTGCTGATCCAACTACTTTGACGACTTACCTACACGTATATTGTACTAGTTGTTCCCCACGGTTCCACCCCCGTTACACAGCTCCCAAGGGTCATAGCGTGATGTGATCCCTATACTATTCCTTATGAATCTGGCTATCATACCTATACAAAAATATTTTTCGAATTTGACTGGTAGTTCTAGAGATTAGCGCATCCAAACAAAGAAACAAATACTTCAGCTTTATTATTATTACCTATATTAGCATAGATTTTCTCTCCACCGTTGAGTGGTCACACATGCTCATTGGTATAATTAAAGCAAATATTGAGCAAATGTTATTGAACTAGTAGGTAAAGCACGTGCTAGAAACGGCCATGCTTGATTTCACTATGACGAATCGCAACTTACAAAAAAAACTATATTTAGAAGTAGGTATAAGTCCTCTGGCTTACGGTAATATTTGAAATCATTATATTATGTTCAATGGCTGTTTGTTTCTTTAAGATATCATAAGAAAACATTATACTATTTATAAGAAGGTTTATTAAGATATAAAAGACTTAAAAACACATTAACTGACGATTCCTTTGTGTTCTGCATAAGTAGGTACCTATCATTGATAATAATAACACGACATATCAAAATTATACACCTACTTAATGATTTTCCAAAGGATTTCCTAGTCGCTGTTATGGGGTGTCCCTAAGAAGCTTCACATCCTAAAGGTTCTTAAATTAATATGATGCGAATCAATATAATAAGGAATATGAAATGATTGTTAGCGAATCTAGCGATATGACGGTAATAACATTGATCTTTCGATTGAAAGGTACATCAATTAATATATCATTGATGAATGTACAGGGAAAAGGAAAAGAATAATTGATCGTATTACAATAAATGATTGCTTTTTCTGCTTAAGCGTTCCACACGGGGCTTAATATGATTATTTTTACACTTGTTTCAAAATTGGCTGGCCGCTTTTACGACCTGCCACTAGCGTTACAGATATGTAGTTGGTTATGGATATCCAAAGTATATTATTAGTTTAACAAATTGCCATCACCTGAAAAAGTTTTATAGATCTCTAGTGACAGGTCGTAAAAGCGGTCAGTCAGAAACACGTGTTAAAATAATCATATTATGGCCCGGATGGAATATGCATAAATTATGATTATTTTACACCTGCCTGATTTACCTGATTACCTACATGAATGCCTGATTTACCTAGCTACCTACTACCGTACCTTGCATAGCATATAGCATAAGCATAATCGGCCTATAATGTTCCCACTGCTGGGACACAGGCCTCCTCTGTGAGAGGGAGTGGGCCGTAGTCCACCACGCGGGCCCAGTGCGGGTTGGTGGACGTCACGGCCGTAGTCCACCACGCGGGCCCAGTGCGGGTTGGTGGACGTCACATGTCTTCGAATTTTTGGTTCTAGGACATGCCGGTTTCCTTACGATGTTTTCCTTCGCCGTTAAAGCAAGTGATAATTAATTTTTAATACGCACATGACTTCGAAAAGTCGGCGGTGCGTGCCTCGGGATCGAACTCGAACCATTCGCCGTGGGAGGCACATGGTTAGACCACTAGGCTATCACTGCTTACCGTACCTTGCAATGTAGGTATATTACAAAGTCATATTGAACCATGTATTTATTTTTGTAACCTATTATTAATTTGAAGCTTGCCGCTTATTGTACATTATTTTAATAAATAATGTAAGAACCCATTAGCAATTGCGTCGTTTCAAATAAAGTTCTTCCAAGAAAAGTAAAATTTTATGAAAAAAATATATTTTATTGAAAAATGGTGAGTGCATTCTTAGCACAGTTTTTAGGGTTCCGTGCCCTAAAAGGAAAAACGGAACCTTTATAAAATCACTCCCGTGTCCTTCCATCTGTCACAGAGGTTTTTCTCGAACACGAGTAAATCAGAAAGATCTTGATAACGCGCATAATATCGCTCGCATCATAATTGGATAAGAAATATTTTAGACTAATATGGGGTCAATAAAAAAGTGTAAGCTGTAAGGATTGTAATTTTTTTTTTTACAATATGAAGTCCAGTGTTCGTATATTATACCGAGCCAAAATTGTGCATAAAAGTCCATACCTTCGCCCCCTATTCTCTTAGGCTTTTAAAGTTTAGATTTTATTAGGTTTAGTATATAATTAAGACATAGATTACAGGATTACAGCATATTTTTGTTGTTTTAATACGATCATCATTATGGGAGCCTGACTCACTCTTGACCGGTATTTTCTAGCCTATTACCAACGTCAGCTTTACTTTGCAATGTTTTACGCAAAGTAACTGTCGCCTGACCTCCTCGACCTTTGGCAATGAAGGCTGCTATAGTTAGATATTATTAGTTCACAGGTGAATGCATTAATTTCCCATCTATCGGATACAATCTCTTAACTTTTTTTATATTTTTTTTACTATAGGAGGCAAATGAGCAGACGGATCACGTGATGGTAAGTGATTACCGCCGCCCATGGACACTCGCAACACCAGATGAGTCACAAGTGCGTTGCCGGCCTTTAAGAAACTGCTCTTGCCTTGGGCATTGTTGAGCGCAGTTTTGCCCCCCCCCCCCAACAATGGATTTATCAACTGCGCCATCATGGGGGGGGGGTCGGGCCTCCGGTACCCTCACTCACTTGGCGAAACACGACACAAGCGTAACATTGACTTTAACATTGTCGATTACTTTATTATTGAACCAGTATTTAACGGTTACTCATGGGTATATCTTTGCAGTTTGTGGCGAACTCAAGTGGCTAGCGTAGATAGGAACTAATCGTTTTCTTAATTAAGTAGTCATAAAAATTACCATAAAACATCTGTGATGGAGGCAAATCACTATATTAACGACAGAGTTGAGGGGGAAATGTACGTCCAATTTCCATCTATAAATTGGTATTGTTCTACAATGTTTTTTGAAAATCCTATAAATGGGTTAATAAGTAGGTATTTATGAGAGCCAATAAATGTGTTTTTCTTGAGAAAAGCTTTAAAAAGTAATAATGCTTCTATAATGATGGAACGCAGCGAAGTGATAAAATTTCCTCTTAAGAAAATTACCTAGAGTCGACAATCGCTACTATGAAAGTACCATAAAAGTAAAGGCAGACAGTAACAGTTTAATTTTACAAACCATTGCACTTTTTCTACAGTCGTTATAATATCATAACTTAAAAGTCGTTGTAAAAACGTATTCTATTCCAAAATTTAATTCAAATCTTATATCAGAAATCTATAGTAGGTAGATAATAAAGGGTTCGATTCGGATCTGCAGAAGATAGTTCATAATAATACTTAATATGATTTTTAAATTGCTATCGAAGCATTTGAATAATAGTGAGGAATTTATTATACGGGACCATATTTCTGAATATGAAACTACCTATTATGTATTCCATAACATTAATAACCGCTTTGCGTTATTGAAATATATAAAAACAGCCCAAGCGCGAGTCGTACTCGCGCACAGAGGGTTCTGAACCGTCTTTGTAGATAGGTACAGTAAAAAACCAAACCGCATAACTAAGTTTGTTTGTGCAAGAATTTTATTTTTTTCTAAAAAACTATGCCAGTTACAAACATTGTTTTATTTTTCGTGTAATACTTAGGTACGGAGATAAGGGGATGGTATTTTTTTGTAATTTTTCATCATATGTCGAAAACTATAGGGCATAAAATATCATTATAGCATAATGTTGGGAACACAACACGAATTATCATTATACTTACGCATAGGTAAATAGGTATTTTGGCGTAACTTGAGAAGGTCTGCAGTACTGCAGATATTCTCGAGTAAAGATAGCAATACGTACCTAAACTGAAATATATGCAACATTTACTTCATTCCCTTTTTAATTAAGTTATACAAATACAGTTCAAAGACCTAAGAACCTCCATAAAATATCTATCAATCATAATAAAACGTTCACGGGACGATGGTTTAATTAACGGGAGGAGCCAGTGGCGCCTTTAATACACACGATTACACATTTGGTTATCTGCCACCAGATAGAATCGGATGTGTTAAATCATCATCTTAGGTGACGGAAATCAACGCATTGGGTCAGTGAACTTAGATGTTATTTATACTGTATTGAACTGGCTTTGAGAGGAAATGTAGCCAATGGCAGTCTAACCATACTGAAATCAAAATCACGCGATGAGCATTTCAACAAAAAAAATTAAGTCAAATCGTAAAAGAATACCTATCTAAAATGTGTACATATTGTCTCATTTCTACGCTCTCGTGATCTTTTACAGAAGCAAAGCCTTATTCAGCAACCAAAAAATATTTCCCAAATAGTTTCACAATAAATTCTACACGCTACCCCTACAAACAAAGGTTTGTTTAACAAGTTTTTTCCAATACCCTAAAACAAAAATAAAAACCGGCCAAGAGCGTGTCGGACCACGCACTGTCGAGGGTTCCGTTAGAAGAAGTATTTCAGTCTTCCGACTGCAAATATAAGTTTGTATTTCAAAGTATTATGAAATACAAATTTATTTTTGCGGTTAAACTGAAAATAGTGAATATTATATATATATATATATATATATTATATATATATGTATATCTTTTTTTTTTTTTTAAACGTTGCCCCACACTATGATTTCTCCTATATTGTGGGTGCGTTTACAAACACAAATTTCACTAAAAAATAGTAAATTAAAAATTAAAAAAACCCGACTGCCAAAAAACAACTAAAAAGTTCAAAACAAGAGCACTTTTCAAGCAGTCTGATGCAGTTGGTGGCAATTATTTGTGTTAAATCTTAGATTTTATGCCACCAACTGCATCAGACTGCTTGAAAAGTGCTCTTGTTTTGAACTTTTTAGTTGTTTTTTGGCAGTCGGGTTTTTTTAATTTTTAATTTACTATTTTTATTTTTCACTTTTTAGTTTTTAATGTATGTTTTCGTAATCTTCTTTTCGAGCCCTTCATTTTGATACCCCACATGATAGGTTTTGAATGATTGCTTTGTTAAACAACTTTAAATCGTTATATATCCTAAACTATTATTTAAAATGAAAAATGATAAAAGGAACCTAAAGATGATTTTAAAATACCTATTCAACGACACCCCACTTGACATAGTTCATCAACTTTTTTTTTTTTCATTTTGACAATATGGCGTCTGGTTGTCGCTGTGGTGAATTTTGATTACTGTTATGTCTTTAGTGACACTCGCAAGGTTAAGACGAATCGATTGACGTAAGAATTATCAAAATCGGCCTACGCATTTGGTCTCTAGAACGCCACATAGAAACAAACATACATACATACATACATAGACTGATAAACACATTACCCTCCGTGCGTCGCGCAGTCGGGTAAAAAGAGCCAGACCTATGTGCAATGCGGGAATCGAACCCGCGACACATTGCGCAGCAGCCAATCTCTCAGCCACTGCGACAACCGTGCGGTCAAACAAAATTTCATAATTCAGTTTGATGTATGAAAATTATTTTATTTTTTATGTTTTTTCTGCAGGCCTTTATGGCGGCTTACAAAAGACATCTACTTGTGAAGTTTCATACAAATTGGTTAAGAACTGTAGATTTTACGAGGGTGTGACAGACGGACAGACAGACATACAGACAGACGGACAGACGGACAAGACGAAATTATAAGGGTTCCTAGTTTTACTACGGAACCCTAAAAACGAGTTTGTCGCTGTAACAATAGAAGTGCAAAATTTTACTCGGTTCCAGTAGTATGTAATCCGAGAAAATAGTTGCGAGTCGTTAAAGAATAGAGGATGGATACAGATTCACGTTTTTTCCCGTAACACAAACTGTATGTGGCACAATCACGGAATAAAAACGTTCCTATGCCGCTGTCGGTGCTGACAAAGTGAGTGATAGGCGCTCGCCGGATGAAAAAAAGTTTGGTTGCCTAATACATGTTTGGCGCAGGTACAGTTATTACGAGCTGTTTGTTTCATTTGAAACAAACGGCTTTTAACCTCATTTGAGGTTAAAAGTTACACGAAAATACATTTCGAACCGTAAGCGTATTATTAGAATGTAGATAATGTTGTTTTAAACAATAAATGCAAACGCTTTGACCAAATTGTTTGGTATTTTCAGTAACATCTATCTATACTACTTATAATAAATCTGTAGAGAGGTCAATTCTGTACATGAAATATATTTTCAAAATAACTATCAGGGGGTGATTAGTGATCGATACTGATGCCAAAAATGCAATCAGTAAATTTTTTGTCTGTCTGTCTGTCTGTATGTTCCTTATAGAAACAAAAACTACTCGACGGATTTTAACGAAACTTGGTACAATTATTCTTCATACTCCTGGGCAGGTTATAGTATACTTTTCATCACGCTACAATCAATAGGAGCAGAGCAGTGAAGGGAAAACAGGAGAAGTTACTCCATTTTTTAAGCTTCCGTCACGTGTGCAGCCTTAATGGTTAAAGCTACTTAGAAATCATGTATGACGGAAATGTTTTGCATAAAATTATCTAAAAAATATCCCACAACAGCATATGTCTATCTTTTATGGTTGACTCACAATAACACGTGTAACTCCCGATAACTTAGCAGTTCGGAGCTTTCTGATTGTATTTGTTTACTCTTACGTTTACAATACTGTCATTCATCCCTAATTAAAAAAAGTTAACATTATAACCTATTCAATAAGAAAAGAATCTAAAACTTATACATGAAATACGCTAATAAGCCATCGCGCCGTCGCGCGTGAATACTGAATCATGCCATAAGGATTATTTTTGTGTAACGGTTGCCGCGCTCGACGCGGGATCGGTTAGTGGTGATGAATTTGCGGTATTGCTGTAATCGCGTGTGTTTATGTCACTCAAAATAGAAAAATAAAAAACTATTCACGCCTTCGGGGGTAAAACAGCTCTTCTGCGGGGGTAATAAGATTGATAATAATCTTCCATACAAATAAAAAAAATTGAAGTGTCTGTTTGTACTGTCATGTTGTTGTAGGTAGGTACTGTTATGAACCGGAGAGTGATATAATGGTAGTTAAAAGTTTACTCCTGAAGTCCTGAGGTACGTTCCCATGGGATAATTTCCGACGTCCACGCGGGCGAAGCCGCGGGCGAAAGCTAGTCTTCAATATTATACAGAAAATGATTGATTTTATTTACGGACACCATAATTAAAACAATCTATCGTGCAATATTTAGTATTGAATCAATACCTACGCATATTTTTGTAACACAACTTTTTTATTATTAACTAGCTTTCACCCGCGGCTTCGCCCGCGTGGACGTCGGAAATTATCCCATGGGAACGTACCTCAGGACTTCGGGAGTTACACGTGATATTGTGAGTCAACCATAAAAGATAGACATATGTTGTTGCGCGATATTTTTTAGATAATTTTATGTAGAACATTTCCGTCATACATGATTTCTATGTAGCTTTAACCATTAAGGCTGCACACGCGTCGGAAGCTTAAAAAATGGAGTAACTTCTCCCGTTTTCCCAACATTTCCCTTCACTGCTCTGCTCCTATTGATTGTAGCGTGATGAAAAGTTTACTATAACCTGCCCAGGAGTATAAAAAATAATTGTACCAAGTTTCGTTAAAATCCGTCGAGTAGTTTTTGTTTCTATAAGGAACATACAGACAGACAGACAGACAGACAGACAGACAGACAGACAGACGAAACTTTTACTGATTGCATTTTTGGCATCAGTATCGATCACTAATCACCCCCTGATAGTTATATTGAAATATATTTCATGTACAGAATTGACCTCTCTACAGATTTATTATAAGTATAGATGATAAAAAATACTATATACAAAAATCTCAAAATACAAAATAAATACAAATTGTAAGTGTTTTTATAACAAATCTTGAAAGCTTTGAGAGCGAGTGTACTTGCAATAGTTACTTTTAGTAGTGGGTCCTATGCAAATTAACAAGAGTTCGATACTTTTGAATATGTATGCAGCGTTGTGCTCTGCGTGTACCTACCTAACTAGTAGGTACTAGCAGGATAGGAAAATGCTGCTCCAATGATTTTGTTTTGACATTTGTGAAACCATTGTCAAATGTTTGCTAGATTTTTTCCCAATTCGTAGACTCAACGACAAAAGCCTGTTAACCCATTAGTTTTTTAAATAATTCACATAATAATATTATTTAAGAAAACTTAAATAGATGTACAACTAAAGAACTGACTAACTTGATTACTGCGTGAAACGCTGGAAAACGAAAGATTTAGAAGAAGAAAAAACGAATCGAAAGATCATTGTGTCAATTTGGATTTTATTTATAATCGTTATCAACGTGTTTTAACCAGCTTATGTCGCTGATCGTACCAAAAAAGGTTTAAATCACACCAGATATGACGGTTAAATCACACTAGATATATGAAGATTAAATCACATCAGATTTATGACGATTAAATTACACCAGTTATAACAATTCCTTGCAACAGGCTATAGATTAATTATTTTTTAAATTACTTTATCTAAAGTAATCTGTAGTAGTAATCTGTGAACCAATAAGGAATCGTCATATCTATGACGATTCCTTATTGGTTTACAGATTACATTAAAAAAACATCTGGAATTGTATATTGAAAATAAATAAAAACGTAGTAAAATGCAGGAACGTGTTGCTAACGGATACATTTAACAGGGTTTTAAATATAAAAATATCGGCTTTACAAAACAATAAATGCATACATTTAACTTCCAGCGGGGCCTTTATTCCGAATTCGATTAATAACACATTGCACGTATAACTCGTATTGCAAAAGAAAATAATTATATGTTAAATAAAAAAATAGTAAATTAAAAATTTAAAAAACCCGACCGCCAAAAAACAACTAAAAAGTTCAAAACAAGAGCACTTTTCAAGCAGTCTGATGCAGTTGGTGGCAATTATTTGTGTTAAATCTTAGATTTTATGCCACCAACTGCATCAGACTGCTTGAAAAGTGCTCTTGTTTTGAACTTTTTAGTTGTTTTTTGGCGGTCGGGTTTTTTAAATTTTTAATTTACTATTTTTATTTTTCACTTTTTAGTTTTTAATGTATGTTTTCGTAATCTTCTTTTTTGTTTGTTTATCGTTAATACTTGAAATAAAAACTTAAATCAATAAGTAAGAATTAGCGAGAATGATTGCTTTGTTAAACAACTTTAAATCGTTATATATCCTAAACTATTATTTAAAATGAAAAATGATAAAAGGAACCTAAAAATGATTTTAAAATACCTATTCAACGACACCCCACTTGACATAGTTCATCAACTTTTTTTTTTTTTCATTTCGACAATATGGCGTCTGGTTGTCGCTGTGGTGAATTTTGATTACTGTTGTCTTTAGTGACACTCGCAAGGTTAAGACGAATCGATTGACGTAAGAATTATCAAAATCGGCCTACGCATTTGGTCTCTAGAACGCCACATAGAAACAAACATACATACATACATACATACATACATACATACATACATAGACTGATAAACACATTACCCTCCTTTGCGTCTCGCAGTCGGGTAAAAAGGTCTCTCGTAAAATTTTTACACCTCAGCATTTAACATTATTTGCATATTAAACGAAGCAAGCATGCACTCAAAAAGATTGCCCGCTCCTATCACTTGTCGATCTTTGTCAGGAGCCTGTCGATTGGAGAGAAACTTGAATAATATACAATAATTGTGAAACCCATAAGGAAAAAGTTTTCTCTAAGTCATGAAGATCCTTCCTTTGAATAGGAAACGCTTGAATATGCACATTCTTACCACGTTTTTTATGCATTTTAGGAAAATAATATAAATCTGGTAATAAATGTTGAAAAGATGTCGAATAAGTGCCATTAATAATAATTGTGCTAGAGCAGACTGACAAAAAATAATAACAAATAGTGTTACACAAACTGAACGGGCAATAGTGATGGTTTGATTGTGTGTATCCATCTAGCCAATTCTTGTTGAATGTTGTCTAGCCATATATACGAGTATATTATAATATTTAGCCATATTAATAGCTTAAAGCCTTTTTTAAAATGAAAACTAAAAGGAATTTAAAGTGCCACTGTTTTTCTTTTTATTACAATTCACTTTTTGTTTGTAAGCCTCCCCGCTTACGTACTTACCTGAATTTTTTGCTTTAATGGCAAGGACTAGCTGAAAATTAATGCTGTGCCCTCCACATAGCAAATACTGAGCTAAATCCCTAAATGCTAAATTGAATATGTATGTTTTTTTAAGTTTATATTGTTTTTATGTGTTGCTACAATTAACCGAAATCTGCAATTATTTCCTACAAGACTTGCTGTGACACATCACAGACTATACATGCGGGTTCCTAAATATTTCTGAATCGGCGTCAATCCTCTAAAGTTCTTGTAATGACAGGCTCGCTGTCATCCAGCTGTGCGGAACTTTCGTCTGTTTCGTGTGCAGAATGTTCATTTGTGAGGTTAAAATGGGTCACACGGCGTGCAAGCAAAGTTTAAAGCTGCGGCTTGGCTTTTATTGTACTTCCCCAAGTTGGGAGTTTACAATAGCTAGAACTACTAATTTAATTATGCCTAGCACTGTTATACCACTAAAAGTTTAATACGAGTCAAATGGTAGGTATGTTTTCCTCTATAAGTCTAAGAGTGACGTCGGTTTATTTCTCCCATTGCCAGGTAAATCCAATAGGTATGCCTTTTAAGGGGGACTTGGACCCGCGACTTCTCTCGTACTCGCCCTTGTAGCTACTACCCCAGTACCTGCGGTAGAAGTCGCGGGTGCAAGTACCGCTCGTCTCAATTCATATATATTATTTATCGTTTTAGATACGATTCACGTAGCTTAGTTCCTCAACAAGGACAATCCAAAGAGGTCTGCCCTATTTCGGCGGTGTGCAAGCGGGCTTGTGACCGCACAGCTAGTTTCTATCATGTTTAAATATGCGTATGCGTCGGTTTAACATCAACAACGTCCATCAATCTTAGGCGCAACAATAATCAATTTCTTTCTTTGAATTTAGGTTTGGTATGCTTTAATCAAAAAATCGGTATGGGTCGGAGCTATAATCTTTGATACCGATTTTTCATTCTACATTGGGCTATCGACGTCACTTCGAAATTAAAAAGCCAGGCACATACTCGATTGCACTGCGATCTAATCTAACTAAATTAGTCCTAATGCAGTAAACTTCTTGACTACTAACTTGAAATTGGGTTTTAAATTTAGATCATGTTTATCGTGATTTTGCCTCTAACGACGCTCTGGTGATTGAGTGATGGTGAAATGACTATTCAAAATACTAGAGTGGTGACAGACTCAGCATGATAATTATTATACTAAATCTATGATCACTACATCTGCTTGTTCACCTTTATTAGAGTCAACATTGATAATAAGTACTTATTTTTCAATGACGCAATTTAAATTGATTGTAATCCATTTTGCTTTGATTTTTACCCGACTGCGAGACGCAAAGGAGGGTAATGTGTTTATCAGTCTATGTATGTATGTATGTATGTATGTATGTATGTATGTTTGTTTCTATGTGGCGTTCTAGAGACCAAATGCGTAGGCCGATTTTGATAATTCTTACGTCAATCAATTCGTCTTAACCTTGCGAGTGTCACTAAAGACATAACAGTAATCAAAATTCACCACATCGACAACCAGACGCCATATTGTCAAAATGAAAAAAAAAAAAGTTGAAGAACTATGTCAAGTGGGGTGTCGTTGAATAGGTATTTTAAAATCATTTTTAGGTTTCTTTTATCATTTTTCATTTTAAATAATAGTTTAGGATATATAACGATTTAAAGTTGTTTAACAAAGCAATCATTCTCGCTAATTCTTACTTATTGATTTAAGTTTTTATTTCAAGTATTAACGATATACAAACAAAAAAGAAGATAACGAAAACATACATTAAAAACTAAAAAGTGAAAAATAAAAATAGTAAATTAAAAATTAAAAAAACCCGACTGCCAAAAAACAACTAAAAAGTTCAAAACAAGAGCACTTTTCAAGCAGTCTGATGCAGTTGGTGGCATAAAATCTAAGATTTAACACAAATAATTGCCACCAACTGCATCAGACTGCTTGAAAAGTGCTCTTGTTTTGAACTTTTTAGTTGTTTTTTGGCAGTCGGGTTTTTTTAATTTTTAATTTTTGCTTCATCGCTCAAGTAACAAATATTCCAGTAAGATTTAAACTATGTAAATCCTTAAACTATGACCGAAACCTAGAGCTGTAGCTGCGCAAAAGACGATTATCAAAGGCAACAATAAGAAAGCCAGTAAGTTATTAAATCCTTAACTTAACAGTTAATAGTTACGTTCGTTAACAACAAAGGGCGTCCGAGATCGCAGACAAAAGTTCAGCAACCAAAATTAGTTCTAAAGGAGATAATATTCGTGACGTTGAGTCTATAACTTGATATTGCGTTTGTAGTACTGCGGTTAAACGAAGGAACAATTCCAGCGAGTTATGTTATTGTTATAAATAGAAACTATTGGGAGCTGAAGGTCGGTTCACATATTTACGTGTCCATTGCTGCCAGGAGGTGGCGTTTTACGAATATTTCTTATGTTTCGCTACTTTTAATATTAACTGCTACTTCCTTTGGTGATGTTTATTTTTTCCTACGTCGGCAAACAGGTCAACGCGCCAGCCGCCACGTTACACCAAGGTTTGGCATTACTAATTTTAGAGACCAACCTGAAAGTCACAAATGTGCCTGTAATTTTATTGAAGTCTATCGGTACTTCTCAAATTGTAATCCAATGCAAGCTTTGTGCCAAAAATAATAATATTTACCAGAAATCTATCACAAGGACATTTATTTTATCGATCAATGGAATGTAAGTACCTACTTATAATGCATCTTTTCTACTCCTGAGGATCGAAACATGAGTGTATTTTCATTTCTATAATAATATGAGAACTTATCTATTAAAAATATATTTTTCTGAAACCGAAAGCGTGCCTAACCAGAATATTTCTAAACTTAGCGATAGGTAGCAAATTTTAAGTGAAAAGTGGAATTCAGTGTTCAAGTTTATTTTGTAAGAAAATATAAGAAACTACCTACAGTGATTTTTTAGATTTAGTTAAAATCTTTTAAAAGGTTTTGACTAAAATTTTTCTTGTTATAAGAAATACTTGCTGGAAAGAAAACAGATGGAATCCCAAATATGTAGATAATGTTAAAAGAGTTTGCGCATAGAACATCTAATTTAACTCAAAAGTTGGAATTTACTACTACTAAGTATTTTAAAGTTAAGTAAAGCATAAGTATACTATAATAATTTATGCCAACTTCAAATATTAGTTTCAATCTTAAATTAAGATTACAAAATATAGACGCATCAGAAAACGTTAGTTGATACCTATTTATTTCTATAATGGTGATAGTCCATACGGTACAGTTCAGAATGATTAGAAAAGTGCGGGTTCAACAAAGCATCATAAAGATCAAATACCTAAGAGAGTAATCACCAATTCAACTGCCAAATGATTGTAGCAATTTTCCCAAAATGTTCCGCTATAGCGGTCTACTAACATATAACCTGTGTTATTACGATACAGTACCTATAACACGAACCTGTGTTATAAACGTAACTACAGTAACGTGTTTGCTTACAACCTTCGTGAAACTCGAAACGTTAAAAAATCGTTCGTGCTGCCATTCCCATACATTTTCAAAGTTTATTTTAGCATTCAGGTCGCTACTTGTTTATTTTATAAACGTTCGCATGATGCTTTCAACCATCTGGCTTTTGCCCAGCTAGGCTGAAGTCGGCTTCCAGTCTAACCAGATGCGGCCGATTATCAATATTTTACATGGAGCAACTGCCGTCTAAACTCCACATAACTGGGAAACAAAGGTATTCTAAGGTTACACCAGTTGTCAGACTTTCGGGCCTCTGATTACCCGTAACAACTGTGATAGATATTCATATGACAACCGGGAACTGTTTAAACCACGGAGTTTTTTCTGAGCCACGGAGTGGTTTTGGTAGGTATAATTTAAATAAAGAAGCTCCTGAATGGTCGGTCGAAATAACTAATAATATTTTTACTCATTTTGGGGTTTCTTTAAGTAAATTGTTACCCAAAACTACATTGCTTTTTGACATACCCACCTACTATTAAAGATTTTTTCGAACCACTAATACTCTACTACGGTCATAAGAAGAAAGTTAATACGCACTCCATTTCAAAGCTTATACCTATAAAGCAACATTTCTCAAAATTTAAACTATATTAGCTGCACACCCTATTCTTTTACCATTTATTTTATACGGAACCGACATCCAAGTGAGGGCATTTAAACTTGAGTGGCTTTTTCATTTTACTTGCTATAAACGGCCAAATGGAATGTGCGCAACATTTCAAAATAGACGTTGAAAGTAAAAAAGAGTAAAAATCAGCGTCCACGATATAAATCATGTCATTTACACAGTTTAAAAGCTCGGTTTGACTAATGGCCTGTTACGAAAGGTTCAAATCGAAAGCTTTTGATATCGTGCTGTCTCTTTCTATCTTGTAGTTTGTATAGAATCAATTTTAAGGCCTGTATTTAGGAACCGAACTCAAAACTTAAGCATTACTTAAAATTAGTTTCAATCAATCAAATGGCTTTAAATCTATTCTCAAGGCGAGATCTGTGCTTGAATACGAGCCTTAGACGTAATTTGAGCACAATAAAGTTTGTTTGCCCTGTTAAACTTTAGTTTGCATACCTGAATGATACTTAGTCAGAATATCTAGGGTGCGGCGGTTACAGCTTAGTTGTTAGTTTAACTATTTAAATGTTATTACTTAAAACAATCCTAGATTTCCCTGTAGTTTCAAATATTGCAATACTTGCAATCACATTAATTTTCATTTCTCTTGTGCGTTCTCCTAAGTACCAGGGTCATGTGTTGCGTACTTGGGTGACGTGAATAGCGAGCAATGCTGCAGCTAGTGGATACCGATTCACTTCTTATGTGTGAGCTAGCGATGGAAGCATCTTACTAATGCTCATACACCGATTAAAAGCAATATTTTGTTAGATCTTCATCAAGATATCTCTGACATAGAACCTATGTATTTTTTTTTGTATAAGATGAAGCCTTTGTCCTAAGATGGAACAATAACTACCAAGTTCAAATATTACAATAACGCGCTACTATTAAGAAGTCAGCCTTTATCAGCTGACGGACTGCATCGAAGCGCATTGGACCAGCAGTATCGAATAGATACGGGTGCATCTTACAGGAATGTCTGCTGACACCCAATCAGCTCTGGTCAGCGGTAGCCAAAGTAGTGGCTACAGCTGACCAGAGCCTTGCCAAGAACTCCGCGCTATACACTTAAAAAATCTAGAATTATCAGAAGCATAGAGAAAAAAAAAATCAATCATTATGTGAAGCCTATTTAAACCTAAAACTGGGGTTAAGAATCATCATCTTAGTATAATTGTCTGCTCTCAAAAGTAATGTAATGCATTGCATGAAAGTGATGGAATGTTTCCTCACACCTACAATACATGAATCAGGTAAATGGATTGATGAACCAGCACTAAACATAATCCTTTGTTGTCTCGCCAAAGGAATATGAGAGGATGGATAAACTATATCAAAACTGAAACGAAATATTCAACATTATTATAAAAGTTAATAACTTAATATCAGAGAGTATGCAAATTCACAAACAACATGGTTACCTCATCCAATTTATTTAAAACAAACTGAAACAAACAAAATTCAGTACGAAAACAATAAATAACAACTAATTATTTCAAATAACTTTGCTAACAGGTAGATAATCAATTAACAAGTTGGAATAAAGTTTGTCACCTAAAGCGTCGTACTGGAAGTTCGGGATATTTAGTGAGATGTCGAAACATAATTTACGTAATTGTAATATTTACTTCGGCTACTGTACAGATGTTCAACTAATAATTTGAAGAGTTTCCGCTAATAACATTGCATAATTTCACGTTTTTGAATGGATCTTCATTAGCTTTTTGAAGTTCTCGTTGCTCACAGCTACGCTGAATGATCTAATTTGCTTCCCATAGTCTATGTGTAAACAACCATTATTTACGTATCAGGACTTTTGCGTGTGTAAGGAACCGAATTAAAAAAAATGATGTACAGTGTAAGTACACTCATCTATCAAGCTCTGTATGGTCTAATTTATAATATCCTATTTATCACACTAATCCCACTAATATTACAAATGCGAAAGTTGTGTGTAGTGTGTGTGTATATCTGTTACTTCTTCACGCTGAAACGACGACGGATTTGGATGAAATTTGACAAAGAGGTAGCCTAGGACCTGGGAAAACATATAGGCTACTTTTTATCCATTTTCACGCAGACGAAGTCGCGGGATCAGCTAGTTTTACTATAAATATCGTTTTTGGATCACTGCTTGTTTTACTATCATTGTAATGATCACGGCATAAATACATAATTTCCTCATACGTACATACGTAAGTATAGCTATCCTCTTGACATAAGTCCCTTTGCAGCAACTATTCATAAAAGAGGGTTGATTATATCCTATTAGAAAATACAAGAATTACGGTTCATTACATTCTTCATAGATTTTTTTTCGAAATAACAAGAATTTTATCTAATCAAATGTTACGACCGATATAACTACGTAACCACTGACTATCTCTGCATACACATTGGGTTAGTTAATATGTGATTAGAAATAACCACCAATTAGCGAATGCGGTCACTAAATACTATATAATTAATGGTTAACCTTTCGTTTACAACGGTATAGTAAACTGACCAATTCGTATTCAATGATTTGCGAATACACAAAGTTACATAAACTTACGCCTCTTCCCATGAGGGTTGTACTTCTTCACTTTGTTTGCTGTTCGTTCACGTTCATTAATCAAGTCAACCGGCAGTTGTTAGAATACCTAGGCATATGTAAGAAGTTCACAGATTTGAAACAAAAAAAATACTTGTGCTCCAGAGTACGGTTTTAGGGTTAAGGGTAGTTCGAACTGATTTTGGCAGAATAAGACTGTCATGTTGATTAAGAACATTGTAATTTAATAAAATCAAGCGGTACCGTAGTTCCTTTCTCCAGCGCATTGTTTTTGGTATCAGTACAAATCTTTGAATTCCACCATTTTCGAAAATCTTCATAAATACTTATTTGTGTCACTAAATTAGCGTTATTGAGTCTGCTACAAAATATACAGTAGGGGTCGGTCTCTGGCGTCTCTTCAAGGTTGTGATATGAATAGTAATTTTTCCATTTAAAGTAATCGTAGTACATTTCTTTATTCTTGATGGAATCAACCATTTTCTTAACTAGCATCTTTATACCAAGAGTACGAACATCCAAATAGGATCCATCAGGCATGAACCTGAAAAAAAAATACAGATTTTTAATTTTCAACTCCAAACCAACATAAGTAAAATAATTTTTAAATAAAGAAAAACCGCTGGAGGTTTATATTTTCTTACATAGATATAAATGTAATTGTTATTCATTACTTGCAAGTCGTTAAAGTTAAAGGAAACTACAGTGAAAAAAAGATAAATTGACACGAAATGCACCTCACCTGGTATAGTTAGCTCCGCCATAAACTATTGGCACGGCGTAGTGCTGCAGCGCATTCAGTAACTTCTCCGTTACGTAGTCATCACTTAAAGAGTTTTCAAATGACAAGTAAAAGTAGTAATCTGTCTCTATTTTGCGGAAGCACTCCATTGCATTTGTTCTGGGACAGCTTTTGTTTGCACATCGGCCGAATATATCTAGATTCATCTTGTGTTTCGCTAGTTCTGTTTGCAATTGTAAAGCAATCTCCTTTCTGCTGCTAATTGCATTACAATTTGATACAAACCAAGCAGCCGCAATTTTTTTACTCTTCAGTTTGTTTCTGAATTCACTGTCAATAGCTTCCATTTCTTTAGCGTTCAGCCAATGCATATTTTTTTTAGGACCAATGATATCACCTTGTTTGTTTCTAATTATGATGTAACCGTAATATTCGTCAGAATTTAATTTATATGTCCAAGTCCAGTTAAATATTCCATTGTACCTACGGGAACGAAGGGGATAGTTTGCTGCTGATTCCATACTAACAAACACATATTTCTGATGAGGTGATCTGTCTTTCGGAAAATCTGTAAATTCTCGACGCAAGTTAGGGCCATGAAACAAGATTGCATCAAAATCTGAGATTCTGTTTAAAACAGATTTGATAGACGTAACATAGCAATTATTTACAAGACATTTTCTTTTAAGAAATGTATGTTGTCCTTTGCCCATATAAATGAAAGGATCCTGTTTCGGGTCTGTCCACAGTAGAATATATTTTAATCCAGCTCTTTTATCAAATGGAATTAAAATTAGCCATAGCATTAAATATGAATTCAACGTTACAAGAGTACTAACGAAAAAAATTCGTTTTATCATTGCTGTTATACGATAATAATGATATACAATAAAAAATATAGTAATATTTCATTTTAACGCTATTATTTCACTGCGATTTATGCACACATTCACATCTCACACTAAAATAATGTCTTTCTCAAAACGGATGCTCTTATTAAGTATTTGTATGTTTTACTATAGTATCGATAAATATATCATTGAATTTAAGCATTATTTTTAAACGAAAATCAAACGAATGACGAGAACGAATCCTTACAAATATACCACAAATGTTATAAAACATCTACAGAAAACACAATCAGCGTTAAACATGTTTAATTAACTATAGGTTTACGACTGGTAGGTAAATGAAACATACAAGTATTTCATTTCAGCTTAAGCACAACATCTTTATCTACTTTTATTTAAGTTTCATATAAATACAATCTATTCATATAAAAATTACATAATTATGCTCACTATCTGACTGATTCATCAGTACAGAGCCTAGACCACTGAAGTTCGAATTTAGACTTTAGGTTCCTTTTATGACGTAGGCACCTACTAAAAAAGATTTTCTTAGAATATCTACCACTAAGAGGCTACACTAGGGGATGAAAATTTGTATGAAAATCCGTATTTTTTTAAGTATAAACTCGAAAGGTGTTACAAGATAGGTTGTTTCACATTTTTTGATAATGCAGTTAATAATTCCGAGGTCACATACATTGTTAACGACTTTTGGACTCATATCTCACCAAATATTCAATTACCTAAATAAAAAAGTCACTAAAAATCTTCATGTTCCTTCCAAAGACAAGCATTATAACAAGCAAATATTTTATTTCATCCCTCAATTACATGTATGGAGCACCCCCTCCCGCACTGACATGTAACTTTTTTTTTATTTTATTTTTTTTATGCCATGAGATTCTGCTCATGGCATAAAAAATAAATGAAATAATTATTTTGACACGCTCATGCATACTAGTCACTTTTCAAATGAAGTTCTAGTCACTTTTCAAATGAAGAAGAAAAATCTGAAAATTGCTAGTGCAAGCTAAAACTCTTTCACCCATTCACCCCAGTGCTGGTAGCAACAAATTTGAATCACTACTTTTGCCATCAGATTCTGGTCGACCTATTTTGACCGACATTCAGCAACTTCTAAAATTATAATTTCAGTTGCAAAAAAGTCACTCCCTAATCGATATTCCAAGAGCATAATATATTATTTTTGCAATCAAACTATTTATCGTATCGCAATAGTTTTCGGCTTTGACAACTGCCACGCTCGACGTGACATCGACAAAGTGATAAAAAATTCGGAGCACTAAAAAAACTAAAATGCTCGGCAGTGTACAAAAATAATACGTTGAAAGCGGATTATTTCCGTACGAACCACCGTACCGGTCACAATCCAATTTCCTAAGTTTTCGAATGCGACATCTGTCTGCCGCAACAATGTAGGTATATGAAAAATGCTGAATCTTTTATATGAATAAGTAACCTCATCACCATCGCATTTATCAGAAGGGAAATATTCAATTCTGTCGAGGTATGTTGAAAATATCACCACTCTTAACAGATATAAATATTGGTAATAACTGATATAGCACTAGATGTGTTGTTGTCATCGTCTTCAGCCAACTCGAGTCTTTTGGCGTTACTCTTTAAAAGAAAGCACTGTTTTACCAGCAAAATTTTTGTCAATACATATTTCACCCAATCAGCATCATCATTCGCCTAGCCAATTTTCAACTAAGTTCGTCATGCAAACATCAATCATGATTGATGGTTTTGATTGAGTGTCTAATGGACCCCTAATCTTTATTATTATTATGCCTATAGATACTATCATTTTACTGTCGTTATAGTGCCACCTATATAAATCTCACTTGCATTGAGTAGCAATATGTAACTGCATTTAGTATAGCGCTCTTCCTTAACAGAATTGTATGTAATATCGATATGGTGTGATATATGTATCGCTTGAACGCGTTTGCAGCAGGGAGTCCTAGTTTATTGCAATAGAACGTAGTTCGACGTACAAGTACACATCCCTTATCTTGAGATAGATCTTGGAATCGACTAACAGCCCGACCACGACTTTGTGTGACGTCGGAAATTTTTTTTTTCTACTCAGTCGTGTGGGGTATCAAAATGAAGGACTTGAGGAGAAGATTTCGAAAATATATATATCTTATTTATATATATATAAAAAATAAAAGTGAAAAATAAGACTAGTAAATTTTAAATTTTAATAACTCGATTGCGATTTGCACTGCGTCTTGTTCGGTGTTAATAAAACCACAAATAATATTTGAAATAAAAAATATAGTTAAAAACTAATGCCGTGGTCGCATGCCCTGTTGAAGTCAGTAGGTAATGCATGCGACCACGGCTATACCCATTTCAGGCTGTCAGACAGGAATGTTTTCTTGTTTCATGCTTTTCAGTTAGATTTGTTTCGGAGTCGGGTTTTAGTTTTTAACTATATTTTTTATTCGTGGTATGGTTCATACATTTTCATATATTTCAATTTACCGCTCGCCGCCCCGCTCGCCGCTACCGCTGATAGCGGCAAGGTCGTGGCCAGGCCGTAAGAGATTAGACAATGCACTGATAAAATACAATAGTTTCTATCTATACCCATGTTTATTTATGAATACCCATGCGGTTATTAACTACATTTAAAAAATAAAGGCAATTGAAGCGGATCATTATTTTTCCTAAAAAGAGTCCTAATAATAATTAAGTCTCATTTTCTAAATATACATAATAAATGTACAACTGTACATCTATCCCTATATTTTATAATATTACACGACAAAATTAGAAACGTATTTCAAATTAATTACACTATAAATTCTGCTATCAAATCGTACCATCAATAAAATTGTAATCGAAATTGGCAAAGTTTAATTAGTAGGGCGTAATAATTCATTATTAGTAGCTCAACTAATATTTGATCGAAATCAAAAACACCTGATATTCACATTTTGTTTAGTGACCAAATTGTTGATAGAATATGGACCAATTTTTACAATGCTGTCAGCGTGTAGGTACATGACAAAAATAAAAATTTTTAAGAATGGACCTGAAAAAGAAACATTTCAGTATTATCATCGCAGAACACTCAGTTCCCTAAAACTGTCTGTCTGTAACAATAAAATAATGATTTTTTTATCGCACAACGCTTTCTGATAAAAATGTTTATTGTTTGCGCGCCGTAAAGTGAATGCGGGCAACACAGGGTGCTTTATTTTTTTTAATCTCCAATATTTTACGTACAAAGAGCATGAAAAATATTGATAGCGAACAGTGCGTCAAACTCGAGATTTTCATACATGTTGGACATTTTATTGAAGCCTCTGTGTTGGACATTTTATTGAAATCTACACACCAAATGGCGCGTCATATTTTTATCAGTTTTTAGGTAAACCCGGTTGATGACTTGGAAAATTTGCGGCGTCATTTAAATAGCGACCGTATTATCTGAAAATAGAACAGTATTAGAAACGAATGATAAACACGTGTCTTTTGTGGGTAGAGCAAAGAGGAATCTAATTATATTATTTTTTTATGAAAGGAATGTTAAGGTGGAAGTTTTTCTTTATTATGGTGAACATTAAAATAGCTTCTCAGAAAATACAAATTGATCTTCGTATCAAATTCCATTGATGGCGTGGGTGGCATCACACCTCCGTCTTTCCAAAGAGAAAACAGTCCATAGCTATTATTAACCAATCAAGCAATTTTAAAGTTTTTAATTAAAAACAGCAAAAAATTAAACAAAGTTTAATTTTCTTCACTTGGTTTCATACTAATTCATTATGATATCCTCGACATCGCTGGGTTGGAAGGTTTACAAAACACGATTGTTTTCATTTACTATTGCCCATCAATCTTAGCTGATAAAGCCACTAATCTGATAAACAAGAATTTCACAATGGAATACATCAAGAGAAAGGTTCAGCAATATAATTTATAATAATTAGGCTGAAGACAGACTCGGCCAACTAGCTTTTTATCCAAATAATGTGTACAAATAAAGCTTATTTGATAATAATTATATATATTGTGTAACCATAAAATGTCACACTCTTGAAAATATGCCTTCTTCCAGTTTTTGCGCGATTTTCACTATTACTTTCAAGTTTTAAAAGTAAGCCTCTATTTCATAAAATCGGATTACATGGTACCTATTTATCTGTAGAGTTTCTTACATTATAAATAATTATTACTTTTATAGATAATCTAATGCTTTCGCGCCGTGGAATTCACTTGTTTTGTATTTGCCTATCTTATTTCAAATAGTAAATTTTCGAAGGTGATTATGAATTAGGTGTTCCAAACAAATTAAGTTACGACTAAGTTCAGTAATCAACTCGAACGCTGGTAGGTTTATGTCGCACAATCTTCGCGGGAACAAATTAAATTTAACACCATCCAAGACTACGTATGTAATCTTTAATCAGAGGCGGCCGTTAAGTCTTAGACGCACATCGCGATGTTCATCGCTTATTTAAGAGAACCATTCTTATAATGAAATTTCCCCTTTAATAGTCCACGGGAATGAGACAGGGTGAAACTGCGAAATCTTCGCTAATGGTGCGGAACCACGTAACTTAATGTAATGCCAGTTTGCGCGCTCGGCCGTAACTGAAACTCACGCACCTATACGTTAAATTCAGCGTAAAGTGCCCGCGAATTGTTCTCAAATATCTTCGTTCGCGATAAAACCTCAAGTCCTTTGGAAATAAAATTGAACGGATACCGTTAAGTGCTAATGTTGAGGCTTCAGAGAAATCAGCGGGCGTTTTTCTTCCTTTTTTTTCAGCGAATAAGCCACATTTAGTAATGTTCATTGGTGTTTTAGGCAAGGCAATATTTTACAGTCATTTATTCTAAAGGTAAATAAGACCTCTCGTCTGACTCGACGTGTAAAATGTTAAAGGAATTTTAAAGCACCCGGTGCCCTCCCAAGATTTCATTTTGCATGCAGTAAAGTGACTTTAATATTATAAAACTTAATTTATTCTTATGTGACATTTAAGAGGTATCTACGAGTACGTTGTTTTAAGAAAATTTGAAAACTTTGTTCTAATGTCACGAGAAAAAGCCATATCATTAGAACAATAATTCAAGGTTTCGTTTCTCTTAGAACGTTAACATAGCGTTTGTGTTGCGCTTGTTGGAGTACCTACAAACAAAGCGTAGGATATAATTAAAATTGTACAACCATTGAAATCAACGTTTTGCAAATGCTTTTATCAGTTAGACTTTTGCAAATGCTTTTGTCAGTTATTAATCATTGTCTCATAATATCCTAAAAATTATAATTATTTATTTAAAATCAAAATTGATTTACTCAAGATATCTAGGGCTGACTTTTAAAGTTTATATCACTCCATTGAAACTTAACAACTGTAGTGTTTAACATCTGACTGCGGTTACTTGTTCTTGTATAAATTAAGTGATAACCATGTTTAACGATTATGAAGGTACGATTTAATCGTTCGTCTGTCGCACTTGACAGACACAATTGATTTCGACCTGAATGACCAGAATGAGGCGGATTTTTCAAATGTGACAGATGGAGGGGTAATTTGCACCATGATAGTATCGACTAAGATAATAAGGCTCGTATTACAGAACGATGCTCGAGCACAGATCTCTGCTTGAGCATAGACTGATTTAAAGCCATTTGATTGGTTGAAACTAGTTTCAATCTATGCTCAAGCAGAGATCTGTGCTCGAGTATCGTTCTGTAATACAAGCCTTAGTCATTTGTTTTGTACGTACGTAATAAATTACCCACAAAATATAAAAATATTAAATAGCACTTTCCCCGCGACTTCGTCTGCGTGACCCACAGGAACTGTGCATTTTTTCCGGATAGAAAGTAGATTATAGCACTCAAGAATAATGCAGCTTCCTATTAGTGAAAGAATTTTTAGAATCGGATCAACGGTACTTTCATACGAACTTTCATCCCCCTTTGCACCCCTTTTGGGGGCGAATTTTCAAAAACCCAGAAACACGTATTTCTTTGTTTGAAAAGAAAAGCCTAAATACCAATTTTCATTACTCTAACTTCAAAACTAACAGTACTGCCGTACAAACTTTCATCCCCCTTTGTACCCCTTTTGGTGGCGAATTTTCAAAAACCCTGAAACACGTATTTCTTTGTTTGAAAAGACAAGCCTAAATACCTAATTCCATTACTCTAACTTCAAAACTAACGGTATTTCCATACAAACTTTCATCCCCCTTTGCACCCCTTTTGGGGGAACATTTGCAAAAATTGAAACACATGTTTAATTATTTAAAAAGAGAAGCCTAAATACCAATTTTCATTGATTTTACTTTAAAAATGACGGACCTGCATACAAACTTTCATTCCCTATATCCCCCCCTTAGGGGTAGAATTTCCGAAAACCCTTTCTTAGCGGATGTCTACGTCATAAAAAAAACCTACTGTCTAAATTTCAAATCTCTATGTTCAGCGGTTTGGGCTCTAAGATGATGAATCAGTCAGTCAGGACAAGCTATTTTATATATATATATATATAGATTAATAAGGTTATAATTAGACAAAATTAAGAGCTGATAGCTAGAATAACCTGATTAAAGACAGATTGTTTTAATATAGATTGGGTAGGATCTAACAAGAGACATGTCCAAATCTACACTGTTAAGGCTAATAACAATTGATGGAACACATTTTTCCTTTTTTTGTATGGTGAATTCATGTGTGTGATCATATAGCATTTACACCCATTTTACTTTACTATGAGGTAAACATCAAAAGCACAACCATTAATCTATAAATTAAACTCTCATTTATTACAGACTGTCAGAAGCACTCGTAGACGAATAAAAACCTTAAAGGATAAAGATGAACGATATTGCCTCTTGCCCGCATGCGGTAGTATTTGTGTTACAACTGGAAATGCCGCATGCTACAGAAGTCACACGTTTCGGGATCTCAATGTCGCACTATCTCATTTTTAGCGCTTACTCCCACGATCTATGACGATATCACGGGGAAAATCAAACATATATTTTTACGTTGCCGTCAGATGGATCTTTACAACGATACCATAATGCTTTTTGTAACTTTTAAAGTTAAGGAGTATGAAACTTTCAAAAGTAGTAGATAAGTACTTGTTTTTCGTTACATATTTTTTTCTGAAATGCCCACTGAGATGACGAGGAAGACGTTCATCGAATTCACGTCAAAAAATATCCTGCTCGCATTCTTTCACTTGAGGGCTGCTGCTGGCAGGTTCGCACACGTATGCGGGCGCAGCAGTAACCAACGACGTGACTTTCTGATAAAGTCATCCTTCTTTCATTACTGGCCACTCCATCCTTCCAAATTTAGTTTGAATTTAGAACGTTACAGATATCTACGCATTTATTTTAATGTTTTTCGTATTGTCTTTTCATCTTCCAAACATATTCGTTGAGGACCATTGTTTAGTTCTATTACATATTATATTACAAAAATCATACACAAGTTAATCAAATGTTAAATGTTACCAATTTTATAAGCAAATTGTCTGATTGTACCTATACCTGTTGTTATCTACAGTGTAAAAGTGCAAATAACTACCGTATCAAAATAATACAATATACCTTCTCCCCTACAAGTTTCTTCCTTTCTCAAGCTGTACCCGGAGGGTCCCTCAGAGAGCTAAATGAAGCCAGAGAGGATAGTGAGAGGGAGGCACTCCTGGACAACTTAAGTCCCTTACGCAACAGTCACTGTAAAGCAATATCAATTATACTCAGACATTCACTGTAATTGCCTATCGCTAATTAGTAGGTACATAATTGAAACTATCACTCGTCAAATAAATCAACTAGCTTAATTAACATGTTGCTAACATCCATGTATTGATATATGTTTCAATGTATGCCTTTGTGTTATCTGACACTTAAAAATTAAAGACCGCACGTTATTAGTTCTGCGTATTTAATTAGTGTAAAAACTCTAATCTGTTGGCCTTAATTATATATGGATCGCAGTCTGGTTTTGACAGGCTAAGAAGTTAAAGCAACAATATTTTTAGAACTATTTAGAGTTTTCTTTTTTATTCATTTATATTTTGTCAATATAGGTAATATTTACCTCTCGAGCCCTGGAATTCCAGACTCAATAAAAATGTCATTGTGTCTCGAGTACCCGTACGACACTAGGGCTTAAAGGGTTTAAGCGAATACGAAAGGTAACGTCGCCGTCACGTCGTCTAAGAATAATCCAACACATTATTGTGGTGTTACAAAAAGCTTTGGTGTTTACTGACATTTGCACTTTTCGCACTAATGCACGTCCTATCAATACCCGTTTTTTTAGGGTTCTATACCCTAAAAAGAAAAACAGAGCCCTTATAAAATCATTCCTGTGTCCGTCCGTCTATCGCAGAAGTTTTTATAAAAAATAAATAAATATTAATAAATTAACGTAGAAACTTAAAATTAAGCATAGGTACCTAATGATATACATTAATGACGCACACATTATATTGCTTATCAATAACTAGATACAAATTATTCCAGATTAATATGGCGCAACAGTTTGGTAGGAAAATTTCCTACCAATAAAAGAAAAGTTTAAATAAACATATTGTGTGGGGTATCATTTCAATGAACTGCAGGTTTTTATTGTCAACGTAATAGTTGCGGAAAAATAAAGATATTAAATATTGCAACATTTGAACATAATAGACCTTAAATTATCTTTATGCGAAAGAATGGTCATCAAATAATGACTTTTAACACTCTCCTACGATGACACAGAAAAACTTATCAATATTTGAATGACAAAGCACAACACAAGGATTCAGTGTGACTACCCCGGACATAAACATCCTCAGATACCTACAACTAACCTCATACTCTCTCCCAACAAGCACACCCACACTCTCGTTCACATACACCCCCAACACCCACACAACCATATGTAGAAATATATGTATCAAAATACTCGTAGTCAGTTACTAAAAGTTATATTCATACTTCCATTGTCTATGCTTATATTGTCTATTACTTAAATTGAATAAAATAAACCGCCAGTCTTGAAACTACCACAGCGCGTTTTAATAGGTTATGGGCCCAGACCCACAATTCCAACAGTATTCGCATATTTCTAGTGTTTATTTCGTGTATAATCATATTCATAATGTCGACATCAAGTTATTTAGTAAATATCCCAAAGTTGAAAGGACGTGAAAACTATGATGACTGGGCGTTCGCGGCAAGAAATTTTCTTATGATAGAAGGCGTTGATATTGATGAGTTACCGGCAGATTTCACAGAAGCAGATCAAAGAAAAGCTAAAGCCAAGCTAGTAATGACCATCGACCCAAGTTTATACGTGCACATCAAAAATGAGACAACAGTGACCGCCTTGTGGAGCAAACTAAAACGGTTATTTGACGACTCTGGATACACAAGAAGAATCAGTTTACTCCGATCATTGATATCTATTCGTCTCGAAACCAGTGAATCAATGACAAGTTATGTGTCTCAAGTGGTGGAAACGGCACAAAGGTTAAAAGGAACGGGGTTTGAAATCAACGATGAGTGGATCGGTTCGCTTCTGTTGGCTGGTCTACCTGAAAAATTTGCACCGATGATAATGGCGATCGAGCATTCCGGCATAGTTATCAGTGCTGACGTCATCAAAACGAAACTTCTCGACATGAGTTGTGAGATTGGTAGCACTGAAACAGAGTCCGCGTTTTGGTCAAAACAGAGACAAAATACCGGGAAAAGTGACGTAAATCGAACGAAGCAAACGTCAAACAAATTGTCAATGAGTAGCAAACTAACGTCAACATCAACAGGTAGTAAACAAATAAAATGCTATAATTGCAAGAAAATTGGTCATTACAAAAACCAGTGTCCTGAATCGAAAGAAAAGAAAATTAATGCGTTTAGTGCTGCATTTCTAAATGGTAAATTCAGTACAGAAGATTGGTTTATAGACTCGGGGGCGAGTGCTCATATGACTGCGAATCGAGACAGTTTACAGCAAGTTCGACAAGTACACGAAATGAAAGAAATAGTGGTAGCAAATCAGATGTCTGTGCCAGTTTTATGTGCCGGAGATACACAGATCACAACAAAAGTGAATAATTCTCAGTTTGACATCATAGTGAGAAATGTTTTGTGCATTCCTAACCTCACAACAAACTTGTTATCAGTTAGCCAGTTGATAGCTAGTGGAAATAGAGTATCATTCAAGAAGAATACATGTCATATCCACAATCAACAGAATGAGCTAATAGGAGTAGCAGTTTTGGAAAATGGTGTGTATAAATTGAATACTGTGAAGTCAGAGATAGTGTATGCAGCGGCGGCAGTTCAGACTACAGATGCAAGACTGTGGCATAGAAGGCTAGGTCATATTAACAAAAATGATCTAGAGAAAATGAAGAATGGTACTGTGCAGGGAGTCACCTATATTGAGAAAGCTGACATTCAGAAATCCAACTGTCAAGTGTGCTGTGAAGCAGATGGAGAGCTACTTAAAGGCAGCAGGTATTATCCATCAGAAGACCAACCCGTATACTCCGGAACAGAATGGTCTCTCTGAGCGCTTTAACAGGACCCTAGTTGAACGTGCAAGATGTCTACTCTTTGATGGAAAACTAGATAAAAGTTTATGGGCTGAGGCAGTCAATACGGCAGAATACCTCAAGAATAGGTCGCCAGCCTCTGGTCTAGGACAGACAACACCATTTGAGAGATGGACAGGTGAGAAACCTGATCTCAGTCATGTTAGAGTTTTTGGTAGCTGTGTGATGGTTCATGTACCCAAGGGTAGAAGACAAAAGTGGGACAAAAAGTCCAACAAATACATTCTAGTGGGTTATCCATAAAACATTAAAGGATACAGATTGTACCATCCAGAATCCAAACAAATTATTACAAGTAGAGATGTAGTAATCATGGAAAGTAATGAGTCAAATCTAGATACAGCAGAAATATCAGTAAAAGAAACTAATAAAAGACATGAATGTGAACCAGTGGAGGACAGCATTTCAGTGGAGGAAGGACAGTCAAGTTCATCTGCAGAAAATGAGCAGAATGATGAACATCATGAAACATATGTTCCAGAACAATCTAGTGACTCAGAGGAAAGCTTTTATGAGTCAACAACATTGATGTCAGATGACATGAATATTACTTCTCAGCCGCAAAATACTGAACAGCTAGGAAAGCGTATTAGGCGGAAACCAGATTATTATGGCTGTGCAAACTTAAGTGTTATGGATGAAGTTCCAGGAGAAGAAATTTCTTTAAGTGACGCCATAAATGGACCAGAGAAGAAACAATGGCAGAATGCAATTACAGAAGAATTGCAGTCATTTATTGATAGAGATGCATGGGAACTAGAGGACAGACCTGTAAATAAAACCATTGTGAAGTGTAAGTGGGTGTTTAAACGCAAGTACAATAGTGACAATACAGTGAGGTACAGAGCTAGGCTGGTAGCAAAAGGCTTCAGTCAGAAAAAGGGTACAGACTTTAAGGAGACCTTCTCACCAGTATTAAGGTATTCCACTTTGAGATTATTATTTGCCATCAGCGTAGATCAAAATCTAGATATTGTTCACCTTGATGTCCCTACTGCCTTTCTAAATGGACAATTAGAAGAGACTATTTTTATGGAAATACCTGCATGTTCTAATTTTCCTAATTGTGATAATAAAGTTCTAAAACTCAAAAGGGCAATATATGGACTTAAACAGTCAGCCAGAGCCTGGTATCAAAGAGTAGAAGTGTGTTTACTAGAATTAGGTTATACCAAGTCTCAGTATGAACCTTGTTTATTTATGATATGTAATGAAAATGTTAAAATTTACATTGCTCTCTTTGTAGATGATTTTTTTGTATTCTATAATTGTAAAAGTACTTATGAAAGATTGAAAAGTGAGTTAAAAGCTAAATTTAATATAAAAGACTTAGGTCAAATTAGGACTTGTCTTGGTATGAATGTAACAGTAAGAAATGATTCTATTACTATAGATCAGAAAGATTTTGTTGATGTAATTTTGAAAAGATTTAATATGCTTAACTGTAAAAGTTTTGATACACCAATGGAAAAGAATTTAAAGTTAGAAAAAGCTAAAATTATTTGTACCAAGTATCCTTATCAACAATTGCTAGGTGCTCTTATGTATTTATGTGTTTTAACAAGACCAGATATAGCATTTGCTGTGAGCTTTCTCAGTCAATATAATAACTGTTTTGATGAGTCCCATTGGAAACATTTAAAAAGGATTTTAAAATATTTAAATAAAACTAAAAACTATGGCTTAAAATATGTTAAAGGTGATTGTAAATTGATAGGATATGTTGATGCTGATTGGGCTTCTTGTACTATAGACAGAAAGTCATACACTGGATTCATTTTTAAAATGTCAGGTAGTGCAATAAGTTATGAGAGTAGGAAACAAAAGACTGTTGCATTGTCTAGTACAGAGGCAGAATACATGGCCCTGTCGGAAGCATGTAAAGAAGCGATATATTTAAAAAACTTAATTTCAGAGATAAATATAAACAAAGATGAAAATATATCAGTAAATTTATTAAGTGATAACCAAAGTTCACAGAAATTAGCTTCTAATCCGTTATATCACAGAAGAACTAAACATATTGATGTTCGGCATCATTTTGTGAGAGAAAGCATAAACAATAAATTAATTAATGTATCTTATTTGCCTACATCAGATATGCCAGCAGATATTTTGACAAAGAGTCTGTGTTCAGTAAAGCACTATAAATTTTTAAAAATGTTAGGGTTGTCTCAAATTTAAAACAAGTTTTAGAAACAGTGTTGAGTAAATAAATTGTACATATTAGAAATAAAAATATGTATGGGTAGACATTATTTTGATAAGTGGAGGTGTAGAAATATATGTATCAAAATACTCGTAGTCAGTTACTAAAAGTTATATTCATACTTCCATTGTCTATGCTTATATTGTCTATTACTTAAATTGAATAAAATAAACCGCCAGTCTTGAAACTACCACAGCGCGTTTTAATACCATACACACCCACATCCCAACACCACACATAAATTCACATGCCTACATAAACATCACACAACACACAACTTTACTTCTTTTTGTCATCCTTTATAACATTGTCTTATTCATATTTAATTAGTTCTAATTTGATCTTAGTTAAACTAAAAATATAATCACTGTGTAGTGTGTACAATTAAAACTTGCTATGCAATGATGCAACTCTGATCCCCGAGATACAGGCATACGCCTAGTTTGGGGGTCACAGTCCAAACAATTTAGGTGTCCGTGATATTTATTAATAAATAAATTTGTTTGAATAAGTAAAAACTTACGATGGCATTTTTTAGTACGGAGCCTGAATCGCTCTTGACCGTTTTTTTTTGTCTTCATACGATAATTACAGACTAAAATCGGAATTTGGAGCAGAAAACACTTTTAGGCCCGTATTCCAGAACGATACTCGAGCACCGATCTCTGCTTGAGCATAGATTTCAACCAATCAAATGGCTTTAAATCTATGCTCAAGCAGAGATCTGTGCTCGAGCATCGTTCTGTAATACGGGCCTTAATCAATAATTTCTATATAAATATATTCGACAATAAAGCAAATATCAAATAGCAGCCCCGGACGATAAGTCAAGAGTTAATAACGAAGTAAAGCATTTTTTTATATTGGATTCGTCAGATTTTACGACGTACTCTACTTCACGCGTTTGTTAAAATATTGAAAACCTAACAAAAAAGTCTCAAGTGACGTAGAAAGTAAAGCAGGTTTCGCTTGAAATGGCCAAACACCGCAAAAAGCGCATAAAATTAATTTTATACGACATTTTTTTGGAACGAAACCCCGTCGCGCGGCTATTAGCATAGAAATTAATGTTTGTAATAGAGAGAGCACTAAACTTAATCAATGAAAAATATCGATATGAGGTGGAACGAAAGCCAATTTTCTCGTGGAAGTAAAATAATAAATTGGTATCGCTGCGGCTGGGTAGGCAAGTCAGTAGCGAACTGCAGGCGGCACCTTTTGTTCGGCGAATGCCAATTTACATGACAACCCTAGTTTGGTAAATCTTGGACATTTACCCGTGTAGGTACTCGACGCTGCGAAATTGGATTGTAATTTTTTTGATCGGGTATTTCGCTGTTTTACTATGGACTGACAGATTTGATTCAGAATAAACGTTCCAACAGATATGTATAGGTAAACTTACAGCAAGCCGTGAACGCATACAAAATTCGAATAGATGTTTCATTGCACCCTTTAAAATTTTATTTGACACGAATAAAACTAATTGTTAAAAACCGTCCAAGTGCGAGTCGTACTCGCGCACCGAAGGTTCCGTATCATTTTTTGACGTATAAAGTGAAAAAATCCGGACCGCATAATTAAGTTTGTTTATGAAGGAATTTTGATGATTTTGAAAAAACTGTACTAGTTAGGAACATCGTTTTATTTTTGGTGCCATATTTGGGTTAGTTTCTATCAACTCTAATTATTTCAGATTTTTCGCCCCGCAAACTTCGGAGATAAGGGGGGGGAATGGTACTTTACTTACTTTAATGGTACTGTACTTTTTTGGACATTTTTCATCATATGTCGAAAACTGTGAAACATAAAATAAAATAAAAATATATTTTGAAATGTACAGATCAAGCCCTTTCATATAATATGTCACTTGACCTAGTAACCCCACTTTAAAATTTCGGACCACTCCGGCCCCTTTTCCAATGAAAAAAAATATTTTTGGACTTTTTTCATTTGCAATAAAGTTGAACAAGCATTTTTTATAATTGTTCCAAATTTCAAGTCGATAGCATATGTAGTTGCTGAAATAAGCAGGTGTGACAGACAGACAGACGAAGTCGCACCATAAGGGTTCCATTTTTACCATTTTGGTACGGAACCTTAAAAATTATTTTGATGTTTGATAACATTAAACTATTTACTTGGTTACAAATATTTTTATCGACATAATGTGGTAAGAAATATGCAATAAATACTTATTTTGCTCACGTCGCGTCGGTGGCGTAAGCACGGTGCACCTACAGATGCTGGAATACGTTTTTAACATTTTAATGTTGTGGTGGATTCAGCTTACACTGCATAAAATACATGTTTTGGTCCTTTCAAGAAAGTGAAGTTTTCCAGAAGTGAAGATGTCCTATTTTTAATTATATATTATGAATTGGAATATTATCAATCGATATTACATTAATTTGAGAAGAATTTTATTGTTCTATAGTCCGCACAATGCGAATCGTATAGTATAGCGTGCAATTTTATCTTGCGTTTTGTGTGACATGCAGTGTAAAACACACGATGATCATGAGGTATGTGCAATGTAAGTAGGTACGTATACGCTTTGTACTGAGCATGCCTCGCACTGAGCACGCCTCGCACTAAGAACGCTTCCCAATATAAACAGATCCGACATGCGGTTAACAATAATAAACCGGTGGATAATTTTCTTCTCCATAACACAGCTGTCCAAACGAGTAAATTGAATATAAATAATTATGTAAGATCAGATGCGTAATAGTAACCGGAGTGCGTGAAAAACCAGATGTATGAACGTGAATGACGCAAAAGTAGTAGGTATGACAGAATCGTAGTACGTGGCGTTCTACCCCAATTGGAAAAAGGTGTGAATTTATACATGTATCTATGTAAATAAATAAATTAAAAAATGTATAATCATATAGACAGCAGTACCTACACTTACTTTCTGAACCTGCTTATATTGTAAAATACGTTTAAAAGGAAACTTAGGCCCGTATTACAGAACGATGCTCGAGCACAGATCTCTACTTGAGCATAGATTTAAAGCCATTTGATTGGTTGAAATGTATGCTCAAGCAGAGATCGGTTCTCGAGTATCGTTCTGGAATACGGGCCTAAAACTACCTAACAACAAAACAAAAATGTTAGACATCCTCATATAGCGTAGCCGACAAAGAATTTCTACTGTTGAGACTGTGTTAAGTAAGTTTGTACAAAATTAGGTACTTTATAGTTTTCAGTAAAAAAAGCACAATAAAAGCTGAAACAAAAAATATTTTTCAAACTTAATAAGTACCTATTATATCTACACTTTAACTGTGGCCACATTCCTGCTTATCTCAAGCATTGATCATCTACTTATCAATAAGTATACCAATTTAATTCTTATCTATACAAAATCATTCATTGACACTAGTCCTAATAAACGTTACATTCAGCTTTCAAATCGATTCTCTCTGCACCCGTAGTTGCATATTCGATTTCAAAGGCAATCCGAACCAGCCCGTATTCCCATCACTATCAAAGAATGAAGTATTCCAGATTGCTTCAAAATGAACCGTGAGTAATAACGGTGCTACGAGCTTTCTGCCTCGTTATGAAGCAGTTCTTTTGCTAGCATTTAATGTACTATTAGTGAATCAAAACTTTTACTTCCATTCCGTTTCAAGCTGGACTGCAAATTACCGTCGAAAACTTCTATACAGCCGACTACAATGAACTCTTTGGATTTTTGTAAGATGTTGTTGTTGCTGTGTATGTGTTTCATCAGTGATATGGAATTAGGTTAAAGCTTATACGCACTACAAAATTATACATAATCATTAGTTTGCTCTGAAAAGTTACTTTATACAGGGTGGCAGGTTAAACAGTGGAAATATTTTAAGGGGTCATTGTACTCATCATTATGAACAACTTTTACTATGGGACCAAAAAAAAATCAGCTGTTCCATACATTTGCTCACAAAACTGAACAAAATGTATGGAACATCTGATTTTTTTTTCGCGATTTTAGGGTTGATCTCATAGTAAAAGTTGTTCATAATGATGGTACAATGACCCCTTAAAATATTTCCACTGTCTAACCTGCCACGCTATTTAATTATAAATGCTTGTTTCCCATTAAATAGGCAGTTACTAAGCTGTTGACGGACACCCGTTATTTACCCACTAATCAGTCCAAAACAAATTTAAACTAAAATTCGCTGACTGAAACGAATTAATAACCCTAATTCCGTTGATGACCATTTATTGGAAGGACGACGCCAATAAATTACGCAGCTATTTCGTATATTTGGACTACAAATTGCGCGTTTGGTAAGCAAACAAGAATATTATTCGTGGGTATTACGGCTCTGTTTTAGTATAACTACCGCAATTGACTACTACGTTTGGCCCAGATACGATAATTTCAACTAGTCGTATTTTGCAGTGACTAAACGATAATCCAGATAAGACCAACGCAAATTCATTAAAACTTCTAGTTTTTTTTTCAATTGACTTATTTTATTACGATTTTTTTCTTACGCATGTTTAAGGATTGTCTGACTAATTTTGAACTCAAACGGAATTCTTATTTATGAGTTATTCACGTGGCAAGATCGCTTGAAAAATGTTACTGCCAAAAGTTTTTCCCCGAATGCTGAGGGATTTGAAAACATGTTTCATTCAACGCAGCATTGATGCAGTGACTAAAACGCGACGATACTTCGGTCGAGGTCTGAGTGTACCTACGGAAAGCGCTATTCAGTCATACTAAAAGATTAATGTGTGTGCCCGGCGTAACACTCTTGTTGTTCAAAGGTGTTCCAGAGTTGTTATTGGCTAGTTTTGAAGCCAAAGGGATTTTTATTAGGCTGTGACGTCCGATGAAGTTTCAGTTACCCACACAGTTTTCATTACGGAATACGGAAATCGAATTTGATTGCGATTTTTTGCTTTGTTGTAAAGTTAGTTCAACCCTAAAACTCTCATGCAAACAGGAACAAGTAAATACAAATACTTTCAACTCGTTCCCAATAAACGTAAATATTGTGTTTTCAAATGTCTTCAATGTTTTATTTGTTTTGTTTCTCGGCTCTCATAAATATGTGATACCCGTTGGAAGGCAAAATGGGGAAATTATTTATTTAAAGATTTAAAGAATCGGGTTTACATAATCGTAAATATATTTGTTTTTACGCGCGATTTTTAATAGGTTAAACATGGTTTTAATCAAAATATCTAAATGTACCTAGACTAAACATTTTTTCTAATAAATGCTTCTAAAAATAAGCATCTCTGAAATCTCTGAGTCATTAATTTGTTTGTAGATAGAAGCCACTCCTACGCACAACTCTTGCCTTTGCAAAGTCCTATGCCAGAGGCTATTATTTATCTTAATGTTACTTTTAGAATCTTCATTTTGTACGCCATTAATTCCACATTGTTTTCTAACGAAAATAGCATCTTAGTCTTTCCGCGATTGTTCTAGATAATGATCTGCAGGAGCTTAAAGTTCGATATCTAAAATCAAATCTTCAGTTGGATAGAAGACTTACCTTTTAAACGGGATCAATTTATAGTAGTTAAAGTAATAAATAGCCTTGCTTCGAACAATTAAAGTATAATAATGACCCAATTAACTTAAATTAAACACTGGATCCCAAAAACCCTTGTCTCAATCAATCAATTCACTAAAACCTTTGGAGATTAGTTTGATGAAGACATTTTTCTAAGAAGGATGCGCTAAAGTATCTCGCGAAACTCAAATTTTCTTACGTTTTTTTTGCAATTTTAGCTCAGCATCAGATTATATGTAGAATATGTAGATCAAAATATTATTTGCTACAGTATTAAATAAGTATTTATAGAATAATAAATAATTAATACATCAATACAACTCTCTAAGTTTCAACCAATTAAAACAGACGATTGATATGATTTCGAATATTTAGTAAATATAATCATCCTTACAGTCACGAATTGTACCTATTTTGAATAACAGCAAAAGCTAAAGAAAATTTGAATATCGTTGGCTACCTTAGATTTATCATCCTTTAATAATCTCCATTTATGTCGCATAATAAACCTACTAAAGTAGATACATAATAATAATTATTCAATATATAAAATGTATTTTGCCCACACACGCTATCCACTAGCATATTTAGTTTCTAGAAGTTAAAATTTGAATTTTGCATTTTTAATTATTCATCGAACGAAGCACGAGTATATTGAATTTTCATTGTTAACATTTTTTGAACCGCTTGTAAGCTGACCCAGTAACCGAACATATTATTCGTCCGCATATATTTTAAGCTAGTGTTGTTCTCACTGACAGGGACCACAGTAATTAATAATGTTCAACTTGTTAATTAGTTGCAGCTGGAAAAAACCTTTGTAACTATCGCTTGTAACAAGTTAAGATGGAGAGAACTAATCAAATTAAAAGTTGTTTCCTGTTAGCGTAAAAGTTTGGGATCACATTAACCCTATACACACCTACGTTTTTTCGTGAAAGCTGATATGAAAACCAATTGACTTCTAATAAAAGTCGTGTGGTTCGAAGTTCAGAATGAAAGGAAATGAGTCTGTGACATGGGTCCGGATATTGGTATAAGGAGTAAAGAACTAGTAGGTGTGTACCTTTTCTATTTTGTAGAAGAAGTTCAAAATGGAAAAAGTTAAGGCAATGAGAACCATTATATTCTTAACTTTATGTCAAGAGCTGAATAATTTGATTTTATGAACGTTTTTCAAAATATGGTTCGGATAAAACTTCTGCAATTAACACAGTCATGTGCAAATTCCTTTATATTTTGGTACATACGTAGCTATCTAAGTTAAAAAAGCTATGTTTTAAAATGAAACAGTCCATCCTTTCAAGATGCCCAAACAAAAGTTCGCTCTACTTTATCATTATGTACAGTCAGATTACTGTTGCATTGTCCACAAATACCAAAATACATTCACCGCTAACAACAAAATACTAAAATAAACAAAAACAAGACACAACAAGACAGTAGAGATAATGCAACATTTTATTCGACCAATCAGTGCAGTAATAACAATTACAAAAGAACAGAAACAGGGATATTCTGCACTATTTCGCCCACGGGGAGTACTTAGCGCCAGAATTGCACACAGATATTGCTTCGTGGCAAATTTATGTATTAACTAGCAACCATTGAACTACTAGCTGAATATTGCGAAGCTTCTAAAAGTTTAGATTGGTTACACTATGTGGGTTGTTATGAATAGCAATAATTTACTTAGTTTTCACAGTATCTATAAGAACATTCAACTTACCTTAAGCAGTCATCCCTGCAACTACTATTTTGTATAGCTTGTCCCGATGTGAGAAAAAAAGAAAGCATCTGCAATATACACACATCAAAAGTATCTAGGGATCAACATATATTTTTGCAATAACTTTTCTCCTGATTGATATTAATTAAAATTTTCTTTAAGGATTCATCAAATAAAGTGTTTTCGTTTGTCACAGTAACGATAAACCAAGTCACCTTTGCATTAATAAAGAAATTTGCCATTTTCCTAATAAAGGGATTTTTGACATTTGAACCACTAACATTAAAGTTCGAAAAAAAGACTGAAATAACAGTTTTCTTTAAAATTTTATTGGGTAACTTAAACAATTAATAATCCGTGTTTCTACCGCGAACACTAACAACACAAGAACATCGGTTTGGCATACTCAAAATGAGTTCATCCAAATCACGCTGTGGAATGGCCGCCCATGTTCGTTGCAACAACAAAAAAAGGTCTTCTTGCGACTGGATACCCTCCATATTCGGCAGAGCTCTTCTCTGTAGCATATCCCATGCATGCTCAATCGGGTTCAAGTCTGGCGACTGAGCAGGCCAGGGCAGGACATTGATGTTAGCTGCGGCGAGAGTCTGTCTTACAACTCTTGCGGTGTGCGGTCGTGCATTATCATGCATTAACTGAAATAAGGGACCGATTTGCACTTGTAGAGGAACGATGACGTCTGATACAATCGTCTCAGCATAAATTTGAGCGTTGGCATCGGTTGACATCGGCGTTTCTAATGAACGATTGATGAATGGCACTAAGATGAATGAAGACTAACCTCGTAAGGTTACAAGTAATTTCAGCAAGAGACAGTATCGCTACGGTCCTTCTCAGTCCCTTGTCGGCTTGATAAATTGATGTCCGACCACAGTGATGTATTAATATCAACCTAAACATGCTGTTAACTTTCTTTGTTTCATCTCATCGAGATGGGTGACAATTTTCCTTATTTCTTGTAGTATTTTCCGCAATACGACATGGTTTTATGGTAAATAAATTGGGATCTTGGTCGAATACAAATATGAATACAAAACTACTACATTGGCGTGATATTTGTTTTGTTTTTTGGGGAAATATAAATATTGGTAAAACGCTAAAACCGCGCGCTTATTTTTGTAAAAATACATTTAACAGTTTCAAATTATTTTGACACGAAAGATGTTGCTAAATTGAGCAAAATCCGAAAGGATAACTTTGAAAAAAATAACTATCTGATTTTAGATAAGTAAATTTCTTTGACAAGACCGTCTTGGCATACTCAAAATGAGTTCATCCAAATCACGCTGTGGAATGGCCGCCCATGTTCGTTGCAACAACAAAAAAAGGTCTTCTTGCGACTGGATACCCTCCATATTCGGCAGAGCTCTTCTCTGTAGCATATCTCATGCATGCTCAATCGGGTTCAAGTCTGGCGACTGAGCAGGCCAGGGCAGGACATTGATGTTAGCTGCGGCGAGAGTCTGTCTTACAACTCTTGCGGTGTGCGGTCGTGCATTATCATGCATTAACTGAAATAAGGGACCGATTTGCACTTGTAGAGGAACGATGACGTCTGATACAATCGTCTCAGCATAAATTTGAGCGTTGAGGTTGCCTCTGATCCAAATCAACTCAGTTCTTCCGCCGATCCAAATACCCGCCCATACCATGATGGTTCCACCACTATAAGGATGGACTTCCTGGCAGGATTTTAATCGCTGTTGGCGTCCAGGGGTTCTCCAGTGTCGTATACGTCTTGTATCCGGTCTCATACCAAAACGAGACTCATCAGAAAAGCACACGAAACGCCATTGTTCTTCTGCCCAATTTCTGTGTTCAAGAGCCCATTGATATCGAATCCTACGATTGTGCATTGCTATAGGTGGTACCCGTAGCGGTCTTCGGGAATGAAGGTTCACTTCATGCAAGCGGTTTCTGACTGTTTGGTCGCTAATTAAGTTCCCTGAAGAGTGATGAAGCCTCACGGCTAACATCATGGCGGTTATTGTTGGAGCTCTTCGAGTTAAGATTTGAATGTATCGGTCTTGTCTCCGTGTGGTGCAGCGATACCGTCCTCCATGGCGCTCAGCCACGGTACCAGTGCTTCGGTAACGTGTCCAAAGTCGACTGATAACACTCTGACTTGTATTCAGAGCTAAAGCTACAGTACGTTGCCGGGAACCAGCTTCTATCATTCCCACGGCTCTGAGCATTTCTTCCCTGCTTAAATGACGTCGCCGCTCCATAATAACGTTGGTTTTAATCAGTAGTAGGGAAACAGTAGCACTAATAATGTCTTCAATGCGTTGTATGTTTTTATAGGGAAAATATTGACAGCTTATTTTCATCTTTTACTCGAATTTGATTGAGAGTTCCTGATTCAAATTATGAAATGCACCAAAAAGGATCCATATAAATTTATAAAATCATAAATTTATTACAAAGCCACATCTCAATCTCAAGAAATCCGCATAAAAATGCTTGATCCCTAGACACTTTTGATGTGTGTATTTATTTACACTAATAATAATATAAAGAGAAAGTGCAAATTTTGTGATTTAATGTATATGTGAAGGTAATCTTCGAAACTGCAAATCCGATTTTGAAAATTATTTTACTAATAGGAAGCTACAATTTTCTTGAGGGCTTTTTTATTTCGAAAAATGCACAGCTCCTGTGGGTCATGCGGACAAAGTCACGAGCAAAGTGCTAGTAATAAAACAGTTGTTATTCCCTGATTTCCCCATAAGGTGGGTCATGTGTTTAGAGTGTATATAGGAATGCTCTGTTGTTTAAACGGCTTGATGGATGAGGATGAGACTTATGAGGTGTCGTTAGACCTGTGACATAGGGTATATTATTTTAATATTACGTAGTCGGCTTTTTTATTTTTAATAATTTTGTTTATCTTGTTTTATATTTAACGATTTACATGTTAGTGATACGGAATCCTACAAAATAATGAAGTAAACAATTTACAGCAAATATTTGCATACCGCACCATACAAATGCTGCTACACTTTATGCTCTGATATGAAACAAAAGGCACTCAACTACAAAACACAAAACCGTTTTCCAGTTTCATCGCATCACACCGTCAACTAGTGACGTTTCGACGTTCGTTGACACAGATGTGAACCACCTTTTCTGTTACATGACATTTCCACGGCATTCGGTCCCAACATTCAGTTCTTTGAGGCGACACATTTTTCAATATAATTATGATGTTGACTCAAGAGGCAAAATACGCATCGAAATCATATTAAAAAGAAAACGCCGTATGTTGAAATACGCGTTTAGACGTTTACCTCGGTCAGATATAAAGTGAATAAAAAAGAAGCGGAAATGCTTATCATGTAGGAATGTATGTGTAACGCAGTGTAGAGTATAATATGAGTATAGTTTTAGGAGTTAAACAAAGTCTTTAATCCACATAATAAACAGGAAGATTGGAATAAATCAACATTATAAACTCCTGTTAGCAAATAAATACATAAAGTATACGCTTTTTACGTTATTATTTAAATTGGTGTTCCTTTTGATTACAAAATTGCAGTATGCCATAGACGAGGTACAATTTTGAGAGCACGAAAATCTAAAGGTTGTTTATCGTAGGTACCATCGGCATCGATACGCAGAAGCATTTTAAATATTCAATTTTTCATTTTACGAATTTAATCCGATCCAGCTAGTAGCCCCTCCCTCTAGTTGTCCTCCCCCCAGCGACGCCCTAAGCCGAGGTCCGTACCCCAGTAGGGGGTGCCCTTAGCGTGTGGTCGCTTAGTTTGTAGTTTTTATTTAGTTTTAAGCCTGGCTGGAGGCATTTGTAAGTCCTCACCAGATGACCGGTTAAGCAGTGACGGCTGTTAGAAGCCAACTGCGAGAGGCCCTTCAAAAAAAAAAAAAAAAAACATTTTACGAATATCAATCGTTATTTGCTCATTCACTTTTCTTAAAAGTAATATCATTACTCTCATTTCTCTAAGGTTATAAATTATTTACCTATGCAGTTTTTGCACACAATAGCTTGAAAACTTTTCAAACTTTACTTATCGATTTAATGCGTACCTGTTCGGTGCCGAAAGCGAAACTTTTCACCCCACTAATTAAACTCCAAACTTACTCCCGCGAATTTCGCTGTTTCTTCAGGATTATTTCGTAAATAAAAGAAAACTGTTCGAGAATAATCCCCCGGTTCTAATTAGTTTTTGAAACCCTATTTGATTGAATTCGAAAACAAATTTGTTTTGGTATTAGTTTATTTGAAATGCTCATTTTGTATTTCGTTTGATCGTTTATAAAGTTCAATTTAACCTTTTCACTGTTTTTTACTGTTTATAGACTTAAATATATTAAAGGATCCCCGAAATGATCAAATGGTTAATGTTTCCGTGATTACGTGTAAAATATTTACTATCGTTTCAATTACATAAAGTAAACGATCATTGAGCGTCAATCACGTAAAAATTGACAATCGCAATTGATTGTTCTGGGGACCCTTAAGACAGTCATAAACATCGGCGTTTCTAATGAACGATTGATGAATGGCACTAAGATGAATGAAGACTAACCTCGTAAGGTTACAAGTAATTTCAGCAAGAGACAGTATCGCTACGGTCCTTCTCAGTCCCTTGTCGGCTTGATAAATTGATGTCCGACCACAGTGATGTATTAATATCAACCTAAACATGCTGTTAACTTTCTTTGTTTCATCTCATCGAGATGGGTGACAATTTTCCTTATTTCTTGTAGTATTTTCCGCAATACGACATGGTTTTATGGTAAATAAATTGGGATCTTGGTCGAATACAAATATGAATACAAAACTACTACATTGGCGTGATATTTGTTTTGTTTTTTGGGGAAATATAAATATTGGTAAAACGCTAAAACCGCGCGCTTATTTTTGTAAAAATACATTTAACAGTTTCAAATTATTTTGACACGAAAGATGTTGCTAAATTGAGCAAAATCCGAAAGGATAACTTTGAAAAAAATAACTATCTGATTTTAGATAAGTAAATTTCTTTGACAAGACCGTCTTTGAAAAGCATTAGGCATGTTTCTGAAAACATAATAAAAGACAAATAAAATACCGCCGCACTTCAAACCACCAGGCCCCTTATTATTCTTCGTATGAGCTAAATTTATCTATTTAGTTATATATGTATAGCTATTTAGTTCCTAGAATTGACTACGCTCAGACGCTTTTGTAATAGAGAAAGAAATATTCTCCTTTACTGGGTGTTACTCGAACACAAATACTCTTACGGTCTTATGTATCATCATTAACCGACAGTTTTAACAGTTAGAATGTTTAGTCAAATCGTAACGTGTGTAAAATACAGAACCTCCTTTTTTGAAGTCGGTTAAAAACTGAAAATTGTACATTTGAACTAAGAACGAAATGACAACTAATTAACCCCATTATTAAACTATCGTTAGTAAATAAAACTGAATGTATGTAGCACATATTTTTTTCCATTTATGCCATGTTTCCACGGACATGTAACTCTGAACGCAAACAGATTACAACTGAAACAACTAACAAACTCACCGTTTATGTAGGTATATAAAAGGGGCGTCAGGTATAAGTCAGTTAAAACAATTCAGTCAAAACTGCTCGTATGTAGCCCGGTTTAGACGTCATGGTATTAAATTACAAACAAGTATTTTCTTTTCCATTGTCGGGTTATTATTAATTTATCTTGTCTTGTTTTTATTAAATTTACCTTCCACCCACGACAGCTGTAATCAAAGTTTCATGTTTATTAAAATGCATTAGCAGTTTCCTTTCATCGTACCTACACATCCCTTGCCCATGTTCACAAGACTAAAGAGCTTAACCGAGCTCCGACAACAACCCACACGTTATACAATGTACCTAGCCATTGGTTTAGCCTGAAAGGGATGTTAGTGCTGTGTCACGGTTTACGGCTTCACCGTGTTTTATGGATGACTTGCAAATTAATATAGATTGCATACATACATACATACTCACACCTTTTTCTCATGGATGTAGGCAGAAACTAGAACGTCAGGTACTACGATTCTTACAGACTCCTTTTGATTCGTCCACGTTCATACATTTGGTCACACAAGCATGTCGCGCGCCGGTTGCGAGTACTGGGGTCTTGGGTTTGATCTCCGGGTCGGGCAAAATGTTATTGGATTTTTCAAATAGGGAATTCAAATTAAAAAACTACGCAATGATTATCTGAAACAAAATAGGTAGATTTTATATTTTATATTATTCCTTTGATTTGCTACAAATAATATATTTTCTTGTATAATTATTGAGACTGAATACCTTTTCGGTTTCTTTGTGCCAAGTTAAAACGCAACTTTTACAAATAAGATCAAAATCTAGTTTTAATCTCATTTCACCGAAATGTTTACAAGCAATAATGCTTGTAAACATTTTGGTGAAATTCGTGGGTCAACCCACCAACCCTTCTTAGACAATTGAAAAAAATAGAATTCCGAATTAGGAAAATATTTTAAAGTATTGCACAATTTATGGTGTGAAATACTACAAAAACTGTGGCAATTTTTTAAGTTCCCACCAACTGCTCCTACAAATCTATAAATGAACCTAGGCAAGGCAATAAATGCACTATGATGTTTCTGAATCTATGGAGATCCCAGAGGATACGCAAGACAGGCCACCGTAGCATCGCATGTCGATCATTTATCAGACACGTAGACGTCAGAAAATTACTTATTATAAGTATATAGAACGTAATATTTAAGTAGCAATCGATATTGGCCCAAGTACGGTATTATTGCCTCTACATATATTTTACTATCGTTTTACTACATTATGATAGGCTCTCTATAAAACAAGAAGTATCGGCCGGTGAGAGCTTACAAAATATGACCCTGCCATACCTATAAAATACAGGCATACTACGTTTCTTTTTCAACCTGTATAAAAAAATCTACCTTCATGATTACTATTGTGTTGCGCTAACTTATGTTATATTAGTTATTAATATTATTGTGATGAAGTGACCCTCTTTTTAGTACCTATGTAGTACTGGCAATCTTTTAACACTGGCTACTTCATGATTCCAAACAATTTCAATTTAGAACGTTGCGCAGAAGCAGCATTTATTTTCATGTTTTATTGACATAATAATTATAATATATCTTCTGTACAGAATTAATGAAAAAAAAACTGTGAAGTTTTACTTCAGATAACAGAATACCAAATTTTTATTATTGTACTGTGTTCCAACTGTACCTATATTTAACTTTTATTCTGAACTTCAAGTAAAAGGCTATAAATGTAAATCTTTTTCAGCTTTTTGGCTTTAAAAATAAAGTGGAGTCCGAAATAACTCATTACTGGAGTGGATATCATCTAAATGAAAAGTTTTCGGCTCCTTAAAACCTTAATTTCTTTGTAAGTGGCAATGGAAGGGCTCTTCAAAGTTTTTAGATGAAAAAATGTTATAAAAGAGACGTTATGATGAAAGTGAATAGTTAATTTTGTGGAGTTTACGTTTATTGTGCTTCAGCATAGTATATCATAATCAGCTTGTAATGTTCCCATTGCTGAGACACAGGCCTACTCTCTGTGAGAGGGAGTGGGCAGTAGTTTACCATGCGGCCCCAGTGCGTGTTGGTGGACGTCACATGTCTTCAAATTTTTACTCTCCACATCCCGGTTTCGTCACGATTTATTTCTTCACCGTTTTTAGAGCAGTGGTGATGAAAGAAATTGCACAAAGTATGCGCCTGTCAGGGTTCGGACTCACGACCTGCGACTTGTAAATCGGGGCCGCTTTTTATTTTTTACCACAAGCTGAAGTTTAAGCCTGCTATTTTCAGAGGCCCAGGTTACACTTTAAACGTTCTCACGCAAAACAAAAGATCGCTTACGCAACTTAATGCTGCCGACATTTTATACGTCAAAAATATTTATTGCGACGACTGAGTTACGCATACTTACGCTCAACAGCGTAATTCGCACGACATTCTGCGGTAACAAATGAAAGCACGCCTGCTTTCATAATCGTTTAACGTGTCTGTGAATACCAGGGTTTTTAACAATTGTTCCTGAAATGTAATATAATTTATTTGAATGAAACTGCGTCAAAAAGAATTAAAAAAAATGTTTTTTTTTTATAAACTAAGCCTCAATTATTATTTTTGTTTAATTGGTAAATGGCAATTGGTTATGTAGTTACATTATAGGTATATGTAGGTATACAATTTATGTTATGCGAAGGTAGACAAGTAAAAATAAATTAAAAGCATTTAACAATGCACATACAATTGGATAATATTCACTGAACTAAGTATAGATTTGTGAAAACGCGATATTTTTATCAATAAAACCTCCTGCTTAGCTGCGCCTTCATACCATAAGCTTTCCCAAATCAGCATAAAGCGATTCATAGACACATATCCATGGCTGCACGCGTCCTTTCTTACCGGAAGACCTTTCCATTCGCTATTACTCCGGGAAGGGAAGCTGGATATGAGCGGGGTAACATTGGACGTGATGCAATCAGAGAACCGAATGGACACGAAACTACTCAGGAAACGTAAGGCAGGAATTTCTATTCTCGAATATTGTATGTATTCCAAAATGGTATCTTATTTTTGTATTTTTATTAGGGTTGGTAAAGCTTATTGTTTGAGGTAGAATACAGGTGTTATACCAGGTTTCATTTGTTGAACTCGGTTCAGACGTTATTAACTTCGGTATGCTGTAGTGTAGCTAAAAGCTTCCGAAATAAATAACGAAAATATTTACAGAAATGTAATGGTATACCTACTTGTGTGAAATGTGGAATATCGAATTATTTCATTAAAACTCTATTCATTGAAATATGAATGTGGGTATCAATTTAAAGTTGTAAATGTAAATATTCCGAACGTAAATAAATTCACCTTTTTATTCATCCATTCTCATCGACAATGTCATGATTTTTTAAGTTTATTATGTACTCGTTTACTAAGTCAACATAACGTTGCCGCGTAAACGTTTAGGCTTAATTATTTTTTTCCAAACGGACAATATTTGATGTAGACAATCGCAGAAAACACCGAGCTTGTTCTGATTTCAAACAATTATTTAAAGTGTTTATCAAATTCTAGTGACTCTAAGGCTCGTATTACAGAATGATACTTGAGCACAGATCTCTGCTTGAGCATAGATGTCAACCAATCAAATGGCTTTAAATGTATGCTCATGCAGAGATTTGTGCTCGAGCGTCATTCTGTAATACGAGTTAGAATTCAACCTCACCCTTCACAATCAACTAGCTATAGACTCTAGCTATGATTCTTTCAAATATTTGCAGGCAAGCGTCGTTACATAATATTTAAGTAAGTAGGTATTACATAATGAAATAAAACTTTTTTATTAATTTTTAAAGCAAATCAATCTAAGATTGCTCGTTATAACTTTACTAAAAGCACTCACTGGTTTTTCAAACTTTCAACTAATAGAATTTTCATAAAATCGGTGATAAATTAAAGGAGCTATAAGCTGTGATGTAAAGTCGGATTATACGAAGGGCACGAAGGGCATAGTTATCAATTTTATTTTAAAGACTTGTTGGAACGAATTTAAACGAGTTCTTTCTGTGACCGTGTGACCCGTATACAGAATAACATAATGTATAACAGCCATTTCACCCTCTGTTGTAAGAATCAGTGAAGGAGAAGGATTGCTTAAGAGCCTGTGATGGACTGGCAACCTGTTACTGCTGCATTTTGCTTTGAATAATATTGTATATAGTACCTAAGATTATTCTCTTAACATCATTTTGGAATTCCGATGGTGTCGAGGTATACCTACTTACCAATGATAAGTGAATTCACTTTCGTATAATATTGTGTGCGGTTACTTGAGTGGTGTTCAGAGCTAATTTTATAGAATAGCACTGCAAGACTCGTGTTTTTGCCACCCTTCGTTACTTTGTTACCTTTTTACGAAGAAATTAAAGGACTTCCAAGAAATGCACTGTCACCACAAATCTTTACTAAATATTCTACTAAACTATTTGAAACTAAAATGTATAGTAAAATTGGCAAAATTCCTCGAATCGAGGAATTGTGACCGTCCCGAATAATGTGGCCGTGGCAAACAAAGTAACCCTCCAGTTTATCCCTCAAATATTTTGACGGACTGGCCACTTCATTTGCTGTGTAATGTATTTCGCGAAATGGCAACCCTCTAAAATTTCTAACGAAGATGAAAATCTACCAAACATTTTGTACGCAGCAGTTTTGATGGAAATTTAATTCTACTTTACACTATGTTTACATTAAAGCAGAAAGTTCAGCGGAGTTGGTGCATATTTGAATTCTAGAAAAATATATTTAAGTACATATGTAATCTTTGTATTATATAAATATAATGAAAGATAGAAAGAAAACCGAATGCATCACCACCTTTTTTTTTGGAAGTCGGTTAAAAACTACAGTTTATTATCAAATAAACATAATATATATATTTTTTAATATTTTAGTTATCAAATAATAAATATTGGTAGGTAAAAAGATGCATCATCAGATCTTTACGAAATTTAAATGGGATTATTTCGGAATAAACTTATTTCGAACAAAAAAGAATTTTGCAAATCCGTATATATGACAGAGTTATGCCCAAATATAGGAGAAAATAATACATTGGAATTGAGAACCTCCTCCTTTTTGAAGTCGGTTAAAAATAAAAACCACTATACTGTACCCGGTTATATAAATAAACATTTACAATGCTTAGCCAAAATACTAAACGACAACAATTTTCATAGTAGGTATACCTTTTATACACCTTTATGAAAAATAATTAAAATTGCAAAAACAGATCCTTTAAAGCAGAAAAAGATACAACAAAAATAATCGCACGTTATTTTAGAAAATGTCGCGACATTTCTTTTTTATGTTGCCAGTCGTGATTTAATATTGTGACGATGTTGCTCGGTTTCTAGTATTACCTATTTAAAAGTAAGTCAGTTGTTTTCATTGTAAGTAGGTACATATTTTTTATATTGTTTTAATGAGAACTTAGATAGTATAGACAGCATTTTGTATTCACATAACATATCACATCATTAAATTTTATTAATAGGTAGGTACTGTAATATTTTCGACAAAAATATCTGGAATATTTTTTATTAAAATCTCTACAGTCTACGTTAATTAGTAAATAATTTTTTTTTTTAATATCTAATGCATGCTTCTAAGAACAAGTTACTCCTAAAATACAAGATACCTTTAGGTGGCGATATTTTCAGTATAATAAAGAAACTGTAAATGTGAAATTAATTTTAGTCATAAAATAATTCGTATCATATTTCGCATCACTGCGAAAATAAAATGTTTATTTTTATTTATTTATTTCAAACATTTACATTTATTATGAACATGGTATATTCTTACAGGCTTACACCTAATTCAACGAAATAGCCAATAGGTACAAGTCATACAGACAGAGGACAAATAAGTATCCCCTTCACTTGTGGGATATACCGCTATATTAACGGATCGTTATACATAATATACATAGTTTAGTATTTTGAACTATTTAATGTCCGACACAAGAGTACAGTAATTAATTTTTACCACGTTTTTATTAACTCGCTTTCGTGTCTCTCTATCTGTCTGTTCGCTACAAACTCGTGCAACTCATTTTTCAAGCACTTCCGGTCATCGGACAAAGCTGAAATTTTCCATTTCATTAGAGTTCATTAATACTTTTTAGTCCGTTTTAAAAACGTGGTTTTTAAATATATATTTTTTTCCAATTATTATTAAATATTAGACTTAAAAAAAATTTACAAGTTGTCTCAAAACCAAAAGATTCACCCCACAGTTAATGCATTAAAGATGTGACAAATTATGAAGAATAGAAATGGATATTCTTATGTGAAGAATATTGTATCTATATATCTAGTAGAGTCTATTCGATTTTAGGGGCGATGCAGACGACAGACTTTTTGTGCAATCGAGTCTGCCGCGCTTTGCAGCACTGGAACAATCTGCGAGTTTTGCAGATTGTTCGAGCGCTGCAAAGCGCTGCAGACTCGATCGCACAAAAAGTCTGTCGTCTGCGTTGCCCCTTAACGAGATCAATTTATCAAATTCTCAATAAGCCGCAAAAAAACTAATCTGAAAAGTCCAAATTATGTTTTTGACACGAGACGCATCGCATTAAGTAGAACAAAAGACCATCCGATTTTCTTTCAAGAGTAAATTAATATAATCTTATAAATAGCTCTTCACTTAGCAAACTTTAAGTATTTTGGCTAATCATAAAAAAGTTTTCACTAGCTATAATCGAGTTACGTAAGCAGTTTATGGATTCCATTAAATACTCAAGATCAGACAAAATTCCTGATTCTAAGTACCTAAGCAAATTTTTATAACATCTTATCTTATTAAAAAGTTTGTGGTTCGCCAAATTTTTCTCCAGCCAACATCAAAGTTTTATCTAAATTTTTGAAATGCCTTCTTTTGCTTTTACTTGAGGTGCCTTTAGCTTAATGAAATGTTTTTCTAAAAATTGAGGCATTACTCATAATTAATTGGATACCTTGATAGAATTACTTCAGTTACAATATTTCCTACTAGAAATTGAACAAACTGGAGTATTGCAATTTTAAGACCAATAAGATTTTCTGAACATTCATTGAATTGATTTATATCATTTCTTCATAAATTATCTTATTAAAGTCCTTTTTAGAGTTCCATAGTAAAACTAGGAACCCTTATAGTTTCGTCCCGTCCGTCGGTCCGTCTGTCACACCCTCGTCAAATCTACAGTTCATAACCAATCTGTATGAAACTTCACAGTTAGATGTCTTCTGTGAACCGCCATAAAGGCCTGTAGTGAAATTACGAAAAATAAAATAATTAGGGGTGACCCCCATACATGAAAGTGGGGGATGAAAAAAAAAAATTGCGCACACCCTTTCGTGTGGATATCGTTGGATAGGTCTTTGAAAATAACTTCGAGTTTTCTAAATGACTTTTTTATTTAAGTCCATATTAAGTGAACTAGGAGCTCCGAAAGTCTTTAACAATGTGTCCCCCCCCTGTAATTTTCCAACCGCGTAATCAAAAAATCTGAAAAAAATCAAGCTTATGGCATCTAATAAATAATCTCGATTTGAACAAGATACGTCAATAACTTTTTGAAATATTCACTATTTTCAGTTTTCGAGTTTGACAACCGCAAAAATAAGTTTGTACCTATCTTATAATAATATTAAGAAATACAAACTTATATTTGCGGTTGAAAGACTGAAATACTTCTTGCTACGGAACCCTAGACTGAGCGTGGTACGGACACGCTCCTGCCCGGTTTTTTCTATTTTACAGCCAGATTTATAGCCAAGATTTTCTCGAATCGTTTTCTAACGAATTTTCTTAAGAAAATTCGATCATTTCCTCTTGTTCACGAAGTACGGTAATGAAATTCGGAGGGTAATAGAAATCTTATTGATGCGAATGAGACGTCAGGAAACAAACTGAACCGGACGGAGGAGATAAATATTTATTGATTATTTCTATTACGACGGAGGGAAGACAAAAGAAAGGTATTTCTATGCAAAAGACTGTCTGTTCCGAATTAATGGCACGTTTTATAGTGTCGCAGACATTTGCATAGAGATCTTTGATGTTGATAGTTAAAATATTCGATTTGCATATTAATGCTGCGTTCGGCGCCCTCTAATTGTACTTGCTCTAAGTTATCACAATACTAACTGATCTCGGGGACTTGGAGTAAATTGTATTAATTGATCTGTCTTGAAAAAACGTTAGAGGCAAAGCAATTAAATCTTCATGGTTAATTGAAATCAATGAATTACTAATTCATACAAAACCTAATCTCATAAAGTTATTTATTCAATACAACAGAACTTTACAGTAGGTATACCTAATGTCCATTCAATGTAATGAGAACTTACATTAAAGTTTCAAGTAACGTTGAAGTAATTGATCCATTCAGCCATTGAATTCTAATGGTTTAATTAATTAGCCTCCTTCGCTTCATTGATAGCTGAACAACTGAAATACTCAAAACTTAGCTCTAAGTCTTTCAAAGTAAGTATATAATCCTAATATCAAAGTTAGTTTTTAATTTGTAGTCGCAATATAAGAACAATAGAAGACCGCTTGGTAGAAAGCCTTGGTGTTAATAACTTTGGACAGAGATTAATATAAATATTTTGAAAGCTATCGCAAAGGCTAACAATGAATTACAGTTGCAAGAGTTTCAGGAATAATTCAATTTTGTGCTTCAAATTCTACACGCTGATATAACATAAATCAATCTTGTTAGATCCCTTCTGTGCAGAAACTTTTTAGCTTGAACACCTACGAAACTTTCCGCAAATGCAAGAAAACATCAAGCGACTTTTAAAAATGCATTATGTTAAATATAAAATCCTCAAATAGAGCTACTACTAAAGTACTTATTCAAAGTAAAATTTTATTTTAAAATTGTTATACGTTTATCTAAATCGGATCAGACATAATAATGAACATTTCCGTGCTTATCTCATTAAATCTAATTCAATCGCAGTTAGATGAGAGCCCAATTTACTCAATATCTGCCTGGCATATCTCGAGTATTCCTTACAATTTGACTTCCCCGAGCCGGCGGCATTGTGCGCATACTCTTTAGAGTCGAGTGGATGATTCTTTTATTATCAAAATACCCTTGATTCAAATGGCCTCTTCCAGGGCTCTCGTCACAAAAACGAGGGCATTCAAAAAGCAAATAAAACGTGCTCCCTCTTCACGAATTGTGATTTACATAATGTTTTTTGCTTAGAAACGCAATTTCGATAAAAAAGGTATTATTTGATATAATGTGTAGCGGTGACGTTTACTGTCATTTTGTGCGTGGATTTTAAGACATCGAACTGTTTCTTGACAAAATTATTAGATACAGGTAACAGGTTATAAGTCATTTGTACTTACCTAGAATAAAAAGTTAAAAAGCTGCATCAAATATACCACTAAAACATTACATCCGAGTGCGCTGAGTCTTACCCCAGCAAACGAAATATTACGAACATTTGATTTGGACTTCTGTTTGAGTTAATCTCCCGAGTTGATTGTAATGAAATTTCCTTCAGAGCAAACGTGTATATAACTACGTTATGAAGCAAACGTGGCCTAGTTAGACACTCGTTTGTTCTTCAACTATATATTTTGAATCAGGAATTCAATGTACATATTTGCAAAAACATATTAAAGTCCCCACAAACTGTGCCTATTGCTCCTTTTGCGTTATTTTTTTTTGGATTTTACTTTTTCAGAAGTACCTACCTACCTACGTACGTCCTAGTCTACCTCTATAACCAATTTTATTTAAAAGTATTATGATTTACCTCTTATACAAAATCTAAAACTGTAGCATTCCTGATATTACGGGGAACAATATAATACAAAGAAAACATTGCTTAAAATATAAGACAAAAATCCCAGGTAAATACCTCATTAATCTCTCACGTAGCGAGATATTGTTGGCTCATTGTTTCCGTACAAGCGAGGCTCTCGACTCCCGTATTAGTGCAAACGACGGAACCCTAAGCCAGGACACCGCGAGCACAACGGAACCCCGCTTGCTCACTTGAACATTCATCAATGTCAACTACCTAAACAGATAACTAACAAAGTGATGTATGGAGTGAATTCACTGTGAAACAAGGCTGGACCGAATTGACGTGAGCACTAAAAATAACATTTAAATTTTTCAACTGTATGTGGGACGCACCTGCATCGAAAATGGGCCGGGTCATTGCTGCATGGATCCGTAGGGGAAAGTGTATTAGGCCTGTGTGAAAGTGAAGCTAATCGACTGGCTTTGACGCTGTTACGAGATTACTGCTTCCCTTGCACGTGATACGTATACGACTATACGTATGTATTTCACACACGTACCGTCCATCGTATGACACGGACCGTGTCACACGGTGGACAACTGTGAGTTTAAAGAAGTCAAATACAGAAAAGAAGTTTGCAGGCCAGATGCACGCAAGCTTCGGGATATTTCAGATGATTGATTGATTTATTATAATTAACATTATGCAATCCATTAAAATAAACCGTGTCATTTTTTGTTTCCTAAATACAATATTAATTTAGTTTTGGATTATTATACAAGATAACCAAAAGCAACTTCTTTTAGGTACATAAATATCTGGTACAACCCATCTTCAATCATCCGCTTACAACTTTATTAGCTATCCATAAAGCTTTAATAACATGAGAAAATATTAATAACATTTTCGTTGCTATTCTAATAATTACTCAAAGTTCGGTGTACCGGGACGGGTGAATGAACTCGTCTAACTAAACAGAATATATCTAATACGACCCCAAAATCAAATGGATATAACTTCAAAATGAAAACAAACTCTCTAATGTTATTTCCATTTGCTGGTTGGTCATTTAATTAAGGATCATTTTACCTATCTATTTAGCTAAATAGAATTATTGTAGTTGTTGTATAATGGACTTCTGTTATTTTGACATTAGTATTCCATAGTCGACTGCCAGTTAGGCTATAAAATATTTCGTATTATGCCTGCACAAAAGGTAGATTCAACAATCTCATCCTTTTCATCTGTATTGTGAAGGCGGAAATATTTAAGTATGCTATTATCCTTTACAAGTTAATGGACGGCAGATTGGACTATTGTGTTTTGTTATTAATTTCTTTCAATGTTTGGTATTTATATACCTACCTTCAGATCATAGAAACAAGGTTGTTGAGACCTACCCTATCTTACTCTTTTCTGATCGTTTACAGTTTATTTGAGCTTAATGGTGCTCCCACACTGCTATAACAAATGTACTTATAATATTTTGAAGAAATAGTCTAAAAAATGTTGTGATAATGAAAAATAATTGATTACCTACCTACATCATTTATTGATTAAAATAAATAATAACTAGGAAATTCATTTGTGAAGGAAATAGCAAAATAAATGTTCGTTCGTAGAATGTTCACTCCCATGCATCTAGAAAAAAATGTTTTAAAAAATCGACCATATCCTTCGGTCTTTTCCTTAACAAGAAAGTAGGTTATTAGCCGTCTACGACATTTAAGAGAAAAGAGGATAATATCCTTTGCCAATTACTTTTACTTTTACAATTAGGATAGTTTAATCGGCCTTTGATTAAAAAAAAATACATCCCAGGACTTGCGCCATGAGAAAGATAGTAAGTCCCTAAACGTTTTTTTAGTTTCGCCTTTTCTAACTAAAACCCTTTTTTAATTTATAATATATTAATTATTTTATTTGTAGAAATATAAATTCCATAGTCTACATTAACCCAAATGTTAGTTGGACTAATATGTTTATTAGCCTCGTCTAGTACCTTCAACCCCTGTCATGGGGCATTTGCCATGGCCGTAACAAGGGTGCACCCCAAGGTGGGTATAGAGTAAACATGTTTATCTAAAGGTAGGTAATTGTAATAACATTTTGTATTTAGCTTAGAATTATGCAGAATAGTTTCCTTACGTCATTACAAAAAGTCATTAAGCGCTACATATGTCAAATTCCAAGATTTTTAAATTGATTTGATTAAATACAATTACATCAGGCACCTCTCAGGCAGGTATCTCTAAGAATGAATTCTTAGAGATACAGAATCGCTTCATCTTCATCCTCATCATTGTCTTTTGGATCATTTGCATCCAATGGTGACCCAAAACTGTTACAAGGTCATCTATACGTGGAATATCCAAAACTTTGCTTTGCTGTTTCATGCAAATGGCACTATAGTACCTACATATAATATGTTTTTCAATAAATATGTCCAGCCAATAAATGTGATACATACATAGTACATACTATTGATGTCTCCTGTCCTTTTTCAGTAAAATAAGCTTCATTATTTAGAATTACGTGGTTGCAGATTTCCAGCCTATCCCTTACCAAATCTTTTGTAATTAGTATTATATCCGCTCACGTATGGGAAGTATTTTTATTTTACAACTAGCAGCGCCCCGCGATTTCACCCGCGTAAGTTTCGATTACGTGGGAACATCGGGATAAAAAGTAACAGCTATAGGTAACAGCTATGTAGTTACAGCTGTTACCTTACCCCCTTACCCCGCTACGTCAATCATTGCCCTTGCTCCTGCCCCCTTACCTCCTCTCCCCTCGGTCCCCTTAACCCCCTGCCCCCCTTACGCCTTACCTCCCTTACCCCGATACGTCAACCATTGCCCTTCCCCCTGCCCCCCTTAGCCCATGCCCCCTTAGCCCCTTACCCCTCTTTCCCCCTACCTCCTTGCCCCTCTTACCCTCCTTACCCCGCTACGTCGACCAATGCCCTTTTCCCTCTCTCTCCCTTACCCCTCTTACCCTCCTACCTTCTTTTTGACAAAAATACTACATTTCATTCTGTTCTATTATTTTTCCCAAGACAGGGTGGTTATTATTCATAATGACCGGAAAAAGTAATTAGTCGTGCAGTTTTATTTACATTGCCCAATTGATACGGGCATTGTTAATACAGACCGGCCATTATTCATAATGACCGGATTTATCAATTTGCCCGTAACATTTCATTTACTAATACATACTTATATATTGGTTGGACGAATCAAAATGGAAAATATAACTTTTTCTTAATTTTAGCATTGCTTTACCCGTCGTAACTTTTAAACGAAAGGTCCGATTCAAATAATTTATAGTGTTTTTACATGTACATTATCAATTTTAATTATGAAACCATTTAAATGGATAAGGATTAATATTATGATACCAATTTCACCACTATTCGATTCCACCCGTGTTTATATTGAATAATTTGAACAAAAAGTGGTCATGGTGACATAACCATAATAATTAGATACATACCCTCGCGGACTTTTTTATAGGTAATAATGAGTACTTTAATCATGTAGTACATAATTTTTATGTATCATCAATAGTTTTCTCAGCGCACGCCAAATAATGTTTAATTTTATAGGCAAAATTTTGCTACCTTGGGTTACATTATTGCAATTTTCTTAAGGATCTCTAATTTTTTTGAAAATATAATAAAGCCTATGTCACCCGAGGATAGTGTAGCTTCCCAACAGTGAAAGAATTTTTCAGATCGGTTCAGTAGTTTCGGAGCCTATTCAATGCAAACAATCAAATCTTTCCTCTCTATAATATTAGTTTAGATAGATTAAATACATACATTCATTAGAGTTTGTTAGTGTTATCAGTAATCACACTAATCACATTCTAATCATATTGTTTGTAGTATTTCTGAGTCTCACCTTCATTAAAATATAAGTTTACCTTTATCCTGTGATGTATATATATCAATCTCCTAAAACTATTTTAAGAGTATTTCTACATTATTAAAACAAAGGAAAAGGAAAACATTTCATAATACTTACTACCCATAAGTAGTACTATATTTGCTGAGTCAAAAATCTAATATATTTTGTTCACAGATGACATTAATATTTTCTGTCAGGCGTTTTACCTAAGCACGTCTTTGTTATTATAATTTATTCGAAATTTTTCAATCTCGAAAAGACGATAAAATTAGAATAGAATGCTGACAAAAATATTCTTCAGTATGAAAACTTTCTATTAACATTAAAATATCATTTATGTATCTGAAAGTTGGACAGTTTTAAAAATGTTTTCTTTGAAATAATAAAGTGTATTTACGTGTTCAAACATTTAAATCGTGTAGCTGAATAGACAGTCCCTCGTCGACTTTTCAATTTATTTGTGACAGCACTCTTGTGGAACATAAAGAATGGAATTATTTGAGGGGCAAGAGGGGGGCGGGGCAATGTTGTGACGGAAATTATTCACGCTCAAAGCGACGGCGATCGCGTCCGCCATCTGTTGCCGTTAGAAATTTGAATCGGGGGCATTTATTAAATAGCTTACCCATTGTTCCTTTGATTTGCGTCAAATTGAAAGACTTGCGTCGATTTAGATGTAGATACGCGCCTTAAATTGGCACCCACTTACAAAGTTGTTTGAACAATTCGACGGAAATTAAACTGTTTCGCTCAATATATTTTATGAGGCATTATATTATCCATCAATATTGCCTATTAATATCTAGAAAAGGTTCTTTATTTTAATTTGACGAATATAAAACATAGAAGGCATTTTATACAATTACATACTACTTAATAATAAAGAAAGTGAATAAACGTGTCAATACACATTGTTCCGGCAGGCGCCATAGGTTCCCATAGTTCCCCAAAACCAATCCACTACCATCCCATCACAATAGCCCAAGTAGTTTTTCTCCACATGTTTGCAATAGTTCTGCACAGCTGGGGTTTGTGGGTTTGTCCTTGGGTGCATTTATATAGTGCATACAGAGATAATCGCCAGCTGTGTCACCATTACATTTTATATATTTCAAGTTTGTTGTAAAGGGCCTATACGTGTTGGCTTCGGCCCCACGCACGCCTTCGAAAGGTTCGGGACTTTGTAGAGTCCCGTGCAACAAAAATAAAGAAAGTGAATAAAAAATGTATAGTTAAACGACGTCGACCTGAAAGAAATGAATGGTTCTATTGATTTCTTAATTAATACGCCCACGCGGCACCACCTGCCTTCACTTTCCACCTAAAATCAATCAATTTTTTTTTTACTTTTACACGATAACAATTTAGTGTGAGATCACTGTAACTAGAGGAACGGGGTACCACCAGTAATCTATCCAGATTACAAATTTAATATCCGCCTAGGCGTACCACTTAAATTGAATAATTTCAACATCCATCAAAAAAGTGACGCATATTACGTTGTTCCAGCTGTTACTTACTTTCACTAAAGTATTCTCGAGTTGCGTTATTGTAACGGTTTTTCCTGGACCGTAATAAAACGTTTCACATGTCGGCCACAGTCGCGTTGACCGCGTGCGGTCGGCGTGAAGCTAAATTGATGGGTCTCTCCATCGCCAATGTAATGGTCCTTCAAAACGAACGACCTCTGGCCAGTAAGTGAAATTCACGTTTGATTAACTTTTACTCAAGGGCAGTGTTTTAGAGAAAGTGCTAGTACTTGACTGTTACACTGGAAAACGTTTATTGTGGCCGCCTCGCCTTTTTGGTGCTTAGACCTTTAAAAAGCATTTAAGCTTGTCTCTGGTTTTTTAAGTCTCTCCGAAGTTTCGAATAGCGTTTTATTGTGCTAAGAGCTTTTAGTGGGTATCAAAATAAAGATAGCAATAAAAACTGTCGTGTATGTTGGCTTATAGCTCCATCACTTGCCGTGTATGTCGTTAGAGGTGATTAAGAGATTATATCGAAACGATGAGCAGTAATATTCGCCACTTTAGCGTGTGTGGTTATTACACGACAGTGTTAATAGCTGCGATTACGAAAATGCTTCATCTTCTACTAGATCCTTTGATTACCACTGTAAAGAAAGCCTAAATTACTGAGTGAAGTCCTTCTCAAATTACAATTTACACATAATCTAGTTAAATTTACGCAAACCAATATTATGCCATCCATCTACATTAATTTGTCCTCTAACTGCTGAAACATTTTCGTTATCACGCGCACATCATAAATAAAACACTTTGACTGAATGCTCTATGACGAATTAAATATACAAGTTTAAAGCAGAGGATACACGTGGGATAGGCCGTAAACAGGAAGGCGAGCCTCGATGAGCTTTTGAAATTTATGCACAAACATTTATCGTACGCTTTTCGGCAAAGGAAAACATCACGGGCTGTATATCTCGAGAGTAATATTAAGGTGCAGATAAAATATTGCCATGAAACGATAAAGAAAATGATGACCCATTATATTGGTTCTGCGGAGATTAAAAAGTCAGGCGCTTGTTAATCTTGATCTATTTTAGCCGTCGGTTTTTTTTGTAAAAGTTATAATATTGATTGTTAAGTTTAGTAAGAAATAAATCGTTTTAAGCCTACAAGAAGGTTAAATAAAAACCTAGTATCCCACGTATGCCACGGTGAGGCAAAGGTCGCGGGTTCAAACCCAGCCTGTATCAGTTGTTTCTGAAAATCTCTTATATATTTAATAAACTAGTATTACATTATAAATAAAATATTTGGATAATGACTCACGTAAATTATTTCTATTTGAACATGGCAAGTTTTCAATGATATCATTTGAGAAGCGAAACTACTTACAGTACTTATGGTTTCTTATTTTTATTGTGTGTACATAATATTATGTAGTTTATGTTCCTGGTATAGTCACGGTCGTATTCATGTTAGGTTTGTGTGATGTGTGACACCAGTCCGCAAGTGTCCGCCTAATTCTGCCTAGCTGTCAACACGTGCACGTAATATCCGAAATACGATCGACCAGGGGTCGTAGGCGGTGTTGGGACGCAACCTTTGTGATGTCACTCCGGTATGTCGCCGTAATTGTTAATCGTACGGTGTGATGCAAAACTAGAAGCGCCATATTGGATAGCTTAAAAGGAAAAACCGACATTTATGTCTAATTAAATATTTCAAATCCAGAGCGTCGATATTTTGCACGCCTTACCTACATGAAACAAAATCGTTTATACGACAAATTTTGTTTTGATGATACATCGGAAAACCAATATAAATTCAGTAAAACGATTCAGCGAATCGTATTCATGGGAAATTAGGACTCGGTTGCAGTGAAATTCGTCCAATAAAAACAATTATTGCTTGTATAAACGCGAACGACACGGGCATAAACGAGGATTATTAGTACTTCTTGGAGACAAAGGAGGTTGTATAATAAGTACATTTACATTGGTTGGGTGACCGCATCCATACTTTATTACCAATAACAATGGAATTTTATACTAGTTATTTTCAAGAAATACTGCGAATTGTTTTAATATTTTTTCGTGATTCGTCTCTTATTATTTTTGCAACTTTTTATGTATTTCTTATAGACATTTCTTAGAGTTCTTCTAGTTCTTAAAGATAGTTCTTAAATTACAACATGCTTGGTTCAAGGAATATTTATTTAATAACGACATTCCTAGTCAGGCGCATTGAAACTTAGGCAACTTACCCTTGAATACCCTTCAACATACATTTGGTAGAATATATTTAAGGCTCTAAGTAAATAGACATAATTAGAAGTCATACAATCCTGAAAATTGCTTACTTTGTTTTTTTAGCGTAAAGTTACCGCAGTAATATAAACAACTTATGCAGGTCACATTAAGAAAAATCTTTTAAGCACAGTTTTTTTCATTAAATCCGTAAAAGTATGTCTGGCCATTCAGTACATTTTCACTTAACCTATCATTTTTAAGAATGACAACAAGACAGTTTGATACTCAGAAAAGGGTATACAATAAAGGCAGGTTCGTCATTAAAAAAAGAAAAATGAATACAAGTACAGGCAACGCCCTAAGCACAACTAGTAAAGAGTTCTTAGAAATATCGGTGACATCGTATCAATGTCTTATTACTGCGAACTTATAGGCATTGAGTTGGAGTCAGTATTAGTTTACGATAGATGTCACCAACGCTCATAAGAGGCGTATTCAAAGGGATTTAAAGTTCACAAATGTACGGCAGAGGTCGCGAGGGGCGCTTCAAATAATTTTTAAGTTTTTTATATATTTAATAACATTTATTAAAAAAATATATATCGCCTTTCAAATGATCTTAATTATAACTATCATAATAGTCCTTTGAATTATCACCCTCAGGCTCACCACATAATTGAGCTGTCCGTTCATGTTCGCTTGAGCACGGAAAGTAAATAGATACCTTACCTTAATAAATTGTTCGGAAGACAGAACTATAAGTAACTACGAGCAATAGAGGGTATTATATTGGCTGTGGTAAATATGAAGGACTTACCAACTAATTCTAAGTTAAGGGTAACTTAAATGCCAGTGAACTAAACCAGCGGTAGCCAGATCAATATCAAAAGGATATTGCTATAACTGTGTACCTATTTATAAGTGTACCTACTGTCTATTGGTACATTTTAGCTATGCAAATCCCCTTAGGGTTTCATATCATTCTTCTGATAGATTTTCCATACCGTAACGTTGCGTCGCTAATTAAAACAAACTCGCATCATCAAGTTAAAACTAACAGCGTGATGCAAAATGTACCTAATACAAATATTTGACAGTATTTTTTCCTGCAATTTATAAACAAAACAATATCTGAACACAATTTTATTTCCCTATGTAACAGCAACACGGTGAAAAAAATGTGAAAAAAATATGATAAGTAATGTTGGGTTTCAGTGTTTTGAAGTATTTTACGCTATTTTATAATAAAGTGGAGTATTTCTTGTTAGCTTTTAAGAAACATGGCCCGCATTAAAGTAACTATAATTTGTGTTTATGATCAAAATAATATTTAATATCTTATTGTATTCACTGCAAGTTTAATTTAGAAACAATATTTTCTGTCACTAATATTTATTACTTTCACAAAAGTATAGCCTAAAAAATCTATTTATCCCTTTGAAATATTTTTATCATTAGATTAGTGCCTCTAAAGTATGCATAGCCAAATTATTGTCAATTGGCATGTAACATAAAAGTTAAATCTTTATAATATAATTGATTTCATTTAAGTTTGCTTGAAAAGAAATTGTTTTAATATTAGTTCCAGATCCACTATTTTGAGTATCAAGGATATTCAATCAGGTCATTCAAATCTTATTTATTAGGTGCCGCATAAATTGCTTTTAATATTACAGTCTTGAAAATTACCCGAGAGCAATATGAATTGCTCTTCATACGAGTAAACTTGAGACACTAATTGCTACGACGCTACGGACTTCGTAGCATTGCTACGTATGTCGAAGCGTTGTAGCAAAGTGATTTTTTCGAAGCGTGTTTCTGTTTTATTGCTTTACCGTTTTTTTAGGTCCGCTGTGTGATAGGTTGTCTAATTGGTGGAAATATTTTGTTTGAGATGAAAAAATATGGAGGTATTAGTTTTATGCGGATTAACAGCCATCTCACGAAACAAATATTTAATTGGATAGGTACCTATTAAATTCTATTAAAAAAAATATCAGTAGGTACCTACACGAGAATAACCATAATGTTAATCACAATTGTTACCTATTCAAGTAAATAGCTAAATACCGAACTCACATCAAACAAAGCCAAATCCAAGTAATGAAATCCTAAAGTACACAAAAGATATTTTATAATTCCCTTAGCGCATAGTCAGCAGAAGCAATGAATTCTCCTCTGTTCGCTCTGTTACAGATTATAGAGGCGATACGTTGGCGACCGATAGGAACATGCCGTAATAAAAGCTTTGAACTCAACAACCGTTAGGTCAGGTATATTGGAAAATTTTCGATAAAAATAAAGTGCTAGATGCAATTTTCACGGTAAATATTGGATGATATTAAATGTTGTTTTTGTCGTTAAATTGATTCTGCACTTAAAATAGGGTTAAATCTGATAGCGCAACATGGTTTGGAATATATTGTCTTTTAGTGGGTTATATTATCATACACTTTTGGTATGTTTTACTTGCATATCAATGTTTCTACATTACTGTTACCGGTTTGTTTTTCATCAGAATCGCATTCAATTCTTCGTATCGCAATAATAAATTGTTATTAGTTATTAACTATGTAAATGAAAATACAGATGGTGTATTTTTGCCACCGTTATTTAATTCCGTTGTATTACAATTGTCTCTTTTTAGCTTACCTATGTATTTTATATCAATGAAAATGATTATAGTAGTAAGTATCACCATAATACAAATAAATAATAATAAATAAATAAATTACTCCTCAACGGATACTACAAAACACTTTATTGATTGACATACATACCTATGTTTCCTTATCATGAATAAGTGATAGATAATTTAATTTTTAAATTATCATAATATCAGTTTACTGCACCAATAATTCATTGAATTACGTGTTAAAATACTCGATGTGAATAATTTAATCAAATGGATGGTGTAGTATTTTTCGGAACTGCCGGCTTCATATCTTAATGGGACGGAAACGTATTAGAAATATATTGGTTTCCTATTTCAGATCGGTAAATAATATTAGGACTTGGTTACATTTTCGTATCATCATTACCTACAATAAACATGTAAGAAACAGTATAGGAAATTGATTAAACGCTTCCATCTACCGTTCCATCTACTGTTTTTGTTAATCTAATCAATCAATTGTCGAATGTTATGGCATCTTAAGTGACTGGTTAGTGATATTTTGGTCAATCAATTAGCTAACTTAAGATTTGACAGCGGATATGAATGAATTATATATTCATTAAACGATGCTTAATTCAGATATGGACAACACACGCTTACGTTTCCGTGTAATTAGCAATAAATAGTTCAGGAATGGCGCCAAGTCCCTTAACTGCTTAAAACCAATTCTAAATCGTAAATCAAAGCTGAGCCCAAAAACCAAATTGCGTATATTTTCTACTCTTGTTCGACCCTGTATGACATATGCGTCCCCAGTCTGGAGTAGTATTAGTGACAGCAGTTACAACAAACTCCAAATCGTTCAAAACAAAGCGCTCAAAATAGCATTCAACACTCCATTCCACACAAATCTCAAACAACTACATAAATTCATTAAGTACCCATTTATAAAGGAATTTATTTTGAAAATATCCCGAAAATTTTATCTCCACAGTAATCCACGTCATTGTAATTCTCTGATCTCACGCATAGGTAAAAGTAGATTGAACCAATTACCATACGCTAAAACATATAACAAGTATAAATTACCTCATCACCATTTCCTAGTAGACTGACGTTAGCTCACTTACCACCTGACCAGCCAAAAAGCTGTCGTTTTACATTCAATACTAATATTATTTAGAATTATTATAGATTTATTTTATATTATAAGATTAATTTTAACCTTAATATGTAACATTAACAATATACCTAATTATTAAAAACAAAGGGGAGGGGGAGATAAATTTAAAATGTGGGTCTGCAAGCCCTACATAAGAATATAAACTCATGTATCCTGCCATTTAAAGTATCTGCACTACTTGTACCTACTATAATGCATGCTATATGTTAAAAGAGGCGATTTAGTCTATTTAACAGCGTTTGAATTATGCTAGTTCACATTTTAGAATAAGATCTATTTGTTAACTTGTTGTTAATTTTATGCAAATAAAGAACTTCAAAAATCAAATCAATCAATGGCGCCAAGTGCATAATCAGCAAAGTCCCCGTACCCGCGGATAATATCACCAATCTGTTTGTGGCGCATGGTGATTATGGCAATTTTCCTTATCTTAAAGTTATTTGCAATGGGTAATAGAAGCTCCATGTTCACTTGATAAAAAAAAGTTATATAATAATTTATACAAGTATATTAATTCTCCTATAAACGATATTGTGTAGAACAATAAAAAATCACCTTCTACGTTTGGTGTGACATATTTTTTCTTGTCCAAAAAAGTGTTTATTTCAACAGCACTCGATACATTTGTCATTATTTCACGGAAAAAACACGTCGATATTTCCATCATATCAGCCGGAAAAAACATAAACATAGATCTCAACAATCACTCTCTTACTGGGGAGAAACATAAACATTTTGACAGAAAACAGATGTTGTAATACATTACTGATATTAGTAAAAAAGTTAGTGGTAGAGCCGCAGTCTAATGCCATGCTCGCACGGTGTTATGTCAAAGACTGACATCAACACAGGATCATCACGTCATGATACATACGATTAATAGATTAAAATGACCTAAAATCCCAAACCATGTAGTTAAAATCTTTATGCATCTAAATGACATGTTCCGAACTGTGTAATGACATCAACTTATTCCTGCCTTTTTTACCTTCTAGATACGTAAACAGATTTTAAGAAGTCAGATATATGTAGTCTGTGGTATAACCCTACACAAGCCGCATTGTACAGAACATTGAATATCTTGGGACCAAATCGGCAGTGCCCCTGTTAGATTTATTATCGACACGCATGACTGAGTTCCGTTGCCGTTGCTCTCAGGGGCCTATTTTGCAACATGACCGAACATAATATTCGTGGTACCTAAGTACCTACATGGCTTCTATTTGATTAAAGAAAATTATGGATACTATTTTCAAAATATCGAAAAAATGTACAGGTAAATGACTCGCAAATTTTACTTAGAAAAGTTGATGTAACAAAAAGGTTTGTTTTGTTAGCTCAGACAATAGCTTACATTTTCTACTGTATTCTTTATTAATCTGTGAAGATTTTACAGATCCATCTGTTTCCTCATGCTATTTCAACCTTTAATCCGGCCTTTTGGTTTTCCTCGAGTAACAAATACCTACTGTGCAAATTAACCAGCGTATCAACCATTTCTTTATCCATGATAATAATAAAGTATTGTTACAATATTCAGTACTTTTCTCAAAAAAATAATCGTTTGTCATCAAAAAATTTTTAGCTTTTTGGATTCCTATCTAGGTATGGAGTGTACTCAACAAAACAGTGTTTGTTTTTTTTTAAAACAATCACAGTCTACTTGGCTTAAACTTTTAAAACATGTTAATAAAATATGCTTTAAATAATGTAATACGAAAAAACGAGTCATAAACCAAATATTTTTCTTACAAACCCAACTTACTCCAAAACTGAATCTTAACGTTAAAACAAGCAAACGTTACGAACTTATCCATGTACATACAGCGTGCCCTACTTAGTGTCTTCTGTTCCCAACTTTTACGTCACCATTATTGTGAACAAAGTGTGTGTGCAACAAACAATGCACACAATTGCGATGTGTGCTGCGCCACAATGCAATGTTGTTGCATACATGGCTTTATTAACTATTTCATTTCAACTCCGCGAAGTATCTTCATTAAGCTGTTTAGCGGTATATTGGATTTTATGTTGTTTTTATGCTTGAGAGAGCTTGTTTGCGTATCTTGACACAAAGGCGAGTGTAGGTTTAATAAAGATGAATAATTCGAAAATTAAATTTAAAATTCTATAATCTAAACTAAATTCCGTATGACAAAGTAGAACAGATTTTTTTTAATCTTTACTATAATATTTTGTATATGAATCATAAAGCTAATACATGGTGCCGATAAATTATAATTTATTAAACATTTTTTTTTTACTCTGATTCCGATAGGTCTAAGTCGTAGTCATTTATGTTTTATTTATAAATGGTAGGTATAAGATTCAATAAGGTAAGTTACACCCTCCTCTTATTTAGATAATAAGGAAAAAAATCTTCTCGAATAAGCAGGGCAGACAAAGGACATGAAATAATTTAGTAACGAGAGGGGAGGGCTAGTTTACCTATTAGGGGAGAAATAATGTAGGTACTCACCGCCGCAAATGAAGGGAGGTTAGAGTCAACGAAGGGAAGCGGTTAATTAATAGTGCTTGAAGTGTATGTGCGAGGCTCTTCGCGTTATTGACGCACTATTGTACTTTAGCTTCAATTGTAACAGTAAATTCTATGGCATATTATCTTCTTGATTTTTGAGGGTTTCAAGTAATATAGGTTTCTGTTAGTAAAATGTTAAACATAAAATTTTCAAAATATAAAGTTTGTAAATATTTTCTTACTATAGTCATAGGAAGAGCACTATAGTTTTATCAATACAATTTAATGATGTCGTATAAAATATCCAGCTCAAAAAGGTCACGAGGTCTCGTGAAAGGAATGTACAACAACAAGTACAGTGAGGTTGTAAACTTAGGGCTAGGTTGCAATTATGGATCCGGTTAGGACTATATTGCTTTTTGTATAAAATTTTAACGTCATACGTCATTTTAAAGTGACAACGCGCGCCCGTAGGGCTGTTAGACGTAATGACACTAACGACCACCAATGCAATGCGGTTGACACTCAAATATTCAAGTGTTGACTTTAACAAACTAATTAAAACCATTAATGGGTTTGGACGTGGCAAGTTCCAAATAAAATTGTTTTTATTTTATTTTAGGTTTACTTTCTAGTGAATATTGAGAGGCTGGCGGTGAAAGAAACATTGTGGTGAAATCTGTAGTGTTTTTTTTTTAAAGATCACTTCGAAATACTGACAGTATATTACGAGGTGTGAGTTCTAGGCGACATGTATTGTATGTAACCTCTTAATGTGAATTTAATACATATGACACCATATACGTAATAATTTTCTAAGAGTTCTCAACTATTATAACCTTGTGAATCAATTTTTACAACGCAAAAGATTTTTACAATCACTCAACATATAATTTAAATAAGTAATAAAACTCATCTCATTAAATTTATTTTAGTGGAGCTCGAAAGATTTCACGAACGTACAGTCAACAAAGTAACTAAGTACACAGGCAAAAATTATCATCTTCGCACTTCGCAGGTAATATTTTTTGTTATTGCGTGAGTTGTAGGTACTTCTATAACTTAGGATGGACTCAGACAAGCGAAGTAAAAAACTTGACTACTTAGCATACATACAAAATGGGTTAAAAAGAAGTTGAAGTTAGCTATCTGTATACTTATCTCTTTTGCTGATTGTACTAGCATAGTTTCATAAACCGAATAAAAATATGGAGGTCCGTACTGCTATTATTATGTTTATGAATTCATTCGGTATCAAAAGTTTGCACTGCATTCATAAAAGGCTGTTCGCATTTACGCAAACATTTTTCTTGATAAGAATAAATATATAAATAAGAATACTAATTTCATTTAAAAATAAAGTACGTGGAATTGCGGTGTTCGTTTATGTTTTTTTTGTATTAACATTGAATACTGAGAGATGCAAATAGGTGGAAAACGATGGGGGGAGAGAGACTGATAATCCAGAGTTTCAGAATAAATATTAGCATTGGAATTGAGAAGCAAACACGATCGCGTCGGCAGTGGCAAGTATCGCCCCTCGCCTCGGCGCATGGACTTCAGTATTTACATTCTTTATTCACACACATAAAGTTAATTCAATGTTAGTTTACCAATATGAAGTATTCATGATATCAGTTCTGCACGTGTTGATTCAGTTTTGAATTTTTCTGCAGTTTTTGAACTGCTAAAGGTTTTTTACTGCTTCAATTTATTCTGTTTTGCTTTTAATTTGTTCAGCTTTTAGATAGAACTGAATTGATATACCATGGATTGCTTACAAATATAACATGTTTTTAGGATTCCTTAGGCAAACTAGAAAACCTTATGAATTAGTCATGTCCGTCTGTGTGTATGTCACAGCCGCTTTATTAGAAGACTATTACGAGATTTACGAGTATATGGTTGGCAGGCATGGCAGGTAGGTATGTGTCTTATATAAACCGCCATAGAGGTGATGGATCCCTCAATCTATGAAACTGATCTTCAAAAAAAAAGTCAAGGTCTTAAAAAAGTCAAGGACACTACAAAATATATAAGGTCTAATCTCCAAGCACGTTCAAGCAATCACCGTTTAAAAACGGAATGCATACACTTTCTTTCCTGAGCTACGTTAAGCAAATATTTACCAAACGCTTCGAATTCTCAAAGAAAGTCTTGTTGAAAACAATAATGAATTTTTTACTCAAATAATATTCAGAGAGTTGTTCTTTTAAAACTTGTTATTCATGAATAAAAATACCTTTGTTTGCTTATTAGCAGTTACAAGAATAGAATGGCTGAGTATGCTACGGTTATTTAAATAGAATAAGTGAAGTGTGTAATTATATGAAAATAGAGATTTTAAGCCGTGTTAAATTTAGGTACCTACTACTTTAAGTGAGCTTTTTTTATATTTTAAAATTAGTTTCGCGAAAATGGCTATAAAGATTTGGAGGAAATTTTTTATTTGGATAATGTTTTACTTTACAAGTTTATCTAGATCGATGTCATTTTTGAGAAAACTTTTTTAACAAAAAATAACCGACTTCAAAAATCCACTACAAAGAAAATAATAATTTTGGTTTCGGAAGTCGGTGGCTTTGGTTTTTGTTTGCTTTTTTTTGCCACCGACTTCCGAAACCAAAATTATTATTTTCTTTGTAGTGGATTTTTGAAGTTGGTTATTTTTTGTTAAAAAAGTTTTTTATTTTTCCCTTTTTAGTTCTTTATCCCGTGTTGATTACTTTCACGAATTCGTTCAACAGTAAATCTTCTACGGAGTGTGTACATTTATGCCTATAACTTTGTACATAGGAATGATTACATAATGTATTATATACTAAAACCTTCCTGAAAGTATGTAGATTACGTTAGTGAAAACCCCATCCAAATCGAATCAGTAGTTTTTGAGAAAATCGCGCACATACAAACATACATACATACATACTTACATACATACATACCTACATACATACATACGGGACGAATACAGAACCTCCTTTTTTGAAGTCGGTTAAAAATCTCTAGTGAAGCTCCGTCGCCCAGGCACTAAAAAAAATCGGAGTAAGGAATGATTTACGATTATAGTAAAATTCGAGCTGTGGCAATGGTAAAACGACTTACCGTGTGGTGTCTGCATCAAAAACGAGCAAAAATTTACGTAAAATGATGCATCCGTGCCTCGGCTCGGGCCTGGGGGGTGATTCTCGTGGGTTCGATATTGATACCGAATTCGATATATATTGCAACAACTGTCAAAATCTCTACCATTTTGACATTTGTTGCGATATATATCGAATTCGATATCAATATATCACCCGCGAGAATCACCCCCCTGGCACGTTCTATCGAGAATTATACCTCAGATTCTAGTTTCTATGTGCGTTTACAAGAGCTTACCATACCTCTTTTATCTAGGCTCTTTATTTTGGTCAGTAGACACCTATTTTAGGAATATCATACAATGTAATGGTATTATTGTTTATCTTGATGAACTCATACGAATTATATAATATAACGTTATCTTAATAAATTATTTTTAGCCCTGTTATGTTTTACTAATTTTATTGTTCTTTGCATTAGAAGGCTGAATATTCTCATACCTATAAGGTAATTGGAAACTAGCAAGGTCGAATACATAAAATTGGTATTAAAAACAGAAATTACAAAATATTTTTTTGTTGATTCGAAATATGGGATCCGCTTTAGTTTTGCTAGAGGTGCCGCAATAAACTTTTACACGTTTCACTATCCGTGAAGTACTGTCTCTTTCTATAAATTCCACCGTCGCGTGAGTACAATAATTCTTTAAGCAATTTCCGCCATTGTATCAGTAAATTTAAACCGCTTTCTTTTTCTTAAAATGCTACGTGGTATGTAAAAGGTGATGCAAAAATTTAGAACACCTACATCAAGCTGAACTTTTCGTGTAAACAAAAAAAACACAATATCAACCTGTTTAAAAATACATCAGTTGCTTACATACTTGGTTTCCTTTGTATCTGCTGCTGGCTCCACTCATCGTTTGACTCAATATAAAAGAATAATGTGTAATCTTTTGAGTGGCTTTTACGATCATCTACTTGAAAATAGGTTAGATAGAATTTTCTTCTCAAATAATATTGGGTATTCTTCTCAAATAGTTGGACAGACTTACAAGATCAAAAGGTAATAATTTTATTATAGACAAAAATAATGTTTGTGTTGTTGGGTTTATGTGAATGATTTAAATTGGAAAAAATAACGTTTAACGTGTTAATTTAAGAGTTTCTGTATTAGTTCTTATATAACTATACGATATAGCTAGTAGGTACATAGTTTAATTACGAAAACATCATTAAATGATCCATCAAATCAGGCGTTACTCGATTCAGTTTAAAAAAAAAAGAGGTTACTGCACCTTCTTATTTACGAAATCTTATATTACAACCTCAGATCATAGAAACAAGGGAGATGTGCCAAGGCGCTATCAAGCTTGATGCCTGATTTTGAGCAAATTGCTCGTACTAAAAACGTACGCGCTGGCGACGAACCGAACACGATCGATGGTATAAATACAGTGTTTTAGTTTAGTGCTAGTGTTGAGTGACGATTAACAGTGTTAGATTGAGGGTGTGCAGAATGTTTAATGCGTGGGAGTTCTTTTAATTCACAATTCGCGCTTAATTATGCGCGTAATTGTGTCGAAAAATGTACTAAAAGTGGCATCAGTTGTTCCCGTACTAATTTGCTATGATGGCATATCTCTTTGTTTCTATGATCTGAGACTACAACCTAATGTCATAGTTTATATGATCCTCTCCCACTAGAACCATAGCTTGTTTATTTATAAAACACACAGACAACATAACGTACACAGATTGCTTATAGATTCAACTTGTGTGCGACCCGGGCCGGTTGTAAGCTGTTTGCATTGGTCATTTGTCGACGCGGCTTATCGGGCATTATTTGCCTTGCTTGCCCAATTCAATTTCCTGGTTCGACCCAAATACGGATTCTACATCTACAGTATGGTAACAAGCTTCTGAGATGGTAGCTACAAGGTTTTGTATTCTTATTTATAAAGGACTGTAATTTAAAAATGTATATAAAAAAATAGTGTACGTCTAAAAGAAATGTAATGAATCAACCTTATGTAATGGGAATTTGTTGAATAATATAATAGTGATGTTGTTTTGCTTACAGCTTTGATATTGTATTCTAAGCACAAACATTGTACAAAATGTAATTTAAAGTAAAACTTACATACCTCTAATCAAGAATTGTAAATTCAAATACTTACATATGTAAATTTCTATGCTAATACGTCTACACGGTCGTCGTCAAATAAGCAAATAATTATAAAGTCAGCACATTAATCATATAAAATAAACTCTAATACCACAAAGAAACCGAATTATCCTGAAATCGCCAACAGCAAAATGTTTTTATTTTCTGTGTATTTACAAATTACATTTTATTTATTACTTAACATGCTTTTTAAAGTCTACGAAATATGTAGGTATTGCTCTTAAAATATTGCTTGTAATATATGTAATTAGCCTACCAATAAAAAACCTCCCCACCAATATTGGAAAAAGGTAGGTACCGCGAAATTGCCTGACGAAACCACGCTTATTATAATTTCACGCTTATACCAATTTTGAACATTATGAGCTAATTCACGTTTGTATTAGCAGGGATTGAAACAGGATTAAACCATTCATTATTTATACCGTTAACGCAATCAGTGGTAATAACAATACAAAGTTTTTAATTTTATTCGGAACCAATCAACCGTTATAGTGCGCTCAGTACCCGAAGCGACTAATTTATTCATTCCATTGTTGATACGCACAATTGGATCTATTTCGATTTATTTTACTGAACTCATATCGATGAGTGACCGTACATTGGATTTTAATGTTGATTGAATAACATTTCGGTTTGCTCTAAAATCGACATTTAGTCGATACATGCGAAAAATACCGGAGAATTTGTTATGAATATTCATTGAAGTGAAGCTATTTACATTATGATTCCTGTTTCAGGCTGCAGTCCATTCAGCATATCTCTATACAATGATAGAATGTGGCTGGCCAAACAATAGAGGGCTTCGTTGAAACAGTGTATACGTACCTAAATAATAGTACTTGTGTACCAATACAAAGCGAATGGTTTTGACTGAATTAAATAACATTAAAAAAGATATGCCTAACATTAGGTACAAAATGTTTAAATTACACAATCCCGGATCCAAAGTTACAGAATATGTATAAGAAAAAAAAACCGAACAAGTACGAGCAGGACTCGCGCCCTGAGGGTTTCGTACAAAATGTAAAGAACAATGACCACTTTCATAACATGCTTCGATAAAAAAAACCGGCCAAGTGCGAGTCGTACTCGCGCACCGAGGGTTTCGTATCATTTTTGGACGTATAAAGTGAAAAAAACCGGACCGCATAACTAAGTTTGTTTGTCTAGGAATTTTGATGATTTTGAAAAAACCGTAATAGTTAGGAACATCGTTTTATTTTTGTTGCAATATTTGGGTCAATTCCTATCAACCCTAATTATTTCAGATTTTTCACTCCGCAAACTTCGGAGATAAGGGGGGGGGGGAATGGTATTTTTGAAAAAATACCATTCCCCCCCCCCTTATCTCCGAAGTTCATCATATGTCAAAAACTGTGAGACATAAAATAAAATGAAAATATATTTTGAAATGTGCAGATCAAGCCCTTTCATATGATATGTCACTTGACCTAGTAACCCTGCTTTGAAATTTCGGACCCCCACTCCGGCCCCTTTTGCAATGAAAATAAAAATATTTTTTTACGTTTTTCATTTGCAATATAGTTGGACAAGCATTTTTTATAACTGTTCCAAATTTCAAGTCGATAGCATTAGTAGTTGCTGAAATAAACAGGTGTGACAGACAGACGAAGTCGCACCATAAGGGTTCCTTTTTTACCATTTTGGTACGGAACCCTAAAAATAAATGGAATAAAGCTTAATTGTACATACATATTTTGAAGTTTACTTTTACTTGTCAAAAATAGGGAGGCTACTCAGGGTACATAATAATCGATCAATTTACGGCAGCATTCATTGGGTTTTAATCCTTTACTTGTGCTGTGAGTACTTCCTTCCTATCTTTCATGATTCAATAGGCTTTGATTTATTTGCGAATTTGAAGCTTGGTTTTTTTTACAACTCCAAGGAACCGTAAACCTTAAGTATCACACTCACACTATAATATTTATTACAAATGCGAAAGTTTGTGCGTGAGTGTATGTTTGTTACTTCTTCACGCTGAAACGGCTGGACGGATTTGGATGAAATTTAGCACACAGATAGGTTATAGTCTGGAATAACACATAGGCTACCTTTTATCCCGAAAAATGCGGGCGAAGCCGCGGGCGGAAGCTAGTTTGATATAAATTTCAACTTGATATCTCTACGCATTTCTGAGAAAAATGGGTCTTGACAAACAGACAAACGGACAACGAAGTGATTCTATAAGGGTTCCTTTTTCCTTTCGAGGTACGGAACCCTAAAAAATAACTGATTTTTTTTTTTTTTTTTTTTTTTTTTTTTTTTTTTTTTTTTTTTTTTTTTTTTTTTTTTTTTTGAAAGGGCCTCTCGCAGTTGGCTTCTAACAGCCGTCACTGCTTAACCGGTCATCTGGTGAGGACTTACAAATGCCTCCAGCCAGGCTTAAAACTAAATAAAAACTACAAACTAAGCGACCACACGCTAAGGGCACCCCCTATTGGGGTACGGACCTCGGCTTAGGGCGTCGCTGGGGGGAGGACAACTAGAGGGAGGGGCTACTAGCTGGAACGGATTAATATGATTTAGGGACATATTTAAATCTACAGGCTCAGCGCGGGCTGGCTCGAGCAAGGGTCGGTTAGGGGACTGAGTCATACGCGGCGGCGGACTCGGGTCATGATGGGGACGTCGCGACGGGCCTCGTCGGCGAGGTCGGAATGGTAAAAAATAACTGAGACAGATATTATTTTTTATCTTATACCTACTGTCCAACGGTTGGACAATTGTCTTTTTCGTAGTTTTACATATAATATTTCTATGTGTAGCAGCGGTGGTGAGGCTTTGATGAAAGCGAGGTGATGGATGAATTTCGATGATGAGTTGCAATGATGAGTTTTGAGGATTCAAACAAATAACAGAAGATGCGTTAGTTTAGCGAGCAAAGTTGCATGTAATGGCCATATTAGAAAATGTACAGAGCTCAAGGAGAGGGGCTGCGGGAAACAATATTTTATTCAACCAATCGCGATCGACAAACAGGTGTGACGTTGCGTTTAGCTTCATTTCTTGACTCGAGATGTCGCTGCCGGTCCTGGATGTGCGTAGATGTCTTTTCTGGCCTATCTGTCATGGTCACATCCAAGGCATTAGATACTTACTCGTGCGTGTTTTATAATAAAACCTTTGCTCAATAAAATATATGTCCATATAAAAATAACCACCAGGCAATTTTATCTTCATTTAGATTAACTTCAGCCACGTGTACAATACCTATGTCTGACCTATTCATCCGTAAAGACCTGCGTAGATACTTTTTAGGTAATAACCAAGCTAATAATATCGTACTAAAACAAAAACTAGCGTTAGGTACTGTGTCCAAGCAGGATAAATACAGATCGATTTATCTATTTTAGTACCTAAATAATTATGTATCTTGGATTTGCTCAATTTGTAAATTGTAATAAACTACTTACTTAGTAAGTAATTATTAATGTCTAAATGGTAAAGAACCTTGAGATAAGAACCCAAATAACTTAACAATATTGTGATCGTATATATTAGTTTCATAAACTTTTTAATAGGCACAAATTTTTGTTTATCGCTGTTTTGATATTTATAAATGAAGAACAACAAGGTTTAGACATGATTAAATTCTTCAACGAATCCAAAATTTAATTATTATTTTTTATTAGTTATGTTATACTTCGATAAACCCAATAAAATTTAGACGCTATTCATGTTCATATAGGGTGCCGCCCGCTGAAGTTAGATATTAAATAATACAGCGGCTAGAACAAGTTTATATAATAACTAGCTTTTGCCCGCGACTTCGTCCGCGTTTCCGTCGTTTTTCGTAAAAAAGTAGCGTATGTCCTTCCTCACGGTTTAATGGTTATACCCCACCGCCGCGAGCCGCGTCGAGCGCGGCAACCGTTACACAAAAATAATCCTTATACCTAGCATGATTCAGTATTCACGCGGGACGGCGCGATGGCTTATTAGCGTATTTCATGTATAAGTTTGGTGTTTCTATACCGATTTCTATGATTCTTTTTTTATTGAATAGGTAATAATGTTAACTTTTTTTAATAAGGGATGAGTGAGAGTATTATAAACGTAAGAGTAAACAAATACAATCAGAAAGCTCCGAACTGCTAAGCTATCGGGAGTTACACGTGTTATTGTGAGTCAACCATAAAATATAGACATATGCTTTGTGGAATATTTTTTAGATAATTTTATGTAAAAAAATTCTGTCTTACATAATTTCTATATAGCTTTAACCATTAAGGCTGCACACGCGAAAAAAATGGAGTAACTTCTCCCGTTTTCCCAACATTTCCCTTCACTACTCTGCTCCTATTGATGAAAAGTAAGCGTGATGAAAAGTATACTATAACCTGCCCAGGAGTATGAAAAATAATTGTACCAAGTTTCGTTAAAATCCGTCGAGTAGTTTTTGTTTCTATAAGGAACATACAGACAGACAGACAGACAAGCAGACAGACAGACAAAAATTTTACTGATTCCATTTTTGGCATCAGTATCGATCACTAATCACCCCCTGATAGTTATTTTGAAAATATATTTCATGTAGGTACAGAATTGACCTCTCTACAGATTTATTATAAGTATAGATTATAATACGGTAGTAGACTACTATTAAAAAAGTACAAATAAATGATTTTATTCCAAAGAAGGAATAGGAACAACAAAAAAGTAAAAAAATAATTAATTATTTATCACAAAATGGAAAACATAGACGCTTTTAAAGTTTTATCGCTCCGTCTTTGTCGCGCGAAGCGGACGTAAGTGGTGTTACGTCACTGCATGATAGTGCCGTCCGTGTCTAGCAAATCATTTTAAAACGCTTATAATTTGCCAATTTTGTAGATGTTTCATCGGTTTTTTTGATGTTAATTATCTTTTTTCAAATAGTTTACAGATTCACAATAAATAGTCCGGTACCTGTATTATAGAAACAGAATGACAACGTTTCGACTATCTTCTCCGGCCATGGTCTTTGACCTACTAGTATATCCATCAAGTGACACTTAACGCATCTACATAATGTTGCTATCTAAATATTAAAACGTAAAAAACGTCCCGCGACTAAAATATTAAATATTATAACTTATAATATATAGGTACGTAGGTATCATTTAATGTGATAATCAAATTGTCACTCTGCATATCCCAAACAAAGAATATCATTATTACCGCACCTCATTTTCCGTTTAAACTAAATGTGTTTGTCCACATGAAACAAATTAATACTCTCTGATATAAATTTCGTGAAAATTTTGTCACAATCATTCTCCGGGGACAATTGATTACATGCCCTAACATCCGTTCATCAATTGTAGAGAGATAAACGTCAAGCTGAGTTTGCGAATGACAAATGTTTGCTAATGACTCGCCCACTGGAAACCGAATAATTTTCACGAAAATTTTACGGGCCAGCTATTATGGCAGACGTAAATAATAATTATTATTATATATAGGTCTATCTTTTGAGAGCGTCGTTAGTAAAATCGAAATACATTTTTAATTCTCCTTAATCTTGACATTCGAATTGAACTCGATTGCTTGTTGAGAAAATGGGCGTATTCAATTGTCAACTGAATTTCTGTTAGCGTTGCTTATTATTTCGTACAGATTTATTTTGAAGATGAACCAGTTTTACTAAGAATTGTATTCGTTTATTACATTATTATAACTGTAGGGTACTTATTTAATATTTATACTATTATTATTGGAGATAGTCATAATCAATAACGTCTACTGGGTTAAAAAGACATACCTTTATTTTATTTAAAATAAAATATTAAATTAAACCCTAGAAATTAAGCATTCATATTAACAATAATACAAGAACAGAATGTCGCACCACAAGCTCAAAATCTAAGCCACAATCAATGGCGATAATCCGCAGAACAATGACACAAGTAGTTACGCACTTAACGGTCGCATTAAAAGGGTGCTTAACACTCAACGGATTGTGGCCCTGTGAATAATGGCGAAAGAATAGCTGAGGGTGCCACCGTTTTTAACGTCGGCTGAAAAGACTCGTAACTCCGCAGTCATTGAGCGCAGTAATGTGAGTTACGTGATGTCGTATCGGGCACGTACTGCGGATCGGTCCGCTTTGCTCTGGTTTTGGTTTGGTGAGACTAGCAATTCGTACGGTGACGCATGCGTTTTATTATACGTATAAAAAATTTGGATCCACGTGAGAGGCCTTTCAGATGATTTACGACTTGATTTGCCGGATGTTAAACTAATATATTTTGAGGAAATAAAGTTGAGTCATATTTGTTTGGAACAAGGCAATCTGTAGAATGAGGTTTACGGTGTTGTTTAAGAGGTACATCAGGTGTTATATATTTATTACCAACTAACTGTTGGTATACTCGTGAAATGTGAAACACTTCTTCGTCATTGTCAACTTCACCGTCATTGTAAAAACCGCCAAATAGTGGAATGCGCTGCTGGAGTAGGTGTTCGCCGATAGTTCCAATCTGGGTGTCTTCAAGTCGCGCAAGTGAATCGATTTCTTCTAGGCAAGCGTACTCTAGCGTAGACCGCATCGTTGAGTCTAATTTCGGGTGAGGTGGTGATCAAACGCAAGCCTAATAATAATAAAAAAATCATCAACCTAATAAGAATTTTGTTTACAATTTATTTTTTTATTATCAATACTAAATCAATAACGTCGCATGTGCTCTCCCATTCCCAGCTTATTCGCATATTCAGCAATTTTATTCCCTCCATCTGAAGATCTAATATAATTTAAACGGTTCCTAGATATTTTTATAGAAAATATTTTCCGGGCTAGCTTTGTCATACGAATGTTGACCGATGGGGACCAGTCAAGTTCCGCATCAGACATTCAACTCACGTATATTTGAAGGAGAAATGCATTCGTTCCCATAACATTTATTCATAAAATGGATTCTTGTAAGATATCCATGCTGCTTTTTTTTTGGAGTTTGCTTTGAATGTATGACTGGGTTTTTTGTTGCAATTTTTTTTAAGTATAGGTTTGTTATATGTACGAGTATACCTACAGATTAATTTTGAACATTGGACGCGCAAACATTTTTTAAATCTTAGATAAATTGATAATGATGCTTCTTTATTCTATAATCTAAATCTAAGAAGTGTTGTAAATTGTGATGCAAGTATTAATATATGACATGTTATGTTTGGTTGATTGGTTTGTGTCTAAATATGACGACATGAAATAAAGCTAATATAAGTTTTAAATACTTGCCGTAACGGGCTAGGCAAAATAAGTTAAAAGCTTGGCTATGATCATGATGTGTTTCGGTTGAATTTTGTATCAGAAAATATGTATACATAATTATGTCTGACTATATTACTAGAACGCTAGACAAAACAGAAATAATATCGCAAACGGCTCTTTGCAAGAACTTTATCATCTATCCTTTGTATCAAAGTACCAATAACCAAACTCACAATATATTTCAATAAAATAACGAGACATATCAATAACGTTCGTTGCCTAATAAAGCACCCTTAGTTCTTGTAGAGTATGAGTCTATTGAAGGTAAGAGCTCGTTCCAGAATAATATCATCGTAGATTTTGTGAGATCCCAAATTCCCGTTCGTTAAAGACGTTTTTTCCGATATCAGGACATACTCCTCCAAGTGATTCAGAGCACGTCCCACTATAGAGCCATACAGCGTCGATGCTCTCTCGTAGACAAGAAATTGCCCCTTTACGGCTCATGGCGAAGATTTTATGTCTTCCACTTACGAACATTGACTTCCGAGGTCGACAATTTCCTGTATTCTAAACGTGTTACGCTTCAGAGAGTGCGATGTAAACGTGTTTCAAATCTGATAAGATTCACTTGTATCGTTCAACCATCTTTTACTAGTACATCGACGTACATAAGTCGATTAACGCTGTTACTTTTACATAGCATCTAAATTGACACAAAACACTGTTTTTCAGCATTTTATGTAATGGTCACAAGAGGTTGTAAAAAAACTGATGTGCTAACCAACTTTTGTCGCTAACTTTACCTAAACCTGTACTATTTTCTGTTTTAATGAAAAAGATTCTTTTAAATATCAATAATATCAACAACGCGACTTCATTCATTGCAATAAATGACTGAGGTTCTCTGGTGAACTAAGAGCTTAAAAGACACCCCAACTATTTCTCAATCTTTTAAAGCCAGTCTAACTAGTATTTTGACTTTTTAACCTAACGTCGGTCGTAACGTCTCATTTCGCTATTTATTTGTATTTACAGGCTGTAGAAGTCTCCTCGGGTTTTCAAACTCCATACTTCAGCTTGTATCCACAGTCCAAGCCTGTTTATTTGAGCTCCCTTAACTCACAGTTTTCAAGATATATATTCAAGATTTCCCGCTCACGGCCACCTGTGACCCCAGATGTAGCCAAGGTTCACCTACCCAATGTATTAAGACAAAGTGCATCGGATCTATTTTAAGCTGAGTTTAGCTGTAATGGTAGGGCTGAGACTCACGACAGTTTATAAATTGAACATTAAACGGGATCGCCGATATTTATCGCCTTATTTTTAGTCAACTAAAGATTAATATTATTAATCGATAGCGATTCTTGTGGCGATGCTTGATGGAGGTATGACGATGATAATGAAATACCAATCAAAGCTTCGAGTAGGTAGTTCGTGATGAACCTAAAAATATATATTATATCTTATAAAAAAGTACGAAAGCTTAAATGATGAAGAAAATGAAGTTGACTTATTCAGATTGTTTTTATTATCTACCCCCTAATGACGCACAAATAAAAACTAACGACAGCTACTAAATTATAACAGTTTTATAATGATGTTGTCCACAATAAGTCGGCGTATCGGAGTGGAAACGACGAAACAAACATTACTTAGTTGGATCACATCCAAAACATTGCCTGGTATGGAGGCCAAAATGAGCGGATAGTAGCATTTTGCTAATAAATTAGATACACTTACATTGACTAATAAAATCTTTTACTCTTTGGAAGTTGGTTTAAGGAAGATGGCTGAGTAATTAAAAATTAAGTACGTTCCATTGCAATGTACGATACATTGCAATGGAACGTACTTAATTTTTCTGCAACAGTGCGGCACATGGTTACACGGAAATATAGAAATCGCAAAAAAATAGTTTTAACATACCACCATTTACTTTAAAATATACCATTTATTTGATTGCGAGAAAATACACAGAAAAAACAACGCCATCCAAAATAAATTTACTGTGTACTCATGAAAGACCTTTAAACTTTGAAAAAATTAAATTCAAGTTCACAGCGTAATCATATTTTAACCTCAGATGTGTCAGTAATTTTACGAGCGGGTAAACTTCAAACAGTGTTGCAAACTTTAGTTCTTTGAAACGTTTACTTTGTATCCCTTCCTAGTGGAATCTCCTACATTGTCTTAAGCACGTGTGGGTATAGCATGGGTTATGTGCTACAATGAAGGCGGGGCGGTAATATCGGGGTCGGAGGTTGAACACCTGCCTTAAACCCGGATAACGTTTCAGTATCATTTTCTTGTCGGTAATTTTGGTAATATTTGGTTTTACAATGTATGTTGTAGAAGAAGAGGTATTTGTGAAAGAGCTTGTCCGGGAAAGCACCACTATAAATACTACTGATAAATATACTACATGACACAACTAAACTGATAAATATACACGAAAAGCGACTTTGGTTTATGTTACTTATATTTTAGATGAAAGAATAATGATATACATTTTTTCAATCAACGAATTTTATCTGTTTTCACGCCATAAAATACCGTTTCATAATTCCATACCTGGCGCAATAAGTTACCGGTATCTTTGCCAAAAAAGCTTATTGTGCAAGACCCTTTTCAGCACAGCAGTAGGTAGATAAAGAGTTTGGCGGTAAACGAGCATGTATTAAAAGCCCATGGAGCGACTGCGGGTGTCCCCTTCGTTAATAAAGATTACCGAGTTAATGCCCCAAGGAACGGGGCAAAGCCTCTTTTTGTTGCTATTTATATACACCTATATACCATAAGTAAACTTCATGTGTTGGACTGGGGAGATTAGAACAGTGTGGGACGACTTGAGAAGATGGAGCTAGTGCAAAAATTGTGTAGTCTGTGTTTGAAGTCGAAAAATTTAAGGTTGAGCGATTTGCTTAGCGGTTGTTATTTTGGTGAAATAAATCAAACAGCTAAGGATGGTATGCCACTGGTCAATCTTGTGGTTCGAAGGGGTTGACGGGGGCTTCAGTGAGCGTGCAAAGCGAGCGAACGAAGCCCCCGTCAACCCCTTCGTGTTAGGTTACTTTTAACCTTGCAGACAGAAATAGGAGCCCCGCGTAGCGGGGCTCCGTCGACCCCCTCCCGCCCCCTTGTAAGTCGAAAAAAGTTGTATTTTGTTTTACATTGACACTGTAATTTAAAAGTCAGTCTAAGGTAGATAATTCAACTTAAAACACGGCAACATTAATCTGCTGCTACGGTAGTTTGCAATTATTTTCGTCTGGTATCACCGCTACTCCAAGGCTACGGCGGTTCCCAACGGCGTTATTTTTGGGAGCCGCCGCCGGCTGCGGAGGCGCTCCCTTGATTATATGATTTAGTTTTATAATTAGTTTTATAAATAGGCATGTGTATCTTGTGCAATGAGTTTTTCGTACATTTCATACATACATTTTCGTACATTTCGTACATTTCGTACATTTTTATGTTTCACTGTACCTACCTATTTTACATCAACTCTATCAACAAAGTTGCAAAATGATGCAAAATACGGGAACAAAGAAAAGCGTCGTACTCGTACCGTTGTACCATTCGCGCATGTTTACGGTGAAATGTTTGGTTTCACAGCAGAACATAAAAAAAACCTTTTGAAATAAACATTTCAGGATTGCTTTGTGAGAAAAAAACTTGGGTAACGTCGCGCTATGCAATTCAGAGACGGACATAAACAGTGTCGGTGGCTCGGCAGACTCAAAGCCATGCGATGACGTCAGCAGCGTCAGCTTTGTTTCTTTGAGCCCCGCAAATGAATTCAACGTCTAAATCTCCATTGATGTGGCAAGTTTTTTACGATTTATTTTAGAAGCGGAAATGAATGACATAACAATGCTCTTTCACTGTAAAAGAGAACTGGGCAGACCGCGCCGGAAGTGCTCTTAACAATGATAAATCTGTTTGGGTTCATCAAAGGATAGTAGAAAAAGTTTCGGTAGCTGATTTTTTGTCTAATAAAACAGGTCAGTTTTTGGGTAGACGCTTTTAATCAGATACTCATTTTCTGTCTTAAAAATGTCTTTATAATTTTACGAAAGTATTTGAATGAACCCTGATGCTACAGCTATTTAATTTCCGACATTCTCAACGTAGCCCAAGGGAACCTTTTGTGGCCATAATACTACTAATATCAATATTAACGAACAAAATGTCAATTCTATGAAGTCCTGACGTCGACAGATAACCGCTTCGGGCTAAAAGGCAACTTAACTCGTGAAAAAATCCACATAAAAATCTCGTAGCGTTCGACGCGTCGTTTATTAAAATAACTGCAAAGAAGATGGCGGCGATCATCTTGTTTACATTTTAATGTATACTTAAAAGTGAAATATGCGGTCGTGCTGAGGCTCTTAACGTTATTAATAACATCAAACTCATTGTTCTTAATGAAAAATGACAAGTATGAATATTTTAACGGTATTTCAGCCTGTTAATCTCCGCTTTGGTTTATGTTTATGCCCATGAACACTTACCAGGCTTGCATTAAATCCCAGAATCTTGTAATAAGTAGCAATTTGTTGACAAGACCAAGCAAGCAAGACCGTCATTTAAGGTTTAAAAAAAGTATTGAAACAAGTTGAGAAAGAATGATGAAGATGATGGCAGATGGCGTAGGCTTAATAATAGAATCCTATGAGTACCTTTTGGGTACGAAACCCTGAAAAATACCCGAAGAAACATAAACCGAATTAAAAAAGCCACCACAAATGACGATACTTAAATTTTCCAACGCAATCTAGGCGGTCAGCACTGGTGCCATCGCGGTGGCACTTAAATTAACACAAGTATTTAATCACAGTACCACAGCATCAGCAATTGAGCATCTTGTAACTCGTGTCAACACGAGAGGAGAAGTTCCTTGTTCAGTACTTATGCTAATGATTTGCAAGCCGTATTTTAGCCCTGTCGCAATATGTAAAATAATTATGCCACCATTATTAATTGTGCTTGTCTAAAAACGTGTAATTAAAATATGTCCATTATATTTTATTTTATAGCACTGGTAAATTAACGAAGTCTCATTAATTTTATGTGAGCAATTATTTTAAACTATCATCCTAATTTTTCCATTTAATTAAGAGCATTTTACAAAAACTTTATGAATATAAGTGACAAGTTAATTTTATGTGCTGTTTTTATAATTATAATTATTAACACTATTTTTTTTATTAACAAGAGATTTTTTTTATTATCTACTATATAATTAAACAGTGATAGATTGCTATTGTCAACGTGACTAGTGAAATTAAAGCTATAAATAAGGTGTTGGTCATTTATTTTTATTTTTAATACCTACTAGTATTTAAAAAAAACAGTCAGTCTCCCTTCAGTTCAGTTCAGTCAGCCATAATTATTTAAAGTTGAATGAATACTTAATATTTGTATGTCTCTGCAAGAACCATGAACTGTGCGTTAGACCGTCAGTGCAACAGCAATGCGAATAAATGAATTTAAATGGACTTTTCGCTCTTGTCCGCTGCAGCTGGATCGTGATCGTTATAATCAACACTAGTTTAAAAGAAGCAGAGTTGCGGGTTGGAGTCCCGCTCATGTTAGTTGTTTTTTTTAATCTATACTAATTTCGTAAATCTGAAAAATTGGTTTGTTTGTTTACTATCAGTCGGATTCGTTTTTTTTTTTTAATAATACATAGGTATATTTAATAGCCAGGTTCATGAGAAATATAATAGTATAGTATAGGCTATTTAATATCACGCTACGTCCGAACACGGAGGTGAAACCGCGAGCACAGCTGGGGCCTATTTGATGTAACTACTCTGCAAGTCTGCACTCCAATTTCTGAACTCTTCAACTTGTGACGGAGTCATCCTTCATTCATCATTTAGTGCTGGCAGAATGGCTGGCTAATGGAAGATCCATTACTGGCCACTTCATCCACTCCATTCTTCCAGATTTGAACTTCAAATTTCAAAATTAGAACATCTCCTATTTTTATGCATTTATTTCATTGTTTCGTCACTCTTTGTCTGGTCTCCGAAGACATCGGTCGTGGACCGCTAAACCGTTTTAGTATTATTTATTACCTACAAATTATAATTTTATAACAAGTGTGCAGTGCTATCAGTTATGAGTCTTTTTTTATCAGTTATTGTTTAACTCATGTGAACAGTTGTAAAGCGCAATAAACGTTCTACATCACAATTTCACCTCTCCCAATCCTGCTGTTTTATTTAATATCAAGATTTGTGTCCGGAGACTCCCTCATGCTAGCCGTGGCCTGAGAGGACAGAGGGAGGGAGGCACTCCGCGACAAACTGAATCATGTTTTATGTACACACATTTTGCAGACTGAAAATTGAAATTTGGAACACTTTCGCTCCACACTCTGCAATATTTGAAAAGTGAAGAGTAGAGTACAGAGTGAAGACTTGCAGATTGGTTACATCAAATAGGCCCCAATTAGCTTAACATAGCTTAAATAGCTTTAACAATTTAATTCATAAAAATATAGGTATAAGTTTAAGCTAAATGTTAAGTTACTGTAGTGATATAATACCTAATTGAACAATTAAAAGATATTTCGTGTAGTATTTTAGTAACAATATGTTCGATATTTGTCACTGACATCCGATTTAGTTCATTCCGCACAAAACGGCTATGTATTCCGACTTCAAACAATTCGCAAGCATTATCTAAATAACACGCCTGAACGATATTTACACTCGGTGAATTTTCGTTGGTTTTGGACCCGAAACGGCCGTTAAACTCATCATTATGAACAATTTCTACTATGCGACTAACCCTGAAATTCTGAAAAAATATCGGCCGGTTGTTAGAAAAAGGTCAAGCTCATTGAACAAAATGTAAGGATTATCTGTTTATTGTTTTCGATTTCAGGGTTGGTCTAAATACTAAATGTTACCTCAAGATACTGCCTATACATTTCTTTCTACTTCCTCATAATCAATTCATTGTCCATAACTATGAGTACAGTGGTCTCCTTTCGGCTGCAAAACCGACGAAGTCTCCGTGAATTATAAGCAACTGTTTTTCTAGTACCTACCTAAGATTAATTTTATTACAGGCTGCAAAAGGGTGGCTTAATTAAAGGTTTTCTTTTATACCCAGCTTTTTACTGCCATTTTAGAGACTGTTGTTAGCACCGAATTCATTTTGTAATATTGTGTACGAATAATGTCATGTTTGTTAAGGGTACAGGTAATTAATGTTTTTAATTAGATTGCGTGGGCTAATATATGTTTACATAGTATATATGTTAATTGGGGAGAGACAATATTTATGTACATTTTTTCATCTATTATTATTATCACACACACACTTTACTGAAAATATGTTTAGTAGGTAAGTAAACATGGTTTTGGTAGTGTTTGTCATAAATTATAATCAATTTATTCTGCTTTTCCCGTAAAACGTTTTAAATGTTATAATGTTATACTTATTTATTTTATTCAAACGTGAGCTTTATGAAAACAATTAAATTAATTGTAAAAGGACCAAAATAATATTATTCATACTATGTAGTACCACCAAGCTTGTATTTATTATTTATTATTTCAAAATTGATTATAGTATTGTATGTAATTAATAACTATGAGAGGTAAGGCACAGCGGGATATCTCGCTCAATTCTAGAGCATCCCGACTGGGGAAGTACTTCCACTTTACAGAATACCACAGCCTAATAATGCTACCCTTCGGTAGTGTTTTGTTTCTGTGGTAAGCAGGTCACCAGAGCTGCTGAGGATAATACGCTGTATTGACAGCGGGGAACCTGCTTGTCCCCTAAGCTGACGGCACAGAGAATCCTCATTTTAAAAAGCTGTCAACGCGCATGTTATACTCGGCGTTGCAAGCGTTTCATAGGCTACGGATAGTATTATATTATCTGTGGCTACGGTAACTGCTTACTTACGGCGAGCCGTACGCCTGTCTGCCACCATCGTCGTATAAAAAACATTAACTATCCATGTTTGAGGACTAAAATAAATCTCTTTTAAGTTTTTATTTATATGTACGAGAATGTACCAAAATAGGAATAACGCAGCGTTCGTTGATACATATAAACAAGAAAAAATATTATTTAGACTCTTCTAGCAAGTACCTACCTATTAAATAATTAAACATGAAAAGCATGGCCAATTTGGACTAAATAATCAAAACTGAGTAAATTTTTTGACACCAAATTAAAAGCGAATACGATTTTAATAAATTAAAACAAATCATAATTAACCTAATTATGGCAAAATATAATTAATTTGTTTTTAAATACGAATATGATTAATTTAACTTATCTAGAGACTCCAAAATAATGTTAATTCAGCAATTAATATGTATGGAGGCGTATTTCGTACAGTTCAGCGCTTGTTTAGGGCGACATCAATCAACGTCGCGCTCGCGCCACAAATAACTCGAAAAGTGTTGTATGGTCCGCTCGACCGGTGAGACATTGGTGCACTGTAAGTAGGTACCTATTGGTTAAATTACTGAAGAAGTGTTCTTTATGCTTGTGAAAAAGTTTTATACTGCAGGATACAATTTATTTTATATTGTTTTTTAATTATTATGATTACACTGTGACTAATTACGACTGAACAGTGATCACATAATAACTAAAACAAGTAGGTACGAATGCTTTAAATTGAATTACGTAGAATTTACATTTCATTATTTTTATTCATATCAATATTTCACCAAGAAAATCTGTCTAGTACTAAAAACTGCCATTTAACATAAGTTTTTTAGTTCAAAAACAAAATTACACTAACTTTTTACAAACATTTGCGTCAGCCTGAAACTTTAACCAAAAAATTATAAATCGTCGCAGCACTATTACACTAACATTTATATCGACGCAGCTTCGTTCGAATATCGAATGCATAAAAATGAAAAACGCTCAGAAAGGCAGCCGAATTAAATTTTACAAGGTGTAAAATTTTATAACACGCTCAAGTCGTCTGTGAAACGTGATGAATTTGTCCTTTACCGCTAACGACGTAACTTCCCTCGATTAACTTAGTTAAAGTTCACAAAGGAAATGGTCCATCCCTTTTGCCCTTAGTACAACCGCACTTACTGTATTAGTTAGTCCTATTGACGGGGGATTTGCCAGATTAAATTTCAATTTTGACCGTTTGACGACATTGATCATTGGGCTTTGAATACTTTGGATACATTTGGAAGACTGGATTAAACTTACCAAGCAACAACTAGATATAATTTTGTCTATATCAACTTTTGTCTAACAGCATTCGAATTGTCGTAGGTATAAGTACCGGCACTAATCATGAACACAGATCGCGCGTGTACATTTTACTACCTCTTCAAAATGCATTATTCTCATTATTAATCTTTCGTGACAAAAGTAGGCGATGGCCAATTAGCTATTTTCAGGTATCTGTTACAGGAAAAAACAAAAGGCTTATTGTTCAAGCATTCTTCGCAAAAATTACGTTGAACAAAGACACGTCGATACGCCAGTGTTTTCCAATTTGTCTTTGCTATTGTTCGGCGCTGACAGTCTATTTGTCTCCGGGTTAAGCAGTATGTTTTTGTCCAATATCGGGTGCTCGTTATCTCTCTAATTTTCCTGATCACACCTACTTTTATCGCGATCCAATTGATATCGATAATAAATTCGGAATGAGGGAAATAATCGTTAGAATTAGCTTTGTATGGATTGAGCAAACGCTTATCATACCTTATTCTAGGTATTTATCTTGTAAACGATTATGTTGAAAGATTTGTTTCGAGTCTAGCAAAACAAATATTTGTTCGGTACGGGAATCAAACACGTGACACTTCGCGCAGCAGCCAATATCTCACTCACTTCGCTAACCGTACCGCCATGTCAGTTATTTGTTGTTTTTTTAAAACCACTTTGAACCACTTTGCAAGTGCTTGAAAAATAAATTGCATTTGTACCGAACAGACAGACAGCCAGGTAGGTAATAAAATCGTTTGAAAAAGAACAACACATTTTGAGAACGTAATTGCACGTGCATAGCACGCAACCTCATCTGCATGCGTTGCAATCGACTAGGCTAACCAACGCCGACGGACCGACGACCGATGGCAGGATAAATATTTAACTTGGCAGAACAAGTATACCTGGCCAATGACGAACAACGGTATCGGTACTAGCATATTGATTGTTGTCAAAGAGATTTAAGAAGGGATAGAGCGGCCATTGCGAACATTTTTATACAAAAACTTTTATGTCAAGCGGCGTCAGAAACACTATCTAGCTTTGAATAGCAAAAACAAGTACTGAAATAAAACACATTTCAGCTATAGCACGGTGTCTTCGTAAGTATTTTGCTTTTAGCCAAAGTATTGGGCATCGTCCTAAGAACGCGAATGCGCGATCATCGCGCGAGTAAGCGATGCGACCACCACTTACATTGTGAAAACCGCCCAATAGTGGAATGCGCTGCCCGAGTGGGTGTTCCCCGACAGTTATAATCTGGGTGTCTTCAAGTCACGAGTGAATCGGTCTCTTCTAGGCAAGCGTGCTCCATCGTTGACCGCATTATTGCGAGATGGCGGTCAAAGGCAAGCCTATATACAAATAAAAAAAAATAAAAAAAATGTCACACTTTTTACAAAAATAGTCTCACTCTCCGGAAGAAAATTAAAAAAAAATTGTCTAGTGGAGCATCATGTAAACTGCAAAAATGTTTTAACCCAATTTCTTTTTTATAGTCAAGCAATGGATTGGCATTTTATTAACTTTCACTCCATACCAAACGCGTATAATACCCGGCAAATAACTTGAACATTTTCAGCGTAGTGGGGGAAAGTCTAAGCACGTACGTTTGCATGCGTTAAGGGTCAAAATGCACAAAATCGACAACTTATTGTGCAGTCATGATCGATTTTCAAGTTACCCCATGACTAAAAAGACGTGATTTTTATTATGCAAATAAAACTTATTCGAAAACCGTAACAGTACACATAAGCACACAAATTCAAACAACTTTATTATACTTATTTAAAATTTCAACATTCATAAAATCTCAAATGCCCATTGTAATGTAGTGTCGTTACCCGGACACGCCCGCTTTATAGCGTGTGTTTATGGCCGACACTCTACGTCGTCTACACCCCGCTATAACTTTGTAGTGACGTCATAAACCACTATGCATCCTCAGGAAGCCGATGTGCATGATTGTACTATTCCATAATGTCGTTTGAAAATTTACGGCGATAAAGTCTGTTATCTAAAATTGTTTATACCGCAAACTTGCAGCTTCGAGCTTTATTTTGATCTATTTACTGCTTTAGTCTGCAGTATATAAGCGACAGAAAACAATCAGTGGTGTGCTTGAGAATGAAATAAGTACTTATCTTATTTGTTCTAATTAGGGTTCCGTACCGAAATAGTAAAAAAGATACCCTTATGGTACGACTTTGTGTGTCTGTGACAGGAACATAAAATATGTCTCTCGTTTAACCTAACCAAGAAAATAAAATCAACTGTTCTATACAAAAATATCCATATCACTTGGCAAAATATATGGAACAGCAACTGTTTTTTTTGTGATAACCTTCTTGGTTCCATAGTTAATCAAACTAGCATCAAGTATTGAGTACCCTCCATCAATATGTCCCTCGTTTAACCTAACAAACTGTATAGTTCTCCGAAACGGTCGCTAGAACTACGAAGCGTAATTAAATTTTCACCCTTAGTTAGTATCCCTGTGATAATGCTGCCGTTTATCCAATTTCAAAGGTAAACAATACAAGGCGAGCGCGGAGCAAATCAACCTCATATGTTCATGTATCTTCACCCTCGTGTTAACAGCAAAGGTCAAGTAAACAAGTTAATTTTAACCAAAAATATGTACCAAATGTCTGATCGTTTTGTGAAATTATGTAGGTTGAAATGACTACATGTGTTTGTGGCTTACGTATTTTACGTGCGTAATATTATATATTATTAAAATATATGCTTAGGTTATACAGTTTATTACCACGTATTTGTATAGTAAGTTAATTTTGTGCCTTACGTCTCATGGCAAAAGGATCAAAATTTGATTATCTTCTTTAGAAATGGAAATTATTTTTACCGAATATTCCGCTTTGACAGTCTAAAGGCAGGCAGATTTTATTAAATTCTGTTATCAATACGCATGTACGCTGCTCAGTCAGCTGATTTAATCTGCAAGTCGTCTCTTACGAAACCCACATCAATATGTAAAGGGTGGTCGCAAATACGAAGGAATAGAAGCAAAAGTGTTAAGAAAACTCAATCCTTACCTATTTTTGGAAACTGATTTATTATATCAGAATGCATCGTAAGTAAATTCTTTAATGCTTTTAGAAAATAAGGTTGCTTTCATAAATAATATTTGGAATAAGAAAAGAGCAATAGCGTGCTCGTGGAATCTGTGAGTAAAGTCACGGCTGTCGCAGGTTGCTGTGTGTCACCGTAGCTCGCTCGGCGTCGTCGCGAGCACTGACATCAATTTTATCAGATGCCTTGCCAACGCGACGTGCACACTGAGTCTCTGCTATTCAATTGTAGGGTGATTTATTTAATTCACCATACTGTACATGTTGCAACGTTAAATCCTTTACCGTGTATGTTTCCTTTATTTTTATTAACACGTTTTTATTAACTCGCTTTCTTGTCTGTCCGTCCGTACGGTACAAATTTTGTAATTCATTTTTCAAGCACTTGTTGGCATCGGACTACGCTGAAATATGTTATACCTATGTAATTTGGATGACAATGCAATAATATGGACTAAAAAGTATAAATATAATTTCGAATAAAATGAAAAACGTGGAGGATATGCAACGTGAAGTTGCGCTCCACGTTTTTCATTTTATTAGAAGTTATTTTAAAGGTACTTTTTAGTCCATTTTATAAGCGTGTTTTCTTTTGAAATAATTATTTTATTTATTTTTATACGCAGATATTTACATACAAATATATCTACCTATATACCTACGAGTATATAATATACAAAAATTGTAGCCATGCTGGTAAAATGAAGCCCAAGCTTGTCAGGACACCAGTGAGAGACGAATTTCCATAATTATCATTATGAATTCACGTCTGTCTTTATTTATAGTGACAAAATTGACAGTTTCATTATGAGGTTTCATATGGAAATTAAATAAAAACGTTGGTTTTTTTAGTAAATTCATGTCTGGTGCAAGTTACCGTAACTATGTCAGTATAATCGCGTTGCAAGCACTAACATCATATTTATCAGATGCCCCGGCCAACGCGGCGTGCACGTTGTGCCACCTTCAACTCAATTGTAGGGAAATGTTTTATTTAGCTTTGCATAGTAAACAGCGCTATATGTAGTCTTAAATTAAAATAACATTTTTGGTTTCACTCAAGATTTAATATTTTTTGTCAAAATTTAGCTTATATGTATAAATCCTTACTAATATTATAAATGTGAAAGTAACTCTGTCTGTCTGTCTGTCTGTGTGTTACGCAATCACGCCTAAACTACTGAACCAATTCAAATGAAATTCGGAACAGAGATAGTCTGGAGCCTGAGAAAGGACATAGGCTACTTTTTAATGCGAAAAAAGGGCTGTAAAGGGTTGAAACAGGGCATGAAAGTTTATGGAAATTACGTCATTTTTAAAGCTAGAAGCTTGAAACTTATTTTTGAGATTTGGGGTGTAGGGTAGGTGTAGGGTAGGTGTAGGTTAGGTGCAGGGTAGGTGTAGGGTAGGTGTAGGCTAGGTGCAGGGTAGGTGTAGGGTAGGTGTAGGTTAGGTGCAGGGTAGGTGTAGGGTAGGTGTAGGCTAGGTGCAGGGTAGGTGTAGGGTAGGTGTAGGGTAGGTGTAGGGTAGGTGTAGGGTAGGTGTAGGGTAGGTGTAGGTTAGGTGTAGGGTAGGTGTAGGGTAGGTGTAGGGTAGGTGTAGGGTAGGTGTAGGGTAGGTGTAGGGTAGGTGTAGGGTAGGTGTAGGGTAGGTGTAGGGTAGGTGTAGGGTAGGTTTAGGGTAGGTGTAGGGTAGGTGTAGGGTAGGTGTAGGGTAGGTGTAGGGTAGGTGTAGGGTAGGTGTAGGGTAGGTGTAGGGTAGGTGTAGGGTAGGTGTAGGTTAGGTGTAGGGTAGGTGTAGGGTAGGTGTAGGGTAGGTGTAGGGTAGGTGTAGGGTAGGTGTAGGGTAGGTGTAGGGTAGGTGTAGGGTAGGTGTAGGGTAGGTGTAGGGTAGGTGTAGGGTAGGTGTAGGGTAGGTGTAGGGTAGGTGTAGGGTAGGTGTAGGGTAGGTGTAGGGTAGGTGTAGGGTAGGTGTAGGGTAGGTGTAGGGTAGGTGTAGGGTAGGTGTAGGGTAGGTGTAGGGTAGGTGTAGGGTAGGTGTAGGGTAGGTGTAGGGTAGGTGTAGGGTAGGTGTAGGGTAGGTGTAGGGTAGGTGTAGGGTAGGTGTAGGGTAGGTGTAGGGTAGGTGTAGGGTAGGTGTAGGGTAGGTGTAGGGTAGGTGTAGGGTAGGTGTAGGGTAGGTGTAGGGTAGGTGTAGGGTAAGTGTAGGGTAGGTGTAGGGTAGGTGTAGGGTAGGTGTAGGGTAGGTGTAGGGTAGGTGTAGGGTAGGTGTAGGGTAGGTGTAGGGTAGGTGTAGGGTAGGTATAGGGTAGGTGTAGAAGAGGTGTAGGGTAGGTGTAGGTTAGGTGTAGGGTAGGCGTAGGGTAGGCGTAGGGTAGGTGTAGGGTAGGGTAAGTGAAGGGTAGGTGTAGGGTAGGTGTACTAAACTTTACCCGTGCGAAGCCCGGGCGGGTCAGCTAGTAACTTATAATTAACCTTATATAAATAGGTATCATTTATTTATTATATTTTTATAAAAGGTTGTCACGACGGTCGTTGTGAGAACATTCCTGTGCTACAAAAAGTCGTTTACTAACTTCGTTTCTTACTAACTAAAAGCCTTACCAACAACTTAGATATCTTAAAGCCAATTGACACCTTAACGATGTTTGAAAAGTTGCTTTCTTTAGTTATATTTTCAGAAAGATTACGAGTTTTCTTTTAAGAAAGTTTTAACAAATTACAAGTTATAACATTGTATTTTAGGTATTTTATCTCTCCAACGTCGTCAAGGGATTAATCCATTTAGCTCGTGCGTTATTAATTTACGTCAAAATGTCACCTTATCTAATTAATTATGGAGATGTATCGAAGAAAAATTTGAATCTTAATCTCTTTCTTTTTCTTTTTTAAACTTCAAACACGCATTTATTTGTGTAATAAATGAACCTGAATATATTGCCTGGGTTTTGTATTATTATCTAGAATAATTTTGATAGTTATTATCTAAATAAGAACTGTGGGTACATCCCTTCAACTGTTACAATTGACAGACACAATTGATTTCGTCCTGAATCAGGTGTCTTAACAGATGAACTATTATTTAAAACAATCCTTAAAAACTTCCGAAAGTTTAAACCCACGCTATCATTTCACACGCTCAAATTTATCTAAACATTAAATAAACGTTATAGCAAACTTATTTTAAAAATATGTTCAAAGATATACAGCTCCATATTATCGCAGTACAACTTTTACGAAGACGCTCTCGTTATGCACAATCCGTGTTGCGGAACTATGTTGCGGGTCGTCGGTCCCCAGTGTGTCCCCAACTTTACGCCCTCGGCGGTCTGAGCTCGCATTACTACTGCATTTACTTAAGGCGCTATGGGTTCACAAAACGCTAGAATGAGCTCTAGAATTTTTCATTTTTTTATAAGATTTCTTACAGTTTCCACCCAGAAAAAAATATATGGTATACTTAAGCATATTAGCTAGTGAAATCATTAATTCAATACACGATATGAATAACTTCACTCGATAGAAAAAAAATCCAAAGATACCTCTCGAAGATACTTTTTCATTACGAATATTTCATTTTTTAGACTTATTTCTTACGTTTTAATTTTTGAAACTTTTTTAACATATTATTTAATAATTGAGTTAGTGAATTCATTAATAAAATTGTATAAAAATTAAAACGGCAATTTTAGATAATTTTTTATACCCAAAAAACGTTCCTAAGAACGTGCGCACGACTGCTTCAGTCCGGTCTCAGACCTCACCGGAGTAGGACGTGTGCCAAATTTTTCGCCGCTCACGAAATGATTATTTTCAATAATTCTTTGTGAAAATGACTAACAAACGTAATAATATCATTAATATAATATTTTTTATACAATTAAGGTTAGGTTTTAGCACATATTTGGGCAAATAGCGCTATTGACCACCTATTGACTGATAAACGTAGGTACGCTCACATCCTAACAGTGTTGCCAATTACAATTTCAAAATTCCGCTAAGCAGGTTGGTATTTTCCGTCAAAAATTCGTCATGATTAAATATTTTTCCGTCAGTAAAATCCGTCAAACAAAAGATGCAATAGATAGGTACATCATTTTAGATAATAAATAAATAAATAATATAGATAAATAAATTATGATTATAATAATAAAATGCGAAATCCTATTCAAACTAAATCTTATACGTCTCAAATAATAAAGAATATGCTTGCTTACACTCTTGTATTATAAATAAATAATTCGTAGATAAATGTTTAAATCAGACGTTATCCGGGAAGTCCCGAAGCATAGACGTTTGAATGCCACCAATATGAAGAAAATTATATTAATATTAATATAATATTAAAATTATTAATTCATATAATTTTCTTCTTTGATTAGGATTTCGCATTTTATTATTATAATCATAATTTATTAAAAAAAAGCTCGTGGCTAAATGACGGCCGCGCTAATCGATCGATCTGCGAGGTTAAGCTGCGCTTGCCGCGGTCAGTCCTTGGATGGGTGACCGTTATTTACACATCGAGACCCCTCCGTGCCTCGGAGAGCACGCGTTTCTTATATAACCTAATTACTTTACCTCACATAGCGCCGTGTTTTTGAATCCTAATTCACTTTCGTTTTCACTACGTGTGAGCCCTTCTAATCTACTTTATTTAAATATCCAACCATAAATTACACATCATAATTTGCGGAAAATCCTACCTATCCAATGGTACAACTCCCATGGACCTACCTAGTCACATAAAAAAGTTTCTAGAACAAAAACTGTCTAAATTTCTAACTTAGCAAAGTTACAATATCCAATTGCCTATAACATAGCCTATTTCTTATCGGATCTGCAATATTCTTGTTAGATACATGTTTCTAGACTACCACACGTCTAGTAAGACACAATTTATCATCCTAACTTACACACAGAAATATCGCATTTTCAAACACATACCTATCGATCTATATTATAGGCACAATATCCATGAAATTCAGAGTCTTTACACAACATTATGTCCTAGCCTTCCTACCGAACCTAAATACATGACTAGATTCTATATAACACATTACAACAATCCTACAAATGCAATTTTATGTACATAACACTTATTCTCAAATTATAGCTTTCCTATCGTCGAGAGGTATAACTGCTTATGTACATCTTATGTAAACAACATTCCTACACTATAAAACCACGATGTACACAAAACCTCGATTATGGTTACAAAGGTATTCACGACTTTACATAAAAAAACATGAAATCTTATTCCTACACAATAGGCTATTTGACTCATTTTGGGAAATGGTTTATATTAAATCTTCAATATATTATAAGCACACTACATTGATATTTCAAGGAGATCTACTGTATTTATCAATAAAAATCAGTGATAAAGTATAAATTTCCAAAACCGCTCCAAAAACGCTGTTTCTGACAGAAGTGACGTAACACGCTAGTAAACGAGCTTTGTCAAAAGACAGATGGTGCAGCTGAAATTAATTTCATCAATAATTCATTTTTATCGGCTATAGTGGCGTATAAATGGTGTGTAGTTCCACAATGTAAAAATACGTCTTTAAGCAGTCCATCATGATTCATGACACAAAAGAATTTATAGGTAATGTTTCTGAGTTTTTATCAACATAACCTAAAATGAGATTTCACAAAACTTCTGAATGATTATATAAAAGATTTGTAAATAAATATGTGGTAGGTAGGTACTTACACAGCTGTTTTTACATTTTTAAGTTCCGCAGCATAATAATCAGCGTTATTCTTAAAGAAAAGTGCAATGCGTCTATCTTAGGTAGGTTGTTGTTATCAGCTTGCACAAAATTTGACTCCATTTTGTGATTCGATATAAATATTTATGCCACTAGATGACTATATAGAAGATTTCTATGAAAACAGCTTCAGAAATAGCTCAAAGATCGATTAAAGCACCCAAAAACATAAAACGCATACTACATCTGTCAAAGCCGTGCTTATGCTCAAAGACTACATATATACATACATATATACTTATGCTTACATTGCTTACTCCAGTGTTGCCAAGTTAGATTTTCATTTTACCCCAATGCCTGATTAATTTTACTCTAAAATCATAACTATTTATACAAAAATACCTGGGACCTGGCTAAAGTTTTGGTTTTAGATATACAATAAAACAAGTTCTTTCTTAATCAATGGTCATGTTTCACAATAAAAATATGCTGAATTTGTTTGTTTAACTCAAATTCAATTCAGATACTTAGGTACCTACATGTATTGCTTACCAAAAAGCCCATAAACTTTAGTAATCATAACAACAATACGAAATCTAACCTTAAAATTTTGGAAGTGACTCCGCGACCGCCGCCGTGACCTGAATTTGCAGCCGGCACCGGTTGCTAAATTGGCAGCCGGCGCTGACTTTGGAAAAAAGCGGGAAAGGGGGTTGGCAATTTGGCATAATTAAAAAAACATTTCATGTTTCATTTGAGTAACATACCTAATTAGGGTCCAAGAGCCGGCGCCGATCAAAAGGGGTCATTGTACTTGTCGGTTTTAATATCGTGTTTTATGTTATTTTGAGTTATTATTTCCTTAATTTTAGTATTGATTAATGTTTACAATTTGTTTCCTATTGGATTTGTATTATTTTCTAATTAGAATAGGCTTCTTGACAACATTGAAAATATGCTATAGATTGTGGTCATCCTATCAGTTCATAGCGTAAATAAACTTATTTCACTTGATTTTCAACTAAAATATGTATATATTTGCAAATTACACGAAAATAAAATGCAATATTTTTTGTTATTTTATCTGTGACAAGAACGGCCAGTTGCACTCTGGTGACGTCACACGCTAGTAAGCCAGTGTTGCCAACTTATTTTTAGGGTAAAGAATTCTTTAGAGTAAAGGACGTTGGCAGTTTTAGGCTTGATATGGTACAGTAATAAAAGCTTAACCAAAAATAAAAATATATTTTAATTGTTCTTTGCCTAATTTATCTTAGAGATTATGAATTGGAATCAAAAATCGAAATAAATAAGAAATAAAATGATTATGCCATTGACGTTTTGAAAAAACCACTAAAACAAAAACGGGTGCATGCTGGCTGGCGCGTGCTTCCACAGAATATCATAGTGACAGCAACTAAAACCTTTGAATTGAGAACTCATTAGTCGGGCTGTACTTCACTGGATCATTCACACCATACTTAACCTCACTGTCAGAAATAAGAATATTTCTCTTTAACCCAATTACGTACAAAAACAAATAAAAAATGAATTTAAATACTCTTGAAATACTCGATCACACCAAACTAATTTCATATCTGTACCGACTTACACAATCTGAGGCCCAGCGTTCTATGGGCGTCTGCCAGTGCCCTTTGAGGGTAAAATTTTAGGGAGCGCCTCCGCAGCCGGCGCCGACTAGGCTCCCAAAAATAATGCCGTTAGGAACCGGAGTAGCCTTGGAGTAGCAGTGATACCAGACGAAAATAATTGCAAACTACCGTAGCAGCAGATTAATGTTGCCGTGTTTTAGGTTGAATTAAATACCTTAGACTGACTTTTAAATTACAGTGTCAATGTAAAACAAAATACAACTTTTTTGGACTTACAAGGGGGATGGAGGTGGTTGATGGAGCCCCGGTACGCGGAGCTCCTATTTCTATCTGCAAGGTTAAGAGTAACCTAACACGAAGGGGTTGACGGGGGCTTCGTTCGCTCGGTTTGCTCGCTCACTGAAGCCCCCGTCAACCCCTTCGAACCTAACCTGTCCGTGTCGGGGTGTCCAAGTTCCCTCGCTTTGCTCGCTCTTGGACCCTAATTAGGTATGTTACTCAAATGAAACATGAAATGTTTTTTTTAATTATGCCAAATTGCCAACCCCCTTTCCCGCTCTTTTCCAAAGTCAGCGCCGGCTGCCAATTTAGCAACCGGTGCCGGCTGCAAATTCAGGTCACGGCGGCGGTCGCGGAGTCACTTCCAAAATTTTAAGGTTAGATTTCGTATTGTTGTTATGATTACTAAAGTTTATGGGCTTTTTGGTAAGCAATACATGTAGGTACCTAAGTATTTGAATTGAATTTGAGTTAAACAAACAAATTCAGCATATTTTTATTGTGAAACATGACCATTGATTAAGAAAGAACTTGTTTTATTGTATATCTAAAACCAAAACTTTAGCCAGGTCCCAGGTATTTTTGTATAAATAGTTATGATTTTAGAGTAAAATTAATCAGGCATTGGGGTAAAATGAAAATCTAACTTGGCAACACTGGAGTAAGCAATGTAAGCATAAGTATATATGTATGTATATATGTAGTCTTTGAGCATAAGCACGGCTTTGACAGATGTAGTATGCGTTTTATGTTTTTGGGTGCTTTAATCGATCTTTGAGCTATTTCTGAAGCTGTTTTCATAGAAATCTTCTATATAGTCATCTAGTGGCATAAATATTTATATCGAATCACAAAATGGAGTCAAATTTTGTGCAAGCTGATAACAACAACCTACCTAAGATAGACGCATTGCACTTTTCTTTAAGAATAACGCTGATTATTATGCTGCGGAACTTAAAAATGTAAAAACAGCTGTGTAAGTACCTACCTACCACATATTTATTTACAAATCTTTTATATAATCATTCAGAAGTTTTGTGAAATCTCATTTTAGGTTATGTTGATAAAAACTCAGAAACATTACCTATAAATTCTTTTGTGTCATGAATCATGATGGACTGCTTAAAGACGTATTTTTACATTGTGGAACTACACACCATTTATACGCCACTATAGCCGATAAAAATGAATTATTGATGAAATTAATTTCAGCTGCACCATCTGTCTTTTGACAAAGCTCGTTTACTAGCGTGTTACGTCACTTCTGTCAGAAACAGCGTTTTTGGAGCGGTTTTGGAAATTTATACTTTATCACTGATTTTTATTGATAAATACAGTAGATCTCCTTGAAATATCAATGTAGTGTGCTTATAATATATTGAAGATTTAATATAAACCATTTCCCAAAATGAGTCAAATAGCCTATTGTGTAGGAATAAGATTTCATGTTTTTTTATGTAAAGTCGTGAATACCTTTGTAACCATAATCGAGGTTTTGTGTACATCGTGGTTTTATAGTGTAGGAATGTTGTTTACATAAGATGTACATAAGCAGTTATACCTCTCGACGATAGGAAAGCTATAATTTGAGAATAAGTGTTATGTACATAAAATTGCATTTGTAGGATTGTTGTAATGTGTTATATAGAATCTAGTCATGTATTTAGGTTCGGTAGGAAGGCTAGGACATAATGTTGTGTAAAGACTCTGAATTTCATGGATATTGTGCCTATAATATAGATCGATAGGTATGTGTTTGAAAATGCGATATTTCTGTGTGTAAGTTAGGATGATAAATTGTGTCTTACTAGACGTGTGGTAGTCTAGAAACATGTATCTAACAAGAATATTGCAGATCCGATAAGAAATAGGCTATGTTATAGGCAATTGGATATTGTAACTTTGCTAAGTTAGAAATTTAGACAGTTTTTGTTCTAGAAACTTTTTTATTTATTTATTTTATAACGCTACCTATTCCGATTTCTAAAAGGTTAGTACATAGTATGTACTAACCTTTTAGAAATCGGAATAGGTGGTTATTTGGAAAAACTAGGTAGGTATTACCTACCTAGTTTTTCCAAATAACCACCACAAAAAATAAATTGACTTAATTCGCTAAACTAACTTGTACCAAAAGTAGGTACCTAATAAAGTTTGACAACTAGGTACTTTAATTACACTATGTGCGCGCCAATTTCCACTAAAAGTAATAGCGTCGCGCTCAGCCCGCCGCAAGAGATCTCGTCAACGCGCCACCCCGTAGCCCGAGGGCGCGCGCGCGGCATCGTGTTCTTCACCCCCGCACGTAAAATATTTCGCTGGACCTATAGCGCCTTAAGGTCGTCCCTCAAGAGATGTCGTCTCATTCGTACGAGACCGCCATATTTTTGAGCAAATTATTTATAAGTGAGAGGAAAAAATCGGTGTCTTAATGGATTGTATCCGGAAGTCGACTGCAGGTTTATACTTCGTTCAGTCTTCTATACCTACGTTTTATCCTTATTGATTAAGTGATTTTTATTATTGTTTTTCTTTTTGCTTACAAAGTCTCACAAAACAAATGCTTCCTCTAGTTTACACGGTGCTGACTTTGTTACTTTACCAGTTGTACTTACATCACAGGAAGTTATCGGCAAGTTTGCTAGTTTGTTAACTGAAGGTGGAAAAATAAGTGGTTTAATCGAATTCTTCGCTCAAGAACAAGTTGCTTTGTAAGTTTTCTTAGATAGATCTGATAAGTTTGGCATGCAATGGTTCAACAAATTAAGGTATTTAACGAAAAAAACAAAAGAGCTTTTCATATAAATTCAAGCAATGATTGGCCTGAAACTCGAGCAGACAATAGTTTCTCAACATTTACGGGTAACTTAATATCCAAATTTGAAACCCTTGATCTCAGAACAATAATAGCGAAGTTTGGACGGCTTTATTCAACTTGTGACAATACGAATGCAAGTGTCGGGGTGCAGGCGTCTCAGCGCCAAGCAAGATTAAGAGATTAGTCACAAGTTGTTAGTTGTACAAACAAACTGTACGGGACGGGCGTACTCGTAGCTCAAGTGTATGTCTATAGCGTTTGAGACGCCGATGTCCCGGTGCGCATTGGTTCACAGCTTCGTGTCAGCATACGTTGAAGATCACCTATTCATACGGGCAAGGAGTCTTGAAATAACAACAATAATAAGTCTTCATAACTCTTCAGGGAGCGATTTCAGGATCTGGTGACGTAGTGAAGTACCTTGCCGATGACTACGATTCGCTAAATTCACTGCGCCGCTCAGGTACCTCGAAACTTTACCGTAACGAGGCCCGCGAATCGCTCCCTGATTTAACTTTATTTATTAACAATTTTTTACTATTATTTACATGGTTTTCAGCTAATTACAGTGCTTATACTAAACCTGACTATCACATGTTATATATCACTGAAAACCTAATGAGGTAGGCTACACGCTACAACAAGTCATAACCTTTCAGGACCTAACCCTGAAAAGCTATTTCAGTATGAACAAGAAATTTCGGTTAAAGTTGCTACAAAAATTATTTTACAAGTTAAATATCTACTAAGCTATGCAACTTATAACCATGAAACTACTTGTTATAGGTAGCCTAGGTAATGAAACAACGAAATGTAATATTTTTATTGTCACCAAATACATAATTATAGCACTATATAACAAAATATAAAGGTATAAAAAAACAATGTTTACAAACGACCTAGTGCTTATGTAAATAGGGGTTCCAGGGCTTTGCACATCAAAAGGGAATGTCTAGACCTAGGTCTAAACCTAGGTCTAGATCTAGGTCATCGATCTAGGTGCCCTGGAATGGTCCTATTTACATAGGCGACTTTACAAACGAGTTTTACTTACGGTTGTATAACAAACTGACTCTAAAACTTAAGTATTTCAATATTTACAAATTTAACACTGCACATAACACTTTGGTGACATCGTCACGAACATTTCTCCCGCCGTGCAGCGCCGCGACGACCCGGAGTGGAGCCGGCGCTGCAGTACCCGGTGAGTGACGATCGCCGGCGCGACGCCCGTCGTCGCGACGCCTCGTTCACTTTGGCAGTGGCACTAGCTTCTTCACCGGACGCTTTAGAGTGCCGCCAGGGGTGCGCACCTCAGCGATCCGGACTTCACCGTCGGCGCCTGGATGTACCGCCGTCACTCTGCCTCGCGGCCATGTGTTGCGAGGCAGTTGGCCGTCTGCGATGAGCACAGGGTCGCCCACCTGCAGACTGGGCCCTCGGGTGTGCGGCTCCCGCCGGTTTTGGAGCTCCGGCAGGTACTCTCTCACCCAGCGGCGCCAAAACATATCGGCGAGTATCTGCGAACGTCGCCAGTGCTTCTTGCTGTCTATATCTTCCTCGGTGAACACGCCGGGTAGCGGTAGTCTCGCCGAACCACCAAGTAGGAAGTGATTCGGCGTTATCGATTCGTCGTCTTCGCTGTCAACAGAGACGTGAGTGAGCGGTCTGCTGTTGACGGTGTACTCGGCCTCACACAACAGTGTGGACAGCACTTCTTCATGCGGGTGCTTTTCGTGCAGTACGGTGTAGAGTGCGGACTTCACGCATCGGACGAGGCGCTCCCATACGCCTCCCATGAACGGTGCTGACGGTGTGATGAAGCGCCACACGATGCCACGGCGACTAGCCTCTTCTTGGAGCGCCTCTCTGAGCTCTCTGTCTGCGCCGTGCATGTTGGTACCGTTGTCCGAGTGTATTTCAGTGGGGCATCCTCGTCGAGCGGCGAACCTTCTCAGCGCCAGTATAGCGGAGTCTGCGCTGAGGGTGGCGGCGATCTCTAGATGTACTGCTCTGGTGGTGAGACACGTGAACAGCGCTACGTATCTCTTCTGATGCTGACGACCAACGGTGACGGAGAGCGGGCCAAAATAGTCGAGCCCGGTGAAGGTGAACGGCCTCTGGTGATGTGCGAGGCGCGTCTTCGGGTGGTCGCCGGTCGCAGGCACCGGAGGTTGCGCCTTGCGAATGCGACACTGTAAGCACCGGCTCACCACCATCTTCGTTGTGGGCCGCAATCTTTTTTTTTTTTTTTTTTTTTTTTGAAGGGCCTCTCGCAGTTGGCTTCTAACAGCCGTCACTGCTTAACCGGACATCTGGTGAGGACTTACAAATGCCTCCAGCCAGGCTTAAAACTAAATAAAAACTACAAACTAAGCGACCACACGCTAAGGGCACCCCCTACTGGGGTACGGACCTCGGCTTAGGGCGTCGCTGGGGGGAGGACAACTAGAGGGAGGGGCTACTAGCTGGATCGGATTAATATGATTTAGGGACATATTTAAATCTACAGGCTCAGCGCGGGCTGGCTCGAGCAAGGGTCGGTTAGGGGACTGAGTCATACGCGGCGGCGGACTCGGGTCGTGATGGGGACGTCGCGACGGGCCTCGTCGGCGAGGTCGGAATGGGGGCCGCAATCTGACGACCCAGTAGTGTTGACGTATCTCGTTGATTGTGAGCTCCGTCCCGCTGTGCTGTAGACTGCGATGCGTCCAGTCTATGTATAGTTGCGTGATGCGATGACCGCCGTCTAGTATCGGCGGACGCTTCATTTCTTCGGTTACTTCGCTGGTAGCAGCTATGCGGCTCTTCAGTCGTATTACGTTGTCTGTTAACTCTACTCGCAGCGGTCGCAATCGGCTATTTCTGTCGACGCTCTGCCCGTTCTGCAGATCGCACAATTCTTGTGCGAACGCTTCTTGTTGTACGACTCGAACAAGCACTTTTTCTGCTTGTATGACGTACTCTGCTCCCAGCTGTATGTATTTCATGTGCTGTACTTCTGTGCGAAGCGGCGATTTGCTTGAGGATGGCAACGTTTTCTTGTGCTTCCTCCAGTCTGGATCCTTTTCGATGTTTTTTCTAGTTCTCTTGTAGAACGTTTTCTCTGTCTGGGCGCTTTTCGATTTTTGACATAGCGCGATAAACTGTAGAACGTAAGCCGTAGCACGTAGTAGTCGTTCCCATCTTGAAAATCTTAGCGGGTCTGGGACGGCCTCTGACAATTTCTGTGTGCTTCGCATTTCTGTGGCTATGTGCGTTCTTTCTTCGCCTGTTTGTTCGTCGACTGCCGGCTTCTCTGACGGCCAATTTGACGGATCTTCATACAAGAAGGTGGGGCCGCGGTACCACTCGTGGTTTGAGTCGAAGTGGCGTGGCACATCGCGGGTCGCGATGTCGGCGATATTCATCTTCGTAGGTACCCAGCGCCAGTCTTCCGTCTTGCTGTTTTCTTCTATGGCGGCCAGTCGATGAGCTACAAAGGGTTTGTAGACTCGTGCCCCTCTTCTGATCCACGTCAGTACTGTTTTGCTGTCTGACCAGTACGTCACCGATTCCGGCGTTGCCTTGTGTTCTTGTACCGCCGCTGTTGCTATGCGAGTTCCCATCACGGCGGCTTGCAGTTCGAGGCGTGGTATAGATTGCAGTTTCAACGGTGCCACCCTCGCCTTTGCCATGACGAGACTGATGTGAATCTTGCCGTCCGGTGTAACGGCCCGCCAGTATACAGCCGCTGAGTATGCCATCTCGCTCGCATCGGTGAATACGTGTACTTGAAGTTCCATAGCTTCGCTGTAGCCGGGGTAACATCTCGGTATGTTGACGTCCTTGAGCTGTTCTAGATGTTGAATCCAGTTCTTCCACTGAGTGGCCAGATCTTGGTCAAGCGACTGATCCCAGTCCACGCCTCGCCTCCAGGCTTCTTGCAATATTTGTTTGGCCCGAATCGTGACTGGTGAGGCGAGGCCAAGGGGGTCGTACAGCGACATGACGATTTTCAGGGCTTATCTCTTGCTGGGCGTTTCTTTTTCTAGTATGTTGCACGGAAGGCGCGCGAGCTCTAAGTTGAAGCTCAGCACGTCTGTAGTCGGCCTCCAAATTAAGCCGAGTATCTTCTCTATGTTTTCTTTGTTTCCGATGTTGACAACTTCAGACGGTTTCTGTGTGGGCTCTATCTGTTCTATTACTCCTGCTGAGTTTGATACCCACTTCTTGAGGTCGAACCGCGCCTGTTTGTGTATATCTCGAACTGTCTTGGCTATGCGCGCCGCCTCTTCATGTGTTCTGAAGCTGTCCAGATAGTCGTCCATGTAGTGGTTTTCGACTATCGCTTCTACTGCCTCCGGATACTTGTCAATGTATTTCTTTGCGTTCCAGTTTTTTGCGAAGATAGCTGTACACGGTGAACTCGCTGCGCCGAATATGATTGACGTCATGCGGAATTCTTCAGGAGCTCCCTCCCGCCGGTTTCCTCTCCAGAGATAGCGGAGCGCATCTCTGTCTTCCGGTCGCACCTTCACCTGCATGAACATTTCTGCTATGTCTCCAGAGATGGCGGTAAGGTGTCGCCGGAAGCGCATCATGACGCCTGGTAGAGACTGTAGCAGATCTGGTCCCGTGAGCAAGAAGTCGTTGAGTGATTTTCCTTGCGACTTCGCGGCTGCGTCATGAACGATGCGGAGTTTTTCCGGCTTCATGGCGTTGAAGACGTCGAAGTGAGGCAGATACCACGTCTTGCCTGGTGTGGTGTTCTGTGGTGCTCTTTCTGCATATCCCTTTTGCACGAGAGAGTCCATCTGTTCCGTGTATCTTTCCTTGAGCGCGGGATTGCGATCAAGCTTCTTTTCTATTGCTACGAGCCTCTTCAAAGCTGTCCCGTAGCTATCTGGCATCTGAGTGTCTTCATTTTTCCACAACATTGCTGTCTGTACATGTCCATCTTCTAATTGTTTCGTATGACGATTGAGTATATCTTCTGCCTTCTTCTCAGGGTCAGAGTCTTGACGGCGTGGATTGATGTACATCGATTCAAGTGCGAAGAATTGACGCAGCTGCTCTTCTATGTTCTCATCGCTGGTTGACAATTTGTTGACGCAGTGCACCTGCTGACCCAGTGTCCTGGTGTGTGCTCCGTGCAGGGCCCAACCTAGTGCTGTGAGTGACGCAATAGGCTGGTGTTTGGGTCCCCTGCGAGTGTCGCTGGCCAGCAGTAGGTGCCAGTTGTCTTGACCGATGAGTATCTTGGGAGTGCCGGCGTCATAGATGAGATGTTCCCTGATGTCTTGCAGGTGTTTGCAGTGTGCGACATCTTCTTCGCTGATCGTCTGTGGCGTGAGATGAAGCTCAGGTATGGTGCGCGCTCTGAAGGGGATTTCGTTGTTCTTCTGCGTGATGAGTGTGACGGTGATTCTTCTCGAACAAGGGGTGTTGATTGTTGTGTTTCCAATCACACCGATCTTCAGCGGTTCAAGCTTGCCCTCTGCTCCGAGTTGCTTTGCTATTTCTTCATCGATGAGTGAAACAGTCGATCCATCGTCGAGTAGCGCGTAGGTACTGACTTCTCCCGCCGGTCCGGCTACTTGTACCGGTACTATCTTCAAATACGTCAGGCTGGATGAAGTGTGCGAACTGGCCACTGTTTCTTGTGATTGTTTCTTGTTTTCTATAGCATCGGGCTTCTTGACCTCTTCTGTTTTCGTCTTCTTCTCGTAATGAAGAAGTGTGTGGTGCGAGGCTGTGCATCCCTCGGCGCCACATCTTGTAGTCTTGCAAGCGTGTCCTTGGTATCTGCTCCGTAGACAGCGGAAGCACATGCCATGTTTCTTCGCGAGTTCCCACTTCTTGTCGATTGAGGCTTCTTTGAACTTCGCACATTCAGATGCGTAGTGTCCCTCCTTGTTACAGACGCGGCATCTACTGGGTGGCCTGTCTGTAGTCACGTGGGTCCTCTGTGTGTTGCGTCTTGTTGTTGAATCTTCGGTGGTCTTGATGTTCTCAGGCGGAGCGAAGGCGCTGCAGAAGCGAGCTTGTTCAGTGATGAAGTCGCTGAAGAGACTGAGGTCCGGTAATGCTTGATACTTCTCGGTGAATGTTCTGTACCACTGTGTTCGCAGTGAACTCGGCAGCTTCTCGGTGAGTGAGCGCAGTAACTCGGCGTTCATCAGGTAGTGTTCTTTCTTCAAGGCACGCAGAGTGACGACACCGCTTCTGACTCGGCTTGCGAATGTGCAGATGTCCTTTGGAGTCTCGTTGCAGCGCGGCAGTCCTCGCAGTCTTTCTGTTTCCGCTTGTGCTATTGAGTCTGGACGGCCGAACTGCAGCTCCAGTTCCTTCATGATGTCGTCTGGTCTTGCGTGGCCGATGAGTTCAGAGCTCACTGTCTCGAGTGCTCTTCCTCGCAGGCTTCTTCTAAGTCTTGCTGTATTTTCAACGTCGTTGAAGTATTTCCGTGTTGTTTCATAGATGGCACGGAACGATAGCCATTCTGTATGTGCTCCACTGAAGTTCGGTAACATCATGATGACCTTCGACGCAGGGTTGTATGAAGCGCACACGGCTTCACCATTCTTCTTGGCGGCAAGCGACGCGATGGCAGACGTGAGCTCCGATATGAATGGACGGAGCTGCTCTTCCCCCTTGACATCTTCTTGAGTCTTGAGGGTCGCGGTGCTATTCTTCTTTTCGATTTGCTTGTTCACTTCGTTGACTTCAGAAGATGGGGGTACTTGCTGTTGAAGGGCTTGCATGTCGATGTCCACGGTGGGGGCCGGCGGCTTGATGCTTGTATGTCTATTGCCCCGCTCTGTGGCGTTGTCCTCCGTTGGCTGTGGCTCCGGTGCTTCTTCTAGCCAGGAACGCACGTATTCACTTTTCGAATTTCCATCTTCTAAATATCCATCGTCCGATTCTTCTTCGGCTCTCTGAAGTGCTATCTGCGCAAGTTCCAACTTAATCTTCAGTAAGTCTTCACGTGCTTTCAAAATGTTTCTTGTCGATTGAGTTTTGTTCGTTGTTGACTGCGGCGGCGGTCGGGAATGTTCGTTACAGGTGTCACCCCGGGTAGTCATCGGCACGGCGCGGGTTGCTGGCTTGTCAGCTGGTCTCACTGTTCGGTCCGAGTCTCCTTCTTCAATATGGATGTCCCTCCTGGATGTCGATGCAGCTGGTACTTCGGTTTCTTCTATCTGTATCGATGCAGGCAGGTCTCCCCCCTCCCGACGCAGTGGAGGGCGTGGCGGCTCGGTCCCTTCAGTCGTAGACGGCGAACGCGGTGGCAGGTCATGATGGATAGGCGGTGTTCTATGTTCTCTGTCGACGTCCACTATCCACGCTTCAGGCGCCTTGCCATGCGATCTTGTAACCGGCATGCTTGATTGAAGTCTTGACGTCACAGGTTATCTTCAGTCTTCAGGTGTTGACACGAAGAAAATATCCGGCTTGAACTGGACCAGCAGATGTACGGGACGGGCGTACTCGTAGCTCAAGTGTATGTCTATAGCGTTTGAGACGCCGATGTCCCGGTGCGCATTGGTTCACAGCTTCGTGTCAGCATACGTTGAAGATCACCTATTCATACGGGCAAGGAGTCTTGAAATAACAACAATAATAAGTCTTCATAACTCTTCAGGGAGCGATTTCAGGATCTGGTGACGTAGTGAAGTACCTTGCCGATGACTACGATTCGCTAAATTCACTGCGCCGCTCAGGTACCTCGAAACTTTACCGTAACGAGGCCCGCGAATCGCTCCCTGATTTAACTTTATTTATTAACAATTTTTTACTATTATTTACATGGTTTTCAGCTAATTACAGTGCTTATACTAAACCTGACTATCACATGTTATATATCACTGAAAACCTAATGAGGTAGGCTACACGCTACAACAAGTCATAACCTTTCAGGACCTAACCCTGAAAAGCTATTTCAGTATGAACAAGAAATTTCGGTTAAAGTTGCTACAAAAATTATTTTACAAGTTAAATATCTACTAAGCTATGCAACTTATAACCATGAAACTACTTGTTATAGGTAGCCTAGGTAATGAAACAACGAAATGTAATATTTTTATTGTCACCAAATACATAATTATAGCACTATATAACAAAATATAAAGGTATAAAAAAACAATGTTTACAAACGACCTAGTGCTTATGTAAATAGGGGTTCCAGGGCTTTGCACATCAAAAGGGAATGTCTAGACCTAGGTCTAAACCTAGGTCTAGATCTAGGTCATCGATCTAGGTGCCCTGGAATGGTCCTATTTACATAGGCGACTTTACAAACGAGTTTTACTTACGGTTGTATAACAAACTGACTCTAAAACTTAAGTATTTCAATATTTACAAATTTAACACTGCACATAACACTTTGGTGACATCGTCACGAACACAAACATTTATCAAATGTACTGCTTTTATATTAAATTAATTTATTTCTCGCAATAATACATTTTTGGTTACTGTTTTAGCAATATTGGGATTACCTATTATCTCTCATCGCTGAATTAATACATGCTTCAAGTATGGGAAAAAATGAGCACAGAATAGTTCCAGCTAGAAAAATAAATAATATACTCTAATGTGAATGATATCAAATAAATTATACTTATCTACTTATTAAGAAAAGTATTTTCGTGATACGTAAAATTCACTAAAATATATTTTCCATTATGGAATCCTGTACTTTTCATGTCCAATATTGGGAAATTTTAAATCCCACCAAGAAAACCCAATCAGGTTTTATTCGATACAGCAATACCTGGGACTAACGTTGGGATACCGAGCTAAAGACCAAAAAACTCTACTGTTGCATAAGTAAATATCCGGTACACTCAAAGGCAGTAACGTATTAAAATACCAATGTTTAGTTGTGAATTTTTGCATCCTGCAAAAGAGACTCAAGACGCGAGTCACGGCGTTCCCAGGCATCTGTGCCACAAAGCTCACGTCCCCAAGACGTGAATTTTATTCCACGCATCCGATACCGTTGGAGAATTGAAAAAGGCATTTCATCGCATCCAAGTCAGTCGGTCGCATCGAATATCGCTTTAAATTTTACCAGTCACCGTATTTTTTGCAGCAGTTTCCAGAAATTAGAAATAGTGTGTTTGTCACGTATCAAAAAACGATAGGTTTAGAAGCGTGACTGAAATTCTGTGGATTCTCTTGAATCTTAAATTTCACTCCTGTGAAATAAGTTTTATCTGAAGATTAAAGGACCAAATAACAATATTATTAGCAGAAATAATGTTATCATTGCCTTAAATATTGTATTCTTGTATTGTATTCTTTATAGTACACATTTATAAATTTCATACATAGTTTTAAATTGAAACAGTATGTACGGAGGCGAGCTTAACTCAAAAAAATTGTTTTCTACCTAATAATATGTTCGTTTATTACATCAAGAGCACGGACAAATGGACGACATTCTATCGTTCATTGTCCTAATCACAACAAACGACGGTCTTCTAACCAAACGTCGTTAGATTTTCCTTTGTTTTGTCCATTGAGAAGCCCTTAGGTTAGCAGTCCGACACCAATCATCTAAATTGAAAGAGCCCTTTAGTTCGGACGTTGACAAGCTAATAATATTTGTAGGTACAGATTTAATAAATCATAACTAAATATTTTCAATTTCATGAAATCCTGTCTCCTGACGATTTAAATATCTTAAGTAAGAACTTAGACACACTTGCAATATTAATCATTATGCAACTATCACACAACGATTAAGACATCGTAGGTATCTTTAATTTCTATATCTTAGGAAATTCAATCTTTGACTAAAACACATGCAGTTAATATGAACTACTTATAGCCATACACAAGTTGCAGGAGTCAATTATGGAAAAGCGGGTTGCCTAATAGCGCACATAGGAGTTAGACTAACGACTTGTGCACTACTCTAAACTCCTAGTCATCATTTTTTATTGGCATTGCTAATCAGCATACATTCTAAAGTTTACGTTGCTTCCTTTTGTAGAGAAACCAATATTGAATGGATAAATAGTTATGAAATTGTAGATAGGTACTAATGTATTCCAAATCAGCTGAAAAGAGACTACATATTTACGTACGTAGTTACGTGCATATTTTTAACTTGCTATATGTACATTTAAGCACAGTCAACAGAGTAATTAAGTATACAGGAAAAAAAATATTTTTTGCACTACGCAAGCAATATTCTTTGTTATTAATGTGAGTTATACCAACATTTGCTTTTGGATTTACTTACTCAATCAAACGACGGCAAAGACTTGCCTGCTTAGTATACGAACAACATGGGTTAAAATGAAGTTGAGTTGCCTGCATACCTACTTATTTCTTTTGTTGCCATTTGCTCTTTTGTACTGGTCATTTTATAATGACTTAATCATTTTAGAGTCGTAGTGTTAATACAGATGAATTTAAAATGATTATATTTTCGTATAGCTTACAATCAACACTAATTAATCGATTGTAAGCTATACGTAAAAGCGTCAGTCATTATTTTTATGTAGTGTCAAATATGACGACATAAAATTACAGATTGGCAAAATATTAAATTAGAAAATAAAATTACGAAACTACACAAAAATCGTGGTAATTACATTGAAATTTTGCTTTTTAAACCCTATATATTGAAGTGGTTCTTTATGACGTGACATGGCACGACCGAGCCGCTCACTTGCATATTGAAATGGGAGCATCTCTGAAGCTCCACTCAAGCCACACCTACGTAAACAAATTCAAAGATTCCGTACATATTGCTGGAAAAGAAATTCATGATACACTAAATGTTGTAAAAATTATACCAGGAATAACCGTCACCACATACGGTTTGGGTAAAGGTCATTTTATAGACTAAATTAAAGCACTAAGTCTTTTTAACATGGCGGCATTGGTTTTTCCTTATACTGGGTGACAGGTTAAACGAAGGACATATTGAAGGAGAGGTATTCAGTATTCAATACGAGTTCGATTAACTACGGGACCAAATTGAAACCACGAAAAATTTTCATCAATCAATTTCAAAATTGGTCCCGTAGTTAATTGAAATTATATTGAATGAAGAATATTCCTTCAAGTCAATGTTCCTCATATCAGCCGATTACCTAATGTTCATTGTTGGAAAATTTAAAACAATGAACAAGTCCTGAAAGATATAAAACTCTTTGTAAGTGGATTTGTAATACATTTTAATTGGTACTATAACTATTCGAACAATGTCTGACAATTACATCACTCCCAGAACAGTTTTGCAGAATGACTGTAAGGACCTACATTCAAATAAATACATTTCGTATAGGTAGGTATCTGTTTCAGTTACAAAGTAATAGAAATAACACAAGACAAATATGTTTTTTGCTTTTTATTAAAATTACTCGTAACCTTAACCACCAATGTGAGTTGATCCTAAACTAGTCGAACTGAAGACCGTTTCGAGCTTGCAAAACTTACAATTGGTTCTTCGAAGAGTATCGTAAAATATAATAAATAGTTTACAATAACTTCCTCTCTCTCGACGATTGTATATTTTGAACATTTTGTAAAGGTTGTCAGTTCCTTATTGTATAAGTTTTTTATTCCAATGCGGGGAAGTATTGAAGCTATCTATCCGTATTTTATTTAAACTCTGTTCTTGAAATGCAAGCGGGAACCTTTTTGACGTCCGTAAAAAGGACTGGAAGGAATGTTTTCACAGTTTGTCTGTGGGAAGTGGGAACAGATCCTTCAGGTAATTCAATATTAGGTAAAACGATATTTTGCATTCGTATTTTACATATTTTTACATTTGTATTACATATATGTATATATTTCCAGATGATATAATTTAAAATGGTTTTTCTCAGAAATCTTATAATGGAGTAGTCGGATATGATAGCGGTATATTGACTTATTAGATTTCAAATAACTAATTATACTTAATTGAAATTGTGGAACTTTTTAATAGGCATCTGTAATGAGCACAGCATTTACTTTTTAAATGACAAAGTTCTACAGTTATAATAAAAGGTAAAATAAGACAGACTACCGTAGACATTTATAAAAACTTTCCTTTCCCTTTTAAATTCTCATCAAATCTTACCAATCACGACGGTATTAAGAAGTAATTTCAAAGGTATTAAACAGGACAAAGTAAAAGGCAGCGACTCGTTGTCAAACTGAATGACAATGGTTGTTTCTATGTCGACAAAACAATACAAAATAAACTATGAAACAAAATACAAAAGTACCTAATACCTACATACAAAGATTTAACAATTACTACAAAAGTAGGTACCTATATGGAAAAGCTCGTGAGGTACAGAACTGAATTAAATCTCGTATTTGGTTGAGAGCGACTTCGCAAAGAAATTGAAAATTTCCCATTAAGGGAAATCAACAAAGCTTTACAAACGAAGTCAATGAAAAAAGTCAAACCGGGAGAAAAACGTACCTACTTTAGCTGGAGCGTTGGCAAGTAGCAAAGCAATTATTGGAAAACTAACTGATTGAACAGTTTGTGTGATCGATTTTTAATTTAGGTATTGTTAAAATAATTAACTGGCATTCAAGTTTATTTTAAAATATGGCTGATACACTTTTTAAATTTTCACTATTTTATTATTTCAACAGCAAGAAGCATAGGTAATTCTAACTCCAACCGCGATTCCACTTAATGTTTAAAAAAAAAAAAAAAAACAGCAGTCTGCCCGCCGCATGCGCGCCAGAAAATAGAGGGCAGAAGTCACTTTAAAACAACCGATCGGTTAGTTACATCATTTATTTCCTTTTACGCGGTTAACCTAGGAAATAAATAGCCACTAGACCGGCGGGGATACTCGCTAGCTTCATCCGTACACTTGGTATAAAATGTCTGTGAGAACTATATAAAAAAGGTATTCGAGCATGTTCCAGAACATTTTTATATTACGTGAGAGAGTGCGAAACTGGCACGCAGGGAGCTCGAAAGTAGCGCACACTAAATTAAGAGCACAAGCGGCGAAATTAAAATCTGCGGTTACATTCACGAGAGGTTCCGACGCTAATAAACTTATGTGAATAAGCTTTATAACGGGAAATAAGTATTTCTCTTACAAAAAGTGGTAAATGAATGAAAACGCAGGAACATTCTCCTCTGAACAAATGCTTTCGTGTGTAAAGGAATAATTGTATTCAGTTTGATATAACAGAACAAAATGGAATAACAAGAAATCTTATTTGAGCCACATTTTAACTATTTTATGTAGCTATTTGAATTACAAGTAGGAATGGAAGATCTAGTCACCAAATGTTTCGTGCACTAGTGTGTAAAATGAACTGAAGACTTTTAGGTAGATCCTACTTAACTTAATTAATAGCTGTATTATTCTAACTAAAATGATAAACTAGAAAGTTTATTCGTTCCCTTTTGACGGTTCAACTGTTGTACAGATTTTAACGTTATATTATAAACATCCAGTAAGTAAATATCGAATTTTGATTTGGCTAAAAACTATTAATTTACGGAGATTACATTATTTTTCAGTAGTAAGGACTTTGATTTGAATATTTTAATAATTCGTACCCAAATTACGATCATAGTGGCTCTTCTGAATATATTCAGTAGAACAGTATTACGATCCTTAAACCCATTCTATTGTACCTACTGTTTATTGCTTGGAGCGCTACCAAGGCATCTAGCCTATTTCTGGACAATTTTTTAGTCAACTCGTAAAATAACATTAAATATATGCACGCACTACGCATATTGCCATTTTGTTTGTCTAATACCTACAGTAGGACGTTTTTTAATTATTTTTAATTATCATAAATATATAAGGTGCTATAAAAATATCTGCCACGGCTGCAATGGGAGACAGTATTGTGTTTATAGATTACAATAGTAAAGATAAATTATTGATTAATTGTCATATTTTTTTTCATACAAAAAAAAAGAACGTATAAATTTTAGTAGATTAGTAGTGACGAACTAGTCAGCTGATATCAGTTTTCATTCACAGAACAGATGGAAAGAGATAGCAGTTGTTTTCATTGACGAAGCGACACATCGCGCGTAATTTATGAACCACGATGCAGAGTAGAGTCAATGTTAATTTAACTTCTTTATTTTCTCTAATTGAATCAACTGTTCCGGGGTACGAAAGTTTTTCACTATTGTAATCCATAAACACAATACTACCTCCCATTAAAGCCCTTGCCGGATATTTTTATAGCACCTTATATTTAAACTCATAGATTTTGATTCTCTGGTTTTTGATTGTGTATGAAACAACGATAAATAGTCACACAAGAAAAACTTGAAAGTAATACCTGTTGGTGTATCTTCTTTCATCTATGTAATATACGTTTAATTTCTTGTCAGATTATTAAAATCACTACTACCAAATTCCTTCCTTTCACATAAGATTCACTATAATATTTAAATAAAGTCAAATTAAATATATACTTAATTATTACTAAAAATGTGCAATAATATAATAATAAATAATAATCAACCAATTAATACCTATTTAATAATACATTGTGTGCATCTCTAAATATAAATAACTAATGTAATAAAATAAAATAAATATCTAATAGCAAATTTGCAATAAAATTAAAGCTATGCGCTTTTCCTCTCTCCTACTTGCTCCTACTAAACTGTGCTGTGCCCGACAGGGTCCATAATTATCTTATATATAGACTTAAATGTACCACCTGTCAAAACATTGTGGAATGCAATAAAGTATTGAGTATTGAGTATAATTCTTACTTTATCATATAAAAATTAATCGTTGTAAACCATCAAATTCTGTTTTTAATTAGTTTTCCACAAAATTCTCAGTTTCTGTTACGTCACGAGCACATTGTATAAAGTTGTTACATACCCACATAAGCGAACAGTTGCACTCTGTATTTCCTTCCATATCCAAGTCACCCAACTTCTAAAGTAGGTAAGCTGGTCCCACAAAATGTTACAGTAACATAATAATTTATACAACATGGACGATCTAAAAGTGCCATAAACTAAAAATAGCTCTCCTTACCTGCGCTTGCTTCCGAGCGATTTAGTATGCATTTAACGCATAGATGCACCCTTTGTACTTCAATACGCGCACATGAAAGTGCTTTATCCCGTTCGTTATTCCGAACGAAGTTATCTAGAGCACTATTACAAACAAAAATATCCTTTGGTGGCATTTTAAGTCTTTGTCATTTGACACCATAGCTGTAAATATCCATTTGTTGAAGTGTAAAGGAAATAAGTGTAAGCGGTTTAGCTGGACACAAAGTCGTGATAAATGGATTATGTTTTCATGTAAGTGCAAAATAATACCTATTACGTTCATGGTCGTTTTGATAACAAAACTCGATATCCATGTTTCGTGATTCGTTTAAATCATGGATATAGTATTTACGAATTATAAACATGCAAAAAAGAATAAACCTTTAATCGAACTTTGTAATAATTGTATCAATGTATAATGTGAAATAAGTTATTAAACTCTAACGTCTTTAAAACAGTATTTCATTTTAGTCCAGTAGGATTTTAATATATCGTTATTTCCTGTGTAAACTTGATTAATTAAACTCAGGTAATGGCGACTGCATTTGCGGAGTAAGTGCTACCGTAAACTATTTTAGTGCACGTATGAAAGTAAAGTCGTAAAGGAGAATTAATAAATAATTAATTAATTATTTTATAGAACAAGTTTTACTCTCATACTTATTCTCATTCTCATTCTTATACTCAAGAATAATAAAAATCTTAAAAGCTGAATGAAAAATAGAGAGAAAAAAACTTTTTTAACAAAAAATAACCGACTTCAAAAAGCCACTAGAAAGAAAATAATAATTTTGGTTTCGGAAGTCGGTGGCTTTGGTTTTTGTTTGCTTTTTTTGCCACCGACTTCCGAAACCAAAATTATTATTTTCTTTGTAGTGGCTTTTTGAAGTCGGTTTTTAGTTCTTTATCTCACGTTAGATTACTTTGACGACTTCGTTCAACAGTAAATCTTCTACGTAGTGAGTACATTTATGCATATAACTTTGTACATAGGAATGATTACCTAATGTATTATATACTAAAACCTTCCTCAAAGTATGTAGATTACGTTAGTGAAAACCCCATCCAAATCGAATCAGAATTTTTTGAGAAAATCGCGCACATACAAACATACATACATACATACATATATACATACATACATACATACATACATACATACGGGACGAATACAGAACCTCCTTTTTTGAAGTCGGTTAATAATAAAAATGTACCTCTAAAGACCCGTAATTAGCCAAGCTTTAAAACTATTTTAAGAATTAGGTAATGATAATAAAGCTGTTCTCAGTTATTCAGTGATGATGACCCGTGATGATAAAAGTCAGCAATAAAATGGTGACATAATTATTAGAGTTTCGTTGTACGATATTTGCACTGATCAAAGGGGAAAGTATAGATATTAAATAGGTGCGCACACTTTCAATTAGTTTCAACGCAATTATTTCATACTTTTCTTTGATTAGTGCTACTCTCGCACAACGATTAATATTGCAAGTGTTTTCAGAAATAACATACCTACTCTATTACGTTTTTTTTTTAAATTACTTACTTATAGATTTTCAACAGAGTTGCACATTACTGGATATTCAGGAAACCCATATTCATGTCTAATTATACTAACCCTTTCCCTGTCCAGTGAGTGACCTACATAATATAGTTCACGGCAAGTGTTTAATAACTATTGTGTCTACTTAGTGAACAGTAAACATGTTAAGTTGGAAAATCCGACAGTGACAACATAATTAATGTGCCAATGTGTCTTACAAAACTACGTCTTTTTCAAATGGATAATAATTGCAATCGAAAGAGTAAAGTTTCCATCTTAATCGACTGCATTAACATCAAGTCGTTTTCAGTTTCAACAAGCACTATTTTCCCAGCAAAATATTGAACGGCTACCAATTCCCGTGACGCATAAATCCGGCGTCGCCTTCAACATTCTGGGAGCACCTTCAACAACACTCGCTTATCGACTGCCTTAAATCTCTCTCGGTGAGTTGAGCACTCCACAATTTATTGTTCTCATTGGTTTGCGAAGCGGCCACACCGCGGAAACCAGTCTACACGCGTGAAATCGTAGTTCCACACAAGAATTGGGTACTAATACTTTTTTATTTTTCTACACAGAAAACACACGTGTTTTTTCTTCTCCCCACTTTGCGGCGGAAGGAAAGATTTTGGTATTTCCTGCGCTTTTTATTTTTCCCTTTTATAAGTAGGCTGTTTTGCTTCAGCGGAACTCGCATGGGATTTGGGTATTCGACTTTCCTTTTTGGTTGGTCGGTAGCGTGTAGGTACATATGCTTACATCCGATGCTTAAAGCCTAACAAAACGGGAATATTCATTGTTGGTTAATTCGAGCGTTAGATGTTCCACAATAAAATTGAGATGTTCAATAAATGAGTTTTTTTACACCACGATGGTGGCAAACGGACCCTAGCCTACGAAGCGCTTACAACTATGCATTGTTGACCCTTTAAAAGCTAGTGTATGAATAGAATACCTATATAAATCTATGAGTTTCTTTTGACAAGTATTTAATAGAATTGCTAAAATTTTTTTTATGGATTCGTTTATTTCTTTCAAACAAAAATATTTTTAGAAAATTAAATAATATATATTTTATTATTAACTAGCTGTGTTGCAATGCCTTTTTTACCTTTTTTTTTGGCAAAAACCTTCGCGGCGACAACTCACCATTTCATCGTAACCGCATGAATGTGTATGAATGCAAAGAAGACGAACAAATAAAATAATGTTAATTTTATATAGGTATTAAATTTTATTTCTAACCTTATTTTCTCAATTCGTATTTGTACTCTTGAATATTAAATGAATAAGCAACGTTGAATAAACATAACTTATTTACAGAATTTAAGGAAAGACATTATAAACACGAAATGTAAATATTTTGAAGGTAAAGAATCTGCGCAGCTGAAAATTCAGCCACCATTTCTTTATATTCCATTTGCCAAACAATATTTAACACGATTTTACTTTTAAGAATAATAAAAAAGGTCAATATTGAAAATAATATGGTTTTCCATTAAAGGGTTACCTCACCTACATTTTGTTACCTGTCTCGCTCGCACAAAAACGTATTTTTTAAGAATGTTAAATGAAAAGATGCATTTTTGGAAAATGTATTCTTATAATGTTTTAGATAATAATATTCATTTAACAGGTAAATAATAAAAGCACAATTCTACTGTGTCATATAAGATAATACTTCTGCTCCTAAATTGATTAGATCACGCAGTAGAAATGTGTTTTTATTACTTACTTACCTGTTAAATTAATAGTATTATCTAAAACATTATAAGAAAAAAAATTCAAAAATGCATCTTTTCATATATAAGACATTCCCAAAAACAACTGACACGTGCAGTTTTTGGGAATGTCTTATTTATTTTAATAACATTACATAAGCATAACATGGCTTTAACATGTTTAAAATTCCCGAAAATATACATTTATAATGTATAGATGATGATATCATACCGATGTCCTTCTACCTGCAAAGGTGAAAAGATTGAGTTAAGGTCTGTAATTAGTCTCCGATAGACGTCACCAACGCTCATAAGAGGCGTAACAAGAGGTTTCCAATTACAACTGATTGAGACACGACACTGTAGCTCAGTGGTTAAGAGCGTTGCCCCAGTTTAGTCAGAGGTCGCAGGTTCGTTTCCTGCCTGTGTCAGTTGTTTTTAGGAATGTCTTATATATTTAATAACATTATACTTATAATCATAACATGGCTTTAACATATTTAAAATTCGCAAAAATATACATTTATATACATCTTTTCATTTAACATTCTTAAAAATATGGTTCTGTGCGAGCGAGACAGGTGACCAAAATGTAATAGCCTTCTTAAAGAAAAATACTTCTGCACTTCAGTTTTTAAAATTAATGTAATAAAATTTCTGGAAATCAGTGCATTCAATAATTTTGTGACAATCTAGATATTTCGTAACAAACTAAACATTTTTTTTGAAAAAACAAGAAACAATTCATTTTACAAAGGGAACTCATCATTATAAGCAAGTTTTACTATAGGACCACCTTTAAAATCACAAAAAACCAGGTGTTCCATACATTTGTGTTCACATAAATCGACAAAATGTATGGAATAGCCGATTTTTTTTCGCAATTTCAGGTAAAATTTGCTCATAATGGTGAGTCTAAAGGCCCACTAGGCCCACTTTGAGGGATGGCGCATAATGAGAGGTACGCTGTGTATACCCTAGTCATCCCCACAGTAAAGACGAATATAACGACACCTCTTAATTATATTGAAATCCATCAATCCATTTAGGCTACAGACCGTGCCAAAGAAATATACAGACACACATACTCTTGCAAAACACTACCCTCCTTCTGGGCAGTCGGGTAAACATGTTATTGTTAACGAACTCATATCGCTGATTAAAGTATTTAAAGATTGCCACATAAGTAGTCTAAGATATTATTTTAAATAATAAACGTAGTACCTAACTAGAAATGCAGTTCGCAGTTAAACTTATTCGTCTCCGAAGTCATAACGCAAAACTCCGTTTTCCGCATACCTAATATTATCTGCTGAATATTTTCATATAAATACGGCTTCGATGTGTGGAATATTATTTTGCCGTTAAACTTGGTCAACGTCGTCCATGTTTGCCACAATTCAAAGTTCAGCGAAGGAGCAAACGAAGTGTTTCGAATACTTTGATGAAGTTACCGTAAGTAGGTTCTTACCTTAGATAGTGAAAAGCAGACGTGCCAAAGTGGGTCGATAAAATATAGGCAGATACTCTTTTAAAATTTTGCACTGAGTATTATATTGAATTTTTAGCATCACAAATGTGTCACCTTAATAGCCTCAAAATGTTACTATAATAATTATCATGTAATTATTAAAATAAATGATATAAATTATTAAATACTAGACTAGCGACCTGCCTCTGCTTTGCACGGTTGCGGACTGATGTGGTGACATGTCAAAACATTGAGATTGAGAATGGTGGTGAATACCGCATTTAAAATCCATTGTATAGTTTAGAAGAAGGGCTCTTTCAATTTAGACGTTTGGTGTCAGACTTTGGTGCTGTCCTGCTAATTGACCCATCGAGAACGCCGTCCGGCAGTCGTGCGGAAGCCGTGCGGGCGTCCCAACAACCGGCGGTGCGCAGTATGACACCCACGCGGCCGCCGCACGGCAGCAGTTCGACACCAAACGTCTAAATTTAAAGATCCCTAAACGGACAAATAGACAGGCATGAAAAGCAACTTTGTTTTGCACTATAGATTCATTAGATATGTGTTATAGATATTTTTTGGTTAACACTCTCTGACACCTTAACTACAGTCCAACTATCGTCTATTCTCCTTACAATCCGTCAACGCTAACGTTTTCGCAGATCAGTCGTATTATACAGGGTGGCAGGTTAAACAGTGGAAATATTTTAAGGGGTCATTGTACTCATCATTATGAACAACTTTTACTATGGGACCAAGCCTGAATTCGCGAAAAAAAAATCAGCTGTTCCATACATTTTGTTGAGTTATGTGAACATAAATGTATGGAACAGCTGATTTTTTTGTCGCGATTTCAGGGTGGGTCCATAGTAAAAGTTGTTCATAATGATGAGTACAATGACCCCTTAAAATATTTCCACTGTCTAACCTGCCACCCTGTATATTGTCCAGTCAAGTCCAGTAGATAAAATGTGCTACACCTAAAGAGAAAAATTGTAAAAAAACTTGCTTCTTTGACTTATCTAATTTCTTTCTCTGATCTTTGGTTCCCACCTCAGTCTTAAGAGATGGCAAAGACACTTGCCTTTTGCCTTGCGGTGTACTTTGCTTGAGCACTAGCTACTTGAGAGACTCAGCACTCAAGGACTTTAGAAAAGCATTTTATTCTTCAGTATTTTCTTTCATGACTTTTCGTTTTATTTATTGAATAAAAGGTTTTTTCTATTCAGTAAACAAATGTTCATCTCTATTAACTACAGTTACATACTTTTCTATTTCAACCCAAGACACGATCCAAGATTTCTTAAACATTTAGTAGTAAAATCTATTTAGATTTTAATTTTTTATTTTCGAAAGTTATAGTTTAGGGAAATATTAAATGTTTAATACTACGCACCTATTATAATAAAACAATGTATGCCTGCTAGGCAAGACATAACCTAGGTTATACAGACAGATGATAGTACAAATGATAGCTCCTTTTACCTATATATTTTTATTCACAATTTGATTTGAAGAGATTATCCTTCCCGGAATCTGCATCATGACTATATACTTATGCCAAAAACTACAAAATGTAAATGCTTGTTTATCTTGTGGGAAGAACGTAGCATGGTGGTACCTGCAGGGACCACTCCCATCGTTGTTTTTAAAGCAAATAAACATTTACTTTTATAAAAGCTCCATGTCATCTAAAACCAACGTAACTACAAACAACTTTAAGGTGGCCTGAAAACATTTACATATTAGTTCCGTACTTTTATTTATCTGTTTTAGCTACTATAGGGAAAATAATTTACCAGTAACACATTTTTTTAATAACATCGTGAATGTGTTTGACTCAAAGGTAAAATGGTAATTTTAAAAATACTTTGGTCGTAGAAGACATTTTGTCAAAAGTGTTTAACTTTTTGTTTTAAAAATAAATTTCAACCAAGTTTCTAAGTAACTTTTTTCGTAATCTACATTTTTCAATATCAGTCAAGATTCTATAAAATGGAGCCCTTCATAAAACTGCGACATAAACTTTGACACTCTGAAAAAAAATGAAATTATCTTCTGAATCGCGTGAAAGAGTTCTTTCGGAATATAATAATTTATGGAAATTGTGATTTTTACAATCTAAAGACGTTAAGTATGTGACAAAGTGATCCGTCTTCATCATCATTTCATTAATATTAGTAGGTAGGTACTTGCAACCTTTCATCACTAGCCACTTCATGCATCCAAATTAAATGTCAATTTTAGAATGGTGCACACTGCACATGTTCGTCATTTGTTATTGATGTTTTTCATAAATTATTTTTCCGTCATCCAAAGCTTACGCCGGCTCCACCCGTTGGCCCCAACGTTGTCCAATGCTATTTTCTAGATCCACACATTGGGCGAGTGGCATTGGGGCCAACGGGTGGAGCCGGTGTTATAGGTCTTGGACCTCTGACTGTTTATTCCAGTCATTACAATAATGTATTAATCAAGTGTTGAGTATTAACTAATAACTATAATCAAAAATCGTAGTAAATTGTAATTTATATTATTTTAACAGTTTGTACTAAAACAGGGTAAAAGTGAAAATCAAGTACCGTACCTAATTACAACACTTAATAATGATAACTTGTACCTGAAGGTGCCCTCAGAGCTAGGATTGAGAGGGCGGGACCCCGGAACAAGTATAACAGCGATGTTATAATAGGTATGCTAATAATTGGGCCAAGAATTCTCAGTTGAAACTTCGTTAGTTACCCCCTTGGGCAAAGTGATAGACCTTTAAGTTAGCTGTAGTATGATTATAGCAAGAAAAGTCGGCTAACTCTGTTACTTTTACATAATATCTAAATTAACACAAAATTATTGGTTACACTAATTTTCAGCATAATTATCGTGTTAAAAAAAAATCGTGTAAAGTTCAATTATGACTAAAAAATCTTGTAGCACTTACTTACACAACATTACTTTTAGTTTATGCAAAAGCTGAAATCCATGAAAGATTTTAATTAAAAGAGCCTATGCAATAGATTTGAAAAAGAAAAATAATGATAACTGACAAAGTTATACGCTAGCTCTCTAGTTCTGTCTCCGCGCTGCGATTTTTAATTTCTACTCATCCCGAACAAATTACATTCAGGTTCCGCATTTACTATAAAAATAATGTTGTAGAAATATTATTAAATATAATAACTCTAAACCACACCTCTCCTTGACCATAACTAACGTATACCCGTAGCTAGAACAAATGTTTAGTGAGAGCGCAAGGATGCCCAAAATAGTAATCTAACGTACGAGCCATTTAACTAAAGGTCCATTTGTCTTAAGTACATATAGCTTTCTAGACCAAAATGTAACAGCGAGGTGAAAATCGAAACTTGGTGGCAAACTCAAAGTTGTTGTTACAATTTATACTTGGCAAGATTTTGAAGCAATACTTGAGAGTTATGAAAGTACTAGGTAGCCGTATGTTCGAAGAGATTTTCCAACGGTATTTTTAAGCTCCTATTGAATTCCCATAAGGAATGAATTTTTTTATTCTATGATAGGCTTGCGCTTGGCCGCCATCTCGCCTGATGTTAAGCGATGATGGGGCCTACGATGGAGCACGCTTGCCTAAAAAAATCCTTTTATAAAGCTCACCTACGTTTTTAAGGGACACCAGTGCAAAATTTCATGCTTCTAAACCTACCGGTTTAAGCTGTGCATTGCCGGCAGAGTAATTAACTAAGCAGATGTTACTTCGTTATGACGTCATAAGTAAGATGAAGGTAAATGCCCATTTCGTCTCTTATCATTAATATCCCTCAACTGAACTCCCTCAAGAGCTTTTCTTTTTCAGGCACCTGAGAATCTGAAGGTTATATCTTAAACTTCAGACCACTTAGTATGTATTTTCCAAATTGACTTTTTTAATCCTAGGAAAATTCACCTATTTCTACCTTTACAGTCAGTTTTGGTTAATGGGTAATTTGGAAATTGCTATAGTCTATCTCTATCATTGAGACCCGCAAAGTCAACAACATAAATCAATTCATGATAACCATTATAAAAATGAGTTGCAATGATTTTAAAGTAAAATTAGCTGATATAAGTATATAGAACAAAACGCTTATCAGCCTACTGCTACAATAGCAAATGCATAGCAATTTCTGTCCTTTTACGCTGATGTCGGATTTAAATTGCAACAATGCATAATTTGGATGTCACGTCATGGACTGTCGCAATTAGAGCATAACTGATGTCCAAAAGCGCTTTAATGTCTCATGTCCCTTTACAAAATGTCCTTTAACGATCAAAATGCAAATTATACTTAGTTACTGTCCGCAGAACAGATAAGGATGTAACTATTGCATTCGTATTTGACCATTAGCAGTTAGCACATAATACTACAGAAGGATGGCTTCGCAAAGACAATTACGTAAATAGTGACTCTTCCCGCGACACAATAAAGTTTAATTCAGCTCTCACAGCGCTGAGTCTCTAAAATGATACTAACCTACAAGGCTACAAGGTAGTCTCTTTCTATCGCGTAACTCTATCTCTTCTGACGTGATGGAATCCTACTGAATTGACCTCCCCGGAAAGGCCCACCGATATACTTGTAGCCTGAATCTTTTATTCTGTGCTCTTACCTAAAGTGTGAAGTGCGTCAGGTCTACCATTAGATTATCACAGGTATGACTTGGGTGCAAATGGCGTAAATTAGAGGATTAGCAGAAGTAAAGGAGGGTTAAACCAGTACTGGGGTATCAGCTGTAAATAATGGTAATGTATTTGAACAGAGTTGTGCGCCAGCAGAGTGTTCGCAATGGTGCTTGTTTGGTTTAGAAGTTTTATGGTAACATTACGATCACTAGCCAAAGGGTTAGCAACCACAACAAAAATAAAATTATGATACTCTATCTTTCTTAATATTCAATTATATCCAAGTCATCAAAAATTTACTATGAATAACTGTCTAGCTGTGTTCTCAATCGTAATGTACCTTTCAATTAGTTACTCGTATTTGGTAGCATACCCATATAGGACGGCGCCTATTTGTGTAGCTATCCCTGGGGGAGACTGAACGGTCGGATCTCATAATGCAACTCCGGTAAGCTGATAGGTTCCACCGTATTCTGTTTATCCTAAACGGCTTCAAAAAATAAGCTCCAATTTCCTAAATCCTCGATCTAACGTTATTAAGCCTTTGCAAATGCTGTTTTTAAAGAACAAAGGAAAATTCAAATTCAAAATTCAAAATCAAATTCAAATATTTATTGGAACTAAAAAGTAGGATTTACAAGAAAATTTGTGATCGATAACAGCTGCATTAGTTGGTAAACTGTGTCGCAAAATACGGATCTGTACTGTTTTTAGGACTAAGCAAAATCTCGTTTTATGTCTTAAATACCAAAAAACCACTCCAAATTACAAGATGATTCTATAATTTTAGTGGCTGAATGACTGATACAATTATATAATATGTCGTAAATGGTTGGCTAACCACGTAAATACACGACGATGACAAGTTAGTAAAAAAACTCTCACCGTAAAACAATATCACATTTTTGGACATAAAAATTCATTTTTATTAGGTACGGTAATTTGCATAAAGTTTAATATGCGTCCTTACATACCTTCAATTACATTAATTTTACAAACTATGCAATTTTGAATATTAAAATGAATAAAGTCCACGTTTTAATGAACGTTTTCTGTGAAATATTGTCACGTATATGCAGGGTGATTTTTGGACGGGGCGGTAAGGGGAGGTACCTTAACATGAAAACGGTTTTCTGGATGGGGCAGTAAGGGCAAGTACCTTTAAAGTACGAGTTTGTAACTGACTACAGACAACAGTAGCAGGTGACGTGTCGCCGCGACTCTACTGGTTTCTATGTATTTCTATGAAATACCTTCCGTAGCTATCGACACGTCGTCTTCATAGAATACATAGTGTCGCGGCGACATGTCGCCTGCTGCTGCTGTCTGTATCCGGCTACAAACTCGCATCATTATGCAAATAACACACGGATCGGTGCAGCACCGCCCGCCGCTGCGGTGCGCGGTCGAGCGGATCAAACCGCCTCCGCGTGGAGTTACAGTGTCGTGTGTTATGACTCAAAGTCAAAGTCAAGTGTTGCACCGCTCCGTGTGTTATTTGCCCTGCACTTACTGCCCCGTCCATAAACTTCATTCTGTATTAAGAATATGGACACTGGACACGGACAATGGCTTCTATGTAAAATAAATTTACGTGGACTAAAAAGTTTCAGTTTTCCTTAGTAATGTTGTGAGAAGCAGAATAATGTTCCTAATGCCCAAGTGATAGACATCCACCTGCTCCCAATCCTACCTCTTTTCACGAGGCAGCGTGGTTAGTGTTGGTTCACACTGTATTTCTTCCCTAACTAGGATATTATGTCAGGGGTTGGCCCCTTCTCCAATTAGAGTAAAGGTATTTTATATCAGACCAAACTGTAATCTGGCCTTCATAACCCAATTCACCATCATCATCATTTCAGCCGAAGGTCGTCCTATATAGGACATAGCGGCCTCCCCCAAGCGTCGCCACATTGACCGGTCCTGTGCTTCTCTCATCCAGCGGATTTTCGTGACCTTTACCAGGTCGTAGGTCCACCTTGTTGCAGGCTTACCTTCGCTGGATCTTCCGGTACGCGTTCGCCATTCCAGAACCTTTCAACCCCATCGGCCATCTGTTCTGAAAGTAATATGTCCCGCCCACTGCCGCTTAAGCAATTCTTATGGCTATGTCAGTTACCTTGGTTCTCCTACGGTACGGATCTCCTCATTTCTAATGCGATTGCGATTGTACAGAGAATAATCCAATTACTACCTATGGGATATCCAAAACTACAGGTACTTAGAAATAATACTAAGAAGAGGCTATAACACTTATAGGTGCCCGATTTATGAGAGCCTGATAAAATTTATCTCAATATCAAATCTCATGTTAGCCATTGTGATTGGTTAACTCTAATCGCAACAGCCAAACAAATTACATGCCATGATATTTAATAACAGATTAAATTAATAAGCATCCAGAAACTGGGAGTTAATACAAAAGCGGTGACACGTAATTTCCATACATTCTCAGCTCCTATCATCATCTGCATAGCCTTTTCCCAAATTATATTGGGGTCGGCATCCAGTCTAACTAGTTTTGGCTGAATATCAATATTTTACGTGGAGCGACTGCCATCTGACCTCCACAACCCAATTAATGGGTAATACCGGTATTCGAATGTTAGACCAGCTATCAGACTTTAGGGCTTCTGACTACCCGTAACGATTGTCAAAGATATTCCTATGACAACCGGGACCGACTGCTTAACGTGCTCTCCGAGGCACGTAGGGGTCTCGATGTGTAAAGAACGGTCACCCATCCAAGGACTGACCGCGGCAAGCGCAGCTTAACCTCGCAGATCGATCGATCAGCGCGGCCGTCATTTAGCCACGAGCCCCTCTACTACATTCTCGGCTCCTATATGATACCAAAATCCAGCTTATTTACTCCACCATTAAATCTCTTGGGAGCGATTTAACTACAAGTAGTTTATGCTACTAAATATTATTGTTGTGGTTGTTACAGACAACTGCTCATAAAGTTACCACTATGGGGAACAAAGCGTTTGACTTGTGTATGTAGCAATAATTACGAAATTAGTTTAGGATTTGAACCATATTTGATTGCAGTCGAATTATGTAGGATTTAAACATTATTAATTATGTATATTTTTGCGAATTTCAAACATATTATTATCAAAGTCACGTTAAGCGTAACTTATTGTTATAAATAATACTCTTATTATAAAGCTGAAAAGTTTGATTCACGAGGAAGAGTATAGGCTAACGCTACGACCCTTAGGAGCCGAGCAACGGAGGTGAAACCGTGGAGAACAGCTAGTTAAATATATGTATACGCCACAGTTGAGCAAAGTTCAAGTCCCACCCGTACCAGTTTTTTAAATCTCTTAGGTTTAGGTAGGTACATAAATATACAATAACAATGAAACAATGATATTTTGTAGTAGGTGTTTCGCGCAGATTCACTCATATCCTAAAAAGAAATACTTAATACCCGTATAAAAGTATTATAAATATGTGCTAATTTAGAATGTGGTGTATTTGTGTGCCAAATGTTATTGAAATCCATTTAGTTGTTTCGTAGTGATTGACATAGTAACATACGAACTTTCAAAATAGCAAGTGTAGAAAATAGGCCTAGTTTCACACGGTATGGTACTAAGACCTAAGTACATATTTATTGCAATAATTATAAATCTTACCGAATAAAGCTATTTTGCAGTGTGCGTTTTTTTGCAGTACAAAACATGTGAACGGTTCTATAAACAATTGAGGGGACTAATTTCAAAACCCCCTAAAATGACTTCGGACACATTTACATATTTTTGCACCAACATAAAGTTTTAAATTTTACTTTCAACATGACTATACGATAACTTTCATAACCCACTTAAATACACAGTAAAATCAGTTTATAAAGTAATGTTAGTTGCAAATTTCGCTAAAATGCAAAGAAATATTTTAGATTTTCCTCGTTTTTTTTTATTGCTATGACATGACAAACAAATAAATATCAAATATTTGCTAATTGCATTAAGTTTACCACAACATTTTACAAATAACCTTCTTGTGAAAAATTTCTTCAGGATGATTTAGGGGGTTTTGAAACTATATCCCTCAATTACATTGTTCGGTAGATTTATACTGCAAAAAAACGTGCAGTACGGTCAGCGACAGAAGCGGGTAAACAAAACATAAAATGAATAGGCAAATTTTAGGAAATTTTGTTACCTACATGTATGCAGGTCTTGACAGATAGACAGGCGGGCAGCAAAGTGATCCTTTAATTAAAAGATCTTTTTCTTTTTTCTTTTGAGGTACAAATTCTTATAAAGGTAAAAAACTCACCGTTTCTGGACTACAATAAATTTTCAGTTTAATCCCTGTAGTATCGTTATAATATTTTACTGCCTATTTACTTAGGTAGAATAATATCTTCAACAATAGCCTAGATTTTATAACCAACCAGTAAACAAAACTCCAAAAAAATTAATGACACCCACAAGACTACGCCAAAATATTCAAGACACAGCTTTATAAAATGAATGCCTCTTCTCTACCTTAATTTCGGGCCGGTGTCAAAAGCAGGTATTCATTTTTCAGCTAATTAAATTTCCTGGCTCAAACTCGTCTCTTGAGCCTAGCGCTGTTGAAACTAGTTCAAGGTTGTGCACTACTAAGATAACATCACACACTAGGGGATTAATGTTCAACATTTCTGGTTCCAAACTGGTGCAAGTGATCCCAAAACAAACGATTTCACTAGTGTGTAGTGGCAATGAACTTTATTACAGGTCGAATTTTGATGATAAAAAAAAATATGATAATAATTTCATGGCAATGCTAGCTAATGGTGGCACAATCAGTATTTCTAACAGCGGACATGATAAAAAGCGAAAAGAATCTTTAAAAAAACCGTTGATAAAATGATTCATATTTATTATGCTCTCGACATTAGCGTACCTATTTAAATTATTGCGAATACATGTAGTGCACACTTACATGTTCTTAAACCAAGTAGCGCTCTAGTTCCACATTTAATCCTTTATTTTTATTCATAGCTAGTCACTTTACCAGTTAAGTGCTATTAATACTTAATTTAATAGGCTCGTGAATCAACAACCCAAATTATTTATTGATTCCATCCCCGCATAATTCCACTAACGAGAACCCTGTTTATACTTGCTAATCAGGTAATACATTTTAAATGTATAACATATTGCACACATTATTAGCTACCGAATAAATTTTTAATGAGCAATCTACACTCTACAGCGATACAATGAAACGGTAAATTGACAGTACGTAACAAGCTCGTGGAACGGCACAATTTGTAGGCGTTTCTGTATATAAAGATAAGACGAGGTAGCCATAAAGTGATGGGGGATTATTCTGGGGATGTGGATGTAAGTCCACGTTTCATTAGTTACATTAGCGAGATCTGAGAGCCGGCCCCGGATAATATGATAACAATACATTACGCCGGGACAAGCGCGCTTAATGTCTCATGGGACTTAATTCAAGCTCGGCTTTACAAAGAATTCTTTTTTCATTCATTTTGTTTTAGTGACGCTATCAATTTGCCCTGATTTAAAAGCAATTTATCAGGCTGCCGCAATTTCCTTGAATAGTTGCCGACGACGGAAGACTTGCATAACCAGTCGCTGAGTTTTAAGATTCTAATCAACTTTGAAGAGCAAAATCTTAAAGTTTGGAAAGTGTTCGTGACGATGTCACCAAAGTGTTATGTGCAGTGTTAAATTTGTAAATATTGAAATACTTAAGTTTTAGAGTCAGTTTGTTATACAACCGTAAGTAAAACTCGTTTGTAAAGTCGCCTATGTAAATAGGACCATTCCAGGGCACCTAGATCGATGACCTAGATCTAGACCTAGGTTTAGACCTAGGTCTAGACATTCCCTTTTGATGTGCAAAGCCCTGGAACCCCTATTTACATAGGCACTAGGTCATTTGTAAACATTGTTTTTTTATACCTTTATATTTTGTTATATAGTGCTATAATTATGTATTTGGTGACAATAAAAATATTACATTTCGTTGTTTCATTACCTAGGCTACCTATAACAAGTAGTTTCATGGTTATAAGTTGCATAGCTTAGTAGATATTTAACTTGTAAAATAATTTTTGTAGCAACTTTAACCGAAATTTCTTGTTCATACTGAAATAGCTTTTCAGGGTTAGGTCCTGAAAGGTTATGTTGTAGCGTGTAGCCTACCTCATTAGGTTTTCAGTGATATATAACATGTGATAGTCAGGTTTAGTATAAGCACTGTAATTAGCTGAAAACCATGTAAATAATAGTAAAAAATTGTTAATAAATAAAGTTAAATCAGGGAGCGATTCGCGGGCCTCGTTACGGTAAAGTTTCGAGGTACCTGAGCGGCGCAGTGAATTTAGCGAATCGTAGTCATCGGCAAGGTACTTCACTACGTCACCAGATCCTGAAATCGCTCCCTGAAGAGTTATGAAGACTTATTATTGTTGTTATTTCAAGACTCCTTGCCCGTATGAATAGGTGATCTTCAACGTATGCTGACACGAAGCTGTGAACCAATGCGCACCGGGACATCGGCGTCTCAAACGCTATAGACATACACTTGAGCTACGAGTACGCCCGTCCCGTACATCTGCTGGTCCAGTTCAAGCCGGATATTTTCTTCGTGTCAACACCTGAAGACTGAAGATAACCTGTGACGTCAAGACTTCAATCAAGCATGCCGGTTACAAGATCGCATGGCAAGGCGCCTGAAGCGTGGATAGTGGACGTCGACAGAGAACATAGAACACCGCCTATCCATCATGACCTGCCACCGCGTTCGCCGTCTACGACTGAAGGGACCGAGCCGCCACGCCCTCCACTGCGTCGGGAGGGGGGAGACCTGCCTGCATCGATACAGATAGAAGAAACCGAAGTACCAGCTGCATCGACATCCAGGAGGGACATCCATATTGAAGAAGGAGACTCGGACCGAACAGTGAGACCAGCTGACAAGCCAGCAACCCGCGCCGTGCCGATGACTACCCGGGGTGACACCCGTAACGAACATTCTCGACCGCCGCCGCAGTCAACAACGAACAAAACTCAATCGACAAGAAACATTTTGAAAGCACGTGAAGACTTACTGAAGATTAAGTTGGAACTTGCGCAGATAGCACTTCAGAGAGCCGAAGAAGAATCGGACGATGGATATTTATAAGATGGAAATTCGAAAAGTGAATACGTGCGTTCCTGGCTAGAAGAAGCACCGGAGCCACAGCCAACGGAGGACAACGCCACAGAGCGGGGCAATAGACATACAAGCATCAAGCCGCCGGCCCCCACCGTGGACATCGACATGCAAGCCCTTCAACAGCAAGTACCCCCATCTTCTGAAGTCAACGAAGTGAACAAGCAAATCGAAAAGAAGAATAGCACCGCGACCCTCAAGACTCAAGAAGATGTCAAGGGGGAAGAGCAGCTCCGTCCATTCATATCGGAGCTCACGTCTGCCATCGCGTCGCTTGCCGCCAAGAAGAATGGTGAAGCCGTGTGCGCTTCATACAACCCTGCGTCGAAGGTCATCATGATGTTACCGAACTTCAGTGGAGCACATACAGAATGGCTATCGTTCCGTGCCATCTATGAAACAACACGGAAATACTTCAACGACGTTGAAAATACAGCAAGACTTAGAAGAAGCCTGCGAGGAAGAGCACTCGAGACAGTGAGCTCTGAACTCATCGGCCACGCAAGACCAGACGACATCATGAAGGAACTGGAGCTGCAGTTCGGCCGTCCAGACTCAATAGCACAAGCGGAAACAGAAAGACTGCGAGGACTGCCGCGCTGCAACGAGACTCCAAAGGACATCTGCACATTCGCAAGCCGAGTCAGAAGCGGTGTCGTCACTCTGCGTGCCTTGAAGAAAGAACACTACCTGATGAACGCCGAGTTACTGCGCTCACTCACCGAGAAGCTGCCGAGTTCACTGCGAACACAGTGGTACAGAACATTCACCGAGAAGTATCAAGCATTACCGGACCTCAGTCTCTTCAGCGACTTCATCACTGAACAAGCTCGCTTCTGCAGCGCCTTCGCTCCGCCTGAGAACATCAAGACCACCGAAGATTCAACAACAAGACGCAACACACAGAGGACCCACGTGACTACAGACAGGCCACCCAGTAGATGCCGCGTCTGTAACAAGGAGGGACACTACGCATCTGAATGTGCGAAGTTCAAAGAAGCCTCAATCGACAAGAAGTGGGAACTCGCGAAGAAACATGGCATGTGCTTCCGCTGTCTACGGAGCAGATACCAAGGACACGCTTGCAAGACTACAAGATGTGGCGCCGAGGGATGCACAGCCTCGCACCACACACTTCTTCATTACGAGAAGAAGACGAAAACAGAAGAGGTCAAGAAGCCCGATGCTATAGAAAACAAGAAACAATCACAAGAAACAGTGGCCAGTTCGCACACTTCATCCAGCCTGACGTATTTGAAGATAGTACCGGTACAAGTAGCCGGACCGGCGGGAGAAGTCAGTACCTACGCGCTACTCGACGATGGATCGACTGTTTCACTCATCGATGAAGAAATAGCAAAGCAACTCGGAGCAGAGGGCAAGCTTGAACCGCTGAAGATCGGTGTGATTGGAAACACAACAATCAACACCCCTTGTTCGAGAAGAATCACCGTCACACTCATCACGCAGAAGAACAACGAAATCCCCTTCAGAGCGCGCACCATACCTGAGCTTCATCTCACACCACAGACGATCAGCGAAGAAGATGTCGCACACTGCAAGCACCTGCAAGACATCAGGGAACATCTCATCTATGACGCCGGCACTCCCAAGATACTCATCGGTCAAGACAACTGGCACCTACTGCTGGCCAGCGACATTCGCAGGGGACCCAAACACCAGCCTATTGCGTCACTCACAGCACTAGGTTGGGCCCTGCACGGAGCACACACCAGGACACTGGGTCAGCAGGTGCACTGCGTCAACAAATTGTCAACCAGCGATGAGAACATAGAAGAGCAGCTGCGTCAATTCTTCGCACTTGAATCGATGTACATCAATCCACGCCGTCAAGACTCTGACCCTGAGAAGAAGGCAGAAGATATACTCAATCGTCATACGGAACAATTAGAAGATGGACATGTACAGACAGCAATGTTGTGGAAAAATGAAGACACTCAGATGCCAGATAGCTACGGGACAGCTTTGAAGAGGCTCGTAGCAATAGAAAAGAAGCTTGATCGCAATCCCGCGCTCAAGGAAAGATACACGGAACAGATGGACTCTCTCGTGCATAAGGGATATGCAGAAAGAGCACCACAGAACACCACACCAGGCAAGACGTGGTACCTGCCTCACTTCGACGTCTTCAACGCCATGAAGCCGGAAAAACTCCGCATCGTTCATGACGCAGCCGCGAAGTCGCAAGGAAAATCACTCAACGACTTCTTGCTCACGGGACCAGATCTGCTACAGTCTCTACCAGGCGTCATGATGCGCTTCCGGCGACACCTTACCGCCATCTCTGGAGACATAGCAGAAATGTTCATGCAGGTGAAGGTGCGACCGGAAGACAGAGATGCGCTCCGCTATCTCTGGAGAGGAAACCGGCGGGAGGGAGCTCCTGAAGAATTCCGCATGACGTCAATCATATTCGGCGCAGCGAGTTCACCGTGTACAGCTATCTTCGCAAAAAACTGGAACGCAAAGAAATACATTGACAAGTATCCGGAGGCAGTAGAAGCGATAGTCGAAAACCACTACATGGACGACTATCTGGACAGCTTCAGAACACATGAAGAGGCGGCGCGCATAGCCAAGACAGTTCGAGATATACACAAACAGGCGCGGTTCGACCTCAAGAAGTGGGTATCAAACTCAGCAGGAGTAATAGAACAGATAGAGCCCACACAGAAACCGTCTGAAGTTGTCAACATCGGAAACAAAGAAAACATAGAGAAGATACTCGGCTTAATTTGGAGGCCGACTACAGACGTGCTGAGCTTCAACTTAGAGCTCGCGCGCCTTCCGTGCAACATACTAGAAAAAGAAACGCCCAGCAAGAGATAAGCCCTGAAAATCGTCATGTCGCTGTACGACCCCCTTGGCCTCGCCTCACCAGTCACGATTCGGGCCAAACAAATATTGCAAGAAGCCTGGAGGCGAGGCGTGGACTGGGATCAGTCGCTTGACCAAGATCTGGCCACTCAGTGGAAGAACTGGATTCAACATCTAGAACAGCTCAAGAACGTCAACATACCGAGATGTTACCCCGGCTACAGCGAAGCTATGGAACTTCAAGTACACGTATTCACCGATGCGAGCGAGATGGCATACTCAGCGGCTGTATACTGGCGGGCCGTTACACCGGACGGCAAGATTCACATCAGTCTCGTCATGGCAAAGGCGAGGGTGGCACCGTTGAAACTGCAATCTATACCACGCCTCGAACTGCAAGCCGCCGTGATGGGAACTCGCATAGCAACAGCGGCGGTACAAGAACACAAGGCAACGCCGGAATCGGTGACGTACTGGTCAGACAGCAAAACAGTACTGACGTGGATCAGAAGAGGGGCACGAGTCTACAAACCCTTTGTAGCTCATCGACTGGCCGCCATAGAAGAAAACAGCAAGACGGAAGACTGGCGCTGGGTACCTACGAAGATGAATATCGCCGACATCGCGACCCGCGATGTGCCACGCCACTTCGACTCAAACCACGAGTGGTACCGCGGCCCCACCTTCTTGTATGAAGATCCGTCAAATTGGCCGTCAGAGAAGCCGGCAGTCGACGAACAAACAGGCGAAGAAAGAACGCACATAGCCACAGAAATGCGAAGCACACAGAAATTGTCAGAGGCCGTCCCAGACCCGCTAAGATTTTCAAGATGGGAACGACTACTACGTGCTACGGCTTACGTTCTACAGTTTATCGCGCTATGTCAAAAATCGAAAAGCGCCCAGACAGAGAAAACGTTCTACAAGAGAACTAGAAAAAACATCGAAAAGGATCCAGACTGGAGGAAGCACAAGAAAACGTTGCCATCCTCAAGCAAATCGCCGCTTCGCACAGAAGTACAGCACATGAAATACATACAGCTGGGAGCAGAGTACGTCATACAAGCAGAAAAAGTGCTTGTTCGAGTCGTACAACGAGAAGCGTTCGCACAAGAGTTGTGCGATCTGCAGAACGGGCAGAGCGTCGACAGAAATAGCCGATTGCGACCGCTGCGAGTAGAGTTAACAGACAACGTAATACGACTGAAGAGCCGCATAGCTGCTACCAGCGAAGTAACCGAAGAAATGAAGCGTCCGCCGATACTAGACGGCGGTCATCGCATCACGCAACTATACATAGACTGGACGCATCGCAGTCTACAGCACAGCGGGACGGAGCTCACAATCAACGAGATACGTCAACACTACTGGGTCGTCAGATTGCGGCCCACAACGAAGATGGTGGTGAGCCGGTGCCTACAGTGTCGCATTCGCAAGGCGCAACCTCCGGTGCCTGCGACCGGCGACCACCCGAGGACGCGCCTCGCACATCACCAGAGGCCGTTCACCTTCACCGGGCTCGACTATTTTGGCCCGCTCTCCGTCACCGTTGGTCGTCAGCATCAGAAGAGATACGTAGCGCTGTTCACGTGTCTCACCACCAGAGCAGTACATCTAGAGATCGCCGCCACCCTCAGCGCAGACTCCGCTATACTGGCGCTGAGAAGGTTCGCCGCTCGACGAGGATGCCCCACTGAAATACACTCGGACAACGGTACCAACATGCACGGCGCAGACAGAGAGCTCAGAGAGGCGCTCCAAGAAGAGGCTAGTCGCCGTGGCATCGTGTGGCGCTTCATCACACCGTCAGCACCGTTCATGGGAGGCGTATGGGAGCGCCTCGTCCGATGCGTGAAGTCCGCACTCTACACCGTACTGCACGAAAAGCACCCGCATGAAGAAGTGCTGTCCACACTGTTGTGTGAGGCCGAGTACACCGTCAACAGCAGACCGCTCACTCACGTCTCTGTTGACAGCGAAGACGACGAATCGATAACGCCGAATCACTTCCTACTTGGTGGTTCGGCGAGACTACCGCTGCCCGGCGTGTTCACCGAGGAAGACATAGACAGCAAGAAGCACTGGCGACGTTCGCAGATACTCGCCGATATGTTTTGGCGCCGCTGGGTGAGAGAGTACCTGCCGGAGCTCCAAAACCGGCGGGAGCCGCACACCCGAGGGCCCAGTCTGCAGGTGGGCGACCCTGTACTCATCGCAGACGGCCAACTGCCTCGCAACACATGGCCGCGAGGCAGAGTGACGGCGGTACATCCAGGCGCCGACGGTGAAGTCCGGATCGCTGAGGTGCGCACCCCTGGCGGCACTCTAAAGCGTCCGGTGAAGAAGCTAGTGCCACTGCCAAAGTGAACGAGGCGTCGCGACGACGGGCGTCGCGCCGGCGATCGTCACTCACCGGGTACTGCAGCGCCGGCTCCACTCCGGGTCGTCGCGGCGCTGCACGGCGGGAGAAATGTTCGTGACGATGTCACCAAAGTGTTATGTGCAGTGTTAAATTTGTAAATATTGAAATACTTAAGTTTTAGAGTCAGTTTGTTATACAACCGTAAGTAAAACTCGTTTGTAAAGTCGCCTATGTAAATAGGACCATTCCAGGGCACCTAGATCGATGACCTAGATCTAGACCTAGGTTTAGACCTAGGTCTAGACATTCCCTTTTGATGTGCAAAGCCCTGGAACCCCTATTTACATAGGCACTAGGTCATTTGTAAACATTGTTTTTTTATACCTTTATATTTTGTTATATAGTGCTATAATTATGTATTTGGTGACAATAAAAATATTACATTTCGTTGTTTCATTACCTAGGCTACCTATAACAAGTAGTTTCATGGTTATAAGTTGCATAGCTTAGTAGATATTTAACTTGTAAAATAATTTTTGTAGCAACTTTAACCGAAATTTCTTGTTCATACTGAAATAGCTTTTCAGGGTTAGGTCCTGAAAGGTTATGACTTGTTGTAGCGTGTAGCCTACCTCATTAGGTTTTCAGTGATATATAACATGTGATAGTCAGGTTTAGTATAAGCACTGTAATTAGCTGAAAACCATGTAAATAATAGTAAAAAATTGTTAATAAATAAAGTTAAATCAGGGAGCGATTCGCGGGCCTCGTTACGGTAAAGTTTCGAGGTACCTGAGCGGCGCAGTGAATTTAGCGAATCGTAGTCATCGGCAAGGTACTTCACTACGTCACCAGATCCTGAAATCGCTCCCTGAAGAGTTATGAAGACTTATTATTGTTGTTATTTCAAGACTCCTTGCCCGTATGAATAGGTGATCTTCAACGTATGCTGACACGAAGCTGTGAACCAATGCGCACCGGGACATCGGCGTCTCAAACGCTATAGACATACACTTGAGCTACGAGTACGCCCGTCCCGTACAGAAAGATTTTGCTAAGCTTTCCGAGCCTAAGATGGTATTGAAATTAAATATTACGCAAATTTTCTTCCACCTAAGCAGGGAAAGGCGGTGGCTGAACGCAGAAATTGAATTAACCAAATCCCTTTGACGAAGTTCGTGTTTGCTGGCAACTCGGTTAAACTGTGAAATTATTAGCGGCCGCGAACGTTGGTGCTTTTTGCGGTGCGGCTATAGTGCTGTTTATTTTATAAAGATTAAAACAAAACAGTGTAAACAGTTTTAAAAAGACATTTTAGTTTGTTGTCATCATCATCATCATTTCATTTCATTTCATTTCTTTGTTTTTACGTCTGCACCAAGTTTTTTTTTATATGACGATGGTGGTCAAGAGGCGTACGGCTCGCCTGATGGTAAGGGGCCACTGTAGCCTATGAAACGCTTCCAAAACCGAGTATCACATGCGCGTTGCCGACCCTTTAAAATAAGGATTTGCTGTGCCTAGTTGGGCTGCTCCGGATTTGAGCGGGATATTATCTCGTTGTACCTTATATTCCTTAAAATAAGAAGATTATTTTTTATTGTTGGCTCATGATTGTAAACATGATACCTTCACACATACATAGGTACACGGTTACTATCAATCCATAAGACGCATGCCTACTGAAACATTGATCCAAACCAGGTTTCAAACACGGGCCCGTTTGATTTCCATAAACCGTTCATCGTAAGTAGGCGACACGATATTTTGTCAGTCCTGAATACATTGTAGTAGTAATTCATTCACATACATTTCGTCTCGAATCAAACTTTTGAGAAGATAAGTTCCGAAAAAGTCGAGATTATCGACTGAATAAATCAGGACGCGAGGTGGCCTTGAAGATTTATTGCGTGTAGATTTTTTTTTTTTTTTTTTTTTTTTTTTTTTTTTTTTTTTTTTTTTTTTTTTTTTTTTTGAAGGGCCTCTCGCAGTTGGCTTCTAACAGCCGTCACTGCTTAACCGGACATCTGGTGAGGACTTACAAATGCCTCCAGCCAGGCTTAAAACTAAATAAAAACTACAAACTAAGCGACCACACGCTAAGGGCACCCCCTACTGGGGTACGGACCTCGGCTTAGGGCGTCGCTGGGGGGAGGACAACTAGAGGGAGGGGCTACTAGCTGGATCGGATTAATATGATTTAGGGACATATTTAAATCTACAGGCTCAGCGCGGGCTGGCTCGAGCAAGGGTCGGTTAGGGGACTGAGTCGTACGCGGCGGCGGACTCGGGTCGTGATGGGGACGTCGCGACGGGCCTCGTCGGCGAGGTCGGAATGGCGCCGGTCTGTATTTGTACCTACGCAGAGTGCTGGTCTCCCTGCTGCTCTCTTGCAGTAAGGTGATAGCATCATCGGGAGTATTTAAAGCATGCCTCGGGCGGCGAATTTTGCTAATCTGAGAGGGGGTGTATCGGGCGGCCGATACCACCAGAGGATTCGGGTGGTTCGGGGCAGAGTCAAAGAAGCGCTTGGAGGCGCGTTTCAAGCACTGCTGGATGGTGGGCAGTTTTAAGTCTAAGTGCAGGCGATCATTACGAACGTACCAGGGAGCTCCCGTGGCCTTTCGCATGAACCTGTTTTGAATGATTTGCATCCTATGGATTCGAGATGCCTTGACGTGTGCGAACACAGCGCCAGCATAGGTCATGATAGGGCGTATGCAAGTCATGTAAATGCGCACTTTGTACTTAAGTGCCAACTTGCTACGTGCATTAAGGATGGAGTGGAGGCGACCGAGAGCGAAGGCGGCGCGAGAGCGGACCGTCCTTATGTGCTCGATAAAGTTCAATCTCCTATCGAGGATGATGCCCAGGTATTTGGCTTGCTTATCCCAAGGGATCGGCTTGCCGAACATGGTGATCGGGGAGGGGTTATCAGGAGGAGTGCGCGGTTTGGAAAACAAAACCGCCTGGCTCTTATCGGGGTTTACTTCGATTCTCCATTTCCGAAACCAATCGCCTAGGGCGTTGACCGCGGTCTGTAGATTTCGAGCTATGCTATTGGGGCTGATGCCTGAGTAATAGATGGCCGTGTCGTCAGCAAATAAAGCCAACTGGGCCTTTCCCTTTTTGGGAATGTCGCTTGTGTACAGCGTGAACAGGAGGGGGGATAGCACGGAGCCTTGAGGGACTCCGGCTTTTATGGGATGAGGGGAGGAGAGAGCGCCTCCCTCGATGCGATAGCGGAAGGTGCGATTCGACAAAAAGTCTCGGATGATGTGCACGAGACGATCTGGCACTCCGAGTTCGTACAGCTTGTACAATAAGCCGTTGTGCCAGACTTTGTCGAAGGCTTTTGCCACATCGAAAAATACTATGCCCGTCATCGTTCCATATGTGAAGCCGTGGCTTGCATGTTCAACAATACGGTGGACTTGGTGAATACAAGAGTGTCTGGGTCGAAACCCAAACTGCTCGTCAGGAAGGAGACTCTTGGATTCTACGTAATCCTTGAGTCTTTTGTAAATTAGCCTCTCGTAGATCTTCCCGAAAACCTTGAGGAGGCTAATGGGGCGATAGCTAGAGGGTTCGGATTTGGGCTTACCGGGTTTATGGATGCCTATAACTATGGCGTCTTTCCACGCTTGTGGAAATATATTATTGCTTATTGCACCATTGAAGATGGCGGTCATTAGCAGTATGAGGTGGGCGGGGAATAATTTAATCACTTTGTTGGTGATGCCGTCGGAGCCAGGGGCTTTTTTGGGGTTAAGCCCCTTAATGAGATCTTGCACTTCATCAGGGGTGATGGGGGGCAGGGGATTATCGGGGTCGTCTACGGGAGGGAGCGTAGCTCTACGTTCGACTTCGGCGTCTACCCGGGAAAGGTGGGCTTGGTCTACTGGTAGCGTACTAGGCGTGCATTGGGCTTCAAGACTGTCGGCCAGGCATTCAGCTTTGTCTTCATCGTCGAAGGCGATCGACTTGTCGGGACGTACTAGGGGGGGCATGGAGGTCACCTGTTCGGATTTTAACTTCCTCTGCAGGTGCCAAAAAGCCTTATGGGTCGGTTCGAGTTCGCTCAACATCTTGTCCCAGCGGGCTCCCCGCACTTCAGTTATGCGTTTCTTTACAGATCTCTGTAAATAGCGCATATGAGCACGGTTCGCTTCACAGGGAAAAGCGTCATACGCACGGATGGCCGCGTTCCCCTCGGTCAGCAGAGCACGCACATCATCGGGCAGCCTCCAGCGATGGTCGTCCATCGCTGGAACCTGCCTCGAAGAGTCGTCCAAGATGGACTGTACGTGACTGCCGATCGAGAAGGCCGCCGCCTGCGTTTCGTCGACTGTGTTAATAGCGTCGGGGATAGAGTCCAAGTGTACGGATCGGGTGGATTTTAAGCCTTCGCTCAGATTCCCCCAGTCCGTAACGGTCTTGGTAAGATCGGGATCTCTAGGACCCGTGAGAGGGCCTAGAACCATGACAACTGGTCTATGGTCCGAATCGAGCTCTTGTAGCGTCTCAATAGAGCGCAAACCGAGGTTCACGTTCTTAAGAAGCGCTATGTCGAGGACGTCAGGACGGTGGTCTGGGTTGGGAGGGAAATGAGTGGGATTCATCGGAGCGATGATGTCGAAGTGGAGTTGGCCACACATAAGGTGTAAGAGCTTGCCTCTCGTGTTATTCGAGTGGCTATTCCAGGCGATATGTTTGGCGTTAAAGTCGCCCGCTATGATAACGGAGCTACTCAAGCCAAGAAGTGTTTCAAGATCTTTTTTAAGATCGTTGTTATCGGAGGAAGAGGGAGGGAGGTAGGCCGATACTAAAGTGATCGGTTGATGTCCTGTCATGCCTAGTCGACAGATTGAGACCTCTAACTGCAAAAGAGGTGGGGGATCCATAGGTATGCAGTACAGTGACCTTTTGTGGTAGATGAGAGTTCCGCCCTTGTGGCAGCGAATCCTGTCATTGCGTACAACTTGGTAGTTGGCAATTGACGGGTTACGCGTGCTGGGCTTTAGGAAGGTCTCCTGTACGAGGAATATATCAATTTGATGGTCGCGGAGGAAGGTGGCGATCTCATCGCGTTGATTTCTAATACCGTTGGCATTAAAGAAGCCTAAATTAAGGGATCGGGGTTTGACTCTGCACCTTTCTTTTGTACTATCCATACTAAGGGTTGAATCTGAGGTTTTGCAGGGCGACTATGACGTCCTGGTAGCTTTCCCATATTTGCGAAAGTGCAAAAGGGTTGCCTTCGTTGGCGCGTATGGCTTGCGACATTTCACATGCCCTGGGGCTCATGTACACCGACGTCAGCTTAATTATGGGACTAGCCACCGACATGACGTCTGAGACGTTGCAAGCGGGGCGGGTAATGGGGGCGGGGTACGCGGCGGCGGCTGGCACGGTTGCGGGGGCAAGCGCGGGCTTGGGAGCGGACGCGGATTTGGGAGCGGACGCGGGTTTAGGAGCGGACGCGGGTTTGGGAGCGGGCGCAGTTTTGGGAGCGGACGCGGGTTTGGGGGCGGACGCGGGTTCGGTGGTGACGGGCGCTACTTGAGCGGTCGCAGGGGGTGACGCGGCGATGGGGGGGACTATCGGCGCGGGGATAGGGGTTGGAGTTGAGGGAGCCACCTGCAAAGCCGGGAAGGCTTGCTGGTGGTTGAGCTGGTTCCACGGAGAGGGTCTCTGTGGACTGAGCCTATTGGGTAACTGTGCCGAGGGAATCGGGACAGTGGGGCTCTCCCTCTTTCGGCGGGCGTTATTGCGCTTGGCCGATTTGCGGGAGGATTTGGGGGCTTTGGGGCAACCACGGTAATTAGCCGGGTGCCCGGATTCGCCGCAGAGCACGCAGCTGGGTGGGCCAAGAGGGCCGCAAAGGGTGCGGTCTTTGGGGCGTTCGCACTGAGAAGTGCCGTGGTCACCCAGGCACTTGACGCACCTGGGCTTCGCAAAGCAGTTCCTCTGCGAGTGACCGTAAAATTGGCAGTTGTGACACTGCGTCACTACACCGTTTTTATATGGTTTTTCAATCGATATGCCTGATAGGTGGCATACGGATTTAACATTGAAGATGGGGTGGTGGCCTTCAACGGGGTCGCACACCACAAGTACCATGTCGAAGGCCTGACGTTCAGGCCCTCCACGGTGCATGCGGTGTACTTCCGCAACGGGAATACCTTGCGACTGAAGGTCGCTAAGTATTGATTCGGAGTCAAACTCCTTGGGGATGCGCTTAATAACCACGCGAACTTGTTTTTCCTCCGGAAGGGAGTAGGTATGAAAGGATATTTGAACTCCTTTCAAGAGTTTTACCAATGATCGGTAATCATCGGACGTGGGGACTTGGACCTTAATACCCAGCTGGGTAGCTACGGCCTTTGTGTAGCCAATTGAGCGGCTACTACACATTTTGGACACATCGGTCCATTTTCCCTTATCATGAATATATAAGGGTGGGGGAGGGCGCTCCTTTTTGGAGGACGCTGCAGGAGCGGCGTTAGCCTTAGGGCTGGAAGGGCGGCTGGCCTGGGAAGCGGCCGACGGGAGTGGGGTGGGAGCGCGGGGAGCGTCTGTTTTCTTGGCTTTAGAAGCCTTAGAGGAGGGAGGGGTAGCCCTCTTTCTCTTCCCGTGGGTTACCACTTGGAATCCCTCTTCCTCGGAAGAGGAGGGGTTCGAGTCACTCAGAGAGGGCTCGCTATCAGAATCGGACACAGGGGAGGTGTCCATGGCTTCGGCGGTCTGCACAAAGGATTGCGCAGGTGTGCCGGTTTCGGCGGAATTTGCTTCAACAATGGGATTGTTGGAGACAAAGGGAGCGATTTCCGGAATCGCAGGTACGGGGCGCGGTTGCGTTTCGTTAGAAACGACCATTGTTGTCGCTTCTATTGTCTTTTCGGACAATAGAGGCGTCAACAATCCTACTTCGAAGGAAAGTGCCTCGGTGGAGGCTACCTCTCCTTCGTTGCTAGGGAGGACTGGGCTCGCGGGCCCGGAACTAAAAGCGGGGCTAAATGGAGGATCGGGGGATTCCGGGGCATCCAGTGTTACTGGACCGATGGAGCGGGCTAGCATGGGCCCATACTTCGCTCTAACTGCCGGGAATTCGGCTATGATCTCTCTTAAAATGGAGAGCGCTAGATCGGCGCTCTCCATCTTAGAAAAATTGCTAAAACTACAGAGGGGAACCTAACATTACTCCCGTAGGAGTCCTAAGAACCCTAAATACCTAACTCCCCGGGTGGATGGGCCCGGGGATGTGTAACCCTCCCTGTCGGGTGTAGACAGGGAGGTGAGTACCTATGGTGTGCCCTAAGCTTGTAACCCGTCGCCAGTCTTATTGTGCGAACGGGGCCCTGACCAGTCTAGCGCTAAGGGTGTTAGACAACACCCTAACGACACTAGGTGTGTAGCTGTGAACGAAACCAGAGACTAGGACCGACTAGGAGACCCCCCAAGGCCGGTGGTCTAGCTCCCGACTCCAATTGACTGCCTCACCCTGAAGGGGCTCGGCGGGTGTGATTGGGGCAACACCCCACTCGGTTTCGTTGGCACCGTAAGGTTTCCACCGAGGACCACGAAACTGTGGTTTTTGCCCTGAGGGGGCCTAGGTGAAGCTACACAACGCGGGTAAAGAAACAGTAATCAGCCACCGCCTTGAAAAAGGCAGCTTTTGATTAAATGGTTGTAGTCGGGTGACTACGATGACGTCACGAGCGAGCGTGACGAGAAGGGCGGCTTGACAGCGTCGTAAACAGCGAGCGCGGAGCGACACGTCCGTTCACGGCGAGCGTCAGGCGGCGAGTCATTATTGCGTGTAGAGTGAAGAACACGCTTATCTTGTGTTTGGACCGAAACAATTCTCTCCTGTGTTCAAATACACGGTTAGTCGGTACCTACAGCGTAGGTATGTACTCGTAATATGATAATGAAGATTTATCGCTATACTTTCTATGTTTATAATCCGTTACTGCGAGATATAAACACTCGTTCACTCAAATAACATATCAGTCATTTTATTACAGCTATTTTTACAGACAGTGTTGCCAGCGGGTGTCTTCATAAATCAATATTCTGGGACTCTATTGGAGGGGTATCCGGTAAATTCTTGGGAGAAACTGAATTAAACATATGTTGAAAATGAAATATAAATTGCAGGGGACTTGAACGAATGATATAAACGATAAGGTATGAATGTTTATGTAATAGGTGGGTGTCATTGCTGTTTTCTTGTAAGATTTTTACCTTCGTATATTTATCTCTATATATTCCAGACGTCTATTGAAGCTGGTTACATCACCTTATCTCAGACGGTAATCTAGTATACCTACTATTGTATATGTAATTAGAAGTGCAAACAGGTGTGTTGCGTTACGACGAATTAGCGATCATAGTCCAGCTCAATGGAGCATTATCTGCGTAAACAACGGCGCATGATGGAGAAACACCATAATTAAAGCATAGTGTATCCTGTGTACCTCACTGTTTGCCAATCATCATGTTATGTGAACCATCGTCAACATACACAATACTTTTACACGCAGAATTTGGCAAGATATCTGGCACCACAACCACTTTGACGCCCACTATTGTTTTTTTAGACCTTACCTAGGATGAAAATCTGTTTCCAGCAGTCTACTGTGCTGATTTATCTTCAAATTCAGTATAAATCCAAAGTCGGTGAAACTGAAAAAAATATATTAAATACGATGAAAGAAGTGTTTGTTTCATACAAGCTTTTCATGAAACCACAAACCTACTCGTATAATACAAAAAATAACCGACTTCAAAAATCCACTACAAAGAAAATAATAATTTTGGTTTCGGAAGTCGGTGGCTTTGGTTTTTGTTTGCTTTTTTTTGCCACCGCTTTTTTTTAGGTAGGTACCTACCTACTAAGTTCAAATGTTGAAACGTGTTATTAGGCAGTTTTGTATATAATGGCGTATTTATTTTTATTATTTATAATAATATTATCTAAGTATGTATGTAACTATGTAGGTTCTTTTGTTTACCACAAAAGAGATTATAATTATTTTCTTAACAAATAACAAATATGGTAAATAGAATATTAAAAAAAAGAATCATTAAAAACACGTAGTTGTGTGAAGTATTTTTATTTGTAAGAACACTAAAAAAATTGAATAAAAGGAAACTTTCTACAAAATTACGAAACGAAAATTATCTTATTAAAATTATTTTCTTACAATTATTTTGCGAAACTGTAAATATAAACTATAAATATTTGAAAGGCACTTTAATATTTCTTACAAACAAGCAAGCAAAACTAATTTTATCTTGCCAACTAAAATTCCAATCATAAATAATTTAAAATTTATTTTGCGTCCCAAAACTTAATTAAATTTTATGTTCGTCAACATAATGTCTTATAGGTATTATTTTTTCATCAAACTAAGTATAAAGACATTTCAAACTTCAGTTATTAGTTAGAGTTTATTTACAAGTTTATTTGTTAATAAATTATAATCAAGGAGCGTGGTTGAACTCAAAGTTTCATAGTCAGTACTCACACCTACTTTGTTTGGAGTTGAGAAAGAAACTTCGCAGTTTGGTCGAACTCGGCGTCTATACGAATATTAAACTTCGACTGTTACGTGTATGTGTAATTGTACGGGACGGGCGTACTCGTAGCTCAAGTGTATGTCTATAGCGTTTGAGACGCCGATGTCCCGGTGCGCATTGGTTCACAGCTTCGTGTCAGCATACGTTGAAGATCACCTATTCATACGGGCAAGGAGTCTTGAAATAACAACAATAATAAGTCTTCATAACTCTTCAGGGAGCGATTTCAGGATCTGGTGACGTAGTGAAGTACCTTGCCGATGACTACGATTCGCTAAATTCACTGCGCCGCTCAGGTACCTCGAAACTTTACCGTAACGAGGCCCGCGAATCGCTCCCTGATTTAACTTTATTTATTAACAATTTTTTACTATTATTTACATGGTTTTCAGCTAATTACAGTGCTTATACTAAACCTGACTATCACATGTTATATATCACTGAAAACCTAATGAGGTAGGCTACACGCTACAACAAGTCATAACCTTTCAGGACCTAACCCTGAAAAGCTATTTCAGTATGAACAAGAAATTTCGGTTAAAGTTGCTACAAAAATTATTTTACAAGTTAAATATCTACTAAGCTATGCAACTTATAACCATGAAACTACTTGTTATAGGTAGCCTAGGTAATGAAACAACGAAATGTAATATTTTTATTGTCACCAAATACATAATTATAGCACTATATAACAAAATATAAAGGTATAAAAAAACAATGTTTACAAATGACCTAGTGCCTATGTAAATAGGGGTTCCAGGGCTTTGCACATCAAAAGGGAATGTCTAGACCTAGGTCTAAACCTAGGTCTAGATCTAGGTCATCGATCTAGGTGCCCTGGAATGGTCCTATTTACATAGGCGACTTTACAAACGAGTTTTACTTACGGTTGTATAACAAACTGACTCTAAAACTTAAGTATTTCAATATTTACAAATTTAACACTGCACATAACACTTTGGTGACATCGTCACGAACATTTCTCCCGCCGTGCAGCGCCGCGACGACCCGGAGTGGAGCCGGCGCTGCAGTACCCGGTGAGTGACGATCGCCGGCGCGACGCCCGTCGTCGCGACGCCTCGTTCACTTTGGCAGTGGCACTAGCTTCTTCACCGGACGCTTTAGAGTGCCGCCAGGGGTGCGCACCTCAGCGATCCGGACTTCACCGTCGGCGCCTGGATGTACCGCCGTCACTCTGCCTCGCGGCCATGTGTTGCGAGGCAGTTGGCCGTCTGCGATGAGTACAGGGTCGCCCACCTGCAGACTGGGCCCTCGGGTGTGCGGCTCCCGCCGGTTTTGGAGCTCCGGCAGGTACTCTCTCACCCAGCGGCGCCAAAACATATCGGCGAGTATCTGCGAACGTCGCCAGTGCTTCTTGCTGTCTATGTCTTCCTCGGTGAACACGCCGGGCAGCGGTAGTCTCGCCGAACCACCAAGTAGGAAGTGATTCGGCGTTATCGATTCGTCGTCTTCGCTGTCAACAGAGACGTGAGTGAGCGGTCTGCTGTTGACGGTGTACTCGGCCTCACACAACAGTGTGGACAGCACTTCTTCATGCGGGTGCTTTTCGTGCAGTACGGTGTAGAGTGCGGACTTCACGCATCGGACGAGGCGCTCCCATACGCCTCCCATGAACGGTGCTGACGGTGTGATGAAGCGCCACACGATGCCACGGCGACTAGCCTCTTCTTGGAGCGCCTCTCTGAGCTCTCTGTCTGCGCCGTGCATGTTGGTACCGTTGTCCGAGTGTATTTCAGTGGGGCATCCTCGTCGAGCGGCGAACCTTCTCAGCGCCAGTATAGCGGAGTCTGCGCTGAGGGTGGCGGCGATCTCTAGATGTACTGCTCTGGTGGTGAGACACGTGAACAGCGCTACGTATCTCTTCTGATGCTGACGACCAACGGTGACGGAGAGCGGGCCAAAATAGTCGAGCCCGGTGAAGGTGAACGGCCTCTGGTGATGTGCGAGGCGCGTCCTCGGGTGGTCGCCGGTCGCAGGCACCGGAGGTTGCGCCTTGCGAATGCGACACTGTAGGCACCGGCTCACCACCATCTTCGTTGTGGGCCGCAATCTGACGACCCAGTAGTGTTGACGTATCTCGTTGATTGTGAGCTCCGTCCCGCTGTGCTGTAGACTGCGATGCGTCCAGTCTATGTATAGTTGCGTGATGCGATGACCGCCGTCTAGTATCGGCGGACGCTTCATTTCTTCGGTTACTTCGCTGGTAGCAGCTATGCGGCTCTTCAGTCGTATTACGTTGTCTGTTAACTCTACTCGCAGCGGTCGCAATCGGCTATTTCTGTCGACGCTCTGCCCGTTCTGCAGATCGCACAACTCTTGTGCGAACGCTTCTCGTTGTACGACTCGAACAAGCACTTTTTCTGCTTGTATGACGTACTCTGCTCCCAGCTGTATGTATTTCATGTGCTGTACTTCTGTGCGAAGCGGCGATTTGCTTGAGGATGGCAACGTTTTCTTGTGCTTCCTCCAGTCTGGATCCTTTTCGATGTTTTTTCTAGTTCTCTTGTAGAACGTTTTCTCTGTCTGGGCGCTTTTCGATTTTTGACATAGCGCGATAAACTGTAGAACGTAAGCCGTAGCACGTAGTAGTCGTTCCCATCTTGAAAATCTTAGCGGGTCTGGGACGGCCTCTGACAATTTCTGTGTGCTTCGCATTTCTGTGGCTATGTGCGTTCTTTCTTCGCCTGTTTGTTCGTCGACTGCCGGCTTCTCTGACGGCCAATTTGACGGATCTTCATACAAGAAGGTGGGGCCGCGGTACCACTCGTGGTTTGAGTCGAAGTGGCGTGGCACATCGCGGGTCGCGATGTCGGCGATATTCATCTTCGTAGGTACCCAGCGCCAGTCTTCCGTCTTGCTGTTTTCTTCTATGGCGGCCAGTCGATGAGCTACAAAGGGTTTGTAGACTCGTGCCCCTCTTCTGATCCACGTCAGTACTGTTTTGCTGTCTGACCAGTACGTCACCGATTCCGGCGTTGCCTTGTGTTCTTGTACCGCCGCTGTTGCTATGCGAGTTCCCATCACGGCGGCTTGCAGTTCGAGGCGTGGTATAGATTGCAGTTTCAACGGTGCCACCCTCGCCTTTGCCATGACGAGACTGATGTGAATCTTGCCGTCCGGTGTAACGGCCCGCCAGTATACAGCCGCTGAGTATGCCATCTCGCTCGCATCGGTGAATACGTGTACTTGAAGTTCCATAGCTTCGCTGTAGCCGGGGTAACATCTCGGTATGTTGACGTTCTTGAGCTGTTCTAGATGTTGAATCCAGTTCTTCCACTGAGTGGCCAGATCTTGGTCAAGCGACTGATCCCAGTCCACGCCTCGCCTCCAGGCTTCTTGCAATATTTGTTTGGCCCGAATCGTGACTGGTGAGGCGAGGCCAAGGGGGTCGTACAGCGACATGACGATTTTCAGGGCTTCTCTCTTGCTGGGCGTTTCTTTTTCTAGTATGTTGCACGGAAGGCGCGCGAGCTCTAAGTTGAAGCTCAGCACGTCTGTAGTCGGCCTCCAGATTAAGCCGAGTATCTTCTCTATGTTTTCTTTGTTTCCGATGTTGACAACTTCAGACGGTTTCTGTGTGGGCTCTATCTGTTCTATTACTCCTGCTGAGTTTGATACCCACTTCTTGAGGTCGAACTGCGCCTGTTTGTGTATATCTCGAACTGTCTTGGCTATGCGCGCCGCCTCTTGATGTGTTCTGAAGCTGTCCAGATAGTCGTCCATGTAGTGGTTTTCGACTATCGCTTCTACTGCCTCCGGATACTTGTCGATGTATTTCTTTGCGTTCCAGTTTTTCGCGAAGATAGCTGTACACGGTGAACTCGCTGCGCCGAATATGATTGACGTCATGCGGAATTCTTCAGGAGCTCCCTCCCGCCGGTTTCCTCTCCAGAGATAGCGGAGCGCATCTCTGTCTTCCGGTCGCACCTTCACCTGCATGAACATTTCTGCTATGTCTCCAGAGATGGCGGTAAGGTGTCGCCGGAAGCGCATCATGACGCCTGGTAGAGACTGTAGCAGATCTGGTCCCGTGAGCAAGAAGTCGTTGAGTGATTTTCCTTGCGACTTCGCGGCTGCGTCATGAACGATGCGGAGTTTTTCCGGCTTCATGGCGTTGAAGACGTCGAAGTGAGGCAGGTACCACGTCTTGCCTGGTGTGGTGTTCTGTGGTGCTCTTTCTGCATATCCCTTTTGCACGAGAGAGTCCATCTGTTCCGTGTATCTTTCCTTGAGCGCGGGATTGCGATCAAGCTTCTTTTCTATTGCTACGAGCCTCTTCAAAGCTGTCCCGTAGCTATCTGGCATCTGAGTGTCTTCATTTTTCCACAACATTGCTGTCTGTACATGTCCATCTTCTAATTGTTTCGTATGACGATTGAGTATATCTTCTGCCTTCTTCTCAGGGTCAGAGTCTTGACGGCGTGGATTGATGTACATCGATTCAAGTGCGAAGAATTGACGCAGCTGCTCTTCTATGTTCTCATCGCTGGTTGACAATTTGTTGACGCAGTGCACCTGCTGACCCAGTGTCCTGGTGTGTGCTCCGTGCAGGGCCCAACCTAGTGCTGTGAGTGACGCAATAGGCTGGTGTTTGGGTCCCCTGCGAATGTCGCTGGCCAGCAGTAGGTGCCAGTTGTCTTGACCGATGAGTATCTTGGGAGTGCCGGCGTCATAGATGAGATGTTCCCTGATGTCTTGCAGGTGTTTGCAGTGTGCGACATCTTCTTCGCTGATCGTCTGTGGCGTGAGATGAAGCTCAGGTATGGTGCGCGCTCTGAAGGGGATTTCGTTGTTCTTCTGCGTGATGAGTGTGACGGTGATTCTTCTCGAACAAGGGGTGTTGATTGTTGTGTTTCCAATCACACCGATCTTCAGCGGTTCAAGCTTGCCCTCTGCTCCGAGTTGCTTTGCTATTTCTTCATCGATGAGTGAAACAGTCGATCCATCGTCGAGTAGCGCGTAGGTACTGACTTCTCCCGCCGGTCCGGCTACTTGTACCGGTACTATCTTCAAATACGTCAGGCTGGATGAAGTGTGCGAACTGGCCACTGTTTCTTGTGATTGTTTCTTGTTTTCTATAGCATCGGGCTTCTTGACCTCTTCTGTTTTCGTCTTCTTCTCGTAATGAAGAAGTGTGTGGTGCGAGGCTGTGCATCCCTCGGCGCCACATCTTGTAGTCTTGCAAGCGTGTCCTTGGTATCTGCTCCGTAGACAGCGGAAGCACATGCCATGTTTCTTCGCGAGTTCCCACTTCTTGTCGATTGAGGCTTCTTTGAACTTCGCACATTCAGATGCGTAGTGTCCCTCCTTGTTACAGACGCGGCATCTACTGGGTGGCCTGTCTGTAGTCACGTGGGTCCTCTGTGTGTTGCGTCTTGTTGTTGAATCTTCGGTGGTCTTGATGTTCTCAGGCGGAGCGAAGGCGCTGCAGAAGCGAGCTTGTTCAGTGATGAAGTCGCTGAAGAGGCTGAGGTCCGGTAATGCTTGATACTTCTCGGTGAATGTTCTGTACCACTGTGTTCGCAGTGAACTCGGCAGCTTCTCGGTGAGTGAGCGCAGTAACTCGGCGTTCATCAGGTAGTGTTCTTTCTTCAAGGCACGCAGAGTGACGACACCGCTTCTGACTCGGCTTGCGAATGTGCAGATGTCCTTTGGAGTCTCGTTGCAGCGCGGCAGTCCTCGCAGTCTTTCTGTTTCCGCTTGTGCTATTGAGTCTGGACGGCCGAACTGCAGCTCCAGTTCCTTCATGATGTCGTCTGGTCTTGCGTGGCCGATGAGTTCAGAGCTCACTGTCTCGAGTGCTCTTCCTCGCAGGCTTCTTCTAAGTCTTGCTGTATTTTCAACGTCGTTGAAGTATTTCCGTGTTGTTTCATAGATGGCACGGAACGATAGCCATTCTGTATGTGCTCCACTGAAGTTCGGTAACATCATGATGACCTTCGACGCAGGGTTGTATGAAGCGCACACGGCTTCACCATTCTTCTTGGCGGCAAGCGACGCGATGGCAGACGTGAGCTCCGATATGAATGGACGGAGCTGCTCTTCCCCCTTGACATCTTCTTGAGTCTTGAGGGTCGCGGTGCTATTCTTCTTTTCGATTTGCTTGTTCACTTCGTTGACTTCAGAAGATGGGGGTACTTGCTGTTGAAGGGCTTGCATGTCGATGTCCACGGTGGGGGCCGGCGGCTTGATGCTTGTATGTCTATTGCCCCGCTCTGTGGCGTTGTCCTCCGTTGGCTGTGGCTCCGGTGCTTCTTCTAGCCAGGAACGCACGTATTCACTTTTCGAATTTCCATCTTCTAAATATCCATCGTCCGATTCTTCTTCGGCTCTCTGAAGTGCTATCTGCGCAAGTTCCAACTTAATCTTCAGTAAGTCTTCACGTGCTTTCAAAATGTTTCTTGTCGATTGAGTTTTGTTCGTTGTTGACTGCGGCGGCGGTCGGGAATGTTCGTTACGGGTGTCACCCCGGGTAGTCATCGGCACGGCGCGGGTTGCTGGCTTGTCAGCTGGTCTCACTGTTCGGTCCGAGTCTCCTTCTTCAATATGGATGTCCCTCCTGGATGTCGATGCAGCTGGTACTTCGGTTTCTTCTATCTGTATCGATGCAGGCAGGTCTCCCCCCTCCCGACGCAGTGGAGGGCGTGGCGGCTCGGTCCCTTCAGTCGTAGACGGCGAACGCGGTGGCAGGTCATGATGGATAGGCGGTGTTCTATGTTCTCTGTCGACGTCCACTATCCACGCTTCAGGCGCCTTGCCATGCGATCTTGTAACCGGCATGCTTGATTGAAGTCTTGACGTCACAGGTTATCTTCAGTCTTCAGGTGTTGACACGAAGAAAATATCCGGCTTGAACTGGACCAGCAGATGTACGGGACGGGCGTACTCGTAGCTCAAGTGTATGTCTATAGCGTTTGAGACGCCGATGTCCCGGTGCGCATTGGTTCACAGCTTCGTGTCAGCATACGTTGAAGATCACCTATTCATACGGGCAAGGAGTCTTGAAATAACAACAATAATAAGTCTTCATAACTCTTCAGGGAGCGATTTCAGGATCTGGTGACGTAGTGAAGTACCTTGCCGATGACTACGATTCGCTAAATTCACTGCGCCGCTCAGGTACCTCGAAACTTTACCGTAACGAGGCCCGCGAATCGCTCCCTGATTTAACTTTATTTATTAACAATTTTTTACTATTATTTACATGGTTTTCAGCTAATTACAGTGCTTATACTAAACCTGACTATCACATGTTATATATCACTGAAAACCTAATGAGGTAGGCTACACGCTACAACAAGTCATAACCTTTCAGGACCTAACCCTGAAAAGCTATTTCAGTATGAACAAGAAATTTCGGTTAAAGTTGCTACAAAAATTATTTTACAAGTTAAATATCTACTAAGCTATGCAACTTATAACCATGAAACTACTTGTTATAGGTAGCCTAGGTAATGAAACAACGAAATGTAATATTTTTATTGTCACCAAATACATAATTATAGCACTATATAACAAAATATAAAGGTATAAAAAAACAATGTTTACAAATGACCTAGTGCCTATGTAAATAGGGGTTCCAGGGCTTTGCACATCAAAAGGGAATGTCTAGACCTAGGTCTAAACCTAGGTCTAGATCTAGGTCATCGATCTAGGTGCCCTGGAATGGTCCTATTTACATAGGCGACTTTACAAACGAGTTTTACTTACGGTTGTATAACAAACTGACTCTAAAACTTAAGTATTTCAATATTTACAAATTTAACACTGCACATAACACTTTGGTGACATCGTCACGAACAGTAATAAACTTTTTAATCTAGAAATATGTATGTCGAAGATGAAACTCAAACACAAGTCAAAGTTTAACAAAGGTAGCATATAGATTGAGTTTGCATAGTTTCATTTCACATAACATCACTCAATTGACATGAACTTGAGTTAGTAAGGAAAGAAAAGGTCCGAAAACTGTAAAGGTAAAATGGTCACGTTTAAATCCCTAAAGAGGTCCCCAAAGGAGTGGATCGTACGTTCTAAGCTTGTCACTGACAATATTTGGTCGCAAGTGTCAGAAGGTGATACTTTTATTTATACGTCAGACTTTTATCAGCTACTAGCGACCCACCCTTGCTTCCCACGGGTGCAATCAGCTGATGTAGCGACATGTCAAAATATCGAGATTTCTGTGCGTATCTAAGTTTATATTTTTTTTTTTTTTTGAAGGGCCTCTCGCAGTTGGCTTCTAACAGCCGTCACTGCTTAACCGGACATCTGGTGAGGACTTACAAATGCCTCCAGCCAGGCTTAAAACTAAAATAAAAAACTACAAACTAAGCGACCACACGCTAAGGGCACCCCCTACTGGGGTACGGACCTCGGCTTAGGGCGTCGCTGGGGGGAGGACAACTAGAGGGAGGGGCTACTAGCTGGATCGGATTAATATGATTTAGGGACATATTTAAATCTACAGGCTCAGCGCGGGCTGGCTCGAGCAAGGGTCGGTTAGGGGACTGAGTCATACGCGGCGGCGGACTCGGGTCGTGATGGGGACGTCGCGACGGGCCTCGTCGGCGAGGTCGGAATGGCGCCGGTCTGTATTTGTACCTACGCAGAGTGCTGGTCTCCCTGCTGCTCTCTTGCAGTAAGGTGATAGCATCATCGGGAGTATTTAAAGCATGCCTCGGGCGGCGAATTTTGCTAATCTGAGAGGGGGTGTATCGGGCGGCCGATACCACCAGAGGATTCGGGTGGTTCGGGGCAGAGTCAAAGAAGCGCTTGGAGGCGCGTTTCAAGCACTGCTGGATGGTGGGCAGTTTTAAGTCTAAGTGCAGGCGATCATTACGAACGTACCAGGGAGCTCCCGTGGCCTTTCGCATGAACCTGTTTTGGATGATTTGCATCCTATGGATTCGAGATGCCTTGACGTGTGCGAACACAGCGCCAGCATAGGTCATGATAGGGCGTATGCAAGTCACGTAAATGCGCACTTTGTACTTAAGTGCCAACTTGCTACGTGCATTAAGGATGGAGTGGAGGCGACCGAGAGCGAAGGCGGCGCGAGAGCGGACCGTCCTTATGTGCTCGATAAAGTTCAATCTCCTATCGAGGATGATGCCCAGGTATTTGGCTTGCCTATCCCAAGGGATCGGCTTGCCGAACATGGTGATCGGGGAGGGGTTATCAGGAGGAGTGCGCGGTTTGGAAAACAAAACCGCCTGGCTCTTATCGGGGTTTACTTCGATTCTCCATTTCCGAAACCAATCGCCTAGGGCGTTGACCGCGGTCTGTAGATTTCGAGCTATGCTATTGGGGCTGATGCCTGAGTAATAGATGGCCGTGTCGTCAGCAAATAAAGCCAACTGGGCCTTTCCCTTTTTGGGAATGTCGCTTGTGTACAGCGTGAACAGGAGGGGGGACAGCACGGAGCCTTGAGGGACTCCGGCTTTTATGGGATGAGGGGAGGAGAGAGCGCCTCCCTCGATGCGATAGCGGAAGGTGCGATTCGACAAAAAGTCTCGGATGATGTGCACGAGACGATCTGGCACTCCGAGTTCGTACAGCTTGTACAATAAGCCGTTGTGCCAGACTTTGTCGAAGGCTTTTGCCACATCGAAAAATACTATGCCCGTCATCGTTCCATATGTGAAGCCGTGGCTTACATGTTCAACAATACGGTGGACTTGATGAATACAAGAGTGTCTGGGTCGAAACCCAAACTGCTCGTCAGGAAGGAGACTCTTGGATTCTACGTAATCCTTGAGTCTTTTGTAAATTAGCCTCTCGTAGATCTTCCCGAAAACCTTGAGGAGGCTAATGGGGCGATAACTGGAGGGTTCGGATTTGGGCTTACCGGGTTTATGGATGCCTATAACTATGGCGTCTTTCCACGCTTGTGGAAATATATTATTACTTAATGCACCATTGAAGATGGCGGTCATTAGCAGTATGAGGTGGGCGGGGAATAATTTAATCACTTTGTTGGTGATGCCGTCGGAGCCAGGGGCTTTTTTGGGGTTAAGCCCCTTAATGAGATCTTGCACTTCATCAGGGGTGATGGGGGGCAAGGGATTATCGGGGTCGTCTACGGGAGGGAGCGTAGCTCTACGTTCGACTTCAGCGTCTACCCGGGAAAGGTGGGCTTGGTCTACTGGTAGCGTACTAGGCGTGCATTGGGCTTCAAGACTGTCGGCTAGGCATTCAGCTTTGTCTTCGTCGTCGAAGGCGATCGACTTGTCGGGACGTACTAGGGGGGGCATGGAGGTCACCTGTTCGGATTTTAATTTCCTCTGCAAGTGCCAAAAAGCCTGATGGGTCGGTTCGAGTTCGCTCAACATCTTGTCCCAGCGGGCTCCCCGCACTTCTGATATGCGTTTCTTTACAGATCTCTGTAAATAGCGCATATGAGCACGGTTCGCTTCACAGGGAAAAGCGTCATACGCACGGATGGCCGCGTTCTTCTCGGTCAGCAGAGCACGCACATCATCGGGCAGTCTCCAGCGATGGTCGTCCATCGCTGGAACCTGCCTCGAAGAGTCGTCCAAGATGGACTGTACGTGACTGCCGATCGAGAAGGCCGCCGCCTGCGTTTCGTCGACTGTGTTAATAGCGTCGGGGATAGAGTCCAAGTGTACGGACCGGGTGGATTTTAAGCCTTCGCTCAAATTCCCCCAGTCCGTAACGGTCTTGGTAAGATCGGGATCTCTAGGACCCGTGAGAGGGCCTAGTACCATGACAACTGGTCTATGGTCCGAATCGAGCTCTTGTAGCGTCTCAATAGAGCGCAAACCGAGGTTCACGTTCTTAAGAAGCGCTATGTCGAGGACGTCAGGACGGTGGTCTGGGTTGGGAGGGAAATGAGTGGGATTCATCGGAGCGATGATGTCGAAGTGGAGTTGGCCACACATAAGGTGTAAGAGCTTGCCTCTCGTGTTATTCGAGTGGCTATTCCAGGCGATATGTTTGGCGTTAAAGTCGCCCGCTATGATAACGGAGCTACTCAAGCCAAGAAGTGTTTCAAGATCTTTTTTAAGATCGTTGTTATCGGAGGAAGAGGGAGGGAGGTAAGCCGATACTAAAGTGATCGGTTGATGTCCTGTCATGCCTAGTCGACAGATTGAGACCTCTAACTGCAAAAGAGGTGGGGGATCCATAGGTATGCAGTACAGTGACCTTTTGTGGTAGATGAGGGTTCCGCCCTTGTGGCAGCGAATCCTGTCATTGCGTACAACTTGGTAGTTGGCAATTGACGGGTTACGCGTGCTGGGCTTTAGGAAGGTCTCCTGTACGAGGAATATATCAATTTGATGGTCGCGGAGGAAGGTGGCGATCTCATCGCGTTGATTTCTAATACCGTTGGCATTAAAGAAGCCTAAATTAAGGGATCGGGGTTTGACTCTGCACCTTTCTTTTGTACTATCCATACTAAGGGTTGAATCTGAGGTTTTGCAGGGCGACTATGACGTCCTGGTAGCTTTCCCATATTTGCGAAAGTGCAAAAGGGTTGCCTTCGTTGGCGCGTATGGCTTGCGACATTTCACATGCCCTGGGGCTCATGTACACCGACGTCAGCTTAATTATGGGACTAGCCACCGACATGACGTCTGAGACGTTGCAAGCGGGGCGGGTAATGGGGGCGGGGTACGCGGCGGCGACTGGCACGGTTGCGGGGGCAAGCGCGGGCTTGGGAGCGGACGCGGATTTGGGAGCGGACGCGGGTTTAGGAGCGGACGCGGGTTTGGGAGCGGGCGCAGTTTTGGGAGCGGACGCGGGTTTGGGGGCGGACGCGGGTTCGGTGGTGACGGGCGCTACTTGAGCGGTCGCAGGGGGTGACGCGGCGATGGGGGGGACTATCGGCGCGGGGATAGGGGTTGGAGTTGAGGGAGCCACCTGCAAAGCCGGGAAGGCTTGCTGGTGGTTGAGCTGGTTCCACGGAGAGGGTCTCTGTGGACTGAGCCTATTGGGTAACTGTGCCGAGGGAATCGGGACAGTGGGGCTCTCCCTCTTTCGGCGGGCGTTATTGCGCTTGGCCGATTTGCGGGAGGATTTGGGGGCTTTGGGGCAACCACGGTAATTAGCCGGGTGCCCGGATTCGCCGCAGAGCACGCAGCTGGGTGGGCCAAGAGGGCCGCAAAGGGTGCGGTCTTTGGGGCGTTCGCACTGAGAAGTGCCGTGGTCACCCAGGCACTTGACGCACCTGGGCTTCGCAAAGCAGTTCCTCTGCGAGTGACCGTAAAATTGGCAGTTGTGACACTGCGTGACTACACCGTTTTTATATGGTTTTTCAATCGATATGCCTGATAGGTGGCATACGGATTTAACATTGAAGATGGGGTGGTGGCCTTCAACGGGGTCGCACACCACAAGTACCATGTCGAAGGCCTGACGTTCAGGCCCTCCACGGTGCATGCGGTGTACTTCCGCAACGGGAATACCTTGCGACTGAAGGTCGCTAAGTATTGATTCGGAGTCAAACTCCTTGGGGATGCGCTTAATAACCACGCGAACTTGTTTTTCCTCCGGAAGGGAGTAAGTATGAAAGGATATTTGAACTCCTTTCAAGAGTTTTACCAATGATCGGTAATCATCGGACGTGGGGACTTGGACCTTAATACCCAGCTGGGTAGCTACGGCCTTTGTGTAGCCAATTGAGCGGCTACTACACATTTTGGACACATCGGTCCATTTTCCCTTATCATGAATATATAAGGGTGGGGGAGGGCGCTCCTTTTTGGAGGACGCTGCAGGAGCGGCGTTAGCCTTAGGGCTGGAAGGGCGGCTGGCCTGGGAAGCGGCCGACGGGAGCGGGGTGGGAGCGCGGGGAGCGTCTGTTTTCTTGGCTTTAGAAGCCTTAGAGGAGGGAGGGGTAGCCCTCTTTCTCTTCCCGTGGGTTACCACTTGGAATCCCTCTTCCTCGGAAGAGGAGGGGTTCGAGTCACTCAGAGAGGGCTCGCTATCAGAATCGGACACAGGGGAGGTGTCCATGGCTTCGGCGGTCTGCACAAAGGATTGCGCAGGTGTGCCGGTTTCAGCGGAATTTGCTTCAACAATGGGATTGTTGGAGACAACGGGAGCGATTTCCGGAATCGCAGGTACGGGGCGCGGTTGCGTTTCGTTAGAAACGACCATTGTTGTCGCTTCTATTGTCTTTTCGGACAATAGAGGCGTCAACAATCCTACTTCGAAGGAAAGTGCCTCGGTGGAGGCTACCTCTCCTTCGTTGCTAGGGAGGACTGGGCTCGCGGGCCCGGAACTAAAAGCGGGGCTAAATGGAGGATCGGGGGATTCCGGGGCATCCAGTGTTACTGGACCGATGGAGCGGGCTAGCATGGGCCCATACTTCGCTCTAACTGCCGGGAATTCGGCTATGATCTCTCTTAAAATGGAGAGCGCTAGATCGGCGCTCTCCATCTTAGAAAAATTGCTAAAACTACTGAGGGGAACCTAACATTACTCCCGTAGGAGTCCTAAGAACCCTAAATACCTAACTCCCCGGGTGGATGGGCCCGGGGATGTGTAACCCTCCCTGTCGGGTGTAGACAGGGAGGTGAGTACCTATGGTGAGCCCTAAGCTTGTAACCCGTCGCCAGTCTTATTGTGCGAACGGGGCCCTGACCAGTCTAGCGCTAAGGGTGTTAGACAACACCCTAACGACACTAGGTGTGTAGCTGTGAACGAAACCAGAGACTAGGACCGACTAGGAGACCCCCCAAGGCCGGTGGTCTAGCTCCCGACTCCAATTGACTGCCTCACCCTGAAGGGGCTCGGCGGGTGTGATTGGGGCAACACCCCACTCGGTTTCGTTGGCACCGTAAGGTTTCCACCGAGGACCACGAAACTGTGGTTTTTGCCCTGAGGGGGCCTAGGTGAAGCTACACAACGCGGGTAAAGAAACAGTAATCAGCCACCGCCTTGAAAAAGGCAGCTTTTGATTAAATGGTTGTAGTCGGGTGACTACGATGACGTCACGAGCAAGCGTGACGAGAAGGGCGGCTTGACAGCGTCGTAAACAGCGAGCGCGGAGCGACACGTCCGTTCACGGCGAGCGTCAGGCGGCGAGTCTCATTGATTCGCGTATCTAAGTTTAATACTAGGTAACGTTTTATACAAATAAACTTTCCGGAATAATTTATTTAAGTCCCGTAAAAATTAATACGGAATAAAATTATGACAAGCATAAACGTCACAACTCCTAGCAAAACTTGTTCCGTGTTTATTTGTACCTAAGCTAAATTTTGGTGAAAACCGCATAAAATCCATTGTGTAGCTTAAGAATTAAATGGATAAATGGACGGACACGAAAAGCTATATATTATGTTTTATACTAGATATTTATAGATTTACAGGCTACAAATCAGTTTTATACAATTTTTTAAATATGTAAATGAGATATAAAATATGTACGTTGCATCGTTTGATTCGATATTTTTTCTATGATTATACCATGTATCAACGTGATATTGGCAAAATTTACAGTTGAATAATTCACAAATGCCATAAAACTAAGAAGTGGAGTGAGATATCAACACGAGTACTAATAATAGGTCTTTACCTATGAAATTGCCGTTTTGTATGAAAAAATTTAAACCAATTTTTTTCATGTATTTTCTATTTGTATTAATCGAAGTAATCACCCATGCAATCAATGCATCTTTGCCAACGCAGTGGCAGTTTATTGATGCCCTTCTTAAAGAAATCAGCTGGACGGGAGGCAACAAATTCTTCAAAGGGATTTTGTACTGCCTCTCGGGTATTGAATTTTTTTCCCGCCAAGAAGTTATCCAAATTCTGGAAAAAGTTAGTAGTCTGTAGGCGCAAGGTCTGGTGAGTAGGGCGGATGACGGAGAGCTTCCAACCCCAGTTCTTGCAACTTGGAGACCGTCTGCTGTGCAGTATGAGGTCGCGCGTTGTCGTGCAGGAGCAGTGGAGACGAGCGATTGACCAATGCTGGTTGGAGATGTGCCAGCTTCTTCATCATTGTGTTCAGTTCTTCACAGTACACATCTGCAGTAATACTCACCCCGTTTGGTAAGAAGCTGTGATGAATCACACCGGCGCTAGACCACCAAACAGTGACCATCACTTTTCTAGGGGTAAGTTTTCGTTTAGGGCATTGTTTAGGTGCTGAACCAGGATCCAACCAACTTGCTGAGCGCTTGCGGTTATCAAACAGAATCCATTTCTCATCGCAGGTAACAATGCGGTTCAAAATTCCTTCATTTGTGTGTCTGTTGAGCAGTGCAAGGCACGTCTCGACGCGTACTTCGCGCTGGCGATCATTGAGTTCGTGGGGCACCCATTTGTCAAGCTTTTTTACCTTGCCAATTTGACGCAAATGGACCAATATTGTTTTGACGCTAACGTCGAAAGCTGCTGCTAATTCAGCCGTAGATTGTGTATCATCAGCTTCCACAATCACCTTTAATTCGTCATTGTCAACCAAAGTGTTCGGACGACCGCGAGGTTCATTTTTCAGGTCGAAATTTCCAGAACGGTAGCGAGCAAACCAATAACAGGTGGTGCGTTGGTTTGTAGTGTTAGCTCCGTAAACGTCGTTGATGTTGCGTGCCGCTTGTGGCGCGTTGCTGCTACGACGGTACTCGTATTCCATAATTACTCGAATTTTTAACGTATCCATGATGACGAAAAAGATTGAAATGCGATGAAAATGTAACACTAATCAATAAACAAATGACTACTTTTGGAAAAAAAAACCATGTTTTTAAAATAAAATTAATTTGAAATTGGAATTCTTAGCCAAACAAAAATTATTTTGATTTGAAATGGCCAGTACTGCAGAACGGCAATTTCATAGGTAAAGACCTAATATTATAAAGCGTAAGAGTTTGTTTGTTTGTTTGAACGCGCTAATCTCTGGAACTACCAGTTGGATTCAATTTTTTTTTGTATAAGAGCTAAATTCATGAGGAATAATATAGGCTATTTTACATCACGCTACAACCTTAAGGAGCCGAGCAACGGGGGTGAAACCGCGGGGAACTGCTAGTAAATAAAATACGCGCCACATAATAATTATATCGTTCTACCTATCTTTTAGGGTGATATAAACGCCGTGTATTGTATTACTATACCTATACATAATAGAATCAAAGGTTCACGAGACATTTCGCAAAGCTCAATACCAAAGTCTAGAGTCTAGACTAATGCCGAGAATTTGCAAACAGGAAAATTAAATAGCTCTGCCACCTGGTAAACAAAATCCAAGACGTGGTCGGCAACCACAACAGCATGACAAAATAAGCAAGCTAAGAATAACAACTTGGGTTTTGATTAGACCCTCGAAAGCGTATCAGTTCAAAGATGTTGGCACTACATCAATGAAACACCAAGATTGAAATGCCACACGTCACGGTATCCACCGCAGTCATCAATTTTCCTCCCTTGACACTCGCTCTCTTACGGGCTGGGGAAGATAACTTGATACGCTGCATGCTCTGTTTACTGTCGGATTACCACAACACAAGCGAAGACCGGATTTCACGCGTTTCCTATTTCCTAGTGTCATTATTATTAAGGAGCCTTGAGACGTCAAGCCGTATAAAATGGGGATAAAATTACACTATCCGAGGAAGATACATCTCAATTATACCTACCTCTTATGTGAGCTTAAAAGAACACTTGAGTATTTTTTTTTAAGAAACGTTGCTCTACAAATTTCTCTTGTATCGTGGATGCGTTAAAAGATACAAATCTCACATACTTATACAAATAGTCAAACACCCATAAAACCCGCAACAAATATTATTTGCTCCATGCAGGTATCGAACTCGCGACAAGTCGTTCAGCAGGCAATCGCCTAGCCATTACGTCAACCGTGCCATCCAAACATAGACTCATTCTTAAAAAAGTACCTAGTTTTATTTTAGACGTTATTTTAGTCTTTCAGCAAAATGCTAGTTCCATTTCCAAGAATTTGAAGTTGTGTGGTAAAAGAGAAACAATTTTTAAATTTCACGGAACAAAAGATGAATAACGGCGTGTCCAAACCCTATATTCTCTCTCGTCGAAAAAAAATGTTCATCGTCACACTAGCGCGAGCGGGAACATTTTGATATGGCCTCCACGTACCATTTACCACGTCCCTGTGTTTCCGTGATGTATTTTTGTAACATATTAACCGATTCGAATTTTGTTACTACATATTTGGAATCGACGTTGGAATCGAATCGGCACTTTATTCGATTTCGACGTGCGTTGTATGTCTACATTCATGGAGACTGAATTCAGTATATTCACACGTTATCAACGATAGTCGAATGTTAGAAAAAGGATAAAACTAAAAAATCGGATAAACCAAGTATACCTACTTGTAGCTTAAAAAGGAAAAAGCGAACGTTTATAATGCTGTATTGACGAGTGACTATTATCGTTTACTGACGCCATTGTTACCTGGTTTAATAAATTTTTGAGTATAGTAAACATTTAGGTATAACACATAGTAAATACCGTTCTGCTTTTATATCTACATCTAAAATACATACACATTAATCAGCGCTCAGTTTGGATATTAGTAATGAGCCTAGTTGCCAGAGATAGTGATTAGCTGGTTAGTATTGAGCTTGCGCCTTTAATAGCTGCAATGAACAATATCAGGCACGTAGGTTTAGTGGTAGAATATTAAAATGGTATTTTAAAATATAATTATTTTCGTTTAGTTTCCAATTATTTTTAATAATAATAATAAACAGGAAGTTACACAACGAGTTTTAGAAATCAATTAGACAGCAAAGAGCTAGTTAGTAAAATACTTCCATTCAAAACAGTAAGCAAATTAAAACCATGTACATTACATTATACAGGGTGTCCCACGCCTATGCCACATGGAGGAAAATTACTTTAAATATTTGAGATAGGAAGTTTTGTTTCATGGAAAATTAAAATAACATGGTGAACTTTTACATTTATGTTTAGGAAAAGAATTAATTAGAATTACTTTTGGTGTCGATTTTCATAGATAGCTTTGATTATTTAATAATAAGTACTTTTTTACACTGTTTTCCTTGTAAGTGCATGATAAGTGCAATAAAATTCTATTTGAATGCATCTTTGCTATGAGCTAGTCAGTAGGCGAATTTGAAAAATGTTAAAATATTACGGTATTCCTTTAATTTAGGATACCATGTTACTTAGAGGGAATTAATGCTGACAATTAACCCTTTCAATCAACATCATAAAAATACCAGGATGTTCATTTTTTCACATTTGGTGGGTTCGATTCCCAGATGAAGCAAGCAACTTTTTCAAAATCTTTGAATGCAGTATTACTTAATTTTAAAAATAAAGTGAAGTCTCCTTGAAGCAAAACATCCTATCTCCAATATTTAAAGTACTTTCCCTCCATGTGGCATAGCCGTGGAACAACCTGTATAGTACCAACATAATTGTTTATCAGAAGACAGTCTTTGTTTTCATGTGGGTAATCCTCATAGATGTCCTCCGCCTCGCAGGGGTAGGTAGAGGGGACTGTCAGTCTCTTACTGACTAAAACCTACACCGTGTTCCTCCAACTACCTGTGGCTGGGGGGGGCGGGAGCCACTCGCCTATTCATTCGCACCTCTGTCATATATTTAGAAACGGTCCCCGTCACCCTCTGCAGCCGTCACCCTACGACAACAGTTCCTCCACAGAGGAGCGCGAAACACGGCGCGCCGCCATCTTAGGCCTGTTTCTCTAGGCGACGAACTCCGCAAGTCCGCTGCTCGCCGTCCACACCCTACGATGGCCAGATATTATGAGAATACAGACCTAGCTGGCATTAACATTATAAATCTAGTGTAAATTGACACTAATTGCTAAAGCTTTAGGCAAATTAACAATAAATAATTTACAACTCAATTAAAATTTAACGACGTACCGAAAAGCATCCTTCATTGGCAATAATTTCATTTAAATTGTGGACAAAACAAACACCGTTTATACTCGCCAACTTGTAACTACCAGCCAACAATGTCTATGAATTAACAATCAACTAGGGTCGGGAAATTGGGAGCGTTTTGGACAAATTGCGTATGCGTAAGCTGAGAACCATTCTCTCTGAGAAACTAGTTCGCACCATAGGTATTCCAAATGCCTTAGGTTCAATGCAGTACGAAATAGTTCGGGTGTAGTATATTTCAAGACAATTGTGTGAATTTTGTGTACAATGTGGAATTTGAGGGCTTTGTAATGTAACTAATTTATAGCTTTACATGTGAATAATAGAGTTATTAGGGGATTAGTTATTGTTGTATTTTACCATGATTAAGATTCAATCGAAAACTGTAATTTCTTTTTAGAAGTGGAATTGTTAAAACATATAGCAATAACTAAAGCTAATGTGGCAAAAAAATTTATAACATCAGTCATACTTCCTCTTTGGCCTACTGCTGGATAAAGCGTCTCTTGTCCGCTGTAATTTTTACCCATAAGATTGTAATTACGAACAAGAAACGTTAACCACAATTAAAAATGCATATAATCAATCAAAACCAGTCTCCTAAATACTTCTCTACCTACTTTCACTCTCGAATTAATGCTTCCTGATTAATTATTCCGGAATAAAATTTATCAAACCCGCTAGCCCAACCAAAGGGTGCAATTTTTTATGAAGATTTCTCCAACTTTTTTCATTAAATTTCTTGAAGTATTTGCAAAGTTCCATTCGTTTTTAACGCTGGAAAAAATCTCCTCACTTTTTCACTCCCATAATGTTGACCGAAATTCTTATCGGAATACCTAAAGGTAACCGCATATAAAGTCAAATTTTCATTTCTTTGGTGTTACGTCTCTGACAACCGAGGAGAAATGTTTAAATCCTTAGTGATCATTTTAATGAGGGAATCACATAGACTTAAAATCATAAGCCTACTGAAAATAAGATTAACAATTTCGATGTTTGTATTTTCGCATAATGATGATAATTTTTGTTTACATTAAAGTCACATTAGGCTTTAAAGTTGGCATTTATAATCACAGCTATACTAGCATGATTTTTTTCTTTCCAAAATGGAAAAAAAAACCTGTAAAAAAATATTGTAATTATAGTAATAGGTACTATACTACCAATAGAGTCTAAGTATACCACTACAACGTCTAAATCACGGTAAACGGCCTAAAAAAGCTTTCTCAAAATTACATTACGCAACACTTACAAAAGCAAACGAAAAAAAAACAAAAAAAAAGTATTCTCCAACAATGGCAACAATAGCTACAAGATCCGCTTACTCAATACAGATTGGTTGGTGAAAACGCTTGTGTTGTTGCGTGCTCCCATCCCATTAAGATAAGCCAACCAAAACGAGACGCGTGGCTTACGATTAATGACGGGAAACAAAATGCTGTCTGCAATCCTGTTATGTTTGAATGGACCAAACATAACAACCACAATGGGGTGCCCACGGATAATAATGAAATGAATGTACGGGAAACCGCACAAATCATGAAGGCCGCTGATTATGCATTTTCCAAGCCCGACAGCGACGAAAATAAACATTTGTACAGCGCATAATAACCAATCAGTTATGTTGGAAAACATGAAGATTATTATAAATGCACAGAGTTAAAACAGGGTTACGCCGTTATAAATATTTTAGAGAACAAAGACAACACAATTAATGTTGCTATAAACTTAACCAAACAATGTGTCAGTAAACATTGTCGACAATGTATGGGACCACATAATGCTGATATATTTGAAGTACTGGAACACGCAGTAAAACCTTTGTATAAAACAAAACTATTTCTCAGTCTCCTCCTAAGATTAAAGTAAAGCACCGTTCAGACCAATGGAGTAATTCCGTGGGACTAAGCAATTATGACAGTCATTTGACAATTATGATTCGCGATCTAGATTCTAAACAAACTAATAGGAGCGATAAACTGGTACCTTTACAATTACTGTGAAACTTAAATCACTGTGTGGCTACAAAGGCAGCGAACGTAGTAGATACAGACGTTTAATAGTTTTGAGATGAGTACATACATGTATTTGGATATATGTATGTTCACGTCATTGCACTGCAATTAAGGACATCGTAGTGTCCTACAAACCCCAAGCCACAACCGCTAGTTAACGATAAACATACAGAATCTCTATAAGGGATTACAGGTATAGCTACCACGTCTGTACATCAATCGACCTCAAAGTTAACCAATGCTATGCCCGCTTACCTACAACAATAGTGAGGTGTATACACCGCGGTCAGTGACTGAGATAGTACTTTAAAGCTCTTGGCACCTTCAAGCCTTCTATCATGCAAATATGTACGGCAGTCGTAGTCACCGATACTCGAAAGCATAATCTTATATCTAGTTTGACTTTCAGACATCCATAGATTAAGTTCCTTGGGTTGTATATGTAGAATAATTGGACAAATCAAATCTTTGTCAAAATCCTAGAATGATTGCATAGGGCCGAATATTAAGAATCTAAGAAAGAATCAACGGGGACTTGATACACTTGCTTTGCTAGCCCCCATCGTACCCTTTGAACTAACCTATCCACATCGGAGTGCCCCACGTTCAAAAAGGGATTTTTTAATGATCCTGATAATACTCGTATAATTACGATTCTTTGATTCCAAATCCTTTGCAATCTTCCGATTTTTGCAGATTTGATTTGTCCGATTATCCTACGACACCTTGGGACACATACAATAAAACGTCATTCTAGTGATTCAAATTAAAGCCATAGACAACGGATCATTCAGATAGTATATATGTATAGGTACCGTACCGGCATTAAAGATGATCACAGATCGCGCATGTACATTTTTGGCCCAATAGGCAATAGACAGTTGACAATCCGTAATAGAAAATAGTCCAACGAGCATCGACTGACGACCCAATCGCGTGCAGCCTCGGCACCCCCCGTCTTCTTCATTCCGCCAAAGAGACCGAAAAACTAGCTAATGCGCAGGTGACGCTTGTGATCATAACTGACGCCGGCGCCGCTAGTTATACCTACGTCTTTATTATTTGGGTACCAGACACGCATTTAAAAATCTTAAAGAAGGTAAACGATGCCAATAATATAGGCATTTCTACGTTATAAGCTTTCATTAATCCCAGTGAGAAACGAAGTAAGCTACGAAACGTTGTATCACGTTTTTTGTAAATATTGAATTCTCATAAAGTGTAATTCTTACGTTTGTTGAGAAAAATATCGTACAGACTGATGATGTGAAAAGTTAATATATTTTTGAAACGCTGAACACGTATACGATATAAAATTGTAATAGGTTTCTTATCTATAGGCTCGCTATCAACTAAAGTTTTATAGTGCAAATTAAAGTCGCCCATTGTTGACTAGTTCATGTCGCTCGATAAGTCTAGATTGCGTAAATCTTTTAGTAGAGCATAATACCTAATATTTGAACAATAATACAGACAGTAACAAAATGATACATAGATACACAATAATACTGTTTGTTTAGATCTGTCCCTAGTCATGCTGGATTAGAGATTGTCGTCGATTTATCGTCGTGTCTGATCCAGTCGTTCAATGAAACTGTAATAGATCTGTTCGCGCTAGTAAATCACTATGTATAAAGAGAATGTTACACAGAACGAGAGCGACAAAGGGGCAGTATGTTGGTATTAAAAAAATAGTACTTTTAGGGAACGATGTTTTGTCCATGATAAAATAAAAGATCAGATAAAAGAAGTTTACAATTTTTTTTTATTAACTCTATAAAATCTACCGTATTTCCCGACCTTACAACAACTCGTTCTCCCCATAATTTCCGCATCTAGTTACACCCGCATATTTCAAAGCCCTATAGGGATTTGGTGTACAAACAAAATTTTAATCATTATTAAAACGGACGACAGAATGTCTCCCTCGACGTGCGATAAAACGCTTTGATGGCATCAAGAATGCCTGCGACGATTACCTATTCCCTAAGCGATTCGACGCGAACTGAAAATATAAGCCGCGAGGATATTATTTCCCTTATTCTAAAGACATTTGCCTATCTTCATTATTGTTTTATTTTAATTGCACTGCTTTCGTTATGATTAAGTAAGTACTTCTATTCCTTTAATCGTACTGTGTAGGTACGTTTTGCTTTATACATTTAGTGTGTTGAAATTTTAACGTATAGGTAGATACTTAGGTCTGTACCTAAGTACCTACCTATACGCTGAAGTTCCAAGTGTTCAATTGTTTATAAGTAACTTGGAACATACGTTTTCCGTAATTATATAGTTAATAGGTACAACCATAGTAGGTACATCAGTAATCATAAAAAAACAATAAACATCATTATACGTCTCATTCAATTAAATTATAAATTAATCAATAACAGATTCAAATAATTGAAAAAGTGGGTGGAAACATAACGACACACAATGAACACAATTATTGTTGTGCACAAAAACAGTAACGCTTTCTTTCCAATTAAAATGCAAATTCAGACAAATAATTCAGAAAGGGAACTTTTTGTACCCTCATTAACAAAAACCCCCTTTTTATGTGGGAACTGTGGTGCAAATGTTGAATGTATGTACGTAATTGGCTTTATATAACGGCTTGTTGAATTAATATCTAGGATAAAGATATAATTTATGACGAAGAAAAGGTCCATGTTCAGTTAAATTGATAATTTATTTCTTTTGAATTGTCCAGCTGAGAACACTTCATTACCCACGGTCCGTAATATTATTTCTCACAAATTTTACAAGTAAGAGGAAAATGAGACATTTTATCTTTATCGGCAGTTAAATCGTATCGTTAAAACCTATTAAGAATTAAGTAGGCATATTCTTAATAATCTTATGAAATATAATATTATGTTTCCACAGGATCCGTATATAGCAATTGTACAAAACTGAATATTGTTTATCACTTACTCTTTTTGCAACAAACCACTTCATGTCATAAATCTCATAACTACATACGTCTAATTTTTGTAAATAGTAAGTAATCACCAGAATTAATTTAAAACAAACATCATAACTTTTAATCACAATTAATTCAAAATATTATTCTTGGGAGATAATGATGATGATCTTATTATTATGCGTGAGATACAACTTCAAAGCGCAGTCGACATCAATTTACTATTAAATAGTTTTGACAAAGGCAAACTGACAATTTAAACCTTCAGAATGATTTAATTTCCTCGTAACATCTTCGGCGAAAACGCAAATATAAATTGAATTTCTTGTTTCCTGTGCCCTCTGAATATTCCCAAAGCAGATTTCATTTAACGGAATGTTGAGACCAAATCGGAATGAACAAGGAGAAATCGTTTTACATGCAAACTTGAATGACCAAGGAATTCGTTTCCCTGATCGAAGAGACTGCCTCTTTGGCCTAGAGGTCTAGAGACTGCCAGTTCAATTCGTAGGTCGGGGAAAAAATTATTGGGGTTTTTCTATTAAGAAATTCTCGCTTATAATCGAAATTGAAATGTGTACTACTGCTTACCCTTTCGATAAATACAGGCGTAATTTTGTGTTATCAACAATGTTAGGAGTAAATAGTACAATTTAGCATCAATGATCTTAAAAGTTATTAGTATGGACAGAATGGACACGTCTCTGAGATTCCGAGAAAAAATCAATGGGATATACATATCTTAACTTTAAAGCATTTGAAATGCTTATTTTTGTCACATTTGAGATTTTTGGTCTAACACAGTAAACAACAATATGGTGGCAAGCTTAGCTCCATTCGTAAGAAACTCGTAAAAATGCTTATTTTAAATATGACAACGTATAACAACATTTTTAAATAAAATATGTCCAATGTAACCAGTTCTTAGCAAACAGTATTTTGTATGGCGTGCTCATATTAAGTAAGAGTCATGAAGTTCCGCAAAATCGCACTTCCTGTTCCAAATGTCTCAAAGAGTCTTTGATGTGTTAGTTCTCTACATAAAGTCTTTAAACAGATTTTAAAGACTTTATGTTATTCATTTCTTCATGTTTATTTTATTATACACAGAGCTCTCGTTTATGCGAACACTTAATTATTTATTGTCATTTTTCAGTACAAGTATCTGTAAATTGTGCTAACGGTATGCCAAAGTAGGTACACCAGTTTTTTTTATTAAAAACACTTAAAAGAATTCAACGGCTTTGTATGATCATTTGGACCTTAAGCCATAAGCTTTAAATGATCAAACTTCTGGCCGTAACATAACCTTGAGCTACTTCATACAACACAAAAAACTCGCTCTGTTTTAATATAAATAAAGTTGAGATTAGCTTGACCGTATTTGCGAGAGTCCAAAGCCGTATTGCCGCACGTACCCACAGTGGCGTTAAATTTTGATTGCGCAAAACATTAAAAAAACAAAGTTATTATTAGGTATTATATTTGGGGAGGAACAACTTTTATTTTACAGCTTTACAGTCTCATATAAAACGGGTGCACGATGCGATCACAATTAAAAAGAAAAAGTATGAGCATTCCTGTTTCATTGTACCCAGTAATAACGGAATTGCTTTTCAATAAGTATATTTGTTTTTAAACTTTTTTACGTGTAATTACTACGGCGAACTTTCGATTGTATTGGTATTTCCGTTGAAACTGATCAGACTGTGTGGGCTGACTCTTCCCGTGGGTGTCGTCAGAGATTTTATGAGATGGGTTGGGCTGCAGCCAACATACATCAGGTCTGATGATTGTGATCTTTATTGTGGGCTCGTAGTCCGTAAGAGAGGATAAATAAAATAAAATTTCGATATGTTGTGTTAACAAACAAGTTTTCAACTTCTCTTTAAATGGCATTTTGGCAACAATACAAAGCAAAATTTAATAACAAAGTCGGTTGTTAAAAAAAATCAGAATACTTTTTTCCAGCATCTATCCATCAATAAAATGCTAGAACATTTGATTGATCAATTCATCTAATGTTCTTTCTCAACACATTCGTTCTTTCTAGACAAATTGTTCCCAAACGCTAACCAAAGCCGGTATCATTGTAAAATTGAGCGTGAATTATAATACACCCAACTCGCACATTCACCAGCTCGGAATCCGTCCATTTTATCTTGCTCTTGAGGTTTTCCTGACAAATGAGATATCCGGGACGACCCTAACGAAAATATCCTTGGGTTTTCTACCACATAGCCGCCTCTTACATACATTTAGATTTATATGAACATTATATCATGTAATCGTGCCAAAACTTTGTGTTATTTTTCTCCTTTTGGTCAAGATATTACATTGTAACTATATTTTGTATCTTAAATCCAGATTTTTATTTCAACGCCCGAGGAGGGTAGTGAACCCATATCTCTCATATGAAGTACTTAAATCCAGTCGCAAAACATCAATAACCCGTTTATAGTCACTTGCGCGCTACCACATGAAAACTTATGTCTAAGTTATTGTATAATATTGTGCTATCGTAGTAGCAGAAAATATGTTTTAGGACGGAAATTTTGCTCGAAAGCAATGAGCTAGGCGACCAAGTCTTAAAACTTTTTTATTTTCTATTGACATAAAAAAACTTGTGCTTATCATTATTTCATAGTATTTTATGAAGCGTGTATCAAGTCATCATCCTTGAATTCGTATAAACCGGGTGGAGAAAAGTTTAAATAAGTATATAGAAGATGCGAATTTTCCAAAGTTTGCTCAAAAAGATCTGTTGATCCTCAAAAAGATAGATACAAATGTTACGAAGTTGAGTTCCGAAACATAAGTAGAGAGTTATAAGTATGTTTAGTAGAGAGGAAATTGTTGTGTCGTGGTTTTTGTCTCAGAACAGGATAACTTCATTTTGTTGTAAGTACTTTTGGTAGATGGGTAGCGATGTTTAATAACAAATTGGCTTTGGGCTGTGAGACAAAGTAAATAGATACAGAGAGCCGTCTCCATTCAACGCATAAAAAGGCACGCCTACATAGACACGCGTCTTCACACAGCAAATGCAAGCGCACTCGTCGCGACTGGCTTTTGTTTGAGATAGTTTGAGATCGCCGTGCCGTGTACGTACAGAGATCTCGTGTCTACGTGTGCGTGCACGTGTTACCGCTGGTTGTATGGAGCCGGCCTTCTTTATCTATTTATTTTATGAGTAAGTATGATAATTATGTTATCACCATCATTGTTTCGTTGGTAGAGAAGAATGGTGCCACACGGGTCAAATGACACCATGCTTTTACAATGGAACAATTGTGGCTTTAACAGTTCATAATACGTCCCCTTAACACAATGAAAACTGACTTTATAGTTCAATGTACCTAAAACTGCATTCATATCGCACTATATTTTCATACTAATATTATAAAGAGATAGTTTGTATGTATTACGAAGGGTAATCTCTGGAAGTACTGATCCGATTCTGAAAATTCTTTCACTAATATTAAGCTTAAATTATGTCTGAGGCTTCATAATATCTCTAAAAAATGCACTATGACTGTGGACACATGAAGTGTCATGCGGATGAAGTCGTGAGCAAAGTGCTAGCACAGTAAAAATATTAGAGATTAAAACTTACGGACTAATAACAGTAGCTATTAATTAAGCTGACTTCACGTTAAGCTCCTATAGGAGCTTAACGTGAAGTCAACCGAAAAACTCTCGTAACTTAACTATAGTTCTAAATTGATTGTTCTCCAATAAAGCATTATTTAGAACATCACAAAATTTATTACCTTAAAGCAATAAATTAAGCTTTGCCAAAGGTTTGTTTCGCAACATTAGGTCCGAGTACGATGCGTCCGATATTAGCAACATCACTGAACCGAACAACGGAAATGAACACTGGTTGTGTGAGTTGTGTCTTTTGTTTTAACTTCAATTTTATTCTACAGAGTAAGCTTCTATTCTATGCAGTAAGAAACGTTTGTAAACATGGTATCGGATACAATATATATATATCGACACCTGCAATTTAAAACATCGTAACTCACTTTTTAGCGAAATTGAGTTCTATATACTGCCTAACTAATGAAAAAATGCTCTATCGTTTGCGCTCACCCTCGTAGCCCAATTCACTCCCGTTATGATTTTAGCCAGCGTAAAAAAATTGTAACTAGTCATCCACTGACAGTGATAAAAAGGTATCTTTAGTTAGATACACTTACCCGTGGTAAGTTTTAATAATTTTACAAAACAATAATTGTAACTTAATATGCAATTTTTTTATTTTTTTATTTATTTTTTCGGTGAATATAGTTATAATCATACTAAATTGCATTGTATGTCTGAGTTACAATTGTAATTTGGAAAACCGTTTTTCGTGAAATATCATTGTAAGTCACAAAAATATATGAAATACATAAGTAAACAACGTATTAGTCATACTGGAATGTAGATTATACCTTTTTACTTGTATTTACAAAGTTGGAGGTCCCTAGGACTTATAGGAACAGAGTAAGAATTTTTTAAATCTTTGATTCGCTCTACTGAAAAGTAGGGAAAAATGAGTTACGATGTTTGAAATTGCAGGTGTCGATATATAGATACGTGTATCAGATACAAAAAATATTGTATCAGAAACTAGTAATTGCATCGTAAACATTCACGTGTTACGCGATGTACCAATGTTTTAGGTCCGCGATAGAAAACATCTGTCACGCAACAAAATATTCTCTGGTGCGGACGCGTTTGTCCGTTTGTTTATAAATGAATATACACTGGAATAATATTCAAATTAATAAGATTATTGCATATCCACAATTTTTTCTTCTTCCTTTGATTTTTGTAAATAAACAAACGCAGCACCTAACAACACTAACCTAACACTACTTCTTCTGGCGACATGTATGCGACAATAGCAGTTGATGTGGACGGTTTAACCCTCTGAAACATTAGTTTCAGAAACATCCGTGATGTCTCTGAAAATGTGGTATACAGTAGTATACTAGTATCTGAAACATTAATTACTAATAAATACGTGACTTAATGAGATATAATTTTAAAGGTATAAGATTTGGAAGACCAAGTAAAGAACATGATATAGAGGCAAGTTTAACCACAAGCGGTGTCAACAAAACTGTTTAATGATTCAACCAATTTATTTATAAGTAGCTTAAATTTATTCATCTTTTAAACTTAAATAATAATAATTATTATTTCATATTAAACAAAGTTCAGGCATTAAATTATAACGGCTATCAAAAAGGCTTTGATTAGATTGACGAAACTTGGCAATTTTACTGAGCAAAGTTGTTCGCCCGTCGTGCTAAACAAATGGTGATTACCTAAAGTTTAATTGAAAATCCGGGAATCTGTGATGATAAGGGTTTTTATTATACCCCAGGTAAAACATAAACTTTCCAGGTCGTAATTGGAAGGGGCAGTAAAATAAAATGTTATGCTTCGTGAATTCGACTTAAAAAATTTCAACAATAAAACTGTTGACCACTTAATGGTCGGCACTCAATATTTCCTCAAAGGCAGTTATAAACAAAGAGAAATAAAACAAAAAGTTGAGCTAATAAATTAAATAATTAAAAAGCCAGAAAGTTTTTTTAAAGGCACCTAATTTGTGCCTTTTCCATGAAACAAATTAAATTATTAATAAAAGATACTTGACTATTTTGAAGCGCCATATCCTAGTTAAGCTTCGTTTTTATTACTACTATTTAATTTTTATGTATTAAAACTGTCATAATATCTGTATTTCCAAAAGGGTGGGTATTAATGTGGTGGTGTGAACCCTGCAGTTCACGAATGGTGATTGACGTAGCAGAGGACCCATACCTATGCCATTCTTCTTCCCTCTTTAGTTCATTAGCTACAGAATAGTTAATTACCACTTACCAAAGTTGGCGACCTAGGGGGCACTGGACATTTTTAATGCCGTTCTTAATGTAATTTATAGACACAATTGAACAAAAACTACTCCTGAAAATTTTACGGTAGGTACCTAAATATAAGATGCGAACCCAGGACCGAAAATCTGCATTATTATAATATTATATTGTGAGAATTTATATTAAATCTGTTTAATCAAAACACAATCTACTACTCTAATGAAAAAGCCAAACATCCCATTATCATTCGGCGCCCAGTCATACACAGTATTTCATTTTCAATCTGGTTTCGACAGGATGTGTAGACAGACTTTCTTGAGAGCAATTTCGACTCAGACGTCAACACTTGAAGCGATAAAATGCTCGGTTGAAATTCAGGTGCCTCTCTCTCAATTATTTACTTAGGTATATTTTAAGAAGACTTTGCTACTTTTATTTGTATTATTTAAAGTTTTTAACTTTAACGATACCTAATAATTATGCGAAAATAATTATTTTGTATTGAGTGTGAAGCACTGAAAGTTTTAATAGGACTTGTTAATTATTTTTGGGAATTTTGGAATACAATACTTTATTAACGTGTATAGGTATAATTAACGATTCTCTTCTTAAGTACCTATCGACATAAATGCAAATAATGAATCTACAATTTCAATCGATATTTTATGATAAAATTACCTTTTCGGAATGTGTATACATTACTATACCAACTATGTATAATGGCTTGATTGATGATTAATTGGTTTTCTAAGGGCCGATTTTTTTAATGTAAAGTGTAGTGTCCACTAGCAATAAAATTTGCGGAAGTTGACTTGGGCAAGCAACTTCTCCAACGATTTCTCGAACAACAGATCAACTTGCGCGAGCGTTTACACTTTGGAAGTCGCTTGCGCAAGTCAACTTCCGCAAATTTTATTGCGAGTGGACACTTCGCTTAAGAAGGAAATATTTAAAATTTTTGACAGTTTTTCTTTGAATACAAAATCTGGCAAACCTCAATTTTGTTCCCTAGATAAAAAATATCTGACGATGGAAAAATTTGCTCTAAGTTTTTATTACACCTACACACAAACATATGATCATGTCAAAAAAAACACAAATGGCGTAAAACTAAGGATAAAACATCGTACAAAGGCACAATGGACTATTAATTCGCTAATGAAATTTACAGTATTTGGTGGCAAGCGGGACATAGCACAGTCAACTCTAATGGAACAAATGAAAGCGCGCGACAAAGGAAGCAAGAAGCTATGTTTCAGGAGCATAAGTTTACTGGAAGCGCTTAGTTATGCAGCGCGCGGCGTCGCCTCAGCCTTCAGACGAGTAACTTGTGTGGAGTCTTCTAGTTTGCCAACTTATGCACGTGTCCCATCCCGCGTTGAAACAACCACGCCTATTTTAATTCGTTTAGGTATACTCCGCGGTTATTCTTTCATACGTTTTAATGCTCTCGGTTACAAGTGCAATTCATAGTCCCCATACAACGAAAAGGGTTCCGCTCTTAGTGCTTGAGTCCGATTCGCACTTAACCGTTTTTTCTATTACTGTTAAATAAGCCTATTACGATTTCCCTTTTATGTTATTAAATATTTAAGAGATTCCAAAAACAACTGACACAGGCAGGATTCGAACCTGCGACCTCTGCCTATACACCGGGGCAACGCTTCTTTTCCCTTTTATCAACTAAGTAGTACAAAAACAACAATTATTTCCATCCATTTTCACTAGCGCTAATTTCGACGTCACAAAGTAAAGTTCATGATGACGTAAAAAACGTTCAATGGTCTGTGAAATGGTTTCGTTAGTGTCGCAGTGGACGAACAAAGCGGTGATGTGAGTGGCCAACGTTACCACTTGACCTCTTCCGATTCACTGGCGATGTTAATAACACTAATTGGTTTGGCCTGACATAGGATGAGCTCACTCGCGCGTGGTAGATGCGAACAAATCATCTTATGGTCAAAAGATTAATGTTTGGATAGTTTTTGAGGTTCGGAAACCTAATTAAATATATAATATATAATAATTATATATATAACCTATGTAAATAAAATGGTACTTGACTAGTAATAGTATTTTATTACTTACTAGGCACATGTCTTGCAATTTATTTAAGAGCCTTCACTATTTAATACTTACGCACTCATTGTTTGAAAAATTAGCAATCAGATTTTGTTTTTATACTTTAATAAAAAGAACAAAGTTCTTAATATTAATTGAAATTTAGCCTACCCAGCAATCTGATGAAAAAGGACATCATCCACATTTCATACAGTTTTGGTCCAAAAGTAAAAGTGCCGGCCAAATAAAAAAAGTGTTTTATTTTGATAGAACTCGTCCGCCTTAGAATTTCTTTATATGACACCAAAGCTGTAGCATCACTGTACTTGGTATTATTTGAGTTCTAAAAATCCGTCTTTCATACATTTCGAGTAAACTACTAACTGTAACAAATGAAGTTATCTTGCCAGAACATGATGTTATAATATTTTTTTGAACACGATATACTTATTGTCGTATACACTGCATACCCAAAAATACCAGGAGTACCTACCTACAACCAATAGAAAAGTAATGTTGAAACTAGACGTGGGTTATTACTTTTTGGAATTAAAACAATGGCCGGGCCTACAAAAGATAAGCAGGTAGATACAAGAAAAATAGCCTTTAGCCTACCGCCATACAATGCTGTGTTACCCCTCCCCCAACCCCAAACCCTTGCACCGCTCGTTTCGCCGCCCGCGCCTGTTTATTTCCTTAGTACCGAGAGCAACGTTGCCGTCAACTGCCGTGCGTGTACGTTTGTGTGATTTTAGTTTTTATTCGCGCTTGGGGTTTACCAATTAAAACAAGCGAAGAGCTATTATGGCGAACATATCCTCGAAAACGGATCTTTTACAGTTGAGCTTAGCAATGATTTGCCAGGCGAGCACCTGACGGAGTTGCAGGAGCAGGGAAATGATTTGTGGATGATTCATGGGTGATTGCAATCCCGGCATGTAAGAGCAAGACAATATTATACGTATATTGTAGTGGACAAAACGTTATCGGGAAGACAAGCCATCGCTCACTACTACTGTACGTGCGTCATAGGAAAAAGAACTATTGGGTGCTGTTCTCATATAATGTGTATTATATGGTATATGAGCTATGCTCGACATTTACAAAATATAGCTCCACCAGCTTTGGGATTAGAGAATATCATTGTTATGCCAGATGATTTTGATACAATTGTTTAATAATAATATCGATTATGTTATATTAAAATATGTTTATTGAAATAATTCAAAGCTATTATTGTAATACATTACATTAAACACATAAAAATCTAATCTTATTTTATTACAACCCCCCAAACAAACTACGGCCTAAGGTCCATAACAAAACGAAATGTTCTGTTATGGACCCTAGTCCGTAGTTTGTTAGTGTGGTAATTCATTTAAGCGAAAATATTATGGTACCTCATTGTTTTCGTTAGTTAATTTGATTGAAAAATGTATGAAAAATCAGGTTTTTTTAACATGAATACCACCAAGTATATTGGTGCTACAGCTTTGGTGTCATATAAAAAAATGCTAAGGCGAACGAGTTCTTTCAGAATAAAGCACTTTTTTTTATTGGCCGGCACTTTGACATTTGGACCAAAATGGATGATGTCCTTTGTGTTGTAATAATTAAACGTTTAGGGGCAAAGGCTTGACTTATACTTACAAAAGAAGTTGAATTTAGCTGCCTGCATACTTAACTCTTCTGTTGATAGTACCGAGCTACCTACATAACTGCATCAGTACCTACTATTATATACGAGTAGTAACAAACTAAATTCACCTGCAGAAACTACCGTCCTATAATTACGTACCCAGTATAAATGCAGGTTATGGTAATTCGTTTTAAACTTATTTAGTTAGGTACTTGCTGAACGCCACTTTACGGTGCACCGCGGTACCCGCGTTTGTCGCAGCACTTAATTTTCAAAGTAGTTAGCGTTACTTATCTCTAAACTACTGCATTACGTTTCTCGGCTTTACGAGAACTTTCGGGATTATTCATTAGTTTTTTAAGAGTTTCAACGGAAATATTGCTGTCATCACGTTTGTCTGAATATCCATAAACACAACGCGTGCTGTGCAATATAAGGCCACCCATTGCGCAGAAAGCTATTTCGCCTCCCGCCGACTTCATTTTGAACTTATAAAATCAACTCTATTACTCGAAAAATAAAGTAGATTATTGAAGGTCGTTATAATACTCGTAGACTTGTTTAACAGCTACTGAGTGTTCAGTGTGACACACGCAAATTGTAGTGGAAAGTGCTATAATCGTAAATTCCACGTAAATTGGCTTTATTAAACGAGCGTACTTGCTGCAATAATACGAAACACTACATAACGTAATACTTAGGTATGTATTTATGTTCAAAATATGCTATACGAGTATTTGCATCGTTTTTCGTAAACATTCATACAATTTTGCAAGGATTAGTTCAAAACTAACTCTGAAAAGTAAAAGCTAGTGGCGTAAAAGGAACGTACGTTTCGTTTAAGAAAAACGTATAACGTAAACTGAGTCCCATCAATCAATTAGTAAATTCGCTGATTTCAGCCACCGTTCAATCTTAATTTGCTTTAAACGACAAATACAATTCCATGAAAACAATAGAGCAAAAACCAAGATACACTAAAATAAAATGGGTATATAATTCTGTGTTAATCTACAATGAAAATGAGAAGCTTATATTAAAAAATCATTACTTGATAAGAACCTAACTTAATAATCGTATTTGCAGTCAGAGATCTATCAGAAATTTGAATTAACAAATGAATAAATAACATTAATAAGGTCACAACTTATGCAACTTTTAACAATTGCTACAAGTAGTTACAACTTACGCAACATGCAGAAGTAGGTACATACCTACCTAAAAAAATAATAAAGGTAATTATTAAAAAAAATATATATAAAATAAACTACACATTATCCTATGATTTACAGCCAACTATAAGTCTACAATAACGACAGCGTATGTTACATCAAAAGGTCGTGAGAGGTATAAGTGTAGATTTCCCAGGAGTTCATAATACTACTAAAAGTACCTTCACAAGTAAAAACTTGTCTCCCAAAGGACACAAGTTCTTCCCAAATAGATTACGATAGCCTTTGCCAACGAACAATAATATGGTGGCTACTGTTGAAAATATACTTCTTACGCTGGTGTAATGTTTGGTCTGAGAATATTGGACCTTTTTTCTTGTAAATAATAAAGAACTTGCCTAATGTCTGCAAATAAACTGGTTTTGGACTTGAGTCCCCATTGTAATAACGTCAACTTATACAATTGTATTGTTTTCATACTTTTGTATATTTTATTATTTCTAAAGTTATAGCCATGTTACACATCGTTATTAAATTGAAGACTGAGGACTCAAACTCGCGACGTCTGTCGAACCGTGACATCACTCTCTCCACTAAACTATTATCAGTCACAATCGGATTGGCAATTTTTTTTTTTTTTTTTTTAAGGGCCTCTCGCAGTTGGCTTCTAACAGCCGTCACTGCTTAACCGGACATCTGGTGAGGACTTACAAATGCCTCCAGCCAGGCTTAAAACTAAATAAAAAAACTACAAACTAAGCGACCACACGCTAAGGGCACCCCCTACTGGGGTACGGACCTCGGCTTAGGGCGTCGCTGGGGGGAGGACAACTAGAGGGAGGGGCTACTAGCTGGATCGGATTAATATGATTTAGGGACATATTTAAATCTACAGGCTCAGCGCGGGCTGGCTCGAGCAAGGGTCGGTTAGGGGACTGAGTCATACGCGGCGGCGGACTCGGGTCGTGATGGGGACGTCGCGACGGGCCTCGTCGGCGAGGTCGGAATGGCGCCGGTCTGTATTTGTACCTACGCAGAGTGCTGGTCTCCCTGCTGCTCTCTTGCAGTAAGGTGATAGCATCATCGGGAGTATTTAAAGCATGCCTCGGGCGGCGAATTTTGCTAATCTGAGAGGGGGTGTATCGGGCGGCCGATACCACCAGAGGATTCGGGTGGTTCGGGGCAGAGTCAAAGAAGCGCTTGGAGGCGCGTTTCAAGCACTGCTGGATGGTGGGCAGTTTTAAGTCTAAGTGCAGGCGATCATTACGAACGTACCAGGGAGCTCCCGTGGCCTTTCGCATGAACCTGTTTTGGATGATTTGCATCCTATGGATTCGAGATGCCTTGACGTGTGCGAACACAGCGCCAGCATAGGTCATGATAGGGCGTATGCAAGTCACGTAAATGCGCACTTTGTACTTAAGTGCCAACTTGCTACGTGCATTAAGGATGGAGTGGAGGCGACCGAGAGCGAAGGCGGCGCGAGAGCGGACCGTCCTTATGTGCTCGATAAAGTTCAATCTCCTATCGAGGATGATGCCCAGGTATTTGGCTTGCCTATCCCAAGGGATCGGCTTGCCGAACATGGTGATCGGGGAGGGGTTATCAGGAGGAGTGCGCGGTTTGGAAAACAAAACCGCCTGGCTCTTATCGGGGTTTACTTCGATTCTCCATTTCCGAAACCAATCGCCTAGGGCGTTGACCGCGGTCTGTAGATTTCGAGCTATGCTATTGGGGCTGATGCCTGAGTAATAGATGGCCGTGTCGTCAGCAAATAAAGCCAACTGGGCCTTTCCCTTTTTGGGAATGTCGCTTGTGTACAGCGTGAACAGGAGGGGGGACAGCACGGAGCCTTGAGGGACTCCGGCTTTTATGGGATGAGGGGAGGAGAGAGCGCCTCCCTCGATGCGATAGCGGAAGGTGCGATTCGACAAAAAGTCTCGGATGATGTGCACGAGACGATCTGGCACTCCGAGTTCGTACAGCTTGTACAATAAGCCGTTGTGCCAGACTTTGTCGAAGGCTTTTGCCACATCGAAAAATACTATGCCCGTCATCGTTCCATATGTGAAGCCGTGGCTTACATGTTCAACAATACGGTGGACTTGATGAATACAAGAGTGTCTGGGTCGAAACCCAAACTGCTCGTCAGGAAGGAGACTCTTGGATTCTACGTAATCCTTGAGTCTTTTGTAAATTAGCCTCTCGTAGATCTTCCCGAAAACCTTGAGGAGGCTAATGGGGCGATAACTGGAGGGTTCGGATTTGGGCTTACCGGGTTTATGGATGCCTATAACTATGGCGTCTTTCCACGCTTGTGGAAATATATTATTACTTAATGCACCATTGAAGATGGCGGTCATTAGCAGTATGAGGTGGGCGGGGAATAATTTAATCACTTTGTTGGTGATGCCGTCGGAGCCAGGGGCTTTTTTGGGGTTAAGCCCCTTAATGAGATCTTGCACTTCATCAGGGGTGATGGGGGGCAAGGGATTATCGGGGTCGTCTACGGGAGGGAGCGTAGCTCTACGTTCGACTTCAGCGTCTACCCGGGAAAGGTGGGCTTGGTCTACTGGTAGCGTACTAGGCGTGCATTGGGCTTCAAGACTGTCGGCTAGGCATTCAGCTTTGTCTTCGTCGTCGAAGGCGATCGACTTGTCGGGACGTACTAGGGGGGGCATGGAGGTCACCTGTTCGGATTTTAATTTCCTCTGCAAGTGCCAAAAAGCCTGATGGGTCGGTTCGAGTTCGCTCAACATCTTGTCCCAGCGGGCTCCCCGCACTTCTGATATGCGTTTCTTTACAGATCTCTGTAAATAGCGCATATGAGCACGGTTCGCTTCACAGGGAAAAGCGTCATACGCACGGATGGCCGCGTTCTTCTCGGTCAGCAGAGCACGCACATCATCGGGCAGTCTCCAGCGATGGTCGTCCATCGCTGGAACCTGCCTCGAAGAGTCGTCCAAGATGGACTGTACGTGACTGCCGATCGAGAAGGCCGCCGCCTGCGTTTCGTCGACTGTGTTAATAGCGTCGGGGATAGAGTCCAAGTGTACGGACCGGGTGGATTTTAAGCCTTCGCTCAAATTCCCCCAGTCCGTAACGGTCTTGGTAAGATCGGGATCTCTAGGACCCGTGAGAGGGCCTAGTACCATGACAACTGGTCTATGGTCCGAATCGAGCTCTTGTAGCGTCTCAATAGAGCGCAAACCGAGGTTCACGTTCTTAAGAAGCGCTATGTCGAGGACGTCAGGACGGTGGTCTGGGTTGGGAGGGAAATGAGTGGGATTCATCGGAGCGATGATGTCGAAGTGGAGTTGGCCACACATAAGGTGTAAGAGCTTGCCTCTCGTGTTATTCGAGTGGCTATTCCAGGCGATATGTTTGGCGTTAAAGTCGCCCGCTATGATAACGGAGCTACTCAAGCCAAGAAGTGTTTCAAGATCTTTTTTAAGATCGTTGTTATCGGAGGAAGAGGGAGGGAGGTAAGCCGATACTAAAGTGATCGGTTGATGTCCTGTCATGCCTAGTCGACAGATTGAGACCTCTAACTGCAAAAGAGGTGGGGGATCCATAGGTATGCAGTACAGTGACCTTTTGTGGTAGATGAGGGTTCCGCCCTTGTGGCAGCGAATCCTGTCATTGCGTACAACTTGGTAGTTGGCAATTGACGGGTTACGCGTGCTGGGCTTTAGGAAGGTCTCCTGTACGAGGAATATATCAATTTGATGGTCGCGGAGGAAGGTGGCGATCTCATCGCGTTGATTTCTAATACCGTTGGCATTAAAGAAGCCTAAATTAAGGGATCGGGGTTTGACTCTGCACCTTTCTTTTGTACTATCCATACTAAGGGTTGAATCTGAGGTTTTGCAGGGCGACTATGACGTCCTGGTAGCTTTCCCATATTTGCGAAAGTGCAAAAGGGTTGCCTTCGTTGGCGCGTATGGCTTGCGACATTTCACATGCCCTGGGGCTCATGTACACCGACGTCAGCTTAATTATGGGACTAGCCACCGACATGACGTCTGAGACGTTGCAAGCGGGGCGGGTAATGGGGGCGGGGTACGCGGCGGCGACTGGCACGGTTGCGGGGGCAAGCGCGGGCTTGGGAGCGGACGCGGATTTGGGAGCGGACGCGGGTTTAGGAGCGGACGCGGGTTTGGGAGCGGGCGCAGTTTTGGGAGCGGACGCGGGTTTGGGGGCGGACGCGGGTTCGGTGGTGACGGGCGCTACTTGAGCGGTCGCAGGGGGTGACGCGGCGATGGGGGGGACTATCGGCGCGGGGATAGGGGTTGGAGTTGAGGGAGCCACCTGCAAAGCCGGGAAGGCTTGCTGGTGGTTGAGCTGGTTCCACGGAGAGGGTCTCTGTGGACTGAGCCTATTGGGTAACTGTGCCGAGGGAATCGGGACAGTGGGGCTCTCCCTCTTTCGGCGGGCGTTATTGCGCTTGGCCGATTTGCGGGAGGATTTGGGGGCTTTGGGGCAACCACGGTAATTAGCCGGGTGCCCGGATTCGCCGCAGAGCACGCAGCTGGGTGGGCCAAGAGGGCCGCAAAGGGTGCGGTCTTTGGGGCGTTCGCACTGAGAAGTGCCGTGGTCACCCAGGCACTTGACGCACCTGGGCTTCGCAAAGCAGTTCCTCTGCGAGTGACCGTAAAATTGGCAGTTGTGACACTGCGTGACTACACCGTTTTTATATGGTTTTTCAATCGATATGCCTGATAGGTGGCATACGGATTTAACATTGAAGATGGGGTGGTGGCCTTCAACGGGGTCGCACACCACAAGTACCATGTCGAAGGCCTGACGTTCAGGCCCTCCACGGTGCATGCGGTGTACTTCCGCAACGGGAATACCTTGCGACTGAAGGTCGCTAAGTATTGATTCGGAGTCAAACTCCTTGGGGATGCGCTTAATAACCACGCGAACTTGTTTTTCCTCCGGAAGGGAGTAAGTATGAAAGGATATTTGAACTCCTTTCAAGAGTTTTACCAATGATCGATAATCATCGGATGTGGGGACTTGGACCTTAATACCCAGCTGGGTAGCTACGGCCTTTGTGTAGCCAATTGAGCGGCTACTACACATTTTGGACACATCGGTCCATTTTCCCTTATCATGAATATATAAGGGTGGGGGAGGGCGCTCCTTTTTGGAGGACGCTGCAGGAGCGGCGTTAGCCTTAGGGCTGGAAGGGCGGCTGGCCTGGGAAGCGGCCGACGGGAGCGGGGTGGGAGCGCGGGGAGCGTCTGTTTTCTTGGCTTTAGAAGCCTTAGAGGAGGGAGGGGTAGCCCTCTTTCTCTTCCCGTGGGTTACCACTTGGAATCCCTCTTCCTCGGAAGAGGAGGGGTTCGAGTCACTCAGAGAGGGCTCGCTATCAGAATCGGACACAGGGGAGGTGTCCATGGCTTCGGCGGTCTGTACAAAGGATTGCGCAGGTGTGCCGGTTTCGGCGGAATTTGCTTCAACAATGGGATTGTTGGAGACAAAGGGAGCGATTTCCGGAATCGCAGGTACGGGGCGCGGTTGCGTTTCGTTAGAAACGACCATTGTTGTCGCTTCTATTGTCTTTTCGGACAATAGAGGCGTCAACAATCCTACTTCGAAGGAAAGTGCCTCGGTGGAGGCTACCTCTCCTTCGTTGCTAGGGAGGACTGGGCTCGCGGGCCCGGAACTAAAAGCGGGGCTAAATGGAGGATCGGGGGATTCCGGGGCATCCAGTGTTACTGGACCGATGGAGCGGGCTAGCATGGGCCCATACTTCGCTCTAACTGCCGGGAATTCGGCTATGATCTCTCTTAAAATGGAGAGCGCTAGATCGGCGCTCTCCATCTTAGAAAAATTGCTAAAACTACTGAGGGGAACCTAACATTACTCCCGTAGGAGTCCTAAGAACCCTAAATACCTAACTCCCCGGGTGGATGGGCCCGGGGATGTGTAACCCTCCCTGTCGGGTGTAGACAGGGAGGTGAGTACCTATGGTGAGCCCTAAGCTTGTAACCCGTCGCCAGTCTTATTGTGCGAACGGGGCCCTGACCAGTCTAGCGCTAAGGGTGTTAGACAACACCCTAACGACACTAGGTGTGTAGCTGTGAACGAAACCAGAGACTAGGACCGACTAGGAGACCCCCCAAGGCCGGTGGTCTAGCTCCCGACTCCAATTGACTGCCTCACCCTGAAGGGGCTCGGCGGGTGTGATTGGGGCAACACCCCACTCGGTTTCGTTGGCACCGTAAGGTTTCCACCGAGGACCACGAAACTGTGGTTTTTGCCCTGAGGGGGCCTAGGTGAAGCTACACAACGCGGGTAAAGAAACAGTAATCAGCCACCGCCTTGAAAAAGGCAGCTTTTGATTAAATGGTTGTAGTCGGGTGACTACGATGACGTCACGAGCGAGCGTGACGAGAAGGGCGGCTTGACAGCGTCGTAAACAGCGAGCGCGGAGCGACACGTCCGTTCACGGCGAGCGTCAGGCGGCGAAAAAACAATCGGATTGGCAAAATGTTTAACCCCTTTTCAATAGGCCTCTTCAGAGCGTTCTTAACATTGATCTATTTATACATAATAATATAATACAAAATATCGTTTATTGTAGGCATAGTACACCCAAGAAACAGAAAGACAATATTTTAGCACAAAGTAATATAGTCTACATTAATATGATAAAAATAAATTGATTTTAATCGATTTATTTAATATTCTTAGCCGGAATATTGACCTAAAAAGAAATGGTTAGCTGCATACCTATTGTTTATTCACTGTATTTATATATTTTAATATGATACAATGTAAAACGGAATTATTAATAATTTAGTTACTATTTTATTGTACCTGCTTCCCCTCACCCTTTTCTACTGATAGTTGGTATAAAAACACATTATTTTTATTAAATTTTAATTATACCTATCAAACAACCGCTAATATACGGGATTGTGCTAGAATTCCTATAGCAACGTGGCTAGTTATAATATTAGCTTTGACGAAGTTCCGTCTCCAAGGATCGACGTTCAATGTGATGCTTGTGTTGCTGGCAACGGCGACGCCTTGAGCACAATATTAGAAACTTTATTAATTCCCCGATGTCTTCGGCAACTATTCTCCAAAGCTGCTCTGCTAATTGGAGAGCTCCATTGATATTACAATGGGTTAACTTGTAAATGTTTACATATGTATTGTTGGAACACAATGTAAACAGAAGTCCTCAAGCGTCCTTCTCAGACACTCCGCGTGTAAAATACTTTTCCTATTTTTGGTAACAGAAATATCTATGTATAGAACATAATATTGGGTAGCTATTGTAGTAATTTCATAATAGGTAGGTATATAAAATGAATTAAATCTTACGTTAACGACTGTATAGGTAATGAATGTGAAAATGATTCTGTAAAGGAATCCCATACGAAAATCTTGACAAGATTCGTAATAAACATTAAAACGTGTTCTCGCATCACACGAACAACAACAAAGTTAATAACGAACGAGAAAATTTTATTACAAACGCTCACAGACAAACTCCTCGTGTATATATCCGAAATGATCGTGGAAGTGCGCAAACTAAGCCGGATACAGTCACGTGATTCGTCACTGTATGACAGCTCGACACAGAACAAGCAATAACATGTGTTACGTTACATATGCCCGAATTTTATTACGATACAAAGTTACGTGGTTCATGAACATGAAATCCAATCTCATTTCTCATTCCACCCATCAAGTGTAGTCTTATACATATGGGCCATATTCATATCCTCGGAACACAATACATGACCTGAATTCTAGAAAAAAGGTTTGAGGGACAAAAACGATACAAACACGATAAACAAGAAAGAAAAAAATTACTTCCTAAGGACCGCAACGTATCTTATTTGTCTAGGAAAAAAAATCTTAAAGCCTCAGATAAGCCCAAAGTAAAATGGAGATGAAACGGAAGGATATTCGAGATGAAGCCGAGGACGCCATATAAGCTTTAAAATATAGCCGGATACGGGAAAAATCCTTTCACAGGCCAAGTTTGGGACTCGAATGCAAAGAAACTTGGTCAACAAAGTTTCCGAGTGCGGTTTTTATGCTTTTAAGACAAAACTTGGACAAGAAACGCAAAGATATTTTAAAGACGCATATTTTAAAGTTAGCAAACAAAAATGAATGGGGTGAGAAGATTTTATAACACCTTCGCGAAAGTTTGAAAAATATCTAAAATAAGATATTTACGAGTGTTTTTCACGATATACGAGTAAAATGAGGCACCAAAATTACACAATATACTCTTCTAACATAACTTTTGTAAACAAGCATAAGCTTTGTTTGTGAAGCAAGGAAAAAACACTTTAAACGCGACAAAATGTTAAATAACTTTAATTTTGTTTTTCATGAACAAATTCCTGAGCAATAGGTTTTCATAAAGCGGTGTAATGAGAAAATTTATTGGAAACACGTTAAACTTAATGCTTGCGCCAACAAAATGTTCCGAAACGAAATTATTTTTTTTATCTTGCTTTACGTGTTCTAAGTAATATAATATTTTCTTTTAACATTTTACTCCTTTAGTTTTGTTTTCTTGCGTGTTATTAATTGTTCACCTGTTATCGATGAGGATAACTAACAACGACACTATTTTAGAAATATTTGATTTTTTTTCTACTTCTTAATATTCTTACAATATAGGTACATTTTATAATATGCTTCTTTCTGGAATTTACAGAATTAAAGTTTGTCACTTTCGTCTATTGAATCAGATTACAATCAGAATTTGTTTGCATAAAATTTGAATAACAGTAATTAACTGACGTCATTAATATTGCGTTACTCATATAACAGGCTGTAGTGACGTTCTATGATGCTTAATTTATCAATGTGAAAATACTGATACTGAGATCATATTATTATTTAATTAGTTATTCACAACGTTTATTTACAGTAGTAAATAACTCTCGACTTCTAAGGTGGATCCACACATTGCGAGCATGTGCTCCGCACGGCGCACAACGCATGCTTAAAGCATTTGCCGACATACGTTGGCTCGCCCTCGCGCGTGCGGAGCGCATGCCTCGCCACGAATATACAGGTCCACACTTGGCGAGGCATGCGTTGTGCGCCGTGCGGAGCGCATGCCTCGCAATGTGTGGATCCACCTTAAGAGTCGTAGTGTGATTTTAAATAGCTTATACAATTTCTCATGAATCTGGCTATCATATTATACAAAAATATTTTTTTAAATCCGACTGGTAGTTCTAGAGATTAGCGCGTTCATATAATATTGGTATAGATTTATAAGTTAGACAAAAACGTGGAATAACTGAGGAGAGACCTTTATTTTAATGGTATTTTTATACAGAGTGCTGATTAGGTTATTCCAACCATACGCCATTGTAGGTATTTACCATTATGAGCAACCTTTATTGTGGGACCGACCCTGAAAACGCGCAAAAAAAATTTCTGTTCCATACATTTTGTCGATTTATGTGAACACAAGTATCGAACTGCTGTTTTTTTTTTCGCGATTTCGATTTTTCCCATAGTAAAAAGTTGCTTACAATGATCATAATGGTGAGTATAATGGCTCATATCATTAATAATCACTAATTGGCACTTTGTAAGTAAACGTGACAATGATCGGATGTGCAAATTTTTTTTTCAAACACGTGCGCAATTTATTTCTTCCAGTAAACGGCGAAGGTGGAAGTAGTGAGGAAAGCCACGTGTTCGTAATAAAAGCTAAAGGTGCAACGTGGGTAATACCTTGAGAACAATAGCGCCGATAGGTGGCGCTGGTGTCACGTCGGGCGTGCGCCGCTGTGGCGGGGCTCGCGTGACAGACATGATTGATACGATGATTCTCCATTTTCTGGGTTACTTCGCTACTATAAATCGGAAATAGGTACCTATAGTAATTTCGTACTTAAAAATTAATCTGTTGTCAACAAAATACATGCTTAATTCTGTAAAATAACGATATCCTCTTAAACACGTTTTGAGAGCACGAAAAAGTGTTTTCCATTACTTTTACAAATCTTTAGAACTACATCGTTAAGTGACAGAGTCATTAACATAATAAATTATCCCATCGCGATCCGTGTTGCTTAATAAACAATTAAATACATTTGCTACTTCTTGCTCCAGTCTCCCCCAAGACAAAAGCAAATAACCTAGAGTAAAGGGCTCAGACTATTTACGAGCGGCATATTGCGTTATAAAAAATGATAGCGGTTTCTCCCGGAGAAGCCTCGTTTGCTGCTTATCGGCCAGACTGATAACGCCAGACCCGTAAAGGGAAGCGAGTCGACAAGAAATACTTAGTCTTATCTAATATTGACGAAGAAATATTTCATAATCTGTCTGTCACCGAGCTCGATTAGCCTTTTGTTTATCTAACAGAGCTTGCGTTTTTGCCCCGTTTTCCCAGAGACATAAATGTTTCTTACATTTGTGCCCAGACAAAACATATTACAATAGCAGATTCGACGGCTATAGCACCCTCGACTATGTTTTTGCGCTATAAGTACTCATTTTTTATCTCTTTTGTGTGTTTTGAAATAAATCCATTTATAAACATTTATGTCTTAATGAAACATTCACTCTAATGTAGTCGACTGTTCCAAATCCCAAAACTCCTTACTTAAATATTTTATATCCAACATTACTTTAATTAAGGCTTAGTGCAGAACCCCGTGTTTTATTTTAAATTGAATTTTGTTTCAATTGTTCGTACCTATCGTTGGCCACTAATTACTCAAGGGAAGCTAAGAATTATGAGCCTCGAGATAACGATGCTGGAAATTAACACAATTAAACACCGTCTTGAGCGTTTCTATTATATTTACAGGAAACTTATTATTTTTCCTCCACTTAACGTAGTTTCTTCTCTACTTTTTCCCCGATTATTATTACAGCTGATCTGAAAGGCCGGAATTATTTCGGCGAATATAACAGAAGGTATTATGATTGATCACTTCGACATCTTACCTAAAATATTAAGCTTCATCGAATACTGAGCACTCATTCCGGAATTCGTAATTTCGGAAGTCCTCGAATCTTTAAGTACCGATTAAGTTGATAAGGGCTTAACAAGATTGGCAAAATTCGGAAAGAATTTGTAGCCACTGAGTAATCCGAAGTAGGATAATCGGCGCACCATCGAGGCTTATCGTTGATAGCACTTGAACAATACAGATGAAATTCAAACACGCCCCAGTCGATAAGCTGCTCCGCATCTTGATCGCAAATCAGGCACTTACCTCTCACGCCGTGTTCCACCATAAAACATTATATCTTGAGCGACGACAAACTCCAAATCATATTCTACGTTGTATTCTTATATTTACACAGTGTATTTTCTCTCGCGTTTAAGCTAGAGCACGATACATACAGTAAGCCAGTGAAGCGCTTGAAACAGAAGATGGCAGACTTAAGACCACTTTATGCTTTCCACTGAGTGCAACTACGGCATAAAGATACATTTTCACGCTGCTAGAGAACCGAGCATGACCCTTGTTTACTAATAGCTTCTATTATAACATCGCATTAATATTTAATTATCTTAATTACTTTATGTACGGATTAATTAATCCTTTCACGCGTTGTTCATTTAAAATTAGTGCTTTGGAAGATGAAAATGGTTCTAGATTTAATTCAAGAAAGGAGAACTAATTTTTAAGGTTGAATATTGTATTCTTTGGCAAAATTATGAATATTATCATACATGAAATCGCAAAATATATTTTCTCTTTATAGTTATCACAAGCATAAGGAAGTAGAAACAAACCTTGTCATACTATTTATATTTTTATCCCTCTACAAACCAATATCCTTCGGGGTCATAAAACTATTATATTTCCTAATGGTTAATTTCCTTGATACTCCGATATCAACTGACCGGAGAAAATAGTCTTGACCTTTATTATAGTAGATAACTCTACAATAAGTTATATGAGGAATGGAGGTATAAAAACAATCATATTATTTGTGTTCTAAAGAATATTTTCAGAATACTGGCTGGTGAATATTATTATAGTATAACATTATTTTAATATAATTATAGATAGTTTTATATACATTTAAGCGTAAGATTGGCTACTGTAGCTAGGTAATCCTATTTTTATTCAACCTTATTTGACTACTTGTCGAACTAACATTATTTTCAGAAAAGGCATGAGTGATAACCTTAAAAACCTACATTACATTATTACATATAGTTGTTATTTTATGAAATAACGACAATATGTTGCTTTTCGACTTCCACGCGGACGAAGTCTCCGGAACAAATAGTATGAAATATAAAATTTATATAAAAAAAATATTTATTTTACAATCTACAAAAACTTTTATTTTTTTCCTGATTGGAGTGAGTTTCCCGTGATTTATTTGAAACTTCAATTTATTTTCAGCTTAAACAGCAAACTATATTGTTTCTCTCTTGGTGTTTGTTGAAGAAATTAAAATGATTACGAGGCAGGCCTGTGGGATATCGCTCGGGTGTACGAAGTAGGCCGGAGACCTTTGCGTTTGTTCTTGCGGCATGATCGGACTTTGATCGCAATATTTTACCGGTTCGGTCCTGCCGGTTTTGTTCCGGTTCGCTTGAGGCTTCCACGCTCCGGAGAATTTAATAATTCCTCAAAATCCTGCAAGTGATGTTTCGAGGTTCGGATTTAAGATAGACGTCTCTGCTTTAAACTTTTAAGTTTGTTTTTAAGTTATATTGCTTTTTGTAATTGGATTTTGCAGGTGTTTTTAAGCTATATTTTAGCCCACTGGCTTGTACGTTCTCACTCTTCGCTACGATGCCATCCGAAATGTCCAATGCCAGCAAGAAATAATCGTTCCTCCTCATTGCGTAACTAAATAACGCCTGGTGATCTTTTTTTACTATTGCTATAAATATTTATAGGTATGTTCTACGTATTTGTAAGATACAAGGGACAAATTGAACTAAACTATGAGAAATTTAAAAAATCATAACAATAACCTTTTCATGTTATAAAATGTTTAAATTTCATAAATACATACAGATAAATTCAATATTTTGTTACATTCCAGGTGGTACATTGTCATATTCTCATTGCTTTATTATCTGCCAAACATAAAGAGATACTCCTGTCTATTTTCAAACTGTAACAATACATGGATCCTCAGAAACTGCACAATATTACAAAGGGATAGCAATACATTGGGGATGATACAATACAACAAAAATGCAATTTTGATACAAACCCACACAATAGGTACACTAGAACCTTGTTATCAATATCAGTCGGCATTGGGAAGAAAATGTCCCCTTATTGCCGTGTCTTTCACGAACGAAATGAGGGAATGTCTTTGAAATATTTTTTGGGAAGGAAATTGTGAAAAACCTTTTTTGTTCAAACACTAATGAGCTCCTAACACGACAGATCAAGAGGGCAGACAACTGTGTTGGTGTGATGCTGAAAAAAATCAAAGGAAAATAAAAAAACAAATTCATAGGTAAGATTTCAAAGCCTTAATTATTTACATCTTTAAGATTGTTTATTATAGACGCTTTCTATAATAATAATTATGTTGTACAACTTTTATAACAATGCAAAATTAAATAATGGACTTTATACCAATACAAGAGAAGTACCTAGTACCAAAATTGTGGCAACATTTATCAATGGTGGCACAATAGAGGTGACCATACAATTTTAATTGATGATAGTGCTAGGGGCACTGCTGGACAATACACTGTCATCGAGAATACTTCCTTATACACTACGCTTAGCAAGACGACATACACAAGCGAATATACACATTTGTTGTTACTGTATTACGTAGACAGATGATCCAGACGATCCGTTTTACTTAATATGCTCGATTTACTCTTTGTCAGCCACACGAGAAATAGAACAAAAATATTCTTTGTGAACCTGTAACCTGCAAATTGCAGTAGTTCAAGACTAAGCTCTGATATTTATACAAAAAAGATATTTCGTTAGGAGCTGTTGTACCGACATGACGTGTGTTAGGAAACAACAAGCCTTCTTTATTCATCTTAGACCGCATTATCGCTCAACATCTGGCCAGATAGCGGTCAAACGCAAGCCTATTAAAAAAAAAAAAAAATACATTTAAGTACATTTACTTTTATTTCTACAGTTACTTTTACAGTTCTTGCATTACGAAAAACAAGGCTAAATTTTTACGTGACTTTTATATTGTCTCTCTTCAAAATTAAGCTAGTTTCATTCCACTGTCTAAATTTTATTACATTGCTGTATTTATTGCTAACATAATTTCAGTACGGTATACCTAATTGTAGGCGTACAACTAAAACTAATTATGCTCAACTCGTTATTAAACAGAACAAGGAGGTCCAAAGGGTGTCGTGCCATGAATTATTTATTCGATGAAAATGCTCTTGAGTAGTGAACAACTTGTTACCACTCCAGCAATAATCTTCATTTGTAATATTCGCAAGAACATATTTATTTCGTACCTAACTTATCAATATTGTAAATTAGAGTTGCTGAATCTTATTTATCGGTTCAGTTAAAAGGTTTATTTTCTACATGTTTTGTCACCTATAGCGAAGGTTGCGGGAATCCGCTGGATATGGCAAATGCCGTCGTTCTGGAGACGCTTAATGAAGGCATAATGTCCGCGGCAGTCTTTTGGCTCATATGATAATGATGGTGATGATAAATTCATCACCAGGGTCTCGCTACACACTGGCCACCCGCAACAGCAACAAAATACCGCCACAAACGCCGCCATACTGTGTACGGGGAAGCGAAACGCATAAGAATTTGTCACAACCGTGTGCGGTGAATTCATTTAAAATGTATAAAAACTGCAGTCCGTAGGTCGTTGGCGACATATTGTGGCTGTCGCAAGTGGCCTGTGTGCGGCGAGGCTAAAATATCATATTCGGCGAAAGTGTCATAATTAATGCCTAGACAGGCGATCGATAGTAGCGCATTGAAGGCATATTCGGAATATTTTTTTACAAATAAACATTAATACGAATTAGATTTTGATAGCAGAATAATAATAACAAAAATTATTATACTCATTTTAAATACAATCACAAAAAAACGCATTCGTAAAAAATAACTGCAAGGGAAAAAAATCTTAAATACGAGTATAATAAGAAACGCGATCTTCCCAGAAATGAATAATCATAAGCATATTATTTTCCCTTAAAACCATCTATTTATATTAATATAAGCCGTCAGAAGGATGTCCCGCGATTCCATTTGTCTCTAGTAATTAAACGTATAGCAGGAGCCCTCCATATTGGCGAGATAATATGATTAAATTTAATTAACGTAATTAAGCATATTAGAGGCAAATTAATGAGCTGAAATATTGTTATTATTATGTGTTGTGTATTTTATACGAGACGTGTTCACTTTGTGTAGCCTCATGGGATTTATTATGAACATAACCACTACGACTGAAATGTGTTTATGAATTAACATTTTAATTGTGTGTCTGTCGTACTGAACTAAAGGTCCTATCACATTAGCGCTGCGTTGCTTGACGCGACGCGGTGCCGCCTGGCGGGACTAAATATTCTTTATATTAGATTATAGCGACATCTGCCTACAACAGCGAAGACTACCTACATAGCTAAACAGCTAACAGTGACAACATTGCAAATGTCACTACATGACGGTTAACATCGAATGCCTACATCGCGCAAGCAGAGTTTTCACCCGACATCAACTGTCGGGGCAGTGGCCCGCCAGACCAATATCACCCGGTCTGGTAGGAGGATCCTCCCTTTTCAATGAAGAGACATTCCACCTCGTTCCTCCATTCCCCAAAGATTGCAGTAGATGATGCATGACGCGCCTACGCTGCTTTACAGGGACAGTTAGATGAAAGTAAAACCATTTATGTTCACGTGTAAATCGTAAGAGAGTGATTAGAAAACTAAATGTGTGTTGTTTTCTGCAGTTTGCAGCTGCCTAAGTGCTCTATGTGCCACAGCCAAGAGCTCCACTAGTGTGGTCAAACCTTAAGGCCTTTACAAAAACTTTACAATCTTTTTCACAACAAAGACCTTGTATTGTTAAAGCAAAAAATAAAAGCATATTTTTTTTTAAAGTTAAACAACAAGTTCTGTTCTGAAATCATATCTTTCCTTTGTCTCACAGAAATATTTTACAAGCAGTATTCTATTGTAGTTCATTTTCTTTTTAGTAATATTACTAAGATAATTCGCATGACTCACTAGATCTAGACAAGAGTAAAAATTTTAATAAATAAATTTATATAATGGCCTTAACTCGAAGTAACTGCAACATCTTCTATAGAAAATATTACTACTATTAACTTCTGCAAACGTTTGCTATAAAAATATGATTTATTTGATCTTTCCTTTGCAATCGTCGTCCTCGTGACCCATAAACGGAAGAAGTTTAAATTGTATAATATTAATTATGAAGTGCTCCAACCCTTCCAGAAACGTCCAACACAGGACGTCTCCTAAGCAATTAATTTTTCATAATTACCTATAATAAATTATATTGAGTGGGGAGTTCATTATTATTTATCAAGACTGCAGATTGGCTTCGACAATTCACGACCGTATATTCGCCTTCTAGTGAATACAAAAACATTATCAACCAACATGTTCCAATAGTGTTAGGCAAAAACAACAAACATTTTAAAATTATTCATAAGAACAAATATGTCACGCTGAATTATGCTCTGCAAAGCCAAAGTAAATTAGTTCAAGGAATCTGTATTTCAAATTCTTGATCAATACATAAAGACATAAAGAAAAATAAAACCCGTTCGTAATAGAGCGATTAAATGTCATAATTATATCAATATTATTACTAATACCCATTTTAAATGGGTATTCATAAGAAATATTTTAAAAATACAATTTTAGAATAAAATAAATAACATCAATCTACTGTATTTTATCATCAGAGTCACAAAAACCCTTCTCATGAACATAATCACAAAGAACGAAACATTGCTCACAGTCGTATAAAAGTCTCTCATAGTAATCATTTCCTACAAAAACTCTAATGCAGGGGTGCTTCAGCTTCATGTGTATTATAACAAAAAACGCGACTGTTACTTAACATAACGGGTCGGTTTATGACCTTTCAGCTATCAAGACGATTGCTGTCTGCTCAAGATGCTGACTCGGAACACAAACTGCCAAACTAATATTATAAATGCGAAAGTAATTCTGTCTGTTTAGTTAAGTTTTACTGTTATACCGCTAAACCTATTTTGGTGTTTGGTATTAAGATGACTTAAACCTTGGGGATAGATATAACTTTTTGTTTGGATACATAAAGTAGTTTGTATTGTAAGGTATCTCAGTGTCACGGTACTTCGCACGGGTTCAATCTACCGATGTGGCAACATTTCAAAGCAACGAGATTAGGTTAAAAATTAATTACGTATATTGAAGAAGTTTATACAGAATGAAATTGTGGACAATATCTAGTTCCTTCTTTTTACACGTTTCTTTGCACACGTTTGTTTACTTATATTATTAATCTATTAGAATCTAGATATTGTTTTTTTTTGTTCTGTCTTTGTAAGCAATTAGCCGAGCCAAGAAAGTTTTTTGTCTTCCGTGATGAAAAGTTGTACGTTCTCTTCTAGGTTTTAACTTAGGTTCATGTCTCTATTTTGCTTAAATCGCTATCTTACTCGTGAAGCTGTAAGAAACAGACACATTTCGACACTTGTGATATTCTAAAATATTTTTGGCAGCAATCAACTGGCTGACAGGTTCCTCATTTATCAGGGTTATCGAAGGAGGGTAGTATTCGTAATTTTTTTTAAATCAATTGTTCCATATAAAAGTATCTATAACACTCAATAAAATGTATGGAATAGCAGATTTTTTATTCGTGATTTCAAAGTTGGTCCCGTGGCTAATCGAGTTTGTATCGAAAAACAGACACATTTCGACACTTGTGATATTTTAAAATATTTTTGGCAGCAATAAACTGGCTGACAGGTTCCTCATTTATGAGGGTTATCAAAGGAGGGTAGTATTCAATATATTTTTTTAAATCAATTGTTCCATACAAAAGTATCTATAACACTCAACAAAATGTATGGAACAGCAGATTTTTTATTTGTAATTTCAAGGTTGGTCCTGTAGCTAATCGAGTTAGTATCGAATATTGAATACCCTCGTTCAATATGTCATTCATTTAACCCGTTTCCCAATAAACTGGACATTTATCAGCAAATAATAGGACCCGTGCAAGTCTTCAAATATTTGTGTAAGACCGGGCAATACACAATTACACATTCTCCCAAATATTTCGTGGTAATAAAATACTGCAGTCTCGCAGTAACAACAAAACGTGCAGATATTCATTGATGCAATCACAGTATCGCTATCTGAATATAAAATCGGTTATTGTGGATACGAGTATTCAGTGGTATATTTTAAATCTGTTGTATTTTTTAGGTAAAGAAAGGAAAGCACTCAAAAATAGTATAGATGCCTACATGACATTATTAGCATATTAATCTTAGTGCTTACATCTTCTAAAGGTCACTAGCTAAACGGTTTAATGCTAGAATGAACACCGATACTTAATAAAAGCTAAATAGTAAAAATCAAGAATAAATCTTTCGCATATCCTTCTAACTCCCTCATGTGTGTAGTAAGTCTAAGAATAATCCCTTACTTTAAAACTATTGTGTATCCGCCTTATTTACGATAGACTTAGCCGCGTGAATCGTGCTGGAACGCGCCACTAGAGGTTTTTATACAGACATACTGCTGCACAAAGATACTCTATTTCAATTATGTTATGTACCATACTGAGTGGTAGAAAACAGTAGAGAGGCTAAAGTGAACAGATAATGTACACGTTTTATTTTAGATCTTAATGTTAAGCGTTCACGATAAGAAGCTAAGAAATACAATTTAGCTCAATTCAATTGTGATATATCTCGGTGTTGAGAGAGAGAACGATTTTATTTTAATGTGAGGTTAACGACGCGGCGCGCCCTACCAATATACGTAAATCATGTCTCCATTTTAAAATTATGAGAAAGAAAAGATTTTATTGTTATCGTTTGCGTTGAAACGGTGCAGATAATTATTATACCTTTGCTGTCAAATAATTTGCTTACGTAAGTGCCGCGGTGAGTTCAGAAGACTTTTTGATTAACTATTGGTATCAATGTAAAGGAAAACAGGTACATTGGACAATCTATGCAGTACTAATGTTGTTAATTTTGATAGCCAATAAGAGTTTATGTTTGGCATAAAGATGATAAGTTCTGGCTTACAAGTCAACTGAACCAATACACAGAATTGAGACTGCGACATTAAATAAGGCCTCTCCGCCATGCAATTATCTTGGTTAGTCTAAATAGGCGCGAATATTGTCAGCCCAAAACGCTAGGTTCAAATGAACCGAGCCGGCTAATGTCATACCCAGATCAACCGACAATGTTCATTTATTTGTTCGCGTTATAATGAACTGTCTGAAACTGGGCTGTTAGTGAGAACGACCGTCGCAAACATTTGTAACCCCCACGGGATCACTAATGGGTTCCTGACCCTTTGCGGGGCTTTTTCATAAAACAGTCAAAATGCTCGGTAACGCACGTAAAGCTGAAGATATAAACTTACGGTAAATGTTCTTAGTATACCGCTGGTGTAATGGATTAAGTATCCAGAATTAGGTGTACGTATAAGTAAAACAGGTTGATAAAACTTTTATAGTTTAATGTACGTTTTTATTGAAATGTGTTAGTATTTAAGCCTTTTACAACCTTCCTTTTTTATACAACTTTAAAAAAGGAGGCCGCGATTTTCTCGAAAACCAATGAAACAATTTTGATGATTGATCACCAACATAATCGATATACTTCCAGGAAGATTTTAGTATATAATACATTAGGTAATCATTATTAGGTGCGTAATTAATAATAAATGCGTATAGGTACTATATAAATATAATAGTAATAAATATACTCAATACGTAAAAAGTACCTACTAAAACGTATTTATTAGTTACAAAAAAAATAACCGACTTCAAAAAATTACAAAGTGAAAAATTATTATAATTTTGGAAGTCAGTAGCAAAAAAATGTGATTTGATTTGGCTTTTATTTATGAATAAAAATCGAATTCATTGTGAAGTTAGGTTATCCGGTATTTGAATATTATTTTAACTAGAAAGAAATTTATATTTATTTATTTAGCACAACAGTAGATGAAAAATCAGAATAATTATTATTTGCTACATCGGCATCGTTCTATGAATGCGCGCTACGATGAAAGAGCTGCTACGGCTTCGGTGGTTACGGTCGTAGCAATCGTAGCAAACAGTCGTAGCACATTACCGATCGTTCACTTTGCTGCCAGCTCAGTTTGTCCTACGTTTTTCTAAGTTTACCTACCACAGTAATTAGAGCTTATTCCCTTTGTTTGACAACAACACCGTTTTAACGTGATACCAGTCCTTGTAAAAATAGTAACATCAAAACAATTACTTTTCCACTCACAGTTTTCCCTATATCTTATCTATTCCAGTTTAACTCCAACTGTCGTCGTAATAGGTTTGCATATCGCACACATCACTGGCTCTTCCCGGTCAGTTCATCCCATCAGAATGCAATCGGCGCGCGGCGTACGTTCAGCTCCGTGAAAAATTGACATTCTTCTTCCAACTACGGCCGACTGCGAAGCTAAAAGGAAGTGATTTGATTTATGCAGTATGAACTTTGGCCTGTAGGAATACTTTGTACCATTATACTCAGGCTTTTAGTAGTTTAAAGAATGAAGCTAAGGAGCATAATTGATTGAATTTTTTTTTTTTAGGTTTTGATGAAAAAAAAAACATCACATATTTTTGTGGAATATTTAAGATAGAAAAAGATTTATTATATGTAATCGCATAATTAACGTTACGATAATACATAATGACGCTTTCAATATATTTCAAACTGTAAAGTCAAAACAAAAATGCGGCAGTGATGCATGCACGAGCATGTATAGTATTTCAAAATGAAACGTTTGTAAAAGTCAGCTCCAGGTCAGTGAGTAATTGAGTTGCTGTAATGACGAAGCACTTTTTGTGCCGCTTGTTTGTATCCTTTAACATACAATAAATATATATCTATACTTAATATAAGGTTTAGGTTTAAGCCTACGCAAAACCGTAGCAAAACTATGTACATAAACCACTCACTTTTTATGCCAACTCACTAAGACTTCCCAATCACGACCGAACTCCACCAAAACGAAAACGAAAATCATCCGATTCTATTTTCGATCCATCCCTGCCGTCCTTCCTATGCAAGTTCGATAAATAATTTAATGGCAGTACGCCCGTCCACAGGGCTGTCACTGACAGCGCCGCACTCATTTGTCAACGGCGTGATATAACAGGTTAGCAGACTGCCGGCCATTTGCATGCCCCTATCTACGAAGTTAGCTTCGTAACGTTGGTATCACATTTTGTAACTAACTTGGTAATGGGTGACACTGGCGCTGTTCGTATAATACTGCTATTAATTTCATTGTCTGGTTAGTTCGCGAAGTTGTGGTAAATGCAGTGCATGCTCGTCTTACAACTTTATTTTTAATGGAATTCAGTAATAGTTTGTTAAGTTGCACAGAAAAATAGAAGTTTTAAAACGTGATAATAACATTAGTGACTTTAAAAAAACCTATTCAATGCAAAAGTATCGTTATAATAGATCCGTATCCCTGAACAATATAAAAACCACACACGAAACGAAAAATCTAAACTCACTGACCTGAAAACACAGCTCAATTCTCAAACGGTCAATCAAGAATGTTCTTTTTAGGTATTCAATCGGTCGCAATTACCCCAAAACGCGAAACGAAATCAGACCGGGTTAAAAACCAACAAAATGTAAAAATGAAAATGTAAAAGATCGTGATTGATGGGTTTGTTTTACCTCATTCGTCCACATTCGATTGCGACACGCGAATCTATTTCAGTAACTGGCGTGTATTTTAATCTGATTTTCCGGATGAGTTCAAATGAAAAGCGGAATGCTGCGGGATCATAGTCTTTAAAAATATGCGCATATACGGAATCGAATATTGGTGTATCAAAGTCAATTTTGAACGGTTGCCGGTTGGCGTTTTAAGATTGGCGTTTGAAGTGAGCCCGCATAATCTTTTTTGAATAGACAGTTTGATGTGGTTGAATTGGTTTGAAAAGATTTTTTTACGTGATAAACAGCTAAAGTTGCGATTAACGATAATGGCAAATTTAATATTTACATTACAGGATGTCATGTCCGTGAACGGGCGCTGTCAGTCGGTACTGATCATCTCTTAACTGCTCAAGCAATATTTTGACATTTTACAGGTTCAAATGATTTTTATTTTATTTTGGTACCTCCCTTTGATTTTTTTTTTGTCCTAAGGGCTTTTTAAAATATCTCACATTGTTCTCACATATTAGGGCATAAATGTAAACAAAGAAATTGTATATTTGAATTAGTTGAAAAAGAGTAACCATGGAGTTTCTTGTCCGTTCTTCTCCATAGGAATCTACGTTTTGGAACGGACAACTAGCTTCAACTAACGGACAAACTGATTGACAACTATTGCTTGACTATTCAAAAGTGCCTGTAAATGGTCTAATTGAAATAAATCATTAATGCCCGGTTCCTATATTTGATTTTAGTTACGAATAGTAGTTTTTTATACGAGCCGTAAACTAAAACCGTTCCTATAAAAAACGACTCGTTATGCAACTTACTGACGGCTTGCTACTAACGGATGGGAGGGTTACCGGTAACGGACGGTAAGCGTATTGTACGGAGATGAGTGTTTGGAGTGTTCCTATAAATATTTTAAACGTCAGTAAACTGTCAAGATTACTATTCGTTATGTCATTTGGTTACCCGTCAATTTCGGTCGGTTAGAGTGTGGTTAGGAGCAAAGTTTCTAATGTATTTCACTGTTTTCGCTTTTTAATTTTGAAAAGTCGAGTTCAGATAGTGATAGAGAAGTGTTCGATATTATATCAAACTCCAGTGAGACTGATTCAGAAGAAGATAATAGGCGCGTTAGAATATATAAAGAAAGAGTAGATTATTTAGCAACGCTGGATTCTTACGAATTTCAAGTAAGATAAACAAACAACCGTATTATCAGCGAGCTAATTGATTATCCGTAAAGAAAAGATGCAGAACCGAAGAAACATTTTTGATGCCAAATGTCAGTTCGCGCGCTGAACTTACAACGTTCCGTTCTTGTTGTGTACGCTGCATTCTATTGTATTTGGTAAGAAAATTAAAAAATAACACGCAGATGCCTGCGATCGTATAGTTATTTACACATTTTACAAAACTTATAGAACTATTCGTATGTAAATCTAACATATTTTGTCTTGATTTTTGTATTATTAAATTTTAATTTTACCTAAAACGAAACGTGAGTGAAGATGACTCGGTATTTTAATGACCAACAGATGTTCGTCAATAGCAGGTATAGAAAGTAAATTGTGGAACGGTATTTACGACTCGTAGTCGGTTCTAGAAAAACGGATAGTAGCTTTTATACCATGACGATCCGTTGAATATAGGAACCGGGCATTAATCATTTATTGAACCATTGGTATGTACATCTAAATGTACATGTAAATGTTTTGACTTTTGACTTTTTGACTTTTGGATATCTACCTACAAAGTGTCGGCCGCAGAGGCAAGGTTTTTTCGAACAACAAAATGGGGGTTCTAGGGTTTGTGGGCAGAGGGGAACCATTAGGGCCCAAGCCTGCCGGGGAAGCGGGATTGTCCGGAAGGGATACCGCTGACCCGGACAAAAGGGCTAAGGAAGGAACATGGGTGGGTTTTAGTCAGTAAGAGTCTGACACTCCCTTCCGCTCCGCCCAGAGCGGGAGGGGTCATTTGATGATTTCCCATCCTCAAAAAAAAAAAAAAAAAAAAAAAAAGGGTTTGTGGGCGCGTAAATGATGTATCAGCGTTAATTTAACATCCCACTTAGATTCATTATAGCGATTACAATTTTATCCAGACTGATGTACAGTAATATTTCGAATAACAGGATGAGAACTTTACCGACTAAGTATTAAGTTTGATATGATCAGTCTTTCAAAGCGCCGCTTGTGCTGCATATTCTCTTGTACAATATTTACCACCTAATTAAATTATAGCTACACGTACTAAACTCATATAATTATAAGGTAAGATAATAAACAAATCTGATCGCAATTTAAATGATTACACAATTTTTCAATAACTTAATAGGTACGTTGAAACTATTTACGATTCATATTTTTGTTTACTCGCAAATTAAACATTTCCAATTCTACCTTTGACTCCTCGCTGTTTCATAATGGAAATTTTAAAACGATTTATTACGAGTTATGTAGGCAGACCCCGTGGTGATAGTACGTCGAAATCATTCGCTTGTTTAATATAAAACGGATTTGTCACAGCTCTGTTTTCCGCTGTGTTATTTTCGTGAGGCACATCGCCTATTGAATTTACATTCGGCAGGCGCGCCATGCCTGTCACTTCATGCATATGTATGGCCTTATGCAAACTGCAACTTTGCCTTTCATTGAATAAAAATATTTGGAATGTGACGACGTTTTGAGCTTATCGATTCTCTGTGATGAAGTATTTTATAAACAATGATACACCATGATTCAATGCGGTTTGATTCGGTGAAAAATGTAACCAATAGCATATTTATTTATATGTTGTTTGTATCAAGTTAAACTATGATGATAATTTTAAGCTTTTTATATATTATGATAATGATAATGTGTATGGACAGGAAAAGATATTGAACATTCATTGAAATGAAACATCACAATAAAATTTGATGAGGCACAATATTTATTGGAACTTACTATTTTAAATCTTAAACAACATAATTCTAGTACACACAATGCTAACAATTAATAACTAGAAACTTCGAACATGACAAAGAAGTTTTCAACAAATGTTACAAGTTGCCACACTGAAAATTCCCAGCGTACTATGTACATTTGTAGGAGCACACGAGCTTTCGAGTACGACAAATATTTTCATACAAGTTTGCCAGTGCAGCCGGTTAGTTCTAATCTTAATTTACAGTTCGCCTTGAGTAGTTTGCTCGCAGTAACAAGTAGTAAGTTGGTCGGGCGGCGTGACGGCTCGAATCGCTCCGCGTTTACAGGTAACTCAACAACAACTTGATGCCATACACTCCCGCTTTATTAGCTTTGTATTGAATCATTTTGTTTCAGTGTTCGTTCGAAGAGGGATAGAGAATTACTTTATTGTATTCGTGCAGAAATAACAAAGTCTGCGCAAAATAATTATGATTGTTTCTGTATGTGTATGTGTGTGCATGTTTTCTATTGATCGATACTCACACATGACACCATGCCTATATTCCCTAAATGGTTTGACAGAGGGATCCAGTATACCCACACATTAACAGTTAGGTATGTTATCAATCCTTTGTAATAGGGCTCAAAACTCACTTATTTTTATCAAACATACTCACGTAAAAGTTGCAAATTATAAACTTAGAAATCAATATATTTCTGATGTTACGACGGTGATTTTAGCGAGCGGCAGCCTATGGTAGACCCCACGTTTATTAATACAAATTTTCATTATAATAGTCTCTTTTATTACCCATTATTAGTTTGAGCTTAGTTTACAAACAATTTTATTAATATAGAGGTCGTTTTATAACGGTTTACGTAAAGGCCGGTCATTCGTGCCGGGGTCACTGCTTTAGCAATTAGCACGTACAACTATATATCTTGTTTTATAGAGATATCGCTTTATCGGATGTTGAGCGGGACTGGACGATGTGAATGTAACTACTTTGTGTATTACGTGCATCGATAATGTTTGACTTATAAGGGTAGGAACTTTATAGCAATAATAGCCTGTATACTATGGCTGGATTAGGTACGTAAATATGTCATTTTTATTATGAGGAAGGGCCGTTTATTTTGTAAACACAATCTATATTTACCTACGTCAAATCTTACACTCTACGGAGAGTCAAGTTTTTTAAATACATTGGCTCATTTTAAGTTTTTCTCCGGTGACTTAAAAACACTTTCACAGAACATATATTTTTAGTTTACAAATACGCCATTTGTTCTGTTGCTGCTGTATGAAACCAGGGCTTGTAGTGCTGAACCTAATCACTCAGCCAGTGCGCTAACGATGTCAGTTCTATTAGCAAGATATATTGTATAAACTTAAGTATTTCTAAGAGAGTGGTTTGATAATATTAATCGATGTGTGAGGCTGCGAGGATACATGAGTGTAAACTTTCAGAATCGTTTAAAAAAGATAAGGAAAATCATAGAACTCTCATATTCACGTCAATGAATTCGTTAGCAAGATAAATACAGCCATAATAGTAGTAGTATTAATGTTTTGATAAGTGAACCCCTTTCCGCCCATTTTTAAGGGTTAATTGATATTTTATCTTCGAATAGTAATTTTTAAGTTATGTTTTAAATATAAACAGACCTTACAAGGTTGGCATTGTACAAATGTGTGCAAAAGACTCAACAAAGTAAATGTTTCAATAACAAAAAGATAAATGATATACAGAGTAAAATTAAAACCAGTGCGGATATTTTGGGAGGTGAAAGTACTCATTTTTTTTTTTTTTTTTTTTTTTTGAAGGGCCTCTCGCAGTTGGCTTCTAACAGCCGTCACTGCTTAACCGGACATCTGGTGAGGACTTACAAATGCCTCCAGCCAGGCTTAAAACTAAATAAAAAACTACAAACTAAGCGACCACACGCTAAGGGCACCCCCTACTGGGGTACGGACCTCGGCTTAGGGCGTCGCTGGGGGGAGGACAACTAGAGGGAGGGGCTACTAGCTGGATCGGATTAATATGATTTAGGGACATATTTAAATCTACAGGCTCAGCGCGGGCTGGCTCGAGCAAGGGTCGGTTAGGGGACTGAGTCATACGCGGCGGCGGACTCGGGTCGTGATGGGGACGTCGCGACGGGCCTCGTCGGCGAGGTCGGAATGGCGCCGGTCTGTATTTGTACCTACGCAGAGTGCTGGTCTCCCTGCTGCTCTCTTGCAGTAAGGTGATAGCATCATCGGGAGTATTTAAAGCATGCCTCGGGCGGCGAATTTTGCTAATCTGAGAGGGGGTGTATCGGGCGGCCGATACCACCAGAGGATTCGGGTGGTTCGGGGCAGAGTCAAAGAAGCGCTTGGAGGCGCGTTTCAAGCACTGCTGGATGGTGGGCAGTTTTAAGTCTAAGTGCAGGCGATCATTACGAACGTACCAGGGAGCTCCCGTGGCCTTTCGCATGAACCTGTTTTGGATGATTTGCATCCTATGGATTCGAGATGCCTTGACGTGTGCGAACACAGCGCCAGCATAGGTCATGATAGGGCGTATGCAAGTCACGTAAATGCGCACTTTGTACTTAAGTGCCAACTTGCTACGTGCATTAAGGATGGAGTGGAGGCGACCGAGAGCGAAGGCGGCGCGAGAGCGGACCGTCCTTATGTGCTCGATAAAGTTCAATCTCCTATCGAGGATGATGCCCAGGTATTTGGCTTGCCTATCCCAAGGGATCGGCTTGCCGAACATGGTGATCGGGGAGGGGTTATCAGGAGGAGTGCGCGGTTTGGAAAACAAAACCGCCTGGCTCTTATCGGGGTTTACTTCGATTCTCCATTTCCGAAACCAATCGCCTAGGGCGTTGACCGCGGTCTGTAGATTTCGAGCTATGCTATTGGGGCTGATGCCTGAGTAATAGATGGCCGTGTCGTCAGCAAATAAAGCCAACTGGGCCTTTCCCTTTTTGGGAATGTCGCTTGTGTACAGCGTGAACAGGAGGGGGGACAGCACGGAGCCTTGAGGGACTCCGGCTTTTATGGGATGAGGGGAGGAGAGAGCGCCTCCCTCGATGCGATAGCGGAAGGTGCGATTCGACAAAAAGTCTCGGATGATGTGCACGAGACGATCTGGCACTCCGAGTTCGTACAGCTTGTACAATAAGCCGTTGTGCCAGACTTTGTCGAAGGCTTTTGCCACATCGAAAAATACTATGCCCGTCATCGTTCCATATGTGAAGCCGTGGCTTACATGTTCAACAATACGGTGGACTTGATGAATACAAGAGTGTCTGGGTCGAAACCCAAACTGCTCGTCAGGAAGGAGACTCTTGGATTCTACGTAATCCTTGAGTCTTTTGTAAATTAGCCTCTCGTAGATCTTCCCGAAAACCTTGAGGAGGCTAATGGGGCGATAACTGGAGGGTTCGGATTTGGGCTTACCGGGTTTATGGATGCCTATAACTATGGCGTCTTTCCACGCTTGTGGAAATATATTATTACTTAATGCACCATTGAAGATGGCGGTCATTAGCAGTATGAGGTGGGCGGGGAATAATTTAATCACTTTGTTGGTGATGCCGTCGGAGCCAGGGGCTTTTTTGGGGTTAAGCCCCTTAATGAGATCTTGCACTTCATCAGGGGTGATGGGGGGCAAGGGATTATCGGGGTCGTCTACGGGAGGGAGCGTAGCTCTACGTTCGACTTCAGCGTCTACCCGGGAAAGGTGGGCTTGGTCTACTGGTAGCGTACTAGGCGTGCATTGGGCTTCAAGACTGTCGGCTAGGCATTCAGCTTTGTCTTCGTCGTCGAAGGCGATCGACTTGTCGGGACGTACTAGGGGGGGCATGGAGGTCACCTGTTCGGATTTTAATTTCCTCTGCAAGTGCCAAAAAGCCTGATGGGTCGGTTCGAGTTCGCTCAACATCTTGTCCCAGCGGGCTCCCCGCACTTCTGATATGCGTTTCTTTACAGATCTCTGTAAATAGCGCATATGAGCACGGTTCGCTTCACAGGGAAAAGCGTCATACGCACGGATGGCCGCGTTCTTCTCGGTCAGCAGAGCACGCACATCATCGGGCAGTCTCCAGCGATGGTCGTCCATCGCTGGAACCTGCCTCGAAGAGTCGTCCAAGATGGACTGTACGTGACTGCCGATCGAGAAGGCCGCCGCCTGCGTTTCGTCGACTGTGTTAATAGCGTCGGGGATAGAGTCCAAGTGTACGGACCGGGTGGATTTTAAGCCTTCGCTCAAATTCCCCCAGTCCGTAACGGTCTTGGTAAGATCGGGATCTCTAGGACCCGTGAGAGGGCCTAGTACCATGACAACTGGTCTATGGTCCGAATCGAGCTCTTGTAGCGTCTCAATAGAGCGCAAACCGAGGTTCACGTTCTTAAGAAGCGCTATGTCGAGGACGTCAGGACGGTGGTCTGGGTTGGGAGGGAAATGAGTGGGATTCATCGGAGCGATGATGTCGAAGTGGAGTTGGCCACACATAAGGTGTAAGAGCTTGCCTCTCGTGTTATTCGAGTGGCTATTCCAGGCGATATGTTTGGCGTTAAAGTCGCCCGCTATGATAACGGAGCTACTCAAGCCAAGAAGTGTTTCAAGATCTTTTTTAAGATCGTTGTTATCGGAGGAAGAGGGAGGGAGGTAAGCCGATACTAAAGTGATCGGTTGATGTCCTGTCATGCCTAGTCGACAGATTGAGACCTCTAACTGCAAAAGAGGTGGGGGATCCATAGGTATGCAGTACAGTGACCTTTTGTGGTAGATGAGGGTTCCGCCCTTGTGGCAGCGAATCCTGTCATTGCGTACAACTTGGTAGTTGGCAATTGACGGGTTACGCGTGCTGGGCTTTAGGAAGGTCTCCTGTACGAGGAATATATCAATTTGATGGTCGCGGAGGAAGGTGGCGATCTCATCGCGTTGATTTCTAATACCGTTGGCATTAAAGAAGCCTAAATTAAGGGATCGGGGTTTGACTCTGCACCTTTCTTTTGTACTATCCATACTAAGGGTTGAATCTGAGGTTTTGCAGGGCGACTATGACGTCCTGGTAGCTTTCCCATATTTGCGAAAGTGCAAAAGGGTTGCCTTCGTTGGCGCGTATGGCTTGCGACATTTCACATGCCCTGGGGCTCATGTACACCGACGTCAGCTTAATTATGGGACTAGCCACCGACATGACGTCTGAGACGTTGCAAGCGGGGCGGGTAATGGGGGCGGGGTACGCGGCGGCGACTGGCACGGTTGCGGGGGCAAGCGCGGGCTTGGGAGCGGACGCGGATTTGGGAGCGGACGCGGGTTTAGGAGCGGACGCGGGTTTGGGAGCGGGCGCAGTTTTGGGAGCGGACGCGGGTTTGGGGGCGGACGCGGGTTCGGTGGTGACGGGCGCTACTTGAGCGGTCGCAGGGGGTGACGCGGCGATGGGGGGGACTATCGGCGCGGGGATAGGGGTTGGAGTTGAGGGAGCCACCTGCAAAGCCGGGAAGGCTTGCTGGTGGTTGAGCTGGTTCCACGGAGAGGGTCTCTGTGGACTGAGCCTATTGGGTAACTGTGCCGAGGGAATCGGGACAGTGGGGCTCTCCCTCTTTCGGCGGGCGTTATTGCGCTTGGCCGATTTGCGGGAGGATTTGGGGGCTTTGGGGCAACCACGGTAATTAGCCGGGTGCCCGGATTCGCCGCAGAGCACGCAGCTGGGTGGGCCAAGAGGGCCGCAAAGGGTGCGGTCTTTGGGGCGTTCGCACTGAGAAGTGCCGTGGTCACCCAGGCACTTGACGCACCTGGGCTTCGCAAAGCAGTTCCTCTGCGAGTGACCGTAAAATTGGCAGTTGTGACACTGCGTGACTACACCGTTTTTATATGGTTTTTCAATCGATATGCCTGATAGGTGGCATACGGATTTAACATTGAAGATGGGGTGGTGGCCTTCAACGGGGTCGCACACCACAAGTACCATGTCGAAGGCCTGACGTTCAGGCCCTCCACGGTGCATGCGGTGTACTTCCGCAACGGGAATACCTTGCGACTGAAGGTCGCTAAGTATTGATTCGGAGTCAAACTCCTTGGGGATGCGCTTAATAACCACGCGAACTTGTTTTTCCTCCGGAAGGGAGTAAGTATGAAAGGATATTTGAACTCCTTTCAAGAGTTTTACCAATGATCGATAATCATCGGACGTGGGGACTTGGACCTTAATACCCAGCTGGGTAGCTACGGCCTTTGTGTAGCCAATTGAGCGGCTACTACACATTTTGGACACATCGGTCCATTTTCCCTTATCATGAATATATAAGGGTGGGGGAGGGCGCTCCTTTTTGGAGGACGCTGCAGGAGCGGCGTTAGCCTTAGGGCTGGAAGGGCGGCTGGCCTGGGAAGCGGCCGACGGGAGCGGGGTGGGAGCGCGGGGAGCGTCTGTTTTCTTGGCTTTAGAAGCCTTAGAGGAGGGAGGGGTAGCCCTCTTTCTCTTCCCGTGGGTTACCACTTGGAATCCCTCTTCCTCGGAAGAGGAGGGGTTCGAGTCACTCAGAGAGGGCTCGCTATCAGAATCGGACACAGGGGAGGTGTCCATGGCTTCGGCGGTCTGTACAAAGGATTGCGCAGGTGTGCCGGTTTCGGCGGAATTTGCTTCAACAATGGGATTGTTGGAGACAAAGGGAGCGATTTCCGGAATCGCAGGTACGGGGCGCGGTTGCGTTTCGTTAGAAACGACCATTGTTGTCGCTTCTATTGTCTTTTCGGACAATAGAGGCGTCAACAATCCTACTTCGAAGGAAAGTGCCTCGGTGGAGGCTACCTCTCCTTCGTTGCTAGGGAGGACTGGGCTCGCGGGCCCGGAACTAAAAGCGGGGCTAAATGGAGGATCGGGGGATTCCGGGGCATCCAGTGTTACTGGACCGATGGAGCGGGCTAGCATGGGCCCATACTTCGCTCTAACTGCCGGGAATTCGGCTATGATCTCTCTTAAAATGGAGAGCGCTAGATCGGCGCTCTCCATCTTAGAAAAATTGCTAAAACTACTGAGGGGAACCTAACATTACTCCCGTAGGAGTCCTAAGAACCCTAAATACCTAACTCCCCGGGTGGATGGGCCCGGGGATGTGTAACCCTCCCTGTCGGGTGTAGACAGGGAGGTGAGTACCTATGGTGAGCCCTAAGCTTGTAACCCGTCGCCAGTCTTATTGTGCGAACGGGGCCCTGACCAGTCTAGCGCTAAGGGTGTTAGACAACACCCTAACGACACTAGGTGTGTAGCTGTGAACGAAACCAGAGACTAGGACCGACTAGGAGACCCCCCAAGGCCGGTGGTCTAGCTCCCGACTCCAATTGACTGCCTCACCCTGAAGGGGCTCGGCGGGTGTGATTGGGGCAACACCCCACTCGGTTTCGTTGGCACCGTAAGGTTTCCACCGAGGACCACGAAACTGTGGTTTTTGCCCTGAGGGGGCCTAGGTGAAGCTACACAACGCGGGTAAAGAAACAGTAATCAGCCACCGCCTTGAAAAAGGCAGCTTTTGATTAAATGGTTGTAGTCGGGTGACTACGATGACGTCACGAGCGAGCGTGACGAGAAGGGCGGCTTGACAGCGTCGTAAACAGCGAGCGCGGAGCGACACGTCCGTTCACGGCGAGCGTCAGGCGGCGAGATCTGAAAGTACTCATGAATATGATCAACTTTTATTATGAGACCAACACCGAAATATGAAAAAAAAACAGCTGTTCCCTGCAAAAATGCTAGACAACACGATCAAAATGTATGGAACAGCTGATTTTTTTTTTTCATCTTTCAGTGTCGGTCCCATAATAAAAGTTGATGATATTCATGAGTACTTTCACCTCCTAAAATATCCGCACTAGTTTTAATTTTATCCTCTATATTCCCAATTATAATTTTCCAAATGAAATGATCAGAGCACCAAGCGACATGTTACAACAAACTATTCATATTCTATTAAATTCACTTTTATTGACATTGCTAGGTCAAACACTAACTCGGTTAGAATTTTAGTGAGAGGCGGTGTCTGAGTAAAATATTAACTAAGCTACCACACGACTATGTAATGTGTGCCCTAAACTAACTCAATTTAGTTTATTTAGTTATTACTTCGGATGGTACTTCGTTGGGACAAGTAAAGCCAATTATCTCGAGTCAACACGTGAATTAAATGACAAGACTATTGCTTTAAGCCAGTGTGTTTTTATTTAAGTTATTAAAGATTTAAGAGATTCTCAAAAATCGAATGTCGGGAACGGGATTTGAACCCACGACCTGTAGCGTACCGTGCTAATGCTCTGCCAACTGAGCTACCGCGACCCGCTCGGTCAACTCGAAATTTGAGATCCCTTTGTAACGCCTCATGAGCGTTTGGCGACATCTATCGGAAACTATTATTAGTTTTTATTTTATGACCATTTTCTACACCAATGAGACCTTTTCTTGTGTTATTGGTAACATGCATTAGGTACTTTACAAACATCTTGAACAAGCATTTGTAGCCAATATAAATATTAGTCCCGATTCAATGCGGCAATCAAATCCTTGAGACCTTGTCAGCTCTTCAACTAGTTCTATGGTTTTTTTCCTCAAAATTCCATTTCAAACATCACACAGTTCTACCATATTGTCTGGACTTTAAAAGAAACCAAGACCACTGAGTTTGGTTTGGCATTGCTTGTTAGAGATCTACATTTTGGTAAGCCATCGCCACTTAGTTTAAAAACATTGACTTGCAAAAGTATATTTATAGATCAAAGTACATAAATAAATATTAATGTACATTTCATTTTAATTTCAAGGGCCTACCCACCAAAAACATGGAGCTGAATCTGAAAAGCAAACAATACAATATTTTGTACGTTATAACTTCAAAGAAAATATTGAAAGAATGTTTGGCGGTTATAACGTCTTTATTCCTAGTAAACAAATGCAGTATCAACCCTCCCGATCGATCGAGACTGCAACTAACAATTTGAGGCAGTAATTTACCCTGTCTGCCGCTGTCGTCAACTGTTCGGACGGTACCTAAGCCCTGCTCGCTTCTGCTGTTAGTCCGTGCCTTCAAACGATGTCGACGCACCTCCTGTTATACCGCTTGAAACTGTAGACTTCTAGGAATTGCTCAAACAAGGTACATTTTAGAGAGCAGTTTTAGATGAAAACATAGAAATGTTTCTACTAAATGTAGACTTCATCTGCATGTAGTGCATTCGGCCACTGAACACTGATCAACGTAGTTTTAATGAACGAAATTTGCTGAGCGTCTAATTCGATCGTCCTAATTATTCTACACCAGTAATAGACACCAGCGTTCCGTCGGGATTATGAGGCTTCGCTATATCTGCAATTCTGCAGAGAGCTAAGTCCAACGAGGTTGTCGAGGGTATTTTTTCGGATTAATTATGATAAATTATCCCAAGAATTAACTAATTAATCAAACTTCTTTCGTACGCTGTCGTTATAAATAATGTTAATAAATAATAAATTACACAAATAATAATTTAACGTTCTAATAAACAAAATAAGGGGGAGTAAGTAGCAAAAATTAATTCATTAGTGTACAAGTTGCAGCAGACAGTTTAATTAATTTACAAAATGTGTAATTTAAAAGTTTGCTGGACTGCTACCAAACCCGTGGAGTGTGACGAGGTCGCCGCCATTAATTTTTCAGACGCTCTTTGTTTATAAGACGTTGCATTCGCTCCTAACTTGGGGATTTGTAGGTTAAACTACAAAAAAGAGAATTGTTAAAACTTTTGCAACGATTCACGCAAACCACAAATAAAAAAAAAAGGGGTGATTTATTTTTATTAATACAAAATGCTATACCTACATATAGGTTTAGGAGCGTTTTTATAAATAGAATAAAAATATTATTACAATAATATTCTCACACGTAATACGCAATAACACCTAACAAAACAAAAACAAATGGAGGATTAGCGGAAAAATAACAACATGATTGTTTGTCGAGCTGATAATACCAGACTCAACAAATATTATTCTACCTAACACCTGACGCAATCTAAATACCCGTTCTATATTTTAATCCATTCATAATCCTAGAAACATAACGGTTTATACCTAAGCAAATATGTCTCCGCCTAATTTTAGCCTCACCTAGTTAGGTAGTTAATAATTTCACAGTTGCTGAACAAACTTCAAGTTCGTCAAAGGGATTCGGCAAATTTGATTTCAGTGTTCGACGGCCACAAGAGGGTTGCGACGGGCCTCTGTCTATCGGACATACAACACGCATTCACGAAACAACTTAGTTAGCTATTATCAAAAATCTATAGCTATTAGAATAACAGAAATCAATTAAATCAAATATGAATTCATTTAATTTTGATTCGATTCTTTTTTGTAAATATTATAATATAGTATGATATGAAATACTTACTAATAGCAAATAATACAAAACCAATTTTTATTAATTGATCAACTAAATGGAATCTAGTTGTTTAATAAATATGTATCAACTGTTTACTTTACATTTTTATATTAAATAGTTTGTTTTTCTACCTTCGACCTCACTGAAAAATATTGAACCAGATTTCGGATTTGCAATTTTAACACCCAATTCATTTGCGCAGTTGAAAATAATTAACTAGTGAAGCTTTTCCCTGTATCGTAGCGAGACAACTCATAAGCAAATGAGGTAACTAGTCGTACATACGTAACTGTGACATGTCGAGATGAACTAGATAAACTAGAACTTGCTAGAATATTCATTGCTGACAAGCGTACCTGTCCGGCTTAAATATTAAACCATTCCCAAATTATGTCACCAAAGAGGCTTTATTTTTCACCCAGATTTTAATTCCAAATCCCAAATCTCTACATTTCTGTGAACTCAAGTATTTCTATAGTCTACGAATTGTATGGTTCCAAGATTAAAATATCTTCAAATACAAATTACACTGCACATAATCTCCATATTCGTCGAAAGTTCGTGGTTGACGGAAAATGCCGACTCACCATATTGATAGGGATTCCTAGCAGTTAGGAAACCCTAAAAAGCCCCTACTCACTCAACTGGACAATTGAATCTGGCGCCATGGAGCTTTATGGAGACAGAGTAATTACTACCAGCACGATTTATGACCACATACCAACATTATGTGCAGGAAATTCAAATAGGCTTATGACTCTGAGCTTCAAGTTGAGCATTTGCACCAACAGTGCAGTTAGTCTACAAGTTTGGCCACGTGAAGCCAATTAATCCATAGCACTTGATTATAACAGTTAATTTTGTACCTCTGCATTGAACAATCAACAAATTAGCAGCAATGTTAAACATTAACCATTCCCGTGCAAAAGGTTAGTTGATTCCACAAACATTATTTACTCGTATTAAATATCCACCAATGTTTTACCTTTTATTAATTTCGCTCTATTATGTAGACAAACTCAACGTAATTTTCCTAATTTAGTAAATACAGTGAGTTATGAAAAAAAAGAAGCAATTTGTGTAATCCTCCTGTGTTAACAATAAAGTAATCCCGGCATTCAATATAGAGTGAAAAGTTATGAAAAAATAATTATTTTTACCTCAGACATTATCAGTGATAATGCAGCTTCCTATTAGTGAAAGAATTTTTAGAATCGGATCAGTAGTTCCGGAGATTACCCCCTACACACAAACTTACAAACTTTACCTCTTTATAATATTAGCATAGATAATACTGAATAAATTTTAATACTCTTCGTATAAATCAAAACAGAGTGTAGGTATGCTGTATAACTATGCATGCGAATAGTTGTAAGCGTCGCGCGCCGTCTGCACTTACCTACTCTCCACTGAGAGGCTCACAGATCCCATGAATAAACCATCGGTTGAATGTGGAACTCGTGTCAAGTGCGAGCGTGTTGACGGACGGCCCATTGACCTGGCGTACCTATTATTGCAACTGTTAAACGAACAGCCACTACTGCTATTAATATAATATAAACAGGGACGTGTGATACGTTTTTATCGTTCAACATCATTTCGGTCTTCGTAATTCAAGAGTTTGTCTTTTAACCCCTTACTCGTTAGTAGCTGTTGCCCGCGACTTCGTCTGCGTGTATTGATTGATGAAAAGTAGCCTATGTGCTTCTCTAGGTCCCAGGCTACCTTTTTGTCAAATTTCATCAAAATCCGGCCGTTTCAGCGTGAAGGAGTAACAAACACACACACACACAAACTTTCGCATTTATAATATTAGTGTGATTGAACTTTCCAATAACTTAAGCTTTTTCTTGAGTAGAACTTTCCAATTTAGTTTTCTTACTGATATAACTTCAGGTTGGGTAGTCACAAAATTTCCTTTCAATATTTTTATATTAAAAAATACGAAGTATGCCACCGAAGTTTGACGGGCTTCAATCACCTGCCAATTGGATTGTACCTCTTCTAGATATTCCAGCAAATTCTACGAACTAATCAAGAACTTTCAATCAAAATTCTGCTTTTATAAAATAATAGCCACGGTTTCCACTTCATACCTATTATTTAGACACATATTTATTTGCTTTAATCATAAAATCGTTGGGTATTTCCAAAATTTGTTCGAAATTAAATTGTTTATATTTAAATGGAATTATATTGTTGTCTAACCGTTGTAACAAACGTAAAAGGGAATCGAATAATCAACATTGAATAATCACACCGAAATGAACGATTTTAATAAATACCTTACAAATTAATTCCGACGAGATCCGGAAGTTTGCGTGTTCAAATCACGGTGAAATCACAATATTCAATTTACTTTAGTACGTTTGTCTGATATCGAGTGTACAATAAAAGCTGTTTCGACTTCAGTTAAATCTCTCAGCGAAGCGGAAAAGCAATTAATTAAACTGGTTTGTATAAGAAACATCTTTAACCAGCGCGATGTTGCATTTTGTAAAAGAATCGATGTTAAATTGTTCAGCAAACGAATCATTTTGTTGGGTTGGATGGTTTCTCTAATTGTATTAATTTCTTGTATTGTTTAATTTAATATTTGTAGCCTTGTTGTTAATCTACTCTTCACACATTATTATTATCGAGACCGGAGGGGTCTCGATATTAATAATATGTGAAGAGTGATATGCCTCCGAGAACACGTCAAACAGTCGGTCCTGGTTGTCATACGAATATCTATCACAATCGTAACGGGTAATCAGAAGTCTGAAAGTCTGACAACTGGCTTAACTTTCTAATACCGGTATATTAACCAATAATTGTGTTGTGGAGGTCAGTGATCACGAGTTATTTTGCCGTATTGTATCGTAAATGAAAGCTTGAACGTATGGTACCGTACCGTACCTATCTTTTTGTCAAAAACAACAAAAATGTCAAGACTTAAGTAGGTACTAACAGTTTATTTACGTATAGACACGAAGCTGCGCTGTTCTTTTTCCTTTAGGGCATTTTACATTATTTTAATGTATATTTTTATGGATTTTAAACATGTCAAAGCCTATATGCATTGTTATCTATACTAATATCATAAAGAGAAGTGCGATTTTTGTGAGTCTGTGTATTTGTGGAGGGTAATTTTCAGAACAAATTCTTTCTTGTCATAAGAAGCTACATTATCCCTTAGTGCAAAAATGCACAGATCCTGTGGATGACATGGATAAAGACGCGGGCAAACTGTTAGTTAAATATATAAGAGATTTAAAACATTTTAAATTTAACATTTTCACATTTTTATACTCGTAAAAAGTTTCCTCCACATTTTAAATAAGTAATTAATTAATGTAACAACATTTTTCTACAAGAAATACTCAGCTTTAACTACCGTTTTCTTATTCCACGATACCTATTTTATTTATAAACATGGGCTAATTAACTAAAGACTGCTCTTTACCGTACGGGAGTTAGTTGAAAGCTCGTCACTGAAGAAGGCGAGGTTATTTAGCACCCTAAATTAAGGCATTCACGGCCTGAACTAACGTTTAAGTATTAATAAAGTAAGCTATTTGCTAACACAAGTATGATAAGGACCTTGGCACCTATAGTATACTTTTGAATAAAACTTTCAATTCTTCGTATGAAACCCTACGAAACCTCGCCCACCTATTCGTGCCGAATCGGAAGAATCGCCGAAAAAATTCGAGAGGTACTCAAAATCCCGGAAAAATCGTGATGACGTCATCAGAACTTGTATTTTGCGAAATGACCAAATTGTACTTGTAGCTGTTTTTTTGCGTAACACTGAATTTCGTACAGTCACTGTTATAAAGTAACCCCAAGCAACACATTTTTACGGACAAAAGTACCATTAAAGTACAGTAGCTTGTCCTATTCATACTCTAAACTAGTATGTTTTACGAATGTAGTATTTTAGTCCTATTATACGGAGGCACACATCTCGTAGGTAATGTGTAAGTAGCTTATTTGCATGTCGCGCCCCGACTCTCACTAATTCGCTTTAGTTTGTACACTAACTAGTAAGTTTAACAAATGTAACGTAGTTAAGTTATAAACTTTTTTAATTCAATCATTTTGTCAGGTCAATTTGACCATTCGGCAACAACAATTAGTACGATACTACAAATTTAATATACTGCTGTAAGGCGGTGAAAGAAAATATTTACTAAATAATTGTCGTAATCAGGTAATATACAAGGGAAGGAGTATATTATATGTTTCAGATAATACCTATACCTGTAAATAAAACCAATATACTCGACACTTCTGAAAGAACTTTTTATTTGAACCCGGTCTTGTATTAGTCCCCAATAAATGTCACTAACATTATGAAGTGTAATAAAAATATTTAAAATATTAACTGTTACGGGTGTGACATACGGTAGCTCAGTGGATAGAGCGAGGCCACGATACAATTATAATAAGATAAGTTTAACATGACTTTGTCACTTAAAATTCATAAAAATATACCTACATTCTATGTATACTTTAGCAGTCAATAAGTAGGATAAATCAACGTCCAAAAAAGCCAGATTATTAAAAACACGATTAATTAAACGTCACAATGTAATAAAAAGCCGCCGTGTAACTGAAAGTTCCAACAAATTTTTAAGTTATTCAATGATAGAAGCGGGGAAAATTCTCGCATTTTAGATGGCTTCATTTTTCAACAGTGTTCCAAACTTCCCCGGTCAGCTTGTCGTCTGAGCTATCGAGATCAGGGAAACAGATAGACGTGCTAACATTGTAACTTGTAACCACCGTTTCGAACAAGTTTACCGAACTGTGATAGCAGGTATTCGTTAAACGTTTACTTGCGCAAGATTCGTAATAGATAAGGGTTTGAGTCAAAAATGCAGCTACAAACCTATTGCGACTTTATGATTGTCTTATTAGAGGCATTATGAGGTACAATACACCTCTTTGAAAGACAATAATTCTGAGTAAGTAGCACCACGCAAAGATTGTCTATACCTAAATAGTAGGTATAAAACAATTGCTTTTCATATCCGTCTGTTTGCCAGCTTAGTTCTTTTAAAGGGGTAATGGATTTTCAATTGAGACAATTTACGTTTTCAATTTTTTGTTTTGACGGAATCTTATGTCTATTGTACTTTCGGACGGGCCCGTATCTTCGTTGACGGACTTACAGAGTAGACCCCAGGGCGGGTCGCTAGTATTTTTAATTATGTACTGTTTATACTAATACGAGTATTATAAATCTGAAGAGTTTGTTTATTTGAACGCGGTAATCTCTGGAACTATTTTTGTATATGATAGCCACATTCATGAGAAATAGTAGGTATTATAAGCTATTTAACATCACGCTACGACCCTTAGGAGCCGAGCAACGGGGGTGAAACCGCGGGGCACAGCTAGTATTATTGTAAAACAACATCCTTTATAAGGGCATAATACACGATTGGGCAGAGTTACTACCAAACTAGACACAATAATTGTCTAATGTTATGGATCATATTTGCTGCAATGTTAATTTATCAGTATCGCTTCATATGACATAATTTTGATGAACGGGCCAAGATAACTACACCCACTCAAATGAATGGCCAAGTCTATTTGCCATATAATTGTGCCCAGACTCATGTCTCTCACCTAGTAATAGACATGCTACGATTTTATTGTCATCTATCACTAAGTACACACAAACAATCATGTAATTATAATGTCTTAGGTTTTCGCAATTATTACACATTATAATAAAACAAGTTTAAACGGATTAATCGCGTATATTACAGAGTTTTCCTGACGTTTCGAACACTTTGCAGTCGTCCTGCGACCACGAACGCTGCAAAGTGTTCGAAACGTCAGGAAAACTCTGTAATATACGCGATTAATCCATTTAAACTTGTTTTATTATAATCATGTAATTAATTTCAAATTACATTATCTTCTATCTGGTAAAAAGGAGTTATCTGCCAATCAATTTTCTCCAACACTAATGTTAAGCCTGAATATAAAACCTGAGTCTCGCGATCCTGCCAAATTAAGCAAATATTATATTAATTTGAAATAGATTAAATTAGAATTCCTGAATATTTCAAATTAATATTACCAATGCTAATATTCATTAACAAAATACTACACTGATTGAGAAAGCGAAATCTTAACGTGAACTACAGATTATTTGCTTTTAATATTGCTGCGTACTACTTGACATTTTGTCTGTGTTTGCCAATCGAGCTAAACGTAATAACGGAGTTATTTCATCTCTCTCTCATATTCTTATAGGTAGGTATGAACATATTTTTAGTTTTTAATATCATGTTTAACGCTGTATATTTGCTTTTTTTTGCCTGTAAGCTTTCTTTTTACATTTCATTTAATATTGTTAATGGAAAAAACAGTTATCAAATGGAAGTCAAAGGACACAGTTATAATTTGCGGTAAGTTTTTGTTGTATCCATATTAATAGTGTGCCACACAATCATATTTGAACACGATTAAACAGACAGTTTATATACCTAAGCAACACGGACTAACAAAACGTAGAATATAAATTGAAATTAATCTGTTATTGTAGCACTGCCGAAGAGGAAAATATTGGTTTAAATCACCGATAGCACCAATGAATATCAATTATTTATCTCGAAAATCCATTTGTTTTGGCAGTCACTTCCTTTTGAGTAACATTGTGGGAATCCTTTTATGAATAAAATATTATTGAAATACGTGTTACTGTATACATGACGTACCAATGACTCCGCTTGGGACGCTACAACAGGCGTAAAGAAAATAATAAGTGTAGCAAAATGTTTAACAAACATTTACTTTACTAAGACGACTTAAATCTGAACAAACAAATTACTCGTATATCCATAAAGAAAGCAGCGGCTAAGACGAAGTGGGGCGTGCATTGGCCCAGAGCTATATTGCTTGCTGGCTCACTGCAATGATATGCCGGCCGCAAGCTACACGGAATGCACAAACTATGCCCGGCTGCTCTGTGGAGTTTCTTCGCCTCGGGAAAGATATTTTAAGTATAAAAATGTCTTTGCGACTTCCTGCTGAGCAGATAATGTATGAAAAATAGGTTCATAAAACTCAGAATGAATTTATATGACTTAGATGATTTATTTCTTGTAGATTTTGATTGAAGTGCTACTAACAATTTCTTTAGTTCACTTACAATTACATCATCACCTTCTACAAGAAACTGCTAATAATTATTTTGTAGTCGCAACAAACCATGTAACCACCTGGTTTGTTGGAAAAAAAAAATGATTTTTTAGTTGCAATTTGCAACGTACCACGTGGCCGGATGGGAAACCTTTGCGTGGTTCGATACAATTCGCCAATGGACCACGTGATTCGTTAGGAATAACCCAAATAAACGACAAATATGGCCCAGGTTTTTGTCTGGTATATCTGGTATATACCTATTGAGCGTCACCGTGACGCACATACAATTGAATTAATATTATAGTGTTAATATTTATGCATATAAGTAATGCATTGTTGTGAGATCTAGTTTTGTTGTCTAATAAATTCTTTTATTTTAACATATTCACTTTGCACGCCACGCCGCCAGACATAATAGAAAATTCATTGTTTGTCGGTCACCGGTGACCGACACGGCATTCAAAGACATTTGAATATTCTCAGTTTCTCAGATTCTCAGACTTATATTTCTTACTCAAGCTGTTAAGTTAATCCCAAAAACTCAATTATTGTTTTAAAACAGAAGTTCCATCAGCTCACAAAGTAATCAAAGTGGTTAATTTATGACGAAAACAGTCACAATTTCCCGTCGTGAACGCGTTTCGCTAGTTTTGCAGCACAAAAGCAGTAAATTGCTTTAGGCAACAACAGGGATAGTAACTGAGGCTAGATGCAGCGACTTCATGATTCACGCAGTTTTGTTATCGATATTTACGGGTGAAGTTGTTTTGGCAAAGGATAACTTATACGTACGGGGCGTTTGCTCTCTTAGGTAAGTAAACTGAAGAAGAGTGGGTGATCGTGTTCGTAAATGGTGTGCCATTACTGTCACTCGGAACGGTACTCGTGCATCGAAGAAGAATAACACGACTCGAACGTAACAGGGAGGATAGCAACGTAATGTACATTGACAGTCCATTAGGTTTTTCTATTAACTCTGTGGGAAATGTTAATGGTTGTTATTTTTATTGCAAAAAATATTAACAGGTAGCCATTCTATTCCTTTACCTACATAAATAAAAATCATAATTTTGCCGTCAAATATATTGGATTGATTGTGAAAAACATTTTTTTAGAAAAGCTACTTGCCTAGTTGTTGTTTTTCAGCACTGTATTATTACTTCTTGAGTAGTTTCACGTGCAAAGTGCTTATAATTAGAGGCCCATTTCGAATCTAAAACACGGGGGAATTCTGGAAATATCTACGTGAGTGAAGCACGAGAATAACTACTTAATTATACACAGCTACATTAATTATACAATTAGAATTTCTTCAAAGCTGTAGCTATGTGATACATAATTAATCAGTAAATACGTATGAGGTAGGTACCTAAAGTATTTATTCTTCGATCTCTAGAAGAGTAGAAAGTGGTACCGAATAAAACTACTCTTAATTGCAACATGGGTCGTCTTATCACAGTCTTCCAACTCGAGGAAGCTTAACATAAAGTCATTTAAGGGATTGAACCACCCTAGAAGATCTTCCGAGTAATTTATTTAGGTAGAACATAAAAAAAAATCTTGTTTTACTTACATAATAAGAATTGTATTCGTCTTAAGTTTTTATTCTATCTATGCGAGCAGTATGCTTAAAATATTATGAAAAAGTTACAAATTCAGCATCGAACGTTCATAAAGTTAAAAATTATAAGATAGATTCCTTAATTTTTAATGTAAATTAATTTTAGGTATCCTAACTTTACCTAACCTATTGATAAGTATTTAAAGCCATATTATAATTATAATATGGCTTTAAAAACTTATCAATTGGTTAGGTGGAAAAATAACTTAAACCTAGAACATGCATACCTTTTATTAACACAAACGCATGCCATTCAAAACAAAAAAAAAAACAAAGTTGTGCAATTCACACGCGCCACTATTTCGGCGTTTCAAACCACTAAGAGCATAAAACAGAACAATTTTATCTCATAACAAGTTTCAATGGCGACGCCCTCGGGACTACGGGCCGCATAAACTTTCAAACGACACACAACTTTGCGCGCCGGGGGAGTGACCCGCTCCACTTTTAATACTACATTTACAAAATCTACTACACATCATACTCTTATATATTTGTCGTAAGATTTGCAACGGAGAAAAGGTTCACAACTTCTGAACTAAATTAATTCCGCTTGGACTGTAAGGGAAATGAGAATTCTAGGAATTGCAAACGTAAGTCGTAATAGTAGCAGTAGTCGTTAGAGTAGCATCCGAAATGACAATTTTTTGGGGTTCGGAAGATAGTGAAAGGTTTTTGAATGTATGTTTTAATAAAAAAATATATCTATGATAAATAGATGCACAACATGAGAAATAAATTATATTACACTGACCTGTCATGCCGAAAAACACAGCCATCTAATTTTAAGAATATCTACGTGTCGGTTAATGGTGATGCTCAAACATTAAAAATTTATAAATCTCATGTCAATTTTATTTTGCTAGTGTTCATTTAACTCGGGCTATCAACTATTTTTTTCAACGCAAATAGGTAAGCCTGTGGTTATAAAGGTACAAGTGGTGCATCCATATACAATTAGCATATATAGCAATTTGATTATGAAACACTTCAAACAATAATCAAACATGTGTATTGTTTGATCATTAACATACCATTTGTCTGCTGCAGCCGCTGTATTGTGCGCTAACAAAAGACTGAATTATGTCATTAGTGATAATAAGGCGGAAGTAGATGGCACAGTAATGCCCGCGCTTCCTCGCCACAACATCGCACTACTGCAGTTCATTTACAGAATTAATGCTCTGTATATCCTTTGTACAAGTGAAACGCCTCCAGTAATATATAGAGACCACTGCGTAAGGATAAACCATTTATGAAATGAATATATTATTTTGAATAGGTATGTGCAAAATACTTGCAATGCAAAACTGTGTCTATTATTTCTATGGACAATAGAACGCCTGAAGGGACACAATAGCGACTAGCTTTAATATACCGATGTACGCCATACGTTGTTCACCAAAATATGCTTTATATTTCATTAAAATATGCATTCTACCTCCACTCGACATACTGCTCGTATTCTGTAGCTGTTAACTGGTGTATTTCAGCAAGGCGTGTTACATGTGCTTCGTAAGTTAAACTGAAATGGTCTAAATAACTTGAGTAGAAGCTAAGTACTTACAAAATAATCTTCTACTCCTACATAACATTAGTTAATGAAAAATCAGACATAATTATGCGTAGATAAATTAGTTATCAATAATATTGATCATAGATACATTGCGAAGTCTACATGAAATGAAGTTAATTGTTTCCAGCAAAATACCTAATAAAATTTGCCATTAATATTTTTCCATTACGAGTTACGAGTTATTTCGTATAAGCATGCACTGATCGACCTACTAGAATGATCGAACACCTTTTCAAACAATATAATGAAAATGGATGCGCAAATTAGTTTAAAACTTTTGAAAACCCTGTGTACCCAACTAGGCATTCAACAAATTTTAGTTGGACATCTCTCGGAGGCAGAAAATGAGTAAAATTCAACACCACTTAAAATTTTAGGCACCACCAAATTGCGGCTGTAACTATCCGCCCTATTAACTTTGCACTCACACTTTTTGTTTTAATGTTTACTACTATTTACAAAATTATAGTAATGACTTGCTGGAAATATTTGGTAGGAAACATTCTACAACAAGTAACATTTGTAGGTTTGTGGCAACCTTTGTTTATTTCAGTTTGTAATTATTAAACTCAAGTCATACTCGTGTTTATACGAGTACATTTTCCTTATTAGTTACACAAACGTTTTTGTTATTGAATGCAATAACAATGAAAAAGGTTGTTTACTTTAAGCTATAGGTAGATTAAACTGTATTTTAGGTCGCAATAATTAAGTATCGGTACCCATGTAACAAGTATTGTTACCGAAAAAAGAGTGCTTCTACCGGCATCTTAGCTAATAATGGTTATTTACGCAGGTTAATGGCGACTCCATAGAGCTCGGGATCATTTAATAAATTGGTTCCATTATCAAACACCCGAGCACGAAAGCGCAACGATTCGAATCGACGTTTCTTATAAAACGTGGCGATCGATGCAGTTACATAAATTAACTGCACTTCAAAAAGATGTATTTCATGTTCCATATGAAATAGAATGATAGAAGTTATTTATTATCAACAGTTTTAACTCAACCATAGAATTTATATGCGTGTAAATTAACTTCGTACGTCATCATAAACACTGATTTGTTAATATAAAATCAATGTATCAATCATAGATTAATGATTGGTCTCCGCTGAGCTTCAACGTATCAAGATAACAGTTTATATACTGGCTGTGCACAGTACGTGTTGCAATGCCTCTTTTCCAAGCCAACAACAATTGTATGAACAATACGCGAACGCATAGGAGACGACCAAACAAATATTTTTTTTATATTTTTTATTATTATATAATAGTACTAGCTTCCGACCGCGGCTTCGCCCGCGTTTTCCGGGATAAAAGGTAGCCTATATGTTATTCTGATGTATAAGCTATATTACTGTAAAGTTTCATCAAAATCTGTTCAGTAGTTTTTGCGTGAAAGAGTAACAAACATCCATACATCCATCCATACATCCATCCATACATCCATCCATACATCCATCCATACATCCATCCATACATCCATCCATACATCCATCCATACATCTATCCATACATCTATACATCCTCACAAACTTTCACGTTTATAATATTAGTAGGATAAGATAACATTAAACGACGTGTCTATTCACTGTAAAAAACAAAAAGAAATGTGCTTCAGTTTACAGTTAACTTGAAAAGTAATCATTATGTTTTTAATTTCAAAAGCCTTTGTTAATATTTTTATTTTCTACGCCTATATGATAGAGGATATCAGACTTAATAAACTAACATTGTGATCATTTTAGAACAGTGTTTGGTTCCTTTAATATTATATTTTATTTAAAACTTTTGCTGTTGATAGTACCTACTACCTCTTAGAAATTTGTATGCAAGGAAAATTAAAATCGAGGTTAAAACCAATATCAATTACACAGTAAAAAAACTCTGTATTCAATCGCTATAACATGTCAGTTTACTAAAACTGCGAAAAAATACTTTCAATATATTTAAGCGGGACCAAAATGGGTACCGTACACAGTTTGCGCAGCCCACAATAGAGCGTGACCGGTCGAGTCCCGCAATCTCGTTTAGAATATTTTGCAGGCGCCTGGACGCTATGCATGACACGACACACAGAGCTGGAACTGACGTCGGTGGCTTGCAAGCTAACAGCTTTTGTAACACAAAAGCCTTGTTACTATGGTACTCCTAAATCAAATCTCTATTTTGAATCAAAAATTTTCAGTCTCCACTGTATTATGGGATATTTATTATTATTATGGAAATAACGCTACAAGTTAACAAATAAGGCGATTTGCACACCGCAACCGCATCACGCAGCGTAGCGTAGGAGTGCGTGATCTTACGTTGTTTGCAAGTACCTGTATTTGTATAGAAATCACGCGTAGTGCAACATACTGAAAACGCATTCACGCGCGTGGCTTTTGTTCCGTCGCCACGCACCCCGCGGCGTAGCGCTGGGCGGTGTGTAATTCGCCTTAATGGGTGCTTTTACCCGACTGCCACAGAAGGAGAGTCGTGTTTTTCGAGTGTATGTATGTACGTATATTTCTTTGGTAGGTACTATGTTGACACGAGCAAAAATATTACAAGTACATATAACGAACCAAATAATGATAGACTGATATTCATAGTTTCATTCTCACACCACGTTTCACCTGAAATGCATAGCTTCTAGCATTAATCTTTTATCATGACTTACAATCTATCGAGTTCCAAGAATCCATCAAATGTGTGACACTATTAAAAATCTTCGCGAGGAGTTGTAACATTTATTCTTTGTAACATATTTTATTTCATAACGATAAATATAACTACATTTTGCACAAAGATAACTAGAGTATCGTTATTTGAAAGTATTGGAAATCTTTTGAACATCACGTACTTACTTCGTTATAAAATCGAGATTTGAGTAGGAAAATGTAATTTTTACAGTTTTGAAGCTGAATACAATATTCTACTCGTACAAATATAAATTTAAAAGCTTAAATAACATACGCTCCTTGAGGAGAATTAATTAATCATGTCTTAAGTTTTCGCGATTATTACACATTATAATAAAACAAGTTTTGCACTTTGCAGCGTTCGTGGTCGCAGGACGACTCGTCCTGCGACCACGAACGCTGCAAAGTGTTCGAAACGTCAGGAAAACTCTGTAAAAATCTGTAATATACGCGATTTAATCCGTTTAAACTTGTTTTATTATAAGAATTAATTAAGTTTAGACAAAATAAAATTACGAAAAATTTCGAAAAAAATCGTGAGTTTATGACTGCTAAAACATTTTAATGTAGATATAGCAAAATAAATTATTTAATTCGTTCTTTTTTTATTTTTATTTTAAAAAATCCAAAAACATTCAGTTGGTTTTCTTTCAATTCAGCGTAAACAATTATTTGGATGGAACTTGTGTCTAAACATTAACATTATTTTCTTTTTCATGTACGTTGATTTTGTTCGTCAATTTATAAACAAGCATAGGAAAAACCCAAACTCGAATGCTTCTTTAAAGAAAATCTGGTTAAAATACTTAAACAATTACTACAGGGGAAATTTTAATCTTCTCATTATGAGCAAGGGCCACTGAGATTATGAGAGAGAATTATGAGATTAGATGGTAGAATACGGTAAATTATTACCACCGGTAACAAAGTAAGCGCTCACAATTATTTTTGTTTATTTATGACACGGATTTGTGGTTGGTGTATTTTATTTTATCCTGTTAGTAGAATTTTTTTGTATGTAGGAGACAAACAGAGCGTCAACTGTTTGCCGTGCCCGGGAAATCGTAAAAGTTTATTGGAAGAGAAGGATTGCCGGCGAACAATCTGTCACTTTAGGTAGACATGTGTACGTGTGTATGTTACTATAAAAACCCCAAAGCCACCCCATCTGATTTAAACGAAAGCTGAGTTTGGGAACACAACTAAAGATTTATTAGAAAATCTTTGTACCTAATCCTAAACGAGGTATCGGCACACAGCAGTATCGGTTTTGATCGTACTTTAGAATTTTAAATATTTATGAGATTTAAAAAACAACTAACACGACTGGGACTCGGACCCGCGACCTTTGCCGTAATGAGGCATCGCTCTAACTAGTTTTCGTGTGACATGATATAGTTTAATTTCAAAATCCCTTTTATGAAAATTATTAAAAATTAATACACGACATACTTTACTGTGTAACTATAATTTTTTCCAGGTACCTTTTTTTTAATTTTTCTATTTATCGTTCCTAAAATATCTATCGCAAATGTATACTTACCGTGTTTAACCAGCATCGCTTCCAAAAAAATCCACACACAATACAAGCAAGAAAATCTTAAAGAGACCACGTACTCAAAATCTATCTTCATGTCCTATAACTATCAATAGGAGCATGTCTATGTCTATAGAAGCGTGCCTTCGTAATTCAGGGTAGGTGATAATACTTGGGCGCATCAGCCTCTGGGCCCACTCCGCCACGTATTCGGATCACGGCTCTCACATAAACTTTCATGGGTAACTTATTGCGTATTTGTGTCGAAAACCAATTACCTACACAGGATTTCGTATTCCTACTTTTACGTAAAAAAAGAAGCGACACCGTGAATTTTAACTTGCCAAATTAATATCGGTTCGTGCGTTCGGATATTTATTTGGAAATTATTTTTCGAAATTCGAGTGTTGTTTTACTGAAGAATAAAATAATGTTGAGAAGCTGAAGTATTTCGTTACATTTTGTTAAAATGTAAAAAAATGGGAATATAAATAAATTGGAGTTCACAAACAAATATACTTTTACTACAATTAAATATTCCAGTTCCAACTATTCAACAAAGGCGTTTTCTCCTGGAGGGTAAGTATGATACATATAAACTAAAGAGGTGTCCACGAGGAATGCCTAATGAGATGTATATATTGGCCAACACATTGTCCGGTCGGATGTAACGACGCAGTAAACTTGACCGGTCCGTACAAGGTGAGGGACGACCCAGGCGACACCTAAATTTCGGAGCATCCTCTAAGTAGGTGCTTAAAATTCATGAGCAGAGCTCTCCGTCTTCTAGAAAATATTTATGTTTTAGCAATAAGAGGTCAGATTATTGCTGTTTTAATGCCTTTAAGGCCCGTATTACAGAACGCTACTCGAGCACAGATCTCGCCTTGAGCATCGATTGAAACTAGTTTCAACCAATCAAATTGCTTTAAATCTATGCTCAAGTCGAGATCTGTGCTCTAGTATTGTTCAGTAATACTAGCCTTACACATTGAAAGTAACAGTAGAGCTCTTTGTGAAAAAACTCGTCCGGGGAAGTACCTACCACCACCATACCTAAAGATAAACACTGCTGGACCCGACAAGCTATATATTTCTTCTCATATTAGATGCAATAATGTCAGTCTGATCCCGCTCACTGCGTCAAAACTAAATCCAACAAGGGACGCAAACTTATCAATCCCTAGGGTGACATATAAAAAATATTGTGTTGGCTTTCGAGTTTACAGTGTAAAGTTGTTAACCCGCCGTTTACGAGCACCATAACCTTTTCCCTTTGCCAAGTTTACTGCTGACACACAAAATAAGTCCATGATATACTCTGTATTCCTTTCGATCTCGGAACAACATTGACATTCAGAAATTCGTATGAAAACTGACGAATTTTACTTTATTATATACTAGCTTCCGTCCGTAACTTTCCCTGCGTTTTTCGGGATAAAAAATAGCCTATGTGCTATTGCAGACTATAATCTATCTCTGTGCCAAATTTCATCCAGATCCGTTCAGCTGTTCCAGCGTGATTGAGTAACAAACATCCATCCATCCATCCATGCAAACTTTCGCATTATAAATAATAATGCGAAAGTTTATATTTAATATTAGTATAGATATAGATAACTGGCTGTTCTTACTCTCTGCTCGCGACTTTGTCTGCGTGAAAATAGATGAAAAGTAGCATATATGTGCTTCTTCATGTTCTAGGCTACCTTTTTGTTAAATTTCATTCAAATCCGTCTAACCGTATGAGTGTGAAGGAGTAACAAACACACACACAAACTTTCGCATTTAATTATACATATTAGTGTTAAGTAGAAAGTAGGGTAGGTACGTTCACCGCAAATCCTTAAAATATAAAGAGACAAGCTTTTATTAAACGTAGGTACATAATATGGCTAAGTGCGTGCCCGCTATTAAATTACCTACCTTTTACCTGACTAATTAAAAACCCATTTAGACCTTTATTTTGAATGGTGAATACGGTATTCTATTTCGTTTTGTAGAGCTAAATGCTTTTGTAGAACTAAAAGTGGGTAGGTATTGAGAGGAAAAGCCTTTTTGATAAATTGGAATTGCCTATAGATAGAAACTAGGCAAATTGGGGAAACTTAAATGTTTTTTTATTTTACATGAGATGGGTTTTCTTTACTTGGGCTCCCTGGTCTAATTGTTGAAATATATTTACTTTTCTACAAAATTAGTCAATTTTGTAATTTTTATAGTCGTTGCTTTAAAAATAAAACAAAACAAACTTTTTCACTTCTTCTGGTCTTTGTAATAAAAAAATACAGATAACACGTGCAAGTGTATAACAAAAAAGATTTTATATTACTTATCTTGCAATACAATTTATCTAGAATTTTTAAAAACGATGTGAAAATGTAAAAATGCACAATAACTTCCTAACGAAAGAACTGTATGTATAGGAGGCGAAGAGTCCCTACAATACGATTTCTACCGGCTTCCCTTTGAAAAATAGCACAGGCACTGACCCTTCGCCACTGGTATGTATGATGCAGTTTTGATGGGAAAACTTTTCCGACGACTATAATATATATTAAAAGAATTTAGAAAATCTATTAAGGGTCCGTCCGGCCATCCTATCAAACCGATTTGCTTGTTTTTTTTTAATGAAAGGTTTTGATGTACAGATTTGTCATCAAGCATTGGAATACTACGGAGCAGTACGGGTCCTCTAGTTTTAAAACATGTGTAGTTAAATTTTTCACTTTATACGAACAGAACATAATCAAAATAAACGTAATATCTTACTAATCTTACTAATATTATAAATGCGAAAGTTTGTGAGGATGGATGTATGGATGTTTGTTACTCTTTCACACAAAACTACTGAACGGATTTTGATTAAACTTTACAGTAATATAGCTTATACATCAGAATAACACATAGGCTACTTTTTATCCCAAAAACGCGGGCGAAGCCGCGGGCGGAAGCTACTATATAATAATTAGTTATTTTCATAATATTCTGTGCGCGTGGTCTCATTTCATTAAATATCATAACAAAAGTTTGCTATTAAAATCGTAGACTAATAGCAATGTGTTTGTTACACCCTACACAACACTAACAACTTTGCACAATGCAGACTAGAATAACACGCTAAACAATACCTACTTGGAGCGTTTACAATATGTATGATTTATGTCCTACAGTAGATACCTACATAAATCATGGGTTTCAGTAAGTAATCACACATCATAACAAAATCATCTTTGTTGTGGTGTCTCACTGTGGGCGACTATTACTAATTCCGAATTAAAGGAACTCTAACTTAATGCCTTCAACGTAACGCGTATAATCAATGATACAAATAATAAAAAGATACATTCCAACAGAACCGTCGCTCGTAATATTTTCTGGATCCCACGAAAACTGTAGGTCAGCTGACCGGCCGGATCGAATGACATCCTCGCCATTACCACAGGACCAAAGTGAGAGGTTTCAATTGGCCCCCGTCCAACACGTATTGGATTCGGTCCAAGTCACGCGGCCTCTTATTTGGCGAGTACCATTAGCAGATTTTAACACTTATTTATTTCATCTCGAATTTATGAGATATCTTCGTAATTCTTAGATAAATAACCAAGATATTGAAGCTATGTTGGAGGGTGTTTGCTTTCGTACAACGATAGTATAATTGTGTCATAATTTTGAATTCTGTAGGTATATAATGTGTACATATAGTATTAATTCTAAATAGGTAGGCATCAATTGGTAGGAATTGACCCACCTCCATCGAATATCACACCTGTGACGATTTTAAATCGTTCAATTTCTTTACTCATCATTATTCAATATCGATTATATTGTCCACTGTTCACTATCGAGTGTCTTAGTTTATATAACGAGAACATGGACCAACAATACAACAGAGTCATACTAAACCAAGTAAGTACCAGTATTGCTGGCGAGGAAAGCGTCCAATTTGCATTTTCCCGTACAACTCTGTAGCGAAGAGGCTCTATGGAAACCCGGAACTTTAATACAGGGTTTTGGGAAGAAAGAAACAGGCTTCGTCCTTCTCTATGCTTATATAATAAACAGAGGCTGACGCTATTGGCAACTCTAATGTTACTTTTCCTTTAATTTGGGCGTTTTTAAGGGTTACTTACAGATCTAAACGGACATTAACTGATAGGTATCTCGTATACAAATGTTAACATTTTCGCAAATTAAAAAGAGATTTTCTTCTAAAATAGGTGTCTATGGATTTTTTTAAATATTATACAAAATAAAAAAACAGATGTTATTAGTAAAATTTATACTAATATAATAAAGCTGAAGAGTTTTTTTGTTTGTTTGTTAAAACGCGCTAAAATCTAGAACTACCAGTAGAATTTGTATTTTTTATTTTGCATTTGTTAGCCGAATATTTGAGGCCAGATTATAGGCATTTAACATCACGCTACGACCCTTAGGAGCCGGAGGTCACGGTATCTTGTAATTTTAAGTGAGAAAAAACATTAGGTACATACAGTCATTTTACATGTGACTGTAGCTTCGTCAAAACAGTATAATGTAACAAGCCCTTGATAACTGATGCAAACGTTTTTGTTACATGTAATAACCAAAAACTCACTGAGCAATACAAAATTATTATAAAAGTACTTGCGGATATGACGAAAAACATGATTCAAACGTTTTATAGACCCATAAAATCAAAGAAACGAGTGAGCACGTAAGGTAGTCAAAGGATGCATAGTCTAAAGCCACTGGAACGTACCTCATGTGAAATTCTTTGATGATACGTTACGATGAAACTCATACAAGATAAGGCTTTTAAACTCGTCATAATGCTGTAGGTACATCCACGCAATATCGGAGTCTCAAAAATAAACAGGTACATGGTGTAAATCCCGACATAGTTTATTCTACTAAAATAACAATTGGAAGCGTTTTATGAAATTGAACCCACTTATAATTTATTTGTCATCAAACGATTGTTCCAAACCAGATGCCTTTAATATAGAAAACCAATCTCGTTATTTTCTATGTAAAAGTATCCTCCTTATGCCTGAAGCTTTGTGAAATAAGATGTCATTTCCATTCTCATGCTAGGTATACGTGAGGTTCTGCTGATCTCTGATAACGTATTCAGTACGCGGCCTGGTGTCATATAAAACTTATATATTTATACCAATACATTCATACGTAGAAAGAATTTGTTTTTTATGTATGAGCTCCGATCTCGGAGACCATTTTACGCAGTTTGACAAATCTTCAAGTTGATGTATCTTCGCTGTGTGAATGTTGAAACATTTTTTTGTTTAATTTTGATGGATATTTGAATGCTGCTAGAATAAATTATATCGCCGTGACCTTTTCGTTTCGTGACTATAGCATCCACGTTCTTTTGGAAATACTCTAAAAGACTTATTAACTAAAAACTACGCACATGCAATGCATGGATGGAGGATTTCAGGGTTAAGAAATTAGATCTGTCCTAATTTTAAAATCTTAGTGGAAAGTTAGAACAACCCCAAGATTAAGAAGTTGGACTAAGGATGCGGTCGCTCAAAAGGAGCCACTCAACTTGACCTGTACTATTGTTACGAGTATATTAGTCCTGAACATGAACATACACAAATTGCAATGTTTCCACAGATAACAAATGATTAAACAATTCTATTCATCTAATGTTAGACCATATATCATTTGTGACTTCATGTATATGTGTATTTAGGTAGTTATCCACAGTTATGGTCCAAAGCATTTCAAGACATTAAGCGCTTTCAAATACAAATAAAACCCGGCCCTATACTGGTAACAATTAGGCTGACAATCCAGTAAATGGAAATCACTAACTTTCAAATGTGGGATGCAGCTAGTTCTGTAAGTTATGATTAATTTATTGGTTCAATGAAGCGGACTACGTAACGTAAACGAGTAAACACCGCGTTCGCTTTCATATACATCATTCAAGAGTCCGGTCATCTTGGCAAACATTCAACGTTCGCCGGGTACTTTATTACATTTTGAATAATTTAGCATAATAATATCATAATGTTAGAGCGATTCTAAGCGGTAATTGTTCTGCTTTTTTATGGGCAAAAGTACGTGTAATAAATACTTTTACTTTTAGTCATTTTGTTGTTTCAGAGATGGGGTGAGTTGATAAAGAAGAGCTAAATTATTTAATAGTTCAAGTAGGAAATACAAAAGAAAACCCCCTTGAGAGCAGAGTTGGCACCCGTCCCGATTTTTCCGGGTCAGTCCCGATTCTGCCAGGACAGTCCCGATTTCAATGATATTGTCCTACTACCTATGAATTTTGTCCCGAATTTTGAGAACACGCAATAATAAATTGGTCAATTCACTCAATATTGACCAAAAACTTCCTGTAACTTTTCAAACAATATTAATTTGTAATGACGGTTTGCCTTTAATCGTTTTATTTAGTTGCCCCAACGGCGAAAAATCAATTAATTTTCACTGAAAAATACGTTATTACAACAATGTCAATTGTAACTGTGCAAAAAATGTACGCAGTTGGAAATATTTTTTTTCTGTTTAAATAACCCAGGTATGTAAACGTACTTGTCTACAATACCGCAATCATAATGCGAAGTGCAGTAAGGTTGACAATGCACATATTCTAAACAGAGACATTTACACAGCTACTGCAACTATTACACGCCGGTGACAACTTCAAATTAGTTTCAGCTAGACAGACCAAAAGTTAGATGGGACTAACGTTAGATGTAAAAATACTATAAAAGTGCTAGGAATAAACGTCGCAGTGGGAATAATTGCGAGCATTACGGTTAAATGGCGATAGTTCCAAGTAAGCTGACTTGATTGATTGTGTGTTTAAGATCTTTAGTTTCTTTATGTTTGATCTTATCGTTCTTAAAATATTTTATGCGTCTTTAGAAAATAAAGAAGTATTTCAGAATTTAATTTAACTGCATGCGTATACGATTAACAACTCAATTAACGCTTGTTTTGGTGAGATTCCTTACACAATATACTCGTACAAGATTATTATGTATAACTTAATTATGGTGACATGACTAATGAATAAAAATGTTACTTAGGTTAGGTTAGTAAAACCTACATATTTTGTTTAAATTTTCCGCAGTTCTCTTTTCGTAAATTCTCTTCTCTGCATTTTGTTAAGAGAAAAATATATTTCGACATGCAACTACATATTACTAATAATATTATCACCGTGATTTTTTTTATACCGATATCCCGCCACATAACGTTTCTAAGTGCAGCAGCGGATATTTTCTCAATGTAAACTATATATTCTTGTTTACGCTTCCCCTTTCTTCCTTCGGCCAATCTCGTAAAAAGGTGTCGACTTCGGGGCCGGACGCAGATATCCACTTACTTAACTTCAAAGTCCTTTGTTAAAACCTTTTCCTAGTGCAATACGATACTAAGGACACTAACACCATTACTAGGAAAAAATGGACGTAAGTGCTTGTTCTTTTTACCAAGTAATTTCAAGAAGTGCACTTTACTGGACCAAACCAAAACGGAGTCACATTATTCAGACTGAATTACGTCTTCTACCTCAGCGGGAAATCTCTAGAATGGGAGCTAGAAGTTAACTTCTATATTTCTAGTATGTTAAAGAATTTATCTTGAAAAAAAAAACGTTCTAAGAAATACATAAGTAGGTAATATATTTTAGTTTAGTACCTACTGCCTGATTCTTTACAATTCGATCGACTTCATCCAAAGTAAAGATCCTCGGTAACGAGTACAGAAAATGCGAGAGGCAGTATTTACAAAGATTCAGATAGACTATCCTACAAAGAGTTGGGCCAAAAGTAATCAAGCTGGTGCATGGCTCAATATTTCTCGTATACAACTCAAAAACGAGGAAATTTCGTGTCGCAATAAACTAGAACGCAGATTAAAAGTGACTCGAGGGAAAAACGGTACCGCCATGTTGTTACGCACGAAGGCCCCGGGGAGAGCCGTCAGCTATACCCATAACGTTTTCTTATCAAGACAACACAGCAACCACGATGCCCATTTCCATCCGTTTCTCGACACAAAACAACTTACTGATGTATACATTTCCTCTTTATGACTATGTGTGAGTCAACATTGGGGATAAAAGCGTCAATGAAAAACAGCCAAGCAATTTCACTGTAACGTAGTAATCCTTTAACAAAATAATATAAGGGTAAGAACGATATGATGATTCTATCATAAAATGTGTTGCTATGATTTATTAGATATTTAAGATAATGTATGTACCAATTTGGATATAAATTATGTTTTTCGGTTTATATTTTTTGCAGTCGCTCCGAATTGCAGGGACAAAATGCGTTTGTTATAAATCTTGAAGAAGAATATCTCTCTTCGTTAAAAAAGGACGTGTTTATACACACAAATCGAACTGAATAATAAAACGGAACATGAAATCTGAAATCCGAATGACTTGTGCTATGAACGACAAGAAAAAATATTTTCTTTACGCGCTGGCACGGTCTTAAACACAGAATTCAGCTGCTTAACCTCACTTAATCCGCAAGCAACCATCGGTGAGGGTCGATTTTACACGCGATAAACCTGCTAAAGGATTTTGTCCAGCGTCCGTTGCCCGGGCGCTGCCCATATTCGCTGGTAAGACCATAAATCTGTCGGCGATCGGTCGTAATTGGTCAATTTCATGGAACGACTTTAACGACTCCACTCGAGGCGCTAAGGCCCAATACTTTCGCGACAAACTAACAAAATAATATAAATTCCATTACGAACTGTTACTAGAAAAGCTAATAAATTTGAATATTTCAAAGAACTAAAGACGTTTGAGTTGAAAATGCGTAAATAATCGAAGTACTAAATGTTTCATAAGATTTCAACTTCTTAAGAATATATTAAATTCTGTACCCTCCTAATTCAACAATGTTGAACAGCTTCTTTAAATGGCTGAGAACTTAAAATAGTGTGTAAAAAATACCGTAAAACTCTAGAAATTGCCTTATGAAAATAAAAGGTCCTTGTGAATCCAAACAATGAATATACAAAAACGTGACCAAGAATAATTTATATACTTCTACAACAAATTAAAATCACACTAATATTATAAGTGCGAAAGTTTGTGCGTGTGTGTGTGTGGGTGTGTGTGTATGTTTGTTACTTCTTCACGCTGAAACGGCTGGACGGATTTGGATGTTTGGCACACAGATAGATTATAGTCTGGAATAACACACAGGCTTTATCCCGAAAAACGCGGGCGAAGCCGCGGGCGGAAGCTAGTAGTATATAGAGTACAATCTACCTACCGAAAAGACAGTGATAATTTTAATAATAGGGGTTGGTCAACATTTATAACGAAACGGTTCGCATTGTCCATGTACGTCCGTCTGTTGTCTGTAGCTTAATTCGGTAAACACTGAACCTATTCGACTGAAAGGACACAGCAGACGCCCATAGTACGCTGGGCTTCAGATTGTGGATGTCGGTACAAATATGAAATTAGTTTGGTGTGATCGAGTATTTCAAGAGTATTTAAATTCATTTTTTATTTGTTTTTGTTCGTAATTGGGTTAAAAAGAAATCTTCGTATATGTGACAGTGAGGTTAAGTATGGTGTGAATGATCCAATGAAGTACAGCCCGACTAATGAGTTCTCAATTCAAAGGTTTTAGTTGCTTTCGACAATCTTTTGCCTAATTTATCTTAATCTTTAAGATAAATTAGGCAAAGAACAATTAAAATATATTTTTATTTTTGGTTAAGCTTTTATTACTGTACCATATCAAGCCCAAAACTACCAACGTCCTTTGGAACACATGCGTAAAATTGCCTCTCTTTCCGGTAAAAATATGGACTTTATAAATAATTTATAATAAATGAAACCCGCAACGTACGATGTGTACTTGGTGTCCTTTCATATCGCCAAATACATCAGCTTTATTACGACTTTGATATTCCGTTTCAGACTTAGGGTTCACTCACGTTGTCACGGTAGAAATAAATCCAGTGCACTTGTTAATATTATAGTACCCACAATCTTGTTTGTGTATAACGAGAACTTGTTTGTGGAGCCGGTAATAAATATACAGAAGAAAGTCCTTTACGGGGCATCTCATGTAATACTGGGACATAAGAAGTCTCTATTAGAAGCCGAACAATAACACCAAATACCTACTTTTAGTAGAAAAAGGAAAATACTTTCTTTTTCTATATCTTGAGGAAAACTAATTGGATTAGTAATCATACTGGACAAACTATATCGTTTTTTATGGTTTCTCGTATCCGATTCAGTTATAGATACATACATCATATTTTTAGGTTCTTGTTAGCTTTCATGGCTTTTATTATCTGTCAAAGCATTCACGTTGATCATAAAGGCCTAGGTAAACCAGTAATCGTGACTCCCACAGCGACGCCTTAATCCCATCACGTTAACTAACATGGCAACATGACTATAAAGCTATTTGACAATGCTAGGCCTATTCCAACACTCGACATCTCCGAGTATTATCCCAGTAGACACTTCTATATTTGCGAAATCTATAACCTTAATCGGTTGATAGAGAAATACAGGTAGGAAATATAATTATATGATTAATATACTTTAGTAGAACTTTTTCAGTTTTAAAAATAACAATGTTATTGAAAACCCTTGCTTTGAAAATATAGTAGAAATGGTGTGAAAATCCATCCCTGTAAAATTTTGTCGCAAGTAATTATGTTGTGCTGTTAACGGACAAAGGGCAGTCGGTAACTGATATGTAACATGGGTCCACAGTTCCACACCCGCATTCATTTAGACACGTAATGAAATAACGTCGCATTTTTTTATCAGATCTGCTCCTTGTCGGATAACACACGCATGAATATTTTAATAAATAATGTTTTTAGGTTTGTCCGTAGCACGTCCGAGGCATCTGCTCATAGATGGCGTCACTAGAAGAAGTATGTAATAGCGGCATCTTGCTTAGAGATGGCGCTATTGCATATTTCTAGTGGAATATTTTATTTTATATAATTTAATCTACATACATACAAAGATTGTACGGAACCATCGGCGCGAGTCCTTCTTGCACTTGTCTGGTTTTTTTTTATAGTAGATATGTTTTATTCACACAGCAGAAGCTGTAAGAGTGAAAAGATTTGTTTATACATGCTTTCTGAGTATAAAATAAAGCATTAATTTACTGTAATGAAAGAACACAAAGACCATTTTTCAACAAAAACACCCTTAATACAGCGTTTGGATTATTTCATTTATATAAACAAAGACAAGGATCAATGGAGGACCAAGTAATCCTAGGAACATTCCGCTTAAATTTTTGAACAGAAAATTGTACACACAAACATAATTTACGTTGTCAGTGACATTAATAAAACATACTGAATCCAAGGGATTACGCAGGGAGGCGTCCTTGGTCCATCCGAGACACGAATGAAATGCTGCGGTAAACCTAAGAACCGCTGACTTAGAGTCAAAAAGCTCGTTATGAGGACCAATGAATTCGCAATTGAGGATTCCTAAAACTAGCAAACAATAGACTTGGCACGTTTGAAATGGTGTAAGGATTCCGTTATCTCTACACAAAGCTCTTGGGATGTCTTCGGATGAGTTCGCTTTATAATACTTTAATACGGTTTGAATTTTCAACGAACCGTGAATGGTGTAGCTTTAACGTCGAAAACTTTTTTTAATACATTTAACTATTATACATTTCAAATTATCTAAGGTATATTTAACATGAATCTAAAACCGATGAGTTTAAGGTTATGTTTTGCAATATCTTTATTACATCTATAGAATTCTACTTCTACATCCTTGACTGTAGTTATTATAAATTAACCATAATGACGGATAAGGATTTTATTGCAAGTTAAATTAATACCTTCATATCATTTTATAATTACTCGTAAATCATTACAAACCGCAATCTTATCAGGTGATTAAAAATTAATTATACTTAATTACATCAGTGGGTAGGACAGCAAGCTATTTATCTCGTAGCATCGAATATTATATCATTTATTATAGTAATCAGAACTTAACGATTAAATTGTCCTCACAAATCGAAATGTGACCACACAAATAAATTAATTTATATGGACAATGAATATTGTATCAAAAGTGCCAAAATTGCCTACAGTGTTTAGATATTATGCAACTATAATTTAAATATATACGTATTTAATACTTGTTTCACAATGTGTGTCAATTAGCGCGTTTGATATCGTACCATTTGTTCGAAGTTTTGATTCGAGATAAATGCGATCCATGGTAATCATTTTGATCAGAAGATACTGATCCGTAGAAACGAATATATCGTAAGGAATCATTTAATACGAAACCCCACAACCGAGGTAACATTGTCGCAGTATTTTCTAAGTAGGTAGCATACCCTGATTTATTATAATAGAGATGGTTTAGTATAGTGGAGAATTAGAGTAGAGATTTAATTTTATGAGAGAATTTTTGGAGAAAGGGCTCTCATCAACTGTTTTTAATTTAATATAAACTTTAGATTTTTTAAGTATAATTCCTGAGTTACTGTGTATGTTTTGACAGAAAAGCTTTTCAAGCTCTAGGCTATGTTATCTGACAAACGTAATATGAACTAACTCAACAAAGCTCTCAGTTCATACAAAAGCTACGCTACGAGTATTATCAGTGCAAACAAAATAATGTTTGTCGTAGCACTCCTCCATTAAATAGACAGACTTATTCCAATTAGCTTGTAATCGCAGACGCTACAGAGCGGGTCAAGTTTGTTTAGCCGCTTAGGGTGCTTTCAATTTGTGCTATTGTTAAGAGCGCGATAGCTGCGCGGCTAATAGCGGTAACGCATCAGAAATGGGATAACCAACCTTTGACGTCATTTGTGCAGCGCCAAAAGGCAACAGCGCTGCCGATGAAAATTGAATAAAATTAAACTATTCTAATACACATTTTTATAATAAAATGCTATTTATATTACAGGATGACTGGTTATTTTAGGAAAGAGAGTATTCTATATTCGATCCCCCTTCGATACGCGCAACCTTGAAATCCCGAATAAAAATCAAGTGGTCCCTACAAAAAAAAATATCACACGATTTATTTTCTGCGATTTAAGAATGGATCCGGTAGTAAATTGAAATCTAAAATTTGGAAAATCCAAAAGTGCATGCCTTAAAACGCTCGTCATTAATTATAATTAAATAGCAAAAGTTTATACAGAGAATTACAAAATAAACAATAAAGTCCTTCCTATTAAATAAATCGTGTACTTATTGGTGTCTGTATAATTTTATAATTACGGTGATTTGCAAGAAACGCCTGCATTAAAAGCCCGTTTTAACATGATTATCACACATTGTTTAGTTGGCAAACAATAGAATACCTACTGTGAGCAATTAACAAGTAACTAATCTACTCAAGAAACGTGAATTGAACTAATAAAACTGCGGACTATTGCTTGACTGTTACCATGGATGTAGGTAGTATATAGCCAATTAACTAATCTCTATTAATTTGTGCTTTGAACAATATATATTCTATTTTTGTCTCAATACTTTTGGAATAACCCATAGGTAATATTAATGTTAGAAATCTAGAAATGGTGATTACATAAGGTCCATTTCAATAGAAGTTTCGAACTATGTAAACAATGTCAGTATGGCGTATTGACATGATGAATTTGTATAGAAAGTTTGTTTACATAGTTCACAAGTTCCACTTCGTGATTCGTAGATTCGTGAAATTGTAAGCTAGCTAGATACGTCTCCAAATTTCAAAATATTAAATAAACTAATTCATACAGAACTAGATGTAGTTATACGAGGCAGATAACTAAGATAACTTATCTATATTCCAACGTCGCGCAAAAAATCTATAGACCAAATAAATAAATAGCCGTAAATTACGCCAAATTAGACACGTATCCATTAATCCTGTTCGAGACGGCTGCCACATCCAGTCCCTGTAACGTCGTGAAAGCCCAAAGGACTCCATGAGACTAATATTCGACACATAAAGGTCTACGCTACGCCCGAACGCACGAATTAAGCTACCTACGAGCTACTTACACGTTTGCCGACCACAGACTAATGGAGTATCTTTTGCTAAAAACCTACCTACTCAGAAAAGTATTCTCCTTAAGTAATTGATGGAGCATAACAAGTTAGGTACTTGGTCGTTTGTAGTGATGACAAGCGTAGCAACTAGAGTAATGGACAACCTTCCTATATTGGATGGATGGATATTCTTTTTGCACTTTAAGCATTTTTTTTTTGCCCTCCTAAGTGATTGTCTAATTCTCACAATGGTCTTCGTGCATGTTTTCAGTCCAGATATTCTATAAATTAGAACTCGAATTCGACTTCGTTACGAAATGTAGGTAGATACGGTACGGTACCTACCGTAATTTCGTAGGAAAACTTTCTATTGGTGGAACAAAACGCACAAAGTTTTGTCTGGGTTTCATAATTGAGAGTGTCCATTACACAAGCCTTGTTGAATTGTTTGCAGATTGTTTATTTAAAATGGAGTCTATTTTATACATTTAGTTTTTTTTGTGCCTAACTAACAGATTATTCAAATACATTTGTCATTAATCATTATAAAACGCGTGATAGATGGACACATGGTTGTCCAACATTAACACGAATTCTACATTAGGCAAATATGGGAGGATTATACATTAATTCAGAATTAACTAATTTAAAAATATTTACAATATAACTCATGTCAAATTCATGAATCCCTAGTTCATAAATTATAATATACAAATAAAAAAAATCGATACCTATAGTAGATACTTCTGAAGATATAAGGGACAATGTAACAGGAAGCAAATAGAAGTGTATTGCAGTACAAACCTAATAGTTACCTATTCCAATAGCATCATATTCTCGATTATAGGTATTTACACGGTGAATTTTCGTTGGTTTTGAAGCCGAAAGAAGGGTAGGTATAATATTGTACTCATACTCAATTTCTACTATGGGACCAACCCTGAAAACGTGAAAAAATGTCAGTCGTTTCTTAAAAAAAGTCAAGGTCACTACGAGAAAATGTAGGAAATATGATTTTTTTTTCATGATTTCAGGTTCTAACGAAAATGCACTAAGTTAGTTATTTATTTATTTTATTTATTTATTTATAATTTATGTACACACAACATACAGAGGACAACAAATACAAACGAAATATAAAGTACAAAGGTACTGCTTTTTATTTATTAACCTAAATATAAAAAAGAAAGAATTAAAGATAAAAAAAAACTTCTTACATAAATCCAAGTCCTATTTTCGTACAGCACAACCTACATAAAATATCCATTACCATCTAAATCTAAAAGAAACTTCGTAGGAGGAAGCGATTCCTATAGTTCAAAGAGAAGTTAGCAAACTAAAAGTAAAAGAAACAAACTAAGTTAGTGTAAAATCTACAGAGAAGTCGTTGTAGGTTTTCATGTGAAACGAACGAATAGATACTATTGGGCCCTCAGATCATAGAAACAAGGAGATATGCCATCATAGCAAATTAGTACGGGAACAACTGATGCCACTTTTAGTACATTTTTCGACACAATTACGCGCATAATTAAGCGCTCCTTGTGAATAAAAAGATCTCCCACGCATTGAACATTCCGCACACCCTCAATTTAACACTGTTAATCGTCACTCAACACTAGCACTAAACTAAAACACTGTATTTATACCATCGATCGTGTTTGGTTCGTCGCCAGCGCGTACGTTTTTAATATGAGCCATTTGCTCAAGATCAGGCATCAAACTCGATAGCGCCTTGGCACATCTCCTTGTTTCTATGATCTGAGATTGGGCCGTATTTATAATCTACCACGTATACTACGTATAGGTAAAAAAACCCTCCAATACTACGTGCTTTAGATAAGTTTTATAGGAGTACAACTTAGTTCATTATTGAAATTTCTTGATTTAAGTGTACATATTTTTTATCAAGTATTGTTCTCTTCCTAGGTCTCTAATATTAATTCTATCGTGCATACCTGTTATTTGTATTATTGCTAAATGACGGCTTCAGTTGTTATTTTTTATTTGAATTGTATAAATGATTATATACTGTTGGTGTGCATAATAGAAAGTATAGAAAATTGTACCTGTTCTTATTTAAATACAACAATTAACTCGACCTATCGCAGTCTACAGCTAAAAATATACCTAGGTATCTAAAATACATACATACTAATACGAAATACATAATACAAACAATATAACTTGACTGGGTTGAAGTGCGTGCGAATGGCGCGGCAGTATCTGTTTTTGTGTATTTTGAACCTTATTTTAACTACCGTAGGTACATGCGCGAAATTGTAGAGAGCCTGCCGGCCTAGCATGACCACGATAGAAACAGGTTTTGTCTACAGAAGAATAGACAAAGTGACAGATTGTAGAAACATTTCTACCGTTTTATGCATACAATGAAGCGAAGACATGTTTCTATTCTTCAGTAGATAAAATTCTGATAATCCAAGCACGGGTCGCCGCGTGCTCGGACAGAAGAGATATAGATTTGGATAGAAAGAACTATGTCATCACCAATTCTATCTCTATTCTTTGGTAGAATAGAGATAGAATTGGTCATGCTAAACCGGTTGGTACGAGTCCAGTCAAGATAAATTGCGCGTATTATACACTGTAAATTTGAACTCCGAAAGATAGGTAGCAAAACCTTCGTATGTAACTATAACAAAAGTAAATTTCGATGTGGTCAAAATCATCGAACCAAAACTGTAGCAAATAATTCGTATTTACAATCCGAAACACAACGTTTACAAGTATAATCATTACCCATTACACAGGAAACTTGAAAATATAAAACAATCTTTTACCAAAACATTATATAAATTCACTTTTAAATATTAGAACGCAAGGAATGCGACAAATCGTGCGATTTATCGTCGTTTGAAAATACAATTTAATTAAATTATAACAGCGTATTTCATAAAAGCGGAAATTAATTAATTATTTACGAGTGTTTTCTGTAATAACTTGAAAATGTTAATAGGTTCTGTAAAATAATTATTTGAATAATGTTTATCAGCTTTTAATAGCTTCTAGAACCGATTTCATTTTGCTTGCATTAGTAGCTCCAAAATTATGGCACAGTTTGCTGAACTCTTTTTTAGCCCAATCATCATCACCTCAGGAAAAACAAACTTCTTCTAGTCCTTTTTCTCTAGTCAATAGTCTAGTCACTATATTATCTCTGCCTGAACTCTCTATAAATGCCTAAAATACTGGAAAAATAAACAATATTTAGGTATATTATGGCTCTTGGATAGTCTAACATTTTTTTCATTTGTGATCGTATTTCCAGGGAATAAGTAATTAAGACTAAAGACTTTGAATAAAACCCGTTGACCTAGAATTTAAAGCAATATTAGCACCCTATCTTTAATTTTTAATAATGATTCATGATTTCATATTTCCTATTTCAGTCGAAATACTGACGTACACTGTCAATGACCTCAAGAGTAAAAAGTATTTTTTTCATAGTCTCAATAAAATTTTGTTTGTTAATTCAACAATCAAAAGAAAATGTGTGAAAATAGTATTTTTATATTCATTGTATTGTGTACATAGTACCTGTATTATGTACATAGTACCTACGAAATTAATATAAGTAATGTTTTTAAAGAAGAAATACCGTAAATATTATTTCAACAAATTCATATTTTTTAATATGAAAATAGTTACTGCTGAAACATTTACCGGTCATATAATTCCGATATAAATTCTCGTTAAAGATCTCATCAAAAACCTGAATGAAAACAATTTTTCTTCCATAATTAAACACGGCAACAGTTAAGACATATCGATTTAATTAAAACCTTATGTAGTCTTATGTCCGTGCTGCTCTTGCTTAAAACTCACGCATTTTCTTTTGTTTTCTGTTAGGAAATAGGAAAAAAAACTGACTATTTGATAATTATACCTAATATAATACCTACTTAAATAAAACTCGCATTATTGGGACTTGAGACACAGAAAAGAGACGGCTATATTCACGGCAAACGATATAAGGTTCAAAACTATAACGATAACTATCAAATAATAATACTAACTCCTAACAATAGACATTAACTACCTACAGTAGTATTGCCAATGTAATGCCAAATTGTACCTAGATGAATCGTCATCAGGCTTCGCCAGGAATTGCAAACGTACCGACAGCAGTCACTCGATAACACACGTACATTTAGAGGAATTCTTCAAAGGCAGCCAATGTAGGTCCCCTATGGTCCCAGCTCTTACCCAAGTCCCTTGGCACAGCCCGCAATGGACGCTGCTTGTTATCGTAGAACCGGACCGTACGTATGAAAACTAGATATTTGAATAGTTAACGCAAAGGCAGAGCTTACACTGGAATGGTATATGAAGCTGGAAGTGTAATTTGTACGCATTTAATGGTAACATTAAGTACGCCAACAGGAATTATTATTAATTATTTACTTGGTTTGCGGAAGCATCGGACAGTAGACTTATATTACATAAGCATGACCAAATATATTCCAATGTAATGAAGATGTGATAGTCACCAACAAGGAAATCAAAGGTAATTTATGTTGACCATTTACATTAATTTAGTATTCAATTTTAACACAAACAACGATATCTATAACCACCAAAATTATTTATATCGTTCTGCACAAACAAAGATTGTGCTGTTTTTGTCACAAATTAATCTAAATCAAAGCCAACAGCCAAACATAATACGATTAGCGAACACTAAAACACAGCCAGCGGCCCATTCAGCCGCGGTATTATATTACTCAGCGACATATCGACGTACAGGGTCATCTAACATTCGTGCCAAACGCATTCGGCCAGTTGTCACCGACTGCTGATGCTACATGTCGGGAGATTTATTCATTTGGACGCCGCGTGACGTCAACAGCCAGCCTGTAATCTATCAACGTTTTATACGAAACCGCGCTTTTATTTTGTGTTGTGGAATGGAAATTATTGATATGGAATTGATTTGAAGAGTCGTACAAAAAGGTACACGAGCACACAAAGATAAATTAAGGTGTTTTGTACAGTTACTACGTACGCACAATGTAGGTACTTAATGCTGTTATACAATTAATTGTAAACATTACATTTTACTAATAAAGACTGACAATAATAGATTTTCAAAACACTTCAGCTATACATATAAAACTTTGAGTCATGCAACGCAGTAAAATAAAATCATCGTTGAAAACAAAACAAAGACTGAACATAAGTTCAGTCTTTGTTTTGTTTTCAACGATGATTTTTGATGATGTTCAATGCATTCAAATAATTGAATGCATTGAACATGCACGGAGGATGCAAGATAGTACCGACTGAAATGGACCATTTGAATAGACGACACGCCCCTTACTCAGCATGGCAGCATCGGAAGCCTGGGGCGCAATCACCGATGTCCCATAATACCGGCTTGCCAATTCAGATACAAAGGTAATGTTACGAGATAGATATGCATGTGGATGTAGGTGCAGGAGAACAACAAGAATGGTCGTTTGGAATATAGTGGCTTGGCTGTGTTTGCAACAGTATTTTAATAATCTGATGCTCGTTATTTCTTGAAATATGAGACAGAAATCTAGTCTCCGCATTCTGTTTTCGATAATAATATCAATATTTAAATAAAATTGTAGATGTACGGGACGGGCGTACTCGTAGCTCAAGTGTATGTCTATAGCGTTTGAGACGCCGATGTCCCGGTGCGCATTGGTTCACAGCTTCGTGTCAGCATACGTTGAAGATCACCTGTTCATACGGGCAAGGAGTCTTGAAATAACAACAATAATAAGTCTTCATAACTCTTCAGGGAGCGATTTCAGGATCTGGTGACGTAGTGAAGTACCTTGCCGATGACTACGATTCGCTAAATTCACTGCGCCGCTCAGGTACCTCGAAACTTTACCGTAACGAGGCCCGCGAATCGCTCCCTGATTTAACTTTATTTATTAACAATTTTTTACTATTATTTACATGGTTTTCAGCTAATTACAGTGCTTATACTAAACCTGACTATCACATGTTATATATCACTGAAAACCTAATGAGGTAGGCTACACGCTACAACAAGTCATAACCTTTCAGGACCTAACCCTGAAAAGCTATTTCAGTATGAACAAGAAATTTCGGTTAAAGTTGCTACAAAAATTATTTTACAAGTTAAATATCTACTAAGCTATGCAACTTATAACCATGAAACTACTTGTTATAGGTAGCCTAGGTAATGAAACAACGAAATGTAATATTTTTATTGTCACCAAATACATAATTATAGCACTATATAACAAAATATAAAGGTATAAAAAAACAATGTTTACAAACGACCTAGTGCCTATGTAAATAGGGGTTCCAGGGCTTTGCACATCAAAAGGGAATGTCTAGACCTAGGTCTAAACCTAGGTCTAGATCTAGGTCATCGATCTAGGTGCCCTGGAATGGTCCTATTTACATAGGCGACTTTACAAACGAGTTTTACTTACGGTTGTATAACAAACTGACTCTAAAACTTAAGTATTTCAATATTTACAAATTGAACACTGCACATAACACTTTGGTGACATCGTCACGAACATTTCTCCCGCCGTGCAGCGCCGCGACGACCCGGAGTGGAGCCGGCGCTGCAGTACCCGGTGAGTGACGATCGCCGGCGCGACGCCCGTCGTCGCGACGCCTCGTTCACTTTGGCAGTGGCACTAGCTTCTTCACCGGACGCTTTAGAGTGCCGCCAGGGGTGCGCACCTCAGCGATCCGGACTTCACCGTCGGCGCCTGGATGTACCGCCGTCACTCTGCCTCGCGGCCATGTGTTGCGAGGCAGTTGGCCGTCTGCGATGAGCACAGGGTCGCCCACCTGCAGACTGGGCCCTCGGGTGTGCGGCTCCCGCCGGTTTTGGAGCTCCGGCAGGTACTCTCTCACCCAGCGGCGCCAAAACATATCGGCGAGTATCTGCGAACGTCGCCAGTGCTTCTTGCTGTCTATATCTTCCTCGGTGAACACGCCGGGTAGCGGTAGTCTCGCCGAACCACCAAGTAGGAAGTGATTCGGCGTTATCGATTCGTCGTCTTCGCTGTCAACAGAGACGTGAGTGAGCGGTCTGCTGTTGACGGTGTACTCGGCCTCACACAACAGTGTGGACAGCACTTCTTCATGCGGGTGCTTTTCGTGCAGTACGGTGTAGAGTGCGGACTTCACGCATCGGACGAGGCGCTCCCATACGCCTCCCATGAACGGTGCTGACGGTGTGATGAAGCGCCACACGATGCCACGGCGACTAGCCTCTTCTTGGAGCGCCTCTCTGAGCTCTCTGTCTGCGCCGTGCATGTTGGTACCGTTGTCCGAGTGTATTTCAGTGGGGCATCCTCGTCGAGCGGCGAACCTTCTCAGCGCCAGTATAGCGGAGTCTGCGCTGAGGGTGGCGGCGATCTCTAGATGTACTGCTCTGGTGGTGAGACACGTGAACAGCGCTACGTATCTCTTCTGATGCTGACGACCAACGGTGACGGAGAGCGGGCCAAAATAGTCGAGCCCGGGGAAGGTGAACGGCCTCTGGTGATGTGCGAGGCGCGTCTTCGGGTGGTCGCCGGTCGCAGGCACCGGAGGTTGCGCCTTGCGAATGCGACACTGTAGGCACCGGCTCACCACCATCTTCGTTGTGGGCCGCAATCTGACGACCCAGTAGTGTTGACGTATCTCGTTGATTGTGAGCTCCGTCCCGCTGTGCTGTAGACTGCGATGCGTCCAGTCTATGTATAGTTGCGTGATGCGATGACCGCCGTCTAGTATCGGCGGACGCTTCATTTCTTCGGTTACTTCGCTGGTAGCAGCTATGCGGCTCTTCAGTCGTATTACGTTGTCTGTTAACTCTACTCGTAGCGGTCGCAATCGGCTATTTCTGTCGACGCTCTGCCCGTTCTGCAGATCGCACAATTCTTGTGCGAACGCTTCTTGTTGTACGACTCGAACAAGCACTTTTTCTGCTTGTATGACGTACTCTGCTCCCAGCTGTATGTATTTCATGTGCTGTACTTCTGTGCGAAGCGGCGATTTGCTTGAGGATGGCAACGTTTTCTTGTGCTTCCTCCAGTCTGGATCCTTTTCGATGTTTTTTCTAGTTCTCTTGTAGAACGTTTTCTCTGTCTGGGCGCTTTTCGATTTTTGACATAGCGCGATAAACTGTAGAACGTAAGCCGTAGCACGTAGTAGTCGTTCCCATCTTGAAAATCTTAGCGGGTCTGGGACGGCCTCTGACAATTTCTGTGTGCTTCGCATTTCTGTGGCTATGTGCGTTCTTTCTTCGCCTGTTTGTTCGTCGACTGCCGGCTTCTCTGACGGCCAATTTGACGGATCTTCATACAAGAAGGTGGGGCCGCGGTACCACTCGTGGTTTGAGTCGAAGTGGCGTGGCACATCGCGGGTCGCGATGTCGGCGATATTCATCTTCGTAGGTACCCAGCGCCAGTCTTCCGTCTTGCTGTTTTCTTCTATGGCGGCCAGTCGATGAGCTACAAAGGGTTTGTAGACTCGTGCCCCTCTTCTGATCCACGTCAGTACTGTTTTGCTGTCTGACCAGTACGTCACCGATTCCGGCGTTGCCTTGTGTTCTTGTACCGCCGCTGTTGCTATGCGAGTTCCCATCACGGCGGCTTGCAGTTCGAGGCGTGGTATAGATTGCAGTTTCAACGGTGCCACCCTCGCCTTTGCCATGACGAGACTGATGTGAATCTTGCCGTCCGGTGTAACGGCCCGCCAGTATACAGCCGCTGAGTATGCCATCTCGCTCGCATCGGTGAATACGTGTACTTGAAGTTCCATAGCTTCGCTGTAGCCGGGGTAACATCTCGGTATGTTGACGTTCTTGAGCTGTTCTAGATGTTGAATCCAGTTCTTCCACTGAGTGGCCAGATCTTGGTCAAGCGACTGATCCCAGTCCACGCCTCGCCTCCAGGCTTCTTGCAATATTTGTTTGGCCCGAATCGTGACTGGTGAGGCGAGGCCAAGGGGGTCGTACAGCGACATGACGATTTTCAGGGCTTCTCTCTTGCTGGGCGTTTCTTTTTCTAGTATGTTGCACGGAAGGCGCGCGAGCTCTAAGTTGAAGCTCAGCACGTCTGTAGTCGGCCTCCAGATTAAGCCGAGTATCTTCTCTATGTTTTCTTTGTTTCCGATGTTGACAACTTCAGACGGTTTCTGTGTGGGCTCTATCTGTTCTATTACTCCTGCTGAGTTTGATACCCACTTCTTGAGGTCGAACCGCGCCTGTTTGTGTATATCTCGAACTGTCTTGGCTATGCGCGCCGCCTCTTGATGTGTTCTGAAGCTGTCCAGATAGTCGTCCATGTAGTGGTTTTCGACTATCGCTTCTACTGCCTCCGGATACTTGTCGATGTATTTCTTTGCGTTCCAGTTTTTCGCGAAGATAGCTGTACACGGTGAACTCGCTGCGCCGAATATGATTGACGTCATGCGGAATTCTTCAGGAGCTCCCTCCCGCCGGTTTCCTCTCCAGAGATAGCGGAGCGCATCTCTGTCTTCCGGTCGCACCTTCACCTGCATGAACATTTCTGCTATGTCTCCAGAGATGGCGGTAAGGTGTCGCCGGAAGCGCATCATGACGCCTGGTAGAGACTGTAGCAGATCTGGTCCCGTGAGCAAGAAGTCGTTGAGTGATTTTCCTTGCGACTTCGCGGCTGCGTCATGAACGATGCGGAGTTTTTCCGGCTTCATGGCGTTGAAGACGTCGAAGTGAGGCAGGTACCACGTCTTGCCTGGTGTGGTGTTCTGTGGTGCTCTTTCTGCATATCCCTTTTGCACGAGAGAGTCCATCTGTTCCGTGTATCTTTCCTTGAGCGCGGGATTGCGATCAAGCTTCTTTTCTATTGCTACGAGCCTCTTCAAAGCTGTCCCGTAGCTATCTGGCATCTGAGTGTCTTCATTTTTCCACAACATTGCTGTCTGTACATGTCCATCTTCTAATTGTTTCGTATGACGATTGAGTATGTCTTCTGCCTTCTTCTCAGGGTCAGAGTCTTGACGGCGTGGATTGATGTACATCGATTCAAGTGCGAAGAATTGACGCAGCTGCTCTTCTATGTTCTCATCGCTGGTTGACAATTTGTTGACGCAGTGCACCTGCTGACCCAGTGTCCTGGTGTGTGCTCCGTGCAGGGCCCAACCTAGTGCTGTGAGTGACGCAATAGGCTGGTGTTTGGGTCCCCTGCGAATGTCGCTGGCCAGCAGTAGGTGCCAGTTGTCTTGACCGATGAGTATCTTGGGAGTGCCGGCGTCATAGATGAGATGTTCCCTGATGTCTTGCAGGTGTTTGCAGTGTGCGACATCTTCTTCGTTGATCGTCTGTGGCGTGAGATGAAGCTCAGGTATGGTGCGCGCTCTGAAGGGGATTTCGTTGTTCTTCTGCGTGATGAGTGTGACGGTGATTCTTCTCGAACAAGGGGTGTTGATTGTTGTGTTTCCAATCACACCGATCTTCAGCGGTTCAAGCTTGCCCTCTGCTCCGAGTTGCTTTGCTATTTCTTCATCGATGAGTGAAACAGTCGATCCATCGTCGAGTAGCGCGTAGGTACTGACTTCTCCCGCCGGTCCGGCTACTTGTAACGGTACTATCTTCAAATACGTCAGGCTGGATGAAGTGTGCGAACTGGCCACTGTTTCTTGTGATTGTTTCTTGTTTTCTATAGCATCGGGCTTCTTGACCTCTTCTGTTTTCGTCTTCTTCTCGTAATGAAGAAGTGTGTGGTGCGAGGCTGTGCATCCCTCGGCGCCACATCTTGTAGTCTTGCAAGCGTGTCCTTGGTATCTGCTCCGTAGACAGCGGAAGCACATGCCATGTTTCTTCGCGAGTTCCCACTTCTTGTCGATTGAGGCTTCTTTGAACTTCGCACATTCAGATGCGTAGTGTCCCTCCTTGTTACAGACGCGGCATCTACTGGGTGGCCTGTCTGTAGTCACGTGGGTCCTCTGTGTGTTGCGTCTTGTTGTTGAATCTTCGGTGGTCTTGATGTTCTCAGGCGGAGCGAAGGCGCTGCAGAAGCGAGCTTGTTCAGTGATGAAGTCGCTGAAGAGACTGAGGTCCGGTAATGCTTGATACTTCTCGGTGAATGTTCTGTACCACTGTGTTCGCAGTGAACTCGGCAGCTTCTCGGTGAGTGAGCGCAGTAACTCGGCGTTCATCAGGTAGTGTTCTTTCTTCAAGGCACGCAGAGTGACGACACCGCTTCTGACTCGGCTTGCGAATGTGCAGATGTCCTTTGGAGTCTCGTTGCAGCGCGGCAGTCCTCGCAGTCTTTCTGTTTCCGCTTGTGCTATTGAGTCTGGACGGCCGAACTGCAGCTCCAGTTCCTTCATGATGTCGTCTGGTCTTGCGTGGCCGATGAGTTCAGAGCTCACTGTCTCGAGTGCTCTTCCTCGCAGGCTTCTTCTAAGTCTTGCTGTATTTTCAACGTCGTTGAAGTATTTCCGTGTTGTTTCATAGATGGCACGGAACGATAGCCATTCTGTATGTGCTCCACTGAAGTTCGGTAACATCATGATGACCTTCGACGCAGGGTTGTATGAAGCGCACACGGCTTCACCATTCTTCTTGGCGGCAAGCGACGCGATGGCAGACGTGAGCTCCGATATGAATGGACGGAGCTGCTCTTCCCCCTTGACATCTTCTTGAGTCTTGAGGGTCGCGGTGCTATTCTTCTTTTCGATTTGCTTGTTCACTTCGTTGACTTCAGAAGATGGGGGTACTTGCTGTTGAAGGGCTTGCATGTCGATGTCCACGATGGGGGCCGGCGGCTTGATGCTTGTATGTCTATTGCCCCGCTCTGTGGCGTTGTCCTCCGTTGGCTGTGGCTCCGGTGCTTCTTCTAGCCAGGAACGCACGTATTCACTTTTCGAATTTCCATCTTCTAAATATCCATCGTCCGATTCTTCTTCGGCTCTCTGAAGTGCTATCTGCGCAAGTTCCAACTTAATCTTCAGTAAGTCTTCACGTGCTTTCAAAATGTTTCTTGTCGATTGAGTTTTGTTCGTTGTTGACTGCGGCGGCGGTCGGGAATGTTCGTTACGGGTGTCACCCCGGGTAGTCATCGGCACGGCGCGGGTTGCTGGCTTGTCAGCTGGTCTCACTGTTCGGTCCGAGTCTCCTTCTTCAATATGGATGTCCCTCCTGGATGTCGATGCAGCTGGTACTTCGGTTTCTTCTATCTGTATCGATGCAGGCAGGTCTCCCCCCTCCCGACGCAGTGGAGGGCGTGGCGGCTCGGTCCCTTCAGTCGTAGACGGCGAACGCGGTGGCAGGTCATGATGGATAGGCGGTGTTCTATGTTCTCTGTCGACGTCCACTATCCACGCTTCAGGCGCCTTGCCATGCGATCTTGTAACCGGCATGCTTGATTGAAGTCTTGACGTCACAGGTTATCTTCAGTCTTCAGGTGTTGACACGAAGAAAATATCCGGCTTGAACTGGACCAGCAGATGTACGGGACGGGCGTACTCGTAGCTCAAGTGTATGTCTATAGCGTTTGAGACGCCGATGTCCCGGTGCGCATTGGTTCACAGCTTCGTGTCAGCATACGTTGAAGATCACCTGTTCATACGGGCAAGGAGTCTTGAAATAACAACAATAATAAGTCTTCATAACTCTTCAGGGAGCGATTTCAGGATCTGGTGACGTAGTGAAGTACCTTGCCGATGACTACGATTCGCTAAATTCACTGCGCCGCTCAGGTACCTCGAAACTTTACCGTAACGAGGCCCGCGAATCGCTCCCTGATTTAACTTTATTTATTAACAATTTTTTACTATTATTTACATGGTTTTCAGCTAATTACAGTGCTTATACTAAACCTGACTATCACATGTTATATATCACTGAAAACCTAATGAGGTAGGCTACACGCTACAACAAGTCATAACCTTTCAGGACCTAACCCTGAAAAGCTATTTCAGTATGAACAAGAAATTTCGGTTAAAGTTGCTACAAAAATTATTTTACAAGTTAAATATCTACTAAGCTATGCAACTTATAACCATGAAACTACTTGTTATAGGTAGCCTAGGTAATGAAACAACGAAATGTAATATTTTTATTGTCACCAAATACATAATTATAGCACTATATAACAAAATATAAAGGTATAAAAAAACAATGTTTACAAACGACCTAGTGCCTATGTAAATAGGGGTTCCAGGGCTTTGCACATCAAAAGGGAATGTCTAGACCTAGGTCTAAACCTAGGTCTAGATCTAGGTCATCGATCTAGGTGCCCTGGAATGGTCCTATTTACATAGGCGACTTTACAAACGAGTTTTACTTACGGTTGTATAACAAACTGACTCTAAAACTTAAGTATTTCAATATTTACAAATTGAACACTGCACATAACACTTTGGTGACATCGTCACGAACAGTAGAAATGTGACGGCAGTCAATCTAAAAATAAACAGAATTTCGCTGCGTATCAAATAACGAAACAATCAATTTTTAAAAGAAAACACAAACATGAAATGGCATCTTATTAGAATTGGATGCCAATTTATCTAAAATGTTTACTTTAGAATTCCAAACAACAAAAAGACATATAATCGAACTTAGTTGTTTATATCTCGAGTCAACAAGAAAGGGATGAGTTTCTATTAGCCATAATTCATGGATTATTGTTCGTAATGGAAAGGAAATTGAATACAAAACTCGATTATCATAAATAATTCCCAATAGAATTCGCTGGGATGAAATCAATTTATTGACTTGATTTTTCTAAGAAGAAGATTAATTTTTCATTGATTGAAAATACATAATTTTATGTAGATTGGGTTGAATCAATCTACATCAGCATGCTCAATCAATTTGGCTTACGAGGTTGAGTAACACTAACTAAATATGTACTTTAATAATATTTCTTGCAGTAATTCGGCAATAAAAAATACTGTTTGTTTTTGCAGCTTTGTCTGCAAGATATATTGATTTATTTATCACATATCCTTTTGTATAGTGTTTAATAATTAAAAGAAGAATATAGGTATCATAGACAGGTTGGCATCTAACTGGTATAGTACGTACCTAGTTGTGGTAATATTACTATTATTATACATGGCTTACTAGAAACCCCTTTTCACTCATGCAGAAATGAAAATTCATGATGCATATTCATATTTTTCATGTCATTGCGTGATTGAAATTTTAATACAGTTTGGGTGTTGCTTCCTCTATAATGGAATGTCCGAAAAACAAATTTTGGATAATATCCTCTACATATTCGGTTTGTTTATAAACTGAGAGGTTCTAAACGTTCCTACCGAGACTAAACCTCACGTACGATGACGGCAAAAAATTTCATGTATCATTACTCGGCAAAAACGAAAAGGTACAAAAGAAAGGCTACTTGCCGGATCATGTACTTACCCTTTCTACTGTTATTTACCCATTTGATAGTCAATATCTTCTGGTTTTCATGGCACTCAATTCTTATATTTCTGTGCACTTCTACTGGGAGTGTAAAACCCATATTCAGAGAGTCGATGGCATTATTATTGGCAGGTACCTACCGCATGGAAAAAAAAATACTTTAAAAAAGTAATATCTAGTATTTGTCTAGCTAGCGGGATTGTCCGGAAGGGATACCGCTGACCCGGACAAAAGGGCTAACGAAGGAACATGGGTGGGTTTTAGTCAGTAAGAGTCTGACACTCTCTTCCGCTCCGCCCAGAGCGGGAGGGGTCATTTGATGATTTCCCATCCTCAAAAAAAAAAGAAAAAAAAAGTATTTGTCTAGCTGATAGGTGTTTCCTGAAATTTTAAGAAAAACTAGTTGAAAATGTTCAAGTCCTTCCCTGTCATAATCATTTTCAAGCAAGCATATTTCAAGTGCAAAATCGAACGCAAAAACATATTTCATTTAAAAAAATACTCTTCAACTTCTTTAGATTCTAGATACAAATTCCTCAAAATACACAAATGGTACTCCAATAGATCTTTTAGAAACAATTTCTTCGATCAACTTCAGCCGCTCCACCCACAATGAGTGCTGAAATGATTTCGCTGAAAACTACTTAGACGTGCATGGCGGACTAAGTAAGGTAACTTTCAGGCTGGCTAGATGCCAATGTTTGTAAGAAGTTTATCCCGCACTGTACAAAGGTACTATAAAGTTTCACAAAACTGCTCAGTGTACCGCCTTTGTGCCTGTAACGATGACCGCAATTTGGACTTGGAAAGCTGCTGCACGTATCCTCGGAATTGATAGCAGCGAACGTGTTAACTGTTTAACCAATTTCTAACTGTTATAAAACTAACACCTTTTCAATACGTATGTGAAAGAATTCATCCGTCTATAAGAACTGTTGCTTTGGCCTAAAAGTTTTACCAAAATGATAATTAACTAGCTTTTGCCTGAATCAGTTATCCACAGGAACCTCTTTATAATATTGGTATAGAAGTATTAAGTTGTGTCCCCAATAGGCAAACTGTTAGCGGCCGACTGAGTTTGCGGCGTATCGGTTTAGTTCCATATATTTGAAATGGAGTGTCCACAGTTTGCTAGTTTGCCTATTGGGGACAGCCTTAATGACAATATAGGTATATTTCGTTTAGCTCTGGGTGGCTTACTTTCAAATCTGTAAGGATTGTTTAACTAATAAATGAACTATGCATACTTACCTTTCCATCACATTCGGTCAATTGTAATTTAATGACAATATAAAAATACTAGCACTTTGCCCGACTTTGTCCGCGTGACATACACGTAGCGCCATTTAGCGTTCTAAAGCAATTTGACACCGTCGAAAGTTATTGTTGTTTCCCTCGAGAACAGTACTTTTTTTCTAGATGAATGGTGCAAAATTTCACTACGATCGCTTCCGTAGACATATGAAAAATTAACAAAAAAACTTACTTCCGCACTTATTTAGTTAGAATTATTCGTTCATGATCCACTTGCATACATCTTTTACCTATTTACCTATTCAATCAAGTTGTACCGAGTGACATGACACTCTACGTTCCTCAAGTTTATATCTCCCATAGAGACAATAAACAGTACATGGATATCAACTAGGAAAAAGAAACACGTAAAACATAGAATCTGGGACTACGACAACATAAACGACATCGAGTCTTTGAGAAAATTCTCGAACCAAAGATCACGATCGATGCCCTACAGTCTACCGCTTGAGCGATAAGAAAATGATGAATGGATGATCGTAGTAATATTGAACGTTATCTTACATGACGTGAATTTAGAATAGTGTCGAGAATAGCGTAAAATTATTTGTAGGAAATATCGCTGTGGGACGTAGCACATCACTCGGTGACTGTACTCCCATGTGTTCACCAAAGAAGTGGAATCGAAGTGTCACGAACTTTTGTTCTTAAAGCCTCGGGACATGAACTTCCTATTAAATGGATTAGTTTGTTGTGTGTTACTTTTTTTTACCGGTTGTGTACTTGTTTGTCATCCTATCTTACTTTTCTGTTGTGAGATGTATCTTCATTTTTAGATTTTTAAGTTTTCAACGTTTTTTGTAAATAAAACTCTATTTAATCATGCTACGCTACGATTATTAGAGCTTTACTCAGCTTAACTCACACTTACTGTATTTCCTACATAAAATCACGCCTGTATTGCCGAAAGATTAAGGAATAAAAATATATATAATCTTTTTTTTTTTTGAAGGGCCTCTCGCAGTTGGCTTCCAACAGCCGTCACTGCTTAACCGGTCATCTGGTGAACGAGGGACTACTAGCTGGATCGGTTCATTATTTTGGGTCGAATTTAAATCTACAGGCTCAGCGCGGGCTGGCTCGAGCAAGGGTCGGTTAGGGGACAGAGTCATACTTGACGGCGGACTCGGGTCATGATGATGGGGACGTCGCGACGGGCCTCGTCGGCGAGGTCGGATTGGATACTTACCAGTTATGTTTAAGTCCCATGTATAGGGATTAAGCCAAAATCCAGACTCCAGGCTGCTACTGAGAATTTCCTAATGAAAACCAATGGCACTTAGCTCAACCCGGGGATTGAGCCCAGGACCCCTGCCCAACACTCACGCTTGCGACCACTAGACTACCGAGACAGTATTTTCTACTCACACCAATAAACTGAGGTTAATACAAATAAAAATACCCTTGACCTTTACATTGAACTACTCGAGCATCCGGGAGACATAGTGGGTACTTTCATGTTTATTTATTATTTTCACATGTTTTCGCTAAAGGATGAATGACAAAACAGAATTGGATGGAAGCAGATTACCAGGACGATGAACTGAGAGGACTTGCCCAAAATATGTCAAGGTCACATCAATAATTTATAAACTATTTTCTCGGAGAGTACCTACAATATGTTGTCGGTATTATTTTTTTTGTAGACCACTCTTTTTGTAAATGACGTGTAGAGAATATTGGATAAAATAATAGAGTATATTTTTAATGAAAACGCATAAAGATGTCATGGCTTAGCTACTCTATAGTAATTATTGTAATTAAGGCGAAGGTAAATGGTAACGGCCAGTTTTAAATCTCTTATTTCGCCGTCAAATAATGCAGGTTAGTTGTGCAATTTTTTTATGTTAAACTAGAACATATATACATCAATCGTACCTGTGAATATTTAACTATTGTTGTAAAATACTTAATGAAATAAATTCATGAATTCGTTGCAACAACAAAAAAAGGTCTTCTTGCGACTGGATACCCTCCATATTCGGCAGAGCTCTTCTCTGTAGCATATCCCATGCATGCTCAATCGGGTTCAAGTCTGGCGACTGAGCAGGCCAGGGCAGGACATTGATGTTAGCTGCGGCGAGAGTCTGTCTTACAACTCTTGCGGTGTGCGGTCGTGCATTATCATGCATTAACTGAAATAAGGGACCGATTTGCACTTGTAGAGGAACGATGACGTCTGATACAATCGTCTCAGCATAAATTTGAGCGTTGAGGTTGCCTCTGATCCAAATCAACTCAGTTCTTCCGCCGATCCAAATACCCGCCCATACCATGATGGTTCCACCACTATAAGGATGGACTTCCTGGCAGGATTTTAATCGCTGTTGGCGTCCAGGGGTTCTCCAGTGTCGTATACGTCTTGTATCCGGTCTCATACCAAAACGAGACTCATCAGAAAAGCACACGAAACGCCATTGTTCTTCTGCCCAATTTCTGTGTTCAAGAGCCCATTGATATCGAATCCTACGATTGTGCATTGCTATAGGTGGTACCCGTAGCGGTCTTCGGGAATGAAGGTTCACTTCATGCAAGCGGTTTCTGACTGTTTGGTCGCTAATTAAGTTCCCTGAAGAGTGATGAAGCCTCACGGCTAACATCATGGCGGTTATTGTTGGAGCTCTTCGAGTTAAGATTTGAATGTATCGGTCTTGTCTCCGTGTGGTGCAGCGATACCGTCCTCCATGGCGCTCAGCCACGGTACCAGTGCTTCGGTAACGTGTCCAAAGTCGACTGATAACACTCTGACTTGTATTCAGAGCTAAAGCTACAGTACGTTGCCGGGAACCAGCTTCTATCATTCCCACGGCTCTGAGCATTTCTTCCCTGCTTAAATGACGTCGCCGCTCCATAATAACGTTGGTTTTAATCAGTAGTAGGGAAACAGTAGCACTAATAATGTCTTCAATGCGTTGTATGTTTTTATAGGGAAAATATTGACAGCTTATTTTCATCTTTTACTCGAATTTGATTGAGAGTTCCTGATTCAAATTATGAAATGCACCAAAAAAGGATCCATATAAATTTATAAAATCATAAATTTATTACAAAGCCACATCTCAATCTCAAGAAATCCGCATAAAAATGCTTGATCCCTAGACACTTTTGATGTGTGTACTTACATCCTTTTCTCTTCTCATTAATAATTACCTATTCATTAAAACCTCTCAAATATTAAATGATGAGTTAAATATTACGAACATACGTAGATTACGGCAGAAAACGTCTTAAGATTTTAATAATAGCTTCGTCATGGGCATAATGAAGGGAATGAATATTAATACGGCAGACTTGAATGGCAATTCATCTTTGCATTGCAAAGAGATTTTGCCTACCATCACTGGAGGGTGCTTCGGAATGGTTATATATAAGTATTATGTGATAATTATGGATGTCGCTTTTACCTAATATAATGTAATTGGTAGCGGCTAGAAAGGTGCGATCAGTGGCTAAGGGTGAAGGGAAGCCGGTACAATAAAATAGTAACAAAAATATGAATAATTCCGTTTTACTTAGGTATGTCATACCTATTCGCTTATTCAAAGTATGTAAATACATTGAATAAACAAATATGTATAACAGAGTAAAACGGAATTATTTGCTACCTAAAATAATGTTGCAAATAATTCCGTTTCTTCCTTAAATCCTCGATTACACTATTAATTGACAATACGTACGTTCAGTACCTATACGGTTGCCAGACGTACTCTAAAATAGAGCATTGTCCTCTATTTTATGTAAGTAGATGTATTCTATAATCTATAACACTATTAAAGTACACTAGAATACTCTATTGACATTAACTCAGACATTTACGGCACAAAGCTCACTGATGGCAGCCATAACACACAACGAAAAGATTTGTTGCACAAAAAGTACATACGATTTTAAAAATGTTAATAAAAATACTCTTTATTGAGTCTGTAGGAACTCTATTTACCCTCTCTGAAATCGGATACTTTATTACTTCAAAAAAAAGTTAGCAACCCTTGCAACCTAGTTCGGTACGTAATTTCGTGACGCATCGCATTCATCGTTCACGTATATTTTGATCTAGTAAGGCCTGTGAACCGGTTAACATATAATGGTTAATTTTATTCCTGCTTTTAAGTAGCTGTTAATGTCATCGGAAAGGAGAATATTAAATACTGTCCGTTTCTTATTTCTGTATTTAAAATCATTTCGGGTAACATAACCTTTTAAAGTATATTGGGTGTGGTTAGGGTTACCAGATGACAATAATTTTCTTGACATGTCCGGAATTTTGACTCTCTGTCAGGAAAACCTATTATTGTCAGAATTTTTTTAAATTGAAAAAGGGAAATATAAATAATAGCTGGTACCTAAAAAACTATTTTATTAATCATTCTGATAACCAACAATAAAATAATCTTATGTAAACAAAATGTGAGAATTAAGTATTAGGTACCTTGTGACGGAGTCATCCTTCTTTCATCATTTAGTGCTGGCAATCTTCCATTGCTGGCCACTTCATTCATCCTATTCTTCTAAATTCGGTTTAGATTTTAACTTTAAATTTCAAAATTAGAACATCTCATATTTTTATGCATTTATTTCGTCATTCTTTGTCTGGTCTCCAACGACATCACTGGTGACCGCTGAACCGCTGTACTGTTATTATTTATTACCTACTACCTATTTATCGAGTGTGCAAAGCTATAAGCAAATAGTCTCTTTTTGTAACAGTTATTTTTATACCTCTGTGTAACGTTATAAAGTGCAAAAATACAACCTACGTCTCGTAATATAGCTCTCCAACCATCCAGCTGCTGTTTTATTACCTACATCGAGATTTGTGTCTGTGGAGGCTTCCTCCGATAGCTAGCCGAGGCAGGGAGGACAGAGGAGGGAGGCCCTCCGCGACAACCTAATTATTTAGGTATTTATTTATTCAATCAGTTAGTTACGTACTTTTTACAATGCGAGCGGAGTGCATAGGTATGTGTATTTTGAAAATCTTGCTGCCTTCATACACCAAATACAACATTCAGACAAAACGTCAGGAAATTTACTGAAAAGTCAGGGACATTGTCACGAAATCTCATTATTTGATCTAGTAAACCTAGGTGTGATGCAGTGGCAGGCGGGCTGCTACGTTGAACGTCAGCTTGTTGAGATGGGCCAGTCCACACTGTTATTAGGGAAATGTTGGGAGGTAGCTCCGCACCGAGAAGCAGTGACATAAAGTCGAGACCTCTTAGCAACTAGGTATTTCTAAATAAAACTTCAATACTTTGTTTTGACATAACCATTTTATCAGGGGTCTGTACTTCAAAATAAGAAGACATCGCCGATATTGCGAGGATCCCATTGCTCATATTATCTTCAATGTAAACTTGACAAAGGTATTCTAGAAACTTGGCATAGGTAATAATAATTTGATATTTCTGTTATGTTTTTCAAATACCGTACCGAGAGTCCCGACGAGAAATAGAGGTCTTTGTTTTGTTGGATTATTACCTACTTATAAAAACCGCACGAGCTAACCGATAAAATCCCACCTGCTGAAATATAGCAACATTCGCCACATGATATTAAGAATTAGAGCCAAAACTGGCTTTTTGGTAAAACTAGGCTATACACGTAGACATCCACGTACAAAAATCCAGACATTTGTTAGTTACCGTTAGGTCATACATAATAAACGAAGCCGGCCAGCCGGCAATGAGTAATGATCGGGATAAATCCTAATTTAGTGCATTACGTCTCACCTAATAAATAAACTTTTCTTTCTTTCTTAGAAATAAGCACCAATTGGCGATTGCGGTTGCTAAATACTATCTAATTTCTCTATATTTTTGTTGTAAGTGTACAGCGCTAAGTCCTTGGCAGGGCTTTGTCTGACGTTTCAGAGACATACGATTTATTTTCCGAAATCTCACTATTACAGCGAGAAAGAAGAGTTGAAGCTACTAGCTAGTATATTGTTATCCCGTTCTTGTAAAAGCGTAAGCTATTGTAGGATTTCTTAGGATGTTACGTATTTCTATTTCACTGATGATTACTAAATTCTTGAGCAGCTACCTCAGATCATAGAACTTGTTTCTATGATCTGAGGCAGCTACTGAATAAGTAAAATGATAGGTAGGTGCCAAGCCACAAGCCAGTAACAGTAAAAACCGGCCAAGTGCGAGTCGTACTCGCGCACCGAGGGTTCCGTATCATTTTTCGACGTATAAAGTGAAAAAAACCGGACCGCAAAACTAAGTTTGTTAGTGAAGGAATTTTGATGATTTTGAAAAACTGTACTAGTTAGGAACATCGTTTTATTTTTGGTGCCATATTTAGGTCAATTCCTATCAGCTCTAATTATTTCAAATTTTTCGCTCCGCAAACTTCGGAGATAAGGGGGGGGAATGGTAATTTTTCGGACATTTTTCATCATATGTCGAAAACTGTGAGACATAAAATAAAATGAAAATATATTTTGAAATGTGCAGATCAAGACCTTTCATATGATATGCCATTTGACCTAGTAACCCCACTTTAAAATTTCGGACCGGAAAATAAAATTATTTTTTGACGTTTTTCATTTGCAATAAAATTGGGCAAGCATTCTTTATAACTGTTCCAAATTTCAAGTCGATAGCATTAGTAGTTGCTGAAATAAGCAGGTGTGACAGACAGACAGACAGACGAAGTCGCACCATAAGGGTTCCTTTTTTACCATTTTGGTACGGAATCCTAAAAATAGAATGAAACCTAATATTGGAATACAACAAAAGTTTATAAATAAGAAATTAAAACGGCTCAAATAGCCTGAATAACGCGGTAGCGTCAAGCAATGTTTTATTTTGATTACTGTTTAGGTGAACAAAAAATAATGTTAATGTATATTGATATATTACTTTTATTGAGAATAAAATTATTACAAAATTTTATTTATATGAAAATATGTTTTTTACAATAAAAGATGAGTGTTATTAGCTAAGTACCTACATAATTATCAAATGGCAGTAGGTAAGTATTGAAGTAGTCATACGCAATCAGATAACTATGGCGAAATAACATTTATTATTAGACTCTCTCTCACTTTCTATAACAAACTATCCAAATCACTCATGGTATTCTCGTAAAACAATTAACCAGGAATACTCTAGAAAGACAAAGATAGTCTGTAGGTAGTATAACGAAATAAACAAAATATTTCCAAGTACCTAGTAGGTACTACCGCGAATCATATTCTTAAGCTGACTTTTCAGTAAAAAAAATACTAATAATAATTATTAAATTTTCTCAGTTCTAAAATTAAATAGTAGCCAATGTAAAACATTTTACCACCAAATGCTAAATTCGCAATAACATCACCAACAAAGTTCGGATTTACTGAATACAAATTTACCAGCGTTACAGCCAGACATTGTGCTTATGTGTATGTACCTGTGAAAAGTTGTTCCTAATGAATTGGCTTGTCAAAACGTTGGAAACAACTTTTATCTCAGTATTGACGTACATTTAGAGAAATGAGCTATTCTCAGAACCAAAAAAGGTAAAATAACTAGGTACTCTATTTGAGCAATCTAAGTGAAACTATTTATACGAGTGGCTTTTGTATGGCCAATTCATTTGCTAACTGAAAATATATTTACTGAATCAAGGTTTTCAGAGATGTGTAAAGATTTCTACCTGACGGGAGTGCGTTAGAGCGTGCTACGGTTTTGGTCTGCTGTAGCCACCACTTTGGCTACAGCCGACCAGCCCCCCTAGCCAAGTTGCTTTTCTGTTAGCGTTTACGCCAAACACTACGGACAAAATGTATGGCAGTGGCATTAGTGAGGTCACGTGACTTTCCCGCAGGTAATGTCATTGCCATACATTTTGTGCTTATCGTTTAACGTGAACGCTATGCGTGAAAACGCACAGGCAGGTGGCTTGCTTAGCGCCTAGAGCCTAGATAGTCACCTAGCGAGTAGCTTAGTAAAACTGTAAAACAAACGTTTTAGAATGCTCACAACCGACCGCACTGCGCGCTGCGGAGCGACTAGCCATAGATTATACACTGCGACTAGCTAGGCGCCAAGCGCGCAATACGGCCGGTCGCGAGCATTCTAAAACGTTTGTTTTACAGTTTTACTAAGCTACTCGCTAGGTGACTATCTAGGCTCAAGGCGCTAAGCAAGCCACCTGCCTGTGCGTTTTCACGCTAACAGAAAAGCTACGTAGTTAGGGCCTCTGAGCTGATCAGGTGTCGGCAGACTTTCCTGTAAGATGAACGCGTATTCGAGCGTGCACCTCCAAGGCGCATCGGTGCAGTGTGTCATATGATAAAGGCTGATAATGATACCTACTTAATATTTTCACGTTATTATAATACCAAAGTTATTATAATACCAAAAATTTACCGCACGGTTGTCGCAGTGGCTGAGAGATTGGCTGCTGCGCGACGTGTCGCGGGTTCGATTCCCGCATTGCACATAGGTCTGGCTGTTTGTGTATGTGAAATTTGTGTTTGTAAACGCATCCACGATACAGGAGAAATCCTAGTGTGGGGCAACGTTTTATTAAAAAAAAAAAAAAAAAAAGGTTTCATCTAATATAGAGACGGAATATATATCGGTGACAGAGTTTTCTTATTACCGCTCTAAATGAAGACCTAAAGAGATTATTGTCTTCACTCGGTCTATTAGTGGTAGCAAGATGCTTCCATCGCTAAATAACACTTAGCAGGTGAATACGTTTCCACTAGTTTGACCATTGGTTGCAAATGTTGCAATATTCGAGGCTACAGAGAAATCTGGAATTATCTAAATTCTAAAGTATTAACATTTATATAGTTAAACTAACAATTGGAACCGCCGCGCCGCGCTACCGCTGTAGATATTCTAACTAAGCATAATTCAGGTATGCAAACTAAAGTTTAACATGGCAAACGAACTTTCCTGTGCTCAAATTACAACTTAAAATTTTTGCTACATAAACTATAGATATAAAGAGACCACGACGTCGAAAGCTTTCGATTTGAACCTTTCGTAACAGGCCATTAGTCAAAACCGAGCTTTCAAACTGTGTAAATGACATGATTTATATCGTGGACGCTGATTTTTACTCTTTTTTACTTTCAACGTTTATTTTGAAATGTTGCGCACATTCCATTTGGCCGTTTAAGGAAGTAAAATGAAAAAGCCACTCAAGTATAAATGCTTTCACTTGGACGTCGGTTCCGTATAAAATAAATGGTAAAGCAGGGTGTGCAGCTTGATATAGTTAAAATTTTTAGAAAATGTTACTTTTTATGAGGTTTTAAATAAAGTATATAAGTTTAAAAATACACTGGATAGGCACAAAGCCGCCGTTTTCGGTTTCAGGCAAATATTTTTCGAGAATTTACATGAATTCTCATATGTTTTAGAAATGGAAATACATCTCATATTTGGATCCTCAGAAATAGAAAATATGCATAATAAGTAACTACATTTCCTAAGAACAACGAAATTGGTGTTCTAATAAATATTTACATCCATCCGCCTAGCCCTTTCCGATTGGGGTCGGCCGCGAGTCTAGTTGGACTACATAGGTACCTACACCTACATAACATTTATAACATGTTAATCTATGGTCTTTACCATAGATTAACATGTTATAGATGTGCCCTTGCGATAGGTTTATGGGCAATATAATTATTCTTGGCACAAAGCTTGCATTGGGCTCCAATTAGAGAAGTAGGTATAGCTGCCGATAAAATTACAGATACGTATGTGACTCAAGTTGGTCTCTAAAGTTAGCAACGCCTCAACCTTGGTGTAGATAATGTGGCGACTAGCGTGTTGACCTGTTTGCTGACTTATAAAAAAAAAGGTTGCAAAAAAATCACCAGACCAAAGGAAGTAGTAATTAATACTAAAAGTAACAAAATACAAGAAATATTTGTCATAAACGAACGTCCTGAAGGCAATGGACACATAAAGATATGAACTGACCTCCACTCCCAATAGTTTATATTTATAGCAAAAGTAAAAAGATAACTTACATAACTCGCTGAAATTGTTCCTTCGTTTAACCGCAGTAGGTACTACAAACACAGTATCTAGTTATAGACTCAACGTCACGAATATTATCTCCTTTAGAACTAATTTTGGTTGCTGAACTTTTGTCTGCGATCTCGGACGCCCTTTGTAGGGATAACGAACGTAACTATTAACTGTTAAGTTAAGGATTAAATAACTTACTGGCTTTCTTATTGTTGCTTTTGATAATCGTTTTTTGCGTAACTATATTAGGCATAGTTCTAGGTTTTGGTAATAAATTTAATTAAAGGATTTAATCAAACTGAAATTGAGTGAAAAAGCAAATTAAGCGAGGTAGTAGGTAAGATAGGTTTGGAATATCCTTTTTGAGGAGCTAAGCTGCATGAAGAGTTTCTAAAATTAAGTATAACTATTTGTTATTAAATATAATTAATTATGTATAAGAGGCTTAAAAACAACTGAGACGAGAGGGACTTGGACCTGCGAGTTCTGCCGTACCGTGATTAGCGATGCCAGGGTAAGAAAGAGGTCGCCGGTACCTAGGTACGGTACGGTACGGTAATTATGTTGCTGAAGATCTAATCTAAATAAAGAAATCTATTAAGACCTAGACGTCCCGCAATGGGAGAAACAAAACCGACATCACTATAGAGGAAAACATAACATTTGGCTCGTATTAAACTTTTAGTGGTATAACAGTGCAAGGATAATTAAATTAGTAGTTCTAGCTATTGTAAACTCCCAACCTCGGGAAGTACAATAAAAGCCAAGCCGCAGCTTTAAATTTTGCTTGCACGCCGTGTGACCCATTTTAACCTCACAAATGAACATTCTCCACACAAAACAGACGCTTAAAGTTCCGCACAGCTGGATGACAGTGAGCCTGTCATTACAAGAACTTTAGAGGATTGACGCCGATTTAGAAATATTTAGGAACCCGCATTGCATAGTCTGTGATGTTTCACAACAAGTCTTTTATGAAATATTTGCAGATTTCGGTAAGTTTTTCTAGTTAATTCATTTATTTAGCCATCAATTTCAATCATTTAAAAAAATCAAATAACGCAGCATATACCTAAAACATGTGTGTCAAGAGATCTACTCAATATTTGCTGTGCGGAGGGCACAGCACTGATTTTCAGCCAGTCCCTGCCCCGTTAGAGCAACAAATTCAAATTACCACGCACAAGAAGAAAAAAAAATGGCTTACAAACAAAAGTAAATACCTGCTTATAAAAAAGGAAAACAATGGCACTTTATACTAGAAAAACAGTGATTTAATTGTTAAACTTCCACAAGAATTGGCCAAATTGGATAGATATTTGTTATTACATATTTCATGTCAATATTAGTTCTAGCGCAACTAATGGCACTTATTCAACATGTTTCCAAAATTTATTACCTACCACGTTATATTATTTTCCTGCATTCCATAAAAGTGTTCGTAAGAATGTGCATCTTACAAGCGTTTTCTATTCAAAGGAAGGATCCTCATGATTGAGGGAAAACTTTTTCCATAAGGGTTTCACAATTGTGTAAGAATTTTAGATTATTCAGGTTTCTCTCCAATTGACAGGCTCCTGACAAAGATCGACAAGGGATCGGAGCGGGCAATCTTTTCGAGTGCATGCTTGCTTCGTTTAATATTTACAAATGCAAATAATGTTAAACGCTGAGGAGTGAAAATTGAACGAGGGTACCTACCTTTTTATTTAACATAAAATTATTTTCTTTTGTAATGCGAGTTATTCGTGCAATGTATTATTAATCAAGTTTGGAATAAATTCAGTCGCACGCGCGCATCCATTCGTGCTGGGCGTGATTATTCGATTCGCGACGCGTTGTGTTGTTAAAATGACGGACATTATAAAATGCAATCAGTGTAACATCGTAATAAATGAATTATTATCGTATATACAAAATAAAATATCGGTAATAGATGAAGATACGTTAGTGCGGATATGTACATCAGCATTTACGACTACGAGTGATGAAATTCAAGCTTCAAAGTCGTTGCTGTTTGAATCCCTCCCAACGAATCAACGCAAAATTGTGCGAAAGAGTAAAGGAAAAGAGAAGCGTGATCTAAATGATATTACAAATATATTTAAGACAGTGGATCCTGATATTATACCGGTGTTTGTTGCGCGTCAGTTGGAGAAACTACCTCCAATTACATTCGATCACCTGGATTGCACGAAGCTATTAAAGGATCTTACTCTTCTTAAGTGTGAAATTGAAGATTTGAAATCTAGGTATGCTACCGTGAAACAACTTGAAGAACTGACATTGGATATTCAACAACTGAAATCAGCGTCTTTGGTACAGAGCCCACCAAGTTGCGATATAAACATCGAACAAGATTCGTGTTTAAAAAGTGATGTTACGGATGTCCCTAGTAGTTTTAGCTCCACACTAAAGAAAAATTGTGAGGCTGAAAAACAATCGTCTATAACTCATGAGAACAGAAAAAACACAGCGGGTAGCTCAGAAATATTATTAGTTGCGCCCGCGCCGGCGAAAGATTCGCAAATACGCAGAACTCAAGGAAGAAGTAATTAGAATATGGCGACAAGAAAAAGTATACGTAGTCCCTGTAGTCCTTTCCACAACGGGCGTTATCCCAAATCATCTTCTCCATAGCCTAAAGTTACTGGATCTGAATGAATCACTTTACATAACCCTACAAAAAGCCGCCATATTAAATACCTGTAGAATAGTAAGAAAGTTCATGCAAATTGATGAAAATGAAATAACTCATCATCATCAAAACACACCTCCGACATAAATTTTACACACACTGCATATACTTGACTTCGGTCCGTATATGTAGTTAAAACTAGCCAAAGTGCTAAGAAGTAGTACACAATTCCCTAAATAATAATAATAAAGGCGCCGCTGGAATTTAAATGCGTGCATTTATTGTTTTATAAAGCCGATATTTTTATATGTATAACCCTGTGAAATGTATCCGGCAGTAACACGTTCATGCATTCTTATTTTCAATCTACAATTTTAGATGCTTTTTTAAATAAACGTGATCTGTGCGCCAGTAAAGAATCGTCATATCTGGTGTGATGTCATCGTCGTATCAGGTGTGATTTAGGTGATCGTCATATCTGGAGTGATTTAAACGTTTTCGTTAGCGACATGAGTTGGTTAACTCTGCTACTTTTACATAGGTACCTACATCTAAATTAACACAAAAACTTTTTCAAGAGTTTTATTACTTTAGTTGTACGGCTATTTAGTTTTTTAGGATTCCGTACTTCAAAAGGAATAAAAGGAATCCTTATAGGATCGCTTTGCTGTCCGCCTGATTGTCTATTCGCACTTGTCCAGTTTTTTTATATTATTCTGTTCAGTAATGATTTAAAAAACTAAAGGGTTAACCGACCTTTGGCGTTGCTAGTATGAATTGGGATACAAATCTAGCAAACTTTAAACAATGACTTTAAACATGTCAATATAAAATCACTGGAACAGCATTTTCCTCTCCTGCTAGTATAGTTAGGTACTCTCAGAGTACAACGCTACAAAATTCAAAAGTACCTATCGAACTCTTGTTAATTTACATAGAACCCACGACTAAACGTAACTATTGCAGTACATTCGCTCTCAAAGCTTTGAAGATTTGTTACAAAACCACTCACAGTTTGTATCTATTTTGCATTTTGAGAATCTGTTCCTTTTCATATTCGTCATTTTAACCCTCGTCTACTTATGTTAAGTAGTTCATTAGTACCTAAGTAGACCATGCGTAGACCATATTAATTTTTGTTTATGTACTTCGTATTTTTTTGACATTTAAAATATAAAAGTTGTGATTAAAAAAATGCGTACGTTTTCGTTATGATATCATTAAAGGTAAAATAAAAAAAACACTGTGTTACATTGTAGTGGGTACATTTACTAAAATAATCAAACAGTTGATCATACCGTTTGCATTTATTTTTATCCACATTATAATAATACACGCTTAAAGTCCGAAATGTGTTTTCGTGTAACTTTTAACCTCATTTGAAACAAACAGCTCCTAACGACCATACCTGCGACGAAAACGATGTTTGCTTTCCCCTTCAGTTCTTCAATTTAGTTTTATAACTAACGCCACTATGTTTAAGCAGTCGCTTTATCACCCCGTTCTACAAGAATCTCATTAACTTTTATGATTAGAAATTCTTTTAAAAGCTCAGTCTTCTTAAAATAATTACGTCTATTAAAATTAAAAATGAAAACACGCCATAAAGTGAGTAGCTTTAATAATAACTAGCACTTTGATCACGACTTCATCTGCATGGTCCACAGGACCTGTACATTTTTTTAAGATAAAAAGTATAGTACTCAAGGATAATGTTGCATTCTATTAGTGAAAGATTTTTCAGAATCGGATCAGTAGTTCCAGAGATTACCCTCCACAAACTCACAAAGTTCGCACTCTCTCTTTTAGACTACTTTATACACGAGTAGGTCTGTTATATACAAATTTGTATTTAAATGGGACACACAGACTATTCATAAACTTTAAACTACAGACGTACTTGAACAACCACATTTATTGGATCGTGTACTAAGCATCAAACAACCCGGACATGTCCTTAAACAACATCCAAACTTTTGGCTTTAAACTTTATCGATCACAACTTTATCAATAGTCGGTCCGATCTCAAATAAGGTAGACTAACCGATAGTTATTAAGATTTACAACGTAAGTTTACGTTGAATACAGATACGACGCCGTTATACCAATAAATACAGTAAACCAAACTAGTCCACTAGAAAAATAATATGCGTGTGTCCAATATTGTTATATCAATAAATTATTTTGTCAACCAGCATAATTATTTTTTTAACCAGCAAAAGTCAACACATACTTTATTATTAAACTACATATTTCCGAAACAGGGATATACAACGTGTAACGTAAAGGGTACATACTAAATACTAACAAATGCACGGATTCTCTCGAAGGTAACAAACTATGTGGCAGCATTCATTTCATCCAAAACATTTTTTTTTCGTGTCCAAACCTTGCTGGTTATCAGAGATATCTATACTAATATACATATAATAAAGCTAAAGTAAAGAGTTTGTTTTTGTTTGTTGGAACGCGCTAATCTCTGGAACTACTAGTCGGATTCGAAAAATTATTTTTGTATATTATGATAGCCATGTTCATGAGGAATAGTATAGGTTCTATCTTAAATATTAGCGTCGTGACGGCACGTAAGGGAATAGGATAACAATAACAATTAACGACCCTTGCAGTGCTGTAACATGTTCACGTGAGTTGGATTTAACAAAAGTAACGAAACCTAAAATTGACATTTTATTTTTTAATTGATTTGTAACTGAAACTTTGCATAAATATTCTATACCAGATACACTTCTCGCTCTTTTCGTATGTATGTATATGTTACTGTAAAAGCTCGAACTAGAAGAAGGTATGCCCTTTTTGTTACACGCTGTATAACCGCTTACGCGCGAGAAAACACTTATCGTGCCGCGGTGCGCACAAAGATGACGTAATCGGCCGGTGTCATATTACATTTCCGATAAACACTCGAATGGTTGTGAATGACGGGGTCTGTTACAGTTCAAGTGGATAATTTATTTATCCTATTAAGATAAGCTTGCTCATGGTGCCAAAGATGTTTACATTCGTCGACTGTGATTTGATATACATAGCTGTAAACATCAGCAGTACGTAATAATAGCTACATTCGCACTTTAGAAATATTTATCTTGGACAGTATCACTATACTTATTCATTCTATTACTTTAAATGGTCTAGGGGTTCAATATACATACAAAAATAAAATAAAACATTACTTCACAGTATAAAAATATCTATTTACAAGCATATACCTGATAGTACATATTTGATGACGGATGCAAGTTTGACGCCGAAAGTAAAAAATACATTAATACTATATCCTTTCAGGTAGACTAAATACATTGTTACTAATTGAATGCTAGGTTCATACTGTAACTTATTTGTAAACATCGTGACAATAGGTACAGCCAATCCTGGAAAATATGGAATTGATTCTAGGAACTACAGTTTTCGTAAAAACGCTAGGTGCGTTTCTGAAGTTATTTTGTTCAGTAAAGTTTATGTAATGTAAATATAATACTTACAACTATTTACTACAAGAAATTCCCTATCCAATGATATATAACACTCATAGTTCAATCCCCGTCGAAAGAAGTGATAAGTAAAACCAAATCACAAGTGGGCTCAAGTGGGTGTTGCGCGTAAATCACATTCAAAATAACGGCACTTTGCACATTTCCGGCAGTGTATACACATGTAAGAAATTTTAATTTAATTTTAACAGTTTTTATAATATTTTTTTTAGTATTAGAGATAAAGTAATTTTAATTACTAATCGTCGGATTCCACACCTATGATCATCAGGGTCTGATGATGACCAAGTTTATACCAACTGGATCTCGGCCTAGTAACAGGTAGAAATATAGAGTTTGGGCACAACTGTTAAAACTAAAATGACACTTACACACCACTTAGAATATCAGGGTCTAATGATGACCAGGTTACTACCAACTGGATCTCAGGCCTCGTAACAGTTAGAAATACGGAGTTTGGGCACAACTGTTAAGACTAAAATGACACTTGCAGACCAATTATTGTAATTATCAGGGTCTGATGATTACCAGGTTACTACCAACTGGATCTCAGGCCTAGTAACAGTTAGAAATATGGAGTTTGGGCGCAACTGTTAAGACTAAAATGATACTTACACACCAATTGTATAATTATCAGGCTCTGATGATGACCAGGTTACTACCAACTGGTTATCAGGCTTAGTGAATAGTAGTAGTATAGTATCTCACAAATGACGGCGCAGGCCGGTCAACTTAGATTGGACGTACCTACTGTAGGTACTTAGTGCTACCCGTGCGAGGCCCGGGCGGGTCGCTAAAGTGAACGAATTGACGTATTTTATTCAAACCAATTACTAGCTTATTTTTTTCAGTTTTTTTTATAATGCGGTTGGAAAGTTAAAGGTGGAGGCCACACATTTTTAACGACTTTCAGAGCTTCTAGTTCAATAAATATGCACCTAAATAAAGTCACTTGGCACTTTGATAATATGTATATTATTTTCAAAGACTTATCCAACGATACGGACATGAAGGGGTGCGCGAAACTATTGTTATGCATACCTCAGTTTCATGTATGGGGGCGGCCCCCCTAATTATTTTATTTTTCAAAATTTCACTATAGGCCTTTATGGCGGCTTACAGAAGACGAAAATTCATACAAATTGGTTATGAATTGTAGATTTTACGAGGGTGTGTAATAGATGGACAGACAGTCGGTAGAGAGACGGACATGACGAGACTATAGGGTTTCTAGTTTTACGACGGAACCCTAGATAAACAAAATAAACAAAATTATAAAAAAAAACCCGCCTGCGTAATATTATACCGTATGTGCACTAATCCGTTTTCAACACGTACCTATTTGTATTTTTATCTTGTCATGACGTGACATAAAAATAAACATACAAAAAAAGGCAACGCTTAAAAAAAAAAAAAAACGAATTGAGAATCTCCTCCTTTTTTTGAAGTCGGTGAATAAAATAACTCGAATTAATAGGTAAAAAAAAATAATAATAATTAAAAACATACACCACCTTTTTCAAAGTCGGATAGAAAATAAGAAATAAACATATCGTAAGTACATAATCCGAACATAATTTCAACTGGTTTTTAAAAACTTACATCGACCGGTATTAAAATCTATCGTGAGTATTAGGCTTTACTTTCTCCAAGTGCGCGGCCATTACGTTTGTTGACAAATTCACTTCAAAAATTACGTAATTCAAAAATTTATCGAAATTTATTATTTTCTGTAAAATCTTAGTGCTGAAAACGAATATAGAATAAACATTCTTCCTAAATATATGATTATCACTACCGTTAACACAGTATTGGGTATCACAATAATCGATTACATTTTGAGAAATTTCAAGTACCGCTAGACATGCATTGAAAAACTTACCGAACAAACAATTCAAGAAACTTATACAGTAAATCCTTTCACAAACACTTCACAGCATATAATACCACTTATATTATAAACACACACGGTCACTAGCACTGGAAATATATTCAATAACGCGATTTTAACTCGAAAGGTATGCGGACGTACCAAATAATTCGCAGCACTGACGTTATTGACATTTGCATTTTAATTTTTTAAATAGTTCGGCACAGAATACGAATGTGTTGTTGATTTTAAGCATGAACGGATTCATAGACAATATGATGGATTAATAATTACGCGTGTGGGAGCAAGACAAAAATTCTAATAAATTATGCAAAACTTGTTGGAATCATAATGAAAAAAAAAGGGACTGTAGTCCCTTTGCGCGTTCTAGGTAAATGGAAAAAAGGGAGTCTAGTCACTTTGAGCGTTTAAGCGGATAATACATTACATTTTGTTTTATATTTTTTCAAAATGATCTACGCTACTAGGTATGTACCTACGCACTACATACGTCCAGAAAGCGAATGCCTGTTCCAACGCTATTCTCCTTTTAATGTCCAGGCACAAAAAACCGGGTTTTATTAAGAACAATAATTTAACATTTGCACAAAAAAATATTAAATTTATGAATCACTTCGGGTAGACATAATTCATAAACATCTGTCGGAGCAATAAAGCTTTAACGATGGCAAGACTTGCTGGCCCTACCGTTGTTTCATATATGAGACAATACTGCGTTAAAGCTGTTAATATTAAAAGAAACCTTCTGGACAGTATTTCATTAAAACTTTGTTCATATATATTATGGAGTCTTGATTTTTCTATTTACTTAATGTGTACTTAGGTATTATGAGGTATTATTTATTAGGTACGAAATATTCATGTGAAATTATATTATAAAACTGTCTACACTAAAGAAAGCTGTAAGTTGAAGGGTCCAATACTATTTGAATGACACATGTTCGAGTAACGTTTGTTCGAATGAACTATTTACTGAATCCGAACAGTCTTAGTTTCGAATGAACATATGGTGAAAACTGATCAGCCAATCGTTTCTGGCAGTTATCGCTGCCGCGGCATCGCTCGCTTCCGTTGCTCGGCTCGTGTGTTGTATGGTCACCGTTCTAAGTTAGCCTAATCTAAACGGTTTTTCAGCAACTATCGGATTTTAATTTATTTTTCTTGCAGGGGCTCCGTCCCCTGAAACGCCTAAACGCTCAGCTCCCGCTCACCATTATTTTTTAAAATTAGTCGGCATTTTATAACGTGTTTATTCAAAACTAAAACTGTTCGAACAAATTTGGATTCGGTAAATAGTTCATTCGAACAATCGTTAATTCAGCAGGTGTCATTCAAAAAACAAATCACACAATCACAGGAATTCCCTTTAGGCTGCCATTGAGCTGCTATAGGTACCTACATAAGGTTTCCCTTATTAAACACTCTGCATTGTTCTTTTATTCCTAGATACATGAAAACAAAAAGATGAAACTCATATTGTTCAAGAACGTCAGCCGTAACTTTAAGTGGCCTTTTTCATGTATGCAAATAAGGACCGTAAAAGGTTTTTCATTAACATTATTTTTAAGGACTTCATATTAAATATTTTTTTTGTATCCAACTAAGGTGACCCGGTGACCCCGAGTAAAGGAATACTTGACACCAAATGAATATGCAAAGTAAACATGTTTTTGTCTTTTAATTTATCATTTTGAATTTGATAAATATGCAACACTGAAAAATTGCGTAGTCGAAACGTCATAAAAGTAAATTTGTGTTATTTCGTGTTTTAGAGTTAATTTCATTGATTCTTCAATTAAAATATAATAAATCAAAATTTCAAAATATCGAGTGGGGTCGTCGTAGTTTTATACTTCATAAACTGTTGCAATTACTATAATATGAGATCTATTAAAATAACACACATTTTTTTGTTCCTTGTTTCAATAGCTACTCAGAATAGTTAAAACATTTCAAGTGCACCTCTCGAGGAAGTCATAAATTAAGTTTTTGTGGCGGCGGGTCGAATGCACGGTATGGATCACGCACTTTTAGATTTACGAAAACACCACAGCGGTTAAAAAAAAGACGATAAGAGACGACCCTAGGGATTTCGTGAAATCCCTGGTTTCTTCATTTCCCTACGACATAATATTATATATAAAGATCAAAGAAGAAAAGAAGAAAGTATGTAATCAAAATCTAAAATAGTTTCTTAAAGAAATCATCATTCAATATTTTTTCTCTATTAAACGCTTATCTATCGAGCCTCCTGAAGGTATAAATCAATTGTTTTTCAAATGCGACAGACGTTGTTTTAAACAAACCCAGAATTACTCACAGAACATTGAAGCCAGTAATTGATTAATAACTTTTGTGTGTAATGTAACCTCAAAGCTCTACTTTTAATTGGAGTTTGTTTCAAAATCTCTCGACTTCAGAGGAATTCAAAAAATAAAAATAAACTTTTTAATTTCTACAAAAGGTTAGGACCTTCATGGTTTAGTACAAAGAATATTACACTCGGAAAAGTTCGTATTTAAAAAAAAAAACCGGCCAAGTGCGAGTCGTACTCGCGTGCCGAGGGTTCCGTATCAGTTTTGGACGTATAAAGTGAATAAAACCGGACCGCATAACAAAGTTTGTTTGTGAAGGAATTATGATGATTTTGAAAAAACTACTCACTAGATCTCGTTCAAACCAATTTTCGGTGGAAGTTCACATGGTAATGTACATCATATATTTTTTTAAATTTTATCATCATCTTATTTTAGAAGTTACAGGGGGGGGACACACATTTTACCACTTAGGAAGTGTCTCTCGCGTAAACTATTCAGTTTATAAAAAAAAGATATTAGAAACCTTAATATCATTTTTAAAGACCTATCCATAGATATACCACACGGCTGGGTTTGATGAAAAAAAAAATTTTGAGTTTCAGTTCTAAGTATGGGGAACCCCATTTTTTTTTTGTTTTTTACTATTTTTGTGTGAAAATCTTAATGCGGTTCACAGAATACATCTCCTTACCAAGTTTCAACAGTATAGGTCTTATAATTTCGGAAAAAAATGGCTGTGACATACGGACGGACAGACAGACAGACAGACAGACATGACGAATCTATAAGGGTTCCTAGTTTTACTACGGAACCCTAAAAACGAGTTGAGGTCCGTTCAGATTGATGGGCGTTTAGTTCAATAACCTTTGAAAAGTCTTTGTTACTTTAGTGTTTTGTGGAGTAACGATGCTAAGGTTCAGAGGCACGTGTGTTTTATGACTAAATATAAAAACACCTTCCTACTGTAACTGAACGATACATTTTACGATCTGAGCTCACATTTGTATTGGACAAACTTTATATAAAACTCTGAGTAAGCAAGTCCTTATTTGAATCAATAAAATGGAGTTATTCTTCGTTCTGCTGAAGGAAACTTGTGTTTTCTACTTTCATTGTTGTTTCAAACATGCACAGCGATTTCGAACTTGATGCTCGGGGCGAACTTGCACTGTTCACTTTTAATGGTCGACTCTCGATCTTGAAGTTATTCACCCTTTTCTATTTCGTCTTTTGTTAATTATATTATCATTTCCGTCTACTGACCTACTACCTACGTATCCGTAAGTTTTATAAAGGGAATGGAATATATTTGAAATAATTATTACGAATAATTATAATGAAAGAAACAGGCAAAATGTAAAGGAGCGACTTTAGTCTTACATGTTGTGTAATTCTAAAATATTTTGAGTAGTAAAGTAATGATATTTTTATTACACTATGTTATCGTATCACAATAATACTTATGTGTTAAAATATTGTGCATAAAATGTGCTAAACAGAAATGGAAATACAGCAAGCAACAGAACTAACTATTCGTAGCGTAGATCTGACGCTGATTAAGTTTAATGCACTGTTACGTAATTGCCACGAGAACGGCAAAATTATTATGAATGAAACACATTACATAATTATGCATTCATTAGGCAAATTTGGTGCTAGGTAATTTCGTTTCGGCAACACATAATGCTCAATTATAATATGGTGAAAATTAATTTGATTTGCGGCCTCCAAATGAAAATGAATGGTATTGAATTACTGAGTAGGTACTTCTTATTTGTATTGAATGGACTGTTTCATTTATGAGATTCAGCTGAATATATTAACTAAAGACTTTTGACTGTGCACTAGAAAATAATTTACCATTTGTTTATTTGTTTTTTTTTTTACAATTTTCAATAAGTATTGCAGCAGTAGGGCAATACAAGCTGAAAAACGTTCTGAACCTTCCTTGGACATATGAATCCAGAATCACTACTAGCAACATTGATCTGCCAGTAACTTTATGTAGGTATTCGATGTTCTTTCTCGTGTATTTATGATTTCCACAATGCAATAAAGATTGATATCCACAATTTTATTAGTAACTTACTTTTTTTTTCCAGACGTCAAAGAAAATCGAGCGATTTATAAATTCGTTGCGAGTTCATATCAAATCACCTCTGTTGTTACTGCGTATCTGCTTTTTATACTGTTTTACGCCCCTTAGAGCCTATTCAGACACACTATACAAGAATTTACAAAGTACAAAATAACCACAAACCAATTATTGAACGTCTTTTGTATCTTTACATGCAGTCTCACGGTGTCTCAACGACGTACCTTTGGTATTATGAACATTTGTATGAATATTATTGAATATAGTTTTTAAACTTTCGCAAATTGCACACATAATATGTTGTCGTCTTCTCGTGATTACGATCAATGCAACTTGATTGAAACGTCGAGGTTAGTCAAAATACTGATATTTTGATTATGTTATTGTGCGCGAAAAAGTCTCATTATAACCTAAAATTATGTTTATGAACGTGTCAGTAGTTTTAATGTGCCACTATAGTTGAGAAAGGTCTACAGCACCCACCTTCATCCACAAATACCACTTACAGAACTTACAGAATGTGGTTCAAATATATCTACTAAACGTCGCCATGTGGTTGGTAATATACGTCTAAAAGGTCTTTAGGGACATAAACGCGATAGGAAACAATAACTAGCAAATATTATCAGCAGGGGTGCTTCATAACCGTGTTTATGTCTTTATCGACGGCTAGGGTTGCCACATAAATCGACGTCACTTGCCGTTTCCCGCACATCTAGGTATGTGCTGTAATAAGCTTCTACGTAGGTTGTTAGTGGTTTTTATTAAACGATAATTAGTTTGGTTATTGAAGTCTTTAAGTATTTTGGGTCTCTTAAATGCGCGTGGAGGAAATGGAATTTTCATAATTTCCAAAAAAAATACAAAACCATTTAATGTCGTGGTGGTCCAGTGGCAGCAGCTCCGATTTCAAAAAAAAAATTCGCAGACAGGTGGCGTCCACCAACCCACACTGGTTCCGCGTGATGGACGGCCACTCCCTCTCACAGAAAGGAGGCCTGTGTCCCAGCAGTAGGAACATTTTAGACTGGTAACGCTTAATATTATAGAACGATTGGAGCAGTACAAGCGGATGGCTACTTCTACAAAAGCATCCACCATCATTAAAATAAGTCCTAGAGTAGAGCAACGTTATTGTTTCAGTTCAATTCGTGCCTTTATTTCTGAACAACATTGCCACCAAAAAAACTCTAAATCGCGAGCCTAATTAGCAAACCCATCGCCTACAAAAAGATTTTTTGGTTTGTTGCAAAGCATCTGAAATAAGAGACACGATACAGGTTTTCTGTATTTTATGAAGAACGGATTAGTTTTTTTATTTATCTTACAAGATTTTTTATACATAATGATCATTGTCATTGTCATGCCGTCACAGTAAACTATAAGGCAGACGTGACACAGCGATACTATTGCGTTAAATTTCTCTGAAAGACAAGTCTAGATTAATAAACGTTTTGGCCGTCCCCCAAAGCCGCAAACTACAGGTAGTTGTGTATAGCAAGCAACCCTCACCGCAACCGATAGATAATTGGCTGATCGATCGTTTATGCATGAACACTGGCCGGTGAGAACGAGGCGGACGATGAATTCGAGACCGTTAAATTGTAAGCAGCCATTAAATATAGAAAAACAAAGAATTCGTAACAGGACGACATAGCAATTAGATTGACGATTAAATATTGATGGATAGGTACGAGTAAGTATGATAGCCATTAGGTCTTTGAAAATATTCAATCATGAGTTTCTCAGTAAAACTTAGATACTAAACCGTCTTGTACATTTATTTGCTAGCTAAAAACATGGCATTGCAACAACAAATGCTAATAACCTCCAACTAAATAAGAGTTTTGGCCTCCTAAAAACCCGCAAGGTAATTTTCATGATAAATGTTGAAATTTCAGCGTCGACGCTGAAGCACGCCTTAGGGAAACTTAATACCACTTACGTACGCGCTTACTTACCTATATTAACAACTCTAAGTGGTACTATAGTAGTGCTGCAGGACCTTGGCTAATGGCGTCAAAACAATGTTTTTAAGTTACGTTATAAACTAGTGTCAAAAATACAATTTGATTTATAGGATGCCGAATTCGTAGATTTTAATTTTTTTGCCCTAGGCCACGTTCCTTTAAAAGTTTAAAGTAAGAGGCGATAGTATAAGATATTTTCGGTGTAAGATATTTTAAGGTGCTCATTCACCAAGCGATTATTCGTAATGACCAGATAGTATCGACAATCTTAACTTTCGATCACAACATTCATGTGGGGCAGACGCGATGTAATTGAACATTTTCTCAGTATAGCTGTCTGTTGCGATCTCTGATTGATCGTTGGACTAAAGATTGGATACGATGTCGCCAGACACGTACAATCCTTCATTCTATGTTAAATCAAACGACAAATCGTTGCGATAATCGCCTTGCGTATGAACAGCTTCAGAAAGATGATTCAGCCGGTCAAAACGATAATATTTTCAAGAAAAAATCATACTTCCATCATTTAAATTCTCAGAAAGGGCGTTTCTGCATAACGATGTCGTCTATAGAAATAATATCAACGAATACACAATCATAGGACATTTAGAGCGTTAATAAGAGTCCAAAGTGACGAAACGTTTTCCGATAATGGAGCCATTAAAAGCCCTCACTACTGGAGCTGAGATTTTTTCAAAAATATTTTAATGCACCATTAGTTTTTATATGTAGTACCTAGGTGAACTAATGAATGTTTACATCACGGACGTACCAAGGGATCTTCACAAATCTTTAACCGATACGTATAAGGTCATTTTAAAACCGTTATTATGTTAATTATTATGTGTCACAATAGTGACCACAACTCACTTTCGTCACATCTGAACAGTAGGTACAAGAACAAGGGTTCGTTCTTTCATTAATATTGTTGATGAATGAAAAAGAACAGCCGCTAACCCCAGCTTTCCATTTCAGATAAGAACAGGAAATTAAGACATTTTAGCACAAAGATGTTTCTTTGTGTACAAAAGAAAATTCTAAAAAAAAAATAAACGAAAATATAAAGACAAAACAAACAAGTATAAAGTGTTAAAATCTGAACTCACGCAAAGAACAAAGATTTAGAAAAGCCAAGAAAGAAAATTTACCTTGAAACTTTTCTTCCAACATAGCTCGGTAATAAGTAACACCACGGGAGGCTATAAATTCCGCTAAGAAATCGCGTTTATACTCGATACCCGCAACATTAATACAGATTTTCTAAGATTATTGTAACTTACTCTTTGGAGAGTCGTGAGAAAGTTCTTTCATCTGTAAAAAGTGTTAAGATAAATATATCGACGCACTGGGCTCTAATATAACGTGTACCTGCGTACACTTTATTGTCTTCTTAGGTAGGTACCGCTGTTTATTTTTCATAGATTTATTAATCATTTAAAAAGTTTCACAAGCTGAAATATTGCACTCAACAAAAATAAGGGTGAATGCTAGGAGCTTTCCCGCAGTGCATCCTAGAGAGCCACACAGTACTACATAACACAATATCCGACTAATCCTTTGATCACAAATCACAATGACCTAACTAAACAACAGGTCTTTTCAGAGCCTCATACCTCCTCTCAAAATTAAAAAAAAGTATTTGTTATTGCCATTGACATGCAAAGAAGAATTACTTAATAATTTCAAGTCTTTACCTACTACTTAGTTAAAATACAACATCATTATCACAAGTGAAAATCCAGACCACATAACAATTTAAAAAACCGGGCAAGCGTGTGTCGGCACAGTGTAGGGTTCCGAAGCAAGAAGTATTAAAGTCCCTTTCAGCTTTCCCACCGTAAATAGGTATAAGTTTATAAGTATGTATTTCATAATTATTATTACAAAGCGGTTATTTTTGCGGTTGGTAAACTCAAAACTGATAAAAATATATAATATTTCAAAAACGAATTGACGAATCTTGTTGAAATCAATTTTATTCAAAAGTTTGTAGTAATTACAAGGTGCCAAGTTTTACTGCGAACCCTAAAAAGATTACCTACTATTAAAAGAACCCTATTACAAGTCTTTGACACAATGATTACGAAATCAAAGGTAGGTATAATTGAGAACTGTCGGGACACAATGAACTATTGAATGTTAATTAGTTCGACATGTTAGTGGAATTTAGTTCGGTGGAACTCTAAGGGTTCTGTTCATAATATTATTGTGCCAACCTATTGTACTCGTATAATAATATTTAGTGCCAATAACAGTATACTTACTTACCCCTTACTTGTAAACAAAGATTAAATTAAATAGCACATAACTCAATTGTCATCTCTATTCATCGTCATACAAATGACAAGGATAGTTGCAGGTATATTTAATCAGTGGTTAAGAGGTGTTTATAAGTAAGGGGGATAGCATATAGCATAATCATTAATCAGCTTATAATGTTCCCACTGCTGGGACATAGTCCTTCTCTCTATGAGAGGGAGTGGGCCGTAGTCCTAAACGCAGGCCCAGTGCGGGTTGGTGGACGTCACATATCTTCGAATTATTGGTTCTAGAACACATCAGTTTCCGCACGATTTTGCTTCACCGTTTATAGATCATTGGTGATGAAACAAATTGCACAGTGTGCGCCTGCCGAAGTTCTAACCCACGAGTCACGAGTAGTCACGACCTACGGTTTCTAAGCCGGCTACCACTGAGCCATCGCTGCTCTTCTGGCCCACCCTCAGATCATAGAAACAAGGAGATATGCCATCATAGCAAATTAGTACGGGAACAACTGTTGCCACTTTTAGTACCTACCTACATTTTTCGACAGAATTACAAGCGCTCCTTGTGAATAAAAATATCTCCCACACATTAAAATTTCCGCACACCCTCAATCTAACACTGTTAATCGTCACTCAACACTAGCACTAAACTAAAACACTGTATTTATATCATCGATCGTGTTCGGTTCGTCGCCAAACTAAAGTAGGTATCAAGCTCAATAGCGCCTTGGCACATCTCACTTGTTTCTATGATCTGAGGGCCCACCACTGCTGCATAACATAACAGTATACCTATGATGATTATTTCTAAGTAATACAGTCATGTAAGTATAATGAATTTATAAAATATTTTTTTAGACTTCTACAACAAAAAGTTTTAAATCTTTTACGGTCTTTGAAATTTCAGTACGTATCTATAGCTTGATCATTCGCATGTAGGTAATTTATATATCATATACAAATTAAACGTGCGATGTATGCTCTACCTACTGCTAAACAGGACTATTGGATACATCGCCTTATTACAGTCATCAATGAATTTTTACAAAAAAAAACAATAAATATTACTTGCTCACTGATTCCTAAACGAAATTGTGTGGGTACATCAGTCCTATGTAAATATGCATGCGCGGTCTATTTACCTCTTAGGTATTCCAAATACATAATATACCATTTTATTGCAACACTCTATCACAAAAGTTTACTTAAGTTGCTTAATACAATTAGTACAATCAAACGTCGGTGGTCATCCGATGATCACAGTTGCCAGTCAAAAACTATGGACACCAACAAAATTAAACGCGGAATAACTTTAAGTGAAATAGTACAAAATGTTGAAAAAAACTTAGGTTTCAAAAATGAGATAAAGTGGACGAGTTTTATATTTATAAGCCTGTATCATGTGCTTGCTGTGTATTGGTGCTACCACTACGCTTTTCCTGTGAAATGGCAATCCCTTGTATTTGGTAAGTAATGATGAGTCACCGAACGTAATGCTCACTTCTTTTGACCTTTAGCTACTTTCTCGTATTTACCCTTAACTTGTTTCTTAGGTACTCTGCTATATGAAGAAAGCTATTTAGAAAAATCTTAGAAAATAGATCTTCCATTTTATCACTTATAGCCTTTCTTAAATCTTAGTTATTGAAGCACTTAATTTTAGATTTTTTCTTTCATAATATGACAACAACAATGTTCATTCTAGGAATACCTTTTCGATTTAAATCTAGTTTGCAGATAGCAATTACAAACGATTTCAGACAATACTCAGCATATACCTAGGTACACAATATTTTTTCTCAATACAACTACTTAGATACAATAAATTAGAAGTAGAACAAGTTTATTATAAACTCTATAGAAATAGTACTCTCAATTTTTATACGATTTCAATGTACAATTTCAATTAACATTCAAGCAATTTCAATTAAACAACTAATTATGTTTGCAGCGTTGATTATGTACGTGGCATCCGGATTCGGAATAACTGGGGGCGCACACCGTCTGTGGACTCACAAATCTTACAAAGCAACGCTGCCTCTCAAAATATTTCTGCTTTTATGTTTCTCCATCGCGGGGCAGGTAAGCAAAGCTAAATTAAAGATTTTCTTTGTCTTGAGAATTCATATTTTTGCAGTCTTATAAGTACCTATGTTATAAAGAAGCCCACAACATGTGCTTACAGCTTAGAGCTCTAAACAACACGTGATATTTTAAATTACGAGAAATCATTTATATTACAAACCTAGAAAGCAGCACGACATGCGGCGGTTCGTAATCCACTTATCTAGATCATCATGACTGACTGACTGACCACAGCACCACAAACCTAAAAAAACAAACGGTTGGAAGACACGTTCTTAAGAGAATGTAAAGGTGCACCAAGGATTTTTAAACCACGTGGTATCACGACTCGCCGCCGCAGCCGCGGCGCGTACCTATATGAAAGCACTGGAAAGCACGTATTATGCAAGGGCGGCGGCGATACCGCTGTTATTGCGATGGCGCCATGTGTAAGGGCCCTAACCAGTCTAAGAAACGTGTTTTTAAGAATCCTTTTCAGACCCGATTTGACGGAGGGTCAAAGCCGGTATACTATCTATTTAATAAAAGTGTTGTCACCATTGTTTAATGAAGTAGGTATAGAGACTGAGTACCTACCAGTGGCGAAGGGTCAGTTTTTGTAAGAGGTAAGCCTTAGCTACAAATGCTTACCTGGCCACGAAAAGCTTATTAATAAAAGTAGGCAATACTGCCTGTGCTATTTTTCAAAGGGAAGTCGGTAGGAATCGTATTGTAGGGACCCTTCACCACTGGTACCTATCGTGATATTATTATGTAGGTACTAGGTACCTACATACATATCCGGCCTACCAAGCTAGAGATGTTATGAAGACTTCTTGTTTTACTAAACTTTATAAAAATAGTTCAGAACATAATGAAAACTTAATTATAGGCAATCTTCTTCTACCCACCATTAACCAACTTTAACACTCATTCTCCTTTTAATACACGTTTCTCTTTCTCATGCTTCATCTTTATGGCAATCTTGGCAGAATTCTCTACTGCACTGGGTCCGCGATCACCGCGTACACCACAAATACAGCGATACAAATGCGGACCCCCATAACGCGAACCGAGGCCTCTTCTTCTCACACATTGGCTGGCTGATGATGAAGAAGAACAGCGAAGTCATTCTCCGCGGAAAACAGATGGACATGAGCGATATTGAGAACGATCCAGTTATTCAGTATTATGAAAGGTTAGTTAAGCCTTAATACAGTGTGATTCCCAGCAAGGTAGAAAAAAGCCTTCCTATAATAATATTTTTCCAGAATTTTCCTAATTCTGCATGCATAGTTACTAATTCAAACGTAAAATACTACGCTTATCGCGCATGCACTGACTCAGAGAAAAGGGGACACTAAACGGGTGTAGCGGGAAAAGTAGGTAGATGCGTGTGCTTACTTTTTAGGCTAATTTGTGATGCCATATCTCAATATTTTGAGTAATCTTAAGGGGCGACACAGACGACAGACTTTTTGTGCGATCGAGTCTGTAGCGCTTTGCAGCGCTCAAACAATCTGCGAAACTTAGTGAACAGATTGTTCAAGCGCTGCAAAGCGTGGCAGACTCGATCGCACAAAAAGTCTGTCGTCTGCGTCGCCCCTAAAACAAAAAATAAGGATTTTCTTTATATTTAGATTTGGATGGTGATTAAAAAGACGTCCTATGTACCTAATTATAAAATACTAGCACTTCGCCCGCGACTTCGTCCGCGTGTCCCACAGGAACTGTGCATTTTTTCGAGATAAAAAGTAGTCTATGTTACTCAGTGAAAATGTAGCTTTCTATTAGTGAAAGAATTTTTAAAATCGGTCTAGTAGTTTCGGAGCCTATTCGGTACAAACAAACAAACAAAAAAATCTTTCCTCTTTATAATATTAGTATAGATGATACAGATGAGATAAAGTAATTTCTTCCAGAAACTTCACGTCGCTCAAACTGATCTTCTGCTACATTGTACCAACAATGCTTGGTGTTCTCCTTTGGAATGAGGACTGGAAGTGCGCCGTTGCATGGCAATGTTTCATCAGGTTCCTTGGTATGTTCCACAGTGAACTTACTGTCAACAGCCTCGCACACGCATATGGATACAGGCCTTATAACAAGTAAGCATTTATAATTATAAAAATGTAGTTGTTTATCATACAACATTGTTGATCTACTGTAATTAAACTCTTGTCTTCGTAAACAGCGGCTTCTAACCACAATATTGTTATTCAATTCCCATTAAAATTACAAACTTCCAATATCTTTCGTCTTTCAGGATTTTGTTGACAATGTACTTGATCTTCTAACCCCTACCTACATAGATACATCTCAATATAATTATCGACCGTTCTGCTTTCGTTATCATCATAGATGTTCATTTGTATTTTTATATTTTTACAGAAATATAATACCTGCAGAGAATCGCTTCGTGGCCACGTGCACTCTCGGTGAAGGCTGGCATAACTACCACCACGCGTTTCCCTTCGACTACAAAGCAGCCGAACATTTCGATGTTTTCAACTTTGCCACTGCCTTCATAAGGTTCTTCGAGAAAATAGGCTGGGCATACGACTTGAAAGAAGCCAGTCCAGAAGTCATTAATTCCATGGCTGAGAGATTAGGTGACGGTACACCTGTTCATTTCCCGTTACCCGTTAATACACAAAATGAAAGAGCAACTGGATGAAATATTGTGATCAATCATTGGGACTCCAAACTCCGCTTCGTGATCGAACATTAAAGTGGTGTACATAAATGTATAATTGATAAGGATAATCTTAGGTATAGTAATAACTAGACGAAGTCTGACTAAGTAAGAATATAAAAAACTTAAAAAATATAAATACCTATGTTTTTTTTTTATACGATGGCTACGATGGTGGCAAAACTGCCAAGCAGACGTACGGTTCACCTGGTGGTACACAATTACCGTAGCCTATAAAATGCTTGCAACACCGACCGCCGACCGCCGACCTTTTAAAATGAGGATTCGCTATGGCGACAGTTTAGGGGATAAGCAGGCACTGTCAATACAGCGTATCTGCAGGAGGTCTGGTCACCATACTCACCACACGACCACAACACTACCGAAGAGTAGCGTTATTTGACAGCGGAATTCCCATTAAAACTACGTAGTGTAACGTTGTATACTTATTAATATTAAATACCTACCAATAAAACAACAAACATAAAAAAAACATCTCCATACTAATCAGCTGTAGGAACAAAGAAATAATTTTTCTATGTATGTAGGTGATGCTATAATATTTCGGCCGCAAATATAAACCTACCCGCGCGCGAGTAACAAATTGCGCTGGAACAGACCGGTCGAGGTGCATAAGCTCCGCCTCCATACTTAGTGTTATTGTGTCAGCCAATGACGACGGCTAGTCTTTCGATTTTTCTGGAACGAATCGCCGTTCTTTCGCGAAGATCACCTAATATGGTAATCTTCAAAATAGGTGAACGTCCCAGGAGGTTATAAAAACCTCTGGGAGTTGCCAGGTGCATTCCAACCTGTACTCTGCGCCTGCGACTACGTACTTTGACCTACCTAGTCACCAAGTCTAAACACTAAGTAAATTACCGTGTTGTGAAAGTAATTGTTTAACTATAAAAACAAAGTAAATTCTATTGTGTGAACCCGAAAATCGGTAAGTCTTGAAAAGCTGTTTAGATGTGCCTAACAATTGTAATCTTTGTGTAATTTAGCTGTGTAACGCTGTGTATAAATTCACTTTGCTAATCTTGTTTTTTTTCAATAATAACGTGCATATTGTTTTAGTGTCAAAACCTAGGTCTTGTTTTAATGTTGGTGTGCCTAAACCAGCATACTTTGAGCTGTGTAATATTGTACTAGAAATATTAAACGTTATTATTCTAGAATCTCACCAATTCAAAATTAATAATAAAACTTTGTTAATTTATGTGTGCGTCATGATGGTGGGTCATGTATCAGTTAATTTCAGTTAACCTTTTTGTTTTTTTTATTAAATTTAAATAGTAGTAGCTTGTCATTTTTTTATATGCACACAATTATAGGTAGATAGATAAGCAATATTTCTAAATATATTGCCTAGTCATGTAATTTAATTATTTTGTTCTTATAACGTAAATTGTTCTAGTTTTTGCAAAAGGAGGTGGCTATAGTTTTCAATAGTCCTACTTAATAGAAATATAATTTATCTTAAATATTTTTTCTGCTACCTACCTTAATTAATTTATTTTTCTAATAACTAGTTAATGCTTGTCTGCACATTAGCTGTGCCCTATTATTGTCTTCTTTTAACCACACCGTGAGACTGCATCACCAAATTAACTAAATTAATGTTGGGGCTATCTCCTTGGTAGTTCCGCATTGGTTGCGGTCCGGTTGATGCAGTCGACGGTCTGGAGCACTACCTAAGACGCCTGTGAATGTGGATTCCAGGGTTCCAGTTCCACTTCTACGCCTCTGTATAGTACGAAGCGAACTCATCCTGCGCTGCTGCCGGGTGTGGCTGGACACCTGAGCTGCTGTCGCATCTACTACCTCGCGAAGCTGCCGCGAGCTGCGCGCGCTGCGTCGACTACGCTCCACGTCGGCCGGCCGCCTACCTCCTGTGGACTACCAGGAGAGTACCGTCTACACAAGAAAGAATCCTAACGTCCTAGTTCTTCGAACCCCGCCCGGCTTCACCGGCGGCTTACTTACTAGGGTTGCTAAACAATACACGTTTATTAATTCGTAACATTTTTTTATTTATCACCCTAGTAAGGACCCCCTCGTTACAGTGGCGCCCATACTAGAGGTAAACTAGGACGTATTGGTTTCTTTCTTGTTGCGCATTTCTTTGGTTTTTTTGGTGATGGTGATTTAACGGTTGTGCGTTTGAAATCACAGGCCATCAACCGTGAATTTTACTTGTACCCTCACATTTTTTTTTTAACTTAATTTTTTTTCTTACTTCACGGTTGGTAGACTGAACATTGTGCAGATTTTACATTCTCCTGTCATATTATCTTAAATTGTGTAGCTTTTCAAGACATACTCTCGGGCAGCAAAAATTTTCTTGTTCATCTTCTACTTTTAAAGCAGTAGTAGAGTTTTAGGTGAAAGGACTCGCCCGGGGAAGTACTACCACCATACCTATTTCTACTGTATGCAGCTACCTGTGTACGGTTGAAGGGTGTGGGTGCCGGCCTAAATTACTGGCACACAGATGGTTTTTAACTTTGTCGTCTCTTAGGTTGCATTAATATCGGTTTAGCACAAACGAAAATGTATCATCTAGTCTAGGCTACAACCAACTAAATGGCAAGGGGAATAGTATAACACATTTTTTTGTCAGGATCTAAATATATTTTTTTAAATTTTTTGTAAAACTAAAATGACTACTAAATTAAAATCTTTACAAATAGCGGGATTATTATTTAAATCTGCTTATACGAGTAAATTGCCTTTGTTTTTAAAAATCTTATACGAAATAATTCAATATAATAACTTAAAATTTTGACTAAATAAATTAACTAAAGTAATGTTTTTACTAAATCTTTAATTTTTTTATATAAATCCTTGCCTAGTTAAATAAGTTCTTGCAATCTAATAGCAACCTAAATAAACTAAACTAAATCAAACTAAACTAAATTAAAAACTATTTTTTTAAATAACTTAATATAGTTCTTACAATCTAATCGCAGCTAAATTAAACGAAATCAAACTAAACTAAATTAAAAACAAACTAAAATTTTATAAATAACTAAAGTTTTTACTATCTAATGGCACTTAAACTAAACTAAATTAAAATTCTTCAATAAACTAAAACATTTTTTTCTAAATAGTGTAATTAACTGTCCTACAGCTAAACTAAATAAAACAAACTAAATTCTAAAACTAAATAAAATATTTTTTTAATTAAAAATGCAATCTACCTAGTACTATTACTGATTAAAATAAAATTTAACTAAAACTATTAACTAAAATAAGTACCTACTTGCTACTACTACATACAACCATTCCTTCTTTACTTCCTACTGCTGGTCTACCCCAACAGTACTATCTATAGCTAACGGCCCTACACCGTTGGTTATTAACTTCTATTTTGCTGATTGGTCTACCCCAACAGTAAAATATAACTACCGGCCCTACACCGGTGGTTGTATAATTGATCATGGGACTAAACCATTGATCCCTTCGGTTATGTTGTACCAATGGCCCTACACCATTGGTATACTATAGAGCGGGTTGCAACTCTTAAAGTAAGCCTTTGCAGGAGCGGTCGGTTACTCCTAAAATAAGCCAAAAATACCAAATAAAGCATAACTTTTCTAAACTATTTCTATCTAATTAAAATGGTTATATGTAGCTAGTATTCACTCTAATATCAGCCAATGATTTTACCAGTCACATCTGATCTAAGTGAGTGTTTTATGTACTACAAATAAAATACTCTGGTTGTAAGGTGGCAGACACACAAGACTAAATTGTGTTGTCAGCTTGTTGATGAAAGAAGAATAAATGTGAAGGATGACTATATTATGATTGATGATGAATGAGTGAGTGCCTTGGTCAGGTGTAAGCTTGAGTGAAAGCAGCGGATTTTCCTTAGGAAAAATCCTACGCTAAAAAGGGGGGTACTGTAACGTTGTATACTTATTAATATTAAATACCTACCAATAAAACAACAAACATAAAAAAAACATCTCCATACTAATCAGCTGTAGGAACAAAGAAATAATTTTTCTATGTATGTAGGTGATGCTATAATATTTCGGCCGCAAATATAAACCTACCCGCGCGCGAGTAACAAATTGCGCTGGAACAGACCGGTCGAGGTGCATAAGCTCCGCCTCCATACTTAGTGTTATTGTGTCAGCCAATGACGACGGCTAGTCTTTCGATTTTTCTGGAACGAATCGCCGTTCTTTCGCGAAGATCACCTAATATGGTAATCTTCAAAATAGGTGAACGTCCCAGGAGGTTATAAAAACCTCTGGGAGTTGCCAGGTGCATTCCAACCTGTACTCTGCGCCTGCGACTACGTACTTTGACCTACCTAGTCACCAAGTCTAAACACTAAGTAAATTACCGTGTTGTGAAAGTAATTGTTTAACTATAAAAACAAAGTAAATTCTATTGTGTGAACCCGAAAATCGGTAAGTCTTGAAAAGCTGTTTAGATGTGCCTAACAATTGTAATCTTTGTGTAATTTAGCTGTGTAACGCTGTGTATAAATTCACTTTGCTAATCTTGTTTTTTTTCAATAATAACGTGCATATTGTTTTAGTGTCAAAACCTAGGTCTTGTTTTAATGTTGGTGTGCCTAAACCAGCATACTTTGAGCTGTGTAATATTGTACTAGAAATATTAAACGTTATTATTCTAGAATCTCACCAATTCAAAATTAATAATAAAACTTTGTTAATTTATGTGTGCGTCATGATGGTGGGTCATGTATCAGTTAATTTCAGTTAACCTTTTTGTTTTTTTTTATTAAATTTAAATAGTAGTAGCTTGTCATTTTTTTATATGCACACAATTATAGGTAGATAGATAAGCAATATTTCTAAATATATTGCCTAGTCATGTAATTTAATTATTTTGTTCTTATAACGTAAATTGTTCTAGTTTTTGCAAAAGGAGGTGGCTATAGTTTTCAATAGTCCTACTTAATAGAAATATAATTTATCTTAAATATTTTTTCTGCTACCTACCTTAATTAATTTATTTTTCTAATAACTAGTTAATGCTTGTCTGCACATTAGCTGTGCCCTATTATTGTCTTCTTTTAACCACACCGTGAGACTGCATCACCAAATTAACTAAATTAATGTTGGGGCTATCTCCTTGGTAGTTCCGCATTGGTTGCGGTCCGGTTGATGCAGTCGACGGTCTGGAGCACTACCTAAGACGCCTGTGAATGTGGATTCCAGGGTTCCAGTTCCACTTCTACGCCTCTGTATAGTACGAAGCGAACTCATCCTGCGCTGCTGCCGGGTGTGGCTGGACACCTGAGCTGCTGTCGCATCTACTACCTCGCGAAGCTGCCGCGAGCTGCGCGCGCTGCGTCGACTACGCTCCACGTCGGCCGGCCGCCTACCTCCTGTGGACTACCAGGAGAGTACCGTCTACACAAGAAAGAATCCTAACGTCCTAGTTCTTCGAACCCCGCCCGGCTTCACCGGCGGCTTACTTACTAGGGTTGCTAAACAATACACGTTTATTAATTCGTAACATTTTTTTATTTATCACCCTAGTAAGGACCCCCTCGTTACAGTAGTTTATTCTTACAGTAGAATTAATTAATTGAAACCTATCTCATGAATTAACTCATATCTGTACATAAGTTAGAGATTTCTTTACAACCACGATAATGTGGCGGGTCTGGCTGCGGGCCCAAACCTCTCATGCGCAACAAATGGAATATTTTGTCGTGAACTGGACCCTTCAACTTAATCTCGCTTTGATCAAATTGCCATCCATGCTTCCAACTTGTACACTCTATGTAATGATACTTCTTATCGGGAGGCACTACATTACGTTTCTTTAAATATACTTCTCTGCGGTCTGTATAAAAATCTTTCTTCAATTCTTCTGGCACTAGCATCATTGCCGGTACAAGTTCCTTAACTTCATGTAAGTTCACCAAGTCTTTTGCACGTGCTGTTCTCCTGTTCGCAGCGGCCATGGTATGATCTCTCGTAATAGTCGCCATGCCAGCGCTAAAAACACTTTCTTTGATATCACGCGACGTGTAGTTTGTAGGTTCTCTGTTCAAAACAGTTGCTCGCTGCAGGCCATCTGATTGGCGATTTACCCATTGCATTTCTCCTTTTTGATGTTTTCGACAGACGGGTTGGCTCCGTAAAATTGCGTGATGCCTTTCTAAGTATATTCAAAAATTCAAAGCGATAAAACTATTGAAAACAACATTAATTTCTTCACTATTCTAGTTTTATAAATACAATATTTAGATACCTATGTTCAAAGAGTAGATTTGGTTTATTACTAAGTATACTCTTTGGAGTAGATTAATATTTGATATGTTTTATAGTTTTATTACAAGAATCTTATAACCATTATTTTAAGGAGTTTTATGAAGATCCATTAATAACTATAATATTAAATACCTAGTGATTATACAAGGTGTTAGGCTGTGCAGTGCCGTAACTAGCCTTTTGTGCGCCCGGTGCGAGCTTCTATAACTGCGCTCTTGAATTGTGTTCTAATCTGAAACTTGGTGCTAATCTGGTCATTTCTGCGCCCCTCCAGGGTCTGTGCCCTGTGCCTGGGCATCGCTGGCACCGCTCTAGTTACGGCACTGAGGCTGTGTCCCCAATAGGCAAACTGTGAGCGGCCGACTGAGTTTACGGCGTATCGGTTTAGTACGCCCTTCCATATATTTGAAATGGAGTGTCCATAGTTTGCTAGTTTGCGCTAACAGTTTGCCTACTGCAAACTGTCATTGTACTCAAACAAATCTGCTGCTCCATACATTTATGTTCACATAGGTAGGTAACTCAACAAAATGTATGGAGCAGCTGATTTTATTTTCGCGATTTCAGAGTTGGTCCCATACTTTGTAGGTAGTATAAGTTGTTCATAATGATGAGTACAGTGACCCCTTTTTGTTTTTACTTGGACTGACTAAAATTACACCTTGTATACATACTCTTTGCTTAGATACAGACATGATACAGATACAAAAAAAAAACAAATATTTTGAAGTTTTCACCTTGTTTTCAGCAGCTGTCAACCGTTTTAATAGGTGTATACAATTTTATATACATTTTATTACTTTAATTTATTTTTTAGTCAACACAATGCCTCTAATTGACATAAATAATCCCGATGTAATAAAGTTCCTTGTCGAAAATTATGAGAAAACATCGCGGCTGCGAATGAGATGGAACACTATTCATGCGGATAAGTTAAATCAAGCTGCCACCCTACGTCGAGAGGAGAAAGGTTATCGTGATACAGATGTCCTTAAAGCAACCATGGATTTAGGCATGCCTGCTGTATCGAGAGATAATAAAACCGACGCGAGAAACAGACGTCTAAAACCTATTCGCGACGGAGTCCACATACCGGTTCTAGCTGATATGAGAAAGGGGCATTCTATCGTCGAACTTGGTCTCGGTAATTCTAAAAACGACCCTAGACTAGCTCGGCCCGACACAGACCTGTCCATCGATCCAGTAATGCGACCTGTTGACATAAAACAAAGAAAAATACTTTACAAAAGCAAACCAGACTTCGGTCGTGAAGTGTATTTGAGGAAAAGATGCAAGGCAGCTCCTGAGGACAGATATTATTTTGCTGAATCGAGTGGATGGATTTATGGCTGGAGATTAAAAGATAGTTACTTTAGCAAGCATGTGCCAGAGTACGGCCGTGTCTGGTGTTTGGCTCGCGAAAAGAGCCGTAGCGGGCCTAACCCAGATCCGAGTCATTATAGAAATGCTGGGCAACACACAACCAAATGTACATTAGGAGAGTAATAAGTGCTTTTACTTTAGATATAGTATGGTTTATTTGTTACAATTATTATACATAAATTCTATAAAAGGAAATATAATTATATATAAAAAGTTGTACCTCGCCCCAGCATCGGCATCAGGAACTAAGTCCAACCTACGACTGTCAGATATCAAGAGAGAGAAACCTCCTGACAATTCCGCTGCGGACCCACCGTACCCTTGACAATACCCTTGGGGGTACGGTGAGTATCTATTATCAAATAAAACCATACCACCGACTTATAGTGTTGTCAATATCTACAACTATTAATGAGTACCGATACCGACTTCTTTTCAACCGGAAAGTATCGCTTTTCTTTTGAAACATTTTGTTTTGCATTATTTTTTTAATAGGTAGGTACTTTATAATAAATCTGTTTAAATAATACAGTTAAAAAGTTATTTATTGTTATTTAATCATTTGTGGTGTCATGTACACTATTATCCCAATTGGCATTTCCTTTACCAGGTAGTATTCTATGTACTACCCAAGGCTCATAAACCTAAGAGCAGTCTGTATAAAACCCGGTCCAATTACCTACTTGTTTTCTTAAAGCGTTCTTGCAGGCTCGTGCCAGACTTCTAACGATGCTTTCATCACTACACTACACCACTAAGGCGTAGGACATCGTAGAGTAAGTGCGGCAAAAGACGAGGAGGTATACATATACACTGAGGGTGCAATTAGGGGCCGTCCATTAATCACGTGAGGCTCGAAAGGGGGGGGGGAAGGGGTTCGGAAAAAATCACGAAATATCACAAGGGGGGAGGCGGGTGTAGTGAGATATCACGTGTATTTATTTTTTTGTTGAACGCGCGATTTCTAAACCAAAAAAAAAATTTTTTGCTCTATTTAAACTAATTTAAAGATAATATTCTGAAAAAAATTAAGATAACTTGTACCAAAAAAATACACGTGATCTTGGGTAGGGGGGAGGGGTTAGTTTAAAAACTTGCTAAAAAAACATCACGTGATTAATGGACGCCCCCTTACTGGAGTAGCCCCGCATCGTCAACTCCAAGTCGTTCTTGGTGCGAGTACCGAATTGTTATACAATGAATTCAGTGCAGCTTGATTACATTGCGGCTAAACGTGTAGCCGCCGTATTGTACAACGCAACGTATCGCAATGACAATTCGGTTAAACGTGAATCGGCCGTAATACAAAACGGCTGTTTTTTAAAATGGCTAGCCGTTACGGCGAATTCCACAATTTGACTGCGATATATCGATGATCATTAAATGTCAAGAAATCATTGTCTACCACATTAAATGGAAGCGAACCACTTATCATACTCTAGGTCTAGGTAATCAAATTGTTACTTCTGTTAACTCTAGGTAACCATTTTATTATTAGATATCATTGCACATTCGGTGGTTAAATTGCAAGGATCTAAGGGTCTACGAGTATGTTACCGACAGTAGTTTAAGGGCAAAATAAAAGTTCGAACGCCGCACTCTGGTGGGCGGTGGGTACTGTACCTACTGCGGGTAGATGATAAAAGTTTTTGTCCCATTGTGACCGTTAGACAATGTTTTGTTGAAACGTGCCGTGCTCTAAGGTTTTATCATCGCTACTACACATCATTCAACGAAATCCCACACACTTATTCAAAAGTAGCTGTTCTTTTCTTTTAGTTTATACAGGGTGGCAGGTGAAACAGTGGAAATATTTTAAGTACATTTTGTTGAGTTAAGTGAACATAAATATATGGAACAGCTGATTATTGTTTCGCGATTTCTGGGTTGGTCCCATAGTAAAAGTTGTTCATAATTATGAGTACAATGACCCCTTTAAATATTTCTACTGTCTAACCTGCCACCCTGTATATTACTTACACTCTCTAGCGAGAGGTTTTGTAGGACCTAACGTTAATAAGTACGTTTAGTACTTACCCACGTTTCCTCCATTGCCCCTATAAAAGAACAGACACCTTGTACTTGGGTTTTAAAATACCTAGGTTATTCCACAAAAAAATTATTGATAGGTAGGTATTATAGTAGGCTGAATTTTAGAAAATAAAACAATGTGGCAATTTGATTTATGCAGTCTGATGCAACTTCGTATAGGACAATTATTTCGTTTGCGGATCGGCTATTTTAGCCATGAACGAAAATGTTTTTAAAAGCTAATCGAATCCAGTGCAGATCTTATATTGCAATTCGATTGATGGTTCGTAATGTGGTGGATCTGGATGGACTCCCGAACGACTAGTTAAGTCATGGAGAAAAGTGGCGTAACGTTTGTATTTTGGCGCTCTATATCCTACTTGAGTTTTACTCAAAGCCCATCCAAAGTGTTGCTTGTTTCACAATATCTGTATTTCTCGTCGGGTAACTTACGCTTTCTCGCGTTGAGGTAAGCTTTACGGCCACCACCAGCTGCCAATTCCGTATAGAGGAGGCTAGACTCATTTGTATCCACAGGAGGTCTCATAACGGGAGGCTCCTCTGTTTTCATAAAAAAATGGTTTATGGCGGTTGCATCTGCCGCTTCTGTCACAACATTCTTCCTTCGATGCCGAACACTAATATTGTGCTGCTTACTCAACGCCGGAATGCCTGCCTCTATTCGAGTCCTGTCAATCTGTTCAAAAGTAAAATGTTTGTGCTTTTCTGTTTATTGAGCTCTCCGAATTATTTCTTCTTTATGTTTAAGAAACCATTGCACACTTTGCAAGTTGTCGTGGTTATTTTTTTCTATAATAAACTGTAGGTATGGCTGGATCAGAGCTGTCGCGTGGCATTTTATTATTTCGTAGAAATGTAATTAGTAAAGTACATAATATAAAAAATATAATAATGTATCAAAAATAGCAAAAATATAGGTACCTACCTAGTACCTACATATCAATCACAACACTAAGTGATTACCTATAATATACTCTCTGCACAACACAATGTATCGATGACATTTTAAGTACAAAACCATAGATAGGTATATAGGATACCTATATTCCAAAGAGAATTTTAGTAGGAATAGTAGGTATAGATACCGGCATGAGTCGTGATCGTGAGCACAAATCGCGCATGTACATTTTCGGCCCAATAGGCAATAGACAATTGACAATACACAATAGAAAATACTCCAATAGACGACGAGCATCGACTGACGAAACAATCGCGTGCAGCCTCGGCGCCTCCCGCCTTCTTCATTCCGCCAAAGAAACCTAAAAATCAACTAGGGTCCATTTCAATTGAATTTGTTAACTTTGTAAACAATGTCAGTATGGCCAACTGTCAAAATTTGATGAATTTGTATAGAAAGTTTGTTTACTAAGTTTACAAGTTCTATTGAAATGGACCATAGGTAATTAATGCGAAGGTGAAGTTTGAGCTCAAGACTCGTGCCGGCAATTATATCTACTAACTGAAAACAGTAAGTTCACTGCACGGCTGTCAATCCGATAAGTATGGGACCTGGGTATTTTTTTTTACTCCTGTTATTATCCATCGGTGAAATAAAAATAAAACCAGGGTTTTATGTTACCAAACATTCGAACTTTATTATGGTCAATTAAGAAACTAGAACAAATAGCGTAAGTTAGATAACTTACCGCAATAGATAGTAAGCCGTAAGACATATAAATCAAGTTAAAATCTCCTATGTCGTCGCCTCGCTTGCGCGCGTTAATAAAAGTTGGTAACGATAGAAGTTCCTTGTTAAATCCGTGCGAACTTCGAAGTCGTAAGACTTGGCTGATGAATACAGGGTTCATGCTAAGAATCCAATCCACGACTTAGGGGCCGTCCATAAATCACGTGAGGCTCAAAAGGGGGGGAGGGGGTTCGGAAAAAATCACGAAATATCACAAGGGGGGCGGGGGGAGGGGTGTAGTGAGATATCACATGTATTTATTTTGTCGTCGAACGCGCGATTTCTAAACCGAAAAAAAAATTAAGATAATTTGTACCTACCAAAAAAATACACGTGATCTTGGGTAGGGGGGGAGGGGTTAGTTCAAAACCTCACCACGTATCACCAGGGGGGAGGGGGGGGTCAAAAAGTTGCTAAAAACATCACGTGATTAATGGACGGCCCCTTAGAACTGTTGTGACGTAGGTAGGTACCTACTTGAAGTCTAAGTAGGTCTAGGAAGAAACCATTTTTATTTGGATTTGGTTAGTCACATACAGGATTCCAAAATGTTTGTTTTTCATAAAAAAATGCCCCCTCCTCCTGAACGAAGTCCTGTATCCCGGCCTAATCACATCATGATAAGACCTAGCTGTGCCACCCCGTTTCACCCCCATTGCTCGGCTCCTAAGGGTTGTAGCGTAATGGTAAATAGACTTCAGATAATTTTAAAGCAAAACAAAGACATGTTATTCATATTTCCACTTCACACAAAATCTCATCACATTATTAAAAAAAAAACCGGCCAAGTGCGAGTCGTACTCGCGCACCGAGGGTTCCGTATCAGTTTTGGACGTATAAAGTGAAAAAAACTGGATCGCATAACTATGTTTGTCAAGGAATGTTGATGATTTTGAAACTGTAATAGTTAGGAACATCGTTTTATTTTTGGTGCAATATTTAGGTCAATTCCTATCAACTCTAAGATTCTATTTCAGATTTTTCGCTCCGCAAACTTCGGAGATAAGAGCCCCCCCCCCCCCCCCCCCCTTATCTCCGAAGAATGGGGAATGGTATTTTTTCAGTCATTTTTCATCATATGTCGAAAACTGTGAGACATAAAATAAAATGAAAATATATTTTGAAATGTGCAAATCAAGCCCTTTCATATGATATGTCACTTGACCTAGTAACCCCACTTTAAAATTTCGGACGGGACTCCGGCCCCTTTTGCAATGAAAATAAAAATATTTGTTGACTTTTTTCATTTGCAATAAAGTTGGGCAGGCATTTTTTATAACTATTCCAAATTTCAAGTCGATAGCTTTAGTGGTTGCTGAAATAAGCAGGTGTGACAGACAGACATACAGACAAAGTCGCACCATAAGGGTTCCTTTTTTACCATTTTGGTACGGAACCCTAAAAACCGGACAAGTGGGAGTACCTACGGTTCGCGCCCTGAGGATTCCGAAATATGCAATAGCGCCACCTATGCCGCTATTACATCACAGTAGATAGAATATCATGATCATATAGATATCGCTATCCCATAGTTTTAGTTGGCGCCATCTATGAGCAGATGGCTCCACTCATGGTCATGACAGACGGACAACAAAGTGATCCTATAAGGGTTCCATTTTTCATTTGAGGTACGGAACCATAAAATATTAAACCTGCTTGTTGGTTCCTTCTTTTTATTTATTAGGAATTCCCATTTTTTTAGATAGCTACCTATACCAGGACTTTGTAAGTCCCACACTCAAACCTTCAGTTCAGGCTTATGTGATACTTTTTAATCAATTTTTTATATGTAGAGATATTGTGTTTGATAAATTAATTTAAAATATAATAATGTCAATAACAAATTCAACTTTTTTACACAATAAGCACCAAGGCAACTTATATTTTTTACAAATAAATCAAACAAAAACTAGATATTTTAGACAATTTATTTTTCTCAAAACTTAATACTAGGGTGTTATCCTAAAAGTATTTACAGTCATCATAACAAGAGTAACGTAGTACAAACATTTGTACATGACACTGACATGACACACCACAGTACAGTTGAACGAATAACTCAAAGAGTTGACTCGAAGAACGAATAACTTTTGGAATAACTCAAGGCGTAGGTACCTCGGGTTTTACAAGTAGGACCTCCCCACTCCAATTCAAAACACGGGAGGTACTGTTTTTTACGTTGGCCGCGTCCCGACCTAATTGTACGACGAAATTTCAATAAAAAAGAACTAAATGCATAAAAAGTCGTTTCGATCCAAATATGATTTAACATTGGGAACGACAAAGTATTTTTATTTCATAAACCAATTTGCGAAGAAAAACATTAAGGACCGTACCACAAAAAAGATAAACACGTGTTCAACACGAATGCTACCAAAAAGAATCCGCGCTTGTTTTAGCACTAGCTTGTCTAAAACAAGTGTGTATTATTTTTGGTAGCATTCGCGTTTAACACGTGTTTATCTTTTTTGTGGTAAGGGTGTAAAAGTCGAATGTTTTCATAAAAAAGTGGTTGTGTGTTAAAAGCAGAAATCTAAATAATAAGTCAATATAAGTCGCAAAAGCGCGTGATCATGTCGCGGCTCTTGAGCAAATTATGAACCTAAGGCACGTTATGTCTTACACCAGTGTTCCGCAAACTTTTTCCCTCTTATTATAAAAACTTCCTTAGGTACCAGGTTTAAACCAGGACTAAAAGGTCTAGGATTAGTACGGTACTAACGTTAGTTCTTTCATTCGTATTACAAATCGTAGACCAACAGAGGACTACTTAGTACCAAAGATAGTCTCTGGTCTAAACATTATCCACAGATTATAAGCAACAAAACATTTAAACTATTCATTCATTCGTTCAGCGTTCTATGCGCCGTTCCTTTTTACAAAATGTTGTTACGTAATTGAAAGAAAATATATTTTATAAATTGTTATTTGTAGTGGTAAAATATAAAGTTTTGTTATTTAGAGGTATTTAAATATTCCGACTTGTATTTTTTTGAATGAATGTTTACTATTCAATTGTTCTGATTTGGAACAACTATCGAGCTACTACGTATAACGGAGTGAACTGGGCGGCGCGCGTAATTCGAGTAATGTCATCGAAATGTAGGTATACCTACTCCAAACTTAAAAAAGTAAACTTAATGTCCGATTTCATATAAGTAAGTGCAGTTCTTTGGGCACAATATTCTTGGTGGTGAAGTATCCGGTGTGCATTCAATTCAACTAAGAAAATGGAACCACCAAAGAAAAAAAGGGGTGAAAATTGGAGTCCAGAAGAAAAGGCTAGTGTTAAAGGATAACTGACATGTTAGATTACGTACACACAGTATTTGATGCACTAAACTATGTACCTATTAATACAAATTAATATCGTCAGATAATTCAAATGGGTTTCGTCGCTGACGAACTCTGTTGGGTCCCCGGAACCTCTCCAACACATCCAAATCATCCAAATCAAACATATCAATCATATCATTATCCATTTTTAGTTTAATCACAAAATAATTCTTTCGGAAAGCTAACCTCAAAATTAAGAATTTGACGTTTGAAAGAAGAATTTACAGTTTTAAGAATTTACAGTTAAACTAGGGGTCACGATGGTCTAACTTTGGTACCATAGATAGTTCTAGGACTAGCGATAAACTCATTTTTGTAATAACGTTTATTCAAGTTCATGGTTTAAACCTAGTACTAAACCCGGTACTTATTTTAAGACCACGTTTTATAATAAGAGGGTGTGTGTTCAAGGTGGAAATAGGAAATAGGAAAATTTTGGAGGTACACCATAAAAGAAAAAATATTTTTTAAATCCAACAAATACAACTTCATCAATAAGCGACAAAACAAAAGTGCACGGTGAATTTAACTTTAGATTTCCGCGGCACACCAACTAATGAACACGGCACACCAGTGTGCCAGTGTGCACACGCTTTGCGGAACACTGTCTTACACGACACCACAACATCAAGAACCCGCGTTTAAAAATGTGCATTGGATATAAAAAATGTGTGCTGCGGTAATAAAATGTGGTAGATAACATTTCTATTGAGTTATTACTTAGATTTCTGTAGTTAAAAGTATAAAATCTTTGCTACACCCGTGAACACATCACACGACTATCACACATTATGCTTCCTCTTGGCTGAAGGTTTATCAAACACTTGTTTCATGCCGCCCCTGAAGTTAGCCAGCCTTGCGGCCGCGCCTTCGTTACTCCACGCAGAGTCGAACTCCGTCGTGTCCTGGTCCACCAGATGCGTATACTTCGTGCGCCCAGACCGACCGAATTTCTTTACTTGCATTACCTGTAAATAAGATATTATGAAGTTAAATAAATTATTTCTGTCCAAGACAACAAGATGCCGATATTACATATTTCTTCTAGTGGCGCCATCTATGAGCAGATGCTTCGAACTTGCCACGGACAGACGGACAACAAAGTGATCCTATAAGGATTCCGTTTTTCCTTTTGAGGTACGGAACCCTAAAAAGACATAATAATTATTACAATACTTTTGCCCTACTACTACTTACTACTACTTTTGCCCGCGGCTTCGCTCGCGTTAAAGGCACGTAGCGTCATCTAGCGTCCTAAAGCAATTGTGACCGTCGAAAATTATTGTTCTTTCCATCGGGAACAGTACTTTTTTTCTGGATGAAAGGTACCTATGTCCTTTTTGTACCTCTGCCAACGTATATACAAAATTTCATGATGATCGGTTCAGTGTTTTAGGCGTGAAAAGGTAACAAACAAACTAACAAACATTCGCATTTATAAGTTAGGAATTAGGATTACCTTAGGCAAAACAGTCTTATCAAAGTGATCGTCCAGGGTTGGACCAGAGAAGTCTTGTTTGAACACTTCGTCTTCTTTGTCCAGGTAGAAGGCACCTCTGGAAATTAAAGTTAGGTTAAAAGATACTTATAAAACTATGAGCATATATTTTTTCCAACAATTTATACAGCAGTAAAAAATGTATGGCTTGTAAATGATTGAACTACAGTCAAAACCGCTTACGACGACATCATTTATAACAACATACCAGTTATAATAACCAAAATCATAAGTCCTCACTGACTGTTCCCTCAAAAACACCGCCGGTTGTTACGACTATCGGTTTTTATAACCAAATATAAAATAATATAGTCAAAATCTGTTATAACGACATTGAAGGGACCACCTTCAATGTCGTTATAACAGATTTGGACTATATTATTTTATAAGTGAAATATATTGATAACGTACCTGTGATAGTATTTCTGCAGGAACTTGTACTTGCCCTTAACGGACTTGTTGGTCACTAGTTTGGGATTCAGACGCTGTTCTACGCGACGCTCCTCCTCCGTCATATTGCGCATGCGCTCGATAGCCAACAATTCCTTCTCTACACTGTAAATGCAACGACATAATTTTATTGATAACAATAATTTCGCTTTAAAAATTGAATTTAGTTCTCGATCAGGCCATTTCCTATCTTCTTGTGATTTCAAGAAAGGTGTTTTCTCTCGGTTTCTGAATTCAAGATCATTGTTGTTTAATGTAAGTGATAGTACAGTCATATTTATTGTTTTTATTTTGGGTCAACTCAATCAGAACAGTTAACATAAGGCTGTTTGTGCACTACACGTTTACAGCACGTTTTTCACTGACCGTTTTTTTTTTCATACATTTTAAAAAGTGGTGGGGATCGTTCTGTAGGCTTATTGGCTAAAAAACCGAATATGAATTGAAAACGTCTGTAGTGCACAAACGCCCTAAGACTCAAGAGAGAGTGAAAGAGGTAAAGCATATACATAATATTTACATAACAGAGAATTGTTTAGGCTTCCAGAAATATCTATTGCAAACATTAAATTTCATAGAGTTCAATGACCGCAAATACCAAATTTTGGGCTAGTATGTACTCTTAGGGCCTTTTTATTGTCAACTTTTTATTGGCAACAAGCATGCGTGCCTGGCCTGCACGCGGGCGCAAACACACATGACAATGAAAAGGCCCTTACAGCGCCAACACATTTTCGGCCAATCCGCTAACACATACTTATTCTTGAACAAATACTTTTTACTCACGCTTCTCTTTCTTCCTTATCACGTTTGATACGTTTCATTTCACGCAGCTTCCATGTCTCGTATTCCAGTTCATCGTTTTCATCGTCGGTGCATACGTCGTTGATATTTCCTTCTTTGAGTTCACCCTGTAATTATTATAAATATTTATTCCTTCATTTTTGTTTTAAAGATAATTCCAAGTTATATTTAGTTATAGTATCCAGCAGGAAAGATAATCACAGATCGTGCATGTACATTTTTGGCCCAACAGGCAGTTGTAATACGTAATAGAGAATAGTCCACTAGACGACGAGCATCGACAGACGAACCAATCGCGTGCAGCCTCGGCGCCCCCCGTCTTCTTCATTCCACCAATGAGACCGAAAAACCAGCTAATGCGCAGGTGACGCTTGTGATCATAAGTGGTACCGCTAGTTATACCTATATAGACTTTACTATTTAATTAACAAACCTGTGTATTCCTCTGCTCAGACCTGATAGTCTCTTCAACAAGTTTTAAAGCATCTCTTCTCCTCTCTTCTTTTTCTTTCCTTGCTTCTACTTCTTCTTTCTTTTGTAGCTTAACTTTCCGCTCTCTCTCTTGCACAGTCATTCTGTCTGATGCTCTTACAAACACAGGCTTTACGCGCGGACCTTGGAAGATTGAATGTGGCACTTAATTTATGGTGTTTTATTTAGATAACAATACTGGGATCTTTGGCAAAATGACAACTAGATGTTTCACTTCGCATAAGCATAGCATAATCGGCCTATAATGTTCCCACTGCTGGGACACAGGCCTCCTCTCTGTGAGAGGGAGTGGGCCATAGTCCACCACGCGGGCCCAGTGCGGGTTGGTGGATGTCACATGTCTTCGAATTTTTGGACATGCCCGGTTTCCTCACGATGTTTTCCTTCACCGTTAAAGCAAGTGATAATTAATTTCTAATACGCACATGACTTCGAAAAGTCAGCGGTGCGTGCCTCGGGATCGAACTCGAACTATTCGCCGTGGGAGGCACATGGTTAAACCACTAGGCTATCACTGCATCCATTGATGTTTCACTTATTATCATCTTAATAAACAGGTAAATTGGATGCCGTTTAGAAACAAAATATCAAGTGGCAAACCCAAGAAAATACGAGTTTTAATGTAGGTTGATTGTATGTTAAACTTATTCATCAATAGAGGTGTAACTAATTAGTAATAGGTGACATAAATAATTCAAGCCACATAATATTCATAATATAACACTGTTTACCCGGTATAGCCAAATAATAGGAACCCAAAAGATTTGTGACTTGAGCAAAATACCTTGTACATTCAATTGATTGATGTTAAACTTAGTAAAAAGTTTAGTTTTTACAGTATTAATTAATTTTTATTATTATGATACCTGTGTCTTCTTCACTGTCTGTGTATTCAGTGTCAGAAGAGCCACTTTCTTCTTTAGCCCCATCCAACATTTCCTCATCATCATCTCTACCAAGAACCTCTTTCTCTGCATCTCTGACAAGAAAAATTAACACTATACCTACACAAAGCCATACTTTATGGATTATTTAAATTCCTGCATATTGTTAGCCTAAACTCTAGGAAGTTTATAATTGATAAGTAGGTACTATCTTTAATTCCATACCAGGGGATGTCTACTATCTTTAATTCCATACTTCTACTCTGTAAGTCCGTAAATGAAGATACGGGCCCGTCCGAAAGTACAATAGACCTAAGATTCCGTCAAAACAAGTGTCAAATTCAATTTTTCGGATGGATAAAAACACATCGGGAGTAGGGACAACTGTCAAATCGTGCTATCATTCATTCTTAGTTTGGGCCCCGAACTAATCTTAAGTCTGTTGGTGATACGGAGTAAGAAATGCCCATAACTAAGGTCGAAACTACGGATTTCGTGCTTAGAGAGTAGACCCCCAGGCGTGAATAGTTTGATAAGTCAACTTACATATGTATATTTTTTAATGCATATTATGCATTATTAGAATTGCTTCTTTCATAGGGTGAATAAATGACTAAGTCAATAGGTCTATTTTACCGCACATAACAAACATGTGAATTTTAGAATAACTCTCGTATGAAAGGGTACATATGCATTAAAAAAATATAATTATATGTAAGTCCACTTATCAACCTATTCACGCCGGGTACGGAATTATTGTTCAATGTTCAAAATATACTCATTTTTTCAGCTTATTTTTGATAAGTTATTACATTATACTGTATAGTTGCATTAACCAGTGACAAACAGCATCCAACTTTATGTCAAATTTTTATACCTGGCAGAAAGTTTAGCTTTGAGAGCCTGTCGGCGTCTCTCAATCTCTTCGTCATCAAGCTCATCTTCACTCTCTGAACTATCTCTAACTTCTTCAGCGCTGCTTTCCGATTCTACTTCAGGTTCTGCATCAATAATCTCTGGCTTGTGTTCTGCACGCCGCTGTGGAGACTGTGCTGCTTGACGTAGACGCCGGAGACGAGGGTCATCTACCTAGTAAAACAAAAATGACTAATTAGTAAGACATTGATACTTATGCTAATGATCCCATAATAAACTGATTTTTTATCAGCATCAATAATTATATACATTTGATTACACTAACTTCTTTTTCAGTATCACTGTGGTGTTCTTCTTTCTTGCTGATGACTTGTGGTAAAGTTTGCTGCCTGCGGTCTGGTTTCTGTTGCTCTATAAAGTCCTCTGTGTCAGACTCATCTGTAGATGATGCACCTTGAGCATAGTCTGGCTTTTTACCCGATATGTACCTCTGAACCTTCACCTTTTGCATAGAAATCTCTCCTGTAATCGAAAAAACATTTAGATTTACTTCAAAGAGAAATGACACAATGGGCTACACAGGCTACACTAATCACTACAAATCACTATCTTTGAAAATTCTCGAAAATGACTAAACAAGCAAGTAATCAGGCAAAAAAATTATCACAGAAGGCTCACCTTTTTCATTTCGAATGGGAACGGCACCAGCAGTGCTCTGTATCCCAACGGGTTGGGCTGGAAGCACATTCATTTTGGCGAACTTGTATCACAAAGAACAAATATATGTTTGTTAGCTAAATATTATGATGACGTAAAAATAAATCAGTCAAGCTGTGATTTTAATCAGTAAATAAATTGCAAGTTGTCAAAACGCTTGGGTAAAAGTAAAATCGGATGAAAAGTGGAGAGGACTTGAGATATTTTGACTTTTGAGCACACAGCACACCATAGTTATTAACAGCACACTCAAGCACACTTTTGAGTTTGACATGACTGACTGCAGTGTCCACAGAATACTCTAGCGAGGCAGTGTCAGTGACAACACACTGACAGTCCACAGTGACAACTAGAGGTGAGAATAATGATTAAATAGTAAGTAATGTGGGTGTGCATAGACTAATATGTATATAGTGGGTATGGTATGGTATCATGGTTAGAGATGGGTGTTTAAACGTTAAGCACAAGAGTAGTCTTTGGCGTCAGGCGAACACGAAAACAGGGCGCAGGAGACACGGCTTAAGGCGCGTCTCATGCGACCTGTTTTCGTGTTCGACGAACATCGAACACTGAATAGTGAACGATAAAAGGGCGTGGTCTACGTGTTTTGAGTGTTTTTATTCGTCACAACACGTAGACCACGCCCCTTTCTCGTTCACTGTTCACTGTTCGATGTTCGTCGAACACGAAAACACGTCGCAGGAGACGCGGCTTAAAGCCGTGTCTCCTGCGCCCTGTTTTCGTGTTCGACGAACATCGCAGCAACGCAGGAGACGCGCCTTAATACTCTAGCGAGGCTGTGTAGATCATGAACGATTCGTTCAAATAACCCGGGTCGCGTAGAAGTATTGATGATGATTGATGATAAAGGGGCGTGGTCTACGTGTTTTGAGTGTTTTTATTCGTCAAAACACTTAGACCACGCCCCTTTATCGTTCACTGTTCACTGTTCGATGTTTGTCGAACACGAAAACAGGGCGCAGGAGACGCGCCTTTATTGTTCTGTGCTGTGCACTGGCATCTGGCAGTTTCTGATAAAGTTTTATTGGATCTAATTTTGTCTTATATATATTTGTCTAATTATGTCTTTGTTTTATCTGGAGTTATAGACTGATAAAGACAGGCAGCAACAGACAGTATAATAGTGTATTAGCGTTAGCGCCATTCGTGGTATTCATACTACCTATACATAAATATTCTATGTAGGTACCTACATACAATTTTTGGAGTTTAAACGTTTTTATTGTTATTGTAGATGTACAATAATAGGCCTTAGAGTAGTTTGTGTGTACAATGGCATCTTCGTCGGAACTCCCGAGCTTAGACGTACTCCTATCAAAAACCCTAACAGGCAAGGAATTACAAGAATACAATAGAATTCACTATGGAAGAACTGATCATCATGAACTAAATGTAAAGAAAAGTAGTCAGGAATGTGCAAAAGAAAACTGTTTTGATGTAGCGTTCTACGATTTCCCTACGAAGAAAGAAGAAACTAGGAGTCCGCGAATAGTAAGAGTCGGAGTTATCCAACATTCTATTGCTACGACCACCGATAAACCAATAGTGGAACAGAGACAATCTATTTTTGAAAAAGTTCGCAAAATCATAGAAACAGCTGGAGAGGAAGGTGTCAATGTTCTCTGTTTCCAAGAAGCGTGGAGCATGCCTTTCGCTTTTTGCACTAGAGAGAAACAACCTTGGTGTGAATTTGCAGAATCAGTCCAAAACGGGCCAAGCACTCAGTTCTTAAAAGATTTTGCCATCAAATATGGAATGGTTATAGTATCACCCATTTTGGAAAGAGATGAAGTTCATGGGGATACCATTTGGAACACATCTGTAGTAATTAATGAGGCAGGGAAGGTCATTGGCAAACATCGCAAGAATCATATTCCCCGTGTTGGAGATTTCAATGAATCAACTTATTACTTTGAGGGGAACACTGGGCACCCTGTTTTTGACACTAAGTATGGCAAGATAGCTATTAACATTTGCTACGGCCGTCATCACCCATTAAACTGGCTTATGTTTGGAGTCAATGGAGCTGAAATTGTATTTAACCCATCAGCCACTGTAGCAGGACTTAGTGAACATTTATGGGCTGTTGAAGCTAGAAATGCTGCTATAGCCAACAGCTATTTCACTTGTGGTATAAACAGAGTAGGAACTGAATCGTTCCCTAATGAATTCACATCTGGAGATGGAAAGCCAGCCCACAAAGAGTTTGGTCACTTTTATGGCTCAAGCTATGTGACTGCTCCAGATGGTGCCAGAACTCCGTCCTTGTCTAGAGTGAAAGATGGCTTATTAATAGCACAGATTGATCTTAATTTATGTCGGCAAATTAAGGACAAATGGGGGTTTACTATGACCCAACGCCTTGATTTATATGCTGATAGTCTCAACAAGGCTGTCAAGCATGATTTTGAACCTCAAGTTATTCGCAATAATTAATTATTCTAATGAATAATAGCTTTTTGCTAGTCTTGCATTTAAAATGCTTATTTTTTGAATTTTCCAATTTTTTTATGAAATATAGTTATTTTTATAAAACATGTTATTTACTGGTTACTGTTATTAAAACTTATAATTTATATTAATGTTACCTCATTATTGCATAACAAGCAATGCTGTTCTCATTTTTTTTACCTTTAAAAATCATGTGCAAGGTCAAGATATTTTTATACCTATTAAAAAATATACTTTTTAGGGTTCCGTACCAAAATGCTAAAGGAACCCTTATGGTGCGACTTCGTCTGTCTGTCTGTCACACCTGCTTATTTCAGCAACTACTAATGCTATCGACTTGAAATTTGGAACAGTTATAAAGAATGCTTGCTTGCCCAACTTTATTACAAATGAAAAATGTCAAAAAATATTTTTATTTTCATTGCAAAAGGGGCCAGAGTGGGGGTCCGAAATTTCAAAGTGGGGTTACTAGATCAAGTGACATATCATATGAAAGGGCTTGATCTGCACATTTCAAAATATATTTTTATTTTATGTCTCACAGTTTTCGACATGTGATGAAAAATGTCCAATACTATTCTCCCCCCCTTATCTCCGAAGTTTGCGGAGCGAAAAATCTGAAATACCTAATTAGAGTTGATAGAAATTGACCCAAATATAACACCAAAAATAAAACGATGTTCCTAACTAGTACAGTTTTTTCAAAATCATCAAAATTGCTTCACAAACAAACTTAGTTATGCGGTCCGGATTTTTTCACTTTATACGTCCAAAAATGATACGGAACCCGCGGTGCGCGAGTACGACTCGCACTTGGCCGGTTTTTTTAATTATACAACTTCTATTATGATAAAAATTTGTTTTATATATAATAAGAAATAAAACAACAATTTATAAAACCATTGTGTATCAATGAGAATAATACAGAAGTGAGCTATACATAAATATAGGGGTTAGAATGGGGTACATTCAGGCAATACCTCATGCAACCAATCACAAATTTTTGAGCACATCACTAATGTTTTACAATGAGCCTGAAGACTGCAACTGAAATTCACAAATGTGAAATTTGGTAGAAACATGGTAGTTTATATCCAGTTCATTTTAAATATTTAACAATAACTTTAGATAAAAGTAAAGCTCAAGGTGTTTTTGTATGTACCTCTGTTAAATAGCCTATCTACATAGAATTGCACAACAATAACAATGATCAGCATCAGATTGCTGCTGACTCAAGAAAATATTACAACATAAATAAGGACTATTACTGTATGTACCCCAGATCCATGACTGTATAATTAGTTTATCACTAAGCACTAATACTCTATGCAGTCTTTGCACGGATGGCAGCACGTTTCCCGGTCACGGCCTGGAAACCAGACTTGATGCTGGCCACAGAGCAACGGGACCCACATGTTTCACACTGAAGGAAGAATAATCGAGTATCTTTCTGAAGGATGGTGTCAGGGGAACGACATGTATGACATGTTACATATTCTTTGATATACCGACGAAGCACATTCTCTATCTGTTTCTGTTGGAAACGACCTTTTATTATGAGTTGACTGTTACCATCCACAGACCCACTCGTACCCAACTCAGCCAATAAAAAGTCTAGTAAATGTTTAGGCTGTCGATGAAGAGTTTTACAGATCTCTGTGAAATTGGCAAAGGACGTTTTCTTAGTACCAATTCTGACAACCTGAGGAGGTCTCATAATGAATTTCTGTTTTTTGCCAGAGACCATGCTAGGGTTCTTCTCGCGCATGATGTCGAACACTCGCTCCAGCAGCTCATCGTACGTGTAATCTCGGTCTGTGCCACTCCACAGGTCACCACTCACATCCTCCACATTTTCTTGGTCCTCTCCCTTACTATCATCTTCAAGGACAAGCTCTTCAATATTTTTTTTCTTCTTCTTCTTTTTAGTTTTTGAAAAGTCAATGTCTAGATCCAGGTCGTCAATAACTTCGTCCTCCTGTTGTTCCGGCTCTTCGGCCGGGGGTGTTTCCGGTAACGTACTTTCGAGTTCCTCCATGTTGAAGACACCCTTCTTCTTCTTCTTTTTCTTCTTTCCAAAATTGTCCAAATCTAGGTTATCATCCTCAGGCAAGTCGACGTCACCCGTCCCAGCGGGCGCCTCCACGCTCGTGCTCTCACTTTGCTCGCCTGCGAGAGCGGCATCTATGTCGAAACCGGTCTTCTTTTTCTTCTTCTTCTTTAAAGAGGGATCAAATACCATATCGTCATCCATGATTGCGTATAGAAATAATCACTAAACAACGTTTTATTAACAAAGTGAATGGTTAGAATTCAAGATAATTTGGCAGGTGGCTGTCTTTCAGGCTGTGGCTAATGTCAAAACGTTGCATCAGCTTAGGTCTATTTCGTTGAGAAATCTATCAATGTATTTTATATAATTTTATTACAATTTTATTTCTATTATGTTTAACAGAGATAAGTAATTAAATGTTATAATGATAAAACTTTATAGAAATAATTACGATTTTTTTTATTCAATTACTTTTTAATAAATATTAAAGAAAAGTAAAATAAATTTAAGGGGGTGAACAGACAACCGGAACTCCCGAAATTGAACGATATCGTTCATAAAATTGAACGATTGCAGCTGGAATCTTTCAATCTATGAACGATTCCATTGACGTGAAATCACTCATTCAGATTCTTAAGCCATGTCTCCTACGCCCTGTTTTCGTGTTCGACGAACATCGAACAGTGAACAGTGAACGAGAAAGGGGCTTGGTCTACGTGTTTTGACGAATAAAAACACTCAAAACACGTAGACCACGCCCCTTTATCGTTCACTGTTCACTGTTCGATGTTCGTCGAACACGAAAACAGGTCGCAAGAGACGCGCCTCTAAGCCATGTGTCCTGCGCCCTGTTTTCGTGTTCGACGAACATCGAACAGTGAACGATAAAGGGGCGTGGTCTACGTGTTTTGAGTGTTTTTATTCGTCAAAATACGTAGACCACGCCCCTTTCTCGTTCACTGTTCACTGTTCGATGTTCGTCGAACAAGAAAACAGGGCGCAGGAGACGCGGCTTTAGGAGTTTAGGCTTGTATTACAGAACGATGCTCGAGCATACATTTAAAGCCATTTGATTGGTTGACATCTATGCCCAAGCAGAGATCTGTGCTCGAGCATCGTTGTGTAATACGAGCCGTAATTCCGGAGGGGCATTCCGGACGTATGTTCTCGCCTTAATGCGTAAAGAACTTGTGACGTCTTGTGATTTTGACTGATTTTGACTTTGACATAAGAAAGATGACATATCCGATTACAGAACGAAACATAACCTCAATTAAATTTCCGAAGTGATTCTTGTATGTAGCTGAATCCAAAATGTATCTAAATAGAGTTCACAGAACGTTTCCTAAATTAAAAAAGTTATTAACAAGACAGCAGTCCCAAGCAGCATTATCAGATCAAAATGAATATACCGAAACACCGGAGTATCCACCAATTTTGGATATGTCTCTGCAGGGCAAAAAGTTACGAGAAAGACAAGCTCTACATCAGAAAATTAAGGAAATAAATACTGTAGAAGAGAAACAAATAGCTTTAAATATGCCACGCTACTACGGCTGGAAGTGTGTTATGTTTAACGAAGATAAAGTCCCGTACAACGCTATGCCCCTAGTACAGTATTACACAAGAAGTCATTTCATTCCTGTAGATAAACTCCCAGAATACTACAATGGGACAGGCGGAGCGGCAGACGCTGCTGTTCAAGAAATTAAAGCCCTTATTGAAGAAGCTATTTTAATTGAGAATGATGGTGTGGAGTAAGTCATAAAATCATTTAAAGATGTTGCTTACACTGTCTCTCTAAAAATAACAATAATTCTGTGATGTCTCCTTAAAAATTTAGGTTATAAAATTAAACTGTTACTCAATAAACTAATTCCTATTCACATCTTGAACTAGGATTTTAACATACTATAATAAGTGTCTAAAGTTGATTTAGGCCACCGGCTATCCACCTTGGATTACAAGGGCATACGCGCTGCAGTGATCGTCTTAGACTATCTCAAACATCAAAATAAATACTTATTGCTCTTTTATTTACAAATAATTAGTAAGTACATTAAAAAACGTAATACCCAGTATGTATTCATATTTCAGCCGAAATTTCGATACTACAAACGATAAGCCTGAAATTTCACAAAAAGAGGATGCATTAGCTAAATGTATAATAAAGCAAATAAACAGAATCATTACCAACAACCTAACTGACAAAGTGGATCATGTATTGTCATCCCAAGTAAGTAATGTTCAAAAGTAATTATCATTTGGAAAGTCCATGTAATATTGTAGTAACAACTTGAAAAAAAGGTAATTATTAAGAAATAAACATACCAGCTATGTTGGTTCTAACAAAGCTCTGGTCTACATACATATCATGTTTGTGTTTGTTGAAGCAGGAATTGTAGGTACTACCTTATGTGGTACAAAGTATTATTTGAAATCAAAAAGTCCCAAACAACTTGTAGTACCTTAATTCTTTACACTTGATATTTTATAATCACAGTTAGTACCTTTTATAATAATAAATATTGATATTCAGCCAAAAACTAGTTAGACTGGATGCCAACCCCAATATAATTTGGGAAAAGGCTAGGCAGATGATGAGTTAGTACCTTTTATAAATACAAAGTTTCATGCTATACTTTATAATTGACATTAAAATTAAAATGTTTCAGATTGATTATGACCCCCGTCATGAAGCATTTTGGTTTATTGGTGGTGTGGAACCACCACATAAACTTGTGAAATGGAGAAAACAGTATGGGGGACTTAAGGATCGCTGGTATGAGCCTATTGACAGGCCAGTCCAGTATTTAGGTAAATATAACACAATAAAAAATTACTGTCATTTATAACAACTGCATTGCTTGTGCTTTTTAACATATTTTCTTAAATAATTATAACAGTTAACAATTCTGATATTTTTAAGTCTTTTATAAGTCGAAGTTTTTACTGTATATTGATTTGGTAAAGAAAATAGTTTGATTTTGCTGTTTTAGGGCGCCTTCAAATTAGAGGCGTGAGTAAGCGCTGCAGTGGCGCCACTACTAATTTTTATACAATTTCTAGAAGCGCATTCGCAGCGCCACAGGACGTGGGTGTAGAAATTGTATGAAAAATAAGTAGTGGCGCCACTGCAACGCTTAGGCGAATCCCACACCGCCCCGCGCTACGCTGCGGGGTGCGTGGCGACGGAACTAAAATCCGTGTGAATGTGTTTTCAGTGTGTTGCAACATGCGTGATTTCTATAATAATACAGGTACTTGCAAACAACAGAATATCACGCACCCCCGCGCTACGCTGCGTGATGCGGGGCAGTGTGCGAACTGCGAATCGCCTTACTCACGCCTCTAATTTGAAGGCGCTTAAATAAATAAAAAAATTTAAAGGGGATGTTTCATCTTGGAACTGGTATACGTACGCTACATAGAAAAATAGGAAAAAGTAGAGGATTTACATAAAAATATTATTAAATTCATTTGAAGAGTACAGTCGTAATAGAATTATTTGAGATGAAGTTTTTCATCCCTATTATTAGGGCGTACTGGGCGTTTTATTTCGAAACGGTTAAAAAAAACGTTCCTATAAAAAGAACGAACGAACTGTCTCTCTTCTATCCAACATGTGGTTCCAAAACGAACGGATTCAAGAAACGAAAACATTCACTGACCGTTCGGTCCGTCGAACGAAATCCGAAATGCAGTTTCATTTTTTCCTCAAACAAACGAAACAATCCTTAGGTTGGTACTTGGCATGTAACGGTTGTGGAATATGCATATCCAATTAAATACTCTATAATCATTTGCATAAGTACTATTTAATTATTTTATGAACAATAAAAAAACGATCACAGGTGTAACAGTAACGACTAAGCTAAAATGAATCTTATTGAAAAAGCAATATCATTCAAATTTAATTGTAGAAACGAAAGACCAAATAAAAACTGTTTTTTTCATTACCAGTGACGATTAAGATAAAATGAATCTTATATTTAGAGTAATATCATTCAAATTTGGTTGAAGATAGTTGAAAAAAACGATCGATCAAATAAAAACTGGTAGGTAGCAAAACGTTCATACTTCTTACACATCCAATTAAATGCTCTATGTTCGTTGCTTTAAGGACTATTCTTTTATGAATAAAAAAAAACGACAAGTATAACGAGTTACGACTTATCTAAAATGAATCTTATTTGTAGTAGGATATCATTCAAAGGATATTGGCAGTTTTGGGCTTGATATGGTACAGTAATAAAAGCTTAACCAAAAATAACAATATATTTTAATTGTTCTTTGCCTAATTTATCTTAGAGATTAAGAATTGAAAGCAAAAATCGAAATAAATAAGAAATAAAATGATTATGCCGTTGACATTTTGAAAAAACCAATAAAACAAAAACGGGTGCATGGTGCTGGCGCGTGCCTCCATAGAATATCATGTCGACAGCAACTAAAACCTTTGAATTGAGAACTCATCTAATCGCGCTGTACTTCATTGGATCATTCACACCATACTTAACCTCACTGTTACAAATACGATAATTTCTCTTTAATCCAATTACGTACAAAAACAAATAAAAAATGAATTTAAATACTCTTGAAATACTCGATCACACCAAACAAATTTCATATCTGTACCGACATACACAATCTGAAGCCCAGCGTTCTATGAGCGTCTGCCGTGTCCTTTGACTAGAAAGTAGACGAAAACGAACGACCAAATTAAAACTGGGTTTTCTTTGCTTTGATGAGTCACGTGTCAAGGTCAGTAGGTCAATAGTTCGTTTTTTTTGTTTTAAAATTAATATCAGTTGACGCCAGGTGACGCGTGCCGTAGCGTAAAGTTCGGTGCAATTTTATTGTAATTAATTGTATTGTTTTTTGTTTCCTTTCCCGCGAAAACTTGTAAAATTTGTAAATATTATAGGACTTCAATTATTGAAGAGAGTTTATTCTCAATGTAAGGAAAAAAAACCGTTTTTTTAAGAACCGTTCCTTGCCACTGTTTTATTAGAAAATAAAACCGTCTCGTTCCGTTTTGTGAAAAAGTTGTAACGACCCAGCACTAGGGCGGCCATGACAGTTGAGTTTGACAGTTTTGTTTTATGACGTGACGTTTGAGTCGTTGGCTGTTTGTGCACTACACGTTTACAGCACGTTTTTCACGGACCGTTTTTTTTTTCATACGTTTTTAAAAGTGGTGGGGATCGTTCCGCAGGTTTATTGGCTAAAAATCCATTTAAAACCGAATACGAATTGAAAACGTCTGTAGTGCACAAACGCCCGTTGTGACATTGACATAATTGACATAATAATTGACATCAACAGTTGTCAAAATGACATTTCACAGAATTCATTTGTCGATCGATTGTTGATCTACCATATTTGTGTTGTGTTGCTCTCCTTGACAAAGAAAAGAATGAATTACAATAATTAAAGAGAAAATAAGCATTAAGAACCGGTTACTATCATGTATAGCTTTAATACTTATTGCGTATGTAGATCACTCCCAGGCTCCATACATTTTAGAAACAACTCCTTTAATTTAATTTTAGAAGTATAAAGGCGCCCCCACACAGCACACAGCACAGTATCGGTCGATAATGTCGCATGCGTTATGGCGATAATGCGTCTTACTGTTGTCTGCTTCAAGGTTGGCATGTTAAAACAAGGTGTTTTAAACAGTTTGAAACAGACAAACGTGTTTTATAAACAGTGTTTTAATAGTTATTTGTTATACAAGAGTGCAAAGTTGCTTTTTAACCGCGTGCTCAATTTTGATGACCGAGCAAGCGAAGGATTTGCGCTCGTGATCAAAAATTAGAATCCTGAGCGTTAGCGAGGGAATCGAAAGAGCACGAGGTGAAAAATCTTTGCACTCGAGTGCAACACGTAACTTTTCATCCCACCTCAGCGAGGAAAAAAGGTTTTATTATAAATTCAGCACCATAGAGGTAGAAGTAAATAGGTTTAATGATGTTTTGAATTTCAAACAAACTTAGTGCTTTACCTATGGATAAATACTAATGACTTAGCAGACGCCCAAAAATGCTAACTGATGACTAGGCAGCATGGTCTCAGACCTTAGCCTGTTCCGTCAGGAACTACGTAATAAAAAAATCACAAACTTAGTGCACACGATATTCTAAATTCAATTTACTTTATCCTCTAGAGAATAAAAACAGCTTTTGCACTCAGATATCGAAGAGAATTTACTTTAACCTCTAGCGGATAAAAACGACTTTTGCACTTAGATATCGAAGAGCAAAAATACTCTTTCCGAGATGGTGGGATGAAAAATAACTTTTTTTTTAAACCATTGACCCACACTACGAATTTCTCCTGTATCGTGAGTGTCATTTACAAACACAAACACATAAACAAAAAGCTAGACCCGAAACAAATATTTGCTCCGTGCGGGAATAGAACCCGCAACACGTTGCGCAGCTGCCAATTACTCAGCCACTGCGACAATCGTGCCGCAAACTTGTTAGGGTTCCGTACCAAAATGGTAAAAAAGGAACCCTTATGGTGCGACTTCGTCTGTCTGTCTGTCACACCTGCTTATTTCAGCAACTACATAAGCTATCGACTTGAAATTTAGAACAGTTATAAAGAATGCTTGTTCAACTTTATTGCAAATGAAAAAAGTCCAAAAATATTTTTATTTTCATTGCAAAAGGAGCCGGAGTGGGGGTCCGAAATTTGAAAGTGCGGTTACTAGGTCAAGTTACATATCATATGAAAGGGCTTGATCTGCACATTTCAAAATATATTTTCATTTTATTTTATGTCTCACAGTTTTCGACATAAAATGAAAAATGTCCAAAAAAATACCATCCCCCCCCCCCTTATCTCCGAAGTTTGCGGGGCGAAAAATCTGAAATAATTAGAGTTGATAGGAATTGACCCAAATATGGCACCAAAAATAAAACAATGTTCTTAACTAGTACAGTTTTTTCAAAATCATCAAAATTCCTTAACAAACAAACTTAGTTATGCGGTCCGGATTTTTTCACTTTATACGTCCAAAAATGACACGGAACCCTCGGTGCGCGAGTACGACTCGCACTTGGCCGGTTTTTTAATTATGCCAACCCTGTTCTACTTGTATCGCGTCGTTATTATTGCAGCAGTAGGTATGTATATGATAGCATGCGTCCTAATACAAAATGTACTAATGAACAAAGATCGCAATAACGCTTGCAATAATATTATCATTACCCTTTGAGCACCTGTTTTTTACATTTAGAACCAAGATATTCCCATATGGGAAAATCTTTTGAATTAAATGCATTGGTGCTCATAAATTTTTTTCCCTTTAGGAACTCCAATGTTAACAATACGGAATCGTCTACCCTTGAAGCCTATTGTGCCATACAGTGAAGCAGAGAATTCCGAGTTTAAGGTACCGAAGTTCACAGATGTTCCAAAAACCATTGGATATTTTGAGGACTACAGGCATGGTACCAATTTGCCAGGTACTGTATTTCTTTAATATACTTCTTTCTTTGAATTAGTTGATTATGTCAATGATCCATCAATTCTAACACCTAACATGCTAATCGGAAACATGATTAGGCTTTCTAGAACTGAGGATCATGTCTTATAATTTTTATGTTTTTCAGGTTTCTGGCCTGGTGATTTTGATGAATTTGGCTTGCTATCTTACCACGGTCGTGGTCATATCCTTACAAGAAAAGAATCATTTGGCCCTGAAGATAATCTAGAAGCTTTGCACTGTCAAGCTATGAAAGCTAGTTTCGGATGGCTACTAGCTCAGGCAAATTATCAAGGATTTACCACTTTCAATGACATAACTTATCCTTTAGTCACACAAACTGTTATCACAAATGGGCAGCTGTGGTCGCTCTATGCATACCAATTAAATACAATTGAGCTGCATAATGACATGGTTGATAGCCCCAAAAGCAACATTTGTTTTGGAACAAAGCCTTTGAAGTTGTATGACAGCATAGAAAATGGAAAAGTTCAAGGACTTAATGAAGATGTATTAAAAATGCTTGTTCAGTTCTACTTAAATGCTCCTGAAGAACGTGAATATGAAATGAAACCTTATTTAGACCAGGAAGAACAAGTTGTAGCAGATATTGAAGATGATAATAAACGCTGCTGGCTAGAATCCAGATACAAACACATAGTGTCCAATAGACCAAAGCATCTTCTTCTCCCTGAAACGTACATGTGGGAGAAGATATATAAGATTAAATTCAATTCCAGATTCTTTGAAAGAAGGAGAAGACCATTCGAACTTGGCATCAATCCCTTCAACAGAAGATTGGATGAACATCTGCCTCCTTATATACCTAAAGTTTTGCGGCCATATCCTAAGAGCAGAAAGAAGTTCGAAACCACTTATTACCCTAAAGTTTAATAATTAGATAATAATTTTGGGAGTGTCTCCGCAGCCGGCGGCGCTCCCAAAATAACGCCGTTGGGAACCGGAGTAGCCTTGGAGTAGCAGTGATACCAGACGAAAATAATTGCAAACTACCGTAGCAGCAGATTAATGTTGCCGTGTTTTAAGTTGAATTTATCTACCTTAGACTGACTTTTAAATTAGTGTCAATGTATTTCTGTCTGCAAGGTTAAAAGTAACCTAACACGAAGGGGTTAACGGGGGCTTCGTTCGCTCGCTTTGCTCGCTCACTGAAGCCCCCGTCAACTCCTTCGAACCTAACCTGTCCGTGTCGGGGTGTCCAAATTCCCGAGCTCGCTTCGCTCGCTCTTGGACCCTAATTAGGTATGTTACTCAAATGAAACATGAAATGTTTATTTAATTATGCCAAATTGCCAACCCCATTTCCTACTTTTTTTCCAAAGTCAGCGCCGGCTGCCAATTTAGCAACCGGTGCCGGCCGCAAATTCAGGTCACGGTGGCTGTTGCGGAGTCACTTCCAATAATTTAAGTAGCTGCTAGCTGTTGTTTCTGTAATTCATAGAGATAAAAATAATGCTAATAAATAAGTCAATTTTATTTTGTGCACAAGGTCCATGGAATGTCTTCCAAAGTATTTACCAAATCCATATCGGTACGTATAGGTATAGGATTATAACTCAATGATATTTACTCATCGGTACCTAAGTGTTATGCCTCACCGTATAAATTGTTCGGGTCTTAGAGCCTGAGCACTCCACGTTTTTTAAACGCGCCGTTGACGCGCGTTTGTAGCGATACAGACGCGATACGCACGCAAGTCAGACGCAGCCTGTAGACCTCTGTAGGATAAAAGCGCGCCGTCGACGCGCGTTTTCTAAAACGCGCGTCGACGGCGCGCTAAAAAACGTGGTGTGCACAGGCCCTTAGATTAACGTTCGGGCACTTCGTTCTCAATCGCGCAAAAAGAACGTCGCGTCTGGTATAGGCTTTAGTGGCGCCAAGTGGTACCTGGCTGGGAGCTGGTACTGGCACCCATATTTTCATATTGTTATCTTAAGAGGGCTCTCGCATTCGGCACCTCTCGCTCGCACAAAACCATAAATTTTAAGAAAGTTAAATGAAAAGATGCATTTTTGAAAAATGTTATCTGATACAGAACTACAAAATGATATTAATTATAAGGGAGCGCCTCCGCAGCCGGCGGCGGCTCCCAAAAATAACGCCGTTGGGAACCGGAGTAGCCTTGGAGTAGCAGTGATACCAGACGAAAATAATTGTAAACTACCGTAGCAGCAGATTAATGTTGCCGTGTTTTAAGTTGAATTATCTACCTTAGACTGACTTAAATTACAGTGTCAATGTAAAACAAAATACACCTTTTTAGGACTTACAATGGGGAGGGAGTTGGTCGACTGAGTAGGGCTCCTATTTCTGTCTGCAAGGTTGAAAGTAACCTAACACGAAGGGGTTGACGGGAGCTTCGTTCGCTCGCTTTGCTCGCTCACTGAAGCTCCCGTCAACCCCTTCGAACCTAAATTGTCCGTGTCGGGGTGTCCATGTTCCCGAGCTCGCTTCGCTCGCTCTTGGACCCTAGTTAGGTATGTTACTCAAATGAAACATGAAATGTTTTTTTAATTATGCCAAATTGCCAACCCCATTTCCCGCTTTTTTTCCAATGTCAGCGCCGGCTGCCAATTTAGCAACCGGCGGCGGCTGCAAATTCAGGTCACGGTGGCGGTCGCGGAGTCACTTCCTAATTATAATATTATAAACTCCAATTTAATGATTAAAAACACATGAGTTAAACATGCCTCAAAAACACATTGTAATCGTTTTTAGGGTTTCGTACCCAAAGGGTAAAAACGGAACCCTATTACTGAGACTTCGCTGTCCGTCTGTCTGTCTGTCTGTGTGTCTCCAGGCTGTATCTCATGAACCGTGATAGCTATCACGGTTCATGAGACTACATCAGGGGGCTTACTCCCGACTGGATCGAGTTCAGGATCGTATCGAAGTAATGGCAAAATTATGTCACTTCGTACTCTTGAAATCATCACTAGCGCACGATCGTGCGGTGGATCGAATTGAAACTAACTGCGATCGTAAACCGTCGTTACTAGGGTATGTAATATCGGATGGTTTTCAATATCGGAATTCATTTTCGATATTAGGTCCCAATATCGGAATTAGACAATTTTAATGAAAAGTTTAATTTCATAGAGAAAAGGCATTTAAAATAAACTCTTTAATTATTAAAAAAAAATATAGGACAAATACAGGTCGCTACAATTTTATTAATCCATATTCTTGCAATAAGTCCTTGAATAACAGAATTAAAAAATATTATAAAAGGTATTGACAAAACAAGAACACTCAAACTACATCGTACATCGTAAAAACAACTTAGAGAGGATAACAAGAACAGTCAAGCTACACCGCCCAAATCCCTCAAGGCCGTAGGCGCTTACCAGCACCTTAATATAAACGGCTAGCACATCTCACGGATCATCAAACGGATTATAAGTGCATAAACGCGCCACGGTTTGAATATGAGTAACTAGCTTCTGCCCGCGGCTTCGCTCGCGTTTTTGGGATAAAAAGTAGCCTATGTGTTATTCTGATGTATAAGCTATATTACTGTAAAGTTTCATCAAAATCCCTTCTGTAGCTTTTGCGTGAAAGAGTAACAAACATCCACACATACATCCATCCTTACAAACTTTCACATTTATAATATTAGTAAGAAGTAAGATTAGGTACTGTAAAGTTTCATCAAAATCCGTTTAGTAGTTTTTGCGTGAAAGAGTAACAAACATCCATAGATACATAGGTACATCCATCCTCACAAACTGTGACATTTATAATATTAGTAAGAAGTAAGATTGTAGCACGCAATTGTAAAAAAAGGTTCGCCATTCCTGGCCCGTAAACAGTAAAAACCGAATGTAGCTCACAAGAGGCGTCTTTCGGAAATTTTGATCCGTTTCCGTTAAAAAAATGGATACGTATGTGGTGCACAAGCGCCCAAAGAGTGAGATACAATCTACCAAAGCCAATGGGCGGTTGTGCACTACACGTTTCCAGTACGTTTATTCACGGAACGTTCTTTTTTTCATACATTTTAAAAACTATGTAGGTATGTATGATAAAAAAACGGGCCGTTTACAAACTTGCTGGAAACGTGTAGTGCACAAAAGCGGAAACGTGTAGTGCACAAAAGCCCAAACGTGTAGTGCACAACCGCCCAAAGAAACGAAATAGGTACTAAAAATCTCAATGTCATGTCTTAATGACAGTTCACTTGACAGTTTGACACTGACAGTGACAGTTCCACTAGTTGCAATCCGGGACCTGTATAATCTATGTCCATTGTCCGAGAACTCCGAGACATTCCGGGATAGTACAAAACGTGTGTTTATTTAGGTTTCTAATAATCAATAATCTTCAACAATGAAAAACTTAAATGTATGGGAGGTTTCGGTGGGAGATCTTAAACTAAAATCAGAAGACAAACTCATAGTTTGTAACGGCCACGATGAAGTTAGTTCTTCTAACGAACTGTATGTTTGTACACATAACCTCGGTGTGATAAATTTTGATGAAAAAAATGAAACAAAGTGGACTAAGGATCTGTCCGATATTGCCTCTCCGAACAATAACCCTATAAACATTACATTTCTTACACTGACTAACACTCTGTGTGTGGGACTTGCGAATGGTGAACTAATTACCATCAGCAACAATGGCAATACATTAGACTTAGCTGGAGTTTGTGACAATGGGCTGCTGGTATGTAAAACACTTTTTACTACGTCTTTAAATGTATTACTTTATGTTTTGTTTGTATAGGTCATACAAATTCAGAGTTGACGATTATCTTGACCAAAATAGCTCTTGACTAAAAAGCCATAATTGCATCAAAAAAGTTGTAAATACTTTTCTTATTTATTAGGTACTGTATTCATCTATACTATTATAAAAAGCCGTGTCATTGAAGATATTCCAGAAAAAACAGTCGGGATAGGGTACTGGGACGTAACCATACCCAAAAATATTTTTTTAGAGTTTTTGCCTGTTTATCTGTTTGTGCGCGCATCACGCAAAAAGTACTGAACGGATTTTGATGTGGTTTTCACAGTTCGATAACTTAGGGTCTAACTTAAAATCTAAGCCACATTTCAGCTGATTCCACTGAAAAAACCATAGATACAGCTTGACCTCTTGGTAGTACTAGCCAACCTACACTACGGAGGTCATTTAAACTGGTCAGTTCATTGTAGTCCACTCAGACGGAGTCGCGGGCGCAAGTCTAGTATAAAATAAACTAGCTTCCCGCCCGCTGCTTCACTCGCGTTTTTCGGGATAAAAAGTATCTGCTATTCCAGACTAGTAGGTAATCTATCTCTGTGCCAAATTTTGTCCAGATCCGTACAGCTGTTTCAGCGTGAAGAAGTAACAAACATACCTACACAAACTTTTGCATTTATAATATTAATATAGAAGGATAAATAAGAAATACGATAATGTGTATAACAATATACACAATGAATAATAAACTTACAGGCAATGGAGTGGAGTCCAGACCAAGAACTATTGGTATTGGTTACCAAAGACATGAATATGATTCTAATGAACATGTTCGATCCTATACATGAGATTAATCTATTTAATGAAGAGTTTGGTGAGAAACAGTTCATCACTGTAGGTTGGGGGAAAAAGGAAACTCAGTTCCATGGTTCTGCTGGCAAACAGGCTGCTAAAGTGAAAAATGAAGTTACAGCAGGTAATTAAATCCTTTATTTCATAGGATTGTTTAGATGAAATAAGTACAGCCTATGATATACAATTATATTAGTAGGACATAATATATTATGATAGCTAGACAGAAGTCAGAAGAGAGAACTTCTGAGTAGCTATTATGTATGTAAGAAATATATTTTATGTTTCAGATCCCAATGTAGGTGATGATGCAGTAAAAATATCATGGAGAGGAGATGGCAATTTGTATGCAGTTGGGTTCATAGTGGATGGAATCAGAAGATTTAAAGTCTTTGACAAAGAAGGTCACCCACAGTACACAAGTGAAAAACAGCAAGGCTTAGAATCTAACTTATCTTGGAGACCCAGTGGTAATCTTATAGCTACCACACAAAAACTAAATGACAAATATCTTGTTTCTTTTTTTGAGAAGAATGGTTTAAAACATGGAGAATTTAATATTCCTGTAAATACTAGCACAGTGGTAGAGGATATCACTTGGAGTTCAGACTCAGAAATATTGACATTACAGTGCAGAGACACTAAAAATAATACACAGACTTTACTACTTTATACTATTGGTAATTATCACTGGTATCTTAAACAAAGTTTAATATTCAACAGTAATCAGAATATAAGCAGGATAATGTGGGACAATGACTTTGATATTGCCAAAAACAAAAAACTGCATGTATTTTTACACAATGGGCAACATTTTTCTTACACTTGGATTTGGAATATAGATCACAGTAGAGGTTATGGGCCTGATGATGATGCAGTAGTAGCTGTTATTGATGGGAGTAAACTTCTCATGTCAGGTTTTAGACAAACTGTTGTGCCACCACCAATGGCAGCTTTTGAAATCAAGCTCAATGCCAATATTAACTCTGTCCATTTTGCTCCTCAAAAACAAAATGAAGAAGACTGCAATTCTAATTGTTTTTTTGCTTACACTTCAGACAATCAGTTGGTTTTCTATAAACAAACTAGTAAGTTTCCACTACAGTATGAACATTTTAAAACTATTGAAAGTGATAACTATCTTTTTCCATTTCAATGTTACAATTGGTTCTGGGTTAATACTAATAAAGTGATTTGTAATGCAGTTTATAATAATGACACTTTCAATTTAGTTGAGTTTATGATTGGTTCAGAAAAAAATGAAAAAAGAAATGAATATGCTTTACCTGCACCTATAACAAGAGTTCAGTCTCATCCCACTGAAGCTTCTCTATTTTTACAACTCCAAGAAGGTGATATTGTACAAGTAAAACTTGGAGAAGATCTAGAAATTCAAGATGTGTCATTTGGAGTATCATGTCCAAAGTTTGATGTGTTTCTATTAGAAAATGAGATATATTTTATTGGATTATCACATAAAGGCCATCTATATATCAATGAAAAAATGATAATGAACAATGTCAGTTCATTCTTTGTCCATACTCATTTTCTTCTGTTAACAACATTGCAACATGTGCTTCTGTGTACTGAATTAACTAAGCCAGGACTTGATGCTATTATTGAGTATCAGAAAAATGAATCAAATCATGTGTATAAAAGGAAAATCGAAAGGGGATCTAAATTGGTTATTGTTGTGCCCAATGACACTAGAACTATATTTCAATTGCCAAGAGGAAATCTCGAAACAATCCAGCCAAGGCCTTTATCATTGAAGATTATTGGAGAATATCTTGATCGCCTGCAGTATCATGAGGCATTTGACCTCATGAGGAAACAGAGAATCAATTTGAATCTTATTTATGACCATGATCCAGAAAAGTTTATAAAGCACATTGAAATATTTTTGGAGTCTGTTAAAAATATTTCATGGTTGAATCTCTTCCTGTCTGATTTAGAAAATTCAGACGTAACAAAAACTATGTATTCTAGTAGTTATGCTGGAAAACCAGATAAGCTAAAAAGTGAAATAGATTCTAAGATCCAGAAGATATGTGATATTGTTAGAGAATATTTGAAAAAGAGGTCAGACAGTGACAGTAAAATATTACCTTTACTTACAACTTTTGTCAAGAAGAATACAATAAAAGATTTGGAAAGTGCATTATTGATAATCAAAGAACTTAAGATACAAGAATCTGGTGGGTCTAAGTTGCCAGTTGGATCAGATGAAGCATTAAAGTACTTACTGTATATGGTGGATGTGAGTCAACTCTTTGATGTTGCTCTTGGAATGTATGATTTTGACTTAGTTTTGTTAGTAGCCTATAAGTCACAGAAGGATCCAAAAGAATATGTTCCAATGCTTGATGAACTGAATGAAATGGAAGAAAATTATAAAAGATTTACCATCAACAAACATCTAAAAAGATTTGACAGGGCAGTAGAAAGCCTTGTGTTGTGTGGAACTAGCAGACATAATGAGTTAAAAACTTTTGTAAAGTATCATAGTCTATACCGAGAAGCATTGGCTCTGTTTTCGCCAAACGATGTTATATTTAAGGAGTTATCAGACGATTTTGGACTCTACTTAAAATTGAAGAAGCAATACACGGAAGCCGGCATAGTTTATGAAAGAGCGAATAGTATAGATAAGGCTATTGAGTGCTACAAAGAAGCTCTGGAATGGGAGTTGGCAATAAGTCTGGCAAATTCATGGCCTGAAGAAGAATTTAAGAATTTGTGTTGGTATGTTCCTGTGTGTTACAAAAATGAAATATTATTAGGATCTTATACTGGGTGTATTTTTAGTCACTCGAAAAAGGAAAAGGGGTCACTGTACTTACTATGGGACCAACCCTGAAATCACGAAAAAAAAATCAGCTGCTCTGCTCCATACATTTTGTTGAGTTAGGTGAAGATAAATGTATGGGTCAGCAGATTTTTTTTTTCGCGATTTCAGGGTTGGTCCCATAGTAAAAGTTGTATGCATAGGTAATTATTTGTATGATGATTATTTCAAATGACTTCTTTTATTTATTCAGGGATCTGGTGGAAGCTTTAAAACAAGAAAAGCGCCACAAGGAAGCCTTAACAGTTTTAGATCAATTTTATGGTAACTGTGAAGAATCAATTTCTTATGCCATTGAATGTGGACATTATAAAACGGCACTACGACTTTGTTCGCAATACAAAAAATCTGATTTGAAAGGTTTGTAGTACCTTAATGATTGATGTATTTTTTTTTTATTTGCAATGAAAAAAAATTGTGGGAAATGTGAGTTTAAAACTCTGCAAGCTTAATAAAATTGATTATTTTTCGTAGATGAAAAACTGTTACCAGCTATATTGGAAGAATACAAAAATATGAGAGAATTCATTGAGACACATTGGGCAACATTTATTAGGCACCGTGAACGTCTACAATTTGTTAGAGAAAATAAAACTAAACACCCAGTGGATACATTCGACTTTTATACCAATAAGGACAGTGATTTATATTCTGATGCAGGAAGTACGCTTGCGTCATCGTCTAGGGGTTCAAGGTACGTTTTATTTTGACTTAATTCTCAACAACTTATTTCTGAAATCGGCTCATAATATGGAACATACTGTGTCCAATTGTAAAACACTGATGAGATTTTACTGTGAAACAAATAAGGAAACTGTTACTTATAGTGCGATAATATAATTATGGAGCAACCAGCAACTGAATAATTAATTCATTATGTACTAAAATGTATATGTATAAAAAAACTAAAATGGACCTAAAACATTAGGTACGCCTTTGGAACGCCCTTAGCAAATCCGCAAGGTTAACTGTAGACCTACTATTTTTTTTGACATGAGAAATATTAATTCAATATGAATACAGGAAGCAGAGGCTTTATGCCCCATGCCCTAATAAAGTCGTTTCTTAAGCAAAATTGTCAAGGTGAAGACAGTCAAAGGGCTTAGTCAGGCAAAGCGGAAATAATATACCAGTTTACATGGTAATCATCTTTCACGCCGTGGGCCTTGCCTTGTAGATTCACTACAAGAAATGAGAATAGACCGGCTTTCAGTATTACACATTCTAACTCAAATTTTTACTTCAATTTCAGTCGATCGTTCCGTTCGAGTAAGAACAGACGAAAACACGAGCGCAAGGTGGCGTCGCTCAAAGAAGGTTCTCAATATGAAGATGTTGCGCTAGTAATGGCTCTCCACACCTTGGTTACCGCTACATACAATATGAGGTTGCAAATAAAAGAAATAGTAATTGCCTTGAGTTACTTTAGTAAGGACAAAGAAGCTTACTTATTACAGGTAAAACATATATTTTTGATGTCTATTATGGTTTGGCAGTGTCTTCCATAAGCCCTAATATGAGAATTTAATTTTTATTTGCTTATCTTGAATCTTAATGAGCACATGCATCGTAAGAAGTTGGTCCACTTTTATGTTACAGACATCTTTGGAGAAAGTCTTGAAAGAAATGAAGGACAGTTTCAAAGACATCTGGACTGATGAGCTTGTATTAGAAGCGACAAATGCGTCCATAGCGGCCCAGAATGTACCAGAAGGACACAGCATAATACCACAGGGCATTGCCACCCTTGGTGAGTTAGAAATACTTATTTCAACAAGAACATAAGTATATTTTTTATAATTATGGAACCTATTTAGTTTATAATAAATAATGATTTTTATAGAGTTACAAGTTGTAGGTACCCCGCGATTTCACCCATTTAATTTAAAAAGAAATCGGATTATTCACCCGCCCAGGCTATTATTTTGTTATTTCCGTGCGCGGCGCAAGGAATGCCCTGACTAGAGTATTAATGTTCTGTAGTAGTGCCGTGCCAGGCGGCGTTAAAACGGTCTGGTTCGGCATGGCACATGCGATGGATCGTGTGAAGTTCGTGCAGTGCGGCAAAGTTCGCACTGCGAACGTAGCCGCACTGCGCCGAGTCGAGCTGTTTAAATGGCGCGTGGCGCACTGAATCACGCGCCGAGCCTTGCGCGGCTCCGCTCGTGCTCGGCTCTTCTAGCGTAGACACACCATAAGGGTCGTGTATGCAACGTGATGTTAAATAGCCTGTAACTTTCCTCGAGAATTGGACTATCAAATGCAAAAAGAATTTGTTTACTACTTTTTGCATTTGATATTAGACTATTTTTTATTGCGCTAATTTGGATTTAAATAAATTATTTTTCAAAAAAACAAACAAACTCTTCAGTTACGTACAATGCATTGTTTTGTTTTCAGAACCGCATGTAAGGATAGCCCCAGTAATTACAGACATCAGTTGGAGACTTGAAGGTCTTCATTAATAATGTTACAATAAAAAAGCATATTTTATTTTATAATAAATATTATATTCATTAGTTTCATTGATTGTTTCATTAACATTACGGTTACAAACGCCTGTTGAAACATTTAGGTGAACAAAAATAGCATTGGAATGTAATAGTGTTTTTCCTACGACTACTTAACAAAACAGCTCGAAAATAGTCTCGAAAATGAACCTCCTTATTTATATAAAATGTATTCAGTACTGGTGCACCACAAACGCACATATTTGCATTATCTAAAAACTCAACTAATGTCCATGGTATAATATTGGGAGCATAATATAACTTATGATTTAGAACAACTTTAGATGCCAAATCTACTAAACTGCCAATACAAAAATCCCAGGGAGTATGTTTGCTAGGCTCTGGTGGTGTTTCTATAACATCAAGTTTATTTTCAGAAATATCTATGTATTCCAAGTGACAATTCAGTAAACTGCATGGCAGTGATGTGAGTTCATTCTGTGTCATTGTTAGAAACCTGAAATATACAATGTGTGAATAGTTATTATGTCAAGTACTATTTAAGGAGGGTAATGGTGCTGATTCTGTTGTACTTTGCACTAAACTAATTTTAATCACACTATCTCTTTCTGACAAATATCATTGAAAAAAGACAGAATAAATTAAGAACTGTCAAATTTGTCTATGCCCTTGTCATTTACGGGAAAATAGTCATGACCTTTTGCAAAACTGACTAAATTCACATTGAAATGAAGCAAGTGGACTAATTTGACAGGATTAAATATCTTCTATCCCTTTCTCATGTTTTTCGTTAGAAAGAGACAAAATGAGACTAAATTAGTTTAGTTTGTAAACAACAGAATCAGCACCAATGTTTTGTTCATAACAGGTTTTTAAAAGGGAAAGTTACTAAGTTACAGTTATTAAAGTTTGCAAAACTCAAAGGAACAATAAATTCAAGTAATTGATAGAAGTATTATAATGATTACACTGAAAATGCTGTACAGATTTGGATGCAATTTTGCAGAGTGGTAGATTTAAGTCCCAGAATAAGAAATATAGATAAGAGATGTTAGTTATTCATGTCAAATTGTGAAAGAATAATTATGTATATTGACTAAAATATGTAGGTTATGACTATTGAACAGAAAACTTTGTACCAGTAAATTGATGCTTTAACTCATTGTATATTGTACTCCGGAACATACAACTACACAAGACCTAATAGGTTTTTATTGTCTATAATTATGGTAGTCAAGCAATTATGAGATAAGATAAAAAATAGCAAAGCTAAAATTAAGCAATACAGGTTGAGTAAACTAAATTCTTTAGCTTAAGTGTTTATTTTGAAAAAGATATACCTTAAATGGCTCATACGACCCAGTGTCGCTGGGAGTTTATCCAGCATATTATTATCTAATTTCAGAGTGACCAACTTTTGCAATTTCCATATTGAGTTTGGTAGATGACCTAATTTATTTCCACTTATATCCAACAGCTTGAGCATGTTAGTAATCTGTGAATATAAACACACTATTATAACATTTTTGTAAACACAAACCATCTATGATAAATTGATAGTTTCCCATAATGGCCATTTTCAAAATTTTGTTTTGCTTACTACAGACAGAATTTTGAAATTACTTCCACATAGTTTATAATAATATGTCAAAATTCAATCTCAAGTAGGAGAACGTGCCAAAGGATTGGTTATTGAAAATGGCCATATGGTATAGCTGGTTAGTTAAATCCATTAGGTATAGTCACACTGTCTGGTAAACAAGCATACCTGGGACCCCATTAACCATCTCCAATCCACTTCTCCTTTCACACCAAGTTGATTGTTTGACAGATACAATTCAGATAAATTCAGCATTCTTCCTGGAAAGGTTAAACATGTTTTTAGAAACAGGTAACTGGTTCTGTTTTAATTTTACTCACAAGTTACTTACCAAATTCTGGAGGTATCTTTTCTATAGCATTGTTACTGAGATCAAGTATAACAAGCTGCTTTAATAATAATATGTCTCTTCTGAAATTACAAAGGTTTAGTCCATTTATGTATAGAGATTCTAATGTTCTTGGGAGACCTTTGATAGGAAATTCACTCCGATCGCGTATTATAAGTTTAGTAGGAGCAGGATCTTTATGAGTTACACTTAAACTTGTTAAGGGCGCAAGTTGTACGTTCTTCGTATCACCGGTAACACATGATTTTAACAGTCTCATAAAACATTTCAGCTGTATTGTTTCACTTTTTATACATAAATCATGAGGTGGTTCTTCGAAACGTATGGTTGCTTTGCCTTCGTTTATACACTTAACAAATACTTGTTTTATACACTTTACGCGGTACTTTTTGCCACTTTTGTTAGCAGATGAGAAATGAAGTATAAAATATTCAGTCTCACATTTCGATTCCTTTCCCAGTGCTATAGTTGACTTTAAATATTTTCCATTTGATCTTATATTTAAGTCATTGACTAATCTATTGACAACTTCTACTTGGCATTGTAGTTTCATGATTATATATTTAAAAACATAAAAATTAATTCAGCAAGACAATCCCGCCATATGACTTGAGATCCGTCAGGCTGTCACTGTCAGAGTCAGAGTGTCAGTGTCAATGTGTCACAAACAATCACAATAATCACCACACTCCATGGAGGGTAGGTAATTTTACTGGAGGGCGTGATTGTTGTTGCCGCTCTTGTGTGAAGGTTGGCCATTTCCATCTGTGCCATTTCTTTTTGAAGGTGTCACTTATGTCACAGATAATATAATACTAACGTACTTATGTCAAGAACTCAAGACATTGCGGTGTGCCGTGTGGTTGTGTTTAAATGCAAAATATTTAGGCGTGGAAACTGTGGAACGGTAACAAATAAACTTACTTTCGCATTTGTAATTATTCCGTTTATTCATTTTATATACTTACATATTTTTTTACATTTTTAAATATTTCAATAAAAAAATTACTAAAAAAACATTTAAAAATATTAAAAATAGTACCCCACTGGCATCGGAAACAGGGCCAGGCTACCGGTGCTCGGGTCCAGAGACAGAAACCTCAATGCGAGTTCTGTCTAGGAGTAGGTACTGCTTTCTTTAACAAGCCTTTGATCAAACTGCCTGCCTAAAGCCGGCACCAGATAGAGCTTCAAACATAGGAACACTTCTTTGAAGACTTTAAAAACTTAATTGAACACTTAGGCCCGTATTACAGAACGATACTCGAGCACCGATCTCTGCTTGAGCATAGATTTCAACCAATCAAATGGCTTTAAATGTATGCTCAAGCAGAGATCTGTGCTCGAGCATCGTTCTGTAATACAGGTCATAATGTCGCAGCCTGCCAGACATAGTTTGCAAACATTTTCTCCACAGTATGCTGGTAGACGACAAACAAAATGGACGAAGATTTTGTGGACGTGGTGTGCGTGTGCCTATATTATTTAAGTGCTTGTCATTATTCATTACATGTGCAAAATTTACCAAAACGTCCGAGAAGAAGGCGCGAATCGAGTTGAGCAACTGAACTTTGTGCAAGTGTGGCAGGCTACGCAAACATTTGAACACATTCCAACTTTGAACGCTTTGATGTTCGCTAAAAAACCGATACCGCATGGCACATCGCAAATCTTTGTTCAAACTTTGAACACATATTCAAAGTCCCGTGTCACACATTACAATCAAAGAAGTGTTCCTTTTTAAGCTGTATCGCGCCGGCTTAACTTAACTCACTAATATTTTATGGTGATTTTATGTAATGTGGCAATATTACCTTCAGCTGTCACATCCTAATCCGTTTAATAGTGTTGTTGTTGTGTATTGATAGTTCCACTATCGATAGTATCAATTCTATCGAAGTTCTAATTTCTAAAAAAACAATTCTATATTATAATTAGCACGCTATTGTTTTGGACTGTCGATAGTATTGATACTGTCAATAGTATCGATAGTTTATAAAGCAATACTTTCGAAAGTATCGATAGCTTATAAAGCAAACTCGATATCGATAGTATTGTCCTATCGATTGTTTTGGTCTGTTGATAGTATCGATACTATTGATAGTATTATTAGTATTTGCCAAAGTATTCGCCTCCATTAATTCTATTGTCGCGTTTTGAATAGACTATTCGATAATCGATATACAAACTTGCTATCGGTCAGCTATCGATAGTCGACTATCGAGTGAGCGGCAAGGCTGGGCAACACTAGTTGGTTGATCGCTGCTTTCTGGAAGTTTATTTTATTACATTAAAATATTCGATATCCTAAAATCCCAATAATTTCCAATAGGTGAGTGCAAAAAAACAAAATACATACTCTATGTAATTAATGTATTAAAAGTGAAATTAATGTACCTATTGGCAATTTTGACAAGAAATTTTATTATTGATGTTTCTAAATGTTTATTTACGCTTTATATCTACTGTGGCTATAAACATTTTAGTCATAAACATTAAACAACAATATTTAGGTACTTAAATTTGCAACTATTTACAAGCAGATCTTACAGATCCAATAGCAAAAAAATGGCTGCATTGGTCGTACAATCTCGATTTGCCGGTCTGAAGATCGAGGATGATGACTACCCTCCTAACGATAATCAGAAGTCAAAAAAGTCTAAAATAAACTCTACCAAGAAGACCGAGCCTCCAAAGAAACCTAAAGCCATCACTACTAAACCCCAGGTAAGACTTAAATTTAGATTATTTTGCATGTACTGAGATAAGAATATTAGAGATTGTACTTGCTTACAAAGAGCTTAGTACTCCGTCGCCTGCCGTCGACGGCGCGTCAACGGCGCGCTTTTATCCTACAGTGGTCTACAGGCTGCGTCTGACTTGCGTGCGTATCGCGTCTGTATCGCTACAAACGCGCGTCGACGGTGCCTTTAAAAAACGTGGTGTGCACAGCCAGAGCCATAATAAATTAACAAAAAAAGAAATACTAAGGTACACAACTTCAATGAAGTAAACTTATGAAAATGTATCATATTTTCATGTTGTAACTGCTAGTCTGGAATAATTTTACCATACAATGTGTAGGCGTTAAACCATCCATGTGTAGGCGGTAGGCACTTTAGCGATGGGCAAAATGTGTCACTGAACTGAAAAGAGAGATACGTATCTTTTAGTTAAAAAGATACGTATCACTCATTTGTCTCAGTAGTTCATCTAGTTCAGTAGTTCAGCTTGGTGTCTATCACTCATCCGTATCAGTAGTTCATCTATCTGTATCTGTCTCTCAGTAGTTCATCTATCTGTTTCTGTCTCTCGCTCAGTGTCTCAGTGTTCACGTATCTGTATCTGTATTATTGTTTGTTTCAATTTAAGCCTTATCTCTGAAGTAACAATGATGATTTTACATTGCCTATATTTTTGTAAGTTATGTACCATTTTGATTCATTCAGCTCACTGAGCCAGTGATACGTTCGGATACGAAGACGAAGATACAGTTCGGATACGAAGATACAGTTCGGGAACAGGTGAACTAGTGATAGAGAGATAGATAGCTAGTAAACTAGTTATTTTTATCTTTCGTTTGCGAACTACCCATCTCTAGGCACTATTTTGGGTGGTTCGCTACAAGAGTTGTTTTGGTGTACAAAATATAGGCAGTTGCAGTGTACCTTGTTATTTGCATCCAGTATATCAACACAGTTGATACAGCAGCCAGGCGCGTGCATTGCATATAGGCAAGTAGGCAGTGACTATCTCTTATGGTTCAATAAAACCATTTTAACTATTACTACATCAATATACATCATTATATATCAATAATTAGTCATGATTGATATATTTTATTTATGTAGTAACAGTTAAAATAGTTATATTGAATTATATGAGGTAGGCACTACCTACTTGCCTGTATGCACTGCACGCCACTGACAGCAGCATAATTGGAGGATGATTCTAAAGTTCTAAACCTTAACGTATTTTGTAATGGCGTAGCCGCAAGCATCGCATATACATGGCGTATAATATATTTGTGCATATAAGTATTCTAAATAGACAATTTGACAACAAAAATTCAGTGCATAGTACTGGCCGTGGCCACACACATCGGGCTATGGCGAATATTCGCCGTTGCCCCATGAGAGCGGCCACGCCATAATAAACAGTAAACAATAACCAATCTACAATAAATCTACCAAGCACTGCTCTTCTAGATGCCACGGAATACCTGTGCAGTCTAAGTTGGCTGACCCAATACCAGGCTCTCCCGAAATTCGCGTTACCTACAGTTGTTTTATAATTTCATATACACAGAAATGGATTCTGCAACATCATTTCTGGGAATTTCAGTCAACTGGTGCTCAACTTATGTGTATTGTATGTTATATTATACTGAGATTTTGAACATCAAAAATAGCACACAATGACATATTATTAATATATGAATTGTAACCTTTTGTATGATTGATGTAAAAACATAACTATTTGTATTAGCCCATGCCCAAGAAGAAGAAGTCTAAACAGCAGCCTGTCTCAGCCGACCAGTGGGAACTGTGGAAGCAGAAGGATGAAGAAATGGTTGATGGCAACTTTGAGACTGAACTGCAGCAAGTCAGTGGCATTATATTATTTAGGTGTCGAATTTTATACTTTAGTCTTACACTATTGTGTAAGACTAAAGTATGATATTTTATGTAACATATGATTATGTTAATGATATTGGGTAAAAATCATTAACAGAATCATATACCTAATTTATTATATTGATCATATTGACCCTATTTTGTGACATCATTACTGTGGGAATTATAATGATTTATGGCTCATCATTCCTACAATAATGTTGTTATAAGATGGATAGACATCACTCGAGGCATAGTATTAACATGTAGGCATAGTATTAACAAGTACTATAAATACAATACTTATTAGAAAAATGTGTTGCAGGCTATTCTACTATCCAAGCTTGATTTTGAAGAGAAGAAAGATGTTTACAAGCAATCCAAAAAGGATGCCGATATTGAGAAGAAGGTAATTGAACAGAGTGCCCGAGCAAGCTCCAAGAAACAGAAGAAGAAAAATGTCATGAGCCTTGATCAGTTCAATGACATGATGAATGTTGGAGAAGATAATAATGTGAAATGTAAGTTTATTTTGTAGTCCAGTTTAAGATTTGTGTATTTTAGAAGAAGGAAACAAGCACGTAGCCAGGAACAGCCGTGAGGGGGAGGGGCAGGGCAGTTGCCCCTCTTAAAAAGGATTGCGTAACTGAAAATAAAATTTTAGAAAGAAAAAAGCATTCATAAATTTATTCTTTTGCCTTAAGTTGAATAGGTATCTTTTAACTACGAGCCCATTGGATGAGGATCATATCGTACACCTTTCCCGTATGTATATTATAGATTTCCTTGCCTGCTCCCCCCTCAAAATCGTGGCTGCACCCTTGGAAGGATACAATATTTGTGACTTACCTCCACTTTTTGAAAGCCTGTTGTTTTTGGTTTACCTAAATAACATTGGCCAATCTCACCACCACTCAAACTTGACATGAACAACAGATTAAATTGAACAAGCTTTCAGAAACCGGGTGATAGGTGAAGAAAACAGAGGATAGTCAGTAATTTTTCGTTTTATAGGCAGCATTAGTCTATCAAGTGTGGTGGGAGTGTGGGAGCTTATAAAAGTTCATCAGTCTATTTTGCTTTGCTCAGCGATTTTAGACCTCGAAAACTGTAGTTAGACAAAGTCCTTTATGTCTGCAAAATCATGCTTGCATAAAATGTATGTACTGTTCATCATAAAATTGGTTCATTCGAGACAGGGAAAGGACATGGCTAAATAGAGCATGGGCGACTGCCCTAGCAATGTATAAACATTGCACTTAGTAATATGTGATGCTAAATAGCTGAATATTTGTAATTTGTATGAAAAAAAGATTCAGGAACTTCTCATATCGCTACAATCCTGAAAATAAAATCGTAGAAACGTTAATATGTCAAACGTCAACTAAGTAGGTAAAAGATTTTGCTTTGAAATTGATTGAAGAATGATTCACGCAAAGTGTATAATTTTAACTTACCTCGATTGTTAACCGTCGTGCTAGGATAGCAAGTAGAAGTTCAGGCAAAGAAGAGGTGATATGCCTCCGCAGTCTTTGAGTAGCTATACCACAGCTAGCATACATCTCATGATGAATCGATAGGCAAGGCAAGTCCGTGTAGAGTAGCGAGAGTTCAGTAGGTAGGTGAGCACACACAATAAGTCCGATAAACAAGCGAGGGTCCAAAGTAAAAATCAAAAATACTGGTAAGGCACAACAAACGGAGAGCGTGGGCAGAGCGATTAAAGGTCATAGCTCATTAGACCCATCTGACACCTGATCAGCACCACCTCGTCGCTCGGTGTCCACTCGCTGTCGACAGGTGGTCCATGGTTGAATGCCGCATGTCAACCAGTGAACGTTGCGTTTTCAACGAATGATCATTGCATTGTCCGCAAATAGATGAGTAGTTTGTCGGAGATCATCACTAGGTCTACCTACACGTCGCGGACAGTGCACGATCCATTCGGAACCTGCACGTGGGCAACGCAAGGCAAGCGTTCGAGCAACGGGTGGTCAGCCCGCGGGCGAGGCGCTCCGGAGTTGATGTTGTGATCCATAGTACGTCATACAAAGAATATTAACCGCTCGAGGTGAGGCGGTCCTGGGCCCCAAGTCTGCTATTGTAATTGTGTAACAATTAATTGTCTTATAATGACATCATAACTGTCAAAACCTTTGGTCATTGGCTTAGAGTAAGACTATAATTTTCGGTCATTGGTCAAAACCAACAGTAAGGGCCCTTGTGCACCACATGCAGTTCCAGTAAAAAAACGGACGTTTGAAAAGAGAGAGAAGAAGATTCGCTTTATTTTTTTCTTCTCTCTCTTTTCAAACGTTCGTTTTTTTACTGGAACGGGATGTGGTGCACAAGGGCCCTAACGATATCATTATGAGATGATGACACGATTATGACAATTGCAATAGCGGATTTGGGGCCCTGGTTGGGTGTCGAGCGGGTAGCTCTAATGAGCTACCTATGACCTTAAACGACGTCCGACAGAACCTACGTTTGACTGACGTTTGTTTATTTTTTATGAAGAATCAATTGTCACTAGTGCCAGCACCAGCCAGCACTATTCAAGTGGGGTTTCTTTTCAGATTTTGCCAATCGTTTCTAGAAATCAGATGAAGGCAATCCTAATCGACGTTTCGAGACGTATTGAGATACGAAAATAAATAATAAATAATTAATACCTACTGTTTATTTCAGCATAAGCAAATATCTTTTAAAGTGGGTGGGCACATGTTTCGTAAAACGAAACGTCATAATCGTTTCCTTGATAAACAAAACATAGGATAACAAGTAAAAAAAAAATTAACTAATTGATTAATTCTTATATGTTCTAGGAGAATAATAAACACGTAATAATTAATTAATGAATATTTGAAAGTTATAAGCTAGTGACACGTTTCTATATATGCTTAGGGCAGTAGTTTAGCCATGTCCTTTCGCCAACTTCGCCGATTTTTTTGCTTCTTCTTACTCATCTCAGTCGGCATCAACATAATATGCAGAAAAATAAGTAATTGCCACATACCTACATTTGTTTCTAAAAAGAGATATGTATAACAAGTTATCACGAGTTGGATTAATAAAACAAAATAATAATTAAACTTCAAAAGGTAATTTAACCTGTGGCTTCCACTTCTGGCATTCATTTGCACAATGATGTCTGCTGGTGTTGTGCTCTTGATGGCCAAAACCAAAATCAATGCATATAGTGCCTTATTTACTGTACCATAAGAGTCACTGGCTTTTGGAAATGTCAAATAATTATGATCTTACTTGTCCAAGTGTAGTCTTCAAAGGTTCTGTTTTCGAAGGTTGGTTGTTAAAACACTAATGTTTGAGCTCTGATTTTCACCCGGTAATAGTCGTCGGTCTAAGATTTAAACAACGTAAGGTTCTGATACTGACTTATTTATTACATGCAGCTTCGTAAACGACAACTTTCACACTTTTCAGTCAACCATGAGGAAGAGAAGTGTTTACAGGAAGATCCGAAGTCGCCTGACAAAGATACAGAGTTTTTCGAAAGAGTAAAAACTGAGACTAAAAATGAGCTTTTAAAGGACAAAATCTATGATAGAGTAAAGAATCGGCAACCAGCTTCTGATGAAATTATTACCAGAGTACAATTTGCTGACGCTCTAGAGAGAAAGGATCTAGAAATAGCAACATTGAAGGAAGAGGTCATTACCCTTAAACAAGAACTTCATACCGTCAAATCGCGAAATAAGAAGTTGTGTAATATACTTGGCCAAGGAGAGAGTAAGTTTAAGGATTATTTTACTGTTAAAATAACTGCAGTATTTTATGTTAGCACAAGTAGAACGAACATGCTATACATCATATATCAGCTTTTCGTTTATTTCTCGTCTTGTAAATTACAGTGAAAGACAAAGCTGAAGTGCTGATAGAAGTGGAGCGGCTGCGGTCGGTGCAGGCCGAGCTGACTGCAGAGCTGGCATCACTACACACAGACCTAGAGAAGGAACGCTCCAAGAACACAGACCCTAGAGCCAATAAAGACAAAGTAAGAATCATTAGTTCTTTTTGCATGTAAACAATTATGTCTTTGCTTCGAGTCATACCTACGAAATCGCCCTAGCTAAGATCGCCCCCCTGAATCCGCCAATGCTATACGATATCGGCTTTTTCGACTTCATCAAACGCTGACTGTATGTATGGTTCTTAGACTGTACCAATGTGGTGGTCTCGTAAGTGCGCAGCGACTTGAAAAAGCATCAACCTTGTACGGATTTCGGCCATACTCCTTTGAGTCTGTCCCCAAACTCGAACATTAACTCCCAGTTTCTGACTGGGCTTTTACACTTTGAGTTTTCTAGGTTGATGCTGACCTTCTTGCGGTTATTCGTAAATGATTAACGATTTGTATTATACAGTACTGCGATATCTAAGTTGACCGGCTTGAAACACTCCAGACGTTCGCGCATGTGTGTACAGTCGTTTAAATACGGCTTAAAATACACAGAAACATACTGCGACGCCATTTGCACGAACTTCAGTCAGGCCAACTTAGATTGCGCGAATTGTACTTAGATTTATGCGTAATATAATATACAAGCTGTTGTTTTGCATCCTCGTCAAATTTCAGGAGGTTATCATAAAAGACATAAATAATCAATTGATAGTACAGTACCGGGTAATAACTAATAAGCGCTGCTTTTTTTTGCTGTTGAAATTTAACAGTATTTCAGAATTAAACCCTCAAATAAAAGGGAATCACCCGACTACGCACACAGCGACAATGCACCTGTGTGCGTGAGTGTCAACGTCTTACCTACGAAATTCTCGCGCGCGCTACCGAGTAATAACCTTCGGCGACCGTAGCAATAATTATACCTACCTAGTTTTATTTCGAAAATCACCTACATTATTGTCATAAATTTCGCTTCTTAATAAACTTATTTTATGCATCATTAGAATACGAAAATCTTATTATTAACAGTAATATGCGCAAAGTTCAGTGACCTGTTATCAGATGTTAGTTTTGCTTTATTGCTAACCTTCAGCCTGAAGTTTTCGTAATGTTTTTGTTTTTATTTGTGGATTAACTTGGTTGATTTGAAATTTTCCTTCCTACTTAACGGGCTTAGGACCGGCAATAATACCTACCTTAGTTGTTGTACCGATCTACTACGTATTAAAATGTTTTCTACGTTTGATGGAAACGGAAAGATTGCTAGTTAAGTGGTGATACTTTCGACTCTTAGGTATTATTGGCCCTAGTTAAATTAGTTCCTAGTTAAGTTAGGCCCTAGTTTGAAATCAACTTATTTACAACAATAAAATTGATTATGCTAACAACGTATTTACAAAATGTACAAATTAATAAATTAGATAGGTAGGTACCTACCTACTTAAGTTACCCGGAGGTATTGTTCAAAGTTACCACCATCACACTCTTGGCACAATCGAGCACGACTTAGCTGGTTTTCCCTCAGCTTACGTAACACTAACACATTCGTTTTTAAAGTGTCGAAAGCACTAATGATCCTTCCACGTAATTCTGTTACACTTGTCACTTCCTCCGTGTAAACTAATCTTTTAACATCTCCCCACAAATAAAAGTCTAGAGGCGTCAGGTCCGGAGAACGCGGAGGCCAGGCCACAGGTCCTCCGCGACCGATCCAGTGGTCAACAAACCGGTCAAGTACTCGCGTACTTGCCGACCATAGTGAGGGGGAGCACCGTCCTGCTGGTAGTAGAGGTTGCGATGGAGTGCCAGAGGAATATCCTACAAAATCTCCTCAACAACGTGCCGCAACAGCTCCAGGTATGTGCAAAGCGCATGCACATGCAGACAGCGGCGACATCAAACATACTGTCGCGCAGTCGCGCACCGCACGCGCTAGCGGCCATCCCCGCGACCCCGACCGCGGGGGTAGCTAGGCGCATGCGCGAGAGAGTACCGTGAGTGGTTGGATGGGATTGATCTACGAATTTATCGAATGATCGTTGCGTATGTGTTGTGTATGCATTGTTTGCGTTTGTTTGTGTGTGAGGGCGCGGTTATAAGGCTAGGTAACAGACGCGCTGAGTTTAAATATCGCTGGTGCACACTTACGGATATCCATTAATAAGAAAAAAAAAAAAAAAAATACCTACCTATTTTATTATTGATTTGGGTCGAGAATCATTAGCATAATTACGTCCTTGAATTTGACTAGGATGCAAATCAACAGCTTGTATAAAGTCATGTAAGCACAAAGGAGGTCAACAATATTTGGCTAAAAAAGTACCGAGGTACACTCAGTTGAATAAAATACCCTAAATTATACTGAATAATGCTGTGTTTTTATTTCTTTTTTATCGTCACCTGAAGACGAGAAAAATAGTAGATTGTTATACAAGGGTGGAAAGAAATCAATTCCCATACGAGGTATTTAGACGCACGAGCGAAGCGAGGGCGGCTATAGTCCGAGTGGGAATTGATGACTTTCACCCGTGTTAAACACTCTACTTTTCATTTCAAATATAAGGAAAGTAAAAAATAGTAGTTTTCTTTAACGGAATTGGGGGTCGACATTTCAGAATCGCTTGAACTCATTTTAAATCAAATAATTTCGGTACAGAGTTAGGATCCCGCCAAATTATACATAAATAGTCTTTTTTAATTTAAATTTCAAATATGGAACACATCGCCCGCGTCACCGCCGCGGGCCATCCCACTTTAATAGGTATTTTTTTTAATTCACATTGGCCGTATACACTCACAAGACCGCAGCATTTTTTTTTAATCGATATTTTTCTTAAGTATGTAAAAAAAATTATAGCCGACTAAATAACCAATTTTAGTTCTATTTTTAAAATTCATTCCCGCCCTAGGGAGGGAAGCAATTACTATGAGTCTTTCCCGCCCAAGGGAGGGAAGCATCGTTTTCGACCCGCTGCTCTGATCAAACAAACACTACTTTCCGAGTATGAGAAATGAAAAATACTTTTTTAATTCAATAAGAAATAGCACTCCAATATGGCGCTCAGGCGCTCTATCTGTCAACTATCTAATGCCGTATCCACACTTAGGTAAAACCTTGACAAAACTACAGACATCTAATATTACTAAACAAACTAAACATGGGTTTGCCGTTTACGGTTTTGTGCACAAATCAAAAAAAGCTTGCAGAAAACGCTTGCAACGAATCCACACGTTCAGTGCATTTGTCGAGATTTGTAGTTTACGGCAAATGTCAAGTGTGTGAAACCGGCATTACACAATTTGAAAACATTCGCCGCGAGTTCTATGTCCTTTCGTTATTGACATTGCAAAAGATAGTTACCAGTGGCTTTTATTAAAGCTGTTTAGACTACGCCACTATATACACTATACACATAATGATACACACATACATAAATCGAGTTGAAAATAAAAGTCCAGAGAGAATACCCAAGTTTTTGGGATCACCCGTCAAAACAAAATCGTGAGGATGCAAACGTAATACCAGAAAGAATAGCCAAGTTATCAAACAATATACACAACATAAACGAACAGCAGAAACACCCCGGAACGCAGAAACGAACGGAATTGAACGGAATCAAAACAAACAATAACATTATTTTGTCATTTATCAGTGATGTGCAAAGATAACACTAAGTGGAAATGACTTTTTAGTAAATTAATCGATTAAGTAACATTTGTTACTAATGTCACAGTTTCAACTGCAGATTAACAGAAAAATAGTTGTGTTTGTAGTTATTTTAATCATTACTTTAAAAAATATGATTTTTAGTAATAAAATTATACACAATTGCGATCAGTAAACGTTGAATTAAATAATTACTAAAAATAGTAACTTATTCAATAATCGAGAACTAAATCGAGATACATTTCGTCATGCTTGCACGTGCTTATGCAATGTTGCCATATGATTTAATTGTGTTACAAGTTTTTTAAACTTTAAATTACTTATTAAATGGTTTATAGTGAATTATTGAATAAAATACAGTGATATTCTAATTCCTCTATTTTTTCTCTACGATTTGATGCACGTGTACCTTGCGGTACAAGTTTAGCCAAAATTGTTTGGAAGATTGGTGACCTCCTTTATTCTCCAAAGAATCTACTATCTCAGTCCTTTGTAAATAATAACTGCTGATCCTGTGTAAATGTTTAAACATTTTTGAAATCTAAAACTTTAAGGCGATTCTCTGACCGAAGCTTTTTGTCCTCTTACAGAAACATACCACTAAAAAGAAAAACATACGTTTTGACGTTTCATCAGAAGCTTTACTAGCAAAAGAGTCTAGTTCTGGAACCGGTTAATTGAAGATTTATACGTATTTTTAATGAAACTAAATGTTATAAAAACCGAAATAAACGGAAAATTATCTGTGAGATTTTTATTATTTGTAATTTAATATCATGTATAAGTTATGGCCGTAAAAATATCATATATAGGGTCCTACCCTTCATACTCGAAATATTTTAAGAGATACATCTGTAGGTGGTAAAGATGCCATGCAAACGAAAAGAAAAATGATCTGAGTATATATTTTTTAAATAAATTAATTTAAAATTACTTGACACACATTAAAAATACTGGTTCCTTATTATTTTCAACATCCATTACGCTAGTTTTTACGTAACTTACTATTATTATTAGAAACTAGCGTTATGGACGTTGAAAATAGTATTTTTGGTGTCAAATAATTTTACAATTAATTTATTTAAAAAACATAAAAATACTCGGATCATTTTTTTTTTCATTTGTATAGCATCTTTACCATCTATAGATGTGCCTCCTAAAATATTTCGAGTATGAAGGGTAGGACCTTATATATCCCAAAATTGTGGAACACCATTTTATTTTCAAATAACAAAAAATGTTTATAATTTTAGTATTAAATGGATGTTTTTGGCACTCTAGATGTATAGGTTAGTTGATACTCAAATATGAATCTCAATTATTTTTAGACTCGTCAAAACAAAAATATTTATATGGGGTTATAAAATTGTATGTTCCCATATTTCTGAAGATGATTGATGCCCCGTTGTTAAAATTTTAATAATCCTGTTCAAACACATTTAATGATTTATGAGGTAGGCAAAGAAAGCATGCTATTCTGCCTGTTTACATTGTTTAAGGTTCATTTAAATTCTGAAATTTAATATAGTTTTATACAAAAATATTACCAACATAATTGTCAGAATAATTTGATGTTGTATGTATTAAACAGAAACTAAATTTTAGATGTAATTAGATGCTACCCAGACACAGCCTAGAGCTTTACGTTTGCAGTATACTATCAAGCACAAAAGGCCATGTTATATTTTGTAGCCACACAATCAGTTCTACTACAAGCATTTTATTTGCACTATAGTTTGCATTATTTTAGACTCCTAAACATTTTTTATTTTCAGGTTGAACAGCAACCATTTTTATCTAAGTATAAGATTTTTTTTTTCAAGATGTGATTCGTTTCATATATTTTGTATTATTTAAAGATTATGTGATTTTATCTGTGTGACTTTATCTGTCCAGATCCTGTCCAGATTGTAAGACTTTTTTTGGTGCATAATCTGTGTTAATTTCACCAATATTTTTCACTGTGATTTATTATCGTTAGCAAATGGGTTAACTTAGGAATTTATAAGTTTTGTATGGACAAAAATAAAAAGATTATTTAAAACAATGCACGATTTTATTGCCATATCTATTACATACACAATTATAATTGGTACAACATAATATTTTACTATTATCAATAGAAATGTAGCCAGATGATTTAATACATGATCCGTGCACAATAAATTATGGGTTAGTTTCTAAAGCAGTTTATTTCAAAATTAAAATTGTGTATCAATTGATCGACGCGTCTCTGATGTATCTTAGAACCGAAACATCAGAAAACTGGAAACTCATTTACATTGATTGATATTATTATTCTTATATATAGGTGATAAATAAAAGTATTACTAATGTTTAAAATTATGCATAGTCACATAAAAGAGGACACAAACAATGCTTCTTAAATAATATTCATAAATATTATCGGCACATTTGTTCCAGAATTAGGCACAATTGTATATAGTCCATATTTTCATACACACAAATGATTTAATCGAAAGGAGACATGTTTACAAGTTAACCTTACGCACATTTCTAACATTATAAAAGGGGTCTTACTGTATAGTGTAAGAGGTTCTACATTCTAATACTACTCTATGTTATTCGAATTACATATGGATCCAAACATAATACAACTGTGTATAGCCTGGTGTACAAATGCCTATGCTGTTGACTAGCTGATTTATTTATTGTCTATAGGTATGCAATACAAGCGATTAAACAGATTTTAGCTCTAATATAATGGATACCCAGTGTGACAATATGTGTTCCTTTAAACCACTTAAATATTACACAATACTCAATAATTCATTTGTACAAAAATATGAATCATTCATTAATACATAATATAATAAGAACTTAAGAAAATACCTACTTATATCATACAAGTGTCATATTGGCAGTAACAGTGATTATGGCAACGTGAATTTGATTTCTAAAATATTTTTGGTCCAAAAAATTTATATTAAGTATACTTATACTCGTTCACATTACGTTAATTTGCATTATTTTAAAGAAATACATACACCACTTTAATACTGATGTTACAGAATATAAAATATTATTAGTAGTTAATATCTAAGCGAAGACTATGTTATAACTAGTTACTTATAATATGGCAGTAAGTGGTAATTGCAGAGCATTGTTGAACGTACTCGCGAGATTCGCACGACACCACGTAGTGATACTATTCGAGTACTTACACGTAAAACTGATTTATGTCTATTCGATGGGTTATTTCATATTGCTATGAATACGTAACAAGAACAAAACACTAGCGCTCATTGTCACTCACATGTCCGCGATTCAAGTGTCGCTCTATAGAGTCCTACACTAACTTTTCACTTCACGTCTCACTTCAACCATTGCCCATTCAAGTAATGCATTTGTCTCGACTCCATATTTCTGCGTTCCTCTCTGAACCCTATTTCGCTCAATGATGAGCAGATGCGTGTATCGGCTGTACCCGACTGTACAGGTATGAGCCGTCGCCCCGGAGGGACTGTTATCAAGTGTACTTGCGAACACTTTTGTTTGAAACTTTTTCGCTGTGTGATATGATTCTGTAGATATCATACAGTCGCGTTGATCGATGTGCTCCGTATGGATTCATTTCCATGGCGTGTGATAACCTCCTATTAACATGCTGGTACGTCTGCACATTTAATGGTGCTCGTCGGTTTACTGAGTACGTCGCATTCGGATTCGTCTATCACTTTGTTTGTTGTTTTGTCTACGCAGTATACGCCGCGCTGCTTCGTGACTTCCTCGCCCTGAAGCAAGAAATAAGTTTAATGCTGGAAATGAAGCTGATGATAGATATAAGTAGTAAGCGATATAAAAAATCGGTCAACACTTTTTTTTATCCTAACTGATAAAAAAAACCGGACATGTGCGAGTTAGTCCCGCGCCCTGGGGGTTCGGTACCTACAAACTTAATTATGTATGGTAGATAAGTAGTATATAAAATAAGATATTTATTTATTTATTTACCTGAAGGAAAACCAACAGCTATACATAAAGGGAATATAAATTGAATAGGTTACATTAAGCCAATTACAGGTTTTCACGGTTAGATACAGAATAATGTTATAGAGATCTTAAGGATCACTAGCAAGCATAAATTTTAATATAACAGATAGTATCGCTAAAAATAACAAGATACACTAAGTGCTACTAAAAAAGTCAAGGTTTAGCTGGGTGCGCGCTGTTATGCTTTTAGTGGTAAATATATCAAATGAGAACTCTTTACATAATTTATTAAAGTCCTTACTCGCTCGCACTATATATGAGTTTTGCCTGTAGTTTGATGAAGAAAAGGGGATGGAGATAGGTGGATTAAATCTAACTGATCTCTGCGGAACGTTGAATTGCAGTTTATTAAGGAGATCCGGACAGTCTATCTCGTTAGACATAATTTTTAAAAGAAATGTGCAATCCGCTAGTCGACGGCGGTTTGTAAGTGGTTGTAGGTGAAATGTTTTGCAAAGATTTGTGTAATTTTCTGAGTGATATGGTATACGTAGAGGAAAACATAAGAAACGAATAAACCTTTTTTTGAACGTTCTCTAAACGATCTATGTATTTCCCATAACACGGGTTCCAAATTTGTGACGCATATTCCAGGTGACTTCTCACGAATGTGCAATACAAAATTTTGAGGGTTTTAGCTTGCTTGAAACACCCTGCGAGTCTCATAACAAATCCTAGCGCTTTCGAGGCTTTAGCAAATTATTTCACTAGACATATGCAATAGCACTATCTATGAGCAAGATGCCGCTAAAACATACATCTAGTGGCTCCATCTATGAACAGATGCTTCCACCCGTTAAGGGTATTGACATACGGACAGACGGACAACAAAGTGATCCTATTAGGGTTCCGTTTTGAGGTACGGAACCCTAATGCAGATTTAACAATAAAATAATATTACGAACTCTTGACATGAAACCCTAAAAATGCAGATTTAACAATAAAATAATACGAACTTTTGACATGAAATGGGGAAGGGTTAGTGGTGCTATGATTCTGTTCATCGCACTAAACTAATTTTAATCACAGTATGCTGCTGATTCTGTTGAATATCGCACTAAACTAATTTTAATCACACTATCTCTTTCTTAGAAATATAATTGAAAAAGGACAAAAAATATTTAGAACTGTCATATTAATTAGTCTACGCCCTTGTCATTTACGGGAAAATTGTCGCGAGCTTTTGCGATTACGACTAAATTGACGTTAAAAAAACTAGGTATTCAAGAGGACTAGTTTGACAGGATTAAAATATCTGCTATCCCTCTCTCATGTTTTTTATTAGAAAGATACATTCGTGCTGATTCTGTTGAACATCCACTAAACTCATTTTAATTACACTATATCTCTTTCTCACAAATATCATTGAAAAAGGACAGAAAATATTTAGAACTTTCAAATTAGTCTACGCCCTTAGGCCCTAGACAAGTTGCTTTTCTGTTATCGTTCACGCCAAACGATAAGCACAAAATGTATGGCAATGACATTAGCTGCGGAAAAGTCACGTGACTCACAAATGTCACTTCCATACATTTCATCCGTAGCGTTTGACGCTAACGCTAACAGAAAAGTAACTTGTCTAGGGCGTCTTGTCATTTACGGGAAAATGGTATAGTAATGGTATGACCTTTTGCGATTACGACTAAATTTATATTAAAATTATTCAAGTGGACTAATTTGACAGGATTAAATATCTGCTATCCCTCTCTTATGTTTTTTATTAGAAAGAGACATAATAAGATTAAATTAGTTTAGTTCGTAAACAACAGAATCGGCACCATAATATGACTAAATTAGTTTAGTTCGTAAACAACAGAATCAGCACCATTGTAGATATCATAAATAATTTTGTGATAATAGACGTGTTAACCAGCTTATGCCACTGATTGATCGTTTCGCGGTATCGGGGTTCCAGGCGCCGACCCACCAGTGCGTGTAGGTAGGTATCATAAAATAATAATTTAGATGTTGTGGTAACCAGCTTATGCCACTGATCGTTTCGCGGTATCGCTGGATACGGGGATACCTACCGGCATGTGGCAGGGCTTGGAGCAGGGGTTCCAGGCGCCGACCCACCAGTGCGTGTGCGGCGTGTGCGGACAGGCCGGCTGCCTGCACTGCTGCATCATAGCCTCGTGTCGCGGCGGCTCGATGTGGTAGCACTGCGACTGTTCCACTGCACCTGTGAGGCACACCAGGTTATATTAGTTAAGTATACGAAACAGCCATGGCCTGCAAAGCGATCGCTATCTACGCGAAACTGCAGGCCTTAGGCAGCTAGACTACCCTAGCTTAAATCGGGGGTTGAAATTGATTTAAATTCACTTCTTTTTATTTTTACTCATTTCTCATCAAAGAGATCATAATTATATTTTCATAATACTGGGCGGTGACCCGAGTAGGAGTAGGACCTTAAAAGTAGGAGTTCATTAAAACTATCTTAGGTACTAATTATTATAAGTGAAAGTTTGTGAGGATGTATGTGTGGATGGATGGATAGATGTTTGTTACTCTTTCACGCAAAAACTAATGAACGAATTTTGATGAAACTTTACAGTAATATAGCTTATACTTACATCAGAATAACACAGGCTACTTTTTATCCCAAAAACGCGGGCGAAGCCGCGGGCGGAAGCTAGTTAATACATAAACAACTTACGATGATGCTCATCGACGCATTCGTGATGTCGTTGCATATACCCGAGGCCACAGGAGACGGAGCAGGCCGACCACTCGGAGACGCGGTACCTGTACCGATTACGCATACGCTGCCGGTCTACCGTGTACTGGTACGTCACGCCAGGATTGCGGTGTCTGCCGCGGTATATCCGTTGCTGGAAATAAGAATACGATGTAACGTAGCTAGAAAGGCTAGGTAGGTAGTAGACACCGGTAATGAGGCTACCTCAGTACCTATATCCGTGGGCAGGTGGGTATTGTAGGTAACTTTTTGAAATTCGCGATCCATGCTTTTGTAAGCGACGATAAGACTAATGGGACGGCATTAAAATTTGCACAGGCATTTTAGCAGAGGTATAAATTTCTTCTAACTCGTAAGATGTTATTGTAGTATTCACTTACATAAACTTTGATGTCTTCTGCGAGCGGTCCCACAATTCGTACTTTCTCCCAATCACGGTCTCGTTCGTAAACAGCTGGTGTTCCAGCTACAAAGTATTCCGTCAAAGTAGCATTTCTGTAATAAAATTTTTAATAGGTTAAGAAAATGGCCGATTCCCAAGTACGTAACATTTTCTCGTCACGTTAATTTGTAGGTCTTACCGTGCTCCGTTCAGGTATATTTTATTCGACTTCGCGCTTTTAATATATATGTAATTGCCTGGATTAACTTTCTCTTGTATTTTCACATTTCTTGACCCAGCAGGTATGACTGCCACCTGTTTAAAATTTTAAATTTTATTAGGATTCTCCTGACAACTTCTTGTGGACTTATTGGCTTGATGACGAACTTGTGTAAAAGAAGGATAGGTAGCTGATTATAGGCACGCAATGCGTCGATCAGACAGACACGGTCTGCGGTGGCGGTCAGAAGGACCGCCATTAGTGTTGTTACTATTGATCGCCACCGCAGGCCGCGTCTATCTGAATGACGCTTTATGTGGGTATCTAAGCAAAAAGGGCAGGTTTGTCGTTACTGCCATGTCTACACTTATTTATAGTTATACCACATGTTTTCCGCGCTTAGTCTCTCAATTGGGCCATTTCTGTCTACACTTATATGGTAAATCGTTTACAGCGGTCACTTACCTCGCTGAAGCCGGATTGCTTGGTAGTGCCTTTGCTGTAGATGCCCTGCACCGTCTTGCAAGCCGACCCATTGCCGCCACACACACCGCACTTGTCCTCCTCTGTTTCTGAACCGACGATCCAATCACAACCGACTCTGTAGCATACGCCTGTGAAAATACACCAAATTTTTGTAAAGCTGCTAAGTGTCGCAAAGCAGGTACCTACCTATGACTGTACCTAATGGAATCTGACGATTTTTTATAGGTCTGTATAGTTGTTTATTTTCGACACTGTTGGGCTAGTATAGGTTTTATAGCGTCACCGTTGAGCACGTTTGAGCGATCAAGGAATTAAATCGGTTCAGCGCCCTAATTGCTGTTTAGGGACGCTTTTACATAAGACTCAAGGTAAATAGATTCTAGGGCAAGATCGGCTGGAAAAAAATATTGTCTCTAAAGGATGATAGTAATTCCGAAAGTAAGGCTTACCTTACCTTGATGATAATATTGTCATGATCAAGATCTGTCTACCTTGGATTTGTAAGTCGCTTGTGCAGATTTTCTTGAATCTCACACAGATTGTAACTATCAGGGAACACCCAATCCGGCCGCGCAGATCAGATACATTGCACGTTTATATCCAAGAAGGTATTAAACATTTACGTAATTCTGGGTAGTACCTAAGTAATTGCGATAATGTAGTGATGTTATTACCAGCTATACACATGTCCCGTGCCCCCACGCTTTGTCTGCAGGGAGTGCCGTCAGCGACGAACCCGCCCAACATTTCCACATCGCTGCCGTCGCGCGCCACGCATTGTAACTCGCAAGGTTTGTCTGTAAAAACGTAACAACGCATTACTCAATTTTATATCTGAATCGACAAATCGATTAATCGAAATCTTCGATACAAACGTAGAAATCGTTCAATTGTTATTCAACAGTTTTATTCCTCTGAGGATATATTAATTCAGAAAACCTGTAAATCTTGTTGAAGATAACGAAGTTATCCAACTTACAAATATATAGGTATGTCGTCGGGAACCGTTTAAATAAAATTGATTCGTTAAAGCTCTTAGATTTAGAACTTTTATTGTATTTCCTGGACTTACCCTGATCGAAGTAAGGTATCCACTCAGATATAGTTTCGTTCTTATACGTCATGTTGTTATGTTTGGAGCACTGTACTTCCCGGAACGATGGCTCGTTGATAGGGCACGGGTCGGTGTTGCAGATCTTGTATCTTTAAAAGGTAACATAGATTAACATTAAAAAATAATGGCATCAGCAACCTAGAGTTTTACATCTGACTAAGAATGATCATGTTACGTGTGTTTTTAAAATTTGCTCATTAGTCAGACATAAATTCAGAATAATAATAGCGTCAGAAAAAACTGTCAAGTCTTCACTTAGCACTCTTAGCAGCACAAAGGCCTAGAATTGAAGTCGTTTTAAAACGGTGCAACCGAAATTCAAATCACTTGTTAATTACTCACCGGCTTCTATCACCAATACAGTAGTTGCCATTGTCGTGAGGTTCTGGGTTGTTGCACTCGCGCGACTGCGTAGAGACGCCGGCGCCACACGTTCGAGAACATTCGCTCCACTCCGACCACTGGCCCCAACCGCCATCACGCGGCACGGGAGACGGCGTGCGGGGAACACAGGTTTGGTTCTGACACCACTATAAAAGACAATAACTTGTTTAGGCGCTGAAGAAAAGAACTGGGGAAAAAACATGGAAGTGCATCGGGAAAAAAATTCTCTGAAATGTGAGGAAAAACTTTGATTCAATCAATGTTTCGTCTACGAGGTCGCCCAGACCGTCCACAACGTGGGTTAACTAAATTGAGACTAGGCACTCACGTAGGTATCATAGGTACCTAGTTACCTACCTACTATTTCTGTTTCAGACTAACATAGGTTTACTTTTAATTCCATTGTAAAATCCCATGAAATAAGAGCAAAAACCCACATGTTAGAATGGCTGTCAGTACAAAAAGTTGAATGAGTTTCCTGCATATCTCACCATATCTGGTCCACAAGTGGTTCCGGGCGCGGCGGGGCGCAGCATCGTCTTGCACGTGTTGTTCACTTGGCACCACAGATGTTCACACAACTCTGTTGGCTTAGCACACACGATGGCTTCGGCCCCGAACTGCAAGTGGCACTGACTCGCTGCATCGAACGTTACACCTGAACAAGAACATCAGTTTAATACATAAATTAACGTGTTGAGTCTTGAGCATGTTTAGATGGCAATCAGACTTACCGGCTGGAACTTCGGGGTACACATACAGCGGCTCTTGGGAAGGTCGATCGCTTAGGCACTCGCCCAAACCCGCACTAAAAAAAGTTTCCAAAATTAATATAACATTTATTTTTGCATGCATTGTTCCACATAAATTCCTAACACCTGGTTTGTGCAGTTCATCTTCAAGAATATTGGCAAGAATCCGATACCTATAATTTATATATATGAGATACCTACCATAATTAACTGCCTACATAACACTGAAAATCTTACTAAATTCTTTTGAGCAGAAGCTATAAGTACCTAGGCAAACAAACGTCCCCCGTATTGTTAAATGTAGAGATGTATAAAGTCGTTCAAAGTTACTCAGCGTTAAATTCATTCCAGCTGGATTAGGAAATAGTCGACCATAAAATTTTAGCACAAAACGTTTTCTAGGTAGCCGAGCAAATAACAGCTGAAGCAGAACTGGCCGCGCCTACTGGATCCATTTCAGCACATTTCGCACAATTACGAGCGCGTTTACACACTTTACAATGATTTGTGCGTACTGTTAGGATGGTGGCCTATGGGACGTGGCGACGTGGGTCCTTATTACATATTTATGAAAGAAACACTTTGTTTCACTGCACAACATTTGGACATTATCATAGATAGCAGTCGGTAAAAATTTTGAAGAGTTACATAAAAGGCAGTTTTATCACTTTTAAATCCATAAATAGGTAGGTAGTATAAAACAAAATCGCTTTTCGTGCCTGTCTGTTTGTCCGCTAAGTTCTACTAAACTACACAATCGATTTTAATGCGGTTTTCACCACCATATAGACATTTTTTCCGGAAGATTTGTGTAGGTAGGTACCTAATACGTTAATATTTAACTTAGATGTAGCTCAGACAGCACAGAAATCACGATGTTTTGACATGTCGACATTGTCGACACATCAGTAGATTGCAGCCGTGCGAAGCAGGGACCGTCGCTGGGTGAACATCAAGTAGGTAAGTATCTAATCTTTAGTAAAATTGTGTATACAGTGCGTATGATACGTATAGCCATACGGCTCTATAAACCACGCCGGTTTCACAACTACTCGGTCTTTGGAAGACGCAGACGTGCCATAAACATGTCACATTCAGAACCATCATTTTTTAACAGCCTCCGTTTATATTTCTATTCATCACAGAATACTTTAAATTTAATTCGTTATAGAAGCGCCTTAATTCGATGCTTTATGATGATTAGCCTGTTTGATGATGACAAATAAGTTGGGCGCGTGTGTGGAATGGGTATAAAATACTGATAGATTCTGTTGCGACATTTAATAATTATTTTTTTGAGATCGCACATAACGACATCCGGTATTAGGTTTCGTTGGCAGGTCTTTATTTATTATGTGTGCGTAGGATTTCTACTTTCAATTTTATTGGCAGTATAAACCATTTTATGTAGTTGCTAGTAATGTCAGTATTATGTAAAGAGGAGTCACTTTCATGTGCAAATGATGTCGCAATTATATTAATTAGTTATTGTGACCACTCCGTTAATGCAATAGATTAACAGAGTGGTCCCAATAACTTCAAAAATCATCAATGAAAACGCTGCGGAAGAGGCTTGGCCATTCAGTAAATGAGGTTGATACTTGTAAGCACACAATATTATAGCGTAGGTATGCAGCGCACGTGTTATAATCGGCCGCCAAATATTATTGAGTAAAGTAAAATATATAAAATTTAAAAGGTTTTCGCAATTTAAGCTAAAGACGAGTCAAAGATTTATAAAAAAGGTATTTAAGTTAATGGTGATACGAAACTCGTTAGCTTAGCTACAATAAATAAAACTAGTAAATGTTCGATAATTGTAACAGATTCGATGGTAATTAACCGACTAGTTGCTCCGGTTATTTAATCAAAATTTATTATTTTTGATTAATTTATTAACTATACTATACGCTTCACAAATTGGTTACAGACAATGTCTGGGAACAGATAAACTTTAGAGATAAATATCGTGTTTTAAAATTAAATTAAAATTCGTTTTTGCTAATCGGTTATAATGTAATCAGGTCTTCACTTACTCCAAAAAGTTGGTTACATCACGTTTGCTACACCTTGACCAGGCCACCTGAACCGTGTCTGCCTCGAAGATCGGTGTCATGATGTGCAGTGTCGATCCTTCACGGCGATGGCAGCCTATCTTCTCAGTGTCGTGGTATAATCCGAAGCTATGAACAAAATAACAAAAAAAAATATTAATAAATTCAAGCTGAACATTTTTTTCTATTTTTTTTAATGAAAAATGTGTTTAAAATATTATTCTAGTTGTTGCCTGCGACTGCGCACACAAACTTCAACCCGCTTCACTTGTTCAGGGGTTGAGTGTTCAAAAATCCTTTGATAGTGCACTTTTACACTTTTTAAGAGTAAGGCCTCTTATATCTTCCCATATTTCTATTTGCAGTGGTTGAGGTGGTGCATTATCAGCTGTCTGTCAGTCAGTCACAGAACCGTTTCATATGTATAGATTTTTGTTTACTATCATATCATAGTTCATACGGTAAAGTCGTCCTAGAATAGGCTCATTAAGTTCTTCAAGAAGTGCCCACTTAGATTGTCGGTGGTTGGTATCTCTTACAGTTTTGCATAGTCCGTTAGTTTTAAAAGCGTGAGCGGTATCTACAGTCAATTTGCATTTTACTAAGGAGAAGATACTGAATGAATAGTCGAAACACGATACTCTTAAATATTCTGAAAACTAATATTAAGTATAAATGTTAAAGTTACCTAACAAAAATATTTAAAAACATTATTAACGTAAGACCGGTGGTTTATGGACATTTTGACATTCGACGAGTAGATATTTTTGGTAGGTAGGTATAATTTAAATAAAATATTACATTTTTAAATGTTTGGACCGAAGCTGTCAATTACTGTTTAATTATGCAAATAATAATAGCGTAGAACCGTATAAAATTAATAAATCGTGATAATTAAACCACAAAATATTGCACCACTCATCATTAGGCATACAGCCATTGATATTTTTATGAATTTAATAGTTATTGTCGATACAGCCCAGATGTATCATATTCTATGCATTATAATCATTCATGAGGCATTATTAATGCAACGATAATGACGTTTATCGGCAGTGTAGCAACCTGTTAATCTTAATAGCTCTATTAGCAACGCTCGTAATCGTTATCTTATTGCATGAACGGTGGCGCTACTGTAGAGGCACGATCACAACGGCTGATCGTACAGTCATTATTATGATGCAGGCATTAAATATATCGTCCCCGTAGAGAGAAAAGTCATTAAGTCAAAAATTGTGTTTTGAGATAATGAGACTTAAAGTTTATAACTTAACTCTCATTATCTCAAAACACGATTTTTCGACTTAATGACTTTTCGCTCTACGATATATACGTATAACTATAATGACATGTGTCACGGATGTGAGATTCGACTAATTCCGCGACACAAATGTCATAGTAGGTGGTGCGTGATAGGCCCCTAAAGGCGTGTACGAAAGAACGAACAAAACACGGTGAACACGAACATCGAGCATGGAACATTTGGTTAGTACGTGTGGACGTAAATTAGCAAAACGAACACGAACACAGTTCGACTTGTGTTCGCGCTCAACCGCTCCGCTCTCTTGAGTCGCCGTTGGAAGTGGTCGACCGTGAATTCCTCCGAACACTGTCCATACAGAACATCGAAATTGGATCGCCGCGAACATTTTTGTCAAACACAGTGTTCGTTATTTATTAGCACATGCGAACAAAGTGTTCGATATTCGTGGTTACCATGTTCGAGTTCAATCGCGCGTACACGGCTTAATGATTTGAAACGCACATCACAAGGAAAGTATCAACCTCATTGTGATTCCCGCCTGACAGAAATATCATCTGGAACCTAAATATTTTTATCTATCTCTTTTCTAGGCAATAAGTGTGTCTGCACTCGGCCTACTTATTTCACGAATTTTACTTGCTATTATTTCCCTGTACAAAGTCGACAAAAAATTTCGTTGTTCGTTTATTTTTTCTTCTATATCAAAAAGACTTCGCAGAAAAGTATTTTTCAGTTTATTTAATTAAGCATGCGTATTAAGTCTTGGAAAAACGGAAACAGTTAATTGTTATTGCTGTCAACAGGTTCACTGAAAGTCCTCAGGTTAACGGTTCCAAGTCAAAAGTTATCTCCCTCGTTATAAATAATGTTGTATAATTATCATGACGTATACCTACTTGTTAAAGACGAGTAGACGTGCGATAATAAATTATAATAATTATTAATCTATTAGGTATAGGTATCTAGTTTATTCCTGGAACCTGATTGTAAACACAGTTAAGTATCGTTATTAACTAGGTATACCTCTATGAGATTAAAAAATGTTAAATAAAAAACTAAAAAATCCGACTGCTGAAAAATAATAAAAACAAGACGACATTGCAGTCGGGACCCGCTCTTTTCGGATAATAGTCCTATTATGGGTCCCGACTGCAATATCGTCTTGTTTTTATTATATTTCAGCAGTCGGGTTTTTAAATTTTTTATTTAACAATTAATTTTTTTCAGCAGTCGGGTTTTAATTTTTTTAATTAGGTACCAATTATTATTTTTATTTTTTTAGTTGTTAATGTAAATTATATTTATTTATATGTATATGTTTACGTAATTGTCTTTTCGAGCCTTTCATTTTCTTTTTTTTTTAAGACGTAATATGGCGCCAAAAATCGGCCATATTTTTTTTTATAATTTTGATATATCCAGTGTCATTCTCACAATTAAGACAAATTTAAGGACACCTCTTAAGCTAAAATTCATCAAGCCGTTTAGGCTACAGAGCATTCCAAAGAAATATACATATATGGTAGAGGTACACTCGAAAAACATAACCCTCTAAAAAATGTGTTTGTTTAATCTGCTGTGGTGCGACGAAATCGCATCGTTAACTTGTACGATCGTTAGTCAATTAGGACGACGCCTAAGGGCCTGATGAACAACACGAACACGCACGCCCGAGAGTCATCAGTGGGCTGATGACTCTCGGGCGTGCGTGTTCGTGTTCTTCTGACGTCGACGCTGCTAGTCAAACGTAAGAGGAACGTGCACGCCCGAAAGTCGCCAGTGAGATCGGACCACCAAAAACACAGTTTTTCCTCCGTGCACCCGCATCTGCTGCAGTTTTAAATCTCTTTGAATACGTCTCTTATGAGCACATCGGACATAGGGATAGGACATCTATCGAAAACTAGGTCACAAAACAAAACAACTCAACTCAACAGTCAAAACACTCATCACTAATAGATAACCGCAGCGCTTCAGTACAGGAAATCACTTTTAGGGCTCCATTTTAAATCGTGTGTTGTACCTACCTACAATGCATTTTATAATGCCAAGCGCGCTTACCACAAGCCGTTAGCGAGCTGTAGGCTAATCTATATTGATACCTATTATAAATTTTATTGTACAAGAAACGACTAAAAGCCCTAATTTAAATGACAAGTTATGTGACTCAGACTGCAACTCCACGTACGGCAGAGGTCGTGAGTTCGTGTCCCGCCCGTATCAGTTGTTTTTAAATGTCTTATATGTATATTTAATAACAATAAGATAAGCTTAACATGGCTTTAGCATGTTTACAATCCATAAAAATATCAGTAATTAAGTAAGTATTTTTTCATTATTATTATAGAATACATGTAATATGATAAATAACCAGAGTTTTCTGATACCTAGGCTGTTTTCGCCTGTATTAGTCTCCTACTTAACTATTCTCCATTATTCGTCTCAACAAATGATTGTGGGCGCCTGTTGCCATGGTTACAGCATGCGCAATACGCCGCAGCTTAGTTACGTATCATTTCAACTAAAGTTGTTTCAACTATGGTCGAAATAACTACGGTTGATTCACCTACTGTTTAAATTACCTAAAGGTCGTTTCACATAAGTTTGTAATGACTAATGAACGAAATACCTATAGGACAATTCACCTAAGGTTGATTGAACTAACGGACGATTCACCTACTAATGATTTATCTGTGGCCAATATTTGTAGCCATAAAAGTGACAGTGACAGAAACGAATCGCTACAAAACCGACTCCACGTAGTCTTGTCTGCCCTACCCCTAGAGTGTAATTTAAGCTCGCGTGGGACGCCGGAGCCTTGCAGCGCCGGAGCCGTAACGTGACAGAAACCATGCCTGCTGCATGTTACATGTTCGTTTACATGCTACATGCTTGCTTGCATGCCATTGTAGGCGAGGTATTTCGAACATTAATCGTTCCTTAGTAATTGATTTTAGTTGAGTCAACCGATATGCGATAATGAACATAGGTGAATCAACCGTAGTTATTCCGACCATAATTGAAACAACTTTAGTTGAAATGATATGTAATCCGCAGCTTACCTACTCCAGAAGTTCAGAGACTACACAATGCCCCACATTGTAAACTCTGAATCGAAATATTATAATTATGTTTTCCTAGCGACAGTTACAGGAAGCGATGGGATAGTCTATTCGTAGCCGAGACGCGGCACGACCAGACATATAAAACAGTGGGTCAGTCAGTCAGTCGTCGTGATATTTGGCACTGGATCCCATCATTATTATCTATGTTGTGTCTTCGTAACGCCACCTGTGAGCCTGTGCCGAGACAGCGCGTTATACGTTTAGAATTTATCACGAATATGTATGAAAAATATACTGGCACACGTCCAAAATCGAACCAATTGACGATTTGCGTTTGTTCGACAGCACCAAACCATCAAAGATAGGGTTTTTAATTCATCGCTTGTAAATGCAATTTGCAAAAAATCTGATTACGAGACCTTGGATTCCAAATCAATATTTAAATTTCGTATAAATCTGTAGAGATTGAATAAATTAAAACGGATCTATCATGTGTTAAAATATCAATTTAATTGCTTCTCTTCGCCAAATCGCCATACCAATTGAAACTCCGGAAGTGTCGGCACGCGAGGTTACAAACTTGTTAATTCGGTATTTTGGTAGGAGGAAAAATATCGTCGCAATTAATTTTATCAAGATGCGCCGCGACGGGTTTCATTTAAAAAAATGTTACAACTAATGTTAATATTAATGTGTATTTGTTAAAATAAAGCCACATTGCATTACAATCCGAGTGTAGCGATCGTGTTGTTGCACACTACATGGTCGCAAATGTCAAGAGTCGCGTCTCGCGACCCGTATCCAAGTATGTCGCCTGGAAATTGTTTAATTTATTATTAGAGCCCTTATTCTTTATTCAAGATAACGCCATGAAAAAATAATGAACTTGTGTGGGCCGATAGTGCGGCGTCAATGCACCGGGTGCATTGTACGCGGCGAATGATGCATTCATGTCTACAAGAAGGTCAATGGCTGAGTCGCGCTGTTTGCACATTACATAACCTGTGTTTGTATTATGATTGTGGGCGTTGTCTAATGCCAGTGACAACGCCTTGTTTGTACTAAAATAATATAAACGAACCAACGGACTCTGAATCTTCAGATGCAATGCATCTAAGAGTTTCATAATTTCCATCTTGAAAGCAACGTCCTTGCGGTAATCTCGGCTCAGAAACATGACTCAGTGCCGATACGAAGCACTCGGCAACCGTTGCCAAATAAAAGTAGCACTTATTTGCAAAATAATACTAACATTATTACGCATACTTGTTTTAAAATAATTTTAAAATATACATAAGAGCGCGCCCGGGAATCAGATGATACGTTTGTACTGAATGATTGTTTATTTTTGAAATAAGTCCAGCGTTTGATGTGGTATTATGAAACGACGACACGCGGTGTATCTAAATAGCGCGATTAACTATTATTAACGTATACATAATACTTATTGACATAAAGTTTAATACGTACAAACCTGAAATAATATCTGCAGACGACTTTTTCTTTAGACTACTGTAACCAGAGCCACGAAGATACGTAAAAAAATAAGATACGTAAGAACTATCTGACTGCTACGTAGGTACCTCACATAAACTTTTTTCAGTAAATATACATGGTTATTGGTAAAACATTAATAACATTGCAGGACTGTATTAAATTAATAACATCAGAAACAACTTTTGTTGTATGATTTTTTACAAACATAATTGGTACATTTACCAAAAAACCGGCCAAGTGCGTGTTGGGCCACGCACAGTGTAGGGTTCCGTAGTAGCAACAAGCAACTACTTCATCTTAGTCACTTTAAAGGATTAATGCTAAGGATTTTGTATTTGGTACAAAATTATCCAACACCCAAGTTCAACGACTATTACTGCTAAGCTAATAAAGTTATGTTAACCGCTATAGTTTTCCTTTAAAGTTTATGAAATGCACTATCATCGTGCATTTTTCCAGATTTTTCAAGCCAGCAGTTTAGCGTTTAGAGGGGGGGGGATTCTTGAACAAATAAAAAAAATCTGTTGTTCCATACATTTTGTAGAGTTATGTGAACATAAATGTGAGGAGCAGCAGATATTTTTTTCACGATTTCAGGGTTGGTCCCATTCCCATAGTAAATGTTGTTCATAATGATGAGTACAATGACTCCTTTAAATATTTCCACTGTCTAACCTGCTACCCTGTATAGAGATAACTACGCTATGTATGTCTCCCGTGCGCTGTCATTCATAATAATATATAATCGAAGTAGGTAAGTTCTTAGGCTGTGTCCCCAATAGGCAAACTGTGCGCGGCAGACTGAGTTTGCGGCGTATCGGTTTAGTACGCCCTTCCATATATGTATTTGAAATGGAGTGTCCACAGTTTGCGAGAATTCAAAGACTCGCCGCCTGACGCTCGCCGTGAACGGACGTGTCGCTCCGCGCTCACTGTTTACGACGCTGTCAAGCCGCCCTTCTCGTCACGCTCGCTCGTGACGTCATCGTAGTCACCCGACTACAACCATTTAATCAAAAGCTGCCTTTTTCAAGGCGGTGGCTGATTACTGTTTCTTTACCCGCGTTGTGTAGCTTCACCTAGGCCCCCTCAGGGCAAAAACCACAGTTTCGTGGTCCTCGGTGGAAACCTTACGGTGCCAACGAAACCGAGTGGGGTGTTGCCCCAATCACACCCGCCGAGCCCCTTCAGGGTGAGGCAGTCAATTGGAGTCGGGAGCTAGACCACCGGCCTTGGGGGGTCTCCTAGTCGGTCCTAGTCTCTGGTTTCGTTCACAGCTACACACCTAGTGTCGTTAGGGTGTTGTCTAACACCCTTAGCGCTAGACTGGTCAGGGCCCCGTTCGCACAATAAGACTGGCGACGGGTTACAAGCTTAGGGCTCACCATAGGTACTCACCTCCCTGTCTACACCCGACAGGGAGGGTTACACATCCCCGGGCCCATCCACCCGGGGAGTTAGGTATTTAGGGTTCTTAGGACTCCTACGGGAGTAATGTTAGGTTCCCCTCAGTAGTTTTAGCAATTTTTCTAAGATGGAGAGCGCCGATCTAGCGCTCTCCATTTTAAGAGAGATCATAGCCGAATTCCCGGCAGTTAGAGCGAAGTATGGGCCCATGCTAGCCCGCTCCATCGGTCCAGTAACACTGGATGCCCCGGAATCCCCCGATCCTCCATTTAGCCCCGCTTTTAGTTCCGGGCCCGCGAGCCCAGTCCTCCCTAGCAACGAAGGAGAGGTAGCCTCCACCGAGGCACTTTCCTTTGAAGTAGGATTGTTGACGCCTCTATTGTCCGAAAAGACAATAGAAGCGACAACAATGGTCGTTTCTAACGAAACGCAACCGCGCCCCGTACCTGCGATTCCGGAAATCGCTCCCTTTGTCTCCAACAATCCCATTGTTGAAGCAAATTCCGCCGAAACCGGCACACCTGCGCAATCCCTTGTGCAGACCGCCGAAGCCATGGACACCTCCCCTGTGTCCGATTCTGATAGCGAGCCCTCTCTCAGTGACTCGAACCCCTCCTCTTCCGAGGAAGAGGGATTCCAAGTGGTAACCCACGGGAAGAGAAAGAGGGCTACCCCTCCCTCCTCTAAGGCTTCTAAAGCCAAGAAAACAGACGCTCCCCGCGCTCCCACCCCACTCCCGTCGGCCGCTTCCCAGGCCAGCCGCCCTTCCAGCCCTAAGGCTAACGCCGCTCCTGCAGCGTCCTCCAAAAAGGAGCGCCCTCCCCCACCCTTATATATTCATGATAAGGGAAAATGGACCGATGTGTCCAAAATGTGTAGTAGCCGCTCAATTGGCTACACAAAGGCCGTAGCTACCCAGCTGGGTATTAAGGTCCAAGTCCCCACGTCCGATGATTACCGATCATTGGTAAAACTCTTGAAAGGAGTTCAAATATCCTTTCACACCTACTCCCTTCCGGAGGAAAAACAAGTTCGCGTGGTTATTAAGCGCATCCCCAAGGAGTTTGACTCCGAGTCAATACTTAGCGACCTTCAGTCGCAAGGTATTCCCGTTGCGGAAGTACACCGCATGCACCGTGGAGGGCCTGAACGTCAGGCCTTCGATATGGTACTTGTGGTGTGCGACCCCGTTGAAGGCCACCACCCCATCTTCAATGTCAAATCTGTATGCCACCTATCAGGCATATCGATTGAGAAACCATATAAAAACGGTGTAGTCACGCAGTGCCACAACTGCCAATTTTACGGTCACTCGCAGAGGAACTGCTTTGCGAAGCCCAGGTGCGTCAAGTGCCTGGGTGACCACGGCACTTCTCAGTGCGAACGCCCCAAAGACCGCACTCTTTGCGGCCCTCTTGGCCCACCCAGCTGCGTGCTCTGCGGCGAATCCGGGCACCCGGCTAATTACCGTGGTTGCCCCAAAGCCCCCAAATCCTCCCGCAAATCGGCCAAGCGCAATAACGCCCGCCGAAAGAGGGAGAGCCCCACTGTCCCGATTCCCTCGGCACAGTTACCCAATAGGCTCAGTCCACAGAGACCCTCTCCGTGGAACCAGCTCAACCACCAGCAAGCCTTCCCGGCTTTGCAGGTGGCCCCCTTAACTCCAACCCCTATCCCCGCGCCGATAGTCCCCCCCATCGCCGCGTCACCCCCTGCGACCGCTCAAGTAGCACCCGTCACCACCGAACCCGCGTCCGCCCCCAAACCCGCGTCCGCTCCCAAAACTGCGCCCGCTCCCAAACCCGCGTCCGCTCCCAAACCCGCGTCCGCTCCCAAACCCGCGTCCGCTCCCAAGCCCGCGCTTGCCCCCGCAACCGTGCCAGCCGCCGCCGCGTACCCCGCCCCCATTACCCGCCCCGCTTGCAACGTCTCAGACGTCATGTCGGTGGCTAGTCCCATAATCAAGCTGACGTCGGTGTACATGAGCCCCAGGGCATGTGAAATGTCGCAAGCCATACGCGCCAACGAAGGCAACCCTTTTGCACTTTCGCAAATATGGGAAAGCTACCAGGACGTCATAGTCGCCCTGCAAAACCTCAGATTCAACCCTTAGTATGGATAGTACAAAAGAAAGGTGCAGAGTCAAACCCCGATCCCTTAATTTAGGCTTCTTTAATGCCAACGGTATTAGAAATCAACGCGATGAGATCGCCACCTTCCTCCGCGACCATCAAATTGATATATTCCTCGTACAGGAGACCTTCCTAAAGCCCAGCACGCGTAACCCGTCAATTGCCAACTACCAAGTTGTACGCAATGACAGGATTCGCTGCCACAAGGGCGGAACTCTCATCTACCACAAAAGGTCACTGTACTGCATACCTATGGATCCCCCACCTCTTTTGCAGCTAGAGGTCTCAATCTGTCGACTAGGCATGACAGGACATCAACCGATCACTTTAGTATCGGCCTACCTCCCTCCCTCTTCCTCCGATAACAACGATCTTAAAAAAGATCTTGAAACACTTCTTGGCTTGAGTAGCTCCGTTATCATAGCGGGCGACTTCAACGCCAAACATATCGCCTGGAATAGCCACTCGAATAACACGAGAGGCAAGCTCTTACACCTTATGTGTGGCCAACTCCACTTCGACATCATCGCTCCGATGAATCCCACCCATTTCCCTCCCAACCCAGACCACCGTCCTGACGTCCTCGACATAGCGCTTCTTAAGAACGTGAACCTCGGTTTGCGCTCTATTGAGACGCTACAAGAGCTCGATTCGGACCATAGACCAGTTGTCATGGTTCTAGGCCCTCTCACGGGTCCTAGAGATCCCGATCTTACCAAGACCGTTACGGACTGGGGGAATCTGAGCGAAGGCTTAAAATCCACCCGGTCCGTACACTTGGACTCTATCCCCGACGCTATTAACACAGTCGACGAAACGCAGGCGGCGGCCTTCTCGATCGGCAGTCACGTACAGTCCATCTTGGACGACTCTTCGAGGCAGGTTCCAGCGATGGACGACCATCGCTGGAGGCTGCCCGATGATGTGCGTGCTCTGCTGACCGAGAAGAACGCGGCCATCCGTGCGTATGACGCTTTTCCCTGTGAAGCGAACCGTGCTCATATGCGCTATTTACAGAGATCTGTAAAGAAACGCATAACTGAAGTGCGGGGAGCCCGCTGGGACAAGATGTTGAGCGAACTCGAACCGACCCATAAGGCTTTTTGGCACTTGCAGAGGAAGTTAAAATCCGAACAGGTGACCTCCATGCCCCCCCTAGTACGTCCCGACAAGTCGATCGCCTTCGACGACGAAGACAAAGCTGAATGCCTAGCCGACAGTCTTGAAGCCCAATGCACGCCTAGTACGCTACCAGTAGACCAAGCCCACCTTTCCCGGGTAGACGCTGAAGTCGAACGTAGAGCTACGCTCCCTCCCGTAGACGACCCCGATAATCCCCTGCCCCCCATCACCCCTGATGAAGTGCAGGATCTCATTAAGGGGCTTAACCCCAAAAAAGCCCCTGGCTCCGACGGCATCACCAACAAAGTGATTAAATTATTCCCCGCCCACCTCATACTGCTAATGACCGCCATCTTCAATGGTGCATTAAGCAATAACATATTTCCACAAGCGTGGAAAGACGTCATAGTTATAGGCATCCATAAACCCGGTAAGCCCAAATCCGAACCCTCTAGCTATCGCCCCATTAGCCTCCTCAAGGTTTTCGGGAAGATCTACGAGAGGCTAATTTACAAAAGACTCAAGGATTACGTAGAATCCAAGAGTCTCCTTCCTGACGAGCAGTTTGGGTTTCGACCCAGACACTCTTGTATTCACCAAGTCCACCGTATTGTTGAACATGTAAGCCACGGCTTCACATATGGAACGATGACGGGCATAGTATTTTTCGATGTGGCAAAAGCCTTCGACAAAGTCTGGCACAACGGCTTATTGTACAAGCTGTACGAACTCGGAGTGCCAGATCGTCTCGTGCACATCATCCGAGACTTTTTGTCGAATCGCACCTTCCGCTATCGCATCGAGGGAGGCGCTCTCTCCTCCCCTCATCCCATAAAAGCCGGAGTCCCTCAAGGCTCTGTGCTGTCCCCCCTCCTGTTCACGCTGTACACAAGCGACATTCCCAAAAAGGGAAAGGCCCAGTTGGCTTTATTTGCTGACGACACGGCCATCTATTACTCAGGCATCAGCCCCAATAGCATAGCTCGAAATCTACAGACCGCGGTCAACGCCCTAGGTGATTGGTTTCGGAAATGGAGAATCGAAGTAAACCCCGATAAGAGCCAGGCGGTTTTGTTTTCCAAACCGCGCACTCCTCCTGATAACCCCTCCCCGATCACCATGTTCGGCAAGCCGATCCCTTGGGATAAGCAAGCCAAATACCTGGGCATCATCCTCGATAGGAGATTGAACTTTATCGAGCACATAAGGACGGTCCGCTCTCGCGCCGCCTTCGCTCTCGGTCGCCTCCACTCCATCCTAAATGCACGTAGCAAGTTGGCACTTAAATACAAAGTGCGCATTTACGTGACTTGCATACGCCCTATCATGACCTATGCTGGCGCTGTGTTCGCACACGTCAAGGCATCTCGAATCCATAGGATGCAAATCATTCAAAACAGGTTCATGCGAAAGGCCACGGGAGCTCCCTGGTACGTTCGTAATGATCGCCTGCACTTAGACTTAAAACTGCCCACCATCCAACAGTGCTTGAAACGCGCCTCCAAGCGCTTCTTTGACTCTGCCCCGAACCACCCGAATCCTCTGGTGGTATCGGCCGCCCGATACACCCCCTCTCAGATTAGCAAAATTCGCCGCCCGAGGCATGCTTTAAATACTCCCGATGATGCTATCACCTTACTGCAAGAGAGCAGCAGGGAGACCAGCACTCTGCGTAGGTACAAACACAGACCGGCGCCATTCCGACCTCGCCGACGAGGCCCGTCGCGACGTCCCCATCATGACCCGAGTCCGCCGCCGCGTATGACTCAGTCCCCTAACCGACCCTTGCTCGAGCCAGCCCGCGCTGAGCCTGTAGATTTAAATATGCCCCTAAATCATATTAATCCGATCCAGCTAGTAGCCCCTCCCTCTAGTTGTCCTCCCCCCAGCGACGCCCTAAGCCGAGGTCCGTACCCCAGTAGGGGGTGCCCTTAGCGTGTGGTCGCTTAGTTTGTAGTTTTTTTTATTTAGTTTTTAAGCCTGGCTGGAGGCATTTGTAAGTCCTCACCAGATGACCGGTTAAGCAGTGACGGCTGTTAGAAGCCAACTGCGAGAGGCCCTTCAAAAAAAAAAAAAAAAAAAAATGTCCACAGTTTGCTAGTTTGCGCTAACAGTCTGCAAACTGTTAGCGCAATTCAGTCGGCCGCCGCTCACAGTTTGCCTATTGGGGACACAGCCTTACAGTACGAGTTTCCACGCTTTCTACGCAAAAACCAGTTAAGTCATACGAGTATTTTTGATTTTGTATGAAAGTAAAATCTGATGAATTATTAAAAGTCATAGAACAAAAGTTGTTGTAGGTATATGATGTTAGTAATATAGTCCTGAGAGGTTGTTAGTGTTTTACCAATAATCCTACATGTTTTGCCTAAGCAAGTAGGACTCATATAAAACTTTGAGCGGCTGAAGCGCTCACGAGCGAGTAATCATTGTAGCGATGTTAGTGTAACCCATTTATCTAAGACCGATATGAACTGCACTGCAAACTAATCACGTCATTTGCGTGTACATCGCGGTCAATATTTACAATATTAACACTGTTTATGCTGGAACAGTAATGGGTTATAAAAATTGTTTTGAGTACAAATCTTGAGTGATGAGAGTACCTATAGATAAATCACAATAAAACTGTGCGACGTAAACTTACGGAAGATATGAGGATTTATTGGTGCCTATTAGTATTTTATGAGTCTCTGGTACTGTGCATCGATTCAGTAGGGACTACTACAGATATATGATAATTTCACGCTGTTAACATAAATCTTTCTTATGGTTTGAATATTTTTTCATATCTAATCCGACATTATATTCTTTATGGCATATAAAACGTTCAGTAGATCCATGGCGAATTTATGAAGAACTGAAGACATCTATTTCGGGTGTGCGGCTATCCAATCGTAGTGGTAACTACTCTAGCCGTACATTACGTGTTATGTAAGCCGTCTGTTTACATCGAGGTTAATATTTCTAGTTCAATAGTACGATGGTAGGTGAGTCATCTAATCGAAAAGATTTTCAGGAAATTAATCACATTGTAATCTATAAATAAGTTGTATTTGTAATTCAAGGGCATAACCAATGCTTTTATTCAATGCTACGTTAAAAGACTGCCTTCGTGCCTTCGGACAACTTTAGATGACGGGTTTTGAAATATCCGTACAGATCTCTGGATGCTGTTTATCAGTAACCATTTATCGTAATTTTATAGTCGGAATACTAGATTAAACACCGAATTATATATAACATGTGGTGGTAAATAAGCTTAATATAATCTAAGTTTGGAATTTATTTAACGCTAAACAATCTTTACTAGAGTAACGGTCGGTTGCAGAAAGATAATTACATTTTAAAGGAGGCATTAACCATACAATTTCTATCGTTAAAGTCACCTTTAAAACTTAATGGCCTTTTCTGCAACTCAGCGTAAGGGCTAGTTGCGCAGTCTTTGGATTGGCACTATCTATTAGTTTAACTCAAAATGGAACAGAATTTGTATGAAATTATCTGCCAAATAAGTTAACGGCGTTCTAGAGGTGTGGAGAAACAGGAGACACAATATTAGTTGTTGTTATTTTTAAATAGAACAAAGGACGTTGGTAGTTTTGGGCTTGATATGGTACAGTAATAAAAGCTTAACCAAAAATAAAAAAATATTTTAAATGTTCTTTACCTAATTTATCTTACAGATTAAGAATTGGAATCAAAAATCGAAATAAATAAGAAATAAAATGATTATGCCGTTGACATTTTGAAAAAACCAATAAAACAAAAACGGGTGCATGCTGGCTGGCAGAATATCATGTCGGCAGCAACTAAAACCTTTGAATTGAGAACTCATTCGTCGGGCTGTACATCATTGGATCATTCACACCATACTTAACCTCACTGTCACAAATACGAAGATTTCTCTTTAAGCCAATTACGTACAAAAACAAATAAAAAATGAATTTAAATACTCTTGAAATTCTCGATCACACCAAACTATCCTTAAATCTGCATTCCCAGTACATCAAGAGTCAAGACATTGCATTCATAGTAAGTAGGTTGCAACATTTGACGCTTCCTGTATGTTCTGCATGGTTCTGTTCTCCTAGTACTTTAGTCTCTTGCGGCGACGACAGAGAGGAGCGATATGTAGTTGATTGATGCTAAATATTTAATAATACGTAAGCTTTTTTTGCTGATTGTACAAACAATTAAGACAAAAATAAATATGGGCCGTATAAGGAATATAAAATACGAACGACGAAGCGGGAATAAAACAATTAAATTATTAAAAAATATGTTTTGGGACGAAGGAAGCATATTGTTTAGGACGAACCAGGATTTTTTATGTAGGACAAAACTCAGTGGGACAAACGAAGAATAAATCCTAATTTCATATCTGTACCGACATACACAATCTGAAGCCCAGCGTTTTATGGACGTCCGCCGTGTCCTTTAATCTCTACAAATATTTTTTTATTAAATGTCACTTTTTAATTTAATAGCTAGCACCTGCGAAATAGTGGACAGTTAGTGTAAATAAAATACGGTCCTTTGCCAAAGAAGAAAATTTTCTGGAAAAACTGCAAAACATATGCAATTACGAGTATTATGCATTCGCATACCTCCTTTTAATTAAAAATATTAGTGCACTGAAGTATTTGGTGAAGTGTCATTTACACACTACCATTATTTGTTTTCAATTATTTGTAAAAGATTGTACATAGGTAATTACGTGTAGGTACTGGTATTCCCAAGCAATTTATATTAGATAAAAGTACTTACCTACGTCTCGGTTTTTATCACAAACATATTTTTAAAGGATGTTCTATATGACTGATGTTTTAGTATTACTGAATGTGTCAACGTAATTAAATCTCCTGATAAACGATGTCTGTTTTAGTTCCTAATCTAGATCTTGGGTTTTCCGTTGCGTATAACCAGTTAGGAAAATAATGTTAGATATAATAAATACGCACTTGCGTTTATCCATTTATATGTGTCTAATTGCACAGTTATTAGCATTTTATATAATTAAGTAAACTATGTATGCGAGTCGTAAAGTGTATTCGGATCGTACATTTTATTTATTTAAATATGTGATGAATGTTGCTGCATATAGGTACCTACTCGTAAATTGCTGCGTTATTTATTACGAAGTTGGTGTTCAATTTATAAAGAGAGCCAGTCAATATACTTGTAGTTGTTTAATGTTGAAAGAGTACCTCAGATCACAGAAAAAATTTGATATACCATCATAGCAAATTAGTACGGGAACCACTGTCGCACCTTTTAGAACTGTTTGCGGTACAATTACAAGCGCTCCTTGTGAATATAAAAATCTCACAAACATTACAAATTCCGCACATCTCCCTTGTTTCTATGATCTGAGTAGAGTAGTACCCTTCCATAAAAAATAATATATGTAAATATTGTCACTTACTTGTGTCCCAGCTCGTGTGTGATGGTGTGCGCCAACATGATGCCGTTGTCCTCGTTGACGGAGCAGCTGCGGTCCGGCTTGCACATCCCGGCCACGTGCGCCACTCCCAGCGTGCTGCAACAACCGTCCCGCTTATAATCCACACACTAACTTATCATGTACAGATAATCTATTTCACGAAGTCCGTTGGGTTATGAATATTATAGGCGTGCATATATACAATGCTTTAGTGTGCGTAAGCGCGGCAGCGCTCAGTCACGATCTCGGTACACATTACACACACAACGAAAGTTAAACGGACTTCGTGAAATAGATTATCTGTACAGCTAATTACAAACAAAATACCGATACCTACCAAAACAGATACCTACAATCCTACATACCTACATATAATTAAATGGTATTTAATCATTCATTTGTCTTACTTCTAAATGTCTGACAATCGGTCTACCTTGGGATCTCCCTATGTATAGTTAGCGTTGTCCCAACCGCCACGCATCATGATTTCTCTTATTTAAATAAAAAAAAATACCTATAGCTTTTTCTTTAACAAAACCCGCGTTAATTAAGCGTATCTCATTAGTCAATATTGTTTAAGTAATATGGACATCGTAATACGAGTGAATATTCTTCATGCAAATATATGTAATAAGATTCAAATATTTGAAGGCATTAACTTGCATTAATAAATAGTTAACAAATGACTATGCAATATCTAGTGTTTAACTTATTTACCTTTAACACACAACTAAATTACGTCAAATTAAAAAGTTACGTTCAGAGTTCAGATAGGAGGGATAATTAATTGTAGAGCTTGCTAAATATTGCTTGATAATTTTCCAAAATTATGATAAGTAGACACCAGATAGCGTAGATTCAGGAAAATGTCGGAAAAATGTGGATTCAGGAATATGTTAGATCGAGCAGCATCGAACTTTAGCTGACAATCTTTATTATATTTACGTGGGTAAATCCTACCTATAATTTTAATTGGTTCAGAAAAGTTATATATTGTATCTCTAAGTCTAGCATATCTAAACCGGTGTAGAAGCATCTATTTTTTTTTTAAAACGTTGCCCCACACTAGGATTTCTCCTGTATCGTGGGTGCGTTTACAAACACAAATTTCACATACACAAACAGCCAAACCTATATGCAATGCGGGAATCAAACCCGCGACACGTTGCGCAGCAGCCAATCTCTCAGCCACTGCGACAACCGTGCGGTCAATTCAATCTATTGGATTTAAAGTTCTTATCGTTTGAAATCTTTTAAAAATACAAAATTGTATTTCACCCGATAACCACATTAGCCTAGTCAAGTACCTACCTACATTGTTTTTACGTTAAGAATAAGCTTTCTCTTTATTTTAACTATTAAAATCGACGATGTTTTTAACTTCGTTCCTCTCTCCATCGTAATAGTTTCAGACTGGTATAGAAAACTATAATCTTTTATCAAAAATATCTTTCAGAATACCTAGAATAGTTTATTCAACACCGTCTCTTTTTGTTTCATTCTGTAAAATATGCGAAATTGGAAATTATTATTACCATAATAGATACGTATTGTCAATGTAATAAATTGGGTTTCCATGACATACCTATCGTGTATCTCTTTGTCCGTCTCTGTCAATTTACAGCTAAATAACACTATTTTAAACAACATTGTTTGTCTCATTCACATTACTTAGAGTTGTTAGTAAATTATACAGGTATTTAACTGCTAATTGTACCTACTTAAATTATTGTCACGTGAAGTTATCACACGGGAAACAAGGAAATAATTATTGTTTTACATATGAATTAGTGTCTTATAAAGAATGCGAGTCGCGACTCCTAATTGCTCGCTAATTATATCTACAGGTACCTACACAGTGGGCGTTGCTTCATTAAAGCCAGCGCTAGACGGCGGCGCAGCTATCAAACTCGTGACAAAAAATACTATTGATTTACATAAAAAAGTAAAAGTTGTCATTCATTGTCATTTCCTTCCGGTTACGTGAATAAAATAAAACGATTTCAGTCTTACATTCAAAATTCGGAAAGTTTTCAAAGAAAAGTGTTTGTTGTGTAACAATAAGAATTTATGAATAGTGTTAAAAGTGAAATTCAATTTACGTTTTAATAGTTAGAAAGGGAACGCTGTCATATCTACGAGAGTCTATTTATTCTTTGATGTCGGCGTGTACGGGAATAGTCGGCTAATAATACGAGTGCGTCGCTGACTCACTCACACGGAAGCCAATGAAAAGCTTTATAAATTCCTCGTAATAAATTCAATATACTTATACACTACGTAAATGTATTTTAACATTAATATGTTTATTTATAACGGCATATCCACTTTACGATACTCGATTAATCAAAATATTTTACACATCGATATTTATTATCGAGTTGTCACGACACTAAAGTAATTGTAATTTTGGGGAAGATTTATGTGTTTGATTCATACATCCATAAAATTGACACGACACGTGTTCCCAATTTAATAATTTCACCAAAATATTTAATTGATATTTGTTTTATACATTTATATTGAAACGCGTTGATGTCTTTTGTATTGAATAGATTTAGCACTGTACAAACAAACCTTTATAATAAAATAGAACTTAAAAAAAACAATATTTTTCAAATTCTAAAATAAAATAGCAAGAACAATAAACAGTTAATATATGAGTTGCCTGCGTAGAGTGAGACTGCGTAGATTGTAAAATGTTGAACTATCCCTAATGAACGTTCAGTGCGTGCTATAAAAGTCCAATTTGAGATTCAGGTCACAGCAGTGTTGTTGGACGCTGGACTAACAACTGACCACAATTTACGCACAATTTCGATCATTAAACAATACTTACCAGTGCTAAACGTGGGTTTAATCTGGGTGAATATTGAAACACACTGCAATGAAGTTCCTCTCTCCCTGAAGGAAAAAGGTTTCGATCGAATATTTAATAAGTAAAAGTGAAAATGTATGTTGATTGGAAAGATTTGTTGGTTAGTTAATTAAACCACAGCTGACTGTATAAGGATACAATTTGGTACTACCTTATGAATACAACCCGAAGTTCCATTTTCTTTATGGATAATTAAGATTTCTTTACGCGCGCACCCCTCGCCCCGTAACTTTCGCCCCTAATTGCCTGAGTATACCCACTCGCCCCCTTGAAAATTAGATTTTCAAACTCGCCCCCAATTGTTCAGGGTGAGCAGTTTATTTAAGAATTACACAGCTTTACAGCGATAAAATTATCGATCGTTTCATCGCGGTTGTAATACAATTCACCTTATTACTTGTAATCACCTTTTAATGACGTTAAAGTATCGATTAATATTATCCTTTTACGTGGAGACTCATAAATCAAACCGCTTCGTTAATTGTTCCCTTGTTTTAAATCGAGTGTGAAATTAACGAGAAATTAAACGTCCATTGATTTGAGTGAAAATGCACTCGTACGGCTCGTACATAATATGTTGTTATAAGTATGTAGTATCACATTATTATTAAAGTCTGCATGAGTGCCAGGGTATTTTGTTTATAATAGGTACAAGATAATAAATAACAAATGTCGAAGTCTACAACAATAATATTGTACACGTCTTATTAAAAATAAATAACTGATATTATTCTTGTTTTTTAATAATTATTTTTTTAAGTGTTTTATTATTTTACTTTTGAAATATTTAAAAATGTAATTTGTCTAAATCTAAATAATAAAGAGGATAACGTTAGTCATATTTACAAATTAGCTACTGCTCTATACTTAGTTACACTACAGCCACGTGTCTGCACAATTTCCCGATAACACGACCTTCACGACCCTATTCTTTGTTAAGTCACACAAAGCTAGCGTGTAGGTGCTAAATATCTAGGTACCCTCAGATCATAGAAACAAGGAGATATTATCATATATCATAGCAAATTAGTACGGGAACAACTGATGCCACTTTTAGTACATTTTTCGACACAATTACGCGCATAATTAAGCGCTCCTTGTGAATAAAAATATCTCCCACGCAGTAAACATTCCGCACACCCTCAATCTAACACTGTTAATCGTCACTCAACACTAGCACTAAACTAAAACACTGTATTTATACCATCGATCGTGTTCGGTTCGTCGCCAGCGCGTATGTTTTTAATAAGAGCAATTTGCTCAAAATCAGGCATCAAGCTCGATAGCGCCTTGGCACATCTTCCTTGTTTCTATGATCTGAGTAGGTACCATAATGTATGCGTAACATCGCCAACGCGCCTTTCTGTCTAGCAGTTTGGGGAAGTTCGATGTTCACTCGCCAGAGGGAGCTACAATTAGGTACAAACGATATGATTCACATAGGTAGGTATTATGCAGAATGTAAAAGCAGAATTGATTAAAACAAAATGCCTATTAGCATTTATCGTGCAAAATCTGAGCGTCGAATCACTGTTGGCTAAGGCTACCAGTTATACCTACTATATAAAATACTAGTTAAAATTCTCAGTCACTAATAGATATATTCCATTTACGTATTTACTAATCATGTGATCCCAATCCCAGGGCCTCCTTTTTCACAAGCTGCGATCACTAGACCAATGAGTGGGTCACCATCGCAAGTAAAAAATGCTAATTGAACGCGAACATGACATCGGCGGCAGAGTTCGCTTCAGGCGGCATGATCAAACAAGCGGAGAAAGTCGCATTGTGAATTCATACATTTTTCGGCCACAATACCATTTTTGGTAAATAATTGCATCGAAGAGGGTCAAGATATAGTTATTTTGCATTTTTCAGACGGATTTATGTTTAGTTCGACACGTGCATTATAAATAAATAATCCATTAATTTTTTATCTCGCTTTGATGTTAAAAACATCCACCTTGAGTAATTTATTGCTTTATAGATCTAAATATGTCATAAAAAAGGCAATTTTAATAACACTCGTCAATCAATAGGTGGTCGAATCTAAAGTACGCACATTATAAGATTAGTGATCGTGTAGCGGAAGAGATAAGCGAGCGCGCAGGTCCGACCGCGCGGACACCCGAGACGGCGTGGCGTCGACACGACACAACTACGAATTAAAATTAACCGACATCATTATTTTTAACGAGCGCCCTTTGTCCAGAAGTTTGTTCAGAAATGCGACTTCGATTATGCAGATTATGCAGGAGATTAATACCTAAATAGATTAGATGATAAGTTTAAGGAAGCTTTTATGCGTAATGAGAACACCCGTCTGCTTTAACTGTAGTTAACTGAAAAATAAACTACGTTTAAATCATTCGACCCGACGAAGATGCACAGGTATTATAAAAATAGGTTTACCAGTAAGCAAATTATACAAGCTTATATTTTTTTAGAGCCCCAATTAAGATTGTAATTTAGTTAAATAAAATAATTTATGTTTGATTCGTGTGTATGAATGCGAAATCAATAATAAATAATTTTATGTGCATATTTAATAACCAATTACTAGGCTGTAGAGTAAAAAAATGTAACTTAATTATTTGCAATGTTCAACAATATTAAAAATGTTCAGTCGTTTTGTGAGAATCTACTTGATAAATAATAATTTTATAACAGCCATGGCCGATTCTTGAATAACTTTTTTTCATAACTAGTAAATACTTAACCAATTTTAATTTATTGTTTTCAAGTAATAAAAATATTAAATAACGATAAATTTCCATAATTACATTTAAATTGAAAGCACGTCGGCTCGTCAACAAAAAGGTAATAATATTCATAGTTGTTTACATATTGATGATTGCAATTTTTATGCCTGCATATTTGGTCCTGCATAATGCATGGCAGCATGCGTGGAGTCTGACCGCCCTGGGCTTGCATCGACACCGTTACGACGATTGTGTTTTGATTGCCGCCTTCTCAGAACATTCGACTACTCGTTTGTACCGTTTACCGAACGCAGCGAGCTTCCTCATTGCATTCATTACACACTGGTTTTGGACATGCGTGCTCTGGATACGAATTAATGTAGTTAACAAGCCGACGCCGCTGTCGGCTGTCGATGTCGCCTCGCTTCAACGCCGTGTAATGAACAACATCGTTTATTATGCACTTGTAGGTATACACTGAGGTGACTAAGGGTTAAAAGCGTGGGAAATATTTTGAAACTTCCGAAAGAAGTGAACATTTTCGTGAGAATAATTTTTCAAACTCCTTTTCTGGTAAGTAATCCCCAGGAAACCATGTCAAAATATTAAGCCTAAATAGTAAAATTTTAATTAAATTCAAAATAAATTCAATTTATTTCAGTAAAATCGCAAACAACAGCGTTTGATCGCGCTATATAGGTACATACTTTAGTTTTATCTATTTGGCTAATGTACCGCGATAACAATAGTAAATAAAATTTTCTTTCAACATCCGCTTTCATTGACGCTATTACGTAACTCGCTCTACGTTCATTCTTTGGTAGAAGTTTTTTGTTAAATTGGATCATATAAATCGTGCGGTAAATTTCTGAGAAGTAAATATTTTCAGGTACAAAACTTTTTACTAAGACTTGCGAGACTTGAAAAAGTGTGGGCTGTCTTATCATTTATCCAAGACTACTAATACCACTAAGAATTCTATAATTGGACTGTGTAAGATTAACGTGGATAAAACTGTTTAAAACATCCTATTTTAAACACTATGATAAACGCTTGTTGTAGGAAGTTACGTAAGACAGGTCTGCGTTTCTTCAATCATAGTATCCAGACCTGGAAAACGCGCATTATGTCTCATTGAAACTAAAATATATATTTTTATACCATTCCCCCTCTAAAAAGCTTATTTTATTCACTGAAAACAGTGAATAAAAAGCACTTTTACTCACTGTTTTGATGTTTGAAAATGGAACACACCAATGTATTCGACCACAGATTTAAAGAACCTATGCTAGATGCGGCACGTTATTAGATTGTATGAAAACCGAACGTGTCATCTTTTTTATACCTACGATAACTTCACCCCAGCCATTTAGTGATGTGCTCAGAGTAAACAGAATTGTTTCAATCACGAAGCGTCACTGAGCTAACAGACTTTTTTTAGTACGAACAGTCGAACATGCAGGGCACGCTTGGTCGTGGCTTGCCGTATCTAGTGTAAGTGTAATCTGTGTATTCGACCTATATTGATGTGTTCTAAATTCAATTTGATTGGTCGACATTTTCGACAAGGAGTTTAGCATTAGAATAAAAACTGTTTTGTGTTCTTTGCTGTCCTTAGTAAATTGGCGCTATTTTGAATACTGTAAGTTGTACGAACACAAAGTTTAGTGTTACTTTAATCTTTAATTTTGTGTTTGTTTAGTGTTGTTCTAATCGATTAAAAATGCATTCTAGTGATGAAGATGTGTTAACACCTGAGTTTGTGAAAGAGAGGGCGGCCGATATAGTGGAAAGGTGGAAAGCTTGCTACCCAAAAAATCACGGCTGGTTTACATCAAAGCCAATTTAACTTTACTTTTTCTTCATTATATGTATATTTTCACTTAAATCTTTCTTTTTCTCGTAGTCATGGTATAAAGTATAGTATGCAACTCTTGAATAAAACGGATTTATATCGAGGGCCATGAATCGCTCGCGTCGCTCAGGATTCTAACACTTGAATCACTCGCTACGCTCGTTATTCAATCATCATGAATCACTCCCTACGGTCGTGATTCAATCCTTAGAATCCTTCACTAGCTCGTGATTCATCTATGGCCCTCGCTTTAAATCCGTCCTTTATTCACTAATTGCATAATATACTATTTTAACGGCTTACTTTCCAATTGAAATGCCTCGTCGATTTTTTTTCAGTGCAACGAACTTAGTTAAAAAAACAATTTTGATTTGTGATTTATTATTCAACCACATTTTGCAAGAATATGTATATTAAATACTAAATTATAATAATTGATACGATAATTATTAGTTTTCAATTCGTCTCTGTGATAGAAATCAATGCTATATTTGTACCAAGCGGCTGTAAGCTGTAACATTAAGTCTGCTTGTGCAACATACAAATCTTCGCATGACCAAAAAATTGTACTTGTAATTATATAACGCTATATGGTTATAGGCTTTTGTTAAAATAATGAATGCCCAATTTGTACCCACCCAACATCCTTGGCCTTAATGTCGGCGTTTTTGATGTGACCGCTCGGGCCGGCACATCGCCGTTAGCGATTCGCAAATATACGCAAAAAACCGATAATGATGTAAACAGCAATTTGTCGAGAGGTCCAGCATTTTGGCAACGTTTTTTATCAATCTTTGCACGTAACTGTGAATTTGATGGATTGTTCTTGCATTCTTTGGACGCGTTTATTCGCAGCAGTATTTATTTAAACCGTGTTAAAGCGTTTTTGTGATCCTGCCGTCGTTTCTTAACTTTAATAATGTCATTAGTCTGTTTGCATATTGAACTTAAGTGCAGTTAACAAAATCACTTGAGTACACTTCACATAAGAGACAGGCGTCACTTGACACCATCTGTTTGAACTTCAATCGTTCAATGTCAAAGACACTATTATCAAATCTTTCTGGAAAACACGGTTTGCGTAAATGTCAAAAAATCATTGCATCGAGTGATGTGCGTAAACGTATCTTTATCTTTTATCGTATTTAAAAATAGAAACATTGCGCAGTGAAAGTAGGTGTTGATAAGGAACAAATGTTTGATATTATGACAAGTGTGTTTAGTTAGACATTGCGGTGCCGATCTGATTGAGTGTTGATCGTGAAGTGTTCTGCGGATTGTATCGACAAAGTAAACGTTCAAACTAAATAGCGTACAGACTAAACACGGCCAGCGTTATGCAACATGTGCACATACAGGCCACCGGCCTCTTACCGACGAGAACTAAATGCAACACAATATGATTTATAACTAATTTTACATTTATCCACCCGGGAACTAGGTGAAGTTATTTGTGCGTATGTCAAAATATATAAACAAAGCCTTCAAAATGTAAGCCAGTCATGTTTGGCTCTCCTCCGTTTGCATACTTACATGATTTAATATAACATGTTTATAATTGAAATTGTGGAATTCGCACTTTCATTGAGATGGATGCATCGTGTATTTTTGAACAAGAAAAAAACGCATGGTCTAGAAATAAATTTGTTCGAGAATGTGTAGACAATTTATCACTGTAATACAAAACACTGTCTTAGAGAAACGTTTATTTAAACGCAAATGATGCCGTTTTATTTAAATAATGTTTTTTAGATGTAGGCGTGTGTGTACTGCGTAATACATTTTTAAATTAATAGGTATCATTGACGTGATTTATATGATTAGAAATGCCTATAAACTGTTAGGTAGAGACGTAGTAACCTAGATCCAGGTGTCGGTATTCAGATCTGAAAGTGTTCTATTTCTGCGTCGGTTACTCATCGCGATTCTGTTTACTTTGCTAACAGACGGCTGCTCCTGCCATTGACCTTGTCTCGACGTTGAGTAAAAAAGAAATGCTAATATGCTATTGCTCCCTGTGTACTAGTAGGTACCTACTGAGTGTAGATACATAGCGTCGTTTGTGCGCTGTGACCGGTAGACCAAATGGCATTCTGCTGGATGTGTTTGAGTTATATCGCAAAACAATATTAAACTAAAACACAAATAAAGGCATCATTTTCGGAAAATAATAATAAATGATGGAGATAGTTCGTACCTACAAGGAGCGTCGTGTTGGCTGCAGATGTCTTGCCTGGTCACGAGGATGGCAACATCATGATGGTGAGGGTCGTCGTCCTCAGTGTTCTGCGTCTGTTGCCAGCGACAGAACGACGCCAGGGTTATGTCTGCGTTCGTCGATACTTCTAGATCAGGGGCCGCCTCGATCTGTTCCACAAGGATGATTCTCACGACGACCACTTTTATATAATTACCGATTGAAGGGTCCATGTAGAGTGATGATACCTGATGTAAAGACAAAAATAATAGGATTGACAAAAAATAATTGTAAACAAATATCAAAGAAGTTCAACGAATAAATTTTATAAAAAAAACAGGTTTCGACTTCAACATCTTGATCTTGATATCTTTAGATATTAATAAGGAGGAAACATGGAAGTTATAGCTAATTACAAATCTTGTTTACACGTACCATATTCATAATGGTTAGCAGGTAAGTTTCCAAACTTCCCTGGTCGTGGAAATCGGTCATAGATTTGTCGGCGACCAATAAAACTTCGACGTGGCGAGGCTTGCTCACAGAGCGCGCGGTGCGTCTTGCGCCATTGGACGCATGCTGCGCCGGATTGTGATGATGCGAGTAACGAGGATGGCTCTGCACCAAATATATCACAGATTAGTTATTACAGTAAACACAGTTATTTAAAGCAGTCACTAATGTGACTGTGGGATGGTGTTTGTGTAGGTAGTTAGGTTATCATTACGTTACATGTTTTCAAGTTTTATCAGTTCTAAGTTTAAAGCTGTAATTATGAAATACTTATATGACACCAAAATGTGGGTTACCTATAGAAACTAGAATTGAAGTAACGCTGCGTTTTCGTCTGTGGACCTGTATTTTCCACTACGGGGTTAATTAATTTGATAACGCAAAATTATGTGATGTTATATGTATAAAATATATCAAACATTTGATACATTACGCACCTTGTTAGTATGATCGTTGTTATGTCGTGTTGTTTCTTGACTTTGCAAGTTCTGTTTGCGCCATAGGTACGTCGGCTGCTTCGTTGCGCAATTCTTCGATCTTCGTCTTCGTCGCCTGTTCCTAATTCTTCGCAACCTCTGCTCATCAGATAGCCTATTTCGGTTTCTCCTTCTCGCTTCTAGTGACGCTTGATCTGCAGATTTACTACTTTCTATTGAGTTGCTTTTAGAGTTAGACTGTGACCTCCTTTCTTCCATGCGGAGGATGCTTTGATGTCTTCTATAATCTGCTGGGTTCTTCCTCATCATTTCCATTCTTCTCCGCCTCTGTTCCAAGTATTCTCTTCTACGTTTGTCCATCGCTTCTCTGTTTTCGTGATATCGTCTTGCGTTTGGTCGTGGTCGTTTGTTATAGTGTTGTGCATTCTTTTCATGATTATCTCTTTTGATCTGAGTGTTGCTTTTTGTCCTGCTGTCTACTTCTCTTTTAGCTCTATGCCACGCTTCAACTTTATCAACGGCAGACCTTCTAAATATAACGTGCGGTCTTGCTTCTGAACTATCGGTGTGGATTTGATTGGATGGTTCAATCCAATATTCTCCGTGCTCCGTTCTCAAGAGACCGGCCTGTAGATAAAAAAATGTAATTTAATAACACAGATAAATTACAACACAGCCACACTATACGTGCAAAAATAGGTACCTATTAAATAAATCACCTTGATTAAGGTAACAAACGTCTGTAGTCTCTTGTCGGTAACCTCGGTATTCTTATGACAGCTTATCTAACTTGCGTCGCGGCGATGGCGTGATGATATAATAAAGCATTAAGATGATACTCACAAAATGTCAAAGAACTGGGAACTTATCTGTGAAGGTTACATTGAAAAGTCTGGTCCGGAGATTAATGTTGCATACGTCTTTAATGTTGTCGGATATTGTACGGTCGATTGATTAAAAGATAATTTATTTAAATAGTTAAAAAACTATAGAGGTTACCGATCAGCTTATTATACCGACATCTAAATAACATTGAATGGCCTACGGTCCATTCAGAGCTTCAAACCGGTCGAGCAAGTAGTGGGTCAACAAATCTGGCATGTTTGCTAGTAAAGCTAGATAAATTGATTGATAACGAACCAGAGGCGGCTTTGCGCGAAATTTAATGGAAACTGTTCCATCTGAACGGATATCTTGATCAACTTAGTGGTCTGCCTGATTGTGGAATGATTTATACTTGATAGATAATCAGCTAAACGAATTTCATTTTAATAAATGTGCGTTTGAATAAGAATAATAACCACGCGTCTCATAACTTGCCGTTGTTAATATTAATTATAAAGTCAACTTAATTATTTGCTTTGATTTTAAGGACAAAATCAATAAAGTACTTATTTGGATGTAAACGTTCAAGAAATATTGATAGTCAAATACGAGCAGTTTTAGGTGCGCAATTAAAAGTACATGTGTGTGCTTAATTAATATTGCACAGGTGTTGTTCGGCACTTTAGTTCGGCACTTCCACGTTGATTTAAATTGCCTAAACCAAATATCTTTGACAAGCCCTTAATTTACATGAAAACTTGTTTAAAACAAGAATTTTATTGACATCGCTAATGTTTATCTATTAAAATAATTTATTTTTAAATATATATATTTTTGTATTCAGTTAAGTGTTTCGAGTTTGAACGCAGTATTTCTCTTATTGCATTTATCTTTTGCATCTGTATGACTAGGAAACTTTCACATGAGTGGAATATTCTCTGTAGTTGCCGTAATAAACGTATTTCTAAATTTAATAGTTTCCAACATAAAGTTATCTATTTTACACGGTTAGCATAAGCACATAATCGTGTAGTCAGTCACGTCATAGACTTCTTGCGAAATCGCAGATCTAAGACACCTAAGTATGTGTAAGAGATCTTGTAGTACCTACCTACGTATTACTACGTGGAGTGGTCTGCCTAGCCTGTGTGTCGCCGGCCTTGCCACCAGAAGGCCGTCCGCGAAAGTCGCACTGCGCAATTTAACTCATTAAATTGATTGATGTAAAATTTTATTTAATAGCACTTAGCTGGTGTGACTTTGATAGGGAGCAGTCTTAATTTTGTTGCAACATTATATTGCGGTTTGAGTTTAAGATTCTCGGTATCGTTGGATGTTTTAATGCACTATGAGTCACTGAAACCGTTATGCACCTCTCTTAGTGGAAAGCTGTTTTCCGGCTCATAATAAAGTAGAGCCGAACAAATTAACGGAAAATCTAAAGATATTCAATACAAATCGCTTTATAGTACCTAGATGTTATCATGTTAAACTTATGCAAACGTTGCTTAGCTGGTATTAAATAGCTTTTACATAATTCCTATAGATCGTTAAGTGACTCGCGCTTTTTGCATCTTATAAAACCAAACTTGGATTACATTAAAATCTCATTTTGTCGAACTCGATAACTGAAATCGTACTTGTTTATCGAAATAACTGCTACGAGGGACTACCATTTGGCCTCTAGCGGTATCACTTTCAATTTTATTATCTTGGCAATACGGTTGTAGGTAGAAAGTGAACATGGTCATGTAGTAACGCGGATGTGAACACTAGAGGTGTCCAGCTGAGCCGATCAAGTGGCCGCCCAGGCTCCTTCAGATGTGCCGGCGTTTATTGGTGTTTCGTGCACAGTTCTTTTAGACATACATTTCCTGTGGATGTTTGTCTAAGTAGTCTGCATATTGGTAAAACTTTCCGTTGAATAAATAAATTAGCTATTAAATAAACACGTGTAAATGCAAAGTACTGTATGTGGGTTGCAAATACGAGGTGTTTAATTTATGCATTACCATCAGGACAGTTTTTTTATTCAATGCAAAGTGTGTATAATGTGTAGGTACATAGAAGTTTACAAGTGTTAAAATTAGCGAATATCATCTGACGTCATCCAATACTATTTCAAACATTTTAGACACCATTCAATTCTTATATCATGCATCTATCAAAAAGGTATACGTTTAAAAATTTCTAGGAAGGTTGATATCCAACTTGATTTAATCAGGCAACAAACTATTCTTTTTACATAAAAATAATGGTCCCTACGGAATTCGAATCCCGTGTTCACTGTTCCAAAAACATCTATCTTTATTTTTAGTGTCCGCCTTTTTCAATTAAATGAACCTTAATTTTGTTGATAGTGTAAAATAAAAAATTATAAAATTAAGCACAATTGGCATTAACAAAATAATGTTCTGAGATGTGGTTAATGAGACGTGGAATTCTTGGCAGGTTGTAGGGTCACAGGGTTGCGTCTGCTTCTTTTTGCACACTTAATTTTAACCGCAAAACATAAAACAGAATCCTAATTATGATAGCAGCGTTCACGATTTATTAATTTAACTTTTGCTCTCGCAAATAAATGGGTATGCTGCTAACAGTTTCGTACTTTGCAAGAAGTGAACATTAATTTATGTTCCAGACATTTCTAACAGGTATTTTAACAAACACAAAGGATTGCTTGTAAACGAACGAGTTTAATATATCATGCGTTTGACACCCCTTTAACTTGAGTATTCATTCACCTGTCAAAGTTCATTCATCCTAACGATTTTAAAGATTGATGTTATTTTGGAAACCTACATACTGTACACAGAGATAAGTTTGTATTATCATATCAAACTAATCCTTGGTAGCAGGCATCTATCATCGGTAGTGTTGGTTCGATAGCAGCAACTAAAAATATCCACGATAGCTCTTTGATTTGTGTTTGGTTTGGAGTGCTTATCTTGCGTACTAGATCGGTTATAGACCTTGACCAGGGATTTATGTGAGCTGACTACAAATCTATAAGCAGTCGTCAAATAAAGGAGATGAACAAATTATAATATGTATTAGTGTTATTGCTAATAGTTTACATAGAAATCGAACGTCAAACATTATCGGCCTTACCACAAAAAAGATAGACACACGTTAAACGCGAATGCTACCAAAAATAATACACACTTGTTTTAGACAAGTTAGTGCTAAAACAATTGCCTATTATTTTTGGTAGCATTCGTGTTGAACGTGTGTTGAACAGATGTTTATTTTTTTGTGGTACGGCCGTATATATTTAAGAAGACGACCGAACTAAGGACATGTTCTTCTGACTAATTAATAAGCGTTCTGAAAGTCATTGTGTAGGTGTTCCGCATACAATTGCATTAATTAATGAAAGATAAGCATCTTCTTTAATAATATAGAAAAAAGTTATCACAAAAACGTTCTAAATAAATAACTACCTACTATTTATTATATTTTATGGACTGGCGATTTCCAAGATCTAAAAAAAACTTGTGATACCTATCTAAGTAATAATATAATAATTATTATTTTTTGTAAATGTTATGCAACATTTGGTTTATCTTAGCAATACAGCATGTACCGATGTTAGAGTTTTGAGATGGTTGTGGAACGGACCCCCCAATCGAATCAGATTTGTAACTTTAGTGGATTTGAAAAAAAAAATGATTCTAAATAACTGTCGAAATAAGGACTCAAAATGATTTCAGGTGACGGATCGTCATGATGTCATAACCCAACTCACTGCCACACCCTCGTCTGAATTCAGATTCCGCTTACAATCGGGGTAATACCGTAATAACCAAGAAGATTGTTCGTATTATAAAATACTTAAAATACCTTCACGTAGAGCTGGCAGGCAACTAACTAAGCCAGTATACCTACTGGCTACAGGCAGACTGCGAATTTTTTACAACACCGTGTAGGTTGAACAAAAATAAAAACTGTTTGGTATAACTATTTGGATATAATGAAGCACATCCGTTGCGAGGCTATTAAGTTGTAAAACGAGAAAAATTCTACTCTATTAGATACTTATTATGAAGACGTAATTGTTCAGTTATTGTTGGCTGTGAAAAAAAGCGTAGACCATTAATATTCTAATTATGGTACTTATATCAGATTAAGTTAAGTAATTGGCAGATAATCATACTGACGCTCTAACTACATAGGCTCAGCTCGATGATTTTAGTTGCTTATTTATCATACACAGGAATTAAACATACAGGATTTCAACAATCGCCATCGTCAGGTGCTGTGCTGTGCTTGTGCAGGAGAAAAACATTTTCTTGTCTAACATTAAAGATTTATAAGAGGTCCATACATCTATATAAACATACGTATTACTTCACAGTAAAGTTTACGTGATATTATCTTAATTCGATCGCGTACACTTCGAGCTATAATTTCAAGTTCCTTATCGTAGCGATCGTTTAAAAAAAGTTTTGTTTCGAAGAAGAATAAATTTATATTACCCTCCCACGTGCCTAATAGCAATTAGATTTTTTATTACACAACACGTGAACTATAAAGAATGGTTAAAACCATACATTATGCCGACACGTCGATTTAATTTGGATTGATTGTAATATTGATCAATAGGCGGAATGGATCCATCCATACTAATAATATTGTAATTGTGACAGCCACGAAATAAAAAATTGTCTTAATGGCAGAAATATTGAAAACACTTTCGTCAGTCTTATTCAACAAATTAAAAAAATGACATGAGCAAGGTATTTCTGTGATCACGTCAATTAAATTCGTCGAAATTGTACCTACGGCCCTACGCCGCGCTACGCGGCTACATGCTACGAAAAAAAAACTGAGGAAGAGTAAATGATAATTTTCCTTGAAAGAGTAAATTTAGTAATCATAGTCATACGGACATATCATTTTCTTAGAACTCTTAACACTTAAATTCTAATCAATCAATCACTTATACATATTACACGTGTCTACATACATACGAATTAGTATTAATTACAATGTCAAAACATATTAAGAAATGTATTCGCGCCAAAAACGACGCCCACCTCCATTCGGTAGTTAAATTTTCACTAACTTATCTAATTTATGCTAATTTTTGCAACACAAGTCAAATGAAGGCTGTCTCATAAAGCTTTTAGCTATGAATAAATAAACAAATTTTAATATTTTAAGCAACAAACTATTTTTATATTCTATCATGATATAGGTCGTTGTTTGTAGGCGATTAGCAATAACTTTTTTGAATATTTTAAATGATTTAAAAACAACTGACACTGTTGAGATGTGAACCCGCGACCTCAGGTGTAGTTAACTTGGCTTAAACATGTTTAAAAATTCACAAAAGCATACATAATTTTAAAGAATATAATATCATTAGGGCTTGAGATTATTTATTCAAATCGCACGGCCATTTGTCAACCGCTTAGTTCAAGATGACGTGTGAAGCGTGTGCGGCGTGCGCACCTGTCCGCCATGCTGGCTGGTCTGTCCCCCGCGGCATCAAAAGCGTACAAGCCATCTGTCGATGACCTACTAGCTAATAATATTCTAACACTAGGTGTCATCAACCGACTATTTTTAATGTATGAAGTGTATTTTATTTATATTTTTAATTATCGCAAGCGATCGAGCTCAGCACCTGAATTTTCTTTGTTGTTGGTGTGATTTTTATACACTGAAGTGTATGAGTAAATAAATATGTAAACAAACATAGATCTGATTTTGGGTTCGGTTAGGGTTGGGTACCGGCTTCGGACTTTTTGCGGAAATTGTTTACAATTCTGAGGTCTAGATCAGATTTTGGTGCTGCGCATTTTGGTTTTGAGTTGCCGACCGATATAAATAGTAAAGTTCCAAATATTTGTAAAAAGGACTCTTTCTACTGTAAAATATAAGTACTATTAAACACATTATACATTCAAAGATTTGGCGGGCCTTGTAAGGTTAGATAAAATTGCTCAAATTAACATAAGTATGAAGTATGTGTATGTGTAAGATAACATATTATTATGAAGACATAAACGGGCCTGTCAATAAAGCATGCTTTATTGCTGATTTATGTCACATACTTTTCAATAAACGGGTAATGGTTGAAAAGAAATTAACTAAACATTAGTTTTCGAAACCCGCCGCTGACCAGCCGCCACTAAATCATAATTTCACTTTCCATCAGATGGCTCATCGTCAAATATGAAAGTAAATGTACGACATTGCTCTATTACGAACCTAAGGAAAGCTATATAAACTCTGGGTTCTTTTAATATGGAATCGAAGAAATTTTTAACAGAATTAGGATTATACTTAGAACTATACACTGGTTAAATGGAGAGCATCCTAAACCCTTTGTCTATGTGTTGTAATATTTGACTAGGTGTAAACTATTAACCGTAGTTATAAAAGGGTTGACAACATTAATGTAAATTGATGAAGTTCATAAAGTTATAAATAATTTCGCCTAGATTTTTTTATTACCAAAATAGCCTTGTTAACATTTTTATTATACTTACTAAATAAAATTGCTAAAATATGTATTTGTAGCTCCGGTTAAAACAGGATGCTGTGGGTGTAATTTATGTAAATGTTAATTAAAAAATCGGTCTAGGAATCTAGAACCGGAAAAAAGTATTTAATTCCGAATTTTATTTACTGCTAAAATTCCTGTATTATTTACATATATTAAAAAAATATATAAAATAAGACTGTATCTATAGCTATTCCATTCATCTGTCTGCCAACTCATTGGAACAAGAAATCGGGTTTTTTCAATCAACCCCGACAATCCCGTTTAAATAATAATGTTATAAAAGACCATTAGGAACTGGTCTTATCAATCCTTGGAGCAGATCAAGAAGCGAGATCAAAATAAATCCAGATACGTATACTTATCTTATAATATACTACAAACTTATTCATCTTCTTATACCTATTCTATAAGGTAAATAATACGGTATAATCGTAAAAACAAATATTTTGTATAGGTACCAGAAAATCTGCCATTGAACTCTGACATCTGGCGACTCATTTGCATCGGACAAATTTGCTATCGTTAGGTAGCTTCATATACTCGTACATAATAATTATTATGATTTTACCTAGGCACTGGTCGGCTCTACATTAAATAGGCCACCTTTTAAACAAGATAATGCAGCCAGCCTTCTGGGCACGTTACCCGTTGACAGCGATGCGGACGAATATTTTGATGCCTAGTTATGTTTTTATTTTTATTTATTTTTCTTTTAGCTTATAAATACTTAGTGTGTGTATATAAGATAATAAGTTATATACATATATTGTAATATGTAAATAGAATTAAAGTCGACTTTTAAACTGAGAGTGAAGTAAATAAGGCCTTAAAATACATTATGCAACTAGTGCATCTAATTACATATCGAAAAATCTAAATTATAAATTGAGACTCTGTTGCCACTGTGACTTAAAAAAATCCATAGCACCTCCTTTTGGTGCAACCAGCCCACGTTAGAAGTAATAGCAAAAAATAAGTGTTGTAATGTATGCCGGGATCAAAGGTTCGAATCTTGCACAAAGCAAAAAGAGCACGAGCGACGACGCGACGGTCCACACAAGCGAGGGTGCCTACAGCTCGTACTACCTACATAATTTATTTTGTTTGGTTGATTGATTTGGTGAATTCCTGGTACTGATCGGTTTTGTGTCGAATATATTTTATTGGACAACCTCACGTCACGCTGCACGGTGCCACAGACTTTGTGATTTATCTTACATTCCGTTTATTTATATCTCACGATAAAATTAACAATTTAGTCGTAAACATAAAAAGTTTGGACATTTGACTAGTTGACGCATCATTTGACTGTTTTTGTTTTGTTTAAATGCATCCAAATGAATGTTAAATTTAGTATCTTTAAACGTCCAAGTTACAGCTAACTTGTCAGAGATTTTCGTTTCCAGCTAAATGTGGTTGTATTTTATTTTGGGACAATTCTGATATGGGCTCGAACCTTTTGTATATTTAGGTGCTAATTTAAAGCCTTAAATACCTCCGAAAAGGATTAGGGCATCGGCACGGTAAACCGAAAGTGGTATTAAAATGTATTTTATCTTGCTAGCAAATATTATGCTGATCAAATTTTTTGTTGCTCTCTAGATTGTCGTATGTACTGTCTCGGCCCGAAGCATAGCTTCGGCTCGAAAATGTATGAAAACCGGAGCTGCAACAGCTGCGGTTTAAGGTTGCAACTATACAAATATTGCAGCAGCATTCAGCATTTAGCTCAGATTCCTAAGCTCATTCAAACCGGAGTCATGATTCCAGCTCAAAAATACATATGGAAACTCAAGCTATAACAGCATCTTAATCATAGCAAAATAAACAAAGGTATGGTACTCACAAGTCCATGGCAAGCTGACAGCGCGACGCTGGACGCGGGTTGTCCTCTGATGGAGCCGGTGTAGTGGCACGAGGTGGCGGCAGGGTGCGGCCGGTCTCGAGTCCGCCCGGCCGCGCTGCGGCGCTCCACCACCATCGCTGGCGTTATGAAGGTTACTGATGGCCTGGAACAAAGAGGTTTTGTTAGTGGTCTCATAATAGACTTAGACCATTTATAAATGAAATTATTTATTACCATTTATTTATACCTAGGCATTTCTTTATGTTCAAGAAGACGTTATGAAGAAACAAATGAAGTGCGAATGTGCGTCTGCTATAAAGGGGAGTCGAAGTTGACGGTCTACGATGTATTCATACATTGTCTCAATATATTCCCGGATATCTCAAACTTTGAGTAAGTGTGTTTGAGAAGGAAATACTCGTATTATATTAACATATAGAATTGAAAATAAATAAACAAATTAATCGTGTTAGATGGGCAGGATTATACAGTAATACGTATTCAATCAGTCTGATGTCAGCGTTTCATGTAACTTAGTTTCTTTCTGAAAATATAGGAAAAAGAAATACCTAATATGTCTACATTATGCTGAAGGAATGGAAACGAATGTAACTAATTAGACCTTCTCATTAGATCTCAACTATTCCAATAATCCTCATAGTTCAAATACAGTAAAATGTTTGCGCGTTTCCTCGTTTTTACTTTACTGATGTATTACCCTTGTAGGATTATAACGACATAATTGGGATTCTCGGCCGGAAGGCGCGCCTTATTCGACGAGGTCCAGGCAGATTACCACCAACTCTATGCTCAACGCCGCGAGCTTCGGATTGTTGCGCGCGCCGCACAACTATGCCACTTCGTAAATAAAACAAGAATAAATTAGGTACATGCAAACTATACTTAGACAACAGATGATTCTCGATTGTTTATGGAACTAAGTAGTGTGATTAACATTCCGGCTGAGCGCCGGTTCAATCGTTATTTTTGTGAGAATCGTACGATTTGTTTTATTTTTGCGTTCAACTAACATTCGAACATTGAAAAACTCCAGCCGATAGCTATAAATTCAAACTGCGGTTTAATCGCATATCGTCCAAGGAATCTGTCCACTATGGCGACGGCCGCGACGACCATAAAAAGTAGATTTCGCACTGGCACACGGTCAAGATTTATCGGACAGTATGGACCGGCCTTAGATACCGGGCAGAATGCAGCAATTGTGGAATGTAACGATATATTAAGCGCAGAAAAAGGAAAGGATATACGGCTGCTCACTGTATTTGTAACTAACCGACCTTTATATCCTATTTTATTGGCTGTAAGTGACAATAATTTATGATTCAGTAATTGGCTTTTAATGGCGTGAATACATTTTACTGCTGGTAGTTTTCGGTCAACAACCTGTAGATTACGTGACAGTTGATAATATTGCTGAATTAACGTAACTTTCAATGAAACACACACGCACGCGCTCGTCCGTTCGGCGCTCCTAAGCTAACAAAGAACAAGTGCTGATGTTTTTAGTTGTTGTGGACATTATCAGCCTTGGTCCGTGGGCTGTCGATCAGAAGCAAACAGTTCGAGTGGCGAGTAAGGCACTAAGCACACAGATAAGGCTCATTACGGCAATTAGCAGAGGTAAACACAGTCGCCCCAGATACGTGTTGACACAAATGTCTGTGTCACTGTGTGTGGCTGTCTGTGCATACACGGCAACTAGATATACTAGCCTGTCATAATTGATTGATTGTTCCAAACTGTAAAGGAGTGCATGCATTATGGCGTAACATTGTTGAAAAGTTGACTGACTACAATGCACGATTTGCATGTTAACATCGTTTAGTCTTAAAGGATTCATATATTTGGCCTCTATATCGGGTGTGTATTAGAAAGGTATCACCGTAATAGTTACTTCGCGTCCTCAATTAAAGATAATGTATGTACCTTCACAGGTCTTATCGTGTGATGCTACGTCTTTTTTGCATACGAACTAATGAGCCATACACAAGTAGGTATAAAAGTTACACACTGACACGATCACTTTTGTTTCAATGAGCTTTATATCTTCGTCACTACAGTAAGCCGTTTTGATCCATGCCATATCTTTTTCATTCACAAGAAGAAAATAATAAAATAATGACATTAATTCACATCTATATTATTTATCGAATATCAAGAAAAATGGCGCTAAATAGGTAATCAACGTAACATTTAAGAGCTGGTTTATGCTGATTAGACCAGTTTGTAAAGTATACCTACGTGTATCCTTATATGTGGCAACGCAGGCGCCGAAGCGAGACCTTACGAGATAAACGCGCTGTACCCGCCTAATAGCTGCGATTAACATGCAAATATCTGTGAAATACTATCATTATTCCACCTAATGTCGATAGTGCGGTTCCTGATCAAAGTATAGGCCACCTACACCGCTCCCGTGGGTATCGTTAAGGCCACTAAATGCCAAAAGTATAAAAGAGCGCGTAGTAAGAGCGTGTACTGGAGCGTTTTCTACGTTTCCTAACAATATGAAGTCATGAATATACCTAAATGCAAATAATTTTTAACTCGTCTATTTATTGGAGCGATTTATGGTGCATTAAAACCACGAGCTGTATTTGCTGACTGGCTAATATTTTTATCGCGATATGAACTAGGTACATGTATAGTTCGTTAGTTCGTAGGTACTGACACGAGAAATACAGAAAATGTGGTCTGTACCCAATGTTTAGTTGCAATGCGTACAACGAAACCAGATAAACAAAATTTAAGAAAAAAACGTGTGCGGTTGGGGGAACCGCGTCAGGAACGAAATTCTTTAGGCCTCGTATATGTAGGTATAATATAAAGAGACGGAAGGAGAGAGAAAGTCGCATGTAGGGTAACGTGTTTTTCCTTACGTGACGATTTCTATCAGTCAGTCCTGCCTCAGGCCGCGTTAAGGAACCTCGTTCCAAAAACAAAAAACCCGACTGCGTAATATTTAAATATTTTATGTAAGTATAATGTCACTCCCACGATGAAGACGAATCTAACGACACCTCATAATTATGTTGAAATCCATCAAGCCGTTTAGGCTACAGAGTGGCCAAAGAACTAAACATACATACATTCAAAAAACATTAGGTCTCTTTTTGGGGCAGTCGGGTAAAAATTAAGTAGGTATATCGTTACTTTATACCTAGATATTCTAAAAATGATCAAAGCGAACTTTTACTAGCGTTTTTTTGAAAAGGTAACGATCATAATTCGTCGCCCATTATACCTAATCTACTAACAAACATTGTTCTTTTAAATGCTGCAGCATTTCAGGTCTCTTCAGGTAATTCATCTATCGATACTTTATAAACTTGGGTATTCTTAAAATGATCAAAGCGAACTTCGAGCGTTTTAAAATAAAGTGTAGGCAGACATTATCTCAGAAACGTAGTGACGAACATAATTCGTCGCCTATTATAATCTAACAACAAACATTGTCCTTTTTAAATGCTGCAAGAGGTGTAACTTCAACATTAGCAAGTGTCATAGGTCGTTGGTATAATGTCAACGCGAAAGCATTACAAAATTAAATGAAGGTAAACGCAGTAGGCGCCATGCTTTTGTAAAGTTTGCCTTTAGTATTTCCTGAGTAACTGAGAAACGTTCAGACGCTCCCTTAGCGAGAAAATAAAAGAGTAAAACTAAAAGCGTATTGTTTCGACTCTGCTGTTGCTTTCGCATCGTGTCAGGTATCGCACGGTGATATATACAGCGTGTGTAGATATAAATCTCTCAGTGCCCTGTGGTTTCGGCGCCCTGCCGTGCGAAACCTTTATTTTATTACAGCCTCTTACGAGTTTCTTGCACTTGAACTTGCAATGCGTTTACCTATATGCGAGACTATAATATCTGCGATCCGCGTCTCATTTTGTTACTTCATTTTAGCTCTGAAAATAGAAACCACCTACACAGGTGCCGTCTACATCTCTTATGTGTATTGTGTATTCAAAATTACTATTTAGACGAATAAAGGCAGGATTAAAATCATATCAATAACATATAAATTAATTATAACAGAACTATCTAATCTCAATAAACATACTCAAACATCAAATAAATCATAAAGATATTCCTAATATGGAATGTTATAAAAGCTTTAATCTTAGCAATTACACAAATACCTACAAATTGTTATGCAAATCATTTGAACCTAACGACTTGGCACGGAGAACCTGTCTGATCTCGCGCCGTGTCGATGTTACCAATGCGAAAATTTATTATCGATGGCCCCAATTTACCAACACCGGTAAAATTTACAACAATCATTAGACCGCTTTGGAGCGATCACTTGTCCAATTTTACACGATAAAAATATTAACCGCCGATCGCCAGGCGATAACAGGCGCAATTTTCGAAATAACCTTCGCAACTTGTACAAGTTTCTACTAAGCCATAAATGTTCCAATAAGGCATTTATTTGTACGTGGTCAAATTACTCGCGCATTTTTCCTCTTGTACCCTTAAATTGTGTTCTCCACCTCGCCAACAACCAACGGCCCAAGTAAATTTATCAGCGATTATCACTCGTTAAGTGTTTATTTAGTAAATAGCATTCGCTGTTCGCAATCTTAATTCGCAGCTATAAAATCTTATAATTCAATAAACTAATGGACTGCATATAAATTAGAAATTACGACAACTATTACTATTTTAGTAGGGTGAAAGAACCAAAGCCTGTATCGTGTATATTGCGCGTTTAAAGTTAATACAAAATTACGGAATTTTATAGAGAACTAGCTGTGACCGCGACTCCGTTTGCGTGGAAGTCGGAAAACTGAATAATGTCGTAATAACATAATTTAATATTTGAGTAAAAACTTCATAATGTATGTATGTAGATAGATATACCCGTGCCCACTATAGCATGGAAGTCGATAAACAACATGTAAACACCACTACCCAGTACAGTAAAAGTTTTGTGTTTTGTTGCTTATTTCTGGTATTCCTAGGTGCTTTTTGAGAAAATATTTCTAATTTACCGTAGGTACCTAAAAACTTTTTGATCTTCACGATCTTATTATAGTATACCTAATACCTATAGATATTTATACTAATAAAATATGTCAACCTGTTAAAAGATATTATTTTATGATACAAAATATTACTACATTAGTAGGCACTCCATTAGAGGTCTATTAGTGTATTTGTTTAGAATATAAATCTTTAAGCTGCAGTAATTAAATGTTACGGTATAAGTCGTTGAGCACAGTTAGGTATTGCTTGTCTTTCTGCATTTTGCATAATACTTCAGGCGCCGCGTTTCAATTCTGCAGGCATTTCAAATAATATTAGTGTTAAAGTATGAGGTTGCCATTTTAATGTAGGTGGCCTATAGGTACCTTACATACATACATTAAACACATATACATTAAAACGGCAAATTCATACTTTAATACCTAATATTATGGCATATAATCCCACCTAAGCCTCGATAATGAAAAATGGAAGACGGATTTTCAGGTGCTTTTTGAAAAAGTCCTAGGTTTTGTGCATTCCTCATTCAAACAAAATTGAATGAATTAGTTCCAATGGTGTTGTGTCGAAGTTGAGGAGGATTTCAAAAACGACCAAGAATATAATATGTGTTAATCCGTGATGTTAGTAGGTACTTCAGACCCCACCTGGTGCAATAAATCTTTATATTGCTGAATAATGTTTGAAAACTGCTCGACGTAGGACTATACAAAAAATACTTCTGGCGTTTGATCGTTTCATCGTTGTATACATAAACAATGTTTAACCTTGGCCTTACTCATATAATTATCCAGTTCAAGAGTAACAGAGTCATTTAATACGTTAACGGGAACATGCACGCTCGCATAGTTCTGTCTAAAGAATCTTTATCTGTTTTAGGAATATATGGCAGTTTTAAAATGACCGATATCTTCGGTCATTTCGGACTCTGATTGCGGAAAAATAAATCGCAGTCTTTGAAAAAGTCTAAACCGTCATTGCCTTTGCTGAACCTTTCATTTGTCACCACCACCATTTATGTTCACATAACTTAATTGACAGATTGCATTAAACAGTCTTTTTTCATTTATTTGGGTATTACTATATTCGGTGCACGGTCCCGCTACGTAGGGTCACGTTGTGCAATCCTTGCAATATTCATCGTTCATTGTATTACAATAATTGCCACATAAATATGTATGAATTGAACTTCGAAGACCATACAGCAACTTTCAAACTGTCGAGTTTTTGTCCCCAGCACATTAAAAATACATGAGCCCAGCGTCCCAGTTGCTGCATGAGAAGAAATTCGACGAGGTCACACGGCCCGCACCCCAGTCTGTCAAGTTTGGTGACAACTGCCTGCATTAAGGTGATCATGTGTATTTTTTTATTGTCATTGGATCAGTACCGAAAAGAAACCCACCTTAGGTGAAGAAACCCACTGGCATTTTTTTTTTGTTATTTATTTAGAAAGTGCGAGCTTATTTAAAAAGGTAGGTTGCAATCAAGTCGGTGTGCGTAGGTACAAAAAGTGCACGGACAGCTTCTAGCTAGTGTTGCGTTCACACGAGTGCCAGTGATAGCGACGCTTCCGCGAAACTATTGCGCGGCGAAAACGCGACACACACCCGATGCGCCCGCGCAGCCTTGATCATCTGATGCATAGAAAACAACGTTTACCGATTACTTATTTTTAATTTTATTGCAATCAGCTGCCGGCTGGTTCCATTTGTACACCATTTCTTTGTACTTAATTAGATTTGTCTCATTACCATGGTTAGCCACGGTATAGTCATATATCAATACGTCAGGCTACTTATGGAAATCAACTTTAATAGCTATAAGAGCATAATTATCTACTCCTTATCGGTAACTATAAATTAATTGGACACACAACTCGAATTATGTGCAATTTTCCTGACATGGCCAAAAGGAAAAGAACCTGTCAATCTTCTTTTTAGGGTTATAGGTACCAATTTTAACAATATCCATCTTTTTGGTCAGTATTGCAAACCTGAAGATGTCGGAGAGTGTGATGTAATACTTTAGCAACAAAATGATAATAATCTTGGTCTCGGTGCAAGTGAGCAAGGGTTTATCTATTTCGAAAGAAATAATGAGTGGTTCATGTATCTGATCCCGTGTGCATAGCCTACGTTTGGAATTGCGTTAGTCGATGGCGACATTACCTACTGGTAGAGTCTATTTCGTAAGGCACGAACACCTCAATTAATCAAACTAATACATATATGCGTTATATACTGATTCTGAATCCGTATGGTATAATTATTTGGAAAAGATAAATACTTTTTTATTCATTATCAATGTCTGGATAAAGGGGATAATTTAATTTGTTATTAGAATCTTATTTACGAGCTTAGATTGATTCGATAAGATAAGCGTAAATTTAAAAGCTATACATCGTTTTATTTTATTAGTATTGTAAAATAAAATAAGCACCTCTTTGATTACATAACAGTAACAACTATCGTAAACAATACCTCGGAAAGTAAGTACAGAATCTAAGTAGGTACTGTTTACGAACAAATTTAATTTTATTAACTATCTAGTGTTTCATAAATTATTTACACTATTCGGCACAGGAATGCTGTTATACCTTCCAGATTTGGAATTCATTATATCTAAGTTAAGATAAAACAAGCTTTAAGCTCGATTAGGAAAACTAAGCATTATTTTGCGGCTAGTAACACTAACAGTAGTTATTGATTTATTACAGCAACATTATCATAAGGAGTAATCAACTGAGATCAAATTTTAGCCTTTTACATCTTTACTTCCTTAACCGTCTATTTAGTTAAAATATAAGTAAGTATATATTATGAATTTAGCAGTCACGCCACCTGTTTGGTTGTCTCTCAATTTATCATTGCCTCTAATGACTGTATTATTTACTACCAGTTAGCAAAAACAGTCTAGAAAAAAAAAAACTATTGTTGAACAAGGAACATAGAATGTCGTATGTATTTTGATTTCTGCGCAAGCGAAAGGCCGGAATATAATAGGTGCGTATTACATTATACGCTATGTGATTTATAGCCTGTTCGACAAAGGCAATAAATTGAACTATTACAACTAATTAAATTAAGATAAGAAAATGTCTTGTGATTTATTTTGTGACAGAAAGACCTACATTTCTTAGATTCTTAGCACATGCTTTGGTTACAAAATTCGTTGTTTGGAATACAAGTTTTGTTGTAAAAATGTACGGAAATAGCCTTCGAAATTTATGAGCTCCAGTAAGTAGTGCGTGCGGTGCGTTAGGCGCGGGGCCAACTACATGTTCGAAATTAATATCTTATATCCAACATCCATGATCGACTCCGGCCGTTCGAACCTAATTACATACTGTGTTTGGATAGTAAGAATTAGTGGCTTTGATGTTTATTGGAGAAGTAGAATTCAGTTTGAGTTCTTTAGCATGAGATATTTTATCAATAGCTTTTTCTGTAGCCTAAATCACAAATCTAATCTGAAAGCTGTCAGGACTTAAGATTTTGGATGGGATTCAGTACCCTCCCCCTTTATTTATTTTTTGTCTAAAAATAATTGAAGTTGTTATGTTATTAAAAAATTAAAAGCAAAAAACATTATTGTGATTCATCGATCCGAATGCCAGATATTCCCTTGCTACTATTAATGTTTATTAGTCATTGTTTTACACGTCTAGAGGCTGATATTCATAATGAAACCTTTATTATTCAGAATTAAAGACCGCGAAGAATATACCTACCTACTTATCAAAATCTCGACAGTTAAACAAAACACGAGCCAAATAAATACCAAAAACGTCCTATTATAACTGTAGATTGTTAATGCGATTAAACAAATAAAGACTAAAATAAACAAAGAGCCATTTGTTTAACTACTAGTGATTCTGTCGCCGGTAGCGACAACAGTATTAATGCTGCGTCAGACGAACAACGGGCAGATTTACTAAGATTTATGTGCTTGGAAACGGGCTCATACCGTCTCAAGGTTAATACTTATTAAAATCACATAATTCCAGACGAAGAAGATTTTATTGTTATGTATTTTTCCAGAATTGCAGAACATTTTGCTATTTTTCTGCCGTTAGTCTATTTAAACGTCTGATCTCATCGGATCCGAAAGGGTATTCATTTTAACAAAATAAAAATCTGGTTTTGCGACCTCGCAGTGGTGGTGTCGTCCCAATTAGCTGGGAATTTCGCAAGTCTCTACCAGATCAGTCCTGTAGATTTTGGGACGCCTGCACAGTAGATACCTACCTTAAAATAATACTTATTAGAATAAAAATGGACGCGTCACTTTATAAGAGATTATGGGTACCGACATTAAGCATACTTAAAATAATATACCTACGTTTAGTATGCAGACTAGATTTCTTGCTAATCTAAATTCGCGAGTACAATAAAGATTTACTTCCTAATCGGCACGATACCGGCTTACGGATGGCCATAACTCGACATGATTGATTATTTCAGTTTAATTTTTTTACAAACATTGAGATAAGTGGGCGTACAAAACAAGAATACAATCAGGTGATAGAATTAAAACTAGCTTATATAAAAGCATAATGGAATACGCTAGAGATAAGGGAGATAATGTGTAATTAGTGGTAGTTTTGCTCTCAGCAGATAAACGTCAATGTGGCCCAGAACGATAGCGAAGCCAAGTTCAAATATTTGAGAAGGTCGATTCGCGATGGGCAAAAAACAGTCTATGTCAGTCCAGTCGGCAACAGAGAGCGACGCGGGCGCACGCTTACTCTCTTATCTATTGTAATACGTCTGATGCCCGAAATTTCACATGGCCCGGGTTATCATTGCGAGATAGACGATTCAAATCATGTTCTCGTGTAACTCTGTATTCTACTAATAAAATAAAAACGTTAGGTTAGGTTTTTGTAATACCTATAGAAATATAAACAGACAAAAACATGTAAGATGATCATAGTGATTTTCCTCTTGTCCAAAAACTCTTATAAGAAGTGGTTTATAAATCACGCTTTTGTAAATTTGTATGCACCATTGCACTCAGTTCGTGCATTACTCGCATATGTAGGCGAAACTACCTTGAGTTTTTTTCTGTAGATGCATCTACCTAACAGTAAAATCTGTATAAGAATTCCGTTTCTTTATCTTGTGTGATTTTATAAAGTGTAAGTAATTTACAGAATACCAAGTCTACTAAAATAATTTAAGGACCATTTTATTGGCTTTGGTAGTGAAGCTCTAAAACAATTTTGACGCGACTAAATCCGCGGGACCTTTAACATTGTACGATCAATGTACTCTTTGATAACGCTTCACCAGTGCCCGTGAACTTCACTTATATCTACGTGTACTCCAGATACTGTCACATACCTACATAATTTATTTATTGAAAAGACAGAAGTTTAAAACAAGTTGATTCTTGCCATCTGATTGGTCTGCTTGGAGTTTAAAGACAGTGTGTTTTCTTTATGCTGTAGGTACATATTGTTATTTTTTTTTTAAATACCTATTTTATGAAATATAAACATTTCTCGTTTATACATTATATAGTTGAGTTACTACTGGCAGCTTATGAAACTTTCAGGGGTTTATTACTGTATCTCCTTGTTCTTAAGGCAAGACTGTGAAGGTTATTGCGAACTTAGATGACTTGTGAATAAATTATGGCACGGTATATCAGTTATGAATTATTGTAAAGCTAATTGTCTAATAAGTAATAATAGTAGCTAGGATTTTAGGCAACAAAAAACGAATGTAAGTAAAATAAAGGTCTTTCCATTCCTCTATTCTCAAACGAATGCTATTAAGGCTAATGATGATGTAGTGGAACATTTCGTATAATTGGATAAATTAAAGGTTATTTTTTCTTACCTCAGGTCTAGCCTGAGCTGTCGGCCATCAACGGTAAGGTTGTAGTGCACGACGTGTGGCTGAAGTTGTTCCGTGTGATGAAGATCCCTGCGAGCGCGCGCATGCCCATGCGCATGTGCGTGGTCAACAGCGTGTGAGACCAGCTCGCCATGCCTCGTCACCTTTACTGGGTGTACTACTTGCACTTTTGACGCGTCTAGGTGTCGGTGGGAGTAGATACCTGCATAGAGAAAACAATCATGTATGAAACAAAATATGTAGTAGGTAGTAGGAAAAGGTAACGCAGGAAAACAAAAGTGGAAATGGTTTTTTTTACTACAATACAAGATAAGTCCTTCCATATCGTATTCGCAACTAGTCTAAGATATTACTAGAAACTGTTGTCGTCGAAAAATGTAAGCTGGTAGCAATACACTCTACTAGGGAGTAGAAAAAGTATGATAATGTACTCCCAGTGCGTACTGAGCGGGTATTACGGCATAGTTTGGGTTTTTAAATCGTACGCAATGGGATGAAAATAGCTATAGGAGTAACGGTTGGCGTTTACGATGAAAGGGTAATGCGCACGTTAGTAAAAAGTGTATATTTTGATATTGATCGTATTAAGTACCTTAAGGGGGTCTGTTATACACAAAATTGTACAGCAGTAACAGTAATAAACTAGGAAGATTTTAGGAAGGAACTATGTGCACCGAGTTATTTAATGACAATATAATTATAGAAGTATGTCCCTTCTTTCGTAAATCTTTATGATTTTATGACAAACTAGATGAAAAGATTACGTAAGTCAATTGGCAACTTAACTCATCAAGTTAAATTCTTCGAAATGCATCATTAATTCTGAAAACTAACAACAATAACCTAGATTTTTAGTCATAATATTGACGGCGTTGCAGTTTCAGCGCGCGTCGAGGGACATAATGACGATGCTTTCCATTTTCAGCAACAACGCAAATTCAACAAACAAAATCGTAAGACAATAACCTGACGGCTTTGCTGACGGTAGTAAATAAATAAATTTGCCGTTCATGTACCCTGATGATGCAAATAAAAATCACACCATAAGCTTGCAATATGATACCCTCTGTCGTTCAGCTTTTTGCTCGACAAATCTAATTTTAGAGGCTATAAAACTATATTCTGAATTATTATTTGGAGTATGTGATTCTTGACATTTAATTTGGTATTGTAACAAACACTCATTAGTAGCAGAGAATACATACTAAATCACATACATTGTAAAAGTTCCGCTACTCGATAATAGATGGCGCTGTGCATTTACGTCACTTTTCTGAATCGCGGTGTTAAGAGTCTCCACGGGTTAATGACCCTCGACGGAATATTTTACTTATTTAAGCTATTCCCAGCTAGCAGTCAGGTGCATCCGCGGATCTCGTCCTACTTGGAAAGGTCACGTAGAACACCCCTGTTAGTTGGTTCAATAGAAAGCTTCCCTTAGGAAACCCATTTTTTGGTTTAGAGGACAACCCCCTCCCTTCGTCCGAGCGGACTTGGCCGTGGGGCTGCGCCTATATTTTAAAAGTAAAAACCTTTCTATCTTCAAATATTGTAACTTCGCTGCCGAAATAAACAGACTGAAGAATCCCCGTGTTTTTCTACGCTTGTGTGACGTCCTTGCCAAACCCCTCCTACAAACTGGCGACCAACGCGAGGCCCGACGACGACACCAAGTACGTCACACGTTCCGGACGAATCACGACAGCTATCACTAGTAGGAAAGCAGAGATGTCGGTGAGCATGACTGACGCTCAGTTCGAGGCGCTGCTGTCTAAACTTTCACCAGGAAGACACGGCTCGTTCACCTCCTGCAAAGCTGAATTCGACGGGACCAAGGACTCCGAAGCAACGGAAGCATTTTTGGCGGCAGTTTCAGTTTTTAAGAAGATCGAAAACGTCACCGATGCAGAAGCGCTCACTGGATTACCACTGCTCCTCAAGGGTGAAGCTGCAGTATGGTGGCAGGGAGTTAAAAATCATGTCTCCACATGGGCAGATTTTGAAGAGCGTCTACGTCATACTTTCGCACCAAAGAAACCTGCCTATGTCTTATACCAAGAGATCGTCATGGAAAAGCAAGACTACCGTATGACCACTGAAAGCTTCGTGGCACATAAGCGAATGCTGTTTGCTCAACTTCCGCAACCCGAGATACCGGAATCCCATCAACTCCACATGATATACGGTCAGCTGAAACACCGAATACTTGACAAGATTCCACGCAACTCCATCAAAACTTACGACGAGTTATTAGAAACCGCTCGGGGCATCGAACAGATGTGGATTGACAGGTCGAACGACGGTGATGAACGCAGAGATGCTAAGTCAAAGCCAAACCCGAAAGTAAAGGTGAAGTGCGGGTTCTGTCACTTCTCAAACCATACTACCGAACAATGTAGGAAGCTGAAAAAGAAGCAGCAAGAATTAGACCTAGCTGGACCAAATAAGAATCCTGAAGTCCCACCTAAAACTATGGCTCCTAGCAAACCGTCGCAAGATCCATCTCCACCCGTACCCAGAGTATCATGTTACGGCTGTGGTACACCCGGCGTAGTTCGCAGTAGCTGCCCAACATGCAGTGCAACTAAGCAACGCCCACTCCAATCGGCTAACTTAGGTTTTTGCCCGGTTAACGTCCAATCGGATGTAAGAAGCAGGCCTATTGTATTCATTGAGATAGATGGCATTAAAGGGACGGCATATGTCGATACCTGCGCAAAAACCAGCATCGCATCGTACCAGCTTTACAGACAACTGACGAGCAAGGGACACAAGTTTCATGAAGAAATAGTCAAAGTCACCTTGGCAGACGGCATGGGGAAAAAGCAACGGGTATTGAAGACAACGGTTCCTGTCAAGTTGGAAGACCGCACCATTATAACAAGCTTCGTTGTTCTGCCTGATTCAAGGGACAATCGGACTCTGTTGGGTGTCGGATTTATTCAGGACGCAAGAATGCTAATTAATCTTGCGCAATTTACCTGGGAATTCCTCGAGGCGCAGTCGACCTACGAGTTGTATGAGGAAGACTTCGTGACCTTCGATCATGCCAGTGGCAGCTTGATGAACAGTAGCTTAGATGCTACGGGAGAGAACGGGTCAACGTCTTCAATGGCTTCTGCACCCTCAAATGCTGACGTTCTTCCCGAGGTACCTACGACGGCTATTGCATGCACAAGTGCTGCCGCTCTTCCTGAAAGTGGTTCAACTTATAAGTTGATACCTCTTGAACTTTCCCCTGCTAAGAAAAGAAAAAAGGTATTTGATGGCTACTTACCTGCGTTCGCCGAATTCATGATGCAAGATCCAGAAAAGAATGTTACAGAAGCAGAAGTCAACTTATCGCCGCATTCAAGTCAACTCTTCCCTGGCGCGAGCGGTCCTACGGACTTCGATGATGACTACCATGCATATAGTATAGATATAGATGATAAGCATACTTTAAATAAAATACTAGTAGAGTACCAAGATGTTTTCACTGATAACAATCAACCATCATTGCTTGGCGAACACTGCATCGTCACAAAGAACGATATTCCAATATCTGTGCCTCCCTACAGACTATCACAAACAAATAGAGAAATACTTAAAACCGAATTACATGAAATGTTAGAAAAGGCTATTATTGAGCCCTGTTCATCGCCTTGGGCTTCGCCAGTGGTCATGGTACCAAAACCTAATGGCAAGGTTAGAGTCTGTGTCGATTACCGACGCCCAAGACTCAAGACTCCAGACGGATGCCATTAGCTACGCGCTCGGAGCAGTTCTCGTCCAGGGGGAGAAGGAAGATGAGCATCCTGTTGAATATGCGAGTAGATTGCTCACATCAGCTGAAAGAAATTACTCCACCACTGAACGAGAAGCATTAGCTGTTATATGATCATTCAATAAATTTAGAGCATATGTTGAAGGTCAACCCGTGACTGTGGTAACCGACCACCAAGCTTTAAAATGGTTGATGAATTTAAAATCATGTATCTGCTTTGACTCCATATAGAGCTGACAGCCATGAAACTGTTCCAGAACCTGTACAACCACTTCGACGAAGAGGTCGACCTAGAAAGGAAATTGTTGCCACTAAGCCTTCGCCTGAACTCAAACGAGGACGTGGACGTCCTAAGAAACAATAAAAATCTATATCCAGTCCTTCACGCCGAGACGTCTTTGAGGACTGAGGGGGAGATTGTAACAAACACTCATTAGTAGCAGAGAATACATACTAAATCACATACATTGTAAAAGTTCCGCTACTCGATAATAGATGGCGCTGTGCATTTACGTCACTTTTCTGAATCGCGGTGTTAAGAGTCTCCACGGGTTAATGACCCTCGACGGAATATTTTACTTATTTAAGCTATTCCCAGCTAGCAGTCAGGTGCATCCGCGGATCTCGTCCTACTTGGAAAGGTCACGTAGAACACCCCTGTTAGTTGGTTCAATAGAAAGCTTCCCTTAGGAAACCCATTTTTTGGTTTAGAGGACAACCCCCTCCCTTCGTCCGAGCGGACTTGGCCGTGGGGCTGCGCCTATATTTTAAAAGTAAAAACCTTTCTATCTTCAAATATTGTAACTTCGCTGCCGAAATAAACAGACTGAAGAATCCCCGTGTTTTTCTACGCTTGTGTGACGTCCTTGCCAAACCCCTCCTACAGTATTAAATAAACGACAAATTAAATTCGAATTTTCCTTTAGCTATAGGTAGGTATGAGGTGTCAACCAATACCTACAAAAAATCATTAACATATTTTTATATGTAATATAATAAAACGACAAAAAGACAATGAAACGTTAACAACCCGTCACGTAGAATGAGCTGAGGTCTTTAATGGCATTATACTTATGAAGTAATGTGGTCCCTACGCCCGTGCCCTGAACATGGCGCCATCTCCGGGCGCCACTGCACTCGTATTTTTATATCTCATAGCGATTAACGCCTTAATTATACACCAACAACATTCCTCTAATAAATTATGACAACATGCATTATTTTGTTTTCATTTTAGGGTTAACCTCCAATCAAGATAAGAAATTAAAAGTAGGTATAGTTACCTAATGGAAATGGAAATCATTTTGGATGGCAGCTATTCACATTTTAACTGTCCTAAATTTTCAGCTATGTAGAGATAACATTGTACCCTTGTCAGACAAATTATTACAGTTAATTAACATATAAATGAATGTAGTGTACATTCCACAGCCAATAAAATATGATTCACACTGTAGAAGTAAAAATGTGCTCCCACAATAATCCATGGTGTTGAGCCCTAAGTAACATAACCCTGTGGCGCGCTAGCCTGACACGTTCCTAGACAACGAAATTCTCAGTAATATGTTCAATTTTTCATAGATAATCATAATTACTAGCTTATCACAACGATTTCATATGAAATCTGTGTGCTTGGTCAGCGACGGAGCGGCGCTAGTCACTCGACACTCGCTGACCGGTAAGGCCACACAGGTTCTACTTGCAACTCGTGTTTTTCTCACTCCATATTAGTCTTCCGAGGCTCATACATAAATGAATTTAATTAAGGTAAAAACTGCAATTGTTCAAGCCTTTACTGGTATAAGTGCTCCCCCAGACGATAAATGGATTAATAGAGTGATAATTTTCCTAGAACTTGCTTTGAAAATGCTCAGACAAAGTTTAATTGCTCGAGTTTTTTTACGAAAACCAGATTTTTATTAATAAATACAAATTTTAAGAATACAGCATGTAAGAATTACCTACCTATTATTATACAGCTCTGAATATAAAACTAGCAATTCTGAATTAATAAAAACCGGACAAGTGCGAGTTGGACTCGCGCCCGAGTTCTAGGTATAGATACAAAATGTATGTTTGTAATCGCAAAAAAATATTTTGATATTAAATAACTACAACGATTAACGATTTTCGAATATCACTATAAGGGTTCCTATTTTCCTTTTGAGGTACAGAACTCTAAAAACGAGCTTTAATTAATGAATCGGAATCAAAGTAGCTAAATATTTTTATTATAGTCATCATCGTATATCATGTATACATTATTTCCATAAAGTTATTTCGTAACCGTAAGCTTTTTATTTTTTTTTATTTGTAAATAGGCTTGCGTTTGACCGCCATCTCGCCTGATGTTAAGCGATGATGCGGTCTACGATGGAGCACGCTTGCCTAGAAGAAACCGATTCACTCTCGACTTGAAGATACCTATATTGTAACTGTCGGGGAACACCCACTCCGGCAGCGAATTCCATTGTTTTGCGGTTTTCACAATGAAAGTGGAATCAAAGCGCTTCGTTCGGGTTTTTGGTATATCAACCATGAACCGATGGCGCTTTTTCGTGCTTCTGGCCGTCCGATAGAAAAAAGGGCAGGATGGAATTAGATCATGCAGATCTGAAGCACACTCTCAGAAATGTATCCGATAAAAAACCGATAGGCTAGCAACTTTGCGCCGATGCTCATACATCTGCGAGTATTAGTATCTATGATATTAATCATAAAACCAATAATGTTAATAGTAATCAGTGTTGTAATGAGAGGCGTGGGTTGGCTATTTCACCGTCGCCGTTGTTATGCATGGCTGCAATTACTAGTAATTACTGTGCGTAGGTACCGCCCCCTCCCGGGCGACAACACAGCCCATCACTACTACGTGAATGGGTGGACTTAATAGCCCCTTAACTTTTATATCTCATTTATTTTCTTTATAAACTTTTGATAAGATTTATGAATCCTAATGAATTAACAGAAAATTAATGACCTAACATGACCGTTCATGTGAATATTGTGTTGTTTAGGTTATTTTTGGCGTAAGTCTATTGCATCTAATGTGTGTGATGTGGCTGTTCTGTTTTTTAAATAAATATATGTATAAATAATTATGTAAGTAATCATAGCAGTGTAGAATACATTTAAAACTGATTACCCACTTTGCCATTTACGCACATATGTTAAGAATGAGTTGCGATAGATCGATTACGTAAATTAATTTTATGCCCATATACATACACTACATCATTCAATTAACGTAGGCAGGTAACCCAGATAGGCAAAGTTATTATCTCCGTAGGGCGCCACATGCGAGACTTCACGTAGAAACAAATTTGACCGTGTAACTAAGAATTTATATCGAACCATCTTTATCTGACAGAGTACGTACCGCCTGTGGTTATAATAAGTATAATCAAATAGAATTAATTATTATTCATCAAGTTCGAATACCGGATAGGAACCAGTCTAGTGGTAATCTTCGCGTTTCTGAATTGGTTCCATATCGGTTTATTGTAGTCGTCATTATATTTCGGGTCTTCGGTCAAGGCAACCTATAATTGTCAATAGTTTTAATAATTATTTTTTTATGATAGCGAATATTAGTGAATCAAATGCTGTGCCCATTTCAAAGTCACCGAGCATCAAATTTATCGCCTCACACAAATTATAATTTGTGTGAGGCGATAAAAGCATGTTACATCACCTTAATTGTAATAATCAGACTATGCAAACAAAGGTATTATGTGTGATGTGACAAGAACAAACGTTTGATATTAGTTTCCTGTAAAAATATAAGATGCGTAACTATTTACTCTGTGACTACACTATTCTAATTTCTAATTGTACATTGTATTAAAAAAAATGCTGCAAAATGGTTTAATAAATATATTTTTTGCCTGACATTATGAAATTTGAGGCTTTTACATTTTTCATTGAATGTCATTGAAATATCAAAAAGTAGTTACAAAAAAACGTTATCATCACCCTCTTTGCTGTGATTAATGGGTGAACAAGCGCACGAGCACTTGCTGATCGTATCTCCATGCTCCAGCCGACAACCGACAGCTTTACGTCATGGCTCGCGTCACCAAGATCAACAGATTCGCGCCTTTTCTGCACTACACTGATAAGATTGCTTGACCAAATATTGAGCTTATTAGATAAGCGAATCAGGATCGTTATACTTTGCACTTTCCAGCGATAAATTTGGGCAATAATTAAATTATGTACTTTTACGATATGATAATCAAACATTAACCAGGTAATTTATGGGATGAATTTTAAACTGCCACTCGCAATTAAATGGAAATTTTAGGTAGGGCATAATGGTACATTTGAACAGGTACGAATTTAGAATGAAAGTTCGACGACCGTGTCGCTCACTTTGTTTTATAAATCCCGCCACCGATTGCCGCTTTACGGTTATGGGTTTGATTACGTTTATGCTCCATTTTGAAGCTTTCAGTTCAATTCACTCTACGTTATCCGCGATCTATTTTTGAATTGTTCTTAAGTCTGCAAATAGAACTTCTTACTGCATTAGTGCTTTGGTTAATTCATGTTCCATCAACCACTTATTATTGGTTTGAGATACGCTTAAAATGATCAACGAAGTACACCGTTTATTAATTCCGTGCGGGTGTGTTATTCATTGGTATTACGTACGACAAACGAACATGCATGTAGCCAGCATGTCTAAACGGACAAATGCATACGCAGAAATTACATCACTATTTTGTACAGCTCGACAGAAAAATTGGCCAGACATCGTATGATTTCAACAATAGCATTATAAGCATTTTGTTTGATGTTGTTTATCGAATTTCTAATAGCTGCTTTTAACTAAATTAGATATAAGTTTAAATATTTTTAATAAAAACGATACGTTTGAAATGGGTTGTTATAATCTTGACAACTTGCTGTTGGTAATAAATAAAAAAGGTTAAAAACGTCCACCACGCAAGTGACTGTGCGGCAAAATGTCAGTTGGTTACAGTAACACAATACCATGTTATATTATAGTTTAGGGTTTTATTTTACAATATTTCATAAGGCGATATTATGCGGTAGGTAACGACCTAAAAATGGATACTCAATTTTAAGATTAAAGTATTTTATAACAAGTTCGAAATGACTATATGTATAACTACTGGTGTGGTCGTGAGTCGGTAGATGAAATTTGTAATTAAAATAATTATATGTTCGTGGTTACTGGTCTTGTGTAACGTAGTCTGTTGTGTAGTATCACATCGAAAATAATTTTACAATAGTAATTTATTGCGAACCAGTTTCTTATTAGGTAGGCTTCGGAAACAAATATTAAATACAATGTTATGTAAATTATATACTATTATGTTTGCATAATTGTAATATTATAATTTACAGTATAAGTAGCTTCGTGTCGATTTTTTTATCTCAAGAGATTTTTATCTGCGTAAATCGTACAGCTTATAAAATTGTAAAATTAGGGTAGCTTTAAGGCTTAACCCTAAAATCATCTCGGGTCGCGGCTGTCACGAGTGCTCTGAATCCAATTATCAGTATTTCAAACTTTGTGACATTTACAAAACAAGGCGTAAGATTAGTGTAACGATATCTGAGAAATGATACTTTATATGATGGCATACCCTCGTCACGACGTATGTCACACGTCACTTTTAATTGCAAATCTGATATATATCGGATTATACGAAGATTTGACCTCTAACGCCTTGACATGTTTTATATCGCTTTGATTTACATATGGTACCTAATGGTGATTCAATAGACGGCCCTGTTATCATAAAATTATGTTTTACTGCATTTGGTTTTAAAAAAAAAAATCTTGAATCGATTTTTTCGGTAACGAACAAATAAATAACATCATTATTATACAGTTTTCAACACTATAGAGTTTTTAAACAATTAAATTGAAATAGACAGACCTCCTTCAACGTTTGACAGCTTGTTACTATTTTAATGACTTTTATTAGAGAACATAGAGAGAACAAAACATGAAGTGGTGCCAACACTGTAATTTTAAGAGGCAATATAATAGTCCCATTTAAAAATCGCAATGATGTACTGTTTAAATAAAATAATTGGCTGGAACGTCGCCTATACGATACTATTAACCCATTTCGCTGATGCATTCCTGTTTTATTACTTTTTTCTAAAGCTGGAAAAACAATAGAAATCTGCTTCTAGATCTGCTAACTGGTTGATTGTCGGTGTAGTTAATGGGTGTCTCATACGATCAAGTTTACTGTCCAATTTACATGAGAATGAGCGAAAAGGCACGCACACATAGATTCGCGTATTCGGGTATAACTCTACCGCAAAATTTACTTGGAAGATCTCAAAATTATCCTGAACATTAAATATTCGTATATATATTGTTATTACCTTTAAAAGGGTCAATAAGGATATTAAACCTTCCCAAACTACGCACAGGTAAAACCTTACAGCAAAGTTTACTTCGATGATCTCAAAATTATCCTGAACAATAAATACACATAAATCACACTATCACACTAATATTATAAATGCGAAAGTTTGTGTGGGGGTGTGCAGTGGCGTGCCTACAGGGCAAGCCCGATATGCGTATATCTCTAAATTTTCATGAATGTAAGTGAGTAGCGTACAATAAAAAACACTTACAATCATGAAAAATTACGCGAAATACCCTCGGGCTTGCCCTGTAGGCACGCCACTGGGTGTGTGTATGTTTATTACTTCTTCCCACTGAAACGGCTGGACGGATTTAGATGAAATTTGACAAAGAGCTTGGGACTTGGAAAACACTTACAGCAACAGCTAGTATGAAATATAAACTTGTATTTTAAATGCGTATAATTTAAATACACAATAGGTGCATTTCAAATTCTTCTTTCATTTAAATTGAATAAATCACCTAAGTTTACAAATAGCTTCTAGATAATCACCTATTGTGACCCAAATGCCTAGTTTATTCATTCTTGTCTAAGCCGAATTTATTAGATGAATTTGCTATTTTTATCAATAACAAATAATCAACTAGTTTCATAGATAGGTACGTCTTTCTATGCTGATATAAGGCCTAAAGAAAACTTAAAGTGTGTCATTGTTTTGATGTTCTTCGCTTATTGTATGGGTAATTAAATTGTAAGTAAAATAAGTTATTCTGTAGTTTTCAAAAGTAGAATAAATAAATGTAAGTATTCTTGGAATGTAAGTTAAGTATAGAAATAAATCTGCTATGAGTAGTCCAGAAACATTAATAATTTTATTACGAATATTTTTGTGATTTCTTAAAAATGGCTCTGATATGATTAAATTTCTTATACAGGGCACAGATAATACAATAATACGCGTACAGATGCCTCATCTCATACAAAATACAGAACCCTAAAAACGTGTTCGCCGCCGTACCGCGGGTTATCGGGCTACACATTTTTTTTCGTTACGAAGTGTTTTTTTTTGAACAAATATTTATATTTGTCTATTTATTCATCTTCTACATTTTACACAAACTTCAATAACAAATCAATACGTATAACGCCATCTATTAAGAGTTATTTGAACAAATGTTCCTTTGTTCCTGATGAGACCCCGTGTACAGGGTGTAAAATTAAACGAGAGTCCCTCGTTAACCTTACACCCATAAACAATTCTAGCCGTTAAAATAGTTATCAAGCTGAAAAGGATACTTACCAGTATGTAATAGGTTTCTTATGGTATCCTGGACATCCCGACCCGCGTCTCCGGCGTCTTTCGAGAGGCTTATCGTGACATGCTTGGCGGCGCACCACGCCACCAACATTTGGAACAATAACAGTTTGAACAACGAACACCGCACATCCATCTTCCTCAGCACCCGACACTCAGTTACACGCATTTTGAGTCCACGTTTTAAAAAGATTAGTCTTTAATTTCACTTTTATTTCACCACACTATTACCGACAAAAGGATTGTCCTAATAAATGTCGTCGTAACATTTACGAAGTTTTATGCTTGTAGTTAGATATTGATAATGTGCTCATCATCCGTCTTCTGAGCTGGTTTGTCATCATACACTACCTGAAACAAAAAAATTGATAATCAGATCACGGCTCCAAGTTTTGTAAACTACTTTATATTCGTCAATGGATTTTTTATAGTTGATATAAATTATTGGTTTTATTATGGTTAATGAAGGATACATAATTTTAAAAGTCACTGGCCAACTTAAATGTCACAATATTGAAGAAGCTATATTTTATAAAAATGTGATCACTAAAATTAATAACACATTAAATTTAAATAATGACTCAACGTGAACTAAAGTTACAAGAAGAAAAACTGGCAAAGCAGAACCTACAGTCACTCACCATAACTGATTCGCAAATAAATTGCATTGAAGTTATTAAAAAATAATAATTTAAATTTATTAGATAGCTATGTTAAATAATAGCGACCAGCGCTAGGCTACGCGACAGGGGTTTTTTACGTGTAGCGTACGATGTACGCGACCGCTGTCTATAGATCGCTATCTCTATCTGAGAGCCGACTCGTCGGTTATATAATTATTTATAATTACATATTATCTCCTCGCTTCATGTGTACACACAATTTGGGAATACGTCCCAGAGTTATAATATAATCTTTTTATGAAATCTATTCACTAAAACAAATACCTAGGTTATGCCAGGACATGGACAATCCAATGGACAATGTCAAGACTCTTCAAAAATACCAGTTATGATAAAAAACATGAAATGAGAAGCTGAGTACGTAAAGCTAATGAAGTGACAATGTGGACATACTGGACATATTACCATAATAATATATTACAAGAAACAGATGGGCTGAGATTGAGATATGATAAAAATTTTATTGATTCCTAAAAACTGGCCTCTCAACGTTCAACAGCAAGAATAGTAGACTGCTCCTCTTTATAAGGCAGAGCTTTCTTCATCGGCATCGCGACAAAACACGAATGATTGACGGGCTGTAGAGTTATTTACAATTTTAAACCATAAATAAACAGCCTTCCCTATAAATATGCACATACATTATTGTCGCTATAATTTTAACATGAAAGTTGCGATCTTGTAAAGTAATTCCCGCAGTGCCTTGTTACATTTTAGTCGCTATGCTAAAAGAGTAAAAGATAAAGTGAAACAATAGCCGGGACAAAACGTGCCTTTCTATGAAGGAATGTATTTTAGGAATAAGAATCAAAGGGCGTAGGGCCCACGTGCCGCGATAACGCAGGCGCCAGGCACCTCGGCTCCTCTCTTTGTTTTTGTTTGACTCCCTCGGTATAGCAGGCGAGGCCCGGCGCCATGACGGATTGTTAAAAATGTTTACTAAGACGCTTTATGCGTCCGCAATTAACGTTATAAGTACGATCGAAATGGAGTTACCCCACTTTATCTTAAGTTAAAAGTAAATGCAGTTTCACCTGACGATTATGGAATTTAAAACAATGATAAAGCCTCACAATGAATGAAAGTGCTTCATGTAAAGACAAAAGAGTAAACGGCTCGACACAATGGTGGCAATTGCGAACATGAGAACAGTTAACAGTAATGAGACTACAAAGACCATGGCAACAATATTTTGCAAATAATGTGTAAAATCTTACAAAAACGTCCCAATATCATCGATATTGTGAAATGATTCTTTTCATTTCCTTTTCATTTAGGTAAAAGAGTGTGACACCACGTTTGTGCCATATTTTATTAGCCTGAATGGGTAGATCCATATGCCGAGTGCCAATATGGGCCACCTGTATGAGTATCAAACATTAAGTACATATTACAACAGCAATGTGCTTCATTCCCAGCTGTGTAAATTGTTTGATCTATTCTGTCTTTTATGAAATCGGCTTGGTGACCGTAAGGACCGTAAGGCTGCGTTTCCACCAGAGATGTGCGATAGAAATGTGTCGTGCGAGGATGTCTAGCTGTGCTGTGAAAATGTGTGGGAGTTTCCACCAAAGCTGTGCGATGAAAATGTGCCTACGAGGATGTGTAGCGGAGCTGTGAAAATGCGGATTGATGTGTGGTGCGAGGATGCGTTGCGAAGCTGTGAAATGTGTCGACGGGGGTGCGGTGTAGTAGGAACGGAGTAACACACATTCCTCGCAACACATCCCTCGCACACATCCCTCGTACACATCCCTCGCAACACATCCCTCGTACACATCTCTCGCACACATCCCTTGCTTGTTTTGTATGGGCAAAAATCAAGCTCCGCTGAGCCGTTTCCACCAGAGCTGTGCTGACCGAGGCGAGGTAAATGAAGCGATTCTATTGGTTCTTTACAAACACATCCCCCGCTATGCATCCTCGCACATCTCTGGTGGAAACGCAGCCTAAAGGTTGATTTTCATAGGTTAATGAAATTCATGATTTAAGGAACTGTAAAGTAAGACTACCGGTATTTTTACTACGAAATTAGGTAACGTTCACAAGATATTATCGTGTATTTGCTATCGTGTTTAATGTTTGAAGTAATTTTACACATTTTGTAAGTGCACAGAGCACGTCACAAATCAAATGCTTATGTTTTATGCGTTGTATGCAGATTTTATCTGTAAAATAGAACTTTCTTTGAAGTTTTGTTATATGTGCGCTTTACGGCTCATGTAGGTACCTATCAATAAATTACATTACTTTAACATAATATAACATGAATAATAATGACACCACGCGCAGAATAAACATCTTAATCTTTACAACTCTCTGATTTCGCGGTATCACGTAGTATCATTGTTATCAGCAAAGATAATAATATCTCTGTGTGTACAACACCTAATCTTAGTGCTGACCCGATTCGTGCCTAGGCTAATAATGACGTATGACCTGGACTCAATCTCTTCTACCGTCTTATTCAAACACCTGATAATGAGACTTAGCGTTCGTCTCTTTCGAGGCCACGTAATTTGGACACAGTTATATAATTCATATTTGTATGTAAATGAGTAAATGTTAAAATAACACTTATCTGTAGAAGACAATATGAGTGTCTTGAGGGGCCCCGTTTGTAAGCTCCAAAACTGAAACTGGCTCCAATCATGCACAAAGCAGCCGCCGGTTAGGATTCGATCACGTAGAATTACTGCTCGTAATTCCGACTAAGCAACGAATAAGTGAATTTAAATTACAGCCTGTAATAGTATGCTTAATACCAATAGATAATGTGATGGTCTCGCTCGGGTAACAAAAAGTTGTACGGATGGAGTGACGGACAGCGGACAGGTCGGTGGCGCCAACAACCGACCATCGAAGGACACACATAGGATTCGGAGGAACGCGTAGGTAGATAGGTACTCTTGGTTTTTTTCGTCTTGCTATGAAAACAAGTCCCTTAATAAAATATTTTATCAACCTTTGCGTGAAGCAGCATCATTTCCTGCACCAACAAATCACGTCGAGATTAAAGATAATGAATCATTAAATTAAATATTAATTACTACAAGTAATTTATTTAATGATTCATTACACGTAGCCTAAAATGCACTTTTACGGCGCCTACGTAAAGAAATTTATTTTTCATTCTGCTAAAACCAAATAATCACGTTCCTATAATACCGATACATATTTTGCCCCAAATTTTATGCAGATGATAAAATAAGATTATACCTACTTACTGCGGACTGCGGAGTTTTCTCTGTTGAAATAAGATTTTTATTCGAAGAAACGACTAAGGAGAAACATGTGTCTTGACGTTTTGATACAAAGTCCCTTATCATAATTGTGCTATTTTTAAACTTTAATAATGGTTAATGATACTTATTTCGTCTCTTTCATATACTTTTGTAAGATGATAAGAGTTTTCGAGTTCAACGTGATTTAGATCTTAATTTAATGTTTTACTTATATTAATATTAGCGTATAAATTACATTCATAAATATGTATTAATATTACATACGCTGTTGTAAAACGTTTGCATCTAGATAAGTCATTTATTGATTAAAGTGGAGAGCTCGGTAATATAATGCTTAATTTATTACTTAAGCTGTTATCTAAGCAATTTATTGTCAATATCGAAAAAAAATAGTTATAAATTCCATGGATTTTATATCCGTGATGTGAAGGAAGCTCAACAATGCGCGAGCGCTGGGGGCATCCGTCATCGTCTCGCGCGCACTCGCGCTTTGTCTGGACCTATTGTGAGGACCGGTAGCGCCGGTTATGCTCGGCTCGAATTATTGCCCTTTATGAACCGACGGCCCTGCCGAGATCGTTCGAAAATATGTACTACGTACACGTATATGAAATAGGAATAACTTGGAACATTGCAAAATAAAAGTCTTGATAAAGTATGATTTACTAACCAATTGATAGAACAAAGTCACAATAAAAACATGAGCTGATATTTTGCCTAATTGATTAATTATAATACCAGCAGCAGTAATGAATTTGACATTGAATGATGAAAAGGTTCCTTTTTTGAAGACGGCTAAGATATACATAACAAGCTTAATTGATACAGAGGTCAGATGTAAATAAAATTGATAGTTCAATCAATCCATTAGGCACAGCATCAGCCTACACGTTATCTGACAACCTAGAGTTTGATTGATACGTTCTTTAGTAGGTAAGATCTTAGTGTGGGAAATTCTACCAGCGTGCAGCGTTTAACCAACAAAATATTTTAAAGAAGTTTTGGTTCGATTTGTTTTGATCTACATTCATTTATAACTAAAGTACCTATTAATGCTAGGCTCACAATGTCATGGTTTTCCCAAAATAGATTATTGGTCCCCGAAAAATCCCAGACAAAGAAGGGGCGGGACATTGGTACAATAAGTGAAGCACAAAAAGACCCGGAAATTATTCAAGGGAATCTATAGAATGTCGTATAGACGGACGATGCCACTATTTTTTTCTGTCGCCTATTGTTTCCAAGGCACGGCGTCATTCTGACAGGTGCCATTAGTAAAGACGGGCGACAAATGGCGACTGTTGGATACAGATTTCATGTTTGCTTGTTGTTTTGTACGATTCGTAACTATACTACTACTTCAGAGAATTGTAGGAGGTTTATGATCAGCTAAGAGCGGCGTTGAGGACGATAATTCCCTCAGAATATCCTACTGCGAAAGTTTGCGTGTGTGTGTGTAGATATGTTTGTTAATTCTTCACGCTGTAACAGATGGACGGATTTAGATCAAATTGGCACATAGGTAGCCTGGGACCTGGGGAAACACATGGCTCCTTTTCACACATTTTCACGCAGATGAAGTCGTGAGTAACTGCTAGTTGCTAATAATCTACCTACTTACTTAATTTTTACGCATTCATGCTCCAGCTCATCGTTACCTATTTCATCAGCCTGCGATTCAAATAGAATTCACTTATTTATGATCTGTTTTCGAAATAAAACTGAATCATTGGGGGAATCTACAATTTACTCACGAGATTATCTGAAATTGTGCCAAAAAATTTTTTGATCACTACAATCATGTTTTGCCTGTTAGTAGTATTCTGTGCTAGATACACCTATCTTTTTAATAATGTTGGTTCCTTCCTTCATTTACCTATACAGTCTGTTAGTTCAATTCGATACTAGTTCGATAGCTACGAGATAACGAGACCAACCGTGAATCATGAAAAAGGGACTACAGCTGTTCCATACATTTTCTCGAGTGATAGATATTTTTGTATGGAACTCTATTTTTTTTGGCGGTTTTGAATACTAAATGGTTCCCTCATTATTTCCCTCGTTTTAACCTAACAGACTGTATTTAATATCTTATCTTTAAAGTAAATTTGCTACGTACTCCCCACGTCACAGACTTTGGCTTAGCTTTGTAAACTTGCCTATCCTGACAAATTCTGTTTAACATAATAATCTTGCATCATACGTAATATTTCCTTGACTTTCTTGCTGAATACTAGTAAGCTTCTACATTTTAAATTCATCTATACTAATAAAGCTGAAGAGATTGTTTGTTTGTCTGAACGCGCTAATCTCAGGAACTACCAGTTGAATTCAAAAAAATATTTTTGTATGATAGCCAGATTCATGAGGAATAGTATAAGCTATTTAACATCACACTACGACCCTTAGGAGCCCAGCAGCGGGGGTGAAATCGCGGGGCACAGCTAGTTTACCTAATATAATAGGTCATTATTTTGAGTTTAGTTATTATAATCTTTACTTATCAAATTCGCGTTAACAGATTTTGTGAATTGTAACTCTTATTACTCACACCGTTACCGAGAGCTACACATAATAACTAAACAAATACGGTAACTACAATTTGTATAATAAGAAATGTGACAGCTCTGACGTCTGATTATATTATCACGTTTTGTGCCAATTCATCAGGCATGGATACCTACGCGGCAACATTAGCTACATATTACACCATCAATGCCAACCGCAATCCACTCGTTTATGAAACATTTGAAGGTGTGAAAGATATAAACAAACAAACGTGGGAGACCGTCTCATGAAAATATTGACCACGTCGAAAGTACAAAAAGTATTTGTCAACCATTCACTTGTCACACTTGTCATCGCAGTTTGTTGTCAATAGGTCAAGAAATCAGTCAAAGAAGCCATTCATCAAAGTAAAGGTCCATTCAAACTGGATGCTGTCCACATTAAATTGGCGATTGGATATTCTGAATGGGCCTGGAATATCTGTATTAATAATCGATAATAAATACAAGACAGGAGAAAATGAACTAAACAAGTCAGTGGTAACATGGCAAGTAGGTTCTTTATTGTAAAGATCATAACAGTTTTTCTGAATAGAAAATCATACATTGATTTGTGGTTGGACTACATTCGGTGTGTGAGATGTGAGTCAACGAAGAGCAAAGGGGAGGTTCGTCACTAGGTGAATACTGACACTATCATTGTCTGCGAGACACCATGAATTATTCATAAAAACCATTGTTTGTAAAAGTAAGCCAGAAGTACGGGAATTGAAATAAAAATAGATCATAGATTGTCTGTTTATTTTTAGATCAATACGAGTTGTTTTTTCTTCGCTTTCCTGCACTGTCATGATGACGTTAAGAGGCGCCACGCCACGGTATTTTGTCGAATTTAATACCATGACCTTCTTTAGAAGATTATTAAGTTCTAACTTATTAACCAGCAGCAAATAAGTGATCGACAGTGTTACGAGTTACCGGTTAACTTTAAAGGAACTTGAAATATCTCATTAAATGTTACCTTTATGGGTATGTGGAATCTAAAGTAGTATTCTTAGGAAATGTTGTACGTAACTGCGTTTTTGGCTTAACAGTTGCGATCCTTGCTTTTGCAGACGGTACCTGTTGTAATAATCGCTGGCAAAGTTGAACGACACGTTAATGCCTAAATACATAATATTATGTTTACTCATATTTACATGATCTAGTAGACGAATGAATGAAACCCGAGTCGTGCGGGCGTTTGATGACATTGCCCCTCATCGTTTACATTGACAACCGTCAGTTTCGTAGAACACCGATTTAGGATCGCATGCGCATGTTCGTCCATGTAATGTAATGTAACACATTTCGAATGCGTAGGCCGAGATTTATCGGAATACCTATCGTGTAATGTCCTATTGTATTCACCTTTACCGATAGAAATCTGCTTTATTCGGGTTACAAATTGCATATGATAAGATTTTTATTCTCCGAAGATAATTTTCTTGAAGACAAATCACCGTTTGGCTTCTAAATATGCATTCGCACGCCACTTTGTAGCAGAAATTTTAAAGCAAAGGTGCGGTACGTATCGTACCTTATGAATAATAATGGAACAGATAATAGAATTTCAGAGTTGAATGCTTTAATTAATTTTATAAACCGACTACTTATTTGGAACATTCAGCAATAAGCAATATATCAGAGTATTGTAGACATCAATAGTCTGCTACACAAGCCCTAATTTATGTGACAGTTGATCGTTGCAAATTAATATTTTCGTTATTTATGTTTGAATTCCTTTCTAAGCTAATGTAAAATAACAGTGATATAAATTATGGCTAGCGCAAACATTGTGCGTTTGAATTGGTGTTAAGAGATCTATGTAAGTCAGAAAATCCAGACAAAGTAATTAGTGCTTAATTTACATTACTTTATTTTATAGAACCATTACCTATATTCTTCGTTGGTATCGCCTGTGGTTGAAATTCGACCTATGTGGTGAAAAAAAAATTGCTTTCTGCATATAAACTTTAACTATGCCAAATCTCACACACCTCTGTGCACGTAATTTAGGGGTACATAGGGGTACAAAGCTTTCTCATATTAATATATACCTAGATTCTACAAAGCCTGAAAATATGCACAGTTAAAATGTGGTCATTTGAAGCAGACGCCTTTTGACAAGCAAAGTTGGTCTAGTCTATTGTATGACAACCTCAGGTCATGAGGTTTACCACGTGCTTAGAGGGTCTAGTGTCAGAAGTTGTGATTCTATCTACGGACATATGTACTTGGAAACGCGGTATTTAGGTACCTATTCCCATATACCGGTTTTAATAGAAAGAATGTTAATAGGCCAGCAAAATTATGTCGGTCGCACCGTTGTCGTACGAGGATTGTGTGTGAAATGTGTAAATTTGTACTACGACTACGTGTTTTACATAAACCAGTGTTTAATATATGTACAACATTGTGAATAAATCGCATTCAAGTTAGACGTATTAGTTATTAAACGGTATTTATAAGGTGTTAAATATTTCTCTTACGTAGCAGATTGTCCAGGTGTTTATTAATTAACTGTATAAGCAATTCATTGACAATTATAGATGTCGTCGTTTATTCACTTGAACCTCTAAAGTAATATTTCCTAAGTAGGTGTACCTACCTATACTCCATTTATTATAACATTAGACAAAAAACGGTTATAACTGTTTCGTTATTTGGATGTAGGCATCTAGCATCGTTATTTCACGCTATTTAAAGCTATATAATCTATTTACTATTTGCAAGTAAATTTAAACACAAAAACGCAGTCATTACAACAATATAATACAATAACTATCGTTATTTCGCAGTTATTTTTCTAATGCTATAGTAAATGGAGTATACCTAATATAAATTATGAAAGGCTGCGGGACATGTCAAATGTTTCATTTTTCCAGTAAAGTCTTAAATGATAATGACATCACTGGCAGACGGCGGGCACGCGATAAAGGTGCTAATTAGATTGTCAGCCGCATAAGATTTGCATGTAGCTGAGATCGTTGCCTTGCAACTCGTCCTGTCACACGCCTGCCTACCGACGGAAAGGTCGACCACTAGTGATGTCTTACTGTTACACTTTAAAATAATTCCTTTTGTCGATACAATAACAAAACAGGAAAATCTCACGATTTTTTATGGTTGTGAATGGTTATTTCTGTGTAATACCGATTTCTTACTTTTTGTATTTTTAAAACGATTTTGGAATATCAAAAAGTCGGATTAAATTTATAATAAAGGCTTCACGGTCGCTATTGTCCTCGTTTGTAAATCTATTTTAAAATTTTAAAAAGTTATTGAAATGTGAATTGCTTAAATGCACAAAATGTATCTCTATCAAGATTATTTTGTTAGCAAAAAATATTATTTATTAACAAATGGTCTTATTTTGTGAACATTTATAATGTAGTACCGTTAACAGACCTCCAGTTTGAAAATATTAATAAAATAATCTTTTCCAAAGCTACGAAAACTCTATTCATCGACATCTACAATAGAAGTCCCACGGTGGCGCCTAGTGAATGTAAGGAAACCGAAGTATCGTTTCAACACCGGCCAACACTAGTTTGTATGTCCCATTCACAAGCGTCGTAAATGTAATACATAGTACAACAGGTGAACATTCATGATTTATACTGCTGTCCGATGTGAAGGCGGAAAATAAATGGATTATGTGTAAAATTGATTACGACATTTGCAACAAAATTGTAGTGTTTATGATGTTGTTTAGTGTAGGCTTAGTTCTGCCTATTGTGTGTTATATTACTTTACTTTGCATTATTTCAGATGCTGTCACTTTACATGGGAATAGTTGCAGATCCTTGATATTTACGACATTTACTTTTTCTTTTATGTTCTGCCTAGGTTGGCAAACAGACATTATGTTATTGTTTACCCTACCCTGACAGTGCAAGTGCAACATCCATCCAAATCCAGATAAGGAAAAGTCTAATATAGATATAATTTCCTCGGCACTAATTGCTTACTACGTTAAATAAGTAGTTTGTTTTATGTTATAAAACTTTTTTACAAAAAACAACAGACTTCTTAATTTTTATTTTTTTCCTTTTTTGTACTTTATCCCGAGATCGATTACTTTGACGAATTCGTGCATTACTAAATCTTTTAAATAGTGTGGATGTACATTTATGCATATAACTTTGCCATTGGGACTATTACGTAGTGTTTTATATTTGAAAACCTTCCTGAAAGCATGTAGATTATGTTAGTGAAAAAATCATCAAATTGGTTCAGTAGTTTTTGAAAAAATCATACAAACGTGTCGAATACAGAACCTTCTTTTTTGAAGAACTGTTTGTAAAACGTATGACAAAAGCCATACCTACAATAAAATCGACTACAAATTGCCGTCTTACATCAAACGACTTTACCACAATTTACGAAACGACCGAAAGAAGTCGAGACCTTATTCAAGTATACCCAAGCATTTTAAGTATTTTTAAGTAAAGCAAGTACAATTTAAATGCAAATGTATGGCAAATAAGTGTCCACGTACACAGTACATTGTCTTATGTACAGCGTACTTCAGCGAAATCGCGTGCTGTATTCGCCCACTAGACAACTAAGTATGCACATATTTATTTTTCCTTTTTATTAAACTGGAGAGCAACAAAGTGACACCTTTCCAGTTTTACGTTAATATTAAAATACGCCTAAATGAAGCGTTTGAATTAATTTTAAATATGAAGTAGATAGGTAACCATTTATTGAACTATGTAATCATACGTTTTTCCTGTACCTATTAAAAGTTACGAATTTTGATAAATGAAACAATACAACTGTAGTTATAGCAATTTTAGTTATACCGAATTTGTCATACATAAGGATACAGTTAGAGTGTAGGTATTGGTAACAGGATTGTTTTCCGTTGGGTGTTTTGATTGAATCAATCGTGCCTATTGTTAAATATCTGTGCCGATTCGAGAGAAGAATATAACGTCAATTATTACACTTTTTTAAATCTTAAAGTATCGACTATTTTGACATAGGCCACGTCCCAAGCTTGGACACTTTTTTAATATGGTATTAGGTTATAGCACGTTATGAACGTTTTTGAAGCCATGAACGTTAAATTGAACGCCCACGTTTATGCGTTATTTCTTTAAAATGTTCGTATAATAGACACATTAGATGGTACCGGCAATTAAATTGAAACTTTAGCTTTTTAAGGAGAGAGCTTCGCATGTAAGCTAGGTCTGTCGAATTACGCCTAGAGGCTAATTACGCCCATGCTAAATAACTCAGGTTACGTACTAGATAAAATCAAACTTAATAGCTACGCATCAAGGTTCATACATCCTGAAACAGCCCCAAGTCGCACCCGCGGCCCTCCCCACCTCGCGAGTTAACAATCGACTGACATCTGTGGCGAATAGTCACTGTGCCATTTTTAACAACAGAGAGCGGGAGTGTTGCGGTAAGTTTTAATTAAATTTGTCAGTTTAGAAGTAGTAAGCCTTATTCGTTAGTATGGTTATTCTACCGTTCGTAATCAGTTTTTCAATATTATTAAGCGTCGGTTCCATTAAATTTCAAATTTATTAGATGTGCCCTCGACGGTAATTACGCCTAGGCGTTTTTAACCATGTCATGCGCTTGCTATGTAAGGACTTTATTTGCACATTATGAACATGAAATGATTAATCCGCGAAATGTAATTAATTGTATTTAAACAGTTTAAAGTATAGTAATAAATTACCTATGTACTTTTAAATGATTAAATATTAATTTCATTGTTTTAGGTCACTAGGCGTAATTACCTCAACTGGCATATATTGTTATGGGATTATTTTTATTTAATAATCTGTATACAGACTATTTGATTAAGTTTAAACAATCTGTCATTAAAAAAAAGTAAATTTCGTTATTACCTCAGATCATAGAAACAAGGAGATGTGACAAGGCGCTATCGAGCTTGATGCCAGATCTTGAGCAAATTGCTCATATTAAAAACGTACGCGCTGGCGACGAACCGAACACGATCGACGGTATAAATACAGTGTTTTCATCATTTCAGTTTTATTTTACATGAGTGTATAACTGTGAAAACATGTTGTGAAACTTAAAAGAACTTATGATTAAGATACTCCTGCCTAAGCTAATAATGTCCCTAATTACAGAAAACTGTGATAATGCTTTGATAAAAAGTAATTTTAAGAAAACTGTCGTAGGCGAAATTTTACTTCAGTAGTTTAATTGCACCTAAACGATGGTGTTAGAATTTTGATCTTTTTTCATTGTTTTAATAAACAGATCAATTATATTTTGTGTTTTATTTATAAAATGATAAATATACATCCCACAAACACGTTCTGTTTTTCATCTTCATTTATTATATTAGAGAAATTTACGTTCATCCTTAAGTAGACGTAATTCGACAGACCTACCTTATTCTTACTTATTATGCTAATAAACATAGTTACAATTGCGACATTAAGCTGTTGCGCGATGATGTATCTTTTTAACCCAAGATAGCCTTTACGAAGTTTGATAGGTGGTTAGTTATACACACTAAATAATGTTCATAAAAAGCCCGATGTGACGCTTTGAAATTAAAAATAAACAAAAGCACTAAAGCAGTGATTACATTTTTATACAAACGATGATTGCACGAAAATCATAACAAAAACAAAAGTGTTGATTTCAAGTTGTTTGTTTTTATTTTGTGAATAAAGTGCATCCATTAACATAGTACGAGACCTAGTAACGCGTGGGCTGCGAAAAGGATACATAAATCTGTCCTTGATTGTCGGGAGAAAATCGTGAAACCAACGAAGTGAACTTGGATTGTGGCGTCTGTGGCACCGTTTGAAAGACCGTGGGCGGGTGAAATTATTTATATCTTTTACCTGTAACTTGTTAATATATATATTTAGAATATATACAATATTTTGTATTTTTTTAAGAAAATGGTTTACTTATTTCAGAAATTGTCATCATTAGACGAAACAGTGGCCAAATGCAAGATTTTTTTAATACATAAAAGTATTAAGACAGTGGATGCAATGTTGGGGAAATAATGTTCTAGTAACTAATACTTACCTACCTAATTATTAACATTCTAAATTTTGCTACATACAGGAGAATCACCATACAGCCACAGGCTTAACAAAGATGCAAAGCTACACTAATCTAGCTCACTACATTAGTAGTTGGTTTTACTCTAGGTATGTACCTACCTACTTCAAAGATATTCTGGTAGGTAGGTACTTAGAATATCATTAATCTTCAATTATTTTATGAAGTTGATTGTAATTGGGTTCTATTTTCTTACCCAATGTTTTCAGTCGCATCAAATTGCGCCTGATAACCCCGCTAATATTAAAACAGACCACATATTTAGTGAAACAAGAATTCTAGCTGCATTTCCTTACGTCATTTAAAAATAGTTACAAAAAACTTTGTAGAGAATTTCGTGATAGTGTTTGCTTAGCAACGGCTATACGTGCATAGTTCGCATATTTACGGGTAATGTAGTGCCAATTTATAACGTTAGAGATTTTGTTATGTCGGATTGCATGCACACATTGCACACATTTCAGTGTTGCTTCTTCTCTTCGATGGCATTTTATTTGTATTTTTAACTACGAAATGGATATTCGACAGACGTTTAGTAGGTACACTCGATAACATTGACGGTCGACCACTTTTCACCCTTATGTTCTTAGTAATAAGGGTGAAAAGTGGTCGACCGTCAATGTTGTCGAGTGTGCATAGCGTTCCTGCAGTTCCTAGCGTTAAAACTTATGTATAATATGTATATGTTACTCAGGTAAATCTTAAGATTTACCAGTAAAACCCGTAAAACCTAAGATTTACCAACCTTTAATGGTAAAAGTCCGAACTGTTCTGTGATCATCGTTCATTTCGAACTTTTACCACCATATACTAGGTAAATCTTAGGTTTTACCTCAGAGACACGGTAAATGCTGAAAAAAGTGAATAAGTTGTGACAGAACCGAATTGTTCAACCTCGACTCCACGTGATCTTGTCTGTCCTACCCCTAAAGTGTTTTTATAAACCCGGAGGCGCGGAGGGAGAGCAGCCCCCGCCCGCTGTGACGAAGCGTAGGTCGTGCCCGTGCGAGCCGGAGCGGCTGAGGCTGGTCAAAAAGCCGAAGTTGCGAAGGCAAGCCTGGGTGCCTGCGATTTGTTACGCAAGGGCGGAGCGGCTGCAAGTGCAGCCGCTCCGCCCTTGCCGCCCGCAGCGCCGGAGATGTGTAAAATGCAAATGGCACCGAAAACGAGGATGGAACTCGCACAATATTAGTTTCCGCAGCCCCAAAACCAACATTTACGTCGTCATTGGTAAAACCTAGGATGTACCAAACTCTGATGGTAAAAGCCCAAAAAATTATCTCCTTTTTATAAAATCCTTACATTTACCAACTCATTTTGATGAATCCTAAGATTTACCGTTAAAACCTAGGATTTACCACTATTCGGGCTTTAACAGTAACATGTAGGTATACAGAATAACGTCCGTTACGTTATCGTAATGTAAGGACGTAATTCTGTGTGATGGTAATTGTGGCCCAATTTTCCATAATTGGGTGACCGTTTATGGACCAAAATGATTATACGATATCAATTAGGTAACAAATACGTTTTGCATATTACGTGATGACTGATACTGTCTTTGATATTTGATTCTCTATTCGATTACTTGCTATTATGTCACCATTCTTAGAACTGTTCTGGTGGTCACCGTTTAATTTTCACACCTACCAACGAAACCAGTAAATTGTTAACGACCCCTGCACATCAGTGTAAACACGTTGGTCAATAAACTTGATAGCGTTTACGATTCGCGAACGCATTAGCTACTGCGGAATCTGTAATAAACAGTAATTTCTCTGAAACACGCTTCTAGAAGACGTGGTCAGAGTGTAAATAAGCGAAGAAACCCATGACTAGCAGAGGTATATAATACTGGCTGATGAAATCGTGCTCAAGTAATCATATATTAACCTTTTCATCTTTGATTTGTACCAAACTAGTGACTAGACTCACATGTGACACGTTTCTTTGAGATACCACAAGATGTGATTCAGGAAAATATTATCATTATCTCTATGAATGTAAGTTGTGAATAAAACATAACCTCGCCTGGTTTCACGATAACCTTTACATTGCTGATTTCAAACTATGAAGTGTCTAGAACTTGTTGGACAAACAATGTTAACCTGTTACTGCTTTATCTTTTAGTTGAACGTTCGGCTAAAAGATAAAGTTTTTTTACAAATACATAACCATCATGGTTCTGTGCTCTGGTTCTGTGTTCCTAATTTCTTTATCGCACACAAAAACTCGATCACACAAATACTTGAAAGGGAGTGTATTTAGTATTCGTTTCTCCTTCAATTTACTATGGAACCAACCTTAAAATCCCAAAAAAAGAACTGTTTCGTATAAAAATACACTCATATATTTAAGTCCCTTGTTTTAATAGTTACCTTTACATTTCGTACGAAGATTGAATAGTGTGTGTTGACATTGCATTGAGCCAAACTAGTCACCAATATTTGAAAAAGTCCCTAATTGACTTTAAAATTCGTTATGTTCAAAGGGTGACAGACACCTTGCATTATTTAGTCAGAAGTTAATACCAACAGACCAGGAGGATGTATTTTTAGAAATCTTGTGTTTATTTAGTCATCATGTGCGGTGTTAGGTTGCAAGTCAACTGGCTAAGTGGAACAATTTTGTACACACACACGCTGCGTAAGCGCAGGCTCCGGTAAATCAGTAGTTGTTCGGTGTTCGCACCGCAACCGCGGTTTTCTGTTTGTTTTGCTGATTAGGCGTACTTTTACTTGACTTTTACAGAGCTTTTATTTAGTATATCTTCTTCCTAAGCTTGGTTTTATAATAGAATTACCTACTAGTTTTACTAGAAAACATTAGATCTCTGATATTTTATTCAGCTCCGATATTATTAGCTTCAATTTTTTCAATTATTCAAACAATATTTTTGTTCTAAGGTACCTTCCACTTGTCCGCAAATAATTTTTGGGCATTTCTAAAATCGTAGATTTCGAGAAAGATAATAAGTTAAGCATACTGCTGGGACACCCTGGGAGAGGGATTGGGGGCCGTAGTCCACCATACTGGTCCAGTGTGGGTTGATGGACGTATCTTAATTTTTTTTTTCTAGGACATGCCGGTTTCCTCACTATGTTTTCCTTCACCGTTTTTAGAGCAGTGGTGATGAAACAAATAGCACAAAGTGTGCGCCTGCCAGAAATCGTACTCACGATCTTCTACTTATAAATCGGGGCCGCTACTACTGGGCCACACTGCTCTTTAGAAAGAGAGTTTGCATAAATCTTTATTTAAGCGAAAATATATATTTTGGCAGTCTTTACATCGAAAAGCCCCCACAGAGGGAAGTTCATGTTTCCGTTTGAACCAGGAATTGTACTCGAAACCTAAATCGTAAATCTGTAAATTGATAGAATACCCCAGTTCGATATCGCGGTAGGTACCTACTAAACATTTTATCGCTCTTCCGTTTTTTAGTCTCAATAAAACTTTATACGTTTTTTCGTTCGTGCTATGTAATTCTACGAACTGTACCGAATTATCTAATGTTTACTATTTACAAAGTATCGCATGAACAGGTTAACAAGTTCTTTGCATACAACTTTCTGTTAGGTAAGTGATAAGATAATCATATCTATGATAAGAAAAGGAGGTAGAACAGATATTTTTATTAAAGGAGTGGGAAAAGAAAAAAAACCGAGTATATTTTTAATGTAAAGTTCAAGTATTGTTTAATACTCGAACCACATCATGATTAACTGCTTATTAATATTATTATGTTCTATTCCTTTAAAATGCTCCAGATCTATAATTATTTAAAGATACAATTCTGGGTTGAAAAACACCGGACAAGTGCAAGTAAGACTCGCGCCCTGAGGGTTCCATACAAAATGTAAGTTTACAATCGTAAAAAAAAATATGAAAAAAAAAATGATTTTCGGATTTTTCACTTTTCTTTCGTGCTGTGAGACCTTGCTTCTTGCATTTCATGATTCTAGGTCAAGGGGAAGTACCCTATTGGTTTTGATTGATTTGCGAGTGTTAAAATATGCGGCATAAATGGCCAAAAATACGGCCATTTATGCCGCATATTTTAACACTTATTGCGTTTATTTAGAAGCTTGGTTTTTTTACAGCTACAAGGGACCGTAGACCTAAGTATTTGATTTTAATTTTAACTTGATACCTCCACGCGTTCCTAAAAAACGGGGCTTAACAGATAGATACACAAACGGACAACTAAATGATCCTAGGGTTCCTTTTGAGGTACTGAACCCTAAAAATATTTTTTTCTCAACATTAGGAATTACTTAGGCAACTTTAGAAAATAATCAGGAACAACTCTGCCAAAATTGCCAAAGACATTGCAACCTCACATCACCAACTTCTCGATACCATTTTGTAGTATCGATATCGATACCTAGATTAGTCCTAAAACCTCTAATGTCACGATAATGTCTTATCTCTACTTTCATTGCGGTAATGACCTCGGCAAGGCCATCTGTCGGCTGATTATTATCTATTATTTATTTTACTAACACGATTATCAAAACCTGTGTCGTACATGACAAGATTATGATTTTTAATGGGAGGACACTTAAGTAGATATTAAATAAACCGTAAAACGTTTCCATAGTGATATGGAAAGATCTTTGTAGATAGTGACAAGTTAATGTTCTTTTAGTGACAAGTAATGTGCTTCACTAAAAAGTAATTATCACGGACGTCAGCAACAGATGAAACTTTTCCGACTTTTTATCGAAAACATCCCCCTTACTTATAAATGGCTCTTAAATTTAAACACTGATTAAATATACAACTTCCCTTGTCATTTGTATGACAATGAATAGAGATGACAATTGACGTATGAGCTATTTAATTTAATCATCGTTTATAAGTAAGGGGGAAGGAATTAAGTAGGTAGGTACAGTCCACACGGTCTGACTTGGTCGAGCTGAAGTTGGTTCACCGTGAAATTAGTAGCGCATGTCGCTAAGAAAACAGTTAAAAGTAGGCAATAAACTTGTTGTTTCACAAAAATATACAGTAAGGGATAATTAGCAGCCACTCGTGACTAACTTCTGCCCGACCAAGTAAGATCGTGCAAACTGTAATAACAATAAGCTTTGAAAACGAAACTACCACTGCTTTTAAACTTTTAAAACTAATTTGCCTTGGTAACGCTGGTTTTTTTTTAATTAAAATACCCACTAGACGGTTTTCTATTTAAAAAAATATTTCATAGTCTCCGAAGAAATACTTAAAAATAAACCGTATAAAATACAAAAAATGATCTTTGAGGTCACAATTTCCTCATACTTATCACATGTTATTGATATTGTAATGTAAAACATTCGCCTTCCAATACGCATAAATAAAAAATACTTCTGTATCGATAAAAATAACTAATTATTATAAAGTTACAATAATTAGGTACCCGTTTTAATTAGCTCGTATCTAAGACCTATGGATAAACTTTACACTTGTATTAAACAAATGTATAGTAACATTAAAATTAGAATGAAAATAAATGATTAGCGCAATGGCGCCACTTTTATCTCGCGTCACATGTCATATCTTGTAATAATTAGAAGTTTTATTAGAATAATGATAAACGCGTAGCAGAACCGGATACTGACGGATCTATTTTAAGCCTACGGAGTAAAATGGGTAACTGTTCTGTCGTAGGCGTGAACCTATCGCCTACGAACGCCTACGCGCGTCACTTTTCTATTAACCTTAATTAATACTCAAAAGGTCCTTAAACTTTTATGAAAGTTATTGGACTTAGTACTGTGTTATCTTAATGAGGTCCGAATGACGGCTGAGAAAATTAATTCATAATTATTTGCTGTACATATACCTCAATGGCTGTAGGTACATTTTAAAATCAATCAAAAGAATTTTAGATAAAATAAATCTTATAAGTAGCGTCTGTTGGATAAGTCTGGGTCGAAACTTATTTTCTTTCTTTCTTTCGGTTTCAGTCTGCATTGGCACTATTTATCAGAAAAGAAAAACAGAATAGGTATGTGTTAAATAATATGCCAAAAAATTTGAACGAAAAAATACGCAAAAGGTACTGAACAGGTTTTGACGTGGTTTTCACAGTTTGATAGCTTGGTGTCCAACTTAAAATCTAAGCCACATTTTATCTAATACCGGTAGGATGAACCAGAGATACAGCTTGAACTAGCTACCCTACTCTAAGGAGGTAATTTAAATTTCATTATAGTTCACGCAGACGGAGTCGCGGGCAAAAGTCTAGCTTGTATATATAATTATATAATAGTATTAATTGGCTAAATAATAATTGATTGTGCCGTATTGATGGATGAATAGATAGAACGACACGTAGCCTCCGCAGCGTAGCGCAGCTATTGACTATCCTTATGTGGAAATAAATTACGAGCCTGTTCTAGCAAGAATACCATTGGTTTCAAAAACGATTCGCTGATTGAATATGGCTACAGAGAATCAGTGAAATGTATCTAACTACCATTACGTGCAACTAAAAGTTAGCCTTCGTTATCAAGCTCAACGTTCACCGTAAGATTATGATAACACCGAACTTATATCATTCGTCTTACATGTCACGCTGTTTGGCAATTATCAATTGGCAACACTGTGATTAGTTAGTATTTTCGAATTCAATGAATCACACATACTGCAGGTAGAAGTGCAATGTTGTCTAGATGTTCGATAGCACCGATAAAGCGTCGACGTACGCAGTGACAGACATTTCGACTCTCTTTCTAAAGGTCTTATGTAAATAATTATGATTGATACAATGCGTTTGATTATTTTTTTAATTTTGTGGTAAGCACTTGAAAAAAGTTTATCTTGGCAATGGGTATGACGAGTGGGTTAAATCCGTTAACAGGGAATAGTCGTAATTAATTTACCTGTCATCAGCATTAGTCATAACTAGCTGTATTTACCTATTTAATGTCATGCAAATTTACCTTTATTGATGCTCTTCTTATCACCTGTTTTCAGAATGATAGTAACGTTTGTTCAGTTATATTATGTGTTTCGTATTTAATATTCTTTACTAAGGCGTTGCCTCTACGTTTGGCCGTAGCAACAGCTGATCAAAATATTTGTCTATAACCTTTTCTCCCCTATATAAGCGAAGAACAACATTTGCTATGTTGTACCTATACGTACAGTAGTAAAATTTTAACGACATTGCTCGCGCGCCGAGCTCCCGGCCAAAATAAAAATCGAACGACTCCGTACACCTACTTACTACCTACTCGCGAAGATAATTCGCGTATTGGATGTGGTATATATATATACTTATTTTTTTCAATTCTTATTTCTCAAAGACGATATTTTATTGTTTTTATTCATAGTTTTAATTCTGTTCATTGAGGCATTAGTGCAATTGATTTTAGTTGATAAAAATTAGGTAAGTTAAACAGTAGTTGAGTCAACCAATATGCGATATGAACATAGGTGAATCAACCGTAGTTATTTCGACCATAGTTGAAACAACTTTAGTTGAAATGATATGTAACCCATACAATATATATCATAATCATTCATTTATTGCAGCAGATATGGTAGGTACCTACATGGATCTTGTAATATTTGCTAAGTTTCACATATTTGGCTGGTCTACAGCATGCAATAGTATTGGTACACATTAATCAATATTATCAAATTACATTCTTCTAAAATAATTATTTTATATAAGCCTTATTGCTTGTTTATAAGCATAAAATTTGCAAGGACATTTTATAAAGAACTCTTCAATCGAATAGAAACATTCTTGCAACAACCACTTTCGTAAGGCAAAGGAAAACATTTTGGGTATGATTTAATCAGTAACCTAATAAATGCATTTTCAGTGATCTAATAAATCATGTTTGTTCCTAGAATAATAGATCTGTCACCTAAATTGAATCACCAAATAATATCAACACGCTTACCTAAATATTAATTAAGAATTACTGGGAAATAATATCAATCATCTAATAATTTTATTGGGTATCAAAATAATAGAAATGTCACTAAAATTGAATTACCAAACAATACAAAAATGTTTACCTAAAAATTAATTTATAATCACTAGAAAATAATATTATTATAAATTATCGAATATTTCACCTGAAATTTAAATCTACAGCAATAAGGAAGGAAGGTGGTCGACGGAGCCCCGCTACGCGGGGCTCCTATTTCTGTCTGCAAGGTTAAAAGTAACCTAACACGAAGGGGTTGACGGGGGCTTCGTTCGCTCGCTTTGCTCGCTCACTGAAGCCCCCGTCAACCCCTTCGAACCTAACCTGTCCGTGTCGGGGTGCCCAAGTTCCCGAGCTCGCTTCGCTCGCTCTTGGATCCTAATGTTATTTTTATGCTAACCGATTTTTTCAATCCAACTAATCTGTATTAGGCATTTTTTCATAAAATTATGGAACTGATCTATTTATTAGGTGACAGATCTATCATTTTGATGATAGAACAAATTTTTTGAGCATAGAACTTCTATTTGGGCTATAGAAAAAAGTGATCAAACTATAATTTAAGTTACATATTTACATTAACTTCATGATTTATACTTAGAGACCGTTTTAATTAAAATGATGACTAATATATTTCTTGGGAACAGATATATTAATTAGGGTATCGCAGATTGGTGACCAATCTAAACTTAGATGACAGAAAATATAGTTCCCAAACATTTTGAAGGGTAGTTGAGTAATCGACTTAGGAAGCGTCAAGCGAGTTATATATTAAGGGAGCCATGTAAACACAGCTCCGCCGAAAAAGTTCTAATTTAGGAACAGGTATTTCATAATCCAAATGAGTGACTTTCCTTTTACTTGTATTATCCCTTCGTTGGAATAACGTAGGATTAGACCTCAAATCAAGAGTCTTCGTGTTGACAAAAGGATCGTCTATTTGTCAATTGCGAACTAAACATTTTGCAACGAGAAAATGTTATTAATCTAATACAATGTAGATAGGTACCTTCTCCGTAACATATAAAGTTATTGGACGCATGAATCTCTGATCTATTTTTGGTCGGCCGCTCGCATCAGTCCGACCGCGTGCAAGTTCAGGGAAACTAGTCAGGGAAATGTTTTATTGAACTATGAAAATTAGGCCAATGTGCCAAACTGATACACAAATTTACAAGACTATGTTTGAGGAAATTAATGTTCCAGTCACACGATACACATGCGCTATTTATGTCTTCAACCAATATAGGACGACCAAAATACATTAGAGGTTTAATGGTTCAAAATTATTAAAGCAATTGAGGTCGGTTATACGGGCCCCAACAGATTTAGTCTAGAACTGGTTCAGAGTTTCGGATATAATCACGTACGACCCAAATTTAGGCTAACATAGTTGCGCACTGGGTACCTACATATCACATATGGCATGAATCGCATGTTTTTGAGAATTATAAAAGAAGTTAAGTCATTATTTCTAAATACACTAGCTGTTACCTGCGACTTCGTCTGCATTAAAATAAATAAAAAGTGCTTCTTCTAGTCCCACGCTACCTCTTGGTCAAATTTCATCCAAATCCACCCAACCGTGTCATCGTGAAGAAGTAACAAACACGCACACAAACTTTCGCATTTATATTCATATTCATATTCATATCATTTATTTGCATTCCATTCCATTTCATTTATAATATTAGTGTGATATTAAGAGATTTAAAAACGACTGACATGGGGGGGACTCGAACCCGTGAGTCTAATCTCGAAATTAAGTAATTTAAAACGAGTTAAAAGATGAAAGTAGAGCCATAGCAGCGGTTAAGATAAATCATAGACATAGACATTTATTGCTCAATCTGTGTACATAGGTGTTAACAGTATCATGGTTAGATATAGTATCAACAGTGTACCCATACGGGTGTTGCAATATTGATCTTACAGGGTATACTTATTATGATCTGACACAAAATCATTTTTTGGCAAAATATTCATGCATAGGTACTATAAAATACATTAGCGATCAACCATTTTTTTAGAACATTTTTAAATAGTGTTCCATCATTTTTTTTTAATATCTACTGGTAAATGATTAAAAACTCGTATTGCTGTAAATGTACTTTTATAGAAGATCATATTGTTAATTTTTGGTAAGATTTGTATATTTATTACGAACATTAGGTTTTGTTGTAGATTTAAGATTGAAATAATGTAAGTTATTTTTAACAAAAAAACTCAACTCGAGTATATAAATCCCTGTAAGTGTGAGGAAACCCTTTTCCTTAAACTTGGTTCTTAAAGACTCACTCAATCTTCCCAGATATTTTCTTTCTTAAAATTTATACTTTTACATTATTATACACAGATAGTGTCCGACCGAAACCGAAACTTTGGGCCGAAACCGAAACCGAAACTTCCATATAAGGCCATAATTTTTGCCATGGAAAGTACTCGTACCTACATAATAAGAATTACCGACTGAATGTGCCATTAAATCATAATTTGGTTAATTTTCACCTACTACGTTGTCACTTTGTCAACTATATGATGATTAATGGGTAACTACAAATATCTGATTGTTTACCATAAATCAACCACAAACACCATATAATATAGCCATAGAATATTATTAATCAGCTATGTAGGTATGACTCCGCAAGTGATTCATTAAACTCTTCCTGCTTCTTTCTAAGCTTATTAAGGAGTACTTTCTGTCAACCGACCTGCGCTTGAGCATATCTATGATCTAATAGATCAACATGTGCAGCACGTGAACGTATTTATATGTCCACTTCTGACGATAAAGACTACTTGTTGTTTTAAATAGTGGGCTTAAAAACATACGTAGTATTTAAAAACAGTGTTAGTCATTATAATCGTGTCACGTGTGGTTACTAATTAGCCTAGGAACGTGTCAGGCTAGACTTAGATGTAGGAACATGCAGTGATGATAATAAATGAGGGTGACGATTGATGTCAACACTTTTGAGGTACCTACTGACATGACGGTTTCATATTACAGTCACATTAGTCATTTTGTGCAGAGATTTGGGATTTTCTGATGTAGGTACAAGAAAGGAAACTAATTCTAGTGCCAAAATAGTATTTAGGGAAAATCATTATACTTATTTAGGTACTGTATTATATTAAAAAAAATATAATTATAATAGTCATCTATTCCGATTTTTAACCGACTTCAAAAAAAGGAGGAGGTTCTCAATTCGTCGGAATCTTCTTTTTAACACAAATAGCTCATAAAATTTCCGGATTTTCTTCTAAATCCAAAAATACAGGTTTTAGGTACTTGAAAAAATAAATAATCAACTACTAAAAATAAACAATTACTTTTTCTGCATCTGAACACAATGACATGACGACACTGCTTATCAGTGTGTGCCAGTGTTAGTTAAACCTTGATGTTTCCTACGAATCAAATCCTATGGACTCAACATACCAACCAAATGTACGCAGCGGATTGTAATAACCTGACTTTGCGATTACCTGGTATGCCATTGAACTATTAACTAATTACACTCCCGCCGTGAGACAACTCGCAAGCACGACCCGAGACCCGACGACCCGAGCCGCACCGAGCCGGCTACGGTGCGCAGGCGCAACCGCAACAAATCTTGTACAAGCGCACTTAAATTTTAGAACCAAAAACGGTGACGTAACAATACCTTGTGGACTTGTACTTTAACAATAAGATGGTGCGAGGCACGAAGGCCAAAGCCAAGTTCACGGCTTCGTTCAACGACCGCTGTTATCATTACCATTCAATGCGATGCGCCGGCACATTACCGGCGTGGGCGCGTTCGTTTTCTAAGTGAAGCAATTATAATTGTTTAACACTTTTATAAAATATTTATTTCTTTATACACACGATAAACAATTAAATAATCTCTAATAACAATAAATAAATAAATTATTGTGTCAAATTAGCAGCAGTGATAGACAGACAAACACACGAAGTCTCAGTATAATGGTTCCATTTTTACCATTTTGGTATGTAGCCCTAAAAATATTGTTTGTCAATAAAAGATTTGCTGACATGCATGTTTTATTACCTACTTAATTGCGCAAAACTGCAAACATTTTAAAATGAGCGTGTGCTTCACCTACTTTCCAATAAAAATATCAATGGTCAAAATAGTAAAATATATAATAATTATATAATTCTCTTTCTAGTATATAATCGAATCAGAAATCTTTGATGTTCTATGTACACACATACCTATACTTATCTAATATTTAAATACTGTTTGTATATTATTTAGAAAAAATGGTGAATAGTGAGATGATGACGGCTGATAAAGATGTGACATAGACATGCTGCGCCGACGCCGATCTAAAATAAACTGGGATAAGGGCAGGAGGCATATTATTATGAGCTTTTCAATTTCACTATTCACAGTCATTAAATATATCAACACAAATGTGCGGAACCATAAAATAAATACATAATGATCCGGCCATAATTGAAGTTTTGCATTGGTATTCCACACATCGCTTGTAAGTTGCATGTTAGTGTACGAATTCCGCGGTTAATTTAACTTTTAATTTACAAGAGCCTCGAAACCCACTTTACGGTCTCATCTGCATATTTTGAGTCACACGGACTATCACGAAAATGCAATCAGAAACGGTCAAATAAAGTTTTGTTTAACTTTGACCTCGTATGACTAGATCAGTGATTCCCAAAGCGGTCCAAGTGGACCCTAGGGGGTCATGGGAGACTCGACGGGGGTCTACGCTGATGTGAAAAAAAATAGGGGTTCACAAGTTGAAAGTGGAGTCCACGAAAATTTATTTGGGTTCGATAGAAAAGAAAATGTTGGCTTGGTTTAACTACTAATGTAAGTAGATAATAAACTACTCAAAAAATTAAGGGCGCAAAAAAATTCCAAAGTTTTCGGTAATTTTTGACACATGAATTTTTGAGAAATGGTCCTATTGAGACTTTAAAAAAAGCTGAATTTGAAATTTTGAAGCTTTAAAATTCTAATTTTCTGATTTTTTGGCTAAATTTTTTTAGGAGCTACGGTTCTCCTGCGATCCTAACGTAGCACGAAAAATAATATTGATGGTAGAAATGTAGCTGCAGTAGCAGCAAATGTCCTCTGAAACCAAGAAAATTTTGAAAGTGGTCTACGTGAAAAAAAAGTTTGGGAACCTCTGGACTAGACGATCAACTAAGCGTAAAATAATGATGTGGGTTTTAAGTAATGCCAACTGGAATAGGAAAAAATGTGTGTAATTTTTACAGTTAATTTTATTCGACTGACTATACCTCGTTGCCATAGTGGTGGGATGTGCGACTCTTGAGCGTGGGGTCCTGGGTTCGATCCCCGGGTCGGGCAAAGTGTTATTGGGTTTTTCTATTAAGAAATGCTCAGTAGCAGCCCGGCGGAGCTTGGATTTGTGCCCCGTTGATGGCAATAGGCTTGACCCCTATCACAAAGGACATCAGGTGTGGGGGCATCATTTCTTTAGTTATGTTTAACATAACTAAATAAATGATGCCCCCACACCATGTACTACTTAGGTACTGTCTAACCTTTAGGAGTATACAGGCGTGATGTTATAAAGTCAAATCATTTATTTTCAATTAGACCACTTACAGGTACTTTTGAATTGCCAGTTAGTCAGAATGATGAAGCTAGATGCCCGTTCCAAAGCGTAGATTCCTATGGAGGAGAATGGGCAAGAAACTGCATGGTTATATGGTAGACTAAATGTAAGGAACATACTGTTGGGCAATATTTACAAAGAGTGTACCGCTGTCCCGTGGCCTTCAGCGGGGCCGCGGCGGCCGCGGCGGCCACTGTACCGTGAGTTCACGGCGAGGGCTACTTTTATTGCTTCAAACCATTTAACCCATTTCATTGACGTAATCCAGCCGGCGCTTTTATCGCTTAGCTCCGTCGGTTGCTGGGGTGCGCTCAACGATATGAAACCACGCACAAAACTATACCAGTTACAGTTAGTAAAATCATTTCTAAATCCAAATAAATTATTATCTATATCGCCGCACTTTAGATCTCATTCATCGCCATATGGATTTCACGTAATAAAAACATATGCTGTTGCGGTCCTAATGTAAACTTCAGCGTCCATTTTGACTAAAAGAATTAAATTACGCATATTGATATACAATTGCAGCTGTTGCCAATTGATATTGAGAAGAATTTATTCTTCATTCATCAGGTCGATACGTTTAAATGTCTGTGACCTACAGAAGAGGTCGTAGGTATACGTATATGGAAGATTGATTTGTTGAGGCTCACTTTTACCATCAATCACAATCACTTTAAATTTTATTCGATTTGTAGAATGCAACAATGCTTCAAGACATGTTTATAGGTACTATATCATAAAAAATAATCATTACCTAACAACGAGACGCATTTAGCTAAACGATTCCTTCTTACATTCTTTAAAAAACTCTTTAGGTAAGTACAGTCGTACAGAGAAACATTACTCGTTCCGAATCGAAAGAAAAATATATTGACAACATTAATGTAGGCTCCGTCACGTTTCTTGAACGAGCAAAAAACACAATCTATACAATCTTAATGAAATCATAAGTTTTATCTATGTTAGTGCAATTACGTATCGTCTGTAGGCTTCGTCACCAGCACCACAGCATTGACCGCGCGACCCTCGGATCGATGTCGTTCTCACGAGCCTAACGCGAAAATTAACAACGACGATTTAATTGATACAAACTGCTGGCGAGGTGGCCACGACCTGACAGCATTAAATGGCTCGATGAGTGTCGGCCCAAGAGAGTTTAAATTGACACATTATAATAATATCAAATATTTGGCGACTACTCGCACACATGTTGAGCACCAAAAACTTAGCCGAATTGATAAAGACATAAAATTTGAATTTACGACTGAAGTTCCGAATATAATATAATCGATATCGAAGCAAAAAAAAAAACATTTTATAACAGCAGATGACGTCTTTAAAGTGCGTGTTAAAAAAAAAAACTTTTACTGACAAAACTTCAGTATCTCAGTGCATATTAAACGTCATATTCGCAAATGCCTGCCTAAAGCAATTAACAAGTCGGCTCCACAAGGTCTCTTTCAGCAATGGTGGAAAACATTACCGCTAACCAATGACAGGAAATTAAATTAGCACACGTGAAATACTGTTCATTCACCTGCTAGAGCTCAGATATTGTTATCTGGTCTACTTCAATATAAACGCTCGTTAAAATCACAGAGCTTTCTGCGCACGATAATAATACAATTTGTATATAAATAAATATATAAAACTTGTTGCAATAAAAAAAAAGCAAAGTTAAAAGGAAAATAAAATAAATACATAGTCATACATAATATACCACTTGTATGCATAAAAACCAGACAACCGGCTACGTGCACGACCAGACAGAAAAACAAATCAGTAAGTTTGTAGAACTACTGTAGAACAACGATTTCATTCATACTTGGCTATTATTACGCAAAGTCACTCTGCCGGTGTCAAATGTCACGGGTCATGCACCTGTACGATAAAACTTTTATCACCATTTTATTTTTATCAACTTAGACTTTATGACTCGACTGTCAGATGCCCTATACTTATAGTGCAAATATCTAATGGATCTTAAAATATGTAGGTCCCATTTAAATTATACGTCGTGTAGCGGATATTGACGCGTATAACAAAACAATTAGTTGGATTACACTCAATTAATTCTACACCTAGTAACAGACGCGGGTCTTCACGAACGCCTCCACTAAATAGTTTTAGAATATCTAATTAATTATTTCAACGCAATTTAAACTTTTATTTTATTTTAATGCAAATTTTTTAAGTCGTTATCACGTCTGATATATGCATAATTATGTTGGAAAATGTAAAAAATACAGTAGAGGCTACGAAAAATAATGAATTAAGTATTTATGTGTAAAAGGAACACGGTGGGCACAATTACTACAACGGATATTTGTTCAGGTGATATGGAATTATGTCCACTCGTGTATTTGGATTGTACACATCGAGTACTTGGGCAAATAGAAAGCACTTATGGTCAATTAAATGGCCGTCCTGTTCCGATTATCTAACACCTCTGCTCAATAGATAATGCCTACGTACAAATATTAAACGCGTTACACAATATTTGCAGACCCGTTGGCTCAGTGACTGTGTTGCTCGTTGCTACGTCAGGGATTGCAGTTCGATTTCAAGATTAAATGAACCCTATTAAAAATTGAGACTGACATTTTTACACACACTATGTCGCTATATTACTTATTTTCACCCAAATATTTTAATCTAAAAATGACAACTAAACATTTTTGATTCTTGTGTAAAAACTCTACAAGTCTCAAAGTATCTAATTATAAAAACAGAACATATGTTTATTTTGATAAAAGCACCTAAAAGATTATTTTAACATAAACTACACACAGATAAAAATAATTTATCATTAATAATAACAATGTAATTATGTGGTACAAAAAAGGGGTGCATACTCACTTGGATTAAAGGTATAATCTCCGTACTATCAAACATAGACAGTCCGTAGACACGAGGATCCTTGCCGGTAAAAAGTGAAATTTCTCGCGACGTCGTCGCTCGCTAATTATTATTCACTCTAAGTGAAAAACGTGGATCAGCAACACCGTATTCTGTTCGCGCTAATTATATATCAACACGTGTTTTATTATTTAAAATTCGATTCCTATTAAACGATTTTTATAAAAATAATCCTCTTTATTTTGATTCAATAAATCGGTATTTTTGTTCGCATCTTTGATAGAGTGAAGAGTTAAGTGCGTTCGGAAAATGAGTCGGGTGCGTCGTGGGATCGAGCGGCTCGGAGAGCGGAGCGCGCGTCGCGACGACTTGCGTGCCACTGACTGCCCGCGCGCGTCCGATTGCTGTCGATCTTCAACTCTTCCAATTTTAAATATCGAACGGCGGCGTCTGCACGCTTTTCCGACTACTTTCGGCAGCCTACAAACGATGCGCGGTTACTCAATTCGCTGCTGGCGCCTTCATTGTCATCCAGTGTAACGCTAGCCTTATACCCTAGCAATGCTAAGGGTAAATTTTACCTAGTACCTAACTCACGAATTGACTTTTAAGAATCTTGACTTACCCTAGTAAGTAACTCAGACTTTAAGTAAGTCGATTTAAGAGGAGACGAAGACTCTAGGTACAGTAGGTACCTACTACGCTTCTCATAAGTTAATCAGTAATTACTAATTACCTAATATGAATAATTATGATTACACGTGTTTGTAATTAAAACCGGTGACAGTCTTAGGCTCGAACGATGCTCGAGCATAGATCTCTGCTTGAGCATAGATTTAAAGCGATTTGATTGGTTGAAACAAGTGTCAAGATACGCTCAAGCAGAGATCTATGCTCGAGTATCGTTCTGTAATACGAGCCTTAGTATTAAGAGGACACTTTGCAAGTCCAGACAAATAAATTGTAAAGAGTGTTACTTTAGATCATGATGACTTCAGTACGCATTATAAATAATACGCCTATTTTCGCTTGATGTCCATGTCAATCCTTTTTCAGAGAAACAATGTCTTTGTGCACAGAATAAAATTACTGCCACTTACCATTACTGCTCTCTACAAGATAATTGAGAGTAATTGTATGCAAACAACGTCAACATAAAAGTGATTTGTACATAATTATGTTTTGTAACACTAAACACAAATTGCGTCCTAAATCAATTGATTAGGACAATCTAATATCTGTACATTACGACACAGTACTCGTTACCAAAATACTGTGCGTAAATTTTCATAAACCATTAACAATTACTGAAGGCATCTCGACCTACATGTGTCTGTTTACCATGAAAATGTATGAGACTATTAGTTAGAAGGTCGACCAGCAGACGATGATGTCACCAATCACCATAGCGACTGATTTATCGGCACCACTTGTCAGGATTAGGGCCCCTGCGTACGCGCCGCCATCGCGCTACCGCATCCGTCCAGCCCGACTCCCTAGCCGGTCGGCCCTTGGCTCAACATAAACATGGCATGGCTGAACTAATGTAAAATATTTCACTTTTATAACGCGAAGATAAAATTTAATGTGGTATTGCAATAAATAAAATCTGTTGGCACTATATAAACAAATGTTTGGTGTAAATGTAAGATACATAAGCAAAGGTTTCGCTCATACGTTGAGCAGATCTAGGCGTTGAAAGTTACAGCAACAATACGTAGACAACCACTAGGTTTTCTTAACTATAAAGGTAGTTGGGTAAATAGATAGGTATTTCTTGTCAATGAACTAACATCTACTTTATATTTTGCTCGTGAGTTAGGAAGCTACTTAGCTGTAATTAATACGCACCTTGGGTCTTGTAACGAGTACATTTACAAGTAGGTGTTTAGTCATTTGCACGTGGCACAGTGTCATTAACATAGTTCAATCCATTGCGAATTAAACGAATTCTTAGTTGACATGAAATATTTACTTGAATAGGTAGTTTTATACTGGATGCCATGGAATTACACCACTAAATAGAAAGGAATACGTACCTAATAAAATTTGAGTACTGTATTGAGTACTACATTAAATAGGTACAAGGGACAACATTATTATCCAACTACTCATAGTGTAAATTCATCTAAGAACAATGCAGTTTAACCCAATTCCTTCAATCAAGTTTTCACAAATGAATCAGGAACTTGTGTCAAAAACTAACACCGTTTTAGTATCTATTTACAATTAATACTCGTATATCTGTGGACAAGACTTTAGAATAAAATAATAGGTACTCATTTTTGCACTTACAATAGTGGGTCCAAATTAGGCACTGAATAGTCTTCCCATAAGAATATCTTCTGTGAGGCTAAGAGGACTAGCAATAAATATAGATACTTACTTACATTTCCATAATTAATTAAAACAAAACTAACAAGGAGCTCAAAAACGTTCATTATAATTATTTTAAGTGTGTAAAGCACAATTCTTGGAGGTGTGTGGTCCCGTTCAGCCATCAACCGGTTGTCAGATAATATCAATTGTCACCTCTGATGTACAATAGCATTCACTCCTTGTCAGTAATCGTATCAACACGTCCGAAGCCACAGCATGTATTCCTAATACGTTATAATCCCTCCTTGTGTGTTAATAATGTAGGTATGTTAGAATATAATTAATAGACTCAACATTGCATAATTTGATTTACTTACGATCTAGTTAAATCCAGTCTTTGATAATAAGAGAACTTGAATCGAACAGTCAAATAATTTGAAATAACAGTCGTCGTAACCAGTGTATTTAATTAGCTAATTTGCGCAGCTCTATAATGTTATGTGGTGTCTGGAAGCGGCGCGGTCGTTTGCGGAGACGATTGTCTGTCATAACATCGTACACATTTAGCAACCACGAGCCACTTCAAACAAGATATCTTAAACAAACCTAGTGCCCGTTACTAACTCCAGAAATAATCCCGACTCGCTACGTTAGCAATATTCTTCATATAAAATATACCGTCCATTTGTAAAGTTAAATTACCAAAATTAATGTTTTCATTGGCCTTTTCAGACTATCACGTCTAATGGCCATTTTAACAGATTAAGTTGTCACGATGATACAAATTATGAAAATCAAAGAGAAGCTAAAGAAAAACATTGAATGTTTCATCGGACAGTTGGCACACTGCAAATTTATAGATACTACTATACTAATATCGTCAGGTTTGTGACATATTTCTTTTGGGATCGTGTTGCGATCTCACAAATAAAAATGTTAAGATTTTTACATTTTCTTTATGACCTTATTATCTTGGTATTCATAAGTTAATTGATAAGTGTAAGTGTAAGATAACTATATCCTCCATACATTTAGTTTCAGTCAGTAAAACATTTGAATTAGAAGATATTTAAGCAAAACATCCAAATTCTCGCTCAAAAAAATCTCGAGCAACTGCATAACATCATCGCCTAAATTCTCAGTGCGTTACTTCCGCGATATAAGTCTATTAAAACAATGAACAAGGTATCCGTTACTATTAAAAATTATACGTTCTGGCACGATATGTCTCATGTCAACGTAAAGTGCTTGAAATATGCCCGTCGGTAATTGCACGGCTAATTCTGCTCTAACGTTTCATCCTTGTATCTGAGCCGTCTGGCCGTTATTAGTCGCTCTGCTCGTAATAAAAGCAGATCGTACACTTCTAACATGTTCCAAAATAGTTATAATTCTGAACATGTTTACGATACTCTTGGCAAATTCATTCACCTCTGTTGTTTTGTAAACAAACGAGTAGGCGTCTCTTTTGAAACTGCCTGTATGGTAGTTTTTTAATACGAAAACGAACCCTCCAAAGTGAATTACGTAGATAGTTTATACTGAAAATTTCTAATCTATAACAATATATTAGAAGGTATAAGACAAACTCGATTTTCGTGTCTCTCTGTTCGCTTAGTTCTTCTCTCTCAAAAAATCTCTACATAGTGGTGAAAAACGCAGTGAAATCCAGCTTGGATTTCACTGCGTTTTTTAACACTATGTAGAGATTTTTTCCACAAGATTTATGTGTATAATACCTACGTTAATATTTAGCTTAGATACAGCACAGAAATCTCGATGTTTTGACATGTCGCCACATCAGTAGATTGCACCCGTGCGAAGCAAGAGCGGGTCGCTAATATAAACTAAAACAAAACTACAATAATTCAGGCTTTCGAGATTAATCAGAAAATATTTAGACACGCGTAAATGTTTTATAAGTACTGTAAAGAAGATCAATGGGTAGTTTCATTCACGTTACTACATGTACCACACATTAATCCCGGGATGCGGTTTTACTTACATCCGCTAGTTCGCAATATGTACGCCAAATGTAGGACACGCTATGATGTGTTCTATTTAATGTTCACATTTAAGCTTTACCACACATTATACTTATGAAAGCAGATATCTGTTTCCTGAAACTATCTTTTACCAGTTCCACCGTGGTACTATTTTTTTTTCGTTTTATACTCTGAAATGTCGTCGTGTGTCATAAAATCATTTCTGTCACAGTCTGCCCATTGCTCTATTCGCTAATCTTTGCCCGGCGCAATGCCAAATTGTATGATTTACAGATTCGGATCGCAACAGGCGCCACTTTCATAAACCGAGAACGCTTACGTTTTACAAAGTGTGTCAAATGCTATTATTATGACGGCTGCGTGTAGTGGACAATCGGTTATTTGTGATTTTTTTTATATAAAAATATACTAGAGACACTTTGGCGCAAGTTGTAGATATTCCTGAGACCAGAGTAAACAGCCTAGTGTTCGGGTGAAATTCGTTTTCTTACTTCAAATATTTAGCTAACCTGTCTACCCGTCTTGTCTTGAAAATAGTTCAGGCAGTATTAGGTATATTGGAACATCTGCATTTGGCGCCAGAATATCTAAAGACTCTTCGGTTAAAACAGCGATGAAAGTGTTAAAACATTGAGCAAAAAAAGATTTATAAAAATACTAGCTCATTTGCATTTTCTTTAAACTTTTCCTTTACTTTTGCTAACTAGATGAAGCACTCATTTATTTTTGTATCTTTTGCAACGAACGTATTTGTGAAGAAAGCTTGGAAGGAATGATTAATTAGTCAGTAAATCAGACCATCCTCACACAGATCAGTAAAAGTCTAGAAACGACTTCTTTTAGTTACCCCGACTAAAGGCAATATCCTAGATGATTTCCATGGCAAATGGGGCGCTCACGCGGTAACAATGAGTCAGACCTCTCAACGACGACGTAGCATAGTACAAATTAACACAGAAGGATCAGCCTCAGAATTCATAATCAGGATAATAATATCTAGCCGGAGATCATATAATGTCCCTTTTCCTATCTCCGTTTACCCTTCTACCTTATCTGTCTGAATAGGTATAAGCATTACCTATTTCACACATAGCAGCTGCCATATTTTGACCTTTACAGCCCAATTACTGACGCTCAGTTGCCATGATTGCCTTCCTACACATTTACTAACTCGGCATCGTTAAACCGAACGTATTAATTGATAAATATCGAGTAAGCAATAAAATCAAACAATCTGAGGGACGCTGACAGATTTATTGAGTAGCTTACTGAAATCGATCAAACTATGTTACAATAGTGCCGAACCACGGGGTCTCATCAGGAACAAAGTAACATTTGTTGAAATAACTCATAATAGATGGCGTTATATGTATCGAATTGTTATTGAAGTTTGTGTAAAATTGAGAACATGAAAAAATACATCATGAAAAATATTTGTTCAAATTTTGAAAAATGCTTTAAGCACGGAAAAATGTATAGCCCGAAGATAGCCCGCGCTAAATCGGTCACATTTCTTTGTATGAGATGAGGCATCTGTACGTATGGTATTATATTATCTGTGGCCGAACGTAAAAATGTCTATGTATGTAAATTTAGTTGATCTTCTGTGTGTGTTTAGTTAATATTTGCAGTGCATCTATTTGTTAGCGTAGCAGACGGCGCCTATCAATTTCACCAATCAGTCAGATTGATGGCGCGCGACCTATCAACTGGATCTCAAGTCGACACACGAGAAATGGAGCACTAATCAAAATAAAAATATTTGCCAATCAGACTTAATCTGTGCGGTACGGGTTTTTAGAATAAGGAAGTTTTTTAAACTGCAGATAGGTATTCTCATTCTGCTATTATTTACATTCAGATTTTATTAGTATCTTCTCGTTGATGTTAAGCGTATCTACTTGTTACCTACTCTTTATTCACTTCAATAGGTCTTTGGAGTCCTTGGTGTTAGTCGGTTGGTATATTAATAACCTCAATGTTTTCGGCTGTTATCTTTAAAGAAAACCATTGTACAGAAAATGTTATATGATTTATGGAATAAACTTAGGTAGGTATATGGACTACCTAGCTAATAATATACATACTCGTATGTACCATGGAAATATTTTTCAATGAAAATAATATGTCAGTACTGTCCAGCATGTCTTGTACCGATCAATTTTGCAAAAAAATGCAAACAATTTTTTTTCTAGCTTTTAATTAGGACGGAAACTGTCAAGGAAATAGAGCAGTCCAATCAATTTTGGGATGTGTTATGAGACTTATGAGTTTTATGACGTACCTACCTACTTATTCCATCAAAAGGCTGCTCCTGTGTATTAAATTAACGAAAGGAATAAAAAGTGTCCTCGGTACTAACGAATATTTTTTTAGTCGTACTTATATAATAATATATCACATTTCTATAAGGCTATCTCTAGTTTCATAGTCACATGGCATCGCGCCACGTGAAACTTTAAATTTGGTAATTTCAATCTACGGCGTATATCATTACCGTATCAGATACCGCGTTAAGTTTTCTTATAGGTACTACGTATATTGTATTGTATGTTTTACCTGAATAAGAGGTATCAAAAACAGATAGGTACCTAAAAACAGCAAACTTTAACAATAATCTTAACATATTTAAAATACGTTTAGAATTCATCAATACAATAGATTACCTATCCAAAATAGTTACAGGAAAAAAATACAGCCTATTATCAGTATATACTGTAGCAATCGTATGTTGTTTTGCAACCGTATTACGTCAACTTTCCGTGTTTTAAACATACGATAATATCATGCGATCGGGCAACAAAAACAATGCATGTTCACTTGTTCAGGCCATAAACATGTCCTTATTTAAGTATTTATGTGCAATTATTGATTACATACTTTGTGAGGATAACTTAATTTGAACCATATAGAGTTATAGACAAATAAACTTATTTTTCCACTAGTACCGTACCTACTACAAAGAGGTCAAGATGTATCTCTGGTTCATCCAACCGGAATTAGATGAAATGTGAATTTTAAGTTGAACCCCAAGCTACCAAACCACAATCATCAAAATCTGTTCACTACTTTTTGCGTAAGTAATGCGCGCAAACAGACAATAAATAAAACATTTTGGGCATGGTTACGTCCCAGTTCCATATCCCGGTTGTATGTTCTGTAATAGGTATATTCAATGTCAGACACGACTTTTTTCAGTTTTTTGATTTAAACTAAGAAATCACAAACACCTACAGTATGAGAAGAAACTGGTTGTCAGAATCGTGGCAAAATACACCAAAAATAAAATTCGTCGTCCTTTCCCCAACTTTGTTATTTTGATAATTAGGCTCACTGTTCATTAGACGTTTCGCGCTATTGGACATTTTGCTACTTAGACCTTCTGATCAGGAGGCGTTGGAATTGGCTTCCAGGAAACTCAGATGCAGATAAAATATATTTAAATATAATATATAAATTAATATATTTAGCATGAAGCTAGTCTACAGCTATCTGCTCTCTACAACCCCTGAGCAATATACCGAATAGCGAAATCCTAAAAATGACTGGTTATTAAATTTTGGATTTGATTCTAACGACTGGTGGCTGGTTGAAATTGGTTCTGTAATACGACCCCATTGAGGGGTCGTATTACAGAACCAATTTCAACCAATCAAATGGCTTGTAACTATTCATAAGAAATGCTTGAGCCTGAATTCTGTAGCTTTCGACATAACTTACGGAGTTCGCAAACTGTAGTACCAGTGCGCTAACCAATACGTCTGCCGACGGACCAATGGCCATTGCTTGGAGCAAAAGAGTGAGGTGCATCCTGCTACGGCTAGATGGACCGAGATGCCAAAAGCGAAGATCCGAGTGTAGTGGCGCAACTTATAAAATGCCTAAGACCAGCAGTGGACGGTGATAAGCTGAGTGGATTAAAGATGTCATGGGTGTGACAACATAAAGCTAAGATCGAACGTGTCCAAGGGACGGACAGGTCTCGACGTCGTAAGGACGGTTACTCATTCACTTCACTGTCTTCGGCAAACGCAGATCAGTGTCCCAATTAAAACAATGTCATGAAAAGTTGCAGTTTTCATTTTTCCACTAAAAACAACTTGCAATCATTCCCGCGTTTTTGAGCCTTGGTTATGATGAATCAACCTGTCAAAACTTGGAAATGCACAAATTGCTCTGATTACACTCGAGTGTGTAATTAAATCAACCAAAATGAAACAAAGGCGTCTTTGTAGCTGGTAAAAACCTCTCGAAAACCCTCTAAAATAATAAAATGCATATGGCATAGTGATTTATGAATAATGCTTTATTTATGGTGTAGTTTGAAACTAAGAGCTCTTTTTGGCTGCCAAAGATAAAGTGCCGATACATAAAAATGTATTTCTTGCAAATCTAGGACGTAGTTTAATGGTTTATAGTTTAAACCCCTGTCTAGGCGCCGAGAATAATAAAAATAATTTTAGTACAGAATATTTAATTTTATAACTCACTCTCGTATTTTCGTAGTGAATTGCTCTTGTCACCATCAGAATTAACTTTAATATCCGTTCTTATGTAAAAACATGTCGTCGAAGAATTTATACACAAAACAGATGTTTTGAAATATATTTTGAAACTACTCATAATTTATAGTTTAAAAGATTATAAGCGTACTTTTGGTAACAATCGCTATCAAGACTGATCAAGTACTTGCAGTTTGAAGTCAGTTTGTATACTGTTTTACAGAACGATACTCTACACAGATCTTGTCTTGAAACTAGTTTTAAGTAATACTTACTTGAATATTGAGTTAGGTTCTGTAATACGAACCGTAGATCAGCCTTGCTTGTTATCATTCATTTCATGTAACCTCATAACGCGACTTCGTACCGGCTGATCTACTAAATGGACTGATCGCATGCAGGCAGACTGGCACCATTCTCATCACAAGCTCTAGTATTTGTAGGATCTAGGGCTCTACACCATGCAAATACTAGATATATAATATAGCCATAGTTACCAAAATTACGCTTATTTCTTAGAATATTAACAAAATTGTTAATTCTAAAATTTATGCTAGTCTTTTGATTATTTAATTTAGCGAATCTAAATGCCAGTGATTTGGCATATTATAGAGCAACCCAGTTAGAGCCAATAAATATTGAGAGGCGTGTACACATCGTGCAGAAATGAACACACAGATACTGCCCCCTCTCCTATTTATATCAGATACAATTATAAAACAAACGACTGCTTTCTTAGCAGGCCTCGCCTCTCGAGCTCAACCCATCAATGTCATGGTGGAGTCCCCGCGACCCATTTCCACAAAAACCGTTCAGCCATCGGCCATTCACCTAATGATCTCATCGCCCCAGAATAAAAATTCACTCGTTTAGACCAATTGACTTTGTTTATGGAACGCTTTCTCAGGCGAAACTAGATGCTCTAGTTTTGTTTAGGTAACGTTCACGTCTGAAATCCTTCCGCGTGTGTTTTGCTCCGAGCTGGCAGTAAACCATTGCGCGCCGAGGTGCAGCATAAGCACGCGCGTGCGCAGAATACATCCCACACCGTCCTTTCGATCATTCTTTTCTTTGGTAGTCTCTATTTTTATTATTAGGTCCACAGTGAGTTCTAAATAAAACCATTAAGGCTGACGAGAGCTAGATTAGCAGTATCAACCTAATGATAACATTATATTATATATCATCAGTCTTTTTTTGAGGGTTTCGCAAATCTAATGTGCTCTGTTAAGAACTATTTTGTTGAAATATGATATTCTGGCATAATTATACCATCTACCACCTGCATTGATCGTATAGTACCTACTTAATAAAATAAAAAGTTGTTTTAGTAACTACCTACGTATGTAATTGTGTATGTACAATATTTTGAGGTAAAATCCAAAAATAGAATCAATATATATTCCAGACCCTGTCAAAGATGGTTAGGTATACCTTCTACGTTCCAAAGTCTACGGCTTTACACATGGTTTAACAATCGGTGCCTTTCATCATACTTATTCCGCTTAATATGGTATGCAGCGTGGGTTAAACTCAACGCATTGCCAAAACTTTTCAACGTCTCATTGTCTTCCATTGACAACAATGAAGGAATTAATTTTGATAGTCTGATTTTCTTGTATGAAATACATTTTTATAATCGATGACAATGATGAATAAATATTTTTGGAATTTGTTGATGACACAATCAGGGTTTAGCCACAAACTTCTTTAGAAAGAAAGCAAATATTTTTTATAAAAAAATGTGGTGTAAACCATAATGCTGATCTCATATAGGCTCTCATATAGGCTATACCCATATGCACATAATTATGTTCCACAATACCTGTCCTTCGACAAATTGAATAATCGAGTGTGAATATTTTTAAATAATCATGATAAATATGTTATGTGAGTACAGCAGGCAACTTAGGACCCACCGTTGTGGCGATTCTTGGGGGATGTGTATGTCCACTTATTTAACAGGATGCCTTTTGGTGATAATGATGTGACAATCATGATGATGTGAATCTACCAGGTAAGTGTCCTGACTCAATATACAACCTTAAAGTTCATTGAAACTACGAAATAATAAGCACAATGCAACAATCAGCGCCCCGCAGTCTGCTAGCCTAGATGAGGTTACCAATTATTACCTAAATTCGTAGACATGCGCAAACGCCTAATGTACACAGAGTATGTCTGTCAAAACAGAAACACCTTAGGCTTTTAACAGATCATAAAATTATAGAGATGAGTATGTGTTGGAATATACCTGCACAGACAATGTTAAATTAACACACACGCGCAGTCTGTTCTTTCAACGTGCATGCTAATTGCAGGTATTAATTTAGATAATTGTTCAAATTAGTCGATGGTAGTGATATCATGAGGTTCACACTTCATATTAGAGGAGAACCAAACTTTCGAGTTTATTGCTGGTACGTCGTAATTCAAATTACCTATAGGTATAGCCGGTATAGGTAACAGTCACAGTACTAGGTAACATCAAGTTCTATGAAAAAAGTTGGGAATGTTGGGATAACTCATGATAGTCATGATATACGACCAAAGCAACATCCACTGAAAATTGGCTCACTAGCTGTATGTACCTGTCACTTTGTTGGGATTTGTTAGCTCTAAATTGCTGTGGCAGACAATATATTTCATAAGGCATAAAGCATATTTACGTAATCTTTTATTTTGAATAAGTTTTCACGGAGTTTCTTGTGGTTTTTCTTCATAGAACCTTTTGAAACTGTACACCTAGTTTTGATACTAGAATCGTGCAGTCAGGCCATAACCGTAGGTATATAATATAATGGTTATTGCGATGCTTTTGTTTCTATGCAAGAATCGAACGATCTATTTAGCAAGGAGGAGAACGCTCTATCGGTACCCCATTTGGGTCATCAAAAATCGAGTAGCCATGTATAAATAAATTCATGACTCACACCAAAGACTTCCGTCTAAAATCTCTCATGGCATTGGGGGACGAAAAACCGTATGATTTTATGAAGCTGAACAAATATAATGTATTTTTTATTTTTTATACAAATATAAAGTGATGTCACTAAGTTCACGTTGTGTGAGAGCCTGTTAACCAAAGACGATTAATCTGTCTCTCGTCCGTCATTGACCCAATACTTGGAGCTGGCTGCTAAAGTAAATACATACTTACAATGTAATATCACGCTGAATTTACTAATAGGAGAATATTAGCAATGAAAATTAACCTTCGCCTTGTACTATAAGCCCCGAAACATGTAAACTCCATACTACTCCCAATAAACGTGTTTATGAAAACTTTGTAGTGAATTTTCATGTTTACGTTAGGGGCACGCACCACACGCACCGCCTCGGGTTAGTCACTTGTGTCTGTTTAGATAAACCATTGCGTTTACGTTTGTTGTCAAAGCAAATAAGCTGTTGTAAATTATTATAAGCTGTATTGTTATAAATTTTCCGTATTATTTTGTTTATGCAAAGTTATAAATTACAGTATTTTTAGTAGCCCGGGCGCCCATAGTAACTGATATCTTTAGTAGCCCAGGCGCCCATAGTAACTGACATCTTTAGTAGCCCGGGCGCCCATAGTAACTGACATCTTTAGTAGCCCGGGCGCCTATAGTAACTGACATCTTTAGTAGCCCGGGCGCCCATAGTAACTGACATCTTTAGTAGCCCGGGCGCCCATAGTAACTGACATCTTTAGTAGCCCGGGCGCCCATAGTAACTGACATCTTTAGTAGCCCGGGCGCCCATAGTAACTGACATCTTTAGTAGCCCGGGCGCCCATAGTAACTGACATCTTTAGTAGCCCGGGCGCCCATAGTAACTGACATCTTTAGTAGCCCGGGCGCCCATAGTAACTGACATCTTTAGTAGCCCGGGCGCCCATAGTAACTGACATCTTTCCACAGAACACCCTCCAAATAGGTAGTGCATTCGCAAGTACACATTGCAGAGAACACTAATCTGTCGGTCGCTTGAAGGAAATCCTGTGTAGTAATGAGATATTTAACATTAAAGGCGAAAATTTTCACGGCATTTTACCCTCATACCTCTCTCACCCTTAGGATAATAGGAAATATAGGAAAACGTAATGAATGCAATGAAGGGGAATGCATTACCTACCTACATAATATATATTATGTTATGTATTTTAAGAGTGTTTTGTGAAGGGCAGTCAGTACCATGTACCATGGGCACTTACCTACATTATAACGAAATAACGAATTTAAGGTGATTTGTTTTAAAGATCAATAATAATAAGGTTATTGCTTCTATAGTCTAATTTGAGCTATGAAGGTGGAAAATTGCCATAACAAGCATTATATAATAGTCACTATCTGTTTACTTAAGGTAAAGATTGTACGAGACAGTGAAAGCTTATTGACATTGTGGCTTTTGTGAAAGCGTAATTGTCCCTTGGAACCTCGTAAAAATCCTCATATTTTACAGGAATTACAGTCAAAATTACTTTTGACGACTTGTAGTGAAAACTACCTATTGTAGACGAATTTTGGTAATTTCGTATCTAGCAAAAGCGATTTTTACGAGGTTGTAAATTATTTTCATATTTGGTGTTGAAAAGATAGAATACAAAAATACATAATATTATTTAGTATACACAAAATAACCAAAATAAGATTAACTGCCGATAGTCTATTAATAAACCCGTTGTTTGTGAATAGATCTCCATCCCTCTTTTTTCTGCATAACATGTGCAGGAAAATGTTTTCATAAACAGCATCCAGAACGCAGCATGACTCACTAATTCTAAGAAATGGACGACACAGATATTCTCGGAGCCTCACAAGAGTACACTAGATTAATAACAGTTTCCTAACACTTCGAAGAAAAATAAACAAAGAAGAAAGTCTATGTTTTTATCGAGGAAAAATTGCTGCAAGCTACGTCACGTACGTATTTCTATAAATTGTTATTCAACAACAGGTCAAAATGATGTAAAACAGCGCTCTCCTGTCTGCTAGTAAAACAAACTACTATGACCTATCTTACTACTATAAGTTTAGCGTATAATTCGGATTTCGGACACCGGTGACAGCGAACGACCGCAGTGGAAGGCGGCAGCGGCACAGAAAAAATGTACTAGAGGTGACAGTGTCGCCGCACTCGGAATATACCTTCAGACAATCTCATAGAAAATGTATGGGAATCACTAGCGGTCGGTCGCTGTCACGGTGTCCAAATTGTACCTTTAGGTACTGTTAAATGCCAATACCCACCGTTTGGGAATCGGAAAGCCCAATTTCAGCAGCATGCAGACAATAACTATAACTACTTGTATACATTATTGTTCGGAAGGTCAAGTTCGAGGAACACATGGAAAATGTTTTGCTAGAACTGAAACTAAAACAAGATGCACTGTTTTGCTTTTCTTGGAAATCAATTGAACGCTCGTTCATGATACACTTGCAGCGATAATCTCGAAGCTTCGTGTGTTATACTTTTGATATCCACTATCCAGTCATCCAGTGTACCTACTATGTTTGTGGTGCAGTATCGGGTTTAACCGTTGTTACATATGTAACAAATAGGAATTAGAAATTCTAAGACAGAAAAGCGTCTACTTTAACAGGAATTGCAGTCAAAATTACTTTTTAAGTCTTGTAGCGTAAACTACCTATTGCAGAAGAATTTTGGTATTAAAAAGAAATTGTAAGTCCGTAGGAAACTAGCAAAAGCATTCCGGCTCTACTATATTGCAAGCTGCAAACCAATTTTTGTACTTTTTTCACAAGCATTCATTCATATTCATTTCATTCTATACGTCTGTAATAATTATAAATAATTGAGCTTAATATTATATTATAGTTTACCTACTACTAGTTATGGGCTTTTCCAAACATACACCATAATACCCTAACTTTCGCCTTCCTTATCTAATCTACCTTGGGTGCCATCTTCCAAGTTGTCGTCTTACCTCTTGACTCTTGTAATTTATATTTTGTAAGTATTCGGTTGCTTTTAATTTGCCCGAATCAAACTATCCCTAGCTCATAGTTACAAGGAATGTCGAATGAATACTAAAAACTATTTAAATAAACAAGTATAGGTTGTTGACCACTTAGTTCTTAATTTAAACCGACAAATTACCAGGTCTTAACGCTTGAGTAATTACAGGATACCAACTTTTCTCGATCGGCTACAAGCAATTTGCCGTTAAAATCGTCTTAATTTGCAGTAATCACCACGTTTTGGCACTTTATGTTAGCAAGATAGTTTGCAAATAATTATGTTGCTGAGTTAGGTGTGAGAGACGAGGTGTTGGTTGTGCAACAAACCTGCGCTGGCGACGTTGGCTCGTTGCATGCATAATGCCGTCCACAAATTACCAATTACCACGTCTGTTACGTAAGACAGGCTTGAATGCAACTTACATAGAGCCCTTTCTGTTGACTGTTTGTTTGATTTTAACGCTAAATGCGGATTTGTATTGGTAAATGCAGCTGAATGGTTCTTAATACAGACTGGCGCGCAGTTGTGTGAATTGTGTTGAAGACTTTCATGAAGATCCTTACCTATGGTACCAGTATCTATTTGTTCACATCTGTTTAAGGTATTCAGTCCACATCAACCCGACAAGAACAAGCCCGGAATAAAACAGGCCTCCTCTTTTCTCGTCAGTTTTTCCGGTCCAATGCATCCCATTATCTCCCGCTCCATCTTTGCCTGTCCTTCTCTCGACGACACCTGGAATGTCGCCAACACGTCGTTAAATATCCTGTACATCATTTCAACTTTGTTCTGTTTTACTTTTAACGATATAGCCTTGGGTGTAATAAGAGATGACAGATAAGCTCCACCCCAAAATCAATCGGCTTTGGCTAAAAGTCTAAACGCTATCAGTCATTTACAAGAAACATAGTAAACGCAATTCGTTAATTTAATAAGCGTACAGTGTATCTGTAACGCATGAACTGCAGATAATATCGGCTGATATCATTTAAGTTTCGAGTCAGAGAACATCAGATGAGATCGATTTCGATTACTTTTTTAAGCTACATGATATGGCCGTTGTTATAAGAGTTTATGTTTGCGTTAAGGCTGTAAATTTTAAATATTATTGACACTCTTTTAAGTTTTCTTATTATTTAATATGACAGTCGCATCAAATTCCCCCGGTTCGGTAGGCCGCCTTTCCGCAGAATGATTTGTGCAGGGTCCTCACCGGAATATTAAGTAAATTTAAATTTATCGCTCAGAGAAACTACCTAATACGTGAGTCAACTTCCTTTGCTAAAAAAAAGCGTAGGAGACGCACCGACACCCACAGCACACCAAAGATTTTCAGATACAATTTCCGATTAATGATATTGATAACGTCAATCATCTATTGTGCCCCAAATTAATTCATCGGATTGACATTTGAAACAATCGAACTAATACATTAACCTTTTATTAAGCTAATCCTTTCACTTTATTTTTCCAGATCACTCGATAATAGAAACGTACTAAAGATCTCTCGGATCCTTTGGTATGTATCTACACGTTAACATTTTATCGATGCAACACAACGTATCATTAATAATCACATAGTCCGTTAATGCGTTTGTTTCTGAACGAGAAAGATTGATTTCAGAGGTTCTTCAGTAGGTGGGTATGCGCGGCATTGTATGGAGCCGCTCATTGTGTCCATTCTAATGTAATACGATTCAATGCACTCTGATGCAAGATGCACCCATGTCATTCATTAAGAATTGCATAAGGCAAACACTCATGTGAGCATTTCACAAGTTCTTTCACGGATGTTAGATAAGCTACGATAACATTCCTTGTGGAATTTAAGTCAGCAGGTAGGTACTCAGATTTAGGGCCGCGTTCTTGTGTGGTCCACGGCACGTGTCTATTTAGAATCCATTTAAATTCAATACACGACAGCCTCAAATGTAATGAGAAGGGCCATCTACGACACGGTGCACGCGGCCCACGAATTAGAATATAATATACGTATAGAATAGAATATAATATAATATAATATGCACGTGCAAAATTTAATTAGAAAAATTATCGAATTAAAAATTAATGTTAGGTAGGTATTCCAAAAGTCTTAGAACATAGGTGTACCTACATATAAATCGAAATTGTTATCCGTCAGCTGATCTTAAACGATTCTCATCTGAAATCGAGACATGGAACCTCTAGAACATAATTTGGAAGTAATGGCGCGTGTAATGGTAGTATCATTGGGTGTGGGCTGAGAAGCTCGATCAGCGACTTGACAGAGCAAGACATACTTCATTGAGCAAACCTAGGGAAATTAATGACTCTTTGTTATTATAAAAACGAGGACACGATGTCTGTAAAACGGTATATTATTATTGTTAGATTACAAATCAATTAACCTCGTGGGAAACAATGCATGTATGTACCTATCCATACAGAATAGTTATACTTCATACCTACTCAACTATTAGTTTCATGCTTGTCCATCATCTTGGGTGTCATTAATCTATTCCAATTTCGACGATTACCAATTCACGTACCTACCCAGGTACATTTTCAAAACTTACGCAGTATTTTTCGCATGCATTATAACTACTTCATTGGGATTGAGGTCAAGGACGTGCCAACTGAGCTATAGCCTGAGGGGATACCAGCTATGATTCTGAAACAAAATCTTCTTCTTTTCTTTTCATTTTATTAACAACCATAAGTATTACCATGAAGCTGATCTGTTTTGTTTTCCTCCTTGATCCTAGTAGTGAGACCTTAGGTCAATGATTAGGTCATATATAGAGATATAGATGGTCAATATGGTCATCCTGTCGGAGATAACTTGCGTCATTTACGTAACAATTCACCAAAGGGGTCGATAGGTGACACTATCGCGATAAAATAACTGAAGAATGTATTGATAAACAGCGCTAATTGTTGATACTAAGCGAATGGGCTTTCATTATATCCTAATAAACAACCAATAATGATCCTTGAATAAGAGTGCTGATTATGAAAATACTTAGTTCCATCACATCTACATATTGAGGTGACCTAGCTGCTGAAGGACGTTTGAGACAATGACGATCACTTACAAGAAAAAGCGAAACAATAGAAGCTACATGAGGTGTATATCGTAGCTTGAACATACAACAACATGAAACTGAAATAGATAAAAAAATATCACTAGTAAAATAATCAATTCTGTATAAATAAATAATTTAGTAATGTTAAAAAATCTAGTTAGGTACCTACTAGATATTAGGTCAACAGACGGCGTAACTATGTCAATCAATACAGATTGAAATTAGTTACAACCTTTCCCATTTACATGATGATGATGGTGATAGGTACCTAAAAAGTAATCGGCTACCAATAAATATCACAATTATCCACTATAGTTCAACGAACTTTAATTGGCCTGAAACAATGATTTCGTTACAATTTAGGTAATTGGTAGATAATTGGCTCTACCCGCGATTTAATCGACACGAAAATTTTGGAGTTTTCCGTTGTCCAAACGCTTTAGTATGGTAGGTACTTTACTAAGGTAATTCCTAAACCCATACTATCTTATATGATGAAAACCGCAATCAACATGTTTAAATCCAAAAATATTTAACTTCTTATCAATCTCGCGATGTTTGGTTCAATCAATGACATTGATTGAACCAAAAATCGCGAGATTGAAAATGTCCGGGTATTAAGTATAAAGCCGTGTCTCTTGCGCCCTGTTTTCGTGTTCGACGAATATCGAACAGTGAACAGTGAACGATGGTCTACGTGTTTTGAGTGTTTTTATTCGTCAAAACACGTAGACCACGCCCCTTTCTCGTTCACTGTTCACTGTTCGATGTTCGTCGAACACAAAAACAGGGCGCAAGAGACGCGGCTTAACAATACAAACCCAGGTAAACATTTCAAAGAATGCCGAAAGAGAATGTGTCGCGAACCATTCAATGTTTCTATAATTAGCTAGGGAGATGCGTGAACGACCGACACGCCTCGCAGACGGTGAAGGCCGACCAGCCAGCGGACATCCAGTGACGAATCAATTTTAAGGCCACCATAACCGATGAACGCCGGCGTCAGTTCCTGCCTATGGACATGTCACACCGGTACGTCACGTATAGTGGAATGTACCACAATCGAATACGAATAAAACTATCCAATTCAGTCAATACCAACAAAGATGAAGGTGCTTTTTACCCGACTGCGAGACGCAAAGGAGGGTAATGTGTTTATCAGTCTATGTATGTATGTATGTATGTATGTATGTATGTTTGTTTCTATGTGGCGTTCTAGAGACCAAATGCGTAGGCCGATTTTGATAATTCTTACGTCAATCGATTTGTCTTAACCTTGCGAGTGTCACTAAAGACATAACAGTAATCAAAATTCACCACAACGACAACCAGACGCCATATTGTCAAAATAAAAAAATAAAAAGTTGATGAACTATGTCAAGTGGGGTGTCGTTGAATAGGTATTTTAAAATCATCTTTAGGTTCCTTTTATCATTTTTCATTTTAAATAAAAGTTTAGGATATATAACGATTTAAAGTTGTTTAACAAAGCAATCATTCTCGCTAATTCTTACTTATTGATTTAAGTTTTTTTATTTCAAGTATTAACGATATACAAACAAAAAAGAAGATTACGAAAACATACATTAAAAACTAAAAAGTGAAAAATAAAAATAGTAAATTAAAAATTAAAATAACCCGACTGCCAAAAAACAACTAAAAAGTTCAAAACAAGAGCACTTTTCAAGCAGTCTGATGCAGTTGGTGGCAATAGTTTTTGTTAAATCTTAGATTTTATGCCACCAACTGCATCAGACTGCTTGAAAAGTGCTCTTGTTTTGAACTTTTTAGTTGTTTTTTGGCAGTCGGGTTTTTTTAATTTTTAATTTACTATTTTTATTTTTAAACTTTTTAAACTTTTTGACGTACGTAAAGGGTCAACTCGTGCCGTGACGTACTTCCTCCAAACGTGCGTAGCACACCAATAGTATATGCACCACGCTTTTAAGCAACTGAGCAATTACTATGTACCTAGTAGGTAATATTTGATGGTGCATATCCACAGTAGCTTGAATTTACATTATTGCAATAAGACACGCTTCGAAAGGCAGTACACGTCCGGTACCTACACTTAAAATTAGTTCTTTAGATTGTCGTCACGCGATTAGGTATCTATTTCAGTTTCTCCTACTTACTTTGGGATATAAAATGGACTTTATGGTACCCTAACTGACTTTAGAGACGTCATATGTATAAATTTGGGTTCACACGTCATATTGTAATGGATTACAAAACATAATTATACTATTATCCACTAAGGACACAGACAGTCAAGGTCTCGTTTAACTAATATGGTATAGAATTGTACGAGTTCTTATACGGTTAACCAAGAAAATAAACGAGTGTAGCTTGAGAAAAATGTCGACCAAATGGTCGCAATTAATTTACCATTATACGAGTAAGAACCTCAACTAATTTGACATTTAAAATTATGCCGCGGTAATGTTCAAAGTGTATGTGAATCGAATTGAAGTATTATTTCAAACAGAACCACATGGGTAAGCGACTAAACGCATTCCTGTAAGGAGTTTATTCTCGCTTGCTCGCCGAATGCAATCGTGATTAAAGTTGAAACAATGGTCATAGCTCTCAAAGCCCGTGGGTTAAATTTTTTTTTATAGTTATCTGATGAAATACAGACGTCGAATGGTTACAAAACCCTTGGCGCCTTTGTATTGTACAAGGCGGATTGTATTAATATGTATTTTGAACCCGCATAAGGGCAGGTATGTTGAGTAAATAAAACTTCCATAGTTTGTTAACAGTAGATACCTAAGCTTTTTATATACTTATATAAAGGATAATAATTCTTTTATATTTTTTCATGAACTTAATTATTTTATATTTTTCAGTCCGTTATCTTTGATTAAATTATTATTAATTATAGATTGATGATAGTTTGACGCCCTAAATTGTTTTGTTGCACCGCTGTGTTCATTGGATAGATTAAATACTGACATTATACTTACCAAAAATAGGTGATACATATAATATACGTTGATCTCACTAGCACTAGTAATCTGTGCTAGCACTGAACGCATTATATTTATACATTTCTGCGAAGTAAACTTTTTTTTTTCACCTTGTTTCGATTTCTTTTTACGTGATTTATGTAAGTAACTAAAATAAATATATTTGCTTTATGCCTCTGTATGTCGGTAGTTATTGTAGATAGGTATATGGGCCCGACAATGACTTGCGCATTTTTTATTAATCGAAGTCTACTATGTCTATGCATATGCCAATTTATTTAATAAAATTATTGAATTAGGTACCTACTAGACGATTGAGCACTGAAAGAGATATGAAACACGTGTCGAACAATTCCCATTATCATTTGATGCCGTAGAATTCAAAACCAGGCCTTATTGTACATTACAAGAATGTTTTTTACACGGTACCGTACTTAATGACAATAGCAGTAGGTATTTATGTTGAAGATCCACTAGCCAAGGGCGGCCCATGGCTATGGACAGAACATCGTCGGTGGTTTCGGTCTTTTTTACAACGATCTAAGAAGGGCCAGAAGCAATATTCAGTCCTCTAAAACGCAAAGCAGAAAGCTTCTATAGCTTTGTATAGCGAGCGACCACGTTACACATTAGTTTACTTCTATCTAGAGAATATCGATGAATTGGCAATAGGGTGTTGGACTACTTACTAGTAAAAATGTACAAGAATTTTACCTTATTTTAACGAATGTACCTAAGTAAAAATTTTTCTAAAAAGTAAATATAACTAATGGAAACAGGATCTAGACGCTTTCCAAGTTATTGGAGAGGGAATTCTCCGTTCTTGTCGCGCGAAACGGATAAATCTTACCTGGAACTGAGGATTTACTAAGTGTTTTTAGGGTTCCGTACCAAAATGGTAAAAAAGGAACCCTTATGGTGCGACTTCGTCTGTCTGTCTGTCTGTCTCTGTCTGTCTGTCACACCTGCTTATTTCAGCAACTACTAATGCTATCGACTTGAAATTTGGAACAGTTATAAAAAATGCTTGCCAAACTTTATTGAAAATGAAAAAAGTCAAAAAATGATTTTATTTTCATTGCAAAAGGGGCCGGTGTGGGGGTCCGAAATTTCAAAGTGGGGTTACTAGGCCAAGTGATATATCATATGAAAGGGCTTGATCTGCACATTTCCAAATATATTTTCATTTTATTTTATGTTTCACAGTTTTCGACATATGATGAAAATTTTCTGAAAAAATACCATTCCCCCTCCTTATCTCCGAAGTTTGCGGAGCGAAAAATCTGAAATAATTAGAGTTGATAGTAATTGGCTTAAATATTGCACCAAAAATAAAACGATGTTCCTAATTAGTGCAGTTTTTTCAAAATCATCAAAATTCCGCCACAAACAAACTTAGTTATGCGGTCCGGTTTTTTTCACTTTATACGTCCAAAACCGATACGGAACCCTCGGTGCGCGAGTACGACTCGCACTTGGCCGGTTTTTTTCATATGACGTCGCGAGTTCAGTTTGTAAGTAGTGCTATTTTTAGCAACCAATTTTAGAACACTTATACTATACTTGACTATATACTTGACCATTTGTTGTGATTTATTTCATTTTATTTTTCACTATTGCTTATCTTTTAGCTAAATGGTCCTGGATTTCTAATAAAAAATAAAAAGGCCAATTCCTTTGTTTGGCGCAGCGGATGAGCGATCGGCTGCTGTTCTACGTCGCGGTTTCGATTCGCACACGGGCCACACGTGATATGGAACAACTGTTTGAATTGCCTAGCCTACAGATAGTATTCCGGTTTTGTGTAAACGCCCCACAATACAGGAGAAATTCCTAGTCTGTGCTTGTGTCAAAAACACTTCCCCTAGGCACTTAAATCATCGAATAACCCAATAATTCTCAATTAGGACACACGATTAAATCGATGATAAAAACTGCGAGTCACAAACGAAGTTATAAAAATATTTTTCCGTATTCAATAAATCTAAGTAGGTACTTACCTAGGTACCTACCTACCTATTTAGTTTCTGTGAAATCACGCAAAGAAGCAGCATCAAAGAGATGCCATTTTATTATTGTCATAACATTTTAGATTTCAGATTAAAGTAAGTTTATTTAACAAAGGTATTTAGGTTGCATTTAAGAATGTAGAGTTAGTTGTTGCAATTCATAGTGGCGAGTGAGCCGTGAACCAAATTGTCTAGAAACATAAAACAACCATATCGTAAATTGTTCTTAATTTAGTCTAGGTAAATACGAATGTACTGTATAGCGTCTAGACTTAGACCGAGTTCTACGGTCTATGCTACTCGTTAACGTCGGATAGTTTAGTTTGCGTAATACTTAGTTTAAGTAGTACCTATATTGCGGATTGTGCTAATATATTCTCGAGTTATAAATAACTAACTGTTCCCCGCGGTTTCACCCACGTTGCTCGGCTTCCAAGGGTCATAGCGTGATGTTAAGCTTATACTATTCCTATATGAATCTGGCTATCTATCCTATCCTACTCAATATTATAAACGTGAAAGTTTGTGAGGATAGATGTATGGATGTATGGATGTTAAGCTTATACTATTCCTATATGAATCTGGCTATCTATCCTATCCTACTCAATATTATAAACGTGAAAGTTTGTGAGGATAGATGTATGGATGTATGGATGTTTGTTACTCTTTCACGCAAAAACCACTGAACGGATTTTGATGAAACTTTACAGTAATATAGCTTATACATTAGAATAACACATAGGCTATATACTTTACATCCCGAAAAACGTGGGCGAAGCCGCGGGCTGAAGCTAGTATTATTATAAAATTGTAAAAAAGCTGTGTCTGTACATTGAAGATATTCCAGAAAAAACAGTCGGGATAGGGTACTGGGACGTAACTATACCCAAAAATATATTTTTTAGATTTTTTGTCTGTTTGTGCGCGCATCACGCGAAAAGTACTAAACGGAGGAACTCTAATCTTCATCTAATTCATCAATTCATCTAATTCTAATAGGAGGAACCAGAGATACAGCTTGACCTCTAAGTAGTACTAGCTACTCTGCACTACGGAGGTCATTTAACTGGTCATTTCATTGTAGTCCACGCGGACGGAGTCGCAGGCAAAAGTCTAGTCTTATATACAAAAATAATTTCTCGAACCCGACTAGTAGTTCCAAAGATTAGCGGGTTCAAACAAACAAACTCGTCAGCTTTATAATATTAATAGTATAAATAATATACAATGAACCGTTTATAAATGTATATTTTTGCGAATTTTAAACATGTTAAAGCCATGTTATGCTTATTTAATGTTATTAAATATATAAGAGATTCCAAAAACAATTGACACGGGCAGGATCCTGCCTGTGTCAGTTGTTTTTGGAATCTCTTATATGTATATTTAACTAGCACTTCGCCCGCGACTTCGTCCGCGTAGCTCACAGGAACTGTGCATTTTTTCGGGATAAAAAGTAGCCTATGTTACTCAGTGATAATGTAGCTTTCTATTAGTGAAAGAATTTTTAAAGTCGGTCCAGTACTTTCAGAGCCTATTCGGTACCAACAAACAAACAAACAAAAAAATCTTTCCTCTTTATAATATTAGTATAGATAACATGAACCGTTTACTTTACAAAATTCCTTTTACGACATAGGTACCTACGCAATAAATGTCCGATATAATAAAAAAAAATAGTTTAAAAAGCTACAAATAAAAATTGAATTTAAAAAACCCAACTCATACAACCATGCCTTAAAAACAATAAAAAAATATTCTTTCAAATTATCGTTAGGTATCCTATCCTACTCCCTACTAATATTATAAATGTGAAAGTTTGTGAGGATGGATGTATGTATGTATGGATGTTTGTTACTCTTTCACGCAAAAACTACTGAACGGATTTTGATGAAACTTTACAGTAATATAGCTTATACATCAGAATAACACATAGGCTACTTTTTATCCCAAAAACGCGGGCGAAGCCGCGGGCGGCAGCTATAGTTAACCCATAAATGTGTCGGAGGACCGCAAACAAAATAGGAAGTAAACAAAATAGGTACCTACTTAAAATTGATAAAGTAGTAGATATTAGTAAGTAAACACAATGATAATACGGTCCCCCGACGCATTCAATTAAAAAAAACCGCATTGAAATCGATCCATCTGATTGGGAGCTACGATGCCACAGACAGACAAACATTAGCGTCAAACTTATACCCCTCGTTTTTCAAAGTCGGGTGTTTACAAAGTGATACCTCGTTTTCATTTCACTCAGTAGGTTAGCGTAGCTTTTTATTAAAACTTTTAAATAATGTTTTCCACCACTGACATGCTAATGCTGAAATGAGTTTTCCTACACCAGGCGAGCGATCAAGGAAAATGAATAAAGTAAGTACCTTTAATAAGAATAACGTAAAAGCCGAATAGTAATTTGATATGTGACTATTCCACTAGTGCATACCTAATAAGAGGGCATTTGCAAACATGCTTAGTGCGTAACTGATTAAGTATATAAATAGGGCACACTTCACTTGTCTATAAAGTTCGAGAGACGAACTAGAGTCACCAAGCCGCGCTGTGAATCCCGATGAGGCGCGGCGCCATCTCCACCTTTGCATATTAGTATGAAGCAGGCATAGCTAATTATTTAAAACGTGCCGTGTAGTTCAGTCTTCTACGTACCTACTTACTTATTCTGCGCAATCTTTACGTGTCGATATTTTCTGCGAAGATAAAACCAAATCAATTTATTAATCAGTTCGTTATTTAGTATTTCCATTTCGAAGAATTTAGTCACAATCACAATCTCAACATTTGAATCATTCTGCAGCGATGGTCGAATGCTTAACAGTTTGGGTACCTACTTCAACAGGGCAAATAAATTTTTATTTAGCGGAGCCTATAAAGTCCCATTGCAGGCTGCAGGACAAAAGCCACCCAATAACAGAGAACATGCATACTTATTTCGCATTACTTCCAAGAAAACAAGAACATCTAGGTATCTATTCCACTCCTCTGCAATCCGTCCGTCTGCGTGTTTATTTGAAGTGGTTCACTTTTTACTCGTAGGTAGTTAACATGAACACTAAACAATGTTTCAGTGTCCTAAGTGAACATATCTGTGAACATGAGAAAGTGAAACTTTCCGCCATCCATCATGATCTATTCTCAAACTGACTAGGTACGTACGGCTATATTTTACGAGACAAAATCGTCCTGCCGCATGCCGCATGCCGTCTAGATTTACAACGGTGGAGTCAGAGTACAGGCTGTGTCGTCATAACGTCATTATGTTTAATACCTTTGCTACGGTACTGGAGCGCTTTTACTATACACATTTACATATGAATGCTATTGGACAGATGCAGGAAGTCAAATGTAGTCATTAATCAGTAGCTATTCATTACAATCATTCAATAAAAATATGCCGACTTATACGACATCGTTTACTGCTCATGTTACGCAATTTTACGACGATGGTAATAGACATTAATGCTTCAAACTTGATATGTGGCCTTTGGCGCCGCTTGACTTTACGAAAGTACAGCCATATCCATAATACTTACCAATTAGGGACTGGATTGAAGTATCTATAAAACTTGCGGACCTTACAAACCGAACGCGCCGCATTGCTGGCTGGGTATCACAGAGATCTGGCGACATTAGAACTGTAGGGACAATACATGTGAATAACCGCTTCAAATGCTATTACATTAAGATTTAGAGTGGTTGTGAAGTCTTGGTGACATCACGAGTGGCGCCGCTGCGCACCAATTGTGGGCAATTGTCTCGTGCTAGTCCTACTACAGTATGTCGCACGTACAATTTGCTAAACGACCTAATGAAATCATTGCACAGTAATAATTATATTTACTCCCATTGTATAAAGGCATTGTAATATCTTAATTGACATAACCGGTCTCCTTGTGTTTTTATAAATAAATACGACTGAAGGTTGTCGCTCTCATCAATCAAGACGTTTGCATCAATTAGCTTTTGAGAGTTAACTGCAAGACTGCAGCGTAATCTGATATGCTACCATATTGTTGAACATTACCCATCACTTGCAGGCCCTTAATTGGATGTATGTAGGTACCTACATGATATTTTGAGCGGCTGTTGAAGTTTTGTTTTTATTCTAAGATAAAGAACTTTATGGGTCTCGATTTGATGATGCGGGTGCCCGGGTGGTCAAATGACGCGAATTTCTCGAATGGGTAATTATCGTCACGCGAACTGACGAAAGGTGAAGCATATAATGAGAAATTGTAAGGCGGAAGGGATCCAGACGACCTTCAGTTGAAATGGGTCGAATATAATATTAAGATTAATATGCGCATAAATTGTTCGTGAGAGTAAATAACACATGACATTAATGTTGTGTTATTATTTGAATAGGACCAAATTGTTTTGGTTAGTATACCTACGTTAAAATAAGAAATTAGGTAATTATTTAGTGTACAAAAATATGAGCATCCTATATTCATTCTTTACAGCTTCACAAAATCCTTTTGTCTCCAAAATAATAATTATGTTGGTATACATAATTATTATTTTGGAGACAAAAGGATTAGAGTAATTTGCATAAAGGAAGCACATCACCCATAATGGTAGTGGTGCAAACAGTTTTAGGAGCATCTTATATCCATTAGCACCAGGAAACTGATACAGAAACACTCAGACACTCATCATAAACATTATTTTGAGATTTAGAATGCATCAACGTCCAATAAAAATATCATTAAAGTCCTTTTCAGACGTTTGTGTGAATGCCTAACGTTTAATATAATTTTATGCGAGCACAGGCGCCTCTTTTGTGAGTCAGCTTCAATGCTGAGAGATTCGCCGTCTAATCAAAGAGCCATGGGCACACGAATGACTCCATGGCTGTAGAACTCATTCACTTATTACTCGTGTGCTCCGCCTTTATAGGCTTAGGAAACTATTCCTAAAAGATCTTTCTCCCTCCTAAAGTCTTGATAGATTTCAGATTAGATTAGCAGCAGAATCAGTATTTTCGCACTGGTTGATTGCACCATCTGTGACTAGCCTGAAATACCTTCTGACATTCTTCAGAGGTTTGTCAGAACTCAAAGGACAGTGTAACGGACACGAACGGGACTTGAACCCGCGACCTGTGCCGTACCGAACCTACTTATTCACTGCTGGAAGAATCCACAGGGATATTAAAACTGGCCAAGGGCGAGTCGGACTCGCACACTATCGGTTGTATGGGGAACCCCCTTAGATTTTGAATTTTCACTGTTATTATTTTTGTCATGATATAGCGACCATACTTACACGTATTCTGTAAAAAAATCAGTTGGCTAGCTATTACTGTTTATAAGTTACAGCTAGCTCTGTGACAGACGGACAGATAGCGTAGGCGAAGGGTGCCTGAGGGACCCTATTATTAAGGTCCTGTTGGCATCCGTCGGGTATGGAACCGGAAAACAGAGAACAACACTCGATCGACGACTAGCGTCGACGACGTACTCGCCTTGCTGACGACCGTGGACGACGACGTCGTCGCCGCACCGTCAACGTCGTCGCCTAGGGGCGGCAACTTTTTTGCGCATTATTTTTTTTTATAAGTCTGACTTTTTAAAACCCCTTTTCACTCTTTTCGTTTTTTCGTCCACTGCGATGAGCTCATCGAAAACACCCGTTCCACATGAGCATTGTGGCCTGGGATTATAAAGAAAGGTTAAATTGGCATTGACACATTTTGAGATTTGCTTTTCTTTCGTGTACCTATAAACAACTATGCATGTCTAACTACCAAACCGGAACAACTGACTCACTGACCGGGACACTGGGACACAACGCTTCAAACCGGGACATGTCCCGGTGTACCGCGACGTATGGCAGCCCTACACTACGAGGATTCTCGTGCTCGGCTTGTAGGTACTCCACTCGTACTCGGCTTGTCTAGTGTAGACGCACCTATTAAGATACTAACAACTTTCCAGAGTCCTCTCATAGGTAAAATAAGTACCTATATTTTAAAAGTAAACAAAAATTGTGCACCAGACGCAGCCATCATGTCTCGAGAAATGTAGGTAGGTACTAAGTAAAACTAAAACTCTTTGATGATAATCTGGAGTTGGACGGACGCCAAAGAAACTGGCTTCTAGACGAAAATGCACTGTATCTATTTGCATTGATAAAATTATTGCTATGTAATGTTCCTGTGGTTGTTAGTTGTTACTAGGTAGGTATACTCAGTGTCGTTTCGCCGAGTGTTTGTTGGTAGTATACCTAAAAAATGTAATGTACGAAAACATGGGAATTATTTTTGTTTTGTGTTCTATACTTACCCAAAGCCAAATAATGGTTATAGTTATAATTATAAGAATAACAACTCCACCTACGCCTGAATTACTCGAAAGGACATAGACATTACTCGTACATAACCTCTTCGCAGCTAAAACACTAGGAAGCGCTGAAGGGCGGCCGTTTTTGGAGACTCTCTTAAGTATGTTGACATTCCAAAAGTGCTAATTCTTTAACCCACTCTGAATAAATTATTTTTTAATTTGAACTACACCCACATTTCGCCAGTTATCTATCCAATAGGAGGCGAGCCTATTGCCACTAAATCAACAAATCCAAGCCAGACTCCGGCCTGCTGAAAATTCCGTAATGGAAAATACAATAACACGTTGCCCGACCCGGAAATCTAACCCAGGAGTCAGGACCTCATGCTCAGCAGACCAACGAGGCAGTCAAAGATAAGAGAATGAGGATATGCACTTAATATTATTGGAACTTATTGGTGAGGTAGGTCACGTTTAGGGTATTACAGAACCTAAATCAAGACTCAAGTATTAGGTACCTACTTGAGACTAGTTACATGCCATTTGGTTGAAACTAGTCTCAACTAGTCTCAAGTAGGTAATGCTTGAATCTTGAGTTAGGTTCTGTAATAGGACTAGGACCATTAAATTCACACGCTATTAGGTACCACAGAGGACCTATAATTAATTCATCGCATATATTTATTTAGTATTACTCGTATATATTAGACAGGCCTCGAGTGTGAATGATCTCAGATTGGAATGACTACATGTATATGTCTGGCATGGCAGTTGGGGACTGATATTATCAACTATAAATGTATATTTTTGCGAATTTTAAACATGTTAAAGCCATGTTATGCTTATATGTAGAGATTCCCAAAAACAACTGACATAGGCAGGATTCGAACCCGCGACCTCCGCCTAAACCCCTCTCTCATCTCTCTTAAATACTTATTTATAGTAAAATTACCAACTAATGCAATAAGCAATAATACAGCGTGAAATAAACAAGCAGGTTATAACATTTTAGGTAAGTAGGTACCTTCACTACATAATAAATGATGATTAAATTATCAATGAAAATATAAATATAAAAATATCAATTATCAATAAACCTATAATTAAGCACCTACTATATAGTTATCATATTACTGAACATTTGTGAACCTCCCTTCTTCAAAACTGCAAGTTTGATCTTAGCAAAAATTAACACCGCTGAGTTTACGCTCATTTACGACACGTAGGCACTCAACAATTTTATCCCGCAAAATTCGTGGGAAATGCTATTAAAAAGGTTGGCGTCTCGTCAAAGTGATCTAACATTATTCGGATCTCGATACACGGTCTATTTTTTCTAAATTCACTGTCGACCGACGTTTTGAGATCAGTCAAAACAAAAATAACCAAGATGTCGAGTGTAAGCGGACCTATGCTCCAGTAGCCGAGATCGCCGAAGCGGAAGATATCGTGAGTTTATTACATCGTTAATACTCACAAACAGTAATGTTAATACTCAGAAGGAAAAAAAACATTTGGTAGTTACCTATGCATACCTACCTACAAATACAATCCCGCAATACCTACTAAGAAGATGAAGTTAAAATATTAGTGTCTAGTTTAATCTTAATTTAAGGCTTAAGTTAATTCTATCTAACTAATCAATTTTATTTTATTTTACAAATTACAAAAGAAGCCGAAAAGAGAAAGCCAAAAACGTAAGAGAATTTAAGGTTAATTTCATAGTAATCATAGAACGATTATCAGTAATTCAATTATAAAAGTTAGTTATCAATAACATATCATATCATAACGGTGTAACTAAATTGAAATAAGAGAAACCTAATGAACTAACCAATCAAAAATTAAATTTCAAAGCTAACTCCAGCAGTAGGTATGTAGTTAATTGTATAGTAATACCTACCTACATTGCTTTTTCTTTAAAAAAATTAATTAAAGGTTTTTGGATTTTTGGATATATATAAGTGGTCGTCAAACCAATAAAAATGGACTCAACCCATACCTACTAAACCCGCGTTGAGTTTCTACGATTTTGTTACTAAGATTTATTATTAAACTAGCTTTTGCCCACGACTTCGTCCGCGTTTCCGTCGATTTTCGTAAAAAGTAGCGTATGTCCTTCCTCACGGTTCAATGGTTTTGATGTAACAGACAGATTAACTTTCGTATTTTAGTAGGGAAATATAATATGTCAATCCACAATACTGTTGAAAAATATCGCAATAAGGAACCGCAGAATATTATTATTAATAGCTGTGCCCGCGACTCCATCAGCGTGTAGCTCCTTGTGTGTAATACAATCAGAAAGCTCCGAACTGCTAAGCTATCCGGAGTTACACGTGTTATTGTGAGTCAACCATAAAAGATAGACATAATGCTGTTATGGGATATTTTTTAGATAATTTTATGTAAAACATTTCCGTCATACATGATTTCTATGTAGCTTTAACCATTATGGCTGCACACGCGACGGAAGCTTAAAAAATGGAGTAACTTCTCCCATTTTCCCAACATTTCCCTTCACTGCTCTGCTCCTATTGATTGTAGCGTGATGAAAAGTATACTATAACCTGCCCAGGGCCTGCAGTCTCGACATAGATAACGATCGCTATCTATTGATAACGATCTCTATCTATGAAAAAAACCATAGAAAAAAAATTGATAGCGACCGATTTCGGTCGTAAAGCGATCGCTATCTATGTCGAGACTGCAGGCCCAGGAGTATGAAGAATAATTGTACCAAGTTTCGTTAAAATCCGTCGAGTAGTTTTTGTTTCTATGAGCAGGGCCGGACCTAGGGCGGTGCGAGCGGTGCGACGGCACCGGGCGCCATCAAGGGGGGGGGTGCCGAAATCAACCGAAACTTGAGACAAACGACGCTCGACCGATCATCACCATCGCGACGGTGATGATCAGTCGAGCGCGCAAGTCGTGCGACTCACGGGAAATAAAGCAAAGTTTTTTTATTTTGAGGGGCGCACTTTTAGATCTCGCACCGTCTAAAAATGTTGATAGGACCGGCACTGTCTATGAGGAACATACAGACAGACAGGCAGACGGATAGACAGACAAAAGTTTTACTGATTGCATTTTTGGCATCAGTATCGGTCACAAATCACCCCCTGATAGTTATTTTGAAAATATATTTCATGTACAGAATTAACCTTTCTACAGATTTATTTTAAGTATATAATTATATAGATAATAAGATATTTATGAGATTTAAAAACAACTGACACCGGCGGGATTTATAATCAATAATTAAGTTATGCACTCCATTAGATAGCTATAATTTTGGTTTTAGAGAGTATTTATTTAGGTACCTACTTAATGTTAATTTTTCATGAATTTTAAACGAGTTCATGTCGTTATTAAAGCAATAAGTATGTACATAGTACATACATTAAAAATCTCTTACATTAATGGAAAATTAACTTAAATACTTACTCTCTAAAAGTCTAAAACAAAAAATGCGTCGGGCTTGCCCTCTAGGCACGCCACTGTTTCTTATACTTGCAGGCCTCGTCTTACTCATGTGCATCGAAAATAGAATAGCTAAACTATAACCAGACTGCCAGACTCGACAAATTATCGGTTTACCTACTCAAGTGCCTATTCGGCTTGCTTCTGTGTTCGCCTCTTGAAAACCTCTATCCCTAAAAACGTTTCTTGTACCTACGTTTATTGGGACAGTCAAGCCAATTTTTCCGGCTCGTAATAGGTATATTATAGTAAGTATAGTCGTAGTAAAGTACAATAAAGTACAGTACCTATATGAATGTACCTATCACGGAATTTATGAACTATTCTCTATTTTGTGGTAGGTATGTACGAACAATAATATAGGTATATAAGTTCTGAGCAAAGTTACTGTAAAAGAAGTTGACTATAGAACATAAGATTTACCCACACTGAAGAACATAAGATAAAGGTGCCCACTAGCGTAACACTAAACTAACCACATTCTGTCTGCCAAAAGGTCTGCCTTAATGGCCACTGCAAGCTACTATTATAGTAATCTGTGGGCCACTGGGCCTGGGCGCCTCAAATAAATTTTTAATCTAAGCTGGGCGCATTGCGGGCCGGTGCCCGGCACCATGAAGAATAGTTATAGTTATATGGAGTTATGGAGTACTATCTTAATTAATAAATCTTAGTATAATGGAAACAAGTTGAAAAGTTATTAATTAATAGTTCAGAAACCGTCCAAAATGGCGCTAGCAGTAGACAGAGGGCATGGTATGAATGTAGGACAGTAGCGTCACGGCTCGCGCGTAAATTATAGAGAGCGCGTACACCAACACGACCGCCATCGGCCGACAAAATCGGTCGTGTTGGTTTGGTGTACGCGCTCCCTATAATTTACAAGTGTTTCATTCAGTCGTCCAAGTTCGGCCGATGACGGATTAGGTGTAAACGAGCCGTCACCCTAATTTAACGCATTTTGACGAACCTATAATACAATTTTTGATCGGATGGAACTTTTGGTGCTTTAATTGAAATTACAAATTACCCTCTAGCAATAGTAGCGCCACCCTAATTTAATGCGTTTTGACGGACACTTTTCAAACATAGAGTTGTTCCTCCTCTATCTATGCTCCATGCCCAGCAAGAAGGCAGCACCGTGTTGTCAGCCGAAAATAAAAATCCATGGATACCGTCATTGGATACCACTCACTAGAACTAGAGTGCGCGCAAGATATTCTGCGCGTAGCCAAAATCGGAACTAATCGGAGTCCGGTTAACGAGTACCTAGGTATACTTCGAGCTTTATCTTGCGCGCACTTTACTCAGTCTGCGATCCATGATGAATAACTTGAATATTCATAAAGACGCCTCTTAACCTTAACCACTAATTAAAACAAATATCCGTCATTTGTATGACAATGAATAAAGATGAGAGCTGTTTAATTTAATCATCGTCTATAAGTAAGGGGTTCAATGTGCACAATTATTTTGCTATCATTCATCTGGATTTGTTAAATAATTAATATTCATTTCAGCTCATACTGCCTGTGGAGTCTCATGAAACAATTAATGTTTTTTTGTAAAGATTAATATCCAGGTATCAAAGGACAAAAAAATGTTAAAAAAAAATAATAGTTTGTCTATCGTCATTGTTTTCTTTTAATATGATTGGTTACATTTTGATACCTGAAATAATGCGAGGTGCTGATTGGTGTTATCGTTTAACATGCATAATTAAACCAATAATCATTCAGTTTGTAAACGGAAACAAACCATGTGCTAACATGGCGATTTTTCATCGTTCTTCTCATGTCGTTTGATAATTATTGCGTGGCTGTTATGGGAATTTGGTATAATCGTGCAATATTTTATCTTTTTGACACATTTTCTTTGTTTTGTTCAATATAATTATATCGAGGAAAAATGAGTGTGGACGCCTATGGACCGAGTTCACAAACACTCACGTTTTTGGACACTGAGGAAGCGGATCTTATTGGGGCTGATACTCAGGGCTCCGAATTCGAATTCACTGACTTCACCCTTCCTTCTCAAAGCCAAACGCAGGCTTCTCAACATGATCATGGCTTGACATCTTCAAATCAGGTTAGTGAAAACATAGTTCAATATTTTTGTTTTCCCTCTAACCTTATTTTGATGAATACGTAACTGCGTAAAGTATCTCGATAAGAATTCTATTTAGTTTTGTTCTTATTTCAGGTGAACGGTTTGGGTCGTTCTGACCTGTCATCGAAAGTTTCCATTGTGACTAATGCCATAGCGGAATTGCAATTTGAGGAAGAAGATGAGGCCTTATACAGCAAGGAGTTACCTGACCACGCGTGCAAGTACTGTGGCATACATGATCCGGCCACTGTCGTCATGTGCAATATTTGCAACAAGTGGTGAGTCACTATCTTACCTTAGTGTTTAGTTACTCTCGAAAACTGCGATTACTGTCACGTCATATAATACAGTCTCCTAAACGATCTTCCACTAACCTGTAAGGTATAAGACCTCAAATATTAATGTGGCAACATGCTGCATCTAGGCCTAATATCATCAGAAATACTGTACAAACATTGGATTTAGTCAGAATACCATCATCAACAATTTATTAATAATAAATTCTTAATGCCAAGTGTTGGTTTAACCTTCATATAGCATTAAATTATTGGAACTTTCTAGAATGCAAATTTGATTTTCAAGTTTCATTTGCATTACAATATCTGTAATTTACATCCTAACAGTACATTCACAAACTGCATTCTAACATAAACTAAAGAGCTAAACAATCTTAACAGCACTTTCGGAATTATTTTCTGTTAATTCTAACAAGAATCTGTTGCACTCCAATTAAATAATTCTGATTCAATTTAGTGACCTTGTTTCACAGTGAATGTGCATTATGTTAAAATAATATAATAAAATTACAAAACTATAACTTAATAAACTTCAACTAATATTAAATGACATTATTAGAATTGTATACTAATTTGGCTAGTTTACATACATATCTCTGTTTAGACTAGAAGTTCATTTTGGGGTGCTATACAGGAAAAACAGTTATGATTGAGTAATATCTCTGTTACAGGTTCTGCAATGGCCGTGGAAACACTTCAGGCTCCCATATCATCAACCACTTGGTGCGTGCCAAACACAAGGAAGCCGCATTGCATAGAGATGGACCACTCGGGGAGACATTGCTGGAATGCTACTCTTGTGGTGCCAGGAATGTGTTTGTACTTGGCTTTATACCAGCTAAGGCAGACTCTGTTGTTGTGCTGCTTTGCCGGTAAGAGAACCTGAAGTTTATATTTATAAACATGTCTAACAACTTTTCAAATAGTATTATGATGACTTGCATAATATTATGCAACATTTATTGTGGTAAATTTGGGGTTTTTCAAATGCTGGCAAATTGACAACAATAATGATTCTAAAGAGAAACATTGCATGACAGGTTTTTCTTCCAGAAATAAAATAATAATTGATGTTATTACAGTAACATGTTTTCAATGAACATTCTATATTTTCAGGCAACCCTGTGCAGCCCAAAGTTCCTTGAAGGACATGAACTGGGATCAAGAGCAATGGAAACCCTTGATATGTAGGTTTTGGCTTCAATCTATACTAATGATATAAAGCTGAAGAGTTTATTTGTTTGTTTGAACACGCTAATCTCTACCTGTCGGATTCGAAAAAAACTTTTTGTATGTGATAGCCAAATTTATGAGGAATAGTATAGGCTATTTAACATCATGCTATGACCCTTAGGAGCCGAGCGACTGGGGTGAAACCGCAGGGAACAGCTAATATATTATATCTATCAAATTATTTTTAAAGTGCATTACCTATTTCCTTGTGGTTAGAAGCCTAAAATTAGATTTATAAAAACTCATGAGCATGACATAATACTACATTTGTATTCAAGTACTTAATTAATATTTACTGATTATGTAATAAAAATGTTATATATTCTGCAGCTGACCGAGCCTTTCTATCTTGGCTAGTGAAAGTTCCTTCTGAGGCTGAGCAGATGAGAGCTCGTCAAGTAAGTCACCCTGCATACTATACAATAACATACATACATACAGTTTTAATCATAAGACAATGCAAATGTAAACATTCTATTTAACAAAACTTGTATTCATTTTTTCCTTCTGCATTAGTGCTGGCTGACCACAATGTCCAAATAGCTTTATTATTGGCCAACATATTACACTAGAAATATACAACACAAATAATAACATTTTCCATGGTTTATGTTGACTGGATTATACAAACTTAATGTGGTTATTTGTAGGTGACTCCGCAGCAAATAGGACGCCTTGAAGAGCTGTGGCGTGACAATGTGGATGCTACCTTCCAAGATCTAGAGAAGCCTGGCGTGGATGAGGAACCTCATCAAGTGCTTTTGAGGTTTGTAGAGTATAAATAATGTGTATCTTTTAACATTAGTTACATCACAATCCCCATTTATCAGCTATGCAAACTTTTCAATCCTGGGCCACTTGATAATGATTAATAAGTAGCTATAGAGGTTTAACTGATAATAAGCATGACTGTGACATAGTCTCAAGGATTTGAGATTATATAATAACAACAAAATTGTGTCAAGATTATAACTTGGCACACTTTAGTTTTTGCTTGAAATGAAATATTGTTGTAAGAAAACTATTGTCCCCTTTTTAGATACGAAGATGGCTACCAATACCAGAACATCTTTGGTCCACTAGTGAAGCTAGAAGCGGACTACGACAAGAGGCTCAAGGAGTCTCAAACTCAAGAAGGCATTGAAGTCCGCTGGGATGTGGGGCTCAATAAGAAGACCATTGCGTACTTCACGCTCGCTAAAACCGATAGCGATATGAAGCTGATGCATGGCGATGAGCTTAGATTGAGGTAACTTATGTTTATGGATTCTTGGATAAATGTTGCTATAGTAAAGTTATTAATATTAGGAAAACATAATTTTTAAAGCTAAATTGCTTGATGGAATGCATATTCTTTTACTAAAGGCAAAGTCTAATTGTTACACATATAAATGCTTTCATAACAGATATGTAGGCGAGCTGCATAAGGCTTGGTCGGGTGTCGGCCATGTGATCAAGGTGCCCGACAACTACGGCGACGACGTGGGCCTCGAGCTGAAGAGCGGCGCCGGCGCACCGCTGGACTGCACCTCCAACTTTGTAGTCGACTTCATTTGGAAAAGCACTTCCTTTGATAGGTGGGTGAACAAGACTTCATAACTAAAATAAAGTGATGCTCCTATGCATCACTTGATAGGTAACAGCGCGAGGGTAAAGCACGATACCCACCATGTGAAACTTGCAGCAAGGTGACTAGCTACGAAACTACTCGTAAACGTCAATCTTTGAATGATCGCTGATATTATGTCTTATACGTACGGACCCTCACGCATATACCTAAGCAAAAAGGATAACCAAATTAATGCCAGCGTCTGTACTTCCACGTTTTTGCTGTGTAAATATTCCTAAATTCATATGATAAATGCTCAATGCTAAGTCTATCTAGCCTCCAAGAATACATGATGTATGTTTTCCCATTTAAGGATGCAACTAGCTCTGCGCAAGTTCGCGGTAGACGATTCCTCGGTGTCCGGCTACATATACCGCCGCCTATTGGGACACGAAGTAGAAGAGGTCTTGTTCCGTGTTCATCTGCCGAAACACTTCAGCGCTCCTAACTTGCCTGACCTCAATCGTTCGCAGGTAAATATCGTTTATTTTCAAAATCAGAGTGTTGACTGTTGTGGTTGCATGTAGTTTTTATTTCACAACATGTCCTGTTTTTTCTTACAGGTATATGCAGTAAAGCATGCCCTGCAGCGTCCCCTGTCTCTTATCCAAGGCCCGCCAGGAACAGGAAAAACTGTGACTTCCGCCACGATCGTGTACCAACTGGTGAGACAGAACAGCGGGCCTGTGCTCGTCTGCGCTCCATCCAACACCGCCGTCGACCAGCTAACGGAGAAGATTCATAGAACCGGCCTCAAGGTCGTGCGACTCTGCGCCAAGTCTCGAGAAGCTATGGAATCGTCGGTGTCGTTTTTGGCGCTCCACGAGCAAGCTAGGGCTCTGGGTTCCGCAGACAGCGAGCTCAGGAAGCTGACCAGACTGAAGGAGGAGGCGGGGGAGCTGTCGGCCGCGGACGAGCGGCGCTACCGCGCGCTGCGCCGCGCCGCCGAGCGCCGCCTGCTGGACGCCGCCGACGTGGTGTGCACCACGTGCGTGGGCGCCGGCGACCCCCGCGTGGCGCGCATGCGCTTCCAGTCCATCCTCATCGACGAAGGCATGCAGTCCACCGAGCCCGAGTGCATGGTGCCCGTGGTGCTGGGCGCCCGGCAGCTGATCCTCGTCGGCGACCACTGCCAGCTGGGCCCGGTTGTCATGTGCAAGAAGGCAGCTAAGGCTGGCCTTAGCCAAAGTCTTTTCGAGCGGTTGGTCGTCCTTGGCATCCGTCCGTTCCGTCTTGAAGTCCAGTATCGTATGCATCCCGAACTATCGCGTTTCCCTTCTGATTTCTTCTATGAGGGTTCTCTGCAAAACGGAGTGAGTGCTGAGGAACGTCGTTTGCATAAAATTGACTTTCCGTGGCCGAGACCCGATCGCCCTATGTTCTTCTATGTAACGCAAGGGCAAGAAGAAATTGCTGGTTCTGGAACATCTTATTTGAACAGAACTGAAGCTGCTAATGTAGAAAAACTTACAACACGGTTTTTGAAAGCGGGCGTCCGTCCCGAACAGATTGGTATCATTACACCCTATGAGGGCCAACGATCTTACCTCGTGCAGCACATGCAGTATCAAGGTAGCTTGCATGCTAAACTTTACCAAGAGATAGAAGTGGCCAGTGTGGACGCTTTCCAAGGTAGAGAAAAGGACATCATCATCATGTCCTGCGTACGTTCTAATGAACACCAGGGAATCGGATTCTTGAGCGATCCGCGTCGTCTGAACGTCGCTCTGACTCGCGCCAAGTATGGTCTCATAGTGGTCGGCAACCCCAAGGTTTTAAGTAAGCAACCACTGTGGAATCACTTGTTAGCATTCTACAAGGAGCGCCGCGTGCTCACCGAAGGACCGCTTTCCAATCTAAAGGAATCTGCCATCCAGTTTGCGAAACCAAAGAAGCTGGTGAACGCGCAGAACCCGGGCTCCCACTTCATGTCGACGTCGATGTTCGACGCGCGCGAGGCGATGGTGCCGGGCTCGGTGTACGACCGCGCGCGGCCGCTGCGCGACCCGCTGGCGTACGTGGGCCCCGAGCGCGCCGCCGCGCTGCACGCCGCCGTGCCGCCCGCCGCCTTCGGCGCGCACCGCGGCCTGCCGCGCGCGCCGCTCGCCGCCGCGCAGCGCGGCGCCCGCCGCCGCCCGCCGCGCCTCTCGCAGGAGCCGCTGTCGCAGCAGCCGCCGCTGTCGCTGTCGCAGGGCGCCTCGCAGCCCGACTTCAGCCAGGAGTCGACGGCCCCCGACTGCCCGTCGCAGCCCGACGGGCTGCTGTCGCAGGACTCCACGTACCAGGGCGGATTCCGAGCGCGCTGTAGCCAGTACTGAGAGCGCCGGGTGGACCGCCGCGGGGCCGCGCCGCAACAGCCGACCTCACTCCTCCGGGGTGGAGATCCACGGTACTGACGACAGACGCCGATGCGCACCGCACACCTGACTGACGACGATCTTAATTCGGGTGTAGAGACAGACAGGATTCCCCGTGGTGCGTTATAATCGCGGGGTTGAATCGGTTGCGCCGGCGGCGGAATCCGACCGCGACTTTGTTAGTCTTCGCCCATCGACCGTATTGAAGAGTGAAAACTCAAACTTAGAAATTGTGTCACGCGCGGAGCATACTTGAGCAACAAGTTTCGTTGCCTAAAGTAAAATATAACCGTTCCATTACAGGGATAGAATTTTTTATAGAATGTTAAAATAAAACCGATGTTAACAAGGGTTAAATAAAACAATACAGGCTCGATGAGCAAATTGGTCGATGTTAAATGTAATTCCATTAGACACTTATGCACCAAATCGACATTGCTATGAACTTGTTGCTGTCCTCTATTACTACACGCGTTACGATGTAACAATTAGAAACGAGTAGACAATGATATCTGAGGGAGAATCAAGTTGGCTCGGATCGAATTTTGAAGGCTAGGAGGATGCAAAATGAAGGAACAAGGACGTATAATAATTATGTATAACATTTTTTTATAAAAAGCTATGTTTGGTAAATACCTCATGAAATCTGTAATAAATACCTCATGAATGAATATGTTTTACTTCATTCTACACAGGGGATTACAGGACTATTTTATTATGCACTAGAATCAGTAATTTACCATAAATATTTTCTAAATAATTCTTTAACAATACGATTTTATTTCAGTATGTAAAGACAAAACTTGTTTTCTCGTTTCTAGGTGTCTTAGCAAATCGCGACGTATCAAAAATGTGTGTAAGCGAACATTTACCACCCCAGTTCGCATAGTAGAAATTTAAATTCACTTATAATTTATAATTGTAATAGAAAAACGAAAATGTTAAGCCTGTTAGTCAGATTATAATTTATTAGGCGACACATACGATAATAATTCTAGTAATGGTTTGTTTTCGTCATAGGGAAATTCACAATGTTCATATCTAACTTCATTATCATTGACGATATCAAACAGTGTCAGATCCACATGTTAGACAAACAATATCAATGTTAAACGGGGCTATATTGTTTTTCCTTCTCATCCATTATTTCACACTTTTTAGCGTTTTTATAGCATAATATCGACATCACACTACAAGAATATCAAATATTTTTATGGATTATGATTGATGTCTATCATGGCGACGTTTAGAATATACAAAATATATTTTAAAGGCTGTTACATGTACAAATTATTAAATTGGCTATTATATGCTTTCTTTCTTTCTAAATGCAATAAAGCACTATGTTAAAATTCTTTCGTTTTCTGTGAACACATGCTCATAACATTCCTCAAGGTACTTTTCACCCGACTGCCAAGGGTTATGTTTTTGAAATTCTTATTTATACATAAATTTAATAATCGTTATAAATGGGTTGCCAATGAAATTGAAATGTTGCTAGTTTTAAATAATTCGAAACTGTAACTGTAAGCAAATCCTGTGGAAAAGTTTATTTGTAGCTATTTGAGTCTGTAAAATGTACTTCCTGTTATTATGGTTATAATGAACCATCTTAGATGGTTTTTACATATATATTTTGTTTGTGAAGGAAAATCAATAAAAAATGTCATAAGTATAATGCAGTTTTATTTGTAAAAACAATAGGTATCATTCAAATCAAATCCGAAGTTATTACAAACATCTTCATTCTTTAAGTTTTATCAATGCAATACAAAGGAAGACAACAAAATAATAATATATATATAATAACTAAACTAATTAAATATCGTGTATCATAGATTAAGTAAAATTAAACAAGATTAAGAAAACAATACTTTTGCGATGTGGTCATCTTGCATTACAATGATGTGGCACCTAATTGTCCAGTGACATTGGCACGGTCTCTAAAGCTTTTTATAGCAAAATTTACTATCTAAACAACATCAATCTACAGAAAAACTAGACGTTATCACAATGAAGCTGCCCATTAAAAACGGATAAAAAAATCAGGAAGCCAATAATTCTAGTTGTTTCTATTGACGACAGTTACCCAATAAGGTAATTCGTTGTAATTGTAATACTTGTACAGAACCAATAATAATTACCAAAACAAAGATGTTTGAATTGTGCGAAGACATCAATATAATTTCAACCTTTATCTTACTTTATTTCAGTCCAAAAAACATTCCAATAAATAGATCTCATAAGACTATGAATAAAAATATGGAAATTCAATTTTATTTACTTTTTCTAACTACCAATGTATACGACTGGAAATATGGAAATTCAATTTTATTTGCTTTTTATAACTAACAATGCATAAGACTGGAAATATGGAAATTAAATTTTATTTACTTTTTATAACTACCAATGCATACGACTGAGTACATACAATCGAGCGGTGAAGACTTAAAAAGCGGTAGCCCCACCAAATAATGGAGCCTAGCCATGGGCGTAGCCAGCCATGGGCTCAAGGTGGGGCAGCAGTCTAAGTAACTAGCAAACTATACCCGCGGTTTGATCGCATTTTTTTTGTGTCGACTGTCGAGTGTGAACTTTCTTACGGATATTAAGTATTGTGGTTAGTACCTAGATAATTTATTTTTTTAGGTTTGGTTGGACACCTTACAGGTCAGGGCCAGGGTGGGGCGCTAGCAACATTGCATCATGCAACATTTCTGTTATCATCGGCAGCACCATACTATTGCAAAACTTGAGCTTATTTGACTTTCGGTATCGAAGTGACGATTGTCGATCGGCAATAAATTCATTGTTACTTTACTATTCAATCGTGCGAAACAATAATTATCGAGCTGTACACATTTATAGCTTACCAAATATAGCACATACATTAGTATTGTACACAGTGGCGTGCCTATAGGGCAAGCCCGAGGGTATCTCTAAATTTTTCATGAATGTAAGTGAGTAGCGTACAATAAAAAACACAATCATGAAAAATTACGCGAAATACCCTCGGGCTTGTCCTGTAGGCACGCCACTGATTGTACATATTCAAATTGCATAAAAATATCAATGTTAGTATCACTACCTAACTAGTGCAACATTGCCAAAAGGCGGTAGGCCTAATATTGAGGATAATAATTATATAATACTTATTATAAATTTGTAAATGTGAATTCAAAATTAAAAATGTATACAAAATGCTAAGCTCTGCTTGTTACGACATATTCAAATCTACTGAGGTAATGGCGGCGGCTGGACGGCAGCGTAAGTAGGATAATATGGAGCAAAGTTATTCGGGCCTCTTATCATCATGTGGTTAGACTCGCCTCGATCCTGAATCGTCCGCGCTGAGTATGGAGATTCTTTGTAAACTGGTGTAGCTGGAAATTAAAAAGACATGACCGTGTAATTTTGAGCTAGCATTTAGTCAGACACGTAACGCATGAAGACTATCAAAAGGTATGATAGACTTTTTATTAACCGGCGTTGAAAACCATGACACGCAAATGCGAAGAACAGTTTCAATGCCGTAGCCCGCGATGATACCATAATATATTTTAGTGCAAGTGCCTCTACTACCGTGTCATTAAATATGTTTGTACTTCGTCGTTCAGGCAGTTAAAAGATAACCAATCAATCATTTCTGTTTGACTAGAGTAAATAGCAGATATTTGTCAACTCACTTAGGGTTGGGTACAATGTTTGGAAAGGTTGCACGGGCTGTGCTCCTGGCATTACCCAACCTCCCGGGGTCGGGTCGCCACCCGGGGCTGAAGGAGCCTGTAAATAAAAAGTTTGCAAGTTAGCAGAGGCTTAAACATTTTTAGAAACGTCAATATAAGACATATTTTACGTCAATCTTTCTTGTAAAGCTTCATGAGTGAATATTTCTATTCACGGGCACGTCACCTAATATACTGATATTTTTATATGAGCAGTGATAGCCTAGTGGTTTAACCATGTGCCTCCCACGGCGAATGGTTCAAGTTCGATTCCGAGGCACGCACCGCTGACTTTTCGAAGTCATGTGCGTATTAGAAATTAATTATCACTTGCTTTAACGGTGAAAGAAAACATCGTGAGGAAACCGGCATGTCCTAGAACCAAAAATTCGAAGACATGTGACGTCCACCAACCCGCACTGGGCCCGCGTGGTGGACTACGGCCCACTCCCTCTCACAGAGAGGAGGCCTGTGTCCCAGCAGTGGGAACATTATAGGCGGATTATGCTTATGATATACTGATATTTTTAGCTTAACTGAATGAATTTATGTAACCGAGCTAAATATCAGTGTACGTGGACACGAGACATAATGAAACACGTCAACCCACGACTTTTGATTCACCAAGGTATGACAAGTCATTTGCATCAATGTTAACTTAGTCTTAGCATTAGCACACCACATATTTTCACCCTAGATGGTTTGGGTACCATTTCATATACTAACCATAGGTTGTCCAGGACTGACGGGCAGCACGGCCGGCTGGCTAGGAGAGTACTGTCCCGACTCCCCGGTGCCCACGTTGTCCGGCATCGGGGCAGATGGCACCACTTGTCCGACCATACCGACTAGTGGCACCGTGCCGATGGCTATGTACTTCTTGCCGTTCATGTTCATGTGCATGCCTGATACCACACATTCGACCTGTGGGTTATAAACAGCAGTAAGTAACTAGATCCAATTTTACACATTACATGTATTTGTTTCACAAGTTAGGTACGATGTTCGACAAAAATAATAAATGCGCGCTGGTGAGTGAAAGTTTGCCAACCCATATTGATTGTTATTTATTCCTCATCGGTAATTTATTCCACCTGTATATTATTATGTATATATGTTACTGTAAAAGCCCGAACTTAGATAAATCTTAGGATTTACCTCAGAGACACGGTAAATGTTGAAAAGAGTGAATAAGTTGTGACAGAACCGAATTGTTCAAACCCGACTCCACGTGATCTTGTCTGCCCTACCCCTAGTGTCTTTATAAACCCGGAGGCGCGGACTGGGTGCCTGCGATTTGTTACGCAAGGGCGGAGGGGCTGCACGTCTCCGAGGATGGAACTCGCAAAATATTAGTTTCCGCAGCCTCAAAACTAACATTTACCAACCGTCATTGGTAAAACCTAGGATGTACAAAACTCTAATGGTAAAAGCCCGAAAAAATATCTCCTTTTTATAAAATCCTTACATTTACCAACTCATGTTGGTAAATCCTAAGATTTACCGGTAAAATCTAGGATTTACCACTATTCTAGGACCGTACAATATATTATATTGTGCTGTAATAGTAACGGAACTACCAGAACTAGTGCAACCCGAAAATAGAGCTAGGAATTCAAAATATATTAAAATTGAATAATTCTTTGATCTTTCAATTTAAAATCCTCATTGCCATATCTAATTTTATTCACATGTTCCGTGTGAATTTGTTTGGGTTCAAGTATGACATCATCATGACATCATTTACAAAAAAACTCCGCGAGATAAGTCGATCTGTATTACATAGCGAAGTTACCTTGGAATCTACTACACACTGCTCTGCATTAAAATATTTTTCGTACTATACTAATTATGCGATTTTCGTTACACAGGTATCATACTATCAGTCACTTTCACACACATATTAACTTTCCATTTCAACTACAATACTGTTTCAGTTTTCTTGTCATTCTAAAATCAACCTAGTCTACATAATACTCAAAGTTGATATTTGTGTATTATGCGATACAATGCATGTACTTCTATTTTCTTAAATTATGTAACATACAGATAAGTACTCCGCTTTATACTTTCGCGGTTACCCAATCTCAACGCATGCAAGGATAGGGAATCTTGACATTCCATAAACATTCCATGTAATCGAACTAAGTTTTGTATAACTTTACGCAAGGCTGTAAAAATAGGAAAAAGAATTTGAAGAATCGACGTTTGCGGTTATAACGGCCCTGAAAGATATGTATTGCGGTCTCACCTTGAAGTCGTAATCCAAATCAATAATGTTACAGTTGACGAGATCAGATGGCGGTATAGGCGGTATTTCCATAGTCAAGTCCCAGTTTTTCGTGCTACCCGCTGGGGCCGGTCCTTCTTCTACGGTTAGAACTCTGATTTTAATTTTCTTCGTTTGGTTTGATGGTGATGTAGTCCTGTATGTCTCCACCTTAAACAATCGCACCAATTAAATAATAAAATGCCATGCTACATCTTTGCAACTGGATAGAAATTAAACTGCGGTTTTCTGTTTCCTTTAAACACCGAAAATCGACTCGACAAATCGGTATATAAACATTAAACATAGGCAGTTGTTTTAAAAAATAAAACAATGATATAAATTCTCAGCTAACATTCTAAAACATCCAGTAAATCAAGGACAATGTGTAATAAGATATAATCAAGTTTCATTACCACAAGAGCATGGGGCATGAGAACTCAATTAAGTTTACTATTGACATTCACTCAGAGAGAAATTTAAAGATATTAATATAATGACTGTTCCATCTCAGTACATTTATGAAAATCTATTGTATGCACATAAAAATATTAATCTCTTCACTAAATATAGTGATATTCATAATATTAATACTAGAAACAAACATAGACTTGTTGTTCCTGCCACGAGGCTCCAGAAAATAAGTGGCACATTTAAATGCCAAAGTATACGCTTTTACAATAAAATCCCTAGCCATATTCAAAAATTAAGCCTTAATAAATTCAAATCATTAATAAAGCGAAAACTTTGTCATAAAGCCTTTTATAGTGTTAAAGATTATATGGAGGACAAAAAGGCTTGGGATTGAGCTGTTCCAATACATACATGGGCCAATACTACTATTGACATAACCACTAAATTATTGCTCTTTTATTTGATTTTATAATTTTTTCTATATACACTTTGACATTGAATGTTTCCTTTTGAAACAATTTATATACAAAATGACATTGAATGTGATAATAATGATAATATATTGATTATAATTATTGTAAATGTGAGTACTATGTGGGTTATTATGTTACTGTTATAGATCTCAAGTTCAGTCTGACAGTTTGAGTACTTTAGGGGGCCTACCCAAATGTCCTCTCTGATGGTAATGTTCGTCGGGTCGTTGAGCTCCCTAAGTCTGGGTTGAGCTACCACGATACCCGGCACATGCGTGCACAGTCAGGTCAGGTCCACTCAAATCTGTATGGCTCTTTCCTCTAAAGGCCATTTCAGACTAACCTGCATGGTTCTTACACAATTTATCTTAATTGTCTGGACTTTAAAAGAGACATCAACCTTTGAGTTTGTTTCGGTGTTTCTTCTCAAAGGTCATATAGGAAACACCGAACTCATCTAGCTTAAAAAATGTGTTGACGTGTAAAAGTGTTATTTTTAACCTATTTACAAAATAAATATCATTTATCATTTATCATTGTAAATTAGTGTTAACATCAGACATTAATGTGACGCATACTTTCCCCAGAGTTTGTTTTTTTTTCCTGTATCATTTTATTTTTATGCGTCATATCGACGTAAATAAATGTTTTTTCTTTCTTTCTTCTTGTTGTTAATATTATTTTCCTTGTATAAAAATCTAGCTACAATATATATTGTGTATTTATAAATATAAAATATGTTTAACATAAATTAAATTCAGTTGTGATTTTCAAATTCATTCATTCAATTATGGCTGAAATTCAGCACTATTCAATATCAAAGGTTGCCAAAGTCAACCTTATAATACTATTAGAAAGACATACATTCAGTTAAAAACCTTCTCACCTTCCTCAAAAAGATCTTGACGAGATGCAACTGCACATTACTTTTGTTTTCAACAGAAACTCGTATGGGGATCTTTTGACCAGGAACATAACCCGACACGGGTGCTTGGACGTCAACAGACAATGGAGGCGACGCGCAACAGAAGCAACAGAACGTCTTCTCTAGTTGTATATGAATTGGTTCCTGTATAAGCAATGGGAAAATGTATAAAACCTTATGTGTAACTGCTTAAATAAATAACTGTCTGAGTGTGATCTGATAACATGTAAATTACATACAAAAACAGACTAGCTAAGTGCACTTCTTTCTCCAAATGTCATAAAAGTAACATAGATCTTGTAAGATTAATAATAGAAAGCTGATATTTTGTATAATAATAATAGTTTGTTGCAAGCCTGCTATCACCATCAACCTGACAAGCAGGTTAATGGTTTTGGCATCATATACAGCTGCAAATCATAGAAAATAAATATTGACATAAACATAAAGATTTTTTTTATAAATCTTCCTTACCTTATATGAAGGGTTGAGATTCAAATCAAATGCATTAATCACAGTGAAAGCCATTTTAGTTTCTTGGTCGAACTTCCATGGTCTATCCAGGGTGACCTTGACTGTGTACCTGATATATCCATACTGACCCTCAAAGGATGATGGTAGCACTGGAGGCAAGGCACAAGTGAAGTTGTACACTTGTCTGCCAGGAGGAATTTCTATTTCATTTCCTGTAAAAGAACTTTAATGTTACTCATATGTAGTCTAATTAATGTGACAGGTTCCAGGAGAGGAACAGGAGAAAAAATAGTAAATTAAAAATTAAAAAAACCCGACTGCCAAAAAACAACTAAAAAGTTCAAAACAAGAGCACTTTTCAAGCAGTCTGATGCAGTTGGTGGCAATTATTTGTGTTAAATCTTAGATTTTATGCCACCAACTGCATCACACTGCTTGAAAAGTGCTCTTGTTTTGAACTTTTTAGTTGTTTTTTGGCAGTCGGGTTTTTTTAATTTTTAATTTACTATTTTTATTTTTCACTTTTTAGTTTTTAATGTATGTTTTCGTAATCTTCTTTTTTGTTTGTATATCGTTAATACTTGAAATAAAAACTTAAATCAATAAGTAAGAATTAGCGAGAATGATTGCTTTGTTAAACAACTTTAAATCGTTATATATCCTAAACTATTATTTAAAATGAAAAATGATAAAAGGAACCTAAAGATGATTTTAAAATACCTATTCAACGACACCCCACTTGACATAGTTCATCAACTTTTTTTTTTTTCATTTTGACAATATCGCGTCTGGTTGTCGCTGTGGTGAATTTTGATTACTGTTATGTCTTTAGTGACACTCGCAAGGTTAAGACGAATCGATTGACGTAAGAATTATCAAAATCGGCCTACGCATTTGGTCTCTAGAACGCCACATAGAAACAAACATACATACATACATACATACATACATACATACATACATACATACATACATAGACTGATAAACACATTACCCTCCTTTGCGTCTCGCAGTCGGGTAAAAAAGCTTTTGTTTACAGCAGCACTAAGAGTAACAGTCACATTTACATTCAGTTGCAGATCCAGATATTATTTTTGATGGGGGGCTAAGAGTCAGATATTGAAATCATAATATTGAATCTGAAATCAAGCAGTACAGGTCAGGCCGCTAGCTGCCCCCCCTCTCCCCCTCCCTGGATCCACCACTGCATACATTCCAATACATGATGAAGCTAATAGTAAAGATAATTGACCAGTAGGTAATTAACAAGTCAAGTGATAAGGCAGTCAATTATTATCATTATAGCCAAGCAGTTTTATAATTGGTTGTCTCGGCGGAAATGCGTCTGTGATTCTGTATTCATGTATTTTGAACCTTATTTCAATGAGTGTACATGCTCGAAATTGTAGAGAGCCTGGTACCAGCCCAGTCAGATTAAATAATTTCGCATAAGTATTGTAATATACAAACATTATATCATAAATTGTTAGTAAAGAGAGAGGGGCCATACTTTGATTATTGAATATAATTATTGGGCCATTATTATGAATTGATAAAGCCTTGTGAAAAAGGGATGGTGCTATATTCATCCTGTGCAGCTCCATCTATTTCTCGCACTGGAACAATGATGGCTCCAACACAGTGGTTCCCAACCTTTTTTTTAACAAGGACCCTTAGAACTATTTCGTTCAAAATGAAAAATCCGCAAGTGCTGCACCGCTCGCGTATACAGAGTGAATCTTTCTAGTGGGTGTGGATAGTCAAATCCGAAACGATCCCAGTACCCGATCCCGAATGTTTTTTCTGGAATATAACTTTCTCTTTTTACAGATAAAAAAAAAATCGTAGACAGGAATTGAACCCATTGATTTTGAAAAAAAAACCGGCCAAGTGCGAGTCGTAGTACACCAAGGGTTCCGTATCAGTTTTGAATGTATAAAGTGAAAAAAACCAGACCGCATAACATTATTTGTGAAGGAATTTTGATGATTTTGAAAAAACTACTTACTAAATTCGACTTTATAAAATAAATCACCAATTTACAACAACATAAATGCATTAATGGAACAGTTTGAAACCCACTTCTAAATCAATGCAACTAGCCTATTGATTTCTATATGTACTTAATACTACTACTACTCCTAAACTAAATGTAGACCACATACATTAATACCTACATTAATACCCATTATTGATTCATTTTCATAATTAAGTTCATGATAATTGCACTTTTAGTGTAATTTATTTTGGACTATAATTATTATGTCGTGTTTTATCAATGATATTGTATTACCATACAGTTATCATTTTTGAGTAGGTACCTAATTTTAGATTAATCAATTCATATTCACCTGAATTGCTACCCAGCAAATAATATGAGACTTGGAAGTATTCCTCATGCCCCGTGTGTATAGTATCGGCAGATTCTGTTTTTCCATCGGAAGTTTCTTCATTTTTACTTTCACGCCACTCAGTATGTGCCTCCCCTTTAAACTTGACATGAATACCTAGGAAATGAATTCGTGAGTCAATTTCAGGGCGATCAGAAGATTACTTAGCGTCTTTATCAATATTGTTTTATTTTCGTGCTCATACAAGTCATATAATAATATATGAGGATGAGTCAGAGACCAAAATATAAAAACGAATCGTCTAAGTGCTACATACCTCGAACTTTCTTAGGACTATCGAAAACATATTCTATTCTTCCGTTGATTGTTTGACCGGCATAGTATGTGTTCCATTGGTTGTCTAAATATATGTTAGCTTCTTTTAGCCCCATGTTCACCTAAAATAATGCAATTTCACTTGGTAGGTATTAACACAATCCACACACAACCAACACACAACACACAATCTAAATAAATTATTGACCACAGACTACTTAGGTACGTATAGTCACGGTCACGTATACCGTATAGTATAGTCGTAACAAAATGACAGCAAACTGTCACGGCACCGACCATAGACATATTTTTTTTTTTTTTTCTCTTCGCCCTTCTTGGGCAGGCTAAGGTCTTGGACCATACCGCCTCGTCTTCAGTAACCGACCATAGACATAGAATACTATAGACTGAGCCTAAGGGCCCTTGTGCACCACATGCAGTTCCAGTAAAAAAACGGACGTTTGAAAAGAGAGAGAAGAAGATTCTCTTTATTTTTATCTTCTCTCTCTTTTCAAACGTCCGTTTTTTTACTGGAACTGCATGTGGTGCACAAGGGCTCTAAGGACATAAAGCCGCTGGCATTTTTTGTTTGTGTGCAGTTCTAGATTTGTATTAGTGTGCGTGACTAGGGAAGAGTTGACTGGTTGACGCTTCAGTGACGTCACTGTATCAAAACATTGCGCCAATGCGCAGTGTACTTTACAGTGACGTCACTGTATCACTGTCAACGAGAAATGACATTCTTCACACAGATATACAGTTAGGGTTAGCTAACTCCAGGTATATTCTTCCTCCAAAGTAGGGATGCCCGATCTGAATCAATCTTATCGAAAATCGATTCACGACCATAGAATTTTCCGATTTTTTGAATCGATCCAACAGAATGCCATCATTGCCCCAGATCGAATCTTAGCCTATAAAATCGTATGAAAAAATCGTATCAACTAAAACCGTACCAAATAAACGTATCGTACGAACTACAACAAAGTAAGATTACGTACCTACGAATTGAACAGTATAGATTCGAACTTTCGAGTTACATCAATCAAAATCGGTCATGTCTATACTTCTGTACCTACTTCTATAGGTACCTACTAATATTATAAAGTGGTAAAATTTGTAAGTTTGTATGTAGGGGGTAATCTCCGGAACTAATGATCCGATTTTGAAAATTCTTTCAATAATAGAAAGCTACATTATCCCTGCCGGCCTAGCATGACCACGATAGAAACGGATTTTGTCTACGTAGAAATAGACAAAGTGACAGATTGTAGAAACATTTCTACGTTTTATGAATGAAACGGTAGAAATGTTTCTACAATTTGTCACTTTGTCTATTTCTATGTAGACAAAACCCGTTTCTATTGTGGTCATGCTAGGCCGGCTGAGTGCTATGTGCTATTATAGGCTACTTTTTCTCCCGCAAAAATGCACGGTTTCTGTGGGTCACGCGGACGAAGTCGCGGGCAAGGTGCTAGTATGAAATATGGAGTAATCCAGAACCGCACACAAGAGTGCGCGTAAGATAAGTCTGCGCGCGACTGAGGGCGCTGCTTGCTAAGAAAAGTTCGAAGTATAATATACCTACTCGTTACGTCGGACCCCGATTAGTTCCGATTTTGGCCACGCGCAGACTTATCTTGCGCGCACTCTAACAAGAAACGTCTTTGGGCGTTTGTGCACTACGTTTCCAGCACGTTTTTTACGAACCGTATTTTTATTCATGCATTTTAACTGGTACCTAGGTATCGAAATGTATGAAAATAACGGTCCCTGAAAAAACGTGCTGGAAATGGTGTAGTGCCCTTTCCCTCAAATGCGGTATGGCCTTTTTTAGATGAAAACTATCGATAGTATAGTGGAACTATCAATCGGCAACACTAGCTGCAAGAGACATGCGCTAATAATTTGATATGGCAACACTGCTGCCAACTACAGTCAGTGTTACGGTGTCACACACTTGAATAATTCAAGACTTCAGCAGCATACCTATTACTGATTATGAACAGCCCATTTTTTGATAGATCCGTAAAGGGTTCGCTAAATAGTAGGTAGCTACACAATTTTTGGTTACCATTAACAACAAGTTCACTTTGGCCACAGGAAGTAGTACTAATTTTTATTATTAGGGATGGCGATTCTTTCCGAAAAAGATCGATTTTTAAATCGATTCAAATCGTGACCTAATGAATCGATTCACAAAAAAATCGAGGTTTATAAGATCGATTTCCGCGATCTTTTTTTCAAATTTTCGTTTATAATGTAATATAAATCTATTTTATTAAAAACAAGATACATATTATAATTTAACGATCTCTTATCAGTAAAATCAGCTAATTCGATAATAAAAAATATTTTTATTACCATATCAAACTAACAGATCAAGTATAAAACAAGACATTTATTTTCTACATTTAAAAGTTTTACAAAGTTATGAAAATATAGATAGTCAAAGACTACAAACGTAACTTTTTTTATTCAAGAGACGCGAAGGAATCTAAACATACAGCCATCTCGCGAGTTTTTGAATAATTCATTCTTTAACCGGCAGCACTTTTATAATACGAGTACATTCAATTAATTGTAAATAGTTTTATGGTTAAAAAAAAAAGAAATCGAACGTCGATTTTCAAGGGTGAAAAATCGATTCACCGAATCGATTCAATACTACATATCGATTTAAAAAATCGATCTTATTGGCTCCAAAAATCGATTCTTCGATTAATCGATTTCAGATCGCCATCCCTAATTATTATGATGTTTGATGTCACATGTTGACAGTTGAATTCTTGACATTACCTGTGGACATTACTATTTGTATTTACTTGATTGATTCTTGGATTGGTTAGGTTAGGTTATGCTAAAAATAAATACATAACGGAAAATTGTTTGATTGAGTCGCCAGACTCCTGTCTTTCGAAATTCACTGCTGGCGATTCTGCTGTGGATATAAGCCTCTCTCAAGTTGGTCTAACAACACACAAGAATGCGTCCAGTCTGCTTCATATAATTAGATTTCTTGTTTAGTGGTTCCTATCCTAACTATGGACTCCTGCAAATCATCTCTACAATGGCTGAAATTTCTGTGATTGTGCCGATACATAATGGTGAAAAATGGGTAGATAATTGCATGAATTCTATAGCAAACCAATCAATTTTAAACACTAATAAAAAACTAGAACTAGCTATTTACAACGATGGCAGTTCCGATAAGACTCAAGAACTTTTGGAGAAATGGGGAGAATACTTTAAGTCACGACAAGTGGATTACATTTTATCAGGTGGCAAAACTTCAAAGGGAGTGGGTGCTGCAAAAAACGATGCTGTTAAAACAAGTACAGGAAAATTTCTATGCTTCCAAGATATTGATGATATGATGCACCCTCACAGAATATATTTACAGTGGAAAGCAGCAAAATTAAACCACCAAGCACTTATTGGTAGTAAAATATCTCGAATACCTATAAATTCAACTCCGCGTTATGCTCATTGGGCTAACAGTCTTACTAATGACCAGCTAAAAAATCAAATATATACTTCTAATGGACCTACTTTGCTTATGCCAACATGGTTCTGCCATAGATCTGTATATGAAAAGGTTGGAGGATTTGTTGAAACTGGGCATGGAACACCTGAAGATCTGATATTTTTTTATGAACATTTAAATGTTGGTGGAGCTTTACATAGGGTAGATAAAGAATTGGTAGTGTATGTTTACCATGAAGGTGCAGCTACATTTTCTGTTAAACGTGAACAGATCTGGAAAATACAACTTGACAGATTACAAAAGTGTGTATTACCACATTGGGGTTACTTTACAGTTTGGAATGCAGGAAAAGCAGGTCGAAGATTAGTTCGCTCATTAAGTCCAACTAACCTAAATAAAGTTGTGGCATTCTGTGATGTTGACAAAAATAAAATAGGCCAATTTGTTGAGCTATATTGCCCTACTGAAAGGAGAGTAATCATCAAATTGCCTGTAATTCATTTTACAGATGCAAAACCACCTTTATTAATATGCATGAAATTAGATCTAACTAATGGTGAATTTGAAAAAAATCTTAAATCATTGAATCTCATTGAAGGAATTGATTATGTTTTATTCAATTGATGTAAATTGTTGCTTTGACAATGTTTTGTAGCTATGAAACTTATTGAATATATGAACTATATGAATTATTGTTAATTATATAATTGTTTTGCATTATACAAGTATTTTAACTACATCTTGTGTTGTGTACACACCTAACAGTTATTTTAGTGCTAATTTTAAAAGAGTTATTTTTTTATAAAGTTCATATTGATATTAAACACCACAAATTCCAGATTTATTAATTCTTCGGGCCCTTCGCAAATACACTTATGTCTAGAGATGGATTATTTATGCCCCTAAAACTTAACTATAGTCTCTTAATTTAAACAGTTCTTTTTTTGAGAAAAACAGTTACCAAGACCTGCCATCCATGCTTGGACTGTTGTATTTGTGGGCCAACATTCCAGTCACGAATATACAAAAGTTGTCTCAAGCTGTGCTCTCTGTTTCTTGCATTGGCGAATAAATCTTCACCTGACCATAAATTCTTTGTTGCTTATACAACATACTTTTTAAGATGTCTTTCACTGTAAACAAGATACTCCAACTTTTTTGGATAGTTATCTTCAAACGCCTACATCCTTCCATTATTCCAGCTTACTGGGGAGCCCGCTTTTTATATACATTAAGTTGTCCAAGAGACTTTTCTCCCAATCCCTGACAGAGGGCTGCCATCAATCACTTCAATCTTAGAATTGTGGTGACACTTGTTATAGCTCAGCATCAAGAAGTTCATTTTGTATTTCATCTATAAAAGCTTCATCATCGAAAATATCAAACTCCTCTCTAAATATCTCCTGCTGGGGCTGCTCAAGTTGTATAAAAACAGATTGAGTGAGTTGAGTAGGGTCTGTACAGTGTTTGAGGTTTGTAGTCTCTGTACAGTCTGTCAGGTGTGCACACTGTGTGGGCTTGGTATGGTCTGTAGTGTCGGTACAGTCTGTAGGGTCTGCACTGTCTGAACAGTCTGTAGGGTCTGTGCGACGTCGCTTCAAGTTTAAAGCTCGAGGTTTATCTTCAATCATCTCTCTGCCTTCTTGAAAGAGGCTACACCATTTGTAGATCATGGTTTTACCTGGGCATCGGGCCCCATAAACGCCTTTCATTTCGGTTAGAATGGCTTGAGGTCCTTTCCCCTGTTTCGTAAGAAATTTAATGACAGCACGAAACTCGATCTGCTGCATATCCATCTTATTAATGACAGCAGACATTGTTACAGGTGGTTTTTTATTTCGATATGCTTTCAGGGCGTTGTTCCGTTTTATTAAGTCGTCAACACTACAATAAGCAAAAATATCAAATGAATCTATTGATAGAAATTCATCAAATAATATAATAACAGATTGTTAGTATTGCGCCTACTAGACACAATTATACGTACGTTAATTAGGAGTTAGAGGTAAAGTTAAAAAAAATTAGGAGGTATCAGTCATCAGTAATAAAATTGAAAAAAAATAACATCAGAACAGGACACTGGCTTCTAGACTGCATGCTGCCGAAAGGTACGAAATGTGCACAACTGCTAAGAACCATCACGCCTGTATTTCCCGAAAGGTTAGGCAGAAGTACACACATATTTCGCCAGTTAAGTATTAATCCAATGTAATACCTAAAGGAACCACAAAAACAAAATACTTAAAACTACAACAACATACCTACTTTATACCTGGTGCTTGTTAGAGAAGCTTATTCCCAGTTAGATAAGCACTGCAGCAGCTGCTAATAAACAGCCCTAAAAATTTTATCATGCCATGCCTTCATTCGTTTCTTTTCAATTCATAAATTAAATATTGAAATAGTAAATTACGAATCTGTCTGTCTCGTCTTGTGTGACAGTGTGACCTATGAGTGTGACTGTGACACTTGTGTGTGCCAGTGACAGGTGACAGTGCAGTAGTGTTGCCAACTCCAAAAAATCAAAGTCGCTAAATTCAATGTCAAAAGTAGTTAAAACTGATTCTTTTGGGTGATTCTCGCGGGTGATATATTGATATCGAATCCGATAAAGGTATATTGCAACAAATGTCAAAATGGTAGGGATTTTGACAGTTGTTGCAATTTAAATATCGAATCCAGGGGCGGATTCAGGGGCCTATTTGATGTAACTACTCTACAAGTCTGCACTCCAATTTCCCGAACTCTTCAACTGATTTATTATGTTTTATGTATGTACACACATTTTGCAGACTGAACATTTAAAGGAAGAATAAAGAGTGAGCTCGTACATACATTCGAAAAGCCAATAATTTTTCATAAAATACTTTCGCTCCACACTCTGCAATATTTGAAAAGTGAAGAGAGCAGAGTGCAGACTTGCAGAGTGGTTACATCAAATAGACCCCAGAATTTCCTTCTGGGAGGGGCACAGTGGCGGTCTTAAGAGGGAGGCGGGGTAAAAACAAAATAATAAATTAATTGTTAATACATAATTAACCGACTTCCAAAAAGGAGGAGTTCTGCATTCGGTTGTTTTTTTTTTATTTTATATTTTTTTATTCTAATATTCTAATAGTATTAAACAGCACATCGTGTGCCTTCATTAAGATTTTTGCTCTTACTAAAACTCCAAAATGGAACAAAATACAGCTTTATAACGAAAAAGGTGTTGAGTGATAGTGTTGCCGCTCGATAGATAACTATCGATATTCTAACGATTGTACTATCGATAGCTCGGAATGTGAAATTCCTTTACTATTGATGGAGGCAATCATTTGAATCATTCATTCATCATGAGGCAATCATAAGCAGGCGCCAGACATGTGTCAAAGATTTGGACAAACATCTGCACTTTGCCATCCATTGTTGGTTTTTAGCGTGCATCAAAGCATTCAAAGTTTTTAAAACCGGTAATGTACGGCAAAGTGCAGGTTTGTTCAAATCTTTGACACATTAATGGGCGCCCGCTTTTAGACAAATTATCTATAGACAGAGTATTAGGTAGGTACTCTGTGGTCTGTGCCTGACATTACTAGTTTGCGTAAATCATTAAAAAAAAAGTTTGACAGTTTTGGCAAATGGCTGTCTAATGTCAATTGTCAATATTGACATTATCAGTGATGCCACCTTAGGGTATTTTTCCCTAGATTTAGGGTAAAACTGAAGGCTTACCACGAGCTCTTAGAGCAGGACAGAAATTGAACTGCCCTGCTTTTTTGTACTATGACATCACATTAGCAGCCGGCCTAGCATGACCACGATAGAAACGGGTTTTGTCTACATAGAAATAGACAAAGTGACAGATTGTAGAAACATTCTACGTTTTATGAATGAAATCTGTCACTTTGTCTATTTCTATGTAGACAAAACCCGTTTCTATCGTGGTCATGCTAGGCCGGCAGGCCTGCGGCAGGCCTGCTGAGTTGACGTTTATGAAAACCGTTCACCTTTTTTTTTGTATAGACTTTTCATACCATGACGTGCTAGCAAAGCGTTTATTGAACGTCTGTAATGTCAAAATAAACCATCTTGAAAAAGTTACTATTACACAAGCTTATTCAACATTGTTTTGTTATTTAAATTGATATTGAAGTTAAGCTGTGAGGACTTGAGCGACCGTCTGACTATTATCACACAATATGAGGTTGTGAAGTCAATATTATATAAAAATATGAGAAATAAGTGCGTAAACAACACTTTTTATTAGCTAGGTACTTAAATATAATATTTGTAGGTGTATGACGAGTACGAATTATTTAACAATATTAATTTGGAGAATGATTATCGATTTATCGTAAGTATGATAAAAAGAAACTGACGGCATCGCCTTAGGGAATTATATGAGCCTTTTCAAATTAATGAAAGGGAATTTATGAATCAATATAGTTGGACATTACGACTTCTTTGTGTTCGACTAAAAACAAAAAATAAAATCATGACCTTATGAAATTAGGAATTTATTCAATTTCTAATTGAATCAATTACTAATTTATTTTGCAACAAAGAATAATTTGATTTAGGTTTTGGAACGTAAGCAAAGAATTAGATTTAGGTTTTTGAACGTTGTTTATTTGACTGGAGTGTATAAGATGGAGGAACAGTTCAATGCAAGTGTCAGTGTATGAAAAATGTCCATCAAAATGTGTTAAATTAGGGTGGCGCTACTGTGCTACATTCATACCATACCATTTGCTTAAGCTAGCGTCACTTTGAAGGGTTTTTAAACTATTATTTTACTACATAAAGCTGGACACTTTTTCAACTTGTCTCCCGTAAGAGTTAATACTCCTCAATTTACTCTCCATAACAATGACGTAACAGCAGGCCAGAGACAAGCTTTACTATTCAACTTCGTTCAATAATCGTTCACCTTTAGTACTGTCATGGTACGATTTTTAGCGATTCAGCAGCAGGCCTGCTTTAGAACTGACTGGAAATTGAATGGTTTTCTAAAAGCTCATGGTAAGCCCCCTGAACTCGTAGGGAAGCTTTTAGGGTACGAAATTATTTAGGGTATTTTTTTATTTTTTTGTCATAACACTACGTAAGAAAAGGAGGTGTTTCAGAAATGTATTGAGCCTGGGAGTGGTCTACGTACGCAATAAGTATTATAGCTATACATGATAGTAACCGGTTCCTCATGCTTATTTTCTTTAATATTACTTCCTATAAATTGTAATTCATTTTTTTCTTTGTCAAGGAGAACAACACAACACAAATATGGTGGATCAACAATCGACAAATGAATTCTATGAAACGTCATTTTGACAACTGTTGATGTCAATTATGTCAATGTCAGTCAAAATGGCAACCAAAATCCCAACTTCAACTTCAACTCTTGATTTAATGGCTTTTGTGGAAAAGTCAAACCAAAATCCCACACACAACGACTCACGTCACGTCATAAAACAAAACTGTCAAACTTAACTGTCATGGCCGCCCTAATAATAGGGATATCATAATGACTTCATCTCAAATAATTATATTACCACTGTTCTCTTCTTCAAATGAATTTAATAATATTTTTATGTAAATCCCCTATTTTTTTTCCTATTTTTCTATGTAGCGTACGTATACCAGTTCAAAGATGAAACATCTCCTTTAAGCTATAAAAAAAATAAAAACATTTTAGAGTCCGCGCCACCACAGTCACACATATATATACGGCGCTGATATCGCTGAAAACTAACAAACAAAAGGCAAAAGCGGAACTTCAAGCTTAGTAACTACTAGTTTTTTTCCGTAGGACTTTATTGGTGGCACGGACTTTAATATGAATAGGTTCAGCCGTTTTTAAAGAGGTAGAAGACTGAGTAGGTACAATAAGATAGATTTCTTTATTATTTGAGTAACAATATGAGCATGCCGTTTGCCAAATGGTGAGCATCAAACCGTGCAATACAAATGTCTTTATTTCATTTTAAAACAATATATTATTTAGGGTATTTTTTCCAATGACACTGCAAATCTAGGGTAAAAGTTAACGGAGCTTAGGGTAAATTGAAAAATAGACCTGGCAACACTGGACATTATTGACAATGACATTTTGTCATTGTCATTTGTCAGTAGCGGACAGGACATCGCATCGGATGTTGAGATGTTCTTGAATCCCGGTAAAAATATTTGATAAATAATTTTATGTAAAATATTAACCAATACAGAACAATCATTGTGTTTAAGATATAATTTCCATTTTTCTAAATTATACTACGATATAACTAAACTTCAGTTCTGATCAAGAGCTATGGAGGAAAATAAGAAAGGCACCCAGACTGCTAGTGTTGAAGATCTTAAAGTTAAGGGCAATGAATGCGTTAAAGATGGGAAGTTTATTGAGGCTGTTTTACATTATACTCAAGCTATTAAGATGGACCCTAATAACTACCTCCTTTATAGTAACAGATCGTTTGCTTTTCTAAAGTTAGATCAGCATTATCTATCACTACAGGATGCTAATGAAACAGTTAGATTGCAACCTCAATGGGCTAAGGTAAGTTCGACAAGTCTTTTACTACGCTATAACCATATTAATTTAAATTAATAACTATACTTAACCATAATAATTTATAGTGTTACATCTCTAAACTCTACAACTATAATTTATTGCCTCACATACTCCCATACCTTTCACAGAAGTCATTGTTAATACTTATTAATTTATTATTCTAGGGATACTTCCGTCGTGCCGAAGTTGAAGCAGCCAGTGAACTTTATGATGAAGCTATAATATCATACACAAGAGCACTGCAATTAGACCCTCATAATGTTAAGTTAATGGAGTCTATTAAAAGTATTACAGATATGCAGAGAAAGAAAATAAAGGGTAAATGATAATCTTAATATAATATATTTTTTTTACTTTACATTATTATGTCCTACTGATAGGCTATAGCCCAATCTGTTCAAGTTGTCTACACAGCTTTTTTAATATTTTTATACAGTAATTCCATTTATTTTTATATTTATTTTTAACCCAGTAATGCAGTAAAATGAGATGCAATTCTATTGTTTGTACCTATGTATGTATGTACTTGAGTGCATCTGCAAATAAAATTAGGTACTATTATGAAGTTGTAACTAAAATATCAGTTTTTAAAAATTGTAAACTGACATGCATTAGGCAACTTTAAAAGTTGCTTTAATGCATGTTTGCCCTAATAAAGTGAATTATATCTTGTTAAACTAAATGTTTATTTTCAGATAGTCAAAACATTATATGGATATGTACTTGTGTGGGTCTAATCTTTGGAATTGGAATTGTGGTATTGGATTATAGTTTAACCACAAATCCTACATTATTGGTTAGTATGGTACCCAAATTATAAATGAATTAAGTATTAGAAATCTTGACTAAAATAAAGTAGGTAAGTACCTACAGAAAATGGCAAGCATCTTGAAAAATGTTACTGAATCATTTATTTTTAGATCTATAGCGAACCGACAGGGGTTTTGACAGCGCATTGGTTGATTAGGCAGCACTTGCCTCGCCTCGCTTTCTCCAAAAAAAAGTGCCAATTATTTTGTACGAAAGTTTATGTGCGGAAACTTCCTCCCACTTACTTCCTACCACTCACTTACGCCGCTTTTTGCTCAAGATGGTCTCTGTACAAACATGTTTCGTGTCCTGATAATAAAATTATTACTTGATGCATATGTCCAAAAAGGTGGTTTTCTCCATAAAGGCCTGTTTTATTCAACTTTGTAATAATATTAATATTCTGCATCTTTTCAGCATCCCTTCAGCATGTTAGCATTTTCTCTAGCCCTGGCCGGAATGGGCTGGGCAATAGGAAAGAGTGTAACTTTGATGACTTCTTGGAGTGCTGGCAAATCTCTACAGCCCCCTGATGACTTAGGTATTTCATTTTGTTATTTAATACATCTTTTAAAACTTCACCCTTACCACAAAAAAGATAGACATGCGTTAAATGCGAATGCTACCGAAAATAATACACACTTGTTTTAGACAAGTTAGTGCTAAAACAAGTGCGTAATCTTTTTGGTAGCATTCGCGTTTAACGCGTGTCTATCTTTTTTGTGGTACAACCCCGGCCGTACCACAAAAAATAAACATCTGTTCAACACACGTTCAACACGAATGCTACCAAAAATAATAGGCAATTGTTTTAGCACTAACTTGTCTAAAACAAGTGTGTATTATTTTTGGTAGCATTCGCGTTTAACGTGTGTCTATCTTTTTTGTGGTAAGGCCGTTTATATGTCATGTCAATGTCATCATTTTAAGTACCTACGTAGCTTATAAATTGCTGCTGAACATAATAAAATGCTCCTCCCATGTTTATGTTCAAAGGTCAAAATGAAGTTGTTGCCCATCAGAAAGATGTTATTTCTATAAGTTCCCTAACTGTGCGTCGCAAGTCGCAACGCCCCGGGGCGTCGCGATGTTGTCACAGGTCGCGGCCAAGATTTGAGAAGTTCTGCTCAGAAAAGCTTACAAGGTCGTCGACTCGTCACAAAAAAAATACATAAAGGGAGTTGCACTATAAAAAAGATTGGGAACCCCTAGTTTAGGCATTAGGCGGGTCCACGAAGCAGCTCGGTCTATGTGGACGTGCCTCATCCGAGGCAAACGCGCGTGCCGCCTTATGTATTTTCACTATGCTTAATGATGCCTGTCGCTTTCCGCGCGTACCTACTTTGGACGTAAGTACAGTACGTATTTTGTTCCGTGCCTTGGTCAAAGATGGGTAACAAATTGAGCAAAGCAAACAAAATGGCTCGGGTCTGCCGCGCCAGTCAGCTTCGCGTAGGTAGGTACGTAAATTATCCGACCAAGTCTGCCTCGTGGCTCGTGTGGCCGTGATCAGGGTCGTAGCGCGGAAAATGCCTTGCGAGGTTGCTCGGTCTGTGTGGAACCGCCTATTTACTATCAAACTATGTTTGTGTAATCATCCTTAAATACTGTTTGTAAGCACTGTCATTGCAAAAAGTGACTTCTCATGACTTCATGAGATATACATATATGAACGTTATCATCATTACACAGCAAAAATATATCACCATTTTCAACACATTTAATCAAAGAGTTGGTACTCTTCTATTTGACTATTGTTCTTTTATGTCTCTTGTTACTATCGTCATGAGCCTCAGTAGCTTGCCACGCGCACTCTGGACGCACACGCATTTTGGTCCGTGCCTTGGTTAATTAAAGATGGATAGCAAATTAAGCACACCAACATAATTTCAGCCGAGGCCAGGCTCCACGGGTAGAAAATCCCTCGCAAAGCTGCTCGCTGTGTAGACCCGCCTATTTACTATCAAATTATGCTTGTGTAGTCATCGTTTTAATTTTGTTTGCAAGCATCATCATTGTAAAAAAAAGTGCCTCCTCACGAGGTCTTAATGTTATCATAATTACACAGCAAAAATGTGTCATTCATTTCAACACATTAGATCAAAGAGTACTTACTACTATCTTGAGGGTAACAGTCAAATTGTATGGACACAACTCAACTGAATCTGGGGAGGACATGTGGTGGTGGAAAAAGTAGACATGATAACATCATGCTTATTATCTCCGAATGGGTGTAGGCAGAGGTGTATGTATATTACACCCACATTTCGTCAGTTAAGTTCTAAGTGCTTATTATTGTTATGTATGTAACAGGGTGCGAGCCTATTGCCATTACCAGGCACAAATCCAGACTCCAGGCTGCTGCTGAAAATTGCCAAATAGCAAAACCCAATAACACTGCCTGATCCAGAGGTCGAACTCACGACTCCTATACTCAGCAGTCGCGCCTGCGTCCACTAGACCCACGGCACACTCAAATATTTATTAGATATGAAATTTATGAAAGCAGAAGCAAAACTTAATTTATTAATAACTAGCTTTTGTCCGCGACTCCGTCTGCGCGAAATCCTGTTTTCCTATCCTGTGAAAACTTCGAAAAATCCGTGTCTACATCATGTGCAAAGGACACTGGCAGACGCCCATAGAACGCTGGGCTTCAAATTGTGTATGTCGGTACAGATATTAAATTAGTTTGGTGTGATCGAGTATTTCAAGAGTATTTAAATTCATTTTTTATTTGTTTTTGTACGTAATTGGGTTAAAGAGAAATCTTCGTATTTGTGACAGTGAGCTTAAGTATGGTGTGAATCAAGAATATTAAAGAATAGCGTGAATGATCCAATGAAGTACAGCCCGACTAATGAGTTCTCAGTTCAAAGGTTTTAGTTGCTGTCGACATGATATTCTGTGGAGGCACGCGCCAGCCAGCATGCACCCGTTTTTGTTTTATTGGTTTTTTTTTTTAAATGTCAACGGCATAATCATTTTATTTCTTATTTATTTCGATTTTTGATTCCAATTCTTAATCTCTAAGATAGATTAGGCAAAAAACAAAATATATTTTTATTTTTGGTTAAGCTTTTATTACTGTACCTGATCAAGCCCAAAACTGCCGAAGTCCTTTCAGCTTCCTAGGGTTTGAACTGAGCATTGCTGAGTCAGTTGGTAAGGACTTTTATATGTATTGATGTATAACCGTGTTCATTGCAGGTGTAAATGACAATTCAAATGAAAAAGATACAACAGTACCTGAGAAGAAAACGAAGTACAGTAAGGCACAAGCTAGACAAAGATATAAGCAAGGGAAAATTTAGTTGTTAAGAACTTACTTATATTATTTTAATGATCCAAGTTTTATAAGATTTATTAGGTTATAAGCATGTATCAGTGGCTTGGTGAGGGTGTCGTGTTGTTAAAGATTCTGCTAGTCCAATTAAAGAATGATAGTAATTAGTCCTTGTTTCAAAGACTTAACAAAAAGACATATTTAAAACTACAATAAAATTATTCATCAATAAAATTGTTGAAACCACAATTAAGGTTTATAATAAAATATTTACCATTTCCTGAAAATTTAATCCATGTTTAGTATTTTTATATAGTTATGTTAGTTTTGTACTTAGAACATAATTATTTGAATTTATGTTAAATACGGAAATATTTAAACAATCTGTTTACAATCAGCAGTGGCGTGCAGTGCATATAGGCAAGTAGGCAGTTCCTACCTCATATGATACAATAAAACTATTTTAACTGTTACTACATAAATAAAATATATCAATCATGACTAATTATTGATATATATAATGATGTATATTGATGTAGTAATAGTTAAAATGGTTTTATTGAATCTTAAGAGGTAGTCACTGCCTACTTGCCTATATGCAATGCACGCGCCTGACAATCAGTATCCCTATATTCTGGATGTTTTTAAAGAAAATATAAGACGAAAATACATAATATTTTGTTTTAATCAAACATACATTTTTAATTAGGTCAATTATTAAAACATAAAATTAAGGGGAAATACTTTATTGATCCTAGTGTAAAATGTATTTCGAAAATTCCAGAATACAATATATCCTTTGAATAAAATCTTGGTCTCATACCTTATACTTAAAATAAGTTCAACATGTATGGGGGATAAAAAAATCTGTACAACAATAGGGTACCTACATTTACAATAAACGCTACCGTGGCAAAATTTACAGTGCATGACTGATGTAGATATTCTCTGAAGTATGTGGCTATTGGAAGAATCATTAGGTGATGGTTTGATCAGTTACTATAATAAAAGTGAGCTTGTTCAGTTGCGTCACAACATGCTAGTACCATGGCAATAAGGGTTTTAAAATATGCAAGTAATTAAAGATAAACGTTAAACTTCACCGAAAACATCTGATAAAACCATGGATATAACTCTTCATAAATTACATTTACACAGTAGTACCAAGGCAAAATTATGTGACACTGAAATAGGTACCATTCTTGGAATTGCACCTGTGTAATAACATAAGGTAACAAACAATGTATTACACATACTACTAATATTTATTGTATTGTAGAGTTGCACTTTGGTGTTTAAAATTACCGTTCCTTCTACAAAAGATATGTCAATCACTATCCGAGATTGCCTTCTTTCTTCGTTTAGCCTGCTTAGGTTTAACTATCTCTTCCTCCTGAAAAAGAAAATGTTTTTTTTAAACTTCAATAATTTTGCAGTTTCACAGAGACTGAACGATTCTTTCATCGATTACTAAGATAGACCAAGCCAGTTAAAAACGGCGACGGATTGCGATTACTTAGATAAGGAAAACAGGACACTGGTCTTTCCCATTTTTCTTTATGGCGTAGAATCCTGGACCATCAAAGCGGCAGACCGACGCCGTATCGACGCGTTTGAGATGTGGTGCTGGAGACGCATGTTGCGTATACCCTGGACAGCACACAGGACCATCCATCCTAAAAGAACTCCAAATAGGCCAAAGGCTTACAAGCATTTGCTTTCAAATGGTGCTGCAGTACGTCGGGCATATTGCCCGAAAGCCATCCGACAACCTAGAAAAGCTTATAGTTACCGGCAAAATGGAAGGAAAGAGACCTAGGGGACGTAGCCCTACATGATGGTCTGACCAAGAGAAGCAACACCTGGACATCAAGATCTCCGACGCACTACAACAGGCCAAAGATCGGCACGAATGGAGGGAGATCGTTAAAAAGTTTAGTCGGGCACATCACGACGCTCTGCAGTGAGCAAACGACTGAAGGAGGAGATAAGGAAAAAGTCCCCAAATCATGTCTCTGCTAATGTCCCATTCTTTGACTAACTTACCGTGACTAGAGTTGTCAACTTTTTTTTAACAAAATAATATAGTATTTTCGAGTATATTACCAGAAAATATGGTAGATGACGAAAAAAATAAAAATAAACAGTAGGTATGTTAAAAATGAATATTTATTTTTTATAGGAATACTTTTACTGCTTTTTGCCTTTATTTTTTAGGTCCGTTTTACGCTCCGATATTTTGAAATTAATAATGTTGCTTAGTTTCTTATCCAACTAAAATAATACGGTACATAGTTGACTACTATTAAAAAAGTACAAATAAATTATTTTATTTCAAAGAAGGAATAGGAACAACAAAAAAGTAAAAAAAAATATCACAAAATGGAAAACATAGACGCTTTTAAAGTTTTTGGTTTCTATGTCCGTTTCAGAGAGAAAGACAAAGACGGAGAATACTCCCAGTATTCTCCGTCTTTGTCGCGCGAAACGGACATAGTAAGCGGTGGTGTGGAGTTAAGTAACTGCCTAGCAAGTCATTTTAAAACGCTTATAACTTGCCAAGGCCAAATTTTCCTATCTAAAATATTTAAAGTACTTTCCCTCCATGTGGCATAGCCGTGGGACAACCTGTATGGTAGAATTATCAACCCTAGCTGCGACTGACAACACCGTAGGCGTGGCAATAAGTTTGTACTAGCTTCCGCCCGCGGTTTCGCCCGCATTTTTGGGATAAAAAGTAGCCTATGTGTTATTCTGATGTATATTACTGTAAAGTTTCATCAAAATCCGTTCAGTAGTTTTTGCGTGAAAGAGTAACAAACATCCATACATCTATACATCCTCACAAACTTTCTCGTTTATAATATTAGTAGGATATGATGTACAAAGGAGAAAGATTGGGAACTAACAATGTATCATCATCATCAATCATCTCTTGAAAAAGGCGGGCAATAAATACCTATAAACAAATAGTTAATATTTACCTCACTATCTTCATTAGATGAATGCAGATTCTGGTTAATTGGTAATGAATTTGAAACTAATTTCCTGGCCCGTCTTGATATAGGCAACTCGTCCTCCCACGCCAAAGCAAGTAAATCACTATATTGTCTCTGTAACGATAAAGAAACAGCCTAATTTGAGTACATAACAACCGTCACGTTTATATTCACGAAAGGGCAAAACTGCTTCTGTACTACTAACAATAGCTAAATCAATGATCTCGTCACACATCTATTCGTAGACCGCAGTTTCCAAAAATTCTGGGCAATCAAAGCTTTTTGCTATCATGAATATACTTAGGTACAGTATTCCCAAATTAATAATGCGCATGCAGATCTTCACTAATCAATATTTATGTTTATCTCTTTTAGCACAAAACACATCATTCTACTAAATTATGTATGAAGAAAATGCACTTAACCACTACATACATATCGTCTTCCGACGCTCGGGGAATACGACCGTTGTCGAACAGTGACGAAGATTTCTATGCGCATTATCACTTTGGGAGACCTGTACCTATTGGGATCGAACCGCGCTTGTTACCTCTGCACTAATAGGGTGGCATGGGTACTAGGTTTAGTCACTGTAACGTATTAAGAATTCAAAGACAGGTCATACCGGTATTCATTGTCAAGTTCTCATAGGGGTTTGTCCACGACAAGTTATTAAGAATTCAGCCGTTTCAACTCCGGAGTGAGTTATACCTAAGTTGGGAAATTAATTTAGAACATTAAATAGGTACTTATGTTCCGTAGTATCTATCTGGACATACTAATGAGATAACCCAGATGTTAAAACGAGTTTATCAAAATTAATGATGTTATGCAAATGTAGTAGGTAATCTTACAGTCCGATTTGTCCTGTTCTAATAAAATATTGAATTAAATTTTCCTTATACCTATTATTTGTTAGTGTTACAAACGTAATTTATACTCTCACATAATATTATATGTAATATTAATTGTTTGATCCAGCAATAGAGTAATATTGCTGGATCAAACAATCACTACATCTACATACATGTACATGAGAAGATGTAAGTAAATTACTGTTGGTCATTCTCGTTTCGATAACGATCGAATGACTTTTTGTTTAATTAATACAGAGGGAGTATGTATAAATCTCCAACCGGTACATACAGAAAACTAGTACCTAACTAAATAGGTACCTACTTATATTCACTTTAGTAAAGCAAAGAGAATCTCTAATTTCTGACCTATTTTGAAGCTTCGCTATTCCAGATAGACGCGGGCTGTGCTTATTACCCGACTGCGGCGGAGCCCAAAATGAGGGTAATTTGAGCTAGTCTAGTACTTAGTCTACTTATGCTATTTAAATAAAAATAATGTAGAGTTTTTGCTTTTTGGATTAATTCGTAGATCGGCCGTGAGCAATAATATTTTAATCGTGGAAATTAATAAATTAGAATATAATTAGGAATATTTTATAAGCAAACTTACCCTTAAACTATCACTACTATTCGACTGCGCTTGCTGAAGTGCTTTCTGCATACACTCCATATTAAAAATTGACATGTCGTTTTGTTCCACACAGCACACTCTCATTTGCTCCAAGTGGCCAAGCACCTGTTTAACACACACAGTAACAAATAAGCATTTCAATTATATATTTTTTTTAAGTTTTCTTCACTGTCGTACAATGCACTGGAGGGAAAAATCATGTTGGGACGTATTATGACGTGTTAAAAACCCATCATATTTTCAGTGCAAGAGAGAGATGAGGCTATATATATAGGACAAACAGCACCATCCCATAATCGTAATGGAACACAATATTATATCTAGGTGGCAAACCCATCAGATAGTTTTTCAAATACCTAGCTGAATTTGATTGACCGTCTTGAAAAACGTAATCATCTCGACAATGGCTCGTAGGGTCGTATTACAGAACCTAACTGAAGAGTCAAGACTCAAGCATTACCTCAGATTGTCCTACGGCTATGCCACATGGAGGCAAAGTACATTAAATATTTGAGATAGGAAGTTTTGCTACATGTAAACTTCACTTTAATTTTAAAATTAAGTAATACTGCATTCAAAGGTTTTTAAAAAGTTGCTTGCTTCATCTAGGAATCGAACCGACTAAATGTGAAAAAATTAACAACATTTTTATGATGCCAATTGAAAGGGTTAATTATAAGCATTAATTCCTTCTAGGTGATATGGTATCTTAAATTAAAATAACATGGTGAAATTTTACATCTAAGTTTAGGAAAAGAGTGAATTAGAATAACTTTTTGTGTCGATTTTCATAGATAACTTTGATTATTTAGTAATAAGTACTTTTTTACATTGTTTTCCATAGAAGTGCATGACAAATGCAATAAAATACTATTTGAATGCATCTTTGCTATGAGCTAGACAGTAGGCGAATTTGAAAAAAACTAAAATATTACGGTGTTCCTTTAATTTAGGATACCATGTTACTTAGAAGGAATAAATGCTTATAATTAACCTTTTTTTTCCATAAAAATACAGGATATTTATTTTTTCACATTGGGTCGGTTCGATTACCAGATGAAGCAAGCAACTCTTTGAATCTCTTTAAAAAAATCTTTGAATGCAGTATTACTTAATATTAAAACATAAAATGAAGTCTCCATGAAGCAAAACTTCCTATCTCAAATATTTAAAGTACTTTCCCTCCATGTGCCATAGCCGTAGGACACCCTGTATATAGTTTCAAGCCATTTGATTGGTCGAAATTAGTTTTAAGTAGCTAATACTTGAGTCTTGAGTTAAATTCTGTAGTACGAGAGGTAGTAAGTCGAAACCTTATTATATAATATTAATTATGCAAAAGGCATTGTCTTATATTCACGTTGATCATAAAATACAAAGCAGTGTTTTAACTACTCATCATCCCATGCTTCGTCAAGTGTAGGTATGATTATAGGCCTGTAGCATACCTCTTCCGTGAAATTGAGGCAATGCATTTTCCGATTATTGCCCATTACTATATGGGATTCGATACAAAATTGCCAATGCGAATTGTATACTAGTGTAGTGCACAAATAAAGGTCGTATCACAGAACCTAAGTCAACACTTAGGCATTACTTGAGACTAGTTTCAACCAACCAAATTGTTTGAAACTAGTCTCAAGTAATACTTGAGTCTCGAGTTATATGTTCTATAATACGACCCTAAGTCGCACGTAATCGGAACGTTATTTTTGCAGCAACTTTTTCTTGGCGGAGGATTGCTACAAGTTTAAGGACAACTAAAGTGGTGATCAAGAGATTTTCAGCTTGCTCTTGTGCATGTTTAAAAAGCAATCAAGGATATTGGTTTCTATTGAGGCTAGCAACCAAATATTATCTTTTAAAACTCACATGAGCCTGCGACATACGGTTTTCTGCTTTGCAGTTCTAGTCATCCCGTTAGTGAGGTAAGTAGATTATTAACATAAATATGAATTATGGCGTAACTTAGGGTGACGAATTATGTTATTATAAAAAAAAAGTAAATGTATCATATTTACCAGTTCAGCAGAAGGCGGAGCGTTAGGCGGAATGCTATGTTTACCCGGACGTTTTCTTTTGTTGGGACTGGTACCTGGATATCTTGTGCTTAAAAGAACTGAAAGTAAATCGCCAACTTTGTCCTCATAATCTTGGCACCAATACATTAAAGTTGACACAACAAAAGTATCTTCATCATCTACAGCTCGACAGAATAACTGTCGTACTACATCGGCAGTGGGTTTTTCCTGTTTTAACATCAAAAGGACTGATGTAAGAGCTTCAGCATGCTCTTTATACTGCAGCTTGGGTATGATTGGTAAAACATCCTCAACTGATATATCATGTGCTGTTAGAAGTTGCCAAAGGCAATATTGTTCGAAAGTCTCCCAACCTAGGCTCGTCGACAACATTAATGTTATGTCATCTGACTTGAACATCATCAAAGTGCCCTGTAGGGTCAAACAGACTAGTCGCTGTAGTTGACTCGCGTCCAATGTCGAAACAATAGCATGTAACAATCTGATGTGGTTCTGGGCCTGATCTTTAAATTCTCTGTACACATCAGGGATCAACCACACCAAAACATTTGCATCATATTCTTGACATCTTTCAAAGTCGTCGGCTAAACTTTCAGCTAGCTTTATTTCTAAACAGCTACAGTACTCTTTATATACATCTGCTTTGAATTTAACGTTTCTCCTTTTGGCTGCGTCGCGTTCACCGCGCCGTTCTCGCTCATAACAAACTTTTAAATAAAACAACAAACAGATACCCACAGTGCGAAGAGTGTTTTGAGCTTGAATTTCTTTAAATGTTTCTAGTATAAGTTTGCGTTTTGCTTCATCATTGCTGGTAAGAAAAGTAAACATGGAAAAGATTGGTGAACTTAGAGCCACGTCGATTTCGCTTTGGGTTGGCGTACGGCTTATTTTTAAGGGTGGAACTTCTTGTAGAGCTGCTGTAAATAGATCAGCAAGTGCAATAGCAGTAGGCATAGGCGCGCTGCAGGCGTTGATCAGAGCAGTGGCTGCCGCAGCTGTGCGATCGTCTAATAATGCCTCAGCAAGAGGACGTAACATAAGAGGCATTGCAGCTGATAATTCAGGTCGTTCTCGCGCACGAACCTCGGACAGCGGCAAATCGTCATCATCTGTGTCCTCCGCAATATTAGGAGTGTTGTCCTCTTCATCGTCAGAAAAAGCGGGTTCATCAGGACCTCCTCTTGGTAAGTCATCATTTCCTTCTTCACGAATTCCTGATACTCCTTCACCATTTCCGTTGGTGCAAAACTCTTTAAAAGTTTCCCTCACAGTTGTTCTTAGTTCACGGTCCAGCTTTGGAGAGTCAAATAAAGGGTGTAAATTTGGAAGCACTCTTTTCTCTATGATCTGTTGAAGTGAATTAAAAATGCCTTGCCTGACCTTATCTGCATATGGTGGATAAAAGTTTGGAATGATTCGACATAGAAAGTCAAGTAATGTGGCAGTTACAGCAGGATGTGATCTCATTGAATGGTGCATGACAAGGATTGCTGGTTCAATGTTCATTATGTTATCTTTTTCGGAATCATAAAACAACCAGTCATAGAAAAGCGCTAGTTTTGCATTGGATGCAGCTACATTGGAAGTACAAGTAGTAAGTAGCCATCCAATGACTGCCCACCGTGGAATGATATCAGAACACAGGAGTTCATTAGTAGGGTGTATTACACCGACAATAAAACGAATCATATCACTTCTAAGTGACTGTGACTCTGGAGTGGCAAGGTATTGTCTTTGAAACCATTCTTGGTATTTCTTATGATGACCAAATCTAACTTGTGATGTCAGAAATACAAGTTTCCTCTCCATATCTGGAGTAAGTCTAGCCTGCAAGTATCTGCGGGATGTTCTTGTTTGTAGGAGTTGTAACACATTTGTAAAAGTGGGACATAAAGATTTAGGATTTATCAATATATCTTGCCACAGCTGATTAAACTCAGGAACACGAGCAACATTCTGTAGTAGTCTTATCAAATCTCTGCCCAGTGTTAACACATCAGAAAAGCGTTCTCTTATGAGAGTGATAACAAAATTGACTTCTTTCTGTCTTAAGCTTATCAGCTGTGCTATATTATGATCTTCAATTAATCTTAAATATGTGTACACCACCATGCAAATAAGTACAGGAAACTTGTCTAACCATGCCCGATTTTCTATATAAATATCTAAAAGAGATTCTACCAGTATTATGTTTTTGGGAGTAATATCTCCTCCAGATGCATAACGCATTAAGTTCCAACATACACTGTCTACACCGGTGACTGCGTTCCTTATCATTTCCTTTATCAACCATAGTAGTTGGTTACGAGTAGTATCATGGAACTTCAAGTACCTCTCTAAGATCAAGTTGGATAGGTTATTGAGCACACACGTCAGACCGTCCCTTGTCACTAGTGTAAGATCTCTGTAGCACTTGGTTGCATTATGAGGTTCTGTGAGGATAGACATCAGCATTCCCAAAGACACGTCTTCATGATTCTTACATACGGCATTGTTGAGCGCATCGTGAGCTTCCTTCTCGCTGCAGTCGGCCACAAGTGATTGAAAGTAGTTGTAAGCCCTCTCGTACCTCTGAAAACGAAAAAATCTAATAAGATGACTGAAACCATTCACAAAAATTGAATTTCGCGCCACGCACACTGCAGCGCCACCACTACTAATGTTAGAAAATACGATTGTACATGGCCGACTATATAGATATTCTTTGTTGGGAAACTGCGAAATTTTACACAGTACCTCCTCAACTTCGTCCTTGTTTTCTATGGCGGTGCACACAAATAGCCTAGGTGAAATAGATTTACTCTGCTCCATAATTTGTAGATTATTAAAACTACTTATTTTAATAAAAAAATTGCGCAGGTTGCCTCCTGCATGGCTATCGTAAGCGAAAAATATTTATGAAGCAATACAATCACAAACATGAATGTGTGCGTGTATATGTCACCGACCGTGAGGAACAAACAAAAGTTAGAAAATGCCGACAGATAGCGCTTTGGGGTTTAGTAGTTATTTCATGTGTCGACCAAAAAAATCAGCACCATTTGGTATAAATGTAAAACTTTCAAAGAATTACTTCAACAGAGTTAGCAACACTCGATATAAATAGAGCGGGTGCTCAAACCTGATTGGTTAATCTTAAATATGTTGACGTTGCCCATAACTCTTATTGGCTATAATCGCCATTTTCTTCATAGTTGCCATAATAATGCGACGTCAGTTCTACTATATAAAGCCGAGATCATACTAGTTACATAGACCCATAGATATAATATAATCTATAGACAGAGCCTAAAGCCGGCGCCAGATACAGCTTCAAACATTTGAATACTTCTTTGATTGTAATGTGTGGCACCTGTCGGCAATCTGGCGCCGGCTTTAAGCCGGAGCCAGATACAGCTTCAAACATATGAACACTTCTTTGAAGACTTTGAAAACTTAATTGAACACTTATTGTCGCAGCGCAGCCTGCCAGACATAGTTTGTAAACATTTGTCTCCACAGTATGCTGGTAGACGACAAACAAAATGGACGAAGATTATGTGGACGTGGTGTGCCTATAGTATTTAAGTACTTCTAATTATTTATTACATTGCAAAATTTAAGTGCAAAATTTACCAAAACGTCTGAGAAGAAGGCGCGAATCGCATCGAACTTTGTGCAAGTGTGGCAGGCTACGCAAACATTTGAACACATTCCAACTTTGAACGCTTTGATGTTCGCTAAAAGACCGTGGCCCCCTCAAATCATAGAATTCTATGATGTGAGGGTATGATATAGCGTCACCCTAATTTAGCTCATTTTGACGGAACTTTTCATTTTAGGGTTCCGTACCAAAATGGTAAAACGGAACCCTTAAGGTGCGACGTCGTCTGTCTATCTGTCTGTCTGTCACGGTTGCTTATTTCAGCAACTATTAATGCTATTGACTTGTTTGGAACAGCTATAAAGAATGCTTGCTCATCTTTATTGCAAATTAAAAAAGTTACAAAATATTTTTATTTTCATTGCAAATGTCGCCGGAGTAGGGGTTTATAATTTTGAAGTGGGATTAATAGGTCAAGTGGCATAATAATATTATATGAAAGGACTTCATAAGCACCTCTCTAAATATATTTTTGTTTTGTTTTACGCCATATAGTTTTCGACTTATGATGAAAAATGTCTAAAAAATACCATTCCCCCCCTTTTCTCCGAAGTTTGCAGAGCGAAAAATCTAAACTAATTAGAATTGATAAAAGTTTACCTAAATATTGCACCAAAAATAAAACATGGTTTGTATCTAGCACAGTTTTTTAGAAATCATTAAAATTCCTTCACAAACATAGTGATGCGGTCCGGTGTTTTTTACTTTTATACGTCGAAAACGATACGGAACCCTCGGTGCGGGAGTACGACTCGCACTTGTCCGGTTTTTTGATTGGATGGCGACATGCGGCATTTGTTTTGGGAGTTTGTGCACTACACGTTTCCAGCACGTTTATTCATGGACCATTTTTTTTTCATACATTTTAAAAAGTGGTGGGGATCGAACTGTATGAAAACATATATCGAAAACTGAACATGAAACATATTTATGTCGAAAACTGTGAGACATAAAATAAAATGAAAATATATTATTTTGAAATGTGCAAATCAAGCCCTTTTGCAACCCACTTCGGCCCCTTTTGCAATGAAAATAAAAATATTTTTTGACCATTTTCATCTATATAGTATTATATTATCTGTGTCTATACTAATATTATAAAGAGGATAGATTTTTTTGTTTGTTTGTTTGTTTGTACCGAATAGGCTCCGAAACTAATGGACCGATTTTAAAACTTCTTTCACTAATAGAAAGCTACATTATCTCTGAGTAACATAGGCTACTTTTTATCCCGAAAAAATGCACAGTTCCTGTGGGACACGCGGACGAAGTCGCGGGCGAAGTGCTAGTTTGCAATAAAGTTGGGCAAATTCCTCTGTGTTGGGCAAGCCACGGAGGAAAAAAATCCTCTGTGTTGGGCAAGCATTTTTTATAACTGTTCCAAAGGAGACGGTCAAAAGTGGTATAATATTCCGAAGAAATTTGAACACCCATGTGATATACTCGGACCGTGTCAACGCGGCTTTAGGAAGGTGTAGTGGAATCATGTGTGGAATAATCATATTGATCATATTCATTTTTTTTTTTGGCAACCCACACATGCTTTGCTTCAGTGCTGCCATTTTAGTGCTTTCGGCACTTAACTAGATCTGGCGCTTTTTTGACATGTTTAGTGCCGAATTTGAGAATTTAGTGCCTAGCATCTAGTGTTTTTTTAGCTTGCCCAAGGACTAAATTACTCTCTTTAAACCGAGAAAATCAGTGTGTATTTTAAGTAGGTAAATAATAAGATATTTATTATGGTAACTGTAAATGTTTCTATTTTTAAAATGTTTTTTGTCGTGTTGATTATAATTTAGGACTGTTTCTTTGAATAAAATGTGTTTTTAATTTGCTAAGTTGTAATGTTTTTATTTTTAAAAGTCATAAAATGGTGTATTTAGTACTTTTTGCACAGTTCTAGTGCTCAATATATTTTCTGTGTAAGGTATTATTCCATTTTCATACATTTTTTTTTTACTTTACAAGTTAAAAATTTGGTGCGGAATCTAGTGCCTTTTTTACTAGGGTCCATTTCAATTGAATTTGTTAACTTTGTAAACAATGGCCAACTGTCAAAATTTGATGAATTTGTATAGAAAGTTTACAAAGTTTACAAGTTCTATTGAAATGGACCATAGTGAAATTCTGAGAATCTAGCGCTTTTTTGTGCAGTTTTATTACTCAATTCATTTTTCCATTTGGCAGCACTGCTTAATTTGCTTTCATTTCATGTTTCGTTCATGCTTTGCCGCCATAGACATAGGCTGTTTGTGCACTACTCCGTTTCCAGCACGTTTTTTCACGGACTGTTTTTTTTTCATACATTTTAAAATGTAGTGGGGATCGTTCTGCAATCCTATTGGCTAAAATCAAACGGTCCGTGATAAAACGTGCTGGAAACGGAGCAGTGCACAATCGCCCATAGAGTATATTATTCCTCCAACTTTGCCTTTGCCGCCATGCCCGCCATTTTGTATTGTAAGCAAGTTCTGCGAAATATAATGATCTATCATCAATAATTTGGTGTTTTTTTGTATTTGGTCATTAATATTGTTATCTGAGCACTGCTTGCGATTTTGTCATATTATTTTTAAGTTCTGGTAAGGTAAGGCAACTTCTCACAAGATATATTCGATTTTGAATTTTATTTTGTAAATTTCCTACGAACAGAGAAATACTTCGAAGTACCGGCGTTTAGTGGGTAGGTTCTTAATAATTTCATAATTTAACTAACGATCCATATCAGGTGTGACTTGCAATGGATAATCAGCGAGAAAAAGAGCGTGACCGGTCGAGACGCGGCGACCGGCCATCCAGATTTTCTGATGCAGCCAGAGACCGCTCTAGCGACCGCGATCGTCCTGAAGGAAAAAGATTGTTTGTATCAAATATTCCATATGAGTTCCGCTGGACAGAGTTAAAAGATTTGTTTAAAGAAAAGGTATGTTTTAATCATTACATGGCGAAATTGGGCCATAGATTCTATTACTTCAACCTGTGTATCATTGTTTAGGTTGGAGATGTGGCTTATGTTGAGCTATTCAATGATGAGAATGGCAAACCTAGAGGATGTGGTGTTGTTGAATTCACAAATTCTGAGGCAATGAAGAAAGCTCTTTTTGTCATGCACCGATATGAGTTGAATGGACGTAAACTTGTGTTGAAGGAAGAAACAGGTATATTTTCCTTACCTACTTGACTTGTTTTACTGTGCTAGTTACGTTTAACCTAATTACATGTTTTTGAACCCAAGTTTCAGGAAATGATAGGAACAGGATGAACTCCTCAAGGTCAGGGGGTGGTGGTGGCGGCGGTGGAGGCGGCCGAAACAATAGGGATGATAAGGAGTAAGTTGGTTAATTTAAATACATAAACAAATATTCCTTAAACTGCCAATTTTCCTAACATAGAGCCAGATACAATAATCCTCTCATCCAATGCAATTGATGATTAAATATTATTGAAATAATGAGGAAAAAATGGTTCAGGAATCATTAAACAATAATATGTTGGATTACAAAATGCTAAAACTAAAACATTTTGAGCTTTGCATATAAATTCGACAATATCACCATACTAAGGGCCCTTGTGCACCACATCCAGTTCCAGTTCGTATCAAGTTTTTAACGGAAACGGATGAAAATTTCCGAAAGACGCCTTGTGCACTACATTCGGTTTTTACTGTTTGTAGGCCAGGAATCGCGAACCTTTTTTTACAATTGCGTGCTGCAATCTTCTTATTAATATTATAAAATAATGTGAAAGTTTGTGAGGATGGATGTACCTATGTATGTATGGATGTATGGAATTCTACACCATGGTTTTTTTTTAATCTGTATAAAATCCCCATAGTTCATAAAATATATCTTTGTCTCTGTGACAGATGTTAAATACGTAGGTACATTTTTAGTTCATTACATTATTTGTTTGTATTTGACATCTGTCACAGAGATTAAGCTATATTTTACGAACTATAAATTATAGGTCAGTGTTTCTCTACTCTACCTATTATGCATGTACTATACATATAAACCTTCCTCTTGAATCACTATCTATTTAAAAAAAACCGCATTAAAATCCGTTGCGTAGTTTTAAAGATCTAAGCATACATAGGTACAGATAGACAGACAGGAAGCGACTTTGTTTTATACTATGTAGTGATAGTGATAAGTAGGATTCTTTGTTCTACCTATCCTAAACTTATTACTTACTGGCATTACTACAAGCCTATCACATAGTACCTACCTACTTTTACAATTCTATATTAGTTTTTGAATGCCAACCATAGAATTCGATCTCTGCCTTCCTTCCCCACTCCTCCCCGCACGTATTAAACGTGTGACGTCACACGATTCTTAAAAAACTTCGAAAACTCTTTCTCTTTCTTTTCTTCTTCTCTCTCTTTTCAAACGTTCGTTTTTACGGACTGGAACTGGACAGGTGCACAAGGGCCCTAACTGCCTACAAATCTTCATGAGAAGCATTTTATAAAAAAAATCTTAGTTTTTTATGCTGCCTACTATCAAATATCTATTTATCATGGCTCTTATATTGCCATTACACATTTTGGTTGGCTTGATTTGTCTGTTAATTTACCTTTTTAATATTATTTTGCCATGTTTTACTTTATATTTTTAAAAGTAGAAATTGCTATTTTAAGTAGTTTCAGTTGGGGTATCAACAAACAAAGGGAACCAGAGAATTACAACACTTATGGCCTTAGCCTTCAGTTCTTGGAGTCAATCAATGTGCAACCACCATTGGTCAAAAAAGTGTTTGTTGCTAATGTAAGTGATAAAATATTTTTCATTGTTTATTACCATTATCAAAAACACTATTTCAATCAGTGGTGTGCCTACAGGGCAAGCCCGAGGGTATATCTCAAAATTTTTCATGAATGTAAGTGAGTAGCGTACAATAAAAAACACTTACAATCATGAAAAATTACGCGAAATACTCTCGGGCTTGCCCTGTAGGCACGCCACTGATTTTAATGCATATTTTTCATGTAGTAATCAGACCTTAACCTATGAGATGTGAATTTTCTCAAGATAAACTGAAGAATAAACTGGAAAACCTGTTAACAATTTCGTATGTGGTAATTTTTTAGCTTGATTACAAAGCGGACAGAACTAAAATAAAGGAGGTGTTCAAAATGGCTGGCAAAGTGCGCAACATTGATTTGGCTGTAGACAAAGATGGCAACAGCAGAGGATTTGCTGTTATTGAATATGATCATCCTGTAGAAGCAGTCCAGGTATACAACTATGAATGAATAAGGTGTAGGTGTCAGCGTCAGTTATGAGCACAGATCGCGCATGTACATTTTCGGCCCAATAGACAGTTGACAATACGTAAGAGAGAATAGTCCAATAGACAATGAGCATCGACTGAAAAACCAATCGCGTGCAGCCTCGGCGTCGAAAAAACAGCTAATGCGCAGGTGACGTTTGTGCTCATGACTGGTGCCTAATGTGCCTATACTAATAAAACTAGTAAGTTACCAATAAATACTATGTTCCAATTTACAGGCTATTTCTATGTTTGATAAACAAATGCTGTACGACAGAAGGATGACTGTCCGTATGGACAGGGGTGTAACAGACAAGAGTGAAGTAAGGCTTCCTGAAGGTCTTAAGAGCATTGGTCTTGGTCTGGGTCCTAATGGAGAGCCCTTAAGGGATGTTGCAAGAAATTTACCACCACAGACCACTACCACAACTAACTTGAATCTTGCAAACACTGGGACAGCTCTAGGTGCTGGAGTACTAGGAGCGGTGCCATCTGCTGGTGTGACTCTGAATGGTCTGGGGGCAGGATTATCAGCAAACAGTTTAAACACCAACTCAGCTTTGGGTGGCAATCTAGGACTTCAGGTAAGAGTAGTATAAGGTTTCTATATCATTATCCAAATCACAACAAATTCCTATTTGACAGCAGGTATGCATTAAACTCTTAGGCCTGATTTCACCAAACTTTCTTATTCTCGAGAATAACTATACCAGGAATTATTTAACTCTCCTTATTTACTCTTGGATAACTTCGTTTATGTTTCACCACTTTACACCAGATTAAATATATTCTCGTTTAGTTAATCTGTGACGTTCGTTCGTCCCGAACGAACAATATGAACGAATGTATAAACCGCCTAAATAAAATTGGTTACTTTCTTCGTGAGAAGTTGTGTAAACTGTGTATTTATTGATTTTAGTAGGGTTATATGTCAACATTTTTGTAATTTGGTGGTTGACTTTTTTTTCGTAAATACTGTTGGTGTCTAGCCATAATCTTAAATCTTATTTATTAGCTATAATTTGTAATTGAAACATACATAAAAAAATTTTGGAAGAAAAAAAAATTTTTGGGACTTAGAAAAATTTTGAAAACAATTTTTTTTTTTTGTCAAAATTATTCTAAGTGTCCTGCTAGTTTTCACCTTGAGTAAGGTTAGGGGCGCAGGACTTAGAAAATTTTCCACTGGAAAAAAAAATCTGCAAATGTTTTCCTGAAATGCATAAATCACTTCTAATAACAAAAAAAAATCCTATCCGAATTGTATTCTAATTTATGCTCAATTTTTCTAAGCAAACATAAAGCAGCACGCTTAGACAAACGGAACCTTTTAACAAAATCTATATCATCATAGTCTTCGAAATAATTGTTCCTATTTTTTATCCATCGTGGACGCCTTGGTAAATAATCATCATCACTGTCCGACTCCTCAATTAATGCTCTCAAACGTCGTCGTGCCATTAGGATCAACAATTTAATTTTTATACTAAATAATAAGAAAAAAGCTTAGGAAAAAAGGAAACTTGGAAAAACACTAACAACGCTGTGTTGTCTGTTAACAAATGTCCATAGTAGTCTTTTCAAATGTCAAAATGTCATTGAATAAACTCAGCTGTTAAAAAACTGACGCCATGTTGATATTTTAACCCTGGTATAAGCAACTAACTCCTTGAAAATCGGCGGAATAGCGATTTACTCGCGAATAGCGGTTTTAATCTCAGAATAGGCTATGGTGAAACGTAAAAATAGTTTATTCTTGGAATAACTGCTAATTTACTCTCGAGTAAGACTTATTCTAGTTTGGTGAAATTGGGCCTTAATCAGAATCCCAAATCTTGTAATTAATTTAACACTATGACTGACAGTTGACTGAACTGAGATTAGATTTTGAATTGACTAAAAATGGTATTCTGCTAATCAGTTTTGTCATAATATTTAAGCATGAGAAATAATTCTCATTTTTTGTTATTTATGTGGCAGTTCAGAATGTTTTGATCAACTATTGGTCAATTTCATTGTGATATAAGTTCATGTTTATTGTTGTTTGTTAGTAGAATAACGTTTATGAAATGTATGACACTGAGACTAGATCGGAACTATATTTTGGACATTTTAATTAGGAGAATGGCTCTTTAGGCTTCCAGTTTTTATTTGTATTTCTGTTTTCAGGCCCTGAGTTTGACAGGATTGGGAGCTCTCCAGAATCAGTTGCTGCAACAAGGATTAACTGCTAATGACTTGGCAACAGTGCTTAGTGCACAAGCAAATGTGAATTCAAACAACTTGGGACTTGGTAACTCAGATTTGGGGTCAAGCCTAAATCTAGGCAACTCTGGCTTGAACAACAGTGTTATGGGAAATAATTCTCTCAGTTCTGGACCCCTCTCAGGTTGGTGTTCCATCTTAAGTGACATTAGTCAAAGTATGTTTAATTTATAAGTATACTTATATTTTAAACATACTTTCGACTAATGTAAAGTCAAAGTCAATTAAGTGACTTTGATGACTTGTTACAAAATTCTAACACAAGCGCAAGTTTGTCAGAAACAATCTTTAGTCAACATGATAAGTCAGTAGCCTTTAACCTAGTATTAGTCTCCCAGCCAAGTTTGTATAGGCCTTATGAGGGTCAATACTATCCTATGTCAAAATTGTATTGTCACATTTATAGCTAACCGACAAATGGGAGGTGTGACGGTGTCTGCTCAATACGGTCGAGACCCGGGCGTGCAGCAATCTAGCAGGGAGAAGCCATCTGACATGGTTATCATAACTAATGTAAGTAATCACAACACAAATCTTATCTAAATAATAAATATATATTATTTCATATGGTCTGTATCTTGACAGTAGTATTGATTGATTTTTTTATTGATTGATTATTACCTACTAGACTTTACCCACGACTAGATCCGCGTGGACTGCAATGAATTGGCGATTATAAATGACCTTATTGTAGGGTGGCTAGTACTATGAAGAGGTCGAGTTGTATCTCTGGTACATTCCACCAGAATTCCTAAGTGCACCCTTAGGGTACTAAAAGGATATTTCCTCCTCAAATCTCCAGGACCAATGGTTTAGGTTGTGTCTTGTTAGTTAGTCACTACTATTGTATAGGTATAGACTTGTTATAATTTCTATTATCAGAAGCTTAATGTAGGTATTATGTATGATACTACTTAGTAAGTAATTATTATATTATTAACTTTGTTGTAGTTGCCGCCGACTGTGACTTGGCAGTTGATTCGTGAGAAGTTCAGTGAATGCGGCGATGTCAAGTTCGCTGAAATGACCGCGCCAGATACGGCCGTGGTCCGCTTCCATAAGGAATGGGATGCTGAAAGGGCAATAAGTATCCTTTTTACAATGAAACTAGTTGTCATGGCAAGCATATATCACACATTTTTATTACCATTGCAGCATAATAATTTTCATTGTATAAGTTTTGTTGGTGTAAAACATCAGTATATTTTATAAAAAAAATACCTTCATTGATATTAAGCTTAAGAATCTAGCATGGTTACCCATCACCGCTTACGATACATAACTGTGTACGAGTCTCTATGACCGCACGAAATGGATATTCCGATGATTGCGCAATACATTTCCTTAGTAAAATATTCAGAAATGTTTGACCGCACCCGTATCGACGGCAGGACAATCGATGTTCGCTTCTTCTAGAAGTCGACAAAAGGAGAGTGAGTGCTTTTATGTGATTAATACTGTTTTCGTTGCATTATATTTTCCTTGCGTTGTTTTTTTATTCCAGAGAAAATTGAAACCCTTGCTTTTAGGAATTCTCTTGCAATATCCATCTTTAACGCTCGAAAATGTTTGAGTCGTGCTTTCGGGAAAACAGTCAATGAGTAGATTTTTCTAACACTGCCATGATTTTCCGCGCCCACATCGTGTGTTTCTACTTCTTTTCCCTTTTTTTGGGTGTATATGACCTTAGTATTTATCCTTAGCCTTTTATATTACGTGCCGTATTGACTTGTCAGATGAAAATAAAGTACTCCTTAGTTTTGAGTGCATTTCATAATGTGTGCACTTATCTGCTGTTGGGTTCTATCAATAGCAATAAGCATGATTTTTCCTGCTAATGTTGTTCGTCAGGCCTGCAAATTTTGTCCTACCTAGGAGATGGATATGTGGATACCTGCTCCCCGTCTTTACTTGTTTAGAAATTCTAAATATTTAATTTGGTTACGACTGAAAAATCTACTCATCGTTATAAATTGGCGCCTATAAGTTGCAATTGAATGCAGATGAATGTCTCGAATAGACATCTAAATGTTGTAATTTTTGTGATTTCAGGAAAGTTTTGAAGTCGGTCTGATTTGGGGTTTGTATACACTGCTGCCTGGATAAAGGAATGATTTCCCATCTTCGTCTTAAATTGCGTTTGGTGATGTGTTCTCAAAACTTTGTCTCGATTGACGTTGAATTATCGATAAAACACTTGTATTTAGGTTAAGTTAATGTAAGCGTCTGAATGTTTTATGTAGTCCTAATGATTAAAACTTAATAAATTTCATTTGAGGAAGAAAATTATTGTTATGTTATGCTCCAAAATTTTCGACTGATCCGACTGACTTTTCGAATCATTCTATGGATTTGGAAAGTTGATAAAGAATGAGTTCCTTGTTATTATTACAGTTTATGTCTCATGCTATTTCGAGGTTAGCTGCTCGATACTGTTTTCAGGCAAAATAGAGTCATTGCGCAACTGGTGATGTCGCTAAGTGTATCTAAACAAACGCACAAGTTGTTGAGGCATCTGATTCTGGATCAGCGAAGCAATCTGGTAAATTTTGTAAGTCACAACTTGCAATTAGGTTCTGCCAACGCACGGCTAGTTAGGCATGTATTGACAGCAGACATTACGGAGTTAGGTGGTGAATTATAAAACAGACTTAATTTCTAAAATTTCAAGAAGGTAGTTATGTAAAAGTCTTGCACTATCCCGCAGCATCAGCATACGACGGAGCATTTTTGAATTTCTTTTGATTTTCCAATTCCATTGCCAGTTGAAACTTACAGACTATCTTGTGTTGAGAACGAATCAAGTATTATTTATTTAATTTGGTAAATACATTTGACTGCAACTGGTTACTGTTTATTTGTACATTGACCAAGTTCTACGAATGAATATTAATGGGCACAGTAAGTTTTACTGTGTGCTATTAAATAATTGAAATTCGGTCGATATTTGCTCGTGCCACACTGCTCGTTCGTTGGTTGTGTAACGAGAAGTAATATTTCATCATTTATGACAAAAATAGCTGAATGAGCTATAACTTCTATTGGTTGCAATAATTGTAATTTATCCACAACTATATCTCTCGAACAGTGATTGTTAAAATTGGAATAGTAGACTGTATCTGTGTTTAACTTCGCAATACGTAGCTAAAGATTGCACATTGAGCTGTCTCATTCACCATGAAAAGTTTTCGAAGATTGCAAAAGTTGGGTCTGTGATGCGTCGCAATTACTAAGAAATACGTCTTCAGACTTCTTCGGCTTGAATGGTAAGTTTTCTGTCATCGAACTTGGAATTTTGTTATTTGTTTCGGGTGTGCATGGGGTTTTATAGAACTGTCATACTTAGAAAAATGTCCATACCTATTTGAATTACTCTGCATAGACAAATTGTTTAGATCGGAGCCGGCTTCCAAATTTTTAAACACGAAAAGCCTTCTGTATATCATGACGTATCCAGCGTTTCAAGGAGCGACTTTTGAATACTCAGTACTATGTTAGTTATCGGTCAACTCGGTAAGATGATTGGTTTGGTCGGTCCTTGTACTGTCCGCTGCCCAATGCGTTTGTATTAGCGGACCTAAAGTAATCGACTCAAGATTTGTAACTATTATTTGGATGTAGGCACTGCGTCATTTCTTTTCGAAGGTTTAGTTAGTGATTCATGACGTGTTGGATAACTATACTTGTTGAAAGTTTGGATTTTTTGTAAATCGTATTTGTTACCCCAATGTAAATTTTAAACCTTTTGTTTAATAAATATCTATTTCAGGTAACAACGTGCTAAGTTATGACGACTCAGTCAATGTTCCTAAAATGGAAAGAATGATAATTATGCACCAAAAATGTCTTCGCTATTCATTGAGCTGACAATGCAGGTAATATTATTTTTATTCGCTCATTTCTGTTTATTTGCCCCCAAATAGCCAATTTTTCAGATATTATGCGCTAATGCCGTGGGCGCGTCGGCAACGATGTTGGTTACAGCGCCTTATTGATTTTATTACTGTGAGTTTCCACCAAACAACATTGAACATGTAATGTATCGAGATATGCCATAGGAGACAAATCTCACAACTCGTGATGTTTAGGTGCGACGCTGATGACAGACTTTTTGTGCAATCGAGTCTGCAGCGCTTTGCAGCGCTCGAACAATCTGCGAAACTTAGTGAACAGATTGTTGGAGCGCCGCAAAGCGCGGCAGACTCGATCGCATAAAAAGTCTGTCGTCTGCGTCGCCCCTTTTGTTCACACTGCAGGAAACTGCGTAAATTCTTCACACATGTCATCTACTATATAAAAATAAGTCGGGTTTTCCTTCCTGACGATATAACTCCAGAACGCACGAACCGATTTCCACGGTTTTGCATTCGTTGGAAAGGTCTCGGGCTCCGTGAGGTTTATAGCAAAGAATATTCAGGAAAAATTAAAGAGAAAAGAGGGAAAATCTTTTTTCACATACAGCGCCATCTCTGATACATAGCATGTACTACGGTGGCGAAACGGAGTTCGCCGGGTTTGCAAGTATGCTATGAAATATTAAATAAGTTGTGCTTCAACAAGTTATAATTATATGACAGTGCAAACACGGTTTGACTCATTAAGGCGTATCACACATCGCCCCGCGCTACGCTGCGGGGTGCGTGGCGACAGAGCCACGCGTGCTGGTGCGGGAGTGCAGATTTGCATCATCATGCAGATTTCTCCGCACAAACGCGCGGAGGTGCGGTGGCCTAGAGGCAAAAATGCAAATGCTCAGATCATGGAAACAAGGAGATATATATATCATAGCAATCAGATATAGATATCATAGCAAATTAGTACGGGAACAACCAATGCCACTTTTAGTACATTTTTCGACACAATTACGCGCATAATTAAGCGCTCCTTGTGAATAAAAAGATCTCCCACGCATTAAACATTCCGCACACCCTCAATCTAACACTGTTAATCGTCACTCAAACTAGCACTAAACTAAAACACTGTATTTATACGATCGATGGTATAAATACAGTGTTTTAGTTTAGTGCTAGTGTTCCCGTACTAAGGATAGTGGGCAAAAATATATGGAGCTTGGTCCAAAAAAAAAATTAAGCGGCCACTTCTGGAAGTAACGTTCATTTCAAGGTATTGTTATGTACTGTCATTTACCAAAAACCAAACTTCATTATCATGGTTCTTTTTTAAAATATGACCATAAAATGATTTTGAATTTTATTGCTAAATCAATTGATTCGACGATTATTTAACCAAAATACTTACATATCTAGGATAACTATATTCATTGTGAGTTTTACGATAGGCTCAACCAGGTTTATGATAGGCACAAACACCTGCATTAATTAGTCCTTGCATTTATAAAGGATTTTGAATGGATGAATAGTACTATTAATATATTATTTTAATAATTAATTATTTAATTATTATTTATATATTATATATATTATTATTATTTTAATAAAAATTGACCAGTTGTCAGACTTTCGGGCTCCTGACTACTCGTAAGGACTGTCAAAGATATTCCTATGACAACCGGGACCGACTGTTTAACGTGCTCTTCGAGGCACGGAGGGGTCTCGATGTATAAAGAACGGTCACCCATCCAAGGACTGACCGCGGCAAGCGCAGCTTAACCTCGCAGATCGATCGATCAGCGCGGCAGTGATTTAGCCACGAGCCCCTCCTATTCGTCAACAATAACTATCCATAAATTCTGCTGTCATGTGTATGGCATCTTGATGACGAGCCCATCCAAGATACCATACCACACTCATGATGTGGGCACAGCAGCCTAGTGTCCTCTTCCCGGAGGCACATGTGCAATAATAGTGCAATATCCTTTCCCTTCCATGTTCCTCTTCATTAATTGTTGAATGTATTACATAATTATGTATAATAAACTCTAGCACGTGTATGGCGTGACTGTATTCTTGCTCGTAGTAAACAGCTTTCTTCAGCTATGCCGAATTCTTGTAAGCCATCCACATTCAGCTGCTCACATACCTCAATATTATATAACCCACCACGGACATGTTCACTATAGTAGCTATAAGCCAGTTTTATTTGATATGTGCCTAGAGCAAATAAAATCAAATCTTCCTCTGATAAGAGAGGGAATCTAACATTCTCCGCGGTGATGTTTCTAAAAGGAGCACGTTGCCTGTTAACATTATTTTGTATAATGTACTCGGCAAGTATATTTGGTATACTCATTCTTTCATTTATTATTTCCAAAAATCTGTCTGCATAAATACTGTTAACAATTGGGCGGTGAAAACGGTTAAGTACCTAATGCTGCAGCTACTTTAAAATCAGCCATCATGTGACACATGGCTGAGTTAAAAAAATCTTGTCTAAACAACTTAAAATCTCTTTTTATCCTACCGTTTACCACCTCTATTACCCAACGACATAGGGTTACGAGACGAGATTTATTATATATAAGACTGTAAAACTATGATTATTGCTGAATTTATTTGATTTTTTTGTGACACATAGGGTTTTTTTTACAACAATCTGCCAGTTTGCCGTAAAATCCACTAAAAACTACATACAGTAGGTACTCATAAAGTAACGCCTTCACCGGCAAATATGTTCATATTCATAAAAGCAGGATATCTCCTAAACTAACCGGATGCCAGATTTTTTCTCAGAATAACAAATGAAGTACACATATATAGCTTTCATTTAAAATTGGTTCCTGAAGTGGCCGCTCATTTTTTCTTTTGGACCAACATTGCCCACCCTCCTTTTCTATGATATCTATATCTGATTGCTATGATATATCTCCTAGTTTCCATGATCTGAGCATAGGACCAATCATTGCCACAGGACCAATCATCGCATATTCGTGTCCCATTTTAGGACTTAAAATGTCCAAAAATCTTTATGTTCATAAAACTATCATGGTCTATCTTTCAGATGGCGCATGAACTGTCTGTCTGGGCCTTCAAGGCAGTAACGGCAGAGTAATTGAACGATGATATTACGTAGCAACGCTTCAGACAGCGAGGTAAATATTAGATGGATAACACAGTTGACCCTGTGCATATTATAAGCCTTTAGCTTTCGGCGTGTGTTCTTTGCATACTCTGTTTGTAAAAATATTTATTTTTGTTACAGATATCATCTTCTGCGATACCTTTTTTCAGAGGGACGAGTGATGTTATGATAAATGATAGTCTTATTTTGAAGAGAAATTGAATAAATTGTATTTTATTCAAATTTGTTTTTTATTGTTAGATAACCTTGGTATTTGTGACTTCTTGTATCTGCGCCAAACTCCCTTTACAATTTGCATTACCTCGTAGATAGGAATCCTTAGAGCTGTTAACAGTAACTCCATTATTGAAATGACTGATGTGCCGATACATAAGTTTACGACACCTCCACTTCGCACTGCAATAAAAACCTTGGTCAGTTCTTCTGAAGTTCTGCTTAGAAAAGTACCAGACGTAATAGTTGATAATTATTTTTAATCTTTTCACATCTTAAAAAACCGGCCAAGTGCGTCTCGTCTCGGATCACACGCACAGGACACCATTAGTTACTCTTATCTTAAACTTACAGAAAAGGTCATAGAAGCTAAATATAATTTCCCTCATGACTCGCACTTTTGGAAATGCAGATACGCTTACTCTCAATCGGTTCATAGTTACTTGAGGTAAGAACTTCTCACGGTCGCTCTTAAACACGTCCTCTTCACAGTTGCGCAAGCAACCGCAATCACGAAAAGATCTTGGCAAATCGTCGGTGTTCTCGAATTTTCCCATAGTTTCATTGTCAACTGACAGTTTTATAATTTCTTTTTTGTATTCAAGGACGCATTCCAGTTCAGCTAAGTTACATATTCTTTCGTGATCTGAAATCACATTTGAACGTAACATTTAGAACATAAATAATTAAACATAACATAATGCCTGTACCTATTCTCCGATGGGTTGTGCAGAGCAGAGGTGTATTAATATACACCCACATTTAGCCAGTTATGTTGTCCTTTGTAATAGGGGGCGAACCTATTGCCATCAACCGGGCAAAAAATCCAGTCTCCGGGCTGCTACTAAGAATTTCCTAAAAGGAACTTCCAATGACACTGCCCGACCCGGGATTGAACCCAGGACCCCAGGCTCAGCAGTCGCGCTTGCGACCACTAGACCAACGAGGTAGTCTTATATAAATCATATTTAATAATAAAGTAAATAGAATCAAAGATGAGATGCTGAACTAGCGACGATCCATAGTTGCTTTTACCGAGTGGCATAAATAAAAGCCGTTACTAAGTTGTTTTAAACTTAGGACCTAAGCATGTCTCCTAGATAAAACAGTATCTAAGTACAACAGTACGGTTGGTTGCAAAATTATGCTTTCAATTCATAATTCTGGACTTCCGAGTACCTAGGTACCATAGGTCCCTAATGTAAATAAAAAAAATGGTATTATTGACTTACCCAATGGCTTATAAAAATGTGGTATACAATTGCACAGTTTGAATATCATTTTAATTCTACAGTCTAACAAGCAGCGGTTGTACGAGTAAATCGGATACCTCTTACTAGTTGTTTCGTTGGTAAATCTGCAATGATCAATAGGTGGAATAAAATTATGGTAAAAAAAAGTAGGTAGGGAAAACCCGACTGCGTCTTGTCTGGTGTTATTAAAACCACAAAAAGAAAAAGGTTTATACAAGGTTATAGCTAACTATCTCTCATTATTCCGATATACTTGCCGTCATTTGACAAATTTTCCTGGACTATAGGTATAGGTAGGTTATATTACGGGGGGGGGGGGGTCGGCAACCGGTCGATTGCGGCTGTTAATTCAGTCGATCGTGGAAAGGCAAAGAAATTAAGATTTTCAAATACCTACGATTCGATAAGAGGTACTGACTGTGAGTGTGTAAAAGGTAAGCAGTAGATTTTGGGTCCAATCAAGTTGGCCACCCTTGGTATACCTATTAGGTACATCAAATGCTGAAAAGCAGTTCATCGAATAATTTAGAGAGTTTAGATGCTATGTAAAAGTAACAAACTAAGTACCTACCTAGGTAGTTACTGTTTGGAGGTAAGTACTAAGTAGGTACCCTACTTAAAGCAACACAAACGCAATCGAACAAACTTCACGCATAATTGGACAATCACATCATCGCCCTTGCCTGCACTTTCGAAGATGCAAGGGAATGTACTTGAGATCCTCTGAAGCTCTAGTGCTGATAATTTGCACGCCAAAAGACAAGAACCCTTCTGTTTCGAAAGTTAACGCTGGCGTCCCGGTCAGAATTACTTCGTCGGGGCTCAGAGTATATACCTGCAATTTTAATTCAAATAAATTAACTACTGTTCACTATTACGGCATAAAATAACAGGCTTCAAATATCAATAATTAAAGTGGATATCAGTAAGTACCTAGATATCTACTTTTAATTTATGTATGTATAAAATCAAATTTGTTATTAATATTCTATTGCACTATTAGGTAGACTCGGTAGACTAGACTGGGTACGCGGGGGACCGAGTGTTAGGTCCCATCCATGCGGATAAAGAATGGGATTGAAAATTCAATCCAATATACCAAATACCTCTAGTGACTTGACTCATATACAGGTACCTCTCGCTCGCATCCAGGTGGGTGGGAGTAGGTACCTACAGACAGCAACAGTGTGCATGCGAAAGTTTAATAGAGGCGGCACTATCCCATTCTCTATCTGCGCGGGTTTTAAAGTGCAGGCCACACCGCCAGCTAGCGAGCGAGCTAGCGAGCCGGGCGAGGCATCGTTTCACCTCTCTTCATACTTCGGTTCACACCGCGAACTTATCGTCAGCGTGTGAAATGCCTCGCCCGCCTAGCCCGCCCGCCCGCTAGCTGGCGGTGTGGCCTGCGCTTAAATGGTCTTATTTCCAAAGCTAAAACATTTTATTGTCAGGTCCAGCCTGCCTATAGTCCAGTGCTGTAACTATCCCTGTCCGGTTGAGGGGAAAGAATTTACATCACCTCATATTATAAGTAGGTACATAATAGGTACATAAGTAGGTACCTATTTACAGATGGGAATACCTTTAATACCTAGGTATGTAGAACTCACCTTATACACACTGGCGTAGTTAACTAACTGAACAAAAAAGTCAATGTCGTGTATAGAGAGCTCAATGTTGTTTTTGGCGTATGCCACACTGCTGTCACTCCATTTTCTGCAATACAAAACGAGAACGTTAGTTAGCTACCTACCTACCTACCTAATGGAACACGGTTCGTGTGGTGCTTCGTCATGCAGTTGTTAGTGCATTGCCTATAAATGAAAAAGCTGTTGGAATGTGAATGTAAAAATTTAATTCGAATTAAGTTGGTTAGGTTCCATAAATTAATATCGATTTGCGTCCACAGAACTGTGTTTGCGTCGATGCGATGATTAGAGCAGTTTCATTTACTAACATAATGCCTTAGCACATGCAGGTACTTTCCTAGTTACCTACCTACGTAGCTTTATTCATAACTATGAGGCAATTTAAAACCTTGCTAGAGTAGGTACAGTAGGTATCGCATATACCCTGCCATATGAATGTCAAAGAAATCCCTACTTTTCATAATTTTCGTGCACAAACATCACGATCAATGCAACTTTTGATTATGTTTGTGCGCAAAAAGTCTGATTTAATGTCGATGATTTGCTGTCGTGGCAATGCAGACAGCTTTTATCGAATCCATAAATCGAATCAACCTGAAGGTGACCTACAATAAGGGGCATCATTTATTGGTATAGACGTATCTTCGTTTAGTGTGTTTCTAGAGACATGGGTTTGGGTCAGACATGGGTTTTAGGAGACTGCATTGATTCGGCAAAGGACAGTTAAGTGGCAAAGGTTAAAATGAATCTATCATCGAGCCTCAAACATAACTCGAACTACTAAGTAGAGCAAAAGCTAATCCTACTAATATTATAAACGTGAAAGTTTGTGAGGATGTATAGATGTATGGATGTTTGTTACTCTTTCACGCAAAAACTACTGAACGGATTTTGATGAAACTTTACTGTAATATAGCTTATACATCAGAATAACACATAGTTTACTTTTTATCCCAAAAACGCGGGCGAAGCTGCGGGCGGAAGCTAGTAAAGCTATATAGCAAAGAATTTACAGTATACCTAACTAGGTAAACATTCCTTTTGAGTCATAAGCTTCCCATAACTTTATTTCGTGAAGTTTATTTACTGTGCAATGAGATCTCGTATTAATGCTTACGTGGGATCGTCGAGTATCGCAACGTTAGAGTTAATAATATGACATATTCCCATTTCCGTCATAGTAGCATCGATAGTTATGGGCCATTTTATGAGAGTCGTCAATGTTTGGTTGTTAAATCTCATGAACAAATCTGCGGCGATTGTAGCGTAGTCTTCCGGTTTTATAAGCTTTAAATATACAATATCTATTAAACAATGTGACTTTTTTATCGTCTGCCAGAAGGAAAGTTGTAATACACACCTTTAATATTTCAGGCGATGGTAGATCCAGAACGTTCAAGGCTTCCAAAGATACTGATATAATCGCTGAGTAGTATGATTCTAGGTTATAACCGGTCCTATTGAGAGTTTCACTGAAAAAAAATATAACTTGTACCTACCTACTATTCCCGCGACTTTATCCGCGTGACAAAGAGATACACTGTATTTTTTCGGAATAAAATACATAGGTAAGTATACCTAGCACTCAGGGATATAATATGTAGGTAACTTCCTATTAGTGAAAAAATTTTCAGAATCAGATCAGTAGTTCGGGAGATTAGGCAATAGGCATACCTACAAACTTACATCTTTATATAATATTAGTAGGTATAGACTAGCTTTTGTTCACGGCTTAGCCCGTATGGAGTTCGGATTTACCCCACGGGAATGTACTACCTACCGAAATAAAAAGTATCCTATGTCCTAATCTGGGTCATGTCCACCTGTGTGCCAAATTTCATCTAAATCAGTTCAGCCGTTAAGGCATGATCCAAGGCAGCCGGCAAGACATCTACACTTTCACATTTATCTATAGGTCATAATTTATTACCTATAGGTAGGTACCTAAATGTGAAAGTTTAGATGTTTGTTAATCGCGATCATGCCTTAACGGCTATTCAAATCCTTTTCAAATTCTATTCAAAATCCTTCTTACTACGTAATAGAACTTGAATAGAACGCATGTAGACAGTACCTAATCTATTATTATAATTTTAATTAAATCTAAATAATTTTAATTTTTGTATTGTGTATTATTATAGGTACGTGTACTTACATTAAATTTTATGAATTACTTACTTGACATAATAAGTAAAGATTTCTTCATCAATTTTGGTGACGGGACACAATACAATTGCGGGGTACGACACGTTCCAGTTCAAGTAGTCTTTTTCAACGCTATTTACTATAGGTGCTTCCTGGAGATAAAATATAAGACAAAATCATTTCTTATACTTATTCATGTATTACAATAGAGGTATAAGTTTCCTGAAATAAAAAGCACCTACTTACCACAATTCTGGTATATTGAGCAGACAAAAGAACGAAGATGATAGCGCAGGATATGCCAAAGCATGCAGCCCAAAATACTCTGAAATACCAGAAAAAAACTTCATGAAATACTTACATGTAAAGTTAGCCAAGATTTAAAATCTACTTTAAAAGAGAAACTCTTCATTGTCTACAAGTACCTCTCTACTTCTCACTGATGGTACGCAAAAACAGTTTTTATTTTGTTTCTAATCACTTTCGGTATGCTCGGCACTGGCGTGTCAGGAGAGAGATCCAGCAGAATACCAGCGTCAGGTACACTGCCTTGCCCATGCTGAGAGCTGGAGATCCATTTGGACCCTGAGACACGCCTTCGATGACTTATATATAATATCTTATTGTCACGGTTATGTGTAGGTACTACCCTCTTATTTTGTTGAAACAGGTACGTAGAGGTTGGCAATCTTTTGTGAAGAACATAAGGGTTCCGTGTTTGAATTTTTTTCTATGCATGTCTCAAATGCTCTAATAAACGTTTTTCCTTTCTACTTTCTTTCTTTCGATTTAAAACTACGAGCACTGCCGCTCGTAGTTTAAAAGAGTCTCCACGAGAGACGATAGAAACCTATCTATTAAACTTAGGTTCGTCCCGTTAAGTCATGTCAATACATGACCTACCAACCCGCATGTAACAATCGTGGTGGGTTAAGTGTTTAATCCCCTACCCTTACCTATACATGGAATGTACAAATAATGGAGGTACTGGGTTCCTCTCTCAAATCAGTAGGAATATAAAATATGGAAGTTATTTATTGCTGCCAAGCTGCATGGGCTCAAGGCAAATTCTTTCCAAACTAAATAACGAACAATATAATTAGAAATTCGGTACCTTTCAAACCAATGTATTTCGGTGTTGGCGATGTAAGCCAGACCGTGAGTGGTAGAAGTTCTTAACTCGCTTTGTAAATAGTTGATCAGTTTCTTAGTCTTTAGCCGCCGCGTGTAATTAACACGTTTCTTCTTAAACGTGGGCTTTTCTTTCACTGTTATTCTTAACATGGTTAGTTTTAATTAACAAGATGAGGCACAAATGTTTTTACTTTATTTGTGAGTTTTTACTTTTTATGACTTTGAGACCTGGAAGTACTTTTTGATTCGCTGGTGCTAAGAACTGAATGCCAACACCAAAAAGATCTACTGGCAGCGTTTTCCTGGCTAACTGTAATAGCTATAGTTATGGTTTTAGTTATATCAGAAAATCATAATGAGATTTTAATGATACTATTATTACTTTACTTTCAATAGGTATTCGACGTCTGTGGAGTAGCTTTGGCTAATATTATTTGCCCTTTCATTTTATATCCAGTAATTGGATTATCTAGGCTTATAGGCCTAATAAAGTTGAAAGCAAGAGCATCTTGTGTCTTCTTTCTGCAATAAAAATATCAACTAGGTAATATTCGCACGGGCAAAAGTGGTTCTGTTACCAGCTACGATGGCGTAGCATGCGTCGCAGCTACGAGAGCTACACCGTACGTAGCTAATACACAGTTGTTACGAAGTTTTAAAGGTGGTCTTAAAAATAGCACTTCCACGTGTTTTATCATTGAAAAAACACATGGAAATTGGTGTCGTCAGTCGTAAACTATTTAGTTTACGCAATGAAGCATAACATTACCACTTATTGGTTACATTGCCACTCAATGTACTTTTTATTCAATCATCAAAATCAATCGGTACCGTAAAAAATAATAGCTACAATATAACAATGAAAAAATACTCTAAGTTTTGTTTGCTGTAATCAAACGGCATGCCTATCATCCTGGTGGGACACAGTACGATGTTGGATTGAAGCCCTATATATTGATCTAGCAAAAAACCCGAAGAGGTTTTCAAGAGAAAAGCAATTACAATTTGCCCGATCCAGAGATTACACCTACGTCCAACGTTCAAGGATTCGTAGATTTCGTAGCAACGTCTGCTACGGCCTACGAATAATAATAATGTCATTTTTGTTTGTAGCTATTCCATTCCGATGTGTTATTATATTAGGTACCTAAGCCACCTGTTGATAAAAAAAATATAGTTTTTTTTTATTTTGTGGATTATGATTTATGTGTACCTAGTACCTACTTTTATTGTGTTACAGAGTTGTTATGAACTTGTTGTCAAGGTACAAATTGTATAAAGTAAAGAATGGAGCTATTGTAGTCATCTTATAATATAATCCTAACAATGGCTACCGATGCCCACATAAATGTTTTATAGTATAATAGGCAATTCAAATAGTAATCCAAATAATAGTAAGATACTCATTAAGGGTTCCGTACCAAAATGGTAAAAAAGGAACCCTTATGGTGCGACTTCGTCTGTCTGTCTGTCTGTCACACCTGGTTATTTCAGCAACTACTAATGCTATCGACTTGAAATTTGAAACAATTATAAAAAATGCTTGCCTAACTTTATTGCAAATGAAAAAAGTCAAAAAATATTTTTATTTTCATTGCAAAAGGGGCCGGAGTGGGGGTCCGAAATTTTAAAGTGGGGTTACTAGGTCAAGTGGCATATCATATGAAAGGGCTTGATCTGCACATTTCAAAATATATTTTTATTTAATTTTATGTTTCACATTTTTCGACATGTGATGAAAAATGTCCAAAAAAATACCATTCACCCCTTATTTCCGAAGTTTGCAGAGCGAAAAATCTGAAATAATTAGAGCTGATAGGAATTGACCCAAATATTGCACCAAAAATAAAACGATGTTCCTAACTAGTGCAGTTTTTTCAAAATCATCAAATTTCCTTCACAAACAAACTTAGTTATGCGGTCCGGTTTTTTTCACTTTATACGTCCAAAACTGATACGGAACCCTCGGTGCGCGAGTACGACTCGCACTTGGCCGGTTTTTTTTTCTATTGACGTTTGGGAAAATCGACAGAAGTATTCCTTTAGAAGGTAAATACTTAGAAAATCTACATGAAATATATACGTAAATAGATTTTTAAAAGTAGGCACTTTACCGCAGCTAGCCACGTAAGCTAAACATTACAAGAAATCTATTATTTAAGGACAGCCGGCGTCCTCTCGGCAGCGCAATGGGTTACGTAAAATAAGTTAAACAAAATATCAAATAGGAAGATCGAAATAAGCGATGAGACCATAATGGACTTAGAAATTATCTTAATTAAACCGTAAGCTTTCAATTTGTCGAATTGGCCTTAATAAAAGGTCTAATGGTTGAATCTCGTTAAAATGAGGTTGAATTAATTTTATCGAAAACGTATTTCACGTAGTAGTCTTAAATAAACAATTAAACGATTTGCATTAGTATTTATTAACTGTTTATTCTGTTTAAAATTACCAATTTTAAACAGAATAAACAGGCTCCTGGGGATACTCTGTGTTCAGAGCGGGGACCTGTTTGTTGCCTAAGCTGAATCAACAGCGAATCCTCATTTTCAAGGGTGGCAACACGCATGTGATACTCGGTGTTACAAGCGGTTCATAGGCAACGGTAACTTCTTACCATCAGGAGGCCCGTACCTACGCGTGTTTGCTACCGTATAAAAAAAATTGGAAGTGAACTTTAAGGCGAGGAATAAATTACGACGATAAGGATTAATTAATAAATTATCCATTGTTTTTTTTACCGTGAATTCTATTTTATTTAACAAACGCTTCTAGTTCATTTTAGATCTTCCAGATTGGAAAAAAAATTGTAATGCTTTTTAAAGTTTGCTCTTCACATACAACTCTAAAAACAAGTGAGTGATTTAATAGCAGAGCAATCTATTTGTTAGCCATAAAACCCACGAGACTCGTTGCAAAGCAAACGCTAACTTTATCAGAATGCCCGTGTTGTAGTCAAGAATGCCCTAATCGGCCATTTGCTAGCGTTAAGCCCCTATTTATTATCGTAACTAGTGGAGCACTATCGCTTTCGGTCCGAGTCGGAGATCGTTCCGTGTTTCTTACATGGCCATTTGTCTGTACCCTCTTACTAATTCAACAAAACGTGAGAGCCGCCAAGATAACAACTTCGTTTCGAAGATTGTCGATACAATGGTACGCTATCGAGCGATAAAACGGCACCGTTCCTTCGTTCTGCGTACACAATAACTTATTATGCGACTAGACGTATGGTTTTTCCTTTAGAATTGCTACGTGGCTACATTAGACATTCGCCGAAACGGCGTTCTGTGTTATAAATAGAGTTACATCATTAATTTCGCAAAAAAAAATGTAGAAGTAGGTCCTCCGTCCTAGTTACCTAAATAATAATTGAGGAGGTAAATAAATACAAACGACAAGTTGAATATTGTCAAGGAAACATTATTTCTTTTGTGGTAAAATTTGCGAGCCTGTGTCGTTACGGTGGAGGTGTCGGTCCGATCGTGTTGGATCATTACTCTTTGTCAAAGTTGGCCGGTCGCTCACCGCGATCCCGCGCGCTCAATCTCCGGTCCCGAGCTCACGTAGATTGCTGCATCGCGAAACCTATTTAAACTTAAATAAGAATCGCCAACCACTGTTAGTAGGCATCTTGTTTTGCGGCCGCTTTAGTCGATATTCTTGATTATGTTTGGAAAATATGTTTCAATTACATTTTAATTTTGCATTTACCGACGGCAATCTTATAGGACGGCTATAGAACGTCTGCATGACTTGAAGTAATTTACCAATTAATTAAGTTTACTATAGGTCTTTGCATTTTACACATGTCCATGTTAGCTCCTAAAAAAGCCGGATTTTACTTGCATTGGAGTATTCGTTATATTCTCGCGGGATTCACAGGAAACATACCTATCATAAAGACCCGGTACACCAGCATAACTTTTCCGAATTTATTTATAAAGAACTGTTGTATAAAGAAGACCAAGTTTTTACTAAGTTTCGCGGTCGAACGGAACTTTGGCGAGCAGAGGTTAATATTTTATAAAAATAATATAGATAAACAAATATGCTAGGATTACTTCTACTTGTATATTTTAAAAATTTAAAGAGAGATTTGGTCATATTGATTTAATTGAGTTCAGGAGTAGTGAGGTTGTTCATGTACCTACATAATTATCATATATTATAGGTAGGTGAACTCGTCGAGTCTGCTATCAAAATTTTAGATAAAACAAGATATTGTGGCAGGTATGAACCGTTTTTCTATGATGTTATATTTTAAAGTATTTTTTTATTTAACCAGTATATGAGATTTAGTTTTTGATGTTCACTAGCATTCACATGTCGCTATATCTACCTACTGTATTTCATATACCATTCGACAAATGAATAAAACTTCTTTAACTCAGAAAATAGGTACCTACTGGAGGGACATATTTAAGGAGGGACAGATTTAGTATTCGATACTAGGTATTTCGATTAACTACGGGACCAACCTTAACGAAAAACAAATCAACTGTTCTATAGAAAAAATATCCATATCACAAAATGTATAGTAGGTATAGCTGATTTTTTCCTCCTTCAAAAGGCCCTAGCTTAATCTGCTGTCACCCAGTATATAGAAATAAGCAACGTATTAAGTTACAGCAAACATTCAACACAGTGTAATGCTTTTACGAACATTAACGGACAATGAAGATGAGCTGATATTCTTCTTGAAGGAATAGTTTAAAAGGTGCCTATTCGGGCCACCCTTGTCTAATGTGGCTAAGACTTGTCCGTATATCCTAGTGTTGATACTTAACCACTCTAACCAGTAAACAAACCATCTTTATGTGTTATACTTATAAGACATTTCAAAAACAACTGACACAGGTAGGGTTTGAACCCACAACCTCTGCCGTACCGTGGCATCGCTCTAACCAACTGTGTCTTCGCCTGAATCAGTTGTATGAAATCCCTTTATTTCGCCTTTTCTGAGCGTTGGTGACATTGGATACTAATCATCAAAACGTCTTTATGTGGTGTTATGAAAGAAACCTAACAGGAAAGTCAACCTTCGAATACCAAAAGTTTGTCGGTAGGTAGCACGAAAAGTATTATTCAATAATTATAAATTCGCCAAAATTCCAACATTATTTTATAAGGTATTTTCTACCCACGGCATTAGCAATTTATTGATTTGTTTCTGTATAAAATTACCTACAACGCTGACCCTTCACATTATCATATTGTAGTACAGTCAGCGATAAAAGTACGTGAACAACTCAGTTTTAAAACAAAATTATGTAATTGAACACAACGATATAAAATAAAAATCGGAACAGATGCTATATTCAAGTACCATATAACAGTGGTTGCCAACCGGTCGATCGCGGCTGTTAATCAAGTCGCTCGTGGCAAGATAAAGAAAAAAAATAATAAGTTAAAATACGATCCGATGATAAGTTGAATGAAGAGGTACTTATTATGTAATTGATAGATTGCACAGAGTCTAGTCAGTAAACAGTAGATCTTGGGTCAAATCGAGTTGGCCACCCCTGCTATAATTTCTTGGCTATTTCATGAAATGCGGAAAAGCAGCGTATAAAATAATTTTGTGTCAATTTAGATGCTATTTAAAGGTTAAAGTGTTATCTAACTTATGTCGCTGACTGTACATTTATAAATTGAATAAATTAATTTGAAACAGATGGTAACTAACTGATTTGCATTCAGGCGCTATATTGAGTGTTAAAACCTCTAAAGGGATTCGTTTTATGTAATTGGATCCCAGATTACTAGGGATTTGTGCGTCATCACTGCGTGTGAAAGCTATCGTTTTAACACTGAATTGCTTGTATCATGTGTAGTTTACGAAGTGAAAACGTATCTCTTTGGGTCATGTTTATGGTTAACTTGCTTTAATCAAATCGATTAATGACTTGTTAATTAGAGGAGAAGACCCTCTGAGTTCTGATTACTATTTTCATTATTATTTGGATATTTTAGTAGAAATCTAACATCACAAAAAAAATCTAACAGCGTTTTGCTAACCTGAGATTTCGTCTCAAATAGAAACCCTGTCGAAGAAAACTTTTTTCGATGGCTTTACACACTTTAGCGTCCGACTACTGATGGTTATCGAGTAACTTCTAACAATTTATTAGACGAAGTAAACAACTAGCAGCTCTAACAATAGATATTTTGTGAGGCTCTGATATCGTAGATGGCGGCACACCCACCGAATTAATATATATCATACCAAAACCATGATTTGCGATTACTGATCGGTGTGGCCCATGGCTGGGTCCATGGTCATCCAAATGACTATTGGTGCTCTGTTAAGCCTAGGATGTGTTAGATCCATTTAAAAAAGGTAATCAATAAGATGTTTTACAAATAAACCGATTTGATTTGAACGTTTTGTTTGTCTATACCAAGTCCGAAACTAAGTAATAAATTAATGCGATGTATTGGAAGGCTCACCTAGTTGATGCAGTGAATACAGGAATCCATACAATAGTTCTTCATATTGAGCCACGTGTTTGGAAAGTGCGTACGTACTACCATGTACGATTTTAATACAATACTAGGTTTTACCCGTCCCTTCGTCCGCGTGGAATTTAAGATAAAAGGAGGCTAAGTTACTCCTTATAACATCAGCTATTTGTTAGTGAAAGTCCCGTCAAAAGCGGTCTAGCCGTTTCGAAGATTAGCCGGAACAAACAGACAGACAGATAAACGTTTTTTTTTTGTTATAAGTACCGCATACATACTTTCTTAATATGGATTTAGTAAAAAGCTAATATTTTGATATTACAAACAGGCACTTAAATTTATTTATTTGTATAGATTTTTGAGCTATATCTACATAATTATCAGTAATCACACCTATACCAACGTAAGGCGTGAACTTCCCGTGCCCACTCTATTCGAGTCTCGACAATCAATAAACGTGACCTTATGCCTGTAACTATACCTACGTCGATAGGTATATAGGTACTCGGATAATACCCTCGTTGTTTTAATTAATATTGACTTACCGCCAAACAGTACGGTAGTGGAAGCTCGCTTTTATTCGCTTTTAAATAAAAGTTTTGATAGCACCATTTGAACGTGGTCAATTAAATACTTAAATTAGATTTTTTTGTTAACTTGAATTTTTAGATAAGAGCTCAAGCGCCGACTAATGGCGGCACGGTTGTTGTATTGGTGAGCGATAGGCTGTTGCGTAACGTGTCGCGGGTTCCCTTCCCGCACGGAACAAATATTTGTTTCAGGTCTATGTAGTGAAATGAGTGTATGTGTCGAAATATGTGTTTGTAAACGCACCCACGATACAGGAGAAATCCTAGTGTGGAGCAACATTTTCTTTAAAAAAAGAGATAATCGTTTACTAGCACTTTGCCCGCGACTTCGTCCGCGTGGCATACACATAGCGCCATCTAACGTCCTAAAGCAATTGTGACCGATTACAGTTATTGTTCTTTCCCTTGGGAACAGCAATTTTTTCTGGATGAAAGGTAGTCTATGTCCTTTTCTGTACCTCTGACAACGTATAAGCAAAATTTCACGATGATCGGTTCAGTGGTTTAGGCGTGAAAATGTAGCAAATAAACAAAAAAAACAAACTTACTTTCGCATTTATAATATTAGTCAGGAATGTTGCCGACCTCTAGGAGGCCGGCTGACGGTCAATTTAAAACGGACAAGATTAAATAAAATTAATTAACACCCTAACGTGAAACACAATTATTTTGTAAATACAAACTATCATGTGATGGGTAAATATTTGAGGCACTCACGTTCAATTTCCGGACCGAGTATTCCTAACAACTCGTTCCAATATTTAGGTGAGCACCAAATGTAAATATGTATAGTATATATTTTGTTTGGAATCATTCGGATCTATAAACTGATTGCGGCTTTTGATGTGTGTTTTTTTATTCAACAGTCGATTGTAAGGCTCTATTCAAAGGCAGCCTGATGTCACTAAAATGTTTGTTCGTATTTTATTTGCGTTAGGATTTGTGTTGTTGAAACTAAAACAATAGGAGAAGGTGAAGGGGTGACTTTTTTATATTACTTACTACACGTGTTGAGTGTGGAGCGAAGTTGTAATAAAATAATTATTAAAGTTTAAATTTTTAGTTTAATAAAAAACGAGAGACCCGAGCAGCATTGTGTTGATAATACGTATAATTCAAAAATAACGCGTCAAGTTGGTTGTACACACCTAGCTCCCCTCCAACTCAACCAATTTAAGTGGGCAAAGGCTCAAATGAAAGAGCTTGTTCCAATAAATGATCTTAGACCAAAAAACCGCGTACAACCGCGTACCTCAATTAAGAACCGGAGATATCTAGGAGGAAATCGCGTTTTAGTATAACTTGAGAACAGTGAAAGTTTGTGCATAAATAACTTTCATTTAAAAAAAAAAACAAGCAAATCGGTTGGAAAGAACGGCTGGACGAATTCGTAAAGGACTCGTAAAAGAATTTGTAAAATCTATTTACAAATTCTTTTAATAATATAGGTAACCTATCAAATCCTATAATAGATCATATTAGAAAACAAGACAAGACTTTAAGCCATCATAGTTGAAAGGTTAATTAATGTGTTCTAAAGTCTATTTAGACTTTAGAACACATTAACCTTTCAACTATTGATTTATTGATTGTACGTAAGAGGGTTTTATGAAGTATACCTGCAAGAGGATTTTTTTTTAATTGTGTCTCATTTTACTACATAGAACACTACTACGAATAAAAATAATAAAATGAATAACAAAGAATATTTTAAGACTGCCTGCAGTCGCGTTAAATGTTACGACAAAATAAACTTGTTTTTATCGGTGGATCGGTCATGTTTGTTTAGTTAAGTAATTCAGTTTTGTATGCACGTAACTACTTAGGTATTTTAGAATTTGTTCGTAACAAACAATATATGATAATAATAATGTGTTTATCTGTATTTCCCTCTATATTCGCCGGTTGTAGTATAAACAGTAGATATTTAGTAGCTTATTTTTGTGTACGCACAGTGGTGTATCTATTATATTTGTAGAAATTATGTTATTTTTGCTTTAGTGGTAGATGTTATTCACACGTTGGGTTTAAAAGATGATAAATACACAGTACGCACTACATTATTAAAGAAAAATAATGTGCACATAATGTGAACTTATAATTCAGGCAGTTTAGTCGAGAATTAGAGATTACCAACGAGCTCCGACGTTTTTTATTTAGCGCTAAATGCGCACTTGAAGCTGTGAAATATTCAGGCCGGGTGCATATTCAGTGCACATTTGCTGGGAATGTGCAATAACTGGCGGAATAAATCTGCGCCGTTCTTGCTTTCGGCACTGGATTGGCGTCGACTATCCGATACCAAGCCCATTCCGCAATTTCAGCATGGACTTTGTGAAATTATTCTCACATTTGTTTATAGAGATTCAATTTACGAGCAATACAAATGAATAATAAAAGTATGATTTATATCGAGAGCAATAAAAGTTGAAGGTTACGCTACTTTCATGTCTTCTGCAGGTTCACAACCATAAAAATTAAATTCAATGCCCCGCTCTTGTGGTTTTATGTGTCTACAATAGGCAGTTACTATATTTATATCTGAGCCCATATTAGGGTTGTAGATAGGGATGAAAGCATGATGAACGAAATGGGTACCCAAATAAATATCGTAATCATAAGTGGCGATCTTTACGGTATCGTAAGGAATAAATTTACCTATCTTCTGGTACTCATATTACCCTATTAAGTAAGGGTATAAGAGCTTCCGAATTCCAAAAGTTATGATCCAACACATATTCGTACCTTCCTTATTCGATTAATACTTGCCGAATATTTGGATCATATTTTGCTTTCATAACAATATGAGATGCTGTATGATGGTCAAAATGTTTGAATGAACATACCTTTTATGATATGATTGAGCATAAATAGATGCTTTTTCAGTTAACTACAGCAACATTACGTTTAAATATAGTAGAGTGCGGCGGCGGTCCACAGAAGCAGTTTCGGTTACACGGTATCCATGTGGATACGACAGTGTCTTGAATTTTGATGTTTCGCATTGTGCCATGTGGTGTGAAGGCTAGGACTTAAATATTAACATGATTAAAAGTTAACTTTTAAGTTATGAAATACAAAAACAATAATATGCAATGTAATCCGGTTAAACTTGTAACATATAACACTATAAATATCTCCACCTTACATGTACCTCGGTCTGCTCGAAGTCCGTATGTCACTGTCCGCATGCACTCTGCAGATATCCAGAATACCAACGACAGAAATCTAGCACACTGGCGGATGAAATTTTTGGTGATTTTTTTTTGTATTTTGCACCACATCAATAAATCGTGAATAAAAAAAAATTGATTCTAATTTTGAATTGGCCTTTAAGACCGATAAAAAAATAGCGACACAATGTATAAAAGGAAAAAGCTGTTGTAAAAAGGTCGTAGGTTTGTGTCTTTTGTTGCGTGGTACCGAATAAAAGTTATAAGTATTATATTTATCGAATGACAACATTACCTCGGCTACGATGAAGTTGATGTTAACTTCACTGCTAGAGCTGGCCGGGTGGAATGTCAGTTATATTACTGAGTAGTACTATTACCAATTTTGAAACATAGATATCTACCTAACTGGAAGAAAGAGTAGCCTTAGCACGATTTGATTTAAATCAAATTAAATGCTGCTACGCCATTCGCAGCATAAAGTTTACGCATGCTACGAATTCTTTTCCCATAGTAGTAGGTATTTTTTTTCTATAAAACTAAAATTTGGCAAAAGTATTTGTCTTGATCACAAAAATCCGACTTTTATTGTTTTCAGTCCGCGTTCTTACCCGATCGTGTTTTGTATGACAGGGGATTTGGCGAAAGCTTTGGCCGTATATCACCCGAAGCCGAATGTGTGGCCGAAACATAAGCCGAAACGCTCGTACACTACTATTGAGTTATGGTCTGACTGGCTAGTGGCGGGCGAAACACACAACATTACCTAACAGACTTTAAATGAAAAATTGTTAAAACTCTATTAAAAATTCAAAACCCGTTGTCCAAAGATGAAATCAATGGTAGTAAGGTAGATCTTATCGCCAATAGTTGATGCTATTAGGACCAAAAAATATATTCAAACAAAAAAAAAGATACGATCTATAGAAAAAATATATATTTACATACTTAAATTAAAATCGTTTGTTCATACCTAAAGGATTAATAAAATACTATGTGTGAATTGCAGAAAAGGTCATTAAGTTTTAAAGGAGACTTTAACGATAGAAATTGTATGGTTAGAGCCTCCTTTATTTAATTATCTTTCTGCAACCGACCGTAACGCAGAGTTGCAGAAAAGGTCATTAAGTTTTAAAGGAGACTATAACGATAGAAATTGTATGGTTAATGCCTCCATTAAAATTTAATTATCTTTCTGCAACCGACCATTTGATTAGTGTATTAATTTATAAACAAAGGCACATCGGTGTAAGATTAGAAACGCAAATAGGGTAGGTAATGTGTGTTATATTTTCACTGGAGTTGGGAAAAAGCTATTTTAAAGTTAAATTAGTTTAAAGTTTGCACATTTCGATTGCAAGCTGCCTTTCTACCGCGCCGACACATCGCACCGCAAAATGTCAAATGGATTAAATATTTTACTTGGGTTTGTGTCTAAATATAGTGCTGCTGTAACACTTTTCCAATTAAAGATAGTGAGTGCGATGGATGTAAAGTGGGCAGGTGAGCTAAGAGTATGGCGAAGTGTATGCCTAAACTTTTATATAATTATGCATTTTTAGGGTTCCGTACCTCAAAAGGAAAAACGGAACCCTTAGAGCGGGTTGCTTCAAACCATCTGTATTCGTAAGTCAGTACGTAATCGTTAAGTCAGTATGAAATTGTCATACAAGCCGCCATATTTGACGGTTACAGATACGTAACTGTAAGATGAAACAACATGGCCTTATAGGATCACTTTGTTGTCCGCCGTCAGTCAGCGGACCATAAGTGGAGCCATCTGCTCATAGATGGCGCCATTGGAAGTATGCAGTAGCGCCATCTATGATTATATTTCGGAACCCTTAGGGCGCAAGGCATACTCGCACTTGTCCGGTTTTTAGAGTTCCGTACCTCAAAAGGAAAAACGGAACCCTTATAGGATCACTTTGTTGTCCGCCGTCAGTCACCGGACCATAAGTGAAGCCATGTGCTCATAGATGACGCCACTAGAAGTATGCAGTAGCGCCATCTATGATCATTTAGCGGAACCCTTAGGGCGCGAGGCATACTCGCACTTGTCCGGTTTTTTTAAACAGCTGTTCCTATAAACTTTCTTCTATATGGTAGATGCATTTAGGTACAAGCGTAGATGTCACAGGTTCAAATGTCTGTAGAGGGAGGGCAAACAAATATTTATCTTTGATACGCCCACCGAAACTACTCGTACTGTTCCAGTTCTGCTACGCGGTGTATGTAGGTATGCATATTCATTATGTGTTTATTTTTATTACGAAGTGGTTGTATACACATAGAGCCCCAGGCTAAATTAGGTTACCTTGGGTTTAGTAGATAGAACAGGCTCGGTCTTGTACTGTCTGCATCTAAAGCTAGACACTGTCGGTAAGTCCATCGCACCAAATGGCGTGATACACGGCAAAGATTTCATCGTGACTGTCAAATTTCAACCATCCCACACCAACCTACGGATTTGCCGTGCTTACCGTTATCCACGGCGTCATGCCATTTGGCGTCACGCTATTTGACCGTGACTGCAAAATCCTTGCGCCATGGTAGGACTGATCTAGAATGAAAGCCATTTAAAGTGAAGCTATGAGTGGCCTAAATTACTGGTCATCTTCCATCTCTTTGACTTCAGTCGATTGGCGCGATGACAAATGGTGTGATCGTGAATGTTTAGCTTTAAGGATTCCCACGACCTTCACTAGACTGTCAGTCCACCACACTTCTTCCCGTACGCGGTCACCACTTGAGAACTTTCTGGCTCTACCTGCCATCCATTTAGTAATGTAGAGCTTGTAACAATAAAATAGTATTAGCTATTTTTTTTTGCTAAGCTATTTTCACAACTAAGATATAGAAGCGATAGGTTTCTAACTTTTCTATAAAATCTTTAAAAAAGTCAGTGAAAAATGAGCTTATTTTTCATAAAAAAAAAAGATTTTTACTGACAAAAACAAAAGACTAGAGTAAAATATCACAAAAACATACCAATTGATTGCATTGCAATAGGTACTCAAGTAAGTTTAGTTCGGAGTTGGTCGCAACTTCGCAACTGTAGGAAGTGCATGTAACATCATATTGCTCCACTCATCTTTATTACTCCCGAAACACAGACAACAGAACTATTTAAGTTTGTAAAATCTATACTTAGTAGGTGTCGTTCATTTGCGAAACTTGTTTAATAACAAGCATAATTATGTAAGTTTGAAAAGTTGCTGGGATTGCTGCTCTAGATACCTATACCGGTTGTCCCACAGCTATGCCACATGCCACAACAGCGAATCAACAAGAAAAGTACTTTCTTGTTGATTCGCTGTTGCTATTTCGGTCAACGAATCACAACAGCTGACATGATGTTAATTGCTGACTTGATGGATTTTGATTCGGTTTTCACCATAACTCACATCGTTTATCGATAAAGGCTTAGAATTATATCCCTTGTATTAGGTAATATTTAATCACAAGAGCAAAGTCAGTGCATGTCACTAGTCTATAATACATTAAAGTTTAAACAAACAGACTGGCTGGTAAGGCAATGTAACGATTAGTGTGGATGGTTAACAAAACATACCAATTTATTAAGAAAAACTTGCAGTTATAACAATCCTGTGTTGATTGTCGTCATATAAATTAAGCCAGTACGGAAAAAAGATGCACAAAATCCTAGGTTTTCGCAGAATTAAGTGTGATACGATACATACCTACCGTTTACTTTGTAAAAGGATATCCATGTTCTGCAGGGAATATTCACAGACTGATACGTACCTTCGAATATATTTGGCAATCACACAAAACTTTATCACTTTAGTTATGTACGAGCATGTAATGAAATCCTAACTTATCAATTTACCTTAAAACATTTTTAGTGATGAAAACACTTAGAAACTAAATAATAAAGGTAACGTTTCGTTTGTATTCAATTTATATTCAATTGGTATTCTCAATACTGTCAGGAGTACCTACTGTCAGTTTGAATAGTTTTATTAAAGCGAAGTCCTTCTCTGAATCCCGACTGGCTAGCCACATCGGTTTGTTTGCGCTGTCTCGTTCATTCAATGGTAATGCAATTAGAACCAATATCTGTCAATTTTCCATGCCGTTTGCTCATAGTAATCGATATTAATTTCCATAGTGGTAATAATTAATGGCTTGATATCACTATTTATTCAAGTTAGATCGAAAATGTTGGTTTTGAAATTGATATTATCTGCTTTAGGTCTGTATAGTGGTAATATAATTTATTGGATATTTCCAATTTTTTTAGCTGTTTGCATGCACAAAACTATTTTGAGAGAAAAAAATATAAGATATTTCGCTTAGAGGATCTAGTTTAGACAAGTAGGAATATGTACCCTTGAGAATAATATATAGTTAAAAATATTGTTTAAGAAATACTATTTTCACCCACGTCCTCATGAGCCTACCACCACCAGTGAGTGTACCACTAATCCTCAAATAGGTATAACATAAAAATCTGGCAAAGTGCGTGTCGGACCATGCACACTGTATGTAGGGTTTCGTAGCAAGGAGTATTTCAGTCTCCAACCGCAAAACTATTTTAATAACAATATTGAATATTTTAAAAACTTTACAATATATACCTTATATTCAAACCAATTTTCGTTGAAAGTGATTTTTATTCTACTCTCTTAAATTTTTTCAGAATTTCCCACCTTATAGTTGAAAAGTTAAAGGGGGACTAGACACTTTTTACTACTTAAAAATTCAAATAAAAGCGTGTTACTTTTGACAGCAGGAAAGAAAAAGAGGGTGTAACATGCTTTTACTCGAACTTGAAAACTTGGCACTATAGGTAAAGCAAAATAAAAGCTTGTCTTTAAAAAAAATACGTTTATTTATTTTGCATTTTTATTTGTAATGAATAAAGTATACACTCAAAAACGACTGGACCGATTTAAAAAACAAAATCACCAATAGAAAGCTACATTACCACTGAGTAACATATCCCGAAAAAACGCAGAGTTCTTGTGGGTCACGCGGACAAAGTCGCGGGCAAAGTGCTATTTATAATAACGCTAGAAAGCTGCTGAAAATGGATGGAATTGTACATTCAGAGAAATAATTAATAAACATCAACCAACTTTTTCACAGTCCTGATAATAATATCTGACTGAAGTCCTCAAGATTCGTAGAGACAAAAAATAAGTTTTATCTTATTAACATTGAATACCTCTATAATAAGTTTTAGATGCTGAACTTTTTCTCTCACCTCGAGATAATGTTGGGTTCGTCGAAAAACACTTCTGATACGTGACCCAACACTCTATCCTTCGGGAACCTCTCATTGATATATCGTAGTATCGGATGGAGCTCTCAGTGGGGCCTATCTCACCTAACTATTCTTGTGGAGTGTGTAAATCTTCACGGTACGGAGAATTATCGCTCATTAAACGTATTTGGAAGGTTTAAAGGGTGTGTGTTAGGAAAACGTGTTGTTTGGATCGTCTCAGAGGTTTTTGGTAGGCATGTTGTGGTATACCTACATATAAAGCGTATTTTGGTTTTGTGATGATATTTTACCATACTTTTGCAAGTCAGACAGTATTGCTTATTTAATTTATGTAAATCGTGTTACCACCACATTTGCATCAAGCGGTTTCGGCTACAAATTCAGTGGAAGTGAAGGAAATTGAAGCATTTATTCAATTTTAATTTGACTTTATAAAAGTTATCCTTCTGAACCTAACGCATGTATTCAAGTCCTTTGAAATACTTTACAAAATAAATACCCACTTAACTTAGGGGATTACATTGAAAGTCTAATATGCTAAACAAACGACTTTAGTCCTTAAGTATTTGTGCTGGCAATAATGCTAATTTATGTGTTTCAAGTGTTGTTTAAATAAATTGGTTTTAGAGACTTTCATTTTATATTAAGTGCCTGGTAAATCCTGTAATCGTGTTTTAAACATCTGCGGTTAACTTTTTACATTTTTATCACATGTTTCATTAATAAATGACTCGGGAACTAATATTGAATTTCATTTGAAAAGAAAAACTTGTAGCAAATAACGGACCATTGTATAGTCCTTTCAGGCGTGATAAATATTTTCTTTTGTGGTCCATTCCGCAATCAATCGTCTGACCAATAGGTAGTGGTGTACTACCGACACCGGTTGAATTAAACCTGTACCCCGTAGGTGTGCGCGGTGATTTATAACTTTACAATGAATAGGCGCCCGACTGGGATATGTCGGCGGCGGAAACCCGCTAAATATCTTGCAATTGAAATCCCTAGTCGATATCGCTCGAACTCTAACGCTTTATACCCCTTTATATTATGTTAAGAATCAGTAAATTGTGTACAAAAACATTGCCATATAAAAACGTAGATAATCTTATTGAAACAAGCAAATTTTGTTGTGGTTTTATTCTTTGTTAAGTTGTTTACGCTTTGTGTTCATTATGAAACATAGTATAAATCCATTGTGTAATATATGTTGTTAAATAGTGTTTGATCTACCAATATCTATACGCATGTATGGTTTGCGTGCGAATTTAAATAAAAGAATTCTTAAAATACCTAATACATTACAGGTTTTAAATCTGTTTTTATGTGTGAATAAAGAGGCCTATATCCAGCAGTGGATTTCTATAGAATTATGATGATACGTTTATTTTGGCCCAGGAGTAAGTTTACCACATCTAAAAAAAAAGAAAATTCGGAGAAAATTCCGGACATTAGCAGAAAAATCCGGACCATTTTCTTTAAAATTCCTAATTTTGCAGCAAGTTGATTTTTAATGGGGACCTAATGGTCCTTTGGAAAGAATCGACTTTCTAGCTATTATGTAAGATTGATTCTTATCACTCAATAACAAAATTTAAAACGGACATCAACTTGCGCAATAAAACTTATTTTTGGACAACGTGAATATTCTTAACATGGCGCTTGAAGGTCTCAGTATCACCAGAATATTTTAATGAAAAGAACGATTCATTCGAAAGATAGAAATAAAAGTTATATTTAACTGACTAAATACAAGGCTAAAGTTCGTTAATTCACAAATCCATACTATGTGTTTAGTAACAAACATCAATGCGATTGTTTGTTTTAGTCAAATTGGGCCAGCCGCACATTCAGTTATATCAATTGAAAACGCGTGTAGGTATAAATATCCAAATAGGTTTATTTTCCGCACGCCCTGTTTGATCCGCACAGCTCCAAATAGTGCTGGCCCACATGGCGTGCGTAGTCGGTTTAGCCTCGGTCGATGGCCGCTGTAATAGATAAAATATAGAGGAATTCCAATGGCTCCAATAGAATTTCGTTGCGCGGTTTAGTAAGCGATTTTTAAACACAGATTTTTAAACCTCTTTGTTATTGCTCCGTTGGTACGTTGGTATTTACATAATTCGCAGAAGTACGAGCGGCATCCTGCGACCCTAAACAATAGAAATTGAATTGTGTCTTATATTACTGCATTGGTACCCATTAATGCAACAAAATGGAACACAAATAAATATGTATTTTGTAAAGTTTTTATATTCGTTCGATTCCCATAGCGAGATTTACATGATACAAAGAAACAAGCAATTAAATGAATGAGATTTTGAAGAAATTTTCACGTAAAATTAAAACCTTTTTCTCATTTTCTTTCCGTGGGTATCGTTATAGTCGTGTAAAAAAAATGTAAGAAGGAAGGGCAGAAGTATCCTGTGCTCTTACAACATTTTGCAATGAAAAATCCAAATACTAACTAACTTCATGTTCAGCTGTCTGTCTGCCTAAAGATCAGCGTCATAAAAGCAAGACTCGTTGAAAATATACATGATTTTCAATATAGCACCGCTTGAAAACTGGACCTAACACCAATAAAGGAGCCAAAGCTGTTTACAGTCTCTTCTCGAACATAGTTTTGTAATCCTTGCCGGGTTCGTGTACTCGCCCTGAATACAAATTAGGTAAAGGGTAAAGGTGTATTATTGGTCAGGCAGATTTCCGTCTACGTGATCAGGTACCTTAATATAGTGGCGAATACTAAGTGTTTTTCCGTGTGAGCTTGCTATACTAAGGATACTTAGAGGTTTTGTAACGGGTCAATTAAAAGACCCTACGCTTCATTGTAAGTGTTAAATGTAGGTCGCTTGCGAAGGTCGTTATTTGCTTAATTTAAGTGGATGAATTAATTTTACAAAAGGAAAGCATCTTGTTGCGTTTAAAGGGTCATTTTACATTTTCTGTTCAGTCGAAGCACCCTTTTAGTAAGCATTGGCGATTGTAATTTCGGAGCAGATATGTACATTAAAGTACTTAATGTTAGGGAAAGGAAATGCAATTTGGGAAAGCGGGTCACTATGGCTTCTTACCGTAGAAACTTCTCTTTAATTTCCTCCATTTAATTGTATTTTGACGGTTGGAACAATATTATTTTGGATTCTTGAACTCAGACTTGAAGGATTTGTTAGGGACTTACTGTATAATAAGTAATTATTACTTGAACTGTATACTATTTTTGCCCAGCTATACTTAGTGCAGTTCGTCGCTTGAACAAAGCCTAGTCTCCAATTTAATTTCAGATAAATTTAGCAGTGCAAACCACTATGACAGTAACTAATACACGTATTGTCATATTAACGTTGTCTCAAATAATTTATAGATTCAGGATCAAAAAGTAGTCAACATCCCCAAAATAGGCTTGATTTTAGGGTGATCAATCAATTTCTCGCCATCACACGTATAAACAGTGGCAGCACTGCTTTTGTTAGCAATGTAATGACACGTCTCGATCTGAACGGAAATATCTGTTCACCTTGAAGAGATGGATGACCCTTGACAAAGACGTTATTGAGTCTGACTTTAAGCTGTCATATCGTTACGAAAATATAATAAGAGAAACCGTTTCAAAGATATTATTTAAAGGTGCCAAAGTGTACGCATGATTTAGCTAACCTTTAATTGAATAATATTTAAACAAAATAACATAAATTCTAAGGAAATTTATTTTATCAGAAACACTAACATTTAGTGAATTACATTTGAGATGCTATCAAATTACATTTGAGAGCTTCAGGGAAAAACAAGTTCTGAAACAGAGACAACCTAAAATTGATTCAATTGAGTATATGAAACAATGGATATAATACAGACCCTCTAAAAAAATACACTTTTATTTATTTAACCTACATAGGTATTTTAATAATACCTACTAGTGTTATGGTACGCAAATGATTTTTTTTTTCTTTGCTCATCTCTCCTGTTAACAAGACAGCTGACATTCAGTATTTTTGATCTACGCCGGAATATACCCATGATCTTCTTTATATTATTGATACAAGTATAAATATTTCGTAAATAAATATATGTTAATTTTGGAACAGTTTATTATCTTTATCGTCTTTAAAATACATAATAACGCCTACAGTCAGCGGTTTGTAAGATAATTATATTATGTATATTTTATGATTTTTAACTACGTTCAGCTGTGGGCCGATCACGAGTTATTTTGACGTATATTATCGTAAATGTAAGCATATTTTAAATTGAAAATATACGTTTGCTACACGATACTTATATAAATTAAATAGGTAGGTATCTAATTTTTTTTTCTGTATTTTTTAAAATATGCAAATTATATAAAATTTTATCAAAATGTTCTAGGACTGTTGTATTTTAGTTTCAAAATTCGCTTACCTTTACGATACCATACGTGAAAATAACTCGTGATCGGCCACTGATGCGAGTGTGATACGGTATTTCGTTTAGGAGGGGTGGGGGGCAAATTTTATGAAAGATTTCAGTATTTTGAAATTGGTCAAAATTAAATGCTTCGGTAGTGTATCTGTAATTGCACCCATTGACCCACCCATGTTTCCGTACCTGCTTATGGACAGAGAAATCACGGTACCGCAGAGGTCACGGATTAGAACCCCGATGGAATAAGATAAGTCGATCTTTAACAACGATTATATATATCTAACAATGATTATAACCTTTATCATTCCAAACACACAAGTAGAGCCAAAAAATATATTTTATCTGATTTCAGTAGATATAATTACTTATTAACTAAGTATAAAGTACCCCTACCTAGTAATCAATGTTTATTACTGCAATGTCGAGCAATAATAGATACTCATATTACTCATATAGCGCTCTTCACATTAATTAGATCAGTAATTAATTAACCATAAACAATATGTTATAGCCGTCGGCGAACTTTCTCAATTTTCGGCTTATTCAATATAAGTATACGGAGGAGCCTCATTAATAACAATGAATATTTTTATATTCGGAACAGCCTGTCGATACTAATTAAGGTAACTTTTACGGTATTTTCCTATTGTTTTCATATAAAATAATTTTATATTTTTTTTTTTGTTTTTCACAAAAGAAGTTGTTATATTCGGGCTTAATAGACGTTCAGACAATGCCTATTAGATACTTTTCTTATACTTGTAAAGCATTAATATTACGACCCCATACCTACAGAGTAAACATGATTGTGAAGTCAGGTTTTCTGCCATTCACAACATTCTGCTCACTAAGACGTTCCTTCTCTTAAACTTATTATAAAACATCCATAATAAAATGACGCTACAAAATTACATTAAAAAAAACAATACCGTAAAGTGACAGTCGGTATATGATTGTACGTCATTTCCGTTTACTTATCTCTCACAGCGTCGCATCGAGAGCGCGAGCAGGAGCAATTTGTTCACTACTTTACTTCCCAACCATTTTTATTTCTTTTTTTATTTACGAACTTCTAAAAACGCAATGCGTATGACAGTCGTCCCATCGGACCCTAAATACATACATACTAACTACTACGGATATCTAATTCTAAAATATTATATTTGAGCCATGCACCCGTATACAGACTCGTCGCATCATCACCATTTGTTTAAGATAGAATTTTAGAGAATGTCTAAATCAAGTATAATTAGCCTTAAAACCCCAAACAATTTCTATCAGACTCATATCGAACACAGTCTATCAATAAATGATGTAAATCTTCAACAACTCCACACAGGCGAGTTAGTTTTCCTCATCATTAAATCAAACTTACATATTACCTGGAATGTGTTCAGATTTGAGTCTGTGAGCCGTTACAACAAATTTTATGCATAAATTACTATTTATAAACCAGAGCACACGAAAAGGCAGACCCTGCGTGGTTTCATACCAACTACTTACCTTTTTCCAATGAACGCATAACAAAATAGTCCTTCCAATCTTCGTAACACTTATTTTTAAATTCAGGTAAAACTTCTGTATAATCTAAAGTTATATTAGTTTGCTTTTCCATTCTTGGCTGCATATTTTGCCAACATGTCACCCTTTCATTGTCCTGTTTCCGTACCTTATTTTATCATTATCACAACAAATTGTACCTAGTACTAATATTTTATCTTCCTGCTACGTTTTGTTATGTGTATGTACTTGTCCCTGCACTCCATCACCCTTATTATTACTATGCAGCCAGCTTAAAGTCACGTTCATGGTATCATCCGGGCAACCAGATCAGCGATAATCATAAATTCTTTATTTAATCTGTTTCTTTTCAGGGACCCTTTTTTATACCGTGGTCACATATTTACCGTTTTACGATGACAATTCAGTCGTAGCATTGATTTTCTGAATATTTTTCCACATAACGTGGGTGTACATGATGCTACCAATGATGTCTGCTGACGGCATGCCAATCACGCATTTGATCACCATTTTAATACCAGTTTATTACTCTTTGCTATCATTTTGAACGAAAACGGAAGGAGTTTGATATTATGGATATACTTAGGAATAATGAACAAAAGAGAAGCTATAGACAAACTAAAAGCTGGATGTTTGGGACGTATTCGGATGCATCAGAAACTTCTGTAGTAACTTCTTAAGTTCTTTTGTTATTGTATTATTCAGCGCACTTATTGTTCGCTAAGAAATAAACAGGATTTCCGACAACGTAATGAATGTGAATCTAGGAAAGAATTGTATCTTTGTTTTCATGTGGTAGGTATATTTTATCGATATTAGAAAATTTGACAACATTAGTTCTAATCCGAATTAGAATTGTAATAAAAAGTACTTCTTTTGTATAAGTTATAATAAACTTATAAGTCCATTTAATTGTAAATACACACCTGTTACTAGACGACGGAGAAATAAAACTATTATAACAAAAATACTCATATGTACCTAAAGCCCATTTGCTGTTTAAAAAAACATCTGCGACAGGCATTCAGAAATTTGTTTAAGTTGTTTCTTTTTTTTCAACGAAATTGTTATTTTTGACTTTGTCTGGGAGTTTTTTTATTGAAGTAAAGGCTTTTCATGTAATGTGTTTTGTTTAGTTTAGCAGACGAGATACATCGTGTTTTCGGAATAATAATGTCACTCCAAGTGTGCGAAGGTTCTGCCGTCGCCGTGTTACTTTTGCTGCGCTTAGCGGTACGTAGAACCTTTTTGGTAGGTATGTCTTTCTTATCTTTCAAATAAGTTGGTACGGTATATTTATTTTTTTAGTAAGGCTAAGGCTACTACATTCATGACAGTTGATATTTCTCTTTTTTATGTTGATAAACTCATTTTATGGAAGTGGAAAAGAAATGAAAGTGTTTTCTTGTTGCTTGGATTTTCAACCGTCTCGTTTTTCAGGGTTAGGTATTTAATCATTCGCGTAACTTTTTTGTATTTGAATAACCACTTACCCCAGGTATCAGTATTGTTATAACACAATTCGTCAATTCCAAGTGTCTCTTCACATGGATCTAACCATCAATGCCTTCATGACGTAAACGTTTATCTGCTCACTCTTCTTACTGCTAGCGCTAAAGTTGTGGAACGCGGGAGGAGCTACTTATCAGGCAAATATTGATGTTTTTCTTGTTTTCATATTAGAATGGAAACCGTTCCCAGTTTAAAAATATGGAACCCTAATAGCTAGAAGGATACTGATTTCAATATAAATATTTAGTTAAAGCGTTCCTCAGGGTCTTATAGGTATTTGGCACCCCTATGGACACACCACTATACCGACAACATATAGAAAGGTTTATTGCAAATTTTCAAAGGTTTATTCCAATACGAGAGCTTAATCCTGTCGTTTTTAGCCGGACTATTGACTTGAGCCGAAATGGGTTCGTGAATACATGTCCTGAATATTATATGAATTAGAAACAGCTTTCAGCGTAGAAACGTTTGGAGATTCGAGAAACGACGTGAGTCAGCAGTAATTTCTTGTATATGAACCCTCCCTTTAAATGTACGCTTCTGTATGGGACATTGCCTGCTTAAAGGCTATTTATATCCATCTCGGCTTAGCAGCCTTCATGTTAGATATCCTTTTGACTGTCACTGAGACACAATAATTGATTTTCTATTGTTACCGACCTTATTCAGATTAATCAACAGACGAGGGGACGGTCAGGACAGCCAGGACCAACCTATTGGCCAACACAGCTATTAGGTACCTATTGTATTTTGTATAATGATAATGTGTGTTGTATTTATTGTGTTGTAAATTGAGCTACTCGTATGTTTTAACTTATTGTGTTATTTAATTGTAATTTAGTAAGTACTCGTATATTATTATGTATGTTTTAAACAAAGAACCGCACTGTCGCATGTTCTTACCTGCCATGATAGTTTTGAGGGAGCTAAATAAATAAAAAAATAAAATATGAACGTTAAACTTTTTGAACAAGCTACTTCGACATTGAGATTGAAAATTACGAGGTGTTTCTCGAAACAGCTGTAACATTTTCACGCTTTCCATTACAGGTAGCAAGAATGATGTACTCAGTATTCGCGGTGTTTTACCAAACAGGCGAGCGATGTTGTTTAAAGCAGTAGGTAATTACGTGGAACCGCCAAATTACAAGTTTTTATTTTTTAACCCCGAAACATTTTTATAAATGCGTTCAGCTTTATTTGAATAAGTTATAATGATTTATGTTGCAATAAAATATTATTTTTTTACCACAATATTCTGTTTTAATCAAGATGTTTTGAAAGCCAAATAACTTCAAAACAAGCAAATGTTAACACCATTCAGTTCTTCACGTACCTAATTGAAACAAATAGACACGGCTCTTAAACTGACTATTTAACCGTAGAGGACGTTAGAGAGGCTGAAAATTAGTATTCCCTTCTCAAAGGGTCCACATTATGCGTCGTAGAAAGTTTCAATAAATCCTCACACGGACCTTTAGGCATTTCTAACGACAGTCGACGTATACTTGCGTAGGTAGGTATATGAAAAGGTCGCATGCCTAATGTATTTAAATTAGTTTAAATTCCATTAGTTTGGTGAACTTTACTCTCTACGTACTTATTAGGACCTCAATGAAATGTTAATATATTGGTAATATCTGAATAATTGTGACCAGCCGGGCTAACATGCGCGCCGCGACAAAATGTTGTCGACGCTTTTATCGTGCATTTGTCTCGTATTTGCACGAGAAAGAGCGAGACAAAACGGTCGACAAAATTTTGTCGCGGCGCGCATGTTAGCCCGGCTGGAGTTATTGCGACGTTAACACGACAAGTTATTGTGATAAATTAATGTTTTGAAATTACAATTAAATTAAAGCCTAATTGTAACGTAATTTAACCCAAATTTATCATTAAACTAATAAATAGCAGGGACCGAAAAGTTTACCCGTATAGGGGTTAACCCGGGTTATTTTTTTTGGGTTAGGTGAAAAACCTTGCATAAAGGTTAACCCGTATTCTGGGTTAATCAGCCTAATAATAACCGGTAACGGTATCCGTATTAAAGGGTTAACCGGTTCCCTGCATTAGGATTAACCAAAAATATGGGTTAGAGATTTAACCGGTAACCTTTTAACCCGATTAATCGGTCCTTGATAAATAGTCGTTTAAGCGTTTGACGTAAACACAAATTATTATCATGTGAAACTGAAGTGAAATGAACATATCCGGTATTTATGAAACCGGCCGAGTTGTAAAAGTCAACGACTGTCGGTCGGTAAGCTATTTGAATTTCTTAAATGGCGAATTATATTATGTATCTATTTATCTGTGTGAATACATCAAATTACAATCGTAAGGTTTTTAAACATATCTGATCTGAGATGTTGTTATTTAATGCATGTAGGTAACTAAGTAATGTATTGAGATGTGATTTAGCACGCCTGCCCTAAAGATAGCTAACGTACACTCGACGCCATTTACGGTCGACCACTTTTCACCCTTATGTCCTTAGTAATAAGGGCGAAAAGTGGTCGACTGTCAATGGCGTCGAGTGTACCTATTTGAGTACCGACACACGTGGAGGTCGTATCTTACTATATTACTAGATACTATTATAAATGCGAAAGTTTGGATGGAATCATGGATGTTTGTTATTCAATCACGACAAAACGGCTGAACGGATCTATATGGAATTTAGCACAGAGATAGATTATAGTCTGGAATAGTATATAGGTTACTTTTTAACCCCGAAAAATGTACGGTTCCCATTGGATAGATTTGTAATATCTTAGCGAACGAAGTCGCGGGCAACACCTAGTTAACTTATATGAACTTGTAAAAATAGATAGAAAATCTTGAATTTAAAGAAGTTCGAAGTAATCAAATGAAATAAGACTTCTTTTGATGCATATATATATCAAATGCTAGAGTGACGCTCAATATGAGTTGATTATCAAAATTTTCAGGCACCTGTCGAAGATGGCGTTCGGCTTTAAACAGATTATATTATAAATTACATTTTAATATCATTAATAACTTCTGCGTGAATAATATAATCCCACCAAAAACATTTTCATGTAAAATGTTGCCAAAACGAAACTCACACTGTCAAAAAGTTATCAGATCTCATGTTGAGCCCAAGCTTCTAACTCTACATGCCCTAACTTCACAAACTCTACACTTTAGTCAAAATAAGTGATTTGGCCATTTCGCTACATTCTCATGGGTGTAAGGTGAAAAATGTATTCACTGCTCATTACTTTTCGGTTATACAATAATTCTTGTAGTAACGCTAGTAGCTTCGCTTGGCTCGTCTTGGCGCCCGCACTACCGTGCCCCCAGATATTAAATAATGAGCTCGTCTTTTCGTAGTTGAGATTCGAGACCACCACATTGTTTTTACTCGGGGAACGTTACTTACCTTTATCCTATACATATAACTACTTTTAAGACATCGGGAACCGCGTAATTTTAAAACTTGAAAAGCGTCAGTCTTGTTTGGTCTCTTTTAATTATGTTAAACATTTATTATATAGCTTTAGATACTCATATACTTTGAATATCTTATTGAATGCAATATTTCCGAAAATCAATATGCTACATAGATGGACCCGTTAATAAGGGAACAAAGACGTCGTAAATCACATGAGACAACAGAAATTTAATATCGCCGGTAAAGATGTAATTTTACGCTAAACTTTTGCAATAGATAGCTAACTTCGGCTCATTGGGACTTTAGTTTTAGATAGAGAGCGGTTATTGAGTATCACTTTCCACCTAAATCAATATGTTTTGAGCGAACAATACCACTGGGTTGGTTACCGTTTGAATTTACATCGCAACTTAATGTTTTTGTTTGAGGAATCTTCTGATATTAATGTTAATATTTATGTTATTAAATATATAAGACATTCCCGATATTTACTACTTTGAAATCCACGAATGTGTGCTAAAATTAATTCTGATCTTCTTTATGATCAGGTACGAGTTCGTAGCTTAATACAGACAGCAGCAGCAGGCGGCGTGGTGTCGCGATACTACTGGTTTCTATGTATTTCTTTGAAATACCTTCCGTAGCTAGCAACACGTCGTCGTCTTCATAGAAATTCATAGAAACCAGTAATGTCACGGCGACACGTGACATGCTGCTGCTGTCTGTGGTCGTCTACGAACTCGTACCTTTAGTCGATCATTTAATTTGTCTACTAACTGAACTATGAACTGCCAAGTTTTATCCAACCATTTTCAAAACAAATTGACAATTTATTCAGTACAATTTCGAAATAAGATCACACTAAAAAGTTAGTGAAGAAATTTATAATTCCTCCTAATTTGTTGTTCTATATAATAAAAACTCTTAAGTGGTTAAGCAACGTTATAAATCATCGAGACCGAGTTCTCCGAAAAAGATGTGATTACGTTGACAGACATTGCGTTTGTTACTGTGATTAACGACCAAGTCGAAATGTTCTGTTTATTGCTTACCTTTACTCGCTTTTACGCTGTATGGCTATTTATTCATGTGGTATGGCTGTATGGTTACAAGCAGCGGTGAAAATTGGGACGGCCGACGAACACGGGTAAAAATCGACACTGGAATTACTTAAAAAAATGTATACCCATTTTTTGTGAGTGTATTTTTATTGCACATTTTATATCGTAAATACGGTCAAAATATTTCTTGATTAAAATTATGAGAGTAGTTTTATTTTTGCTGGATATTTTGAGTTCGTTTTCGATAGATTCACTCAGATTTTTTATAAATATTAATAAAGTTGATATTCATGCTATTTATTTTTTTAAACTTTGCAGTATTTCGTTCGTTGATTTGTCCAGACAAAGTTATTGCAGTAAGTTATTTTAAATAACATTTTAAACATTCCTAATTATAAAGTTTTAACAACGTAATAGTATAATTCTGGCAATAATTCAATGGTCGCTAGAAATTGTTCAAAGTGCTTGTCAAAGAATTGAGAGATCGGAACTACCCAATGAGTATCATTACGGATTGTTGTTGCTCCTCATTGAATGTATACCTACTTTGGTCAAACCCGGGGGCTTTGGGTCGACTCTAGCTGTTGGCGAATTTGGCACCGAAGCTTGGCAGTTCTATTGAACGTATAGCAACAAGTATAGATAAAAGCAACCAGAGACATAGAATGATGGATAGTTGTATTTTTTTTTCTGGTTTGCGTTTTGAACACGCCTAATTGATTGATCGTCTTCACCAAATCTTTAGAATGATGAATGATGGTTAGCAACTTGAAAACTAGGGACATATTGTTTTTATTAGAGTTTGTAAAATGATAAATACTTTTGGTTTAGGGATCGAAGAATAGGTGAAGAAAAGATCCTGGCTTTATACCTACTGCGTGCGAATGAATTAAAAGTTTATTCCGCATGCATACCTACACCACGGGGTCTCATCAGGAACAAAGGAACATTTGTTGAAATAACTCATAATAGATGGCGTTATATGTATCGATTTGTTATTGAAGTTTGTGTAAAATTGAGAACATGAAAAAATACATCATGAAAAATATTTGTTCAAATTTTGAAAAATCCTTTAAGCACGGAAAAATGTATAGCCCGAAGATAGCCCGCGCTAAATCGGTCACATTTCTTTGTATGAGATGAGGCATCTGTACGTATAGTATTATATTATCTGTGCCTACACTAAAAAGAAGAAATAATAGAGAGGTGTCGACAATTCTAATATTAAAGTAACAATATTGTATAAATATCAAGAAAGAACAAGTTTCTTTGTACAAGAAAATACTGTACAAAGATTTTGTTACAATTAGAACATGTAGACATCATTATAATAAAATGGAGATAATTTATTCTACCTACAACACTGTCAAGATTTGCTATTTTATATTCTTGGAAATATTTTAATGAACCAAACATTTTACCTTCGCAAATAAACCTTACATATTGGCTTCATTAAAATATTATTTTGTAATAAAGTAACATTTTATGCAAAATAAAGGATTGCTTTAAATTATTTATTGTAAGACAAAAACACTTGTGCTGAGCTGAATTAGTGAAAGAAAATGGTGGCGAAGAATCTAATAAAGATAGAATAAACGTGGTTTAAAATAATTACTTTATGAACACTATAATTTAGTTGCATAGAAAGTGACGTTCGAGATAAGATCGCAATGCATCGACGAGCTTGGTTGTAAAGAAACGACATAACATCATTGTATGTATACAATGTATGTGAAACGAAACTGCATGCACTGGAAGCATAGATATAGGTATGTATACGTGTCGAGGGTACGCATTTTTGTTTGCAGAGTGTTTCGTTCATAACGATGGGATGGCTCTATCGTGCGTCGTCGGTTCGGCGCGTTGCCTTGCAATATTGCGACCCAGTCCAGTCGCCAATATCGTCATAAATACCCTACCTACATGTTTTCCATCTGTACCTATAGTAGTTTTGTAAATAGCAAAGTTGTTAGACTAACGTGTCAGTTGTATTGAAGTGTTTTGTAAATTGCAAACGTTCCAAAACGTTTGCAATTTAGAAAGCGTTTTTCTTTTGTCTTGATCATGTGATAGCAAGGGAATTCCACTTTATATTTAGGCTGTGTCCCCAGTAGGCAAACTGTTAGTGGCTGACAGAATTTGCGCTAAGAGTTTGCAGTAGAAAAACTGTTAGCGTAAAACTAGCAAACTGTGGACACTCCATTTCAAATATTTGGAAAGGCGTACTAAACCGATATGCCGTAAACTCAGTCGGCCGCTTACAGTTTGCCTACTGGGGACACAGCCTAACAACTTGTATATTACACTCCTGCTAACCCTTTAAGGGAGGCCTTATATGTTATGTTACGATATGTGCACGTATCGACAAAAAATATTCGGTAATTTAAAAACTCTATTATGATCATTAATCTTAGCACAGACTGTCGTAATATCTGTTTCAAATCCCAATACACTAAGGGTGACAAATAAAATTTACAACTTGCGTAACCATTAAAAATAAACTCATTACCCGCCTAACTAATTACTCAGGTGAATCTAAAGCTTGTTTCGTACATTTTATCCGGGGATTTTTGGTCTTAAACCTATTAAAAAGTTGCGTTCCCCGCGGGATTAATACTGACGGTGGCAGAGCAGTTTGTAAGCGCCACCCACAATTTCAGTTCCATCCAAGTCAGTTTATGAGCGTTTTGTGTTTATATAGTTATTTTAACATTTTATTTTGGAGACAATTTTCTACTTGGGAAGTGCTGTGCTTAAAATTAATTAGGTTGAGGCCTTGACGCTGGGACTTTATGTTTCTTACGCGTTCAAGAAATCATGTCGCCGCTAAATGAAATACTTACTTGGGTAGATTCAGGAAACTATTTTAAGGAGATTTTTAAAACAGTTCATGATTTTCCTGTGTTAATTTACTTAATATCTGATAAAAACGTTTTTTAGGTTATTGATGACAAACAATGAAACAAGCATGCGGTCCACCATCTTCAATACTTCGAGGCATAGCAGGGGCGTTGTTAATCCTAGAGATGGAGTTGAAATATCTCATGTGCTTGTAGTTACACCGGCATTAGCACCCATAACCTTCAAAGCGGCAGATATTAGTATGGTGGCTTCTCCAAACTAGTTTTTACAAAGAGCTCTTACAGCTTCAGAAATCATATTGAATCACCAATTAAAAGGCACCTGAAGTAATACATTTTCTATGATATTACTAATTACTTTGGCTGCTCAGTAAATGGAAATCATATTTTCTGTGGAAAATAATGATCCATTAGCAGAAATTAATTTATGTACTTGCAGTCACATTCAGCGCCCACTAATTGATTACTGCTCTTAAATGAAATTAGTATACTCGCAGAATACTGAGCTTTATAAAAATGTAATTTCGTAACGTTGAGATACCTCTGAAATTTATTTATATCGATTTTCATGTTCCAATACGAAAATAATAGGTTTTCACTTATTTATGCGTACCTAAGCCCCTGTAGGTGTGACCTCACGTCACATTAGCACAGTTTATGGCAGCTTTAACGACGAACACCTACAGCTCGTTAACCTCTCTATAATTCGGGAATAAATTTTTTCATGACGTCACGCGAGCTCCCGCTATGTTCCGATTAAGTGAAATTATTCTCAAATCACCTTAATCTCACAGATATACAGCTCATTTTACGATGGCAGCAGCGTCGATACGTTTTAAAATATCGGAACTTCTCGCTGTGGGAATAAATGACTGTGTGCAAACACTTTGAAGTATTTCACCAATTTATCAATTTTGTTTTCATCTTTTCATACCTGCGGTGATGTACCGACATTTTTATAGCACTTACATTACGTAGGTAGGTAGTCATCGTTGGAATGAAGAGAAAGGAGATGAATATAACATATATCACGGGTCGGAAACAGAAAAAGTAGATAATCTTTGTGACAAATAGTAAGGACTATTCCCAGGGATCGTGAGATATGGATGTCATTCATTTAAAACAAACTATGGGTCCCCGAATGGATCAGGGAGCTTTGACGAACCTTTGTTTGATAGATGTACCGGTGGTTATAATAATATTTTGAAATGTTTAAGGATTTGTTGGGTTGGTAAGGGACATAAAGGTATGATCTATCATTTGAATGTCGTCATTTTGTTATAGAATATTATATTTTATGTATGCCCCTTTCACACTATTATTTCTAGGTAACAGAGCTAGATTAGTTCACTTAAACCCAACAGAGAATAGTTACCGCTAATTGAACCCAAATATCAAATATCAAAGCCATTGTAATAATGATGATATTGGATACTCATGCTCCCATTAATTGTGATAATTAACTCACGCTTCTGAGATGTCCATGATATTTAGTGGGATTGGAATGAAAGCGACATATGTGCGGGATGGGTGCGCTCGGCTTGTCCCTGGTCGGAGCCGATCGTGTGGATAATTCGCTTCATAACGAGTTGGCGGCCATCCAACCTCCACTGGATACGGTTATGTTAAGCTACACGCAAATTATTAATTTTCAACAAGTTTTTATCGCTTTTCGTGTAATTGTTATTATTTCTTAAGTTTTTTACTTACAAATGTTAAACTTGAAAGACTCTCCAACCTCTTGAACTTGAAAGTCGTAGCAATTAGTCGTGAAGAATGAAATTAATTGGTATCAAATTTTAGTGTTCGCCATTGTTAGTGGTACGTTGATATTTTATTTTTTTAGTGTTATTTATCAAAATTTGTCAACAATGGAAACACTTGAAAATCAATAAAATTGTTAAAACGTTACCAAGTATTGTTTATTCAACACACTCATTATAACAGGAATTTTATTTATCATTTTGCAGTTGGAAACATTATTTATACCTTTTAAATTCAGCTATTCAAAACTATGTATTTTCTCTTTACAACAAATGAGAGGCTTCCAAACTTCCAAGGATCGGGTCGTAACTCGCAAGCGGCATTTTTCAATTAACAACAAAAGTTTTGTTGCGCTGGTCGGACAAAGTGTGTTCTGTCCGTAGCCGGTTCGAACGTGTCCCAACAAATTGGTGCAAGTCTAATTGAATGTAGGTACCTAGTAGGAAAAGTCGGGAAAACGCGAATGTTGCACTAGTGCAGCAGATTAGTTTGGCATACCTACCTATTGCTTTTGCCCTGAATTCTGCACGTCTAGTGTTTTAGTTTGCGTACTCGATCGTCGGAATACCCAGTTCAATGATTAGCGCTAGTTTATACACAATAGTATAAAATAACTGTTTGTAATAGAGAATAGCTTTCAAAATAGAAATCTTTAGCACAGCCTAACGATGAAATTGTAGTAGTCAGTTCGAGAGGTAGGGCACAGCGGGATATCTCGCTCAAATCTGGAGCAGCTCGACTAAGGCCTTCACTGTATAGAATACCACAGCCAAATAACTCTTCGGTAGTGTTATGTTCCTGTGGTCAGTAAGGTCGCCAGTGCTCCTGGGGTTGCGCTGTGTTGAAGGCGGGGGACCTAATGGGGGAACACTGGGGGACACTGTGCCGACAGCTTAGAAGACAACCCCTAAGCTGTCGGCACAGTGAATCTTAATTTTAAAGGGTCTGCAACGCGCATATGATACTCCTCAGATCATAGAAACAAGGGAGATGTGCCAAAGCGTTATTGAGCTTGATACTTTAGTTTGGTCATATTGTGCGTGATACAAAAGTACACGCTGGCGACGAACCGAATACGATCGATGATATAAATATAGTGTTTTAGTTTAGTACTAGTGTTGAGTGACGATTAACAGTGTTAGATTGAGGGTGTGCGGAATTTTTTGTGTGGAAGATCTTTTTATTCACAAGGTACGCTTGTAATTGTGTCGAAAAATGTACTAAAAGTGGGAACAGTTGCTCCCGCACTAATTTGCTATGATGGATATCTTTTTTCATTTCTCATACTCGGAAAGTAGTGTTTGTTTGATCAGAGCAGTGGATCGAAAACGATGCTTCCCTCCCTTGGGCGGGAAAGACTCATAGTAATTGCTTCCCTCCCTAGGGCGGGAATGAATTTTAAAAATAGAACTAAAATTGGTTATTTAGTCGGCTATATTTTTTTTTACATAATTAAGAAAAATATCGATTAAAAAAAAATGCTGCGGTCTTGTGAGTGTATACGGCCAATGTGAATTAAAAAAAAACCTATTAAAGTGGGATGGCCCGCGGCGGTGACGCGGGCGGTGTGTTCCATATTTGAAATTTAAATTAAAAAAGACTATTTATGTATAATTTGGCGGGATACTAACTCTGTTTGTACCGAAATTATTTGATTAAAAATGAGTTCAAGCGATTCTGAAATGTCGACCCCCAATTCCGTTAAAGAAAACTACTATTTTTTACTTTCCTTATATTTGAAATGAAAAGTAGAGTGTTTAACACGGGTGAAAGTCATCAATTCCCACTCGGACTATAGCCGCCCTCGCTTCGCTCGTGCGTCTAAATACCTCGTATGGGAATTGATTTCTTTCCACCCTTGTATAACAATCTACTATTTCTATGATCTGAGTGATACTCGGTATTGCAAGCGTTTCATAGGTTACGGTCAGCGCTTACCATGCACCCCGTACGCATGTTTCTCACCATCGTCATATAACAACAAAGATCTAAGGACCCCAGAGATAAGTTTCATAATTTGTGGGTAGATTTCTCATCTAATATTCATTTACATGAATCATTTGACTTATTTAGGCGGGAGGCGCTAGGTGTCCTTGTTGTATTGTATGTAATACTGTACGGTACCTAAGCTCACACTTAGCACCGCGCGTACGAGCGAATGAATCTACTTTATCACAATAATCAAGATATCGGTGGCGTAATTAGCTGTAATCGACTTTGTTGCCAACTCGAGTTTTGTTACAATATAATTTCTGTGAAACCGTGTTTTGATATTGCTAATTATAGTTAGAAGTTTAGCTATTATTGTGAATTCTAAAGAATATTATAAATGTGAAAGAAGCTCTGTCTTTCTGTTTGTTTGTTACGTTTTCACGCCTTAAACCGATCATCATGATTTTTTTCATATACCTACTTACGTTGTCAGGGGTAAAAGGACATAGGGCACCTTTTGTAGGCGAGCGAAACCGCGGTCAAAAGCTAGTTTCTTATATTTTCAAATTGGTTTATTTTAGAACTTATACAGGGTGGCAGGTTAGACAGTGGAAATATTTAAAGGGGTCATTGTACTCATCACATACATACATTTATGTTCACATAACTCAACAAAATGTATGGAACAGCTGATTTTTTTTTCGCGATTTCAGAGTAGATCCCATAGTAAAAGTTGTTCATAATGATGAGTACCATGACCCCTTTAAATATTTCCACTGTCTAACCTGCCACCCTGTATACTTATTATACATATATTTTTGTTTAATAATTATATTAGTAGAACATTAGGTTTTCTAAAGATTGGACTGGACTGAAGGATTGAACTGAAAATTGAGATAGAAAAGTTGGTAGGTACTAGGTACGTACGTCCAACACATAGGTACTATATTGTAGTTTAAGATCTCCTCGGGCGAGTGAATCGCGACGATACTGCCTTCCTATCGTCGGTTATCCTCGACGACGCCGGTACGACGATTATTCTGCCACAGTGTAGCGTCGCGACTCGCAAAGGAACGCCCCGCGCCTGCGACTATTTGCCACGGAGGCGTAGTGAGCTATCGCCACGAGACACGACGAGCCAAGACGTTTTTGCTCGATAAAAGACACACGCGTACCGCTGCGAGACACTCGCTCGTGGAAACAAAAATGTCCTCTATTAGTTCGTTTATTCGTTAGTTTTCAAAAGTGTGTGCGAAAGCTCATCGACTCTAGTCATCACCGTAATTAAGTTTATAAGCCGAAAGTAATCTTTTTCTGCAGACCCATTGCCGCTGCTATAGCAAGACTGCACAAAAATATTAACAGTACCAATGAACTAAAATTTTCAGCGCAATAAACGAATAAAAATATTGGGCAGTAATTTTGTAGCGTATGTCCATTGTCCGGTTCGTAACCAGGCTGGCAGTAAGCCAAGCTGTTTCTCTGCAAGGCATAGTAGCATCTGGACACACATAGCTATACGCCAATGTCGGGCCTGACATTAGAAATGAATGACTATGTGCGTAAGTACATAGTAATATTTGGACACGCGGTAATAATGCTATTTATTATATTTGTATACCACCGCGTTACTTTACTAGAATAGTCGCGTGATATGTCGTGACTTTACCATTTGACGTGAAATGTGGTCCGTTGATTTTGCCATACAATATCTACAACACTACAGCAAGAGCTTAGAGTCTGCCATCTATTCTATTATTCCATGATTAATGTTGTTTTTGTAATACGAACCTGGCAGCTAAGCGAATATACCGTACACTGTACAGGGAACAAATTAAAGGTTCATTTGTTATTTGTGCCTCAGCCTCAGTGTATACATTTATGATATTTTATGAAGTCTTCTTTGCAACAAGGATATAGAAGTAGTGTGTATGTTTAATTGTTTACTCCTAAAATAACTATTAGGCCAGCAAGTGATCACTTCTGTTATATTCAGAAAATATCTTTTAATTTTTAGAAAAACCGTAACAATCTACTGAAGTGGGTACCGTACTTAGTTTGTATTATTCTTTCAAAACATCTGGAGTACCTATAATGAAAATGAAACTATTTATGTTTATGAACTCATGTAAAAGATTTTGAAAGATTTGCATAATCGTTTCAGATTTTTTAAACAGTTTCAACAAGTAAACAGATTGAAATCTTTACTTTAAAAGTTAAAAACTGATCAGAATTCAAGATTGGAACTTGTGGATTGAATTCATTAATATTTTGCATAATTTTGAATGATAAAAACTGACTTTTTAAATATCGTTCGGCGTCAACACTTAAGCCGCGTCTCCTGCGCCCTGTTTTCGTGTTCGACCAACATCGAACAGTGAACAGTGAACGATAAAGGGGCGTGGTCTACGTGTTTTGACGAATAAAAACACTCAAAACACGTAGACCACGCCCTTTTATCGTTCACTGTTCACTATTCGATGTTCGTCGAACACAAAAACAGGGCGCAGGAGACGCGTCTTTACTGACACAGCTGAGAAATCGAACATCGTTCACGAACGATTTTGACTTAGAAAATAGGTTCAGAACTTCAGGATATAATTACTTAGTTTAGTTTATGATGGTACTGACGCTTTTTGATCAAAAGTTCTTAATAAATAAAGATTAAACCAAAATTAAAAGATACCTACTTACTTACGGAAAATAATTTGCTCTTAAATTACAAAAACTTAAATTACCTACCTACCTAATTCTACTTACTGGCCTAGTGTTTTTCTTTTGTCGAAACAAATGATCGTCGAGCCTTAATTAGACTTGGTAGCGGCTGAAGTAATTATCTCAGTAACACAATATTAGATAGATATTATTATTTTCTTGACCTTAAAAAAATCATTTATAATAATAATAAACTATCATGTAGACTTACGAGAAAAACGATTTAGACAATCTAATGTTACTAGATGATAGTAGCGAGAATCCACACTGACTGGATTTATTTCGACTATCTATGTAGTACTTGAACCTAGAGAATGGACCGTTTCTCCCTAAATGGGTTTTTCTTCGAACCCATTTTTACTCAAGATTAAACTACCCGAAATATCCCTAGTTCATGAAATTGGGCAATAACTTTAGGGTATGATAGAGTCTTAGGCGTGGCACGAATTGATATGACTGTGTTACTGCGTAAACATAGATAATACTTTAAAGATAAATAGAATAATCAGATAATCCTTTTCACTCATTACTTATACTTGCGCAGCATTTCAATAAAACAGAAATTCTTATTCACTCACTGACTGACTCATCAACGCTCAGGCCAAACCTTTGGACCTAGAACGCTGTAATTTTGCACAGAGGTTTCTTTTGCCATGTAGACAAGGAATAAGGGTTTTTTTCTCACAGGATTCTAAGCGGACGGAGTCACGGGCAAAAGCTAGTACTCAAACAACTGAAGTAACAATAACAATGGCATCAATAAATACCTCTTAACAATTACGTCATTATATTACTTGTTTCTTATAGTTTGGATTTTGTAAAACAGCTCTGATAGATATTTTTTACTTGACGAGTTATTATAAATATTTCCTATTGAAGGTATTGCTCAGAACAGTTCTAAAGTCAGAATTGTGAAGCTCCCTAAACACACACACATTTGAGGTAAACTGGAAAGGGTTTTGGTATATTTGTATAAAAGGTACGCACGAAAAACAAAAAGGACTCGATTTTTTTATGACTGCCAGTAAATTATATTATTTTATGAACAAATACAGCTCTATTAGATGTTATAATTTGTAGATTTAAAGGATTTTTTGTTAACAGATTTTAAAACCGACTATGTGTTTAATTTTGTAAGGTTCTAAGACAATATTTTGTTAACGTACCTACAGCATTGAAATACACACATCAAAAGTGTCTAGGGATCAAGCATTTTTATGCGGATTTCTTGAGATTGAGATGTGGCTTTGTAATAAATTTATGATTTTATAAATTTATATGGATCCTTTTTGGTGCATTTCATAATTTGAATCAGGAACTCTCAATCAAATTCGAGTAAAAGATGAAAATAAGCTGTCAATATTTTCCCTATAAAAACATACAACGCATTGAAGACATTATTAGTGCTACTGTTTCCCTACTACTGATTAAAACCAACGTTATTATGGAGCGGCGACGTCATTTAAGCAGGGAAGAAATGCTCAGAGCCGTGGGAATGATAGAAGCTGATTCCCGGCAACGTACTGTAGCTTTAGCTCTGAATACAAGTCAGAGTGTTATCAGTCGACTTTGGACACGTTACCGAAGCACTGGTACCGTGGCTGAGCGCCATGGAGGACGGTATCGCTGCACCACACGGAGACAAGACCGATACATTCAAATCTTAACTCGAAGAGCTCCAACAATAACCGCCATGATGTTAGCCGTGAGGCTTCATCACTCTTCAGGGAACTTAATTAGCGACCAAACAGTCAGAAACCGCTTGCATGAAGTGAACCTTCATTCCCGAAGACCGCTACGGGTACCACCTATAGCAATGCACAATCGTAGGATTCGATATCAATGGGCTCTTGAACACAGAAATTGGGCAGAAGAACAATGGCGTTTCGTGTGCTTTTCTGATGAGTCTCGTTTTGGTATGAGACCGGATACAAGACGTATACGACACTGGAGAACCCCTGGACGCCAACAGCGATTAAAATCCTGCCAGGAAGTCCATCCTTATAGTGGTGGAACCATCATGGTATGGGCGGGTATTTGGATCGGCGGAAGAACTGAGTTGATTTGGATCAGAGGCAACCTCAACGCTCAAATTTATGCTGAGACGATTGTATCAGACGTCATCGTTCCTCTACAAGTGCAAATCGGTCCCTTATTTCAGTTAATGCATGATAATGCACGACCGCACACCGCAAGAGTTGTAAGACAGACTCTCGCCGCAGCTAACATCAATGTCCTGCCCTGGCCTGCTCAGTCGCCAGACTTGAACCCGATTGAGCATGCATGGGATATGCTACAGAGAAGAGCTCTGCCGAATATGGAGGGTATCCAGTCGCAAGAAGACCTTTTTTTGTTGTTGCAACGAACATGGGCGGCCATTCCACAGCGTGATTTGGATGAACTCATTTTGAGTATGCCAAACCGATGTTCTTGTGTTGTTAGTGTTCGCGGTAGAAACACGGATTATTAATTGTTTAAGTTACCCAATAAAATTTTAAAGAAAACTGTTATTTCAGTCTTTTTTTCGAACTTTAATGTTAGTGGTTCAAATGTCAAAAATCCCTTTATTAGGAAAATGGCAAATTTCTTTATTAATGCAAAGGTGACTTGGTTTATCGTTACTGTGACAAACGAAAACACTTTATTTGATGAATCCTTAAAGAAAATTTTAATTAATATCAATCAGGAGAAAAGTTATTGCAAAAATATATGTTGATCCCTAGATACTTTTGATGTGTGTAGGTGTAATATTGTATTAGCTACAGAGTAAATTAACGGCAGGTGGCGGCCAAGTCATAGTTAATCCGGAATTTGTAGGAATAAGTAACGCTAACTGGCTCCGATCCAACGCGGGGAATATTGGGTAACTGGTCGGAATATTGGGACCGCTTCATCACTATAGGTTGTGTATACCTACCTACGTACTTTAACATATAACTGAATTAAGTTCTAACTTGAATTGTGGCTGCTGCTAAGAACATTATTTCATGGTTTTACGCATGAATCAAGGGTCCTGCTCTTAGCACTGAATGAATAAGAAAATCGTTATCGGGAGATTTATCTACCTATTAGTTAATGGCTATATTCATAGCAATGTTATTGAAGTATCAACTATTCATTTAAGTAATATTAGACAACATTTTATTCGCGATTTCATCCGCATGACCCACATGAATTGTCCATTCTTTCGGGATAAGAAGTAGCCTATAACCAGTGATGGGAAATTCCCGAGAATATTCTCCAAGAGAGAAGTTTGCTGTTAAGTTCTCGGGAATGTTCTTTTGGAAGAGAATTTACGAGAATTTAAAAATTGGACGACTCTATTGTATCGATCTATTTTGAAAGTAATAGTTTTGAGTGCATCTTAACATTTTACGAAGTTAACGTCAAATTAATCTACTCCACAACTTTTTAGCAAAATTGTTAAGAACATTTTTAGTAAATTCTCCTAGGCGAGAATATTCTCTAGAATATTTCCGAGAAACTTCATATGGTATTTATGTTTCATTAAGATTTTTTTATTAAAATAAACGTAATGGTTTAGAAATAATCATCATTATGGTGAATCCGTCAAGGTTGAGCGCGAAATTCAAAATATCTTAGGTTTTCGCAAATTGCAGCGCTGTTTTACGTTGTATGTTGATCGACAATAATGATAATGTTACGGGCACTTTGATTAATCGGGCCGTATTAATAAGGACCGGGCCGTATTAATAAGGACCGGTCATTATTAATAATGACCAAGAGTGTCGGTCAAAGTGATAAATGTATTATTTTGACCGGCCATTATTAATAATGCCAGAGAGCCCATGGTCCGTTTAAAAAATCAAGGTTTGAGATAGCTTGAATTTATCACTTAGGTCGGGCAATATGAATACTTCCCTACTTCTAGCCCAATTATAAGTCCAAGAGCGAGCGAAGCGAGCTCGGGAACTTACGGCACCCCGACACGGACAGGTTAAGTTACTTTTAACCATGCAGACAGGAATAAGAGCCCCGCTTTGAAGCGGGGCTACGTCGACCATTGCCCTTCCCCCAGCTCCCCTTACCCCCTTTACTCCATTATCAGCTTGTCGCGGAATGGCTCATTCCCTCTGTCTTCTCAGGACACGGCTAGCAGTTCGAGGGAGTCTCCAGTCACAATTTTGATAAAATGAAACACTGGATGGTTTGGAGAGGTATGGTTCACATCCGTTACCACTGATATAAACAGTAACTGCTATATAAGACGTTTTAATAAAAATAACGTTGCACACTTGTTATAGAAAAGTAATTAAGTATAATTTGTAGGTAATAAAAACAGAACAGCGGTTCAGCGGTCACGACCGATGTCTTTGGAGACCAGACAAGGAGTGGCAAAAACAATGAAATAAATGCATAAAAATATAAGACGTTCTAATTTTGAAATTTAAAGTTTCAATCTGAAAGGATGGAGTGGATGAAGTGGCCAGTAATGGAAGATTGCTAGCACTAAATGATGAAAGAAGGATGACTCCGTCACAAGCTTACTTCATTATCCCCTTAGCCACTTAGCCCTACCAGGCCCACAGCCCCCTTAGACCACCTAGACTCCCAGACCCCCTAGACTACTTAGACCACCTAGACCATCTAGACCCGTAGACCTAGACCGCTTAGACACCTATACCCCCTAGACCCTTACACAAAAACATTACAGTTTATCTGTTTTATTATTTTGCCCAAGACATGGCGGTCATTATTAATAGTGACCGGATTTATCAAATTGCCCGTAACAATAATAAAGTTACTAAATAATAATCATAAAAATCATCAATGTAGCCCTCGAAATAATATTTAAGGAAAATCGTAATGATTTCACGAAATTATCGTAAAATTTCCTCAAATATAATATCGAAGAAAAAATTTAATTTTTACTGTGAAACCTGATTAACCATTATTATTGAGTAAATAATAAAATAACAACGTATTATGTTGACTTTAGACCTTGAAAACAAGATAATATGTCGCAGAGGGCCTCCCTCCTCCGTCCTCTCTGCCTCGGCTAGCGATCGGAGGGAGCCTCCACAGACACAAATGTAGAATAAAACACTGCAGGATGGTTGGAGAGGTATATTGCGAGACGTAAGGTTGTATTTTTGCACTTTATAACGTTACACAGAGTTATAAAAATAACTGTTACCAAAAGAGACTATTTGCTTATAGCTTTGCACACTTGATAAATAGGTAGTAGGTAATAAATAATAACAGTACAGCGGTTCAGCGGTCACAAGTGATGTCGTTGGAGACCAGACAAAGAATGACGAAACAATGCAAAAAAATATGAGATGTTCTAATTTTGAAATTTAAAATTAAAATCTAAACCGAATTTAGAAGAATGGGATGAATGAAGTGGCCAGCAATTGAAGATTGCCAGCACTAAATGATGAAAGAAGGATGACTCCGTCACAAATATACTGTATTAAAATGAATTTTACTTCCAATTTTAAATTCTCTTAAATTCTCGGAGTTCGGAGAATATTCTCCGTCGAAGAGAATATTGCAGAATGGTCTCGGTCGGAGAACATTCTCCGTGAGAGAATATTCTCTCGACCCATCACTACCTATAACACAAAGGGATAATGTAGCTCCTTATTAGTGAGTCATAATTTTCAGAATCGGATCAGTAGATTCAGAGATTATCTCGTACATATACACTTACAAACTTTACCTCTTTGTAATATTAGATAGACAAAAACTTGTTTTGCACGCCTAAGACCACTTTCCGCCTTGGTTTTTAGAAATCAAGATGGTGGCGGAAAGTCCTCTCCAAGAGAAGGTCGCGGCTGATCTTCACATGTTTTACGTAACAATCCTTTAAAATTAAAGTATCTGGGCGACCGAGCCTTGCTCGGCGATGACACCTATCTAGATAAACTTGGAAAGTAAAACATTAATTAAATACAAAATGACATCCATCTCGTTAGAGCAGGTTTCCAATTCTATCTATGTATGTAAATAGATATACAAGAATTGTTCGTTTAAAGTAGGTAATAATATTGTTTCTATGTAGATAAATCGAGAAAATTATTTTAATATTACGTAAATTACATGTTTCGAATTTATGAAAACATTATCATATTACACATTCCTAATAAAATTAATGGAGTTTAGTTTTCTTTAATTCAAAACGCTCTAAATAATAATAATGACCTATTCATTTCATAAACACTCCTCTTTGATATAAAGCTGAAGCACGCGATGCGTATATAAACGTAATCAAAATCATTCAATAAAATGCAATTAAAGCTGATAAGTGCGTTCGACCTAATTGGATTAGATTTCGAATTCAATTAAGTATATTATCTTGGGACTGTTAGTTCCATTACCAGTTTTAGATGGTATTTTGATATAGAAATATATATGTTTTACGTTCCGTACGTGTTTTTCCCACTATTCGTGTTCCTAATGGTAGCCCAGTGGTATCAGCCTTTTCTTACAAGTCATTGAACAGGGGTTCACTTCAAACCCAGGCAGGTGCACAAAACGTCGTGAGGAAATGTGCATGTCGAACAAAAATTTCGAAGACGTGTGACGTCCACCAACCCGCACTGGGTCCCCGAGATGGGCTAAGTACCAATAACTCCATTATTAACATAAAAATAACATAGAACCAATTAGTTTCCGGGAGTTAAAAATCTTTATTCAATAAGATGATAAAATCGGCGAGATGATTTAAACGTTCTCAGTACCGTTGTTTGCGAGAAAACTTAGCAGACGCATTGTCTGTTCGTTACATTTAGAATACAGAAGAAATTGTGAGTGTTCTTGAGTAGAAGCTGCCTGCTAAGTGCTTAGGTAGGTCTGGTTACGTAGGTCTAGGAAAAATCACTAACCTAAATTATTTATTTATTTATCAACCAATGTGGCGAACTAATTTCTTACTTACCATCTATTGTAATATACCTACCTACATTGACAAATGAACGATATTTGATTTGATTTGATTTGACTATCATTATAGGACAAACTTAATGTGCTAGTATAGTCCTTAGTCCTTACTTGAATGCATAACATAACGTGTTTACCCCCTTACTTATAAAAAACTCGTTACTTTTAAACACTGATTAAATATACAACTACCCTTGTCATTTCTATGCCAATGAATAGACATGGCAATCGACTTAAGAGCTGTTTAAGTTAAATATCTTTTAATCATCGTTTATAAGTAAGGGGTTAAATGTTTTTTTGTGAATTTATTTATTTTCATTATATTAATTGTATCAATTTCTTAGACCCCTTCTCGTTTTTAGGGTTCCGTACCTCAAAAGGAAAAACGGAACCCTTATAGGATCACTTTGTTGTCCGCCGTCAGTCACCGGACCATAAGTGCAGCCATCTGCCCATAGATGGCGCCATTGGAAGTATGCAGTAGCGCCATCTATGATCATATTTCGGAACCCTTAGGGCGCGAGGCATAGGTACTCGCACTTGTCCGGTTTTTTTGTTTTACTTAGAACTCGTTGGTTATTATATCAATAAGTTTTATGTTGAAAAGTATTTTTCAAAACAAGCTTTTATAATGACCACTTCCTAACTCTATCATGAGACCTGATGATAGAGTTCTATCATGAGACCTTGGACATTATTTAGGTCGATAGTACTTCAAGACTAGGTAATCCAACCAGCCCAAACACGACGGAGTTATGTTAAGAAGTTGAGGAGTTCCTATAGCCACCTCCTGACTCCATCATGAGACCACTCACATAGCTCAATCGGTGGGGGGGAACTGTTCTAAAATTCTGTTGCAAGATTTGCCCCCCCACTAAAAGAACAAGTTAAATAAAGCGTGTAAAAATCAGGCTACAGTATTTTCATTTGCCTTTTTAACATGCTACTGAAAACGGTCAGTCAATTTAGAGGCCAAAGTTTATAAGTGGACCTTTGTAAGCTGATGAACTATTTGTTATAATGGAAAATATTGCCAGACTACACAGTATGTTTCTAACCCCTGTAAAAATATACCTTAGACACCAGACGTTTCTACAAACCGGTTTTTAGTATCCTTTTATCCCTTTTTTGTTGCTTAGTATTTTTAAATAAATAAACGCAATAACTAATAGTCGGCAGTGGTTCGCTTGCTCCATGTCTGGCGCTTGGCCAGACATAATGGGCCGACTTGGCTGTTTGGCCGCGATTATTTCAACTAGATAAATTTTACGCTCCTTAAACGTAAGGACGTGCAAAGTGGACGGCTTGTTGGGATTGTCTTGAGATGTTTGCTACGTAGGAGGTACTTAGCTGTATGAATTACCAACGTGGGTATTAAATTAACACAGCTGTAAAATTTGTTCAGCAAAAGTTGTGCTTTTATGTAAGAACGCAGTCTATGTGATGTAGGAAAGTTCTTCATTTGTAAAGATGATTTCCAAGAGATCCACAAAACATAATCTTCATGAAAACATTTTTTATGAAAAAACAAAATACCCGATTGCCTAATATTTATATTTATACCTTATGTCGTTTTTACAATGGAAACGAATCCAAAGACATCTCATATGTTGTAATCCATCAAGCCTGAGACTACAGAGCGTGCCAAGGAAAAAGACATGCATACAAACATACATACTCTCGAAAACATTACCCTCCTTTTGGGACAGTCAGGTATCAATGATTCTGTCACCTTTCATTTAACATAACACCTTATCTTCTCGCTTTCAGTGAATATCTGTAACCGCTATCAGTGCTGACCTTTCGATTATATTATCGTTTCACAAAATTCAGATTAGGATCACGCGCCTCCACTTCGGTAACAGAACATTCGGTGTCCTTAATACCGTTGGTAAATGTCGGCTGGCTGTTCGCCAAACACCCCGATAATTTACCATCGATGTGCTGCATGCAAATTTCAAGTCTAATCCTTATTTTTCATTTATAAGCCGACCCATTCTCTCTTTGTCGAGGATGTAAATAGACCTTGGTTTGTGTGGTTTGCTTTTTATCACTAATATGATTGAGGACTTTTTATCACTAATATGAGTGGACATTCATCGGGCTTTTATGAGGTTATTACTGGTTGAATATTTGCCTACTGATGAAGGAATTTATCGACTAAATCTTGAGAGGTGATTCGGAATTTATATGGTATCACTGAAAATATCATCACATAATAGCATGAATCTGACGTAGAGAGATTAACTACCTACATTTTTGCGCTGCATCGAAAGTATAACTTACTAGTCTTCCCCCTGGTTTTACCCCTGTTGCTTGGCTTCTAAGGGTTGTAGTGTAATGTTAAATAGCCTATACTATTCCTCATAAATCTGGCTATCGTATACAACAATATTTTTCCGAATCCGACAGGTAGTTTCAGAGATTAGCGCGTTCAAACAAACAAACTCTTCAGCTTTATAATATTAGTATAGATTGCGTAGCAATAAGTGTAATAACTTAATGTGCATACTTTAAACGAAACATATGTTTATACAGCCAAAATTAGCACGCTTTGACTGAGCTCTAACATTACGACTAATTCACACGGGGTCCCTTCGTCCCTAAAACTGTCATGACGTAATACACTTCGCTTCCACAGTATCCGTGGAAGCGCAATTTCATTAGTCGCAAAGAGCTCCATCGCGAAGCGACAACCGTGAAGTTGTCATTCATTAGTGTGAAGTTATGTGACCCAGGCTCCGTGACAGACTGTCTACATCGAATCGAGTTATCCTTTGAGATCAGCACGATATAATTCGAATAGGGTACCTACCACCCTCCGACATTTCATTATTTATACTGTGTATTAAGTATACTAACGATTATACTAGCTATTAACTTATTATGTAAATTACATCTGATGGATTGTGGAAGAAAGCTCTATGTGTGTATTAATCATCATTAGCGGATGCTACAGATCGACCTCTTCGCAGACGGGTATTAATAAACTTTCTTGGTGTGTTGCCATAATCGACATAATAGATTCTGGTCGAATTATCGCATAATTTGGTTAAGTAAACATGTGGTTTGGGAATATGACGATCAAATATTTCACTACCACACTTATCTATTTAATAGGTACCTACTACTTAATGAGGGTTATAAAAATGAGTGTCTTTTGTAGAATTATGTAAGTTGTATTAAAATGCAGGCAAGCATGGCGCTACTCCGGTCTGAACTCACACGTACGGTCTGAGGTATACATACCTACGTACGACAATATTAATAGTTTTAAGGAGCGCTGTCATTGCGGCGTGGTGGCAAATTAGTTTGCAAAGTCTTCATTCATTAGTACGAAGTTGTGTGGTTTAACTTTGACGGGAGTGTTCTGTATGAGTCGAGTTGTACAAATTGTAATGTATTACGGGTTTAGACGTCGGAGAGTGAAAGCTGTGACGTGGCGTTCTGTAATTGTTTGTAGTTACGTTATTACGCTTCACTTTACCCGACACGTTTGTTAGTTAAACGACTTCATTTAGACCATTAGATTTTCCATAATGTAATAAGGAATAATGGTTGTACGTGACCGAAGTTTCATGAATTTATTATGCGTTCCGTACAATTGGTGTTTATGCGAATTCCGTCACGACTTTATGACGTCCCCCCTCGTTGTTTCGTGAGCAAAAAAAACTCTATTTAGGTATTATAACATTAGACAATGTGTTTGTTTCCAGCATACATAACCTTATCTGTCATAAAAATGTACCCAAACTCTCCTTGAAGAAACGGTTAAAAATATTCGCTCCTTAGTAGGCCGCGCTTGGTGAATAAAGTTATGATAAGTTTTTGTTGGTGAATAAACGAAATTACTAACGTTAGTTACTGTAAATATAAATATTATGTATAGGCGTATATATGTATCCTAATATCTTATAGGATAGACACTTCATAATATAATAATCAGCTAATGGGCTTTTATTACTCATTCGTGAACCACAAAGGTACATTGGATCATACCTACAAATGTCACAATAATTTCCTTATCATTTATTATCTGCTTCAATAATAAACCATCAATACATATAAAAAGAAAAGACTGGCTCATCAATGCCAAGCTCAAATCATTGGACGTAGAAAAGGCTTTTCCAAATTCTCACGGGATACTAAAGTCCACGCGGAAAAAGTCACGGGTACAAGCTAGTGTATGTACCTATACTATAATAAACATGACCTTACATTGTAATTTGAAAGCTGAAAAGGTCACACAGTGAATAATTTTCATGAAAGGTAAAAAAGAAGGGAGGTCGACATTACACTAAAATAAACTCCATTAAGTTTGTCATTCAATTGTCTATCATTTTTAAGGTACATAGTAGATAATCTAAAACAAAAAATGCTTCGTATAATATTGCGTTTGTATTGTATCAGACCCAATCAATAATTTTATATTAAACAATACGGTATCTTAATATTTTTAGGCAAGGTAAAATCTATCCCCAAAAACGGGTGCAAATTACGTAGAACATACTTTAAATTAACACAAATTGATGAATTTTTTTCAAGGTTTCAATGAAACAAGGAACTATCCTTTTAATTTATCTGAAGTTCAATAAAAGTACGGCAGGAACCCGCACTCCCTAATGTCGTCTATTTGTATCGAAATCTAATAAATTGAGCGTGAACATAATTATTATAATGGAAGCGTTTGAAAACGACTGGTTCATGAGCGGTAACTGATGTAGGAGGATTACATACAAGGGGGAGAGGGGTCAAGGGACGGGGGTAATGGGTGCAGTTGCCCCCCCCACTTAAGGCCTAAGCAGTTTATTTTGACGAATTTGAAGTGTTATAAGTATACACACAAAAATTGCCCCCCTTCCCTGAACGTAATCGTGTATCCGCGCCTGTCCAGTGACCTACATGTAGTTTACAGAGATTGTTTAACTATTGTATCTGCTTCGAGGACAGTAAACGTGTAAATATTTTGAAGAACATCAGCATTTCAAAAACCAATGATTTTATTTGTGCTAAATGTTTTTTAGGGCTTTAAATTAGCATTGATACAAGAAAACTAAAACTCGATTATTTTTGTCGATATCAATTTGCCAATCTAGCTGTAACGTAAAACACTGTGCGTGGTAACTGGTTATTGTAAGCCTCTTCAGGTGCTGTTTTTCTTCATTTGTTTCTTTCTACCCAGTGTATAATATGAGATATTCCATCTAGCACACCATTCAGACCGCACCAATTCGAACCGCATAAATACTATTCCACATAGCGCACTACATTGGTGCGCAAACAATAAAAAATAAAAATATTTAATTTTTATTCCACCTAGCGCATCAAAAGTAATAATTAAGTGTATATAGAGAGGGTTATTAACTAATAAAAAAAGGTCGATAGAAAGGAGTAAAATGTATGGAACCCGGGATGGTATCAATAGAATTTGACAACTACGCAAAAACTATTGTGATAAACCATGCTTCCAAAAATAAATAAACACCGAGCTTGTGAGGTTTTGTGCCACTCATAAAAGTCAACGGTGGGAAATGGATATAATGAAACGAGGGTAGTTCTAAGTACTGCGGCTCACGTAATACTGTTGAAACTGGTAATTCATAGAATTACTGCTCAATGTGGTTTTAAGCGGAATTACCACTTCTGTATTATCTCAACGCGATAAGCTCGGATTGGCAGCTGCTAATCCGATAACATGTTGACGTAGCCAAGCTACATTACATATTTTATTACAGCAAAAACATCTCTGTTTTGAGGGCTCATTAATTTAATAGACTGATACGGTTTTACCCTGTCAGTCAGCAAAGGGCAATCAATTTCCTTTAAAAAGTTTAGATTTTAAAGGTAACCCTGAAGGTGTTAACCATACTTTGGGACTCAAAGGTTCACTTAAACAAAAGTTTTAGCGTTAAGGTTGTAATGGGTTAGAAGAATAAAGGGCTATATTACCATCACATTTAAGAGCATAATGCAATGCACTGCCATGTAAAAAACCGGCCAAGTGCGAGTCGTACTCGCGCACCGAGGGTTCCGTATCATTTTTGGACGTATAAAGTGAAAAATCCGGACCGCATAACTAAGTTTGTTTGTGAAGGAATTTTGATGATTTTGAAAAAACTGTACTAGTTAGAAACATCGTTTTATTTTTGGTGCCATATTTGGGTTAATTCCTATCAACTCTAATTATTTCAGATTTTTCGCCCCGCAAACTTCGGAGATAAGGGGGGGGGAATGGTATTTTTTTTGGACATTTTTCATCATATGTCGAAAACTGTGAGACATAAAATAAAATAAAAATATATTCTGAAATGTGCAGATTAAGCCCTTTCATTTGATATGTCACTTGACCTAGTAACCCCACTTTAAAATTTCGGACCCCCACTCCGGCCCCTTTTGCAATGAAAATAAAAATATTTTTTGACTTTTTTCATTTGCAATAAAGTTGTACAAGCATTTTTTATAACTGTTCCAAATTTCAAGTCGATAGCATCATTAGTTGCTGAAATAAGCAGGTGTGACAGACAGACAGACAGACAGACAGACGAAGTCGCACCATAAGGGTTCCTTTTTTAACATTTTGGTACGGAACCCTAAAAAGAGTGGTGGAAACGGCTTATTAATATCATTGGGTGTAAAGCAATCCTCGTATTCCGACTACATCGTAACGTGCTAACTTTGAAATTGCATTAATAACGTAATTTGTGTTTTGACATTTTAGTTTAAGCAAAATATTAGGATAACACAAAATAAGTACATTTCTAAGTAAAAGTAAATATAGACGCGTTACTCGTTGCCTATCATGGTCTAGTAGCCTCACTCCTAAGATACGGAATTATTTTTTGGGGTAATTCCCCGGATAAGGGATTACTATTCAAGGCACAAAAAAGGTGCATTAGAGCCATGTGTGGTCTGAAAACCGATGACAGCTGTGCTCCGTAGTCATTAAAAATACTTACGCTACCGGCGTTATATATATTAGAAATTAGTATCTTCGTCAAAACAAATACCAACCTTTTTGAAAAAATGTCAATGGTGCGAAATGTTCCAACTCGTAGTCAGTACAAAAATTCATTGAGTAATTATAAATGTAAAACTGCATTAGTAAAAAAAAGTGTCCTGGGTATGGCTCCATACATCTATACTTATAATAAGAATGTAAATTCCACGTGTCTGTACATTGCATATATTTGCATAAAAATAATATGGGGGGCTAAGAATAAGTATTAAAGTAAATTTCTATCATTTTTAGAATTAATGTCTGTCTGTTTGTCTGTCTGTTTGTCTGTCGGTTTGTCTGTCGGTTTGTCTGTGTGTTTGAACACGCATCAAATCAATACTACTGAATTGATTATGAGGAAGTAGAAAAAAATGTATAGGCAGTATCTTGAGGTAACATTTAGTCTTTATTTCATTAAAATCGGTCCATTCTATCAAAAGTTATTACAAAAAATCTACCAGTCAGGAGTAACTTTGCTAACATGTATTATGCCGGGTCCACATATGTATTTGTTCAATCCAATCACCGTATCTGTATCGCCGAGGCGTATCATGTGAGTGGTGATACGTAATCATTGCAGTTAATTGGTAATAGGTTAGTGATATGTTAATTGCGTGGTGGTGATTGGTGATAGATGATATCAGATATGTGTGTCGTTACGATTGGTGAAACATTAGGGGTAAGATTGGTACTGATCGATTCTGTGTGCTGCATGGTGTTTGGTGTGGTGTGGTGGCATAATATTGTTATTGTTTGTCGATTTTTATGCGGATGATGAAGTAGCATAGGTACCTATTACCTACATATCATTGTTCTTTAATGAAATAACGACCTCATGTTATATTTTCCGACTTCCACGCGGACGGAGTCGCGGGCACAGCTAGTTTATAATAAAATTCCAGACGACATAAAATAATTTAATTTTACACAATTTAAGAAAAAAATGAAATTGTTCCTAATTGATAAATGTTATTACACTATTGACGAATACTTAAATGACGAATTAATTTAGAATTTATTTCAATTTTATTATTAATATTGACATTACATAATTTTGACATTTAAGTCGACATAGTTTTTTTTTTTTTCTTTTTTGACATTTTAATAATTCCTCATTTAGGTCTGACATAACTAGAGTAGTAATAAATAATTTCAATTAATTTTCTTACACCGTATACCTATTATGCATGATTTTCAAATATTTTGACGATTTGTAATCCTCAGCTAAAGCACACCATATTTGTACGCCCCCTGGCATAGCATAGCGCTCTGTTCACCAAACATAACATCTGTATTTCTTTACCTATGTTAACAAATAAATAAATAAAAAAAAAAAAAAAATAATTGTAATCGTTAAAAAAAGTTTATTTATAATCACGTGGATAACTCCTGAAACCCGAAAGGGTAACTGAACCGCTATAATTATGTAAATTCCTTCTACCTGTATAAATATGTATTAATAATAATTTGTTAACAATTACATTATCAAACTCTAATTTTCCAGTAGGTAATCGTTTCCTTTTTAAACACAATATCTAATAACATGTAACTAGGTATTTAAAACGTGTTTAACAAATTCTACAAGTAGGACACTGTAATCAATTTCTACTCTGGTCACCCAAGCGATAGAAATTAACGACGAAATTATTACAAATGTAGGCGCAGCTGCTCATATCGTAAACAGAATAATCCACAACGGAAAACGGAAATTTACAGGTCAACGAATTTCTAATTATGTAGCGAACACCGATGTTTCCTGAATAACAAGCTTGGGTATAGCGGATTTGTACGTAGTTCTCATTATGTATAAAACGGATATGTAGGTAATGTCTAAATATGTACCTATTAGTTAAAAATGTGAATTATTAATGAAAAGTAAATATATCACTGCTTTTTAGCAAAAACAGTCTATAATATGTTCCAAAGCCTGCTTTAGAACAATTATTACTCTAATCGTTCTAGACCGGTACCTAATATAATTAAACAATAAGTTTTAAAATTTTAGTTTTAAAATGCAAGCGAAGTATTTAAAAATTCATTTCATAGAAATGTAGAGATTTAATACAGTTAAGCTGAAACTAAGTGTTAACGAATATTTACCTTAACTCATCCATCCTTCCTGCGTTGAGTAAATGCCTTTGAGGTTTGACTTTAAACGCTGACTATTAGCATCAGTCCGGATACCAAACTTTACACATTGAGCTAGCAATGGACGGATTCCGTTGCGCCGTATGATCGGTCATCCATCGAACGGGATGTATTAACTACAGCTCAACCGTACTACCCAATCCAGCCATTTAAGCCATACGCTAAACGTAACCCTCTCTAACTGCCGATCAATCACGTTTTACGTCTATTTACATGTGACTACACGTGAATAAATATTTGGTGGTACGGAAACGCTATTTATTAACCCTTGAATTCCCCGCCAACGCGGTCGAAGTTTTCCTTTTGCTGAGGCCTCGGATGTTGACTAACTAATCGGGCACCTTGCCTCAACACCACTTTGTGATGTCGGCTTTACTAACTATTTTAGCGCAGCCGCGTTGGCTCGCTACTGAACTGGCGCAAACTGTTTTTAGTTGAGCCTATATATTATACTGTATTAGATGTAGGCAAGGCGTAGTTTTAAAAACAAGATGGACCCTGCTCATTTTTCTGCGTAAGTGTAAATGTCTCGGGTCGAATTATGCGGCTCACGCGCGGCTTGTGCTTCGGGTCACGTCTCATAAAGGGGTGAGGCAACGAATTCGCTAAATTCCTGTAATGGCCGTCATCAGAACGTCAGCTAGCCGCGCCTTCACCGGCTGATCTATTTATTATCATTCATCTTTGTATATCACAAGAAACCTACAGCTTACAAGAAACTCTGACCATATTTAGATACTTCAATCTATATAATTCATCTTAGTAGGTCGAATTATAATTCAATAAGTTATTGCGAATGACGTGTTTGCGTTTGTGACTTCTGAGACAGTCATAATAATGGCTACGATAACAATAAACGAATAAGTCTATGTCTATGTAAGTACATAACTCCCGACCTTTGTCATTTAGAATATCAAAATCAGGTGCTCGTAACTGTAAACGGCCACGAATAAATTGAATCGTTTTAAAATAATAGCGTAATTTCTTATGTACCAAATGGTACTTTATAAGAGTTACGTCTATATTATCTGAACTATTTTTAATTTGCGCCTTAATTTATCTCAGATATAATGAAGTATTAAAATAAACGAAGTACCTACGTATTATTAGTCTTTAATTCTATTTTCTTGCTTCATCAATAAATTAGTGAAATGTGATGTGATTATAACGTTAATAGAGCAGGCTGGGCCGACCAACTGATGGATCACCGCAGGCTCTCTACTCACGATCAATCATTCGCTCTTTTCCGAGGCTCGCAACTAAATTTGCTTTAGAGCTCGTCTGTAGGCAACCTATCAAATAATGATCAACCTAATCGTGATGCATAATCATGATCATGTTCTATTTTTATTTTTAAGATAGGTACTATTACGGTAATTTTAAGAATGATACAAATTTAATCATACGCTAATAGCACGAGATAAACACTGAGCAGTAAGGGAAAGAAAGAAATTGTGAAGGAATGTGAGCCGACAGAAAATTGGTAGCCAGAAACGAACCCCGCAATGCCATACCACCGCGGTTTGCTGCGTGCTACTTCATTGTATCAAGCTTTTATAATTTATATATTTTTGTTTTTCCAAAACATTTGATCAAAGAATGCTTTGTTTCAGAATCCCTGAGTTTTCTGAGATATTTGTTTCATGTTGGTCGTTCTTGTCCTTAATAATTTTCTTTGCATTTTTTCCTAAGAAGACTGGCTTCTATTTTTTAATTTAAGAAATAGGTAGCTATTTGAACGTCTCTTTATTATTGTAAGAATCCAAATAAGCGTTAATCGTTTGTACTTATTCATAATCGCGTTAATTATAAAGGATTAAGCGGTTTCTTAATCCTTTATAATTAATGCGATTATGAATAAGTAGAAATTAAATTTCCATTAAGTGCGATGAGTGATTTCTAATTAGGGAAATAAAAATATAATACGCGGCATCGTTAACTTGCAAAATTGAATTCAGTAGTAGTAATTAAGGTTAAATTTACAATACGATGATGGTAAGCATTAGGCTTGCTACTATTACTTTAGAATAACCTGATACAATATTGAATCATCTGTAACCAGTCGATTTACCGATTTACATTTAATAATTGGGACTATAGGTAAAGTTTACTTAGACTAAGCATTCTCATCTTCAGTCACCGATATGAAAAAAATACAGTCAGTTGTTATGTTTCTACTATTAAAAATAACAAGTGTGCACATAAAACAATTTGGCAAATAAAACAAAAAAAATAATAAGAAAAACCGAAAACAACTTCCAAAAACAAACAAAAAGCAAAACATAAAAATCGAGCATTTAAATCACTCTAAACGCCGTTATAGAACGCGCCATTGATTTTTATATAACTCATTGATTTCGTGTATAGCCAAGCGGGGTTATACATACCTACATACATGCAAATGTTCGCATGAGCACAGTTATAAATTTTACGATTTCTGGAACTCCGTGACGACGTTCGATCAGGGTAATGTTTATTTGAATAACATTCAAGTCCGTCGCCCTTTACGAGGGCAGGCCCTGTAATATATTTTCATTATGTACCATTTATTCGTGGGCTGCCGATATTCACTCTTTATATGCTTACCTTCAATGTTAACAACGTCTACCGACGAGCTGGTGAATGTACGGCTGTTTCATTATATTTACATAACGTTTTTCCAGCTCGCCTTTACATGTTTATATAGTTATATCTATGTTGTATGGGCAGTCTGCGGCGCTTTTAATATTTTATTTATTCAGCTTAGATCGTGGAAATGTAAAAATAAAAATAAACGCTTAGAAAATATAAGATTTTTGCTTTTCTGTGTTCCTTTACCGTTGGATACAAGTTAAAAATAAATGCTACTAAGTTCTTTGTAAGGTACTAAGTCTTTTCTTTAAACACGAAGCCCGATGAAAATGAGGCAGACAAAGTTTAAATGAATGCAACTTACTCTGGTACACAACATACTCAAAGCGAGCTGGCGATGTATACAAAATAAACATCACGGTAACATATTTATGTGAGTGTAAAAGCGTCTGAAATGGAAATTAAAGAGCCATTATACAGTTTTCAGTTGACTTGTCCCGAAATTCCTCAACACTTAAGACGTGGCCATGAGCTGGCTTATAGGCTGATTATGTAATCAGCTCATAATGTTCTCACTGCTGGTACTCGGGCTTCCATTGTGAAAGCAGAGGACAGCCTTAGTACTCCACGCGGGGTCAGTGCAGATAGGTAAACGTTACAACTACGTAATCGATTTTTTGGACTTGCCTGACTTGCCTAAGTCCTCACGGTGTTTATAGAGCAGTGCTGACATGAAACAAATTGCACGGCCTGGGTTCCAACCCATGGCCTTTAGCGTGCTCAACCATCACATTAGTAAAACTAGTACCTAGTCTTAATTTTCTTAGAAGATAGCAGTAGTTTTTTCTTATTTTATGGCTCAAGTGACTAAAGCTGCTTTCAGACTACGCTATACTATATAGCATTATAGCATAGAGCTCATAGCACAACAATATCGCGCACCATACATTGTTATTGACATGTTCACACTGTATTATACTATATATTATTGGCTTTGTATGGTGCGCGATATTGTTGTGCTATGAGCTATATATATATGCTATAATTATACTATATGCTACATTATATTATAGCGTAGTCTAAAAGCAGCTTAACAGTTCCTTCCTTTGTATTCAGTATCTTAGTAATTCAGTTAACACTATATGCTATTTGATGCTATGCACATGAACCACTTATGCATGAATGATTGCGGTGAAGTCACGAGGGTCAAGTGGTTAATTAACACTCCAGTACTGCGACTTAGATGTCTAGGTACATGCACATCGAGTCTCAGATGTATTTGGATGTCTAATAATCAGTTGGTAGTTGCTCTTCAATATTAATTAGGTAGCTCGGTGGGGTCCCGTTTTGATCTATTAATTTAGCTGTGTGACAGAATGTGACAACATAACATCACGCTTGTATATTTCAAAGGCAGAGACGTGTAGACATTTTATTACACCACATTAAGTCCCATGTAATCTATACTAATATTAAAAAGCTGAAGAGTTTGTTTGTTTGTTTGAACGCGCTAATTTATGAAACTACCAGTCGGATTCGAAAAATGTTTTTTGTATATGATAGCAAAATTCATGAGAAATAGTATGGGGTATTTAACATTTTGCTACGAATCTCAGAAGCCGAGCAACGAAGGTGAAACCGCGGGGAATAGCTAGTAGAGAAATAATTGCCATTAAAAATCGGACATAAATACAACGCCAGGCTGCTACTTAGAAATTTCCTATGGAAAGGGCCAAAAACCTTTTTAATTTGGTTCGAACCCAGGACCCCGCGCTTAGCAGTCACGCTGCCGATCACAAAACTAACGCGTCAGTCAAGTCAGAGAAAATGTAGTGACGTTTTTATATAGCTTTGGTTTACTATATACCATCTCTTTTGCATGCAGCTGTAGAGGATACTCAAAGGAGTAAAGACAACAACATCGATGCGTTATCACGGTTTATTTTCTTCAAAAACTATGGACTTAAAATAATGTGCGTAAAACTATTTCGGAAGTCGTTGCCTTTGATTTTTACTTTAGTTTGATTCGGCACCGACTTCCGAAATAGTTTTTCACACATTATTTTGCTCTTTTTTTGAAGGCGGTTTTAACTTTTATTTTAAGTTTTTTTATTTTTCTATTTTTAATGACATACTTACCTAAATAGATTTTTCTTATAAACACAAGAATTTGACTAAGGTTTTGAGATGCTTTCCCTTTGACACCACACTTGTAGCTTGTATCATTCCCTAAGTTGAAGTAAATGTAAGCCAATAAAAAAAGAATGGTCACAATCCGATTAACAGTTTCGGAGAAATTCGCGGACAAACATACATACATACATACACCCATGAAATGTTGTCTATTTGTTTGGAAGCCCTGATAGATCATCATTATGTGAATATAGTGCCGTTCCAATAATATTACATACCTACGTATAGAATTGATAACCTCCTTTTTTTTGAAGTCGGTTAATACATAAAATTTAGGGAGTGCCTCCGCAGCCGGCGGCGGCTCCCAAAAATAACGCCGTTGGGAACCAGCCTTGGAGTAGCAGTGATACCAGACGAAAATAATTGCAAACTACCGTAGCAGCAGATTAATGTTGCCGTGTTTTAAGTTGAATTATCTACCTTAGACTGACTTTTAATTACAGTGTCAATGTAAAACAAAATATTATAACTCTTTTGGACTTACAAGGGGGAGGGAGGTGGTCGACGGAGCCCCGCTAGGCGGGGCTCCTATTTCTGTCTGCAAGGTTAAAAGTAACCTACCGTCGTTCGCTCGCTTTGCTCGCTCACTGAAGCCCCCGTCAACCCCTACGAACCTAAATTGTCCGTGTCGGGGCGTCCAAGTTCCCGAGCTCGCTTCGCTCGCTCTTGGACCCTAGTTAGGTATGTTACTCAAATGAAACATGAAATGTTTTTTTAATTATGCCGAATTGCCAACCCCATTTCCCGCTTTTTCCAATGTCAGCGCCGGCTGCCAATTTAGCAACCGGCGGCGGCTGCAAATTCAGGTCACGGAGGCGGTCGCGGAGTCACTTCCTAAAATTTAAACTGATGAAGGTAAACACGTTAACAAAGTCATTTTGCCCAGTTTCACGTTAACTTTGTTTGCCCGGTTTACTTGCACGCCAGTGTAATCCTAGCGGTTTCTATTTCCACGGAATTAGTTTGTTCATTGGTTCACTAGTGGATCTAATTGTCCTTTCGCACCAAACCATGGCATGCACCAAGCCTTTGAAGTTTGCTCTCTGCGGATGTTTATTGTAGTCTGGAAGCTAACGACGTCTTAATCACAGTAAGTTAGAGATGGTCTTTAAGTTTTGATCTGTGGTCAAATATATACTAATATAATAAAGCTAAAGAGTTTGTTTGTTTGTTTAAATGCGATAATCTCTGGAACTACCAGTTGGAAACGAGAAAAAAAAAATTGTTTTAATTTGATTCATGAGAAATAGTATAGGCTATTTAATATTTAACATCACGCTATGGCCCTTAGGAGCCGAGCAAAAAGAAAAAAAGTCAGAAAGAATGCTAAGCGAAAACGAATAAATAGCGCGGTGGGTAAATCATCGTATTTATTTTAAATTGAACGTGTCGGGTGAAACCGCGGGGCACAGCCGGTCATGTATCACACTAATACTATAAATGCGAAAGTTTGTGCGTGTGTGTGGGTGTGTGTGGGTGTGTGTGTATGTTTGTTACTTCTTCACGCTGAAACGGCTGGACGGATTTGGATGAAATTTGGCACACAGATAGATTATAGTCTGGAATAACACATAGGCTACCTTTTATCCCGAAAAACGCGGGCGAAGCCGCGGGCGGAAGCTAGTAATTTTATAAACGTCGATCTTCTGACGTCACAGTCTGTCGAATAGCTTAATTTTTCCGAACGAAGCGCTTTGATTCCACCTTCATTTTAAGAACCGTTAAACAATGGAATGTGGTGCAGTAGTGGGTGTTTCCTGATAGTTACAATCTGGGTGTCTGCAAGTCGCGAGTAATTCAGTTTCTTCTAGGCATGCATGCTCCATCGAAGATCCCATCATCGTTTAACATCAGACGACATACCAGATGTTCAAATGTAAGCCTATTATTAAATAAAAAATACTATTGCGCTGCATGTCACGGGTTCGATTCCCACATTGACAAATATTTGTATACAGATAGTTGTTGTTGATGTCCGATCGATGTTCCGGGTTGGTGTTTGTGCATGTGAGATTCGTGTTTATAAATGCACCCACGTTACAGGTAAAACAGCTCGAGTGATGCAATGTTCTAAAAAATCTTTTCCGAATACAAAGTTTACTAAAACATACGCACTCTTCTGTAGACCAAAGATGTATTAATCTCGTTCTTTGTATACAAGGTAATCACCAGAGCTGACGTTATGAACTATATTAATGAAACTATAATTAATTTATCAGTGGTCTCTGACAGCATTAATAAGTTAGGTTAGTCACTATACGCTTGGTGTACGCCTGCTTGCTGCTTACATACAAAAGTATGAAACTCTCGGAGCGGCTTCATAACGATATTGGCAGAGTTTCATAATAATATAATATAATAATAATAATAAATTCTTTATTATCGGGCTACTTAGGCCCATAGATATAGATACCTTACAAACTAACATATATATTATTATAATACACTTGGGTTAGTATATAAACTTATACCTATATTAGTAAAACACTTCACAAGCACTATGTCATTGTGCGATCGTGTGGCACTTGTCCGCGGAAGCGACGGAACACCACTCCCTGCGGCCAGAAGTTCTCCTCCATGACGAGGTGCAGAAGACACGTTGGTACTCGCACCACGAACGCCTTAAAGTTGGCGTTACGGCGCGATTCCAGCAGCTGCACTCTCGGCGTGTACTTGACCTTCTGACGCACGTACTCCACGATGTCCTCCGCCTTAGTGCTGTAGTGTAGGCGGGAGATGTACACCGGAGTGTTCGGCTTCGCGGCACGTATCGTCACGTTAGGCTCCACAGGAGCCGTGCCGCAGCGGTTCTTGTTGGTTCTCTGACGGCGCTTCCTCCTTTGCACCGTCACGAAACCATCCTCATCAGCCTTATTCGGTGCCTTTTCTGGCACAGGCTTTATGCTTGGAGCGCCAGGGGCGCGCGCGGTGACGCTAGCGAAATCCCCACGTAGAGGTTTCGCTGGCGCTGCAGATACTGGCAGCGGGACGGGGCGAGGGGCGGGGGCGGCGATGCATGGAGGAGCCGCGATGACGGGCGCGGGGCTGCGGGGCGCGCTGGCGGGGCGCGCTGCGAGCTCAGCAATTGACGGATGCGCTGGCGACGAAACTGCTGACGCGGAATTCCACGACGATGCAGATGTATCGAGGCCAGCTCCGCGACGCGTGTTGACGTTAGACGCATCGACTGGTGACCTAGTTACCGCCACACTATTGCGCAACTCGTTCACTTCTTTGTGCAAATCGGCGACGGTGTTCTGGGATGCATCTAACTTTGTTTGCACATCCGCGAGACTGGCCTTCAGGAAGACAATGTCCTTCAGAAGGCTTGTTACATCGACGTGGTCGAAAGTGACGGGAGGCAGCTTGTGTAGCTCCTTCGCCACAAACGTCGGCACGTCGTCAGGGTCGGTCTCCTTAAACAGCGTGATAATCTCCTGCAGGCTTTTCTTTGTCCCCTCACGCCGGTGGGACACCATCTTGTCGCGCTTGTTTAGCACGTTGAACAGCAACAACTTGGCAGCAGCTATGTCGTCCTCGCTGAAGTTCGTTGCGCAGATCTGGACAGCTGAAACTTCGTCCATCACATCCAGCTTCTGCTGCAAGAACGCCAGCAGCTCATTCACCACAAGTTGGTTACTCATGGCGAGTAATTCCGAGCGACGGCCTGCGCCGCGCTAATCGATGTAGAGGATACGTAAACGCGTCCGCATCGGAACGCCGCGCAAGCGAGACTCAACACTTCATAGTGATGTAAGCAGCAAGCAGGCGTACACCGAGCGTATAATGACGAATACGCGTCTATAGAGCTACGCCTTCCTGGATAATAATTAAGCCGGGTCTCTTGCGCCCTGTTTTTGTGTTCGACGAACATTGAACGAACGATAAAGTGAACGATAGAGTGAACGATAAACGATTTTGTTCGTTTATCGTTCACAAACATGTTTGCCGAGCCTAGCGGAAAACATCACCGCGTTCGCCTGCGGGGGAATGAATGGAATGAATGAATGACCTCACATTCTTCGGAACTCATTTTGAAATGGCATACCTAGGGTTGCCAACTTTTTTTGAGAAAAATAACTTATTTGGAAGAAAAAAAAAAGGATTTCTCGTATTTATGTATGTTTTTATTCACATAAAAAAAAAATGTGTTGGTACTTTTAGCACACGTAATATTTTTTATGTTTTCTTTGAAAGTATCAAGGCTAGTTTGACAACCGAAATTTATATTTAAATAAATAATTAATAACTCGTTTTTTATTTTTATGGACCATTTGTTTCTCTCTTGTCGCCATGTCAGATTCGATACCGAAAAAACTCTTTTAGTGAAAGCTGAAGTAGCGGGAACAGAGAGTAAATCAGAAATATATTTTTTTTAATTTTGGTAAGCTATCAGATGTATTTGCACATTCACATTTATTCACATTCACATTCACATTTATAATATTAGTAGGATTAGTAGGAAGTAGGATAGGATAGTTGGCAACCCTAGGCATACCTGTCATACATTGTTCGATGTTCTTGTTTAGCAAAACAAAAACATCGAACATCGCAGGAGACGCGTGAATGAATGATTTAAATTCGCGAACATGTTCGTAAAACAATGTTTTGTTCAAAATTTCTTGCAGGAGACACGCCTTTAGATTCATGAGAACGGCTTTAGTCTCAATGTAATTCGGCTTAGAGATTCACAATAAATAATTTATTATAACAATTCGTCTACCTACCTACCTATATAATACAATGTACTCATATTACAATTTTATGTTATCTACTTGAACAGAACAGTATCGAGTATTAGTTTATCTCGAAATTTATATTCTGATCTCGGTACAATGTCAATAGCATATACAACATAGGTACCCGTAGCTCGTAGTATATACGAGTATGTATCGACCAGCGATACATAGCATTTGTCAGTGCTATATCGCGTGCACTATCTTAACAAGCACGAATATGAGTTTGACTTTGAAAGTACAATGAGAACATGTTTACATGAACGTCCATCTTTGAAACAGTATAAGGCTGAGTGCACATTGGATAAGAATTTGTACAAAATGAAGTCGGTAGGTACTTAATAACTTGATTGTGTTTCTTGAAGTAGAAAAGTAATCTAAAATAATATCATGTTGAATTAATGTATGTTACAGATTCTTTTTGCGTTAAGAAGAATAACCAATTTAAGTTGATATGAGGATTGTTATTTCACGTGAAAATACTACGAAATTCATATGCATTCTACCAATTCTCAGGTATTTGTTTAGTTTCGGAAAGTTTGTACTTATTGCGACGATTCAATTTCGAGTGCAAAGTGCGACCAGCTTAAAGTTGTGATCGCACTGGGCGGCTAGAATGTAATAATTTCGCGCGTCGTATTCGTGTCGCCGCTACTTTCTTAAGATAAAGGGGTTTGCTTTAGCTGAGTAGCTATTGCGGCATCTTAGCTGTGTGTATTTACAGCCTTACTATTTCACTCATAAATATGTAATATCGAACTTGAGGACATATTTGAAGGTGACACAAGGTGACTCGTAATGGTCGGGTTAATGTTGTAAATGCGCATAATTATGCGCTATATTTAATGCTTTATGTCTATGTGGTCTTTTGTGGCAATTAGCGGTTGTAATATAAGTGTTAGTACCTACTTTAAAGTTTGATTCAGTGTTATAGTATCTATAAAACGGAATGTTATTATAACAGTCATTTTAATGGCCTAATTTAGGTAGTTAACGAAACATTAATTAATTTAACTGTTGAGATTAGGTTAACTTTGGTTTCAATATGGTTTTACATCTGTTTTCGTTAATGAAGACTTAATAATCCTATCCTACTAATATTATAAACGTGAAAGTTTGTGAGGATGTATGGATGTTTGTTACTCTTTCACGCAAAACTACTGAACGGATTTTGATGAAACTTTACAGTAATATAGCTTATACATCAGAATAACACATAGGCTACTTTTTATCTCAAAAATGCGGGCGAAGCCGCGGGCGGAAGCTAGTAATATAATATAACATCGTGCCTGTATTTCTCCGAAGGGTTAGGCAGAAATAGTACACTTACATTTTACTAGTTATGTTTAAGTCCCATGTAATAGGCGGCGAGCCTATTTCCATTAACCGGGCACTAATCCAGACTACCGCCTGCTACTGAGAATTTACCATTGAAAAAATCCAATAACACCTTGCCCGACCCCGGGATAGAACCCAGGACCCCGCGCTCAGCAGTCGCGCTTGTGAGCACTAGACCAACGCGGTAGTCAGGCTAATAGGATTAACTATACCAATTTTACTTGGTTACATGTATTGTCGTACCGTACAAAATACATCCAAAAAATATCATGAAAATGTAGTTTGCAGTAATATTAAACCACCTACGTGCACACTTAGGTGGTTTAATATCACTGAAAACCACATTTTTTCAGTCACAGTACAAAGTAATCTACGTTGATAATGTAAAAAGTTACATAACTCGTTGTGTAGCAGACAGAAAGCAATTTTCAGATATTTAATAAATTCAGGTATTTGGAACAAAAATATTGTTACGCGTTTGAACACTATATTATGTCTATTTCTACACTAATATCATATTTACCTGACTTTTGTGGTTATAGCTAACATCTGATAGTACCTACTTTAGGTAGACTATTAAAAACGCGACGTACGAGTAAGTTGTCATAATCTCCACGCTTGGCTAATTACGATTATGATATAAGCAGTATGGTGCGGTAAACAGACACTGCTGACCATCCTCTTGGACATAAGTTCTGACTCCCATTCTATGATATCATTGTTAGAAACCACAACACGAAATTTTATTTAATTTTCAGTTACCTAGAACTACTTAGTAACAACTAACTTAATATATTTTCTAATGAAGTTGATATAGAGAGAATAATGCCAGAAGGGACGAGGAGCAAGACAAATATCGTACATTACTCTACGGCCGATAAGGCAAGACGTTTCGACATTCATATCTGATAGTATGGGAGATGTATGAACTCCACATCTATAGAATAGGGGAGGGCAGAACGTACTGAATTTATTCGAAAGCGGTAAGTACCGTTTTGACGTTTTTGTATTGGTGGCGTAGCTTTATTACGTAACTTAGCTGGCTTCGTAGCACGCTACGTAGCATCATTAGTAGCATACTTCGTAGCAAGTTCCGTAGCACGATTCAGGTACGCTTTGTAGCACGTATCGTAGCACGTTTCGTTACACGCATCTAAACACAGTGAGTGATTAGCTTGGCTTGGTTTTATGATAAGACTATCAAGTTTTCATACTAACCATTACATGGGTTCAATAATATATTTTCTAAACTCGTTATTAGGTGCACAGCTACAAACGCGAACTGAATGTGCACCTAATTTAAATTAAGCTCGCTCTGCAATAGACTCGTGCGCCGTGTGGTCGCTTTTATATATGTGTAGTATTTAAGGCATAATTATGAGAAAAAAAAATATGATTACTATGAATTTTCCTTCGAAAATACTTATGCAATCATTGTGCATTTACTGATCATATTCTGGACCCCATCTTGGCATAGATTGCAAGATTCTGATGATCAAACGCCTAATCCTCACAATCAAACTGTATATTAGTGCGCCCTACCTATACCTGCGGATCTATACAACATGAATTGCAATCATAGCTTAGATTTATACCATACATATTACGCATATATTCATGGCTTACAAATTCGCATCCAAGGTCCGACCGATCCTAAGACATACGGACAGGATAGATCTAAAGCGTAGTGAATGGCCGGGGATTCGGTAGATCAATGGGGTTTAACCTCAATTTATTGGTCAAAACGGCCGAGAGGCAGGCTGGTGTCAAATTAATCGCCTTCAATATTGTCCATAATTCTGACCATCATTATAGTTGGTATTCATATACTGGATTAAGTGGACATTGAGTGGGATCGGACGAGTGTAAACTGGCGTAATTTGAGTTGCGCGAAATTGCACCTGCGTAATTTGAGTTGCGCAAAATTTTTTATTTTAGCGTGGTAAGGTGAGGTGCGAAAAACAATCATGTATGAAACCGACTGCGACGTAAATTGTAAATTACGCGAAAAAACGCGACTTACTTGTCATAAAATTATACTCGTGTGGTCTCAACCTTAATCGGCTTTGTGGCTTACTCAATTCGAATGTTTTATTTAACTTCAACAGCTATCAACATTTTAAGTTTTTTATTAAGTAATATCAAATTGTATAGGATTCTAAAGGTCGAATTAATTAAAGTATCCACCTGCCGTTAACGTTTACTTTGTACACAGATTTTAGATAGAAATTATAATCTACCTACTTTTCTATAATACTTTAAAAGTGTTTTATAAGGGATAAGTAAGTAAAATGGTAAGTTAACCTTATAAATGAGATTTACTTTTAAAAAGAAAAGGCCTCATTATTTATTTCCACGAGTATAATACTATTTGAGGCTTGTCAAATTAGATCGATGGTCGCATTTATGCTCTGACAGCAATATTCGCATCAAAAATCTGCTTGTTATCGAGAATATGTTTTATTCGTCAAAATCTTTCTATTTAGTGGCTTACGTCCAATGACCGCGGGCAGTTTTAACAATATAGTACTGTAGTAAACTGGCAACAATAATCCCTATAAAGTGAAAATAAATAAGCCACCCCTAGAGATCTTATTCATCCAACTTCATCCACTCCATAAAGGATTATATTTCCCAAATAATGTGAGTGAATGAATGGATCATATGTCTGTAATTACGTGTTAAAGTATTAACATAATGGTCGAGTTGGTGATCAATACACGAAACTGTATGCGGTGACAAACTTCGGGAATTTTCCATTAAATTCAAGCGTGTTTTCCAATTGTGGTGCGTTAGTTTACAAATATTTGCATCACACCTAAACCCACATTAATTAGTGGTTGTTATACAATAATTATGGCTCTTGTATTTGGATTTATTTAACAGTTATTTAAGGGTTATAAATTTATCCACAGTTATAACTGGGTCGACCTAAATTAACGATTACTTATGAGGAAACTGATTGGTGAAACAAAACATTAGAACAATTAATTTATTATTCCGTACGGATGGTTTATTCAATTTACTTTCACAAAAGAAATCTTCACAATTTATTTAACGAATTTGCCGTCTCCTCTGGGGCCTATTTAATCTGTGGTGATTTGAAGAACGCCCAACGTTTCCCAGTGACCCCGGCCACGACCTGCCCCTCTAAGATAAATGCACCTATCATTAGTTATTCAACCTAAAGATATTATACTAGCGCCGAGTGATTATGGACGTAATATTTCGTCGCTGATCCTAATATTTATTAGCAGAATTTTCGCAGAATATTACGAGAAAGAACAAAATTTTACTGGTTTCATTAAAATGATTTATTTTCAGCAACAGTGTGTTGCGTTGGTTAATAATTGTGTACAATTAATTTATATTTCAGGTCTTATTAAAAATTTCGAAGAACACGCAACGGGTATGGTGTACTCCGTTCTATGAACAACGGTGCTACGGTTTCCCTTAATTTTACTTTGAAGTCTTATTTATTAACCTGCCTGTGAACAATGAATAAGTAAGTGTATTGTATATTCTGTCAGTATTTTCGTAAGAGATAATCTATAGTTGTTATAAGGTTTTTCTAGGAATTATCTTGGATTTTGCTTGGCGTCTGCCTTCCCGCTGAGTCTATGATCAAGCTATAAATAAAACATTGTAGCTAAGGAACCCCGTCTATCGGAAACCCGGTAGAACTCATTTTGGGTGTTATAAAAGGCAGCTAAGAGATATCAGGTGAAAACACTATCATCATCGTCATAGGTGCTTTTAATTCATAATAGTTGTTTATCAAAGTCATATAGTCAATATGCAGTAGCGGCAGTCGTGCTCCGCAGTAGGTTAATATCTATTTTACTCTAACGCAGCAAGTAGTTCGAAGTAGTGCGTGTCATAATTCGCTAAATTATTTGAACGAGTATTTTTTACTTAAACATTCGTGCAGATAACACAAAACTGGACATATTAAATGCTGATTCTTAAGACTGAGTTCCTTAGCGCAGTAAACATTGCGTCAACGTTCCATAATGTCATGTTTGTAGTCGGCAAGACTTGGCAATTTGCATAATATCTCACCTACCTCCGGCCGAAATTTGTAATTCAATTTAGCTGTTGCCTGAGCACATAGTTTATCAAGATTATGGACATTTGTCTTTCATTATAACATTATTTTGGGAAAAAAATGGTCTACTTCATAAATTTTTCGACTCTACCCCCTACCCCAGTGGTAGTTTCGGCAGGGGGTCGTCTTGCGAAATATAAACGTGATCTTAACTCTGTTCTGGCGTGTATACAATATTGGATTTTTCGTTACAACTAAGTAATCTTTTATAATGAAGAATTCTTCAGAGTTTTTATGAAGTACTTTGAGGCATTCTCGTTACAGTTATGTCAGAATATTATAGAAAGATATTTTCAAGATGTATGCTTTAACTTGTGGGGAGAAAGTATGAGCTTTCCGTGTTTAAAATAACTTGAATCATCATAACAATAATATTTACGTTTCTTTAGATTTATTTTTTATTATATAAGAGGGAAAATCGTGTTATAAGTCCGGAAAAACACGAATAGAGAAGTAAATACAAGGAAAGTTTACGACTTACCAGCGATAATAATGAGTAATGTTCACGTCAAAGCTAACTTACTGCGGCACACAAAGTCATTGTACTAAGTACGTTATATACTTATAGTCGAATTAGTGTGTTGTCATGGGGCACACAAAGGTTAGCAAACGCCTTGGGCACTTAATAACATGAAGCATAGTGATGTCCCAATTAACCGGGTAAGTACGCAATTTACATGTGACCCTACATTCGAATGAACCATTCAAATATATAATACAAACATCGTTCTACTTTACTAAAATAACATTTATATGAAAATAAGTTGAGATTAATTTTAGATACTAACTTTGTAACTGTTTAGGACTTACAATTTAAGTACTATGAAAGGTTAAGTATTCTATAAATATAAACTAAATGGATTTTTGTGGTGGCTCTCTTGGCTACAGATGAGTCATAAATTAAGGATTAGGGACTGTTTCTATCTTTTTTCTATTCAATGTACAATTTACTCTTAACAACAGCCGCGCTGATAGATCGATCTGCGGTGAGCATCAGGACCCCTGAACCAATAGAGATATTTGATATTTAGAAAACCGAGGTTAAGCTGCGCTTGCCGCGGCCAGTCCATAGATGGGTGTTCATTTTTTACACGTTTAAACCCCTCCATGCCTATATTGATATTCAGCCAGTCGGGTTACGTTAGACCTTCATTGTTTATGTTCTGTGTGTTATGCTATTGTTTGTGTTATGCGGGTCAGCTAGAATAAAATAAAGTAGCTTTCATGTCTGTTTGTTTGTCCGCTTAGTTCTTCTAAACTACACAATGGATTTTAGTGCGGTTTTCACCACCATTTAGAGTATTGATTCCGGAAGGTTTATGTGTAAAATACGATAATATTTAACTTAGACACAACACAAAAATCTCGATGTTTTGACATGCCACAACGTCAGTAGATTGCACCCGTAGGAAGCAGGGGCGGGTCGTTAGTGTTTTATAAGGACAATATTTTTCTTGCTTTTGAAGTTATCTATCTATCTATTTTAATAAAATGCTTTGTCCTGACTGACTGACTGACTGATGGATCAACGCACAGCCTAAACCACTGGTCGTAGAAACTTGAAATTTGGAGGACGTATTCCTTATATGATGTAGGCATCCGATAAGAAAGGATTTTTAGAAATTCCACCCCCTAGAGGTTGAAAAGGAGTGGCAAAGTTTGTATGGGAAAACGTGTTTACTTGATCTGATCAACTTTTAACTTTAAATTCTTAGATGTAGAGTTCAAAATTCAATTGATTAGAGCACTGAGCAAGGACTTAAGCTGAATGCCCATTTACCCAAGTCGAACGCACGGAAAGAGCCGACCAAACCGAATTTTAGAATGATTTGTATGAAATCCTATGAAACCTCGCCCACCTATCCGCACCGAATCTGAAGAATTTGGAAGGTCCTCAAAATTCTGATGATGTCTCAGAATTTGCCTGCGCCTGGTATGCCTAATGCCTGCGAATTCTGCTAGCTGCCTCTAGCTGCTCAAGTTCCGTATTTTATGACGGTACCTAATATCACTAATATGGACGCGTGAAAATGTCACACCTTATTGATGTCAGTGCATAAACCACAGATAAAGAGTAGGCTAGATATTGCAAGCTGTCCGTCCCAGCGCGCTCGAATCGCTGGTGCAATGCATCTACTTGCCTTGCTCCTACCTACTTGAGTTTTCTTTTAAATGCACCGGCGAAACTTGACAAATAGTGTCAATGAAGACATAAAAATTCCAAATTGTGAAGTTATTAACTGTAAAAACTCTTCAAATAGTTACCCAAGGCTCTTGAATGACTTGCGTGACGTCATCGTAGGTAAGGAAAAACGGCACATTCGTTTTCATACTATTAAAGGAACATGCGGTATCTAGCCTATTCTACATGTGTTAGATTCGGTTCCTTCGGCACGGATAGGTGTGCAAGGCTTTAAGAAAATTCGGTTCGGTCGGTTCGGTCGGCTCCTTCAGCGCGTTCGGCTCGGATAAATGGGCGTTCAACTTCAGTAATAAAATATGTGACGAACTATTCCAAATTCAAATACCTATGTAGATATAATTTTTTTTTATATAAAATTTTAAAAACAAAAAGAGTTTATAATTCGAAATTGAACTTTGTCTGCTCTTGAATATTTAAATCAAAAAGTTTCATTACTTACCTTGATTTTCCTTCGAAAATCCTACTATCCTACTAATATTATAAATGATGTAATATATGGATGTTTGTTACTCTTTCACGCAAAAACTACTGAACGGAATTTGATGAAACTTTACAATAATAAAGCTTATACATCAGAATAACATATAGGCTACCTTTTATCCTGAAAAACGCGGGCGAAGCCGCGGGCGAAAGCTAGTGATATATAAAATTATATTTCAAGCAGTTGTAAAGCAGAGTAGGTAAGGTACTTTATAATTCCCTAGATATAGAATGGGTAACGGAGCTGACTTACGAGTCGTAGGAAATCAGTTTGAAACCGGCGGACACGCACTTTACTTTGTGCAATTTATTTTATCATCACTGCTCTAGAAATGGTAAAGGGAGGTAGGTAGCCGGCATGTCCTAGAATCACAAATTCGAAGACATGTGACATCCACCAGCCCGCACTGGGCCCGTGTGGTGGATTACTTGTCACTCCTCACAGAGAGGAGATCTAGAGTCTCAGCGGCGAAGACATGAAAGGTTGATTATGTATGTATTCGTTTGTCTGTCGCACTTGACAGACACAATTGATTTCGACCTGAATGAGGCGGATTTTTTAAATGCGACAGATGGAGGGTTATGCAATGTAAATAGAATGGGAGTTTGGTATAAGATATAGGAAAAAAATACTAGTGTAAATGTTTACCTAATTAAAAATATTTCATAATAGCTGAGCTAAAATAGCAGAATTATAAATATACTGCATCAAAATGGCCGCAAGGGCTGAATGCTGTCAAGTATTTTTATTCTTTCAATTCGGCCTTTCACACACGAGCCAAATCATGAATTATTCAACGTTGTTGCATGTTTTAAGCAGAGAAAAAGTTTTTTAATACGAACATCCGTTCCCGCCTCGTGTCAAACTTTCATAATGTGCCCCAAATGACGTTAATTAATAACTGACTTTCCATGAAGCTGTGTAATCCCTCACTGCTGTTAATATTTTGGAATGCTAAAACGTTTTTTTGTTAAGACGTTACAGTAGAATATTTTGGTCAAATTTGTAAGTGTATTAACCTAAGTAGATTAGGCATTCAGATAACAACTACAGAGGAACATCTCGCAAAATAGGTAGCTGTAATATAGTCAGTTTGGGAAACATCAGATGGCCTGAGGTAATGTATTTGGGACTAGATTAAGGGAGATCCTAATAAGGTGTTAAGCCTCTAGACCTATACATAGATCTTGTGTTGCCCTGTAGCCGAGAGTTTAGATAAATTAATTTAATAAAGTTTAGATAGTCTTACAAACATATTTTAACATTTTCTGACTGTGCGGCTATGAAAATGTCGGGTGTTCAAGCGAACTTTTAACAAAAAACATCTTAAAAATAATCTATTATCAATATCCTCCAACCTACTCCACAGTATTACAATTCTTTTTACTACCATTTTATTTTTGACAGACAAAAATGTCGATCGTTCAATATCTGAGACAAAGCTCTGCCCGACATTTAATGATGAGGTGTTAATTAGTGCAGCCCTCTTTAGTTGACATAAAAAAATATTTAAGAGGCAAACGTTTTTAACTTCAGCCACATAGAAAATCGTTTATCAGGGATCTTGAGCCGACGAGGTCAATTCGTATTACTTATTCTCTTCGCAATGACTTTTTTTTCTCAGAAACATTTGTAAGATTTTTAATGACTAAGTTTAATATAGGTCTATTTGGGCATAGAAGAATCTTGAAATAGGTTATAGATGAAGGCCCGTATTACAGAACGATGCTCGAGCACAGATCTCTGCTTGAGCATAGATTTAAAGCCATTTGATTGGTTGAAATCTATGCTCAAGCAGATATCGGTGCTCGAGTATCGTTCTGGAATACGGGCCGAAGACTCGATATCTCGAGCGTCGGATTAATGAGACACAATTAATTTTTATTGTTTATATGCCGTGCATTGGACGCCTGAATTCCAGTTAAATTATTGTGTTTTCTACATACAACATTTATAAAACGATTATTGAACAAGAAGTGACAACGTATAATAATTGTTTATTAAAATAATTGTATCGGATATAGTCCAAATTATTCTCAATATTAAATCGGATATCAATGAACTGAACACGTAGTTTGTGTAGCGACAGCGTCATTAAAAACGCGTAGACGCTACGCGTTGACGCTACGTTCAAAGGCTACGCGTAGACGCTACGCGTAGACGCTACGTGCAGATGCTACGCGTAAACTCTACGTGCAGATGCTACGCGTAGACGCTACGTGCATGCTACTACGTAGATATACGCCGTAGACTTTTGTTCTTACGCGAGCAGCGTACAGTAGGTACTTTTGTGAACTGTGATGTTGCAAAGCAAAATAACATTTTTATCCTTTTTTTGGATCTTAAGTGTCCAACGCAACGTAATGACAAATTAGTCTGGGTAAGACTATACACAGATGGTCTACGTCACACATGCCTACGTCATAAACCGTCGTGCTCTGTTCAGGTCAGGCGGCGCTCATTAAGAACCGGAGCCTAATGATGCACTCGCTTGTTAGCCGTCTTGTCGCAGCGCTTCGTGTACAAAAAAACGGTCAAGTACGAGCCGGTCATCGTGTAATTAGTGACTTGTGCCCCTCCTTTATATCAGATTGGAGCTACAAAAGGTATAGGAAAAATGCAGCAAATGCTTTTGCTATGTGTGCAAAGTTTTTTTAGGTTGATTTTTCTAAACCTTTTGTATTTTATGGAGCGTATACGGACGCCTCCATTAATTAGGCCAACTAAAATTTGAGCATAGGATGTTATCCATAATACATCTGTCTGTACGACGAACGAAGGAAGGTAGATATTTTATTAGGTTCTGCTCATGGTTTAAGGCCACCTGCGAAGCAGAGGCGGGCTAGTTCCTTCTTCTGACATGTGTTCATAAAGAATTGTCTTGAAAACGCATGATTGTCCTAAAAAAAACCGGCCAAGTGCGAGTCGTACTCGCGCACCGAGGGTTCCGTATCATTTTTGGACGTATAAAGTGAAAAAAACCGGACCGCATAACTAAGTTTCTTTGTCAAAGAATTTTGATGATTTTGAAAAAACTGTACTAGTTAGGAACATCGTTTTATTTTTGATGCAATATTTGGGTCAATTCCTATCAACTCTAATTTATTTCAGATTTTTCACTCCGCAAACTTCGGAGATAAGGGTATGTTTTCAGACATTTTTCATCATATGTCGAAAACTATGAAACATAAAATAAAATGAAAATATATTTTGAAATGTGCACATCAAGTCCGTTCATATGATATATCACTTGACCTAGTAACCCCACTTTAAAATTTTTGACTTTTTTCATTTGCAATAAAGTTGGGTAAGCATTCTTTATAACTGTTCCAAATGTCACGTCGATAGCATTAGTAGTTGCTGAAATAAGCAGGTGTGACAGACAGACAGACAGACAGACGAAATTGCACCATAAGGGTTCCTTTTTTACCATTTTGGTACGGAACCCTAAAAAGGTCAGTTTTCTATATTCTCGCTTTCGAAACTCTCGCCAATATGGCTGCCAAGTCTAACGACGGTTAGATTGCAATGAAAACAAAACCTTCAGTACTTTTACGAATTTGAACACGTATTAAAAAAATAACGGTAGGTAAACATTTTATTCATACTTACATGTTAGCAATTGTACCGCCATTACGATAAATCATTTATTCCCCACGCTTCCTTTTTTCCCTTATTTCTGTAACGTTTGTTCACAAAATATATTTAAACGCGTTGCGTGAAGCATTATTGTGTTTAACAAAACAGCAACCATCGTCAAGGAAGATACACTTTACGTGAGAGCGTACAATGTTTACACCAGTAACGGGACTGCCGCCCTTTGATGGCTTCTACAATTGAACTCTGTATAATGTAAATTTAGATAGGCCTCATATGAGACTACTTATTAAATATATGGAGTTGGTGAGCATTTTGTTTGTTACTCTCCAGTTTGTTAGTTTTATCACGGGGTCTCATCAGGAACCAAGTAACATTTGTTGAAATAACTTATAATAGATGGCGTTATATGTATTAATTTGTTATTGAAGTTTGTGTAAAATTGAGAACATGAAAAAAAACATCATGAAAAATATTTGTTCAAATTTTGAAAAATGGTTTAAGCACGGAAAAATATATAGTCCGAAGATAGCTCGCGCTAAATCGGTCACATTTCTTTGTATGAGATGAGGCATCTGTACGTATAGTATTATATTATCTGTGGTTTTATTTACTAGTTAACAAAAGCTCACTTCGAGTACCAGGCGAGCAAGCCCGGAACAAACTCGTAAGCAACACCATAAACAATAATAAATATAAATCGACTAAAGTGATAATACGAGTATATATTAGTGGGCATAATACTTTCTATAATTTTAAAAGTCACACTCATTTTCCAAATAAACTGTAATGACGCGTAAATTATAAAATGCACAATTAAAATATTCCACAATTTCAAAAGTTAAGGTTTCATTTTCAAGGGTTTAGGTTTCATTTCATAGTAAATAATATAATACTTTAAATAGATATAGTTAAATAGGAAATTTAATTACAAAAATCTAAGATATTTTGAAGACCCTAGACAAAACAAGATCTCTTTAAAGTCCCCGTTACTTTAATATAAGCTGACAACGTAATGAAAACCGAATTAATTGCTGAGAAACGGCAATAAATGAGAATTGAAGAAGTAGAATGCTATTAGGCTAATACAGCAGAAATCCGCATTCGGGCCGCAATGGGCCATTTAGCCAGCGCTGGCTTTACAAAACATTGCCCCGTAAGCCGCAGCCAGAATAACGTTTATTAGGAAAAATGTGTTTACCCAGAGCGCGTAACGCATGCTTATTTAAATACACGCCATGACGATTACAGCGTGCGTCGTTACTTAGATTTGCGTTTTGTTGCGTGACGATGAGGTGGGGGCACGACGACGGATTACTTGTGTTTTCATTTGGGTTGTTGATATTTTACATAATCATTCTTGTTTTGGACTGAATTCTTGTGAGTTTTCAGGTAATAAGTAATTTATGAATACTGTGAGTAATATGAGTATTAGATATCGATTAGATCACCCATCGTAGAAATAAGTCGTAATTACGTAAACGTCCCTTGTAAATTTTAGGAGATAAAGAGGGAAATGAATTCTAAAATACAATTAAAATCAATGTTTACCGTACAAATATTTCTTTAAAGCGGGAAACGTAGGCACTTGCGATTGTAAGCACAAAAGCCGCTTCGCGAGCACTACATCAGATTTTGGCAACTTTTCCTTTACAGAGAACACAGCTCTAAGCAGTACTTATACTTTAAGTGCAGTGACCCCTGACACTTAGGTATAAAAATCGCGATAAACAGACTTTTTTTTCAATAAATTGAACCCCGTTAAACTTCGTTAGATCTGCTCATTTTTTATTGTCTACAATAAAATAAAAAGATTTAAACATTGTGATTACATTTTTAATAAATATATGTGCTTAGTATGAAATTGAAAATGCTACCAAAACGAATTGTTTATTGTTAATTATAACGCGAAATTGCGTCAACAAGATAAGTAGCACCCGCGTTGAACGTAACGAATTAATAAAAGGTTTGTTTATCAACGTCTTGCCGTAAACACCGCCGGCAAACGTTCCTTAATCAGATTTCAAGATTTATTAATTAATTCGAACACTTTGACAACTTCAATAGGTTTCGGAAATTCTCTAATTGGTTTAATTTATACTTAAGTCATTCATCACATCTCGAATCCAAAACAGCGTTTATTAGTTAAGGTGGGCGAGGGGAAAGTAATTAATAAACTTTTAGATAGACTTTATATCGAGAGGTTTCTTATCAATTTGTCTTCCGGTTGGTGGGCTATAGCAGATTTCTACCCGATCACTCAATTGTGCCTACTTTAAATAACTTTTATGAACAGGCTAAAATTATGTTGTTTAGCCCTTAAAGAGTTTAAAATTAAATTGATCTTCTCACTTTTGTTTAAATTGAATAAGGGCTCTTTCGATTTAGACGATAGCACGGCACGACACAATGCGACAGCCGGATGGCTCTCTCGACGTGTCAAATGTATAGAAAAAAGCAATAGGCGGTACGCAGTGCGACACCCGCGCGGCTGTCGCATGATTACCGCACGGCAGCAGTCCAACACCAATCGTCTAATTTGAAAGAGCCCTAAGATCCATATTTTCACAACAAAAAAAGATTGATTTATGGCAATCTAATATTATGTAATCTATTCACTGTTAATTCGGCATCTAAATACCATAATACATAATATATTATGTAAATGGGTAATCTATCTAATGTTATAGACGGGTATGTAATACATTTTGATTAATGCTTGACAGGTGTGAAATTGAAGTAGCTAGGAGTAATACCTATCAACAGTGCGGTATACTAGGTACTTTACCGTTCCGGGCACATTAACTAATGAGATTCCTGTATAATTAAAGAAGATAATACCAATTAATTTTGTTAAAAGTAATTATTACGGTTTTCACTTGTACTAGTTAAACAAGATATTTTGGCACACCATAAGTGATAATTAATTATAATTACTATAGTATCGTATATCAGGAGCTTCGCGTCACGGAGATGAAGATGCTGAGGTGGATGAGCGGCGTAACGCGATCCGATCGCATACGCAACTCATTTATCCAAGGTAGTCTTGGTGTCCGTGACGTGGGGGAAAAACTACAAGCGTGTCGTCTGCGATGGTATGGCCACATCATGCGCCGCCCTATGGAGTACGTTGGTCGGAGATGCATGAACATGGCTGTCCTTGGGGCTAAGTCCCGTGGTCGCCCTCGCAAGCGCTGGCTGGACGTCGTCAAGTCCGACATGAGAGCCAATGGCCTGACTGAAAAGGATGTTGAAGATCGGGCAAAGTGGAGGAAGCTCAGTCGGAAGGCGGACCCTGGTAATAGCCGGGATTAACGCCAGGAAGAAGAAGACTATAGTATCGTATATAAGAAATAGCCTCAGATCATAGAAACAAGGAGATATGCCATCATAGCAAATTAGTACGGGAACAACTGATGCCACTTTTAGTACATTTTTCGACACAATTACGCGCATAATTAAGCGCTCCTTGTGAATAAAAAGATCTCCCACGCATTGAACATTCCGCACACCCTCAATCTAACACTGTTAATCGTCACTCAACACTAGCACTAAACTAAAACACTGTATTTATACCATCGATCGTGTTCGGTTCGTCGCCAGCGCGTACGTTTTTAATATGAGCAATTTGCTCAAGAACAGGCATCAAGCTCGATAGCGCCTTGGCACATCTCCTTGTTTCTGTGATCTGAGGAAATAGCTAACCGTTACCAACATTTCAGGATATATAGCCTGTCTATTCTGTACCGACACGCCGCGTGATATCACCGCGAGAACCGCCAATTTGTTTGTTGTTCTCTATTTTTTTCGAAACCTCAAGTGACAATTTATTGACAACCCTCGTTGTTAAGTGTTTTACAGAAAAATATGACCTTTCCTAGAGAACCTGTGTACAATAAAGATTTTAATTTTATATGTACATAAAGGTATCGTTGGGATAGAAAGTAAAAAGTGTTATTTTACTATTCCCTTTTATTTAAACTTCATCTTTTTTCTCTGAAAGAACATTATTCATTCATCATTACTGTCCTTTCAAAAGTTTTTAGAAGTAGTGATGTTTATTTTTTTTTTGAGACCCCGACCTTTCCTTGTTTTGATTGAATACCTTTTTAAATCTAGCTAGTTGGCAAGCTAGTTAGCTTTTTATATTAGTGTGATGATTAAAATACATTCTGTTTTTCCTGTTTTGCTGATTCCTCGTGTCCCCGTTACAAATATTACCTACCATGTGCCCTGGATTCCAGAATAGAGCTTTTTATCTTTATGTGATGATTAAAATTCATTTCGTTTTTCCAATTTCTCGTTTCTCTGTTATAAATATTACCATGAGCCGTGGATTTCACACTATGGCTTTTTATCATAGAGCTTTCTTTTTAGAATAGAGCTTTTCACTTTAAGTGATGATTGCAATTCATTCCGTTTTGCGAAAATTCTTTCACAAACAAACATGCGGTCCGGTTTTTTTACTTGTTGCCGCCCAAGAACGGTATGGAACACTTGGCGCACGATAACGACTCGCGCTTGACCAGTTCCTTTCCGTTCCGTTCCTCCGTCTTTTGAAACATCAGATTGACTGTTCGTGAAACTAATATCGGACAGAGAACAAACAAGGAAGTTCAAAGCTTCTCCGAGCTCCGATACAAAACGAATCGTTCGTCCATCTAATCTTATTTCCGAAACCTACATATCGTAGTTGTTGTATCATTGTTGGCCTCATAGATTAATGATTAGTCTCCACTTTGCTACGACTAGATACCGCTGACGTACTAATCAAAGGATGCAGACTACAACTATGCTGAACCAGCTCAACGAGCCGAGTTTCGTTAGCAACCGATAACAATTCCTTAGCAACCAATGTTTTTTGTTGACGTACCGCGTCTTCCGCGACTTTGCTCTTATTTCACAATAAAATGCCGATTTGCGTGGTTAAATTGTGTAAAAATGATTCCGCAATAAATAAGAAAGGCACTGCGATCACATACCATCGGTAAATATTGTATATTTTCTCAATTGCAATGTAAAATAACACGGAAATTGTCAAAGATTTATATTTTGACAAATATCTGTGTCAAAATAAAAATGTTGCCGCTTATATAAAAATCAGTTTCCCCATGGTTATGATTTTTATTCTTGTGTCATTAAAAATATATTTATAAGTACAGTAATTATATAGAGAATAGAAATGAAATGAAATTCTTTATTCTGTAAGTAGGATAAAAATAACGCGTTTAGACGTCAATATTTTTTTACTAGCTGGAGGTTCTAAGGAAGTAAGGAGGTTCTATTGTAAGTTTACCCAGTTTATTATTTCTTTATACCTACTAGTGGATGCCCGCACCGCGGCTTTGCCCACGTGGCCACATGGTGGCCCACATTTTATCAAATTCGGTTCAGCGCTTCAGCCGCAAAACCGTAACAGACAAGTTACTTTGGCATTGATAATATTAGTTTAAATGTATTCGAACTAATGTCCCTAGGTGTACCTACATATAGTCGTTATTATTAAAAAATATGTAAATAACAATAGTTTTATTACAGTATACAATTAAAATAACACAAATTGCGATCAATATTAGGTACTTTCTAAAAACTATAATATTATAATTGCATATTGCTGAGGGTTTCCTCCGCGAGTTTACCGTGGTGGACACTGAGGCATGCCTACTGACAAAAATAAAATGTTTCTTGCTTTGTTGCTATTTCTGTATACAGACTTTTTGAACTCTACGGTTTTATAAGATTTAGCTATCATCGTGTCTATTGTAACTGTGCGAATAAAATTGTTTAAGTATGTTCCAAAATAAAAACTTTTTATTACTTAATTTATTTGATTTATTTATGTATTTTCTAAGCTACATTAATTCTTAACAGTCACTTAACTACTAGAGTAGGTACCCACTAGACTGTATAAAATAAATTTTCCCATTAATCGGGTAAAAGCCTAAAAGTTGACATCACAGTTTTTCATGCACACAAGCATCGTTGCAAATAGTTAATACACACTACGATTTCCAAGTTGCCTCATTCAAGAAGACATTGTTCAAGTAGTGCTCAATCTAGCCGTAGCGAAGCGGAGACTAATCATTAATCTATGGTTGGCGTAAAGGCTATCGGTCACTTAACAACTCGTCACGAGGTCAACATCGACTCGACTCTAAGTTCGGCGGAGGCGGCGGGCGACCCTAAGTCGACCCACGTGGCGACAATGCGGTTACCGATTGGTGTCAACAAAATACGTACCTACCAAACTATACAATGTCGTACCTACTACAATCAAATGAGATAAACAACACTTGAGTACTGTGTATACTGCATATTATATACTTCCTGTTACCCGCGTATTTTTCCAGGTCCCAGGCTACCTCTTTGTCAAATTTCATCCAAACCAGCCCAGCCGTTTCAGCGTGAAGGAGTAAGAAACACACACCTAACCCGACACAAACACAAACTTTCGCATTTATAATATAGTGTGATTAGTGTGATATTACCATAATTGTGAATACAATCCATCCAAAGGAGTCTGGAGTCATGTAGTTTCTGTTATCTCACTTTAGATTCTGGAAACTAGAACTTGTGACGGAGTCATCTTTCTTTCATCATTTGGTGCTGGCAATCTGCTATTACTGGCCACTTCATCCATTCCATCATTCTAAATTCGCTTTAGATTTTATCTTTAAATTTCAAAATTAGAACATCTCATATTTTTATGCATTTATTTCATTGTTTTGTCATTCTTTGTCTGGTCTCCGAAGACATCAGTCGTAGACCGCTGAACCGCTGTACCTACTTATCGATAACAAAGTGTGCAAGTTATAAGTAAACATCTTTATAACAGTTATTTTTATATAGGTACCGGTTGTAACAGTTTTAAAGTGCTAATATAACTGAATTCATCGCAATATACCTCTCTAACCATCCCAGTTGTTTTATTATCAAGATTGTGTCCGGAGACTCCCTCATGCTAGCCGTGGCACCCTGTATAATATTACCATCGCAGTCGATAACGAATGTGGAAGAAACAGCTGGAAGATTATGTTGTGAAGTGAGCGATAGCTCTAATAAAGTGTGGCTAGTTTCTGGAACATATGAACTGAGTAAGGCGTTGATATCCGTCCGGACATAAATATAAGATAACGATGAGTACATTCGAGATACAGATATTTATGTAAATGTAGTCAGCTAAGAAATATCATGTTTTTGCCGTTTGGTTATTGCAATTTTTATGTAACAAAGTTTGCGACGAACGTAGACAGAGAAACCGACGAATATTTTTTTAAAATTCAGACTATGTCGAAGTTTTTGTTTTTTAACATTTCATAAATTATTATTTTCATAAATGATGTGTAACAATAAAATCATCTCTTTCAATAAGCATTATATAAAAAAAAAAAACACTATAACAATAGAGGTTGTATTACATTCAAAGACAATAATATGATTCTTTGTTCATACAATTTATTATAACAATAGATACAGTAAAGGTCGCTACCCTAACATTTCATCTTGAAATACTCGAGAGAAGAATTAAACGTACTTTCGCCACAATTTGAAATGTCTTCTTGACAAACGATTTAAAGTTTTCGTCTTATCGGTATGACTTTATCCACCGTCGAGTCTGGCTTTTACTGAAGTATTTTTGTAATTACCTTTCGCCCTTTGTAAGCGCTGAAGTTTGTGGTTTCCATGAATTTGAAGTACCTACGGAGGCGTAGATTTAAAATGTTTTTAAACATAATATGTAATCTATCCCTTAGCCTTTTCCCAATTATATTCTCGTAGGTTAGAGTCACCTTCGAACCTAGCCAGATGCGGCTGAATATCAATCTATAAATACCTATAAATAGAACCGTGAGTGACTGACTGATAGACAAAGTACAGCCTAAACCGGTGACCAAGAGATTATATTTAATATTCTTTGAGTACCCTAGAGGTAGAGGTGCACTAAGGAAGGGTTTTTGAAATTCTATTGCTAAAGAGGTGAAAAGGGGTGGTTAAGTTTGTATGAAAAAAATACGGACATTCCGACTTCCACTCGAACGGAATCGCGGGCACAGCTACGCTAGTAGGTATTTTATATGGCGCTACTGACGTGAGACTTATCACAATTCTGTGGGCCGATCACTAATAATATCATATTTAAAATTGAAAATACAAGTGTGAGTTAGCCAGGCCAAGTAGTGAGTTAGCCACTCATGAAAGGCTGCCCCGCCAACTCGCGAAAAATCCCGGGATGCGCCATCGTGCCGGTTGGCGACCGGATGAAAGGGCCCGATGGACATCCCCGGGGGGGCTCGGGCGTCCCCGCAGTCTCAGTTCCCCATTGATGTGGCGTTACGGTGCGTGTCTACTGGCTAGCAGCGTGAAACCTCACTCCACTGCCGTTTTCCCACAGCATCACTCATCGACAATCATGCAGCAAAAGAAAAGGAAAAATGCTTACATATACGGTACCATACCTCAAAATTATTCGCGATTGGTCCACTGTTACCGGACAATACCGATGTTTTAAGGTAAGACCAGTTTTCACAGTATCGTGCTTCTGTTTACCTGTAATGACAGTCGTAGATGTTCGTTAACTTCAACAAAATTTAACAAATACCTAAAAAGCCGAGGTACATTATAGATCGTTTGAAAACATAGCTATTTTTGTAAATATGGCTGATAGCGGTCTTTTTAGTAATTCTCTTTGTAAAATGTTGTTATACTGGAAAATAAGATTTCTTTGAAGGATAGGTTTACTAGAGATGTTTACTTTTTTTTAGACGGACTGATATGAATATTCTTTAATCAGTAAATTTGTTATTTTACTTTTCCTTGTATTTTTTTTTTATTTTAAGCATATCGTTGTTTCCTAATTTTTTTTACCAAAGTATAATAACCTCTAAAAGCAGTACTAAAAGTAATCTAAAGGTTTTCCGGTAAATATTTTTTTGGAATATTAAAATATGAAAAATACAGAGTAATGGATAACATTTTAAAGAAACAGCATGAAAGAGTTGCGGAGACCTCAGTGTACCTGTCCCAATAGCTGGCACGCTTCTTGAATCATCGCGAAGCTCAACTTTTGAGAGTTCAACGACCGCACGCACAACATCACCCTGAGCAGGACATTTGAGTGGGTATTATTGAATACCGTACTCAAATTACATAATTAGGTAATCAAATTACATAATTACCTATGTAGGTATTTGGGCATTCATATAATGTATGGTACCAAATAATATGTGTAATAAAAACCTTTTATCTGGTCTGCTACCATCTTCATATAAGCAATTCATATTACATATTATAAATGCGAAAGTAATTCTGTCTGTTAGGATTTCACGGTTGAATCGCAGAACCCATTTAGATAAAATTTGGTATGGAGATAGTTTAAACCCTAGGGAAAGATTTAGGATATTTTTTGTCCGGTACATAAAGGATTTTCTCTAATATAAGTATATATCAAACTGTTGGCAATAGTTAGTTACACGGAAAACTTAAAATTAGATACACATGTACAGTATTAAGAATCAAGACTCCCGTGGAGATACACGTGTAGCGGCTCAGTGTTACAGAAATAAAGTTCTAAACGAAAGCGGAAGATTTAACTGTATCAGATCTATTCTGAACGAGTGACAATTAGTATCAAAAGAGCTTCCACGAGTGATGATATACACGGTGAACTTTTGTCAGTTTTGGAGCCGTAATGGGGGCATTATAATAATATATACTCATCATTATGAACAATGTCTACTGTGAGACCAACCCTGAAATGGTAAAAAAAGTCAGCCGTTTAGAAAGACGTCTCGGTCGCTGACAAAATATTATGAATATCTGAATATATTTTATTACCCGACTGCAAGAAAAGAGTTATGTTTTTTGTGCCTATCTTTGTTTGTAATATTCTTTATTCCCTCATCATTATCTTCCAAAGCACTCGATGGATTTCTTTGATTAAGGTATCGTTAGATTCGTCTCATTAGTCCAAGTGATCTCAAATCCCACTAATATTATAAATATGAAAGTTTGTGCGTGTGTGTGTGTGTGCATGTTTGTTACTTCTTCACGCTGAAACGGCTGGACGGATTTGGATGAAATTTGGCAAAGAGGTAGCGTAGGACCTGGAAAAACACATAGGCTACTTTTTATTCCAGAAAACGCGAGCGCAGTAGATTATAAAATAACGCTACGCTTCGGTCGTGTTGTTTCTGTGATGAATAAAGTTGCCAGAGCTCCTGAGTATACGCTGTGTTGATAGTAGGGGACCTGCTTGTGAGCTTAGGGGAAGCTATTGGTACAGCGAATCTTCATTTTAAGGGGTCAGCAACGTTTCATAAGCTATGGTGGCTGTTTACAATCTGGCGGGCCATACGCCTTTTTTTTTTTTTTTTTTTTTTTTTTGGATGGGAAATCATCAAATGACCCCCTCCGCTCTGGGCGGAGCGGAAGGGAGTGTCAGACTTGTACTGACTAAAACCCATCCATGTTCCTTCGTTGCCCGTTACATTCCAGGGCTGCGGTGTCTCTTTCGAACAGTCCCGCAGCCCTGGCAGGCTTCGGCCCTTGCGGGCCCCTACGCTGTTGCTGACTCTCTTTGAGGTGCGCGTGGAACACGAACGTGCCGTCGACACGGCCTGTCGTCATGAGACGGACGGACGGTGAGCATGCCCAACTCACCGTCCACAGGCCCGCGCCTACGGTGGCCGGGGGCCATCAAGTGACCCCCGACGCCCGGGGCGTCCACCGCCGCGGCGGCTGGGACGTGAGGCTCTCTCCCTCTCACGCCCCGCCACCTCCTTCGCTAGCATGACTGCTTCGCAGAAGGAGGTGACGGCTTCCCATTCCCTCTCGCCCCGGACCATGGCTTGAACTAGGGCCGGGCGCGAGAGGTCGCCGCCGCCGATCGCCGTTACGAGGACACGGCGGTGCTCCGCCCAAGCGGGGCACACCTCTACAGTGTGCTCCGCCGTGTCCTCCGGTCGATCCACGCAGTGGTGGCACCCGGGCGTTTCCTCCCGCCCGATTCGATGCAGGAACCTCCCGAAACACCCATGTCCGGTGAGGACCTGCGTCAGTCGGAAGGTGAGGGCGCCGTGGCGCCTCTCTAGCCACTCCTCAAAGAGGGGGGGCCATACGCCTGTGTGACACCATCGTCGTATAGGCGCATTTATATATAATATATATATATATTGACAATTATTCGATTTTTTCAATATCACAGCTGATATTCTGTACTGACACTTATTTTACCGCCACTAGCGGGATATTCAAACTTTTATCAAAATATCTAAGCCTTGTTTCTATGATCTGAGATATAAGCCCATAAATATTAATAGTGTTTTATTTAATTTTTTATTTTTTATTTAATTCAATAAAGATCAATTAAAGAAAAAAATAATTGTACATTTTGTTATCCATTAAATTCCTCTCGTTTTCCTGGTAAATAACAAATAAATAGATACGGTAAATCTGATGGTATTTCGGTTAGGTGCCAGACCGATAATTCACCAAAGGGCAAACACACGAAGTCGTTGTCGCTTCCGTGTCCCACGTAATGCTCAATTAAGTTCTTCCAATTGTGTTCCGCAAGAGTTTTCTTATCTCCACTCTAATTAGAGAACACAAATAATTGCAAAATCTCTTCCCACTTCCCGTCGTTGAAACAAGAGAAACAATATATGCAATTATATATTCCGGAAACGCGGGGCAATTAACATGGAAATTCTCGTTAGCGTTTCGCAAAGGGGAACTTTTGATGTTAAGGAAGTGGGAAAAAAAATGCAAGAGCCGCTCCCAGCCTCATTAACAGGCCTTTAATACTAGTGAGATGCTTCCGGGCAATGGCTCCGGAAGAATTTTGAGCCGGTTGCATTTTTTAACCCGTTGTGGGACTCTTTTTGCCGGTCACTATCGTTTTCGTAGACATGACCCACAGTGCTTGAAGTATTTATGTGACCTGTAATAACATTGGCTTGTTATTTTCCTACTCCAACACTATTTATGTTCTCTTTTGAAACGAAAACCTTGTATTTCGTAAAATGATTATTTCAAACTGACCTTTTATTTGTCTATTTTTTTTAATATAACTACATTGGGTTTAAAGATCAATTTACGATACTTTTATACGAATAGCCGGTGAAAGCAAAATTTTACTCGATTGAATTTAAGGCCTGTTAGTCTCAAGAAATTTGATTTCTCTTCAGTGAAAGGACTAACCTAATATTAACGAGCCTAGCCCTAGATCTAAGATAGAAATAACTGAGCCGGACTACTATTCACGTCTTTATAATACAGAGCCAAAGGGATCTAAGGCACGTGCTGACATTGAACCGTAAACAGTCTTTCAGTCGAGCCTTCGTACGTGGCTCACCCAAGAATGTTATTAAGTTACATTCTTTTATAACCTTCGCCAAGTTTTGGAATTTTTGCGGCAGTGCTGAATACACTTTTACAATATTGTGGCGGAGAAAGGAATAAGGACGAGATAAAGATGAAAATATTTTCAGTCAGTAACTTTGGTTTGATATTGCATTTTCGACTTTATGTATAGACTGTTACGATTCAATATTCAATTTTATTCTTAGAAAAGAAAACGCCTTAAATAGTCAGTCAAGTCGACTATTAATTCGAAATATTCAGTCGGCTGAATAACAGACTCGTCGGTGCTCTAACTCCTAAACTGAAATTGAGAGGAATTTCGCCTTTGTATCGAACTAAATAATATCGGCAACGGTCTCATTTTAAAGAAGAACTCATATCAAGACTCCAACGTCGCTTCAATAGGCAGCTGGAAGCCAATAATAGTCGAAATATAAAAAGGAATCACGTCATGCTCGATTCTTTTTATTTGTCTTTCCAGTACCAATAATAGATATTATACACGTTTCTAACAAGGAAACAAAACAATAATTAGGTTTATTCAATTTCAATTCTTCATTTCAATGCTGTATGACAAGTCACGAACTTTTAAGAAACGTATGAGATATTAGTAAATATAATAAAAAAAACGAAACACCGGACTGCAAGAAAACGACAAAAAGTTCAATCTCAGATGTTATGCCAACAACTGCATCAGACTGCTTGAAAAGTGATGTTGTCTTGAACTTTTTAGTTGTTTTTTTTTTGCAGTCAGATTTTTGATTTTACATTTATTTTTTTATAACATATTACTTCTAAACTCATGCCTTTTTCCCTTAGGGGAAAGCAAAAACTACATACATTCATACATATATACTAACTAAAAACATTACGCTCTTTTGGGCCCCGTCGCGGTCGGGTAAAAACTTCTCATCCACGCAATGCTATTCATAAAACGTAAGTAACTTAGAATGCGCTCGTTTACATTCAACTCGCAAAAAAAAACGATCCCCCTTCAGAAAATGGCGCGTCTAAAGTAAAAATAGAAAAAAGCGCGGTGCACATCACAAGTAATGCTTTTAACAGACTGTCTGTGTTGTTCAAAAGTGTCCTCGTTGTTTGGGGCGATGAAACTAAAGTTTATAGAACAATAGAGTAATGGTCACTGTAGGGCCAGCGGCGTCACTGGCGACAGGACGGGAACCTCCGCAACACTTTTACAATATTTTTCTTTAGTAGTACTAGATAAAGCGTATTGTGCGCGCGCCCGATGCGCTGCGTTTTTGTTTCGTATTGACGCACGATCGACGAACGTCAGCGCTTGATGTAATCCATTGCATAGAAAGGACGTCGGCAGTTTTAGGCTTGATATAGTACAGTAATAAAAGCATAACCAAAAATAAAAAAATATTTTAATTGTTCTTTGCCTAATTTATCTTAGATATTAAGAATTGGAATCAAAAATCGAAATAAATAAGAAATAAAATGATTATGCCATTGACATTTTGAAAAAACCACTAAAACAAAAACGCGTGCATGCTGGCTGGCGCGTGCTTCCACAGAATATCATGGTGACAGCAACTAAAACCTTTGAATTGAGAACTCATTAGTCGGGCTGTACTTCACTGGATCATTCACACCATACTTAACCTCACTGACAGAAATAAGAATATTTCTCTTTAACCCAATTACGTACAAAAACAAATAAAAAATGAATTTAAATACTCTTGAAATACTCGATCACACCAAACTAATTTCATATCTGTACCGACTTACACAATCTGAGGCCCAGCGTTCTATGGGCGTCTGCCAGTGCCCTTTATACAATTTATGTAAAGCGCCCGAAACGCATCTCATCGGCCACCACGTCCACAATACCTTGTTATAACTAGTTATTTACTGTTGAACAACCATTTTTGCCCAAAAGCTTTTATAAACACAACTATTCCATTAAAAGTAAGCAGCAATGCGAATTGCGTTTCGTGCCTGGAATTCAATCAGATTTATTGCAAGCTTGTTTGGGCTTATTGTTTTAAAGTATTTGTGTATTAAGCGTTTGTAATGTTAATGTCGGTTGACGGGTGTAAACTACATATTTACAGAGTTCAACACAATTATTTTACTTTAAATAAATACTTTTTAGATATCCCTGCCACAAGAACGCTTCATAAGAGTAGTAAAAAAAAAATACTTACACTAAATATTGTAAGAATTGGACTTAAAAGTACGGAGTCAACGACAAAGCCACGAGCGCCAGCTTGCTTAAAATAATACCTCTAATCTTTCCTACTCAGTGAGAACAGCTGGTCTGGTAGGTTGAACTAAAAATGAGGCTAGAATTTGCAATTTTCAACCTGACACACTTTTTTACAGTTTGCGTTTGCCTTATTTGACAGCTGCTAGTTTTGTGAGGTGGCTTATCTCAAAATAAATTAAAATAGTTTGTCATGCCTCAGAACTTGGATTCAGAATACTGAAAATTCCAGAAGTCTCTTTGTGATCTATTTTTTTTACATGATACAGTTCAAGCAATACACTTGGATAGCGTAAGCGATAGAGTTTTTCCTTCCATTGGTGAAAACACAGACGCGATGCGATTTTCGTTTTAGAATACAACAGTGAAATGTCAGAAAACGTCATACGCTACCGCGCATAAAGTTTCGTCCGAGTCAACTCCTAGTGTAAGGCTGTGTCCCCAATAGGCAAACTGCGAGCGGCCGACTAAGTTTGAGGCGTATCGGTTTAGTACGCCCTTCCATATATTTGAAAATGGAGTGTCCACAGTTTGCTAGTTTGCGCTAACAGTTTGCAACTGCAAACTGTTAGCGCAAACTCAGTCGGCCGCTCACAGTTTGCCTATTGGGGACACAGCCTAAGTCGCGCTATGGAACTTCGTTCCAAAAATACTGTAACTAACACTAGAAGTGCCAATATTTTGACATTGATAGGTGCACAATTAAAAAAAAAATCGGGTTATTTAAATAAATATTTCCAATAACTGTTCGATTTACTTTCGCTCTAATATAGGTAGTATATCAATGCGTGTGACAGTTTCGGTAATCTAATATAGTTTCGGTATTTTTGTGTAGCTAGGTTAGATTATAATCACAAAAGCATGCGTATTTAAAATATTATAAGTTTTAGCATTCCTAGCCGACCAAACAATGGATGAAAGTTAAAAACAACCAAGGAGAAAATAATAGTCATCGAAATGTCACGGCCTTCTTTGAATGCAAGAATAATATTCGGAGCTGCGAATCGATAAAGGTGAGGTTTGAAAGGGCCCCGCCCGTGGCGAAATACCTCCGTAGATTCATTGAATGCAATAAAATTTTCTGCACAATTGAAACCATTAAAGAGCGTCGCCACTGCGCCGAGCTGAATGTTAATCACGGGCTTGTGTGAATGGAACAATCACATTGTGGAAAAGACCTCATTTTTATCCAATTTTCATTTGAAACAAAGAATCTTCGTAAGAATGGAATAGGATTAAAATAATTCAACATATTTCAACGTAAAGTTGTTTAGCAACAAGAAAGGCGTGCATTTTTCATGTTATAAAATACAATGACTTTTGAAGAAAAACATATTTTCTTCTTAAAATAAAATCCTTTTTTAAATTTAAAGGCTCACATATACGGCACATACTTACAGGGTCTTAATTAACTCATAACTAACATCCTTGGGGGAAATCGTTTCGTCTCATTCCGGGAACGGTCTGACGTTGGTAGTCGGTAGAAATGCCTTCGGTCACTAGGAAAACCTTATTTTCCCCGAGTTCCTTTGTCATTAACAAGGTAAATTGTTTTTCCTGTGCGAGAGTGTCTTGGCTGGATCTAGATTAAGCGGTAAGCCTGGCGAATTCGGTTCACTCTTTACAGTACTAACCTGTTATGAGTTTTACGAAGCCACTAGTTTTTCTATAAAACAAAATAAAGTGACTGTCTTTTATTTTACTTTATGGAATTATTATTTTTATTATATATTATTTTATTTTATTATTAAACATCCTAAGGGTTGTATTCCACTGTACAAGTTGTAAATTGTAAGATAGCGTAGTTATGGTAACGTTACGGTAGCCGTGACGGTCTTGTTAGCGGTCAAGCACCTCTGTAACATATCTTACCGACTTGACATTATGTTCAAATGTCGAGTAAGATAAATGTTATTACAATGGAAGCTACAGTGTACAATTTCTGCAAATACGTACCTACTTTGTTACGTTTACTCGCTACATACCTAATTATCCTATAATACGATTAAATTAGTTAGGTACTCGTATACAGAAGCTCTATCCCAAATTAATAATGTGAGAATTGCTACTATAACACAATACAGATTTGCATAATTAATACATAATATAATAAAGGTACTTACGAAAATTATTCCGTCTTCCGCTCGCAGACATTATTTGTAATATGCATAAACAACGTCGCAGCAATAATTGCCGAACCGTACGGGTAACGTTAAGCTCTATTATGTATTCCATCTAAGTACAAACATAGTGAACAATTAAGTTTAGCTTTCGGTTGATTAGGAGATATTATGGTCTGCCTATAAATAAAAATAATCTATGTTCATAATGAATAAACTCAAAAACTATTGGACTGATTTTAAACATTCTTTTACCAGTAAAAAGCTACATTATCACTGAGTAACATAGGCTACTTTTTATCCCAAAATATGCACAGTTCCTGTGAGCTACGCGGACGAAATTGCGGACGAATATAGCGTAGTACTTACGTTAATATTTAACTTAGATACAGCAGAAATCTCGATGTTTTACCATGTCGCCACATCGGTAGTTTACTCCCGTTTGTAGCAAGGGCAGGTCGTAGTTCTATAAAAAAACCCGCGACAACATTAACTTTTATATTCGAACCACAAAAGCTGCTTTTATGTTTTAAAAAATAACAAAAATAATTAGGTAATGTTTAATCTAGCATATTTATGTGAATGTGAAATCATTATAATTTTTGGGAATCTCGTATATATATTTAATAACAAAATTAATCCTGATCAAAATATTTTTAATTCGATAAGAATTAATATTTTATTTAAATTCGCTTCTATGAAGCAATTTCATAAAATTATTAAATCACTTCGTCGTGTGTTGATATTATCATGTTATTTCATAAACTATACGTCCAAATAATATACAGTGAACTACAAAAATCATCTCCATGAAATACTTGTAACGATAAAACTATTGTTTAAACTAAACTTTATCCGTGCGATGCTGGGGCGGGTCAACTTATTATTATTTAAAGTGGCACTTTAAATAATAATAAGTTAATAATATAATTATATCCTGTATTCCAAACACAGCCATAGTTGAGGCTACACTATTAGGTACTGGAAATCGTGGTTTTGCAGAAACACATTGAAACTCTGACGTTATAACAATTTTGTAATAGGTGAATGTCTCGTAAAAGACAAATGTCTTTATTAGCTGAAAAATCATCTTGTCATGAAAAATCAGACATACACAAACAGACAGAAACGATAAATGCACATAGTTTCAGTCAGTCCCCGAAAGACATGGACACAATAAATTGTCCCAAGATTCTATCTCAAGTAACAGAATAAAATGAGTTCCGTTCAGTTTTCGGTGGTCGCACGTCCCTGCAAAGGCTATCGGGTGCAACATTTTTCGTAGGGTCGGCCCGACGATTTTCCTTTCATAAATCACAGAGGCACGTGATGTCACGCTTCTCTCGTGTCGGTCAGGCACGTGACAAAACACTTTGCGTACTCCTGCTAACTCCGTCGGTGCATACTCTTTGGAAACATGAGGTTTTCCCCAGCGGATATAGGATACGTGTGCTGTTTTTCGTTATTGGGTGAACGAAACTTTGAGCTACGGAGACCCGGGCACTTAAACACGCGCGACGGGAGATTGCTGTTTACTGAATATCTACAACATCGTTGACTGAGGGCACACGTGAAATAATTGTTAGACTGCAATCTAGGATGAATGCACATACAACGTGTTATAAAATTCTGATTTTCTAGTAAGAAACTAATTAATAGTTTCGTCCGTCTAGCCTTTTCCCAACTAAGGGCTGACTTTTCAATCGCCAGATAAAATTTATTTCTATGATTTAACCTCAGATCATAGAAACAAGGCTAAAAGCGATCAAAAAAATAAAACTGGCTTGTTTCTATGATCTGAGGATTTAACTAAATATCGGTTTTACTCTAACACCTTGAGTTTCATGAAATCGGTATAGTTTATTTCTAGGAATAAATTTTATCTGACGATTGAAAAATCGGCCCTAGGTTGAGGTCGATTTCCGGTCTATCTAGATGCGACTGAATATCAATATTTTAGTATAGTAGTTGCCTCCGCAACCAAACTACTGTGTAATAGAAGTACTTTTACTAAAGTTAGACCAGTTGTCAGACTTTCGGACTTCTGACTACCCGTCACCACTGCCATAAATATTCGTAAATTCGTGTGACAACCAGGACAGGCCGGTTTAACAGACAGGTTTAACGTGCTCTCCGAGGCACGGAAGGGTATCGATGTGTAATGAATGGACACCCATCGACCCATTAACCCACAGATCGATTGAACAGCGCGGCTGTTATTTAGCCACGAGCCTTTTAGAGTTAGTCAATAAAATATTTATAACTAGCAATTTGCCCGCGATTTCGTCCGCGAGACTTATGGGAACTGTGCATTTTTTGAGATAAAAAGTAGGCTATGGTACTCAAGGATAAAGTTGATTTTTATCAGTGAAATAATTTTCAGAATCGGATTAGTATTTCCGGAGATTACCCTCCACATAACGAAATATACCCATACACAAACTTACAAAATTCGCACTCTCTTTTTTTATTAGTATAAATGTATATTATACATATACTAGGTTTCAGCCCTGTTGCTTAGCTCCTAAGCGTTGTAGCTTGATGTTAAAAAACCTAAACTATTTGTCATGAATCTGGTTATCTTAAACAAAAAGAATTTTTCGAATCCGACTGGTAGTTCCAGAGATAAGCGCGTTCAAACAAACTCTTCAACTTTATAATATTAGTATATATAGATTCTGAATACAATGAAACAGACAATATTAAGATATAAAATGGCTAGACCGAGTCTACGGATGTGTACGACGTGTTTTGTCGTCGCGTTGAGCTGTCGCGACAATTCACCAGGCCGACGTCATTTTTTGCGTAATGACACTATCTACGTCTGCCGACTTCCGCCAGCCTTATTCACGGCTTTCCGACCGCGGGTAATTTTGGTGTAGCCTGGTGTAAGTCGGTACAATTCGCTGGATTTACTGGTTTGATTTTTAAGTATTGTGGCGCTTAAATAGTAGGTTGTGTTGTGATCATTACCAAAAATATGTATGTCTATATTTTTATGTTACGTTATAAATATTACTATAACTTCATTGGTTTATTTGTTGTAGTGCAGCCACATCATATATACCTACATTAACAAGAGCATTTTGTTTCATGTATGTATTTGTTAATAATGGTGTAGGGTAATTTACAAGATACCTACCTAATTATTAGGTATATACCTATTTAATTTTAAAACTAATTTCAAGTTGTATAAAACTGTCGTTTGTGTATTTTATATCCTATATAAATCTCTGGATCTAGTCCTTATTCCAAATGTAATTTAAAAAATACTTAATTTATTTTTACAAGCAAATGTATAAACAACGTGTTTGGTGTTTGCTTTTAGCAGGAATTTCACACAGTGCTTCATAGACCTTAACAGTTAATTAATATGATTGAAATTCTACTTACGCAAAAAAAGGTTTACGATATATTCTTTTTTTTTTTTCCTTTTTTCTATCGGACGACCAGAAGCAAGACAAAGCGCCATCCCATCAGTTCATGGTTGATATACCAAAAACCCTAACGAAGCGCTTTGATTCCATTTTCATTGTGAAAACCGCCAAGCAGTGGAATGCGCTGCCCGAGTGGGTGTTTTCCAACAGTTACAATCTGGGTATCTTCAAATCACGAGTGAATCGATTTCTTCTAGGCAAGCGTGCTCCATCGTAGACCGCATTATCGCTTAACATCAGGCGAGATGGCGGTTAACCGCAAGCCTATCATTGAATAAAAAAAAAACTTGTCTTAGTAGCCCCAGTTTTGTCTGAAGCTATAAATAATAAATGGAGTATAAGTTTTGTGCGGATATTTCAAAATGTCACTCTCTCAGTATTCCCAGTACGAACCGCCACGCACGTACTTCCAAAGTTTATCGGTGTGGTATTTTACTCATACATTTTTAAAGGTCATCACGTTTCCCGGATCACTTTGTGACGTCATATCTTCTTTTTATACCGCACCTAACTCGAAACTAACATCACACTAATATTATAACCCTCTTACTTATAAACGATGACTAACGTTATTTAATTTAAAACAAGTTCTATGTTGAAAAATATTTTTCATTACAAGCTTTTATAATGACCGCTTCCCAACTCCATCATGAGACCCTGGCCATCATCTAGGATCATAGCACTTGTGAAGACAAATCAAACGAGTCCAAACTCAATGGGGTTACGTCGATTCGTTACAACATTCCTGTAGCCACCTTTTGGCTCCATCATCAGGACCTTTGATATCATCTCGGAACAGAGCACTGGTGAAGACAAATTAAACGAGCCCAAACTCGATGAGGTTACTTCGTTTCATTACAAAGTTCCTGTGGCCACCTTCCGGCTCCATCGTCAGAACCCTGGACATCATCTAGGATCAGAGTACTTGTGAAGCAAATCAAACGAGCCCAAATTCGATGGGTTGCGTCGTTTCGTTACAGAGTTCCTATGGCCACATTCCAGCTCCATCATCAGACCAGCTTTATGTCATCATTATATTGCATTGTCATGCAATTTACATATTGATACAAAATTTCAGGTCAATGGAGCACCGGGAAGTGAGTCAAGTTTAACATGTAATATTTGATTACCCACAGACAACGCAACAGGTGAAGCTAAATAAAAGCTTGTAATAATAATAAATAGCTCTTAAGTTAATTGCCATCTATTCATTGGCATAGAAATGACAAGGATACAAATACTCGTATATAATTAACTAATCAGTGGTTAAAAGTGACAAGTTTTTATAAGTAGGTACCCCTTACTTATAAAAACTTGTCACTTTTATAACCACCGAAGTGTAAGTGTTTAATTGTTACTATTTCACGGTGAAACGGCTGGAACGATTTGGATGAATTTGACAAAGAGGTAGCCTGAGACCTGGAAAAACACATAAGCTACTCGTCATCCATTTTGACACAAACGTAGTCTAAGAATAAAATATAATTCATATTTATATTTTATTATGAACCAGCTGTTGTCTGCGACTTCGTTTGTGTATAAAGATATTCATATCCATATCACAATAATTATGTGAATGTGTAATTATGTGTGATATGGATATGAATATCTTTATATTCTTTATACCTACTAGTTGAAATGTAGTCTTGTATTAAGTAATTTTGCTGTCGTACATGAGGATTTAGTTTAAAGAGCAACAAAATACCTTATTAAGTTTTGTAGTTAGGAACTTTCAGTAACTACTGCAATGTTTGTGAATACTTACTGAAACATCTGTAACTAGAAGGTGACGTAATATTGAGTCAAAAGCACAGCGCCATTAAATTCAAGTAAAATGACTTCAGTTAAAAACGAAATGGGTTATTAGAGCGTCCTTTACTTCCCACGGTTGAAGTTTAGACATTGACTTAAGTTACTTTGGACAGCTTTTGTGCCAGTAAATTTTTAAAGGGTTAAACATTCACAAAGATTTTTGTTGTTTGCCGAGTACCGCTTTGTTATTAGCCTAATACAGAACCCAAGACTGTAAATATTGTCCAGTAATAAATTATTTTGGAAGAATTGTAACAAGATAGTATTAATTTTGTTGGTATTTTATATATGCATTACACATAACATTTATTTAAATCTTTTCTTTTGTGCTCCATGTTTGTGTAAGGTAAGAAGCCAAAAGAGCTTACTTGGGGTATTTGTTGTAAGCGGTCACATATAGCGAACGGCGAATATAATCTCCGGGGAACTAATGCAAGGCACGTACTGTATTTCTATAAGTTATTTTTGCAATGGTTTCCTATTTTTATTATCCATCTAGCTTATCGTTATAAGCAATTTTGTATTCTTTATACCTACAAGCAACTTTGTGTCCCGACATTCGGCGCAAATTGCCGTATCGACCTCGAGAATTTCGCAGTCAAAAGAGCCGCCTGAATTATGTAGAGTACGACGAGGGAAAATTGATATAAAAATTGCTCGTAAAGCATAAAATTAAAACGTGGATCGCGGCGGACGGTGTTGCAACACGCTAAATACATGTCGTATTTCAGGCGCCATCTGTCGGCGACGGCGCTGAGACTGCCGCTTTTAATTTATTAACCAATTTGCTGAACGCCCTGAACCGCGCTCCACTCCCGGTATTTTGTTTCTTGACTTAATAAATATGAAGCCATAATCCGTGAAGAGTATTTTCATGATGGTGATGGCTAATTAATTATTAATACCTAATTTATTTAACACATTTTTTTTGCGTTAATTCAAAATAATTATGACAACCAGAATAGGTACCAAGATAGAGCCGTCGTCTTAGTATATTCTTGGAAACTCTGGAATGCTGGACAAGCCTTGAAAGAAAGAGATTTTATTTCAGTGAAGTGTCGGAACTGAGAATTCTTTTTACTACGCTTTTTGGAATCTGTGGGGGTGATTGTACACGAAGGACTATTAAAGTTCGCCACTTACTCGCGCCTCAGCTCGCGGCTCGGATAGCTTTTAGAGCATGTATACGGGCACTCGCTTCTCGGTGCAATATAAAATCGTTATGGCTTGTTTACTGTGAGAATATATTGTCACTTAAAATACTTGCTAATCACCACCCACTGCCCTTTGTTATTGATAGTGTTTAGTAAACTAAAATAAGAATTGAAACATTATTATTTTATATATTTTTAAATAAGTTTACGTAAAAATTTGGTAATATTTTTTCAGGGAATGGTAAAAATTTTTTGCACAGGTTCTAGTAGGTACAATCTAGTATTAGTACCTTGATTAGTACCTCTACAAGTCTAACGGCAAGCTCCTAATCCGTAGTAATACAATAAAAAGTAATAGTTATGATAAAATCAAGACGTGACTGTTTCATAACGAGTAAGCGAACGTAATATAAAAAAACTTTGAGCTTTCTTGTGACGATTTTGTGAAAGTACAGTTTGACAATTTTTTTTAAATACAATGTAAAAATATTAATATGGAGTTTTATTTGAATGTATTTTCAATTAATTTAATGCTCATAGAGAAAGAAAGAAAAGAAAGATATAACTGACATAATTATGTAGACAGAGTTTAGTTTCAATCGATCGTTTAGTGCTTCTTCGAATAAGAACTTTTTAATAAGATTGAAAGCAATGAATCCAATACATAATATAAAAATAACAGCCAATAAATAAATAAAAATATTTGAAACAATAACACATACACAAAAACAGAATCCTAGTTTCTAAACTAATGTATAACGTAATCTATAAATGGTTACTTAACATAATCAGCTTATAACGTTTTCATTGTTGGGACTCGGGCCTCATCTCTATGAAAGAGAGTGGGCTGTACTCCACCACGCGTGTTCAGTACGGGTTGTTTGACGTCACACATGTCTTAATTTTTTCCTTCAACATTTTTAGAGCAATGGTAAAATGCGATGAACAAATTGCATAAAGTAATAGAGAACAGTGCGCGCCTACTTGCACGACGTACGATTCGTATAGTTCGTCGAGGCAGTTATCAGTCACCACTGCTTAATAAGGCGTTGCGCAGACGTAGCAACTTAAATTGAAGCAACTGTCAACTTTATACAAGTTTCCGAAACAAAACAAAGTGGTTTTCGATAACCGAAACTCGCAACTAGAGTTGCTCTGTCTGCGTAGTTTCTTGAAATGATATGAAAATCATCATAAAAAGCTAGTTGCGAATTGCCAATTCCCAAAAATTAGAGATCATATTGCTACGTCTGTACAGGGCCTAAATGATTAATTGGGTTAATAGTATCGGTTCATTTAATGATGATAATTATCGTCATATCGGTGTCAGTCTCATCAGAATATACCTACTGCTGGGGATGTGGTTATAAGCCCTGGGTTGCCTCCCCGGTACCTTCGTCTCCGATCCCAATCAGCCCTCTCCTGATCCCACTTTGTGGCCTTCTTCTAGAGTATTATCTCTCAGAGGGAGGTAGCAACCTTTGAAGCCGTCAAATCTGCCAGCATAACCAACTACTACCAGCTGAGTAAGATACCTACTGCCCGATCCTATCAACCAGAAACCGAAGACATCAAATATCTACCTAGAATAACCGTGACAGAAATAATTCCTAGCTCTCGCACACACAGGCACACCCCCTTGTTTTGTTTGAGTGTGACAGTTATAGGTTAATGTGTTCCAGCAATATCGATGTAATCAGTATTGATATCAGTGTTTACAGTTCGCGGAAATCGAGCTAGTGTAGCGTGTAGCAGAACCACGGCCTTTGTATAGACAAAGACTGTGGAACAGCATTTATTGACAACCGACAACAATAATGAACTTCTTAATTAATTTCTGTCAGGAGAAATAAATTTATTGATTCATTTAAGTTTTTCCCCAAAACTCAACAGGCGGCAAATTTGTATGGTTTTTTTTGTGTCACTTGAGAAAACAGTTTTATCAGTATTCAAAAAGTTAAAAAGAATGTACTTTGGTTACCTAAATTAAAAAAATCACTATCAATAAATATATTTCAGAAAAAAAATCAGCCATTGTTCAATTAAAGTAGGTAGTAGTCTAAAAGTTAGCCGGTATTTATTATTTCTTGCAGTAGGTAGGTAGGTAATCTCAACCCCTTCAACCTTATCCTGTTTTATTATAGTTTTTTTTTATTTGACGATGGTAGTACGATAGTGACGGTAGTGTACGGCCCGCTTGATGGTAAGTGGTTACCATAGCGTATGAACACCTTGTGACACCGAGTATCATAAATGCCTTTAAAATGAGTATTCGCTGTAACAACAGCGGGGAAAAGTAGGTCCCCCGCTGTCAACAGCGCATCCTATGGAGCTTTAGCAACCTTACACACCACAGGAACAAAACATTACCAAAGAGTAGTGATAATTCGCTTTTTCTTTTTTAGATGAGATAAATAATTGAAAATGTTACCTATTGGGATCATGAGTTAAGTAGGTTTTCTCATGCAAGGGTTTTCATTGCCCGGTACACATTAAAAAGTAGTTACAAACTACTCTTAACGTATTCCACGCACACCAAAACCCAATACATAGTCGTATATGTCTAATAAAATGTATTAAGCACTAATATTACATGTGATATTAGATCGTAAAACAGCCAAACGCGTGTACTTCTCATGTTTGAGACGCATGGCTCTCGCATATTGTGAATATTGCAACAAGGAGCTTGGAAGCAACAATCAAACAAATAACTCTAAACTAGTTTTAATTTACCTACAATAGAATTCATTATATTGATTTACCCAACAAAGCAATATTATATTCATTATCAAATCATCATGTATTAAAGGATTGATAAAGCCTTAGTAATACCTTGGTTTAACTGTAGCTTTATTCGGTGTCGAAAATATTTTATCTCCTTACGACTTTAGTTACATACTATTACTACTACATGTTACTTAGTAACATTACAAGAATAAAGCTCTAAGTATAATATAATTTTATAATAATCATTTGATAAATAAAAATATTTGTTTTTTTGTTGGTTTATTCGTCCACTATGCGTTTGCGCATCGATCATCCGATTCATTTGAAATGTACCAGTTGTGCGCATGCCCAGGAAGGTTTCTGAGAAAACAAAAAATATAGAAAACGAGGCATTGAAAATGGTAATGGAATTTGCAGATCGTTAGGTAAGTAGGATAGGTACCTACCTATCCTACTTACCTAACGATCTGCAAATCCATTACCTAGCTACACCCAACTACCTACACCTACCTATCTACATACCAACCCTACCTAGGGTTGGTATGTAGATAGGTAGGTGGGGTCGGTAGGTATGAGTAGGTGTAGGTAGATACACCGCAGATACTTAATGCTACCCCTGCGAAGTCAGGCCGGGTAAAGCTAGTCTTTAATAAATATATAATTAATAACATCACTTCGTAATTCTGGGAGCACAATTTGGTATGAGACACCGCGCCCCGTCCATAATAATTGTCTTGTTAGTCTTTAATTAAATAATAGACGATATCTATTACAAGTTGATGGCAAGAATATTGCGAGAGCGAACGTCCTCTGTACTGTAATCTAATATCGGTGTTAACGATAATACAAGTTATTGCATATTCATTACATTGGAATCAAGCCTCATTTTGTTGGACCTCAGATGGTATACGAGCTGTACATTTATTAAATTCGACACTATGAGCGTGGATATTTTTTAGGGTTACGTACTCGTACTTCAGAAGAAAAAAAAAAGTGGATTTTTCTTTATAAGATTACTCTAGGGTACTTTTATCTGTAGTAGAATGGAATTATAGTTGAAAGCAAAAGTGACGTTTTCAAGTGTCTTAGCTGCTGTAAAAAAACCGTGTAAAGTACCTACCTATTTTAAGAGCGAGGCAAAGCAGCGAGGCTCTGTATAGAATACTTTGCACTGGCACGTGGCCAGTATTTTTATCATAAATTGGACGTGCCTAGTGGTAAAAATAAAAAGATTCCATTGGTTTGTTTTCCTTTTGTACTAAATAAAAACGCATCAAAAGCAATTTCTGAAGCCGAATATGCTCTAAATCCAGAAAGGCTTAACATCGACAGAGGTGCTCTCGGTAGTGAGTGTCACGCCCGAAGCGGATTGGGGGGATTTTCCGATTTTCCGACACAACGCCACGGCTGCTGTTGCCCCAGCGATTCTCCGCCTCTCGAATAGGGACCAAGGTTACCCAATATACCGAACAGATGGCTTGTTGTTAACCTAAAAAAATACAATTTCGAATTCGTTGTCAATAAAAACATTTAAGCAATTCAGCTAACGCTGGGTTTAGAACGAGGAAAATGGAGTTAAGCAATTGCATAGCTAAAATTGATTTTTTGTTGCGAAATAATATGCTTATAAGCCGTACACTTTCCTCCTTTTTATTAAATATGTAGTGGATTTATTCTCAGGTGCGCCACTTAACCGTATCTTTCGTGCTTAATATTTCTCGCGTAAAAGGTAGCGCAGACTACTTCAATAAACGTTAGCAACGCCTCCAACAAGCAACAATAAAAGCTCAGAAACCTCTTATTAAATACGCGGCACCCTTACAAAGCAACTATCGAACAATGAAAATGGAAATATAGCGTAAACGAAACAATGCTTATACAGAGTAAGGGTAATATTTTCCTCGGAGAGGAATTTTCTTTAACGAAATGTAGGAAATTAACAGTTAGTGGGCCCATAAAGCGGCCGACGCGACTTTGTAAGCATTGAGTGCTTTTGGCTATTAGGTTAACTCGTCCATTAACTACGCACAGATTCGGCGTCTCGTGTTGACTTTCTTGAATTGCTTATGTTCTGCCATTTTATTGGTCACGCCCACTACTTACTATCACGCGACTCCGTGACAAGAGTTTTAGTATGTTTTTATTTAGCACGAGGGTTAAATAGCCTTGATACGCACTTACAAAGATTTATCGAACAATTACTGAGCAGCACAACATTCCGCAAATGTTCCTTGCAGGAAATGGGTTGTCATCTCACCCTAAGAAAAAAAAAATTGTTGATTTCAGTTAACTTTATAAATACCAAATTAAATAATAACGACTGAATATGAGCAATTTATAATGAAACCCAGGTGGAAATTGAATGGATTTATTATGCTGGTAGTGCACGATAATCCAGCAAGGCACCCTTCTCTTAATCAATCCCTTCGTTTATCATTATTGTATGTTGTGGTTTTACGAAGATCTTTAGAAGATTTTGCTTTAGACCCAAATTCTTAAAATAAATTAGTTACGTTTAATACATTTTTATTTCTGCAACTGATGAATAATTAAAATTTTGGCAACAGTCAACAGTCTAGACTAGACAATGAATCACAATCTGATATCTATAGACATGCAAATAGCAACTATCAAATACGAAACTTTTAACTTATGGACGCACAAATAATTTATTCAAATATTTACTAAAATAGTATTAAAGACGTAAACCTGAAAACAAAAAAAAAATTATCATAACTTGTCACGATCGAAGACTACACTGCAGCACTGCAAAGATCGGAAACCCAAACGCTACAAATAGTCCTATGTCAAAGTATTAAAAGTTTTACTCCAACTTGGAAAACATGTCGTCGTGTAGCAAATATTTCGAACCAACAGAACACAGTTCACACTCTTTACCAAAACATTCATGTCAAGAGCCCAAGTTAGCAGAAACGTCGGCTGAGGATAAATAAAGGCGGAATGCAAAGATCCGTACTGAGAATGTTTCACAGCCGCTAGTGATGTCCCGGGGGATTCATTCCGGGCCCGAACCGTCTTATTCGATTGCATTTGAGTAGAATTGATACAGTCGCAAGTCCCATACATGAGTTTCGGTCATAAAATTTAATGCGTACATTTCTGTTGTAATCAAATTGCGATAACACTCGATACAATAGTAAACACTAGTTTATCCAGTGTTTACTATGTTCTCGAGTGTTTTATTATTAACCAATGACAAGTCGTTGACATCGAATTCGGTGGTGAAATTAATCTGCATTTTTACTATCTTAAGACCAGTTTTAACCGACCCTTGAGTCGTCTCGTCAATTAACACTAAGTTGTTTTAATGATTTTAGCGCCCAAGAAGACCGAATTCCGCTTGCGGTTTACTTTGCGGCCTACCTGTAATTTTGCTAGATCGACCCTCTTGGTTGGAATTACATAATTATTAATTAAAGCCTGAACTAAACCTATTGAGGAAGAAAGGTGGATACTAATTTTCATATAGGTACCTTACGGACTATAAACGCTGCTACTAAAACTGCTAGCCCAAAACATGCTTTCTTAAATATTTAGTAAAGCTATTAGTGATTATTGATTTTCGTTTGTATTGCACTTTACCTACTACATGCACCGTAATCGATCTATCAGAATACAAAAATAATCGATTCTCGTAACGAGCTCGCGATGTCTCGCATACGATTGTTAGCTCGGCGCCAGCTGTTTGCCGACTGGTCGTACCCTCTGCCGAAGATTGAATTCTGAATTAGAGCAGGTCATGCGTGTCGCCGAAAGTGCGGGGTCCTGATTGTAATTCAATCATTAATCATTACTGTTGAAGCGTTCGTGAAATGTTACATCTGTACTAAATGCGCGGGAAATACGGAGTTTATTTCTTGTTCCGATTACATGAACCGAAATACGGACCGGGCTAATAATTGAAAACGTTTTATGACAGCGACGCAACTCGCTGAATATTGAAAATTCTAGCCTAAGTATTTCTTTTTGAAGCCGGTTTAATAGAATCTAATATCAGTTAAATTAGAATTTTACTACCCACTCCATTACTAACAAAGCGTTATCAGCAAGATTGTCTAAATAATAAAATACTTATATTGAAATTTATTCCACATTGTTCATGGTCTATATCAGCAGTCAAATTAATTATTGTATAGTAATTATGTTTTTATTTTTATTTAATCTTCTTCTAGCTTGTAAATAGTGTGTGTATATATAAGATAATAATAGTTATGTACCTATATATTGTAATATACAAATAAATTGTATAGTTATTAAATATATAAGTGATTCTCAAAAATCATATGACCCGAGCGAGAAATTGTATAGATACGGATTTAGAAACAAACACTGTTGAATGTCATCTGTTTTGTATCAAATCCCCGATTTCCAAGAGCCTGATAAAGTTAATATAAAATCTCATATTAGCCGTTGTGATTGGTTTACTTGAAATCACAACGGCCAATGAAATTACTTGTAGAGATTTAGCAAAAAAATTAATTAAATATTCTTTCAGAAACTGGTGGTTACTGTTATACAACAAAATCAAGCACATGCTTCATATTTATTAAAAAATCATCTATTTCTATATACGTGAACCGCATACAAGAATCGCTTTCCTCATTATAACGCGTTCTATCACACATTCTTACCCTCTTTATTGCACTCGCTAAGGAGCAAACACGATAAAAATAGAGGATATTGTGTGGAAGTGCCCCAAGGCCCGCCGCAGAGCAACAAGCACGTTCGGTAGCATCGCCTTAGCCGTTTTAAAGGAGCTTAGCTTACCGAGTAGTCATCGTTGAACACTTTACACCGACCTGCTTTTTAAGCGTAACAAATTTTTAACTTCTCCTATTTAGTTTTATGTTATTGCCTTGTTTATTCGACACGCCTGGTGAGAAAAGAGAATATTTTATAGCACTTTTTATGTCAATTTTTGTTTGGTAACTTCTACTAGTTTTTAATAATATTTCTGTGCCTCTTCGTTTGAAGTGGTTTATTTTACCAAGTTTGCAAAATACACTCTCGAGCTTTTAAATAAATTAATTATTTTATTCGAAAAAACTTCTGCACTTTTTACCAGTTAGCATATACTTCAAGTACAATAAATCCAACTCTAAATTATATGGGTTATTCCCTGAGTACCCCGATCTCCAAGGCCCCCGTCCCGGAGGAACCCGAATACGATAGATATGATTACTTTCTTTTATTGAGTAGTGCTACTCATCTTTCGAAGCCAGAAAATAAAAAAAATAACAATTAAAGTCCATTAGGTTTCCAAATACCTATAACACTATTATATCAGTCAGCTCTGACAAATTACGAACGGACGAATGCTCTCTAACGGTAAATAAAGTTAATAGCAAAAGTCTGTTTTTGCGGAAGTGCATTTACATAATTTAAATTTTTAAAGCTACGTTTATTTCAGCGCTACTGTTTCTGCTAATATAAAAACCATGGGATTGTGTACATTTTCTTTTTTCTTCCATAAGGATCCTTTTATGCGCACTGTGGTAACGCACCAATTTAATATTTCACCAATTTGTATTCATCCAATGGGACTACTTTATTTTCTGTTAGAAGCTTGACGTAGTGTGTGACCATGAAACTGACACATTAACCACCCTGTGCGAAATACGGGTGTTCTTGCCTTTAGGGTGAGTTTCCATTAGAGCAGTGTAAGATAGCTAAGCGGTGAATGAGGAGAAAATGCACTAATAGGATTACTTCATTTTCCTAGCCTCGCTCAGCGCAGCTCTTGCAGAAAAAGGCTTAGCGGAGCGAGGTCTTTGAATATACAAAACAAGTCAGAGATGTATTTGTGGGACGCGACTGAGAGAGGAGTGCGAAGAATGTGTGCGAGACGGTACAAATAACCTCACACTATCACACCGCTTCCTCGCACAGCATTAGAGAAAAGAGTTCGCTACGCAACCTCTCATCACTCATCTTCCTCATACAGCTCCGCTACGCCTCCTCGCACCGCTCCGCTTCCTCGCACATGTCTAGTAAAAAAGTGGGAAATGCAGTCTGACCTCTTTTGCCACGAACTGTTGTCAAAAGACAGTCTGCGATATATTTTGTGAGTTTGACTCAGTAGTATACAGTTACAATGCTATAAGTGGTATAATATAAGCAATGGTTATATCCCACTCTCCCTAGTCTACCCAAAGTTAGTTGAGCTGAATTTCATAAATTTTTGAGCGTCTATTGTATAAACTCCTATGCTCGAAATTCAACTCTATCTCTTGTTCAAACTAATTTTAATCGAAAGTATTTACTAGATGCCATAAGCTTGATTTTTTCTAGATTTTTTGATAACGCGGTTGGAAAATTATAGGGAAGGGGGGACACATTCTTAACGACTTTCGGAGCTCCTAGTTCACTAAATATAACTACACTTTAATAAATATGACATATGGTGTCTGCGAGCCTTTACATGAATGAAATATGCAAGCACGTTGCGTTACTCTTTGTAATGCGAAACTGTCTAATTAAAACTAAAGTTACCTTACTAAGATTCCAATTAAAGTTGTTTGATAATGTGTGTATTGATACTTGTTTGAAGGTTCTTCGAAGTTATGATACCCGGTTCAGCTTTGTATCAAGGCAGACCTGGCGTACTCCGCACTTTAGGTAACTAAAGCTACAAGTGTTACGGCTTACGTACATACCGTCAAGCCGCAAACGCAGCAACCTACTTTTTGTATCGTACTTATATAAAATAATGTTTAATATAATTTTAAGTTAGTTGACAAATTAATTACTCACGCGAATACCGCGGATTAATTACCGCGGATTGCCTCCAACTTAAACTTACTCTATCTTAGTTGTGATCGGTACATCTAATAAACTTTTAGCGGTACAGAATCTGTGTGTGTTTACGTCAACTCACCTCACTAAAAACTCTTATTTACAACTTCTAACTTATACTACAAGTGTAAGGTGCCTACTACTACGGAACTTTACATTTAATGGTCCTTCGAGCCGGATCAGCGGGCCTTCCCGGGGACGCAATTCAGTGAGTTTACACCGCGTTAGAAGGGATACAACGAGGCTGCCTTGTAAGTTATATAATTGTAGGTACGCAGCGCTGTGCAAGTTATCCTTCTGTAGTATGCTGTGATCGTGGATCGAGGTAATTTAAGTGGTGGTTGGTACCGGAAAATAATTGGCCATTCCGTCTTCTTACCGGTATCAAACCAGATAAATGGAACGAGATGGCTTCACCGACTTTGTATATGTAGTGATGATGACGTTACTTTCCGATGGCTTTAGTTATTTAGTAGTGGGACTAGGATGCATATGATAATAGTTAAAGGCAAAAAAGTTAGTATGAATTATGCCAATGAAACCGTAACATTGCAGTACTATATTGTAGGTATGTAGCGTATGTTAAACTATATGACTACTTGACTACCATCAAAATCTTAATAAATAAATTAGTGAGTAATTAAGCATATACGATGTTTTTATTTTTATTTTAAACAAAATATTTCCACGTCGAAAAAACTACAAACATTACAGCTTCTCCAGGTTATTTCATATAGTATATAATATAAGCCAGGACAAGAGTGACGTAACATTATCTTGACATCTTTTGCCAGTCGATTTCCCCTGAGCCTAGCTCGGCAGTTTGAAAAGTAGATAATAAAGTAAGTAGATATCGATAATTTCTACTTCAACATCATTCCCCAGCACAACTTTTGTAAAGTAGGTAATTATAATTCATATTGCATATTTATTTACTGAATTGGTTTCAATTGACTGAGTAGAAAGCTTATATTGTGCAAGATTCAAATTATACTTCTTGTTGATGTTTGTTAACAGCCTTTTCAGTTATCGAACCCTTCCGTCACCTTTCTATTTACCATTAATAATATTTATTTACCTATTGAATTGACCCTTGTGAATATGATTATCCCACGCGTAGGTTTTCAAAAATGAGAGTCAAACATTTCTATTCAAATTGTTTTAATACATTTTTAGATAACTGGCTTTGTTTTTGACCTCGATCTGTTTCTGTGTTAGTATTTTTTTTTAATTAAAGTCACATTATTATTTTAGTGAAAACTAGCAAAAAATCCGCTCAGTATTTGTACAATGCCGGAATAAAAGTCTAAAACCGTTCAATTTAATCAATTCTATTTCAAACAGTCAAATCACATTTGCGCGAGAACTACAGCCCAGTATTACTATGGTACCTCATAGCTGCACTGCTTCGTAAATAAAATTTGTCAAAATGTCGGTTTCGCTAAAAATTTCCACATTCTAGAAACATTAGGCGTGCTCTAGATAGGTCCTTTATATTTTAAAGCTGTTGTGATCAGAGACATAAGTTGATAAATATCAGTCCAAAGTTTGGTAAAGTTTTATGAATGAAAACTTACCAATCAAGTATATATTGTATATATTTGTAACAAATTATTGAAGAGCAGGCAACTTTGTAAACTAGTATTATGATATAACAATAATTAGGTCCTACGATATTGAACTAGGTATTAATAATAATTGTAAAATATTAATTAATATTAATTGTAAAATATTAATATTAATTGTAAAAATATTATTAATTGTAAAAATATTAATTGTAAAATTGTAAAGAGTAAAATACCTACTTTATCTCCACCCATTTTCAACCGTTTTACAACGAGTACGAATCGAAACGAACATGAATTCAATATTTGATGTTCTTTGAATGAAAGAAGTATGAAGCTTCTTATTTCTTTAATCATTTCTTTCTTCTATCTTTAATTATCTAGCTTTAACATTTTTCTTTCTTATTTCTGTAAAGAACATGAAGTCGATGGTTAATTAATGCTTTAATTTGTCTTATTCTGCATCCCTGATATTCTTAACGATTTGTTCGCAAATAAAACTAAAACGACTAGCTTCTGCCTTTTTTAACGATACCAAAGTTTCAGCCGTTGCAATATATAAAACATACTAACTTCATGCTAGAAGTTAGTATGTTTTTTTTTTTTATATTTCAACGGCTATTTTTAGGATCGTCCGTGATCTAATCGTCCCAAAACTGTCAGTAAAGTTTGAAGTTCCAGAATCAATTATCTCATTCATCGACTCGAAGTAATTAGGGTTTCGATCCCGCGAATTTTGAGTCCTTTGACCTCCGGGCAAAGTAAGTTCAAAGGTCAACCCTATATGTTTTTAGATATAACCTTTACTTCTATTGTTTCAATGATAAACTAACCTTTATATTCAAATACGAGTTCGAAACTGAGAGAATGTCGTGCAGCCGATACATGTAAGATATGTCACCGATGTATTCGGTAACATGGCATGCCATTTCCCGTGCTCGATAGCATCCGCTGCGGTGCGATCTACGAGATAGTTGAATTATAATGTTGTGGTTACTGGGCTGTAATCGTAATCATTTGAGTGCAATAGTGTCACTTGGTAAAATAAAACTAACCGCGTGTAAAAATCACGTAGCACAATTATTTAAATAATGGGGAATTTTACAATTCTTGTTGCAGTAGTTGAGGTTCTAGAGGTGGGTTATATTGCCTCCTAGTGTTGCCACAGTATGACAATACCTATGCGTTGCTTGATGATAAACGGAGGGCATTGCATATCACCACGTTACTCCTAACGAACCATCTGAACTTTTGAACTTTATTTTGATTTCCACTGTCAATAAAATATTTTTATTTTCTAAACTTGCATAATGCTCCCAATTTTATGCTCTGATGCAATATTTATTGTGGCCTGAACATTATAATGAGCATGTTGAGTATTCATTTTGTCATAATTTTCAATAGTTTATTCGGGAATTATTAATTGAAACGTGCTTCATTAATAGAGGAAATGGAACTGGAAATTGATATGAATTTTTATGAATACTTAACAAGCGGTGTAACTATTAATAACAATCATATTATTTGTGTGCGTCAAGTTGTTATCCAAATGTGTTTTGGTTAATTTTGTAAGAAGATGCGGTTTGGTTACTGTAACATTTTTTTCCTTATTCTCGGGTTCATAATAAGAATGCACCCTAATCTCATTACTATCTAGTCATTTTAAAAAGGCTAATGGTGCTGTCTTTACTAAATGACTGCACGGTTGTCGCAGTGGCTGAGAAATTTGGCTGCTGCGCGACATGTCGCGGGTTCGATTCCCGCACTGCACACTGGTCTGACTCTTTGTGTATGTGAAATTTATCTTTGTAAACGCACCCACGACACAGGAGAAATCCTAGTGTGGGGGCAACGTTTAATAAAAAGATAAAAAAATGTGTCCTAACAAAGAATGTGTCCAATAGCACTTTTCTTATTGTCTCTATAGGCTAATACTAAACGGAACACTTGAGTTGCACTACATTACACTTTTGTAATAATTTGATTGCAATAGAGAACCACAGTCTCAATGTATCTACATCTTCAAATAAGTACTCGCCCCTTTTGTTCATAAAATCTTATGATACTTTTACCTAAGCAATAGTTTAATCTGAAATCTCAATACGGTAGAAGTAAAACATGGAGGCACGATTTGATTGCATTCCAGATTAATCGGCGAGCGGTCTTGAGTTAAGACGGGAACCAGTTAATAAGTTCTAGCGAGGAAGCCCTGCTTTCGCTACTGATAAGTTTATCCAGGCTTCGTTATACGGATACATTAATAACTTTCTTAATTCATTCTTATAGAGAACATTTATTAGGTATTTATTATTACGTGTTGCCCGCGACTTTGTCTACGCAAAAAAGGATGAAAAGTAACATAGGTGCTTTTCTTGGTCTCAGGCTACCTCTTTGTCAAATTTCATCCAAATCCGTTCAGCCGTTTCAGCGTGAAGGAGTAACAAACACACACAAACTTTTGTGTTTAGATTATTAGTGTGATTATTTTGGTCATGAACTTAAGGTAAGTGCCTCCAATCTTATAGACTTGGACTTCTATGGGTCGATTAAGATTTACATGGTATTGTAAAACTATACCACAGTGTAGGTAGGGATATGTAAATGTATTGTGGTAATCCATGGTATCATATCTATACATTAATATGTGAAGATAAAACTTTGTATGTCTTTTTAAGCGTATTGCACACACAGAAGAGTATGAGATTTGGCATAGTTAAAAAGTTTATATGGAGAAGAAGTGCAAAAATAACAAGAACTTTAATAACGTTCAAACTGACATTTGGCATAATTAAAGTTTATATGCAGAAAGAGTGCAGAAAGCCAAAAATACCTCAATAAAGTACAAATGACATTTTTTATGAATTATATGGTCCAATTTCGACCAATTGGTGACCTCTAGTTATCATGATTCTCTCTAATATCTTCATGCTCACAGCACTATTACTGAACACGGCTTTGAGTAATACCTAACACATTTGAGCTTGATTGGTTTGCTCATTACTGCAAAATAATCGACATACACATAATGTTGATTCAGTCAAAGGTCTCAGTCAAGATTAATATCTAATATTAGATGCGTGATATCTCCTACATCTACTCGACAGCTGCCACGTCTAGTGTGTTAATTTATATTGCTTATTATGCATCCCGTGAATTAAATAATACCTAGCTAATGATGGTGTATAAATATAAAATAAATAAATAGAGGCCCAGGCTACTTAATTTACGTTACAAAAGTTCTCTCTCTGCCTGTTTCATTTTCATGGTTAAACCAGTGAAAGGACATAGTTTTTTTTTGTTAGATGATTAGGCCCCCCACAAATTGTAGTGTATAATAGTGAAAAGTATGTTATTTTGTTCTATAAAATCTCTAAATTACAATAATATTAGCTTTACTTCGTGAAAAGGGGATTCCGAGAAATCAACAATTAAATTAGAATTTATATGTATAAAAATATGTTTGTTATTATAAAAGTATCTATTTAACCTCTGCCCAAGTGCCCACGCCCAGGTTTAGAAGCTCTAAGCCAGCATGGTACATAGAATTGTACTAAATGATGCATGCAATATTATTATTTTATTTATTTCAATCTTTAATGCACTGTAAATAAGAGTACAAAATCGACTCTTCGTTACGCGCAATTTTTTTTCGTATGATATTGATAGTGAGAGGAATATCATAACATCACTTGATTTTTATGATTTCTCATCATTCTGTTTTCATTTTTAAATAATTTCTAGCCTTTTAACTATAGTATATTGGTTACTTTTTTATATGTAATTATGACCGTCAACCATTAACTATTTACACGGGGCCCAAAAATAACTATGTCCTTTGGTTTGATGATAGCTTGCACATCTTTCCGGACATTGGTTTGACGGGTAACAATATTAACTTAATATATCCACAAAATAAAATAGTGATTTATATAATAATAAGATGTCGACAAGACAGACATACGCAACGCAAACGAAAGTATCACCCCTAAATCCCTCTGATACGCGAACAAACTTGACACTCGCTACAATTTGTGCGAAAAATCCCACATCCTTTAGTTTTATTACTTTTTTAGTTCAAGCTTTTGGTATACTTGGACTTTGTAATTGAAGTTTTTCTTCGCACATTAAACTAAAACTATTCATAGAACTACACTTGATAGTTTTTCTTTTCTTCTCCGTTAAAGAGTTTAAACTAATTGCTAATTAAATAGGAATGTCTAGCGATGAAAGGCTAACAATTCCATAATAGATTTGCACTTTAACTTTAGTGATTGTAATAGATATTACAATTTTTAAGAATAATTTAGACTTTAGAAAATTAGGAAATGTGATAAAAATTATGTAGGGAAACTTCGTAATCAAATTTTAACTTTGTAAAACTTTGTAACTTCTTTGCATAATTTGGATTTCTAATCCGAATATAAAAGAATTCCAGACGAAAAGTTAAAAACTGTTTTGTTTTACACAAAAATGCCAAAATTTGACAAAATGTATATACCTACTTATCTAAGTTATTAACAAATCTAATCAAATCACCAAATATACATCAGTTAAATTAATTAATCTAGTCGGTCTCGTAATACATAGCAACAAATATATGAGCCAGAAAGAGCATAACTCTCAATCAAATAGTATTCTAAAAATCCTTTTAAAAAGCCCATGCGTCAAACCTCATGACTGGTACACCCAATTTTTTCCACGACCGAAATGTACATGTAACAGCCAACTAACGTCTATTTTGTCAACAGAACAATAGCAAACAAAGCTCGGCATTTAGCTAGCCTTCCCTGGGACATGTCGTGACAGCGACAGGCGGGTAACAAGATAAGCAGGATGTCCTGCACGCGACCCGTCCACCCTAATCCTGCGACGCAGCTCCGCGATACTGTTCAGATCGGCTTTACATTGCTCCCACTTGTCAAAACAGTCATCTTAAGATAGTTAATTTAATGTTTTGTTAGCAAATTGTATTTTCATTAGCATTCTCAGATAGAGTATAGTGTTTGTTGATATACACAATGTAACGGAAAGAGCATATTATAGTCTTGCTCGTGGCTTGATTTACAGCATTATTAGTAGTAGTAGTGGCAGCATTTACCAATTTTATCCTAAAATATTTATTTCGTGTCCTAATCCTGCTGGGTACCGGACATAATTTAAATAATCTTAAATATTAAGGCGACGGTAAATGGTAACGGCCGTAAATCTCAAGTTTTAAATCTCTTATTTCGCCGTCAAATAATGCAGGTTAGTTGTGCAATTTTTTTATGTTAAACTAGAACATATATACATCAATCGTATGAATATTTAACTATTGTAGTAAAATACTTAATGAAATAAATTCATGAATTACTGTCTACCCAAAACATAAAAAACGTAATTACTTTTAAATCGCTTAAGATATTTTCATGATTTGTTTTATGTGAAAAGACTATGTTACTACCTATAATATTGCCTGTTACTTTTTTTTTATTTTATATTTTAAATCCTAAAAAGTAATAATACGTCTAATTTGGCACAGCGCGCTCCTTGATAGGCGAGTCGTATTGCTCGGTGGACGTATATCGCGTTGCTTGAGCTCAGCGCAGAACACTCAAGTCACTCAAGCCACCCAAATCACTCAAGGCCGTTGGCAGTTATCAGCGCCTTAACCATAACGATAATATTAAAGATAACGACCAACATCTCTTAGTGCAGTACTGACATATTGTTATTTATGAATTGGATTTAACGAAACAAACAAAACCTAAAATTGTGATATTTTTTTTTATTTTGAACTTAAACCTTGGATACTCATATTCTGAACCAGATACATTTCTCGCTATTTATAAATGTTTTTTTTATACGCTGTATAAGAACATATATTATAGTTGTTTAATATTTTAGTTGTTTAGTTGATTTTAAGTCTTTTGATTTTAAGACTTATGAGTATCCCTTATAATAATCAATTACTTTTTAATATACATTAAAAAGTAATTATTATAAATTATAAGGGATACTTTCTTGTACAAGTGGTGGTTCAGGAACACGTTAAAATAAAAATAAAAATATGCAGCTTAGCAATACGTTCGAACACTAAAAAAACGATTTCAATATTTACTTATTGCCTTAAAGCATGCAGAACTTTTTTAAAAGTCAAGGCAAGTCAACCACCAAGTATTTAATTGATTTCAACTTTATTTAAAATTGACATGAAACCAGAAATTCTCTAACTTCAGTCTGTGTCATAACCATAACTTCTTGTAGATTAATTAATCGGTCTCTTCAAAATAAGGAATTATTAATTTCCCAGTTACTTAATTATATTTGTCGCGAGTTCACGTAAAAGCCTCGGTTAAACTCGTTATACTTAGATGCCCCAAACTTTGTTTTCCTGTTTCAACAAGGTTTGTAAGTAATTTTATTTGACAGAAGAAAATACTCAAAGAAAAATATTTACTATTTTCTGCTAATTTAATTTTTAGAATCTCAAGTGAAATTACAAAGGGATGGTTAAACTGATTGATAGGATTTTACTAGATTTATCCATGAGAAAAAAGTTTCTACGAAAAAAATACGGTCAGGTATTTTTACAGCAAAATTATGAAACAAATTTCAACGAAACGTTTATTTTTAAGGCCCCGGTAACTGAGTAAGGGTGTTATATTAAGGGCCGGTATGTTCGGAAGGGAATGAATAATAAAAATATTTGCTCAATTCGTGGATTATACGGGTAGCCTCGAGCAAACCTAGATTAAATTATAAGTTAATATAAATCTCGAAGCCAACCTCTCACCTTTGTTCTGTAATAATAGAAGTTAAGAGTACCCATGACGGCTTACGTATCTCTTGAAAGTGATTGTTATTTCACAACACTCAACAATCTTTGGAACAAAGAGCAATCGAAAGCAATTTAAATTCAAGACCCCACTCGACCGCAATTATTTACACAACGGCACTACACTATCCTTAAATCTGTATAAATATTCATGAAACTGTTTTATAAGGAGACCCTTGCTCTCTTTAGCAACGTAAACGAAAGTTGAGTGACTTTTCAGTTTCCCTTCTGTAACGTACGTCGTGCGCCCGCTTACCGTCGCATCACGCGCAACTTATGAACTGTTTTAGCATAATATATTAATATTAGGTACAACGATTCTCTACAAGTGTGCTTACTCTCTGGTTATACAATTCACTTAAAAAGACGTGACTTAAGTGGTGTTTCGAGAGGTTTCTCTTCTAATTGAAATGTAAATCTTTGTGAAATTGTAGAAAATGCTTTTCATTATTTTAAGACGCTTACTTTTGTTGTACTAACTAGGTACATAGTATCTAGCACAGCCTTCTAACTTGGTATTTAATCAAATTCGTTTACTAATTTAATGTATTCGGATAATTTAGATTATTTTGTTTGTAGATAGCTTTCAACGTAGCTTGTTGCGATTGTGTAGTTATGTTCTAAAGTATTGGGTTCGTAGTTGGCAAAATTAGTAAGAGAATAACATTTATGTTGGAGCTACATTTTACTGGGTGTCGGGGTGTGCACATGAGACCGCAGATGACGAGGGTCCCGTGTCAGATTGTTTGCGTTTGGAAAACAAAATTTTAATATCTTCGCTGTCTACATAGGCTTACCTATTCAAAATTTACTTTAGAAGTTATTGAATAATGTACAAAGTTTTGGACGTTTAGTGAATTATATACGGTTGCAAAATTAATTATAAACATCATAAAATATTTTTATTCTGTTAATTGTGTAAGTAATTTCGTTTCCTACTAGTGAGTTGCGTCTCTATCTCGTAAGTATCTTTATATTAAGTGTAAAAGAATTTGAAATGAACAGTTAAGCTAAGTAGCGTAATACTGCTGCTATACAATTTTTCTTCTAACGTACTATTTTTATTTTTTGTATTTTAAATAACAAGAGATCCACAATTGAATTATTTAATTACTCAATTCATTGAACTAGTAGCCATAACAAACTGTATGTTTAACCATTTTACAATTGTAACGCCTAAAATAATTAGATTAACATTCTACATCATCACCCGAACATTCAGCCCGACAATAATAGTGTAAGCAATGATCGTAAAGTCGAAAACCAAACAGCTTGTAAGGGCAACCCGGAGGTGATGATTAGCGCACCCTACGCTACTTGGCTGTCCCGTCACGTAAACCCCAATCTGCTTAGCGGGACACCTTTGTGTCGACCCTTTTATTTGGGTCGCAAAGTCCTTAGATACACAGAAACTGATTCACAGATAAACACTCCTGAGTCGTTAGCAAGATATACAGACTGCCTTAAAAGTTTATTTACCTATCGAATAGTTTCATCGACGATTGAATTCAGGTCGAACATCTCGTACAAGTAGGTACTTTCTCGTCTATAGGTACTTCGATAACCGTTTGTCAAACATTGACATAGTTCCAGTAAGTGATCTATAAAGTATCGACTGACAATGACAAACACTACTCATAACTCATAACGAAATTACGAGGACGATTCATCCCCAAACTTGGCAAAGTACGTACTTCGCAGCTTATCATCGAGGGACAGAATCGCTTCAGTTGAACAAAGTAATCGTCGAGGTATCTGAATGAGTAATGAGAATGGTTAGTTTAAACGAGTTATTCGTATAGTTGGAATCACACTCCTACTAATCTCTAGCATCAATTATGAACTGAATACGAATGTAACAACCGATGAAAACCGTTGGGGTGTGACAAACGGTCATTAAAATTCGGGATCAGACGGGATTTGGGTGAGATCCATCAGAAATTAATATTTGAAACGTCAGCTGTTCCACACCTGGAAATTGTCTAATAAAGCCGCCTTATGAACTCGGCTTTTATAAACTTTGTGCGTCTACAGCGTTTTAAGTGCCTTATCTCCACGGAGCGGGAAAAAAGTTGACGCGGTTTTACATCCTTTGTTATGCGCCCACATAATTTTAAAGCAGTTTGATGATCTTGTCAAGGAATTCTTATGGTCGCTGCATGCTGCCTATCTAAACATGCGCACATAATTATTTTATGATTGTTAAGAAAGCTCTGTTTGAAACTGCGTAGCCCCTAGGTGCAGTAGATATTTATATCCGTATTCGCGGTGGTGTATGGTTTATAATGAATGTGTGTACACGCACCGGACATTGGTCCGGCGAACAATTTACACCGGATTCATTATAAACCATACAATTGTAAAAAATCGGTCCGTTGTCCGGTGAAAAAAACCGGACGTCTACAAGCGCCCTAAGGGTTTCGTCAGAGTTGCAGTTTCGCTTGGAGAATATAAGACGTCCGAGGGTGGCAGATCTACCGGGCTGCCGAGGACCGTTGAACTTTGCAGCTCTTTGTGAAATTGCACACTCTACTTTGCTTTTTTAACCATACATTTTAAATATTATTTAACATCGTCTTGTGGGAATGTTATTTTATTTTCCCTTATTAAATGGAATCTGAATGGATATGTTGTATAACAAAATGTTAATTTTTCCACTAAAAATAATCTCGGCTCTATGCCAAGATTGATTTTCACAAAGGGTTTAGCAAATACGACGGTTCGCCTTTTACCTTTAGTCCGTCCGAGTTGTGAAAGCGACGTGATTCTATGGCGATAGTTTATCATGATTTTCCAGAAAGCTAGTACAATGGATTCAACGTCATAAATCGCTCATTGGTCGGCGATGATTAGAGGGAATCAGGTTCTCGCTACAGTCAGCTCAATGAAGGTAAAGGTAGCTTACTTGGAACTGAAATAAGCATTTACGGATTTAATAGTTATACAATCTTTGTGTGACAATTATACAAAATTATATAGTCAGTATATACGTCACCATAATACTTCCAATTGTTATCAAATATGTCAAATACCAAGTAATAAGAAATCAAAGTACTGAAATCAATAAATACATAAACACAATAAATATTATTTTTTCCAAGATATCAGTGAATTCTTTGTTCTTTTCTACAAGTAGGTATATAACAATGTATTAACCCAAAATAAGCTTGAATGAAATTGTATTTTATATTCTGAACCTAAAACAATAGAGGAACTACAGGAAGGATACGTTATTCGCTTGAGATATATTTACATTGGTACTGGCATGTATTTATAGGAGAATATAATATGAAGGACTGCCTCGTTGATCAAGCGCCATTGCTGAGCCGTCCGAGGTCCGATCCTCAGGTCAAGTAAAGTTTTCCCATCAGGAAATAGTAGCAGCAGCAGTCTAGATTTGTGTCTGGTTAATGGCAATAAGCTCCTATTACATGGGACTTCATAACTGGCAAATCTCCTTATGCTCTGCTAAACGCTTCGGAGAATAAAGGTTATAATTATTATGTTTTTAAATTATCCTAAGCGCTCGTATAGACCACGCCGCCCGCCGCCGCGGGCCACAATATTGTTGTTAGTTGTTAATGTTACATTACTATTATGACCTATTTTGTTTCTTATTTGGGTTTTTCCATTTTCTGTAGATTTAAAATGCCTAAATAATAGGCGGTAACATTAACGCAAGTAGAACAGGAGCATTAGAGATCAAATCTACCTGCTAGTTTAAAACGTTTTTACAGGTTTATTTACATAAAACCAATGAAATCTATCAGATAGACCGTGACGGTTCTGTATCCACTACTATATACATTATGTACATATATTATCCTGAATAACAGATCGTAAAGCCTCTTAAACTCGCAGGGGTACGATTAATGAACCAATAATTATTCGCTAAGGGCTTTACCCTGTACGCACTTCGTCTGTCTCTATGTATACGTGTATGTATATGTCGGTACATATTCTGGCCGCATTATTAACTTATGGTGTCTGAATGGTTATTGATAGGTTAGGTTGAGTTTAGTTGAATAGCTGAAGTAGTTTTATGGTTTTGAGAAGAATGCTATATTTTAATATAATATAACAACCTATGGGGTTAATTCCGCTGAACATCTTTTTGACTTTGCTCTGAACACGCAAAATGCGCATTTTTTATATAGGTACCTATTAGTCATTATAGCCTAATAGTAATTCGGAGAAACAATGACGTAAATGTATTTTTTTCTAAAATTGGGTTAAATGTGACAAAGTACTTAGAAAGTGTAGTTCAATTTCCTTGGTAGTCAAGTACCTACGTTCGGGGAAACAAAGATATCTATTTCTGACAGTCATTTACGTCGTTATTTCTCCAAATGAGCGATATACTAGGTACTCCTTTCTTTATCTCATCGATGTTACAAATATCTACACCATGTTTCAGTACCTACATCGAAAGTCGTAAAAAAAACGGCCAAGTGCGTGTCGGTTCACTCACATTGTTCCGTAGCGGGAGTATTTCAGTTTCCGACCGTAATTACAAGTTTGTATTTCATAATATTTGTATTTCATAAATTAAGAAATACAAAAAATAATATGAAGAATTAAGTTATTTTTGCGGTTGGTTAACTCGAAACCGAATATCTCAAAAGCAAAAAAAAATTTTGTTGGAAGAGAGAGGAAGATTTTTCACTACACAGATGAAAAGTTAGAGGGAAGGAGACACTTTTTATGTCTTCAGAATAAAATTTCTCACGAAATATTCATCTACCTAAATGAAAAAAAAATACTTAGAAACCTTCATGTTATTTTCAAAGACTTATCCAACGATATCCCACATAAAAGGGTAGGCGAAAATCTTTTTTTCATCTTTCAGTTTTATGTAGGTATGGAGCTTCTCTTAAATATTTTTCTATCGTAATTTTACTACACTCCTTTATAGCGACTCATAGAAGACATACCTGCAAAGTTTCATCTATGAAGTGCTAAGTCTTCGAGTAAAATGGCTGTGATATACAGCCGGACGGACAGGCGGACTGGGCGAAACCTACAATTGTTTCGTTTTTGTTATTAGGCTACAGAACCCTATAAAGGGTCAATTTGTAAATAAAATAAAGTCCAAAGTAAAACTCTAACGAACGCTTGGGCAGTAAAACAGCGTGCGTGACTAACGAATTTAATGAGTCTTGTCGCCTAGGAAAAACAACATTCAAAGCGAAGTCTGATAAACATCTGTGTTGTAAGTTACTATTCTACTGTAATGGTACCATACCTACAATTAATATTTCGTACAGAACATAGTTGTTGTTAAGAATATAAGTCGGTACGCTGATAAATAATATACAAGAAACGGATGATAATGCAACTATGATTATAAATTAAAAAAAATATAACCACAGTTATACCTATGTCCCTGTCCGCACGATCTATTATGGGCTGAGTTCTCAACGAGACATTCGCGTATGTCGCTAAGAAAACAGTTCAAAGTGGAATAGTTGTTTTACAAACATAAAACATAATACTTTTCAGTTATTCTTGATTGATGTGGGGATAATTAGCTATTTAAATTAGTAGACACGCGTGAATAACTTCTGCCCAGCCAAATATGATCGTGCGAGCTTTATTCTTAGTACACACAAAATTCGACATCATGAGTTCTAGCAACCGCCATATTGAATATTCTGTGACGTCATGTATCTAAGATACTCTCTGGATTAAGAGTATTAAGACAAATCCAACGACGTCTTATTTGCTGAAACAGTTCACTACGAGTAGGTTAGGCAGTACGAGGCAATAAATTTTCTCAGATACATACACAGAATATACACAATACACTGGCTGTTATGTGAGTGCCAAACATGTGTGCAACAAAGTTTCGACAAATATTTGCCAACCATCAGTTTTTCAACTTTTAACGCTCTGATTGAGCACATCAAAGCGTTAACAAATAAAAGAAAGATGGACAAAAGATTTGAACAAACATCTGCACATTGCTATCAAGGTGCAAATTTTTGTTCAAATCTTAGACACAAAGTATACTAGCGCCTGTATCAGACTAATAACCTTTCTTGCTCTGCTGTAGGTAGTACAGTAAAATCACAATTCAATTCCCACTAATTCACGAAACCTAGAGGAATACTAAACGTGAACGAAACAGAACCGTAGGCAAGAATCCTCGTTTCCAAACATAATGTGCTGTGCTAACCCAAAGCAAACGGTAATATTTCCAAAAGTCAACATTTAGCGCAGAGTAAACGTGTGAGCTGCGACATGCAAGCAGCCGCGTGCATCCACTGCTATCATGTAAATGAACACAATACATGTAAGCGAATATTCATGAGCTTGTAAAGCCGAGGGTAGGTTACGTTCTGCGGTACGAACAGCTTCTCAATGATACGCAGATGTTTAATTTACCTACTTAAGGGTTTAGCACTATTTATCAGATAAACTCAAAAATGGAACAGATTTTGTATACAATTATCCGGTGGTGGTGTAGCCGTAAATGTTGACATCAATATTCAAGTAGGTCCTACTCAATTGAGTTTTCTTTCTATTATAAAATTGTGTAAGAATGACAAGTTTATGTTGTGGTTCCTGGAAAAAGGCCACTCTATCAGCAGGGTGGTGCGTTCACCAACGCTCACGCATGATCGGTTGTTTATGTGTGAACCTAATAGTAGGGACGCGTTCCATGTGTTATCTGCTGCGCTAGTGTGCGTTTCGATGTCTAGACACAGCGCATATGTGATTGTGATACAGATAGTGGGAAAATTAGCCGACGATGTCGGCGTCGGCACGGGTCACGACCACCCGAGGGTGGAGGGTGGAGAAACTGGTGTCGGTAAATTGTAGTAGGTACAGATTAAAATAAGCCATCAAGACATAGCATAGCAACATCACGTCACGCCTGTAGTTCTCGAAGGGTTAGGCAGAGGTGTGTAGGCAGTAGGCACCACAGTCTGTTGCGAAGGCTCCCTACTATTCGACTCCTGCCGGCTTCCCATTGAAAAATGGCACAGTCAGTAGTGTAACAACTAGATAAAATATGATTTAGAAATGGGGTGAAAACAGAGATGACGGCTATAGAAATGTATGGTAGGAAATCATGCTGTGCGGCCGCAAAGAAATTGTGGGCAGGATGATGGTACAGTGATATAATCTTTGTTGTTACCTTCATCAAAAGACATGTGTCATAAACCAGGTAACCGAATGTATAATGGGACTATCCAAACAATTCATTCAATTACCTACAGTAAAACCTTCTTATTTCGCTTGGTGCACTGGTATTAGTATAAAACAAAATAATGACCAGATTTATTTATGTTTCCGAAGCATAATAATGTCATCCCAAACCCAAAACCACCCACTATGGAGAATATAAGCCTCTTTTTCTTTTTGTCTCCTCCCATTTCCCGCCCGTCGCATTTGTAAGCATCCTTGCTGTTTAAAAAAATAAAAGGAAACCTCAATTGCTGATTCAAATTACCTCATAAGCCTTTATTTTTTTAACTGAACACGAACATCTATTGAATTTTGCCATTTCTTTCATTGCGATGATGTTTAATCAAACATTCCCTTCGATCCCTTTGCAAGGCTATCATGTAGGTATGTAAAGGTCATATTATAAAAACCGGCCAAGTGCGAGTCTGACTCGCGCACTAAGGGGTTCGTTTCTACCCTTGGGTTTTGACTCTTTATTCTCATTATTATTTGTCGATGATAGCAACCATAAAGCTAAACGATCATCAATCGGAGCCGAACGCGCCGAAGGAGCCGACCAAACCAACTTTTATAATTCTTAGTATGACATCATATGAAAGCTCGCTCACATAACCGTGCCGAATCGAAAGAGTCGCTGGAAGAATTCCGAAAGAAGAGTTCGGAGCCCTAAAATCCTACTAATATTATAAATGCGAAAGTTTGTGTGTATCTTTGTTACTTCTTCACGCTGAAACAGCTGGACGGATTTGGATGATATTTGGCAAAGAGGTAGCCTGGGACCTGGAAAAAAACACATAGGCTACTTTTCATCTATTTTCCGCAGACGAAGTCGCGGGGAACAGCTAGTGCTTTAATAAAAAATGTGATGTCATACCCGTGCAAAGGACAGCTGCTAATACAAAGAAGAGATAAAAAGAGCAGAATATTTAGTGTTCATTAAGATTATAATTAACTCTTTGTAATTCGTTGGAAATGCCAAGCATTTTTTGGTTGAGACGTATTTATAAATTATGTTGGTATTATTATCCTGGTTGAATACTCTAAATAAAATCTATACCTATAAAACAGTAGGTAGGTATCGTGACTGTCACAGCCTAAACTGGTGAACCTAATGCTATATTCCTTGGGAAGGATCCTAGGGCACAACACTAAGGAGGTTTTTTTTTAATTTTAAAAGGTGCCTTTAGCGCCATGGAATTTTTAAAATCCCTACTTAGTGTGCCTCCTAATGTACCTCCTTCTCCTCCTTTTCATCAAGAGGGATGGTAAAATGTTGTATGAAGAAAATAACGACATTGTGTTGTTTTCTGATTTCCACGAGAAGAGAGTCACGGGCACAGCTAGTATAGAATATTTTACGCAAAAGGTATCATAAAAATGGAGGTAGTTACTAAATTAAGTATATTATAATATAATATAGAGGTGTATTTACCAAAACATCCAATATTGCGACATAAAAGTGCGTTTAGTAGGTATAGATTTCTATAGATACTTCAGAGTCAACACGTAGCAATAAATAAAAATAATCTCCATTATCTACCATTGTATTTTGGCTATTACCTTTATCTTACTAGAGCACTTACAAAAGAACAGCAATATTTTGAAATAACGATATATTTTTCCCGTAAAGCTCACATAATGCTCCTACGGGCAATTATAGGCCCTTAGAGTACAATAATGGATCTATAGGGGAGCCAGTATCGAGTGCTGTATCTTAATTACTAATGTACTTAAATAAAACCGAAAGGTCTTATCTCTCCTCTCACACCTTACTAATTTTCTTTTGGCGGTTATTTATTAACGTTAATACCTTACTGATTATTTATTTATTTATTTATTTATATACTCTTTATTGTACACCATAAGTATCATAATACAGAAAAGGCTTACTAATTTACAATGTACAATGGGCGGTCTTATCGCACAAGGCGATCTCTTCCAGACAACCTTTGGATGGACTGACATATAGGAGAAGGTATTGGGCAGTCTATAGGTGTACATACATATTACTTAGACATAATAATACTAATACATACTATACAATAAACGCAAATTTATTATAAATATATACTAATATATATCAAGTACAAACAAGAAAGAAGAAAGTGGCAAAATTAGAGCGAAAGGTAATGCTCCTTTACCATTTTTTTAAAAATGGCTATTGATTGAGCGCGTCTCACTTTTAGTGGTAATGCATTCCACAAACGAGCTGCTTGTATAGTGAATGATTTATCAAAGAAAGAGGTGGAATGCAAACGGATTTTTAATTTTAAATTTTCTGATGACCTCAAGGACTTAGAGTGTGTGTCACAAAGGAACTCAAAGCGTTCTTTAAGATAAGAAGGAGTGGAAGGATTAAAAAGCACATTATATAGTAGAGAAAGAATATGGGCATTCCGGCGAAGGCGGATGGGAAGCCATTTGAGCTTTGTACGAAATTCAGAAATATGATCATATTTGCGCAAGCCAAATATAAATCTGATACAAAGGTTTTGAAGTCGCTCAAGCTTGTCAAATTGGTCCTGAGTGAGATCAAGATAGCTGGCATCAGCATAGTCGAGAATAGGGAGTAGAATAGATTGTGCTAGCGCAATTTTAGTTGTAATAGGCAGGAAATTTCGAAGACGTCTCAACGAACCTGCAGAAGCAAACACCTTACGACTGGCTTCCTGTAGTTGTGTGGTCCAAGAAAGAGTACTGTCGATATATATCCCCAAGTTCTTAACACGATCAGCGATAGGAATTACAACATTATTAAAAGAAACTCGAGGAAGTACGGACCAGTCAATCTTGGACATCATACGGGAACTGCCAATAACAGTCACTTGAGTTTTAGTAGGGTTTATTTTTAGCCCAAACTCCATGCTCCAGTCACCTATTCGAGCGAGATCTGTGTTAATAGTGTCAATGGCATTAGACAACGTTCCTAGAGGGGCTTGGGTATAAATCTGAAGATCATCTGCATAAAGGTGGTAGGAAGAAGAAATTCGTTGAGAAATAGAATTAATGAAAAGTGCGAAAAGTAAAGGGGATAAAACGCCACCCTGTGGCACGCCGGCGGAGGTGTGGCACCAAGAAGAGAAGGAATCTTCAATACAAATACGTTGCCGACGACCAAACAGGTAACTATGAAACCAGTCAATTACCGATGGAGATATGTTAAAAGAGCAAAGTACGCCAAGCAAAATATCGTAATCAACAGTATTAAAAGCATTGCTAAAATCTAGCAATGCAAGTACCGTTAAATTTCCGATTTCCATGCCTGACCTGATATCATCCGTAATGTTAATGAGAGCTGTGGTAGTGCTGTGTCCAGGACGGAAACCAGATTGGAACGGATTAAGCAGATTATTTTTGGAAAGGAACGAGCTGAGTTGATGGTGGATAAGGTTTTCAAGGACTTTGGATAGGAACGGTAGTATGGATATAGGACGATAATCAGAGAAGGATGCAGGATTCGATTTTTTAGGTAAAGGTATAACCTGAGCATCTTTCCACGCATGCGGAAAGACACTACAAGAGACAGAAGAATTAAGAATGAAAAGGATGACAGGAAGAATTTCATCAAGGATAGGAATTATCATCTTACGGCTGATACAGTCACATCCAACCGCGTTGGATGTTATTGATACAATGCTCCTTTTAACATCACATGCGGTGAATTGAGTAATGACAAAAGGGGAATAATCAGGTGTCGGAAGGTTAGAAAGGTGACTCAAAGTAATAGCTTTGATGGCCTTATTCAATACAGGCGAAGTAGAGAAATGAGTATTAAGTAAACTGAGATCCAAATCTTTAGGAATAGCATCATGAGACGATTTTCCGACACCCATTGATTTCAGAAATTTCCAAACTTTGGCGGGATCACCATTTTGAACAGATTTATGGATATGTTGGCGTTGTGCAGTCCTACACACCTTGTTACAGTGATTTCTGATCGACACATATTTTTCCCTGTTGTAATCGTTAGGTCTAATCTTGTATTTTAATTTTGCAGCTGCTTTTTTGGATAACAACCTTTTAATGTCTTCAGTAAGCCATGGTGATGGAAGGTGTTTTACTTTTACGGCCCGAATAGGTGCATGTTGATCGTAAAGCTGGATTAAGTTATAGTTAAAGATGGAGACTTGCTCATCAACTGACGAAGACTCAACCAAAGGTGTCCAGTCTATGTTGCCAGCATCCTCGCAAAGACGATCGAAGTTTATACCTCCAAAATTGCGAAGCAGAAGTGTTTTGGGCTTTGCCTTAGGTGGCCGAATTTTGTACGAAGTGAAAATTAAGTCATGATAAGAAAAGGCGTCAGCTAAACATTGGCCATGTTTAGCGACATGATTGGAAGATGAGACAAGAATAAGATCAAGAAGTGACGGAACAGAATTTGGGAAATGATGAGTGGCACCAAGATCTAGAATGGAAAGATTAGTAGAATTAATAATGCGACGAAGAGAAGAAGAACGGGTATCATTTTTAAGGAGACAGGTGTTAAAGTCACCCATGATGATACTGTGACTGTAAGAGGGAGTTAAAGCTTCCAAAAGAAGTTCGAAAGAGGAAAAGAAATTAATGCGAAGAGAAGGACAGTAGTACACCCCAAGGAGAACTTTAGAATGGTGCAGTTCAACTTCCAGGAAAAGATGTTCGCCGGCATTCGGCGGAGGCGGCTGTGTGGACATGCTTACAACAGAGAAAGGAATGTGATTACGGAGATATATGGCCACTCCGCCACCACCACCAACCGCACGATCATTCCTTATGAGTTGAAAGCCCGGCAGAGAATAAGAAGAGGAAGGGAGACAGGGTTTTAACCATGACTCGGAAACAAGAATTGCATGGATATTCTTACAGTCAAAACTTGCCAGCATATCAGGGAAATGAGCCGGAATACTCTGGGCATTTATGTGGACTACATTAAAGTTCCTAGAGACATCAGAAAATTGTAAGACAAGAGTTTCAGCTAATGACGGAATACTTACGAAGCTCTCATCATCGCTGCTTTCGCTATCTAATGAATGAAACGTATCAGTATCACTGCTACAGCCGGGGCTGAACATGATACTAAACAAAATATAAAATGAATACAAAATACATATAACAAAAATAAATAAAAACAAGATTTATCTGTCCACCTGCCAGTTGTGCTGAAAAGAAAAATAACAATATATTGTATTAAAAATATGTAGTCGTTGTAGTTCAGGTACCGTATTTAAAGTAAAATAATAATAATAAAAAAAACTATTAAAAAAAAAGAAAAAAATATCAAGCTAAAATGTAAAATGAGATCGTGTAACAGATTATTATTCTCATTAATTACCTTAGAGCATTTTATCTATGGATGTAAACACTCTAACCTATGCTATTGATTGTCAGTGCAACAAGAGAAAACAAAACATGGAACGCTACGCATGACAAGCAGAGTAGTGACAGCTGAGTGACAGTGACATTCATTAGTGACAAGAAAATTAATTGTATACAATACCGTGAAATTATTAAAGTAGCTACCTTCTAAAATTGGAATCAAATGATTAAATTATTATCAGAAGGAGAGAGGGTGAATGGTTAAACATACCAGAGTGATAACTGAAGTACCTGAACTACAAACGAGAAATGAAAAATGAAGGTTTCACTTTTTGGCTGCAGCACGCTTGGTTTTAGTAGCGGCGCCCTTTACCGCCGCAACTGGCTGAACGGTGACCTGTTCTGGCTGCGTGGCGACCTGATCCGGCGGCTGATCGATCTTATTGAGGTCCGCGAAAGAGGTGATACGATGCCGCGAGCCATCTGCATCCAGGACGAACACGATGCCTTCCCTGGTCCAACATTGGGTCACACCAAACTTTTCCCGTGCCGCCATGAAGACGTTGTGCCTGGCTTTAGTCAGGAACTCGGAGACAGTAATACCTGACCCTTTCAGTTTGGTTTTGTCAAACCAGATATTGTTCCGGATAGCTGAGTCATGAAGCTTGAAGAGGATAGGTCGGGGTTTGTGCGATGTGGTGCGTCCCATCCTGTGGCACCGCTTGATGTCAGGTGTTGTCAGTTCAAGCTTGAAGTGTTCTTTGATGACTTGGGCCACCACCTGTGCCGTCTCCTCATCCTTTGCTTCTGACACACCATGCAACAGCAAGATTTTACGCCGTCCACGCATCTCCAAATTGTCCAGACTTTGAGCCAACAGTTCAACTTGCTGCTGGAGAGTGCCAAGTGCCTGTACAATAAATGTTCGGAAAGCTGCAAACTCCGTTGCTAATCCTGTGACGGTGATCGTAGTACCCGGAGCTTTATGCAGCTGTTGCTCAAACTCAGACATCCGTTGGCTGAAGAGGTTGCTCATATCAGTGATAGTGCGGTTGATAGCCTCCATTGTGCGGTTATAAAATAAGTTGTCTAAAGGAGTTGATAACACTTGACTGGCAGGTAGACTTAGTTAACTAACTATTAATAACATAAATAAATAAAATGAATAATTATTACTATTTTTAAATAAAATTGTAAATGAGTGAAAATTATTAGCTGTGTACTTTTTCAACTACCCTCGCAGTTCCAATTATGTTGCTCATATTATTATTAGTCTTACTTCTAATCCGATTTCGGTTATGCGGAATTGATAAGATTATCTTTATACTTACAGGATATTCAAAGGACAGCTTTAATCGTATTTATTGTGAAAAATTTAAAAGTAATTTTAATATCAATATTTATTTTAATATTACCTCAGGAAAATGGTGTAAAAACCCACATTATAGTAGTAATACTTAGGTACGCCACTTTCCTGACTTGCGCATTACTCTAGTTATATCAAAGACCTAGAACTTTCTCTCTAGATAATATCAGAGTTCATTAGAAATCCTACAAGGACTAGCAGGTAGTCGTGCAGAAATGTTATTTTTCTTATTTCGCTGTTTGACAGTCAAGTATATTTTTTCTCTATGGAAACATTTTCTTTATTCTGTTTTGCTTTCCTTTTCAGATTGCTTTTCTATTGCTCCGCTTGTTTTATTGATATCGTTTGAAATAACATCATACCATACCATCTATCTTTTTTATGCGACTAATTCGTTGCAATCGAATATCGAAGGTTGTTAAATATCGATAAGTAGGTAATATAATTAAATATTATAACGTGTCTGTCCTCGTCAATTTCAGTAAGACAGAATTTATATATTTTTTTAACTTATATAATAGGTATATACAGTCAGGGAAAGGGACGGATCCTTTATAGCAGGTATACTATTATTCATATTTGGTCGTATATTCAAACTTCAAGCAATGCGAATCCGAATTACTTCGATGTTTGAATATACGACCAAATGATAGTGTACCTGCTAAAGGATCCCTTTCCCTGACCGGACATAAATAATTAAATTAATTGTTACATATTACTGTACTATATTAATATGTTCGCTCCCTGCCCGTCTGATACATGAATGATTTTTGATGATATTTATATAAATATCAAAACTGGGTTACTGGTTCTATAGAAATACAAAACAAAATGTATTCAATTAAACCATAAACCTACATTAAGGTGTGATTAAAGAGTGAATAAAAAATAGTGCCGCAATTAATGAAAACCCATTAGCCGTTATCGATTAATTAATTTAGTTTAAGTTGACATCAGCTCGATCACATGTCATAGGTTTAAGAACCTTTAAGTGCCTTTGTTGCATAATCTCAACATTTTTTTATTCATTATAATAACGGTAATATCATAGGTCAACAAAAGTCTCCTAATATTTTGAGGAATTCCTGCTGGAGATTTCTTGATTATTAAGTACAAATAAGTACTATTTCTTTATATGCCTACTATTTATCTATAAATGTTTTATAGAACTTAAATTACACAGCTCTATCCCATAGAAGAAAACAGTTAATATGGTATTCAAAGTAATGTTTCAAACTGAATTTATAATTCGGTATATAAGCTTTGTAAAAAAATACTTTTACATATGTAAAATATTTTTATTTCTGGTACTTTATTTGAAAATCAAACTGGGCAAATTGTGCCATTGAGTATGTTTCTCTTTACGCTCGGTTGCAGAAAGCTTTCAGTTATCTCCCGTTTGCTTAAAGCGTTATTAGAGCTAATTATATGATTATTTTAATTGAGGTTGCAGAAAAGCATTTTAGCTTTTAATATTGGTTCGTTAACTAAAATTGAAATTAAAAATGTTGTCATCATAAAATAAACATCGAATGAACAAAGAATGAATGATTGCGTTTTGTTTTCTGTGCTTTTACATTTATTATGACAAAACGCAGGCGAACTAAACGCGTACCTACGCAATTAAAAAAAAAACAAATCGTCAAACCTCAAACGTCAAACTGTCAACTGCAGTGATGCCACCTTAGGGTATTTTTCCCTAGATTTAGGGAAAAATACCTAAGGTGAATACTCGTAGGGAAATTTTTAGGGCATGAAATTATTTAGGGTATTTTTTTATATTGTTTAGGGTATTTTGTCATAACACTACGTAAGAAAATTTCATGCTATAAAATAAATAAAAACGCATTAGAGTCCGCGCCACCACAGAAGTCTATCACGGCGCTGATATCGCTGAAAACCAACAAACAAAAGGCAAAAGCGGAACTTACAAGCTTAGTACCTACCAGTTTTTGTCCGTAGGACTTTATTGGTGGCACGGACTTTAAGAATAGGTTCAGCCGTTTTTGAAGAGGTAGAAGACTGAGTAGGTACCTACAATAACTGATAGATTTCTTTATTATTTGAGTAACAATATGAGCATGCCGTTTGCCGAATGGTGAGCATCAAACCGTGCAATGCAAATGTCTTTATTTCATTTTAAAACATTAATATTTGTGTATTTTTTCCAATGTCATTGCAAATCTAGGGTAAAAGTTAACGGAGCTTAGGGTAAATTGAAAAATAGACCTGGCAGCACCACAAAATTGTCAAATCAAACTGACATTTTAATTTTATTAAAATATCACAAGAAAAAATTATTAAATAAGTGTAATTCCGTATAATGGAGGAATCAAATAAAAAAAGCGACGAGCACGTGGTGCTAATTACACGTCGTAAGAAAAGGCGCTATTAGCTGACCTTGTGTCCGAGTGAGTATTTTCCACGTACCTACCTTGTTACTTTGTATGATGCCTGAGATGGTATGTGCCTAGCATAGGCTCATTGTAACGCCGCCAGGACGCCCTTTTGCAGTGCAACACTGGACTTAGGGGTCGTTGCAAGATGCATAAAAATTATAATAAATAATTGAGTGAACAAGAGACAACAACTGGTATTGAATATAGATTGCCAGAGCAGATGTTTTCTCCCACAAACCCTTTTAGTCTAACCCTGTATTCCTTCACAAATTCTTTTATTATGTATGTATACGTATACAATACAACACTAATGATACATCTCCTGAATAAAATAAAAATAATAGCTCTACCTATAATGTAAAAGTATAAGATATTTTTTTTTATCATCTGTGTGACTTTGGGCAAGCTTTCTTTTCTAGTGCCACTTCTGTCCAGCCGGCCTAGCATGACCACGATAGAAACGGGTTTTGTCTTCATAGAAATAGACAAAGTGACAGATTGTAGAAACATTTCTACGTTTTATGAATGAAACGGTAGAAATGTTTCTAAAATCTGTCACTTTGTCTATTTCTATGTAGAAAAAACCCGTTTCTATCGTGGTCATGCTAGGCCGGCTGGACAGAAGTGAGTGTTTTGATTAAAGTGGTACAATTTAGTTGCCTATAATTATTTCAGATTCAAGTCCATAAAACAGGAGGAGGATCCTACCAGCTACAAACAACAAACGATGATGCCAAAATTTTAATCATTATAAAGGAGCAGACTGAACCCTTGCCCAAACAACCAATAGCGTTGCGTTTTGATTGATAATGATTGTTGGGATTGTTTTGATTGATATTGATTGAATTTTAATATTATAACGCTTTAAATTAGAAAAATAAATATATAGGTGTTAGTAATTCTATAGTAATAAAGATTACAAATAAAAATACTTGATGTATATTTGAATCACATGAATGTACCCTATTAAAATATAATATTTAATAAGTAATAATAAGTCAATTCACACATTCTGCTGTTTTATTTATTTTATTATTAATAATGATAAATTGCAGTTAACTGCAATTGTTAATGCAGTATTTTCTTAGAAGCAACTAAGAAAATACTGCATTTACAATTGCAGTTCTTACGAAAGAATCATGTTGTGATCCATCATGCAGAAGTGGAAGAACTTCCTCATCTTTCAAGTCGATATCATTCGGAGATTCTACCTCATCCACAGTGCCGGTCCTATCAAAATTTTTAGGTGGTGCGAGATCTAAAAGTGGCGCTCCTCTAATTAGTGGCGTATTTTGAAAAAAAAACCAGCAATTTCATAAAAATCTTGTGCTACTGTTCTTAATTCACCCCTTTCTGGCATATTTATATATCTAGGCGCTTTGACTCCTCTTTCATTGTGAAAACCGCCAAACAGTGGAATGCGCTGCCCGAGTGGGTGTTCCTCGACAGTTACAATCTGGGTGTGTTCAAGTCGCGAGTGAATCGGTTTCTTCTAGGCAAGCGTGCTCCATCATAGACCGCATCATCGCTTAACATCAGGCGAGATTTTCAAATAAAATATAAATAAAAAAGTTTCATCCAAGTCCGTTCAGCCGTTTCAGCGTGAAGAAGTAACAAACCTAACACACAAACTTTCGCATTTATAATAATTATAAGAATAATAGCACAATTTATTGCAAAAACAAAGATAACTGTATGTTTAATAGATGCTTGGTGACCTATTAAATTTTGACATTCGTTAAGTTATATTTAAATTCTGTTTGGCCTTAACTACGTTTTGGGCAACCTAAATTGTGTCTAATTGAATAATCAGACGAACTTACCTTAAGTGAAGTCCGATTATAATTTTATGAACGGTGATCTGAAATATAATTTATAACGATGTAGTAATCTCCATTCGCTAGTAATGGCATCGCGGTTTAGAGGTGATGATTTTTTTGATATATGGAATGGCAACCCTGCTTTGACACTTTTTTAGAGATAGCGTTGCTTTGTTGGCCCATTCGACAAGGGACTGTTATTCCAATACAGGATGGGCTGGGTGGGTAATTATATTTCAGATCACCGTTCATAAAATTATAATCGGACTTCACTTAAGGTAAGTTCGTCTGATTATTCAATTTTATTTCACGGTGATCTGAAATATAATTTATAACGATGTAGCTGTTTAGAGTATTAAGTCGACATGGGCTAGTATTATTTTGACTAAAAGGAGAAAACAGCTTTATAAGAAGCAACTTTTATTTGAGGTTTGAGTATTTGCTTAAGTGCTCATAATATTATTAGCACTTCTGCTGAATTTAGTTTATATACTTAATCAGTATTTATCAAATAGCAAATAACTTAAAACATTCCACAATAATTACATAAACTTTCAAAAGAAAAGCTCCATTAGGTAGCTTAGCTTAGAAATAATTATTATTCAAGATAAATAATATTTTATATATTTCTTCTTGATATTTTTATGAATCTTGTATCATAATAACTTAATTAAATACTTTGGTAAAATTTATTAGACAAAGTACTTATAAATAATAATTGGCCAATTACCGTTGTCATAATAACTAAACCATAACACTATTTTTAAATATTTGAAAATATAATTAACAATAAACCTTTGAACGTTAGGTAAACATAAACGTTATACCTATATTTATTTTATGTGAACGCAAAAAGCTAGGTAGGTATATCTTTATGTTGGAAGTAAAGACAGCATTAATAAAGCTGTCATGTGGAACATTACATGTGGAGCAATTAACTGGTACATCACGAAATTTCGCAAACGTGAGACAGGTGTCCGACCAACCTGCCATTTTCCTAATGGTAAATATTTAATTTATTAATTAATATTTGTGAATATTATTGGTGAATATTTTTGTGTTGACTCCGCTTTCCTTCATGTTCATGACTGATTTAATCCACTTTCTAATTGTTTGTTTGGATCTTATTAATTTGTCTACTAGTTAATAGCAAATACCTATTTTTCACCATTCCTAATAGTTGATGTTTGCCCAATGTTTGTTTTAAAGCTCTAGCTGGATAAACTACGGGGTTTTGGTCACAAAATGGTAATTTAAGTGATGAAGTTGATATTTTTATAAGATCAGAAATTTTTATGTAGGTACCTATATGTATAATGTTTTGATACATGGATGTATCTTCTATTTTAATTACCGACAAAGTCTGCACCCTTTGAGCAGTAGCAAGAGCTAATTAAGTGACAAGCTTTTTACTTAATTTTCCTAAATTTAAATCCTTATTAACGGCCTAATTTGTCAGGAATCTTAGCACTATCGAAGGATCCCAAGTATTAACATACTTACAAAGTGGGTTTAATTCTATAAAGGCCTTTAAAGAAAAGCTTTATGCCTGTGATCGTCACTACCAAACTCTTCATTTATTCAGAAGGGAGAGTGCCGATCTAGCAGAATTTAACGAGCCGTAGGCTAGATTTCTTTTATTATTTCATTGAGTTAATTTATTACATCCGGTATTGAATCTGTATAGATTTCTATCCCGTGGGGTTTGCAGAATGACTACCAGCTCTTGCATGTTGTGTTGTATTGCTTTAACATACCTGGTGAAAAAAGATGATAACATAATATTTTGTGAGCCTTCTGGCAAACCTCTGCATCTGAATGTTTCCCGCAGAAGATGTTCACTGCCAGAGTAAGTGAACTGCTCAATGGGTGTTCTGTACTGGAAGGGCATAGTAACAATTGTAGTTAGTAGGTAGAACAATTAACCGGCAGGTTGAAATATTGCTGGTTTGTACCCATCAACATTTTTGCCAATGGGGTACCATGGCTGAAAAGCACCATAGGTACTATGGCTGACAAGTCCACAGGGAAGTCTCCTTAGCTTTGTCGTTTTTTATTTTTTAGACATTTTGTAATTAACGCAAAGGGTGGAAATGCCTAAAAGAAGTACCTAGTATATTCTATCTATCTATCTATCTAGTTGCTACAGTGTAGTGTAAAGGGATCTATTTGAAATGCATATACATATAGGTCTCTATGTCATGATACACAGGTATGTTTTAGCATTTTGCGTTAATCCTGGTAGCAAATAAATCAATAGGTAGGTACTTGGCTTGCCTAACCTTCTCTCAATTTGATTGAATGCATATTCTATTAATAATCCCCACTCAGAGTCAATGTTAGTCAAATTTCTTTATTCCTCATCTGCAAAATTATCTTTAGATTTTATGTAAGATGCCTGAATTGATATGAACATTTATAGCTTTGCACCAATCCCATATTTTTCTACTAACATTATTGAGATGTGGAAATTGAACCCTAAGTACCCGTTTTAATAATGCATGTTATGGTGGTGGTGTTGTCAATCCGAAGAAGAATATCAGTTATTTTTTGATTTTGCAAAGCATTTTAAGCCAAAATATACAGCCATTAGGTCTCAGTGGTATATGTGATATTTTGATTATGACCATAGGACTCCAACACTCTCACCATTGCAATGAACCCCCAACCTGATAGAGAAACATCTGTATACAGATACACATGTGAATCGAGATTTATTGGCTTAAAATGTTTGCTGTTATGCGTTATGTTATCCGTCCACCACTGGAGGTCTGACATTAACATAATATAGTTGATGATTTAGTCTTTTGATTTAGTTAATGCCAAGTATTTGTATATACCATACCATATAGTGTGGCTGGGCATGCTGCTACTAAAGTGCCCAGTAACTTAGCAAATTCTCTTATTTAGCATTTTGTAATTTTAGGAATTATAATTATATTTCATTTTCCCAAAGGTAGCTCAAGGTACAATGACATGGGGTTTCTAATCCAAGAGATTTGCAATATTTACTAGGCAAAGTGTTGGTTTTTCAAAATTAATAATGAAGCCCAAGCACTTCCGAACAAAAATATTATATGTTTGGCCGATACATCAATAATCATCAATATGGATTGTAGATAGGGAGCCTAAATTTCTTAGATTACCAACCACTGGTTTTAATAATTTGGTGAACACAATCGGTGCCATACACAACCCTTAAGGTAATGCTGTAAATTCATATAAAGTTTCATCAAATTCAAAATGGAGGTACTCCCTATGTTCATTGGCTTTATGTGCTAATAGGTATGATACCTACCATAAGATCTATGTAACACATACAATAACCATGATCAATTAACCTTATTGCAGTCCTTATATTATCCTCTGTGGTTAATGGCTAACTTCTATGAACTTATTCAAATGATTTAGTACCAATATGTATTATGTTATATTTAGTATAAATATTTGTATGCCATTAGGTTTAGGTACAAATAAAATCTTTGAAATGTATTCTCTTTGTATGACAGCATGGTGTCATAGCCCCCAACTGTAAAAGATTTTTACTATTTTATAAATTATTTTTAGGGGCTATATTTTGATGAGGATTAGACATAAAAGGAATATAATATCCTTTAATTCACTACAATATAATGGGGTCATTTGTCAATGACATCCAAAAAGCAAAGTAGTTTTAAATTGGCAGCATGTACCTTATGTCCTGCTGAGTTTGTGGTGGGCACCCCGGGTTCTCTCGGAACGCTGTGGGTTGTAGGTCATCTTGTGGTGCGAAGGCTGTGGTTGGCTTCATGGCCCACCTCATGTCATCGGCTTGGCTGGTTGGTGCTGATTCATTTGTTGGGATGAAACACTCCTGTTTCCTATGTATTATTTGTGATCTTAGCTGCTCTCCATAGAGAAGTTCATTTTTGGTTGTATTATGAGTCATTTCTAGGAAATGTCTAACTGGGGCCACTAGTGACCTTCTTGTTTAGTTTCAATTTTTCCACTGAGATTTGAGCATGTTTTTTCTATAGAGTCATTAATTATGTTTGACATGGTCTTGTCTACAAATTGGTGCAGTACCCATTTGTTTCTGCTGGTAAACAATACACTTGTCTCTAATCTTCCCACTTTCAGAGATCACTGCCCCTACTTTTCATATAGTAGGCATCCAGAAGTTGACAGATTACAGGCAAATTATGCAATTTTAGGATGTCATCTCTCCCCATCTTAGATCATGTTATATGTATATGTTAGTTCCAACATTTACAATTATCATTATTTAGGTAATAATACTTTTTTATTTTATTTGATCACTTCATACTCTTGGCCCAGCAATTGTAATGACTCTTCATTCTGCTTCTGGCGGTTCCAATTGTTGTTCAACCTCTCGGGTCTGGACATTTTGGGTCTCAGTCTGATCCCCAAGGGCCAAGTTTTGAGGGATGAATTCACACTGACCGATGACTTCATCTGAAATATGAGAAAAACCTTGGAGGTTTTCTCAAGAGCATTTTGCTTGCATTATACCGTATCTCGTACAGTTAAATGCGCATGTGATGACCTGTGCAAGCAGCAGAATCGGTATCTCGTACCGACAACAGAATTCTGTTTTACATCAAAGTTGGTATCTCGTACCAAAGTTGATCTTCGTGTTTAAAGTATCTCGTACCAACACGGTATATATGCTCGTTAACATAGCCAGGAACGTTCCTTGATTTCGTTGCACTGTAAATCCTGCAAAAAGACTTACCTTCATTATCCGGAGTATCGGTACGCAAGGGGCTCCGCTCACGGTCGGTAGGTACTGCGTCAATTAAGGCTGCGACTGCGGTTCCGCTCACTGTCGTGACTCCAACATTTGTTACGATGATGCTGCTTCAACTTTTTACTGGATTTACACAATTTTCTAAATAGTTTTTCTTCCGAAACCATTTTTGCATGCGATGCCGCGAACGCGCGAAAAAAGAAGTGTCAAAGCAGGGTTGCCATTCCATATATCAAAAAAATCATCACCTCTAAACCGCGATGCCATTACTAGCGAATGGAGATTACTACATCGTTATAAATTATATTTCAGATCACCGTGAAATAAAATGTAACTTTTTGACGTTTGAATAGTTAAATATTAATAACCAGTTAAAGAGGTAGCTAACTTTCTTTTCTGGAACAACTTAACAGAAATGTTAAAGTTAAAGACTCCTTTAAAATTTAATGACCTTTTCTGCAACTGACTGTAAATCTATTTTACATTCCGATATCTAAAGATTTATGTTGCATGCCAACAAAATTTCAGATATGTCATGTCATGTCAACAAAAAGACAGATTAAAAAAAAAACAGAATCGCTTTAAGAATTGATAGAATGATGAAAATGTTTACGAAATATAAAAATGTATTATATAAATTATTCACACTCGGTTAGTAATCTAGACATCGAGATAAACAACAAGTAGGTACACAAAAGAAGTGCCAAACACAATAGAGCTTTTCTCCGTTGGATCGGCTGACAGGCGTAGACATCGCCTTTGTAGGCAGTTTACGTGCTTTGCAGTACTCGCAAGGGCATATTGGTTTACAACTGGCTATAATCCGGGCCAAGAGATTTTCTGCAACTAGAGATGGGTGGGTGGGTAAAAATGGGTAGGTTTAAATTGGTAAGGAGTGAAAGGTAAAATATAAAAATACCCATTTTTACGTTTATATTAAAAATACCGGGTAAAAATTCAGGTTATAAGGCGATTTGATTTGATTTGTCTCTTGCATTGCCTTCATTTGCATGGCATAAACTACCTATATATTCTATATCTTTCTCTCAAAAATGGAATAACTGCATATTATGCCATTTTGTGTCTGAAGTAGGAAGTTTCAGGTTTGACTAATTAATTAATACTGTGCAGCATTTATTTATACGCGATAATTATATTATTTCATAAAAAGCCTACGTGACATCTCTGTGTGTCTCCTATCATACAATTTTTTCTGTAAGATACAAAATGTATTTTCAATATAATTTTGAATAAATAGCAAAGAAAATAAAACATATATTAAAAAAAATATATTAAGTACATAAAAAAAAATGTTTTAATTTTTTACCCAGTATAAATTAAAAATGGGAGAGTTTATAATAGGTATGAATGGGCATTTACGAAAAGTTCTGGTTTTACCGGTCAAATACCCATCTCTATCTGCAATCCATACAACGAGCCACGTTCAATGACATCGAAAACACTCAAAAATTTCCACAACTTTGGTTTTCCTAAACCAATGGCAACGCTTTGAACAAATTTTCTGAGGAACAAAGTTTGTTATGTACGGGAATTAATTTAGTCCCGGCTGAAACTAAGAATATTAAGTAAAGTTTGACTTTGAAATTGGTGAGTAAACAAACTTCTAAGTACACAATCAGGATTTTTTCTACCGTGCCCTAGCTTCATGCTTGTTTACAAATTAACTAGAGATAGGGTTGTTTTTTAATTTTAATTTTAAAATATTTGACATTCTGTTTCCGTTCTTTAATATGTTAAAAAAAACGCGTTGAAGTTTATATTCTATATGTATATCATTATCTTTATTTTTTTCAATAAATAAAACCCAAAAAGCAAACTTTGATTAACTAAAAAAAAAAAAACTTTGCAGCCAAAAAAAGGATTAGGTACCTAGACTTACAGCTTGCGAAAAATATTTCATAATATTCTGTTATGAACTAGATTTGTGGTGTTATGAGCAATCTTTCTGAACTACAAGTAGAGTGCCTGCAGGTATAAAACAAAATAGGTATAAACTCTTGGAGCTGAACTTCGCGAGGTACTTACTCGAAGGGTTGTTGTTCGAAATAACTCCGAACTGTGATATGAAGTTGTTCGGAAAATTAAACCTAAGTAAATCCCCCACATAATATAATATGGACTACTCAGAATAAGAAAATAGCATTCATTTAACTCTGCGCTACAAATTCTACTCTTTGTTGAAACAAATAATTTCTTTGGTCTATTTCATAATATCAAAAACCGGGCAAGAGCGTGTCGAACCACGCACAGTCTAGGGTACCCGTAGGAAGAAGTATTTCAGTCTTCCAACTGCAAACATAAGTTTGTATTTCCTAATATTATAATGAAATACAGTTATTTTTGCGGTCAAAACTGAATATAGTGAATATGTATTTCAAAAAGTTATCAACGTTTCTTGTTCGGACCAATTTTAATCGACAGTGTTTATTAGATTCCATAAGCTTGAATTTTTTCAGATTTTTTGATAACGCGATTTGAAAATTACAGGGGGGGGGGGACACATTGTAAACGACTTTCGGAGCTCCTAGTTCGCTAAATATGCACTTAAATAAAAAAGTCATTTAAAAACCTTTATGTTATTTTCAAAGACCTATCCAACGATACCCCACATGAAGGGGTGCGTGAAAATATTTTTCTTCATCCCTCAGTTTCATGGATGGGGCCCCTCCCCCTAATTATTTTATTCTTGTTCAAACCAATTTTAATCGTATTTATTTATTAGATGCTATTAGCTTGATTTTTTTAGATTTTTTGATAACGCGGTTGGAAAATTACAGGGGGGGACAAATTGTTAACGACTTTCGAAGCTTCTAGTTCACAAAATATGCACTTAAATAAAGAAGTAATTTAGAAACCTTAATCTTATTTTCAAAGACCTATACGATACCCCACATGAAGCGGTGCGCGCAAATATTTTTTTTCATGCTTCAGTTTCTTGTATGCCCCCCCCCCCCTAATTATTTTATTTTTTATAATTTCGCTACAGATTTTTATAGCGGCTTATAGAAGACATCTACCTGTGAAGTTTCATACATATTGGTTATGAACTGTAGATTTTACGAGGGTGTGACAGGCGGATAGACAGACAGACAGACGGACAGACGGACATGACGAAACTATAAGGGTTCCTAGTCGTACTACGGAACCCTAAAAACTTGATACGAAGTCTTCAATCCGTTCCATTGTGAAATCTTATAGAAAAACTCGTGTCCGACACAAACGTAATTTTAATAACACATTTGAAAGTGTTACTAACTGTAGAGTGAATCATTACTAAAATTCGAGTACACTGAAGCGTGTCTTTGATTGAAACAGGCAAGCAAGATTTGAAAGCTTAAAGTTCGAAGTTCAAACGGAAATTTCACAGAGGCCAACCTCTACAGTAACGCCTTTGAGAAACACCACAACGGCGAGTGATCTGCTATCGCGCCCTCTCTTGAGCACTCACTTAAACACTCGACGGCCTAGTATCAAAGGACTTCAAGTTGCCGACTCAACCCAAAGCACGTGGTCCTTCTTTTTAATAACTGTGACGAAAGATTCTTGCTAAATTAGTCTCGAAGATGACGTTACAATATTTTTATATAATATAAATATATTTTCCTTTGTTGGTATTTTCATTCAGGTTATTTTTTTTCGATGGCTCTTCCGTACTTATTTTTTATTCAATGCGTTCTCATTGTGATCTACACCTACACGTCATTTTGAACGATAACTTTTATCCTTAACAAAACTTCGAAGTAACGTTTCGATCATCTTTACCGGTGACGTAATTATGCTCGTTGATCTAACTTTAGATGAAACTAATACGTATTATCTGCATCAAATTCATACCAACCGCAAAGCAACAACAAAAACCAGTCTAACATTTCCTTCCGTAACGTCAATAAAAACCCGTTACGTCACTAGGGATGCGACATTTGGGATGCATAGATCGATCGCTATTAATAACAGTTTTAGTCGAACGCTTACCTACCCGTATTAGGCAGTTCGCATCTCTAAAGTCGATTAACTATCGCTAATTCGAATTTAGCTCGCTGACACATTAGCTAGGATGAAGAGTTGGTGCCATGTGCAAGCCAGGATTATCAAACGTGATTCTATGTAAATGCGGGTAATGAAGTTTGACTTTTGCTGCGAAGCTGTGAAGTATGGACTTTATAACTAGTTTTGTACATGCTTTTTTATGACTTTATAAATAAGTTATAGTTTGCTATTTTTATACTCTACACGCTTAATTTTTCGTAAAATTGATGAAGTGTCTATATCATCTAACGATGTAACCTTATAGGTACGAGTGCCTGTAATAAACTGTGTCAGGTTTTTCTCGGCATTGAAGCCTTAAAACTTTCAACGTGACCTCATTGCCAAGGCTAACGAGGTATTACAGTGGTAAATGGCTGCTAGGGTTGTTTCTTAGGCATGTTTCTTTCAATTCTGAACATTCGTCATACTAGCTTCATGTATATTATATCTATCTATAAAATATTATATCTATGGCGAGCCGACGACTCAAGGTCGTCATTACGTCACGCTAATAATGCTTTCCAGCAATGGCGAAAGGTCGAGAATATTTTAAACAGAATGTTACGTAGGTACTTCTGAAATAAATACAGCGTGATACGACACTATATTTGATGAAGCTTGAAGCATGACGTACTAGAGAATGTGCGAAACGCGTGTCGACGTTAACTGTAGGTACATCATTCTCGAAACAGGCTTAAGAAATGAGTTATAATTTATCATATTGTAAGATTTTGTTGCTAAACTCAAAGGATGGCTCAATGTAAATAACTAAATTATAAATAAACAGGCTGTGTTTGGCCTCGAATATAATATTTTACGAAATAAAATTATCTAGGTTACAAAATACGCTTTGTAAATCCGAGGGTAGTCTAGTCTAGAGGGATGTGGCAGGCAGAACGATCAATGACAAACGATGTGTGCACAATTTATTGTTTGATCTTTTATGAAATCTTAAGGATTTGATTTCAAACAAACACATGTAAGCTTACTTTATTGCACGATAAATAAAAATAATACATCAAATACATAAATGTGAATAAAAAAATAAAAATAAGAAGTTCAGCAGAAATATTTTCTTATTTCATGCTTTTTAATTCCATTTTTGTCGTAGTCGGGTTTTAGTTTTTTTAACTATTTTTTTTATTAAGTTATTAAATATATAAGTGATTCTCAAAAATCATATGACCCGAGCGGGATTTATATATCGGGATATATGTATATATTATATATTTTTTTTATTTTAAATATTTTTAGTGGTTTTAACAAGACGAAGTGAAGCCGCGGTCGGGTTTTTAAAATTAACATTATTAAGTTTTTTTACAATTAAAATGAAGAGCTTGAATCCCTTCAAGCTCTTACTCTTGCTCTTGCTCAAGCACTGGTACACATAGCCCGCCGTACTCAAGTAAAAATGGGAGCCACGTTCAATATTAAGAATATGCGTGGTTGTCAACTTCGCCGAAAAAAGCATTGAGATCTAAATGGGTGCCAAGTTCTGTAGATAATACTGAAATTGATTTACAAGAACATACAACATTCTAAAATAAATTTAAAACACAATTTCATGTTTTGCAATGTTAAACAATGTTTGCTATTTAAAAATATAACTTCTTTGAACAGAATGAACAGTCGAAGTATTTACACAAAGCAGATACATAAGATAAAATGAAGCTCAAGGACTTGAATTGGCTAGTTTTCACATACAAGTTATCTATATTTGGGTGATCAAAATAATTATCGTGTAGTTAATCTAAGAGGACTCGACATTTTGTCGAGTGATATGAATATTTTTGTATGAAAGAATTTTTTTTTTCGTGATTTCAAGGTTTGTCCCGTTGTTAATCAAACTAGTATCGAATATTGAATATTCCCTTTTAATTTATGTCCCTTGTTTAACCTACCAAACTGTATACAAATGAAAAACAATTATTCTAAAACGAACTACTCGTAGCTCAATATATTTCACACTTTCGGCACAGTACCCTCTGTGGTCAATAGAATTACACTATATTTCAGTAATGAACATGTTCATTATGAGGTGACTGTCACACGACTAATGACGATCATTTCACTGAAGGACGCTTCATAAACCAACTGACTAAACTCGATAACCAGCACTGCGCGGGTAACACGTTATTAACTTGTTTGATATAGGTATATAGGTTTTAGGGTTTGTAGGGTTTGATCATTATTGAAGTAGCGAAGAAAACACATTTTTTTCCTAATTACCAGCTTTACCCAGTTGGGTAAAGTATTTAACTGTCCAAAGTTTCAAGTCAACCAACAAATATTATTTTTTGTATACAGGGTGGCAGGTTAGACAGTGGAAATATTTTAAGGGGTCATTGTACTCATCATTATGAATAACTTTTATTATGGGACCAACCCTAAAATGCCGTAAAAAAATTAGCTGTTCCATACATTTATGTTCACATAACTCAACAAAATGTATGGGACAGCTGATTTTTTGTTCGCGATTTCAGGGTTGGTCCCATAGTAAAAGTTGTTCATAATGATGAGTACAATGAGCCCTTTAAATATTTCCACTGTTTAACCTGCCACCCTGTATATTAAATTATAAGCTTCCAAATATTTGACAGCTAAGAAAAAGCGTAAAGTACCTAGGTATGCCAAAAAAACGTATGTCAGGAAAATTACCTACCTTAAATTAATAAGCTACCAAGTTTCACTAAAAGGCACCAACTCGCGTCCAAAATAATATTATTAGCCATGATTTTTATGGCACAAACCGATACAATCAAACCTCCATAAACATTGTACTTATCACTAATGAAATGAATAGCAATAAATTCAATATTTCAATATTGTGGCTTTTTTATCCTGTAGGTACTTATATTCTTGCAATTTTGCACATATCTACGCTGTTAGAGCGTGGGAAGATCGTGGCCTTGGCCTAGTCCAATTAATGGTACGAAATGGTATACGTAAATTATTAAAACTGATAATCCCTGTTGGTGTTACTAAAAAATAAGCACTTGTTGAATCATACAAAAAATTACACCTGGTACTTGCAATTAGCGACCTCAGTACAAAGGCGAGATAATTTACCTCCGCTGTACAATCCGCTTAAGTGAACAAATCCGCGGTTTTCACATTACATCCGTTTGTTATGCCACTAATGATATTATAAACGAAGCTTTGCTAATTCTGCTTTGAATGTTCCTTTCCCTAAATATGAAAAGTATTTCCTTAATGTTTTTTAAATACAGGGTGGCAGGTTAGACAGTGGAAATATTTAAAGGGGTCATTGTACTCATAATTATGAACTTTTACTATGGGACCAACCCTGAAATCACGAAAAAAAATCAGCTGTTCCAGACATTTATGTTCACATAACTCAACAAACTGTATGGAACAGCAGATTTTTATTCGCGATTTCAGGGTTGGTCCCATAGTAAAAGTTGTTCATAATGATGAGTAGGTACAATAACCCCTTTAAATATTTCCACTGTCTCACCTGCCAACCTGTATACGTAATATGATTTATAAGAATTTATAAGTTAAAATATGAGTTTCCCAAACTTTCTAATAACAAGAACAAGATTTCTTATTACTGATGGTAGGTAAACTGATATTGCTGGCATTGTAGAATCCTTATTATTTTTAACATAAATATTTCAAGAATCACGTCGCCTTCGTCTCGCAAACGTAATAGAAACAAACATTTTGCTTCGGCCAAAATAACATTTATTTATGCAAATGAGGGGGTAATGTTCGGTGTTACAGCTTCGTTCTAAGTATAATCAGTTTACAGTTCGAGAGTGCCCTTTTCTTAATTGCAGACATAGGATTTAATGACGGCGCAAGAACGCGATTATTTTACAAATCTCATATTTTTTTGCTACTAATAAAAACGATTAATATTAGGCTAAAATTACGGAGCAGATTCGTTACAAATAATTTTCTCTTTACTTTCTTTTTTGTGTATTTCCCCCAATTACTTAATTTGTGTCTTGGGACGGAGGGTATTTAGGTAGGCCTATTTATTATAATTGTAATCACATTATACTATGATTGCTGGGGTGACAATATTCGTTATGATTTTTGTAAAATAAATGCCGTTTTGTTTATACGATTTATTTCGAAATGAAATATGCAGAACGAATGAAAATATTAGTATGAATAGCTCAATATATTGTTGATATTTTTGAATTTGAAAGTAAAAAACATTAATTTATATTATTATGTGAGCTACATCTTGGGCATGGGCGTGTTTGCCATTTTGTAATTATTATTGATTGGAAAATAGGTTCAAAACCGTGTTTTGTAGTGTCTAAAGTTTTTTGAATATTATAATTATATTAAATACAAACATAAAATCCAAGTTTATTATTAAATTTAATTATTATAAATCCAAATCCGCAGTGGAAAGTTCAAGAAGTTAAAGTTAGTACACTGCCGTAACATGTATACATAGGTACCTACTTTCCTAATTATTAAATTACCATTATAACATTTTCTGCATTAGTATAGTAACGTCCATATTTAAACTGCGATATTATTATTATATTATTATTGCGATCCAACAGACAAACTATATACAGCGCTATAGTAAAAGCCTTAGCTATTTTCATTTCTCTGAACCAGAATCGATAACAGAGCCCATTGGTGAAGAAAAAAAAAAAATTTTTTTTTTACATTTTTATCTTAAGATTGTCCCGACAACTTTATAATAGTTGGATAAAATTGCAAAGTGCAGTGACCTTCTCTTCCGAATGCCCGAATGTAGTGTAGGTAACGTACGCTCGTAGAGAGACGGACGGGAAGGGCGGGGGTGTCGCTAGGCACGTGGCACGCCGCACGCGCTCGCGCCCGCCGCGCACACGCGCATTAGTCCCCGCGAACCTGTGACGCCGTGCATACGTAATGTCATAATTACTCGCGCCAAACTCGTGCAACTTACGATATTGACAGTTTCTTGAAAACCGCTATTAACGCAAAAGACTTTTGACTAAAATGTAGATACAGTTACCGGAATTATTACGAAATGGTGAGAGTGTACAAAGTGGTGAAAATCTTTACGAAGCTCGAAGGCTCTGGAGTTTTCTGTGAGTGGATCACATTAGAACATCAAAACGACGAAGCGCTGTTCAAGTTCAATCGGGGAATCGGATTGTACAATCGAAACCCTCACGCGATTCGCTATTTTATTCAAAGTCACTTAACTGCAGTAGGTAAGTACCTCGTTATGTTACGGGGTGTAAAGCTGGGTACTCACTTAGCAGTATAGCATGTAATGTATCAGATACGGTATCAAGTGAGTACGTAGGCACGAGCCCGCTGCGAGCCGCTCGCGCGTGGAGCGCTATAAGCTCGCAGTGACCTGCCGAGTGGCGGTATCACTGCGAACACAAAGGCGGCTCGTAGTGTGATCCCGCGCAGCTCGTAGGTACAGCTCGTACAAGTGGGTACGGCTCGTGCACGGTCCACCGCGTATCTAGACGCGGTGGACCGTGGACGAGCCGTACCCACTTGCAGGTTAATACAGTATCTGATACGCTACATGCAACACTGCTAAGTGAGTACCCAGCTTAATATCGATACCATAACAGTAAGTACGGAGAACAATCGATAGGCCGCGGCGGTCCCGTGGCTTGGCCTCCTAGGTCACCGAAATTAGCTATGAACAATTGTTAAGGTATCAATGACTTTTAAGGTTCGGTTTTTTGTTATTTTGATTTTTATTGATTATGAATAAGGTAAGGTAAGGATTTCATTTTTTTAAATACGAATATTTTGACGGTCCTAAGCTCGTAAAAGTATGAAGAAAAAATTGCACCTTATGACAATAACGTAGGTAAGATAATTGCATGGCAGGCGGCACAGGTTTAGTAGTTAGGTACCTACACAATTGGCCGCTAGTAGCGGTCAGTGACCGCGACGCGAGCGACGAGCGGTGACAATAAAGTTCGTTATTTTTTTGGATAACTTCGAAACGTGTTATCTGTTTTTTCGATAATAAATAACAAATACAAATAAAATTAGGAAATAGTATATTTAATTTAGGAGAGGTTCTGTGAAAATAGCTAAGGTATTTATAATAACCCTGTATATAGTTTTGTTGGACATTATATTATTTTATAGACCTTAATATGTACCTTTATAATAAATAAATAAATAAATAAATAAAATAAACTCCTTTGTAAGACTTGCTAAACCTAACTATATTGTTAAATTGAAGTATAAAACATTTTGTACTGGGGTAACGGACTTTAAAGCACAGATTGCTGGGTAAGCAACTCAAAATTGCTTGAATGGGTAATCCCTCACAGCAACCCTTTGCTGCATATTAACTAGAGGTTGGCATTGACGGTTGCGCTCCGAGGATTAAATAAACCTATTATTTATTTAACAAAGTTATTTTGCCGCTTGAATTATTAAACGCTAGGTACCTATGGTGTATTAAAGTCTCAAGTTTTGGTAAATAATTGGTGATATAGGAACTTAGTAGAAATTTGTAATTTAAGCTTTTCAATAATTGGTCTTGTTTAATATGCGAAGATATTTTTAAAAAAATTCACGCTCCTATTAACTATTAGGTGCAAGGTTTAATCAGCTACTTATTTCATAAAAAAAGAATCATATGATTTGGTCTGTGAAATTATAAATACTTCAAACATAACTTTTTTAATCGTTTTACTTGATAACCGGAAAAGCCTTTCACGTCTTGCTACTATGCCGCTTTACCTTATAAAGACGTCTAAACACAGGTGTTCAAAACATTAACGATAAAAGCTTAAATACTAGAAGCTTGAGACACTTACAGGCTTCGTTGACACCCACAAAAGATACGTACACAGCTACAATAAGTTTCGTCAATTTTATGAAACGTTATATAAGGTGCAAGAAAGCTTTTAATAAAGGTCTGTTCCACCAACTACAAAGGTTTCGGCGCTTTGTTCTTTTTCCAGCACGGGTCCCATCTATACCTTATAAAGAACCATTTTGTCAATGCCACAACATTTTCGCTTAAAAGAAAGAACCGTAATAAGCAGTTTTGTTGTAGCTTGACAAAATAATGTAATATCAAGAGCCTTATATAACATTAGTCACGATGTAGTAAATTATGATGCAAATATTGGTACCTATATTCCTACAGCAGATGTGCGAAATCAATCAAAAAGTTATTAATTAGTTTAACGAACTGTGTACCTACAAATTAATAGTGTGATGTATGTATATGTATAAATCGACAAGTACTAAGTTGATCATACTTGTAGATAAAGTGGTTTTACCACACTAGTTCAAAGATCCTAGCTCTGAACTTACAACTCATCGTAAGGCAATATCTTTGATTAAAGCTAATGCAACACAGCTGTCAGTATAAAAAACTTAGTTATGCAAACTATAAACCAATTAAAATTAAGTTATCTTAAGATTACATAACAAAAAGTTCTTAATCCAAGTCACGTCCTAAAAAAAAACAACAAAACAGATAGTATCAAGATTACCTACTGACGAAAAATATTCTATCAGAGATGGCAAACAAGCAAAATTGATTAACAAAATTGAAAAATTCCATTTCATTCTTTAGCTCGTGACCATTCAGTTGAATTGAGGCCTTTCCTCCGTCTTGGACTTTCGTTCTTGTCTTGGTTTGAGCAATGTCGTTCAATTCCGCGAACTGCGGCTTTATTGCGACAGCACGTCTTAGGTGTTTCCAGACATTCTAGCGTTCATAATAGATCGCTGTCTCCTTGTGCCTCGATAAAGATATTCTGATTTTAATTAGTCTAAATGTGGAATGCATTTATTAGGAGCTGGAGGAAGTACCGAGCGTAGGTCTATGTTTACTCGTCTCCTTTTCACAGCTTACTTAATCCTTTAACCTTAAACCTTTATGTTTACTCGTCTCCTTTTCCTTAAACCTTTCGTATGCCGCAATTCCAGACACAATAAAAATGTAATTGTGTCTCACGTGGACTTACGTTCCAACATATGACGAGTTAATCAACTTTATTTTTTATTAGGAAGTTGAAAGCATTAGCTTACTAGCTATAGAGCTAACTATAGAGCCAACTTTTCTTGTTACGTGCCGGTGTATTATCCTTTGCGAAAAAGTAAAAAAAAAATATTAAACAATTGATTAACCTAGTAGTCAGCATGCAGCCATAGTTTATTTTTATTGTTCTGAAATCTATACCTAAATAGGTCAAGAGCAAGAGGTTTTATTAGACTTATCTTAACACATCAGATCTTATTATGATATCAGGGTTTGGTACCTAATTAGGCATCTTAACCAGACTGGCGTCAAATTCCAGTCTAACTGGAGTAGACATACCTACATGTTATATTATATTGTTTCTGTGTATTTTTCCTCTAAACAAGGTTTTGCGAATTTTAAGCTGGTCACAGAATACTACAGAAGGATGACTCCGCAGAGACAGATAAATAAAAAGCGACTTTTGCTTCCCTCCCCGGGATGGCACGCCAATGTAGTTTCTTCCCTATAGCGCGGAGTAGGTACCTATACACGAGGCCTAAGTAAGTTTAATACGTAATTTGACTTTAAACTTGTGACCATTTTTAAGAAAATTCTAACAATAATATACAGCACGTAAATGTCTAAATTTCGCACTTAAGTAATATAAGTATAATGTTTTGAAACAAGTGTAACTAAGTGAGCAGTTAATAAAATTCCAAAGGGTAAAGGTCTTCAGCGGCCTTCAGATAAGTGGCCATTTTGCGTACTTCCCGACGCTTATCTGAAAATGCTTTTCAGTAACACACAACAATGTTATTTTGTGTGTTTGTTTGTTGTAATTAGGGGGACACTGATAGAATGGGGGTAACGGGTGGAATAACATCATCCCAACATGGCACACCATAACGATATTGTCTATCGTCAGTTTATTAGATTTGTTCCAATTGTTGTTTGTTTTCCCAATATAATTATAGAGACAAACAACTTATCATGATATTATTAATTTATGAAATGCGTTCACTAGTACCAGAGGCCAGGACACATTTTGGCTCACTGAGCTAAAGGGATTAGGTACACGTATGTCTGATAGAACTATATTATGTTATATATAACTTTATGTGCCCTGACCTCCAATAATTTCTTTATCCCTGCCGGATAAAGAAACTATTAAGATCACAATCAAAGGAGTATTTCAATGTTTTTAATTAAAATCAAAATAAAAATGTACCGCTAATATAACTTAAAATAGTTACTAAATATTCATTTAATATTCATAATCTTACTTAAAACAACTAACTAAGAAACGGAATACGATATGATATAAAATTTACGTCTAGTGACATTTTTAATTTAACAGAAGTGCAGTGCAGCCAGGCCGGAACCATTTGCGGGCGACGTCAGCTCCCGGTGCCCGCGGGAACAATACTGGCGCCCTCTATTGTCCCACATAAACAACATTTTATTAGAGACCTCTAAACCTCGTATATCACTTTTTCATTTTGCTGGCGATCACGAATCGCTCGGGCAGTCGAAGTGCTATTGGAATCACTTTATCAATGAAATCGAATACACGATGTTGCACTTACTGGAGTAAAGTTCGTTTTTAATCACACTAATGTTATAAATGCGAAAGATTGCGTATGCGTTTGTTACTTCTTCACGTAGTTGGGACCTGGAGAAGTAAAGCTACTTTCACGCAATGTCGCGGGCAACAGCTAGTTGATAGATATTGTGATGTATGTATTCATCATTATCAATATAACACTTGCACTGGGCGCTGTCATTTGGTATCGGTAATTTCTTGGCTACCAAAGCATTTTTTTTATATTGTTGCTAGACTTTTTTAATACCACTTATGTAAAATGTAATGAATGGTATTAGATAAATGGTAATAGCTTGTTGAATAACTCCCTAGTAAGTATACCCTCCCAGTTTGAAAGTTAATTAGTTTTCGTCATTAAGGCGATTCTTTTTCCCTTTACCCTCCTACTGTAGACGCTATTTGGCTCATTTATGCTATGTACATCTTTGTATTCATTATCTTATAAAATTTTACTGTTGATAAAACCTGACGTTGCTTGATCATTTTAATTTATAAATAAATGCCTATTATTGCGTGCTGTGAAACACCCAAATATCTGAAACATAATAAATTATAATTATTAAAACAAGTTTTATTAAACGGATTACATCGCGCAGATTTTTTTCCCTGATATTTCGAACACTTTGCAGTGTTTCAGTCGTCTTGCGACGACGAACGCTGCAAAGTGTTCCAAATGTCAGGGAAAAAAAACAGTAATAGGTATACGCGATGAAATCCGTTTAAACTTGTTTTATTATAATGTGTAGTAATCGCAAAACCCTTACCCGAGGAACGACGTCTTACGTCGAAAACGACGCTCCAAGCGAATTCGCCTTGTGCTGCAAGCGTCAAAAACAAATGTAGGGAAATTCGCTGCTGCTTGCAGCGTCTACTTTGTGGCCTTGTAGAACATTAGACATATATTTGTTTTTGACGCTCGACGCTGCCGCTTGCAACGCAAGGCGAATTCGCTTGAAGCGTCAATTTCGGGGCCGAGCCATTATCATATATTTATTGTTACAATTTATATACCTACCATGTTAAACGCAACAAATGATTTCTATTTCTATACTAAAATCGTCGTTACTAGAGCAGTTTTCTTTTAAATAAATCAAAAATCAAATACATAAATGGCATGTTCTTCTATGTCCCTGATTGAAAGTTAATTAGTATTAGTTATTCTTCTACTTTTCCCAACTACCCTTCTACTAGGGCTTGAACAAATTGCGCCAACATTACCAACACATTTCTGCTCATTACGGACGTAGAGATACTCTATTGTTTTATTTAGTTCCATCGTCCAGTAATAACGTGAAATTGTGGCCGCTTAATTAATGCAATAAGTCTCCATCCTTAATTACTTATTTAATTAATCGAAATTCGTGTTATTATGATGCTAGTGATAAGCTGATTATTTTGTTGATATTTGGTTTCAGTTATACTGTTATTAATAAATCCAATTTGATTTATTTATGTTGTTGTATTTCGGGAAAAGGAGATAATTTTATGTTGAAAATGAGGTAGGTTTAAAAAAATTGTACTGCATTATATAATGAACAATTTATTATAAATAATAACTTACAAGAGATTTCTTCGTCTAGTGGTCGCATTATTGGGCGTTTCCATAAGAAAATTCTCAGTGACAGCCCGGAGTCTGGATTTGTGTCCGGTTAATGGCAAAAGGCTTGCCACCTATTACATGGGACTTAAACCATACACCTCTACCTAACCCTTTAACTTAACCACTGTATACCCCGCTCCCCCGGCGTTTTTTTTTACAGTGGGAAAGCGGATGTATCGTAAGACTATGCCTGCTTTAGGGAATTCAAGCATCGCGGTTATATTATAGTAGATAAACATGTACTTGATTATCTACTTCGCGTCGACGCCCGATTCCCCATCTTTCTTTCCTTACTTCCTTTCCCGTAACGTATGGCTGATCAAAATCTTTAACTTCAGACAAGCACAAAGAATATACGGCAATATATTACTCGTTATAGCTACTTCGTAAATTTTGTTTGGGATTTCTTTACAAAGGGCAAATATTTTTTATTTATGTACTTAATATGTTAATGACCTTGTTGGTGTGGGTGGCCCGGGGGTGAAGAGGTTTCCTATTTCGAATGGTTCATATAAGCAAGATATTCACTTGAGATTTTACTGTTGTTACAACTACATAGACTCGTGCAGGCCGACACGACCTGCATCAAAATTTCATGAGTATACTTATCTGTTCTTGATTGTCAATTGCACAGTTAACCTTTGAGTTTGTTTCGGTGTTTTTCCTCAAAGGTAGTCAGGAAACACTGACCTCATCTAGTTTAAAAAAAAAGGTGTTACTTGTGACCTATTTACAGAATAAATGTTTCATTTATACATGATTCGTGCCTCATTGTAAATGCAATCATATAATTATCAACTATATTGTTGCTGTTAGAGAGGTAGGGAACAGCGGGATATCTCGCTGAAATCTGAAACAGCTTAACTGGGGAAGTACCTTACAGAATACCACAGCCAAATAATACTACTTTTCGGTAGTGTTGTATTCCTGTGGTGAGCAAAGTCTCCAAAACTATTGAGGATGCGCTGTGATAACAGCGGAAGATCTGTTCCCTTAGCTATCGACACAGCGAATCCTTATTTTAAAGGGTTGGTAACACGCATATGGTATTCGGTGTTGCAAGCATTCCATAGGCTCTGTAACCGAATACCATCAAGCTTTCCATCGTACACCTGATTGCCACCATCCTCGTATAAAAAAGAAGTCCCCGCGCTCTGTATGACAGAATTTCAACAGCACTTATTGTGAAGCGCGCTGTACCCATCTATTTTCGCCTGTGAATCGCATAAAATATACAAAAAAAAAACATTAATTGAACGTCTTCTCTGTCGGGGGTCCCCCGACCATACATGTTTTTTTGTTGTACCTAATTATTAATCGTTGGGCAAACTGTAGGTATTATAAGCGAATTTGTTTCAAAAACGAAGAGGCAAATTATTATTACCAAGTGCCTCTTCGTTTTTGGAAAAAAATGCAACTTATCATTACCTACATAAGTTGCATACATAGACATTTTGAGACTTTATTTGCTTTTTTTATCCTAATTTTGAGGTATGCAATGCCTTTTCGAATGTTGCAGAACATACAAATTACGAACAAAGGGCACACCATTTCTTTACAAAAAAAAAGAACGCATAGGCTCTAAAACAAATATTTCACTGTGAAACTTTCGTCTTAAAAGCAATGTCTGCGTTAATACTCAGTAATTTGAGCGTTACGAGTTTACGGCTTAATTTGAAGTCGTAATCAGTTTAGCGCGACGCCTCGCCCGGTCGGAGATTACCCGGCGAAAACAAATGACTGACTCATAAATCTTCCTATCCTGAATTACATTGGTACTAACATAACGTTTTTATCTTTACTGTCCTTTTATTGTCATAGTTCGGAGATGCTCCTTCACACCTTCGTTGTGTAGGTATAAGTGTATAAGGGGCTTTTAGCAGTGTTGTAAACTTGAAGTAATATGGCCTTTGTCCTTTTTTTGATAGTAGAGTAGAAGTGTTGGTAGAGTAACTATGAGTACACCGTTGTGTATAGTTTTTCAGCGACATTAACTTCTAACATGCATTAGACGTACATTTAAGAATAGATAATTATACATCCATGCATTCTATACGGAATACCATATCCTAAGTAGCACCAGTATGGCATCTCAGGAACTAGCTATAATCTTAGTATAGACTTATGTATGGGTCTAAGTATAGCTATTAAAAATATACATATAACGATAAACAGTTGCTTGAATAAAAATAGGTATTAAAACTCGTCAAAATATCTCTATATTTTCTATAGTAGGTATGAATTTAATAGTTATTAATATAAGTAATGAAGAAAACTGAATAATACACAAGAAACATTAAAAAATAAATTGTAAATAATGATACTTCGTTGTTATTTCAAGCAAAGATACATCTAAGTTGACATTTGAACGTTGATCAAAATTTAATAACTTAATTTCTTGTACCTACCTACTGTATCTATAAATAAATTTAAATTATAACAGCATAAACTTTTACATACCTACCTATAAAATGAAATGCTTTTCATTTTCCAGTTTCGCCTTTAACGTTGGAAACGCATAACCGAAAGCGGAATTGAATATTTTTATTTTATTTGGTTGCACGGTTGTCGCTTCCGGCGTGCTTTCTGCAAAAAATATAAAAGAAAAACCAAGTATTTGTACTTCTGCAATAGTATTTGCTTTAGAGTTTTGTCCAGTTAATAGGTGTCATGTGTTCTTATATGGCTCGCAAAATCAAAATTTGTTTTGAAGACCTTAGGGTATTCACCCATTGTAAAAAAGCCTACAACAGGTTTTGTTTTATTTTTCTAGAGAAAAGAAACGTATACATATACCCTTAATTGAACGCTTAATATACTACGCCTACTTTTCATTTTAATGACAAAACCTAAGCTTCGGGGCAAAAGACAGAACACAGTTTCAGTTTTATTATAAGATATTATACAGAAAATACTGAAAAATAAAAGCAATCTGTAGGTATTTTTAGATGCTCTCTCAAAAACGAAACAGTTTTATGTGAGTGAACAGTACTTGCAGAAGGCTTGAATATTCTGGTAGATATAAAATAATGATGTAAATAAATTTGTAATAGCACTATTCTTAGTACAGAATATAAAAAAAAAATACCTATAAAAAATAGTATATTATGCAATTAGTGAATAAAGGACGGATTTAAAGCGAGGGCCATAGATGAATCACGAGCTAGTGAAGGATTCTAACGATTGAATCACGACCGTAGGGAGTGATTCATGATGATTGAATCACGAGCGTAGCGAGTGATTCAAGTGTTAGAATCCTGAGCGACGCGAGCGATTCATGGCCCTCGATATAAATCCGTTTTATTCAAGAGTTGCATACTATACTTTATACCATGACTACGAGAAAAAGAAAGATTTAAGTGAAAATATACATATAATGAAGAAAAAGTAAAGTTAAATTGGCTTTGATGTAAACCAGCCGTGATTTTTTGGGTAGCAAGCTTTCCACCTTTCCACTATATCGGCCGCCCTCTCTTTCACAAACTGAGGTGTTAACACATCTTCATCACTAGAATGCATTTTTAATCGATTAGAACAACACTAAACAAACACAAAATTAAAGATTAAAGTAACACTAAACTTTGTGTTCGTACAACTTACAGTATTCAAAATAGCGCCAATTTACTAAGGACAGCAAAGAACACAAAACAGTTTTTATTCTAATGCTAAACTCCTTGTCGAAAATGTCGACCAATCAAATTGAATTTAGAAAACATCAATATAGGTCGAATACACAGATTACACTTACACTAGATACGGCAAGCCACGACCAAGCGTGCCCTGCATGTTCGACTGTTCGTACTAAAAAAAGTCTGTTAGCTCAGTGACGCTTAGTGATTGAAACAATTCTGTTTACTCTGAGCACATCACTAAATGGCTGGGGTGAAGTTATCGTAGGTATAAAAAAGATGACACGTTCGGTTTTCATACAATCTAATAACGTGCCGCATCTAGCATAGGTTCTTTAAATCTGTGGTCGAATACATTGGTGTGTTCCATTTTCAAACATCAAAACAGTGAGTAAAAGTGCTTTTTATTCACTGTTTTCAGTGAATAAAATAAGCTTTTTAGAGGGGGAATGGTATAAAAAATATTTTATTATTAAATCGAAAACAATTAGCATGATTGATGAGTCGACAACTATTGTTTTTTTGTTTTTTTTATCAATCTGTATTCTGATTGTTTTCATTTTCAACGAAAATATTTTCAAGTTGACTAAAAAGTTTTCTACGAACTAATCGTTTCATTATAAATATAATTACATTAAAGCTAAATAGTTTATGCGATAACTCTTATTAATAACATTTTTAATTAAGTAGTAATTACAATGTATTTTAATTAAAAAATCTGAGTAGGTACTTATTCTACTTATACAAAGTCATAGTTAAAGTTAAGGTACGGGTAATTACAATATTTTCTCTTTTGTGTGTTGTAGGTACCTACTCGTAAAATAATGTTTATTTTTCATAAATATACAGAAGTGTGTCATGCATTTGGACAACTTTATTATGTCAGGCGATGTGTTTATCTTATTGAAACATGCAACACTTTTTTTTATTTAAATGCAACTTCTACAATACCTACTACCCCGGCATTCTAGCGTGTCTGAGACCTAAAACAAGGGTAGGTATCTACCTATTTTGGTTTGCCCTCGTTAAAACATAACTTGAATAACACGGTTGAACCACTTTTTATTGGAGAGGAGTATTTTCGCCAGTAAAAGATATTAGGGTAAAAAAGGATCTTCATATTTAACATCTACTCGGGGCATGTTGAAATCTAGACTGTATTATGGGGACTGTATTGGTATACAGTACCTAGTGACTAAACACCAGCCTTCCCTAAAATTGTCGAACATACATAAAATTCATATTACAATCATTTGAAAAATAAAACCATAAAAAATATTAATGTCACACGATCGTGTCATGAAAAAAAGTAACAAATGCGAAAAAAAAAATATTGTTTTTTAATCCATGGCAGGAGAACAACGCAGTAAATTATTCAGAAAATAATCTGGATGATACAAAAAACGTTAGGATTATTGATCCAAATATAAATTGTCACAGTTACAGAGCTGAGTGTTTTTCCTTGTAATGATCTTTGACCTTATTCCCACGGCGACGATTTGTCGGAATTATGCGTCAATTATCACCGTTCCTCCTTTGTATAAGATTCTTTGAAGTCCAAAGTATTACCCAATTATTATAATAGGAATTGTTTTCATTGTTCAGTCAGTTTATCGACGTCATTATAATTGAATAAAATGTTTTTGATCTAATTTAAACGGCAACAAACCTGCTGACGTTGTATTAGAGACGTGAATCTATTATTAACACGAGGATAAACATTAACAAGAGATTTAATTCATGTAGAGCTTTCTCAGAGCTCTATCTCGTCTACAAAGCAAAGCGATCACTCATGTAGAAGCCAATTCTCGGTAATACAGTATGATTAAAAGTTGATCGAACTGTGATTTAATAATGAATTGTCTAAAAAATTTATTAAAAGTTCAGTCCGGTTTTAGTGTGATCTTAATCTAGTCTACCCCAGACACTCCAATCTCAGTTTTGACGTTATTTAAGGACGAGAACACCAGTTTTATTTTACTATCTGAGTTAGTTCAGAATGTTAGCTGAATACTGTTTTATCTCTCATCAACTTTCGATCCATTTTTGATCTCAGTACAATATAATTTTAGATTGGATGTTGTTTGTTAGTGTAAATAAATATTATTTGTGATATTTATCACTTTGATACTAGGTCACAGTCAAGTAGTCGGTGGCAGTCTATTGGAGTCGGCAAAATATTTTTTTTGTATTCAATATGTACCCTACAGTTTAGACGTGATCGTGAAACTTATTGGTGGATAATATTACAGGCCTCGTGAGGTAGGTAACCGTAGTCCATCGTACGACTAACATTGAGTGATTGTTTGACCAGTTTGACCATAAAGTATTGATAAATATCTATGAAATGATTTACAAATTAATTTTAAGGTAAGAATAAATTATAATTTCTTGGAAAAAAATCAACAGTCTGTAGTTTTTAAATAGAGTAATTTTACCATTTGTTCATGACGACACAGCAAAAAGAAATAGCGAAGGCGTAGGAAGTCTTTGCTCCTAGGACGAATACTTTAGTTCTTTGTTGTAGCAGCGTAATGACAGACGGCTTTTAGGTTTTCGGAGTTTTCCAGGCTCTCATTATTTGAGTAGAGTACCTACCTGTTTAAGAACGTTGGTTATATACCGTGGTTATAAATGTACAATGCCGTGAAGAAGTGTTAAAAATCTGGATTTGAATATTTCTTAGAATTCCTGAATTATTATAAAGCCCGACCCGCTCTAGATTTCTACAAGTAATTAATACTAAAATGGTCTTATAATTACAGTCGGTTTCACTACCTCTGGATAGATTCCGTTTAACTTATTTGGCAGATAATTTTATACAAATTTTCTGTTCTATTTCTTAATTTTTATATGGTAGATAAACAATCCGGACACTGCAGAACTAACTTTAAATATAACACAACTCCTTATGTTATACCAACCAAATATAAATCCTTATATGTAATATAATGTAATATGTAACGTGAGACGTGCTCAAGCGATTGCTATTTTTTTAAAAATGGTAAAGGAGCATTTACCTTTCCCTCTAATTTTGCTATTTTCTTCTTTCTCATTTGTATTTAATATTTATTAGTTTATTTTATAGTTATTGAATTATTTTATTTTATGCATTTGTATTAATATGTATACGTAATATTATGTATGTACACCTAGACTGCCCACTATCTCTCTCCTATCTTTCAGTCCATCCAAAGGTTGTCTGGAAGAGATCGCCTTGTGCGATAAGACCGCCCATTGTACATTTTAACTGTTACAACTTGTTCTGTAAATGTTATTTGTGGTGTACAATAAAGAGTATATAAATAAATAAATAATTTATTTACGTTGTGGATATACCTATATACGATTTTATTTCACATTAACACTTTACTAGACACCGAACAGCTATAGCATAATAATTAAACGGAGTGTCCGCAATAGTGTTAAACATAAAACACAATAACTGCTAATGAATTCCATTACCAAAAACCCAAGGTAATTTAAGTATATTTTAGCTAAGTTTTATATTTCCTCATAATGAAGTTTAGTCCGCCCCTTTTACGTTAGCCTTAATAATCGTGATAAATATTTAGCGCTGTAATAAGCTTCGTAATTAGTTATTAAAGTCAATATTAAGCCTTGGACGCAGAATAGCTTCTAGGAAAAATACTTGCCTACCTTTACTAGTCATGAAAAAAATATGTTACGCCAACTTTACTACTTATTACTATAGGATATTTTAGTAATAAGAAACATCAGTTAAGTGTGAGTCAGGCTCGCGCTATCTGGGTTCTGTTCCAGAATTTTATCTACTAACAGTCAATTGTAGGTTATTTAAGTTTATTTTTATTGGTGAGTGTGGTTTTATTTGCCATCGTAAATACAATGTCTTTTTTGCAACCATGAGACTAATAAAATATACGATATTTTTCCTACATAAGTACGAATCACCTAACTGCTTAGGTACACTAATAATATTGAATTTTTGACGTTATAAATCTGGAATATTGAAGGGAGGGTCCTTACTTTATTAACTCCTCAAAATATAGTTTTCCGTCCCCTTCCACACACTCATCCTACTTCATACTAATATTATAAACGCGAAAGTTTGTGAGGATGTATGTATGTATGGATGTTTGTTACTCTTTCACGCAAAAACTACTGAACAGATTTTGATGAAACTTCACAGTAGGTAATAGAGCTTATACATTAGAATAAAACAGGCTACTTTTTATCTCAAAAACGCTGGCGAAACCGCGGGCGGAAGCTAGATGATTATAAAAGAATGTTATGCTTTTAAATTCCCGCGTTATGTAATTTTCGACAAATACCTACGTATGTGACAAACAGATGGACGAACGCAATAATACGTGTTCTGGACACACGTAGTACGTACCTACAAAGTCCATTCCATATAAAAGAGGATATACGGGTTGTGTGTGTGAGTGACAATTTCGATTTTAAATTAAGTTGACTGTCTAAAAAAAGTTTAATTTAAACATGTAAAATGGGCTAAATGTAAACAAACAAAGGTATTTTAAATATTATGAGCTATTTGTCACTGTAACTGTATGCCGTATTCAGAGACACTGCGTTAATAAAAAAAAAATAAGTGACGCATAACATGCATAAACCGAAAACAAGTTTCACTGAGCAATATTTTCTTTAATTTCCCCAACAACATGAAAATTGTATTTACCAGCACACTAACCGAAAAAGCATTAAAGCTGACTCTCCCCAGAAACTGCATAATATATGTGTGCACTAACGACCAGACAGCCGCATTTAAGTTTTAAGTTCTTTAGCAATCAAGAAACGCTTGAAAGAGATTGTTGGGTTCCGTAGAACAAACAAGAGCTTGGAACGTCACCGCTAAATAAAGGGAGTTCGCTTTAATTATAATTATTAGTAAGTCGACGATGCGAACATTGTGCTGCTGACACTTATTTATTTATTACACGGAATACTGTTTTGCTTCGCGTCTGCCTTGGATTCTAGTCTTGTTTTCATTTAGTACGGTATATAAACGTTAATATTATAAGTATAAATTAATATGTGACGATAGTGACTTAAATCTCATTTTAATGCATTACACGTTATACGTAATATTGCGTCAGACTTTAAAAAAAAGTCTTTGTTTGGAGATTTTTGAACGCAACGTACAACGCAACGTACTTTTTTTTTAAAGCCGACAAATAATTTTGACTCTGAGGGGTTCAGAATAAGGTACCGAACCCATGGTTTCAGTTTTCATTACGCTGTCACTTACACCCCATAAGTGTGTTTTTACCGACGTTACACAAAATTTTGGAACTTATAATACCTATGTTATACGACGTAATTTTTGGGCACATTCTATTCAACCTAATATATATTACTGATAATAACCTAATATTTATTACGTGCAGTGATAGCCTAGTGGATTAACCATGTGTCTTCCACGGCGAATGGTTCGAGTTCAATCCCGAGGCACGCACCGCTGACTTTTCGAAGTCATGTGCGTATTAGAAATGAATTATCACTTGATTTAACGGTGAAGGAAAAACATCGTGAGGAAACCGGCATGTCCTAGAACCAAAAATTCGAAGACATGTGACGTCCACCAACCCGCACTGGGCCCGCGTGGTGGACTACGGCCCACTGACTCTCACAGAGGAGGCCTGTGTCCCAGGAGTGGGAACATTATAGGCCGATTATGCTATGCTTATGCTATATTACTGAATATCCATAACCTACTTAGTTTGGAAACAGATAAAATATAATACTACTACTCGTTTCATATAAAGAAACGTGACCGCCGTAACTCGAGCTTCCTCGGGCTGTAAAATTTTTCGTGTTTAGAGGATTTTTTAAAATTAAAACAAATAATGGTCTATTTTTCATGTTCTGAATTTTACAGAGTTCAATAACAAATCAATACATATAGCGCCATCTATTGAGATTTATTTGAACAAATGTTTCTTTCTTCCTGATGAGACCCCGTAGTTTAGATTTATGTCGTGGTTTAGGTTTAAGTCCTAACAATCGTCCACGGTATTAATATTATATTAATATAAACAAATACCGTGCTCTTACTACTAGGTAGGTACTACTAACGTCCTCACAGACAACCGCTTCCCAATTCCTCAATACGACATCAACACACGTCCCACAAACACGTTACGGAACAAACAAACTAACACAATGGCAGTATCCACAATCAATGTCAAATCAAAGCCTTGGAAACGGGAACTAACTGTGAACTCAGAGGCGCAGCAGTGTATGCAAACGATCGAGAACAAGGTGATCGTCTCGACGGAAATACTCGTAACTAGGCACTAGTGTTGTAGCTGCAAGGATTTCCATTATGTTTTTTTAGGAAGTTTACCTAATTTTTTATAGTAAGAAAGTTTAAAAAATAAGACATTTGTACCGTACAGATGTCTTAATCAATTGGGAAACCCCAAATAACAAGCTTTGTTTTGTAAACAAAGTTTTGTACCTTTTTACAAGTAGTTTAGAAGGCAAAGCTTAATAGTGTAACGTTTACATTTCAATAAAGAGTTTTGCAAATAAAATATCTCAGTAAATGCAAAAGCATTTATTAGTATTCAGTGACTGATATAATAAGTAGCTTATATTCACTCTTATATTTTCATAAGGAACATATTAAGTTAAAATAACGAGCAAGTAGGTACTGAAATCGTTTAAACCATTTATTTGGCCACACACAAGTACCTACTTCGAATAGTTAACTTTTATAGGAGCTTGAATTTCGATATTAGTATAACATTCGTGTTTTTTTATGGACTATAGAATATTTTCGATCATAAAGAACGATAACCCAGGCTACATTAAACTTTGAACTGTTTACAAAACTATTTTCGAACGATAACAAAGTCCTTAGGGAATAACGGTGTCAGTTACACGGTAGTTTAATTATAAACAAAAACTTTCCACCAACCTAGACCAGTTAGTTACAAACAACTGCTCAACAAAGCGTCTAATCTGTATCTCAACTTTAAATTAACCGTGTCGCGCGTTCGCCTAAATACGTAATGCGGTAACGTCTTGCCAGCTCCCTAAACACCTAAACGCAATCTGAAATTCATACGTGCATTCGCCTACTGTACCGTGAAACTTTTACCTCGATACCGTCCCGTGTTATACGAATGTCTCACAAATGTACACACCGCCCGTCGCGGTAGACACCACGATCCTTAACTGAAGTGCAGCAGGTGCCTCCGTGGCCATGAATATTAACACACATGAATATTCCGACTATGTTTGCGCATTTCTTGCATGATGACGTCTCGCTTGCAAGAAAACCTTGGGGCGACTGTTAATACTGGCTTTAATAAGTTAAAATGAACGAGCGTGGAATATCAAGCTAATATTATCGTAGTAAAGTTTATATTTGTGTGTGTTAGTGAATCGACGTCGGTATAACGGATTATGGTGAAATTAAACAGAAATAAAACACTCTGTAGGTATTAGCATATTGAGTACTTTTTACCCTGGAAAATAAAGAACTTTTCACGTGTATAAAGCTGCTGGCACAGCTTTCGAAGTTCTAGTTTTTTAAACGATAGGTACATAAACTAAAATAATAATTTAACGAACAGGAAGATACAAGTTTAAAAGGAATAGTTTTATGTAAACCAGTAAAGTCAAGAACTTCTTGAAGTTATAAAACTCAGCTAGTTTCGTAGACGTAAGTACGCACGGCTACAGATCAAGCATATGATACATTTAAAGTATAAGCTGATCTCGCATTGTATAGGATTTCCTTACAGTGAGAGATCAGTGTAAACTGGGAATGTATAGCTTGATGTGTAGCCGTGTGTACCTACCTTATAAAATTATAAAAACGGAAATGTAAGTTTATATAATTCGTTGGGCGTAACTGGGATATTCTAGATTTAAAAATACTTATGTAGTTAAATCGAAGTAATCTTCGCTCAAAATTGACTAAGCTCCAGTGAAGGTATAAATATTGTATTCATTGAATCATGTGATTGGATTGATAGAAATCGTTACTAATACAACCTAAGTTTATCCGTCCGCAAATATGTATCGTTTTAATAGGAACTTCAATAAATAGGTAAGTCTTCAAAGCGAAACACCGGATATTTCATATGTTGCCAGAGAAATAAATCCCACTTTATGGGCGGCAGTTAAACGCTTGTTATTCCACAAACATAAGCATGGTTCTTATAGAAAGCACGAATAAAATGTAGGTAAGGATATTCTATCGGCTTTATGAGTCGCTTCTTATTTAATCTGCCTTTTATGATTACTAGGTTTGTGTAAATTTATTGGTTGCATTTAATATTCTTTATTTCGTATTATTTATTTCGATGCGTGACACACGCACTAGGGGCGCAGCGCAGGATTTTCGTCATACCCCACTAAGCAATCTCGCCTGCGTGATCAAAAACGCATAATTCTTAGAAGGTTCTACATACGTACGTACCTATTTATGGGTGGAATGTGCTGATTGAGTGATATACTATTTTGTGTGTTCGAGCACCGTACATGTGGCAAAAAATAAAAATCACCGATATCTTGTTCCGGTGTTTTTGTTGCCTGTTTTATCTACATAAATGAATAAACACTTAATAAACTACTTCAAAGTTTCATTTCATTTCATTCAGTTTACTCACCGTCGCTTAATTATGTTTATTTTATATACCTACCTTAATTAGTCCGCTCTTATTGTTATTTTGTTATTTTCATACACTCGCAGCCGCAAAAGCAAAACCTCTGTACATTGCATCAAAACACTTATAAAAAAAGTAACGATATTCAGCCGATAAAGCGACTATTGATATTGCCTTTGCATACTCATATCAGCAAACGTGGTATAGTACGATTGAGGATGCATTAAGTGTGTGCACTGAATCAGACTTCCATTGAGTTTGTAAGTTCTAAACCAATTAGGATCACAGCGTATCAAAGTGATCTCTTCTCTATTTTTATACTGAATAAACCCGTACCGTGACTGACTAACAGACAATGCACTTCCTAAATCTGTGGACCTAGACTAGAGGTTCGAAATTAGGAGGAAACATACCTACTATAATTTTCTAAAATTCCATGCTTAAAGAGTTGAGACAAGCTCAAGTTGACGATCAGTTACTTGAGAGTTCGCTAGAATGATCGACGAAATTTTCGTACCAACGTTTAACTCTATTTCTGTTCAGTTCGACAAAATAAAAAAACGGCGAATGCTCAACGTTTTGTTACAATTAAATGCTCAGGTTTATCACCATCTTTACGAAGAACTCACTATCCTTCTTTTAGAAAAATATTTTTTTTGTAGTTAGATTGAGGCTATGTAACATTGTGGGGCTGTCAGCGTTGAGATAAATGCTCCTAAAAAAAACCAAACAAAAACGAATCCAACCGTCGAGTTTTCACAAAATTATTTAGATAGATATACCTATTCTTCATTAATGGATTATAGGTATTAAACAAAAACAACTGAATTTTTAAAATGAGTTTTTTTGATACTGGAATATTTTGCGACTTTTGTCTTCTAAGTTTTTTAAGGTAAAATTGTAACCTTTTTATCTTTTAATACGGTCAAAAACTTAGGCTCGTATTATAGAACAATGCTCGAGCACAGATCTCTGCTTGAACATCGATTTAAAGCCATTTGATTGGTTGAAACTGGTTCCAATCTATGCTCAAGCAGAGATCTGTACTCGAGCATCGTTCTGTAATACGAGCCTTAGTTTCTACTGGTTTAACATCTTCGATTAATTCAAGGATTTCGATTCTCATTACGTTCTAAAATCCTTTTGGCATCATACATTTATTGTACCTATAATTTTTCTATCATGAAGTTTTCGATAACCGCCATGTGTTGTGATTACCAGAAGTATATTGTTACCGATGTACCGAACACACAGTGGTAGTATATTTTTGGGCACATAGTTGTGTGAAAGTCTTATCCGTTTATCAGTCTTTGTACTTAGGATCTGCGGAGGCTACTCGGACGTCCGTCGTCCGACGTTTCTAAGCCTTTGTTCGGTTAGGCTCTGCTCCACCGTTCTTGGTACACACTGTGGAGATGTAAGGCCACTGAAATCTATTGGAATGCTAATTTCCTTATGTAGTAGAAATCCAAGTACCTACTTGGTTTTATGTGTAAACTTTGATTCCAATTTTGGTTAACTGCTATTGTTTGTTTCATAAAAAAAATTGAAGTTAGGATTTTGGTAATTGCCTTAAATATGACATGGTTTTACAAATTACGAATCCGAATTTCTCCTAAATATTTATCCCATGCAGTAAATGAGACATTTTTAAAATTCTATTGTTTGTGGCCGCAGGAGGCCGCTCGTGCAATGCTAATTAAGGAAGAATTTATTCCCGTTAGTCTTTAGTTTACAAAAACAGTCGTAAACCTAGCAATTGAAATAAAACTATTCTTAAATAACTATTTACCAAAAAAAACTCGTAGATAAGATTCATTATATATCATAAGTTATTTACTCTAGAGGTAACCAATATGGTAAACCTTTGTAAAGGAATAGCTACTACAGGAAATTGTATTTCATGATTTCGCCAATGAATATATATGATAGTAAAGAAGCTCCCTTTTATCCCAGTTATTGTATCTCCTCTTACAAATTTCTCGTTTTATCGAGCCACTGTGCATTCAAAGAGAGAATATCAAACAATACTACAGAGAATTGAACTCGACTAAGAGAAGGGTCACCTACTAAATATGAATAAATAATGGAAAATATTTTCTTACACATAGTGTCTTTGGTACTAGAGAAGGATAAATATCTCTCGATTTTATGTTTATTGAATTGTAAAACGATGTTTTAATGCGTACTAACTCCTCTATACTTTTTTAACTTATTACTTTATCGTTATAGGATGATCCAAAGAACATATGAAGACATAATAACAAACTTTGCTCTCAACGTTAAGCAAATTCATACCAATAACATAAAATAAAGGAATTCAGAGGACTCTTCCTTATACGTGATTTCTGTTTCCGTCGTCTAAAACAGAATATTTTTTCCTAATTTGGCATGAGGTTCCGGCGCACCCGAGCTTCACAAATTCATAGCTTAAAATGTCCGTATACATAATGTTAAAATATGTGAGTACTGTCGGCCACACAGAGGAACTATTAAAATGACGCCATTGGCTTAAAGCCAAATCGATTTGTAACTGCCGCACAAAAAGCAATAAAAATTGGACGTGCATACATGATAACGCCGGAAAAATAGCTGCATTCGTCATAGTATACCGCTTCCGTGATAGCATTGAAATATATTGTTGTCAAATGCCTTTATGTAAGAAATAAACTCGGTATACGTAGGAATGGACTTCTATTTGTACCATTTACGAATACTGAATTTCTAGTTTGGAAATAACTTTGAATCAGTAACTAATACCTACGTTCTAAGACAATTAAATACAATGTTCTTGGTCCACCGTGTTCATCAATATCACGGTCTGGACCTTAGACCTTATAATAATTTGAAGAGCTCCTTTCTTCATTACTCTAGCTCATTTCCATCATAATGAATTTGCTAATTTATACGTTTAATGTGCGTGCCTGGACATAAACTAGGTAACTTTTGTAGGCGATAATGAATTTTAATATAATTTCTTATAACTTCTTATGACACGTTCATTATTATTAATGTTTTACGGGTTATACTTACATATTTATTCTGGGTGTGTCTGACTAGTTTCGAACTCGTACGGTACTCTTAGTCATAATCTCATCACACGGCGAGGTCGAATAATTAATTTCCTAGTTGTAACTAATACTACAACATACATGTATTTTGAAGTTACACGACTCCTTGTTTTCATGTATCGAGGGCTCAAGTACACGCTCGTAATTATTTTACTACATTCTACGTAGTTATTTAGTAACGATGTACTTGAAAACTAGACGTGTACCTAGATTGTACAATCAATGCACACAAAATATACCTCAATAAATAATAGGTACAATTTGCACAATAAACTTCTATGCCGAATCAATACAATAAATCTTTCTATATTAGACCTAGAAATATTATAGTATTATAAGAATATTTGCACGCCGCAAACAAGATTAAGTCGGCCGGAGGAATTGTGGGGGCAGGTAGCCACGGAATACTTTCGGCGGCCTTGCCCTATGATGAATAGGTTGAGACGTGGTATGGGTACCAACTAACCTAGAATATAAAGTGAAGACTGGCCGCTACCTAGCTAATAAGGTAAACGGCTATTTCGCCACAAAAGGCCGCTACTTCATTTATGAGCGCGGTCTTTTTCTTTTTTGGCAATATCGTTTATGTTTTTGCTTAAAAGGTACTGTTTAGATAATTTATCTTTTAGTTTTTGTTGTTTATTTTAAGTTTGGTTTGTATTTTAGTACAGAAGGCATACCTTCCACCATATGTCGAGCATATTTATATCGATCTTACAATCCAATTCTGATTTATATTTGAACGCAAAAGTTCAATACCTTCTGAATTATTTACGACTTGTGAAAGGCTACGCTGCTAGCTGTTAACAAACCAATGATGCGGCAAATAAAGTTTGTTTTCCTAGTAATTGCGATCGCCAAGTAGAAATACGCGCAGAATCCTAGAAAATCCTGATAAGATTAGTTATTTACTTCCTTACGCTACTGCAAAATTTTAAAATGTAGGTAGATAGAAAATCAATTGTTTTCTTCAGTTATCAGAATTTCAATGTAGGTACACTATCTGCATTCAGTTTTTCATGAAAGTTAATTTTAGTATCTGTACTAGTATACTTATTTACTTAATATGAACTGTGAAACAGCGACATTTACCTAACATGTATTGGGAGTTTGGGACTATTTATTAATACTAGTATCGCCTGTGGTCGAAATTCGACCTATTATGAAAAAAAAATATCCAATTTAAGCTGTCTGACTCCTCCTTCATATAAACTTTAACTACTTATGCCAAATCTAACGCTCCTCCGTGCGTGCAAGATGTATGCTTTAAAAGGGGTACAACGTTTTCTCTTTACTACAAGATATATTAAGATATATTAGATGTTTTTTTTTTCAATAAATAATAAGATAGATTGAAAATAAACATCTATATCTATTTTTACAAAGCAAAGAAAAGGAAATTACTGCTTACTTATTCACATAATATAAGTAGGTGTATAAAAAAAGTGTTGGCAAAAATATAATAAGTATGCCGTGCATGAAAGATACATGATATTTCAAGGAAAATATTATACCGCCTAGGAAAATGCTTGCCTGGAGTGAAGTATTGCGTCACTTGAAGTTTACGACGTTTTTGCCCCATGCAAATATTTAAAGATGCATATTAAAGCACAACTATTCCAATATAACATTTTTATTTTAATGCAAACTATTACTCTTTGAGTTTCCAACTATAACAAGGATAAAGTAAAAGAATCTTAACGTAACTCGGAAAGTTAAGTCACTTAACTTAGAGCGACGGACTACGAAATGTAATGAGATACTCGTAAATGGCTCGATTGGATTTCGAACCACATTTAGGAAGTTTAAAGACTTTTTTCATTATCTATCTAACAAAGTGGTCCCCAACCAGTGGTCCGCAAGAACTGAATAAAGGTCCACAAAACAATATAAACCCTTACTAAACTTTGGATATACATACATAGTAGGTAAATTAATTTTTATTTTGGACTTTAGGACCCTGTACCGAACAAAGAAGTCTAGTAATCTGTGGTCATAAAAAGGTTGGAAGTCACTGATCTAACATCAGACTCCAAGATAAGAATTCGCGAACACAAAAACGCAATCAACCAAGGAAACAAGCCATAACAGAACTTAAATAAGAAGGCGGTAACATGAACATGCTTCAAACCGCTTTAAATAAAACAACACGCGAACCGCAATCAGTGGCTGAGATCGCAGCAAACATTAGAGGGTAAAACAACCGCTTCCCATTGTAAATGCGGCGAAGACAAAGGGTGGTTAGTTAACATTTTAATCTGGCGTTCAGGGAACACACTAATGGCCTTGCCGCAAGTGATATATCGCCCGCGGCAGGATGCAAGCGGGCATTCTATTGCCCACTAGATGATCTATGGGCAGGTGCATGCCCACACTATTTTGTATCCCAATTTTAAAGCCAACTTAGGGTTGTATTACAGAACCGAAATCAAGACTAAAGCATTACTTAAAACGAGTTTCCACCAATCCAATGGCTTTAAATCTGTGCTTGAGTATTGTTCTGTAATACGAGCCTTTAAGAAAGAAAGGGCACAGCGTGATATTTCGCTCAAATTGAAGCAGCCTGACTGGAGAAGTACCTCAATCCTATAGAATACCACAGCTAAATAACACTACTCTTCGTGGTGTTGTGTTTCTGTGGTGAATAAGGCTTCGTCAGAGCTTCTTAAGATACACTGTGTTGACGGCGGGGGACTTGCTTGTCCTCTAAGCTGTCGGCACAGCAAATCCTCATTTTGAAGGGTTAACAACGCGCATGTGAAACTCTGTGTTGCGTTTCATAGACTACGCGACCAGGCGACCCGTGCTGTTTGCGACCATCGTGGTATAAAGAAAAAACATAGAATGATGTGAGACTGACCAATCTGACCATGTTAATTATCCTTCGGTAAAATTGTAAACTAAAGGTGTATCGCGTTTGTTTAAGTACGTACAGTAGGAGAATGGATATGTAAGCACTTGGTATATTTAAGTAACACTCGGTATAAAATATATTTTGGTAGAAACAGTACAAAATTTACTTTATACCTATTGAATAATGAAAGTCAAACTAACGCCAAACTATAACAATTGTGAACTACATTTCAGACTCCTAGCTGAACTGAATTAGCTGTTATAGAACTCGCAAGATCATTAAGTAAGCAGACGTACTATAGAAACAAAAACATTGATTATAATTCAACAAGTTATAGGTGAATGAAAGTTGGAATAATCCGGCGTAATACAAACTGGGGATCGTGGATCGTGCAGGTGGCGGGCTTGGTAATGGCTTCAGCGACTTGATGAATAGGCCTGAACGTGCGCCGAGTGCAAAATGCCTCATTCTATTGCCGTCGCCTCTAAAATATTGCCGAAATCGCCCGTTCAACATCAACTAATTCAATGTATAGATTGATTTACCTACTCCCCCACTATGCCGCGTTACGTTTACAAATGCGTTTAATTTCGTTTAAGATTAAAAATTTCTCATACTATTACGGCACGGATATTGGTAAGATGGTATCAGATAGGGTTGTAAATCATGAAAATTATTTTTCATTTTTATCGCCTCGGCTTACAGTCTTGTTGAGTTTTTATAATAAGTTAATCTTGGTCCTAGCACGATTAATAATTCATTACCTACGCGTACCTAAAGCGTGGCAGTCCCAATTATTTTAATAAATATTTTTTAATTTCTTTTATTTTGCTCTACAATACGCTGAAAATTTATTATTTATTTATTGACCAACTTATATTAACAGCTATTAACTATTAACTACACATACAAGTTATTGGCCAATATCGTTCATACCTACATGGTTTATGAATTTTTATCACCATTTATTTGGCAGAAATATATTTATGTAGGTATAGTATAAAAAAGAGCAGTGAACATTTTAGGAACTTCAGTCGATATTTTTGCGTAAGATAGCTATCACTGAGGTGAAATGTTATCGAGCTTAAAAAACTACAAAACGTCTTTGGCAAATTCTCACGAAGTCAAGATTTATTGAGAGGGCTTTGATTTATGGTTCAATCCACACATGGGCCCAAAAGGTTCAAAGACAAAAAAGTTAAGTTTATTTTCGCCCAAAAAACAAAGAGAACATCATTGCGGACCGAGGGAGGTTTTTCCATCCACTCTTATCATTTTGCTTTGTTGCTTTGTTTACCTCATTCTTATGCGCATAGTTAATTTATTTAAATCATTGAATTAAGGGCTTATTTTATAATCCGGAGATAAGCAGCCGCTAAATTAATTTATTATAGTATCATTAAACTAACTAAACGTACAGAGTACGGCTCTAGGTATGTTACTCCATATACAATTTCTCCGAAATAACTCCGCCTAGTGAGTTACTCTTTTATTTGATAAAACTTCTTTTGAAAGCAACTTTACAAAGCTATAAATCAAAATATCACTTTTATAAAAGAACCGAATGTAACGTTATGAATCAATGTCATTTTCCATAACTGGATCGGGCCTTCGTAAAGAATGATTTCAGTTCAAAACTACTTCTTTCATCTTTAGTTAAACCTATTTCCGAACCGCAAGTTTACTCGAAGTTCCGTTAAGTTCGGCGAGTCTCGACGCGAATCCGATCAAATCAATTCGAGATGGGAAAAATAGACAAGCTGCTGGGCTCATAACTTTACCTATTTTTACCTCCGAATAAGTTTTTCCAGTTGGAAAATTAATTGATATAACTTCGCTACCTTACAATATTATTTTCCTTCCCGCCGCCGAGTCTGCACTTAAAAAGGTAATTTTGGGGCGACTTTCTCGCTTGCAACTGCAACGTTATTGTGTAGACATTACCATTAGCATTATTACAAGACTGTAGACACAGACAAAAACTAGTGAAATAAGTATGCCATTTCTGCTTCTGTTTCCGACTTTTATAATACATTTTATTTGTTTTTCACTCAACACAATGGCTGATATAATTTGATCGTTTAACCGTAGAAAGAAAAGATAGTATTTTAGCCTTGTAAATAGATTGAAATTTCCAGATAGTAAGAAACTAATACCTAATATTATCAGTTTGGGTGCTCATAAAATCGGAAACACCGAGATTGGTTTCGGAGTTTTTCCAGTATAAAATAAAGAGAAAATTCGTTTCCATACGACGGGAAGGAACATTATTAAAACCCATTTCACGTCGAGAGCTCGCTGGTATTACAAAATGCGTGTCATCGGTCACCCACATTAGGGCCGTTCGACGTCCGTGATAGATACGTCGGTGTATCCAACGGGATAATAAAAAACCGCACCGAGGAAACGGATCCACATTTTCTAGCTGTGGAACCTTTGTGGGAAGGAGAGATACCATAAAACAATATAAATGGGACGTGAGCACCGCTTCTCGACTAACTTTGGTCTGTCTGCGTTGTAAATTTGCTAAAGTATGTCCTAACAAATTTTTGCTGACCTAGCCTTTTAATGGAAGGTTCTCGTCGCTTAAACTGTTAGTGAGATGCTTAGTGAGAGCTAAGTAGGGATATAGTTAGGGGATACTACCCTATAATATATCCAGCATCATAGATCTAGGTATGTCATAGATATTATATATGACAATGTAATATTGGCTTATGAATCTTTTCGTCTTTAGAGATTTTTAAAGTACAGTTTCGATTTTAAATAGGTTAGTTAAGAGACAATTATGATCCTATACATATGATATTCTAGATAATGATGATGATTCTAGATATATGATAGTGTAATATCCTCAATACGAATACCTAGCAGCAAGGTTATTCACTACCAAAATGAAAGAACAACGCTGTTTTTGGACTAGAAAAATACAGATATTGTTACCGAGATGATTATATTAAATTTCGTACTTATTAAGTTATATTTATATAGGCAAATAAAACAAGTTTCATCAAGTTACGTTTTATTAGTCCTAGCATCTTAGGAGAGTGGCCATTGTCTTTACGGATGGATTCAACCATAGACGTTGATGAATATAGCGTAATGGATTTTGTATCAAGGTTTATTATATGAAGTAGGCTACGAGCTCACTAGCTGTGTCCATGCCGTAGTCCGGATGGAAATTAGAAAACAACACTATGTCATTATTTTTATACAAACTTTATCACCTTTTTACCCCTTTATGGATGAAATGTCACAAAATCTCTCCTTGGGGTACTCAAGGAATATTTTCTCCTCAAATATCTAGGTCCATCGGTTTTGGCGGTGCGTAGTCAGTCACAGTACTGTTTCATAGGTATAGGTAGAAGGAAAGATAAAATATTAAACGTAGGTAGCACAAGAGGTTGAACTAGAATCAAATAACGACAGATTTAGCGTCACCTTCAAAGTAATTTATGTAAAGTTCGTATACGTAGGTGTGTGTCGGGTACTGAGTGAACGCCGACGCTCCCCCGACTCTCATTATTCAGTAGGCCTCTACTTTACTGCTGACTCCGGCTTCTAATTATTTCAGCATTCTTAGCGTTCTGTTCCTTTTGACAAATCTTTTAGAGGAGATTTGCTCCTACGTAACACCTCTAAAACGACTGTGATATTAAATTACTGTGCGCACGTATTTAAGTAAATCTAAGTTATAATAATGTCACATTCTATACCTACTTTTGGTATTTTGTCGTATAAAATATGGAACTACAAATATTATCCAAGGTTTATTCGCTTTTAAAAAGTTAGTCAAAGGTTGTACCTACTCGTATTAATGTTAAATGTAAAAATTCTCCTGCTCTGGTGGCGACACAAAGCTACATTATAAACTACAAACGTCGCTCGAGTAAACGTAGGTATTACCGACTGTAGCACGATTGGGTTACCTATATTTTATCTCTAAGAATATACTTTTTAATATTTTTACTAGCTTTGGCCCGCGACCTCGTCCGCGTGACCTATAAGAACAGATTAAAAAAAAAAATGCGTAATAAATAGCACTCAGAATCGAATAAGTAATTCCGGAGATTACCTCCTTTGCGCAGGGCACGCCGCAATAGCGGCGGTAAGACCCCTCTTTGAGGAGTGGCTAGGGAGACGTCACGGCGTCCTCACCTACCGCCTGACGCAGGTCCTCACCGGACACGGATGTTTCGGGAGGTTCCTGCACATCATCGGGCGGGAGGAAACGCCCGGGTGTCACCATTGCGTTGATCGCCCCGAGGACACGGTGGAGCACACGGTGGGGGCCTGTCCTGCATGGGCGGAGCACCGCCGTGTCCTCGTAGAAGCGATCGGCGGCGGCGGCGACCTCTCGCGCCGGGCCCTGGTTCAAGCCATGGTCCGGGACGGGGGGGAGTGGGAGGCAGTCGCCTCCTTCTGCGAAGCAGTCATGCTAGCGAAGGAGGTGGCGGGACGGGAGAGGGAGAGAGTCTCCCGTCCAAGCCGCCGCGGTAGACGCTCCGGGCGTCGGGAGCCGCGTGACGACTCCCGGCCACCGTAGGCGCGGGCCTGCGGGCGGTGAGTAATGGGTAGCTCACCGTCCGATCAGGACCAGGCCCGTGCCGAACGGCGCGTACGTGTTCCACGCGCGCCTCAAAGAGATGTCAGCATCAAAGAGGGGGCCCACTAGGGCCCAAGCCTGCCGGGAAAGCGGGATTGTCCCAAAGGGATACCGCTGACCCGGAACATAAAGGGCTAAGGAAGGAACACGGGTGGGTTTTAGTCAGTAAGAGTCTGACACTCCCTTCCACTCCGCCCAGAGCGGGAGGGGTCATTTGATGATTTCCCATCCTCAAAAAAAAAAAAAAAAAATTAGTGGGTAGATAAATATTTACAACTTATTTATATGTTTCAAATATAAATAAGCGACGACGACGACGTCGGAGAACAACAACAATCTCTATCACAACATAATTATCATCAATCACCACAAATAATACTATTTTTACCCGACTGCGCCAGAAGGAGGGTTATGTTTTTTGAGTGTATGTATGTATGTATATTTCTTTGGCACGCTCTGTAGCCTAAACGGCTTGATGGATTTTAGCTTGAGAGGTGTCATTAGATTCGTCTTGATTGTGAGAGTGACACTGGATATATCAAAATTATAAAAAAAATAATGGCCGATTTTTGGCGCCATATTATGTCTTCAAAAATTAGTTTTTTCTCAAAACCTATCGAGTGGAGTATCAAAATGAAGGGCTTGAAAAGACGATTACGTAAACATTTATAAATATATCATTTATACAATAACAACTAAAAACTGAAAAATAAAAATTGTTAATTAAACATTTAAAAACCCGACTGCTGAAAAATAATACAAAACAAGAAGACATTGCAGTCGGGACCCGCTCTTTCCGGATAATAGTCCTATCATGGGTCCCGACTGCAATGTCGTCTTGTTTTGTATTATTTTTCAGCAGTCAGGTTTTTTTAACTAATCATCTAACGCCAATAACAACAAAATTATAAAGTAACAAACTGACAGAAAAAGATTCTAATCATTAAGGGCCGTACCACAAAAAAGATAAACATGTGTTCAACACGAATGCTACCAAATATAATGCGCACTTGTTTTAGCACTAACTTATTATAAAACAAGTGTGTATTATTTTTGGTAGCATTCGCGTTCAATACGTGTTTATCTTTTTTGTGGTAAGGGTGTTTTGTATCCTGTTGCTTAATAAATGTTAGTAAGTACCCTTTACAATGTTAGGTATTTACTACGGTAGGCATATAAAATACAAACTTATATCTATCTACCTATACTAATTATAAAATTGTAAAAAAAACCGTGTATGTAGGTACATTGATAATATTTCAGAAAAAACAGTCGGAATAAAATATATTTTTTGGAATTGTTGTCTGTCTGTTTGCGCGAGCATCACGCAAAAAGTTCCGAACGGATTTTGATGCGGTTTTTACAGTTTGCTAGCTTGGGGTCCAACGTAAATCTAAGCCATATTTCATCTAATTCCGGTGAGATAAACCAGAGATATAGCTTGCCCTCTTCATCTCATATTGAACCTTTTTAGACTCCATGTCATACCGAAATGTATATCATATTTCAAAGCGATGTTCGTCTTTTGTTTAAAAACAATTCTACAATATTATTAACATCTTGCACATAAATAATAACAGTCGGCTGATTACAAAAATAATGTAAAAACTTAAAAAGACATTTTAAGGTACAAGAAAACTTTTCAGATTAAGCAAATTCATTTTAAATAAGCATAACTTGGCTTTAACATGTTTAAAATTCGCAAAAATATACAAATTCATTTTATTCTACCAAAAGCCATATCCTCGTAAGTCGCATATTTATACAAAATTATACAGTGAAAAAAATATAATGCAAATTCACTGAAGTTAATCAAAAGCGGAACGTGTGGAAAGTGAGCCGTCTTCATAATAATCGTTTGTCACGAGACTGGCAATAAAGCTCCGTAAGTCACCCCACTCCCCCCACCTCGCCCTTCGCAGGCTTCACACCCTTTGCTTTTCACCGGATTTGTAAACCGATTGTTCGCAAAGTACCTACACAAATATTATAAGGGGCTTCTAAACTAATAGACTCGGAAAATTTGCCTTTTGTCTCGAATACTCAAAAGTTAATCTAAACAGCTTTACGCCAATACTAATGTATAATGAGCCATTACCTTGTTATTGATATGGTTAGTGTGTCTTGGTATAGGGGACATTTAAACTTCAATATGGGCAAATGTCAAAAATATCTCAAATTCAGTTCCATATTTTGTCACCTACTATATCAAGATAATATCTGTCGGAACGTCAATATTTATTTCGTCAGAAGGAGATATCATGTGAACTAATTATTGGGAAATATGTGCAATGAGAACACAGATAAGTGGGATCCAACACATCATTTTTTAGTTATTTAAACCACTTTAAATACTATTATGATCACCGATTTCACTGATTACCAAATAACGAAATGTGAGGATAGTTTCACGATGTCTTCATTCCGTGGCGATCAGAAACAAAACTGTGCCTCCATCCCGTCGGCCGTTGAAACCATGACTCTAGTTTGCACAAGCACACTTGCGTTTCGTTTTATACCTGTACCTACCGTACTCATGACCTTTTATAAAAATAATAAACTAAGCAAGATATTATAAAACATTGATACAGACGTCTGCTAAAGTACGATATTTTGCTTTCATTATCGCTGTGACGGACGACTGTGATGGACGGACGAGATAAAATCGAAATAAAAATAAATATTTAACCTCACACTTTAGTTTTGTATTTAATTTAGACGGAAACTTAAATCGATCTGTTTCACCAAATATTCAGATTGGCTTAATATTAGATTAACAAAAAACTTTTCTAAGAATTTAACGACTTTCAATCTCGAAACAATCTTCAAATATTAAGATAGACAAGTTCTCAAACTAATCCTATTAAATGGTATTGCTTTTATTGATTAAATTGAATCTATTAAATCTTTTTGAACACACTTAACTTGAATGCCCTTGATGTCATCATGCATTCAATGAAAGGACCGTTACTAATTGGCTTATATACAACTTGTATCAGAAATGCATAGTCATATTTAAAAGGGTTGTTTTGACTCTTATTCAGAGCAAGTGAGCAACATTTGATAGGTCAAATAGAAAAGCAGACTTTTTTTCAACTTTCCACACAAATAGCATCAGCCGATCGAGTCAATGCGTATGGAGTCAACACGTTTTTGGGCGATTTTTTTTTGGTTGTTTTATTATGTTGCTGTTATCAAATTCTTACTAAACGTCACCTCAGTAGACAATAAGAGCCGTACCACAAAAAAGATAAACACGTGTTCAACACGAATGCTACCAAAAACAATACGCTCTTGTTTTAGCACTAGCTTGTCTAAAACAAGTGTGTATTATTTGTGGTAACAACACGTGTTTATCTTTTTTGTGGTAAGGGTGTAAATCTTTTATTACCTGATATATTAATAAAAAAACCGGACAAGTGCGAGTGTGCCTCGCGCCCTAAGGGTTCATAAGGGGAAATATGATCATAGATGGCGCTACTGCATACTTCCAATGGCGCCATCTATGAGCAGATGGCTCCACTTATGGTCCGGTGACTGACGGCGGACAACAAAGTGATCCTATAAGGTTCCGTTTTTCCTTTTGAGGTACGGAACCCTAAAAAACAATTGTTTTAACAATACTAAACTATCCTATTAAACTAGGCATAAAAAAGTTGTAGACCAATATGAGTTCAATCATTTAGGATCGCTAGCCTAAATGATTGAACTCGATGGCACGTCAATATTACGCACAGTGGCCAAAAAACGTCCAACATAGTTCACAAAGAACTTGATCGACTGATGGTAACGCGACATATCGCCGTGTGTACCGAATCGTAGTTTTTGTTAAACTTTCGATAGATTTTGCATTAACTTCGGCCTCGTTTTAATTTCACGGTTGAGGGCACTGATTTATTCGAATGTCCCAAAAAGCTAAACTTTGCCAACTTTTGATCAGTGATCATGGCGTGTGATTTATCCCAGCACTAGAGAATGCCAGAGATATATTCACGGGCGTTTCAAGCTTACCCACCAAACTCAGCAAAAAATGACACTATTATGACTTATGCGAAAATTGTTCAACGAAATTCTGCAGTCACAGCAAATGCTGGTATTTTATGAAAAATCTTTTTGAAACAAAAGTGCTAGAGCAAGTTATGGAATATTCTAAACACATGTAGGTATTTATTTACTTACAAAAGATGAAAGTTTTGTGATTCCAATAAGATACCAATAAACAAAATGTAAGTGCCTACAAAGTAGGCAAAAAAAAGTAGGTTACCAACCTACTTAAACAAAAAACGAGGAGAAAAACATTGTCTTAGTGTCTACGAGCTCCGGGACAGGGCCCACTGTCCGCCACGGTCAGGCTCATGATTAATTACCCCAGAGATTTATGACACGGGAAACCGATTATTCGTGTCGATAACAATACACCCTTCGAAGACATAGGTACTATAGACAGAGAAGAATAGTTTCTCTTAGACCAGATAACATTGTTATAGATTTTCATAGACGCCATTCAATGTATCTCAGACTTACAAATCATTTTTATATTACAAGACTAGCTGTGCCCGCGACTCCGTCCGCGTAGAAGTCGGAAAATAAAACGGTGCGGTGGCGCACTGAAAATTACGGTGCCGGCGCCGCAACGTGGTGATGTGACGAAGCCCTAATACATGTTACTGTTTCTTGATTTGAAATCAATCACTTGTGTATAAACCATCACTCCTAAGGATAAGAGAGATTTTAATGAAAAATGCAGTCATAGCCTTGTGGTATAGCCATGCGCCTCCCACGGCGAAGATGCGAGTTCGATCCCGGGGCACGCACCGCTGACGTTTCGAAGTCATGTGCGTATTAGAATTAACTATCACTTGCTTTAGAAAACATCGTGAGGAAGCCTGCATGCCTGAAAGTTCTGCATAAAGTTCTTGAAGGTGTGTGAAGTCTGCCAACCAGTCTGCCAACCCGCACTTGGCCGACGTGGTGGACTATGGTCTATCCCCTCTCATTCTGAGAGGAGGCCCGTGCCCAGTGCCCAGCAGTGGGACAGTTTTTAAACAGCGCTGATACTTTGATTATTTTTAAATAAAGCCCTGATATTATTATTGTAATTACATTGACATAAATATGAAGTTTGATTGATTGCATTTATTAGATTAATGACAGGTCTTTGCTGAGAAACAACGACACAATACTCTTTAGTGCCACTGACCAAGTAATGCCGAGCCCACATAATAATATGCATTATTTTTCCCGATCGGACAAAAACCGACTCGAGATGGAACGGACCGTATCGCGTATCGAACCGTGTATCAAGACCGCCGCGTGTCATGATTACGTATCTCTCTACTCGCATGATACGCGTCGGCGATACAGATACGGTGATTGGATTGAACAAATACATTATGTGGACCCGGCATGCATAATACATGTTAGCAAAGTTACTCCTGACTGATAGATTTTTTGTAATAACTTTTGATAGAATGGACCGATTTTAATGAAATAAAGACTAAATGTTACCTCAAAATACTGCCTATACATTTCTTTCTACTTCCTCATAATCAATTCAGTAGTATTGATTTGATGCGTGTTCAAACACACAGACAAACAGACAGACAAACCGACAGACAAACAGACAGACAAACAGACAGACATTAATTCTAAAAATGATAGAAATTTACTTTATTACTTATTTTTAGTCCCCCATATTATTTTTATGCAAATATATGCAATGTACAGACACGTGGAATTTACATTCTTATTATAGTATAGATTATTAAATGTAAAAGGTATAGAAAATTATCGGTGAAACGTTTTCAATATATCAATAGTATCAACCTGTCAGTGTAAATTACTGTTACCCGATTAGATATTGGAAATATTCAATACCATTGGGACTAAGTATATTTTTTTCCAATCATCAACGACTGTTCGGTCATAATCATTCATGGAACATCGCTTGGTGTAACTCACTGATGAATATTGACAAACACAAAAACGAATACCATTAAATTTAAACTTTAAATCATCTTGATAACAATCGATTTTATGAAATTCTTTGGGGAGGAGAAGATAAATGAAATTTGTTACAAAAGTTCCATTGGATAGCTCTCGGTTACGATATTAAATTTATGCCATCAAGTGGCATTCAGAGAATGGGCATTTAACTTAGATTTTCAATCGTGGAATTCAATAACGCTTGAATGTCTAAGCACCCACCTATTCTAACATGAATTTAGTATGTCGACTGCACTATTGTTAGCCAAACAATTTATATACTGACTGCCTCGTTGGTCTAATGGCTGAGCGTGGGGTCCTGAGTCCGATTTTTAGGTCGGGTAAAGTGTTGTTGGTTTTAAATTTTGAAATTTTCATTCAGCCTTGGATTAGTGCCCGGTCAATAGCAATAGATTCGCCCCTTCTTGCAAGGGACTTAAACGTAACTGGCGAAATGTCGGTGTACTATATTATACACCTCTGCCCAACCCCTAGTGGAGTACAAGCGTGATGTTATTTATATTTAAATAATATTAGTTAGTCAGATTTGATATTCTAAAAGTTATTCGAATAATTTGCTGGATGCAATCATTTCTGATGTATTTATTTTGTTTAGACTACTTTTTAACCGACTTCCAAAAAGGAGGAGGTTCTGCATTCGGTTGGTTTTTTTTTTTTTTTTTTTTTTTTTTTTTTAATGTATGTACACCGATTACTCCGTGATTTCTGAGCCAATTTACGTGATTCTTTTTTCATATGGTAGATAAACCTCGCGAGGTGGTCCCATATAAATTTTATTAACTTTGGTTGAGTAGATTTTTAACCAGGTGTAATAAACGGTTTTGGTGTATCTCGATGACATCATGACGATGATGAAAAAGTGATATTGTGTAGGTACATGAATTCCTGAACGCAATCGATCCCGATATTATGCATACATAACATCACGCCGATATTTCCCGCAAGGTTAGACAGAGGTGTATAGTACACACAATTTTTTCATGCTTAAGTCGCATTTGATAGAAGGCTAGGGAGCGAGCCTATTGCTATTACAAACTGAAAAAACACTGTTTTTAGGGTTCCGTAGTAAAACTAGGAACCCTTATAGTTTCGTCATGTCCGTCTGTCTGTCCGTCTGTCCGTCTGTCATACCTTCGTCAAATCTACAGTTCATAACCAATTTGTATCAAACTTCGTAGGTAGATGTCTTTTATAAGCCGCCATTAAGGCCTATAGTGAAATTACGAAAAATAAAATTATTAGGGGGGGCTCCCATACATGAAACTGAGGGATGAAAAAAAATATTTTCGCGCACCCCACCATGTGGGGTATCGTTGGATAGGTCTTTGAAAATAACATGAAGGTTTCTAAATACCTTTTTTATTTAAGTGCATATTGAGTGAACTAGGAGCTCCCAAAGTCGTTAACAATGTGCCTGTAAAAACCCCCCTGTAATTTTCCAACCGCGCTATCGAAAAATCTGAAAAAAATCAAGCTTATAGCACTTAATAAATACTTTCGATTGAAATGACAACCGTAAAAATAATAATATTTCATAATAATATTATGAAATACAAACTTGTATTTGCGGTCGGAACACTGAAATACTTCTTGCTACGGAACGGAACCCTACACTGTGCGTGGTCTGACACGCTCTTGCCCGGTTTTTGTTTACTGAAATGCTCTCATCCACCAACATCTATGAATATAAGTACCTATTTAAATTCGTGGAAGTAATCGATCTCGGTAAAAGTACATAAATGATCAAAGTCGCTCTGTCCATGATTTTATGGTACTTTATTGTAATAAATTAACAACAACAAAAATGGTTACACTACACTAAAAAGATAAAAATAAAAACAGGTTTAAAAAAAACCGACTTCCGAAAACTACACTAAAAACTATGAAATAAAAATGTTAAACTTCCATAAATAAAAATCTAAATGTATATTGAAGTCGGCGGGGCCTAGCATAAATATAGAAATGAAAGGAAATTTTAATTTGTCGAGGCGCAAAGCAAGCTGCACGTTCGCTGCACACACTGCGCACGTTCTTCCTGTTCAAAGGCTGAGAGGTAAAAACCTGAAGAAGAGGCCCCGCCGACTTCAATATACATTTAGATTTTTATTTATGGAAGTTTAACATTTTTATTTCATAGTTTTTAGTGTAGTTTTCGGAAGTCGGTTTTTTTTAAACCTGTTTTTTAAACAATGAAATCGTTATTTTACTTCGTAGGTGTCTTAGAAAATCATAACACGTAGGAAGTATTTCGACTTTAAAATTCTTTTAAAGTCAAACCGTAAAACTACTTACTACCAAAAGTTAGTTTCGAATATAAACTAAGAATTTTCACGTAAATATAGTGAGGAACTTTGTTTATGTAGGTTAAATCGAAAATAATTTTGAAATAGGATATCAATTTTCCGTTATGAATGAATAAATCGTATCTTATTACAGTAAATGGTAATAGGTAAGATTATTAGGGTTGTCAATAGCGTCCAATGGGATTAACAAAGCCGATCAGTGGCCGGCGAGGTTCCAAGGTGCGGTTCCTGAAAAATATCGCGTCGGTAATCCGCGTGGGCGGCACCGCGTGTTTTATGAGCACAGATTTTCGACATGTCTCCTTTTATGCTCCGTAAAACTTTTATTCTTCCTTTATGTACCTACGGATTCCGGCCTTTGTAACTCGTACGTATCATGTAGGTTTTTATATCTAACAAAAGATATTCATAAGATCGCCGAAGTTTCAGGCAGTTTGGTGATCGTTTTCAATAACAGCAAATTCACACAGCTGTAATTCTTTTTTATGGTTATACATTTGTTTTCGTCATAATATTTAAATATGTTTACTTGCGTTTTTTTCATAGAACAAATATGTCGATCAATATCTGACGACCTCATTTGGTGTGGCGACTATGTTTCTACTTTGTAAAAAGTGTTATTGGAGTATGATTTTAGTAAATGAAGATTCATAGGCCACGTTGAAACTTTCTAAGCAATAGCTTATTAATATGTATCGTTCCAACTGGGATTAGCGGCAAATCCGATGGATTCTGCTAGATACGTTAACTATAGTTATGTAGGTACTTACCAAAGGTATGATACTGCAAACCCATAGCTTCCTCAGGTTCTACGGACCGAGTGTCACGTAGCCGCGTGGCGACCGCCTGAATTTTCACTACCACGTGACACCAATCACATAAATTAATAATTAGGTACCTACACACATTATACAGGGTGGCAGGTAGGACAGTGGAAATATTTTAAGGGGTCATTGTACTCATCATTATGAACTACTTTTACTATGGGACCAACTCTGAAATCGCGAAAAAAAAATCTGCTGTTCCATACATTTAGGTTCACATAATTTAACAAAATGTATGGAACAGCTGATTTTTTTTCGCCTTTTCGGGGTTGGTCCCATAGTAAAAGTTGGTCATAATGATGAGTACAATGACCCCTTAAAATATTTCCACTGTCTAACCTGCCACCCTGTATAGGTACCTAATAAAATCTTATAACCCTTTGTCTGTCGCATTTGAAAAACAATTGATATTAACCTCGTCAGATAAACATACCTATACCTAATGTAATAATAACTATTTTTATTTTACTCAAATAACTAGGTGTAAAACAGCCAAGTGCATCAGCTTTGCCTCCCATTCCATAGCGAACAAGGCAAGATCCTTTCTCTATTAAAATGCTTTGTACCAAGTGGTGTATAATCAACAACGAGAGCCTGGAATCCGACCGCGCGGTCCTGTGGTAAACGCTGCTGTATTTTGTGCAATCCATGTATTTTCTGAAATAAAGAATACATTGTATGTACGCAAGAATTGCATGAGATATATTTCAGCATATTATTATTATATAAGGTAGGTAGGTACCAGAGCTCTTTGTGAAAGAGCTCCCCCCACCATACCTATTGCTGCAGCTAAGCTATTGCCGTGTTTCGGCTTAATTACAGGCACATGAGGCATTTCAACTTTGACTTTCTCTAGGCACACAAAGTTGAAATTACTTGAAATGTCTCATTTGTTGTCCACCCTACGGCGGACCACGCTGCAACACACCCTGCGATACTTCTGATATTGCAGATGTCGATAAGTGGCAGTGACCAAATACTAGGCGGGCTGCCTACTTTTTTTTTCGCTCAAGGAGACGGCCTATAACCTCCTTTAATTATGTCAGCAGCGTACTCTTGCCATTATACTATAACAATATTATAGACGCGTAGGTACCTATTATGAACCTACATTACAGTATATCCTTCTCTCTGTCTCCAGCACACTTAATTTGACCCAAAACAAGCGTTGATAGGAAACACTAAGTATTCTATATTCAGGGCCGTCTTTACCCGGGGGCGCAAGGGGTGCGTGGCACCCGGGCGCAAAGACCTAGGGGGCGCAAGGCGAACGCCTAAGGCGTCCGTCGTAGACACTGCTGTGGAGCCAGTGGCGTATTTACCCTAGCGCCATGGCCCGGGGCGGCAGCCTGCAAGGGGCGGCAAAGCCACCCCTCGCAGGCGCCTCTTGTCTTTTATGAGGTCGCCCCTCGCGTTCATCTCTGAGCTCCTTTCATAATCACTACCTATATTTTATGACGTCGCCCCTCGCGCTCATTTCTGGGCTTCTTTCATAATCGCTACCTATCTTTTATGACGTCGCCCCTCGCGCTCATCTCTGGGCTTCTTTCATAATCGCTACCTATCTTTTATGAAGTCGCCCCTATCGCTCATCTCTGGGCGCCTTTCATAATTGTTACGTATCTTTTATGAAGTCGCCCCTCGTGGTCATCTCTGGGCGCCTTTCCTAATCGTTACCTATCTTTTATGATATTGCCCCTCGCGCTCATCTCTGGACGCTTTTCATAATCGTTACCGATCTTTTATGAAGCCGCTCCTCACGCTTATCTCTGAGCACCTTTCATCATCGTCACCTATCTTTTATGAAGCCGCCCCTCGCGCTCATCTCTGGGCGTCTTCTGTCATCGGCATCTATTCTCTCATCACCCGCGCCCCCGGCGGGGGCGCGAGAAAATACCTGCGGGGGCCCCGTGATCGCTGGCACGCATAGGTCTCCGAACAATAATAAAAAATTCTGTTGCTAACCGGGGCGCAGGGTGATTTTCGCACCCCGGCGCCCAATATGGTTAAGACGGCCCTGTCTATATTACCGCAACCGCAAACTGGAGCCAACGTAAACCTGACCGGTAAACACGTCTCGATACAGCGCGGCTGCTTCATTAGGTAACGTTAAGGGAACGCTGCATGGACAAATTTGAATAGCACCCGTGTATTGTGGCCAAATTATCATCAACAACTACATTGTAAACGTGACTATAGAATTACAAGTTACACTAACAGTCCTTTGTGGCCACAGTTACCACGCTTCACAACCTGATTGGGTTTGCAATTATCATCTTAATAGCCTGTTACGCCTTTGACGCACTAAAGCCTTCGGCACGCTAAACGCGGGTCGTGAGGGGTAGGTACGTGTCGGCGGCGGGTGCCGGCGACTTGGGTATAAGGAATTAGGTATTATAGAACAAGAGGGATCAAAATCTTGCTCCAGAAAACCAGCGCTATCTGCACAGGCTACTAGAAAAGGCATAGACAGACTAAAATAAAAAAATCAAATCCGAATATTCAACCTATGTAGGTACTAATACTAACAACATAGCTATAATATGTCCAGCAATTTCATTACGTAGAAACAAATTGATTTGCACTGCAAACTGTTGGCTCCAAACCGTTTTACTGACGTTTGTGTACATTACAAAAGGCAGTATTATAAACGAACTATACGAATACGAACCGAAGAGGGATTTAATTCTGAAATCCAGTTTGTAATTTCCGATGTTTATTAAACTGTTTATTTTACATGTTTAATTTGAAAAATTGGTTAATGTGTGTGTACGGATGTATTACGGGATAATCTGGTGTTTGTTTTTATTTAAAGTGGTTGCTATAAATTGAATATGCTTACCTAGACTCCAGCTGTGAAAGGTAGTTCACAGATTAATGAACACCATGATTTCTTAACCTGATAGGCCCTCTAAAACTTAGTCATTAGAAAATTCAAGCTCGGCAACGGAGATCCCAACGGAACTGTTGATAGATACTCGATAAATCTCAAATCAATTCAACCTCTTTTTGGAATTACCTAGATATTATAATATATTATTATCTTTTACTATGGGACCAACCCTGAAATCACGAAAAAAAATCAGCTGTTCCATACATTTTGTTAAGTTATGTGAACATAAATGTATGGAACAGCTGATTTTTTTTCGCGATTTCAGGGTTGGTTCCATAGCAAAAGTTGTTCATAATGATGAGTACAATGACCCCTTAAAATATTTCCACTGTCTAACCTGCTACCCTGTATAGGTCTAAGGATTGGATTGGATATTATTAGGCACCGTATTCACACCTGTTAATCTGAAAATATCCAACGATGTAGCACACATAAAACACATCCACAACTATTCTAAAAACAGGTATTCTAAAAGCGTTTTATAATCTCTGAGTGCATATTCTGAGCTGCATTAAAGATCGGATCGCTGAAACCTGAATTCATTTTGAATGGGCAATCAAATCTGGCCCGAATGGAAACAGCATAAATTAAGGTCAGCATGCTGCAACACACAGAAGATTTATTAATGTTAGACGTTTTCCAAAACCATAACATTTCACAGGCAAAGCATGTATAAAAATGTAAATGAATCTAAGTTCATGTTTTCAAGCTCCATAATTTGAAGCTTAGTCAGTAAGTAGTAAGCCATTGTGTAAAAGGAAGGTGTAAGGGATAAAGACAAATTATTTTAAGGTCTAATGTCTAGCAGTTTACTATTGTACGGTGATGATAACTAAAAGTTTCTGAAGTACTATTATCAATGTGAGTGTTAGGTACTGCAGCTACTATATTATGCAAAGCATAGCATAATCAGGTCACAGCACAGGTCTCCTCTATGTACAATCCCAGTAAGCCGTAGTCCACCACGCGGGCACAGTGCGAGTGTGTGGTGTCATATATGTATAGGTATGTCTTCGAATTTATGGTTCTAGGCTTCCTCACAATTTTTTCCTTTATCTCCTTTCTGTGAGAGGAAGTAGGCCGTGGTCCACTATACGGGCCGAGGTTGGTGGACGTTACATGTCTTCGAATTTATGGTTCTAGGACATACTCCTTTCCTCACGATGTCTTTAGAGCAGTGGTGATGAAACAAATTGCACAAAACGTGCGCCTGAGTTCGATGTTGGGGCCGCATGGGGTGCTACCACTGGGTTCCAAGTGCTCCCTACTGTGCTGTGCTACTGGTTGTACATTTTGCATCCTTCGATCAGAAACTAAATAAACTCATCCCTTTTTTGGTCAAAGAACTTCAAAAATTCTATATCCGTAATTTCGCATCTAATTTGGGCCTGAACATGTCAGGTACGTCCGTCCATCTCACTTGATTTAAGTAATTCTCATACCCTTTTAGGAGACCTCTACAATAAAATATGATCCTAAATTGTATTTTGAATTTTATTTCAGTTAAAAAGTTGGAGTTTCAAAAGGATTATGGTATATGAAGACACGATTTTCACAAATTTATCGTATGAATGATGCGAAAATACCCTTTAATGTTCATATTACAGCCTATCCCGTTTTTTACACAAGTATTTTATCCCTTAGTCATCCCTTCTAAGTCAGGCTCCTCTCTTTGTATCCAGACCACACGACAAATATGACATAACTACGGAAATAAGCTCAACATCAGTATTACCATCTCCACAGGTGAGAAAAGGCGTGTTACATGTGCTGAATATATTTAAACCATTGCCGCAGTTAATGGCATGTCATTAGGTGTAAGTGCCGTACCGTGTATCCACACTACTTTGAATGAATGGTCAAATGCGACACACGGCACGAAAAAGAGGATTTTTCGATACTTATTTTGAGTTGCATTTGTTGTTACCTTACTTTGATGGAGGTTGGGGAAGTTGGAGTTTAAAATAGGGAATTTAAATCGTAGCTACTTTTCTGTTAGAGGAATTAGAAATTTTTTTAACGCTCTGCGTCATAGCCGGGCACATGGGTGTCCAACATTAACACGCAGAGGGCGTTCGTAGGATGCGGGAGGGATGCGATTAGATTTTTTTGTTTTTTTGTAGATCGTAGTTGGTGCTTTCTTTTGCGATATAGTACCATCTTCCAAGCGTACCCTAATAACAACAAATGACAAAAATCTAGTTTGCCTAGGATTGCGTAGGTTGTGTGAAGGTCAGACAGAATTCATTCTGGACACACGCGATTGGCAAAGAAATTGAATAAATAAAAATAGAACGAAAAGTATAAAAGAAAACTATTCAGATTTAGAATGGAGATAAACTTGAATGACATAATTTTAACAGCTAAAATATGAAAACATTTAAGTAGCATATCTTAATGAAATGGATAGCGTGCTACATACTATCTCCAGCAAAACTTACCATGAAAAGAAACAACAAAACGAAACGGATCTACGGTGATACACGCAAACGTAAAACATAGATTACAACAGCCATTCCAAGTTAATCGCTAAAACGCTGTTAGTTCGTTAAACTGCTAATCGCCCCACAAAATTAGGTAACATAATAAATGTCTCTGGTAATTGCACGCGTTAGCCAGATCGCCTCGAACCGGTCGCTTGAATCAGTACCAGAACATATTAAAACCTTTATAATTATATGAAACTAAATGGAAATTCCGAAACTTTGTATGCCGTGTTTATAAATTGATACAGGATCCCTAATGTATCTTGCCAAATAACTTTATAGGGTAGTTAACCATGCAGAAAATATTGTGTTTTTGGAAATCATGAGGATTATATATTCCTGGGTTTTTTCCTATTTCTTATATTTATTTTCCTAAAAGTTTTCCTAGTTCCGTCACATTATAAAAAGCTATAGATCTATCTTATAAATAAGGCTTACCTCATTGTGCTGGCATTCTGTTCTCACCAAACACGTCCAAATATACCTACCTAGCTTAATTCACGTGTCAACAATATTTCCACAGTATTTAGTTTTCCTCATACTTGATTATATACAGTCAACAAAGCAATTAAGTAGGTATACAGGTGTAGCCACCACTCATCACAGCTGCAGATCACTACGTTTTATTGACGCTCTGCTCAAGAAACACGGAAGCAAACAGTTCTGAAAAGAACTGCACGCTTGTTTGACAATCTCTGCTAAAGAACTGAACCTGACGATCTCTGCTAAAGAAACAGGAGTTTGACGATATCTGATAAAGAAACGGAGTGTCACTTCAGGAACTACCGAAGCAGTCGCCGTTTCCAGTCTTCTGTCGCCGCCGCACGCTGTACATACTTACCCGAGTTACTTCAACGATGGCTGCCGACGAATGGAGGCGCGAAACGCGGCAGCTATATTTATAACCTCGGTGTACGGCCGAGCTGCGCCGCGCTTGCGCCGTGCGAACCGCGCCGGCAGGCGCGCGCCAGGCGCGAGCGTTGATTTAGTGCTGCATTGTGATTGGCTACATTTTTCTTATTTTATGATTATTTTATTGGTTGGAATTTTGTAAATATTTTATTCTTTATTTTTATTGGTTAGCTCATAGTTTGTAGTTTTGTATATAAGTAGGAACATTTTTACAATAAAGCATTATTCATATTTCTTCATCTGGAGTCAGAGTTTAATTTCTCTCTCACACACGATACCCATCAATACATCGCCAAAGCATCGCCAAACAGGCAAAAAACTTTTTCATTTCTCATACTCGGAAAGTAGTGTTTGTTTGATCAGAGCAGCGGGTCGAAAACGATGCTTCCCTCCCTTGGGCGGGAAAGACTCATAGTAATTGCTTCCCTCCCTAGGGCGGGAATGAATTTTAAAAATAGAACTAAAATTGGTTATTTAGTCGACTATAATTTTTTTTACATAATTAAGAAAAATATCGATTAAAAAAAAATGCTGCGGTCTTGTGAGTGTATACGGCCAATGTGAATTAAAAAAAATACCTATTAAAGTGGGATGGCCCGCGGCGGTGACGCCGGCGGTGTGTTCCATATTTGAAATTTAAATTAAAAAAGACTATTTATGTATAATTTGGCGGGATACTAACTCTGTACCGAAATTATTTGATTAAAAACTACTATTTTTTACTTTCCTTATATTTGAAATGAAAAGTAGAGTGTTTAACACGGGTGAAAGTCATCAATTCCCACTCGGACTATAGCCGCCCTCGCTTCGCTCGTGCGTCTAAATACCTCGTATGGGAATTGATTTCTTTCCACCCTTGTATAACAATCTACTATTTACTATGCAGGCATCTTTGTTATTACATGAAATATAACTTTTTAAACCTAGGGTACAGTCAGACAAGCGAGAACAAAATATGTGACTAGTCAGCACACGTACAACATGGGTTAAAAAGAAGTTGAATTTAGCTGCCTGTATACTTATCTCTTTTGTAGACTGTATTAGGGACGGGCTGAATATTTGTGTTCGGTGTTCTGCATATTCGGTAAATTTACCGATCATTCGTATTCGGCCAATTATTCGGCAACAGCAATTATTACCGAATAAACTTGCATAAAAAAGTTGCCTTTAAGCTTGTATGAAATAGGTAATTACGCGGTTAGTCCTGCTGAATATACAGTTCGGTAAATTTTTAACCGAACATTCGGCCGATTTCGTATTCTGTAAAACCCTTATTCGGCTCATCACTGAGCCGAATAAGGGTTTCACTGTATTCTACCTACCTCGTTTTACCAAGAATGCAACAACATGACATTGTTTTCCTTTTCAGATGTCCAAATCAGGAAATATTATTCCATAACCGTTACTCTTAAGGAAATGGGCATCATTTGTTTCGGACTAAAAATAAATAGTAGCTGCGTCAATATGAATCGCTTGCCAATATTTCATCAATGTCGTCAAAGGAAGCCTGATATTTGAGCAGATGATTGTACGACAGAGTGCTTTCGACTATTATGTGAATCGCTGTTGCATTAGGCAAGAAGTGGAGTGTTTGCGGACATTATTAAGCCTTGCGCGTGAGGTCAATGTTCTCTATGACGAAATAATTTATGTACTCGGATTTTTTTGTTTATGATTGCATGGTTACCGTATTGCTTACGTGCATGTTTTTTGGGGTTACCTGACTATAGTTCGATTCACGATATTGCCGCATGATTGTTCGCCTTAAAAGGTCTTTGTTTAGTTACGAATCATATCGGGTAATCCGAATACGTATATGTGAATACAACAATCGTATAACAATAAAATACGATGATGTGTCTCACAATAGTTAAACTATAAAAATAGGATTATCCTGTCTCCCGATAAAGATTTTTTCTTGAACGCATGAAAAACCATGAATTTCCTTGTAATTTCGCGCTATTTGTGGAAAGGAGATTACCTCCCGTAGCGTAGCGACTATGGTTTTCCGCTTCGCTACTCAACACGAGATCCAGTTTTGGTCTTATAATTCGCGTATGTAGGTTTACTAAATTAATTATAGATAATTATGAGGAGGTGGTCAGGTAGTATGTAGGTAGGTAAGTACCTAATTTTATACACTTAATTTAATTGCCTACTATTCGAAAATCAACATGTGATTTCATTAACCACGTTCTGTAATAATTACAACTTAATGTTCAACCACTTATCAAGTCCGTATATATAATGACCTGCTACGGTCATTTCTCCACGCGACCGATATTAATCGACAAATTGAATTGCCTTAACAGAATAACGTCGAGCAAAAATATTGAATCACCGGTGCATCTGCTGAATCGCAAATTGTTTATGGTAATGTTCGGCGCAACGATACGTGAAATATTCAGGTTTTATTAGCGGCCGCCGGCGACGCCGAATGTTCGGTAATGACGCCGAATGACGCTATTACTCGTCTGATCGGTACGCGAACGCGATGCAGCGACGAAAAACATCGCCGTTATAAACTTCATATCTGTACCTACTACGTGAATGAGGTCAACAATTTTATGGTAATCGATGTTGCTAGAAATATAATATGCAAGCGTGTTCTCTATACCTACTGTTTTTCAAGTTATTTTCGATATATTTTGCTGTCCGAGTCATATTTTTATCTCTTTGTAGAAAGAATGAACTAGTATGCATCATTATTAGCTTGATTGTAGTCACACAAGGTATTTTTTGGCAAAAAGTTTCACTAGCTTTTCGTCAGGATCTGCTATTGAGTTCACGCTCATTAGCGTAGTCTTGTATTCACAATGTGTCAGCTTATGAGTGTGTAATAATTATAAGTTTGTTTCTAATACATACATCAAGATCTCGGCAAGCTTAGGCAATTTTTTTACTGATTTTAATAGCATGCATTTGGAATACCGACTGTGCTTTTTGGCTATTTTTTTTTTTTAAAAACGTTGCCCCACACTAGGTTTTCTCCTGTATCGTGGGTGCGTTTACATACACAAATTTCACATACACAAACAGCCAGACCTATGTGCAATGCGGGAATCGAACCCGTGACACTTTGCGCAGCAGCCAATCTCTGAGCCACTGCGACAGCCGTGCGGTATGCTACCGAATATCTCAAGTGTTAAGTTAAGTGATAATGGTTTAATATGGAAATACATCAATTTTATAAAACTTAACTCATACAACCCGCACAAATTTATATTTTGTTATTGCACCGTTCATTTTTGGTCTCATGTAATGGATGAAAAACTCTTAAGACATAATAAACAATCTTCATTTACTTACAGCGTAGCATACTCGTGAGTACCTAATTTTTATTAAATATATAAAATATCTAATTTTTATTTATTGCTCGCGAGTATATTCGTACATGGGTATACCTAAAAAATAAATATTACACTACATAATTATAACAAACAGCATTACTGAATGGTAACATTTCCCGTTTTATTCTTATCAAGTTAATACAGTGTTTCGAAACTTGAAGTGCAAATCACAGCACTTAATACCTACCTTCTATATCAGTAGAACTATCCGGGCAAAATACTGAATATAGGAAAATCGTGGCTCCACCTTAAATAAGTCTTCACATCGTAGGTCGTAGGTAATGGTGCGTAAATAGAATACAAACACTTCTCGGCCGGAAATTGAACCCAACACCACATGTATAACTACCTTATAGTGCTTAGAGTTTCACTATATCTATAGGTACTTACTTAAATATCTGTGGCCGTGTATGTAATGTTAAACATTTGGAGTAACAGATCTGTGAATTGCGCAAGAAATATCCTCCATCATTTGTCTAGATGTCTACTATGATTTTATACACTTGACAAAAACTCGGATATTTGATATTTTATTACATATCTTTTTAATTCGTAGGTAGGTAGAGGTACTCAGCACCGATAAGTAAATACCTATTAGTTTAAGACTTATTTTATTATTTAAGTGCAAGCAAAGTTATTACGTGGAAGCTATTTGTAAAGTTATTTTAGGAACACAAAAGTGAGTTAAGAAAAGTTGAGAATTACTAAACAAACGCTAAGTTAAGAAATCTTCGACAGTTAAGAGAGCTTGGCTGATTTTACAAACTTTCCATTATTAGTAGCGACAAGTATTGGAAAATCTAATCTTTCTCAAACATTATTAGGTACATCATTTTAAAATCTTATCTATACGGGCTTATTTATGGGATAAACATAAAACTCCTCGATTATATACGATATTTATTACTCGATTAACTCGTAATGCTTAGCGTACACGATACTTATATGTAGATGCACCGCACTTCGACCTTACCTTATACTTTTTGTTATATTTTGCCGAAGGTACATACATTTGCAACATGCTTTTCGAGACTGCATAACTGCATATATGCTTGCTTCAGTATCCGTTCCGATAATCGTTTGAACGCAGTAAGTACCTATACCGCAACTGTATCAAAGTATCTTAGAAAACGCGCAAATATAACAAGGCAGAGATGTAAATGTTTGGGACAAAACCATCTAAAAGTTATCAAGCGAAAGATGATTATTAAAAACTGCATTTACTTATTTCAACAATTTCACCAATTTGTAGCAACTTTACATACCTAACATAAGTCCATTTAACTTAGTGTTCTCTATGAAAAGAAGGTTTTGTTGAATTAGCTAAAAATAAAGTGCTTTTTATAGAGTCAAGTTTTTTAAATTACCGTTTGCGGGTTTATTACGTTTCAAAAACAACAAACCTTTTAAACTGTTAATATAGCTGCTATACCTTCAAAAACTCGCCCCCTAATGTTAAATTAACAACCCCCTCCTATTTTGCAGTCGGATAAGTGTATCGTACTTGCGAAGGCGTAATTGGCAGGCGCCTCGCGTTCTCCTATATTTATCAGCATCAGCAAGCCATTAGGTGAAAGGTGATACGTCGATAGCATCGTATCCCGTACCTTTCTACGTCGAAGTTTAACGCAATAAAACTCCTTTTATCTGTCTTAGAGATTTTCCTTACTTTACGTAGTAGGTATTTTTACCGGTTTCATAAAGAAGGAGGTATATAATTTTTTGTCAGTTTTTTTTGTATGTTTGTTACGCGATAGGTACTGATGCTTTTTAGGGTTCCGTACCAAAATGGTAAAAAAGGAACCCTTATGGTGCGACTTCGTCTGTCTGTCTGTCTGTCTGTCACACCTGCTTATTTCGGGAACTACTAATGTTACCGACTTGAAATTTGGTTTTGAACAGTTATAAAAAATGCTTGCCAAACTTTATTGAAAATGAAAAAAGTCAAAAAATGATTTTATTTTCATTGCAAAAGGGGCCGGAGTGGGGGTCCGAAATTTCAAAAAGGGGTTACTAGGTCAAGTGACATATCATATGAAAGGGCTTGATCTGCACATTTCAAAATATTTTTTCATTTTATTTTATGTCTCACAGTTTTCGACATATGTTGAAAAATGTCTGAAAAAATTCCATTCCCCCCCCCCTTATCTCCGAAGTTTGCGGAGCGAAAAATCTGAAATAATTAGAGTTGATAGGAATTGACCTAAATATTGCACCAAAAATAAAACGATGTTCCTAACTAGTGCATTTTTTTCAAAATCATCAAAATTTCTTCACAAACAAACTTAGTTATGCGGTCCGGTTTTTTCACTTTATACGTTCAAAAATGATACGGAACCCTCGGTGCGCGAGTACAACTTGCGGTTGCCGGTTTTTTTTGTACTTATGTTTGTTACGCGATAGGTATGATGCTTTTTTATTTGGTAGGGGAAGTTTGCACAGTGATTCTATTTAAGTTTTATTAACTTTGGATATTTGATAGTAGTACACACTTGTAATACATACCTCACTGCCAACTCAAATTCTCCAAAATCATGCACATGTAAGTCCATAAATAAAGTGAAACATACAAAATATTTAGGAGTAATCATAGACGAAAAACTCAACTTTGGTGAGCACATAGCTGCTACATCGGCAAGGGTAAGAAAAATAATACACGTGATGAAACAACTCAGGGATGTAGCTCCTATGAGCTTGCTAAAGACCATATACATCACATATTATGTCAGTCGGTTTTATCTTACTGTATCCTGGCCTGGGGTGGCACTGCCACTTCTCATCTTATAGGCTTAGAAAGATCTCAACGTGCTGTTCTTAAGACAATGATTAAAAAGCCCTTCCGATTTCCAACTATTCTCCTGTTTAAAGAAACACAAGTACTCAGTGTTAGAAGACTATATATTCTAAAAATTGCTCTCCTAACCCATAAGGAAGTACTTAACTCAGACAACTACGTGAACATGACAAACAGACGCATCTTCAAGCTCCCACTCATTTCTGTCAAAACCGTATTTGCCAAAAGATTTTACACCTATTTAAAACCATTGATATATAATAACATCTCCAAAATTTGTAACATAAGAAATTTATCGCTCCGTGAAGCAAAGACAAACATAACCAAAGAACTAATAACCTGGACCTACGATAGAACGGAAGACACTTGTTGTGATACTCTTAATCTCATATCTCTTGATCTCATAGTTGTATAATAATAATAAGCCTATACATTGTTTAACAAATGTCATAATTTTAAGCAGACTTTTTTAGTTTTTTATATATATTTTAACATAAAATTATGTACCTACCTACATACTTAGATTTCAATAAGTAAATAGTTTTATAATTCCAAAAATATTTATCTTTACCTAATATTTTAAAATTATATTCAGCTCTGAAACTTAATTTTATTAATTTAATAAGGAATACGCCAAATAAAGCTTCCTGCGAGACAGGCCTAGCCTAGTGTAGGAAGTCTTTGTAAATGTATTCATTAAGTATATTCATAAGAAATGACAATGTTTTAGTACTTTTAGTTATTACTCTACTGAAATTCTTTGTTTTCTTTTAATAAATTTTATTCTTATTCTTATTCTTATTCTTGATAGCAGGTTAGTGGTAATTAATTCACGCTAATATTGCTGTAATCGCGTGTATTTATGTTACACAAAATACTTAAATAAAAAAACTTCTGTTTTGTGATCTCTTTGAAGGCGGTTTTTACTTTTTTTATTATTTGTTTTTAGATTGCCCCTTCCTTTTAAAATGTGACTATCGGATATGTCTATCGTGATGTATAATTTCAGGATTTTAATAAGAACTCGGAAAATATAATATTTCACTGCTTCAGTGTAGTTATAAAATTATTTCCAAAAAAATTGCAACATTAAAATAACTGCACCGCACCGCACTGCACCAAAACATTGAGTTTTTCATCCATAAACAATTTATTTTTGACCTAAAAGATTTACTGAAACATTTTATGGAACAAATATATCATCACTGATGCAACATGAAATCGATAAACCGACACGTGGTGATAGATCGATTAAAGTATCGATAGCTACAATCCTACCAAATTGTCGACATGTGGGATGTAGACTTGGCAATCATTGCGCCGATAATCGTTACGGATAGTGGCCTAATAGCCGAAAGCTTCGATAAACACGTCAAGAGGCTCTCGTTGGACGGCTGGGCTATGATCTGATATAGAGAAGTGCTCCTCGACACGGCTTCCATAATATTGTAAGACATTTCTTTACATTGAAGTACCTACTAGAAACTAGCTGTGTACTATTTCTAGGAAGCTATTCCACTGTTTATAAATGTTTTGATATTTATTAGACAAAAATATGAGAGCAGTGGTGGCCCATGTGGTGGTAGCAGCTCCATCTTAGAAGTCGTAGGTCGTGGATTCCAACCCCGTTAGACGTACACTTTGAGCAATTTGTTTTATCACCACTGCTCTAAAAACGGTGAAGGAAAACATCGTGAGGAAACTGGCATGGCCCAGAACTAGAAATTCGAAGACATGTGACGTCCACAAACCCGCACTGGGCCTGCGTGATGGACTATGGTTCACTCCCTTTCACAGTGAGGAGGCCTGTTTCTCAGCAGTGGGAAAGTTCTAGACTGATTATGCAATACCTACTTATGCTAGACATAAAAGTAGAAATCTAATATGGTTTACTTCTCGGTGTAAGTCACTTTATAACACTCCATACAAATTAAGATGATAGTAAACGGGTAACCGAACTCATTAAAGCAAACTTTCGATTGAAGGTAGCGAAGAGAAGATAAAGTAAAGATTAAGCCGGATGTAAGATCCTGGAAGCAGCCAGGATTAATTACCCCAGGCAGAAGAAAAGTAGGAAAAGTTTACACAAACTTGATTAAAAAGTAATTAGTGAATATCTGCTATACCTACGTGAGATTATAAAAAATCTACCCTTTGAAGTAAAGTATGCATAATTTGATACTACACTATTACTATACTATACTATACACTACACTTCAATTCATGAATAAAGTTTTCAGAGAAATAATCATAAGCAGACACTACCCCGTCCTTAAAGTTAAAGAGAAAAGTTTAGGGCATCAGAGCACGCGACAGATTTCCAATGAGATGGACAGATCAGATCAAAGGTGCAATTAACCATGCTTCCCATGCATGAAAGTACAGGAAAGCAGCAGTCAGAGAAGAATGGAGCCGCATAACCAAGCCAGTCACACGTCTAGATACCTGATAACAACCAGGACCGCTTTGTCAAGAGTATAACGACTAAGAAGAAGACCCCACCTTTAACACTAACTTCGATTGAAGAAGACGAACTAAAAATATCAAACAGATGAGAATCGAATCCGGTGCAACAAACATTCCGAATAAAACAAGTATTTACAAGACGGGGCTTACACAATAACCGCATCAAAACCACAAAAGGGACGCGAGTTAAGCTTAAAAACGAAACATTTTGCACGGAACGGATAAAGATCTCGGCTCGTAAAAACTAAGTAAATACAACGAAGCTCTTGAGTTGAGTGTACAGTGCATAAATTGCCCCCTATCTGACCATCGCCTGACCCTTAATGGCCACAAGGTGGGACATGATCGTTATCGTGAAAATGGGAATTCTGGTCGCCAGCTACTTTGTCGATACAAAGAAATTTTTAGCTCGTTTGCTCGCAACTAATGTTACCAAACTCGCCGACTAGTTTTCCTGATAAACGAATACGAGTGATTTATTGTGTTGACATTACAAGATTTTTATGGTGTTGTTATGAGGTGTGTCTGATTGGTATATTTTGTTATTTCCATTGCTATACTCTTGTAATAATCCACGAACATGACTGACAAGCAAACCGCTGTGGTAGACAATTCCGGAAAGATCATTTTGTGGTATTTATGACTGTGATTTTACTTAATTTATAAGTCAGGAGTCCCTTATTTGTAACTATGCTATTTCTGTGTCAATATAATCAGAATGATGTAGGTATTAGTTATTCATTTTAGAAGATGCTGTTTTAACTATATATAAAACGCATCATGAATCTCACGATTATACACAGGAAATTAGATTAGTATGTAGGATAAAATATCTTGAATAGCTCTATGGAAACATAAATAAACTCGTCGAAGCAATATAAACACATTTTTAGGAGACTTAAATCTATTGTTGCTGAATAAAATATCGGTAGGTATATAAACTGCAATAAAAACTGCGATTTTCAAACTTTATATCGCTATCGAGTAAAAGCCGTAGAAACTGTTGGGAAGTTGCTTAAAGACTATTGAAATAGAACAGTCGGCGACGTATCGTTCCGTTCTCAGAGAGATACAAATGCTTTTCCGACCGATTTCATTGCGTACTTACCGATTGAAATTGTCCATGATGCAAATCTAAACATACTTATATCACATTCTAGCTACTATAGTACAAGAAATATTATTCGTTCGCCTGTCGCACTTGATAGACACAATTGATTTCGACCTGAATGAGGTAGCGTTTTTCAAATGCAACAGATGGAGAGTTATAGTCGGTAAGTCGGTAAATGCAAGCATTTGCGAAAATGCTTCATTCATAATCAATCATGCAAAATGTCTGATTAAGAATATAATTAAAATAGTTAATTACCTACTATAGAGATCTGTTCACAAATACGAAAATTCGTCAATAATTTGTATAATTTCTAACGTCTCAAAAATTTGTAATTTCAATGAAGTGACAGCCCTGTGCAAATTATTTAGAAAAGTCATTAAAATAATTTTGAAACTTCTTAAGTCCGGTTAAATGTATGGGCGATGAACCATTGTAAGTAGTAGAAGATACACTATGTTATGTTTTACCTAATGACCGCCTTACCTACCAGCTCATAAGTTAACAATCGTCAAACATAACTTATTTCGTACTTCACATAAGTATAAAGTAAATATTTTTCCCACTGAACTCCTACATGGAACTAATATTAGCAATCCTAGCTTTGAAATTAGAAATCTAGGTCCCTGGAGAATTATATGAAAGCCCATTGAAGCAAGCGTCGCCGTCTAGTGCCTTTAGTATAGGATGGTAGGTTACCGCCAAAGTGATTGTTTAAATAGCAAAACTTTGAGTAGTAGATATGAGAGGCGGTGAGGCTCCAATAAATCAAAATTATTGGCAAAGTTTTGGGCTAGCTAGGCACCTGAAATATTAATTCCCCCCATATTTCATTACACTTGAAACATTTCTCGTCAATTACGGATAGTTTTAGTAGGCTTCCGCCTCGCACAAAACATTGCTGTCGTGAAATATGCAAGTTTACGGTTTAATTTAATTAAATTTGTATAGTTAGACACGTGTGTACCATATACTTTAACAATCCATGTACGAAGTAGCAATTTAGGTAGTTGTTGTATTAATTACAATGTGGAATCGAGATTAATAGTGCTTACTTTATTATCTACTGAATAAAACTAATATAAGAGTTCAAATATATTCTCAATTTTATTGTAATGAGAGTGGTCAATAAAAGAGCAGCTCGACGAGGTCTCGGCTCGCAGGCTGGCGACACGCCGCAAGTAAGTGTTGTAAATTTAGCGAAAAATATTTCTTTCGCGAAGGAAAACAAAGGCGACTTTATCCCCGGGTTGAAATTTATGAGATGCGCCGCGGATTAAAAATGTTTGCCGTGCCCTCGGGCGCGGGCCCGGCTTCATTAGAGCGTGTTTCTGGAATATTTTGATTAATATTTACCTTCCACTTCTTGCGGATTGTAGTTCATTAACCTTTTGTCTTGTAATCGAGGCGTGTTGCAACCAAATTAGGTAGCGGCGAATCTTTTTGAATATTTACTGAGTGACTGACCTATTTAATGAGTAATCTTTGATGACGTCAGACTACGGCCGTGGCAATCCAATCTTTTCCATATATATTTTGCGAAGTTTTAATTAATGATGCCAAAATAAACATTACACTTTCAGTTCTTATTTTTTGTACCTAAATTTTTATAACGATTAAGATTACTTTAGTTGTGTTTCGGCATGCTTCTTGAATACCATTATGTCAGTCTGGCTACTGAGTGCCGTTGCGTTTGGGAGGAGGGGCGGTTGCAATCTAGGGAAAAATCAGATTACGTCATTTTATAACAGTAATTTTTTTTATTTTCAAGGATTATGTAACGTAAACAATCATCTATAAGTATTGCCAGACTACCTACCTACTGCTTGTTAAGATACTGCTAGACTGATTTAAACTTGTCGAATGCACAAGAAATTTACGTCATTTTATAAAAGTTGAAATTAACTTTTTTTTAATACCTACAACTTTAAATCAGTCTGGCACTATCTTAACAAGCAGTAGGTAGTCTGGCAACACTTATAGATGATTGTTTACGTTACATAATCCTTGAAAATAAAAAAAATAACTGTTATAAAATGAAGTAGGTAATTTTATTGATTTTTCCCTAGATTGCAACCGCCCCTCCTCCCAAACGCAACGGCACTCAGTAGCCAGACTGACATAATGGTATTCAAGAAGCATGCCGAAACACAACTAAAGTAATCTTAATCGTTATAAAATCAGGTGAAATTTACGCTGCTATCTCTCAGCTTACTAGCTTTGTCCTTTACCTAATTAATTCTAAAATTAAATGATTGCTGGTTGAACAAAAGAGCCGCAATTTCATTAAGCTGATTGCAGTTGATACCTAAAGACACGACTTTAAAATAGAACCTCCACAACTTATGTGAGCCGCACCAAGTCACACAGACCGAGAAATTAGAGACATAGTCTGGAATGCTCAATTTCAAATACCTATCAATTTTAAACAGAGTCCACACATAACTCAACTCAAAATTTAAATCGAGATATTTTATGACTAAGTAAACGAAGGAATTGCCTATACAATCCGCGGAATATAATTGACTAATCTGAAGCGTTGGCGGATGGCGTCACAGTATTGACAGATACCACAGAAAAAGTTGGAAGAATTTTAATGTTACGAAGTTAGAATGTTAGGTAAAGCTAATAAAAGCGTAAGTAGCTTACAAGTTATGACGCAGAATAATAAAATTCATTCTGTTCAAAAATCAAATAAGTAAAATTAGTAAAAATTGAGCTCGTGCAAATCAACATTAAAAATGAACAGAAAGCACAAGATTATGTCTATAATATCTACAAAGTATATTTGTCTGATTACAATCGAATAAATCCAACATTTTTGGACAATAATTCCCAACATAAATATGCATTAATGACCGTTCAAGCGTGTAGTTGATAGCTTTACATTGTGTCATTAGCCGAGTACCCATCGGGGTCAAATGACTCAGCCGACGATAATTAATACTGTCCCGTGTCTTACGGACATTATTCAAGTAAGGATCGGGCCGACCTTATCGAGTTCTGCCCTTGGGTTTGGTTATCTAGTCTTGTACGTAGTAAAAAATCTATTGAATGGAAGGCAGTTATTTATAGAATTGTAATGCCACCAATATCTTTTTAACCATCAACAGTAAAAATACTGTAGATATCAATACTGTTTTCATGAGGCCATTTTACAAATTCTATATATTATCTTATGAAAGTTTGTGAACATTGAATTCTATTTATTTATACCAGAACGACAGACAACCAACTACCTACACTGTTATTTATACTAAATATAACATAAAATATGAACCTTTTCACTCAGTCTTCTCACAATCACCTTCGATTCATCTACAAATAGATCTAGTCCAGGACTGGATTCAAGGAGAGTGTTGAGCGCCTTCAGTATCCGTGGAATGGATGACTATATATACACACATCAAAAGTATCTAGGGATCAACATATATTTTTGCAATAACTTTTCTCCTGATTGATATTAATTAAAATTTTCTTTAAGGATTCATCAAATAAAGTGTTTTCGTTTGTCACAGTAACGATAAACCAAGTCACCTTTGCATTAATAAAGAAATTTGCCATTTTCCTAATAAAGGGATTTTTGACATTTGAACCACTAACATTAAAGTTCGAAAAAAAGACTGAAATAACAGTTTTCTTTAAAATTTTATTGGGTAACTTAAACAATTAATAATCCGTGTTTCTACCGCGAACACTAACAACACAAGAACATCGGTTTGGCATACTCAAAATAAGTTCATCCAAATCACGCTGTGGAATGGCCGCCCATGTTCGTTGCAACAACAAAAAAAGGTCTTCTTGCGTCTGGATACCCTCCATATTCGGCAGAGCTCTTCTCTGTAGCATATCCCATGCATGCTCTCAATTTATATGGATCCTTTTTGGTGCATTTCATAATTTGAATCAGGAACTCTCAATCAAATTCGAGTAAAAGATGAAAATAAGCTGTCAATATTTTCCCTATAAAAACATACAACGCATTGAAGACATTATTAGTGCTACTGTTTCCCTACTACTGATTAAAACCAACGTTATTATGGAGCGGCGACGTCATTTAAGCAGGGAAGAAATGCTCAGAGCCGTGGGAATGATAGAAGCTGGTTCCCGGCAACGTACTGTAGCTTTAGCTCTGAATACAAGTCAGAGTGTTATCAGTCGACTTTGGACACGTTACCGAAGCACTGGTACCGTGGCTGAGCGCCATGGAGGACGGTATCGCTGCACCACACGGAGACAAGACCGATACATTCAAATCTTAACTCGAAGAGCTCCAACAATAACCGCCATGATGTTAGCCGTGAGGCTTCATCACTCTTCAGGGAACTTAATTAGCGACCAAACAGTCAGAAACCGCTTGCATGAAGTGAACCTTCATTCCCGAAGACCGCTACGGGTACCACCTATAGCAATCAGTGGCGTGCATTGCATATAGGCAAGTAGGCAGTGCCTACCTAATAAGATTCAATAAAACTATTTTAACTGTTACTACATAAATAAAATATATCAATCATGACTAATTGTTGATATATAATGATGTATATTGATGTAGTAATAGTTAAAATGGTTTTATTGAACTTTAAGAGGTAGTCACTGCCTACTTGCCTATATGCAATGCACGCGCCTGATAGCAATGCACAATCGTAGGATTCGATATCAATGGGCTCTTGAACACAGAAATTGGGCAGAAGAACAATGGCGTTTCGTGTGCTTTTCTGATGAGTCTCGTTTTGGTATGAGACCGGATACAAGACGTATACGACACTGGAGAACCCCTGGACGCCAACAGCGATTAAAATCCTGCCAGGAAGTCCATCCTTATAGTGGTGGAACCATCATGGTATGGGCGGGTATTTGGATCGGCGGAAGAACTGAGTTGATTTGGATCAGAGGCAACCTCAACGCTCAAATTTATGCTGAGACGATTGTATCAGACGTCATCGTTCCTCTACAAGTGCAAATCGGTCCCTTATTTCAGTTAATGCATGATAATGCACGACCGCACACCGCAAGAGTTGTAAGACAGACTCTCGCCGCAGCTAACATCAATGTCCTGCCCTGGCCTGCTCAGTCGCCAGACTTGAACCCGATTGAGCATGCATGGGATATGCTACAGAGAAGAGCTCTGCCGAATATGGAGGGTATCCAGTCGCAAGAAGACCTTTTTTTGTTGTTGCAACGAACATGGGCGGCCATTCCACAGCGTGATTTGGATGAACTCATTTTGAGTATGCCAAACCGATGTTCTTGTGTTGTTAGTGTTCGCGGTAGAAACACGGATTATTAATTGTTTAAGTTACCCAATAAAATTTTAAAGAAAACTGTTATTTCAGTCTTTTTTTCGAACTTTAATGTTAGTGGTTCAAATGTCAAAAATCCCTTTATTAGGAAAATGGCAAATTTCTTTATTAATGCAAAGGTGACTTGGTTTATCGTTACTGTGACAAACGAAAACACTTTATTTGATGAATCCTTAAAGAAAATTTTAATTAATATCAATCAGGAGAAAAGTTATTGCAAAAATATATGTTGATCCCTAGATACTTTTGATGTGATACATCGTGACATACATGAAGTTGTTCTCCTATTATACGACTAAAACTGAATGCTGTAAACGCTGATATGCTGTCCATTAATTCTCATTAAGACCACACAGAACGGCCATAAAGGCTTATTATAATTTTTACGACACCTGATCATAGACAGCTATCATCATAATATATCTAGGTATGCGCTTGATTAATGGATTGGTAATCACCGTATGTTTTTACTAATGGATGAAGCATGCATGTCGCTATTTCCTAAATACCTACCGCTATTTACCTACTACCTACAGACACAGAGCTGTGGTAGAGATAGGTCAGTTTTCGCAGGAATTTACAGGACTTATACCTAGATCTGTCTAGTTTCCAAAGTTTGCCTAGACATTAGAAGTCTGTGTCTACTACTTTGTTGATACAATTGTAAAGTTCGGGCAGTACCTACACCAATAGTAGACAGATAGATAGATTTTATGTTTTATCAAACATAATGTACTGACATTATGTTTGACATCATAAACTTTTTGGGTAGAAATAATTATTTTTATTTGTATTTTATATTTGAATACTTTTTATGATGGCGTACAAGTTACGTTAATATAGACTTATAGTGGTACAACTATTCTAGTTCGTCCAACCCGTAGCTCGCTCGAAACCAAAGTGAACGAATCGATTGCTCTATCGCCACTCTTTTTACAATTTGCTAATCATCACCGCTAGGTGTTGCCACTTAAATCATTTTGCGATGTGTCAGTTTAGTGGATTTTAAAAATACAGATAATCAAACCTAACACAGTGATAAAATAATTCTCTAAAATTCAAAAAGAAACATTTTCATTTAATGTTAAGGTACTTATTGTACTCGTTTCTTTTTTCATGTGATTGAGTGGCAAACAGTCTATCTAAATAGGCATGCAGGAATAGGAATAGTAGTACTTCCCAACGAGCTGCTTCACAAAAGTCTTAACTACTAGGTACTCCCTACCGGCCATTAGTTTTCAACAATACCGCTCAAAGTGCAACAGCCTTAATACATCACAAAACGTAATCTTGTCCCATCAGCAAACAAAACTGAGCACCTTAATAATATCAGCAGAAACACGCTACTATTCATAATGAACACGATAGTTCCAACACTTCACCGATTAAAAAACCAGCCAAGTAGAAGTCGTAACTGTAATAAGTGTTCAGTACCTATCGTATTTAGTTGGACTGTTTTTTCGCATATACCAATTTACCATTAAAACTAATATTTTCTACATAACGTCTGATAATTGGGTCATTCTCCGGTGTCCCATTGTTTGGTTGATTTTTCTCTGATTAACTAAGACATTTTAAAGGAAATATCTGTTCCCTCTGCTACCAATACTCTCTAAGTTAAATCTAGATTCGATATTTCCTGTTAAAATTTCCTAATTAACAGAAAAAAATTGCCACCGAAATCAACCAAACAATAGGACACCGGAGAATGACCGAATTACTTATCACACACTATGTTTCCAATTTTAAATTATTAGGAGCATCGAATAGTTTTGGAGAAACTCACCTGTGATAGCCAGATAGACTATCGAATGAACGAATGCACAGGTACTGAAGTGGTGATATAAGTGTTCCGTTTAACAAATTTTGACACGGAACACTAATAAGGTAGACTTACTCACACTGAGGCACGATTGGACACGCCATGTAACAGATATCTACGATCCCCGCCACCATCGATCAGCACCCTATCTGATATTCAAACTACATCATTCAACATGAATTACCACTTTGTTACTTGATTATTGAAAAATGTACCTCTTTTGTAAAATGAGGATAATGTTTTATTTAATCCATTTGGTAGTCGTTTTCGATGCAGATGTGATAAAAGCTGTATTCAAAATAATTGCATTATTCAGTTCAAGGTTTTTTATACGCTGGAACCGCAATGTCTTCATTCTAAACACACACATACAACAATTGACCGATTTGTGAAGTCAAACTGGATTTGCCAATGTCATTTCGTGAATGGCTGACCATTCTTTACGTTTCAAGACACTTCTTTGCATCGACGAACAGATCATTCATTACAGGTAGTCAGAAGGCCGAAAGTCTGATTAATTGGTATAACCAAAGGGCATCGGTATTGCTCAGTATCGAGTCGATTTGGTTTTAATCAAATGAATAACTCCGTGTAAAATATCAACATTTAGCCGCATCTGGTTAGACTACATGACGTTTTCAGTGTGTTTAAGGTAGATGAGAAAGATAATAGTCAAAATACACTATTAATTCATCATAACCTTGAGCTTTGGCTGATATATTTTAGTAGGTATGTATTACATAAATTGAGCGTTTAAATAAAAGGCAAAATAAGCACGATCTGAAATAAACACTTAGCTGGAATTGTTTTTTCAGGTTTTCATTAAATAAATAATTTGATGTTTCAAGAATTCTCCAACATAAGGAAAATAGCTGAGATTCTATGAAATATTAATATAATATTTTTTTTATATGAAAATGTTTTTTTTTTCAGCATTAAAACTTTATTTATAACATCAAATAAATCTTTATAATATCTACCTATATACATAACTTATTATCTAATATACACATATTAAGTATTTACAAGCTTAAATTAAAATATAAGAATAAAAATAAAAACCTAATTTAATTATGCATCAAAATATTCGTCCGCATCGCTGTCAACGGGCAACGTGCCCAGAAGGCTGGCTGCATTGCCACGTTGAATGGCAATGCTGATTCTTTGACCGAAAAACAGGCCAGCCCTCTGGTCACGTGTTGAGTCGACTAGCCTTTTCGAGATGTCACGGAAAAGCAGCCGAGCACTCGGACCCCATGGCCCTAGCGTTTCAACCCCAAACGGCTCAAACAAATAATTAGCGACAAGATTATTGTATTTGCGCCGTTTGAGGTTTTCCGCAGCTGCAGCGGCCGCTCCAGCACAGCTCGCCGTGCTAGGAAGATGAGATGGAGCAAGGGTGTCGACACAGGTTGCGTCCCACACCAAAGACCTTCCCAACTTCCATGGCATCAACGACATTCCATCTGGTCTCTTGCCATCGTCACGTGCCAAGCCATGGGGCTCTAAAATAGCTGGCACGCCGGCGGTGACAAGAGCACGACGGATGATATCGTTAATGCTGGCGTGCCGTGCTATGCGGCCTGCGCTCTTACTGCAGGACAGGCCATGGTGTCCGAGGCAATCAACCGCTTCACCGCATTGGCAGCGATGCGGAGCCACGCAGGATGCGCCCAGACGCAGACATGTTGCGAGCCGAAAAGTAGTATCACCCAGCATAGTACCTATGTTGGGTGACGGAAGTGCCTGAAGCCAAAGGCCCGACTCCCACTCGCCCACAGCCAGCAGACGGGCACGCTCAGCAGTATTGGTGGACGTATTAATCATATTATTCCGTACCAACCTGCAGAGCGGCTCATCCCACTGTCTCTGGGAAGACGGGTTGACGGGCCAAACTGTATTCGGGCAAGCCACTTTCCAAGCGTTCACAGCATCGGTCAGATACGGCACTTCGGAGTCAACCAGTGACGGAGCTAAAATTTTCCTGGTTAACTTTTCAGTGCCGTATACCGAGGACAGGAACGCGGGTAAACTAATACTGGAAATTTTGCGGACGCCGAGGCCACCAAAACGAATGGGAAGAGTGGCCTGCAGCCACGCTCGATCGTCCAGGGCCACATTAAAAATTGATGTAATCGTGCTACGTATAATTTGATCTATTTTGTCCAAAAGGTATGGATGCTTCCATAAAGGGGAAGAGCGGAGAGTATAAATAAATTTTGGGCCGAAACAACAGTATTTAATTAAGGTGAATGCCGAATGTAAGTTAATTTTGAATAGTCTGTCCGAAATATCGTTAAATTTTGGAAATGTACAAAATTACCGTAGTATCGCAATATTAAGAAATACTCTCGTGCAACCCTTCTTTGATAAATGAATATGTGCTTATAATATGTAGTTTTTTAGGGTTTTGTACCTCAAGCCTTTCATTCACACCTGACAGAGTACGTCTCAGCGTCGGATTATAGGACACTGTTGTCAACTAGTCTGTCTCAGTTCGCCCCTGAAGCCGCTAGATTGAAATAATTAACATGTCAGGTCAACTTTTAGCGCAAAGAGCAAAAAGAGTACATAAAATAAAGTAGGCTAAGGACTCCCTACTCTGCGCAAAAAAAAAGAACGCCTCAGCTAAAATTCTCACGTAATAATATATCACTCGACTGGGCCTTAAACGTTTAAGTGGACGTACTACACCACTCGTCGGGTAAGCGCAACGCAGCAGTATTGTGTACGGACGAGGCGCGGCACGGCCGGGGTAGGGCAGGGTGCAGTGCGGTACGCGAGTAAGGAAGCGCCGAACCCCGGCTGACAAGTGCAATTGCCCTACGCGAGATACTAGATAGCGCAGGCACGCCCCGCTGTTAACACTTCCTAAGCACGCCACAGAACACTGACCCCTATAATAAATAAGCTACTATTTTATGAGTTAATTTCTCGTCGACGGCAGATGACGGGTCTATGTTAGTTTTTTTTGAGGTGCATTACAAGAATCTACAGACGATAAATAAGTAGGTAGGTACCTATTAAATTGGAATAATGTGTGTATTACAAAGAGTTTAGAGACAAGACAGGAGTAGGTAACTGAACCAGCTAAAAGAAATATTAGGTATTATATCAGGTCACCTACATTTTGAAATCTAGGTGACCTTATTTCCCGCAAAATTCACCTAGCGGTAAAATAAAACTACGCAGGATTTGTTGGAATGAAAAAGTATTTCATCCCGATTATAATCGATTGGAGATAAAAAAATTAGGTTGGATATCAATTCGTATAGTTCCTTCAACACATGTTCATGCACAAATATACTCCTTGCACAAACAATGCTAAACAAACATTAAAATGTTAGCCACGCTAAAGATATTATTTTTTATCTATGCAAGACACAAAATTCGCGGGGCAGACTGTTTATTTATTACCTGTGCCGGCGTCCAGCTTTCCGGATACCATCACTACAGCACTAGGCTGCGGAAAGGCGCACTTTGCACCAACAACAATGGCGAGTGTTAAAAAAACATGTGAGAATTAGACAAAACATCGCGTGAGAGAGTCTTCCAGCACTTCTTTTTATTTTTCTGTGCAAACCTTTTATTTTTCTGTACAAGAGTAGAATTAATTTACTAAATTAAAAATCACTTAAAATCAAATTAAGTTACAGATTTTGCAGACTTAGTATAATTATGACTTCTATTTTCATTGATTCAAATGAGAATTACTCGTACAATTTATTTTTGGTGAGGTTCGCATAATTTATTTTTTTATGATTCAATTCACTTATTGCTAGAGGGTCTGGAAATCTGGACCCTTTGTATACGAAACAGATTTCTCAGATATTTGTCGGTTTGTGGTCATCGTCCAAATCTTTGTGAATTTAGCGTTGGAAACTTGGTTTCTCTTACCGAGTTCCTAGAGAAACTTTAAGCGTTTATGGTCCCAGGACACTAAGATCATTTGGCGAACCCGCTATACGTACGTACTCGTATAATCTTGGTCCATAATTAAAGTAATGGGTTCATTAAAACCACTTCTTCTTATTTAAAGTCTTAAAATAGTTTTTATGTAGGCAGTTCAAATTATTTATGGAGGGTACCTAAATAAATTTGCAACGCTACACTTAGTTAACAATCAAAACAAATTTGATTGTCATGATTTCAATTAAAAATTAATTTATCCACGAATCTAAATTGAGTCCGTTTCAATTAAGTTGCATGCAACTGTGTAACAGTTTCGTATAGATATTTGAAATAAAATATAATCTACGTTATGAGGCACACCGTGAATACGTGTTCATTTTGATTATGTAATTAAAAAGTATATTATGGAAGATGATTGAATGTTCTTGCTTGTTTGGAGACATTAGCATTCAAATAGGCAGTGTAAAAACGATTTTTATATTGAAATATGTTTGGTATAGCAAGAATCAGAAAGAAATTTGAGGAAAATTTATTTGGTATAAAACACACCGACAAAATTAATTGAAATATTATTGCTGCTGCTAAATATTGTTGCTGTGTGCCTAGCGACTGTGTCAAATAGGTCCAGTTCAGCATCAGTTCAGCATAAATTCCAGACAACTATTGCATGATGCTGGTTTTCATCAACTGGACCATTGCGAGTCAGAGGTAACAGATGTAAATCAGGTAAAAATAAATATATAGTTACAAAAATAAAAGTACTGGTTTAAACGTGTTGTTTTTAGCAATCGAAGTGAAAATAACAGCCTCCCGGTCCACAATCTAATCTGTTTTCATACCAACGCAACACGCATGCCATTCGGCCCGTAACTGACATGTGCGAACCAGATTTAATTAGGGATATCTATGGGACTAAACAGGCGCAAATTCATCGCTCTCGTCAAAATGTTCATTTGGACCGAACGTGCTCACATTTACACCAAAAACACTGAATAAAAGGGACCGAGTATCAGTACTTACATCTAATGCCACCAAAATCCCAGTTTTAATTTTCTCGCTCTGAATAAAAGTTCCCCGGCGGTTTAATACTACTGCCTAGTTCGGAAGTGTGGCCGCTTCAATTTTTGCAAAACGTAAAGTATATTTTTAAGAAATTGAAACGAATTTGAAATGGAATGAAGAAAACCTTTGAATCGGTGGGAATTAGACTGAAATACCGAGCTTAAGTAGATTTTGTACAGACATGTAACTTATTATTATATTGCGCAGGTGTGTTGTCATATTTTGTTGCTTGATATTTTGATCTGCAGCGTCTAGCATTTTTTTTATATGAAAAGCTTTAAAGAAAATCAACAACACGAAAACATTTATTTCCATATTAAGCTTCAATTATTTTTATTATATGCGAAATTATAACGAAATTCACATTTGAGCAAGTGTTTGTATCATAGCTCATAAATAATAATATTATTTCAATCACTCTTGTCCACACACGATACCTACTTCATGGTTTTGATATAACCAATATGATACCACATTATTATGGGTTAATAGAACGACAATTAGAATTTACAAACGATGATTACTGAACTAATTAAATTAATAATATTTAACAAGTAATGTGTAAGAAAGAACTATAAAAATATGTATAAAATGCCACTGTAATACCAGAAAACAAGGTGCCTGAATATATATTATTATATATATTATTATCTAAAACAATTTGACTGTAGAATGGCATGACAAAAACGTTTACGAAGTACTCAACTTCCCACCATTTGAATAAGACATTATGTAAATGAACACTTTTCAAAGCTTTTAGAGAACTATTTGGCGTCAAGGCCATTTAATAAAAATTCAGTTCTCGCACCTTATAATTAGCAAGCCACCTTCAGCGTTTCATTTTGGTCAAGTTAAATTTCATTTTGTACTAATAGTAAAATTCGTGGACCGTTTACGGAGGTGGTATAAGGTAAGTTAGGTTCAGTTTGAAACTAGCTCAATTTGTGTTTACACGAAATATTATGTCTGAATTTATAACGCTATAAAGGCGAAATAGTTTTGTTTGTGAGGCAGTGATTAAAACATTGTACAGTTTTGAAATGGCCTTATTTATCACTGTTAACGAACCCATTTTTATTTTGAGGTACAACAACTAGTTGGGGGATTATAATGGATAAATACGGTAATAACTGGAAAGAATAACGACCATAAGCTGGAAACAATAAAATTGATTTTTTATCAACAAGGAATAACTTAATTTTCATTAGTTTCAAATATTCTCATTGTACATTTAACACTTCCTTTTTCGAAGTAAGCAATGAAGAGACAAGCTGGAAAACTGTTAAGGCTAAATCAGACTCCACTTTCTTTTCTGAGAAATAAAATGTAGGAGGTGCTTTGGTAATTAAATAGTTCACTATAGGTACTATCATCTATTATACTGAACGCTTGGAAAACGGTACTGTCCTTTTTATAGGTAGAAGTTATTGAACTTCAACCTACATGAGACATCAGCTGACTCGACGGACTGAATGATTAAATATTAGGTCTTTACCTATGAAATTGCCGTTCTGCAGTACTGGCCATTTCAAATCAAAATAATTTTTGTTTGGCTAAGAATTCCAATTTCAAATTAATTTTATTTTAAAAACATGTTTATACCATTCCCCCTCTAAAAAGCTTATTTTTTTCACTGAAAACAGTGAATAAAAAGCACTTTTACTCACTGTTTTGATGTTTGAAAATGGAACACATCAATGTATTCGACCACAGATTTAAAGAACCTATGCTAGATGCGGCACGTTATTAGATTGTATGAAAACCGAACGTGTCATCTTTTTTATACCTACGATAACTTCACCCCAGCCATTTAGTGATGTGCTCAGAGTAAACAAAATTGTTTCAATCACTAAGCGTCACTGAGCTAACAGACTTTTTTTAGTACGAACAGTCGAACATGCAGGGCACGCTTGGTCGTGGCTTGCCGTATCTAGTGTAAGTGTAATCTGTGTATTCGACCTATATTGATGTGTTCTAAATTCAATTTGATTGGTCGACATTTTCGACAAGGAGTTTAGCATTAGAATAAAAACTGTTTTGTGTTCTTTGCTGTCCTTAGTAAATTGGCGCTATTTTGAATACTGTAAGTTGTACGAACACAAAGTTTAGTTTTACTTTAATCTTTAATTTTGTGTTCGTTTAGTGTTGTTCTAATCGATTAAAAATGCATTCTAGTGATGAAGATGTGTTAACACCTGAGTTTGTGAAAGAGAGGGCGGCCGATATAGTGGAAAGGTGGAAAGCTTGCTACCTACCCAAAAAATCACGGCTGGTTTACATCAAAGCCAATTTAACTTTACTTTTTCTTCATTATAATTGTATATTTTCACTTAAATCTTTCTTTTTCTCGTAGTCATGGTATAAAGTATAGTATGCAACTCTTGAATAAAACGGATTTATATCGAGGGCCATGAATCGCTCGCGTCGCTCAGGATTCTAACACTTGAATCACTCGCTACGCTCGTGATTCAATCATCATGAATCACTCCCTACGGTCGTGATTCAATCGTTAGTATCCTTCACTAGCTCGTGATTCATCTATGGCCCTCGCTTTAAATCCGTCCTTTATTCACTAATTGCATAATATACTATTTTTTTTTTCCAAAAGTAGTCATTTGTTTATTGATTAGTGTTACATTTTCATCGCATTTCAATCTTTTTCGTCATCATGGATACGTTAAAAATTCGAGTAATTATGGAATACGAGTACCGTCGTAGCAGCAACGCGCCACAAGCGGCACGCAACATCAACGACGTTTACGGAGCTAACACTACAAACCAACGCACCACCTGTTATTGGTTTGCTCGCTACCGTTCTGGAAATTTCGACCTGAAAAATGAACCTCGCGGTCGTCCGAACACTTTGGTTGACAATGACGAATTAAAGGTGATTGTGGAAGCTGATGATACACAATCTACGGCTGAATTAGCAGCAGCTTTCGACGTTAGCGTCAAAACAATATTGGTCCATTTGCGTCAAATTGGCAAGGTAAAAAAGCTTGACAAATGGGTGCCCCACGAACTCAATGATCGCCAGCGCGAAGTACGCGTCGAGACGTGCCTTGCACTGCTCAACAGACACACAAATGAAGGAATTTTGAACCGCATTGTTACCTGCGATGAGAAATGGATTCTGTTTGATAACCGCAAGCGCTCAGCAAGTTGGTTGGATCCTGGTTCAGCACCTAAACAATGCTCTAAACGAAAACTTACCCCTAGAAAAGTGATGGTCACTGTTTGGTGGTCTAGCGCCGGTGTGATTCATCACAGCTTCTTACCAAACGGGGTGAGCATTACTGCAGATGTGTACTGTGAAGAACTGAACACAATGATGAAGAAGCTGGCACATCTCCAACCAGCATTGGTCAATCGCTCGTCTCCACTGCTCCTGCACGACAACGCGCGACCTCATACTGCACAGCAGACGGTCTCCAAGTTGCAAGAACTGGGGTTGGAAGCTCTCCGTCATCCGCCCTACTCACCAGACCTTGCGCCTATAGACTACTAACTTTTTCCAGAATTTGGATAACTTCTTGGCGGGAAAAAAATTCAATACCCGAGAGGCAGTACAAAATCCCTTTGAAGAATTTGTTGCCTCCCGTCCAGCTGATTTCTTTAAGAAGGGCATCAATAAACAGCCACTGCGTTGGCAAAGATGCATTGATTGCATGGGTGATTACTTCGATTAATACAAATAGAAAATACATGAAAAAAATTCGTTTAAATTTTTTCATACAAAACGGCAATTTCATAGGTAAAGACCTATTATAAAAAAGGTACAATTCCGGCACGATCGGCAGCGACCGACTGCAGCGGCAGTTACGTAGCCGACAGCACCCGACACTTGTGGTGCCTATGCCTACATTTTCCATGTGGTTGTAAGTATAATGAAAGTACATTTCGAGTGCGCTGACACTGTCGCCTTTTGCCCCCACTACGTTCGTTCTGTGCTGCTGCCGTCTGCAGCTGCGATCGATCGCTGTCGCGAGTGTCGAAATTGTACCCTTAATCTAAATGGGCCTTGATGCCTGAATTAAATAAATAAATACAATAACAAATTGCAAATCAAACACCGTCTTAGTTAGTGAGTTTCCTACACATCCATGGTAATTAATTACATAATTTTATGAAGGCAATCCTTATAAGGTACTTCTTTACAATCACATGAATTTTCTGCGAAGAAACATCAGGTTTCAGTTTTCCAGTGAAATATTGTGCCATCATCATCTGTTGCTAAAAGGGTTATTTGTTTTAAGTCTTCTAAAAATCAACAATATTCCGTGCTTTAAATGTTTTGCTCTCGCACATTACTTCAGCAACAAGCAATATAGCATCACTTACATTTTACAGCTCCCAAGCGTCCCCAAAATACTTACACAACGATCTTGAAATAATATGAACAGCATCGAATTGCAATTCGACGACTGTTGATACGAAATCAATGTGCTATTTATTTAAATTGCACATTTTTCCATTTAACAATTCCCTTAATGATGGTCATGGAAAGAAATCGGAACCTCCTCACTAATGGTTGGGGAGCTGATAAATCGAGAGGGGCGGGACAGTGATCGCTCGTAAAAGTTTTAACGACTCACCAAATTGCTACCTATTACATCGTGTTTCATTCTCAGGCTATTCAATAAACTATACGGTATGACTTCAAGATTAGCCACGAAGGTGTGCGATTCAACTTTTCAAACTCATTATATTATTTTATTTTCATTCAGATGGTATTCAGAACATCGTAAGAATAATACTGAAGATCGTAGTTATAAATATCGTGACGAAAAATAAACAGTATATTGTTTTATTATAAGTTTGCTATTTATCAAGAACATATATACAACTTCCCTCTGATCCCAAACAAGAGATACGGTAGCGATACGTACAGGAATAACGAACTTTCAATTTACTTACACTGACAAATAAAAGTCGGTGGTACTATTTCTTTATATCTCAAAAGTTAGTAATTTTCCTCGATTTCGCTCGAAACCAATTTCCGAATGCTTCGACTTTCGGCACTTTGGCGCTCCCTACTCCTTGCCTGTAAAGCGTGAAGTTTATATCTCAAAACCTCTTTAAAAGTGACGTTATACTTTATTCAAAATTAAACTATTTAGCTCTTCTTTTAATATCCCGTAAAACGTGATTCAGTGAGTTTGAAATTTATACTCTAGCGCTTATTATCCTAGTTATGGCTCATCATCCTTCTTACTTAAATAAACTTACTTGGCTATGCTAAAAATGTCTTATCGTGAATATCTATCAAACGTAATTCAACAATCACTAGATAGCAAAAAAAATGTGCTAAGAGAGGTGACATACATTTTGATCAAAAGTGAATAAGAAGAAAGTTTGGTACATTGCAATTAAAACGGATGACGTAGGTACTATGAAATTTTATTGACATTATTGTTTGCGATAGAAATGGAACTACACAAGACGATTTGCTCCATCCCATTTTCACAATGGAACAATGATAGTTTTAACATTTCATAGTATTGTCACAGTCTACCACCTTACAGTCAATCAACATGGAGGATTTCGCACGTCATTCATGCGATTGGTCAACTGCTATACATGCAGTCATTCCGATCTGGAATATTTTACTTTGGATACCTATTTAAAATTTTTACATTTCTCCAGTCCTGTCAAACGTACCTATGGGCGATGAACTACTGTAAGGCCTCTATACACTGTGGTACGGCCTTAGATTCCATTATTTGTAACATCTATCTATACCGCATGTTCAACTGCGATGTTTCTAAAACAAAAGACGGCCACTTTTACGGAATAGTTTAAAGCTTTTGCACCAGCGCAGCGGCGCAATGTGTTGTTCTCCTAGGCGGGGCTAAAGAGAACATTCAGGCAATTTGTTTGTTTGCGTCGGGAACTAAGAGATTGTCTTAAAACATCCCCAGATTCCTTGTTTTACATCTCATTTGCTCAGAAACCGGCCAATGTTTGTTTTGAACCGGCCAAGATAGGTTAAATGAAACTATGAAAATTAATGGAACAATTTGAATTGTATATTGGCGACGACGTTTTCGTTTTAATGTTTTGATATTTACCTTAGTGATGTAGAATTTTGTTGCCCGTGAGGCTATTGAAACTTGTGGAATCAGCTAGTATCGTTATGAATCAAACTACTATTATAAATGCGAAAGTAAAAGTAAAGAAAAAGAAGTAATTTTATGAATTAAATTTTGTTGTGATACTTTGCGGCACAAATTGGTACAGCCCCCTGGCATTGTTCTTTGACAAAGAGGTAGCCTGGGACCTGGAAAAGCATAGAAGCTACTTTCCATCAATTTTGACGCAGCTAAGTCGCGTTCTGTTACATAAAAAAAATTAAACAATAAAATTTATTCTGAATTCAAAGTTTCATAGTCTCAGTCATATTGCTCGTTTAAAAATAAATGTCGACATTAAAAAGCCTTTAAGCTATTACAATGATAATAAACCTATTCATTACGTAATGTTCGTGAATAGACACAAGCCTATGCATGTAACACGTAACATAGTAAAATATATTAGTATCCCGATCAATCAAAACAAACTCATAACAAAAACAAGCGACTACTTTTTATCTATACTAAATGAGTGAAAGGAAAACACGGTATGTTGATAAAACAAAACACTAGGACAATAGCCTGATAAGTTGGTATCGAGACCAACTCTAATTAGTGTTGCCGAACAATTCGGAAAAGTTTGTTAATAAAACTGGTCTCAACTATTAATTGCCGCGATTTGAGTGCTAGTGACGGGTTGGCTCGATCAATTTCGGTTATAATGAGCTCTAACGAAATTGTAACATGCAGTAATTACGAATTTCTTGTCAATTTATGGAATTGAGTTTGTTTTGTATTAATAATGCACTCGTGTAGGTTAATCTTAAGTTTGAACATAGGTAAGTAACCATTGACCTAAACAGAACTATTTCTGCTATTATATATACTTAGCTTAGTTCAACTAACGGCTTAGATTAACTTAAGCTGAGTGAGGTTTTGGCGCTCCTATACAGTACCAATCCGAAGTTTTAGACGATGTTAGCTTCATCAGATAAAACTTCACCGAAGAGATTGTATATATCGACAAATCGAGTATCGTATGTATCTATTATAGTAGGTATATTTACATGCTATGTATTTGCATCGCAGACAACCTCCTAACAGGTCCAGGTAATTAATGCCTATTCCGAGATTGCCTGGAAGAATTGTAGGTTATGATAAGGCCACCAATTGCATGTTTTTAAATTATATTTTTTCGAATAAAGTATTTACTTATAAATAAATCAGTAAATATTATTCATATAAACTTAGAAAGTCAAGGAAGGCTTCAAAACTGTGCATGGGAAAATAGATAGCCGTAGCAGCGACCAACATGCTGCTACGACTCGAAATAATCACCCGTTTATGGCATTTCACAAATGCGAAAGATTCAGAAAATATCAAGTGCAGTGATAGCCTAAGTGCAGTGATAGCCTAGTGAAGTGCAGTGATAGTCTAATGAAGTGCAGTGATAGCCTAGTGGTTTAACCATGTGCCTCCCACGGCGAATGGTTCGAGTTCGATCCCGAGGCACGCACCGCAGACTTTTCGAAGTCATGTGCGTATTAGAAATTAATTATCACTTGCTATGACGGTGAAGGAAAACATCGTGAGGAAACTGGCATGTCCTAGAACCAAAAATTCGAAGACATGTGACGTCCATCAACCCACACTGGGCCCGCGTGGTGGACTACGGCCCACTCCCTCTCACAGAGAGGAGGCCTGTGTCCCAGCAGTGGGAACATTATAGGCCGATAATGCTTATGCAGAAAATATCAGAGTCAAACTAAATGGCTCCTGAGGCGTATAATATGTCTACTTCAAGTTGATTGTTGTACAATTTCCAATAGAATATCTAGAGAAATTCTTAAAAGAATTGACCGCACGGTTGTCGCAGTGGCTGAGAGATTGGCTGCTGCGCAACGTGTCGCGGGTTCGATTTCCGCATTGCACATAGGTCTGGCTATTTGTGTATGTGAAATTTGTGTTTGTAAACGCACCCACGACACAGGAGAAATCCTAGTGTGGGGCAAACTTTAAAAAAAAACTGGTCGAAGAGTGTCATGATGCGACGTTTTCGCGAAACGACCCCACACGCGCGTTACAGACCGGTTGCAAATTAATAAATAGAAATAAACAGTGAGCTGGGATTCGATATCTCTTTTTTGATAAAGCAAAAATACAATTTAAACCGACTACATAACAATTAAAAATATCATAAAAGCAAAGCTTATCTGGATAGCATGTCAAACAATTTCTTATTTCCGATTTTGATATTAACTAACAGATAATAAAGCCCACAAAATTACTTCTGTGTTTTGTTCGTTTGTATAAACCAAATTGTCAAACAACTTAAAATACGACGTTTACTTGGTGAGATTCCAGCGCTGAGTTACGGAGATATCACGTAAATGAGTTAGAAAGAGTTATTCGACTTGGGGTAGGTAATTTCCTACGTTCGACGTATATGGTGCGTGAAGCTTCACACGGGGAACGAACTCACTTCGCGTCACAAATCGACCTTTATTTTCTTTTTTCCTTTTAAAATATAAATGATGCGAGTGGTTGACTGAATTATTTTTTATTTATACGGTGATCGTGTTGAGATTATAGAGCTACGCGGCTGCTACGCCGTAGCTCACGTCTTTGCTACGCCAGCTACACCATCATTGCACACAATAATAAATTAATCCATTACGCGTCGATATATTATATTATGTAGCTTTTTTGGCTTGTATAAGAATGATGATATAACGATAGGTACTTATAAAACAGTTATTTGAAACAAATAGTATGTTTTGTCGTTTACTCGCAGATCAGCGTAAAAGCGAGCATGAACTCGCGCTCTAACTTTTGCACTGGCAAATACATACAATACACGCTTTGTTGTCCTACACTGTTTATTAATGTTTTAAAATATTTGTGCTTTGTTCAACTAAAATGTACTTGTGTAATTGTATACGTACTAGGGATGTGACATAGCTTTTCGACTGCATAATACCAATTTTTTTAAATTGAAATTTGATGTCGGTTCAGAACCAGAACCAGACAGCTGTTTGATCTCAATAAAGTTTTTTATTCACTTTTTGGAACTTTCTCATCCTGGGAAAAACGTAATAAATTGTATTGAGTGGCTATTGTCTTCTCCGACTATACCCAATATCCCAACCGAGTCCAAAATTGCCTTCACAAAATCAGTAGCTGTACCGTTACATCCCTAACCCGTACAAGTACACCGCAAGTAGAAACACTCGCAATCCCAGTCCCAGATACCTTCCTGCTTTACAATGTCGTAAAACAATGTGACGCGTTTCCGGGTCAACTTATTGTTTTCGCTTAGTCCGAAATGTTTGCGCTCATTGCAAATATTTCTAACTACACAGCTGTGTCCAAAGTGTTTGCTTTACAAAATTATCTCGTGAATTATGTATTTTTGTTTATTTTAGTCAATATTGGAACAAGTGCTACCAGTTGAGATTAGTAGATGGCGTGATAAGAAATTATTTCGAGTGGATATCAGCAGTATTATTATCTACTCTTAGCCTGGTACAAATAAACACGGAACAAAGTTATGACAAGCTTATACTTACATAAAAAAATGTATGGTTATACAGACATTATTGATTGCGTAATCTTATTTCGTGTTTATTGTCTAGAGTTCGACGCGTAGCACATCATTTAGGTAAATATGTACCTAATGTAATTAAATTAACCAATTTATGACTAGATATTTCGTAATGTTTACATAGAGATGATTATTTCACGTCGCATAGGGAAGTATATGCAACTATATAAACATGGTAGGTTTAGATTTCATAACATTTTTCTACCAGATATTTTTCAACTGGGACCCCAAATAAAAATAAAGTTGATTTGTTTGCTACAATCACGAGTATATTGTTGTGATCGTTTATTTTAGTTTTATTCAATTAAGGTACATTGTATCGTTGTCACACAATTAATAAATTGTGTTGAAGCTGCGGGCACACTGTATTGAAACCATATTCTCATGATAATGTTTATTATTAACAAGGTTTTTATTATTTACATATTTATTCTTTTTACATGTTTTGATGAGTTGAGTCCTATGACACTCAGACTGCGACCCTTTTTTAAAGAAAAAACAATGAGAAAACCTAGAACACGTAGGTATCCGACGTTAAACGCGAAACTCTTGTAAAAATCGACGTACACCCTTTTCTTTACCCGTTTGCTTCTCATTTTAATTCAATTTACTGGATGAAGGAGAAAAAGTAATCTCCAGGGTTGGGTCGGGACGCTACAGAGAGATTGGAAGTCATCGACGCAGTATTGGGACGAACTCATATACTTTTATGGCAGCGAAAGTTTTTTTATTCGCGGCAGAAGAAAAAAGATTCGCGTACCGCGTACCCTCTCACATGTGAGCCGCATACGTGAATAACTATGAATACCAAGATGAGGAATGAAAACATTAGTAGTCCGTTCGATTGCATCACGGATCAAACCCATCGAGGGCATCTTAGGTTTTATTGCGTAAATATTGTGATACTCTTCGGAGGATGTATGGTAAGGTGATATATATTTTACATGGAACGCCGTGGCGCGCCTGTATGTGAATGCGCATAATAAATAAACAGTTCGCACTCATATTAAACGTCCGTTTCGTATATCAAAATTGTCTTAAGCACACTGATGCATGAACCATCCTAAAACTTTTAGGTCGTTGTAATTTGAGAGCTTTCTTTAGTGTCATATAATGTCTTTCGAGATTCTTATTTCACGAGCGACGTTTGAAAATCAGATGAATATATTCAACATTAGTCTCTGATAGCTCTTTTTGATATGCTGTGCTCACAAATCTCCGGGACCATGTATTTTTGAAGGTACCGTAATGTCCTGACAGTATTATATTAAGGTCTTGTTTGTATTGTCTCAGGGCTGTCTATTGCTTACTTTTCCCTGAGAGTCGACAAATCTTACCATGTAAGTACTTCCCCAAGATTCAAGTCAAACCTATAAAATATGCAGTTTGCCATATGATCACAATACAAAAGCAATAAAAACTACTACGAGTAACAGGTATTATCTAGAAAAGGAAAACGCGAAAAAAGCGGTACCATAAGTTCAAACAACATACATCAAATAATGTACCTATTCGTATTACTTCCTGAAAAAGTTTGATATCAATCAAATGTTTACCCGCGCAAATAGATCAAAATACAAATGTCTGATCAAATGGAAGTACTCAGCAAATATTCTGATGGAATGCGTGATATCGTTATCTATATTACGGCATACTGTTCAGCGGAATATCGAAAGAAATCATTCATCAAAACTGAATTCCTTTTCATGCATTTCCATGACCTGTATGGTTCAATTCCGTATTTGAATTCCAGAAACAAATGTAAGTACAGACGATTAAAGAGTGAAGTTGGTAAAATGTTGTTCCGTAAACGTTATATTTCTTAGCTCGCTCCATGCGTTTTCTTATATTTCCGCTTCTGAGGAAAATTTATTTGGGCTTAGAAAGTGAGAGTAATAGTAAACCGGACCCCGAATAAGGAATATGCGACACGCGGCACGTAATATATCACAGAGGCAAAACTTTAATCTAACCCCTTCCAAGTTTCCGTACGTAAACGAAACATACCTACGCTTCGGTTCGGACTTGTATGTTATTATAACCTCGAAATATTAACACTGTAGGTACAAGTAATATACGAGGAATAAAAGACAGATATTACGTACTGTTTTATTGTGCATATACATCTAGAATATTCGTACGATTTGCAAGTATTAGTGCTTGTATCGTTGTTACGTAAATGCGACGAGTATTACGCGTACGTCTAAGCATAGGTAAGTCTTTCAGTACCTATTTTATTTATTCATGAACTTATTCCTAACACGCAATGCGTAACATTGAAATGTACCGGATTTGCATATGTATGTGATACAGAAATCTTAACGATAACAGATTTATCGGGATTCGCCATCTTGTTTTTATGAGTGCGTGACTTCGTAAGTTGTGCACGTTACGACTGAACATCGGTGTACATAAAGAGGACTGTATGTTTATACAGAATTGATTTATTTCTCCATATTTATAATGGCTATAAAACATGATATTTAAAACTATATATCTGTCTACTACTATCTCACTACATAAATTACGTATGTATGTGTGTATATATATATATAATGTATGTATGTGTGTATATACATGTATAATATTATATATCATATAAATTAAATAGTATTTTTATTGGTACATAATATCTATTATAATTATCTACACCATAGACAACCCCATAACGTGTCCATCTCACTTGGTGTCCATCCTACGGTTGCCTGGAAGAAATCGCAGATGGCGATAAGGCCGCCCATTTTATGTTTTTTTTAATATACATGTTCTGTCATTATACAGGGTGGCAGGTTAGACAGTGGAAATAGTTTAAGGGGTCATTGTACTCATCATTATGAACAACTTTTACTATGGGACCAACCCTGAAATCGCGAAAAAAAAATCAGCTGTTCCATACATTTATGTTCACATAACTCAACAAAATGTATGGAACAGCAGATTTTTTTTTCGCGGTTTCAGAGATGGTCCCATAGTAAAAGTTGTTCATAATGATGAGTACAATGACCTCTTAAAATATTTCCACTGTTTAACCTGCCACCCTGTATACCTAATATCTGGTGTACAATAAAGCATATAATAAATAAATAAAATACGATTTTGCAAGATAAAGATAATATTGGAACTTCACTGTCTAATTGATTATAGAGCATTTCACATAAGAATTCCCTTCGACGCTATGTGGGCTCTCCTGTCTGTCACTTTGTACAGGTCTTTATAGTGTTTTTTTTATTTTATTTAAGTGTTACAGTAAGCCCGCGGCCGCAACGGTACGGCGATTGAGACGCGACGGTGATTTCGTGAAAAAATACTCATATAAACATTATGTCGGTGGCCGCACTGCTGCAGTGCGGCCTGAGTATTGAGTTGATATGCACATGCAGTATTGCCTACGTTTATTAATTAGCTTTTCGTAGGCTAGGTAAGCATTTGTAGTTTAAGACCCCTCTTTGAGGAGTGGCTAGGGAGGCGTCACGGCGTCCTCACCTACCGCCTGACGCAGGTCCTCACCGGACACGGATGTTTCGGGAGGTTCCTGCACATCATCGGGCGGGAGGAAACGCCCGGGTGTCACCACTGCGTTGATCGCCCCGAGGACACGGTGGAGCACACGGTGGGGGCCTGCCCTGCATGGGTGGAGCACCGCCGTGTCCTTGTAGAGGCGATCGGCAGCGGCGGCAACCTCTCGCGCCCGGCCCTGGTTCAAGCCATGGTCCGGGGCGAGGGGGAGTGGGAGGCAGTCGCCTCCTTCTGCGAAGCAGTCGTGCTAGCGAAGGAGGCGGCGGGATGGGAGAGGGAGAGAGTCTCCCGTCCAAGCCGCCGCGGTAGACGCTCCGGGCGTCGGGAGCCGCGTGACGACTCCCGGCCACCGTAGGCGCGGGCCTGCGGGCGGTGAGTATTAATGGGTAGCTCACCATCCGATCAGGACCAGGCCCGTGCCGAACGGCGCGTACGTGTTCCACGCGCGCCTCAAAGAGATGTCAGCATCGAAGAGGGGGCCCACTAGGGCCCAAGCCTGCCGGGAAAGCGGGATTGTCCGAAAGGGATACCGCTGACCCGGAACATAAAGGGCTAAGGAAGGAACACAGGTGGGTTTTAGTCAGTAAGAGTCTGACACTCCCTTCCGCTCCACCCTAGAGCGGGAGGGGTCATTTGATGATTTCCCAAAAAAAAAAAAAGCATTTGTAGTTCCGGCTTACCTCTTACAAAAACTGACCCTTCGCCACTGGTATCTATAATGCAATTTTCATTTAATTTTGCCTTAAACCAACTGCAGAAGTACACATTACGAGTGACCGTGTTCTTTGAACGCTACTACCCCACAATACGTCTTAAGAGACTCGTTAAAGTAACAGAGCGTTTTATTTGTTTGAACTCTTCACGAATTACAGTAAAATATAAGCAGACTATCTACGGTGAGCAAGAGAGATTTTTGTTTTATTTTACTTACAAACAATTTAATTCCAAAACTACCTGTATGATATAGTTTTTACAGTAAGCAGTCCAGATACAGTTTCCACAGATTTTCGTACAACTAGATAAAAGTTAACATTGCTAACAATAATAAAACAATAATTAATTTAAACAACGCTGTTTATTTAAATTGTTTCTAAAACAGATTTTTATAAAATTTTAATTGGGTGCCTAAGTAATATTATTTTTCCGGTGCCTAAAATTTCTATTAAAAAATATACAAGCTAAGAAGTACTTGTTTGTTCTACGTTTTGATATAGGTAGATAAGTGTGTGTTTTGAATTACTTTTCTAAATATATCTTGTGATATCTATAGTAAATTTTATGCAAACAATATCAATCTATGGGTACTTTATTAAATATAAGCATTTTACGCAGTAAAATTTACTCATTATTTATGTATTTTGTGCATAAAACAAGGCGAATACGGAGTACGTCCCACGCACCACCTGAAACGATAAGCAATTAATTAAAATAAAATAATTGCCCAATGACCAGAAATAATTTAAGTAGGTTTTACACATTTCACTGAACGCCAGTACTTTGGAACTTAAAGGCTTAATGCGATTATCGATTAATGTCTCTTTTGTATCCATTTGGTATGTTAAAATGATAACAGTAAGCCAATACTTGAATTTCGATGAAAATATTCGATTCAAACATAATTGTCAGCCTGTAGACGTTTTCCATCGAATATATGCCAACTATTCCCCGTGACTTCACCCGCATGAAACTTAACTTTTGTTAAGTTTTAAATACCTAATTCTTTCGTTGCCTATACATCCGCAATAAATAATTCCCTCTTCGGAAAAAAGGGGTTTATTTTTTCTTACTCTCAGTTTAATACGGTCGCAATACCATTTAAAAGACAGTTAAGCAAAATCACATAACATCAAAATAAGTTTGAAATACGCCGTAAACTTTTAATTGTCAATTTACTTAGACATCTAAATTTAAATAACATCAAAGTATTATAATACTTTGATGTTATTTTAATTTAGATGTCTAAGTAAATTGCTGTCATACTTCCTAAAAGGGTGAATTTTGTTTGTTTGTTGGTATTTGTATTAGATATGTAGGGGGAGTCCGGGAGAGTTTAGCAGGGGGGAGACAATAGCCACTGATCATAGAATCCCTGTATAACTAGATATTGCGACGTTGCCACACTTCTCACAGCTCATAGGCGCCTCCCACCTAGCTCACGTGGCGATGTTGCGATCAGCTGTTTCGTTTTGACGTTACAAGTGAAAACACGTTTTTATGCCCGGTAAGTAATTTTTTTCAATTTTCGATATTTGATTACTGTTGTTTACTGTTCATAGATTCCAGCATGTCATGCATACATATCCTTAGTGTAATTATCCTTGTTACCTTTACGATAGACAGTTTTTGCTTAAAGATTATAGTTTTTTTTGTAAATTAAATAACGGACAGCTTGGCGTGGGGTGGGAGACATTACCATGGCGACGGGAGGAGACTTTACCCAGGGTAATCTCTCCCTCTGTTTCTCTTGCTTTTACTGACCACATACATGATGTCCTACTTTAAACTGATTTGCAATATCTACTTTTAAGGTTTAACTATTTGTAAGTTTGTTATCTAGTTATGACGTAGATAGAATAGGCTCAGACTATTATGTTTGCTATGAAGATACCTAAGTTACTCCATTTTGATAAGATATTGTTAAATTTCTAAGATATTTTGCTGTAGAAAGACTGAAATTATTATGCAGTAACAGTTGGTTGTGAAAGTTCTTATTAATAAGGTTATAAGTTATGTTAGAAAGAGTTTCTAATGGTAAAAGTTTATAAACACTCACTGTTTTAAACGCAACTACTTATCTTAAGAAATATAATATGTGATAGGTACTTAATTCCTCACTACCTGTATGTCAAAGATACTCAAATTATATAGTTCGTGTTATCATTTACTACGTATGTGCCATGTTTTTTTTATTAAATTTCTTTATTTAATTATAATTTATTATTTTTATTTTGCCTAGTTTTAAACCCGGGTAAAGTCTCCCTTCTTGGGGGTCAAGTCTCCCACCTAGGCGGGAGATATTAGCCAAATCTCACTTCTGTAGAAATCGTTAATTACTCATAAAGTATTAATGATTTATAAAACTTTCTTAAGAAAAAATAAAGCTTAATAATGCAGCTTAGGGTACAATTTGTAGAAAATAGTTTTTTGTAAATATAAAGCGATTTATGAGCATTTTAGTCGAAGGCGGGTAAACTCTCCCGGACTCCCCCTAGGTATTTAAGTAAAACCAATTACGAAAAAGTCTCATCGTAACTTTAAAATGACAACTAAAATAATCTTGAATGCTCCCATTACCAAACATGCTGCTAATAGTATTACGTTATTATACAACATTATTATTAGCTTATATACGAAACCTGAAAGTAGTTTGGTCAGAATCAGTTTTTAAATCATGTTTTATTTTCTCAAAAAATAATTAGTTGAATACCTACTTTGTAAGTTAAAGTTCGCAGCGCAGAGACGGAACTAGCTTATAACTTTGTCAGTTTTCAATTTCAATACATCTTTTTCAAATTTAACCTTTTTCGGGTGTTTCGGCTATTGCATAAACAAATAATAAGTTCTCTTGATAAAATCTTACTTCCCTATTTTCTTTACAACTATGTACCTACCTTCATTAGTAAAAAGTCTTACTTGCAAAAAGGTTCCATAGGTAAGTTCCAGCATCTTGAAAGCCTTCATCACCAGAGGTCGCTGCGCCTGCATAACCGCCAGCAGAACGAGTTGCCTTATGTTACGATGGGGGGCGGACTTGGAGCGCGGGGGGCAGGACTGCCAGCCGCAGTAGAATATAGCATCGGATATCGCAGATGCCTGTGAAACGCACATATATTAATTGTTACGAAGGTAACTGTTTAGTTAATGAGTTTGAGAAACGCTGCAAATCGCAGTCAAAATTAAAGCTATCTTCCGAAATGAGTAAACAATACATATTAGGTGGTATATGTATACGAAACTAGTGTTGCAGTTTCTGCCGACTTTTTCTGTTGTCAGCTGTCCCAGATAAAGCTCGTTTAAAAAATCACTAAACGTGAACCGAGTAATCGATATGCGATTACTCGGTTCACGTTAAAGTTACAGGAATTCATACTTCCGTGCATCTTTCGCACAAAAACAATTTCAGCAAGAAGTTTTAGTAGGTACATAAACTTCAACCTGAATTCTTTGATATTACGTTACATGAGGTGTTCACAAACATAGGTCTAGAACACACATGTAACACGTTACACGTAACACCATTCTTTACTTGGTAAATATAAATAACAAGGGCGTAGGTACACAAGCTGTGATTTATGTTGATGGCCCGTATCTGACCTTATGTCGTAACTTATTTTTATATCCGACTCCACAATTTCTGTGGATGTTAGCGGATGTCGCATTTGGCCGTAATGCCCGTGACATATTTTTGTTTACAAAATTGTATTATGTCAACCAGATACAGTTAAGTGTGGATCATCTTGACATAGCACTCAGGAGAATAAAAATAGGGAGCACTGAAATAAGTATGTACTTATATATTTTTATCCTTTATTGAATATTTAGAAGCAATGTATGTACCAAAGGAACACTAGATTGTCTCTTTAAAAAAAAACCTTTTAACAAATTATTCTACTGATGTCAGACATGATTATGCTACTGGAAGTAGGTATATCATCATCCGCCTAGCCTTTTCCCAAACATGATTGGGGTCGGCTTCCAGTCTAACTGGTTGCGGCTGAATATCAATATTTTGCATGGAGCGACTGCCATCTGACCTCCACAACCCAATTATTGGGAAATACTGGTATTCGAATGTTAGACCAGTTGTCAGACTTTTGGGCTCCTGACTACCCGTAACGACTGTCAAAGATATTCTTATGACAACCGGGACCGACTGTTTAACGTGCTCTCCGAGGCACGGAGGGGTCTCGATGTGTAAGGAACGGTCACCCATCCAAAGACTGACTGCGGCAAGCGCAGATTAACCTCGCAGATCGATCGATCAGCGCGGCTGTCATTTAGCCACGAGCCCCTTACAGGAAGTAGGTATATGTGTATATTTAAACCTTTCCAAAAGTTAACCGACAGTATAGAACTCTTGCGATACGGTTTATTGCATAGTTTCTTTCTCTATCGCATCCGCTTTGTCCGTTACATGTGGACAACATACAATATTTTATTCCTTGCATCCTATACTAGGAATACAGAAATTATTAATGGATTACTTAAAATACAGTGACGCAATCACATAGGTAGTCAAAACCAATACACGAACTGTGCCCCATAGGCTTTGACTGTAATTCCTCTGTGGCTTTGATCCTGTGGGGTACAGTTCTGTTTACTGCTCGGTTTTCTCTATTAGGGAATATTGTACGTATTCGTATCAAATAGATCTCACAAAATATGTTAAAGTCATACCTGATATGACAATTCCCCGGCGTTGCATAAAAAGAGGCCCAGCAAAAAGAATAGTGCCACTACAAAGAATATTATCTTCATTCTAGCCATAAACGTCAGTTGATCTGAGAGCTGAAAGTCAATTAAAGTTATACTTACTATCTTATATCTAATAGCATAGCTATGGCAGAAAAAAATACATAATTATTGACACGACGAATGTGGTAATCTCAGAAATATATAAACAGAAGAATATATTAACAATGCTAACAAGAATCATAATCATATTCTACTGTAACGTCAATAAAAAAACCGGCCAAGTGCGAGTCGGACTCGCGCACGAAGGGTTCCGTACCATTATATATAAAAACGGCAAAAAAAATATGTCTGTTGTATGGAACCCCCCCTTAAATATTTTTTTATTTTAATTTAATTATTTATTTTTAAAGTGAATATATAATTAAATATCCTGTGAGTATTTCAAGCGTCTACCTGGTGCCGTTATCAATATCGAGCATAAACGAGCAAAAAAATCACGTTTGTTGTATGGGAGCCCCCCCTAAATATTTATTTTATTCTGTTTTTAGTATTTTTTGTTATAACGGCAACAGAAATACATCATCTGTGAAAATTTAAACTGTCTAGCTATCACGGTTCATGAGATAAAGCCTGGAGACCCACAGACAGACAGACAGACGGACGGACACCGAAGTCTCAGTAATAGGGTTCCGTTTTTACCCTTTGGGTACGAAACCCTAAAAACCACACCCATAAAAATAAGAAAATACAGCATTCTGATAAAAAACACACCCTGCTCCCAAACCCAATACTCAATAAAACCGCGACAATTTTTCGCAAATACACCTTATCGCACAAACAAATAGAAAATAGTATATTATGCAATTAGTGAATAAAGGACGGATTTAAAGCGAGGGCCATAGATGAATCACGAGCTAGTGAAGGATTCTAACGATTGAATCACGACCGTAGGGAGTGATTCATGATGATTGAATCACGAGCGTAGCGAGTGATTCAAGTGTTAGAATCCTGAGCGACGCGAGCGATTCATGGCCCTCGATATAAATCCGTTTTATTCAAGAGTTGCATACTATACTTTATACCATGACTACGAGAAAAAGAAAGATTTAAGTGAAAATATACATATAATGAAGAAAAAGTAAAGTTAAATTGGCTTTGATGTAAACCAGCCGTGATTTTTTGGGTAGCAAGCTTTCCACCTTTCCACTATATCGGCCGCCCTCTCTTTCACAAACTCAGGTGTTAACACATCTTCATCACTAGAATGCATTTTTAATCGATTAGAACAACACTAAACAAACATAAAATTAAAGATTAAAGTAGGTAACACTAAACTTTGTGTTCGTACAACTTACAGTATTCAAAATAGCGCCAATTTACTAAGGACAGCAAAGAACACAAAACAGTTTTTATTCTAATGCTAAACTCCTTGTCGAAAATGTCGACCAATCAAATTGAATTTAGAACACATCAATATAGGTCTAATACACAGATTACACTTACACTAGATACGGCAAGCCACGACCAAGCGTGCCCTGCATGTTCGACTGTTCGTACTAAAAAAAGTCTGTTAGCTCAGTGACGCTTAGTGATTGAAACAATTCTGTTTACTCTGAGCACATCACTAAATGGCTGGGGTGAAGTTATCGTAGGTATAAAAAAAGATGACACGTTCGGTTTTCATACAATCTAATAACGTGCCGCATCTAGCATAGGTTCTTTAAATCTGTGGTCGAATACATTGGTGTGTTCCATTTTCAAACATCAAAACAGTGAGTAAAAGTGCTTTTTATTCACTGTTTTCAGTGAATAAAATAAGCTTTTTAGAGGGGGAATGGTATAAAAGAAAGTGTTACACGATGAATGCGTAATCAAGACAAATAATACGCAGTTGTGCAAAATTTCCGAGCAGGTGAAGGTACCAACTGGGGTACAACAATGCGATTACTTACGGCAATTTGAAGCAGGAGAGAGACGGCTGACCCCGAGCTTTGACAAACTTGTAGCGCCATCACCGTCCCGAACGCTTTGTCGATGTCGTCCGATAGCCTGATGAGATAAAAAGAATTATGCTTGGTTTGACGTTTGATTGACCTTGAATGTCGGGCTCGTGAAGTGAGCTAGTCACTTTGAAATTAAAACATTTCTTCACAAAGGGACTAAGATTTAAATTAACTTGTTCTGTCTTTGTCTTAGTTACTAGATAACTTTCGGCATTGTTGCTAACGCCCTAAGCTTGTCATATCTATCACAAATTTTGTTTATTAATGACTATTGAGTGTCAGATTGAATAACTATGTCTCTCAAAATTATTGAAAACAACAGGATATACATTCCGTTCCAGTCTCTATGCTTTTGTGAAGACTTCGCATTGGTTTTGCTTCGGTTTCGGTTCGTCTACGATATTGATTCGTAAGTAGTTTTATTGTTACCTTAAAAGACTACTGTGCATTTTTATCCCTTCTACCAATCCGTTAGCCAATTTTTCCGTTGCCATCTCTTGTTCTCCTCTGTCAATTAATGCAAAGAATTCTTCTCTTAAATTCTCGAAGTACTGTTTTAGAGTTATGAATTTATATTTGTACATGATCAGGTAAATCATAGTAAAGGAGTCGACGGACACAATCATAGTTATCATCATGATGGTCAGGACTATCGTAAAGAACAATCGCGCAAATGCCGCAAGCATCGAATCGTCTTCAAACGATGGATAATACGTCACCACTGTTAAGAAATGAGATCCTAGAAATTAAATTAATATTAGAAACACACTTAGCTACCAAAATGTTGAATTTGAATAATTGGGTCTACAATCAGGGGGAACGCCAGATTTTGATTAAAACAATGGAAAGATCTGAACTTAAAAAGTTCGATTTAAAAAGATTGAAAGGAAACTAATATACCCGATTATACCAAAAAATCTTGCCAAACGTATTCGTTAACCGTAATTTTATTGCATGTATATATTACATTTTTATAAGGAAATGTTTTACCTGTCAACATTTTCCTTAATCCTTCAAAAACATAGAAAAAGACCGCCCCATAAACAATCGCAACGTAAACGACAACATTTATTTTCATGATCTTATATTTCTCCGCCATCAACGCGCTTTCTTCGTAACTCTCACAAACTGTCACCATTTTATGATTCATGCTTTTTATGAACGATTTGTTAGAAATAACCAAGAATAATTTGATCATAACTATTGTATGACTGACGGCAAAGGTCACAGAGTCACTTTTTTCGTCCTTAGGAAAGTTGCCCATCGTGGCAGCCATAATTTCCAATATTGTCATGAAACCGTATATGGAAAACAGCAGGACGTGGTATGTTCTATAGCGCAGGCTTTGGTCGTCACCTATTTCGTTTTCCTTGTACCAGAAATTTCCGGAGCCGACCAAGAATATTTTTTCGCAATATGTTTTTAAGATGTAATGGTTTTTCATTTTGCTGTTTTTGTTTCACGTTTTGAGTAGTCGGCTCTAATGGGAAGGAAGTCTGCAAAACGAACAACTTTAATGATGAATGTTTATATAATGTGTGCCTTGTTTATCATCATTAGACTTGGTGTGTAATAAAAGTGTTATGTTGGCTTACTACATAAATTAACAACCAAGTCTGTAAAATGACCCATTTACAGATTTGTATAAAATATATTACAGGCAGTTATAATGATGTAAGTATTATTAGGAATTGAACAAGTTTATCAATTAACAAATTAAACCGCCTTAACTTGCAGTAATTTTAAAATGATTAAACCCGACATTTTCATTTTATATGTTATTTTTGTCCATTTAAAATTGCATAATTATAAAATTTTAGTTGATCCGTATAAATCACGTACCGCTAATTACACACCAGTTCCAATTAATTAAAAATAAATAAGCAAGCATATATTATCAAAAGTGACGATACATTTTATATTGGTTTGGTTTATTAAAATATAGCGTAAACGCCAACCACACCTCGCCACGAACGAGTTTAATCAAACAATGACTGGGGCATAATAGTCGATAGCAGTTAGCGTGAAAAGAAAAACTTTGTAATAAGCTAATTTACCCCTCTTTATTAGGAGAACAAAGATATAAGAAGAAATTTGTATCCAAATCATTATGGACAGTTTTATTAAAACAATATTACTCCTCACGAGTAAATATAAGGAAAAATTAATAGACTCGTAGACGTAGACATAGTAAAAGATAATAGTTATTTTTAATAAGCAGCAGACTTTGGAGTTTTCTTACCCTTTTCAGTCAGTCTTAATGTAAGATTTTTTACAAAAATCCTTCTGTCCATAGAAGACGGCTTGCGCAATGCTTCTTCACACTCCCGGCTATGCAGCCGTCAGTTTTTTTTTATCATTTGAAAACCCGTTTTTAGTGGGGATGCGTTTGCCATTTTCATGCGGAGGGGCTTTCAAATCTCCGGTGGAGAGCTCCTATCTCGTGCTACGCCGATGGCATGTCTCTAAAGAAACTTGATTTCTCCCACGGCAAGTGATACAGATTCTTCAGGGTCGCATTGGCTCTTCATGTTTGTGACAATGATGATCCTCTGTCAGTGTTATGCGGCCGCTATATCCCATCCTCCAACGCGTCTTGAGCCAGTCTCTGATCAGTAGTGGCGCGCCTAGAGAGTAAACCCGATGCATTTCTTTCATTTTACAAACTTTTCAAACAGACACACAACACACTCATACACCCACACATAGCTCATAAACTAAAATGCTTAACAAACAACAGCCTTTATTCTTTTTTACTTTTATTTTGCTTAGCCTTAATATTGGTATTTTACAATATTGTTGTGTTCCGGTTCTGAGAGGTGGAAACCTGGTGACCTGTAATACAGGTTTTCATTACCTACCACAGGCACCAGTGATTTCACAACCATGTAATATGTATACTTTTTTATGCCAATAAAAAAAAAAAAAAAAAATTGCGAGCATTTTAGTTCATTTTTCATGAATGTAAGTGATTTTTAATTACGTTTTGCTTTAATAACAGTAACTCACTTAAATTCATGAAAAAATATCATAAATACCCTCTAAAGCTAAAAAAATACGTTAGGCTTGCGCCCTAGGCACGCCACTTCTGATCAGGCGATAGTCTGCAGCCTTCTCCTGTAGCCTATAATCATCTAATGCTAGATCAACCCCACGTTCACGCCGTTATACTGTCTCGTACAAGAACATACATGAAACGTAATGTAAACGTTGCCCACTTTCCAGCTCCGAGAAATATTACAAAATGTATTTGCATGGCACGTGCTCAAATAACTCGTGGTCATTTACCTAACACTTGAAATATTTACCGCTTCTACGTGAGAATGCTTCGTTAATCCTTTGTACTAGCATAAGTGTAAGTGATTACTTAAGAACTTTTTCTAATAGTTCATAATAACACCAAGTTTTGAAACTTGAAGGGGCCATAATAAATGCTTTATTGGACGGCGCGGAAAAACACACTAGTTTAGCAAATAGCGCTATTGTAAAGTTAAATTACTTTCACCGTAACAATGGAAAAAGTTTACTATTATAAGTAAGACTATTCATTATTATAATATGAAGGTTAAATTGAACGTAAACAGTCTGGGATATTGGGGCAGTTTTATAAAGTGTCTAAGCAATTGTTTCGTTGCGAAAAAGAGATGAACAATAATGGCAAAAACACGTCATTGTTCTGCCTCAGAAATTTTATTCTTTTTAGAAAAAAACAAACAAGTCAGTATTGACAGATACCTACTGAGAACATAGATTTAAAACCGCTTTTACGTTACCTTATCGTCCACCAAACATGGAGTCCCGGATTCCATTGTCAGTCCCGGCCAAAGTTTTTTTGTAGGTGTTTGTTTAATATGCCTGTAGGCAATAGGGTTGCTATCTATTTTATAGTGAAGAGCAACTATCCTTAGTATTATATTCCACTAGGGATATTTTCCGTGAATTTCAATTTGAGTTTTTTGAAGTTTCGAACAAGTTTTTTTGAGTTCTCAATACTTCGTGTATTACAAACAATATGTGAAACTGTTGGACTTTACCGACTACGCTATCTCACAATTAAAGTCAGCCCTTACCATCCCAGCGCTTACTACCAGTAAACAGCGTGGGCTTGTGCCCACGCTGTTTACTGGTAGTAAAAATTAAAGACATACAATAATAAAGACAATCACAAAAGACTCAAGTTGAAATAGCATTTGCCAAAATTTGTCTTATTTCGCAGATTCCGTTGTCCGTTGGCTTCAAGCCAGCCTCGCAGGGACTTACTAAGATAACAATGTTCCCTCTTACACTATACTTCATCGTAAACTGCCTCTCACGACTCCATGCTCAGCCCATCCATCAAACAGAATGAGTTTGATTCTCAAAAACAATAAAGACTTCACGAAGATTGGAGTCAGCTCAAAAACATTGCGATTTTTGGTTTATTTGTTTAAACTATCACGAAAATCTGAAATGAAATTTTAGAATTATTCATTTAATTCATTAGTTTGGATCTCCGATACCTACGTTATTTTTATCTAAGCGGTTTTGTAGACTTTTGTCGTTGTAGCTTAATCTTCATATTTTTCTATCCAATGACATCTTATTCGATACGATGTCACGTCACGTGCCAACTTGTCTCATCCTTAAATTGCAATGGATATTTTTTCTTGGTCTGCCTCATTTTTTCTGAAAACAAAATAAAGATAACAATCTACCATTGACAATAAGGAAGTTTGGAAAAAATATGTGAGCAATACATGCCAGCTTGAACTAGCAACATTGTACGGAACGCAGTGCACGGCAAACTGCACCGACCACTTCGGCTTCGGTGTTGTATCAGTTATTTATTGCCTACCACTTTATTGCCTCACTGCGGATTTGGGAAATGGATACCCTCTGTGGCGGCGGTTTCTATCCAATCGGCCTTATATTTGGTTTGCAAAATACATTTGTAATATTCAATTACATGTTTGGGTCGTTTGATATATGAGCGCTTTTACTTGATCGTATTTCCTGCCTGTGATATATTATATTCTATACTCTAAATGTACCCAAATACATACTAAAGTGAAATCTTTAGCTGCTTATGGAATTCAATTAATAAAAATTGCGCTGGTATGTAGGAACATATATATATAATTCCCAAGCTACAATACCTAGGACTTTGAACTGGCGAAGGTTAGATCGTGAATTCGAATTCCAGAACTTCAAATATTGATATGAACCTACTCATATCACAACCATATAAAACTAAGTACGGCCTATTTGGTAGAATAGAAATAACAAGTACCTAATACTAGTAAACAACCTACATTATAGTTGCTTACATAATTTTACCGTTTTTATTTATGGAAAAGTTATTTTATTAAGTAAATAAGTCTATTACTCATCAAAAATTATCTTCTGGAAAAATCATACCTACCTACAAGGAGGATTAATTTTATCAGTCTGTTAAATGAAAATAAGACATTCCCGCTACAGTTTAAACTCGCACAGCTAACAAAGAAAATACGTTTTAAAATACAGAGACAATACGAAATAAAAAAAAAATAAAGGAACATTTAACTAGAAAGTGCATTCTCAGAAAGGAGAGACGAATTTTTAAAAAGTAAAAAAGTAGACCATAACATGCTGCCATAGTCTTTTTCTCAAGAATACTTCGTTTCACCTTACTTAATAACATTAAATTGAAAGAGCCCTTAAGTTTTATTTTATTCTGTAGTTTAACCTTTTGCGGCAAGGTGGCTATGGTAGTAGTGTGGATGGCCTATGAAACGCTTGCAACACCAAGTATCATGTACGTTGACCTTTAAAATGAGGATTCGGTGTGCTGACAGCTTAGGGGACAATGCCCGCTGTCAACACTGCGCATTCTCAGGAGCACTGACGACCTTACCATAGGAATACAACACTACCAAAAAGTAGCCTTATTAGTATTTTTTATGGTAAAGGTACTTCTCCAGTCGAGCTGCTCCAAAGGTGATGGCTAAAAAAATACCCAGAGTCGACACAAACTTCTTTTGTGCAGTCTGAGTAGGCTTATTTTGTACATTAAAAAAATGTTTTCATTTATTAAAAAATCTGTGGGATTTTTTTTTTCGTAATAAAAATCATGTCTACAAATCCTTACTAATAATACTATGATATTTTCAATGTGAGAGCAATTGTTTCAAAATTGTGTCAGAATGGTCTCATATCAAATAAGCTTAAATACAGACTAAACTATTGCCCGCGACTCCATCCGCGTGGACTACAATAAAATCACCAGTTTAAATGACTTTCGTAGTGTAGGGTGGCTAGAACTACCAAGAGGTCAAGCTGTAACTACCATACCCCACGGATTTCAAGGTTTGCACTTTGGTACCATCAAATGTCTGATAAAGCTAACCCGTTGGTAATCATTTAATTGCTGTCGATTCTGGGTTTTGATTTTTAGCCATCTCCTTTGGAAATGGCTAAAAATCCATACACAAGCGAAATATTTCGCAGTGCCCTACCTCTCTAAAATTACGGGCAAATAATCCTACGCCAAAAACCTTTTTGATCTAATTAAAAATGTTGTTCCGATCATGTACTAAAACCGTTATGCCAATAGAAATGTGAGTTCGTCGAATAACGCTTGAGACTGTGTTCTATTAAAACTTAAACAAACAATTTAAAACCCTATTTTCTCGTAACAGTAGAAAACAATTTTAATTACAAAATAAGCAACAATTTATCAATACCGTCTTCAATACAAAGCAACCGTTGCGGTTTATTATACATTCCACACATAGATCATATCGTAGAAAAGTCTTGAAAACTCTTGGTTTTCGCAAGTGTGAAAACGAACACTTCTGAGGAATTTGTGATGAAGTAAGTAATTAATCTTGCTTTGTTGCCGACGTTGAGAAGAGCTGCTTACTAAGTGCAGAAATGTTTCGCCACTGCAAACTTTGCAATTTGGAGAGACGTCATATTTTATTTGTTGAGATAGAATTTCTAGGTTTAATGTGTTATATATAGTTTTCAGTTTCGATAATTAAAGGAACTTTGTATCGATTCTAATATTGCTAGCAATTTACTTCTGAACGAAATGGCATTGGAAGATTTCTCAGGGACTCTATTGTGAACTGAACTAATATTTTGTCAATCGTATGCAATACATTACCTTATAAAACGTCAAGACGGCGCAGTGGCTGAGAGATTGGCTGCTGCACGACGTGGCGCTAGTTCGATTCCCGCGCGCGACAAATATTTGTTCCGGGTCTGGGCGTTTATCCATGTGATATTTGTGTTTGTAAACGCACCCACGATTTACAAACCTGAGGAATAACAGAAAATTTACAGAAAACAGACGACCAGCGTTAAGACTATTTTTTTTATTCATAAATTACGTAATTTGAACCCTGTACGCTGTATTAAATAATGACTCTCAATCAACACTGGCACTCAACAGTTCCGATGTTGTTTAAAGTTGCTCTTCCAACTAATAATTAAGATATACCTACTAGCCGATGGGACACTCCTCATACAGAGTGAGAACGAACATTGATCACCAACCTTCGGTTTGTGTTTGCGATTTCAAACTCCATGTCAATAGAACTTGTGAACTATGTAAACAAACTTTCTCTACAAATTCATTATATTTTGACAACTTGCCATACTGACATTATTTACATAGTTCACAAAATCTATTGACATAGACTTTAATAAGCCTAGACTTTCTCACAATAATCCCTTTACTGTAAGTCAGTGTCCAAAACTAAGTTACAAATATTTTGAAGCATATTATATCAAACTGAGCATTATCTGACTGAAAAAAAAACATGCTTTTACAATTTTTATTAGAATTTGTAATGTTAGTAATACATACAAGACTTTCAAATATACGATATACCTAGCTACTCTTTATCGTTTTAATAAGTAGCAACATTCCAGTCAAATTAAATTATAAATAAGTACATTAAATTAGGGCAAAGAAAACAAATATTTTATTAGTAGACAAAATTAAGTCTTAGCTTAATACTGTGTACAGTCTTATATTTAAACTTAATAGGTACTTCCTTAGTGTTATTATTAAAATGCTAATCTGGTACATTGTTCTTAATATTGGAACGCACAAAATCTGTCGAAAAAATTAACTACGATTGGAAGATACTTCGTATGACTGAATTATGGACATTTCCATTGTCAAATAACTTCTACAGTCTGTTAAGGACTATCTACCTACTAAGTTAATGAAATTTTTACACTATGTATAGTCACTTTTGTGACTGTATGGTGATACTGGCGGTGGTCGCTGTCCATCCCCCTACCGCCTATTACTCATCTCGCACACTCCACGTGGAAAGGTCACATCCTAGGGGTGCCATTTGTGACCCGGAACTACACGACTTTTATGCTCATAAAATATATTTTAATTTAATCGTAACACAACAAAAAAAGTTTTAAAATCAAAGCAAACGCTCGTAGCTATCAAATTAAATATTATGAAAAATAAACAAATGTTATGTAAAAATCTAAAAGGCATTCGTTGTATACAATAGCTGGAGGCGTTCTTTTTGTGGACAATATAAATTATATAGGTAAATCATCAATTTGAAAAGGTCACAATTTTTTTGTTGGGTGTCTCATTTCCTAAATACATGGTAATCCCTAAATAGATATTTATTACATAGTGTACTCGTACATGCCATGTACCTATAGAGCATAACACATGGTACATAAATCAGATTACAGCCGAATCCTCGCGCGCACTGGTATCACATAATCCCGTTTGGTGAGCAGCTGCCAAATTTGCAAGCAAACTATTCTGATCGATGTCGCCACAATCTGCCACGCTGATGTATGAGACGACCTATATTGATCGCGCAAATGAGCGTATGAACTGTTCGATTGGACCTACCTTTCGGTTTGAGCCGGCCGCTGTATCTGTCCTGAGAGGGTGTACCTACATAAATGTGGGTAGATTTACGAATCCATATATCCTGTTACTATTGGTCGAAGTCAATGGCCGGCCGCTGAGCCACCTTTCAGTAACTCAGTAATTTTGTAAGTAAAAAGCCCTTTTCTACGATCTCAATAAAATATTTTTTAGTAAATAAGAGTTTCAATTAAGTACCTAATCAATTTTATATTTTAATTTGTAAAAGTTAAATTTATAACTAATTAGGCAGGTTCCTCGAATTTAAAATCGAGGGTTTAGTTGAAATTTAGTTATCAGGTTTCATTAATAATGATTCCTAAAGAGAATTCTTCGCTACTAAAGATAAATTGAAACTTGAAATCCCGTAACATTTTGTTTAGAAATGTATTACATTACTTTATTATAAAAAAGTTAAACTGCTGTTGATATAGCAGTTTTAAAATAAATGAGTTTAGTTCTTGTAAATTAGGATTCATGTGTCAAAAACCTGTCCCAGTTACCTACCGTAGTTAATATTTAATGAAGAGAAAAGTCGCAGATTTCAGAGTATATACAGAAGTGACCAGTTATTGTCAAAACTTTACCTGCCGCACTAAATTCGACCCGGCAATGTAAAAGTTTCGGGTGAAGTTATCAAACTCCAAATTTTACAATTAACGGAGCGTGTTCGCGGCGTAAACTTCCATATTTTAGCATAGGTGAGCGCCAGTTTCTAATATGCCGCAAAATATATAGCGCCACTGTTTCCAACAGAGACTTTAGTGATGGCTCCGAAGCCGGCGAAGTTGGGTATGATGTAGCAGATTGTTAACCCGTATTGTCAGTTTATTAATAACGTTTAATTTTAACAATGAAAGGGTTAAATGGGTCAGTAGTACGATACTGTTCTGGATGAGGTAACTTATTGTTCTGAGTAAATACAAGTTGATGTTGATGAAATGTTGATGTACCGAGAAAAAATATGCAGTTTTTATAAACTAGACAAGTAATTACGTGTTTTCCTTTTAAAGGCTTCCATTCCAACCACGGTTTTAGTTTGAGTTCCATCTCGGCTGTCGCTTCATTAGAAGCCCCACTACGCTGGTAAACTTGCAATGGGACCCGCGGGTGCGATCAACTATACTTATACTTGTGTTAATACCTGCGCTCAGACCTGTGTCAAGCTTCGCTGGAGACGAATTCCACTAAAATTAACTGGTCGAAGAGCTTTCTAACACTCATTACAGATTCTCAACGGAATCGAATCGCTTGTTAGCATATTTTTATAATAAGCAAAATGAATAACCTTTCATCTTCAAAGGTATCGTGATAAGTAGGATCCTTCGAAAAACGGTTGCTAAAAATTGCCAATCGTTTCCTTATTAATGAAAAGGAAACCATTATTCTTCGCAAAAAGGTATTATTAACTTATTAAAATATTCAAGTATTCGAAATGCTATTGAAGCGTAAATCTCGCAGTCGATCGTAAAAACTGTTCCCTAGAGTAAAGAAAGTAACTCTGTTTCATTGGATTCGAGTCGTACCATTGTCCTCATACGCACTCTGAGAAAAAGACCAATTTCTGAGATTTCCGAAGGGCTTAGCTTCATTTCCTTTTATATCTCCCCAGATACTAAATTCGTTCAGCCAATAATAAAAAATCGTCGGGGACACTTCGAATGGACTTGACGTAAAATTTACCCTCAATCCTAAGGACAGATTGGACATTATAACGCACTTACTTCTTTCATATAGGACATTGAGCCGACTTGATTGGCTTAGACTTTGCTACTAGTATTATAAATTATTAAGAAGCAAACAAAGCTTCAAAGAAATTGATCAATTTCAGTTTCATAATTAGATTACAAGTTCATTGAATTGTTAATAAGTATGTGTACGTATAATACGTATATGAAAGGAATGTTCTGGAATGTTTGAGGTATTTTTAGGAGATATAAAAATATAATAGGAGAGAACTTAATTACAGTGTTGTTGAGCAAATGAAAGAACAACATAGAATGTTTGAGCAGCTCATTTTACCGTGTACGTTGTTGGAGTCAATTAAGGAAAAACGAAATAGGTATAATGTTGTATGTATACAACATTATACCTATTCATCACTATCTATTAAAATATATTGTAGGCTCGTTCTGCATAATTGGTAAACGTGTGTGTTAATGTTTTGTGATTATCTTAAACGGTGTCCATTTAATTCAAATCAGTTCATATGTTTTTGAATTACAAGGAAATATTATATGAGTATTTTGATAATATTGCGGCAGAAATCCGGCAACTATGGACGTCTTATTACTACCTAGCTAATATTCAAATTTACTCGAGTATTCGACTTCACAAAACTTTGTATTATTTGAGGGTTCTGCGGTAAATAGGTATAGGGGAAAAAGTGTGAACGCAGCATTATGTGGGTACTAATGTTGACCCATGTTTCCACTTGCGTGACATTCGGAATAAGGAAAATGTTTTTATTTCAAGTTTTTGGGTACACTGACGTACAATAAAATGCATAGTTGATAGCTAAAGTTGTTGCATTCTGGCAAGGGTGTGGTATTTTAATTGGCAAAAGTTGCGAATATCCAGCCCGTACCTGTTCATTTTAATTTAAGTTACTGTTTATTCTCTTACATACCTACAGACATAATTTCTGCAATAGTATACATGTAGGTAAGTCTACAGGTCCATCAGAGGTAAATTAAAATTAGTTTCTACTATTGCCTTTACAAGTTTCATTGACCATATCTCTTAGTTGAAACAAGTTGTAAGCCGCCGCGCTAACCGTTTGTATCTATGTGTATGTATCAAAACCTGTCATACCCGCATCAAAGTCCAAAACTTCGGTTGTTAAGACAAAGCGGCAGGTAACGGTCGAGTGAACAAGGAACAAACATTTTTATAGAGCTAACGACTGGTGACGTCGTAAAAAACTAAAGCTCCAATAAAGTAAAGAAAATCCAATAATAATAAACAGGGCAGCTCTCCAAACACGTTACAGAAGTCGGGAAAGTAGGGTGTGCATGTATTCGAAACAGAATTGAACTTATTGAAGCAATAAGGATTGCGTCTTGTGAATCGTGACAGTGGTGTCCGGGACAGACGCGGTTGGAAGTTCCCGGACAAAGTTGGAGTCAGGCTCCACATATTTCACGGCCACATTACAAAACTTTTATAGAGCTTTGGAGTTTCGACTTATAAAAGATTTAGAGGTCTATCTCTTGGGCGCAGTAACTAGCTACAAGTCTTGGATTTCCATTTTCAATAAACGGGTAATATTATAATTGGATTTGTTAATCAGAAAGGTTTTTACAAAATTGTTAATGCCTATTTATATAAGCTTGTTTTGTACAATTTCCAGCTCCTTAGGAACTAAACTTTAGGGTAAAAAAGAAAAATGATCATTTAGACTTACCGACAGAAACAAAATGTTTGTCTCAACACTGAACGACACTATAAATTCATTTGTATGTTCATTTGTTTGTTTTAAATTCATACGAAGGTTAAAGTCGCAAAGTGGTTTTTAGGAAAGGACAAAACAATTTTTTTTATAAACTTTCTTTTGGTGATTTTCATAATGAATTGTAAAGTAGTCTTTCGTAGACAAGTCAGGCCTCTAATTAGCCCCTTACGCCCCTCGAGGTCATTGCACCGTCAAGTCGGGGGTGCCTACAATGGGTACCTACGAGTACGTCTGCCGAAACACCTTCTCCACTTAACAACACACTTGTGTAGGCACGTAAATTCTTTAAAAGATAAATTTAGCTTTGTAGCTTTATTATAAAGTAAGTAATCATTCTTCTATTTCGTACAAATGAATGAAAAAAAAATATTGAAACATTTTAAAAGCAGTAACCCGCAGATATCGATAATAATAATGCTGGTGGAGTACTACTTTAATTTTTTTTTATAGATATACTTAGATATCTTATTTCTCTTTTTAGACATTGAATAAACGGAAAAATAATAATGTGATAAGTGTGATAACTAAAGTCGGAGTCAAAAATATTCTGGGCATATATGGGCTAAAGCAAATAATATGAACAATACATAAATTCATTAATTTACTAGTCTATCATAGTGCAGCACAAAATATTCTTCTCATGCACAGAATGAACGGACATTTAGTAAAGTTTTCTTTACCGAAAGAAAAAAAAGTCACGAAGTTTTTCTTCATCGTAAGACAGTCGTGTCCAAGATTAACTTATAAATTACCGTCGGTAGACCGAGGTAAGTATCCACCTAATTCAGTAAAAGTATAACTACTAGATACTTGAGTGGCTACTTATCTCGTTGCACTAACTGAACCTATTTATGAAATTCGAACAATCACGTTGGTATTTGCTAGGCTATGTCTTGTTTTAGAAACTTTACGACCCAGTATGACCCTTTTATATAGAATTAAACAAAATCCCTCCTTACTCAAAAGGGTACTCAGTGGATATTTCCCGCAACTTTCAAAGCTCTAGGTTCAGATATGCGTTGGCTATCAATCAGACACGATACTATTTTATAGGAATATATCAGTTAATAATACCTTCATTTCGAATCCCATACTTTGAACAACCACCAGGGACTTACTAACGAACAAGTTAATTCACTTAATACATTTTACATACAATGTAACCAAACTTTTAAAACAGAGTGTACAGAGTTATTAAATTACGTCTTGAAGCAGACGCAGTCCAAAATGATCGTTGAGACAAAGTTTATATAGCACGAGGCAGACGTTGAGGCTTTTAGCAGGCAAAGTTTTAACTGCACAACGTTTACTCAAAATGCAAATTACAGGCTCCATATATGCGAGGTGGAGTTAGACAGCCCACAGGATGTGATACACGGGACCCCAATATTAAACCACACGATCACGCCATAAATTTCAACCTGGCGTGTGTATACGTTGTAATTTTCACGTACGTTGATGTTTACACGTTTTTAAGTATTCAGCTGTTTTTGTGCAACTTATCAACTCTAACCGTTTGTTAGTTGAGCTTGTGGTTGTAAATATAGAGGGTCATCTCGTGTAAGAACGTATTGGTTCATATCCGGCTCGAAGGACCACCGCACCCATGTATGGAATAAAAATGCGTGGAAACTTTGGAAAACTATAATTTTAATTTTATGAGGCGGAGAACACAACTGGTCGTAGAAATTTTTATAACAGTAAGGCGCAACATAGACACACAGCATAGTGTTGCAAGTTTATACACACAAAATTGATAAATGTTACTAAAATACAAAATAAAAAATATTAAGATACATTCACACAAGTAATATTCTTAGTACCTATCTATTTTCTATGTTTAGTTTGTTCTAAACATTATTGTTTTGTTCTTCAATTGAGCTGAGTTGAGTGGATAATATAATAACATTTTCATTTCATGCATTTTCAATGGAAATCTATTGGATGAAAATAACTAACAGCTCTTTGTTTGCCTAACTAGATGTAATACATTCAAGTAATAATTAATAAATCTATTAACCATTCACAATAAGCTACACAAAGAAACATACTTAAATGAATGTTAATCCCAACTAGGTAAGTCACATATCAAAAACCGCAACTATGAGAAAGAAACCTACAACAATATTATGTAAAAGGTATAAAATAATTGTAACCCTCATACATTTTGATAAAAACTTGTAGATATAGTTGTGTTCAGATGAAATTCACCTATACAGGGTGTAAGGGAAACGCTTTCGAAAACGAAGACAGGTGATAGAGCTAGTGATTCTCGATACGATACCATCAAAAAATCGGGAAAAAAAAATACAATTTTACCAATTTTTTTTTGCATTTTTCGTATACTATGCTGTGAGAACAGGTAACTAAAACCAATAATTGCGATTAAATACATTTTTTTTCTTTGCAACATTAACACGCCATGTACTCGTAAATAATATCAGCTGACGCTCGCGCATAACCTCGAGTTCAAAGTACACGCGCTCGCCGACAGCCGCGCGGCCAACGACCCCAGCTCCGCGCGCGCTTTGTTGCTAGCGTGTCAGTGACCTCACGCTTTGTACGGTTTCCATTGCGGGTTTACGAAATATGAAATCTTGAAAATAATCAATTTAAAGCGAAAGGTTATTGGTATCCGTTTGCATTTAGGTTGTATATAATCTACGTTCTGGCTTCGGAAGCGTTCCCCTTACACCCTGTATAATCCGCTATATTAGATTCGGTGAGACGTCATATTCATTTTATTAAGACACTTCTAATGCCACCCCTTTTGATAAAATACGAATTTGTTTAGGGACTATGAGAAAACAAATTATTACGCCCACATTCATAGACTGATAAATTCATAACCCTCCGGTTTTTCCATAGTCAGGTAATTCACCATTTCCATCACCAACTGAAGTTACAACAACTGTAAATAATTTTTAGGAGTTCTCAAGTTACGTGCAGAGTCTTAACAACGACAAGTTGTGGTATTGTTCAACTTTAATGCACTTTGGCACTTCACACAAAGGAGTTAGGTACTTTAGTTTACAGTACTCTTACTACCAATTGCTCATTTTGTTCGTTGGACTGAATGCAACAAGGCAGGGTTAGGTTAGTGTTATTTGAAATGCTGTTAACAAACGCCATCATAATTTGGTTACCGATTTGCTAAGATTTTTGTATGCGTGGGTGATACCCAATTAATGAAGGCATTTGTACGATACGGGACACAGACTTCCTTAAGTTGAGTAACGTGAAAAAGCAAGAGAAAGAACAAAATGCTATGCTAACCATACAATGTATAAAACACCGCTCCTCAGCGAAGTTATGTGGCAACTGGCGCAGTAAGTTTTTTGATGGATCTTGAACTCGGTATATTTAGTTATTCGTCGGTAAAAGACCGACATAATTTATAATATAACTACTTAATTATATTTTTTATGGGCCTTGATGCCTGAATTAAATAAAAAAATAAATAAATTAAGCAAAATAAATAAATACTTCTTTTTCCCACGCAAAAATGGGTTAAAGCTATCATCAATTTATATAATAATAGGTAAAATAATCCTAGCAAGATGTATGTATCTTATTATGTTTCTACCCAACAAAAACAAGCCAAGACTAATTTACTTGTATGTTCGTTCTACAAAGGGCAATGACCAAAATATTAGGAGCATTGGTGCCTTTTATTTTTTTCGCGGCTATTCTTGAAACCATGGCGTATATATAGTAAAATCTATCACGATTAGGAATTTTGAAACAATTTTTATGCGTACGCAGTCAGAGACTAAATATACAGGGTGTATTCTAGAATGTGGATCTCTATGGCAGCTATACCAACCGTTAGAGATACAAAGATTTGATCTTAGAAAACCATCTAGAATTTATCAAGTCTATTAACACTGCATTTAAGATTTTTTGAAAAAACGTTTTGTTCATGCTAAAACCAAGAAAATATAAAAAATATATATTACATTTTTTTTTCGCAAAAATGGATCCTCTTGTTTATACCAATTAAAAAGTTATATGGACATATGGTGTGTAAAGTTGGTATAAATTGGAGAAAATCACCCTTTCAAAAAAAATGTTCAAAATAACCGTGATCGACTCCGAGCTAAACCGGATGCTTTTTAAAAAATAAAAATGCAGTTTCAGTTTTCTCCAAAATCTAACTTGTATCTCCTTTGAATACTTTGTTCTATTTCTTATAGTTTCGGATTTCGCCTTGAAGTCCCATCTCAAAAATCATCCTGTATAAACTGATATATCTTAGTTCGGACTGAATTTTAAGCTATAACGTAGTATACATTTTTGTTTGATATATTTTTATGCAACTAATTTTTATAATTTGATTAATGGCCGCACCAAAAAAAAGGCACCAATTTTGATCATTGGGTTTTAAATAGGGATCTACACCAAAATGGCTGTAATACTTTTCCATGTCTAGGATTTTAGTCTTATTACTCTTTACAAGCAACAAGGGATTGAAAACAATAATATAATTTTTGTCAGAGACAAGAAGGCGCAAAAGTGTTGACAAACTTATATAAATAAATCCTAAATACCACATCCCTCGAGTGCATAAAGTTGATGTAATTTTAAAGTATCCAAAGTAGGTACCGTTTTAGTGTACGTGTAAGTCTTAAAAAACCATAAGAGGATTCAAATCAAATGTGTCGATATTATTAGATGTAGGTATATTTTGGATATACGAGTATTATAAGTCCAATTCCACAAGTATCGATTGAATTTCTAATTCAATATCAGAGTTAGTTCAAGTCGTCAAACAATCAAACTGTTTCGTAGAATGTTTCCGTTAAATGCGGTTCCATTTCTAAGTAACTCCAAATATCGGTGTCTCCGTTGCTATTCTTCAAACTATATTAATGATGAATTTAGTGCTTGGCGCAAACCCTGATTGCGGTTGCTTCGAAATCCACGAAATTCTGTCTCGGTTTGCCCAAACATCTATAATTTTATTAGGCTAGTGATAATGAAATAGTCACTTACTATCCTCCTATCCAACCAATATATGCTTTTCAATATGAATTTGTTTTTGTGTTGAATATTCAGCAACATCTTTGTCATAGGTATTAATTTTTCTGTGGAAAATACCATGATCTCGAAACTAAATTGAATAATTAAAATAAGTTACAAAATATAATTTTCATTCAAAAAAACACATTAGTCCATTCAAAATACAACTTGATAACTATTATAATTGTTACCTTTACGATTTCATAAAGGGTACCACATTTTATTTAATAACGTTAATGTAATAAGATATCCATCGCTTGATTTCATTTTAATATTGGAAGTGAATAAACATCGTTTTTATTAGGTAAGTGCTCTCGATAGTACCTACGCTTTAGATAACATTTTAATATCGAATATTTCATCCTAATGCAAATCATGCTGTAGTCAGACAAAATGTAGATACATGTTAATCTGAAAACCAGCTACAATGTACTATGCGTCGATGCGTTCATAAAGGTATAAATTATGATGCAAAATTGTGATAATAGACACATCGCACATCAACAAGAAGAGTGTCACAACACAATAAATGTAGTTTTTGGGAAATCGCGATTTTATTTTTTTTAGATCCTAGAATTCCTTTAAAAAAATTCTGTATTAAATGCCATCTCTCAGCGAGGAATCACACTATAATTATGAATTTTTTTTAGCAGATCAAGTTTGTAATTGCCTTTCAGATGGCATACATAACTCAATTTCGTATTATTATGTGTTCTGACACCTTTCTTGGCAATGTGCGACATTATTATAACAGACACTTTCATTAGTTGCGTACCCATCAGCGGTGGAGGGTCAAGAGAAGCCGGTACAATAAAATAGTAACAAAATTATAAAAATATTAAAAAAAAAAAGATAAAAATATTTATTTTCGAAAAGAGTAGGTACACATACAAAAGAGTTGCACATTGACCCCAAACTAGGCAAGCCTGTATCTTGGGTGTTATAAATAATGTTGTTTTACTCACCTATTCGCCTATTCAAAATATAATGTAAATTCTATACAGTGATTAAGCGAATAAGCGAAATAATTTTGTTACTATTTTATTGTACCAACTTTGCCTCACCCTTCGCTACTGGTAGGTACCCATACAAAAAAGTTATCAAAGGGTCCAAAAATTAAGATGCTTTCACATCATTATTAAAAACTTTCTTCACCATTAAAGATCTCCATACTGCACGATTGCGAAGGTACACTACATCTATCACCATGTTGAGCAAAGTGATTACAAAGAGTAATGCTGTATTACCTACTATCACCGGGAGAAACTTCCCTTGACATCCACACGAAAAGTCGAAGAGAGGTAGTGAATCTCCATATTCGGGGACAATATGAAGTAAAACTCAGGCTATACCTACATTATTACATCTGACATCTTCAGGCTCAAAAGGTCTCTGTTTCGTTTTTATTAGTTCCATGGAATATCCGATAATTAGCTCCAACGCTCATAAGAGACGTATTCAAAGAGATTTAAATTTCAACTGATACGGGTGGGACGCGGTAGCTTCGTGGTTATAGCGACGCCACAGTACGGCAGAGGTAGCACGTTCAAATGCCGCACGCGTCAATTGTTTTTAAATCTATTAAATATTTCATCTGGATGAAAATTAATGAAGAATAGCCTACGTACTTCTCCAGTGTGTATACTACCTCTTTTCGAAATTTCATCAAAATCTGTCCACCCATTTCAGTGTGAAAGGACTAACAAACACACACTCGAACTGTTCCATAGCATAAGCATATCATAATCGGCCTCTAATGTTCCCACTGCTGGGACACAGGCCTTCTCTCTGTGAGAGGGAGTGGGCCGTAGTCCACCACGCGGGCCCAGTGCGGGTTGGTGGACGTCAAATGTCTTCGAATTTTTGGTTCTAGGACGTGCCGGTTTCCGCAGGATGTTTTCCTTCACCGTTAAAGCAAGTGATAATTCATTTCTAATACGCAATTAATTTCAAATCATGACTTCGAAAAGTCAGCGGTGCGTGCCTCGGAATCGAACCGAACCATTCGCCGTGTGAGGCACATGGTTAAACCACTAGGCTATCACTGCTTTTTTTTACTACGAACAAAACAAAAACTGTTCTGTTCAAACTGTTCCATAGAACTCTACAATATCCAAAGCTTGTATGAATATGCTCGTTTCGCATCACATCGGTTTCGGTGACACCGCAAAATCACCACAACGTCTTAATTTTCTTGACACTGAGCTACGGCTCGTGTCACCTCGAAGTGAGCTAGGTCTTACACTGACATACCTAAATACCGTTCGGACACTTATAAGTACGGATACTACGTATCAAAATTCCATGGTGATCTAGGATTTCAATACCGATTCAAAATTTAAACTACGGGAGTAAATTATAAACTGTATCTAACAGTGTTTGGTGAAAGGTAACTGACATTTTTAGAAAATAATACTTATTATATTACGCAAAACTACATCTGATTATAATAATAAAACAATTAATTTATTCGTAGCGAACAGGTGCGTTTGTCAACCCACGTACCCAACGTAGGTGGTTAGTCTGTGTCTAGCCAGTCTGTTCATAATAGTTCGTAGTACTAAAAATAGCAGACAAAAATATCTCCCATTCAGATACCCCAATGACAATGTCCAAAACTGTCGGTTCTGTTTCTGACAACGTATTATGTGTTCTGAAACAATATCAGTAGTTTATCGCAATGATATCACGTACTCACGTAGCAACAATAACATGCCGCACGACCGCCCACTTCGCAATCCCGAATAGAACTAAACAATACATAGTATCAATAATTATACTTTTTAACTGTCACATAAACTACCCTCCTATTTATTACTAGCTGTGCCCGCGACTCCGCCCGCGTTGAAGTGGAAAAACTGCAAAATGTGGTTATTTTCTTCACAAAACTTTACCACCCCTTTTCACTCCTTTAGGGGTGGAATTTCTAGGTCCACCGATTTAGGCCTGGGCGTTGTCTGTCAGTCACTGTACTGTTTCGTAGGTATAGATTTTTGATACAAAATATCGACGACAGTATAATATTGTCAATGTCTAGTGGTAGCACCAATAAAATAGTTATAGCGCTTAGGAGGCAGCGTGGGTTGCTATTTTCATTAGAGCATTAAGTCAACTTGGGGTGGAGGCATTAATCTGTTTACGAGACATCGAGTTATGTAATCCTATCTTATGTGCAGATATTATAAGTCCAAAGATACGTCTCGACAGATGATAGTGGCAAAATAATGTTATGTAAATGTTTAATGATATAATGAAAAAGTAAGATGTAAGTAATTTAAAAAAATCACTGACTAACACAAAAATATTGAAGTTATTTTGTATTTCTCTGTGGTAATCATAATAGCCGATTACATTATTAAGTTGTGAGTAACCGGTAAGCCAAATAAGTAGTAACGTGTAAATTCTCTAGATCATAAATCATCTGGATATTCGTTCACCTGTAGAATGTACCGAAGAAAAGATTTCAGTTTTTCCTAAAGAAATGTTATTCTGGAATTATAAGAACAAGGAAAATTACTTAATATCATTTGATTATGATTGACGGAAAAACGTGATAAACTTTTAAAATCACATTTTCCGCATGAGAATAATTTTCATGCCTAATAAATATAATTTAAGAGTACTCATGAATATGAATAACTTTCACTCTTCACTATGGGACCAATTCTAAAATTACGATAAAACCATCTGCTGTGTATATTTCATTATTTTTATTTGATTGGTATTGCTTTTTGTATGAAACAGCAGTTTATTTATATCAATATTTCATAGTTGGTCACATGATAAAAGTATTTTATATTCATGAATAGTTACACCCTCAAGTACAATTCCAGTTATTTCAGTATTCACCTTAAGCATTGGCATCTCATTGCTAAAAATATTCACAAAAATAAATAAAAACACACCGACCGACATAAGCTGACACAATTTTACTCATGTTTATGAAGAAATTATTTATTTTGTTTCTTTTTTTGTAATATCTTAACATAAACAAAACACCAGCGATCATAAATGTCAAACGTAGCGTCGGTTGTTGACATTTCTGCAATCAAAGACGTCTCCCGCCGTATAAACAACTTATCCTGAAATAAATGAAATATGTAAATGCTTCATAGATATATTTACTTGAGCCGCTGTAAATATTTTGTTGCTATACTTGTCTGAAAGGAAAAAAAGTTGGCATGGCCAATAGGAGACAGAACCCATATTTTCTGCTGGTAGAACCAACACATCATATACAATTTAGACGATTAGTGTAAGCAATATTTAGGATAGAATTACAGAATTTAACTCAAACTTTAAACTGTACTTAGTTCAACGAATCAAATGACTTCAAATCTAGTCTCAAGACGAGTTTCGCGCTTGGGTATTGTTCTATAACACTGGCTTTAGACCACTTTAGACTAATTTAAACAAAAGACTATGTCATGATTTAATTTCCGAAGTCATAACATTGAAATTATGTTACCAATTAAAGTTTTCAGGTAATTTACTTCTGTAGAGTTTGCTGTGCAGACGATTCAGAAACTTCCCTTACTAGATATTAATAAATTACTATTGTTATAGCGTATTGACACGGCACTTCACGCTTGTGAATGTAGGCGAGCGTACGCTTTCATGTCTCGTGCATCTGAGGGGTACACAGGCAGAACAGACAGATGTAAGCATACCCACTACACAGATATAATATCGCAGATTTTGCAAAAAATAAATATCCGAAAAAAATTATACTAAACGTTAAGGGCGGAAGTACAATATTTACACGAAAATACCGCCTTCATCTCTCTATCGAAAAGTACGACAGGATATTTTCCTTGATTTTCCACAGGACACTTTTATGTCATTTGCTATTTTTTTGCACTAGTGGTTTTTCAGATTTACTATATAAGTAGCGACACAACTTCTAGGAATCAGGTTTGATATAAATTGCAGTTGGTCGTTTTTGTCATTCATTGGTCCTTACTCCTTGGTCATTTATCAAAGGCGTATGTACTTACCTAGTTTAAAGGTAAATATGAAATATACATTTACAAGGTTGGGACTTTATTTCAGCAGTTTTAAAAGACTCCTATTATTCTTGTGACGTTTGACGCAGCAAAAAGTGATTGGTGATTTCTTCGTTTCGATATTCATTTGATGTCAGGCTCCCTCAGGCTTGATGTACAAAGACGCGACGGGACACGGACACGGGCTGAAACGAAGCCCGGAGGCTTGTACTTTTCTCATCCATTGCATGTCAATAAATGACGCTAGCACAAAGAGGCAACGACGTCGGGACTTGAACAGGACATAAATGCGTGTCCCGTTTGTCTCTGTGTGCATTGCACCTTACACAGACGATATCTCGTCGCGACTCCGCGACTCGGCGAAGAATGAAAATCGTGGCGTGACAAGTAACCGCTACGTGTAGGATTGCGCAGGAATCTTTATAAAATATTCCATATTGCAAAGTCGCGTCACAATGTCGCACCGCGTCTGTATGTAAAGCAGACAACATTTATCTACATAATTTCTAGAGAATTAGCAAAACCAGCTAAGATACCACAGCTCCTTCAAGATAATGAGGCAGTTACTAAAACCTTCAGGATTACAACAATTCAATCCTGAATACATTAATGTCCCTTTGTCTAGCACAATTTTGCAAAAACTCCAGAAGTAAATCTTTTGTGGAAATATGTGCTGAAATAATGCAAGTGGCAGAGAGTCAGTAAGAAAATCCTCATCATCGGTATCAAATATTTGATGACACAAAACATATTAACCGATTCATGATCTGTCTATGACTTAACCTGTGAAAGGATGGTGTAATTTATATTATGTTTTGCATATAACCATGATCTTAGTGTAGAAAAAATAAATAAAAGCTAATGTTTTTTTTATACAAAATTAAACGTGTTTATTTGTCAAAGTCTCAATAATTTAAATAACACTAGTGTATTTTTTTTTAAGTACGTTTTATTGGAATACTTCAAATTATAGCAATTAATAATACGCAAGACGCAACTCGTATCAACTGGAGTATTAGTCGCGTGAACGCAACACTAAAGAAGATCTCGCGATACAGCGGGAAACAATAAAACCATCTGCACACTATCCCAAAAAGGTTTACCTTCAAGTAATGCGGAGAGGAGCGTTTGCAGGGGTCTTCCACAATGGTTTGAAAGAGAGGCGGTGAGTGCGCATGTTCGCCGCGGTACATCGCAAGCTGGCCGGAGAGCCACTCCAGTTCGCGTACGGAACCCGGGGACGCCACGTCGAACCCCGCGGCCACGCGCTCTCGCCCGCAATGTAAACACTACAAACTAGTTCTTTTTTTAATTGGTGCCACGTACTTGTGACTGTTGTGTGAAAAGTTTTAAAAAGTTCGCGGAATAATTGACGGTGTTTTTCGTGTATTTATTTGGGTAATTATTTAGTTATATTTTAAAAGTTCGTTTAAAATTACAGATTTACTTTTATTGCATCTTCATGACCAATTATGTCTAATAATAGTTGACTGTCGTCATCATTATGCTACAATAGTTTACAAAGTCACACGAAATAAGTATAAAAATTAGTTTTAATGCGTATTGAGACCATTAACCGCAACTCTTATCACGCAACGTCGCCGTCGCTTTCATAGCATGTGACTTATTTTCAACCCTTTTTACTTTGTAAGATGTAACATTTTAAGAACATGTTAATAGGAATTTAAGTAGTAATGTTTGGTACCGGTACCAATATACCGTTTTAGAAACGATCACGAAAAAATTATACCTATAACTGTATATTTTTAATTAATTTTCGTATGTTGATTTTTTTTTTTTAGTCAAGTAATGATGACCCGTTTAGCTTTATAAGAAATCATTGAAAGTATTCTTTCTTTTAGTAATTCGTGAACTTATTAGGCCTACATCGTTTTTTGTGATATAGGTATAGTATAGAAGCAGACAATTTTGGTAATGGTAATAAAATAATTATTGGTAATTAAATAGGCAACAAAAAAATGTGCTTCTATTTTCACACACAGAAAACAACAATTATGTACATCATCAAACACGCAATATATTGACTGTGAAATACAAATAAAATCTATAATATAACGCATAAATACATCAACATACAGAAACAAATAAGAAGGCTAAACAAGATTAATCCGAGAAAGCATTTCCGTATTTTTTCTCGTTATCTTAATTTCCATCGTATTCATGTTCCTTTTTTTCCCGAGTTTTCTCCGCTTGTCAAATCTTGTTACCGTCGGCCACTTGAAACGGTCGCAACATTCGGATAGAGTCGATCAAACGATCCCAAAATTATAGTGTAATTTCCCCTTACTAATTTAGTACTTGGAAATCGAGTTGTACTTATTTTTTTATTTATAAAATGTAGGTACCGAAAACGTTTGCCGAAACAACACAGTCTGTCATTAGTTACCTGCCGCGCCTACATTAATTCAATCAATTTAGTGAAACTAGTTATTTTGTTCCTAAAATATCCTGTTTCAATAAATTGATTGTCCGGATCACTACGTTCAATCAAATGATGGACGGACTTGATTGAAATACAAATTTAAACAAGTACTTATGTTCGCCCGTGTAATCGGCTTAGAATCAGATTACTCTCTTCCTTAGGTGTCTCAAGAAGCGAATAATCAGAGGAATTGGCAGTCGCTCCCACTTGTATTGTGAGAATTATACTGTCATCAGCATTCCGCTTGCCAAGCGTGGATATTATGGCATTATATCTACAAAATTGTTCATTTAAACACTCACTATTGAACTGATTCACTGCATAATTTAATACATCGTCTTTTCCAATTTCTTTCTTATTTCATCCAAGCGAGATTAATTTGATCAACAACAATCTCTTTATGTAATCTCGTCTCATGACGTTGACATTTCCACTCCAGCCTCAAATCCTTTGAAATTAGAAGGTAATTGGGCACAATGCGAGCACAAAAATTTTCGTTCCAATTCCCGCTACATGTCTGGCAAGACTCTGGCATCTAAATACGTGACCCTTCAACGTCACACAAAACAATTTGGGGGCATCCGAATTTTGACGCGGAGGCTGCATTTCTCCTCCACATGTCAGAGTCAGCGCTCTGGATGCTGCGGCTTTTAAATATAACGTGAAATATTGTATGCACGTTGTATTTGAATACTGCTTTGTATTTTGGATTTCATTGTTGGGATATTGGATTATCGTTTTGCAAAATAACATACTGATCGTCCTTATCTTATTTATGACTATATGTGCTCGGACACGCGTTGTAATGCCATTTTAACCTACTACCCCAGAAGGAAGGTAATGTTTTTGGAGAGTATGTTTGTATTTAGGTAGGTTTGTATTTCTATTTCTTTGACACTCTGTAGCCTAAACGGCTTATCGGCATTTTAGAATATGAGGTGTCGTTAGATTCGTCTTAATTGTGGGAGTGACTTAAAGTACCTATAATATTTAAATATTAGGTAAGCAGTCGCATTTTTGTTGTTTCTAAAAATTTTGTTCTTTATATTAACAGATAAGTACCTTCGCGGGCTCTCACTTAACAGCTGTACAAAGTTACAACTTTTCAATCGGATGAACGATGCGCGAACGCATACGTGACGAAGAAACAAGCCGACAAACATACAAACATTTTATATATTCTTATTTATGATTATAGGTCTCGGGACTATGATGTGTTTTTGCCATCGTTGTTCCTGTGTGAGAGAAAGATGGAGCTATACAGGCCGAATAGCGCCATCCCGTTTTCATAACGGAACATTGATGGTTATACCATTTAATAATAAGGCCGTTGCTTGATCATTGAATTAAGAATTACGATTGGCTGGATACTGAGGTTTTGAGCAGTGGTTCTCAACTGGTGGTCCGCATAAACTAAATCAAGGTCCGAAAAACAAAGTTATGAGCCATATTAAAATAATATTTTTAAGATTTACGCTGGCGCGGCGCGGCGTGCGGCGGCTTGGCACTCGCAGAATTTTTGATTTTGAACTTTGGAGTTCCCGAACCGAAAAAAAAGTCCTAGGATCCCTGATCAAAAAAACCGGTCAAGAGCGAGTCAGACTCGCATATTTAAGATTCCATAGTAAATAAAATATTTTTTTATTTGATAAGAATTGATAATATCAATAGGTTAACTACCTATTTTAATTAAAAATACTTTTTAGCTAAGTCCTTATTACGTTGTCTAAAAAACCTGCAGTTTTCCTGTAAAGTATGGCCTAATATCTACTAACTTATTAAAATCAAAATGTTAGCTTTTGAACTTAACCTTAACTTCCTATTTTTAGAATCCTGACAGTAAGTCCTTTCAAATGATACCCCACATCACGTTATGTTAGTTTTCGAGAAAAACTTCCGTAATAAACGGACAGACACGGGAGTAATCTTAAATGGATTCAGTTTTCCTTTTAAAATACGGAATCCTAAAAAAGATTGGGACGCCACTGGTATAGAATAACTGAGTAAGCCATTTTTTTTTGTTTTATCAGCTGATAAGTCAACAGTTAGGTCAACTGGTGATCACACCCTGAAGCACGTGTGTTGACGGTTAAGATGATAAAAGAGTGTAGGTAATATACGCGATCTTTATGTGATGTCACGTTATCACTTTTGTCATTAGCGGGCCACACTAAGCTTTTTGGCTGATAGATCATAAAACTTGGATATGAGAGGAAGTTTACCTCCCTATATTTAGTTGATATTGAAAAATATTTTCAACAGTGGCGCAACCTCACTAGAACCAAATCATTTGATTTTGTTTAGGTGAAGGTTGCATTAGATGAATCACGTTTTTAAAAAAACCGGCCAAGTGCGAGTCGTACTCGCGCACCGAGGGTTCCGTATCAGTTTTGGACGTTTAAAGTGAAAAAAATCGGACTGCATAACAAAGTTTGTTTGTGAAGGAGTTTTGATGATTCTGAAAAAATTACTCGCTAGATCTCGTTCAAACCAATTTTCGAGGGAAGTTTACATGGTAATGTACATGATATATTTTTTTTAGTTTCCTCATTCTCTTATTTTAGAAGTTACAGGGGTGGGGGGGGCACATTTTACCACTTTGGAAGTGTCTCTCGCGCAAACTATTCAGTTTAGAAAAAAATGATATTAGAAACCTCAATATCATTTTTGAAGACCTATCCATAGATACCTCCCACACGGATAGTTTTGATGAAAAAAAAATTTTTGAGTTTCAGTTATAAGTATGGGGAACCCTAAAAATTTATTGTTTTTTTCTATTTTTGTGTAAAAATCTTAATGCGGTTCACAGACTACATCTCCTTACGAAGTTTCAACAGTATAGGTCTTATAGTTTCGGAAAAAAATGGCTGTGACATACAGACGGACAGACAGACAGACAGACATGACGAATCTATAAGGGTTCCTAGTTTTAGTACGAAACCCTAAAAACCCCTAAATAACGCAAAATGACTAATCCCTATGTAGGGATTAGTCGTTTTACAAAAGACACTATTTCATTAGTTAACTTTAACATTAGTTAACAACCCCTCAATGCAGTAAACCGAAACAATTAAAATTCTATTGTTTGCGACCGCAGAAGCCACTCGTGCATCTGCGAATTAAAGCTTCTTATAAGGGTTCCGTATTTTATTTATCTATACTTATAATAAATCTGTAGAGAGGTCAATTCTGTACATGAAATATATTTTCAAAATAACTATCAGGGGGTGATAAGTGATCGATACTGATGCTAAAAATGCAATCAGTAAAATTTTTGTCTGTCTGTCTGTCTGTATGTTCCTTATAGAAACAAAAACTACTCGACGGATTTTAACGAAACTTTGTACAATTATTCTTCATACTCCTGGGCAGGTTATAGTATACTTTTCATCACGCTACAATCAATAGGAGCAGAACAGTGAAGGGAAATGTTGGGAAAACGGGAGAAGTTACTCCATTTTTTAAGCTTTCGTCGCGTGTGCAGCCTTAATGGTTAAAGCTACATAGAAATCATGTATGACGGAAATGTTTAACATAAAATTATCTAAAAAATATCCCACAACAGCATAATTATGTCTATCTTTTATGGTTGACTCACAATAACACGTGTAAGTCCCGATAGCTTAGCAATTCGGAGCTTTCTGATTGTAATACACACAAGGAGTTACACGCTGATGGAGTCGCGGGCACAGCTATTAATAATAATATTCTGCGGTTCCTTATTGCGATATTTTTCAACAGTATTGTAGATTGACATATTATATTTCCATACTAAAATACGAAAGTTAATCTGTCTGGTACATCAAAACCATTGAACCGTGAGGAAGGACATACGCTACTTTTTTACGAAAAACGACGGAAACGCGGACGAAGTCGCGGGCAAAAGCTAGTTGTTAAAATATTTTTTATACATGAAAGAAATGAAAGTAGGTATATGCCAATTCCATCGTAACCTAAAGTAACAAGAACAAAACATTTATATAAACTAAGTAGGTACCTACTTCTAGTTAGAAGAATTAATGCTAAGTAGAAAGATAATAACAGATTGGGTACGTTTAAATACAGCCTGGATTACTTTAAAACGTACACTGTCCAGTTTCGATATGCGCCATTCCTACTATTCAACGGACTTTCATTTCTTTTCACTAACGCATTCATAAAATTTCATTACAATAGATAGCTATTCTGTTTTTCTATAAAACTACCATTTTCCCGAACAGTTTCCAAAGAATACGTGGAACATTTTACTTCTAAAAATAGTCTCGAACAATGATTGCATAAGTTGCCTTTTATGCCAAATTTCAGTGGGGCTTGGAATGGCGCCTGAACTAACAGACCTTTAAAAACATAATGAGGGAGAGGCTTATTATGCTTGTGATGGGTTTACAATCTGTCACTACTTAAGTACCTACTGTAGCGATTTTAAGCCTCCACTTTAATGTTGGGACAAGGGGAAGGCCATTGCATAAAAAGTGGCATACTCTCCATCGTGCTCAGAATGCTCAAGTATTTTTTAAGCAATTTGAAACCGCCTGGCATTTTGATGTGAACTTTACTATGCTACATAGTTTTCTTATAAGTAGATATTGACTATAATACATATAGACAACTCATTGGATAAGCTTTTTTATACCAATTCTTTACAAGGGACTTAATTAAACTCAACATACCTCGAATTATATGTTGAGTTATATAAATCCCTTGGCTAAGCACTCGTAGCCGAAAACATTTTATAATATTTAATGTATGATAATTATTCGATTACCATGCATCTAAAACGTTTAGATGCAGACCGTATAATGCGGCGGCCCATATAGGTTACGGAAATAACTGCATAAAACAGGCTCTATGATAATAGTCCTTTGTGTTACCCTGTATAGAGCTGCGCAGAACATAATGTCCGGCAGAACTTAATGTGGCCAGCCGCATAGGGCATGACCTGACCATAATATCACCCAATCATACGTTATTAACCGTAGGCTCTGCACTGTACTTTAAACTCACTTAAATGTTTAAAAAAATGTATAAGTAGGTACATAAAATTATACATTTAGGTAATTCGCGAAAGTAAAACATAGATGCTTCGAAACATTACGCTTTGAAGTCTTTGATTAAAATAAAATAATTAAAATGATTTTAAGTAAAGGTCTTTCTATTTTATTCCAAACAATTTTAGGGACGTTGAATCTTTAGGCTAGTAAAATTGAACGTTAATTAAATTTATTATTAATCTGGCCATAAGTAACCTCTGAACTATAGATACAGGTTATAAATAGGTATATTGTATTTAGACGGCTAAAAACATAATCCTTCCTTTTGGCTTTGCCGTAGTTGGGTAAAAATAGAAATCGAAGAGAAGATACCTAATGATTTAAAATTAAATTTGTACCTACCACATTTGAAGTGCTTCTGAGACATATTTAGAACTAGGTACATTAACGTTGGTGAATATTTTAGGCACTAAAACATAGGTTGAATATTGTAGGTGCTAATTTAATATCGTTTATAGCTGCAAGTCGTAAATGCATGTTTTTTATTTATTGACTACCGAACAAGTACATGGCCCACCTGCACGCTTAGCATGGCCAATTATATCTCTACCAAAGAATAGACAAAGTTCTTTCTATCCAACCCGTTATCTCTTCTGCCCGAGCACGCGGTGACCAGTGCTTGCCTTATCAGAGTTTTGTCTACTGAAGAATAGAAACATTTCTTTTCTTCATCGTATGCATAAATCGGGAGAAATAATTCTAGTCTGTAATTTTGTCTATTCTTCCGTAGACAAAACCCGTTTCTATCATGGTCATGCAACGCGTTCTGGTAGTGAGTGGTCACCGCTGCCTATGGACATTTGCAATACCAGAGGCATCGAAGGTGTATTGTCAATCCTAGAGACAAAGTTGAAGTTCTCACGTGCCTGTTTCGCTATTTTAGGGTTGGTCCCATAGTAAAAGAAGTTCATAATGATGAGTATAACAGCCTTCTTTGGAAAGGAACAGGGTTTTTGTTACATGCTGTATAACAAGGTAGGTACTATGATTAGTTTCTTTCAGGTGATTCGAATTAGATTCTTGTGAAATGGTTTGTTTTCATAAAATAACAGAACTAAGTAGGTACAAGTTGAAACTTAATATGTTATTCATAAAATACATAATTATATTCGTAACCATTTTAATAAACAAGCGTTTTGTTGTGCGATTATGAAATTAACAAATTCGTTGAGAATATAATGATAGGTACCTGAAATAATTATACAAAATACGAAACCTCTTGTTATAGCAACATTAATGCCAAATAAAACACGTCAAATAATCAACGAAACACCAAAATAATTATGTTAAAACTAATGTCAGTTTCCAAATAAACTTAAATTAACAATAAACTATAGGATACAGTTGTTGTTTGGTCGTAACAGTTTGCTCGTAGTTTTATAGTCTCCATAATAGGTACTATTCAATTCATCGAGTTAACTTAACTGTCGTTTTTACCTACTACTGCCAGATGGGACATTGAAATAACTAAGATAGTCCCGGATGGGACGGGCCAACGACTATTGACGCGTAATGCAACTACTATTAGAAGATTATAAAGACAGGTTGATTTGTTAGTAAGCAAACTTCCATTATTTACAAATATTTCAATATATCGCAAAATAAACAGTATTGCTGCTTTATTTAAAAAATATTTTGGTTCCAATACTAAATAATTACTGCAAGATACATTACTAATGAGATTTCAGTAGTGCTTCCTCAAATAAAACGATATCGCTTTCAAAATATTTTACGCAGGGAAAGACACAATACACATGCCATAAACATCCGTTGTACATCTTAACGAAATCTATTGTCAATCTGATAAACTGTTGATCTTAGGCTAAGTTGATTCGATGATTTCATTTTCAAAAGTACATGCATTGAAATTATGACAGTGTACACACACACTGGCGAGCTAAACCTGTGTACACTCCAGAATTACGTTCTTAGAGTGACTCTCCCATTTAAAAAATATTATCACTATAAAAGTAAGCTTTTACTAAAATGTGAATTGGTAAATAAAGCTTTTTGTAACCACACGTTTGGCAAATATTTGTGTTTACTTAAACAATGATGAAACATCCGTAATTGGATAGTTCCAACAAGAAAATTCCAAAAATTCATTATACTTATAATGAATTTTCGGAATTTTCTTGTTGGAACTATCCAATTACGGATGTTTCATCATTTATTAATTAAATCACCCATTGTGAAAATATACGCTAACCAATAAATCGGCGGACACTTTGATTGAGTGTCCGCCGATTTATTGGTTAGTGATTGAGTGAAATAAAATACAATAAATCTATAAATCTTTTCAACTTCATTTTTTTTTACATTATCTTTAAATACAAATTATTTAAAAACATAACGTAAACACCACGCTTATATTCTCCAAAGGTTTAGGCTTGTAATAGTTTCGAAGATATTAAGATTTTCGCCATCTATGAGCAAAGCCTCCACCCGTTACAGGACAACAAAGTGATCCTATAAGGATTCCGTTTTTCCTTTTGGGGTACGGAACCCTAATGAGTGTTTCTTTGTTTGTCCCGTATGCGTTCCTATACCGTTCATTCGATTGCGATGAGGCTTTGGTGAGTAGTTGTACGTACGCCCACAAAAGTTTCTGATGCAAACGAAGTCATGGGAAACACCTACTAATCGACGAGGAAGCCATTCAACGCTAGCCCCTTGTTACATTAGTTCGTCAAAGTATCTACCCAAATAATTAATAACATGAACTATCTGACGTACCTACCTAACTAGTTGTACTTTCTATCATCGATATTCAATAAGTCTCATTAATTTGCCATCATGAAAGGAAGCTGATATTCTTCGAAGCATACATTGAATTCTATTAATTAATTAAACTATGTTATAAGTAGGTACATTAAATGTTAGGTGAATGTACATGTACCGTACACTTGCCGAAATCAAGGTACCTACCGAATGTTAGTGGACTGTATTAATTATAATTTATAACATAGGCCAGTAGGCCGGACCTATACACCAATACACGCACTCTTCAACCACAACCCAAACAAATCCACCTACCTTTGCCGAGGTCTTCGTGGATGAGCAGCGGGCACGTGGCTGGCGGTGATGAAGGTGAAGTCCTTGTATTGAGTGAGCCGGCTCCTTGAAGGGGGGTTGTTAGCACCAAAAGCACACCATGCACAAATGAATTACACCGGTTGAACAAAGTTTTAAACAGTTTTAGCCGAGTAGTTGCCGCCGCGCCGTTCCGATTTTTTTTCGCGGCCGCCATGAGAGTTTTGCGACCGAGCAGCGTCTCTGATTGGTCGACGCGGTTACTCGCGTCGTTTGACAGCGTGCCATTCTCGCTGTATCCGGCACCAGCGACGAAAGGCGGCAGATTCGAATTGGGTGAGGCGAATTGTGCGTGAACATACCCTCCCCCCCCGAAAGAAATGAAACCTGCTTAACCTACATTGGTAGCCTGCACAGTTTTGATACAGGCCGAAGTAACGTGCCACTGCGCGTTCTAACTTCCGCGACACGATTAACCGAATCCGAACCCGGTAATAACCTAACTATTCTACCGCGTTTCCATTGCAACGATGGGTAATTATTTTCTTTTATTAAAACTAAGTCATCAACTTTAAGGGATTCTGAATGAGAAGTCCATTTACTTCTTTGTTGCAAGGTGTGTAAATATTCATTACGCCATCTAGACCAAAAATGTTGTGTTAATTTTTGAATCTGTTGAAAGCGTGATAACCGATTTATATTGACATCTTCAAAGGGATACTCAGGGAGTGCTACTAGTGGTTGACCGATAATGAAATGACCAGGAGTAAGGATTTCCAAATCCGCAGGATCCGTACTCAAAGGGCAAAGTGGTCGAGAGTTCATGACTGCTTCGACCTTAGCAAAGAATGTAGTCAACTCCTCAAAGGTGAGCCTACGATCACCGAGTACACGATACATGTGAGTTTTAGCAGACTTCACAGCCGCTTCAAAAAGTCCACCCATGTTTGGACTACTCGGAGGATTAAACAACCACGTTACTTTTTTCTTAACTAACTCACGCTCCAAATCAGATCGATGGTTTCTTAAGTACACGTAAAGATCCTTTAAATATTTATCCGTCCCGACATAATTTGTTCCGCAATCCGACCGCATTAAAGAAGGAAGACCTCTTCGCGAAACAAACCTAGTGAAGGCTGCGACAAAGGCTTCAACCGATAACTCCGATACAACTTCTAGGTGTACCGCCTTTGTGCTTAGGCACACAAAGATGCATAAATAGCATTTAGAAATTTTGGCATTTTTTAAAGAACTACTTTTTATTGAAAATGGTCCCGCGAAATCCGTACCGACCCCTTCAAATGCGCGAGTAATCCGAACACGATCTGGCGGTAGATCTGCCATAAACGGTTGGTTTGCCCGAGGGTTTGCTCTAAAACATTGAATACATTTAAAAGTAATACTTCGTGTTAGTTTACGTACCGACGTTATCCAATAATTCCGTGACAGAATAGCTGCCAAAGCATTAGCACCGACGTGACAATAAGTTTTATGATAATATTCAACAAGAAGTGTTGAAAATGTACATTTCCCGTGAAGAAGAATAGGATGCCGAGCCGAAAAAGGTAATTCCGAATGCCGAATCCGTCCGCCTACGCGGATCACACCGTCCCGATCCAAAAACAAGTTAAGCTTCCGTGCCGAATCACGAATAGGTTTACCTGAATTTAAAGCTGCAATATAATCACCGAAATGCAACTTTTGAACCGTCCGAATTAAATAAATTAACGCCTTACGACGTTCCGCAACCGAAATATGAATACCGAAAAAACGAGAAACCGAAACCGAATTGGAAGAAGCATAACCCGAAACCGAAGTCAATTTACCGAAAACCGAAGCCGAATTAGAAGAGCCGTAAACCGAGGCCGAATTAGAAGAACCGTAAACCGAAGCCGAATTAGAAGAACCGTAAACCGAAGCCGAATTAGAAGAACCGTAAACCGTATCTTTCCTGAGACAAATTTTCCGCCGACAATTATTAATAAATCGAATTACAAAACCGAAAACATTTATAAGTGTTTCAAATGAACTATACCGACCGAAGAATTCTGAAATGTTATTTGAAGTTTCAGAAACCGTAACATTAGAAATATACTTAGACCGAAGACCAGGTAAGGCATTTGGTGTCTCAGCCTGCTCATCAGGCCAAGACTCACGGGGCTGACAAAGCCAATTTGGTCCCCACCACAAAGGATGTTCCAATAGCTGAGCAGCCGAACAACCTCGAGATGCAACATCAGCACAATTAATGACACCCGGTACGTGTCTCCACCGAATAGATAAATTTGCATTATTTATTTGCGAAACTCGATTACCTTGAAATACCTCTAATTTATGTGGGGGTGTTTCCAGCCAAGCTAACACAATAGTGCTATCACACCAACCGACAATTTCCGACAAATTCACTGAAGCTTCACGCAACGACGAAGAAACATGTTGCAGAAGATTAACCAGAAGTACAGCTCCACTGAGCTCCAACTGAGGTATAGTCATCTTTGTTTTTAAGGGAGCAACTCGTGACTTCCCCATCACTAACCGAACCGAAGCTTTACCGTAAGTATTTTCTGTCCGTAAATATACCACCGCAGCATAACCAGAAGAAGAACCATCACAGAAACCATGAAGAGAAAACAACACATCACCGTGCGACTTCAAACACCGTGGAAGAGATATCTTCTGAATATTAGGTAAGTCCGCAATAAACTCATTCCATTTTTGTAACAGGTACTCTGGGGCAGGCGTGTCCCAATCTACGCTCTTGGCTCCATCACTCAACAACTCCTGCAGCAACAACTTAGCACGAAACACGATAGGTGAGATCCAGCCTAATGGATCAAAGAGTTTTGCCAACGAAGAAAGTATGCATCGCCGAGTAACTGTCGTCATTTCCGATGGTAAGTTCAAAACCCGATAAGTGAAGTTGTCTGTAGATGGGTTCCACTGAATGCCTAAAACCTTGATAAAACCAAAACTATCATCACCGTCAAAACAGCGAGGAGTCTCACAAAAATCCTCAGGAATATCACCGAGAAGTTCTTGTTTATTCGTTGACCATTTGCGCAGCTCATAGCCAGCCGTACTCATGAGCTGTATTAACTCGTCTCGAACTTCCCGAGCCTCAGTAACCGAATCAGCGCCACCGTTGATGTCGTCAACATACGAATTAGTGAGCAGCAACTTAGCTGCCCTGGGAAACCGCTTCAGTTCATCCGCAGCCAACTGATGTAAACAACGAATCGCAACGAAAGGACTTGACTTTAAACCGTAGGTATTTGTCGTGAGTTCATAAATTCGTATAGGTTCCGCCGGACTCTCACGCCACAAAATAAGTTGATACTTCCGGTCATCCGGATGAATCCATGTCATTCTAAACATCATCCTAACATCCGTCGTAAATACAATAAAAGGGACCCGGAAATGTATTATTATTTTAGTTATATCGTTTTGCAATTTCTCACCAGAATATAAACAATCGTTTAGGCTAACGCCTGACGAAGTCTTACAACTACCGTTAAAAACAATCCGTATTTTCCCAGTATCGTCCGACGTTTTGAACACGCCGTGATGTGGCAAGAAGTAATGTTCTTGTCCAGAATTAACATCAAAGTCCGAAAGCTGCATATGTCCTAAGTCTATATAGTCCTTTATAAATTCTATATACTTAGCCCTGAATTTAGGCTGAGTCTTCATTCTTCGTTCCAATGAAATAAATTGCCTAACCGCTTGTGTCTGAGAATCACCCAACTGCGCGTGATCTGGCACTAATGGTAACCGCACCATATATTTACCGTCCGAACAACGTTCCACCGAGTTTGCAAACATTTGTTCACATTGAACATCAACTGGGTCTTTTATTTTTAATTTTGGTGGCTCTTCCGACTTCCAAAATCGCTCAACCGCTTCTATTAAAGACACGCCCGAAAAATATTCCGTATCCGGACGATTAACAATAATATTCATAGGTCCGAAAATAGCAAAATCAAATATAGTATCTAAGGCGTAAGGTCCACCCGGCCGCAAGGTTACCTTCTTACCTTCCGTAATTTCACCGAGAATATCACAACCGAAAATAATATCTATTCGGCATAAATATCCGTATCCGATATCCGAAATTTCTAAATTATGCGACAAACTGTAACGTTTTGTAACATAATTGGTTGGCGTCTTTAATACAATCGCATTTACTGATAACAACATATTCTTATTCCGATCCGACGTAAATTGTAACCGAACAATATATTTACTACTTTCTATTTGTGACCCACCGATACCCCCTAATGGTGTTACATAATTATACTTTTTTAAACCGTGTAAACCGACTAAATCACTACGTACCACCGTTATCTGCGAACCAAAATCTAATAATGCCCTAGCCTCAACCGTATCACCGTTAGCCGATAAAACATTTACAACAACCGTAGGTAAAACAACATCTTTATGCAATGTTGGTAAATGAGTCGGAGACATTAAATTCATCTCCGACTTTGATTGTTATTGAGAAAGGATGTCCGAACGTGCGGCCGACGCACGATCATTCACTCCCGTGCCGCCATGTTCCGGACCGAACGAAACATTATGAGCCACACGCTCATTCGGGGTGCGTCTATTTTGACCGAGGTTTGACACTTGTGGTTTATTAAATTGTTGGTTCACCTCATTGTGATTAGGTTTAAATTGCATGCTCATTCTACATATCATATTATGATGGCCTATATTACCGCATCGCTCGCAAGGAATATTTTTATTACATTGGGCTGCCGTATGCCCACCGAAACATTTAAAACATAAACCACTATTACGTACCCATAACCTACGTTCATCAATATTGCCGTTTTTGAATTTATAACAGGAATCAATCTTATGACCCGGAGTTGAACAAAACGCGCACACTAAATTAGCGGGTGCACTATTGTTTACAATTGTCGAGTGAACGGTGTTATTACGATTGAAAGAATCAGACCGAGTTGATGCCGAGTTACTCGCCGACCGCCGAGTGTCCGAGTATGTCCGAGTGTCCGAAGAATTTGCAGTTTCAATCATACTACATTTTGCAGGAATTGCACAAGGTCATTGAACTTTGGTAAATCGCGTTTTAAACCGCCGTAATTTTGTTCAAACCGTGTTTTTAATTCAACAGGCAATTTAGTTAAGCTAATATGAACTAGTATAAAACTCCATTCATCTACCGGTAAACCAAGACCTTTCAATGCTCGTGTGCATTCAAGCAAAGGGTTCAGAATAAGAGACCGCAACATGGATGGCTTTTTCAAGGGCTGGATATTCAAAATACGCGATATATACGTATCCGCAAGTAACCGTTTATTGTCATACCTGGAATATAATAATTCTAAAGCCGTATCGAGCGACGTGTCGACCATAGGAAGGTGCTGTACTAATGACCTTGGTTCCTTTTGTAAATGTGAAAACAAGTAATGATATTTTTCAGTTTTTGAAATATCTTTTCTTGACAATACAAGGGAATTATATAAACTTATGAAACTACACCAATTAAATAAATCACCGTCGAAATTCGGTAAATCTATCCGAGGAAGGCGAGCCGAGGGGGCACTAGTAGTAGGTTTATGGATGCCCTGCGAGTTCGGAAACTCTGCCGATTTGGCTTCCAAGGTATCATACTGCAACGTGGCGTTAGCGTAACGTTTATCATACGTAGCTATAATTTGCTCATCGTCAGTAGCCCCGAGTATACCTTCATATGCCGCCGTTAAATTTTGGAAATGCGACTCTAATTTGCGCAACCTTGCCGATATTACGCTGCTAGTAGAATCAGAGGAATCTATCATATCAACCGAATATTGGAACCAATCGCATTCTAATTTAAATTTTACTTCAAAAGATTTCGCCATTTTGAATGATAAAGAAAAGAAGCAGGTAGGTTGGTGCAATAAGTACCTACAACAAGTTTCCGAACAGACGCGTAATTAATGAAATTAACACTTGTAAACGTGAGAAATACACTAAATACAAGTAAATAAACCGAAATATACCGAAAATACACTTCTATACCGCGAAGTTATGTATTTAAACCGACCGAAAGTCCGACCATCCGACTCGAATGATCAAATTTTATGTACCGTACACTTGCCGAAATCAAGGTACCTACCGAATGTTAGTGGACTGTATTAATTATAATTTATAACATAGGCCAGTAGGCCGGACCTATACACCAATACACGCACTCTTCAACCACAACCCAAACAAATCCACCTACCTTTGCCGAGGTCTTCGTGGATGAGCAGCGGGCACGTGGCTGGCGGTGATGAAGGTGAAGTCCTTGTATTGAGTGAGCCGGCTCCTTGAAGGGGGGTTGTTAGCACCAAAAGCACACCATGCACAAATGAATTACACCGGTTGAACAAAGTTTTAAACAGTTTTAGCCGAGTAGTTGCCGCCGCGCCGTTCCGATTTTTTTTCGCGGCCGCCATGAGAGTTTTGCGACCGAGCAGCGTCTCTGATTGGTCGACGCGGTTACTCGCGTCGTTTGACAGCGTGCCATTCTCGCTGTATCCGGCACCAGCGACGAAAGGCGGCAGATTCGAATTGGGTGAGGCGAATTGTGCGTGAACAGTACATCTATTATATATAATATACGTTACAGGCTTGTCATATTTAATGTATTCGAGTGTGGCCAAAAATAATTGTCACAGTCCATTTTCTCTGAACTCAAACTATTTGACGTAGGTATAGATTAATTTAGCACATATACTCGTAGATAAGGTCAACCTAAATATAAAATACAGAACATAAATAATTACGTGAAAAAGGTCTACGACAAACTGCGTTTGACACTTGAAGAGCACGGAAAACTAAGTATAACCTAGCCAATAAGAACGACTTCCACCTGGCCTTTTTTTAATATAAAAAACCGGCCAAGTGCGTGTCTGATTACGCAGAATGTAGGAATTGCAAAGTTAACTTCGGTTTACGACCGCAAATATAAGTAGGTATGTATTTCACTGAAAATAGCGAATATGTCAAAAACTTTGTTCAAACTAATTTTAATCGATAATATTTATTAGGTGCTGCAAGTTTTATTTTTTTCAGATTTTTTTATAACGCGGTTGGAAAGTTAGAGGGAGACACATTGCTAACGAGTTTCGGGCTTCGGCGCTCATAATTCACAAAATACTCACCTAATTAAGTCACATAGAAACCTTTGTTATTTTCAAAAATCTATCCAACGATTTTCCACTTCCGTTCTTTTATTGCCACTTTACGGTACTTAAAATAATTGTACTAGAAAAGTAGCAACGTTATGTGGTTAAAATAGCTAGAACATTATGCTGCTATTCAGCAAGATTTTCCTTCTTACCGAGATCAGCAATTTACTTGCGTATATGCAATTAACAAAACTAAAGTGATATTTGAGGAAACTATTTTAACGGTCAGCGTTAGATTGTTATGAACTTGTCCCGTAGTCGCTTCCTCTCAGTCTTCAGCTAGCTCTGAGGTAGCCTCCAGAAACAACAACAGAGAAGTGAAACAACAGTTGTTTCACTTCTCTTCACAAACACTCTTATTACTCATGAGTGTTTGTATATAAAACGGTTATAAAATATAAGTTACAATTTACCACGATTTTTTATCATACTTACATAGTTCGGTAATATTCAACACTTGATTAATGATTGTTATGACTAGGACAAACAGTAGTTCACGACCTGTGGCTTTGGATGACGGAAAAGCAACGAATGCAAGAACATGAACATGATGAATTTGTGCAATACTCTAAATTGAAATTCAATTTGAAAGCATGTAGTGGCCAATAATGAAAGATTGCCAGTATCAATGAATGCAAGAACATGACCATGATGAATTTGTTCGATGTTCTAAATTGAAATTCAATTTGGAAGCATGTAGTGGCCATAATGAAAGATTGCCAGTACTAAGTAATGAAATGATAATGAAGAATGGGCACCTCGTCACAAACTCTCGTTTATTTTACACTGAAAACTTCCGAACTAAAATAGATCCCTTTCATACTCCGTCCCTGTAACATACAAATGTAGCTTTTAAAGTAGTTTCTAAATAACGTAGTCCTGAGAGACCATGTGGATAAAAACTAAAAATAGAACTTTACACGAGCAAAATTGTTTTAAGTACACGCTAAACCAGCTACCTATTTAAAAAATAGTGTTCAGTCCCAGTGAGATTTGTAAATGAATGGAGAGAGAGCGGACCGGAGTAACATACGTAATTTTAAGTGACTATATTCAACGTAGCTACTGTCCCTCGACCACTTATTAGGAAGCCAGCTACCCAATTGAAAATTTGTAGAAAGTGCAGACATTATAAAGCAGGTGGTTTCTAACCACGACATAAAAAATAGAGCAAAAAACAAACTCTTCCCTTCTCTTTGTCCCAAGCCTTTGATGTTTCTACATTGATTGTTAACTAGCTTCCGCCCGCGGCGTCGCCCGCGTTTTTGGGATAAAAAGTAGCCTCTGCGTTATTCTGATATATAAGCTATATTACTGTAAAGTTTCATCAAAATCCGTTTAGTAGTTTTTGCGTGAAAGAGTAACAAACATTCATCCATACATCCTCACAAACTTTCACATTTATAATATTAGTAAGATATAGAAATTGTATTCCTACCTATTCTTTAGGATAAAATCCGTGATACTTTTTTGGTTTTTAACGGTAACTACCTAGTTTGTAAGATTTGCGTCCCAACCGGTCTTCTGTAGATTTCTCAGAAATCCTATAAATTATACTCTATTGCAAGGCTGCTCAACCAATTTCAAAGATGGCCATAAGCCATTATTTTGATTCCGTGTCAGCTACAAGGCCCCCCTCTAGTGAATAAAACTTCCATACAGTCAGGTAGATAGCTATTTTAATTAAACAAAACTTTAAATTACTCATATTATTACATCATCAACAACAACAACATGATGAGATTATTATTACTCATATTCAATGAGACCTTTGAAGAGTTTTTTGCGCTAACAATTTATCAATATTTGGCGACAAATCTGAGGTCGATATTAAAATCATGTCTGAGTGAGTGGAGTACGGTATTTGTTTTTCAAATTGAAAACGCTGTTGACGGGCAAATAGGCAAATTCAAATACGCTAGCGGGCCTAGTGGCCCGCAGGCTTGGGGTTGGGCAGGCTTGCTCTAATGTCTAGCTAACAATATCTAGCATTCTCGCTACCGATAACAACAGTATAGAATTACGCGCATAAATTAAGGGTAGTATTTAATCTTACAACTGTAAATCCACATTTTTCTATCAAAGTATTCGCAATTGCTAACAAAAATACTGAATTGCACACTAAATTTGCCCATCAAATAAATCAAATATACTACACTGTTTGATGTTTAAAGCTAAACTATTTTACTGAACTACTATCTGTTAACTTATAGTAAATCTAATTATCCTTTTAGTGCAACGAAACATTTAATCTGTTTTTTTGGAATACGTCACCTATTAAATTTGAAAGAACATGAGTTATTCTAAATAAAACAACAGTTAATCAGTCATGTTTATTAAATTATTGTTCTCAAAAAATCAAATAAGTGTTATCATCATAATCACTAATTAAGGCACAACGGTAAGACTACTCAGACTTTTTCAACAAATTAATTAAAATATTAAAAAATATATATTTTTATTGTACGATTAGGGCAGGTCTTGCTTTTGATGGACGTCCGCGTTTTCGTTTTATCCCAATAGGTATGTTTTTAGCTTCTGCAGGTGGTGTGACATTTATATTATCAGAAGCTATTGAGGAGAGACAAAATAAAAGACTTTATTTTTTGATTTACAAGAGGGAGGGAGGTGGTCGACGGAGCCCCGCTACGCGGGGCTCCTATTTCTGTCTGCAAGGTTAAAAGTAACCTAACACGAAGGGGTTGACGGGGGCTTCGTTCGCTCGCTTTGCTCGCTCACTGAAGCCCCCGTCAGCCCCTTCGAACCTAAATTGTCCGTGTCGGGGTGTCCAAATTCCCGAGCTCGCTTCGCTCGCTCTTGGACCTTAGTTATCATAAAATATAATAGCTAGCGTAAACTGAATGCTATCGGCGAAAGATTCGTTCGTTTACACTTAAACTCGAGCAAGTTATATTTATCTAATGAACGAAAACAATAACAAATGCACGCGACCATGCGCCGTGTACGACTGCGGAATAACATCACTCGCTCTCTCTCACACTCGTGCCGCCGTGCTTGTGAAGGAGCGAGCGCGAGCGTTGAGTGAGTGCAGTCAAAAGCGCGCCAAATAAGTTTTCAACAAAACAGTTGTACAAAGAAAAATATAGTTGGGTTAAAGGAATTTTAGTTCAACAAGTAGCAAATTAGTGTAGTCATTAGATAACCTATAACATGCATTCTTTGTTATGCAATTTAAGATAATGATTTTAGTAATTCGGTGGTAATATTGGATAATTTAGTGTGCAAATCAGTATTTCTGTTATATGGCGAGTAATTTTGTTTTAGAATGCTTATATCTGTGGTTTTAGCAAGTTTTTCGTAGTGATATTAGATAAATAAAGTCGCTAACTTTGATATATTTTAGACATTTTCTTATACGACACATTTAGATATACAATTATTTAATTTGATAAAGAGTCATTTATTTGATATGCTGGTACATTATTAGTGGATAATTGTTGTTTGCTTAAATTTTAAATAGAGGTACAATTAAAAATTCCCCATAAATTAATGACTAGTCTCCGTGATAATCTAAAGGTGCGTCTACGCTGGGTGAGCTGAGCACGAGCGCGCCTTGAGTGTTTGATTCGTGCTCGGCTGAGCTCCGCCAATGTGGGTTTTTTGACGAACACAAAAGGTATTTGCATTACGCTCGCAGTGGGCTTGTTCAGTCCACCCTTGACGATGCGCAGAGCGGCTCCACTCGCGCTCGGCTCGTCTAACGTAGATGCATCTAATGTTACACGATTGTAAGATTAATATTTTTTCTAGTGCTATATGGATATCCAAATGGTTTGACAAACTATTGCAATTGGTTCTTCCTTTGTTTGAATTTTCTATTCGGGGTTTTTGTACGTTCTTTGAGACGACCCAGAATTTTGAACATAATAATATCGATAACTTTCGGTTTGTGCATGGTGTGTTCGTGGCTTTATTTTACTAACTCTGGCAACACATTGATTGTTTACGTAGTGTTCGTCTATTTCAGTTTGGTTTCGAAAACAGTTTTTTGCCTCAAAATTAAGGTGTCAAAACTTCTCTCGCAGCGCAAAACCTGTACCTATTTAGGTAGATACAAAGTTTTTTTTGTGATTTTCAGATATAATTGTTAAAAAATATATTAATAATAAGTAGAAGTATTATTTTGTTTCGAAGAACTTATGATGAATGTTTAAAAGTTTTGCTTTTTTAGAAGCAAGTTTATTTTTTAAGAAATATCGTTTTATAATTAAAAGTTTTATTTTGTTTTGGTATTTATTATGTAGGTATATAATGTGTAGAAAAGTCATATATTAAAAGAGTTTTATTTAACAAAACCATTGATTTTTTTACTATTCTTTTGAATAAGATAATGTTTTGTATATTGTTTATTTTGCTCAAGCTAAAGTCTACAGCGATATCGTAAGTTTATAACACAATTTTTACCCTTTTTAAAATTTTACTAAAAAAACAGTTTTTGATACCTAAATAAACTTTTTTTCAAGTTCTACCAATCCGTAAATAAATCGTTATTTTACGTGAATTTTAATAATCTACGTCGCAAGTATCGCTAGACCTCTTAAAAAAAACCGACTATTTTGTTTGGTTTTAAATGGATTAAGCATCCGTTTTCCAATGCTGTCCATAATTGCTCCAAATAAGCGATATTTAGGACAGATTCATTTTTTTCGGTTCCTGTTGTAAGTAGCTATCTCAAACGTATAACACTTTTATTAAAGCCTTTTCCAAGACCCATTTAATTTTGTTACCATTGCATTATAAGCGATTTAAATTGGATTTGAACAAGGTACTTATTTGCTAAAGTGTGTTAAAATATGTCCCGAATAGCACCGTTTTACGGTAGGTGTATTTTTTTCTGTTAAGTTCTTAATAAAATATGTAAATACATAAAATATTTGTTCAGAAATCAGTTTGCGTTCAATCACAATCACTGTTCAACATTTAATAACGTATCAATTGATGAATGAAGCCCCTTATAAACAACCAGCAATTGGCACTGCAATATCGTTCCATAGCACAGAAACAAAAGGAATACGATTACAGACGCCAAGCTTGTTTTGTATGATGATAACTCGAACGGTCCGGACATCTACGTGGTAAGGGAATTATTGAACCGCACATTTGAGTCGAATAGTTCCAAATCGATAGAAATACCTAATAACCGATTTGGATACACTCGGTGCATTTGTTTAACACTACCCTAATGCTAAAAATTTCCTAATAGAAATAACAATACCAAAAAGCGTTATTTCGAATTCTATTCGATTTTAATCAAAATAATGGCCACAAGTCGCAGTCCATTGGCGCTGCAGCCGTGCCGCCTATTGTGTTATCTACCTAACGCCCAGTCTAATCTATGTTTATTCACAAATCCTACCACAAAGAGTCGCGTGGAAAAATATACAATGACAGTCACTGTGAGATACTTTCAAACAAAGAGTAGTTCACGAGAAGGTTGCATAAACAAATTGAAAACGGATGCTACGCACACAACACAAAAATATTTTATGTGTAAATTCAAAATTCATAGGTCAATAAAATGTCAACGGACCCCGAACTATGACGGTTTGTAACAAAATGAATATTAAAAAAGCCTAGTGATATTTAAAAAAAAATATACAATTTTGAATAAACTCAGTTTCGTGTGCTTGATGTAGGACTAATTTTGGTCACAATTCTAAACGAATTAATTCATCGCATAAATTCATGTACCTAGGTGATTTTTTCCGTAAATGAAATGCATGAAGCATTTCATTTCTAACATATCATAATACTGAACAGTGAGCATTCCATTAAAAATTGAATACCTTTTTGAAGTTGGTTGAAAACATAATTCCGCATTGTCTCAGAATTAAATAGTAAACGTAGATAAAGCTCGCTAGTTTATGGTTTATTTTACTTTTACTGTTAAAATTTTATTTTACGACGCTCGAGTTTACGGCGCGTGGTCACCGCGGAGATCAAAGCACAATAATCCGCAGTGTTAGTTTCATTTTATTGGCTTTACATGATGTAATTGATGGTAATTTTGAAATGTATGGGTGGAAAATTCGAAGTGATTGTGTCTAAATTACAATCTCACTGATCGATCTATCTGCAAAGTTAAGCTACCACCATTAATTGCCATACCTATCTATGACATCGTCACGAGTAGTCGGGAGCCTGAAAATCTGGCCTGAGTCTGAAATACCGCGGTACTACCCAATAGCTGGGTTGTGAAGGTCGAATGGTCATCGCTCTACGTAAAATATTCATATTCAGCCGAATCTGGTTAGTCTGGAAGCCGATTCCAACCTAGTTAGGATAAGGCTAGGCGAATGAATGATGATTTAGGAGTGGAAAAGAAAATAAAAGAAAGTTGAACTCTGTAGGGTAGCTATTGTGTCACGTCATTATTTTCTGAATGAGTAGGGAAGCGTATTATACTTCTCCAAGTACTTAAGTTATTTTTCCAAATCCCAGACCACTTTAATATTTATTTTTAAGCAAACATCACAGTCCACAGATATTATAGTACAATACTACATACAGATGCCTCATCCCATACAAAGAAACGTGACCACCGTAACTCGGGCTATCCTCGGGCAATACTTTTTTCGTGCTTAGAGGATTACTTTAAATTAGAACAAATATTTTTCATGGTCTGTTTTTTCATGTTTCTGAATTTTACACAAACTTCAATAACAAACCGATAAATTAACGCCATCTATTGAGATTTATTTGAACAAATGTTCCTTTCTTCCTGATGAGACCCCGTGCTATCACACAGTCTAACTTGAGCATTGAACCTAGACTGACAGTCGGAGTTGGTTAGCAAGAACAAAGCCACTTCGATAAATAGGTAGGTAATTTAAAAAAATGCTATATTGATGCACCTTATAAATAACCCTACCAATAACCGAATAAGTGCGTGCTAATACTTAGTTTGTCCACAATTCAGTTAGCTAGAAAATGTAGTTAGCTGGAAGTTAGTCTCGTCCGGAGACTAGTATAACCACTGTAGCGAATGCATTTGGGCCGCTCGCAACCAACAGCTAACCGCAATCCCGCCTTGTCGTATCTCTATCTAGTGGGGAACCGACTCAACCTGTCGGCCCAGTTTCGGTTTGGGTGCAATTCTCTAAAGTATTTTGGTTGGTGCTAACATTTTCCAATTGAAGAACCCTTACACGGTAGCTCAGTTGGTTAAGAGCAGTGCCACGGTACGGCAAAGGTCGCGGGTAGATATCCCGCCCGCGTCAGTTGATTTTTGAAAATCTTTTATAATATATTAAATATATTATCAGTTGTGTAGTTGTAAAACGATGAACTAAGTAAATGCTTCAAAAAACTGGCAATGAATTACTGTAGAATACATGAATTTTTATTTTATGAAGTTACTAACTGTGCCCGCGATTCCATCCGCATGGAAGTCAGAAAACAGCACAATATCGTTATATTATCCTTCATACAAACTTTACTACCACTTTTCACTCCTTTAAGGATAGAATTAAAAAAAAAAAACATTCTTCTTATAACACTTTTAGGGTACCTACCTACTCAAGAAATATCTCCCCCAAATTTCAAATCTCCAGGTCCACCGGTATAGCCTGTCCATTGTCTATTAGTCAATCACGGTATTGTTTTATAGGTATAGAAGATTAATTAATGTTAGCAAAAGCCAAACAAGGAACATTATTGTTGTTAATATCATCCACGAGTTTGTGTCATCATAATATTATTAAAGTCCCATTATAAATAAATTGATCACCTGTTATTTATATCAATTAATTTAACACGTTCGTTCGCACATAGGTAATATTGCATTCTTCTTTCATAATTATATCGCAGCAGCAGTCTTCTATTTAACACGGCAAAATTTATGGGATATATTCTTTAAATATATGTACTTATTAATTAATTTCCCCTGTTATGTTTTTTTTACCCTTATTTTGTTACCTTCTGCCTCTCCGTTAAGAAGGATGGTAGGTGCAGATATTGCAGCATTGTCTTGACCAATCAAAGAACCCTTACTTTTTGTATTAACAAAAAGTAAGGGTTCTTTGATTGGTCAAGACAATGCTGCAATATCTGCACCTACCTACGTCTAACAAATATTTAATCAAAGCCTAGATATTTGTGGACACGATTCACCTTTTTATTGGCATCGCACTTTTTACGGAATCAGAGCAAGTGATTATTTATTTACACTGGTACGTTGTCGGAATGCGTATCTTTGTGTAATGCAAATCTTTTTTGGGGCAGAACGTTAGGGATACATGATACATGGAAAACACAGGAATACAACAGTGATTTTCTTAAACATATGTTTTTAAACTTAACGCTATGTTTATTTAAAAATATAGAAAATATAGTCAAATAACTGAGCACAAAGGTACTGCTTATTTCATGACTAATCAAATAATATGAATAATACTCGTAATTTACTTTGTATTACAGCCAGTCGGTAATTCGAACAGCAAAACCGTCACAACTTTTACATTTGTAATAAAAGTCTTATCTTAGGATTCTTTATTCATATTTAAAACATTTTTTTTTAACTTAACAGGTACCGAAAATTGTGGACGTCATCGCCAAGAAAAAACCATTTCAAAAACTGAATTGAACTGAATACCTATGCACCGAGAATGTCAAGTTGGAACGAGTGCAGTGATTGTGTCAGTGATAGTGTTTAGCGGTGGACACATGATGTGAACAGACAGTTGACACAATGTGGGCGGCCCAGCTCAGCTGTATTTTCATATTGTTCGGTGAGTAACCCACTTTATAATAAAATTGTTAGTTTAGTTTTTAAATCAATTGTTAGGGTATTTACATATCGGCGAACACGTCTAGAACACGCATCCTAATGCGTGTGGCGTGTGGAAACCACCAAAGATGTGCTATGCAGCTATGCTACGAAAATGTAAAAGCTAAGCTACGAAACTGTGTGACCGTTTCTACTGATGCTAAGCTATGTAGTTGTGCGAGGAAGATGCACAGCTCGAGCTATGCGACGTATTGACGAGCTGCACCACTCGCGACTAGCCACCACTATGCTATGGATTAGCATACATCCATAACTAGCATCCATAGCACGCATCTTTTCATATACAGGATAAGTTTTAATCCACTACGCATATTTTAGGAGGTAAAAGTACTACTACTCATAAATATGATCAACTTTTATTATGGGACCGACACTGAAATATGAAAAAAAAATCTGCTGTTCCCTACAAAAATGCACTACAACAGGATCAAAATTTTTGATAGATTTTTTAAACAGCAGATTTTTTTTTTCATATTTCAGTGTGGCTCCCATAACCCTCCATCTGTCGCATTTAAAAACCCAGGTCGAAATCAATTGTGTTTGTCAAGTGCGACACACGAACGAATATTAAAATTTGATCATATTCATGAGTACTTTCACCTCCTAAAATATGCGTAGTGGATTAAAACTTATCTTGTATAAAACGTAGCTTAGTTGAATCAGATTCCACCCAGTGCTATGCTATGTGGACCAATGAATATGATTGGTGAATATCAAACGCAACTATAGCAACGTAGCATAGCACATCTCTGGTGGAAAAGCAGCCTTACCCTTGCGTTGCATGATGCGTCACAGGAGCACGGTAATCGCATTGGCGTTAATACGTATAAAAATGTGGGCTAGCGCGTTCCGCACACATAAATCTGCCTTATTTTCATGCGAAACAACTACTGTTATGATTTCCGCAACTTTGAAGAAACTAAGTTTTCACGTTACGATGTTATCATCGGTTACAATCCCTCCTCCTAATTAAATCCTTTGAAAAATAAGCTACGGGCGATTCTTTGTTTCCTTTAATTGCCGTTGCCTTAATTTAAATTTTCTTTTTTCTTTTGATGACATTGCTTAGTTATATTTTCTATGAAACATCAACCTGTCCCGTGACCTTTATACCTGCAGTCTATTGCGTAACACAGTCGCTATCACCATGTTCAACAACATTCATTGCGTCGTTGGGCTAGTTATCGGGAACACTTATTTAAAAACATACAGCGCTATTGAGGTCACAATGAATGTCAAAATTAAAATCATGGTGTGTTACGCAATTAGGGTAATGGGTAGACCTAGGGTGTAAAACGTTAGTATCGAAAACAAAGAAAACGAAACACATAAAACACTGGCTGAGCAATTTGATCGATGACTACAATAGGTTTCACGCAGACTATGAGACAGCCCATTCCCCTGAGTCACCTCTGCCCAAGTGAATTAGGCAGTTTATCTGTTTTCAGGCTGTAAACAAGTCAAATAAAACTGTAAAAAGCTTAAACAATATTTGTTCGAGTTTATTTTCAGATATTACGCAGCAGCGAATGTAATCTGATACGGTTAATACAACAATGGCCGTATATAATTCAGTTATAAAAACACATTGTTTGCCTCCAGATGAACAATAAAGAGAACAGTCATGACCTAATCGCAATTTTGTTTCAAATTCAAACAAACGAAACCCTTTTATCTCAGTTACAACAGAAATTTCTTTTTCAATAGGCCGACTACATAATGAAATATTTGCGGAATGTCCCGGTTAATGTTCAAAAAGTGGAGGAATAAAAAATAATGAGACGTGACGGGAAACAAAGCACGTTTTTATCGTTGGAAGGGATCGCACTAATGGAAGCTGGACGCGAACGGGTTCGGATCAAATCGTTATGTTTTTGCCAAATTTGGTACAACATACATGTGTTTCTTCAAACATCTGAAGAAACACATTGATGAGGCGTAACGATAAGACGCAATTCTAAAACTGGGAAAACGTAACTTTCTATGCTTACGATGTCCTGAAGATAACGAGATTGTAGTATAAAATCAACATGATTACTCACAAAGTCACAAAGCTGTCTTTTGTCATCACGGGAACAGTTTTTTTATTAATATTAATGTATGCAGTAGCACCTGACTTATCGGACAATATTCTCTAATAATAAATGTCGTTCCCGATAGGTTTTTTTAAGAATACAAAAAATTCAAAACATAAACAATGTATTACGAAAATGAATAAACTAAATAGTAATACTATCTACCTACTACCAGAAGAGCTATAAATATCTTTACAGAAACTTCCAAATTGTTAGTGATTACGTAACCTAAATCATTTTATGTATAAACGCAACCTGACCGGCATTATTATTCTATTAAAATATGATATAGGATATCATTTAATAGAATAATAAAGTTCAGCTTCTGTTTATATAAAAATTGCTAGCAATATGTATTACAGTTTCAAATTATCCTGTATCTTATTACTGTAACAATTTTTTCTCTATTTTTATAGCCAAAAATAGAAGAGCTTTTTATGTGAATATTTTGTAAAAAATATCAAAGGAATTTAAACAGAAGAACCGATAAATATAATGGGAGAGTCATGACGCATAAAAAGCTTGGCCCGCATAATTTATTGACTAAAGTATCGCATAAAATTTATATTAAACTTGATAGATAACATGACTTACGTAATATAAGGTGTTATTCACTTACGACAAACTTGGGTGTCAACAGCTTTTACACCAATAGCTGCTTTCGCATTAAAACACTTTTTTAGAAGACGTACGTAGACATTTTATTTCAATCAGACACATAAATTGTTTGCGGAGCCGCGGAGTAGCAAAATATCGATCTTGCCGAACCTTAGCTTGAAATGTTTTTATTCAATTAGGCAATGACGCGCAGTTTTCATGTGCCTAAAGCTGTAGGCACAGATTTGTGAATAAGATTTTACAGACTGGCAAAAAATAAAAAGAAAAAATATTTGGTTTATATTATAACGTAACATCACGCCTGTTTTCCCATAAGGGTTAGGCAGAGGTGTATTGTAGTACACTCTTATTTCGCCAGTATCTAATAATTAAATCGGACTGTTGTCTTGTCGGTGAACTTGGCCTAAATGTCACAGACTCGTACAAATTCAAAACAAAACTAACGATTTCGTTCTTCATGTTCATAAATCCCAGATAATATCTACAATGCTGCTTGCTGCAAGCCTAAATGCTATCTGGGAATATTTTTCACCTACATTCTAGAGAAATTTGCTGTATGTGATTCTTCTTTCAATATCTTTTCCAATTTTCCGATTTTCTTTAGTGATCACAATAGGTACTTTGTTCTCTCGATGCAGTCATTCCAAAGCAAAAAGCTTTTACCCAAACATTCCCAAACTTCTTTGATTTAGAATGTATATACATTGGACTTATATCAAAACATAGAACCTAAAATAACATTTTATTCTAAAATACATCTATAAATTTTGGTGTCAAGTTGAATTTTCTGTTTTTTGTTAAATTAAAATAATACATAATAATATGTTTGTAGAAATCATTTGAACTTTTATCAATTTGCTAAAGCGCCCAATAAGAATACTGAAACTATTTACTTTTAGTAGGTATTTCATTTCTGTGGAGTGTTTTCTATGAATAAGCAATTTGGAAACTACGTTGGCTTAGTTGTCTACAGCACGAGTCACCAATTTGGTTAAAAAGTCTCAATTTACGTGCCTGTAGCTGTGAAGTATTTTGTTGCGTTTATACCTTTACCTATTTCTTTGCAGACAAAGTCGTAAGCCAGTTCGGCAAATACAAACACGTCTCTAACTTGGGCAAAGAAATCAATATTCCTTTTTCGTTACTTAATATCATTTCGCGGAGCTGAAAGTAGGCACCATCTTATATTTTCAAACTCTTTCCTGCCAAAGACAAACTATTAATAATTTTATAAACTTGTAAACTCCTTGAACTGTAGCTAAGACCAAGACCAAAAGTGGAACACGGATTGAACTTTGCTGTCGAATGTACCCAAGTGGGCTAACTTTGCGACAAACTTCCAGTTAGTTTATCAGATGTTTAGGACCCTCTGTCCTAATTAAAAGCTTACCAACTCAAGTAGCTTTTACCAATTAAAAATTTACAGGAACTAAATTAAGTCTTACCACTTAATGTATTTGTGTTTCCATTTTTACGCTCATTGGAAATAAAATTGCATATTTAAATACTACGAGCAGCAGTCTAAATTTATAAAATGATTCATAATTTTATGGCAAATGTTATTTGAATTCACAAAATTATACAGTTTAGCTTATGAAAATTCGGCTGTAGAATAATTCATACTAACGTATAAGATAAGTTCAGTGGGGTGGCTTAAACGGTTAAGAAATATTTTGTAACTTAAATTGTTTAAGAAACATTTATTCACATATACTTAACTTACCTACTTGTCAATTTACAAATTCGCGTAACTGCTTGAAAACTTACAAATCTATACTTTCTTTATACAAATATTATATAAAGCTGAAGAGTTTTTGGAATGTCTTAATATTTAAATAACTGAAGAGTTTGTTTGAACGCGCTAATCTCTGGAACTACCAGTCGGATTCGAAAAAATCTTTTTGTATATGATAGCCAGATTCATGAGAAATATTATAGCGTATTTAACATCACGCTACAACCTTTGGAAGCCGAGCAACGGGGGTAAAACCCGCGGGGTACAGCTAGTGATGAATAAACATTAAACAATAGATATGGTAGGAAAGACTTATCCAAGCACTATTAATACTGTTGTGTTCTATAGATAGGTGTCTGTGGTGCGTAAATTATAGCCATACAACGTACAAGTTAATTGCGTCATTCGAGGGAAATAGGTAACCTATTTCCTTCATCAGTTCATTTATACTGGCGCGGAATCATAAACATGTACGGTACAGACTCTGATTTTTTGCCTTATTTACGATACGAGACTTAAAAATGGTATCATAAATTCACTTCAACGCTATATTTGATCACATATAAACTGGATTAACAGCTGGTTATTTGACTCTCAATAGGGTATTTTTATATAGCAATATGTATAAATTTATTCAAAATAATATTGCTTGAGATAGCGGCATAGTGTTGGAATATTGTACACGTTGCAGATCCTAAAGTTATAGCACTGCGTTGACGTTTTCGTTCCCGAGTCTCGACCGAATTTACCATAACATGCATTTTATACACATGATTTAACTTCTACCATATAATACCTTGCATGCCGTTTCGTTTTTAAGGATTTCAGCATTTGAAAAACTTTTTTAAACGTCACGGCAGTTGAACAGTTATAATTTATGTAACGAGGTGAAATACGTTTCTTTATATCTTTTACCTATGCGAAGTTTGATTGAATTTTAACGAGAGAATTGATATTGATGATTGAGATTGATGATTGATGATGAAGATATAAAATTGAGATCAGCAACGCACATGTAATAGTGCTCAAAAAGGGCAAGGCAAACAAGTTGTCGCACTATTGCACAAACAGACATCCCACTAATATCAAAATAAAATTTGAAAGTGTGAAGATACTAAATCACGTTCAAACGAGTGAACGTAGGTATTTGGATGAAATTTTAGGTAGACCACGTAGTGAATTAATACAGATACTTTTAATCATAATACTTATATAGTTCCCCTAAAATGCAAGTACACGTATATACCTAATAAAGTTAGTTATGACACATTTTATAAATGACATGTTTATTGCAGGTGTAACGGCCGGCGGCGGAGGCTGGGAGCCTCTGGGGACTCCGTACTTCGACAACAGCACGAAGCGCGAAGCCACCGCCGCCGTGGGCCAACCCGCCTATCTACACTGCAGAGTACGGAACCTGGCTGATAGAGCGGTAAGAAACATCTTAAAGGTTTTTCTTTTTAAAACAACAATATTTATTTTTCTACTAATATTATGTGGTGACGTAATCAGCCCTGTCGTTTTAAAGCTTACTACTTGTAACCTACCTATAACAAGGTACGGTATTGGATTTTATTATCGTCAATAAGTCATTATAAACAGCCTTCCGTACTTCACCAGTTATAGGCCTACCTTGAATCTTGATATTTTTCTCGATTCTGTGATATTTATTATTTTTTCTACCTACATGTGAACCTCTTCCAAGTTTCGCCATAATAGGTAATCTTGGGCTTAACGAAAATAAGCCAACATCTTTAAACACTATACTTTAAGTCACCTTTAAAACAAAAGTTTCAACTTGATCGACTAACAAGAAATAGTCCATTTCCTGGCAAGATTCTACCATAACCATACCGTAAATGACCGCACGGTTGTCGCATAACCGCACTTAAATGACCGCACGGTTGTCGCAGTGGCTGTGAGATTGGCTGCTGCGCGACGTGTCGCGGGTTCGATTCCCGTATTGCACATAGGTCTGGCTGTTTGTGTATGTGAAATTTGTGTTTGTAAACGCACCCACGAACCAGGAGAAATCCTAGTGGGGCAACGTTTAAAAAAAATAACGTACCTACTCACAAGTGAAGCTAAATAAAAGCTCGTAAAAACAGTGAACAGTAATCCTAAAGCCTTTCGTACAAATAAGATACTACTACATTAATATGTAGAACGTTTATATAGTATACTTATACAAAGTATAAATAGCACATAAATATCTTTAATATATTTTATCTAGAAAAGGTCTTTGACTATCTAAAAATATGTAGACATAAAATAACACACAAAATGTTCAACTTATACAAAACACACATACCAAAAGAATCACTTAGTCTGAAAACGAAACATTTACGAAATCACCTCTGTGTTAAAGTTCGGCTCCGAAGTCATTGAGACCGGGATATCTTAAAGGACAGAACCCTACAATGTACAAGATATTCCGATTGAAAAAGTTATCAGCACCGCGTTATACTCGTATGTTTAAGTGAATTAGAAAATGTTTTGTACGACTATCGAGTTTTGGTGACTCTGGTAGCTTGATTTCATTACACAAAGTGCTTTGTAAATACAAATCCATAAAGGCGTTGAAACTGATGCGTACTAACGATAAGTAAATGTGACACTTTTATGGTTCTTTATGGAGTGCTGCAGCTATGGTATCACTGCTGAAATCAGATAAGACAAGTAGCATTGTAGAATGTAGGGTAAAATAAAATTGCACTGAATTACGCGCTGGAATTTATTTACTAGACTTTGTTGGGATCATCAACATTCCTTTTCCCAAATATTTTGGGTTCACTTCTGGTCTTACAAGATGGGATATAATATAATGCCGCCTGACCCTCGCTACCCAATTAGTGAAGGATGCTTTCTGATATTGTGACTGTTCCTAAAATACCCCAGGCTGATAAAATTTTCGTTTTTCCTAAATTGATATAAATTGACATTAATTAACATTTAAAGTCGGCTTCCAATGCGGAAGGAACGGTGCTCCTCCAGTCCCGCACCGTTCTGTAGAATGCTTCCTTGATGGTCACTCTCCCACCGATTTAAAAGTGTTTAAAGTGTCCTACCCAGGACCAGTCTTATAACCATAAGACTTGAGGATAAGGAGAGGTGTGAGGAATATGGGAAGGAAGAGATCAAGAAAGGGCCTAAACTACCTAATCGAAACGCGACGCTTGAGTTTAATAAGTTAATTAATATATAATGACATGCAAAACCCCGCCCATTGACAAAAGACAAAAGAAAAGCCTAAGCTACCTATTCGATACGTAACGCTTGCGTTTAAGAATGATTTACTTGAAATTATGTTAATAGACAATGATCAATGTACTACAAACCCACTTTGAGTGACGTGAGGCCGTTTCACAACGGCTGTCGTGTCATACATGTACCACTAGACCTAACGCATAGGACCACTAAGGACACTACTACGATCCTAGCTATACATGTTCCTAAACTCAGATAAATGTCTTACACAATCCTAAGGCAGAGTGCTGCTAAGTCCAACTGCCATTGAGCGAGACAAGTTTCCAGTGTTACTGGACGCGGACAGAGTAAATAAAACCCCTCAAGACAACTTACAGCCCTTTACTAGACTAACACAAACTAGCGCAAGCGCACCGTATGGTCTGTCGGTTGTAGAATTCCTTACGAACGCTCCTGGTATACATCGAAGTGGTATTTTTAATTCGTCACTTCACACTTCCTTAATCTTCCCCGTTTAGAGGCAATACAACTGTAATCGGCGACAACAGTGTGACCGTCCTTTTGTCTAACAACTGAAGCCGTGTTTTCGAGCAGTACGCCACATTACATGTCTCGCTAAATATTATTTTTTGCTCAGGATAGCCTACAAACAGCCGGTTTCATTTAACGAGACACGTTTTCTAGCGTTCTTTAGAACGACTATAAATCCAGTTAAGGGAACTTAGTGACGGCTACCCCTCTCCCTAGAAGAGTACATACAACAGGTTTGACGTAAGGCATCCTAAGGGTTTAGTCAGTCAATAGGACGTCTTTACCACCAGCGCTTGATTGAGCACCTAGTTTTATTAAACAATTACATGTTGGCTTTGTAGCCCAGGTTGATCCGGATGAGTTCCAAGCATATTATAATACGGTTCAGCCTTCCTTAGTGTCGTGAATATATTTGTAATGTATCTAAAGTTAAGGCATGCTAGAGTTTACATGTAGTTGTGTACAATGTTTGTGTGTAAGGTACAACATTAGAAGGGCCTTCCCCGTCTCCCTAAAACCAAACGCTGATTTAAAGTACTCCAAGTCAGAGAGCTTTATATTATTCGATTATTCATTACGCCTTTTAACAGTATCGTCCAAGATTGTGGCATGCATTACGCATTATAATATAATTGTCGCATAGAACATTATTATGCTCATGCATTACGCCTATTATTGACGCTTGCTCGTCGAGCTAGAATTGAAGTAATTATAAACACACAAATGTTATCCAATTATATTCATTATACAGCCTGGGATAAATAGTTACAGTCAAACACTCACCCGTACATTCACCATCACTTACACGGAGATTCACACATCTTGCACTCGTTGTCTAAACTAGCATTACACCAGATCTATGCCTAATTACTAAACTAAGACCACGCTTTTACAACATCTCCTATCGGGATCATAAATGCACTTCAGTCGTGTACTATAACTAAACGAGTCTTTACTATTTTATTCTGGCGACTGTAACCTATTGATATTTAACCAAGCGTCCTAACTAAGGTATCCTAATCCTAGACTGTGGCGACCGTTCCCTATCGTGGTCTAAAACCAACTGTCCCGAACTCTCCTCAACCTCTCACCACGTTCAAAACACATTTCCCATAATTTCTTGCATCAGCCGCTAATTTTTTGTACACTCTCTTAATTGTAGGGTTAAGTCCGGGTCCCAGCCTCTGGAATGCGTTGCAATATGTTTTGCAGATGTCGTTCATGTATTGTGAAATGCACTTGGAAAGATCCCATAGTTTTTAGAATTCATAAAATGGTGCTTTCTATTGACAGCTGCAATAAAGTAAAGGTTTTATGGGCTCCTAAGTTGCCGGAAACCGTGAGACGCCTTTATAGGTTTAAATAGATAGGATAGGATAAATTTAAATAGGGTGCCAACCTGACAGTCACATTCCCCCCTCTGAAAATCAGACGCGTGACGCAGTTCAGCGGATGAGATTTCACAATAGGTTCTTACTTTGAAAGAGCTGGCTCAATAACTGCATATACCGGGAGGATACTACCTCATATACATGTAAATAACTATATTTAGAAAACATCAAATATTAGAAAACAGTTACAACCACAGGCCAAATTGTATTGCTAACTGAAATATAAGCATTTTCATTCCTTTGGAATTAAATTCCGCTTTATGTCATCAAAAGTAATAGAAAAATAATAGTTTTACTCTGTTAGAGCATATAATGTATTCTCAGTATAGAAGAAGTATACTTGGAATTAAGTTGAGGAGTCCACTTCACATACCAGGTTTTGTCAAAACCTTCGGTTAAAAGCATCAATAATGAGCCTTAGGTCAGTCGTTACTCGCAAAATATCTCATATCTGTACCTGAAGTAGGTACGCAGGGACGGTATATCACCGTACACTTCCTTGATTCGTGACGCGTTGCGTCTGCATCATGCTCTCCTTGAGACATGGTCCCTAGCAGTTCTTTTGAACTGATAAACCCTTGGCGTGACGTTTAGCGGCTTTCCTGTAGCGTTTGTGCGACCGTCCATGTCTAGCAACTTGCTTTTCCAGCGGCATTACGTCTGCATCATGCTCCTGTCGAGACATGGTCCCTAGCAGTCCACAGGACTGGTGTAAGGTATATTGGTATATATGGTTCACCCCGTTTCCTGGTAGTGTAGGTAACGCACGCACCCACGCACAACAAGTACATCTGCGAGACACCTGCTTGTGTCAGTCAATCCATGGTTTTAAGAAATACATTGTTGAGAGATAAACGTATAAATAAATGTAAATCGTCAATTAAAATATCAGCTTTGGTGTGACACATTTTCGTAACAATTTATATTTTCAGGAGATATATTGATAAGAGATGAACGCTTAAACGTGCATAATCATTAAAATATCCGCTTTAGCGGGACACATCCCTGTGCCAATCAATTTAAGGAACAATATCGCACCAGACATGTTCTTCCGTATTCATAAAGTCCGAGATAAAAGTATTTGCAGATAAGAATAATGATCAATACATAAAATTGATTCAACCTTCGTTATCAACCACTTATTGTTTGAATTAGACGATATCGAGCTGATGGTACTCATATATTATTATTCTCCTTACTGTTATCTGCGTTTCAACCTAACTCATTTGTTTCTAACTGGAACCGACTTCCAACAGACTAAATATTTACAATAACTTCAACTTTCGATTACTGTATTTCGGCGTTAAATGCTTTATACATTTCCTTTCATTATTGTTTTCGTGATGATACTGCTCTTTGATCAAGTACAGAAATCCTGTGCATGCTTATAAAGTTTATGTACATACCAGGGTCTCCTTCATAAAATGTTTGTGATATCGAGTCACGTTACCCCTTAACTCTGCCTATCGCCGCTACGTCTGGACAGAAGCCTCTCCTAACTGCATCTCGACACCACGGTCACACGTTAGCTGCCGTAGTCATGTACAGGAGTTGGCTGAAATAGTTCGCACATAAACTAATTAGATTTTATTCCAATTGCTGCCCCCCTCTGATTCTAAGAGGGTGGGCCAGTTCAAGAATCTAACAAGACTATAAAATTTCAATTAGAATTTCTAGACATCTAGAGTTGTCTGAACCAATCACCTATTGGTTTATTATGGCACAGATTTAGAGCACAGACAAAGCCCCCTTCTCATTATAAATACTCAATTACTTAGAGAAATGCAACAAATATAGTGCCGTGGCCAAACTTAAAATCGATAATCGTTACGCACATCACATAACTATGATACAATACATATTACTATATCATTGATAATTATATAAATAATCTATGCAAGAACTTTGCAAAGCTCTGCTACCATTTGATGATTGATGATTAAATGATTACTCGTAAGTTCGTAACCTATAATAAGATAACAAAAATCACACCACGTTTCTTAAGTAAATTAAAACTTAGCTTCGCAACAGGAGCCGCGCTATAGCTGCCACGTAGTCGCTGCTGTCGTAGTTGAAGTCAGCCGATTTTGATGAAACTTCATCCCAAGCGCAACGCAGACACGAACAGTTGAGTCGCTGCAGTCGCAGATACGTGAAGACCATTTTAGTATCCTGGAATTTGAAACAAGGACACACAAGTATTCTATTCATATAAACGCCATTGTCTAACGAGTTAGCGAGAATTGTGTTACCTAACATCCCAATAGATAATAAACTAATTGGTATATCATCTAACACAGTTTTCTACTCTATAATTCGCTTCATAAGTGTGAAAGTTAACATAAATGTCAGACGTATTTAAATACGAGCTTCTCTGTCAAATCTCAAATAAGCAAACGCACATCTTTCACACATTTTTTTCTGAAACACAAAATAATCATCTGCATGCTACACAAGTACTTTTTAAGTGGGAGTCGAACCCATCCGTAGTGCAAAAAATTCTGTCGTCGTTTACATAGGAATCGAACCCATAATTCGTACACAAAAAAACCAAGCCGTCGTTTACGCGGGAATCGAACCCACAATCTGCAACACAGAAATCTAAGCACCAATCAATCTTCAGTACTTTATTATTATTTATTAGTTATTATGGCCGTAGGTAATAACTATCGTCGTCTCTAACAGCTTTTAACATGAAACTAAAATAAATATTACGTTGTGTTTTAGTGTAGTCTTAACCCTTTCGCACATAGTTCTTTCTCGTTGTACTGAAGCAATTCAGTACATTTAATGACGAGAATCCTGGTCACGGCACCACATGTGACTGTTCCTAAAATACCCCAGGCTGATAAAATTTTCGTTTTTCCTAAATTGATATAAATTGACATTAATTAACATTTAAAGTCGGCTTCCAATGCGGAAGGAACGGTGCTCCTCCAGTCCCGCACCGTTCTGTAGAATGCTTCCTTGATGGTCACTCTCCCACCGATTTAAAAGTGTTTAAAGTGTCCTACCCAGGACCAGTCTTATAACCATAAGACTTGAGGATAAGGAGAGGTGTGAGGAATATGGGAAGGAAGAGATCAAGAAAGGGCCTAAACTACCTAATCGAAACGCGACGCTTGAGTTTAATAAGTTAATTAATATATAATGACATGCAAAACCCCGCCCATTGACAAAAGACAAAAGAAAAGCCTAAGCTACCTATTCGATACGTAACGCTTGCGTTTAAGAATGATTTACTTGAAATTACGTTAATAGACAATGATCAATGTACTACAAACCCACTTTGAGTGACGTGAGGCCGTTTCACAACGGCTGTCGTGTCATACATGTACCACTAGACCTAACGCATAGGACCACTAAGGACACTACTACGATCCTAGCTATACATGTTCCTAAACTCAGATAAATGTCTTACACAATCCTAAGGCAGAGTGCTGCTAAGTCCAACTGCCATTGAGCGAGACAAGTTTCCAGTGTTACTGGACGCGGACAGAGTAAATAAAACCCCTCAAGACAACTTACAGCCCTTTACTAGACTAACACAAACTAGCGCAAGCGCACCATATGGTCTGTCGGTTGTAGAATTCCTTACGAACGCTCCTGGTATACATCGAAGTGGTATTTTTAATTCGTCACTTCACACTTCCTTAATCTTCCCCGTTTAGAGGCAATACAACTGTAATCGGCGACAACAGTGTGACCGTCCTTTTGTCTAACAACTGAAGCCGTGTTTTCGAGCAGTACGCCACATTACATGTCTCGCTAAATATTATTTTTTGCTCAGGATAGCCTACAAACAGCCGGTTTCATTTAACGAGACACGTTTTCTAGCGTTCTTTAGAACGACTATAAATCCAGTTAAGGGAACTTAGTGACGGCTACCCCTCTCCCTAGAAGAGTACATACAACAGGTTTGACGTAAGGCATCCTAAGGGTTTAGTCAGTCAATAGGACGTCTTTACCACCAGCGCTTGATTGAGCACCTAGTTTTATTAAACAATTACATGTTGGCTTTGTAGCCCAGGTTGATCCGGATGAGTTCCAAGCATATTATAATACGGTTCAGCCTTCCTTAGTGTCGTGAATATATTTGTAATGTATCTAAAGTTAAGGCATGCTAGAGTTTACATGTAGTTGTGTACAATGTTTGTGTGTAAGGTACAACATTAGAAGGGCCTTCCCCGTCTCCCTAAAACCAAACGCTGATTTAAAGTACTCCAAGTCAGAGAGCTTTATATTATTCGATTATTCATTACGCCTTTTAACAGTATCGTCCAAGATTGTGGCATGCATTACGCATTATAATATAATTGTCGCATAGAACATTATTATGCTCATGCATTACGCCTATTATTGACGCTTGCTCGTCGAGCTAGAATTGAAGTAATTATAAACACACAAATGTTATCCAATTATATTCATTATACAGCCTGGGATAAATAGTTACAGTCAAACACTCACCCGTACATTCACCATCACTTACACGGAGATTCACACATCTTGCACTCGTTGTCTAAACTAGCATTACACCAGATCTATGCCTAATTACTAAACTAAGACCACGCTTTTACAACATCTCCTATCGGGATCATAAATGCACTTCAGTCGTGTACTATAACTAAACGAGTCTTTACTATTTTATTCTGGCGACTGTAACCTATTGATATTTAACCAAGCGTCCTAACTAAGGTATCCTAATCCTAGACTGTGGCGACCGTTCCCTATCGTGGTCTAAAACCAACTGTCCCGAACTCTCCTCAACCTCTCACCACGTTCAAAACACATTTCCCATAATTTCTTGCATCAGCCGCTAATTTTTTGTACACTCTCTTAATTGTAGGGTTAAGTCCGGGTCCCAGCCTCTGGAATGCGTTGCAATATGTTTTGCAGATGTCGTTCATGTATTGTGAAATGCACTTGGAAAGATCCCATAGTTTTTAGAATTCATAAAATGGTGCTTTCTATTGACAGCTGCAATAAAGTAAAGGTTTTATGGGCTCCTAAGTTGCCGGAAACCGTGAGACGCCTTTATAGGTTTAAATAGATAGGATAGGATAAATTTAAATAGGGTGCCAACCTGACAGTCACAATATCTTTCTAAACTATGTGGTCCTTTAGCGTGAGGCCACACAGTTTGATAACGTATCGCGAAATATCATCCGACTTGAATGCGGCAAACATTGCATCGATCTATCTGCAAATATCCATACTTCCTACATTTCCTTTTCCCAGAAGAACGTAGAACGGCTAACTTTTGCATAAAATTGTATATTCAAACCCAAAGGCTGCATAAACAGCTCGATAGACATTAAAACTAAGAGGGAAGGATTTTACCCGCAAGTAGTTACCGCAAACGGTACTCCCCGGAGATGAAATAGATAGTATCCATCTTGCTTTACCTACTTCACAAGACGTTCACATATTCCACTATGCATTTATTTAGATTTTCACTCGTATTCATTTTATCGATATAGAGGCATCTCCGCTAGTATCCGCTTACGTTACTATGATATATCGTGAACGTAAGTGTTTGACTTTGAAATTGGCTTTAAAATTGTGGGAAGCGTATATGCAAGTATTGGTACACTGTATAGGTAAGTATAGCATTTACCGCCATTTACTGCCTCATTGGTTAGTATTCTCCTGCTTGCTCGTCTCAGATCTTGAAATTCTTGGCTTGAAGCTATCATCTCAGTCATTAACAGGTCACACTTGGCACACATCCCTACCCAGTTACCCCAGACTGCTATTTTCATATATTTAGCCTATCTCTAAGGAAAACGTCCCAAGCCGTGCTTGAAAAATTACAGCTTACAGGTAGCAATTATGCACAACTATAAGGAAAGCCAGCTAAAATTAGGTAAAGTTCATGGACACTAAATAATATTGCATTGCATTTCGTATTAAACAGGCTGTTCAACAGCTTGTATTATGTTAAAACTTTACTATACAAACTGTGACATGTACATAAATACAGAGTGCGATTGTTACAATAAAATTAATCTCTATTAATCTTATCGATTGTGATGAACCCAAAAATAAGTCTCATTAATGAGATGGATTATTTTAACTTTTGATAGTAGCTTCCCGCTTATCTTCTATTTAAATATTAATACCAAGACGATTACAGATGCCTGCTTTAATTTCAAAATACCTATTACCTATCAGAAAAAGGTTTTCGAGATTCCCTGTAGCAGTTCAGTAGGTACACCAGACTAACCCCCTTACTTATAAATGCCTCTCAATTTAACCACTTATTATAGAACTATCCTTGTCATTTGTTTGACATTGCATAGAGAGTCAGACAATTGACATTACAGCTGTTGAATTTAATCATCGTTTATATGTAAAGGGGGTGTTAAACTGCAATTTACAAAACGAGCCAATTTTCTTATGTAGCACAAACTTGATGGTTATGTATGCACATGTTCCTTTCAGTTCCGGTACTGACGAGAGTCGCGCGATTCAATATGGAGCAAGTAGGTCTGTAATACTTGAAGTCTCGTATTTCGTTATCGCATTTGAATTTAAGATGGCGTGCTGAAAATGTTTGCTCGTTTCAGGAACTCTTGAATAGCTATGTACCTATATATTAAATGGTCATTTATTTTAATTAAGCGGTGCAGTTACACAATCTTTCCTATTTTGTTTTTAAATTGCTATATAGTATGTCGGCTTATTTTAGGTATGTTTTGTTATTTTTTTTTTATAGGTGCCTAATTAGACCAACATCGCGACACAGATGACTCAAAATAATTACTATTAGTCTAAAATATTGTTTACTGGGCAATTTATTTACTTAACTAAAATCGATGACACCCTCCTTTGCATTGAAGTGTAAAACAATATTTGGTGACTTTCGGTTCCTGAATTTTATTCTAGACATACAAGGAAACTTACTGATTATTATTATTATTAAAGTTACTTACACATGATTCCTTTACCACTCATTTTGTTAACATAATAATAGGCATCAATAATAATTGATTATAATGACAGAACTTGCGTGCGCGAAGACACTTAATCATGATCAATCAGAACAGTGAAGGCTGACCGCTTCTACTATGTACCAACTGTGTATACTACATGTAACATAATAAACGCACACCCCAAAAGCAGTTCAGAATCGACTAATCGATTTCGGTAATTTTTATTAAAGGTAATTTTTTATCCCAAAAAATTGAAACTACTAATAATTATACTAACGAAACTAAGTAAATTAGAAAATAATTACTAAGTAAATAAAATTAAAACTAATTAAATTACAGTAGGTATCAGACCCTACGTATGTGGCTGTGTGCGTGCGTAGATTTGTAAATGTGACAACACTAAACCCCCACAATAAGGATAACTAATTTCTTAAATAAACAATCAGATTATATTCTAATGCGGTGTTCATTAATTCATTTTGTAGATAAAAAGTATTAACTCTATGATCTCACATGTAAAATAGGACACATTTTTAGGTAAGAAATCAGTACATGAACGAAAGATTATACATCTATATTATATACAGGGTGGCAGGTTAAACAGTGGAAATATTTTAAGGGGTCATTGTACTCATCATTATGAACAACTTTTACTATGGGACCAACCCTGAAATCGCGAAGAAAAAATCAGCTGTTCAATACATTTATGTTCACAAAACTCAACAAAATGTATGGAACAGCTGTTTTTTTTTTCGCGATTTCAAGGTTGGTCCCACTAACTCTGATATCGCGAACAAAAAATCTGCTGTTCCATACATTTTGTTGAGTTATGTGAACATAAATGTTTTTTACACTTTTTTAAAAGACTTTGGCAACTCCATCTACGTTTTATGCTCTAAGCATACAATAAAGTTACAAACATCCACGCAACTAAATTAAAAGTTCGCAGTATCAGCTTCATTTGTCTGTCAAAATAATACAGAACCATTTACAAAAGTTTATTATGAATAAAGTCTCCTTTCTGACAGTGAGGCTTTAAATTCACTCCGAAATCACAAAAACTATAAATGATTGCGTCGTTGTGGGTTGACATTGCCCAAAGCCATTTTTAGACTCTAGCTAACTCAATTTAATATGTCATAAAATATATTTTTTATACATCTGAGACAGGTCCTAGATGTATCTTAACCTAGTATTGCCAGATTCAATATAAAGAAATTCGAACAGCAAAAAATGTGGGTTCTGAAATCGGGACGAAGTGTTAATCAAGAGGGAAACATCTGGCAACACTTAACTTCTTTGCCCCTAACAATTTGTAACAGAGTTCGTGCACTTATTAGGTTGCTCGTCCAATATCAGTGTTTTTTTCTAAAATCATCTGGATAAGTTGATATTCACATTTGGTTATATTTGAACATATGAAAGAATAATCATGCAAGAAGCACCTATAAAATATTATTTCCTCCATAAGTTGTAATGAATATAAAATAATTAAACGTTTTGCCTACGTTTAGTACTACTCCCTAAAAGGGAAGAAAACACTATTACGAAATTAAGTAAAAGTAAACAGGAATACAGTCTTATCGATTACTGAATAATCGATAAGACTCAAAATGTCACTGTTGCAGCTTTCTACTAATTAACTTTATCCACGGAATAAAAAAATCTGTTCTGTGACTTTATCTACTGAGTGTATCTATATCCTAAGTATCGCTCCGTGATTGCGAGCGCTGCAAATTGCTAGAAACTTCAGAATATAAAAAACTTAAATAAACCACAAAATAAATCGAGAAAGTTGTTTGAATTCAATGTTCTTCTTCTTCGACTTAGTGCTTTTCCGACCTGGCCGCCTTTTCATTAGCGATGGCAAGACCAATTTCTTCGTTATGTGTTTTATAAACGTGCTGATTTTACAAAAACATAATGATTTTATTTATTATGTCACCTTCCTACCTATATTGTAATTAACATATATGGATAGTTATTGCCTTAACTGACAGATTGAACTACAGTCCGGCCGCTGAGAGAATACGTTCCTGGCACTTGATTAATTTAGCATTAAACTATTTTAGTTTATTGTAGGTTGATGTTATAATAAGAATTCTAGATTATTCCGGTAATTTTCTGCAAACTATTGACAGATATAAAAAATCGTTTAATCTAGCATACAAATCAAAACATGATCAATAAAAAACTACAGAAAAAATATTACTTACATAAAAAACAAATCTACGTAATACAGAACAGTTGCTTTATTCACTGTATATTTCCAATTACGTTGACAAATGTACGCCAAGCAGAGGATTAATCAATCACAGGCACAAATGATATGTCCTCCGCAAACCTTTTGAAATATTATCTCGTTAGTCCACTAAATATAGGTATATCTTTACACAATATTATGTAAATCCTAATACATTAAGATACCTAATTTTTATTTATTGCTCGCGAGTATACTCGTACATAATGTCACCGTGAAAGATAAATCACATGCCTTTCACCGATGCGAATATTTAGTAAGTTCATAAATATTTACCTTAATGATTGTATTTCACTATTCATTTCAATTAGTTTAGTGCAAACACGGTGCTCCTCGTGCGTAGCTTAACTTTTCAAGATAAGAAGTAGGTACCTACCTACTGTATGTCCTTCAACAAATTAAAGGAAACCACTTCAACGATCAAAACACAATCCTTCTAATTTATTAAATAATATACGTTTTTATGTAAAGCCTCACTAGCGAAGTGTAACTGTAACCGTTTCACGTTACTGTACGCATAGTGTGTAGATATCTACGTGATTCACCAGACTGCCGCTAACGGAACTCACTGCGCTCACAACGAGCCGACGATTGTCGGTTTTCGTTGCGAACCAAAGGGGGCTTGCAGCACATGAATAAATAACCGAGCTTGCAGCGCGCTCGTGGACATCGAGAGTAAACGTCATAGCACGCTGCTAACTAAACAATATTCTTGAGCATTTATTTACATACATTCAGTTTTTTGTAGAATTCCAAGCAAACACTACCTTGTAGGTTAATATAATTTCTAGGTAGGTATGCGACGTGGCGGCGGCGTCGTCTACACGGTCGCTTAAGCCACGGCCGCACTGGTACGGCGATTGCAACGCGATGGCGATTTCCTGAAAACAAACTCATATGAACATATGTCGATGGCCACACTGCAGCAGTGCGGCCACCGACATTATGGCATTATTATACCAATCGCTGTACCAGTGCGGTCGCGACCTTACTGTGTCTCTGTAAGGTTACGGGTACAGGTCGCTAGTGAGAACCTACCCAGCTTAATGTAAGCATATGGTCGCTTGTATACATCCGGTTTTTTCACCGGACAACGGACCAAATTTTTTAACGGATTCGCAGTGGTGTATATATATATATATATATATATATACACCACACATATATATAATGAATCTGTATGTCGCAAGTTTTTCATAAAATTAGGTTTTTGATGAAAAACCGGAGGATGACACATTTTAAGCTCAATTTCATCATAAACCAGATTTTTGATCAAAAACCTGAACTAGTTTGGGTTTATGATCAATCTGAGACTCAGTTTAGTCGTATTTAATAGTTACGAAATTTCATTTTCGCGGCTTATCAAAATCAGATTATTATAGGTACCTCAGATCATGGAAACAAGGAGATATGCCATCATATCAAATTAGTACGGGAACAAATGATGCCACTTTTAGTACATTTTTCGACACAAGCGCTGCATAATTAAGCGCTCCTTGTGAATAAAAAGATCTCCCACGCATTGAACATTTCGCACACCCTCAATCTAACACTGTTAATCGTCACTCAACACTAGCACTAAACTAAAACACTGTATTTATACGATCGATCGTGTTCGGTTCGTCGCCAGCGCGTACGTTTTTAATATGAGCAATTTGCTCAAGATCAGGCATCAAGCTCGATAGCGCCTTGGCACATCTCCTTGTTTCTATGATCTGAGACCTAATTGTTGACTTATCAGCTGATAAAACGTGCGAGTGATGACAATGGCTTACGTATCTACGTGAAGTTGTATGGTACGGTACGGTATTTAATGGTACCTACGTGAAATTAAAACATTTCTTTTCATAATTGAATTGAAGGAAGAGAATATTGATTGGATCATGGATGTAACATTTTGATAAATAAATAATGATGGATTGTTTTATTTATTTCATTTAAATTGATTTATTTGTCATAAAACAAAGCAAACCCGTGATTTTGACAAGAACTTTATCATAAACCCAAACTAGTTCAGGTGTTTGATAAAAAATCTGGGTTGTTACAGGTTTATGATGAAATTGAGTTTAAAATGTATCATCTTCCGGTTTTTCATCAAAAACCTAATTTTATGAAAAACCTGCGACATGTACACGCATCGGACATCGGTCCGGCGAACAATTTACGCCAGATGCACCACCGCTTCCCCTCGGCGCGACGGACAAGAAAGAGCGGTCATCCACGCCAATGTATTGGTGCTTGTAGACGCTGCCAGACGTATTGCCGGTTTTCTATAAATTGAGTGCGGTCTACCTGCGTTCTTATTTTTTTTATTACAACCAACTTCGTAAAGAGTATGAAATACACAATATTTTTCCCTTTCCAATAATTCCATAGGATGCACCCACGATGACCTTTTACGTTTTTCTGTTTCTTTTTGTTTCTTCTTTGTACAAATAGTAAGCCAATACGAGTTTTTTTTCTTATTAGTCGACATTATCACACGTGTAATCTCTATGAAAACCAGTTCAAAACTAGCGCATATACACGGCACTCGAAGCTAACATCCATCCGGTAAAAAAATATACGTATACAAGGATATCCGTTTATTGACGGTCCGTTGTCCGGTGAAAAAAACCGGACGTCTACAAGCGGCCTATGAATTTAAGTATGGATTGCTTTTGCACTTGTTTCAGCCGATGAATAGATCCCCTCTTAGGTCTATATATTATTCTACATTGTGAAGGCCTTGCTATTGTTACGATCGCAAAACCTAGAGCTCTTCGCTAAATATAAAAGTTTTGTTTTGGTTTGAGTATTGAATTCCATTTGTCGAATTCTGAAAATCGATCACGTATAAATTATAACTATATGCGAACAATTCTTGTTTACTACTTACTTAGTTTTTACACGTTGTCGTTTTTCGGAAATTCGCGAAAAAGCGCATAAATGAGTTTCAACAAATAGCAAGCAGAGCGCGTTTTATTACAGACACGAGTTAAAAAATAAAAATGCTTGTCTTGTGAGAATTTGAGAATGCATTAATTACGATGTTAATGGATTCTTTTATGCAATGTAAATTGGCAATGATAGTTGTGGTAGCGAAAACCTTTCTTAAAAAACCGGACAAGTGCGAGTATGCCTCGCGCCCTAAGGGTTCCGATATATGATCATAGATGGCGCTACTGCATACTTCTAGTGGTGTCATCTGAGCAGATGGCTCCACTTATGGTCCGGTGACTGACGGCGGACAACAAAGTGATCCTATAAGGGTTCCGTATTTCCTTTTGAGGTACGGAACCCTAAAAACGATAATTTGTAATGTTAATTTTTTTTTATGGTTGAAGGTTAGATACCTATTTTTTTTTTTCTCTTAGTATAAGTTATAACGATTTAGGAATCAGTTATATTTATTTATATCTATCCATATAAAATAAAGCTTATAAGGCTGGCATAGTGCAGATGCGCACTAAACCTCACAAAATAAAAGAAAAAGAAAAGTGCGGCAGAAAATCTAACTTGACGAGGTACTGCTGAGTTATTTACATTCATAAAAAAGGCAAATTAAAATTAATACTAACTGGAGTCTCAATAAATTGTAGGCAGAGTGAGTTTAAGTTTCCGAGGCGGATTAAACTTACACCAGCCGCTGCCGAGCTAATTTCACTCCACAATCTTCTAAACACCAACACCACACACAAAAATAGTTTCACAATTACTCGTCTAGCCCTAATTACTTAATTAGACTCAGATATTTTTCTCTGCAGTTAATTCCAGTAATATATAAACTAGCAATTTAAATTATAATTTTAATCGGTAGGCACTATAGTAGGTACCTACTTCAATTTCTAATAACAAATTCCTTGCATTTTAATGTACATAATTAATTAATGTGCTGACTTCAACAATAATTATAATCACTGACCATGCAGAACCATTAATAAACAGTCGGTCCCTGCTCAACAAAAACGGCATTTGGGTCAACGCGGTTTCAGCTGTCGCAATTCACGACCGAAACTTACCTCGAATGGATTCAATATTTAATCCTCTTTTCAGAGTTCGGATAAAAGATTAGTGAAAGACATTAAAGGTTGGCTTCCTAGAGTGGGGAACTATTCAGAGGAGTGGGCAATCTTCTATGTGGTTTCCGATGTGAGCGACGCGTGAATGGTGCCCAAATTGCTAGTGAAGGGCTGACTCATTCGAGCCGCAGATTGCGCTGATTCACTTCACTTCGTTTTACTCCACTCATTTTATCTAGTGATTCCGTTTTAAAAATAAAGTATTCAATGTAAAAAGGTTTTTTTTTCATTATGATGCGTTTACCTATGAAAAATAAACAGAGAATTAGTGCTTTGATGCTATGCGATGTTGTGTTGCAGATACCACATTGTAATTGAACGTTTACCACTAAACAAATATAGGTAGGTATCTATTTTATCAAACTAAAACACCTAACAGAAACGTGCCATGGCACACTCGTTTAACAATAAAAATTACGTAAATGGGTTCATAGATAAATTGCAAGCATCACTACAAACACAAATAGAGTCCCAATCAATTTGTCTAAACCCTCGCATGCAAAGCTCAACCTATTGTCAGTTAACACTATTTTGTAATTAGCGCAGCTCACTAACGGAAACGGCTATAAAGCGAAACAATAGAACAAAGCTAGGTACTTTTACATAGAACTTTTTTACTCAGACTTTAAAGTTACCGTTTTACTATAAAAATTAAGCGTAACACACGTGCTGTTTTTGTTTTTCAGTTCTGATGACTAGCTGTGTTTAGCCTAAAGGTGCTGTTAAACGAGCAAAATTTTGGACAATTTCTTGCTGTAATTGTATAGCCGTGAGTTGAGACCTATATCGTACAGCAGTTATTGTGATGTATCATCATTTAATTTCATTGCAATATCGCCGGGCTATACTGCAAGATTTCCTTAATTGTTCTACTGAGTTGCACGATATAGATCTCAACTCACGGCTATACAATTGCAACAAGAAATTGTCAAAAAACTAGCCCGTTTAACACAGTACCTTTAGTTCTACGCAATATCTAGAGATTGTTTTAATGAACATGTTAAGCAATAATCTAGTACTGAGCCTGAGATCATGGACTATAACAATTAGCGTTCTGATGTAGAACATCCTAACTTATCTTACTAATAGAGGTAAGGGAAAAAAAGCGAAAAAAAAATCGTAATCGTTTGAGAAATATAATTATGTAGCATTTGAATTATGATAGTAATTTATTCCTATAGTCAAAACGCTATTTATAAGAGGCTAACCAATTTTAATTTTAACTTGATTGATATTAAATCCACCATGCAATCAATAACAATCTGAATAACACATTGAGAGCAATGACAATAACATTCCATTTTATTCGACAACGAGTTCAAACCTACTCGATCTAGGCTTGACCCATAAAACTTCTGCGCCGCGAGAAAGAATGGTTAGGGGGTCTCCAGTTATATCCAGTTAGTTCTGTCTCCACCACGTTTTAAACCGTTCCACGAAGAAAGTTTTAAAACCTCGAAACGAATAGTCTCGAATACAAATTCGAATGAAACTCTCTCGATGCGTCCACATAAAAATTGGAACGAGTCGAAACAGCCAAAAATTACTTTGTAGTATGAGAGCCTCATAAATTACAGCGGCTTTTTATTTTGTTTCTTAATTGTTCTTAACGAATTTATCAAATTTACGCTTACGTGTCGGAAATTTATGGTGATCCAGGTCTTAGGATACGAATTTTATAGAGCCTGAATTTTGGAGAGCTTATTGAGATTAAGTCTTCTCGGTTTACCAAAACTTATTGCTGTAAAAGTTTATTTCCCGCAATTTCACATTTGTAAAAAACTTTTATCTTTGAATAAAATGAGAATGAAGATTTTATTTGGGTACTTATAAGTTTTGTACTTGAATATTAATGTAGCTGCAACTTTGAGAATAGAACGTTGAGCTTTATAAGGGTAAAAGTAATATCTATTGATATAAAATATAGGTATTTAATTAATAAGAAAATTTAGACAATATTATATATTCCGAACCATAGCTCAGACACTCGAGAAAATAATGTTTTTAATAAGTAACTACCATGTCGCCATCCATACTTCACGAAAATGCGGCTTATCATCATTTGAAACATGTAACTCTACCAAGATATTACCTGCGAAGGCGTATTCTTAAAGAAGAATAAATAACAGAAGGAATAATTACGTTCATTGACACTCGAACAAGTATCACCACGCGAGGTATCCTTAAGGAAGTATAACATCGTAAATGTGTGGAGATAAATAAGATCACACGTCAATTAATACGTATTTTGCAGTAAATACAACGCTACGCCACGGCGCGGCGCATTGCGTATCAAGAGGAACGTTTTGTTTGACTCCTGTCCTTTAGCCACAAATTGCATCGTGAAACGATTGGAACTATACTCTGTTCATTATTATAATATTAAGATTTACCTGACACTTCCAAAAACAAACTCATTCGATATCGTATATGAATATCGATAATTAGCCCTGAAAAAGAATCAATGATCGAACTTTTGATCAAATTATGCTCTAAAATAATCACCTAACATACGTCAAGCAAAAGCATCATAAAATGGGCAGAGAAGATGGGTTTCCTACAAATTCACGCAATGCTTAGTTCGCCATATAGGGCCATTGCAGCGCCCAAGCAAAAATCACTAACACACGATCAAGACAATACAACCTACTCGTCCTAAATATACACTGAATGTGATTTTAATTTAACTTACAACAATTTTAGTCTAATTTATGAGCCAATCAGTATGAAGGCATGAAATTAATTATGGAACCCTACACATATTTAAGGTTAATTGACCCAGGGAAAGAGGCACACAGGGTCTTAATCAAGTATTCATTCTAATTTGAGATGTAACACCTATAACGTAAGTATGTAGGTTAAGTTGGAGACAGTCATTACATAGGCATTCCAATAAAGGACATTAAATTACAGACGGGTATTGCTCCAATAATTTAGATTGAGAAATTCTCGAATAGGTTCTAGTTTACGCTAGAATAGTTTTTTATTGAAATTGTTTTATTTTTTGCTGGGATGTTTTATTGAATGGAATTTAGTGTTAACTTTTCCTCCAATATATGTTCAAATTACATAACAACCCGTTTGACAAAACATTAATTACGCAATGGGTGTATTTAGATAAACTGGTATGCAAATATATTGACTCGATACGATAACTAATCATAATCATTACCGAATAAAGCATTTCGATAAAAATACTTTTACTGATAAAATTATTATCTGCGCACTACTCAAAAACCTACTTTTCACGGCTCACGGTACCGACTTTTGCGCAGCGCGTCTTGAGTTCGATACCGCTCGGAAGAAATATTATGATTTACAAAATAATAATTGTTTTGGGTCTAGGTTTTAATACATGTGCGATATATTATGTTTGTAAATGCAACCTTCAAACAGAAAATAAAACTAGTATGGAGCAACGTTTCCTTTTAAACAAAAAAAAAAACTTGGTAGTTTATATCGAAGGACAACTTAACACAACCCTTAGGAAATCACTAGCTCACGATCCTCTGCTGGTTGTAGGATATTCCAGATATTAATACACATCTTAAAACAACCTAATATTGTCACTAGGTATCTTGGATCCGCAAGCGGGACCTCCACATCCTCACAGTGGGTGTCCACACATACAGCAGTGATGCGCGATTCGCAGCGCTACACGCCGACGGCTCCGATGAATGGACGCTACGAGTTGCGCCCGCGCAGCCACGTGACTCCGGCGCGTACGAGTGCCAAGTGTCCACTGAACCTAAGATCAGCTTGTCGTTTAGACTTACTGTTGTTGGTGAGTATTATCATACTAATTAAAACTCAGTTTCTGAACCCTAGCACGACATGAATCATTTTGACATCATATATCGCAAACGTAAGTGAATTTGTAATTGGAAATAAGCCTTTGCTACGTAATATTTATTGTACAACATGTAATAGAATTAAAGCACACCCTCAAACACCCCGATTACAATATTATGTTATAATCATAATAATACACACACACACACTTTACTTTTATGTTAAATTAAGAAATTAGTTATCCTCATTGAGGCGATTAGTGTGGTCACATTACACAAATCTACGCACGCACACTGTCGCACACGTAGGATCTAGTAGAATGTGATTATTTATATTTACTTAGTTTTTACTTTCAGAGTGTGCAATTATGTTACATGTTGTATAAATTATTATTGTTGACTTATTCATATCTCTGTAGGTATGTAACGAAGTGCGCAAATTGTATTACAAAATGAAACCAAATTGTACTTAACAGGGCCGTTGTAGTTCAGCTATAATATTTACTTTTACGATACGCAACTTCAAAATTATTCGTACTATTCCCAGTGATCAAGTCTCTGATCTGTTCTGTCGAATTGCGATGCAAGTCGATATATAAACGTTGGACCGTCATCCGGTCTTCTAGAGGTCGACAACAATAGATACTATAGATAGTTAATTGTATCTCATTAGTCGATGCATCATCTCATCAACAGAGATTTGCATCAGACTATACTCCATCAGTCAAAAGTGGCTCACCACGCATGATTATTTATTTTGGACCATTTCTTTGAAACATCATGTTATGCAATGCCATCTTGCCTGATGTTAAGCAATGATGCGGTCTACGATGGAGCATGCTTGTCTAGAAGAAACCGATTCACTTGCGACTTGAATACACCCAGATTGTAAATATCAGGGAATACCTTCTTCGGCAACTAATTAAAAAACTAAATTTTATTTTTTTGCAATTTACTTTTATATAATTTCCTTTTTGCCGTGTATTATCGCGGGCTTTGTTGTATAAATCAATTAAATATATACTGATTAAGCAGCTCAAGCGTGGGCCAAGTAAATCGATTTAGCAGCGATGCCAAGACACTGATGTCCAACCAGTGTTACGAGAGCTAGCAAATGTTCTAAACTATCAACAAGGCTATTTTAAAGTAAAAAAATGCTACTAAGTAGAAACTTCAAACTGGATATTTAGAATTATTTTGGCGGTTACCCAGTTCTTACAGCATTAATATAAAAGTTTGAAATTACTTTATAATTGATAATTTTTCTACAACAAATAACACTGATCTGTCATCAAAATGTTTTAATTTTATTATGCAACCTCACTTCCAGACTGTAATTGGCAAAAGCCACAAATAAACAGTTTCATTGAAATATTCTGAGCGTAGTGTTTATAGTTTCTGTAAATACAACGGAATTTGTTTTAAAATTCAGTGTAGTTAATAATTTACTAGCATCATTTATTCATTTACTCGAATTTTAATTATGAAAATTTTTATTATATTAATACACAGACTATATATTAAGTACTGTAAATAATCCACAACAAAATAATAGTAAGTTCATAAATTTTTTTTCGTTTTTTCAGGATATTGTGTTAAAATAACTGGCAAATTGTTCAATGTAGTTAATTCTTAAATATGTACCTACTACATATAGGTGCAAATACTATTACTACTGCCAGAATTTAAAAATATACACTTAATAATTGAGAACACGCCTATAACGAATCATTTTATACAAGAGTATACAAACAGCTGTTAAGAAAATTTGTTCTTCATACCGTTTTCTTAATATAAATATCTTACATGCAGCGTCTTTCAGAAATATTGTTTTTTTCCATACCTATTTCAGCATAATAAAGCGAGCCATTTAAACTTTGTTCCTTTGTACTTACGGAAGATCTACTGTGGTAGTAATAATCTCTGGTTGTCAACAGTGTCAAAGGCGGAGATACTGTCGGGACCGGAGCTGTTCGTCAGAGCTGGATCAGACATCAATCTTACTTGCGTGGCGAAATACGCCCCTGATCCACCGAGGTAACTAATGTGAAAAATCTAGACTACCTACCAACTCTAGACATTAAAAAAATGTAGATAAATTGCTACAAAATTCTTACTTCATTTGTAGAAGACTTTCTAGGCAGTATTAGCTTTCTTATTTAATTATGTTGGGCTGGCTGCTTCATTTTGTTTACTACTATTATGTTTAATTTGTTAAAAGAATATAATACATTTATATTTATTTTATACTCGCTTTTCAGAGCTTTATATACTATACATGTTGTGTTTACTAAATACGGTACTCATATTTTTAAATTACTTTATTGTGAGCATGTACCTAATACAAGAATTCCTTATAAATATGTACGATATCAAAACCGTTTTGACTTTAGAACAGGAAACTTTTTATATGGCTTATGAAAGAAATGTAAAAGGAGCTATATTCTAACTCGGCTCGGGTAGTAACAGCACCCATGAAAGTGTGGGTTGCCAACATAAAAAAAACTTTTTTAACAAAAAATTACCGACTTCAAAAATCCACTACAAAGAAAATAATAATTGCCACCGACTTCCGAAACCAACATTATTATTTTCTTTGTAGTGGATTTTTGAAGTCGGTTATTTTTTGTTAAAAAAGTTTTTTATTTTTCCCTTTTTAGTTCTATCTCGCGTTAGATTACTTTCACGAATTCGTTCAACAGTAAATCTTCTACGGAGTGTGTACATTTATGCATATAACTTTGTACATAGGAATGATTACATAATGTATTATATACTAAAACCTTCCTGAAAGTATGTAGATTAGCATTAGCAGTTATCGAAAAAAAAAATTGGAAATACTGCATAAGTTTTCCGATAGATGTCGCCAAACGCTCCTAAGAAGCGTATTACAAAGGGGTCTTAAATTTCAGATGAGTCGGGCGGGACCCGGTAGCTCAGTTGGTTCAGAGCACTAGCCACGGTTCGGCAGAGGTCGCGGGTTCAAATCCCGCTCGGGTCATATGATTTTTGAGAATCACTTATATATTTAATAACTTAATATAAGCATAACATGGCTTTGACATGTTTCAAACTTACAAAAAATATACATTTATAATGTATAGATGGTGATATCGCATCGATGTCCGATAACTGCAAAGTAATTGGCATTGAGTTGGAAATACTGCATAAGTTTTCCGATAGATGTCGCCAAACGCTCCTAAGAAGCGTATTACAAAGGGGTCTTAAATTTCAGATGAGTCGGGCGGGACCCGGTAGCTCAGTTGGTTCAGAGCACTAGCCACGGTTCGGCAGAGGTCGCGGGTTCAAATCCCGCTCGGGTCATATGATTTTTGAGAATCACTTATATATTTAATAACTTAATATAAGCATAACATGGCTTTGACATGTTTCAAACTTACAAAAAATATACTTTACGAATAGTTTACGTAAGCACGTAACACCAGGTATTTCAATTGCTTTTTTAGCTTACAGAAAAATCGCAAGTAGGTACTGGGCATATACTATATTAGTAAATAGTAGGTCAACATTTTTTTATTTTAACGTTTATTAAATTAGTAATCTTAATAAATGTGATCCAGGCTAACATAAAATCATGTACAAAAATCTGAAGTTTTGACTGAACAGCAACGTCAGCCAAATACTCTAAATAATCGAGAGCACAATATCCGTGTTTAAAAACGGTAACGTAAATAGATTACGCGTGTATGTAAAACAAACACGCCTAAAAATAATACACGCGACAAAAAATTCGATCTTCGTTATTGATGTTTGCGGTTGTGTAACTCCGAATAAACACCCGACACAAATCGTCGCGGTGTGAATAGGCGACCCCGCCTTCCACCTTACGATCTTATAATGGAAGTGTGTTATCGTGTAGGCACCTTTTCGCACCGCACCGTGCCTATACATTTAGTGTTCGCATCCATAAACATGATAAGCTTATTTTCAGATAAAAGGGTCGGCTGAGGTCCCTAAGTGAGGTATTCTTTGGCTATGAACGTTTAATGGTGCCCTATGTCTGAGATCTATCGAGGGACCTCCAATTTGAATATTGATATGACGATACGCTCCATGTGGACACTACCGTATCGTTTTTTGTTCAGATAATTCGTGAATTATTTATATTTCATATTTAAAATGTCACTTACGGGATATCTTCCGTGATTATTGTATTGTTTGAGTTCCCGATATTTCGACGCTGTTGCAAGCGCCATGATCGCGGGTTGACTGGAGATTGCGGGTGGATGAAAATAAATTGTTAGGAGCAGACAAATCTGTCTACCCTCTTTCTTTGTCTCTTGCTACGCGCACTACTGGAACTCGGAACTCAGAGTGTGTTTTGCCGTGACTTAGTGTCGAGTTCCAGTAGTGCGCGTAGCAAGAGACAAAGAAAGAGGGTAGACAGATTTGTCTGCTCCTAACAATTTATTTTCATCCACCCGCAATCTCCAGTCAACCCGCGATCATAAAAATACCTCGTGCTATATATAGCACGAGGTATTTTTGTCGAGTATCTCATGACAAATTATTATAAGTACAGCATTCATACAAGTTTTTTCAGTAACAGCACAACATAACAGGAATGTAATTTCTATTAATAAATGCAATTTCCAAATGCGAATGTATCTTTGTCATATAAGTAAACAGGATAGATAGCTAAAGTTCTTCTATAAATTGGAGGGTTCTTCTATAAACATTTGGGACGAATAAATATTCCAGCATGTGAACAAAAGTTTATCATTTTCAATATGTGTCAAATACATTTCTTAGTAGTTTAGACAGCATGACCCAAATAAACTGCTTATTAAACTCAAATTACAGAATTTTCCTACAATAAACATCCTTGACTGTAATAAATAGCCGTGGGACGTTAAATAACATGTAATTAGTGTAGACTGAGCCCGCCTAAGGTGTTGGATTTATATACACAGTCAACACGAAACTTTGACTTTTGTGTTTAAGTTTGAATTACTTATAAGACAAGTTTAATTTATTGTACTAGCGATAATATTAAATCTAGAGAGTATTCTATAATACAATAGACATTCAATTGCAATACTATTGATGCTGGAAGTGTTCAAGCCTTTTTAGGTTCACTCGAATTTAAAAGGAAATTCGAGTGAACCTAAAAAGGCTTGAAGTGATATATTTTAGAATTATATGAAGTCTTCAAATGGTGCCTTGATGTGAGTTCGTGTTGAGAATAGAAAAGTAGTCGTATTGTATGGCGTCGGCAACGCACGAACTAATCTTAGAAGGCGGTGACCACCACGTGACCACTTATCCAATATCAGATGAGATTTTGTGATGTAAAAATTAAATTCTCAAAGTAAAAGTAATACTTAATTTGATGTGATTGAAATCTTTTTCATGTTTGCTTGTTCAAGATGAAAATAAAAAGCCTGAAGTTTATTATTTTATTAATCTTACAATTTGTTTTAAAAGTTTTTCAAATTTTTTCAACTAACTTTTGACGTGTGTCTTGTGATCCTAGCTTTATTTTCATTTCTTTTTTAGGGTTCCGTACCTCAAAAGGAATAAACGGAACTTTTATAAGATTACTTTGTTGTCCGTCCCTCCGTCTGCCAACACCCTTTTTCTCAATAACGGGTAAAAGTACTTGAAATTAATATCAAATACTAAGGTCCAGTCAACTCAATCAAAAGTTAGTACGGCATTTATCTAGATATACTAATATTATAAACAAAGTTACCTAAGTTTGTAACTTTGTATGGATGAGGTAATTTCCAGAACTACTGATCTGATTCTGAAAATTCGTTCACTAAAATAGGAAGCTACATTATCCTTGAGTGCTGTAGGCTACTTTTTATTCCGAAAAATGCAATGCGTGGGTTACGCGAAGTCGCGGGCATAGTACAGTGTCACATTTTTATTTATTTATTTTACTTTATTGGGACATAAAACAGTTACACATTACAATAAGGTATGCCAGAAAAAACACACATATTCTAATACTCGCAAATTCAGTCATCAAAAGCTTTAAAGAACTTCCCGTTGACCTAAAACCATGATGTTTGGCAAGAGGCAAGGTCTCATAGTACGAGTAAAGGAAAAAATCGTTAATTTGTAGTTATATCACGTAATTTAATTTTTCTTCAGTAAATAAATAAATGCAATCCATGTTTAACTTTATCACTATACCCGGGCATCGTGAAAGGCCATTCTTCAATAAATCCGATGCATCTAAATATGGGACATTTGTAGAAAAGTAATTTATGTCAACTACACAAAGTAGTTGGTAGGTATACTATACAATTTAAATCGCTTTTCACACTGCCCACGTCAAGTGATAAAACAACCGAGATGATGTTACCAAGATTTACGAGTACCTTTCATGTTTAGTTTTATGTATGGTCGTACTTGTATTTTTTTATTACCACAATTTCTTTTGTGCTCGACACTTAAGAACATTTTTGTTTCACTAGCTTCATCTACTGGTATCGAGGGGAACAAGTCGTGAACTATGCTCAGCGCGGTGGTATAAGCGTGGAGACGGAGCAGCGCACACGCACTAGCCGGCTACTCATCGCACGCGCTGCGCCCCATGACTCAGGGAACTATACATGTGCACCGAGCAGCTCTGGTAAGAAAACTTGTTTGCTTAATTTCCTATAGCAAGGCTACTCAACTCCAGGCCCGCGGGCTACGATGCGGCCCGCCAACGCATTTGATTTTGCCCGCCAACAGCGTTTTTTTATTAGATTATTATGATAAACAACTATGAGTTAGTTAAAGTTTTGTTTAATTTAAATATCTATCTACTATAACTGTAAAGATTTATTCACTAAATGGTCTGCAGGCTGACACGGAACAAAATGATGGCCCACCTTCAAAATTGGTTGAGCAGCCTTCTTCTTATAAATACGAGTATATGGTATAGCCTAGCTTTCTATCAAAATCGTAACACCATTTCATAGCAGCAAGCTACGGCGTAGCTTGCAAGCTACGGCGTAGCTTGCTGCTGCGATGGCAAGGCTACTAAACGCCTAGCAATGTGCTACCACATAGAAGTCATCATGAGACTTGTTCATTTAGCTGAAATTGGAGTTGTTAATATTCATAAAATAATAAAAAATATTTCATTAAATTATATTTATAACATAATATTAAATTTTACTTAATATATAACTTATAAATCAAGTAAAATTGACAACCTTTTACAAGGATAGGACATCAATTAAATTTTCAATGACTATTTAAGTACACAATATTTTAATAACGTAGCACAGATCTCATAAAATCCCATAAGATAAAAAAACAAGATGTGCTCTTCACTTCACTTCGTGCTCTTAGAGACATTATTAGCCTAATATCACTTTTATAATAATATCGTCTTTGTTACATTAAAACCTGAGTGATATTCACAAATAGCTGTAACTGCATGTCGATATATTTATTTATATTATAAGGACTATAAGGAGCACAAACACCATAATGTTTGAACTGAGAAATAGGGCATACCCATAAATTTCATAACCGATTAAAGTCGGGAAACGGGTCAATATTTCATTGTTACGACTATCGATTTTACCCTCATTACCGAAAGGATCAACTATTTGGTATGGTGTGTTTATTATTTAGTTTATTTGTGACTTCAATACATGTATTTTAACTTCGATTCTGGATTTATTTATATGGGACGGGACGGCACATCAACATCAACGAAACTTTAATAGTCATTTGACTTCTCCGTTGACGCCCACGTGCCGCTTAGCACGGATGTTTCTAAACATTCTTTATGCCTTGAATTCGTATAGAATAACGGCCTCTTCAATGTTACCGTGGCGTGCCGTCCCGTATAAATAGAACTTCAAATGGCTAGTCAAAGTACATTGGCATGTTTCGCTCCACCCAGAATTCTAAAATTCAATCAATTCACACTACAGGGCAGATTGAATTAAGCTCTCGCTAAAAAAATATTGAAAACTATTGAATTGGTTGAGTTTTGAAGCGATATCGTTGGTAATGTAATAAAGTGATTAAAAAAAATTCAAAATCTAATTTTTTGTGTCATAGAGATTTGTATCCGAATCCATATATGTATAGAAAAAAATCTCATAGTAGGGTAACGATTTCTAAAAAAATTTCATAATATATAATATATGTACATGGAGCTTTTACATAAACATTTTCAATAACAAGTAAAACCATGTATTTAAAATCCCTCATTTCCTCGCAAAAGGAACTCCTCAGCGTAGCGCCGTACAATACTACCTCACAGATTGCCGCATTCAGTACCTCCATATTAAAATTATTCATTACAAGGATTTGCTGCAAACTGCTGCGTAATTATTCCAGTCTGGATTCTTACAAAGTAGCTTAACATTATTGCTATGTACCACAATTACCCACACGACTGTTAAACGCTGCCAACTTTTTAATTGACGGCGCTTAATGGCACTGAAAGAAAACTCAATGTTTGATGTTCTTGGAAAGTATGAAAATGTTTTTAGAGCAATTCGAACTGTTTTGTGTGGAAAATTGCAGTACATATTTATTTGTGATTACAATGCAGTACTCAATTAACATAATAAAGTGTTCATATTTCTAAGTTAATGCATTACTAGCACCATCGAGTACTATAATATGACTTATAAATAGTACATGCCAGCACATTTTATTTATCCAGAGGTTTAACGTTCCTGGCGGCGTGCATATTTTCTATGTTTGATATCATCGTATGTCATAAACAAAAGCCACGTTGTACAAATGTTTTGAGATACTATACGTAATTTTCTTGCAAAGTTAGGCAGTTAAATGTGTTCTTATTTCTTACTTAATTTTTAAATACACGATTAATAATAATGGTGGTATTACCTTTTAAAAGAAGGCCCAAATTAGAGTTCAGTCACGAGGTGAGATTAAATTGTATATTTAATTGAGATTATATTTTAAAGAGCTAGATAGAGCTACCCTTTGTATAATTTGTGAACGATCAGACCACAGTTAATCGATTATGGTACGTGATATCAGATAGGGTGATTAATGGCAAAACTTTGTTATACAGAGTCGGCGTCTGTGATAGTCCACGTGCTGAGCGGCGAGCGGCCGGCGGCGATGCAGAGCTCGGGCTCCACGCCGCCGCGCCTCAACCGCGCCATCCTGGCCACGCTGACTACGCTCACCACGCTCCGCCAGCCCCAGCCAGCTCTCCTCATCGCTCTTCCGGTCGCCGCACACTACATCACCATCCCAACACTACTTATTACCCTCCTCTTCGCCAACGCGCTCGTCAAATTCCTATCAAAATTTACGACAGCTCACATCGAACCGATGTCTTCAAGATGACCTATTAGTGCAAACGCGACTTCCCAAACGTTTTAAACAAAGGAAGTATTTTATATGATTGAGTGAACAAGCGAATTTGTGTCGGACCTTCGGATTATGTTATCTGAATTGAACGTATTTAAAATACAACGATAAAATATAGACAGTAATGTTTCCTGTGAGGTAATTTTAAGGCGATAAATCAATAGCGTATGGTCAATATTAAATATGAAATTATTGTTTGTAAATTACTGAATTTCTATTTTACCTGTAACTGACCAGATGGTTTTAGTAATTTCTATAAATAATGACCAGCGAGATTAATGTGGCACGCATGAGATAATCCTTCTGATGATTTATCCGAAGCTGAATCTCCTTTGTTCTCACAGCTATGTTCGTCGTCTTAATCCGGTACCGAGATTACAAGCAAATCGATTTCGTTAGTCCAACACCGGAATATACCCAGATTCAATCGAAGCGGGGAGCTTATCTATGCGTAACGTATATCTAAGCTGTTGGTTGCTCTCTTTGCCACGTTATTTGCGTTCGATTAACTCGGAACTAACAACCTCTGTACTTATGCAAATATACATACATGCGTACCTTTAGTATTGGCAAAAACTAATTTATAAGAAAAAATTTGTATTTTCAAGTTTTACTTGTTAAAATCGAACAAAAATGAACAGTAATTTATTTAAGATAAAATCTTAACTCAAATTTAATATGAAATTAAGAACTTTAATGACAAAGTTTAAATTCATTATGTACAAAATTTCTCCGAATAAACAAATTAGTTGTTTGCTCTTTCACTTTTTTTTAATTTTGTCACTCCCCCGTTTAATTTATCTTCGAGTTAGTAGAGGGAAAAGATTAAACGTTAGTAAATTAAATTACAACGCAATCATCTTATGAAACATTTGGTTTTTCACGAGAACTTAGAATTCTCTTGTTGCAATTTATAAAGGAAATCTTAGTATTTATAGACTGAATGTTTTCCAAGAGAACGACTCAATCCTCAAACGATTTCATCCCCAGCGCGCTCAAACATAAAATGGGACTAAACCGAGTTGATTTCTCAGCCACCACAAGACCATTTTATTTGGGTTTCCATGAGAATTCTAAGACTTTATAGAAGTCGTCAATCTTAGAGTGGCTTTGTAATGATCCTTTCAACGTCTCTTGACATCAAGTAGGTTTGACATGTGCTATTCAAATCTCAAAAACCTTTCCGAGCTTGTCGCCACGTTTGTGTACTCACTATCCCACAATAGAGGCGCAAGTACTTAGCGAAAATCCCGACCGAAATTCCCTCGACTTTTAAACAACAAAACTGCGCATACTTTTGTAAATTCGTCTGACTTTTTCACATTTCACAGTCTTACTCCAGAATAAAATTACACAATCAAAGTTTAGAATTAGGGTTACTTTACTGGCCAAAATAAAAGGCATCGTCCCAAAAAGTTGTCTCGAGTGACAGCAAGGAACAAATTACGTACCTAAGGCATCATTCGTTTCGAGTTCATTTCATGTAGCGAATCTGGCAGATTGCTACTAAACATTGCTCTCAGTCAGTTTCGTCGTTATTCTGTGCGCGTCTTTCCTTTACTTATGTTAGCAGTACGGACAAAAACAATTTTATGACTTTTCAAGTAAGAAAGAAGGGTAAACTCGAGGTCGTTTTGCTACTATGTCAATATTAAATCTCTGTTACTTTGTAGATATTTACATCTGTTTAAAATTTAAGTAAAATGCTTGTCAAAGGCAAGTTTAAATTGTATAAAATGTTAATTTCCTCTAGATGATTTATAGACATTGGCTATTGTACCTTTGTATTTAAAGATTTAATAAATGAAATCATGTTTAAATCTAAGGTTTAGATCGTATGTTGTACATAATAGCTGATCAATTGTAAATATTTGACGATGTAAATAAAAAGAATTAAATGTTATGTTTGTAATGTCTTGACAGCCAAAAATACATTTTATGTATTCAGATTACTTTGGCAACGATTTCAAACGTCGCCATCTTTAACAAGTAGATAACAAAAGGGTTGTGTAATAAACTATCAAATTGTAGATGTATTTAAATATGTTACCTAACGATTTATAAGAATACAGAACATAGTAATAAAACCAATGAGGAATATTATGCGTGTCATTCCCCTTTACATCCATTTTAACCTCAATTAAGTACTAGTAACAATATTCGTAAAGAAACGATTAATATAAATATAGTGTTTTATCGAGATTATGTTGATTCATGAAATGAAATCAATTGAAGTGGCTAGATGAAGTGGATTCAGCTGAAATCACCAACAAAAAAAAAATAATCTCTAAAAAGAATTTATTCAAGAGAGTTAGGGACAAAAATTCATTGTATTAAGTAATGCGGCTGTGAAAGTAGGGCAGAAAGATGAAGACAAAATTGAGGAAAGCGGATAAAGGACCGAAACCAAGCGTATCTAAATGAAAGGAAACAGTGGGAGCGGTATATTTTGCTCCTATCGCGCTGAGATACGAGTGTATGTTCGACTCGGGGAGTCCACTTGATGTATGTGCGAGGGTTGCTCCACCCCACGCTGCTTAATACCCACCGTCATATTATCGAGAACATTTAGGCCTTAAGATTCTACGTCTGAAAATGAAACACAATATTTTACGATTTCACTCGACAGAAATATTTACTTAAAACCTTGTGGAAAATAAATGTGAATTAATGTCTTTTTCAGCTTTATAGCACTCATTCATTGTGTGCCTTCACGAGATCTTAGGAGTTCATTTAACGGTAATGAAAAATAATGTGTTATAAAAATAATAAGTTGTAATTTACACTACTTATATACAACAGTTACATAACTAGGTACCTACATAATTTCAATAGTTCATTTACAGAAAAGCGGAGTTACTTGATCTTCTAAGTAAATAGGTAGGTACATATATTTTCTAAGGAATTAATAGATTAGTAATTTAGTAATAACTTTATTTGAACGGAAGAAGTATACTTACTACATAATACCTAATAATTTGTAACTAACGATCAATGAGGCGAGTTCCATTTAATTTGTTATCATCATCATCATCAAAAATCATGTTACATTTTTAAGGTTCTGTAGTAAAATTCTGTTAAATTAAAATATTTTGTTTTACGTATAGGAAAATGATATGAAGTTCACTGGTTTTTGTATTTATTTATTTTAGTGGGTAACAAATTTATTCAAAGATTTTAAAGTCTAGTCCGGGATTTAAGAATTAATAAATGATTCATAATTCTTAAATCCCGGGATGAAAACGCCACGATCATTATTCCGGTATTTCAGAGGGAGGTAATATCCACTCTATGTTACTAACTTCCTCTAATTTTAGGTAAATATACTGTACCTATTCCGATATCTGGTTATTAATTCTATTATAAGAAAAATTATTACGTTATAAAAATAAATTAAGACAAAATCTGCTTTTCTTATGTAGGTACCAATATTAGAAATAATGCAATATACTGTAGTTAAAAACCTTTGAAAGAAAGAAAGGAACTTACAAATGCAAAGTAATAAAAATTATGTTGTAAAAGCAACTGTATTCTTACCTCATTCTGGAAAGTAAAAGATTATTAAAAACAAATATGTATACAGGTACCCACTTTCGTAAGAAATTTTTAGTTATAAGCCAGCCACAAGAAACAGTAACAATTGAAGAGTGGGTAGCTCTGTTTACATTGTCTAATTTGTTTCCCAGATTATTCTGGGAATATTATCTGTACAAAAGTAATCGTATCCCCTTGGTTCGCATAATAACTGAAGTCCTAATATTGAAAGTAATAAAATTCTTGGCAAAAAGTTGTTTTGAAAAATACATAGTATATAGCATAAAGTTGTCATTCAGACTACGCTATACTATATAGCATTATAGCTCATAGCACAACAAAATCGCGCACCATACATTGTTATGGACACGTTCACACTGCTATACTATATATTATTGACTTTGTATGGTGCGCAATATTGTTGTGCTATGAGCTATAATATGCTATATAGCGTAGTCTGAAGACAGCTTTAATGTACCTCTTAATTACTCTACATCTGTTCTGAATTTACACTGAAACATGCAAGAAGATTATAAAGATAATAGGTTTTCACGGTTAAACCGCTGTATCGATTTTAATGAAATTTGGTATGGAGATAGGTTGTACTTTGGGTAAGTACTCGTATTTAGGATACTTGTAACCAAGTATATAAAGTAATATACCTAGGATGCGAGTGAATCTATGGGCAAACGTTAGTTCTAAACAATATTGACACTACGAAGACCAAAAGTGATTGCTACGTAATATCGATATTCTACCACACTACAACAGCTGAACCCCACATAATTCAATTACTTACAACAAAATAGTTAGATGTTTGATGTTTAGTTGATTTCCATTAAAAGTAGACCACCTTACTCATAAACAAAAGGGTAGTAGCAAAAGTTTACAGTCAACAATATAATTGTGACATACTTGGAGTTACTACCTACTTATTATGCATAAGATATTCAATTACGGTTACGAAACCGTCGAAAGCTTCCCTGAAAAGATCTTTATCATTTAATCCCAATTTGATCATTGAATTAATATAGGCCATGAGTACAAAATAGGCATTATATACAATATATTTCGGTTTGATACGACAGTCCGGGGCGGTATTACGTGTTCATTCAATCATGCGTGTGGGACCCACGCTTTATTGGAAGGGTTGTTTTATTTTCTTTTCCAAAGAGACTTCCGAATTTATCTTTTAAAACCTTTTTGCCTTTCAGGAAAATGTAGGTATATGGATGGACCTTTAGATGGAGGTGAATAAGAAGACTATTTACTAAAAGCGTAGAAAATGTTTATGTAGAAAACCAACTTAATACCTATACAACATTATTTATAGTATAAATACCTACAAAACTTAAAAGTAATTTGTTCAGAATCAGTAAAAGAACCAATTCCAGTTGTTTTTAAATAATGTTATATTTTGTCAACATTTTATCTTTGTACGTTAAGATTCGCAGCGGGAGGACGTTACTAGCATATAACTTTGTCAGTTTACATTATTTCTTTTTCAAATGTTTTACAGAGATTCTTAATTAAAATATTTTTGGGGTGTTTCGGCCTTTGCGTTTACAAAAAATAGCGTTGAATACATTAAAGTGCTTACGTATCCGAAATTATATATTTTTTTAATGTGATATGCATCAACAATAAATAACATTAGGTAGGTACCTACAAGTAGGGCATTCATTATCTAATGCTACAGCTGGAAACGATAAATAAATATACTTACAAAACAACCAAGTATCACAAAATAGTGCAAAATATTAATGAAAAGCAGATGAAATCCAAAAACCTTTTATCAGTCCAGAACAAAATCCTTTTTGCACAAGATTCCCAACGAAATCACATTTCCGAGATTCTCCGTGGTATCATTCGAAATTCTATTTAATATACATAATCCTATCGGTCGTAATGCAGGAACATTCGGTCAAGGCCACCGGCAGCATCGCCAGACGAGTTCAGACGACGTGCCTCTGAATTATTAAGAGCCCTGAGTTACAAACACTCCATTACAGTTCCGTCTTAAGGGCCTTAAAGGGAACAGTCAGAATTAATCAATAACTGTTCTACGAACACTGTAATTATGGCGTATAATTAGTAATTCCCTGTGGACTACGCTCATGTTATCTGTAAATAAAATATGATTAAAAATATATCCATTAAAAATAGCAAACCACTGTCTTTTTTGAATATATACAAACAAAAATGATTGAGCACGAACAACGAGCCGATTGTATTAATGCAACACCGCTTTATCATACAATTTATTGCGACTACATAATGAAAACAAATTCCATGCATCATTTTAACAACACTCTACTTTGATATCAACATGAATAAATCTTTTAGATGTTAAATTACTTCAGGATGTTAATAGCTAACAATACAAGTCAAAACGTAAAGTTCGCAAAATCAACAATACGAGTTGAGATGCCTGTTATCTTAGTTGTTCTATTGAAATATTAACTAGAAGCGGTTAATTCAATTGTTCTGAGACGGTACATAATATCTACAAACAAATGAACTCGTCTATTCATTTGTTTGTAGATAACAAGTCCCCAGCGTCCGTGATAAGTTTGCTTTCGTTTCTTATTATGATAGTCAATTTTTATGGGATGTGAGTTATGTAACTTATGAGATGCAAAAAGGACATCTCCCCGCATAAACATACATTCTAAGGTTGGGACAAACAACATTTCTTTCCACTAAAGTATTGACAGAAGAAGGGTTATGTATATGACGGTATATTTTCACATGCACATAAATATACAGGGTGAATTTTCTGTGTGGAAGGCCAAATCCAAAACTATAAGAAATATTTAAAAAATCAAAGGAGGATAGACGGTAAAATATTATATCGATGAGTAGGTATCGGGCCAATTTTGATAAAAACTAAAACTGCATAATTACATTTTTGAAAAATAAATTTTGATAGACTATCTTAAATTAGATACTGTTTTAGTTTTCATCAAAATTGGCCCCGAGACACTTGAAAAATACGCCCTGTATACAGCATGACCTTGACGACTCGTGTATGACAAAGTAGATACCCACCTATTTATAGACTAAATAACATTCACGAAACATTTTTTTCTTGGAATAAGGCAGGCACCTAAACTCGAATAAAACTGTATTAATTTACTAGTTTATTAATATCTTCAACAACGCAGGACTTTCCTAGAAAGAAGTACCTAATAAAGGATAATATTGAATTTTTCTCCGTAACGTTGTCTCGAGCTTAATTTAAGGGTTCGTGATATCCTTGGAAACGAGCACGCGTAGACATTACGTATTTAATTAATAACGGATATGTCTCATATTATTTGATATTAAACCTCCTTCCACCCAACCTCAACCCACCTGACGACGGATCCTTAGAACAAATTATATTGAAGCGAAAGAGTAACAGTATACACCTCCCTATATATTTTTTTTGAAACCTTTTATCAAAATAATTGCTCAACTGGTATATCTTATAAATATAGGTACAGTTAGGTACATCTGTACTTGCAATCTCATCAAAACCTAAAACTTAACGTTACTGAACTGCTTTTTCGTATTTTTCCTAAAAAATGCTTACTTACTTTATTATGGATAAGGTTTCAAAGCCATACAGCTATTTTTAAAAACGAATAAAAAGAACGAATTTCTTAAAATCTAGCTTAAAGACTAACAAGGAATTTAATTCTAACTTATCTTTTTACGTATTAGTCTTAACCAAGAATAGTGTGTCTATTTGCACTTTTATAAGATCCGTTGCCATTTTCTTAAAGAATAAAGAAAGAACGCTATCTCGAATAACTCCAGACTGAAAAAATACTAGTTTGAATCACTGCCTTCAACAGAGCCAATATGACTCAATATTGTAGCGCTTCAAGACTTTACTGTGAACTTTGCCTTAACATTGTTATACTGTATGTTGCGGTTATTGCCTATCATACTGAGCCCCTACTCAAATAGTTTCATATTTAACGATAGGATGAAGATCAGGCTTCGATATAGAAAACTTAAATAACACGAAGCACTCAAGAGACTTTGTTCTTTTTGTATGGCGTTTCCTTTAAACCTAAAAGTTCTTACATCATATTATTATTCTCACAAATTTAGGTTAAGTACCGATGATGCATCTTCGTGTGTTATATTTAAAGAATTTCGTCGAGATTTGTGCACCGTTAATTGCAATAATCTCGCCCATGGGATTTATAATTTAACTGATGTACTATACACCCCTGCCTACCCCTTTGAGAAATACAAGCGCGATGCTATTAGGGTATGATTTTTTAATGTCTTTATTTGTTACTCGAAAATAATCAATATTTTTTTCGCCCCTAAAAGTATTGTTACACCTACCTACAAAATAATGTTTGAGTTTTTAATTAAAAAGTCTTCAAGTTATACGACCAATGCAGACTACTAAAACACACATCCTACATTAACTTAACAAAGACTTTAAAACCCACAAGACACGTTCGTTTCTATAACAACAGCTTTATACAGGGTGACCGTTATTTAGGTTAAACGCAGTGATTTAGATAGGGGGCGGGGTGTTTCATCACCGCGGCAGACAGTGAGCGACGTGGCCGGTCTGCTCCGTGACCGATGACTTCCCGGGTACGGTCAACGGGCAAACACCACACTACCTATGTTACTACGTTTATTTTGTATACCGTATAAGTACTAACTTATAGTAAAAAAATAAACATCGTCAGTAAACTTGGGATTTATAGCTAATCGCTAAACGTAGTTTGGTCAATGCTCGTTCATTGTCTTTATAATGCAATCTTTATGATGCAAATACAGGACCATATTTTAATATTATCGTGCGATGTAGGTACCGTAGAAGTTACAGAAAAAAATATTTGCAAAAAAAATCTTTTTAATACCACGTTTTTAAAACGGACTAAATAGTATAAAATAATTTCATCAGCTATTATTTCATTAAAATATCTTTGTACTAAAGCCACTATCTTTGTACAACAGGCAGATAAAAATCACATTATTCAAACAAAAACGAATAGAACAGAAGGTTGAAAAGTTTAGTTGTTTTACACGTATGATGTTTATTTTATAAGCTTTCCCGCATATAATTTTCGTTTGCCCAGATAGGTACGAGTAATTTTTTATCCGGGTAACTTGCAAACTTCCCTAGGGATAATAAGATATTCGGCCGTGCGCAGCTCGGTATCAATCACGCAAATTCGGCCAGTCTGAACAAGTTCGTAAGTAAAATATACAGAGCATAATTCAGCAACATTCGTCTGAGAATCAACATTTAGTTTAGTAAAAATAATCTACTGATTTTATACTACTCTTACCTAAGAGTCAGATGGACTTCTTAATCTTCCTGTCTCATGAGAGGTTACATAGAGGATATACAGTTATGTTAACCAATTAGAGGCAAATGTACTACAGTGCAGCAACATAGCTCGTGTCAAGAAAACAATCTTCGATAAAAAGGCGTAAAATAAATAACGATATTTTCTTCAAGTACCTACATAAAAATACGAAATATAAAACTAGCACAAAAAACTCCAAAAGAAGTAAGGCAAATAAGCGCCGAACTTATAAATTAGGTACGCAAAGTAAGTTATAAAAAATACTGGCAGCAAGCAAATACGACAAATATATTGTATAAGAAACGGAAAGTACCTAAACTGTAAATAAAAATAACATAACTAAAACTTGAAATTGGTACATATTTCAGTGACTAAAATGGCAAATTTATGTGACTATCGGCGTTAAATTCGTGCCTTGTACATTTTTCTAGCTCCGAATGGCATTTTCGTTTATCTGTCATGTTCGGCGTCCTCTCGCGTCCTCCCGCGGGTAGCAAAACTTACGGTCACGTATAGGGAATGTATTTTTTTTTACTATTCGCTTTGTGACCTCTGCAGCATCCGAGCCTTTCTCGCTAAATTGGAAAAATCTTTTGGGTTTGTACTCACAGAAAAGTTTTCTGTAAACACTTATGCGTATCGCGGCTCCCGTGCTCGTATAAATGAAACCTTTTTACTTATTCACTATTCATTCTTTCAACGCGTAAGCTTTAAAACGGTTATAATACTCGTAATTTCGCACAGTCATGGAAAAGATTTTATTTATTAATAAAATAATGTAAACATCATGACTAACTTATTTTGTTACTTTATTTATTTTCAAAGTTAATTATATGGCTAACATAAAAACTCTTTGCTTTGCGCAATATACCTAATTGTCTTTGTTCCAGGCTTATGGCGAATTTAATGGATGTTGTAATGATGTCTTGAATGAATACATAATATATTTATTCAATAAATAAATGTTACAATATTATTGGTTAAGCCCTCTCACGTCCTCATCACGCTCTCCTCGTGTTAATGTTGGACATTAAAACATACAAACACAACTAACAAACACTATAAATATTGCCATGTTCAGAAAAACACATAAGAGAAAGGCTTCCAGCCCCAGGTGTACACTGTTTAACTTGTTTTATATAACAAGTTACTATTAGGTATGTGTATGACGGCGTATCACAATTACGTACAATAATTGTTAGCATAATTTTATTATACAATTTAGTAACTTTATCTCTTAAACGAATTATGAACATAAATTCATAATTAAACCAGAATAACTAACTTAATTCTCTTATTTCCAATAAAATGCTATAGAAAATAGCTTAGAGCCTGTCCAGATAAAGCGTTTTACGACACACGCGTAGTCAAGATACTAAAACCGATACATTCCGTTTACATGTACACGTTTTTATTGTTTGACTACGCGCAAGTCCAGATACTCCGGGCACCTTGTTATTTACAGTACATGTATGATGTACGATTTACACGTGTAGGTAAAACGCTTTATCTGGAAAGGCCTTTAGACATTTTCATATAACATATAATATATTTTTAGACTGGAATTTATATTTTCCACATTGATACAATGATTATTTTATTACTTTTAATATCTGGCATATTTCATATCTTCACATAAGATTTCAAGATGATTTTAAAAATAAATTCTGAGGAATGTTCTCCGGAGATACAAATATGTCAGGGGTATAATAACAGTTGACTGTGTCACGTATTACCAGCTCAGTGTTTGAAAATATCGTGAGTGGAATACGTAGGCAAGTACCTACCTAGAATCCCAGCGCGAGGCTGGGAAGGCAACGGCAGCAGTGCGTAAAGAAATACCTTTTACAACAGAAACGTTCACATCAATAATAAGACCTACATGCGTATACATCATCCTGTTAGACTAGCCCCGCAAGTCAAATAACTATTCCCCTCGATCTATCGTTGCAACTAATGGGGACCCGTACCACGCTTTGAGTTCTCGTTTATCGCCACTGTAGATAGTTCGGTGTGACCCATGAAGCACTTTCGTCAAATTGAACGATGAATTGTTCAATTGAATCTTTCAAAATAAGATAGGGCTTAGAGCTGAAGTACCTTCTTTTTACCCAACTGCGCGACGCAAAGGAGGGTAATGTGTTTATCAGTCTATGTATGTATGTATGTATGTATGTATGTATGTTCGTTTCTATGTGGCTTTCTAGAGACCAAATGCGTAGGCCGATTTTGATAATTCTTACGTCAATCGATTCGTCTTAACCTTGCGAGTGTCACTAAAGACATAACAGTAATCAAAATTCACCACAGCGACAACCAGACGCCATATTGTCAAAATGAAAAAAAAAAAAGTTGATGAACTATGTCAAGTGGGGTGTCGTTGAATAGGTATTTTAAAATCAGCTTTAGGTTCCTTTTATCATTTTTCATTTTAAATAATAGGTTAGGATATATAACGATTTAAAGTTGTTATTAACAAAGCAATCATTCTCGCTAAGTCTTACTAATTATTTAAGTTTTTATTTCAAGTATTAACGATATACAAACAAAAAAACAGTGAATAACTAAAAAGTATAAAATAAAAAATAATAATTTAAAGAAAAACAAAAAACCCGACTGCGTAAAAACTAATTTTAAAAAATACGTGAAAGAATTAACTTAAATAAAAACTAAAAAGAAAGAAACAAGCCCAGTAGTTTAGAATTCTGTTAAGTAATACTAAATAACTACACAATTGAAATAGTTTTATAATCGATACACACATAAAACAAATCATAAATTCTAATGCAGAACAGAACGACTCACAGTCGGGGCCCCTTGGGAAGATTTGATTGGTAAAATTTTAATGGGCCCCGACTGTGAGTCGTTCTGTTCTGCATTAGAATTTATGATTTGTTTTATGTGTGTATCGATTATAAAACTATTTCAATTGTGTAGTTATTTAGTATTACTTAACAGAATTCTAAACTACTGGGCTTGTTTCTTTCTTTTTAGTTTTTACTTAAGTTAATTCTTTCACGTATTTTTTAAAATTAGTTTTTACGCAGTCGGGTTTTTTGTTTTTCTTTAAATTAATATTTTTTTCATTCGTGCCTGTTTGCCTGCTTGACGCAAGAGTCGTACTTACGATCCTATACATCATGGAACGCTAAATTGCTGACTATGTGCTGATATGGATACTACAACAAACCTATATTCAAAAGAAAAATATAGTAACGAAGTCATACGGAACTAAACAACAAACTTTGATGGTTACGTAAATCTTCACCTTTCTATGTGGATGACATCACATAGTCCACAGAAAGAATTTATCTATAAAAGTTATTATTATAGCCATAAATCTTAATCATAGACGTGTGATAAATCGATGGAGGGGCGTGCAATAGAGTAGTTTGTTTATCGTCCCGTCTCTATAGACTGGTAGGGAAAGCGTGCCGTGAATATATGATGAGAATTTTCTTCTTCGTAAAATGGAGCTTTGTCGTACACCCACCGATTGCCTCGGAGTATGTTTTAATCTCGATTTATTTCACTTAACGCCTTCATCGAGAGATTTGTTGCATTCCTTTGACAAATCGTTCGGAAAACAACAAACGATTTAACAGCGTGCTCCTGTTTTTAATATAGCAACCATTCAACGAATTCTCTGTGCCGATTTTTCTTTCTTTTTGCGTTCATGGTACTTTTATGCGTCAAACTTTTATACACCAAACAGAGACACAAAACAAATGAACTCTGTTGAACTATTTATTTGAAAAGCAAGTGACAAATACATAACTCAAATATTTTAATATCAGACGGGTCATTTATTTTATTTATTTAGGTATTTCATTACAATGGTTGTACAACAAATAACAGTAACATAAATTATAATTATAAACATAAAAGAGACAATAATTTTTAAACAAGATGGTTAACAACACTTTAGATGTGATAGAGTAGGCACCTATATCAAACGATGATTACCCTGAGATACAAGTATTGGACAACAAATTACATCCAACAACAAGCTTTAGAACGTGTCCTTCAAGCGGGATTATGAAAATATCACGGGATAACAGAAGGCAGGAGGCGGTCACTGAAATTTGCTCCTCAATAAGGGCGGAATGACAAACGACCGTCCCGGTGACTGTGCGGAAACTAACGAAATAGATGTTCGCAGCGGTCCCGTGGGACGCCGTCTTACACGTCCTATTTTATAGCATAAATCTACCGTACTTCGCGTATTACGTAGCCAATGAAGACGTGTGTTCACTCTATGTCCTCAAATTTTGCTTGGATTTACGAATGAAATTGATCATAGAAGTTGATGATAGCGCAAGCCCTTGTGGAAAATATTATTTTTACTGTGCAAAAAAAAAGGTAAATACCGCAAAGATATTTGATCATTCATTTATCACTATTTTGACATGTACCTACTCGCATAAAAAATCTGAAATTCCTGTAATTAAGATCTTATAAAAGGAAGGTAGCTAGCACAAACAATAGACGGATTTACTTTTAAAAATGTCTTTTCTTTACAAATGTTCCGCGCTAAAGGAACCATCTTTAGTCTTTATGAATTTCTTCTTCAAAGGTTACAACGTAGATAAACTGAGTAAGTTATAGCTCTTATATTTAGCAAAGAACGTGATATTAAATATTCTGAGATAACGACGTATAAAATTAGAATGTATAATTTCGCTCGCAAGAGTAAAAAATAAACTTAGTCCAATCTTAAGACGAGTGAAATGATATTAAGACAAAGTCTAATATGTACCTACATTTGGCGTGGTGTAAGCTATAGTCCTTACATTGCGCTCACTTCGGTTCGCAAGCGATTCGGGTTCGTAACATTTTTATTCAGCGGCGTTGCCCACATAAATTAGGCTGAGCTGACCGTCCAGCGCTCGTTTTGCCTTTTCTGGTGTAAGGCAAAACTAAACCGTGTTCCATTTAGCTATTTTTATTTACCGACTTCAAAAAGGAGGAGGTTCTCAACTCGACTGTACCATATTTTTTCAGATCACAAGATCCAAGAAATGGCAACAATAGGTGCCTTCAAAAAGATCACATTAATGTTGTATTTCAGAAGTCGGTGCCGAATCAAACCAGAAGGCCAATTATTCTCGTAATTAAAAATGTTCAAAATATAATTTCGAACATTCGAGTTTCGTATTATCTCAATAGAGACCGTTTCACGTAAGTAGTCCCTTCGACGCTATGTTGGCTGCCCTGTCTGTCACTCCTGTTTAGGTCTTATCATTTTATATTTTTTGTAGATTTAGGCCATGTTGTTTCAACTTACAGTTACGTATCTGTAATCGTCAAATATGGCGGCTTGTACGACAATTTCATACTGACTTAACGATTACGTACTGACTTACGAATACAGATGGTTTGAAGCAACCCGCCCTTATGTGATAAAGTAATAAACCTAGGACACTAAAAAGTGATGAACGAGAATTGGTAGTGAAAAAAAAACATCCAATACCGTTAAAAACGTTGTAACATAATGAAATTCAGTGCAGCCAACATAGCGTCGAAGGGACTTCTTATGTGAAACGCTCTCTACCTTGAATGTCACAAATATGACAACGTCAAAAGAATAAGAGAATAGAGTCCATTTCACGAAAGAAGTCCCGCAGACGCAGCGCTGTATTCGCGCGACATAATGTAGTATAATGTAGTTCCACAATTGTCCGCGGGACTTCTTTCCTGAAATGGACTTTACCATATCTGGCATAAATAGCATCGAGATTATAATATATATAAACTAAATCGGAACTCATTTTTATATAAGAGAATTGGGCTTCAGATTAAAAATCAAAGGTCAAAAAGACTTGCGAAACTTTTCACGAATGTTTTTGTGATATTACTGAAAGCGGTTTTAATATATTTTTTTAAGTTTTTTTATCCTTATACTTACCGCTACAGCCAGCTCTTCGTCTGCCACAATGGTTTTGTTCATCAATTTTTATTTTTAATTAAACAACATAGAAAGCCAGTGATCAAAGGCCAACACGATGGCCTCGGGCTGATATTTTAATTGTTTATGATAAAGACAAGCCTACTTTTTAGGCCATAACAATAAAGCGAAATGAAACAGACTTTTGTATTGTTTCAGCCTCAATGGTAATGAAACATCATTTGAAGACCTTATCTGTATTTGTCCTTTAATGTTAGGTAATTCAAAAGTTTAATACACGTGTCACTAATAGCCTGTATAATTTGTAATGAACGTTATTTTACCTTTGAACTATACAATTAAATTAGTATCACAATGGAACATAATTTACGATTCTGTATGTCAACGGTAACTACAGTAACCGACCACCTTAATTAACAGCTTTGTGTCCCAAAATATAATTACTGGTATTTTAGATGTTACGGCAATGGACATAGCCCATGTATTTCAGCAGTGAAACTCTATTTGGTTCCGTAGTTTTGGCTAAGGGGACATCAGATGGACTAACAACGCCATGCATACAAAACAACTGTTTACTCGTGTTTTTGGTTTAATGTTAACGTGCTAAGATTCACCTTGATGGTGTAATGCTTACCCAAGATAAATCAGTGGCTGGAATTCTTGCCGTTGGTTTGTTTTGTGTTATGTCATAGAAATATTGATATGTCGTGATTTGATAGCAGCATTCGCTTGTTTTTAGTATCTTCAATGTTATTCTTATTTGCTACGATACCGATGGCAGGGCAGCTACCAACAAACAAATAGATTCTATAATTTTCTATAAAATAAAATAGGTGAATTGAGAACGAGGTAAGTATATACCGTACCAATTACGGTAAAAAAATTGTCCCGATCAGTGACCTCATATTATCAAAATTCGATAGTTTTAATTACCTACTCAGACCTCTTACAAATAATTACTTTTTTAGCAAACAAAAATAAACGCGTCACTAATGAAAAAAAGTTTATCGATAGTAATAAACCTACTAGGAACAAAAAAGGGCAATACCTGCAGCAGTTTGCAGAAATCGAATTAAAAACGAGCAGATCAGATCTACAATCAGTACGTACGTAAGCCCATTGTAAGCACTATTCCTATTAGCATTAAACGGTCGTTTGCAGCGAGGAATGAGAGCCACACAAACGTATTCTACTTTTTAGTAACGCTGCCCCTCGTAAATTGGACTAGGCGTCCGGCCCGCGAGTAATTCAGTTTACTTTCTACCTACCCACTTGTTACCATGTTTACGTTTCTTACTGACAATTATTAAGGTTATGTATAGAGAAAATTGTGTGCCAACCACCTAGATAGGGTTCAAGAAAATTGCCTTGGGTTATCTCGTCTCTTTGTGAGGGTATACAATGAGTTCGGAAAGCCTATTGCCTATGTTCTTTTTGTTTAAAAATGTTGTAATTACTTTGTCTTGTAACCCTATTCGGGCTTTGTAAAAACGTTTATTTAGAGTTCATTTTTCCTAAGGGATTTTCTCTGTGAGTGAATCAAGAAACAGCTCCTTAGGCATTCTAAATATTGGTTTAACGAAGAACGTAATAAGATCTAGACTTTCACGGTAAATATGTACCCCGTAATTATTGCTCGTTATGTATACAGTATCAGATAAAACTCGTAATTCTTTCCAAGCGTGTCCTTCGAATAGTTTTACGACTGCACTGTTTACAAGCCATAACGTTTATTGTTCAGCAAACACACTACCACTAGCAATGAGTAGATGCTACTATAATCAGGAAGCATAAACTTTTTTTATATTATACTATAAAGATACATAATTACACACTCAAGCATATTTGTATATTCATGGAATAGTCAGCAGGAATGATATATTGAAACGTGTTTTCGGAATTTATTTACTAACCCAACTGATGCATATTAATAGTAAGAAATATTTTAGCGGAGTATACTGCCATACTTTTCTACAGTTCGCACGACCTAACTTGGTCGGGCTGAGTAGGCTAACCGAGACATTTGCGCATGTAAGTATAGTCACTAAGAAAACAGTTAAAAGTGTGCAATAAAGTTTTTGTTATCACTAAAATATACTTATCAAATGACTTATCAATTGTTTCTTGATTTAGACCGGAGGATAGTGACAGAAAATTGGGAGTCATTTCTTACAGTATGGTAAGGATAATTCTAATTTAAGTAGGTACTTAGTATGGAATAATTTGCAATTTAAATTAGCAGTCACTCGTGACTAACTTCTTCCCGGCTAAATAAGATCGTACGAACTGTATATTATCTATATACAACTGTTATCCAGACGCCGGATTCGGACGGCGTCGTCGTTCATGCGTAGCGTCGCTAATGGTCAACGCTTTAATAATTATGTACTTTGATGTTATTATGACTATAAAGATAAAAATATTGTTACTGTGTAACTAACGTCAGCGGAAGACACATTTAGGCTCGTATTACGGAACGATTTTCAAGCACAGATCTCGATTTGAGCATAAAGCCATTTGATTGGTTGAAACTAGATTCAAGTAATGCTTGACTCCTCAGTTAGGTTCTGCAATACGAACCTTAATAATATGCAAATGTCAATTTTTTTACTAACCACGAGTTGAAGGTTGGACTAATCTTTGCCAGGCATCACGTTGAAGTATCAATGATTAAGAATAGTCCCATCAATGTACTATTAAAGAGCCAACAAAACAGATAACACTACAACCTTAACAGCAGTACCAATGACTCCCTGTTTCAACCACGTTTCTCTTTTTTTAAATGTACCTTACACTCCGAAAAGTACACTTCAACCCAAGCATCGTGCAGAAGTAATACTTCACCTTCCAAGTACAGGATATTAGCTACACCGTTCATTTTGTATTTTTTTGTATTTATATTCAGAAAACGTCTGCAACCTGATATACTTAATTAGCTTCTACAATTACATTTTATATTGCCGTTAAGAGTCTGTTTGAAACGTGAAATAAAATAAACTGGACGAGAGTACAATGCTTTGTTTTTCTTTGCCGTCTTTGTGCAACTATTTTCTAAACATTTAATAAATGTCAGGCTTTTTAAAACTAACTCGTGGACTTATTCTTTGTTAAGCATTAAATATTTATTAAGAAAATTCTTAGAATGGAAAATGCTATGGTTCATGTTACGTACTTGTATTATCAACTGGCCCAGGATCGCGTATTCTATAGGAATAATTCTTGGATATCATAGATAGATGGCGGTGAAAATATTAAGTCATTTTAGCGCAATGCAGTCTGTCCCGTTTGCCAAGAGTAAGATAAATGGCAATGAGTCACTTATCACTCTTGGCACCAATCACGACAATCCACTTAGTGGTTGTGTGACGTTGCTCTTTAACATCATTATCAAAAACCTATCGTAAGACTAGTCCACTGGTAGAACCATCTCAAAAAAGAGATATCTATTCTTCGTAGTAACTACTACAGGCCACTTGCCAAGTGATTGTATAATAGATATATTCTTAGTGTAAAACTACTATAAAGTTCTTATGAAACTTGGAAGTTCCTTTAATGTTTATTGACCGGAAAACCAGAGATATTCTAGGTATATAAGATGAGTCGGGCGAGACCCGGTAGCTCAGTTGGTTCAGAGCACTAGCCACGGTACGGCAGAGGTCGCGGGTTCAAATCCCGCTCGGGTCATATGATTTTTGAGAATCACTTATATATTTAATAACTTAAACCAGAGATATTCTAGGTATATAAAATACGTACCTATAGCTTATTCTCATATGAGTGCGTCTTACGAACGTTATAAATATAATTAAAGATAATAATTTCAAACAACTGTTCCAACATATTATCAGACACTTTATAGAATCCTTAAGGATCGTATACATACCGTATTCAATGACCACAAGATAAGCTTAACATGGTTATAATATAATTAAAATTCATAAAAATATACAATCTAACATCCTAATTGTTATTTAATTAGGTATATTAATGCGTACATCAAAGTGGCAGCTGCAAATGTAATAACTTCATTTTCCTAATATGGTGTCTTGTGCAAAAGAGTCTCGACGAATACTTAAGTCTATTGATGAGATTTAGTCTCCTTCGAAAAAATCTTCTCTCCAATTTTATTTAAAGGACGCTAAAAGTATTTTCTTCACAATGAAAAACATAAAACAAAGACCTTCATATTTCTCGGTTTAAGTTCGAAAAATGTCTTTTCAGACAAGAAAAATGCCATCGATTAGCGCTTATCGTTTTCTTTGGAATAAAAGGGGAAGAAAAATTGATTCGGGCATCGTCAGTCAATTTGCTGATCGGAGATGAACGAACAATCGGATACGAAACGGTTTGATGGCGACGGCTAAAACAGATTATTGCCGAGAAACCCGAAGATTGCTCGTAAAACTTTTAACGATCGTACTAAATTACAATTGGGGTGGAATAAGTTTTTCGACCTATTTAATTTATTGTGATGGCCGAAGGCAACGTCTGATCTCAAAAACATAGGTTTAGTAGTGACAACAGTAGAATAAATTTCGCATTTAAAGTCCAATGATCGCAAATCTTTGCAAACTTATGGACCTGCTGGAAATTGCGATAGCGAAAAATAACGGTTAAAAACAGTTATGTATAAATGTTATAAATAGTATAAAACAAAGTCGCTTTTTGTGTCTGTCTGTTCGATTTTTTTTTCTAAACTACACGTTGGACTTTAACGCAGTTTACAGCACCATTTGGAGAATTTATTTCAAAAGGTTTGCAAGTAATGTACCTATAATAGGTACCTACAGTATAATGGTCATTTTGTCCATTTTTTCGCTGTGATACACGGAATAAATAACAACTCTTCAAACTTCGTGTTGTTTATCTGCTGCCCCTACTAACTTCAGCGAAGACCTCACACCACACTTCGTCATCCGTCATAAAATCTCGATGTTTTAACATAATCAGCTTCGCATGGGTACAATGTACTGATGTGGCGATATTATCGCCACATCAGTACATTGTACCCATGCGAAGCTGGGGCGTGTTGCTAGTCTTATAAATAAAAAAGAATTGATTAATCATAATTAGGAAATCTTTTTGGATATTAATAGGTAGACAAATAACCAAAATAAGTCTGCCAGTCGGACCAAAATATCGGCTTTTAACCTTTCGTGTACCGCAATTCCAGACACATTAAAAATATCAATGTGTCTCGCGTGAATCTACGTTATATGACTATTTATCCACTATCTCACCTAATGTTTAGCAATGATCAAAGATGTTCTGATCCTTGCCTGAGATCGTAGCGTAACGTAGAGATTCTCTAATGAGATAGTCTTTGATAATTCAAGATACTTGAATAGAATGATCAAAAAATATGTTTATTACCAACCATTCAATAATTTATCTCCTACAAAGTGCAGGGCATAAATACGGAGAGGCGAGAAAAACTAACTGAATTATGTTAAATTAAAAAGTTTCAACCCCCTTATAAAACGCTTCCTATAAACCTTTAGCTATTGAGAAAAAGGTGTAGCCTCTTCAAAAATTAACTCAAGACTTTATAAGTCTATCAAAATGGAAAATTAATTTATTAGTTTCGAATTTCCTTTAACCAAGCTATGTTTACGAGTGTTTGTGAAAGCTTTTGATTTGCAAATATTTTAATAGAATTATATTTGCAATGTAAATTAAGAATGTTTATAATTTTAGAGATAAGTAGATAACTTACTAGCATATGAACGTATATTATGGTATTGGCCATGGTCAATTCGCTTGATACGCAGGACCTATACACACATTTAAACTAAGTGAATAAAGTACTTTCGCTCGAGTTTCTAAAAGTCTGTTTAATTTAACCTGTTGTCAAATGTCATGTCAAGTGATTTGCCAAGTGTACCAATGTCAATAGTCAATGTTATGTCGGTAAAAAAATATCTAAAAAACTTTTTTAACAAAAAATAACCGACTGCAAAAATCCACTACAAAGAAAATAATAATTTTAGTTTCGGAAGTCGGTGGCTTTGGTTTTTGTTTGCTTTTTTTTGCCACCGACTTCCGAAACCAAAATTATTATTTTCTTTGTAGTGGATTTTTGAAGTCGGTTATTTTTTGTTAAAAAAGTTTTTTATTTTTCCCTTTTTAGTTCTTTATCCCGTGTTAGATTACTTTCACGAATTCGTTCAACAGTAAATCTTCTACGGAGTGTGTACATTTATGCCTATAGCTTTGTACATAGGAATGATTACATAATGTATTATATACTAAAACCTTCCTGAAAGTATGTAAATTACGTTAGTGAAAACCCCATCCAAATCGAATAAGTAGTTTTTGAGAAAATCGCGCACATACAAACATACATACATACATACATACATACATACTTACATACATACATACATACATACGGGACGAATACAGAACCTCCTTTTTTGAAGTCGGTTAAAAATAACAACAGCTGACATGAGATTTGATAGCAGTGCTTGACCTGCCCCTCTATTCTATACCGACACGCCGCGTGATATCACAGCGAGAACTGCCAATTTGTTTGCGAACGTCCGAGGGAGAATGTCACGGTGAGATTCTCCCTCGAAAGTTCGCAAACAAATTGGCAGTTCTGGCTTCAAAAAGTTAGGGTTAATGTCACTGTTCAAAGGCACCGTCAATATCGCCGCCTTTTAAAGACGACACTAAAAGGTACGAGTTCGTAGCCGACTACAGACAGTGCAGTAGGCGACATGTCGCTACGAGTCTACTGGTTTCTATGTATTTCATAGAAATACTTTCCATAGCTAGCGACACGTCTGTAGTCGGCTACAAACTCGTACCTTTTTTTTGCTTTATTTAAGTTAGGGACTTTTATACAAATGTACATGTCAGTCCCATCATCGTATCTTATAACAAATTCTTAACACTAAAAACGTAATTTGCTGAAGTTATACATACTAACGGCGGCTTCAGAATTAGGCGCTGACAATATATGATGGAACATACCGACATCATACGAATTTAAACTTAGCTCATTAAATAATTCTTCTCTGGCAGACCGAAATCTGACACACTCCGCTAATAAGTGTACCACATCCTCTAACGTTCTAACTCGTACCTTTATTGAGCGAACGGATTTTACCGAATATATCGAGAAAACTAGCTTCCGCCCGTGGCTTCGCCCGCGTTTTAGGGATAAAAAGTAGCATATGTATTATTCTGATGTATAAGCTATATTACTGTAAAGTTTCATCAAAATCCGTTCAGTAGTTTTTGCATAAAAGAGTAACAAACATCTATACATCTGTACATCCTCACAAACTTTCACGTTTGAAATATTAGTAGGAAGTAGGATAGTAGGATAGGATGGGACATTCTCAGTGGCAGCCCGGAATCTGGATTTGTGCCTGGTTAACGGCAATAGACTCGTCCGTCCTCTATTACTTGGGATTTATAACTGGCAATATGTGAGTGAACACACTCACATATTGCCAGTAAGTTGCCACAAATATCGGTATTTTGAGTCCTGTGTATAACAATACACAGGACTCAAAATACCGATATTTTCAAGAAGCGATACTCAAGTAACCTAATTATAAATACCGGTACAAATCATTATGGTACCAGTATTTCAACTGCAAATATAAGTTTGTATTTCTTAATAATATTATAAAATACAAAGTTATTTTTGCGATTGGCAAGGTTTGAAATACCGGTATCATTAATAGCGATATCGTAACGGTTTGAACCGGTATTTATGGTCAAGCCCCGATTATTATACATCGCCTGACCTCTATTTTCTTGAGTGGAGTAGGAAAATACAGGCATGATGTTGTGTATACAATATACATCTTTGATATGTCCATATTAAATAATACATATTGATGGAAACTACATACCTCGTAGGCGGAATATTCACTGCGGTAACACGGTACTCAATTACCACCTCTACCATTAATTTGTACCAACGATCCAGTTTGGTAACACACGGACACGGTAATATGTACAATACAGGTGGATTTAATGCGTAGAAATATCCTGCAACAACCTACCTATGTTTGATTTAAACAAAAAAACCACACGCAGTTACACTGCGTGTGGTTTCGTAGGCAGTACCTACGTTTTTATGCGTAAGACCCTTAGACTAGATGTTATTAGATAAATGCACATTTTAAATAACATTAATTATGCAGTTCATTTAAATAATTTTGTGCAGAGTTTCAGATATAATTACTTATCGAAAAAGCGTTTATGGCATGCCCAAAGTTTTTGAAAGAAGATAAAGAAAGTTTGCGAAATGGTGAATACGCAAAAAAAAAATCACCATTTTATTTATATACTATTTTTTTGCGTAACATTGTAGACATTATACATGACGTCTAATTTCATGCTTGATATCACTAATAGTCTATGAGTAAAACGGCTGCGTCACGCAGATGGACAGACAAACAAACAGGGGACGACATGGTTTCTAGTTTGACTACCAAACCCTAAAAACACTGAGCACTTCGTCTAAATTGTTCTAATCAAAATTTTCATATAGGTATTCAAATTCAAATTCAAAAGTCATTTATTCAAAGTGGGCTAAAGCCAATTAGCACTTTTTGAACGTCAATATACATTATACGAAAACGCCCACCCTTCACCACTTCCTAGTGTTTTAGCTGCGAAGAAGAAACGGCGCAACAAACTCCGCAGCAACACGATTCTGTCTTTCAGTTACTTTTATTAAAAAAAAAAATTATATAAATTTACGAAAAAAAATTATTAACTGAGCTTTTAAAACAAAAAATATATATATAAACTATAAATACTTAAAAGTAAAATAATGATGTAACCTAACACACACCAATATACCTAATCAAAGAAAATAAAGTACAAAATATGTAGTCGCAAAAGATGCTTTAAAGTTTAGGCGTTATTAATATTCTAGTTACTAATCGGTAATAAAGGCTGTGTGTCCTGACAAGTGCCTTTTATAGACAAATAAATTTTATTTGACAGTCAAGAGTCATGCTTGATAATCTAGGACCAGGGGTTAGTTATTTCAATAAGGTATACATTTAACTGTAAAAATACAGTAAGAAAGCCATCTGAAAATCTCGAGTTATTCTAGATCGAAATGTCTTTTCAATTTTTGTACCCGTATAACTTAAACCAGATGTAACTTCACTTAAAAGTTGGAAGCGCACGCATTTGTTAGAGATCTCGTTACTCCCCATATGGATTTGTTTGGGAATTTTGTTATTTGTATCGTCTTAAGAGTCATTGTGATGGGAAAAGTTATAAGTAGGCTGAGGATTGAAAAGTTGCGAAATAACTCTCTGGGAGGCAATAAGACAGGAACGTTTTGCAAGCATTTGTTAAAACTTTTATGAGAATGCAAAGTTTGTTCTTTAAAAAAGTTTGGTAACGTATTATTGTGCGATACAACATGCAAAACTTCAGCGTCTTGTTTATTTAGATTTAGAATATTACAAGCAAACAATTGACTTGGAAATCATTTTAGGGAGGTTGGTTCTCCGTATATAATCCGGTAAAACGAGATTATTATATTTATTGTAACGGTTTTATGGCTTTTTCTGAAAAGTTCAGGGTAGGAATCAATAGTTTAATTTGGTTTGTTTTCATTGAAAATTATACGTAACACCATAATTCAAAGAAGTTCTATTATTATTTTTAGGTCCGGTTTAATCATATCTACAGAAGGAGTGTTTATTTTTGACGTGAAAAGCCTTTGAAACAACACCTAAACATACGGGTCAGAAAAGTCGACCGTAACGAAAAGGTCTATTATGGTCTTAGCAATCCGGTTTAATCCAGGTTAATACAAAACTATTAATCTTGGAAACGAAAATCCGCTGTCATTATTTAGCTTAATAGTCAGCTCACTGTTAGATATGGTCTTGCCGTGTGAACCATAAAGTGGTACTAATATTTATAAATTATATTTTCAATCCGATCACGTTGCATTTTATCGAATAAAATACCCAAAAAATCAAAGCTGATAACATTACAAAATTGTATTTGAACTTGTATTGCTTCATAAACATTAAAATGTCGTGCCCACGTACGTGCACGCACTCGAAAACAGTTAATGTCAACCAACATACGAAGAAACGATGTCACAAAGTTAAATGTACAACTTTGATCATAAACTACGCTTATTTTCTATTTCAACTAAAACAGCAATTATTCCACACGAGTGTGCTTCACCCGCCGATTAATAAAATATTCTGCGTCCAAAACATGCAATTATGGAATGAAAACGGTAACCGTTTTCACACATGACAATTATTTGAAACGGGTTATTTGTATTATGTATTCTCCATTAACACTAACGGCGGGAAACACAACACTATAATGAAAGGGACCCTCAACACACACTATTAATCAAGACGAACAATGGCCATGTTCAGTTTAAGCTGCCTTCGAGATATAATTACTTTCTTTGTAACGATTATTATAAGCAATTTCATCAAGCTCACCTGAAAACTTTCTTATTGTGTTTTCAAACAAAAACTGATATTACAGGAAATTAAATTTTATTCAAGAATTTATTACAAACATTAACCTTGTAGTCGATCTAACTTTTAATATTTGAATATTGTTATAAATAGGTAGGTGCCTTGCTCGTACTGTTACCCTGGTAAATGCCTAATTTAAATTATTCACAAACATTACGCTTATGATACTAAATGAGGTAGTTAAAACAGTTTGGTAAATAAACTAACGTTAATTTTGACGTAACTTCAATCAAAATGGAGGCAGTGTTTTACAAACAGTGGGCTTATAGGAATATTCGATCTCATGAACGGGGCGAACAAGTAGATCGATTTGGCGATAATACTTTATTTATCACCGATTTAATGTAAACACTTCAAACTTTTCCTGCAAGTTATCATTGTCAGTGAACAGATAACATGAAATTTAACGAAGCAACTTTTTACTCCAGTGGAATATTAAACTCGAAAAGGGTGGTGTATTTTTTTTATTACCTTCTTCCCTTGGTTTCATATTAAACGTGTATATACTTCATATTAAATGGTATGTACGTTAATCCAGAAATTATATTTAGAGAAACACATCATCATGAGAGAACTACATCAAGAAATGTAAGCATGCCATTTTTTGCGATATCATCCCCGACTTATAAATATTATAATCAGGTCAATCCGTTACGTTGATTTCTCAAGCAGCGTATATCACCCTCAGCTTGCTGCAAACCAGTCCTGAGCCACCAAAATGACAGAATCCACGAAGATTTCCAAAAGTCATTTATAAGCTATGGAGAGCTAAGAAGCATTTTCACATTCTGATCTAGGCAATGAGCCCGGAATACAGCGAAAAATAAGATTACAATAACTGTTTCACATTATTAACTTTAACAACACGAGTGTAACGTTAAAGACCGGTGTCTATTATCAAAAACTCTACTCTTGGCTTACGGACTCCCACGGATATATTCAATTGAAGAATATTATACAAACCTAACGCCTATAAGCTGTAAGTATACAACTTACTGAAAACTTGGCATGGTCTCTTACACCTTCACTACTCCACAGGACTGCCTGCGATAATGTATGACCGCATAGTCCCATAGTGTTAGAACAGCAAGAAATCAATTGGAAGACTGATTGATTTGCTCAAATTCAACGACCAACATTGCCACCAACATTATGCTCACATCTAGGTACCAATCTAATCAACTGATCGTCGACAATAGAAATACACAATTTTTCATTCCTGTTTATTATGACAGCAGAAACTCGAAGATCATAAAAATCCAATCTTGACAACCGAATTTATTGCAGATAAAACTATGAACTACATAGGATTTAGAGTCCAAAAATATTCACCACTTCGCTACAAACTCACCTGTCGATATACCTGCCAATAAATTAAGCTAGTTTGTATTACACTATTTATACTGACAGTAACTTTCCCGACCTGCCAGTGCATTTTGCGATGCTTTGCTTCCAATTTTGACACATTCCACGTTTCCTGACACCAGTTTAGTCGAGCTCAAATGCGATTAAATATGTAAAACAATAACAAAAGGACAAATAGTCGCAATCGAAGGTAATTGGGCATAATGATATGTAATCAGAAAAACTATTATTGATTCCTGAACGTGTGGCTAATAAAAGGCCTGAAAAAATAATGTAGAATTAGTTATCGTAGTGATCATCCTTTTTATAGATTGGCGTTTCTAAAAGTAACAGCAAAAGTAGATGAATATTTCGATATTTGGAAATACGTTATCACAGGATTTAGGGCCCTGAGTGCATACATAAATTAAAAATAGTAAATTAAAAATTAAAAAACCCGACTGCCAAAAAACAACTAAAAAGTTCAAAACGAGTGCACTTTTCAAGCTGTCTGATGCAGTTGGTGGCAATTATTTGTGTTAAATCTTAGATTTTATGCCACTAACTGCATCAGACTGCTTGAAAAGTGCACTTCTTTTGAACTTTCTAGTTGTTTTTTGGCAGTCGGGTTTTTTAATTTACTATTTTTATTTTTCACTTTTTAGATTTTAATGTATTTACATAAGTTTTCATAATCGTCTTTTCGAGCCCTTCATTTTGATACCTCACTCGATAGGTTTTGAGGAAAACAAACTTTGATGACGCCAAAAATCGGCCATTTTAATTTTTTATAATTAAATATCACAATTAAGACAAATCTAACGATACCTCTCAAGCTAAAATCCATCAAGCCGTTTAGGCTACAGAGCGTGCCAAAGAAATATACATACATACACTCGAAAAACATAACCCTCCTTCTGGCGCAGTCGGGTAATAAATTATATTTCACTAAAAACGGCCTACATTAGAAACTTTCTATTACGTTTTAGGAGCAAATTCATGAGCAATGAGCTACGCCGTAGCTTGGCGCGTAGCGCTACGGGACACGCTACGCGCATTACGCAAGCAGCCAATTGTGTAAATATATTACTGTAAAAGCCTGAACTTAGGTAAATCTTAAGATTTACCAGTAAAACGTAAGATTTACCAACTCTTAATGGTAAAGGTTCGAACTTTTCTATGATTATCGTTTATTTCGGACTTTTACCACCATTTACTCAGAAAATCTTAGGTTTTATTTCAGAGATACGATAAGTGTTGAAAAGAGTGAATAACATTGGGAGAGAACCGAATTGATCAACCTCGACTCCACATGGTCTTATCTACCCTACTCCTAGAGTATTTTTGCTACGATTTGTTACGCAAGGGTGGAGGAGCTGCACTTCCCGCAGTGCCGGAGACCTGTAAAATGCAAGTGGATACCGAAAAGTGGATGGAACTCGCAAAATATTAGTTTCCGCAGCCCCAAAACTAATATTTATGCATGTGGCAAATTCTAATGGTAAAAGCCCGAAAAATCGTCTCATTTTATATAAAATATTACATTTACCAAGCCATGTTGGTAAATCCAAAGATTTACCGGTAAAACCTAAGATTTACGAATATACGGGCTTTTACATATACATGACATCTATAGAAATTAACAAAACAATTTATGTATAATTATTATGTTAGTTTTTTTTTATTTTTATTGATTAACCGCGTTCTTGTTTTAAATACGCAAGTTTAACATCCTGTGTGTACTAGAAATCTCACACCACACAAATGTGATTTGTCATTATATCGTCCATCACAAACTTCCCCGGAGTCACACAAGTACCCCATCGGATAGTGTTTTCTCTTCAAACACTTTTAATTGTTACCTTCTGGAGTTTAGCAGACCACGAGTTTAACCTCATCTAGTGGTGTTTAACTTTTAATTTGTTAGCTTACATGAAAGATGAAACGAAAGCTGCTGACAGTTTTGTGGGTTACCTATAGTAAAGGGTATAATTACGTGAATTGTGAATTTGACATTTTAATTGCTGTTCTAATTTTTTATTAGTTAGTTGCCTCAATCTACTCACCTTTTATTTTTCTTAATAAGTACTTATTTTTTTAATGTAACTAGTAGTTTTTTATGATTCTACTATACTTGTTGGGGTTAAAAATAGGCGATTCAATTCAAAAACTACAATGTATTTACATGAAAAAATAAATGTGCACACGCGATTTATTGCATAAATCGAACCGATACGGTCAGGGTTGTCAAATGTTTTAAAGGCATTTGTTGCTGATGACTGTCATACGAAGGAGATATTTTTATTGTTAGAGGATTAGGCCCACCACAAAATTGTGGCAGACATTAATGAAACGCATGTTGGTTTGTTTCTTATAATCTCTATATTACAATACTATTATTAGTTTTACCTCGTCTAGCCGGAATTCTGAGAAATCAACAATTAAATTAGTATTTATTTATAATAAATTGTTCTTGTTATTGTTTTATAAGTATCCATTTGACCTAGTTTTATGCATTTATTCTTAATTTTATAAATAAAGGAATGTTTCCCTTTAATAAAATCTGCTAACTTCATTACTTATGGTACTTACCTACATCCCTCCAAGGCGCGCCCAAACTTTCCCATATGTATGTAGTACGCCGCAAAGTATCATATTATTTACTAGATAAGTATAATTATGGATCACCTACAAAGATAATTATAATAAAAAAGCTAGCTAAACATAACATTACGCCTATATTCACGAAGGTTAGGCAGAGTTGTACACCCACATTTTGCCAGTTATGTACGTAATAGGGGGGGGAAATAAAAACAACCTTTTTTAGCGACCGCTAATTAAACAGATATAATCACATATGCAAAGCAAGAACGCTTATAAACGCAATACACACTTTTTTACAATAATTTTCTCGTATAAATTACTCATGAATATCACTTAATCTCTTTATAAGCTGAAATAAGCAAGCAAAGGTTGACAAGGGTCGCCTGCGATTTTTAAATGAAGTTTAAAAACATTTAATATGTTTAAAATATACCTTTTATGTCTGCTTTACATCTGAAACGAGTACTTCAGAGTTCCGGTATGTGTCATTTGTGACTCATTTGGTTCTTTTTTTATGTTTTTATACACTTTTACATTGGAATTAGATATATAAACCAGATTTTAGCCTTTTATTAAATATTAGATATGCAAAAAGAACACACATTGTACAGTAAGTATTTTTAACATTAGCGTGTTACTTTGAGACACCAAACAAAAGAAATATTTTTAAACATGGGGTAGGCAAATAATGTACTATACCTACAGTTTAACAAAGCACACAATTAAAATTAAAAAAATAATATTTACATGTTTCCCATAGCAATCAGAAACGACGTACAACAATTGTTTTATAGAGTAACGCTATTTATTTGCTACCTCCTCAATTATCATATTTCAGAAAATAATTAATAATGAATCATCTGTATTCCCTTTTGAGGTTCTCCGTGATTTTAACAAGCATAAGAGCTTTTCATCATTTGTCCTCACCAATAACATTTTCATTAATATTATGATACAATAAATATTTTCCGCTCATTAGTTAAAAGACAACCAAAACGCCAGTCATATTTTAAAAAAATACAGACTTAATTAAATTCTGAGCAGCGATTGCAATCCAAAAACAAAATTATAACTAGTGGTAATAGTATTTCACATGTTACAAAACCGGCCAAGTGCGAGTCGTACTCGCCCACCGAAGGCCCCGTACCATCCTTGGACGTATAAAAGTTAAAAAAACTGGACCGCATAACTAAGTTTGTTGGTGAAGGAATTTTGATGATTTTGAAAAAACTGTAATAGTTAGGAACATTGTTTTATTTTTGGTGCAATATATAAGTCAATTTCTATCAACTCTAATTATTTCAGATTTTTCGCTTCGCAAACTTCGGAGATAAGGGGGGGGGAATGGTATTTTATCAGACATTTTTCATCATATATGTTGAAAACTATAAGACATAAAAGTAAATGAAATTGTATTTTGAAATGTGCAGATCAAGCCCTTTCATATGATATGCCACTTAACCTAATGTCCCCACTTTTAAATTTCAAACCCCCACTTCAACCCCCTTTTTCAATGAAACTAAAAATATTTATTAACTTCAGTCACATGCAATAAAACTGGGCAAGCATTCTTTATAACTATTCCAAATTTCAAGTCGATAGCATTAGTCGTTGCTGAAATAAGCAGCTGTGACAGACGGACGGACAGACGGACAGACGAAGTCGCACCATAAGGGTCCCTTTTTTCATTTTGGTTCGAGACCCTAAAAACGACAGAATGTCGATCGCAAAATCGCAGTTAATTATAATTGCATCTATCTCCATGTCGCATGGTGACATAGAGATAGATGCATTTTTTTTTATGACCTATCAAATGTTGCTCTAAGTAATAGTCCAAACAACCAACCCCTTTAACATGACCACGCATTTCTGATCCACGTTTTATAGAAACTGTTTTTATTCAGAATCGTTTATTCAGTGAAAAATAATATCCGACAGAAATGCGAACGTTGCGAGTTTGAACTGTGCCATGGGACAATGTGTTTTCAAACATACACATGTATAGAAATCACGGACAAATAACGAATGTTTGAAACTAGGTACGTAATATACTTCTGAAAAAACCTGACATTTACAATTCAGCACGTTGTAGAGGCTTTGAGAGGTAATATTTATTTTAACCGACTTAAAAAAATATTTAAATGACTTTTTATGCTTTAAACTTTAATGAATTAATCCAAACCCTTCAATAATACTTACGAATTATAATATGGAAAAAATATTTTTATAAAAATATGTGTGATCAAAATTATTTTTAAATTCAAAACGAGTATAAGTCACTGAATGTTTTAGCTACTAAAAACGTTTAGATCTTGCCTAAAATGCTGCATAACTCGAAAGAGAATAAATTATACCTACACTATCTATAAGGCTTTTAAGTCCAAACTCGTCTTATTTGCATAGAATGCACAAAAATAACCTTGAACGGATAAGCAGCTTTAGAAGCAAAGGCGGTGAATCACGTAGACCTTCCATTTATCATCCGCGAAGAGTTCCAGTGTCTCCCGAAATGTCGCGATAAGAATATCTCCGGAGCAAAGAAATTCGTGAAACAAGCCGATAGCCCGGGCCTATGTATCTGAAGTACCTATAAACTAAGTTTTTTATGTATTGTTGATATTTTTATTTAATAAACTTAGTACCTACGCAACGGTAGGTACGGCAGAGGTGGCGAGTTCAAGAACCGCCCGTGTCGGTTATTTTTAAACTTATATGTTTAATAAAAAAAGACAGTGTTTACAAACGCGTTCCCATTTTTAAATACATGTATTCGCGATAGGATTTTGCAATGTTTTCCATGAATATAATCCATAAAATTGCATAAAGAGCTAGAGCTCACTCAAATATATGTGCTAACGCTGCAACAACGGTGCAATATTTACTTCGTGGAGCAAAAGTTTGCTATCCAAGCATTTTAATACGTTGACGTTTTCACCAGTTCTGGATGAGTTCCGTTTAGTTTAGCATATTTAATAGATAATTTCATACTAATTCTATCACATTTTTTTATTTATTTAGTAGATAGTTCCAATCCGGGGATTGTGGTAGTCTATGTATTTTGTAAATGTCACATTGAACTTACTTTTCACTGACTTCACACAAAAAGGTGTTCTGTGACTAAAGAAACCGTAAATTTTATAAATGTTCATTTAAACTTAAACTTTGTTCTATTTTAAGTATTATCAAAGTTAAAACACACACACACACCACTTAGATACGAACCAGCAAAGCGCAGCGGTTCAAATGTCTCATTACAGTATAAGCTCTATAGTAAAAGAAAGAACTCCGTGAACATTCCACTTGCAACAATACCGAAAGATTGGAAACTTGAACCAAATTACAAACACGGTAAATAAGTATCCCGACGTACGGTACTTTAAATGTAATAGTTCCTCTAAAGAACTGTCAAAGCAGACGAGACATGGAACAGAAACGGCTGTTAGGCTGTGTCCCCAGTAGGCAAACTGTTAGCGGCCGACTGAGTTTGCAGTAGCAAACTGTTAGCGCAAAACTATCAAACTGTGGACACTCCATTTCAAATATATGGAAGGGCATACTAAACCGATACGCTGCAAACTCAGTCGGCCGCTAACAGTTTGCCTATTGGGGACACAGCCTTAGTCCGTAACGTGACACTACATTCAATCCGGGAACTTGCCTCATGCCTTTTTCAGTCACATTTTTTGTGCGCGAGTTTTCCGAACGGTTTCCCACTTTATTTATTATATCAGCAACTATATCAACAATAATTTACGCGTTATACAGACGCATGAACATTGTCAACCTTTTATCGGAGGATTTGTGTATTTTTTCAGTAATGTTATAGTTACGGGAAAATACGTACATACAAATACTTTTGTTAAAGGTACAAGGAGGTAACTCCTTGGGGAACATTCAGCGACTTTTTAACACCTTTTTGCGTTCTTGGTTTGGACGTTGGAATAAGTAGCAGGAAATATCATATCCTCGCGATCGTCAGCCGGCCGCTTAGACGTCGGCAACAATAGAATAATTAATTGTGTCTCATTATAATCGACGCTTGAATTCGTAAAAGCTTAATCAGAATTTTGAATAAGTTTAACTGTTTATTTGACTTTATAAAGGATCCTACATTAAATTAACAATAATTACCTACAGTTTTCTAAGAATACTGATTGTTTGTTTTCGTAGGATGCAACATCACAGGAATCCACATCAAATTCATTTTCGTTTCCAAGAAAATTCATAAAGCAACAGAAATTGGATATACTTCGCCTAGTTCATATGAGAGAGTATAATACTATACTGTTTTATGATATCAAGAAGAAAACCTTCACAATACATAATAGTAAAAATTTTAGATACTTACATAATTTTTTAGTTTAAAACTAACAGAAACAAGTATAAACATCTACTTAAATAACGTGCTTTGTTATCGCGTAACGAATTGAAGTTTAATTTACCCTAACTACTGTACATTCTCCAAAACACATTATGTTGTAGTTTGAAAAGCCAATAAATATGCTATTATGTATTATTATAACGCTCAATCGTGTAAGCTTTATTGTTAGAATATCACTTCAAATGCTGGACTACAATATTACAGTGGCCGTCATGCCTTATTAAGGCTAACCGATCATATAACGGTAATATTATAATGGTTAAAATAAAATTATTTTGTTCCGAAGTGATTCTCATTTGCATTTGTAAATATACAACAAAAAGCGCCGAAAAAGGAGTGACGAGGGTCTCGTTCGGAATACCGTAAAAGTGGCAATCAGCTCGGTTTACTGACTTTTACTTCAAAGTGATTTTTTTGTTCTCGTCTTTTTATTTTGCACGTTAGCAAACGGTGAAGTGTTTTCGAGCAGTTCCCTATTCGGAAGCATTTTACTGCCTTTCTAATGGTCTCAAAGGAAATACTGAAGAAATTTTAATTTGATGTACACTGTTGTAACTTTTCATAAAAATGATATTTTCTAGAGTAATGTTCTATGCCTAAAATGTTGTAAAAGAAAGTTTTGTTACGCTAAAAATATATTATTTATTACTCCACTCCTTCTAGGGTCATAAATATCGCTGAGACCGCTCGGAACGTAGGTTACACTTTCTCTACTCTCTAGCTACATACAAGTTAAGTGCTTCGGTATTGGGAGAGAGAATTAATGTATGTGTTCTGAGGAATACTCGTACATTGTTCACTCTGTACATTAACTGGACGACGTTTTACGAGGTCAGCTACGAATTGCACGTTGAGCTCTCGGAATAATTATGAATCACACATAATATTATTTCACTCATAGGAATCTAATATAATTATGTGACCTGTAGATTTTCATTATTAAAGTTTGCATGCAGTTAGATCAAATTTTTCTACAAATTCACCCATTAGCAGTTTTAGAACGCTTGGTTTTTCACCTTGTCTCTATTTGAGAACATTTCTTCTATATCTGCTATAGATTTCTCAACCTAATTAAATACTTATAAATATAATATTATTAACAAAAACATTGCATAACCGAGCTTTCGTGATGACGTCACGGTTACGCCACTACTCTGCCGTAGCACATAAACAACTATTACGGGTCAATTTTAAGATCTTTGTTTTGCATCGCTTAATAATATTATGTATTTTATTCCGAGGTTGTTTATTTAGAACCAAAGCTTTAATTTGCACTGATACAAATCACTCTGGTTTTCAAACAGTTGCAAAATTCACATCTAGTTGGATCCTCTATAATACAAATAAACCTTTGCAAAAATTATACAACACGTAGATTTACCGTCTACTCGTAGCATAGCTTTTACCTAATTTGGGGTATTTCAGCAACACTAATCGCAGCGGGTCGGAGGCGGTCATTATGTCCGAGACAATAGAACAAGCGGACCGGCCGCCATTCAGACGTACCTAACCGGTGTTGTCGCATGACAAATGGTCGTGTGTTTCTCTCAGGACATGACTGCTCAAACAATCGCCCCAACAACATTAGATGCGTTAGTACGTGTTGGATATTGTCCTGCTATGCTTCTGCCAAACTCGATTTTCATGGACCGTCTATCTATGCATGTTTAGGTGTGCGTTTTAGACAAACAAATAATATGTCGTTAAACAGTCGTGTCCAAGTCCACACCGTCACCCATAATTATAGTGCGTATCACATAAGAATTCTCTTCGACGCTACGTTGGCTCCCCTATCTGTCACTCCTGTATAGGCCTAATGTTTTATGTGTTTTGTCGATTTATGTGTTAAAGTAATGCCTAGGACACTCAAAAGTAGTGAACCAGAATTAGTACCTGCTGAAAGAAAACTTCCAACACCGTTAAAAACGTTGTAACATGACATTCAGGGCAGCCAACATTGCGTCGAAGCCAGTCGAAGGGAATTCTTATGTGAAACGCTTTATACCCTTCAAACTGGAACACATCAATGCTTTTTAATGACAGAAAAAGTTAAATTATTAACATTGACTGACAGACAATGCATAGCTTATAAGCCGGTGGGTCCAGAGGCATGAAATTGTACACAAGACTTCCATAAATAACGTATGTGAACACTTATAAAGGAATTTTGAAATTTCATCGCCAATAGGAAGCCCCATCGGGGATCGGGCACACGGCTAGTGGTAATATGAAATGGGAAAACTATTATTTCATCAAGTACCTATTTCAGAGATAGAAAAAAGATTCCGCATAAAAAAGAAAATGTAACTAACAAAATGAATATGTGTGAATACAAGCTCATCCGTCTTGATGTAAGATTTCATAATTATGACAGAATTTCTAAGGAGCTAGAGAAATACTGGTTAGCGCCTATCTCAAGTTATCTGCGTAAAGACCCACTGAATGACGTGTAATCACACATTACTCAAATAACTTCGTATAAAGTTTCGTAAATTGACGTCTATTCCTTCGGTTAAAGTCTATCAAACAAATTCTATTGTAACCTCATTGAGGATGAACTTTTGTCATAATTACACAATGTTTTGCCGGCTCATTAAAGTTTACCAAACATATTTCCTGAACAAGTCCAGTAAGATCTAAAAAATGATTTCGTTACAAAGGTAAAACCTTGTCTTTTCTTGCCCTAGAGACTAAACTTAATAAAAGTCTATTTCTCTTTCTCAAGAGTTTTAAATCGAAATAGAATACCTACGCAAGTTTTTTTTTTCATATTTGACGCGATGTACCCGCGCAACTTTAATCGCTGGCTGCGAATTGTTTTAAAGTAATAAATTAGTATCGTTTTGACTCAAAAGTTTATGTCAGGCCAAACACTATTATACCTCTAAAATATTTGTATCACCGCAAACGCAAGTATCACAAAATCCTGGTGGCGAATACCTAATTAGCTTACCGTACGAGAAAGCTATATTAATTAAACTGTCAGCTGGACCAGTTATTAAATAATTTTCTTAGAGTTAGCAATAATGCTCCTTCACTGCATCGTTTGGTTCCCGGTAAATCGGCCAAGTCAAGGTCAGTGTACTTCTATCTGCTTACATTATCTTAACTAATGCGAATTACCAATCCGTCTATTCTGTATGATGCTTAATTTAAAAGTCCTCATTTTGAATAGTCTTAAAATAACGGCCAGGCTGTTAAAATTTACGAGCTTTTTTTAAAAAAAAGCACACGAATTAAAAATTATTAAAAATTTCAAGTACAGGTAAGCCATTTCACCGAATATTACGGCGCGACGCATGCAGCGGTTACGCGCGTGGCAAGTGACGTCACAAGTCACGATACGCTTGCCGCACACTCGACAATTTCAGCGCGGCGGGCGTCAACTCGGACGTTTCCGTTTCCGACGTCCGGTACGTCCGTTATTATGTGTCCTTCAAAACACACAGCGTTGGTTGAAGAAGCTGTCCTTAGATTTCGCCTTTTTTCATTAAATAAATGAAATAACTCACCAAGCCTTCAGTCTATAGGTACCGTCTTTCACTATGGCAGTAGCTCGCATCTGTGGTTCTGGCGAGCTGTCATCTGTCACTCATAGCGTCTAAAGATTTTGCCGCCATTAGACGGAAAAAGTTTTTCTCACGTGAAAAAATTGCGAAAATTTGCTCTTGTCTCGGTTAAATGTACATGAACCGTAATATTATTACTCGTGTCAAAGTGTTTTATGACAATAAGTAAGCAAAATTGTGAATTTGAGGGCGAAAGCTCTCGTCTCAATACCGCTACCCCTGCCGGTGCTTCGGATCAGACCGGTCAGCGGGAAATAGTGAGGCCGCTAGGCCCTGCACTTATCAAAGCGAGAAGGAAAGTCTTCATCCTCGGAGGATGAGGACACCTCTCTACCGCCGAAAATGCGGTCAAGGCAGTACAAGACACAATTCTTTGCGGATCCACGCATTGAAAGTCTAACAAACCAAGTAAGCTTTATAATGGGTTACTTAACGCAATTACCTCAGATTATTCCTCGACTTCAGAAGTTTGATACTTCAACATGAAAAGTTAAGGAGTCATAAGATTATTTAGCCCTGTTTGGTGTTATAAGCAATCAACTTAGTTGTTTCTGATTGGATGGCATAAACACCACATATTGGTAAATGCCGTAGGTAACGAATATAAACTTGAAATTGCTAAGTAGGTACTCACTGCACCTGTATTTTATGTCATACAAAAATACATTATACCTACCTACTACTAACATAAAGTTGGTGGAAAAATAAACTAACAATTCAAGTTACCTATCTATGTAAAAGGAAAGTACCTAAGTATTATGTACAAATCATGAAACTGTATGTGTTTAATCAGGAGTTATTTCACTCCAAAAAATGTACTGATTATTTTGCTTCTTCTGCACAATACCATCAGGTTTATCAAATGCAATACCATTTTAAATAGCTTTCAACCTTTGAAAGGTTTATATAAGAATAAAATTAATTAGGCCCCTAATAAATCTGAATTCAAATCTAAATACTCTAGCTTGTAATGAAATGTTACAAGCTACCTGTATTTTATGTCATACAAAAATATAATACTAACTGCATACAGATAGTATGTGAGAGATAAACAATGTATTGTATTGTAATAGAGGTGACTATACTGTTATGGAAATGAATAATATTCCTGTGGTTCTATTAATCAAATAGTGTAATAATTATTGTTTATTCATCTAACCAAGAAAATCCTCCTAAAAATAAGAAAATATTAAATAATTTTTACTACAAATAAATGAATACAGTGCTTTACATACTCCGGTGTTCAGACACCACATGCAATAATAACTGATATTGAGTTACAATAAGGTGTTCAAGGGGAGTGTCCCTTTCAGTTTTTGCCTAAAGTATGCATTTTGTAATTATCTTTGAAAACAAAACCTCTCTTACAATTAAACATTTAATAATACCTACTTAATGATAGGACTAATTATTAATATATTTATAAAACTTTTATTAGAATAAATTGTAAATGTGACAACTGAGATGGTACACATGCCTCATTTTCGAGTTAAAAGACTGAAATAAGTCAACAAAACATTACCAACTGATCTCTCGGTGGTGTAATAATGTAAATCACTTCTTGCAAAATAAGTACTGATAAAAATAGATTCTATCTCTTCCAACTCTCTTTTAATTTGTGTTTAGATATAGCAGACCTCACTAAATCTAGGGTCAGCGGTCACCATAAGCACATGGAGCATAAAGGAGACCTGACAGTCATTACCTGCAAATAAAATAGGGAAAACAAATATTACAACTAACAGCCCTGCCTTTGCTTTGTTCTGGGCAGCACCTTGTCCATTCACAACAATGACCAATTGGATTGTAGAAATCTATTAGAAACAACTCATAAAAATCATAGTACCTACATTTGGTCACCTCTGCTCCCTCTACTTTGCTAAGAACAAAAATTCACTTCCTTCCCACAGTCGGGGTGGGGGGAGGGGGGGGGGGTAAGCAGAGATGTGTGCATAAATAAGCGTTATGTGTGCACATATACAATTTCAGGCTGACAGCACAACATTGCCTAGTACCTTATTTAATAAACGAGAGCAGTTCACGCTCCCTGATGCTCCTAAATTTAAACAAATGGGCTGTTAGAGTTGTCAAACAGCTTAGCCTTATACCTATCGCATTATATCCTGTGCCGGAATGGCGCTTATTACCCCAGGCCTCGGAGGCCTTGGGGTGTCCCACAGACGTGGACCTTGGTCCTAGTCGGCAGTTATGCGGCTATACGTCACTTGGGACTCAGACGATGGTTTGGTAAGCTTTTGCGCTACATTCAGTCGAAAGTGATGCTCCTAAATTTAAACTAACAGACTGTTAGAGCTGTCAGACTGGAACTGAACATTATTTTATCTGTAGCGTGTGCCTTTCGGAAAGATACACCAGCTTAGCCTTACGCCTATCAAAGAACGGCGCTTATCACCCCCGGCCTCGGAGGCCGTGCAATATGGGGTGTCCCACAGACGTGGATCTTGGCCCTAGTTGGCAATATGCGACTATGCATCAATTGGGACTCAAACAATAGCTTGGCAAGCTTCAGTCACATTCATTCACATCAGTCGAAAGTGGCCATTATAACTGGCATGTTTTTAAATCTATGAGTGCTCTGTCTGAACTCAGTAGATGAAACGATACTGTGTAGATAATACATAACTATATTGTAAGCCCCACATGACTGGACCGCCTCAAGTGATAGTCCTGTATCGGAGTGATAATTTCTGCCCCAGACCTATTTTATATAGGTATATTGTAAATGTTATGATTATTTAATGTTATTAAATATATAAGAGATTCCCAAAAGTAGCTGACGCGGGCGGGATTCGAGACAGCGACCTCTGCCTATACCGAGGCAGCGCTCTAACAAATCTAAACCAATGTCTGAATCAGCTGAATATTGTACTGTACACCACTGAATATTGATGATTTATACATGATCGCACTCAACTCTAAAAGAAACGGCTGCAGTCCCTGTTGAGTAACTTGGAATTCAAGACAATTACATACCTATATACACACAAATGTGCAGATTCTAAATTTGGTAATGCAATTATTGTCGTCAGTTTAAACTGGATCATTCATTGAAAAGAGGTGATTCCTGCACCCAACTTAATTCTTAAGGTGCTGATATATTTCGACAGTGTCATGCAAACATACATTCTAATATCACATTCAGTGTTTCTAGCTAACCAACCTCCAATCGAAAGCTGAATAAATCCGATATTGTTATGGGATCTGCGGAAGACCCTTATTGACCAATTCATAGAAATGACCCTCTAAACTTGGAAAATTGGCCGGGGTAGTCAGATCAATTATAAAAATTATAATAGAGACGTTTAAACATATTGAGCAGTAGTAGAAGAAAACAATCAATTCTTACATTTGGAATTTTGGACTGCATTTTGCAACATCGGTTTTGCATGGGAAGATATGTTACCGGTAACATACACCACAAAATCCCAGATACCAGAGACAATCATAGCTAAGTTTCTGCCAAAATTAATTTTAAAGAAAAGTTTGTTCATAATACAATGTAACACAAATTCATAATATCTTTTGTGTTTCTGCATCAAACATATTATAAATCAATGAAAATTTCTTATGCAAACCATTGTTATAAAACAAGCCTCATTTATTATATTACTATAATACTTCCACTAAAGTGGAAACAAAATTGTTATGTAAATTTATTATTTGACATGCACAAATTCCCTTTTATTTTAAGTAATATCTCAAGATGATTGATATAGGTACTTAATAATAATACTTTAAGCATCAAGTTGAAGAATGTGTGACCTTCCCTGATTGAATATTTTAAAATAACTGTAAAGATAAAAAATAACAAGGGAATGCAAGACCTAAGTTTATTTAAAAAAACTTATATATTAACTCTCAAAGGACATCAAAACATTAATTTTATGTCCATCGAAAGACATTAATTTCATCTCCATTGAAAAACATTAAAACATTCATTTTATGCCCCTATATTATATAGACATAATATCAAACAACTGATTAAAGCTTAAATAGTGATGTGACTAATCCTGGATTTTTAATCTATAAAAAGCAGCTTTTCTATAACAGCAACATTATTGAAGTACCTACCTACAATAAGTATTCAAAGCTATATAAACTGAGTAGCAGCTCTGGGGAGTGTCTCAGTGCCACAGTGGATTCCAAAGGATTGAAAGGAAACGAACTAATCCATAAAAAATCTTTAGTACCCATTCTTACTATAATACAATTGCAAGATCATCAGGAATGATAACAATGATAGTGAAGATTTGTGCTTCTATTTCTTTTCTCACTAGATGATGATTGAACTTCATGTGAAAAATAACCAATAATTCTTTAAATTGATAAGTGAGATTATAAATAGAAAATATCATCTGAAAATATATGGTTATAATTAATTAGATCACATAGCGTCTAAATCCTTCAGGTATTCTTTCACCAGCAGATATCAAACAGGTCTTCAACCAACGCTGTGTGTTTTGAAGGACACATAATAGAACTGTTTTGCATTAAAACAAAACAGATATTATGTGAATGAAAAACACACAGCGTTGGAGCAAGGGACTTGCTGGTGAGTTTTGAAGACTTCTATGAGTGACAGATGACAGCTCGCCAGAACCACAGATGCGAGCTACTGCCATAGTGAAAGACGGTACCTATAGACTGAAGGCTTGGTGAGTTATTTCATTTATTTAATGAAAAAAGGCGAAATCTAAGAACAGCTTCTTCAACCAACGCTGTGTGTTTTTCATTCACATAATATCTGTTTTGTTTTAATGCAAAACAGTTCTATTATTTTTATTACCCCTGCATAACTCGTGCACTCACAACAATGTAATGTAACAGCATAATTATAATTTCGGATGCTCGTGAAAAGTAATGATTTCCATGAAAAAATGCTTGTGCAAATCAATTAAGTCAGGTTTAAAATAAACAGTTATATTTTTAATCGTACTAAAGGATACGCTATAATTACAAATACATAATAATTACGCCGATCAGCCATCCAAAAGTTAAATACCTATCAATCATTATTTCAACACTCAGATATTTTCTGAATTTTAGTAGGTAATTTGTTGAATTCCAATTTGCTCCATAAGTTCTCGGCGCGGACGGTCCAGTACTCTTTGCTACAAACTTTTCGGACGGCATATTTTTCTTTTTTTAACAAGAAACTCCACAACTTTTCATATTTTTAAAGTTTGCGAGTTCGTAAGTTGAATATTAAATGTTTCGTTTCTTTCTTTTCACTAGATTTAATTTGTATATTTTTTTATAAACTTTCGAATTGTATAGACGTTAAAAAGAGATTTTAAAATGCAATACGAATATTCTTGTTCAAGCATTTCATTAACTGTCATTCAAAACCTAAAATGTTTGTCTGTCGATTCTATCTCTGTAATGAGATTGCAATCTATGAAAAATTTAAAGTACCTACTGGAAGAATATTTTCAACATGAATGTTCAACAAGTAAGAGAGAAATGCAGTAAAAAATCTCGATTTATAGAACAAACATAAAACAATCTCGAGTCGGTGGATTATTCTTATTTAATTTGTTTGTGAGTCGGCTCAAAACTGGGGCAGGTAAATACTTAGTTTGAAATCTATCTATCTTTATTCTTGCTTTTACTATTTTCCATTTTTTAATACGACATGAAAACTTTTAAAATAATGTGGAACATAATTGTATTTTCCTTTTCATTATAGTATTTCGAAAAATAGGCAGTATCTGCATAGAGGCTGCATTCTCGTAAACTTTTTATTCACGTAAAGTGGCATTCTCACGAGGCGATTTAAATCAGTCATTCGTTTGCGATTTCAATAACAATCTTATCATGAGAACACGCTTTCACTAAAGTCGATCAACTTTTTATTAGTTCAAATATTTTTGTGACGATTTCTCCCAGTTCGCTTTTGTAGGTATGTACTCAAAAACGTAACACGCGCCACGTCTATCTATAAACTCAGAAACTACTGAACGGATTTTCATAAGTACGTTTTTCACCAATTGAAGGACAGGTTCCCGAGAAAGGCTTTTGGATATAATTATAATAAATATGTTATATTTGTATATTAGCCGAGCCGTCACGGTTTTTATCGGAACGCCGCATAAGCTAAATAAAATGCATATTTAGCTAATGCGGCCTGCGTCAACATCTTTCTGTCCTTTGATATCTTAGTAAAGGGTTGTACAGGAATCCCAAAACAAAAGCCTTTGAAAGCTTTAGATAATATGATAAGGCGTTAACCTTTTCTGAAGCGGAGCATTTACACGATAAAAAGAAAGTGATATGTTTATTGATGAATGAAAAACAAGCTTATATATATTTCATTTAACTTTCTTTTCATCACCCAAAATTTTGTCGAACTAGGTTACAATGGCAGCGAAAGCTTTTAGTATTTATCATTTAAATATTAATTGTATTTTATCTTTAATTGTGTTAATTTTATTTATGGTTTTTTAAACTGGATTGAATTCATTATTAAGAGTTTGAATCTCTATATAAATATATTTGGTCTCTTTGTGGCTATATGTGTTTTATTATAGGAGACGGACACGAATAAGGAAAATCAGTAATCTTTTGATAAAAAATATATAGTTTTTATCCCAAGGTAAAACTACTTACCTAATATTTCGCGACTAACCACAAAAAAAACTGAAAATAAATATTGATAAACATTTAATTTGTGTAATGTTAGGCCCAGATTAGCCCGGCTCCTGTACTATGACTAACCATGTTTGTAAATCCGTAGGAGTAAACGAACTTGATTTCAAATCTTACACTAAATCCGGATAAATACTATATTAAATCTTGATACTTACTTTAAAAATAGACACAGAAGCTAGAAAAACTCACTACAAAACCTTAGTTCGGAATCGCGTAAATAGTTGCTAGAATATATTATAGCTATTTCGCGGCGGCCACGTGTGTTATCACGTCGGTGACAAATGTTTACGTTGGATTAAAGTGTACGGTATTTCAAAAAATCCTTTATAATCTCTGATTTACGCACCCGGCCGGCTGACTGCGGTCGGACAATAAAAAGCAATTTATTTTTTCCACCAGCACTTTTTTCATTAGTAAACAAGAATGACGTGTAAAACAAGCGCTCACTGTGACGAGGGTAACCGTAAATAACCGAAGGGAAGTAATTATACGCCTGTGTGTTATGTAGATACGTTTTTTCAAAAAACTGTTTATGACTGTCGTATTGGCTTTGAGAAAACAGATAAAATGAAATTAAAGCTAATTACTTTTCTTTTGATAAATCCTTTGATACGTAGTCTTTGATAAAAAATGTGCTAACATATGACGTCCAACGAATTTATGTTGTACCCCATACGGTAGCATATAATTGCGGAGTCATAAAAATAATCTAGAGAATTTATGTAATCAAGTTGACAAACAAAATTTTCCTACAGTATTAGGCCGGCAACAGATAACCGGAATGCCCCTCTGGAATTAAGATACTGAATGAGGTATTTTACGTCAATTGAACGGTATCGTTCATAAATTGAACAATTGCGGCTGGGATCGTTCACTTTGACGTAAAATCACTCATTCAGATTCTTAATTCCGGAGGGGTATTCCGGACGTATGTTCAGACCATTAGGCTCATTTATTTACAGCTCTAGGATCACTAGCAAAACATTAGAATTGGAAACATTTTTCGACTACAGACCTACCCTACCAATAAATAAGATTCCCCGAAAAAGAAGTTCCAAAATGTTTGACATTTTTATCCGCAATTCCTGTAAACAAAGGAAAAAACACTCTGGACAAAGGTTATATTTTAAAAATGTTTGATGTAAAAAAGTGGATACGGGCCTACTCTACCCTGCCCTAAAAAACACTTAATATCTACAAGATTTTTTTTACAGAATTTCATCAAATATGTAAATTTGCCCCACTGTTTCATTAAATGCTTCAGTTTTCTTCTAACACTATCTTTACTAATGTTTCATACATATGCCATACACATTTACACACGGGACTAATATATCGCATACAGTTCCCTATATAACAAGAATAACAAGAAAATAAATGAAGGTGAATTAGAGCCATATTGGTCTACTAACCAGCGAGGGTAGCTGCAGAGTATGATTATGGGTACGTTTATTACGCTGTGCAAAACGTTATTATACTTTCACGTTACGAGATTTTTTATGGAGTTGCATATTTGCCCGATGAAAACCTCATAAGTGCTTCACTAATCTTACTCGTCCACTTGTTTTTCTAAAAGTTTGTCCAGACTGCGACACTTTTGCCAAATTTTATGAACTAGCAGCCCTCCTAAAATACCTATCACGCAGGACCTACTACCGTCATAGCAAATTGTAGGATAAGAAATAGTTTGGAACGGATTAAAATATCAGAAATCTTGTCAATCCTTAAAATAATCCATTAATAATGCAGGTGTGATAGTGATTATGGATGTGAGTAAAACAGTTTTCTTTGCAGCGTCGTACATAGCAGGGCTATCCACTTTAAGTCCAGCACGCGATAGCGCATAATACTAAGGCATCCCCTTAGCCTAGGCACGTGCGTGTTAAGGCATCAGTATTGCAAGTAATGCACTCCATTATTTATTAGTATTGGAATTAAATGTCCCGGAACACCTAGCGTTGCGTGTAGTGACGATAATTGATCGCTAACTGCTCGCGTGATTGTTATTATTGTCTTGACTTGTCATGGGTTAGTTGGTACTGGCAGACACAATTTGTGTAAGTGACTTATAATTATGTAGAATATGCTATAATATAATGGTTCATAATATTGATTATTCAAAGGCAGGAAGGCTATGTTTACTATACTACTGGCCGTTCTATGTAGTGTTAAAACCATCATTCATCTGTTTCATTGTTAAAAAGGGATGTGGCTATAGTTTTTTTCCTGTTTAGCATGTGTCCATTTATCTCTCACACCGGAATAATGTTGGCAATACCACATTATAGTAAGGTTTTTCCACACCCTCGACACTCCCGAACTCATAAAATTGCCTATACTACTACTGTATGTGGGTAATCATTTTCTGGGCTGATTTAAGCTAATCACGGTATCCGCAATACTGCCTGGCCTACTGCTGCGTTGCGGGGGACGTTAAATTGGGAAGGAGGGGAGTGAGTGCCGCTTCTTTACGTAATTATTCTTTGGCCTTACTACGACGTGTTCTTGCCACTATCCAAACAAACAAATAGTTCCGTCCCTTTTCCACAAAAAAACAATTAGGTATAACTTTAACTGTTTGTGAACAGTTAAAGTTATACCTAATTGTTTTTTAAAACGGCTCAAAAAGGGGCCATACTGTGGTATGGCCCCTTTTTGAGCCGTTTTAATATGCAAATGCAGTTGAGGAGTGATTTTTCAAAAGGCCTTATTTCCACCAGAGCCAAATTTTCAGTAGAGCCAAATATCTGTGAGATATGCAAAGGTTGTACTATAACTTTTGAAAGTAGTCAAAATAAGTGTGCATTAGTTGTTGTGAACATATGGCATTTAAAAAAAATAGTTTTATATACTTGTATTGTTTTTATCTTAAATTAAATTTTGGAAATATGACCTTTTGTTTGCTACAACAGGAAATAAGGCCTTTTGTATAAAGTGAATAGGAAATATGCCTTGTTTATGAAATATGTTTTCATCCATTTCACGACCTACAGACAATACACGCAATATTACAATATACGTTTTTATTAATTTAATAGAACCCGAACCCGAAACACGTTCATTAAAATTGGCATTTGTAGCGCGAAAATAATTGCCAATGACAGTGACAGCTAAATGTCAAACAACTTTTTTTTTCTGTGTATGATCGACGTGCAGCCTCAGTGTTACCATGCATTAAATTTTCAAACAGAACGCTTCAAATTCACCAAAAAAATAGGTTGTTTTCTTTGACCAATTTTAGCTAAATAGGAAATATGCCGTTTTGTATGAAATTTCTTAACACGGTTAAAAAACAAGCAGGAAATACGGCGTTTTGTTAATTTTCACACTGCCTGTCTACCTACGGGTGGAAATGTGCCAGTTTGTTTGACATTCTACTTTTGATGCGCCTTTTACTATAGGAAATAAGGCGTTCTGAACTAAGCAAATGCCAGTTCCAGTTGCGATTTTGACTAGACTTCACGATTCCGTCGAAATCTACATCAAAGTAAAAAATGGAAATAAGGCCTTTTGAAAAATCACTCCTCAGTTCACGTATAATGTGCCTGAAACGGAAAAATAACTTAATCCAACTGCAAACCCGAGTACGAGTATATAAATTGCATCAAACTATCGAACAGTTGCGTTGGACGATTCCGAAACAACTGGTTTGGCATAATATGAACACTCGTATGCGGTTATCGGTTATTGGTAAAATAAACATTCTGGCATACTAGCAACAGGAATCCTAAACGTTCGAGTAAAATGAAAATCTGACTGCCTATATCAGTAATGCCAAGATTGTTCATAGAAAATATAGAGGATCTTAGTATGCATTTCTGCGGAAAACTGTCGCATTTGAGCACACAATAACACCTGTAGAGCAAAAATCTAAAAAGGAGCGTACCATTTCTGCACACAACAGTATTCACTGGGGTATAATATGTGCAAACACAAAAAGAAGGCCCGTTTCATACCTTCATTGGGCTGCAATATCGGCGTACATATGTTCCATCCCTCACTTCGGACACGTGGGAGTTCCGAACCATTACATCACGTACGACACTCATTTATCATTCCAGAAATATCTAAGGGACGTCCCAGCCACGACGTGCGGGGGATATACGTGGCATCTTCATTAATAGCACGCCGCAGGTAGGGCGCGGGGCGTACTGTGTACATACTCCGCTAATTGAAATCATGGTAATGTGTTTACCTGAATGTAGGCAGATGATGGAGTGATGTGACGTTACCATATCACCGTACAAAATACATTATACCAAATTCCCAATTTTCTTGATAGTCGATGGCAAAATCTAAAACGCAAAAAGAAACTTTTCACTTATCTTTCATACGAAAAAACTCCAATATGAATTTTGAATATAACGATACTGTATTTTTGCAGATGACTTGATTATGTATCGCCGGTGGGCACAAAAACTTCAAAAGATAATAAAACAGGTTTAAAATAAAGATAAAAGTCAATTGTGTGGGTTGTTTACCTTTCTGATATTGTATTTTCTCATATTGTAGGACAAAATAAATCCAATGTGTGTACTCACTCACTCGCTAACTTAGTGCATTTGACAAGTCGTCTGCTTTAATCGCGTTTAATCTATAGAAATTACTAAAACATTTTATGAAAATAAGATAAAAAACAGCCATTTATTTATTTATTTATTTATTTATTTATGTACACACAAGAAACACATATAAAAGTATAAGAATATACAGATAATTGAGCCATTGTGTAATATTATAAAAAAATAACGAATGTGTTGTCATTTCCTGTCATTTAGGTACCGTATTGGCCTTTTATTCTTATAGCTTTTTAGGGTTCCGCAGTAAAACTAGGAACCCTTATAGTTTCGTCATGTCCGTCTGTCTGTCTGTCTGTCCGTCCGTCTGTCACACTCTCGTAAAATCTACAGTTCATAACCAATATATATGAAACTTCACAGGTAGATGTCTTCTGTAAGCCGCTATAAAAACCTGTAGCGAAATTATAAAAAATAAAATAATTAGGGGCGGGGGGGCATACATGAAATTGAAGGATGAAAAAAAATATTTTCGCGCACCCCTTCATGTGGGGTATCGTTGGAGAGGTCTTTGAAAATAAGATCAAGTTTTCCTAATTACTTCTTTATTTAAGTGCATATTTAGCGAACTAGAAGCTCCGAAAGTCGTTTACAATGTGTGTCCCCCCAATTTTCCAATCGCGTTACCAAAAAATCTGAAAACTTCAAGCTTATATAATCTAATAAACACTGGTTTTAACAAGATACGTTAATAACTTTTTGAAATATTCACTATTTTCAGTTTTGACCGCAAAAATAACTTTGTATTTCATTATAATGTTAGGAAATACAAAGTTATGTTTGCAGTTGGAAGGCTGAAATACTTCTTCCTACGGAACCCTAGACTGTACGTGGCTCGACACGCTCTTGCCCGGTTTTTTTGTTTAGATTTTATTTTAGATTAGATTAGATTAAATGTGCTTTTTAATGCATCTTTATATCTAGGTACTGCCAATCGGAAAAATCGTTCTGACAGATTTTTATATTAACGTGTAACTGAAGGTTAGCAAAAATTGACAAAAATACCAATAGATACGCTATCTGCGTGCCTACTGATATTTATTATACTATATTAGACATATCGAATTTAAATATATTGAAGTCAGAACAATGCTTAGTACTCCGCAAACTAAAGAGATACACAGTGTAACAAACAAACAAAGACATAATAAACCTTACGTTGAGCAGAATTTATTTTTTGTTTCTCGGCCCAGAGATGATAAAAAAAATATTTGTCTCCCAAGTCGGTAATTTATCACGTAGGCTTATCAAAGCGTTGAATGAGCGTCATGGATGTGACAACAATAGACCTGCCTGCTGTTGCGTCAAACACCAGATCCTCCACAAAGGTGAAAATTAGTAGACGTCGCTTACAGTACCCGCTTTATGATCTGTTTGAATCTATGCGTCTAATGACATACCAACCACATATATCGGATTAGGTATATTTAGTCGCTTGAGTTCGTTGTCGTAGATAGAAAACAACGCCGTCTTTTAACGTTTTTATGTGTTTTTCTACTTTAATATTTAAGCTCGAAAGCTATTGTCTGTTTTTCTAATGGCAATCAGTGATCGCAATCAAGTAGATACAATAAATGAATTCAGGTTTAGTTAATTCACAAAACCATCATAAAGAAAGACCCTTTTCTTCAATCTTGTTCAATGAATCACAACAGCCTCCATGAATCTTCGAAAGTTTAACTGAAATTAAACTTTGAACTTTAATCACATAACAATATTCTGTGATCAAAAGTCTACTAATGAAATGCAAACGCCCGTTTCTGCCTCGAGTATCAAATACGTGACTTGCATTTCAGCCAACTAACGTCTCAAAAGCCGATAACGCGACGACCGTTCCGAAAAAAGTATCCAATCCAGTCGTGCGAGGCAAGAATAATTGAATGAAAACAAAGGAGGAACAAGCGAGCCGCATTTATTTAACACTTCGAAGTGAATCCAGTGGCAAATACAAGTGTAGCAAACGGTTCGCGACAAAAACGGGACACAACAAGAGCTTTAGTTAATGTGAATCATATTTCATTTCGCAGGAGGACGGGATTTCCGAGACCTCCTAACACCGAGACATTATATTTTCCATTGTAGGTCTACCTACACTGCATTAAAACGAATGATGTTAATGAAGATATTTTAAATGAAACGCTACGCTCCATGTAATTTAGCTACGTCGTTCAAATGTTTCACGTAGGTTTTTTGCGTCGGTTTGTTCGCTTCGCATTGATCACGTTTCAGTACTCACGTTTTTCTATTGGGATCATGCCTCGTTGGGCACTAAGTTCAATAAATGCATATTCAATGGTCTTTCAACGAGCGATCCTTCGCCTAACAAAGACGCTGTAGACAAATGATGTTTTTCAATCCTATGTAAAATTTTCGACGCCCACAGAAGTGTTCGTCTACGTTTCGCCCTTCTTTGTTCAAAGGGAATAATCTTGAGAAAAATTTGGATTATTTCACAAATGAAATTGCTTGTACAAGTTTAAATTACAGCAATTCTTTCAATTGAAAACATTTATAAAAGTAAGCGAACGCAACACGGGCAGCTGTAAATAGGCTCTCGGTGGGAAAAGTAATGTGAATAAGTTTTTCGCACCTGCTCACTCTTGATGTCTTTTTAGTGTTCCTTAGTGGAATGTGGCTGGAGCGACTTCAAGACATCAATCATTGGCATTATGTAGGTAGAACTAAATTCAGTATTCCTAGACAGTTTATTCCCAAATTATGTTTCTTTGCTATAAATATTTTTGGATTTACGCAGAGCGCCTGCTGTCTGCCTTTCAAAATGTTATGTTAATATTTCCCTTGGGCAAGAATCTACATAATTTGAGCGAATATAGCCATATGTAATCCTACTACTTAGTGATCTTTGAAGTAAACTGTCAGTCATAAGATTATACTCAGTACATTAATTTCAAGATACATTTTTGAGATAGCAATTCAGATGTAAATTAAAACAATGAGAAATACTCATTAAAATTTTTAATTTATTTATGTACTTTTATATACAACTAGCTTTTGACCGCAAATACGTCCGTGTGGATTTTAGTAGCCCGTGTGTTGCCAATCCATAGTTCCACTATAGGTATTACAATGCAAACAGGCTCACGTCCCGCCTGATGGTAAGCGGTTACCGTAACCTATAAAAACCTTGCAACACCGAGTATCACATGCTTAGTCGCGACGTCCCCATCATGACCCGAGTCCGCCGCCGAGTATGACTCAGACCCCAAACCGACCCTTGCTCGAGCCAGCCCGCGCTGAGCCTGAAGTTTTACCGACCCGAAATAATGAACCGATCCAGCTGGTAGTCCCTCCCTCTAGTTGCCCCCCCCCCCAGCGACGCCCTAAGCCGAGGCCCGTACCCCACTAGGGGGTGCCCTTAGCGTGTGGTCGCTTAGTTTGTAGTTTTTGTTTAGTTTTAAGCCTGGCTGTAGGCATTTGTAAGTCCTCACCAGAAGTCCGCGTTAAGCAGTGACGGCTGTTAGAAGCCAACTGCGAGAGGCCATTCAAAAAAAAAAAAAAAAGAGTATCACATGCTCATTGCTGACCCTTTAAACTGAGGATTCACTGTGCCGACAGCTTAGGCGACAAGCAGGTCCCCCACTATCAGCGCATCCTCAGGAGCTCTGGCGACCTTACTCACCACAGGAGACAGGTACACAACACTACTGAAGAGTGTATGGTGGAAGTACTTTCCCAGTCGAGCTGGTCCAAATTTGAGCCAGATTTCCCGCTATAAGAGTCCTCACCTGCTATAAGACTACCTATGTGCTGCCAATTACTAAATGGCTAGAACTAGAGAACATAAAAGAGCACTAATATAACAACCGTAAAACCGTAGTAAGTGTTCCATACGTTATGACTGCTCCTGCATTGCTGTAGCACACGTTAAATTATGGAAATGAAATTGTATTAAATGCACCATTCTTATATCGCAATAAAAATGGTAAGGATTCAATTTTATTACTTTTTCACTATCATTCCTTTGGCATACAATAGTAATTTATTATAAGTATGGAAGTCGTAGCATGTACAAGAATATTCATAAATGTCTGGATTCTTAGAAAAATAATATGTCGTCTGCACTCTCTAAAGGTCTTACACGTGTTGCTTCGATATTAAAATACATCTTTATTTATTACAATCAGTACACTTCTTACAGTAAAGAAACGTAATATGATATTTCCATTATTAAATGCAGAAAATATGCCTGCACATTTGATAACAACACGAAAATAGTATTCTTTGTACTGGCACGTAAAAATATGTATTGTTGCGAACAAAAGATGGACAACGAAAAATTTATTGAGGCTGTATGATATTACCAAGTTTTATACTGGGTGCAAGTGACACTCTAACGAAAACGAAACCACGTGTCCAGTACCATAATCTGAACCCCTCAGCGTGAAAATTTTGCGTCGGTCTTTTTTGGAGGTTTTTTAACGAAATGTAAAAACGGCAAACAGAGACGTAATATTTTTTTCATCCCACCATCTCGGAAATAGCATTTTTGCTCTTCGATATCTGAGTGCAAAAGCCGTTTTTATCCGCTAGAGGTTAAAGTCAAATTCTCTTCGATATCTGAGTGCAAAAGCTGTTTTTATTCTCTAGAGGATAAAGTAAATTGAATTTAGAACACCGTGTGCACTAAGTTTGTGAATTCAAAACGTCATTAAACCTATTTACTTCTACCTCCTTGGTGCCGAATTTATAATACAACCTTTTTTTCCTCGCTGAGGTGGGATGAAAAGTTACGAAGTTAAGAATCCTTCGCTTGCTCGGTCATCAAAATTGAGCACGTGGTTAAAAAGCAACTTTGCATTTATGTATAACAAATAACTATTAAAAGACTGAAGCAAAATGTTAAGCTGAGGTGTTCAGAATAAGGTACTGAACCTATGGTTTAAGTTTTCGTTAGGGAGTCACTTACACCCACTATGATTTGTCGCATCCTAAGTATCAAAATTATATATGAGATAACATCGGTGGAACGTGGTATTATAACTAAGACATTGCTATGACTGACATATGACTGACTTGTGACTGACCCCCTATTCACACATACTACGTCACGTCCATTATATTATTGATATGACCGTTATGTGTGCATGAACCTTAAAATTGTAAGCAGCTTTGAAATCAGTTCAGCAAACTTCACTCGAAGCACAAAGACAGATGTTAAATTTATATATGTAAGCTTCTAGCCAATTTAGTTATAAGTACTAAAGTACCTATTTCTTATTCTTAATTATTTATGTGGTCGGTTTCAAGTATTGTAAGACTCACCTGAGGCTAATTTAGAATTCTCAGATCTCGATACAAATACTGGAATTGGTAATACACGTCGTCGAGTAAATTTAAAGGTCATAATGTATTTTGTCGTTGGTTGGATGTCGAACACTCACTGCTGATATATCGTCCAATAACGTCGTGATGTGAAGAATAGCTCCCATCCCATTAACGTCACACGCAAAACGATTTCGCCTCTGCCGAACACGATTTGTAGTGGCAGTGATTTGTGTGTCCATATTGTGAAGTTGAAGTTTCCAAACAACGGACCATTACGAAAAAATAAAGTCGCTGGTCGCTAGGGAACGACATTACCGAGCTACATATATGCGGCGAGAACAATGCGAATAATTCCGTTTATTCGCAGTGTTACAGCTCTATTAGTGGCTAGCGAGGTCGCTCACCTGCCTTCGTAGCAGTGTGATTGATGTGAGGTATTTACAAAGTGTAAGTACTACATAACTTCACGCCTATTTTCCCCGCAGCATTAAGTAGAGGTATATAAGTAGTACACCCACATTTCACCAGTTATGTTTAAGTCCCATGTTAGAGGGGGCGAGCCAATTGCCATTAATCGGGCACAAATCCAGACTCCGGGCTGCTACTGATAACTTGCTAATAAAAAAAAAACAAATTTTGCCCGACCCGGGTGATCAAACCCAGGTCCCCACGCTCAGTAGTCGCACTCACGATCACTAGACCTACGAGACAGTCCCCTTTAGGTACTAATTCCAGTAATGGTAACTTAACTACTTTCTACTATAGAGAAATTAAATTTTCTCGTTTGCGTAATGTGTGAAATTTTCGAATCCGTAGTATGCCGGTGACGTGACTGTGACTGAGACGCGTCGGTCGTGACGTGACTAACGTGTGGGGCCACTGTCCTATGACTTCTACTAAACAATATTTTTTGACGTAACTGATCGGTTATTTGACGCTGACGTGACTGATGTGTGTGCATGAACCTTTAGTGGGGTCAGTCCTAAAATATTTTTACGGAAAATCTTATAATTTGTGCCAAATATACAGGTACATTGAATTCATTTAAGGCATTTGCAACTAATGAGAGAAAATTTGTTCAAGACACGTTTTTAAGTTATGATGACGATATGCTGAGAGTCAGCATAAATCAGAATTACAATAGACAGTCCCCAAATAATTCTTCACCACTAATTCCTAGTAGTTAAGTGTACCTAAAGAAGAAGCGACGCAACAAGGCCCCGCTGCAAGTTACTAAACACTTTCAATGTTCACGTTAAGAGAACAATTTCCTTTGTTCGCTGCATAATCAAAGCCTTAAGTTTCCCAGTTTGTCGATACTACGAATAGCTATCATAAATTGTGATTACACCTGCTTTTAGCACGTCTTAAATGCGATTGTTTCTCCTGATTACTCGACTGCATTGCAGTAATTAACTTGTTCATAATAAATAAATTAACCTTTTATTGAATTTATTTGTTATTTCCCATGTGTAGTTAACCGAATAAAAATAAGCCTATGTTGTGAATGAAATTTGGTTCAGAATAGCCGGAACATATACAGTTCAAAATTTCATGCAGATTTCATTCAAATCCGTTGAACAGATACGGTGCAATTGAGTAACAAACATACATTCCAAACTCGCATGGATAATAATATTAGTAGGCTATGTGACTGTATTTCAGTGCTAGGACAGAAAATCTCTAGATGACGTCACACCACATTCGAGATTGAATTTCCCAAAAGTCATTTGCATATTAGACTTACGTAACCACTTAAGCTTAGCTTCATCAAAGGATGGGCTTTAGCCATGGTTTTAGATGCTCATACTTACTAACCGCTCTAATTAAAATGCCTCCGAGTGCCATCACACACGCGCCCTTAGGATTTTATACAAAATGTAAGTTTGTAATCGTAAAAAAAAAAAAAAAAAATGTGATATAACTACAAATTGACGATTTTTGGATTTTGTCCTTTACTTATGCTGAGAGACCTTGCTTTTTTATTTGCGAGTGTAAAAATATGCAGCATAAATGGCCGTATTTTTATAACGTTAACTAAAGCTTACTAACTACTAAGCGTTACTTAGAAGCTTAATTTTTTTTACAGCTTCTAGGGGCCGTAGACTTAATTATTTATAATTTAATTTTAATTTCAACTTGATACCTCCACACGTTCCTGAGAAAGGGGTTTGCTACACAAACAAACAGACGGACAACGAAGTGATCATATAAGGGTTCCTTTTTTTCCTTTTGATGTACGGAACCCTAAAAATGACTGAATAAGTGTCACGATAATGTTGCTTTGCCGCCGCGCGGGTAACTAATTCATCTCGCAATTATTCCAAACCAGAAAAATTGTTTTTAAAGAATCGCTTGTTCATTACTAGATTATTTGGCAGGAGTGCGTTGGTTCGTTGGTTTGTTATGTTCGATTTCACGACCTCTCACTCGCCCGTTTAACCGTTTGCCAATCGCCGCATAATAAATAATTCGAGGCATTCTCGTTGAGCACTTGTACTTTCACGAAATAAAGCTGTTAATGTAATCTCAGTACAGTAAATTAAAATTTTAATTGAAAATTTAAATTAATTTTATCATCGAGTGCATCCCGTAAAAACTTCCATGTCACCACTTTAGAGGTGGCTTCCATGTGAACGTTTGTTCGTGTAATTACTTTAGGGGCCGTCCATTAATCACGTGAGGCTCGAAAGGGGGGGAGGGGGTTCGGAAAAAAAACTAAATATCACAAGGGGGGAGGGGGGTGTAGTAAGATATCACGTGTATTTATTTTTTCGTTGGACGTGCGATTTCTAAACCGAAAAAAAAATTTTGCTGCATTTAAAGAAAATATTTTCAAAGTCAAAGTCAAAGTCAAAGTCAAAACATTTATTTCAATTAGACCATTTACAGGCACTTTTGAATAGTCAAGCAATAGTTGTCAGTCAGTTTGTCCGTTAGTTGAAGCTAGTTGTCCGTTCCAAAACGTAGATTCCTATGGAGAAGAACGGACAAGAAACTCCATGGTTACTCTTTTTCAACTAATTCAACTATACAATTTCTTTGTTTACATTTATGCCCTAATATGTGAGAACAATGTGAAATATTTTAAAAATCCCTTAGGATAAAAAATAAAATCAAAGGTAGGTACTAAAATAAAATAAAAATCATTTAAACCTGTAAAATGTCAAAATATTGCTTGAGCAGTCAAGAGATGACCAGTATCGACTGACAGCGCCCGTTCACGGACATGACGCGTGCATCAGCACCGTTTAACTCAACCATTTTGGAGGGAATCGAACGATCCAATACACACGCCACCATCAGCGGTACATTAAAGCGAGCATGACATGCTCTCAACTGTCATACTACAATCAGCTTAAAACATTGTAAATATCTACATGGTACTCACATTCACAAATCTCAAAGAAATTTACTTAAATATACAAAAATAATGTTATTTATAACTATACTAGAGAAACCAGCTTTTAGATTAGAAACGAACAATTAATTCATGACAATCTCTGGACTGATTACCTATAAATGTCAGAAGAATAATAAAATTTACAAAGTCATAAAGGGGAACTTCAAGAGCAGTTATTAACTCCGATTATATGAGTCTAAGTGGTTGTGGAGCAGGACCAGCATTAAGCCAAGCATCTTTATCAGCAATATAATCTTCTAGTTTATAATATGCTTGCCTACAAAGTGTGCGTTTTATACAATCTTTGAATTTATTCTCATTTAATTGGAGAACGTTGGGAGGTAGTTTATTATAAAATTTTATACAGTACCCCATAAAAGATGTATGTACTTTCGATAATCTGTAGCGTGGTTGAACTAGTTTGTTCCCATCTCGAGTATTATAATGGTGTCTTTCACATCTTTTACTAAATAGATGTAGATTTTTCCTAACATACATTATGTTTTCGTAAATGTATTGGCAAGGCACCGTCATGATGTTTATTTCTTTGAACAGTTCTCTAAGAGATTCGCGACTGCGGAGCTTATAAATGGCTCTTATAGCTCTCTTTTGCAGAATAAAAATAGATTCAATGTCTGCAGCTCGTCCCCACAGTAAAATACCGTAAGACATGATGCTGTGAAAGTAACTAAAGTAGACCAGTCTAGCGGTATCGACGTCTGTTAGTTGCCGAACTTTCCTTACTGCGTATGCGGCTGAACTAAGCCGTCCTGCAAGGGAAGTTATGTGAGGACCCCATTGAAGTTTCGAGTCAAGCGTGATCCCTAGAAACACTGTCTCATTAATAAACTCAAGTTTTTCCTTATTTAGTACGACGTCACATTCACTGCTTTTTACATTCGGTAAGGCGAACCTTATACATTTAGTTTTTTTCCCATTGAGCACTAAATTATTTGCAGTAAACCAATCATGTACCTGAAGAATAGCATTATTTACGTCGTCAAGGTTTTGAACACGTCTATCTACTTTAAAGATCAATGATGTGTCATCAGCAAATAACACCATCTTTGGCTGATTTTGCAGTAAATGTGGTAAATCATTAATATATACTAGAAATAGGAACGGACCCAATATTGATCCTTGTGGTACCCCCATTTTCACTTTTTGACCCAATGAACTTACACCGTTTATTTGAACATACTGTTGTCTATCACTTAAGTAAGAATCTACCAAACTGAGTGCTAATTTATGAAGCCCGTAAAACTCGAGCTTCAACAACAGTGTTTCATGATTTACGCAATCAAATGCCTTCGAGAGGTCGCAAAAGATTCCGATGGCATCTTGCCCTTCCTCCCACGCATTAAAAATATGCTTCAATAAAGTAACACCGGCGTCAGTAGTACAACGTCCTTTGGTGAAACCATACTGTTGATCATGTAAGATGTTGTTAGAATTAAAATGATGTAGCATTTGATTAAGCATAATTTTTTCAAACACCTTGCTGAAAGCTGGCAGCACAGATACAGGTCTATAATTATTGGTGTCCTTACTATCCCCGGATTTGAAGAGCGGTATGACTTTACTGTATTTCATTAGATCCGGAAAAATTCCTTGATCCACACACGAATTAAATATTAGGGCCAAGTAGGGCGCTACGGTCACAATAATAGATTGACAAACTTTAATTGACATGCCCCATAGATCTTCGGTTAGTTTAATTTTAATATCCTTAAAAGCTTTAATCACGGACATAGGGTCTATATGTTTAAACTTAAATTCTACAGGACAGCTGGAGACGTTTTCTCTAAGCAAAGTAATAGAAAGTGCAGGCGAGGACTTTAAAGATTCCGTAGTTTTCAACGGTATATTGGTAAAGAAATTTACAAATTCCTGAGCCACTTCCATGTTTGAGCTTATGGGACCTCGTGTTGTCTCCAGTGTATAATCTTGCTTTGATTTCTTATTCCTGTTTGTTTCATTATTAATTATTTTCCAGGTGGTCTTTATTTTATTATCAGCTGATTTTATTTTGTTGCTGATGTATAGGGCTTTAGCAATTTTACACACTTTTTTGAAAGTTTTAGAATAAGTGGCAACATACTGTTTAAAAACGTCCGTATTATTATATGGTTTAAGACCATACAGCTCGAACAGTCTTTCTCTACTTTTCCTAATGCCTATAGTTGCCCAGTCGCTAAATATGAATTTAGGGTAAATATTTTTCTTCTTTACTTGAAAATTGTTTATAAATTCGGTGTGTACTACTGAGAAGAAATCATCATATAATTTATTTATACTGTCCATATTATGACCCTGAACATACTGTAACTTATTTATTAAAGTATCATCAAATCTTTTTAAAGCGCCGGTTGATATGTGTCTGAATTTTATCTGTATTTTTTGTATAGGTGTGTTGGACCTAAAAGTAACGGATTGACCACTATGATCGGAAGGCAGATAATTAACAATGGCCTTATCTAAATAATCACAGCTACAGAAAACATTATCTATACAAGTCGCAGAAGTCGAAGTTACTCGAGTGGGTTCGAAAAACACATTACTCAAGCTATATGAATTTAAAAGGCTTAACAGTCTGTTACTATAAGATGTATTTTCTAATATGTTTATGTTAAAATCCCCACAGACAATTATTGCTTTATTACTTGTAGAAAGTTTTGACAAAACATCTTCCATTATGGACTCAAATATAGCAAAGTTTTGATAATTTGGGGGTCTGTATACGCACACTATAACATGCTTATCTAGCTCAACACATGACAGTTCAATGCTACGTTCTACTGATAGTCCACTTATGTCTTTACGTGGCTTAGATTTAATACAATTTTTAATTAAGATTAATGAACCTCCATGTAGCATAGATATCCGATTAAAACAACTGCCCACACTATAATTCTCATAATTTATTAGCATTTGGTAATCTTTCAACCAATGTTCTGTTATACAAATAATATCAAACATCGTTTTTTCTAAAAACATCTCAACTTCTAATAATTTTGAAGAGAGACCCTGAATATTTTGATGTAATAATTTCAGAGAGTTCTGCTTAGCCCCTTTATGACAATGAGGTCGTTGTGTGCAAGAAGGTACCTTAGTTTTGGTGAATTTAACTTTATTGTTACAGGTACCATCCATTGTCTTACTGACTAGTTTAAATTATTATCAGGAGTGAATCCCGAGACCCTAATGCCATCACAAGTCAGTGAGTTCCCACTACTTGTGGACCCTACATTCAGTTGAAAGTCACTGATGGTGGTCTTTGAAGTTGATAGTTCTATACATGGATCCTCCTTCGTACAAAGTGTATAATTATTAATAGCTGCGCTACAATTAATTTGAATATTAGTATTATTACTAACTACGATGTTGCTATGACATGACTTCGACATTTCAAAAAAATTTAGATAATTTGTACCAAAAAAATACACGTGATCTTGGGTAGGGGGAGAGGGGTTAGTTAAAAACCTCACCACGTATCACCAGGGGGGAGGGCGGGGTCAAAAAGTTGGTAAAAAACCTCACGTGATTAATGGACGTCCCCTTATCGGTTCGCCGGGTTCCATGTGGTTATTTAATAAATTAAAACTGCATTAATTTGCGAATTTCAATAAAATGCACTCAACGCATACAAAGAACATTATGTTCTTTTTGAACATAAAATTTATGATTTCCTCAAGGGAATTTATGAATTCCTAGAAAAGCGTTCACCAAAAATTTTAGTTTCAAATTGTATTCAGGTCAACTACAGCAGTAGCAAACGAAAACATAGATTTGTTTATTATAATAACTACGAGTATGACACAATGTTAAATACCTACATTATACATAGTACATCTTTTTGCGCAGGCTTTACCATACATTACATTGCCAATTGCCATATACTCGTATAGCAATAGTTAAAACATTAGATTTTCACTTCTGTCCGACTTATTTGAATCTTTGTTTATCAGTGAACACGAGTGAACAGATTTACCTATATTGTAAGCTGTAATCCGAATATGATTAATTGTAAAGCAATTAAAAAACTGTGTAAGCGTAAGAAAATTATAAATATACTTACAGATATTATTAGCAGATATTGGATTGTTTTCCTCATATTCTGTCCAAGAGACATTGTTCTAAAGAGTGCCGACAAGGCTGTTACATTCTTTTAAAGTACTTAATGGGTGATGAATGTATTGATGATGATAATGATAACCAAAAATTCCCTTCAATATATTCGGAGGTAACGAATTGGTCTATAGATACCTATACCTATTTTAAACAAAAATACCAGTAAAGAAATACTGAGCCTACCTTTCCCATTTTGAAATAAAATAAAAAGTAAGACATTTCAAGAACCGACGTGATATTTCAACGACAAAAAAAATATTAATCCTCTGCACGTACCCGAATAGGTGGTCTGTAAAATTCAGGTAATTCTAAACTAGCCATGAACCGCGGAACGTTGTGCAAAAGTTATCCGGCCGGGTTTCACGGGCGATTTAGTCGCGGTTTTATAATAAAATAATTCTTCAGTTCAATGCCGCGCGCGGGTTATCAAGTAGTAGGTACCTTCTTTTTTTTTTTTTTTTTTGAGGCTGGGAAATCATCAAATGACCCCTCCCGCTCTGGGCGGAGCGGAAGGGAGTGTCAGACTCTTACTGACTAAAACCCACCCATGTTCCTTCCTTAGCCCTTTTGCCCGGGTCAGCGGTATCCCTTCCGGACAATCCCGCTTTCCCGGCAGGCTTGGGCCCTAATGGGCCCCCTCTCTGATGCTGACTCTCTTTGAGGCGCGCGTGGAACACGTACGCGCCGTTCGGCACGGGCCTGGTCCTGATCGGACGGTGAGCTAGTAGGTACCTACTTACGATGTACATTTTCATTTTTATACGGCTCATAGTTAATTGACCAATATATTTTTTACTGTTTTTAAATTACATTTAAATCCACACAGTTAATAGAAATAATTTTTATGTATAGGTAATGATGAATAAACGAATTATTATTTTTCATATGTTTACACAGTATAGTGCATGTAAAGACAAGGTGCGTGACCTTGTATTTTCTAAAGAACAATTCAAGTTATTATACCGACGATGTTCCATTCTCATTTTTATCGAGTACCGGATTTGAGTTTTTTCATTTTTAAATCGCTTTGGAATCGGAAAGGCATTTCGAGTGAATAGACGATGGGGTCCGTAGAGGTGTTCCAATGATGGAACACCGAATATAAATTTTAAATACATAAAGCTAGCCGTGTATATAGATCTCAATACTAAAGTACAAACTGAACATAAATGTGTCGTTACTGCAACTAAGTTACGAGATAAACCTATGATAGTTATACGTATGATAGTTCACTAAAGTGCAAAGTTTGCTATCACATATTGCCCACGAGAAATAGTACAAAATAGTATTTGCTAGTTGCTCCTCACTGTTTGAATTAGACATGAAGCTTCGCTTTCATCTTATTTTCTATATCTCGTTATTTGATATTATTCTTGGATTATTATGTAAAGGAATGTATGTAATAAGGTACATAGGTATAGGTAAAGCCATTCCGTACAAAGTCAGTGACCCGGTCTCCCCAAAATTAGGTTCCTATTAAGTAAAAAATCACGAACTACCAATATAATTCATTCTACTCACAAAAGCAAGCGGAGCGGTCATGAGGAGAATGGGGCATCCCTAACAGTGGCCCTCGGAAATAACCGCAAAGGTTATCAAATTGGCAGTAGTGGACGCATTGAATGCCTAGGGCCAAGCGCACATGAACGATTCTACCGATCCTCTCCGCTAACCGTAATGGGCTATGCATGAGTAACCGCAAAATCGCACAGCGCCACTAATATGAGCAAATAACTGAGCGAACCACATATTATTTATGTAGGTAAATGACTGAATGTAATCCTGATCTACATACATGATCGAATGCAGGTATGATCGGAAAAATGTACATATTTTAATATTCATTAAAACTATATTTTACTTACCTGCTATTACCGTTCACTGCTGTTAAATGATGGTGGTTATTTCGTGCTACTTTACCACCTCGAGAGTTTTCACTTCTGCTTCTGATAGGTACGAATAAGAACTAAACGGGGAAGAAACTGACCTTGATAGCAGGTACCAGATGAGTCTTTCAAGTTGGTAAAGTCAGGTCATTTGTTAGTGGTCAGTTATATAATCACCGTTAGAAATAATTATTATCACGGAAAGGAATTACCTATTTACTATTTAATTACTTAATTTCGCGACATAACAAATCTGTCATCCGATCTGCTACTATAACTATCTAAAATGACTCTTAGCTCTTCAAAGACAAAACAACGATATACTTTCATCGTACAAATATTTTTACAATGGTATTTCTATTTATATTGAAGAGTAAAATATCACGTATACTTATTGGAAGTTATAACTATAAGAGAGAGACAAAGTTATCAAACCAAACAGTATACCTACTACTTGTACGTCAATTTTTTTGTCACTTCCATGGATTTCCAATGAACTGCGGATTACATTTTATATTCCATTTCATAGAAAGTTAGATCAAAATTCTGTGTCTCTTAGAATGCGTATCAGTTTATTGTTGAGAACAAAGTTGGCGTACGCACGTAGACGTAAAATTATGAATAACTCTCCATCTTCTAAAAAAGCTACGACGAACTGCATTTCGCGTTTTCGTTTTTATCCAAGCAAAGAGCAAGCGACAAAATGAATAAAAGGAGAACAGTTTTTCTTCGCAAAATGTGACAAAGAGGTGGTGCGGGATTTCTCTACGTGGAGTTATTGTCTGTGACGCAAAGTCGTCGTGACAAATAGTGCTGCGTTTTGCAACATTTTTAACTAAGAGTTAATGCCACCGCCAAGAGTTTCTTTTAGCTTCAGGGACAGAAGATAGTCATAGTGCAATAAACTTCTATTATCATTTCTCTAGTGCTAGACGTCTAATATTTTTCTAGTCTTAAATCTCGTAGAAAGAAATGTTTAAATAAGAAAAAGCGGCCAAGTGCGAGTCGGATTCGCCCATGAAGGGTTCCGTAGCAGCAAGTAACATAATATAAAAGATCTTGTAGTTCGTTGTAACTTTGATCGATGTTTTAATGAGTGTATTTTTTTTCTACTTACTAGATCTCGTTCAAACCTTTTTCGGTGGAAGTTTACATGGTAATATATTTTTTTTAGTTTTATCATTCTCTTATTTTAGAAGTTACAGGGGGGGGGCTGACATTTTAGCACTTTGAAATGTCTCTCGCGCAAACTATTCAGTTTAGAATTTTCTTTTATTAGAAACCTCAATATCATTTTTGAAGACCTATCCATAAATACCCCACACGCATGGGTTTGATAAAAAAAATGAGTTTCAGTTCTAAGTATGGGGAACCCCAAAATTTATTGTTTTTTTTTTCTATTTTTGTGTAAAAAATCTTAATGCGGTTTACAGAATACATCTACTTACCAAGTTTCAACAGTATAGCTCTTATAGTTTCGGAAAAAAGTGACTGTGACATACGGACGGACAGACAGTTAGACAGACATGACGAATCCATAAGGGTTCCGTTTTTTGCCATTTGGCTACGAAACCCTAAAAAACCTGCTAAAAGGTGCTTCTTTGCGTATTATAAAAGGCAACGTCCCTCTGCCAGTTTGTCGGTTAGTTTATACCTCAAGAACCACTTGTCCGTTTAAACTTTACGTTTTTTTTAAAGTTATGTACTCTGGCAAGGTTATCTTGTCCATGCAAGCGGAACTACAGGTTAGTATTTAAACATAATAACAATTAGTGAAAATCATGTCACAGTCGTACGTAAATGTCTATCCCCATAACAGCACTGTAGCATGACGACCTTTCATAATAATTGGGTTTGATCTAGCAAGGGAATTCGAGTTCAGGCGTGGTGCGTGAAGCATATTCACAGCTGAACATGTCGGTTTATCTCAATATCGAACCGATCATCTAGAATAACAGCTGCCAATGTTTACAAGTAATCGCTATTCATTGGTTTAAACTACTTCAGACTTCGAGTTCTTAACTTCGATAGCTACATCGGGCAATATGTAGAACTAAATTAGAAGTTTTCGGTGGAAACACTCTCAGTTATGGCCCAGGATTGGAAATGTGCCCGATAAAATTATATGATAATAGACTCGCCCACACGTGTAAAGTTTTGTAGATCTGTAAATATACTGTGGTATATTTACTTTAAATGCCTTGCTCTATTGAAATCAACAGCGTGATTTATTACAAACTTCTTTTAATTACATAAAATATTCTTTTAAGTACATAAAATATAAAAACAACTTGAATTACAATCAGTACTTCCGACGTTTGTCCAACAAAACTTCCTCTTAGCATACCTAAGCATAGCATAATCGGCCTATAATGTTCCCACTGCTGGGACACAGGCCTCCTATCTGTGAGAGGGAGTGGGCCGTAGCCACGCGGGCCCAGTGCCGTTGGTGGACGTCACATGTCTTCGATTTTTTAGTTCTAGGACATGCCGGTTTCCTCACGATGTTTTCCTTCACCGTTAAAGCAAGTGATAATTAATTTCTAATACGCACATGACTTCGAAAAGTCAGCGGTGCGTGCTTCGGGATCGAACTCGAACCATTCGCCGTGGGAGGCACATGGTTAAACCACTAGGCTATCACTGCACTTCCTCTTCGTCATGAATAAATCCTATAAAATGTTGTATACAAAATATCGAATACTTGTCAACAACATTATGCGTCCGTATCAAAGAAAGCTCTTAAAATCGTTTATTTATTTCCGTCAATCAATAAACTCACTTTCGTCATTCATTCAATACATTTGGAGGAGAAAGAAAAGTAATCTCAGGGATTGGGCTCGAACACGCGAAAAAGATATTGGAAACCATCCGTGAAATAGGAACAACCCGTTATTATTCTGTCAGATATTATCCCTCACGTAGGTATCTTTGGAAACAAACTTTAGTTATTTCATAAAAAGGTTCCATTTTAATTACCTATTCTTATTACTTTTAATATAGAAATCCACATTTCCAAAATTACAATAGATTGGTAACAATCAGTGAAGTGGATTGGAACGTGAATTCCGCATCCTGTTAACGTGACCATCTTGACGTGTGATGTACCCTAAGGTTGCTTGCTGTGGTGAAGTGGTGGAGGTTCACTGGATCAGAAGTAACATACTCGGGCGTATGAAATGTCACATAATGTGAACAATATTAAAGCGTCTATTTACGTCTACATTGGGTTATTGGGAAAATACCACAGATCATAGAAACAAGGAGATATGCCATCATAGCAAATTAGTACGGGAACAACTGATGCCACTTTTAGTACATTTTTTGACACAATTACGCGCATAATTAAGCGCTCCTTGTGAATAAAAAGATCTCCCATGCATTGAACATTCCGCACACCCTCAATCTAACACTGTTAATCGTCACTCAACACCAGCACTAAACTAAAACACTGTATTTATACCATCGATCGTGTTCGGTTCGTCGCCAGCGCGTACCTTTATAATATGAGCAATTTGCTCAAGATCAGGCATCAAGCTCGATAGCGCCTTGGCACATCTCCTTGTTTCTATGATCTGAGGAAAATACTAACAATCTCTCAGGACTATATCACTAAAATCATAAAGAACTAATTTTGTTCTATTGACTTTTAATACTCGTAATTCATCAGATGTTACTTTCATACTAAATATATTAATAATAAAATAATTAATAAAAATAGCGGAAGCTCGTAGTGTAGGTAATGTAGGTGTGTATGTACCCTACTTACTTCGAATAATTTATTATGAATGACAGCGCACGGGAGACGTTACGTAGTTATTTACTACAAAATATAGATTCTGATAGGTAGTAATGTATGATGTTTTGTAAAAACTTATAGAACAAAAGTTGTTGTTTATAATGTTAGTAATACAGTCCTGCAAAGTTGTTAGTGTTTTTCCAATAACCCTCTATACATCTATTAACTCGTGTAGCATCAAACGAAACAGTTTATCAATCATCATAGCTATTAAAATTATTGTAATTACTATAATATTTCTCAGCCGGTGACAGTCAAATTGATGACCGTCAAAAAGCTTTTAAACTTTTCTCTGTTTAGTGCTTTCAGTTTAAAAACTTTGACGGCACGAGTAGAAGTTAAAACAGTTTCGAAGTAAAGATGAATTTGGATTTTGTTGCAACTGGGTAGGTTAAGTATAAGTATTATACCTAGCAGTGGCGAAGGGTTAGTTTTTGTATGAGGTAAGCCGGAGCTAGAAATGCTTACTTGGCAACGAAAAGCTGATTAATAAAAGTAGGCAATACCTACTGCCTGTGCTATTTTTCAAAGGGAAGCCGCTAGGAATCGTATTATAGGGACCCTTCGCCACTGGTACCTAGAATGTGTTATTTTAGCATTTACGTCACTACTAAAAGAAAGAACTGGTGGCCGCAAGCACTACTGCTGAGTGTAGCATCCCGGGTTTGATGCCCGGGTTGAGCAATAACACTATTGAGAGTTTCAATAATCGATAACAATACAGACTTTAATCGGGGTATTACAGTCGACACAGAAGTTAGTCATGAGTGGCTGCTAATTTAAATTGCTAATTATTTGTGTGAAACAATAAAGTTTATTCCCCACTTTTAACTGATTTCTTAGCGACTGTACCTACATAGAACTTAAATATAACTTGTAAAATGTGGGTGTACTGTACTAACTACGATACACCTCCGGAAAATAATAAGTATTATATGTTTTTATTTTATAATTATATTTTATAATATTATATATTATGAAATACAAAATATTTTTTGAGATTGACAAACACAACATTCAAAATAGCGAATTATTCAAAAACTAGTAAGTTGACATTTCATGTTCAAACCATTTTAATCGAAAGTCTTTATTAGGTGCTACGCTAAGCTTATTTTTTGTATAATGCGGTTGGAAAGTTAGAGGGACACATTGATAAAGACTTTCGAAGCTCATATTTCACTAAAAATTTACCTAAATAAGAAAGAAACCTTCATGTCACTTTCAAAGATCTCTAACGATGCACCACGTGAAAGGATGCGTGAAATTTTATTTTTCATTCAGTTTCATGTATGGTGTGCCTCTCCTATTTTTTAAGTCTTCAACACTTTTATGCGGTTCACACTTGCGAAGTTTCATACAAATTGGTTAACAACTAGATTTTACGAGGGTGTGACAGACGGACATGAGGATTAGGGTTCCTAGTTTTACTACAGAACCCTAAAAAGATACATTGTTTTTTTCCTTCTCATAAAATAAGGATTCACTTGACAGTAGGGTTGATGTGTGCCGTGATATTTATTTATTCGATGCTTGTGTAGATTGTAGAAATCCATTCTAGTATACAGGTAGTCGTTTTGCGCGGATGTGGCGCATATATTCTCAACAGTTTCTTTTTTGTGTGTCTTATTTTTATTTTATGTCTGTGCGTCATGTCGACGCAAACAAATTAATGTATATCTTTCATTTCTTTAATTATTATTTGTATGTAAGAACCAATTTGACGTTATTTTAACTTCGTAGGTACTTATATAGATACTACATCAAGTATCGTATGCGCATTAACGATCCTTCAAAATGAGGATTCGCTGTGCCGACAGCTAAAGGGACAAACAGGTCCCACGTTGTCAACATAGCAAATCCTCAGAAGCTCTTGCGACCTTGTTCACCACAAAAACACAACACTACCGAGAGTTATTTGGCTGTGGTATTCTGTAAGATGGAGGTACTTTCCCAGTCGGGCTGCTCCAGATTTGAGCGAGATATTCCGCTGTGTCGTTTATCGTGAACATTAAATTTTATAATCAGTAAGTCAGAGAAGACGTTGCATTTTCATTCATTTTCAATCTGGGCACAATTGTAATTATTTTGTGAAACGCAACAGTAGTACTACTGAAATCAAAACAATTTAAGCGTTAGCTTAAATTGTGGTTACACCATTATCAAAAAACGTAAAATAAATAAATCATATAATACTTTTACCGTTCTACTTGAACAAAGGACTTGCGTCATTATTTAATATGCTTCGGATCTAATCCAATGCACTTGTCCCTGTCTCACAAATTAAGTAACAATAACTTTGTATGTAACCATCGTACGTATTCGTTAATGAGACAGCTAGTCTATCAAACACAAAGGGGATTTCGTGCTAGTTACGAGTACGCGGAACAATCTCCTAAATCTATCACTCCAGGATGACTTTATTACATAACGTTCCGTCCCGTTCCGTCGTACGAGCATTCGTCTCGGCGTCTTTCCTCCATACATAAGCATTCTAAATTGCCAAACTTCACCGTTTATTACGACGTAAAATACTGGGTAATAGTAATAGCAAAGAAGGAGGAAAGTAATCTGTAATTGTTCGTTTTTCAAGCTTAGTATGTAGGTATTATGTGGTTACTCTTGCTGGGATACGATATTATGTCCAGATTAGGATAAAATCGTATTGTGAGAGAATATGACAGTATTACATACATAGACGATGAAAACAGTGGCGGCCCTGTGGTAGTGGCCCTGACTTACAAGGTCGTGGGTTCGAACTCCGGCAGGCGCAAACTTTATGCAATTTATTTCATTACCTCTGTGTCCCAGCAGTGGGAATATAGGCTGATTATGCTATTCCGAAAATGTAGAAAGTGAATAAGTAAGTCTCACTCTTTGGTCTAGTGCTGAGCGTAAGATCCTGGGTTCGATCTCAGGGTTGGGCAGCGTTATCGGGTTTCTCCATTAGGATACTCTCAGTAGAAACACATCAGCCCGGGGTATAGATAGCCCCTTATTAGATGGGAATTTTAAACATAACTGGCGTAATGTAATAAAGGCGGTTCTGCCTAAGCACAATCTATAATTAGCTCAGTTAAGTAACTCTACATAAATCTTAGCTAACGATTAGATTGTATTTCCCATAGTTTATTCAATATAGTATCGTTTAGACCTTAACTGACAATCGCTTTAGAAAAATGTTATGTACATTTTATCATAATTCGTACAAAATATTCTATTATTTTACTGAATCGAGCTAACCACTTTAAATCATAAAAAAATATTAAGGCATCTTATACGCAAGGATCGTTCATAGTCAATTTCAACTCAATATTTTCACTCAACGTGTCTATTTGTATTCATAGAGAAATTTTCTTTGAATAAATAAACGAATAAAAAGGGTTATTCCGCATTATATTGAAGTCTGACGAATGAAAGACAGGGCGCGCACATAGTTTGCCAGTAGGTTGTGTCGGTGCTTTATACACTGCCGTACTCACAGACGTCACTTAGAAATAATCAATCATTAACTTTAATTGAACAGCATCTCTTAGCACATATTAACAAAAATTTAATGTTCTCAATCTATCATTATTAGGGTTACGTACCAAAATGGTAAAAAAAATAGTAAATTAAAAATTAAAAAAACCCGACTGCCAAAAAACAACTAAAAAGTTCAAAACAAGAGCACTTTTCAAGCAGTCTGATGCAGTTGGTGGCAATTATTTGTGTTAAATCTTAGATTTTATGCCACCAACTGCATCAGACTGCTTGAAAAGTGCTCTTGTTTTGAACTTTTTAGTTGTTTTTTGGCAGTCGGGTTTTTTTAATTTTTAATTTACTATTTTTATTTTTCACTTTTTAGTTTTTAATGTATGTTTTCGTAATCTTCTTTTCGAGCCCTTCATTTTGATACACCACATGATAGGTTTTGAGGATAAGTAAGAATTAGCGAGAATGATTGCTTTGTTGAACAACTTTAAATCGTTATATATCCTAAACTATTGTTTAAAATGAAAAATGATAAAAGGAACCTAAAGATGATTTTAAAATACCTATTCAACGACACCCCACTTGACATAGTTCATCAACTTTTTTTTTTTCATTTTGACAATATGGCGTCTGGTTGTCGCTGTGGTGAATTTTGATTACTGTTATGTCTTTAGTGACACTCGCAAGGTTAAGACGAATCGATTGACGTAAGAATTATCAAAATCGGCCTACGCATTTGGTCTCTAGAACGCCACATAGAAACAAACATACATACATACATACATACATACATACATACATACATACATACATACATAGACTGATAAACACATTACCCTCCTTTGCGTCTCGCAGTCGGGTAAAAAGGAACCCTTATGGTGCGACTTCGTCTGTCTGTCTGACTGTCTGTCTGTCAAACCTGGTTATTTCAGTAACTACTAATGTTATCGACTTCAAATTTGGAACAATTATAAAGAATGCTTACCCAGCTTTATTATGAGTGATTGGAGTTAAAAAATGTTTTTAGTTTTATTGCGAAAGGGGCCGGAGTGAGGGTCCGAAATTTTGAAGTGGGGTTACTAGGTCAAATGACATATCATATGAAAGGACTTGATCTGCCCATTTCAAAATATATTTTCATTTTATTTTATGCCTCATAGTTTTCAACATAATACCTATGATGAAAAATGTCTGAAAAAATACCATTCCCCCCCTCCGCCCCTTATCTCCGAAGTTTACGGAGCGAAACATCTGTAATAGATATAGTTCATAGGAATTGACCCAAATATTGCACAAAAAATAAAACAATGTTCCTACTATAGTACAGTTTTTTCAAAATCATCAAAATTCCTTCACATACAAACTTAGTTATGCGGTCCGGTTTTTTTCACTTTATACGTCCAAAAATGATACGGAACCCTCGGTGCGCGAGTACGACTCGCACTTGGCCGGTTTTTTTTACTGACAGCGTTGTAATATATTCAGTTCAGGTTAATTATATTAATATTTTTTTAGTGTCTCTGAGTGCTGCATCCTGGAAAAATAAACTATAAAGACCCAAAAGCCATTGATGTTTTATCTGTTGCAGATATAAAAACATACAAGTAATATTTTCTTTATCCACCTCTGTTGAGTTAGAATCAATTTTAAACGTCTTATATTATGAAAAAGTCTTATGAAAAAATATTTTACAACTGTTTTAAAACCTCCTTGACATAGAGTCATAAGAATAAGATCAAAGAGCGGGGCATATTCATTTTCAATAGATCGTAAAGTAAAACTTTTTAAAAACGAAATCTATACCTAAACATTTAATAAACGTGCTTCTAAATGGAGAGTCCTCAAAACTCGTGAAGAACTTTGAAAATGTCGGCCCTTCAAACGTATTTTCAGTCAGGTATTTCTTGAATTAAATCTTATGAAAGACGCCTTATGCCTACGCGTAACTTCGGAAGGTTTGGCCCTCTAACCCACATAACGAAGGCAAACTTAGTAAATTTATTATAATTTATTGGAAAAAATCAACCTTTATAGATAACTTTATCTTTTAACTTAGTTTTATTTAACAAACAGAGCCTGTTTGTGGATCACGATAGCCAAAATATTTACTTGTTATTGTTGAGATCATCGTTTTACCGCCGCTCGACCTGATTTCCCTTGTTTTATATTCACTTTACATAGGTACCACCTACACAGTTTATCTAGCAACTACTAATCTAAATTAGATAGCAGAACAAACGATTCTGAACAGCTAAGAAAAGCTTTTTCGTGTCACCACTAATTACATTATACTATAATAGAATACAATATAAAAGCGTCGTGTTTATACCATCGAGCCTAGTTTATAAATTTTTCGCGGTCTCATCGTCGGAGAGCCACGCAAGAATTTATATTCCGCACTGCGACTCATAAATTTGAGTGAACGTCCTCTAGCGCCGCCGCTAGTTGTTCTATGTTCGCGCACATTGCAATTAATGATTGTTCAGCTTAAGATTTCACAACTAATAAATTGAATGAATAGGTTCCGCTTTTATTTTCCCAAACCGACATTCACTAGTGGTGCGCCAACGCGTTTAATACTTATGATAAAATATTCCCTCTGGGTTCCGTAAAAATAGGTAACATTCATACGACATAAACATTCCGTTTCAATAAAAATGTTTCATATAAAACTTGTATATTATGTATAGCGTACATAGAAGTCCCTAATAATAATTGTAATAGTAAATAAGTACATATAAGTACACCGTCGAAATTACAAATATGTAACTATATTATATTTCATTCAATTCCTCACTGAACACGGAGCTGTACCTACTAGTAATTTCGACGTATATATTGGAATTCAATTTGGGAGCGGAGTGAATATTTCCGTACACGAGCACCGCGTCGATGTCGGCTGTCTATCACTTTCATATTGTTTGATAGAGTTTGACTCGCTTACCTTGGGACTGGCGTTTACGTACGCGGTAACGATCATTAGGCAACTTTCTGCAGATGCTATGGTTCGCTCGATGTCGGCTGACATTCTTGGAATATTGATCAGACACCAATATATATCTACTTGTGCTCCTATAAGTTGGTCGTTACCTTAAGCAACAGACATTAACATAAAATTGCTTGACGCCCACGCCAGTGATCACAATTTTCCCTTATCAAAAACATTTTGAATCCGTACGAATGAACTAAGAGAAATCTCCAATTAAAATTTATAAGTATCACTATTAAATGGCTTTTAATTAATTTTTATATTTTATGCTGTAGTTTGAACGCACTTACATTTTAATACCCACAATCTAAAAACTTGTTTTGTACATATGAATGATTGATGATAAACTAAAATACAAATTATGAGTCCGTCAGGAATTATCTATTAGGGAGGGACTAGTTGTTGCCCGTGCTTTTGTCTGCGTGAAAATGGATGCGCTTCTCCAGGGGACAGGCTACCTCTTCGTCAAATTTCATCCAAATCTGTCTAGCCGTTTTAGCGTGAAAGAATAACAAACACATACTTATAATAAAACAAGTTTAAACGGATTAAATCGCGTATATAATAGATTTTTACAAACGCGATTTAATCCGTCTAAACTTGTTTTATTATAATATGTAGTAATCGCGAAAACCTAAGACATACATAAACAAACACATACACAAACTTTCGATTTATAATATTAAGTGTGTGTGATTAATTAATCCACATTCTATTTTTTGCGTACAATAGTTCTATCCGGCTCATCAAAAACGTCTTTATTAAACTAAGTACAGTAAAACTAAAACGGTATATCTTAATTAATGGCTCTTCAAATGTATCCATATATTAATAATCCATGTATAAAGATGGCATATTTACGTAATAAAAAAAAAAAAGAAGCCGAAACGAAATCCAATTAGCTGCGTAGTGTATCCAATAACAGAATTCAGAACCATACAAAGTTGGGATTTGGAAACAAATTAATGTTATTTCGTTTCTTGCATATTTTACTTAATACCTAATATTTTTTATCAATTATTTATTTATTTATTTAAATAACCTAATAATTATTATGATAACCCACCCACATTACGAACAGGTAAAAAACATCTAAAGTTTTTGAGCTTGATGCTATTTGACTTTTGCCTTTATGAGTTAAAATTTTAGACTGTCACAGATTAAGGCCATGTTGTTTCATCTTACAGTTACGTATCTGTAACCGTCAAATATGGCGGCTTGTACGACAATTTCATACTGACTTAACGATTACGTACTGACTTACGGATACAGATGGTTTGAAGCAACCCGCCCTTAACAGACAATCTAAAACATTTTTATTTCCGTGGCTGTACTGCGTATACAAAATAGGGTTATAATAGGTTAACCAGGATTTCTTGGCATAAAAAAATAAAATTAATTAGTCACTTTTCAAATGAAATACGAGTTGTGTAAAATTCTGAAAATTGCTAGTGCAAGCTAAAACTCTTTTATCCATTCACCCCAGTGCTGGTAGCAACAAATTTTATCTCTACTTTTGCCATCAGATTCTGGTTGACCTATAAAATAAATATTTGCTGCTTTTAATAGCCCCCGCTTTAGATAATACTATCAAAGAGTATCTACATAGTAAAGTTTTTTGTAAAAGACTCCGTCCGAGGAAGTACTACCCCATCCCTATTTCCGTCGCTAAGCAGCACTGCTGTGTTCTAGTTTGAAAGGTCCGGGTGCGGGTGTATTTACAAGTACAAGAAACATTAAAATTTTCAACTTTGTAGGGTGAACAACGCACCTACAATGCTTTTGGTATTGTAGATGTCAATAGGCGGCGGTGACCACCTACTATCATGTGGACTGCCTACTTATCACACTAATATTATAATTGCGAAAGTTTGTGTGTGTGTATGTTTGTTATTCCTTCACGCTGAAACGACTGAACGGATTTGGATGAAATTTGACAAAGAAGTAGCCTGGGACGTGAAAAAGCACATAGACTACTTTTCATCTATTTTCAAGCAGACGAAATCGCGGGCAACAGCTAATTTAACATATAAAAAAGATTAAAAATTCTCTTATCGTTGCATGGAGAGAGACAACCAAGAATAAAAAGTCAAAACACTGAGTCATCCGCATTGCCGATCTTTTGAAATGAGGATTCACAGTGCCGACGGCTTAGTGTCAAGCAAATCCCCAGCTGGCAACACAGTGTATCCTCAGGACCTCTGGCGACCTTACTCACCACAGAAAGACAACGAAGAATAAAGTTACTATGGTCCATTTCAATAGAACTTGTAAACTTTGTAAACAAACTTTCTATACAAATTCATCAAATTTTGACAGTTGGCCATACTGACATTGTTTACCAAGTTAACAAATTCAATTGAAATGGACCCTAGGCTGTGGTATCCTGTTAAGTAGAGGTACTTCCCTAGTCAAGCTGCTCGAAATTTGAGCATGTTGTCCTGTTATGCCCTACCTCTCTGATTTACGGTTAAAAACAAAAGAATATAATAAATCACTTACACAGAAAATAAATTCGTAAAACTTTGTAATCGAAATACGTGTTTAAAATCCATTCGTTAACTAACCAACGAACTTATATCGAATGTCATCCGCGGTCGTACCGCATCACATACAATTAGCTCAATTACGTAAAAATTAAAAGTAATCGTTCATAATAACATGTATCAGGTTACATAATAGTTACAAACATTATTCGACATATTCTAGATATTTTACAGCTTACAAACTCATTTTTGGAATGACTGTCTACACAAAAACAATTCTCAAATTAAAAAGGCACAATATTAAAGCCCGTCACAGACGTAGCTATAATATATATTAATATGAATCATAGCAAGTCATATTACGACATATTTTCTATATAAATATTCTAGTGACCACACACGCAGCTATATATTTCTATGACGTCACCAATACATTATACCGATATATTAATATATATTATAGCTACGTTTCTGACGGGCTTTAGACGTGTTGACATTGTTCAGAGGACAGTTGGACACCTTTAATACTACAAAAGAAACTAGTATATGCCTTTACTTTTTATTCAGAATTTTTCATATAAAATTTTATTGAAGGGGTTTTTTTAGATCATTAGGTACATTCAGATTGCTCTATCACAAAGCGGTTTTATAATTTTGATACATAATATTGGAATCTCATGCAAATATTTATAGGTGAAGGTGCCTTTGATAAGTTAAGTGATAAGAACTCCATTTAGTATTTTTTATATTACTAGCCACCCGTCCCCGCTTCGCACATCTACTGGGCCCCAAGTCTGCTAATGCAATTGCCATAATCGTGTCAGAATGGTCTCTCAATGACATCGTTTGACCAATGACGAAAGAGATAGTCTTACTCTAAGCACGCTTAGGTTTAGACCGTTGTGTCATTATGATATCATTGTTATACAATTGCAATAGCAGAATTGGGGCCTTGATGTGGTGACACGTCAAAACATCGAGATTTTTGTACTGTAAGTATATAAGTTAAATATTAACATAATTACACAAATAAACCTTCCGGAATAAATTCTCTAAATATTGGTGAAAGCTGCATTAAAATCCATGTATGATTTAGAAGAACTAAGCGGACAAACAGACAGACATGAAAAGCGACTTTGTTTTATATTATTTATAGATGACTTTGCGTTTATTCTATTTTATCTTGGAACTTGGTGAAATTGTTACAATGTACTGAGTTTATCTTATTTAAGTTTTATAAGTAGAGCACTTCAATATAATGCAAAATAAGGCTCGTATTGCAGAACGATACTCAAGCTCAGATGTCGCTTTGAGCATAGATTTAAAGCCATTTGATTGATTGAAACTAGTTTTAAGTTATGTTGAGTCTTGAGTTCGGTTCTGTAATACAACCCGTAGGCCGCGGCCACACTGGTACGGCGACAGCGACGCGACGCTGATTTCGTGAAAACAAACTCCATTAAACATAAAAGTGGGTGGCCGCACTGAAGAAACGACAACCAAAATGTTTTGTTCACAAAATCGCTTTCGCGTCGCTGGCGCCATACCAGTGCGGCCCAGTGCACACTCATAGATTAATAATCAATAAATAATTTTCTTTTTTTTAACTAGAGTAAGTGACGGCTGTGTAGTGCGAGCTATGGCAGCCGCTAAAATGAATTAAGATTTGAATTATATGATAGCTAACCAATTTATTCACATATTATGAACACTAATGGATGTGTGGAGTATCTCACTGTTAAATGAAATCTGTGAATAAAATAGGACCAAAGTGTAATGTAGCTTCACTTGAGAGAAATGACTTTGTTTCCATCAGACTTAACAAAAGGGCACAAGAGGGTTTAAACCAAAACGTTTTTAAAACGGAGTAAAAGAATAAAATAATTTCTAATAAACTGAAAAACGGGCGCATTCTTACTATGCATGCTCTCCGCGTTTTTCATTTCATTAGATTTGGGTAAAAACTAATCACGCCATTTATTTGCGCGAAATATTAATTAATTTTCTAACTAAAATATACTATGTCAACTCTGTGTATGGTTCCTGTGACCTGTCACACACCACCACTATTTATCTTTCATATTCATTGAGTTCTCATAATTAAATCGACTGCTTGTCAGGTCAATATTGAAACCGGTCAATTATAAATACCGTTATTAAAACCTCTACAGTTGCCTGCGATAGGCTTTAATTATAACGATTTTCACTAGTAATAATAAAAATCAAATCATTCCACATTAGGGCCCGTATTACAGAACAATACTCGAGCACAGATCTCTGCTTGAGCATAGATAGAAACTTGTTTCAACCAATCAAATGGCTTTAAATCTACGCCGCTCAAGCAGAGATCTGTGCTCGAGCATCGTTCTGTAATACGGGCCTAGGTCTTCTAAGAAGATATTTAGACCCAATATGTTATCCGTATAATAAAATATATTTAGGGATCCCCAAGTGTAATAGTAAATTCTTAAACGTGCGTAATTCTCTGCGAGCGGCGATAGATGGCGCCATTACTCACGGTGACAGAAACTACCGCCACAAGGAGGCAAATCGAAAGCCAGTGCTGTGATCATTTACACGATTTAGATGTGTTTGAGAACTGGTTAAACTATGTGACATAAGGGGCCGTACCACAAAAAAGATAGACACGCGTTAAACACGAATGCTACCAAAAATAATACGCACTTGTTTTAGCACTAACTTGTCTAAATCAAGTGTGTATTATTTTTAGTAGCATTCGCGTATAACGCGTGTCTATCTTTTTTGTGGTAAGGGCGTAAATGTTTACAGTAAATTATTTGATTCAATAGGTAATGACATTATGCTGCGGGGCTCTATTCATACTATGTAGGTACCTTATAATTGCCCCCCAAGAGCCATATTATAGCGTATTTGACCCATAATTGTTCCAGTGGGAGAGACAGATAGAGATAAAAGGATGAATAGAACCTATTTCCCAAGCCGTACTTGCCCAGTGGTGAGCAGTGCTTGGTGGCCCAATAGTAGCAGCCCCGACTGGGCCCCCGGCAGGTGCACACTTTGTGCAATTTGAATCATGACCACTGCTCTAAAAACGGTGAAGAAAAACATTGTAAGGAAACCGGCATGACCTAGAACCAAAAATTTGCCATAGACCCATAGTCCTGGTGGACTATGGGTCTACGGCAAATTTTTGGTTGGTCCACCACGCGTCCTGGTGGTCCTGCGTGGTCGCAGGCCCAGTGAGGAGCGTGCGTGGTGGACTATGTACGGTAAAGAGTATAGTAATAAACCAAGTCTACGCCCACCCCTTTTCACAGAGAGGAGGCCTTATTATTCTATCAATGTTATATGCTATTTCGCAACGGAACTGATGACTAACACTTTCATAGTTCATCAACGGCCCCTGGCCTCCCAAAACAGCCACGATGAATCACCTTCTATCCTGCACGCTGTGGAAGAACTGAAGCACTTCAAAGGACCTATATAAGACCAGCCATTATGAACATGGCTGCAACAGCTCACCAGAACCTGGCAATGGCTATTGATTGACGCTTTTAGAATCATCGAGACGAAAAAGCACCCACGTGTAGTCAAAATCGCGTATCTACCTACCGACGTTTTCCAATAAATTATTCTGTGACATGGACTCTTTTATACTAAAATATCAAAACGAACATGAATAATTCAACAGATTTGTTTGTAATAACAACGTTCTAGAATTCTAGAATATTAAATTATAACAACAAAATAAATTACAAAACTAATAAACCATAAGAATTTTTTTTACAATTTCTGATTGATTTACACTGAGTTGCAGAAAAGGTCATTAAGTTTTAACGATAGAAATTGTATGGTTAATGCCCCCATTAAAATTTAATTATTTTTCTGCAACCGACCGTTAAAGCATCTCCAAAATTGATGAAATATAATGGTAAAATGAAATCAAAATCCATTTACTATCTAATGAGAAATTTTGGCCATATTATATAAAAATTGTAAGTTAAACTGAGACATGCCATAAAAAATCGTCATGAATAAATTAAGCGAATTGCTAAAAGAAAAGGGGTTCAATTTAAAAGTGACTCTTTTTCTTTTTCACACACTTATCCGCTACCATGTGCCAAGCAAAAGGATGTGGAGCGGTTGAAATATTGCACCTTTGCCAAACGCGCTACTAAATAACCACTCGGTTCACGATGAAGATACTTACGTGCCGTTTTTCTACCTATTCGTTGATATGTTTTTGCAATTAAGTCAATGAATAGTTCACATAATTCTTTCCATAAATGAGATGGCAAATTAGGAATACCTAATTTACGATTTAATTTTTATTAGGTATACATAATTTGTATAAAATTTTGTTTATCACCGCTATGAAAGGTCAGATAATTAGATATGAAATACTATATATTTATATGCGTATTTATATTACGTTCATTGCCTAAAAAAGGACCTTATTAGAAATATGAAAATTTCATTACAATAAAAAACCCGTTATTAATGTACTTTTTTTTTTCAGTGACAGTACGTGCGCACATACTCGTAGAATGCGACGCGTCGCCATTTGATAGTTTTTCTTTATGACTTGTAGCGCCATAAAAATTCAGCGAGCACAACAATCTGAGAATAGCTCATTACCATAGCGTAGTCGCAACGTAACATATTGTGTGTGCTGTCGCAACTGGCTGTTAAACATTACTAAAACAAAAGAACTTACAAAAACAAATCCTCGTCATAGTGACAGTGGCGCAACACTAATTAGGTCAAGCGCGAGCTTCACAAACTGCTCTCTAGGCCGGCTGCGCCCTCTTAATGAACTGCTCTAACGAAACAAGTTTTTTTAGCACTATTGTACATAGCCGTTGTAGCTTTCATTAGGTGTTTAGTAACTTTATTACAGTAAAGTAGAGAAGTGATAGATTGAATTGATACTAAGTATCACTGTTCAATATTTAAAGTCATGAAGGTAATGATTTAAGATTTTGTTAATACGATTTTTTTCTGAGGTCCCGCAGCGTGACGTCCTATCGGCCTGAAATTTCACCAAAGCAAGTTAATATGAAGAGTGAGCAGACGGTTTAGTTAGTAGTCTATGTAAATTTGGAGGCAAGCATACTCCAATGATATGGCAATAATTACATTATCTTTTAGCCTGACTTTCAACGAACAATATTGGTATCTTAGTCGGATACGATATTTTTTGAGAAAACTCTGATAAGAAAAATTCATCAGATACAAGTCGCAAGCTCTATTTACCAGATTTTATTGGCAGGTTTCCTTGTAGAGCTCGTCCTAGAATTACATTTTTTTTACATATTCTAAATTTCTAAGCCACAATAATGGACCAGCTATGTTACTTCTTGCTGTTGTATATAACACTTTTTTTCCAAACGCACGAATGAATATGACAGCTCCTTAAATCGATAAACTCACAACTTAAACAAACTGAGAAGCTGTCAATACACTCAATGTTTTTCTTACTTCCCCACTACCACCAACTACCCGGAACTTAACGTAAGCAGCTTAACATATCGGTCAGGGGAGTGCTTTTTACCCAGTAGTTAGTATTAACTTTGAAGCCTATTTTGATAATTTTTAAGACCTATATATTACTCATGTTTTAGGGTCAGGGTTAAATTCTGGCAAAAAGGTCATGCAAATTGAGCAACTTCAGACCAGAAAATTGCCAGTTATTTTAAACTCAATCAAAACCATTTCCAAACTGGTATTCGTGCCACTACATAAATTAAACAATTACCAGCTGTATAACTGTTTGTTAAAACGGTTATTTTCCTTGTTTAATAAAGTACTCAATATATAAAATGAATATTTATATATTGAGTATATCTCTTCCTTCTTACAAACCACGTCCTATTTCTTGACTACTGATAATGAGTGTCGTATATAAACAGTGTACAATAATGACGATCTAATTAGTCCGACGGACTAAATGGCGGCCGGGTGGTCTGTCTATGTACGTATTCCTTTAATGTAGTCCACATTAAATGACGCCCGCCTTAACCCTTGGGGGCTTGCAATGTACACAGTAAACAAGTGTGGATACATATGAGCCCATTTTACTCGGTGTAATTCGGTTAGAATCTTTACTCTGAGGGCCTAACTCCACAAAATTATATTAATGTTTACTTTAAAATAAATTGGTCTAATGTTTAACTTTAATGTTACGCCGAAAACGCTTGAAATTTCGAATTTACTACATGGATATAAGTACGCAGACGCTAGCAAAAACTGTTTTGATCATACCCTTTGGACTTGGGACATGTAACCCTAAAAACTTCTCGGTCCATTAATTACCTATTCCAATTTAAAGATAAATATGTCTCCAGCCATCATCCCGACACAAGATTAATTTAAGTGTGTTTTACATTCAACAACAATTCCATCTTCAACTTGGAGCGTATTCCCTTCTTCCGTCCACTTTATCCAGATCCCCGACAGATCCGTACAACTTTTCCATTAGTACTTTGGGCACAACTTCCCACTTAAAATTCTATCTTAATCGCGAACAAAATATTCTACTCCTTGGACTCCAGTTCTACCGTGCATTATTTTATTATGCGGAAATTATTAACTTCTATTAAAATCATCGCTTTGTTACTTTCTTTTCGCTTTTAATTTGTTGCTAAATGGATTTGAGGTATTTACATCAAAAATGTTACAAACATGAGAAAAATAACTTAGCATAAAATAATTTCCGTACTTTTTTAAGGAATCTTTACATTATATAAGCTAGTGCTTTGAAGGTGTTTCAACTTCCACGTATTTTGTTATTTTAAAACTACTTAAATGAAACAATTTTCATTTTGAATTTTGATCTTTACATGTAGGTATCACATGGCTAGGAATCTCCTTTATACCTATATTTTATATAACAATAGTCTGGTGACTGTTTTGATTGTTACCGAATTCATAAATATTGTTTGAATATTCCGATAAAATGAATAGCGATATAACATAAACAAACCTAACCGCCTCGAGCTTCAATAACAACCGTTAACTATAGACAATATTTCTGTACGTACCGATTGTAAATTTATTTACGAATCTTAGTTCTTTTTATCTACTGCCCAGTAACTCGTGACCCGGCGCCCAAGGGTGCCGCCACCGACTGCCATATATCAAGCGGTCCGCTTTTAATCTCGCAAGCCCTATTTATTCACATTTATTCCAAAGATATTTTCCCACCGGAATTTCCCTCTTGGAATTGGTAACATTTCCCGCGTTTAACTGATTTGTACCGTTGCTGTTATTGTGGTGTATTTTACAGGAACAAAAGGGACTGAAATATTTAGAGTTTGTCAAAAGATGGTGATGATAAATTATGGCGACCCGCTATCACAGCCGCGGCGGTGGCGTATCTTAAATAATACGCTTTTTGTTTCACTGAATATTCAAATCTCTTTTTTTTTTATTCATCATAATACATACAAGAATACCCACTCTCATGAGTAGGTTTAAATATAATTGATAGACTAAATCAGTTTTATAGTCATTAGTGAAGCAAAGTATATATGTGCATATTTATGAATTTAAATATAAGCAGAATAAATTAGCCCCGTCTCCGTCACATTCTCCACGTGTATCAAACTTAAAACATTTTTCTTATTTCTTTTAACAGCTTGTCGTTTTACATACTTCATTTGTTTCTCGCTATATTTCCCTTTATAATAATTTTGTTGTGAGTTCGTAGTTCTGTTTACGTTTATCAATATTGTTTTTTCTTCTAAGCGATGCTAATTTTTTCAGAAGAAGAAATCGAAAAATATTTGTCTATTGAACAACATGTTTCGGATGTTTATAACACAAAGAATAATATATCGCAGTAATATATCCCATGAAATAAATTGTTTGCGACGTTTTTATTGTAATTTATTCCCTCAAATCGAACACAATTCATCTACAGAGGCTAACAATAGTAAAAGCGGTGCCAATTTTCCAACACGAACCTGAACAAAAGACTACCCAACGAGAGATTTATCACAATCACAAGCAAAGCAACAACGGGAAAGTTTCGTGCAAACGCCGACAACAACTGTTACTGCGCCTGTTACGGTTTTGACATGGCCACTTTGATCGAGAATGCATAAAATCTTTTATACGCAGTCGATTTCTGTGCGATAGGGTCAGCTTTGTGCGAGTAGCTGCGAAGCAGAATGCGTTGCAACTAAACATAGCACTAAGCTGCACTTACCTCGTCTCCCATCTGTGTCAAGTGCTGCATACAGTCAGAGCTACGTTCACAGTTCCACATCGATGCTAGCCCGGCTACAAAGAGACAGTAAAACGAGTAATTTCATGCGGATAAGAACTTTCGCAAATGTATATAGGATTTCTCAACTTACTTTACTTACATTGAAGACAGTGAGTATGGTTCTAATAATAATAATGCTCTCCCTGGTGTTATAAAGGTTTTATGTGATGCCAGTAGCGTTGATAGAAACAAGTACGTCTTCATGATCAAAGCAAAAATACCGGTACATTTTATTATATTCTAAAACCTAGAAAAAAACTGCTGTTTGGCGTTATGTTAACCGGTGAAAAATTTGTAGGTACTGTAGCCGCGCGGAATCATAGACACAACAAAAAATCTATTATGTCTCGCGTAGATCTACGTTCCGGCTGGCAAAAGGATAAACAGTAAGACGTACCTATATTAGAACACAAATATATTACGACAATAAAAGAATGTAATTTAATATTGTCAAAACTTACGAAAATATTGCGTGAGACACTCATCATATTTAGATACGTTGTATTAATAACAAAATTCACTATTTAATCAGAGTTATAAATTGGCTTTTATCGTCTAATAAAACCAATGGTTGGTACTGTTTATTTGTGAAATAAAGCGCTACGCTGGTTCAGTGCATCGTAAACTTGAATTGGATAACTTTTTCGCACCCAACAATGTTTGCGAGAGGTTTCAACGGCTGTTATTTAAAATTTTGGATACCTATCTATTTGTACACCAAAAAACATTGAAGGTTTTTATTATTAATGAAAAAACGAAAATATTGGATGTTGATTATAATTATGACTACAATAAGTATTTACAATTTGCATTAGCTACTCTGCTTTTAGTCTATGTGACTACAGAACAGAGTCTATTCGACTTCCACTGGTTTACGGTTTCCGAAACTCATTTAAAAACTCATCTGATTTAAATCATCAGTATTTCAACAGATAGGTACAAGCAGCCCACGCCGCTATAAATTATAATTCTTTCTTTTTCTTATTATTTAACATAGGTACCTATTTGTCCTAAATGTAGATTTTTTTGCTCCTTGCAGCTTATTTGGCCATGTCACTTTTTAAGTTTCTTAATTTGATTTTAATGCTTTATACAAGTTCACTATCCGACTGTTTGAGTGTTTGCATATTGGTTCTAAGTAGGTACCTATTTACTTTGCCACCCGACTAGACACCATTATAATAAATCGTGGAATAGTGTCCATATCATATCTATGTAATCTATGAGTCGGTTGCAGAAAAGCTAACTATGTTTTAAAGGAGACTTTAACTATACAATTTCTATGGTTAAAATCGCCTTTAAAACTTAATGACCTTTTCTGCAACTCAATGATAATAAAATACTTAAATATTAATAATTATCCTACTAGGTAATATTATCAATGTGAAAGTTTGTGAGGTTGAATGTATGGATGTGTGTTTGTTACTCTTTCACACAAAAACTACTGAACGGATTTTGATGAAACTTTACAGTAATATAGCTTATACATTAGAATAACACATAATATATGCTACTTTTTATTCCCCAAAAACGCGGGCGAAGCCGCGGGCGGAAGCTAGTCATTTATTTATTATAAACCACCGAGATTCGAGTATCGCTTGATACCTTCCAAATATTAACACAAAAACTTGGTAACAATAACTGCTCCATATATTTATTGGAGTAAGCTGGCACGTGTGTGTGAGTGTAGTATTGAATGATAAGTGTATTTGTAGTAAGGCCCAGCCGCCATTCTTCCAAGCAATTAATTTTCACGAAGCATTTGATAATACTCGTATATGTAGAGTTGTATTTATGTTCTATAGTAATGGTATTTTTCTTGTTCTACTTTTTACAAATTTGGTTATACACGGAGAAATTGAAAACATGCTATAAATTGTACCTACGGAATCGCTATATGTTACAGTTGAAAATTGTTGGGTAATATATCTCAGTGTATCTAAAAGTTTTCCTTTATTTATTACATATTCTCTCGACGTTCTGAGCACACAGTAATCTTTTGGAAAATCATATTTGAACGCAACTCATGTTAACACGTTCTTCTTCGCAGCTAAAACACTAGGAAGCGGTGAAGGGCGGGCGTTTTTGGGGGCTGTCTTATGTACACTCGGCGCCATTGACGGTCGACCACTTTTCACCCTTATGTTCTTAGTAATAAGGGTGAAAAGTGGTCGACCGTCAATGGCGTCGAGTGTACATTGACGTTCAAAAAGTGCTAATTCGTTAGCCCACTTTGAATAAATGATTTTTGTATTTGAATTTGAACATATTTCGATATGTTCAGTTTCGATATTTACCTCTTCGTTCTTTGTGCGGAAATTATGATAGTTTTGAGCCAGTTAAAATAACATAAAACTCTCAACAAACCAAAACATTTTTAACTCTAAATAGTTCAAAACGTTAATGAGATCCCTTGTTTAATTAATCATCAATTACGTAAGCTTAGTAAAAAGTGGCTTGTTATCAAAATATTTTGTTATTTAAGAAAATGAAATAGAATAACAATTTTGTATGGCATTCACAGTATCCACAACAAACAAGTCATTCTAAAACATCAATATTGATGTTATAACAAAACTAATTATTGTAATGTTAATCAAAATGAAAAATTCCGTTAAATAATTTGATTCACACGCTCAACGTTTATTTTTAATTAAAACCTCTATTATGATGAAGTCCGTTGTTAACAAATAAATGAAGATTGATGGTAATGTCACACCCTCTTTGTTTTGTTCAATTTCAAATTCACGGGTACAAAGAACGGTCTCTCCACTTTTATTGGCCCGTCTATACAGGTATACACATACGCGGATATGTACGTACATATAGCTACGTCGCTCTCTTATAGCTAGCACTACCCTCCCTCTCGACAATTGAACACGTTCTTACGGTAGAGTAGGTACTGTGCTTGCTTGTTGGATGAAAGAATCAATAGCTAACCGTATTATTGTGAAGATTTATAATGAAAGAGCCACTGGAAATATTATACACTATAAATACGTTACGGAAATCTCCCCACTAGGTTGTACTCATTTCAGAGGTAATATAAAAGTGGGTCGTGCAAGATACTTTTCGCAAAAAAAGCTAGATCTGGTTAGATTGGAAACTGTCTGCATGGTTTAGTTGGAGTTTAAAGCACATTAAATGACATAAAAAATACATTGGTTGGGGGCTCTTCCTTTTTTTAGTTACAGCGGCAAAAAAATAAATTGAAATACATATTAAGAAAAATTCGTACATTTGTATATAAGTTCTCTCTAACGTACATTTACGTAAACATGGACTATGCGCAAAGGTTTAGTTAAAGAATACCAGATAAAATACAATATTTCTGAGAACTCAGAAACTAGCAGTTGAACTGAAAATATTTCTGCAAATACTACGAAATAACATAACTTTCATGATCATAAAAGTGCACCACATAAGTATATAAGCCGTATTATAATACTACTACACAAAAGCAAAATGAACGGTGGAGGCTACATATAAATGTTCCAGAGAGAACGCATTCGTCGGTTCCCTGTATCCGGTCTTCGGAAATAGCTCCCAAGCGTGCGTTTCATTATTTCCTTTTTATATTTATCTTCGGGTATAACCGTAGATATGTTGTGTGTATATAAAGTTGGCTTAATTTAAATCATCTTAAGAGGGAGCCAAGCCAAGTTCTTCTATTATTAGAAAAGGGCTAAAGAATTCTACAAGTGAATATACTGCTAGTGTTACGAAGTCCACACGATTAGTATGAATGTTCAATGAAGGCTTTAACTAACATCATAATAAAATGATGTTACAATTAGAACGCTATTGTATTGTTGCCATGGGGCTTCACAATGACAAGGAAAATGAGCACTCATGGTAGATTCATCATGAAACCCTTCGAATGGGCATATCCTATTCGATGTTATACGGCAAGGGACGTCATCTCGACGTGCGGCGATGAGACCATAATTCTTGTCCGATTCAAACCATACAGAATGTATATCCAGAGCCATTCATACCAAGTAGCATGAGAACGTTAACATAAAAGTCATCCTTTTATATGTTTTGCGTTGGAGTCCCATCCATGTTGACGTGCCGTCCCGACCCGTATAAATACACCTTTACCAGGCCAGGGACTTGATGAATTCTTTGAAGAAAAGAGAATTATCAAATAAATATGCAAGTTATTATATTCATGTTAATGACGATAATTCGAATAAGATTCAATTCAGATTTCGAAAATGTCGGGAGTAAAGTCGCATCACATCTTGATACAGTCAATAAGTATGAGTTTTAGTTTAAGCTAACGAAATTAAACATAGGAAATTAAATAAATACGATCAACTGTTTATGTATCCTCATAAACGTGTGTAGGTACCTACTGTTGAAGTCAATTTATGCAAAGAGGTCTAACTGCATTGGCTCTCGTAAACGTTGCGCTAATTACAAACTTCTTGGAAATGTGCATTTAGCAATTATACGTCATTCGCTATTTATTCTATAGATAATAGAGGAAAATGCAACCTTATAAAATAAATCAAGTTTTTAATTTAACTAAAGTTCTTGGTTTGTAATGTTTTACTATTACTAGTAATGGGAAAGCCTTTATAATAAATAATAAAATTGTCTCTTAGAGGAATTGAGTCAAAGAGCAAGCGTTTAGGAGTCTTTCAATTTAGACGTTTGTTGCCGTTGTGTGCGCAGTACAGGCGTCGCATGACAGCCGGACTACACTCGCGACGTGTCAACTAGGTATATGAAAAAAAACAACAGTCCGTGCGCAGTGCGGGAGTCGCAAGCTTACAAGCGCGGCTCCTGAACGCGGGGTCTAGGGTCGGGCAACGTGTTATTGAGTTTTTATATAATATATATTAGGAAATTCTTAGTAGCAGCCCGGAGTCTGGACTTGTGCCTGGTTGATGGCAATAGGTTCGCCCCCATTACATGGGACTTGAACATAACTGGCGAAATGGCTACTATACACCTCTGCCTAACATTTCGGGAAATACAGGCGTGATGTTATGTGTACCTATACACATATGTAAAGAAAAAAAAATACAAAATTATTATTTATTAACTAAGCTTCAAAAACAGCGGCAAATGTATCAATGTCTTCGTTAAAAAGCAAGTGTCATTTAAAATACGTTTAAAACTTCAGAACTAGTGACACAGCAGACTACTTATACCCAAGACGTCTGATATGAAGCCGTAAATAACACTTTAAAGTATCGTAACTAATTTATACAAATTTTAAACTACAGCCAGTTGTTTCGTCGTGCCAGACAAAATAATTCCGCTTAAAATATTTACGAGCAAACTCCATTTTGCACTGAATACGTACTTTGCAGACTTCTGGAAATCCCTTTGTACACCATCTTCAGCAAGTTTGAATTAGATAAAGATTCGTTTAGCTGCTTTAAATCTATGAAAATATATTTTAAACCTATTTTATTTGTAAGATTTTGTTATTTTAAATGTGGTTGTGAAAAGGTACAGAATAAATAAAATAAAAATAAAATAAAATTCATTTATTTCAGGCAATACATAATCCATATTATAAAGAATTAAGTACGGTATACAGGATTATAAAAAATTATCACAAGCAATATTACATTAATAATATAATTTAATTCATTAATTTACGATTTAATTAGATTTGGTTACATTCATTAGATTGAATTATTTAATTATTTATGAATACAGCGATAGGTACATACTGAATTAAGTTATTAATAAGTAAAATAAGTTATCCGCACGAATACAGTTTATAATTAAAATTAATTAACAAGCTTAAACTATTGCATAAAATAACAGCATGTTAAAAAATAGGCTTTACAACAAGATGATATTTATCTTAATAAAATAAACAAAAATACAACCAAATAGTCACGAATTCTATTAATTTCTACCAAAAACAATACTAAATATACTCTTAAATCATCAAACCTATGTACGTATCTATTGCAACCCGTTTCATTTTATATTCTAAGAGAACGAAGTTTTTCATCTTCTAAAAGGGCGCTAATTTTCCAACAAGACTGCTCGCAATAGTGCTGGCTAGCTTCATAAAAGCTCACAATGACGGAAATGCTATATACCTAACTACCGAAGAAACTTTATGTTGGGACTTCATTCATTTTATTCGCATCGATCTCAATTTTTCTTAGAAATGTAACGCAGTTAAAGTAAGGTTCGCTTTCTAGAGTAGCGAACGAGCAGAGCACGAGATTTTAAAAAGTGTATCTACACCTATATTGCAAAAATATATAAGTAATTTATACTTAGGTATTAAAAAAAAACAGTAAAGTTGACTATACTGTAATCTTGTATGGATAGTACCTACCTACTTTTTACGTTTTTTTATGAATCAGTAAAATATTTCAGAATATTTTCCATAAAACATCGCAAAATCGCTGTTTTACGTAATTGTCTCTCGAAAGAAAACGTTACCGCTTTCGCTGGCACGCAAGTCATGGCCTCAAAAGCGGGCTAAGCGTTAGTAGTGGAGTGCGGTGAGAGCGGCGCCTTCATCAATCTTCTGTAATTAGCTAGTGACGTTCTCGCCTAACACTAATGACGAGGAGGGCGTTTACTCGCGACCGCCACGCCTCACCACATAAATTACTACATCCACCGTCAAGTGCTCACTCAAAACACCTCAAGTGTTTAGTGAAACGAGTTGTTGGTGAAAAATTACGTTTAAAGTGATTTTTAAACGGCATATGGGGCTGCTTTGGCATTTGGATTAGGGGAATTTAATTATACACACCAAAATGTGAGGGCAGTAATATTCTTTGGTAGTAGCTGACATGTGACAAAAATAATTGCAAATGTATTTATTATACACAAACTGTATTATCAAATTATGTGTAGTAGGTACCATAAGAATAATAAATAATACGAGTATAGCATGGAATTTTCTTTGTGTGTGCTCAAAACGCCGCGTTATAAACCTACTCCCACCTCCTATAATATCCCGCAACATCCTGCTTTCGCCCTACAGATACATAATATCGACATTTTTGTTTAACAAACGCGAGACAGTTGGCTATTATCGTGACCTTGAACGTATCTGACGTAAAGTTCATTTCTATACTCTTTATTATTTATATGAGAATACCTACTTTGGACGCAGCAGGTATTACTCATAATTTAATAAAATACACAAGTAAGTACCTACCTAATATTCAACACTTCAAATGTAGCAAAAAGCTCTCGCGTCTTTGTACACAGTACACAATAAAATGGAAACTTCTTATGCGGTGCATAATTTATCACAGAAGTGACTGCAACAGCTCCAAATGCAAACCTACTACCGTTTCTTTGATTACTCTACTGAAATTCCCTTTTAACTTCAACCATTCAGCTCGAACGTATGCAACATTATTATACCTGCAATATGTACGTTTAATGATCATAAATTTCCTTAATGAACAAGTCGCGCAATTAATAATTCAGTACCCTTCGGAACTAAAATACATGATTAACCTAATTTGTAGCTGTGTACCGAATTCTAACGCAACTAATGAGAACATTGTTAAGTAGATTGCATTTAGTTTTGAGGATGGAATACTGCACGGTTCATGATGACGTAATTATAAGCACCTAGCAAAATAAAGAACAGTACCACTGTTTGTTAATATTTACCTACTATCCTGTTTTACTTTACTCGGAAAATTAAAGAATTTTCGCGGATCAAAATAAATAAATACCTATTTTTACCTATTAATTAACTAATAAGTTAACTGCAAAAGATTAATTACTTCACTATATTTTAATGTTTTACTGTCTTCGTTTACTCTAATATTTTATAAAAGCTAATATTATTACATAAATTAGAAATCGTTGAGTAATTTGACAGTTTTGACAATGCTGACATTCTTAAAAATATCCATTACTCGAAATTATTAAACTCCGAAATGAGTCACCTTAAATAAGATATTTTAAAAATAATTTATTGAAAAGGTAAATAAGCATACATTTTTATGCTACAGTCGTGAATTCAGACATGCTTTCTCTAGGGACAGCAGTCCACGGCGTCATCTTAGCGTAAAGAAAAAATAACGTTCCTACAATAATTATTTTTAAAAGTTGCTTGTTTTTGAAAACTGATTCTGTTTTTGAAAACTGTCTCAGTTTTATATACCGGCCAGACATATACAGGGTGTCCCAGAAATCAACGTCAAGCCGAAATCGAGCATTAGGCCAAGTCGTAACAGTTATCAGAAAAATATGAAAAAAAATCTTGGTCATGTACTTTTCAAATTATATGTATTCAAAAATAAATCATAAAAACTGACACCCTGTGATGATCTTTCAAGTCCTGTGACTGCAAATATTAACTTTTCGTAATTTTTTTTTCTACCGTATAACTATGAATAACCCTTCTGTCTGATCTGTCTGAAAAACTGAAGAAAAGTTAATATTCGCAGTCACAGGACTTGAAAGATCATCACATGGTGTCAGTTGTTAAGATTTATTTTTGAATCCTTATAATTTGAAAAGTACATGACCAAGATTTTTTTTCATATTTTTCTGATAACTGTTACGACTTGGCCTAATGCTCGATTTCGGCTTGACGTTGATTTCTGGGACACCCTGTATATACATATATCCTGCTAGTTGAAGACGGAGCTAGTGTTAATAATATTAAGCTACGCCGATGACATGATACTGCTGAGTGAATCGATTCAATTTAAAAATCATTTACTTGAAACTCCTCATTAATTTGTTGAACAACATAAATAAATAAACGAAACGTAAAACATGCATTTAACTTAACGAAACGAAAGTCACGATATTTTCAGATTGAAGCAATCAATCTTCATTAATCAGAAACATGGCGTTAACTTCTAATGACTAGTAATTAGGGAAAGGCTGGATGAGTTTCTGTACTATTTGAATTTCTGTGCTGGTCTAGAAATAAATTGAACCAAGCTCTTTATCGGCTCGGGCAGCTGCACTGATTCCTTAATGCGATGAACTGTATTTATAACATCCTTAGTCGGTTGCCGTTTTTGCGATTTTGCGCTTTTGCGCGATAATTTGCCCGATATGCTGTTATTTGTTTGTGACTTTGACAACTAGAGGGTCCAATGACGAAATTCAGAGAACATGGTTCTCAATTTCTAAACTCTCAGTTGAATTAGTTTTGAAAACAAACTAATTGACCTACCTACATAAGTTAGAATCATAACTATTTGTGTAGTAGTATTTATTCAATATAATTACTAACCAATTCATTATTAATACAGAACATCTGAATTCTAAACGATTCACTGATTTTTCATAGAAGTATGAACATAATTATCTGTGATATTGCAATTCTTACTTCAACCAGCTTATTGTACTCAAATCTTCATTCAAAGGCGATTGGGCACAATCTATCGCGACGATCGCAATCATCAAGGCAGGCAAAGTACCTACTGTGTCGCGTTCAAATGATGTCTTTGAACTCCTCTTCGAACACTTTGATCTACGTAAATCCGTCGCACCAATGCAAGCAAACCTCCTCGATGTTGTTATTCATCGTGTTTGCCCTGTAGTTTCTACAACGACGTATTTGCATTTAGGTACAGCTACTTACCGTAAAATACGATTGGACGATATGAAAAGCCAATAGATAAGTTGCAGGATTCGGTTCTTGATTAATTAATAAATTACTTTAGAATAAAGAATTCTCGTAAATAAAAATACTCAAAATATACCTAGTTTCTATTTGGTTCCGATATAATGTAAATGCCATAAATGTCACAAATGGTGTTCTCGTGTGTACATGAGAACACCATTTGTGACATTTATGGCATTTACAAAACCAAAACGTCAAATGAATAAGAAGAAGAAAAGAAATAAGAAGAAGAAATTATAGGTGTGTAGTGGGCTGAGCAGGTAGGTATTCTCGTAATGAATGCAGATGTTTCTTCTTATAAATAACACTCTGGTCACTACTTACAACCGTTTATTGGCACACTCCACATACAATAATTATACACAATTATAGCTGATAGCACAACAAGCATAAATGGTGTAGATTAGCGTAAGAAATATAAATTGCGAAAATAAGCAAGCGAGCGAGTGTCTGCCGTGGCGAGGTGCGGCGGACTGCGGGGCGCGCGGCGATGACGTCGATGCGCCGGCGATCGTTCTAGGCTTCCTTTGTTCGTGAAGTAGCTATGACCGTTAGGCGCATTTAAACGATGCGACACGACCGGCTTACGAGGGACGACGCTCCAGGATTAGTCGTCACGACTCGCAGGTAAGTGTATATTTTTATGTTAAGTAATTATGTATCGTATTTACGTTATGTATATATGGTGTATTTAAATGCTATGTAATATTTAATTATGCATGTTTATGTTGTGCTTGTATTTTGTGTATTTAGTTGTAGAATAAGTTTATATATAAAGTAGTATATAAGTTCATATTTATTATAAGTACTTATACGTAGTTTATGTTAGTTATTATAGATATATAAGTATATTATATTAGAGTGTATTATAGTGGCTACGCCACATGACTCCTCCCTTGAGACCATCCTAGGATGGGCGATAATAATCTGGGAATCTCACTTTTCTCCCTGAACGTGTAGTTTTAACGTTTGCATCTTTGCTTTCAGGTTCAGGAGCTGAAGTTTCCTTGTCTTTTTCTAGCGAACGAGTATCTGGACGTACTACGGGTCGAACATCTGGAAGTACTGCGGGTCGAGCATCCGAGGTAAGTACGTATGCTGGTTTTAACCTTTCTATCGATACTGTCTGTTCTTTTCCTTTTATTCGCAGCTTGAAGACTTTGGTGCCTCGTTGAAGAACTTCATATGGTCCGGTATAAGCCGACTGAAGAGATCCTCTCACGGTGTCATCTCGGACGTAAACGTGAGTAGCAGAAGGTAAGTCTTTGAAAACAAATATGTTGCGTCTGCTGTGTCTTGCTGCTGGCTGAGGACGGATATTATTCATGATGGAACGAAGTCTTGCAGTAAATTCGGTAAGGTCACTGGTCGTATGCAGGGTGGTGCTTAGCTGCAGAAATTCTCCGGGCAGTCTGAGAGGTTCACCGTACAGGAGTTCAGCGGGTGATGCATGTATGTCCTCTTTGAAGGCGCTTCTCATTCCCAGTAGCACTAAAGGTAGGCTTTCTGTCCATTTTGGGCTTTCATGACATATTATGGCCGCCTTCAGCTGTCTGTGCATTCGCTCAACCATCCCGTTGCTTGCAGGATGATACGCGGTAGTCCTGTTGCGTTGAAATCCAGCAAGCTCTGAAAGCTGCTTGAATAAACCGGATTCAAATTGCTTCCCGCGGTCTGTCACGATCTCTGAAGGACATCCATAACGTGATATCCAGTTGGAGACTAGAGCTTTGGCGACTGTTTCAGCTGTTATGTCCTGTATTGGAATTGCCTCAGGCCATCGCGAGAACCTATCGACGGCGGTGAGACAATAGCGGTAGCCATCTGAGGGAGGTAAAGGTCCAACAATGTCTATGTGCACGTAGCTGAATCTGCCGCGTGGTAGATTGAAGTTTCCCACCGGTGGTGATACGTGCCGTGTGACCTTTGTGCGTTGACAAGCATGACAGAGCTTGGCCCACTCGCGACAATCTTTGTTAATTCCAGGCCATACGTAACGCTGAGCCACCAGTTTTGCGGAGGCATTAGCGCCAGGATGGCTAAGTGAATGTAGGCTGTCGTAGACTTGCCTTCTGTGGCTTTTTGGCACATAAGGTCGTGGGATTGATGTGCTGTCATCGCAGTAAAGTTCCAGGTTTGTTCCAGGTATGGTTACTTTGACTAACTTGAGTGACCTCCCCCCTTCTAGAAGTTGTATCAACTCTCTGTCGTTCTGCTGTGACTTCGCCAGGTTCTCCAACTCGACGGGCTGGACGATTTCCTCTATTCTAGAGAGTGTGTCGGCCACTATGTTGTCTTTGCCGGATATGTGCTGGATATCTGTCGTGAATTGTGCAATGAAATCAAAATGGCGGAACTGACGAGGTGAACACTTGTCCTTGTGACCATGAAATGCGTAACAGAGTGGCTTGTGGTCTGTAAATATAGTGAAGTGTCTCGCTTCTACTAAATGACGGAAATGTTTTATTGCATCATAAATTGCGAGCAGTTCCCGGTCATACGGTGAGTATTTCCGCTGTGATGGGCTTAATTTTCTGCTGAAAAATGCAAGCGGCTGCCATTGTCCGTCTTTCTGTTGCTGAAGAACACCACCAATTGCAACATCGGATGCATCTGTGACTAGCGCTAATTTCGCGTCCATGTCAGGATGTGCCAGGAGTGTTGCGTCGCACAAACTACTTTTGCAGTCTTCGAATGCTCGTAGCGCTTCTCCAGTGATATTTACTGGATGAGAGCCTTTTACGGATCCGGTAAGCAAGTTGTGTAGTGGTGCTTGAGAGCTGGCGGCGTCTTGTATGAAACGACGATAAAAATTAATCATCCCCAGAAATCTTCTGAGTTCTTTGACAGTTTTCGGGATGGGAAAGTCCTTTATGACTTGAATCTTGCTGTCCAATGGCTTGATGCCCTTAGAAGATACGCTGCAGCCGAGGAAAGTCACTTCTTCTGCCCCGAAAACGCACTTGGAAGAATTTACGACCATTCCATATTCTTTCAGACGAGTGAAGAGGAGACGTAAATGATGAAAATGAGTCTCTTCGTCTGGAGAGGATATCAAAAAGTCATCAAGATACGAATAACAGAACTCGAGGTCTCTCGTCATTTCATCCACAAGTCTTTGAAACGTTTGTCCGGCGTTTCTGAGGCCGAATGTCATATATGGGAATTCGTACATTCCAAACGGTGTGGTGATGGCCGTTTTAGGTATATCCTCTGGGTTTACTGGCACTTGATTAAATGCTTTAATCAGGTCAATTTTTGAGAATATCCTACAGCCGGCGATGTTATGAGTGAAGTCTTGAATGTGCCGGATGGGATATCGATCAGGGATTGTTCGGGCGTTAAGCATCCTGTAATCGCCACATGGTCGCCATCCGTTGTCCTTCTTAGGGGCAAGATGAAGCGGAGACGACCATGGACTTTCTGATGGTCTTGCTGTTCCCATCCTCAGCATGTCTTCGAATTCCTGTTTTGCAATTTTCAGTTTGTCTGGAGCGAGTCTTCTTGGAGTGCAGTATACGGGCGGTCCTGCGGTGGTTCTAATATGATGAACCGTATTATGACGTATGACCCGATGAGTACCTGCAGGGTGAGTTATTTCAGGAAACTCTCGAAGTAGGTCCATGTACTTTGACTCGCCTGTCATAGTTTTTACAGAAGATATGGCATCTGATGAGGGGACTGGGGCTGCTTTTGCTGACAGAGCAGTTTTGTTGTCGATGAGGCGTTTGTTTCGGCAATCCACTATTAAATCGTAATAAGATAAGAAGTCGACTCCGATAATAGCCTTTGTAACGTCCGCTACTGTGAATCGCCAGGAGAAAGCACGGCGCAGGCCCAGGTCTAGCTCCAGTTGCTGTGCGCCGTATATAGGGATAGGTGTCCCATTTGCTGCGAAGAGGTCAAATTCAGTGGTTCGCGGCCGTCTCTGCTTCAGAGCAGAGCGGGAGAAGACGCAGATGTCGCTGCCGGTGTCGATTAAAAACTGCATTTTCGTCCGTCTGTCTGTTATAAACAACCGACCGGTAGAACTCTGGCAATCATGTGTCGCTAGTGATGATTGCCTCTGTCTTTTCCCGAAGCTTGCTGATAGTCGCACGGTTTGAGGCATCTCCGCGCCTTGTCCCCATATCTGTAGTGATAAATGCAATTAGGGAATTTTCTATAATTGGACTGAGATCTCATGTTGCTCCTCCTTTCACGTTGGCTTCTCTCTCTCGATCGCGGTCTTGAATCTCTTGACGAGAGGGCTTGCACTTGACGACTTAGCTCGGCGATTTCCTTTGACAGTTTCTCAATCATGGAGTTAGGGACGGAGTCCGTTGCGGCTACTTGCGGTGTTGGTGGTACCAGGTCGTGTACTTTGTCAGCTAGATTTGAAAGCGCTGTAAGCGAGGATTCCGGCTGTGAAGCCACGACGATCTGTATATTACCAGGTAAGCGGCTAGTCCAAACAGTCTTGATAAAGTCATCCGGTATGTTTGGGCCAGCTAAATGTTGTAGGTGACGGAGGAATGCAGAGGGTCGCCTATCTCCTAGCTCTTCGTGCATAAGCAGTTGAGTTAATTCTTTTTCACGTGACGCAGACAGTCTTTTAATTAGCTCACTTTTTAATTTTTCGTACTTGCCTTTCGCTGGAGGATTTAGTAAAACATCCTTAACATCCGCGGCGTAACGATGTTCGAGCTGCGCGCTGACGTAATTATATTTTGTATCATCATCTTTGATGCCGGAGAGCGCAAAACTTCCTTCTATTTGTGCAAACCACACTGCTGGTTCTTCTGGCCAGAACGGTGGAAGTCGTACCCCAACTCGAAAAACATCGGATGGTGTAAATGTCCTTTCTTTGGAATGCGACCGGTTATCTTCGCTACGAGTGTCCGACGCATTGTCGCTTTTAGACATTTTGATTTATAATTACGTTTCACTAGCTTACGGTTTTTGTCTTCTCCAGGGTGCATCCAGTAATTCGGGGTCACCAATGTAGTGGGCTGAGCAGGTAGGTATTCTCGTAATGAATGCAGATGTTTCTTCTTATAAATAACACTCTGGTCACTACTTACAACCGTTTATTGGCACACTCCACATACAATAATTATACACAATTATAGCTGATAGCACAACAAGCATAAATGGTGTAGATTAGCGTAAGAAATATAAATTGCGAAAATAAGCAAGCGAGCGAGTGTCTGCCGTGGCGAGGTGCGGCGGACTGCGGGGCGCGCGGCGATGACGTCGATGCGCCGGCGATCGTTCTAGGCTTCCTTTGTTCGTGAAGTAGCTATGACCGTTAGGCGCATTTAAACGATGCGACACGACCGGCTTACGAGGGACGACGCTCCAGGATTAGTCGTCACGACTCGCAGGTAAGTGTATATTTTTATGTTAAGTAATTATGTATCGTATTTACGTTATGTATATATGGTGTATTTAAATGCTATGTAATATTTAATTATGCATGTTTATGTTGTGCTTGTATTTTGTGTATTTAGTTGTAGAATAAGTTTATATATAAAGTAGTATATAAGTTCATATTTATTATAAGTACTTATACGTAGTTTATGTTAGTTATTATAGATATATAAGTATTATATTATATTAGAGTGTATTATAGTGGCTACGCCACAGGTGTATTCCATTTCTGACATATTATTCTGGCATTGAGTGTATATCGATACCAAATCCGAACTCATTTTTATATACGAGAATTGGGCTTCAGACGACTGCCTCGTTGATCTAGTGATCGCAAGCGCGACTCCGGAGCGCGGGGTCCTGGGTCCTCCTGAGTCTTCCATTGGAAAAAAAATAGTAACAGCCTGGAGTCTGAATTTGTGCTAGATCAATGGCAATAGGTTTTCCCTCATGGGACCTCAATATAACTGGTGAAATGTGGGCGTTCTATACACCTCTGCCTAATCCTTCAGGGAGTATCTATAGGCATGATGTTATTTATGTATTTACAACAGAAAATAGCACAATGCATTTTTTGTGCAATCGCCAATGAAGCTCAGCAAACTTGGCTCAGACGAAAGTGGTACCTAGCTAAATAAATTTATTTTGTTTTACCAAAAAACTTCCTAAACCAATTATACCAATTTAGTTGAACAATTTCTTCATGAACTTCGTTGTGGACATCAAACATGACGGGCGACGCGACGGCAGGTCACGTCCTATGAAATTCCGATTATACCTGCAGCAACACAGGCGTTATTTACTTAACTTTTCCGCATAACATTTTTTATTAATACAAAATATAAAATTATCGGGCTTACAAGCTTACCAAACATTGTTTTAGGCTGTAAACAGAAAAGACAAGCGTATTTGCATTATTTAAGACCAAGTTTAACGAATTGAAAATAAATAAAATTAATAAATCAAAACATGGTGGAGTGATTGTACATAAGATACCTTTTCAAGTCATTTGTAATAGAGTAATAGGTATTTGAAATACGTTATCCGAAACGCCATAGTAATACGTTAACAGATTTCCTGTAGAAACAGGCGCACGTATCATGAAATATGGTGTACCTCAGCGAGGCAGATCGCATTCTTTCTGGGAGGGGACTGGCATAAGGAATCTCTACATTCCTCGCTTACAACTGTAACAATGCTAACGTTCCATTCATTTTTCCCTCGCTGTTTGTCAAAACGAACTATATATGTGTAATAATATTATTATAACCCATAAAGTAAAATCTCTACTGACACGCGCAACAGTTCGGATTAGTGTTAAAGTTCCGAGTAGGAAACTCCACTGTGGTTCCAGAATAGAAAACATAATTACCAGCCGTTTTATCAACTAAGTAAGCATAAACAGCTGTTAAAGTGTTAAATATCAATATTTTACAAGACATGATCCTATCATTTAATCACAGCCTACCTACTACGCAATACAAATAATATTTTTTTAATTCTTTGGTTAAACTAGTAGACAATCTTTCAGGCATCTGACTACCATAAGCCATAACGATAATTAAACAATGGTCGTATTTTTCGATGCACGAGGGAGTCTCGATGAGTAAATGACGGTAACCCATCCCCGAACAGACCGCAGTAAAAGCTGCTTAACTTCTCAGATCGATCGATCCTCGTCACTGTTTAGCCACAAGTACCATGTTAAAGTTGTAGAATAATCCTGTGAACAATGTACAATGTTATAAACTCTGTAGTTTCCTAGCCTTAATTCATACTAGATATATCAAAGCTTTAGCGCTCCAAAGTTGATCTGTAAAGGCTCAACACGTATCAGGAGAGCACTCGACCGAGTTTGCAAAGTACTCCGCGTAACTACAAAGTACCTTTGTACGGTGCACAAACAGGGATATCTTTTTCGTGTCACTACACAATAATTTACACTTTAACGTTCCAGAATCACAAATAATTATTACCTTAAATTTTATAATTTGGTCACATTCAGATTCGTCAGTACCTAAATAAATTAGAGGGGTCTAATGTCAAAGCGATTTTTAGACTGCTCGTGTATTTATGTAATTTTACTTTATATAAGATATACAAATATTCACTCCGGATATGTTATGCAAATATTGGCACCTTCTGATATTTACCATTTGCAATCATTTTTTCATATTTATTAATCCCTTAGCATTACATAACTATACTTTATTCTGCTTTTGCATGTCTTAAGATGAACCTAGCGTATTTTGTTTAGTACCAGACATCACAGAAGAGATTTTAGTACCTTCAGTTATGGTACTTTGTGTGTAATAGCCTTAACAAAGCTCCCTTGCTGATCGTTTAACTGAAATAAACTCTTATATACGAGTTAAAGTAAAATAGTACTACGTTAGTAGGTCTCTGGAGTTTAAACGTGAGTGGCGAAGCACCCTAACTTCGATCAACTATCATGACAAAGCTACAAACAAAGGTTTGTAATAAATAGTTCTGCTGTTATATTGTATCGTCGCCAACTAAGTGACAATTAACATATGTTCCTCAAGATCTACATCAGTTGTAGCGATACAAAGTAAACTGACTCTTGACCGCTGATATGGTGTGGCGAACAAGCATTCGCGTGTTCGCTGACAGATAGCAATCGGGGGCCGCTGCACGCGTTGTTTCTAATTAATGGCGAAGTATCGCGTGAAAACGACCCATTTGTCTCACCCACCGTCGGATGTTCACAGAAGAATTGTAAGCGATACAAATACCTTAAATGTCTTCAAACACTTACCTCGCCGTACCTGCTGAAATTTTCACCGCGATCTGCAATTATAATAAACGATATCTAGATCGCAAATACACTGTTTAAATTCGTTTTAAGTTGAATTATGGACGCTGAAACAATGTTACGTAAACAATGTTTGGGATTTCCAACTGGCTCGGTACCTACCTGAAATGAAAATACATCGATAAATACTCAAAGCTATAATATTATAGCCAAGCTAATAATTATTAGCTTTATTTCAAAATTTTTGGTATACAATCGTAAACAATGGTTTACGATTGTATACCGAAAATTTTAAAATAAAGCTTTAATATAGATTTTTTAATATAGATTTTTTTATTAAAGTCCGAAGATTATCACATCTATACTCGTATATAACTTGTGACATCAGAGCACAAAAAATAGAATGTCAGGACCTATATATTTGCCGTCTCTTGTATTTATTTCGCCTAACACAACTATTGAGTGCTGTATTGTTCGGGGATCCATTAACTCTAAAATGAAAGATCATTCTGCTTTATAAAAACAAAAGGAAGGCACAACCCTTCAAAGTAATAACAATATAATTACTTTTTTTATCACTAACGATGCTCACGATCTTTAAACCTCTGCAACCTCATCTGGACGTTTCACTGGCATTTTGTGTCGGCACCCGAATAAAAAGTATCCTATGACCGCTAAGTCCTTCTCCAAGTTCAAGACACGTCCATAAAAAAAATATCAAATCCAGTGCTGCGTTTAGCCATTAAAATGTTACAGATATACAGACAGAGTCACTTTTGCATTTATATTCTGTGATTGATGCGGATTGCGAACCCTTATTTTACTGCAATGCTGCAATTGTATCAGTCAACAAACGATCATACTTTTGTTCACTATCGATCGTTCAAATCATACAATTAATAATAATTGAATTTAAATGTGAGACCGCTTTAAAAGGAAGAAACTTTTTTACTGGACTGCAATTACATTCTTCTAACTGATTTTCCTATTACATTATATCAAATGATTGTGAAAGGCTATTTATAATTGACTAGCACTTCGCCCGCGACTTCGTCCGCGTGTCCCACAGGAACTGTGCATTTTTTCGGGATAAAAAGTAGCTTATGTTACTCAGTGATAATGTAGCTTTCTATTAGTGAACGAATTTTTAAAATCGGTCCAGTAGTTTCGGTGCCTATTCGGTACAAACAAACAAACAAACAAACAAAAAAATCTTTCCTCTTTATAATATTAGTATAGACTAGTAAAGATTGCCAAAAGATTTATAATGCATAATTTATTTGCCATCACAATCAAATCATAATAATTAATTTAAGCAATGTAAAGATAGGTATCTCAAATACTCTTATCCTCTTTTATGTGTTTTTTTTTTAAATAATATATAATATTTTTGGATATACATACAATTTAATAGAGCTTTACAAACCTTTTAAAAGTATTGACGTTCATATACCTAAACATAGATACATATTTATCATTCTAGTAATAAAGTTTTTTTCCAATCTTTGAAGTCATTTAATTGTTTTGACATGTTTTCAATTTTATCGGCGAGCAAATATTTTAGTGTTTGCGTTAGTGGCCGTCGATTACAGGTGTCTGTCGTTTGATGTAACTGTTAAAAGCGAGTTTTCACTTGTATTTTTATTGTTTGGGAGATCACGTATTTCATTTTGTCTGCGGCCTGCGCGAGCGGTGATTATGCAAATCGACCGCCCCTGTGCGAATCACATAAATCGTTTCATATTTTATCACTTTTTTGCATAATATATTTTGTGTAAGCCGACGATCAGTCAGCGCCCTTCACCGCTGAAAGGTGCCTCTACATTTGACGGATGATTTATTATTTTTTCGTCTCGCACCGCAATCTCCAAATAAGGTTCTGAGTGATTCTATCTTGATTAGTCCGTTACATTATGTATTATTAGGCAAAGCAATCATTAAACAGAATTACCTTAGGATTCGAAATGGCCTGAGTCAGGAATCTGTCTGTACTGAAGCTTTGAATATTCAGAGCTTTTCAACCATACCTACACTGCTTTACTTAACTAGATAGTCCCCTAAAGTAACTTTATTTTGTGTCATCTCATCATACATTTAATGAAAAACATTCATCAAACAGCATCTGTAAATCGAAATAAGCAAAATATTTCAATTGAAATGAATTCATGCAATCCACACGTTTGAAGGAGAGAAAAAATAATAAAGAGATAAAAAGTAAATGATTGAATATTGAAATCGTTTGAAGTCTCGTCATAAGGCATGTGAAATAACATAGAACCGATGAGAAGGACTCGTTAAGTGACAGCTCGAATGATAACTTCGTAATATTATGAAATGCTCTCGACATTTTATAAAGAAGACTTTATTCAAAATTCCTTATTTTAAAACCAAGAACCATTCTCGCACTTTTTGTATTATATTACGTATCGTACAGTAATCTCCAATTTCGAGTAAATGTATCATTTTAATGGATAGCAGAGAAGAGAAGAAGTAAAATAATTCTTCGAGTATGTAAATGATCTTTAAATTGAACATATATTTATAAATAATGGTGACCAGCTTCTAGTCCAACCAGATACTATAACAATTAATACACAACGGTGTATATCGATAATCTAAGACACACAATGAATATTACTCTCTCTAGAACTAAATTACGGCAGAAATTCCAACTTAATAGAAACATCTACTAATATATTTCGTTTGGCTCCGCCTTAGCCGGATAAAAATAGGACACACATACAAATACGACATATCAATCTTATATTCCCCTCCACTCCCTTAAGGATTAATAAACAGAAATCATTCTTTTTTCGCCCAATATAATGTTGAGAACACAACTTACTGATATTAATAAAACCCCACTCTATCGATACTTTTCACAACTGTACTAACTTCACATTATTGCGGCAGTTATTACATTCTCCCCTTTTCAAAGAAAATGCGATGTAGGTATATTCATCAATCTACTTATTTGCTTGGAAATCTTCTTTGTGTTCCACTCGAAAATTATGAATATCTGAAAGCCTCTTTGAAAACACAATTATACGTAGTTAAGAGAGCGGTGCCTTTTCTTATGGCCGTAATTACATTGCTGTTGTAATTATAATAATTGCTTTTGTCGACATATTAAATTAACTCTTTTAAGGGGATGCATTTTTTCGTTCTAATAATATTATTTTAAAATTCTAATAAAGTACACATTTACACACTTCAAGTGGTGTCGAATGTTTCCTCAATCGTTTTTACGATAACAAACTACTGAAGAAGCTGTTAGTTAACTAATCACATTTTGTCTGACTCCACTCGAATTTCTAAGTAAGCAGTTTAAGTAAGTATTAAAATATTATACATTATATTCTTATCTTTTGCACCATTTGGTGCGTTCCTTATAAGCTTCCCGAGACAAAATGTAAGCGATAAAATGAAAGAGCTCAGTATCTAATAAAGTAGAAACATAGTTGGCAGTGGCGCAAAGCGTAATGATAGGAAAAAGCGGTCAAATATGAAAACTGTTCTTCTTCAAGTGTCTACCCTACCCGTATCTCTTATTTAACGACATATCTGATACTTTCGTGTCGCTTCTGACACCAATTCCTTCAATACATAGAAATTGTTACCGCATACCACTTCCACTTAACAATATCACAACTTAATGTACAACACCCACTTAACGTCGCTCTCTCATTCTGTTTTTGTACAAAGGGTCATAATATGATGAGGTATAAGAAGCATTCTTATATTACTCGTCAAAGGCTCCACTCGCGTTCGGCTTATGAAGAAAAATGATAATACTTAGTGAAAATATGAAAAATAAATTGGCATTTCTATCGCCGGTTCTGCCTTACGGCGTGTTAGAGTCCTGGGAGGACCTGAACCCGCGGCTGTACCACGCCGTTCACATTTACTGGCTCAAATTTTACGGCATGTGGTTCAACAACTTCTCACCAATGAGTATTATGTTCTGGGTACAAATGATGTACACGCTGGTCGTGTTGTGGCTCGTGTGTTTTTTCCCCGGTATCGGAGAAATCGTTTATTTACTGAGGCAAACAGAAAATATTGGAGATGTCGCCGAAGGGTAGCTAGATATTTCCCAGTTCACTTACATTTTGTCTGTCTAAAATCACAAATTGATTAAATCCTTGCAAAATGACAAATGGAGATGATTAACTTTTTTTATTTTTTCAGACTTTACTTATTTTTGAGTGAGATGTACACGTACTTTAAGGTCGCTGTATTTTGGCTGAATAAAGAAAAAGTTATGAATCTCTTAAAATATTTACATTGTACGGAGTTCAAGCCGAAGGAACCGGAGCATAGAGAGCTGATAAGGAAAAGTATTAAAAGTGCTCGTTTTGTTATGACTTACTATTCTACAATGTGCGTCGGAGCCGTGTCAGGTGGGTTTGATTGAATATTAGCTACACTGAGTAATTGAATACTAAATAAATAAAACCATTATTGACTTTATAAAATGCCAATGTAACGAAATGAATAGAGCTATCGAACAGTGAATCACAAAAAAAATCTTCAACGCAATCCTTCATATTTTTGTCTCTAGTTGGAATAATAATGCCTTTTACTGAAAACTTCGACATTCTACCTACGAACGTAGAATATCCCTTTTTCAACGTTTACAAGACTCCAGCATACGAAGCACTTTACATCCATCACGTAAGTTAAACTGCTTACATAAGAAAATCAATCACTAAAATTTATTTGAATATGTTAATTCAATTAATATTTTGACGTAGGGGATTCTGGGGAGCCAATTTTAATTGAATATTGGTGTACCAAACATGTTTTAGAGACTAGTTCAGAAACCTTTATAGCACTGTTTTATGAACCCGCTTTTGCAAGTTACCGCTTCATATTACATGCATTTATTACTTCAAAAATATTGCAGAAGAAATTTTATATATTTGGATTTTGTCGATAAAATTCTCAGTTTAGAGGTGAATAACAAATCACCACGTCCAACCAATATACAAGGATTAATTTATCTGGTCCAGTGGTTCCCAACCTTTTTGACCAAGGACCTGACTTTTTTCTTCGGTGCAGGGTTTTTTTTTTTCACGAGCGCCGCGCTGCGCCGACCGCGTGTGTATTAATTTATTATAGGTTTATAACTTTGTTTCACAGAACTCAATTTAATCCTTGTGGACCCTTGGTGATTCGCAGACCACCGGTTGGAAACCACTGATCTTATTAAAAGAAAATAATAAGTTAAATAAAACCTTTTTTTCAGATTTATTACAAACCAGCTACGTGTATTATCGATGGAGTTATGGACACAATATTAGCAGCTTTCGTCGCTTCGGCTAGTAAGATGCATAGGATTTTATTTTAATCCCTAAAGGTCAAAAGAAAACAGACAAGTAAAATTTTAATCTTTCAAATCTATAGCTCTAGAAACCTGTCAGCATACTGTACCTGGGATATTTTAGGTGGGAATACTGGGAATCCTATGAGACAGATAAAGTAAAATAAATGGAGTTACAATAGGAACACTAATCTTATATCTTCTAACTATGCCTATAACAGTACCATGACTGACAGATAACGCACAGCCTTAACCGATGGACGTAGAAAATCGAAATTTTGAGGAAATATTCCTTGAGTATCCTAGAGGTGCCGTAAGGATTTTTAAAAATTCTATCCCTAAAGAGGTGAAAAGGAGTGGTAAAGTTTGGACGAAGAAAATAACGACATTTTGTTGTTTTCCGACTTCCACGCGGACGGAGCCGCGGGCACAGCTAGTTCACACAGTATATTATAAATTAAAAATATTTTATTATCAGCAAAGATCTACGCTACGACATTGCTACGCGGCTGCTACGTGCTACGGAAAACCGTAGCAATTGTGTCTTTAATAATCTAGCTTACAGCAACATGATCTATTATGATGTGTTTATTAGTGCAGTGTTCCGCAAAGTTTTTGTGTTCAAGGTACACCTAGGAAATCGAAAAGTTTTGGAGGTACGCCATAAATGAAAAAATATTTTTTTAATCCAACAAATACTTCATCAATAAGCGACACAACAAAAGCGCACGGTAAATTTAACTTTAGGAGATTTCCGCGGCACACCAACTAATGAACACGGCACACCAGTGTGCCGCGGCACACGCTTTGCGGAACACTGTATTAGAGTTCCGTAGCCTGTTCGTCGTCCTGTTCGTCTGTCCGTCCGTATGTCACAGCCATTTTACTCGAAAATTATTAGCACTAACTTTATAGATTAAATATTATAAGTAGATGTCAACCACTATAAGTTTATAGTAAAATTACGAAAATATTATTTAGGGGGCACCCCATACACGAAACTGAGGTATAAAAAAATTTTTTTTCGCGCACCCCTTCATGTGTTTACTTAGATAGGTTTTTAAAAATAACACGACGACACGCACTTGGCCAATTTTATTGTATCCAGAGAGGATAAAGGATTTATAAAATATCCCGATTTCGAACTTAGCATCCTAGCATTTTTGTAAAAAAAACTCCTTTCTAATGAGACTTTTCTAAAGAAGCACTGATTAAAATCCAGTCTGTAAAATACATAGAAGTAGTACCTAAGGCTTCACCTGCCTTTATCGCTACATTTTTTTAAGCAAGCTTTTTGCTTATTCTGTTACCTACTAACTTTCAATACCTAATTTAAAAAGCAACGAATAATCTTTGAGTTTGTTAGGCGCTTGTTTATTTAGCACCATATTTTAGATATAAGAAAGAAATAAAGAAAATAATATTAAACCGCATTTACTAAAATATACATTTAAGCAGTAGCGAAGGGTCCCTACAATACAATTCCTACCGGTTTCCCTTTGAAAAATAGCACAGGCAGTAGTATTGCCTACTTTTATTAATTGGCTTTTCGTGGCCAGGTAAGCGTTTGTAGCTCGGCTTACCTCTTACAAAAACTGACCCTTGCGACTGCATTTAAGTATATTAAATTCTCTCATGCTACATTCTATAATCTATCTATCATTATATAATCTATTTATCATTTGACAGTTGGACAAATAGAAATTCTAGCGTTCAACCTGCGAAACTTCGATCTAGTGGCAGAGAGACAGCGCAGAAGGGACGTGGCAGAAAACAAATACATCGACCAATATACTAAACAACATTACGTGCGTTCAGTGCTCAAAGACTGCATCATACACCACAACTGCATTATACGGTAATACTATATATTCTACTCAGTATGTGTGAAGTGTAGTAAGAGCTGACGCAAATGAAAAGTGTTATAAATGCGCGAGACGTGGAGATTTTAGAGTGTTAGTAAGAAGTGACTTGGAGTGACTTTGTTCTCTTAAAAGAAGTTTCTTGTGGAATCAGGCCATATCCAATGATTAATATTTCAAAGGAATTAGTATTTCACTTCTATTTTTTTCGTAAAAAATATTAAGAATTACTGTTTACTACCTAACTTTTAAAAATCTTAGCAATTGTTAACAATCTAATAGGGATCCACAATCGTCGATAAAACCATTTCTGTAATAAACTTCAACACCGCTTGTTCTTCGTTATAGGTTTGTAAGATTTAGTTAGAAGAGAATCTTATCAGTGTTGTAAATTGAGCTAATCTTGGGTCTAAAGAACAACAGAGTCTATCAGTGGTGTATCTACTCGTGCAAATGTTAAGTGAGAAAGGGGTGATCGTATCAGGTACGGGTAGCACGTAGTCGACGGCAAGACACCGGTGACTTGTGGCCCAGCCCACTACTTGTACCTATGGCAATCTAAGCAGTCAATAATACCGAGTGTTGAGTGAGGTTTTAATCTTTCGAACTCAATCAAGAATTTAATGGGGAGTTGAATGTATGCGCACAATCTTGTAAATGAAGTATGATAGTTACTCGTACATTTGAATTCATAATGCCGTAAAGTAATACCTAATTTAAGGAAATATTGCTACATTATATAGATAGGTACTTACATAATTATTTACGCTTATATAACAGCGTCACTGGTGAATACATTATCATCTATTGTGTTTGATAAATTCACATGTTTTACAAAATGTATTATAGTATACAGTATAAACACACATTCTGTTAATTTAATCAAAATATGCGTCGAGCGTGGAAATTTGTTGTTCTTTTGATTCCTTCCGCCCTTTTTGTAAATGGGATAACAATGCTTAAGGTCTTTAAAGACCCTGCAATGAAAAAGTTAAAAATAAACATCAAAATTGATTTAATAAAAGTGGAAGTATCCTTCGTATCTTGAATCGCTGATCTGGTAAAAAAATACCTTGTCCGACAATATTTCATATATTGTCGGACAAGGTATTTTTTTTCACGATCAGCTTATAAATAACCTGTAACATTTTTGTATAATACTATTATATGATATTCCCATACCCTAACTCGTTATGAAGGCAAGTTTACAACTCTAGGTATAAAAGTAAAAAACTATAAGGGTTCCTAGTTTTACTACGGAACCCTAAAAAGAGGTGTTCATTCACTTAAAAAGTTTATATAGATTTAAAGCATTTAATATACCTACTTAATACCAATTTGTTATGCCAGCTTATGGCCAATTAGAAAGCAACTCGAACTTGGCATACACGTAAAATCCTATGATAATTGGAATGCTAAAGAGTGACAATAATCAAAGTTTGGTATTATTTTCACGATTTATTTCGACGAATCCGTTGGTAGAAATAAACAAAAATATTTGTAAGAATATAAGCAGATATTTCGTAGGCGTTTTAGAAGAAGTTAAGTACCTACATATATTAAAAAGTCTCGAAATAAGAAAGAGCTATTTCTTGTCTGTCTGGCTTATTTAAGATAAGTTACCTTCTATAATATATATGTTACCGGCCAAACCCAATTTCGTGCCAAACTAGTTTGTCCTAGGTGTGTCAGGATAAACTAGTTTATTCTAGGACAAACTAGTTTGTCCTACAAATTTTAGGCTTAACTAGTTTGGTCTAGGCCGAAATGATTTTGAATTATTATTAAGTCAACGTCCTTGAGGTCAAAGCAAAGGTACAGGGCAATGAGTCAATGAAACGAACCGAATTGGAGTGCCCTAACTTTGGAATTGAAACTTCTCCGGCGCTGTGGGAAGAGCAGCCTCGTCGCCCTTGCGTTACAAAACGCAGGCATCCATAATTGCATCCGCAGCTTCGGCTTCTTGGTCGCCTTCGGCGAACTTACGGCTTTATTACAGCAGGCGGAGGCTTCTCTCCCTACGCGCCTCCGGTTTTTGTAAACACTCTAGGGGTAGGGCAGACATGTATCACGTGGAGTCGGAGTTGGCTAAGTCGGTTCCGCAGCATATCCTATAGAATTATTACATTTACCATGTGTGGATGAAAATGATTAATCATCAATCACTTCGGCCTAGGCCAAACTAGTTTAGCCTAAAGTTTTTAGGACAAACTAGTTGGTCCAAGGATAAACTAGTTTATCCTGACACGCGTAAAATAAACTAGTTTGGCCTAGGATAAACTAGTTTGGCCTGAAATCGGGTTTACCCGGTAGCATATATGTATAAATAATAATTTTATAAGATACCTACTTATGAATACATAAACGATTCTGATCATGATGTCGTAAAGGCAGCAAAGTTGTTAACTATAAATAAAATAAATATTTATTTGCGCTGATAAAATAGATGACACTATTTTTGCTTCGTAAACGAGTGTTGTAAAACAAATTGATTTTCAGATACGTGTCGATGATTGAGAGCGCTTTCAGTTTGGCGTCAGCTTTGCAGTTCATGCTGAGCGTTATGGTGCTTTGTTTGATCGGAATTCAGTTCCTATCGGTAGGTGCTATCACAATTCAAAAATGTGCCCAGGGAGTAATAACTTATTTTATTTTGTTTAAATAAAAATAACTTTACATTTACTTTCCATAAAGGATTTTTCTCAATAATTCAATAAACTGTCACTTACCCATTAGCTATAATCCAGAGAAATAAACCGTCCGTTAGCAGGTAATTACCGATTGAATGTCTTTTCTAGAAACGTACCTACCTACCTTTTCTCACTCCTTCAAAGGGTACACAGGCCCGTATTCTAGAATAATACTTAGTCATTAAACCAAATTTAAGAGATTTGAATTCAAATTAGAATTAAATCTATCAGATTTATAAGGCAGGGTTGAGAATTCAAGCTTCAAAACTGAGCATCGGGCTAGAATACTTCAAGCATAAACCTAATGCAGAACATAGTTTTTTGAAAACATTCTATGCTCAATAAGTTATGGTTTTTACAGTCTGGATTTCTGCACAGATCGAGAACCCGGCCAGTCATCCGATGCAGATAGCCTGGATGGGCATATATCTAACCTGCATGCTGATTGAAGTGTTCATACTTTGCTGGTTCGGCGACGAATTGATCTGGAAGGTAATTTGCTGCAGTCAATAAATTCCCCTTTAGCAATGTTGCAAATTTACAAGCGAACTTCACCTTACTGCGGCAACTAGTAATAAGGTGAAACTAATAATGTAACTTTACAAATACCTTAGTGTCGAAGGGTGAGGGGAAGCCGGTACAATAAAATAGTAACAAAATTATAAATAATTCCGTTATACTTATGTCATACCTATTTGTTCACTGTACCAGTACCTATTTACAATTTTACATGTTTTGAATAGGCGAATATAGGTAAAATTATTCATAACGGACAATGCCCAAATTAGTATGAGAGGCTAATCTTGCGTCCAGACCGAATCTTCGGTAAAATATAGGAAATGTAGTCTAGATTATGAAAGAAAAATAATAATCAATAAGATATTCGATGGTAGTTTTTAGTAACTGGACTTTAAATATAACCGGACTCTAAAAATTCACAAAATATACATTAATAATAATTAGAACAACTTGAAAGTTATTCTAATTATTAATTCAGTGTTCATTAATGTATTGGTATTATTTCATTGACTTAACCTATGTTTTTAATTTCTTACAGAGTATGGACCTTGCGCATGCCGCTTATGAAGGACCATGGATGAACAGTGACCGCAAAACGAACATGTTCATCATCATATTTCTGGAGCGATGCAAGCGTCCCTTGAGACTGACGGCTGGAAAAGTATTCACTTTGTCACTTGACACGTACACAGTTGTAAGAAATACTCCTACTTTCAGATATTAATAACTGTTGAAATTACTTTAAGGCCATCAAATGATTAATGAAAACAAACTAATTGCAGTTAGTGCTATTGAATTGTTAACCGGTTCAAGTCTAAGCTGTCTGAGCTATTCTTGCTATGCTTAGATTTTCATCATCAAAAGTCAGACACAGTTACAACAATAGACATAATAAATTAATGCCGTTTCAGTTTGCTTTAAGATGCTTTTGCTGTGTAACAAAGTGATTCTCAAGTCGTAAATTATTTATGTAATCTGATAGCCTAAGATAAAATATTCAACAGAAAAGCGGAGTGACGGCGCACTGCTATGCAAAGTATACTTTCTTCTGCGAGTTTCTAATGAGGCAAATTAAATTGGAAAACTAAAGCACTTCAGAGATAGGGCGAGGGTATAAAGAGTAAGCGGATTATTCGATATTATATATGGTAACATAATAAACGCAAGAACTCTGAAACCTCAATAGTAATATTATGAAGTTATATCTAATTACAATACGTCTACAACTTAATTTAGTCAAATTATATTTTTTTTATATTAGTAACAAAAGCAGTATTTATTGGTTAAGTGCAAGCTGTATAACTATGTCCAACGCGCATGTGATACTCGTGTTGCAAGCCTTTCACAGGTTGAGCAGGTCTACTGATGATCCGTGTCATTTTAGTCAGTATAGTTTAACCACAATAAGCCACACATTTCTCCAAGTGAAGTGTATCCATGAATATTACGACACGACAAGAAAAAACTTTAGGTACTGATAAAATGATTGATTTGGCTAGTGAAGCACAGAGAGCTTTATTTACCTGTGTGAAGATCGATCCACACATATCCATGCAGTACCAAGAACGTGGTAGTATATGTAGTCAGTAAAGCGAACAACAAACAAATATTGTTGTAGACACATGTTGTTGGTCTAGTTTCCACGCGTCAGTGTCAGTGCCGGCGCACAAGCTTCGATGTCCACGTCCAGGCTGATGACGCCGTGACGTGACATACAGTTAAGTGACTGCCGATATTTTCGCTCATCGGAAGACGTTTCAGGATTTTTTTTTTCTTTTTAGGATTCCGTACCTAAAGAGTAAAAAACCGGGCAAGAGCGTGCCCGGACCACGCTCAGTCTAGGGTTCCGTAGCAAGAGGTATTTCAGTCTTTCAACCTTGTATTTCATAATATTAGTATGGCATACAAACTTATTTCTGCGGTTGTCAAACTCAAAACTGAAAATAGTGAATATTTCAAAAAGTTATTGACGTATCTTATTCACACTAATTTTAATCGAGAGTATTTATTGGATGCCATAAGCTTGATTTTTTTCAGATTGTTTGATTACGCGGTTGGAAAATTACAGGGGGACACACATTGTTAACGACTTTCGGAGCTCCTAGTTCACTTAATATGGACTTAAATAAAAAAGTCATTTAGAAAACTCTAAATTATTTTTAAAGACCTATCTAACGATACCCCACACAAAGGGGTGCCCGCAAATATTTTTTTTCATCCCTCTGTTTCATGTATGGGGGCCAATTATTTAATTTTTCGTAAATTTACTACAAGCCTATATGGCGGCTCACAGAAGACATCTAACTGCGAAGTTTCATACATTTGACGAGGGTGTGACAGACGGACAGATGGACGGACGGACAGACGGACAGACGGACGGGACGAAACTATAAGGGTTCTTAGTTTTACTACGGAACCCTAAAAACGGAACCCTTATAGGATCACTTTGGTATCCGACTGTCCGAGGCAAGACCGACGAGAAACGAGTAGAACTAGAAACTATAAACGAGTTGGTGATCAGCGGGAAGCGAGTGACCAAAATAAAATGAAAATATATTTTATGTCTCACAGTTTTCGACATATGATGAAAAATGTCTGAAAAAATACAATTCCCCCTCCTATTCTATCTCCGAAGTTTGCGGAGCGAAAAATCTGAAATAATTAGAGCTGATAGGAATTGACCCAAATATTGCACTAAAAATAAAACGATGTTCCTAACTAGTACAGTTTATTAAAAATCATCAAAATTCCTTCACAAACAAACTTACCTATGCGGTCCGGTTTTTTTCACTTTATACGTCCAAAAATGATACGGCACCCTCGGTGCGCGAGTACGACTCGCACTTGGCCGGGTTTTTTTTTTAAGTTGTCTTACACTATGATTTCTCCTGTGTCGTGGGTGCGTTTACAAACACAAATTTTACAAAAGCTAACACTCAGACCCGAAACAAATATTTGTTCCGTGCGGGAACCGAACCCGCGACACGTTTCACGGCAGCCAATCGCTCAACCACTACGACAACCATGCCAAGATTGATGAATGGTTGATTAGCACTGTTTTTTTTTTTATTATTATTAGCGTTTGACCGCCATCTCGCCTGATGTTAAGCGATGTTGCGGGTCTACGATGGAGCACGCTTGCCTAGAAAAAACCGATTCAATTCTTCTATCTTTGAATTTACAGTGGGTAACAAAAACATAAGTATACGTATATGAATGTACTCCAAAGCGTTACAGCACGACAGTGCGAGACAGTGACGGATTCGTCCTGACAAGTGAATGAAAAGAAAGTGCTTGTACGGAAGTACTGTGTTTAGCAAGGTGACGGCATGTCATGTCTCTGGCATTGCAAGGATGTGTGTGGTTTGACCTTTATTAACCCTTACTCGAATCGCGTCGGCCTCGTTGTGTGAACAATATAAAAAAAACAAAAACAAACAAACTCATCCCAGCCCGCTGCCGCTTCTAGCTTGCCTAATAATCATTATTAGAGGATTACATATCCAAAGCTCAATGACTCATAGGTATTCAATTAATTAGAACAGTTAATATTATACGAGTAATGTGTTCTTAGTTATCTATTTCGCTTCATTACCTGGCTTAGATTACTTAGTCAGATGAGATAATTACGGTAACCTGCTTGTCAAATCATTAAACTAATATTGAATATATAAATTAAATACAGAAACATACATAAAGTTTGTTAAAGACATTTTGCGTGATAAATTTATTTCAGAACTATAACAGCCTTATTATATTTCAGCTCATCAACTGGTCGTACAAAGCCTTTGCTGTAATGCGAAACATGAAGAAATAAACATGCACAAACGTATAAATTAAGTATGCTACTGTTACACAATGCACAGCAAACTTCAATCAATGTAAGAACAAAATTAAATTAGTGTTGAAAAACTGGTATTTTATTATTTACGTGTAATTATGTACGTGTATGTTTTGGTTTTTGTCCATCATATTATACTAAAATCGTTGGCAGTCAAGAAAAAAATATCATACCTACTCAAAATGTTTAAAAAATGGTTTATGGACTAAATTATGAATCAAAATTTTCAATTGCAATTCTTTATTGTTAAATATTATTAATTTAAAGCGTAGAAAATACTTTAAAAATAATGATTTATTAGTTTGAAACTGTTCGTCTGCTTATGCTGCTAAAAGTAGATAATTAAATAAAAATAGCTTGTAGGTACTTGATGAACATAAAAAAAGCAATATTCGTTTTGCGTAAGCTTCAGAAAGTAAAACGAATATTGATCTTTGTTAATCTTTGTTTAAAATTGCATACTTAACACATTGGTATTTAGTAGAAAAAACCGACCAATGCCAACATCTACATCAACTAACCGGGGTCGTCCTTTTTTCTAACAGGCAACACAATCTCGACAAAACACTATGGAAGAAACTTTTCCAGTAAGGTAAGGATCGAGTCAGCATTCTTGGTTGGAGGAAATACATTTTGAAAGTACTTTTCGAAAGGAAAATATGCAAGTTCCAAGAAAACAGACATTGTAGTGACGTAGGTACCAATGAAACTTTGTACACGTCGCAATGTGCCAAACAGCTAGCAGTAATCCTCGCGAGCCGCCGCCCGCCTCAACTTTTCCAATTCCATCCTCCATTCCTCCCATTTCTCAGGGTTGCCACACTAATCCCGTATTGTACCAGCTTTCATGCCTGAAATGTTCTTTATTCAAAAATTGAAGGCATGTCAAATATTACAATTAAATAGAAACATTTTCGAAGATAACCTTGTTGCGTGACTCAAGTCGTTTTGTTTGTTTTTCATTAACGTTACTGATGTCATTAAACTTAATGTGTCTCGCATTATGTTGTACACAGACAGCTTTTGATACCTACATCGTCTTCGTTACATTTAATTATAGTATCTAAAATATTAACAAACCAATATCTATTATTTAACTAATCAGCATTAAACATCTATTCTATGCGATGTTTGTATAACATAGTTAAGTATTTACACAAGTTTTGTTTGAAATAATTATTTATCAAAAAAGCCTGTAGCGTGCTGCTATAGTGTGCTATAGTGTGCTACTAAGCAAAGTTTTCCATATAGAGCAATATATTAAATGTAATTACGAAAATTTTAACGTTAAAATTATTATTAGGTTTAACTCGTGTAGGAATAGGACGTACGAGAAATATCCCAGTGGTGTAATTCACAGACCCGCCTATTCTAAACTCAAAATAACAATACGTGAACAATTTAATTATCCTGTATCGGTCGCAACGATGCCATAATCATTAACACAATGGCCGATACGAACGTGAAACCCCGCTAGGTACCTACAAGTTTGTCAATAATTAACATGACCACAACGCGGGTGTATTATACGCCCAAATAATCACAGTTGCTAATTAGACGCGATTGCCGTACTAAATACGATGCTAATTAGTCGTTTCGCTGATTACGTATGTTTCTCTCCTCTATATTTACGAAGAATTATTCTTAAATCGGTATTACCCGTCAACGCTCCACTGAAAACTTTTTACACGGTATCCATAAAAAGACAATCTTCAAGATATAAGAATTTCCTTAAGCTTGTAGACGTAACTTTTTTCGCCAAGTAACTTTCCGTTACAACAGAAAGTCCAATATCATCTATCACATCACATTTAACAGTAGAACGAATTGAGATTTCTCTTTGAGACGAAAACGTAGACAGTTTCTATTCTGGCGTTCGTTCGGCCTCTATTATCGCTCCTTCGGTAACTTTTGTAATCTGCTGAAAAGCTCTCGCGTACCTGTGTTTATATATTGTTTGTGAAGACTCCCGACATCGAGGCGTAAATCCAGCCATCATGCATTTACTATAATTAAGGAGAGTGCACATTAGTGTTATAGGGGCCACGGTCTTCACATTTGGCCCTTGTTGTGGCCTCATCACCGTGATTAGAAGATCTTGTGTGTTACGGCTAACCACTGACGATTGTAGACTTGTTAGTACATGATAGAAAGCATTCTACATAGTTGTTCGCTTGGCGACGTTACAAATTAGGTCAAAATAATTATACCTTGTAACGTGTAACGTGACGAAGCGCGCTGACCATAAACCTGCATAGTAATATAACATCATATCTTAGTAATGTTATTGAATTTAGCTCCTAAAGAAATTCAGGACTTGTGGGCAACGAATATGTATTAGCAACGTGGTCATTATCACATTACCAATAATACACACGTGCCGGTTACGTGACAACAATTTAAAAACCGGCCAAGTGCGAGTCGTACTCGCGCACCGAGGGTTCCATATCATCTTTGGACGTATAAAGTTAAAAAATTCCTTCACAAACAAACTTAGTTAACTAAGTTTGTATGTGAAGGAATTTTGATGATTTTGAAAAAACTGTACTAGTTAGGAACATCGTTTTATTTTTGGTGCCATATTTGGGTCAATTCCTATCAACTCTAATTATTTCAGATTTTTCGCCCCGCAAACTTCGGAGATAAGGGGGGGGAATGGTATTTTTTTGGACATTTTTCATCATAATATGTCGAAAACTGTGAGACATAAAATAAAATAAAAATATATTTTGAAATATGCAGATTAAGCCCTTTCATATGATAATATGTCACTTGACCTAGTAACCGCACTTTAAAACGGACCCCCACTCCGGCCCCTTTTGCAATGAAAATAAAAATATTTTTGGACTTTTTTCATTTGCAATAAAGTTGAACAAGCATTCTTTATAACTGTTCCAAATTTCAAGTCGATAGCATAAATAGTTGCTGAAATAAGCAGGTGTGACAGACAGACAGACAGACGAAGTCGCACCATAAGGGTTCCTTTTTTACCATTTTGGTACGGAACCCTAAAAACAGTTAGGTACCTATGTTAAGTTTTAGAACAGGTCGTTTATTTAAAAAGATGCATACAACAGACGAAAAGCAAGAATCGTGCAGAGAGGCACGATGTTATTAAAAATAACATTAAGTATTTTGACGACAAAGTTACCCACGTACACAGACGCTCACTTTTAAGCGCTCAAAGCGGGACGTCGAGAAAGTAAAAAAAGTAAAAAAATAAACCGCTTTATTCTAGTTTTTCGACAAACAATGTCGTTTATTTTACTGTAACTTATTAAAACAAGTGGTTCGCTCTATTCCATCCAACTTCGGAGACCATGTGTGAATGATGAAAGCAAATTAAACCTATCCCGCGGTCACGAAAGCCCGAGAGTACCAACTATGTTGTATTTCAGATTTCACTGTATAGGCATAACAACTAGTCATAATAACGGGATCGTCTCTGGCTATTTCACTAACTAGAGTAAAACATTCCAGTCTATGTCTTTTCAAAACAAGATTATAATATTCTGTGATATGAGGAAAGCCTTTATACTTAATCAAAAAAGTTTCATCGAAGTATTGTTTTCACTTTGTTTGGCGAGTTAATTTTAAAGCGCAGCATCAAAAATAGTTAGTAACTTGTTTTTATACAAAGCAGCGCGCTTCATTTTATGAGCTGAATTACATATGCAAGCGCTAAATGTAATTACAGAATAGCACAAGAGTGTTCAAACTTACAGAGGAGTGAGTAACTCTAGAAAAACTTGCCATATACATTATTGTAATAGTATACTGTGCAATTTAATTAAATTATCTACTATGGTGACAACTAATTATTTGCGCAAGTTCAGGCTTGCACAAGTAGGTAGTACGCAATTACGTGTGTTGGCAGAATTTGCACTGGTATGTGGGCATTAATGGCATCACGTTTCTTAGCCGAAACTTGTGCAAAGAAATACGTGTATGGCCAGCATTAAATTCCATATACCATCAGATACTAAACTGAATACGGTACCTATGTAACATAGGTTATATAATTATATTAAATAGCGGTTGACTGCGGTCTTCTGGGAGAACTAATCTAATTCATGTGCCCGCTTAAAAATAAAAAGTACTCTATCCCTTACAATTAACGGATTAAATTTATGCAATAAAAAAAGTCGCTATAACCATTTTTAGGGTTCCGTACCTCAAAAGGAAAAACGGAACCCATAAGATCACTTTGTTGTCCGTCTGTTGTGTTAAGCGCCATCTATGAGAATATAGCTTGTTACTGCTGGTTGATGCTGTTCAACTATATTCTCATAGATGGCGCTATTCTGCCATCATGTTTTTATACGTCTGAGGAAGGTACGGAAGCCTCAGTTCAGTGCGCGAGTCCGACTCGCACTTGACCAGTTTTTTTATGTTTATGCTTGTTATACTTTGTTCCGTGTTTATTTGTAAGGGGGTATGTATTAATCCAGGACATGGTCTATTTGGGTGCTTTTCATCTTAACCTGTTCAGTAATTTATACGTGATTGGGTAACAACTAACCTTCACAAACTTTTACTTTTATATTACTGATTCAAATGTATTATTTAGGACGCTTTTGCCTCCCCACTTTTAATAATCCTCTGGTCAACCTTTACGACAGTCATGGGCGGACAGCGAATATATATTTATAACTTTTATCTTTATAACTGAGTACTTTACTTTATTAATCGTCTGTAAGTTTTGAATCATCATCGTATGTACAAAATACATACAAAAGTATACCGTAGCAGTAGGTCCTACACTAATAAAAAAAACCAGACAAGTGCGAGTATGCCTCGCGCTCTAAGGGTTCCGAAATATGATCATAGATGGCGCTACTGCATACTTCCAAAGGCGCCATCAATGAGCAGATGGCTCCACTTATGGTCCGGTGACTGACGGCGGACAACAAAGTGATCCTATAAGGGTTCCGTTTTTCCTTTTGAGGTACGGAACCCTAAAAACTGATAGACATCCGCGTCGTCTACGTCTGTCATTATATTTCAGTCACGTTGCAGTTTATCAACTTGTCCAATTACTACATGCACAGCTATTGTGAGAAGATCAGAAACTGACAAGGAGTTAGTTAGACCTTGGAGGTAGGTATGCATTTAATTAAATATAAGAACATTTCCAGAGATAACATAGATAACCTTCCTGGAAAAAGACTTTCACTGGTCACAATAATTAAATTATAAAAAATAATATTTGTATTACCTTTTTTTTTGTAATCAAAATCAAACTTTGCTTTGCGTAGGCGCGGCGTAGCAGTCAAACACGGCAGGCGCAGCTACGCGTAGCATCAGCAGCGCGCAACACATAGGTGCTGTTTGAAAAAAGATATAAGATATAGTATCTACCTACTGACAATAGGTTTATGATGATGATTAGGTAGTAATCTCTATTGATTACTTACTAACAAAATCCCATAAAGTTAATAAATAAATATTATAGGTACTTAATTATTTTAAAACGTGTTACGTTATATAAATAACTTTTTTCTTCATTTCAGCTCTTTATAATACTCCAAACCCTCAGAGTATGTCTGGGATTCTATTTTGAAATCGATTCTACCACAACGCAGCAAAGTTTGTTCTAAACACTATTAAAAGGTACAATCGATTATCTATTGAACAGAGTTGATGTCCGCTTTGTTTGACCGCAACTGTGAATAGTGCGATAACCCAATGGTACAATGGAATTGTGAGAGTTTCCATCCAACAATACAATAGGGTTTTTTAATATAGAAGTTTGCTACGATACCGGCCTATTACAAACTGTGCCCTAATTAACTACCTATTGAAAAAGTAATGACAGACAAATCCGGCATAATTTGCAACTTGATTTTTCACTGAACATCTGAATTAAGCTTGATACACACTACAACTCGGCTCGTGGTACATCGGCAGATACACGAGAAACCATCATTTAATTTCATTGCAATATCGCCGGGCTATACTGCAATATTGCGGCAATTGTTCTTCTGAGTTGCACGATATAGATCCCTACTCACGGCTATACAATTGCAGCAAGAAATTGTCAAAAAACTAGCCCGTTTAACCGCACCTTTATGGTTGTAGAGCTAAACCTATACCTAATATAAACTGACGTTTCCGTACTTGCAACCAATAGATAAGAAGCCATTAAAACCCAAACATACCTTTATTTATATGCTTTAGGCTTGGGTTATGTAAAATAAAACAGTATTAGAGTAATTCTCCATAATTCTATTGAAACAAGAAAACGAGGATTCAACCTCAATATGTGCTCAAGGTGTCGGTACTCGGTGAAGCGAAGTTAAAGGAGCAAAGTTTGCGAATTTGCCCCCGGGGGCGATCCAACTTCTCTGTTGCAATAAATAAGGATTTTAGCGACAAATTACCACACGAAAACGTTTCACCCTTTCTTCGGAAACTTGGGAACTAGCGAAAATAGGATCGCTACAGAAAGAAAACTTAACAGTAGCTGGCATACAGTACGAAACTTTCGAATTTCGAATCAATTTTAGGGGGTAACACTGGATGAACTTAAGTAATGAAGAGGTGATTCGAAATAAATTGTCTTTTCCCACTTACGGTGAGTAGGTATCATTTTGTATGTTTTGGAGTCTGGACGAGCAATGCAGATTATTTTTTAACAAATTAAGTTACGTTATTAAAAAATACTTTTGAAACCATAGCCAGGTAGGTAGTTGTTTTGTACAGAGCTATTTTGGGTACACCTTTAGTACGATACATGGGTGTACTAAATGAAGGATTAAGTATGTACCTATACAGAGTCCTGAGCTAAGTCGGCACTTTATTTTGAGGTCCCCCGTGCTATGCATAATTAGCAAATCAGGAGTGGTTGTAGTAATTTAATTACCTTAAATTTTATCTGTATCTAAGTATTTGGTGGTTTTTTTAGGGTTCCGTAGTTCTGACTAGGAACCCTTATAGTTTCGTCATGTCCGTCTGTCTGTCTGTCCGAGGTTTTGCTAAGAGAGCGTTAGTACTAGAAAGCTGTAATTTTGTAGGAGTGTGTAAATCAATTACGCCGACAAAGTGGTAAAATAAAATTTTGGAAAAAAAAATTTTTAGGGTAGCTCCCCTACATGTTAAGAGGGGATAATTATTTTTTTCGTTGTGTACCCCATCTTATGTGATATCGTTGAATAGTTTTCCAAAATGACTTGCTAAAATTATTTTTCGATTTAATGCTCCATTTACGAAATATTAAAATTTAAAGTGCAAATATTTTTCAAGTATCCCCCCCCCCCCTCTTAAAGCTAAACTGTGGCTTGAAAGATCTGGAAAAATTTACGATGATAGTGCATTTCATGAACTTGAAAGGAAAAGTATAGCGGTTAAGATAACTTTATTAGTTTAGCAGTAATAGTCGTTGAGCTTGGGTATTGGATAATTTTGTACCAAATACAAAATCCTTAACATTAATCCTTTAAAGTGACTAAGATAAAGTTGTTTCTTGTTGCTACTACGGAAGCCTACACTTTTTTATTCTTAAAAATGTTCAATCTATTGGATTCAACTTTAGGTAAGTTGAATCAATAGATTAGATTTGTTTGCAAGAAATAAAATAGGTAATGTTCATTTTAAAGCTCACAATTTTATTTTATTTTACAAAACATGGATTCGATAGATGATCCGGACCCAAGGCAGTCTTTCAAAAACCCCTAAAAGCACCTCTTCTCTTTAACGGCATTTTCAATCAAGTCGTCCGCGTCTCCTTCGCTTTATCCATCACAGTCGACAAAAAATCTGCCTATATCAGCCCACACAGCTTTCTGTATGTGGCAGGGGAATAGCAACTTTAGTGCCTGAAATTTATAACTTATTTTACATTGTATATTTTTTTGGCAGAATAGTACAAGAAGGTGAATATCGGTAGCTCAGGTCATAAAGGCAGTGATTCGAAGAGCATTTCGTCAGTTTACAAGCTCGCCGTAATAAGATATCGGACGCTCTATCGCTCTGGAAAATATCTTTATTATACTTATACTTAGGTATAGAAACGAAAGTAACACGCCGGAAAATATGTTACTTTCATTTAAGTCTGCATTGGTAGGTCTATTTTGTACCTAGTTAGCTAGATTTTATTTATTTATTTATTTAATCATCTGTTACAACTATTTTTACAGGTACAACCCAATGCAATAGTGAAGCAAATCTAAAAAAAAAATAACAACTTATTTTCTATAACTTATTACATATAGTGTTATCCTTGTGAATTCACTCAGTGTACATGCAAAAATGTCTATATCCTCTCCTACGAGATTAAGAGTGCGAAGTGCTCGTGTCAGGGGCGCCTTATTTAACAGATTAGTGCGGCCACGAGGTACGGCCAGCAGCTGAGGCCGACGTCGCCGCCACACATATCTATCGGACACTCAAACACACTAACTCCAATATGTTGGCGTTGTGTATCTTGCCTCTAATTAATTTAAATAAATATGAGGCAAGAGCGAACTCACGCCTAACTCTCAGCTCGTTGTAGCCAACCATGCCTAATATAAACAAGGTTGGATACATAAGCGGGTAGAAAGGATATACTCCATAGAGCCTTAAATATAAAAATCTAACAAATTTATTTTGAAATCGCTCCAACATTAGACTATATTTAGTCGCATGTGGGGCCCATATGACGGCATTGCATTCTAATTGGCTTCTCACCAAAGTGTTATATAAGGCGATAATTGCCGTAATATTTGTGAAACTACGAACAGTACGTATAATAAACCCTAAGTTTCTGTAGGCTTTTTTACAGCACTTGACTATATGATCACCAAACGCTAGCCCCGTGTTAAGACTTACTGCTAGGTCCCTAACCTCTGTAATCCTGATCATCGGCATCCCATCAATGTTGTAAATGTCTGCAAATAATAAACAATTTGCATATTTTACGAGCTTAGGCAAATCGTTTATCATAATTATAAATTGCAGAGGTCCGAGGTTATTCCCTTGACTTACACCAGACCACGTAAAGTACGGCTCTGACTTGTGTCCCTCGTACTCTACGTATTGCCGCCTATCCCTCATATAACTGGCGAAGAAATGAAGCAGGTGCGGAGTGAAACCAACAGCTGCTAACTTCTTGAGCAACACGTCATTATCGACTAAGTCAAATGCTTTTTTGTAGTCGAAGTAAGCAGCGTCAACTTGCCCCCCACTGTCTACAATCGGCAGCACATGAGCCATGTAACTCAGTAGGTTACTTACTGGTGGTGCTCCTCATTGGTCGAAACCCGTGCTGTGCATCTGAGAGTTGCGTTCTCGTTTGCATAAAAATGCTGTTATGAATAGCGCACTCCAACGTCTCCAACACTTTAGCCGGTGATGACAGTACTGCAATAGGTCTGTACCCACTAACGTTGTCATTGCTTATACCTCCTTTCGGTACCGGCACGACACGAGTAGTTTTCCACCTCTCTGGAAACACGGCTACCTTCAGACACTTATTGAATATATGGAGCAACGGTTCAGCCAGCACAGTTCCACAGTCTCTGAATATGTAAGGCGGAATACCGTCGGATCCCGCGGACCTCTTCGGCTTAAGTTGTTGAAGCGCACTTCGCACATCCTTCAGCTGTAATTCCTGCAGGTGAACCCGCGCCGCTCCATTCTCACCACCTGCCTCTTCTATCGCCGCAGCAACATTTAACTCGGCCTGTGAAAGAGTTTGCTCAGTACTTTCACTCGGTTTATAGCACGTATAAACCGAGTGAAAGTACTGAGCAAACTCTTTCACACACTGCTCACTAGACAAGACCTCCCCGTTTTTTAGAATCCTTTGTGGATTTCGACTACCCCTTTTGGACTTTACATAGTTCCAAAATGATGATGAAATTTAAAATGTTATTACCTACCATCAACCTATCGCTGTTAGATCTTGTAAGCTGTAGACTTGTAGGTATTGTATGTACATACCTACCTATTTAGGTAGTATCTGATAGCCCAAAACATGCAACCTTTATCTTATGGACGTGGGTATTTCCCTAAGGGCGAAGGGGGCAATCGCCGGGGGCTGCCGTCCTGGAGACCCTCATTATCTGCTGCTAATTGACCAGAACTAAAAACCGAAGAAACTCATGCATAGCATGAAATACAAAGTCACCCTCAAGCTATAGCTTGAGGGTGACTTTGTATTTCGTCGGCTTACTGCAAGAACTCATTAAATGACAAAAACAAATCTGAGAAATCAATTAATTAATTTTGATTCTATTGAACGCCCTGTAGATATACCTAATATAGGGCGTTCAACAGAATCAAACACAATTCATTGATTTCTCAGTTTTGTTTTTGTCAGTTAATAAGTTCTTGCAGTAGATAAGCCGACGATTTATAACACAAGATGTCTGAGGCTGAAATTGTGATTCCAGGGTATAGCCGTGGTCGCATGCCGCCATTGTTGACAATATTTATGAAAAAAAAAAATTGTTTAGTTAGTGACTTCATATCCTCTACAATAGCTAAAGTGAGGGCGCCGTCAATTTAATGATTAATGTGACGTCACATAGCCTTTAACTAGCGGACGACCAAGACGCTTCTGACGATACCTCATTTGTCAAAGGACAATGAGCAAAAACGTCCCCATCCTCCAACAGATTTGAAACGTATGTCATTAGAAGCGTCACAGTACGCTGATATTTTTTTACTACGACGACATTCTTCTAATGCATAGGGATGTGGAGATATAGGGTAAAGTATGTGATTTTTTCATATTGTGCAGTAAAAAGGAATATAAAATGACAAATAAATACCGTTCTGTTAAAGACAACTTATTAAAACAACATCACGCCTGTATTCCCCGAAAGGATAGGCCTCATTATATTGTGTATTATCTATGGGATAGGCAGTGATGTTTGACACCCACATTACGCTAGTATTATTTTTTTACTTTTTTGTTATTCCTATTCCTTCTTTGAAATAAAATAATTTATTTGTACTTTTTTAATAGTAGGTAGTCCACCACCGTATTTTTTGTTCCCAAACTTGTTCTTTTTTTATAAACCCTATCGATTTTATTATTTTATTGTTGTGACAGACATGTAATAGTTTTATAGTTCCTAATAAACAAATTGACATGCATTTCATGACTGTTGGAGGATGGGGACGGGGTCCATACAAAATCGCTCATGGTCCTTATGTTATGTATTCTATGTTCTGAGGTTATGTAGTTTCGAACTTATGAGGGGACAGATGGACATACATTACATTGATACATACATACCTACATACATACCGGTCAAAATCATAAGCTCCTTTTTGCTTCTCCGTAGTCAGGTAAAAACTAAAACCCGACTACGACAAAAATTGAACTGAAAAGCATGAAACAACAAAATATTAGGTAGGCCGTAGGCATCAACCGCGAACCTTATCAACACGCAGATTTTGTCTGCGGACTGGATGGGTCCGCGTGTGAAAGGTAGCCAGCACATCTTGCCGTGTATTTTGTTTGTGTACATGTAGGTACAGCGTATTTATGTAGAGGCGAACACATCTTGAACACACAGGTCATATAGCGCATTAGAGCCACCCGACACCCGACCAGCATCACCTCGTGCGTCCTCGGTGTCCATTCGTTATCGACGGCGCGGTCCACGATTGGATGCCACATGTCAACCAGTGAACGTCGCGTGAACCACTCGCGGACAGCGCGCGATCCATTCGGGACCTACGTGTGGACCACGCAGGCAAGCATACGAGCAACGGGTGGTCACCGAATGGTACACTCGCCGTCCGCGCGTGGTCCACTCGCCGTCCGCGCACGGTCAGCCCGCAGGCGAGGCGCTCCGGAGTTGATATTGTGAGTGTATACCCATTGTACTCCATCCATACAATACTACCCGCTCAAGGCGAGGCGGTGCTGATCGGGTGCCGGGTAGCTCTAATGAGCTATGACCTTAAAACAGCGCTGTAATTCGCAAAAAGGCCAAGATATTTTGAATTTCGCGCGCAACCTTGACGGATCTTAATGATTATGTAATAAATCGTTTTCATTATGTTTTATCTTTCGAACTTTATTATACACGAATGTAGAATTTTTTGTCATTATTAAACATCACGAATAAAATAATCAGCTGTAAATTAATTTTTAAGCTCGCCACACTTGTCGATGCGTCATCACCATCACTGACATCACTTGTCAATTGACGGCGGCCGCTCCACTGCAACAACGCGTAGCCGATCTCCAAAAAAGTTTATTGATTGTTCTAAGCAAAATCGGAATCTCCCTGAAACATAATGGGAGATTCTTTAGATGGAAGTGAAAATTCACCTGAGTCGCAAAATGTCGCCGTTGTCGACTTCCAAGACTTCGCAAACTACTTGCGCAGAGCCGCAACGGTACTTTTGCCCGAAGATGATATTGTTCCGCCGGCGTTAAATACTGCATTAGAGGACAAAGTGAATCAAGATTGCATTAGGAAGTTCTTCTCAGACCCTCAGGTGTCTTCATTGTACGTGCAAAGATTTTCTTCCAAAGGTATGTGACTGACATCACCATTTTTTTTAATTGTCAACTTTCTACCTGCAGTGCTGCAGCATTATATCAGCATTGCACATTTCGATCGATATTGATGTGAATGAAGTTTAAAATATGTTTTTATTATTATTCTTCTTGGTTTTATAGTATTGTAACTATTTAATACTATCTCTAAAAGATTGTACAATGGTGCACCCATAGTAGACTTACAAAAAATTTTCTTGTTTTCCTAATTTGTAGAGGATGATAGTGAACAACCAACTGAGGGTGAAGAAGAGAAAGAAGCTGTTACTTACCAGATTAGCAATGAGGTTAGTGCAAAATAGCCTACATACTTTAATATAACATTAATTATATTTTATAGATCAACTACAATAAGATGGCACGCCCTTGGGGGATACCACGTTTTAACAAAAAAAAGGTAGTGATGTGAAAAAAAGAATGAACCAGACTGATAGAACTGAATGATGTACTTATGAAATGTACTTTTCATTGATTTTTTAAGATTTAATTTAAGATACACATGTAATAAGGTAAATTAAATGCATAAGCAAGGCTTTGGCATGTTTAAAATTTATAAAAATATAGATTTCTTAATATTTATTTACTTCAACTACTTTTATAATTCGTTCTTTACGCAAATTCGTTCAGTACCCCAACACTATTAATGTAAATATGGTATCATTATTTTGCTTGGAACAGTCAAGTTACTGCAAACAATTAAAAGTCAGAGTTTACAAGTCAAATGTTACTTTTACTTACAGTGTTAAGTGGAGGGGCGGGTCATGTTATTGTAGTTGATCTCTACCTACTCATTCATCTGCCTAGCCATTTCCCAAATTATATTGGGGTCGGCATCTAGTCTAACTAGTTTTGGCTGAATATCAATATTTTACGTGGAGCGACTGCCATCTGACCTCCACAACCCAATTAATGGGTAATACTGGTATTCGAATGTTAGACCAGCTGTCAGACTTTAGGGCTTCTGACTACCCGTAACAATTGTCAAAGATATTCCTATGACAACCGGGACCGACTGCTTAACGTGCTCTCCGAGGCACGGAGGGGTCTTGATGTGTAAAGAACGGTCACCCATCCAAGGACTGACCGCGGCAAGCGCAGCTTAACCTCGCAGAACGATCGATCAGCGCGGCCGTCATTTAGCCACGAGCCCCTCAGTTGATCTCTACCTACTACTTTATATTTATTGCCTTTATAACAATTTCTATTTTTCTAGTTAATTAAGTAAGGTTTCATTTATTCAGGTTCACTTCTCATCTTCTCGAGTGGCAGCATTTGTCTGCATCAAGCGTGGTGCTGTCATTGAAGCTGACAAATCCATCCACAGTCAACTGCGTCTCATCAACCTGTCTGATGGCTCCCCATATGAAACTCTGCATGCCTTCATCAGCAAAACTATGGCTCCATTCTTCAAAAGCTATGTGAAAGAGAGTGGCAGGGCTGATAGGTAAAATTACAGTTTTACAAATGATTTTAATTTATTGATAGCTAAAATAATTGTTTTATTTTGATCTTAAAATTAATTTTAAGGAATTGTTGGGTAACTCTCAAACCTTTTTTATAATTTCAAAAATGTGCTGTACTGTAATATGATCAAAATTAAAAGTTACTAATTTGCAGGGATGGAGACAAAATGGCTCCATCAGTGGAGAAGAAAATAGCTGAGTTAGAGATGGGGCTATTGCACCTTCAGCAGAACATTGACATCCCTGAGATTACTCTGCCTGTACATCCTCTTGTAGCAGCTGTCATCAAAAGGTAAGATAAATTAATGTTTTGTAAATATTGTTTTTGCTTTCAAATACATATAATTTACTAACATTTATATTGCTTAACTAGAATTTGGTTGCAAAAATGTTATACATACTTTCGGAAACTGGACACTGACTTAAGTAAAACTTTGAATCCATGCCAGAATTTGCTTTAAAAGTGCCAGATTTGAAATATAATGCCCTATGTTGCATGATAGACTGCATACAATTTGTCACAAATGTAAAAGTTATTAATTTGAACCTGGATATAGTATCCTACCAGTTATTCTTGATTAAAATAAAAACCTTTGAATGGTTTATGTGATTATCTATTCTATAAGCTGCAATATAATTTGAAATTTTACAAGTCAAACAACTTTAAATTCTCTTATATCAGAGCTGCTGATGAAGGACGCAAGCCTCGCGTTGCCGACTTTGGTGACAAAGTGGAAGACTCCACGTTCCTGAATCAACTGCAGAATGGAGTCAACCGCTGGATCAAAGAAATACAAAAAGTTTGTTCAACCAATGATTTTATTAATACTTCAATGTGTTTTGATTGTATGAAGTTCTGTTTCTATTTATGTATTCTTTTTAAATAGGTCACCAAGTTAGATCGCGACCCATCAAATGGAACAGCCCTCCAAGAAATCTCTTTCTGGCTCAACCTTGAAAGAGCTCTCCATCGCATCCAAGAGAAGAGAGAAAGCATTGAGGTTTGTTAAATTATTTATTAGCTCTGGTTTCACAATTTATTAAATAAATATTTGCCTTTGTATACTGTTTTATGGCGACTTACGTCATCCATTCCATAATAGGTTATGTGCAAATGTCTTATTCATACATTAGCATATTATAACCATGCATACATTATATTAAAATTGCATTCACACTAACAACATATCAATGCTGGTAAATAAGTATACAATGCTATGCCATTATTTTAGGTTGCCCTAACTTTGGAGATTCTGAAGTATGGCAAGCGGTTCCATGCCACGGTATCTTTTGACACTGACACCGGATTGAAGCAAGCTCTTGCAACTGTCTCGGACTACAACCCTCTCATGAAAGACTTTCCTATCAATGACCTGCTCAGTGCCACTGAGCTAGAAAGAATCAGGTAAAGCAAATCTATATTCAATCAAGTCAAGAACAACCTAATCAATACAACTCTACTATTTAATCATTATTTTCTTGTTTATTTTATTTTTCAATACAAATAGGTATCTGTTTTGATATGATATTTTTTTAAATAGATTGGCAGTGCAACAGATTTTCTCGCATCTACGAAAGATTCGATCAACCAAATACCCTATCCAGCGCGGCTTGAGACTTGTCGAGGCTATCTCACGTGATCTTGGACAACAACTCCTGAAGGTAACAACATCTTTATCTGGTGAAGTTTTATAACTTAACTTGAAGATACTATCGGCTTCCTCAGTTCAGGCCTTAGAATCTGATATTATTTAATTTTACAGGTGCTGGGAACTCGCCGTTTGATGCACATTCCATTCGAAGATTTTGAACGAGTGATGACCCAGTGTTTCGAAGTGTTCTCATGCTGGGATGATGAATACGAAAAGCTACAGGGATTATTGCGGTAAGATAATAGTGGATTAATTTTACTTAATAAACATAATATTTTCTGACACACAATTTGCAAAACACAAAGCTGGGTAGTATTGTGTTGCGTGATTTTAGGTTCATAGTTTAGCTTATATATTGTGATCTACTGATTAATCATCAGCCCTTCTATTTATCATCGACTTGTAATAACTCAATGTATCTGTATAGTGATATCGTAAAGAAGAAGCGCGATGAGCACCTGAAGATGGTATGGCGTGTGTCGCCATCGCACAAGCGGCTGCAGGCTCGCATGGAACACATGCGTCGGTTCCGCAGGCACCATGAACAACTGCGCACCGTCATGCTTAGGGTAAGTCACACTGTCTGCTAAGGTAACCAAATTCCGCTGCTTAGGTATTTATCAAAACTGGAGAAAGTAATTCCCATGTTCTGCTGCAGTGGTCAACAACATTATTGTTGTTCAGGAATACTCAATTTTACTAAATATACTATTTTAGTCTACTGATGTCTGATAATATTTTTATATGTAGTTCATAGTTTTGCATGCCTTATGGTAGGATATGGTCAATGCACATTTGTTAATTTTTATAAGATCTCTATGTACCCATATTCGCAAACAAATAAATGAATTTGAATTTGAATAATGATCCTGGTTATGTCATATTGATATGATTTCGTCTATATAAGATATTTTTTTCGTGTATAAAGGTGCTTCGCCCGCGCGCTACAGTGGCAGCTGATACAGGAGCTGGTGGTGAACCCGCCCAGCCCCATTCCCTAACTATGGATGCCGCTGATGCCAACGCCATTGCAGAGGTAACATAACAAACTACTTTGACATACTCATTCATTTAGTTTTTGTATGTTCAATTGTTAATTTTACATTTATTTGTGCATAGGTGAACCTGGCATATGAAAATGTTAAGGAAGTAGATTGTCTGGATATATCTCGTGAAGGATGCGATGCTTGGGAAGCAGCTGTTCGGCGCTATGAAGATAGAATCGGTAAGTGTTATTAAGATTAGATTTTTCCATTATGAAGAGTGTGCCCAATAGAAGGCAACCTAATTCCACTACAACCTTTAAACAAAAAAAAAACCGGACAAGTGCGAGAATGCCTCGCGCCCTAAGGGTTCCGAAATATGATCATAGATGGCGCTACTGCTTACTTCTAGTGGTGTCATCTATGAGCAGATGGCTCCACTTATGGTCCGGTGACTGACGGCGGACAACAAAGTGATCCTATAAGGGTTCTGTTTTTCCTTTTGAGGTACGGAACCCTAAAAATATGCATTTTGAAAATAATATTAATGAAATAATCTTAAGATTAAATTAGATCAACAATGGAAATTCTTACTATTACATTTTTATACGTTTTCGTTAGATCGTGTGGAGACCCGCATCACTGCTCACCTCCGTGATCAGCTCGGAACAGCCAAGAACGCCAACGAAATGTTCCGCATTTTCTCCCGGTTCAACGCTCTGTTTGTTCGTCCGCACATCCGAGGCGCTATTCGCGAATACCAAACCCAACTCATACAGAGAGTAAAAGACGATATCGAAGCTTTGCATGAAAAGTTCAAGGTAGTTATGAAAAAATATTAATATTTGTTGCTAAGTCTAAAACTGTCCTCTTTTGATTATTGCTTCCGATCATCAATCAAGGAGGCGATTGATTAATTTTATTAATCGCCTCCATGGCTTTGCAACTTCATCTATTTTTATTTTAGGCAGTTTTTCAGTACTTTCTTTTATCATTACTTGGTAGAAGTGACACTCGGATCATGTTTCAATTTATTCAGGTACAATATCCTCAATCGAAATGCAGTCGCCTATCTTTGGTGCGCGATCTGCCCCCGGTGGCTGGTTCCATCATCTGGGCTAAACAGATCGACCATCAACTCACTGCATACTTGAAGAGAGTTGAGGATGTACTTGGTAAGAATACATTAACTTTGAATGAAAAATATTTTATAGTAATATGTTTGGCTCATTCATCTATTTTGTCCTATTAGGAAAAGGTTGGGAGAACCATATTGAAGGGCAAAAACTGAAGGCAGATGGTGACAGCTTCCGCCTTAAATTGGACACCCAAGAAGTCTTCGATGATTGGGCTCGCAAGGTAACACAAAGCCCCTTACTTTATAAAAGGAAGATTTTTAAGACTTTTTCTTTAAACCTTTCTTAATATTTTAGGTCCAACAACGTAACCTAGGAGTGTCTGGACGTATCTTCGCGATTGAGTCAGTCCGTGCTCGCTCCAGCAAAACTGGCACCATACTAAAGTTGAAAGTCAACTTCTTGCCCGAGATTATCACACTGTATAAAGAAGTGCGCAATCTGAAGAACCTTGGATTTAGGTATGTTTCATGTAGTTGTGAAAGGATGGACGACCCTCTATCGTGTTTTTGTTGGTTTCTTCTAATTAAATTATTTGTCCTTTCAGTCATCTAAGGTACAAAGTTCTCTAAACCGATTGAATAAATATTTTAATTGACAGAGTTCCATTCAAAAGAGTATAAATATCTACTCCCATAATTGGCTACCTACCATAAAGCGATGAGACCACAAATTATTGTGATGTTTTCTTTCACAGGGTGCCATTAGCCATAGTGAACAAGGCTCACCAAGCAAACCAACTATACCCCTTCGCGATATCACTCATCGAAAGTGTGCGCACTTATGAACGCACTTTGGAGAAGGTAACGTATCAAAAACACTTACAATCAAACAGTGTGAATTCACAGATTTCGAGCACTAGAACTTAACACAATATTCGCACAAACACTCTATTTTTTATAACAATTAACACTAAAATTCATTTAAATGTATATGTTGTATGTGCGTGTATGTGAAAACACTAACACGGGTGCGTTTTCATTTGTGCAGCTAAATAATAGGAATCATACAAAGGTAGTTTATGACTTTATAGGCTGCATGATAATTATGTCAGATGTTTTTTGTTTTTTCATATTTAGAAACACTTCTACTCACTATGATTTTTATTGTTTTTTTTTTTAGTTTTCATAGACTAGATTGTTTCAAGAAACTAATGCGTGGTAAAAATGGTGTTAACAAAGGTTTGATTGAGACTCCTATTTCCTTTATTATTTGGATGGATATTGCAGGCGGAGAAATTTGATTGAAGTGACGTTTTTACCACGACACAAAAAACCTAGTAACTAATAACACTATACACTCTGCTGTGACACCTAACAAACGTCTTATTTAAATCCGTGAAAGTAATAGAGAAGAATTTTACATCTTCTACAATACACACTTTACTTCACAATAGTTTCCTGAAACAAAGTTTCTTAGCTTAAATATTTCTGTCTGATGTCGATTACGCTTTATTTTCTTTCATGTAGTATTTAAGTTTTCCATTTATTTTTATCCCTACCTGTCCCTCTAGGTGTAATATATTTTCTGGCATAGGTACTACATATACATACATCAATGTTTTGAACATCTACAGATTCGCGACAAAGCGTCCATCATTCCGCTCGTGGCTGGTCTACGTCGCGACGTGCTAAACCAAGTGTCTGAAGGCATGGCCCTGGTGTGGGAGTCGTACAAACTGGACCCGTACGTGCAGAAGCTCAGCGAAGTTGTGCTTCTGTTCCAAGAGAAGGTTGGTGTCTTTTAATTTTTCTGTTTTTAGTGTTTCTTTTTGTTAAGTGTCCCTTTATTGGCTACATATTTATTGCCAACGCATAAAACACAGTACGAATAAATGTATTCTAGAAATAACAAAGTGTATGATTGTGTACTTTGCACTTTGTCAGCAACTTCTACTTCTATGAAAAATATTAAAAGGAATATATCAGGATGTCAACTCATAAAAAATACCCCATAAGTCAAGTTTACTATCACTCCCAACAGGTTGAAGACCTACTAGCAGTCGAGGAGCAAATCTCAGTGGACGCTCGCTCCTTGGAAACGTGCCCATACTCGGCTGTGAGCTTGGCCGACATCCTGAGTAGGCTGCAGAGAGCCATTGATGACCTCTCGCTCAGGCAGTACAGCAACTTGCATCTGTGGGTACAGCGACTTGATGAAGAGGTTTGTTAACAATCCTACTAATATTATAAATGCTAAAGTTTGTGTGTGTTTGATACTTCTTCACGCTGAAACGGCTGGACGGATTTGGATGAAATTTGGCAAAGAGATAACCTAGGACCTGGAAAAACACATAGGCTACTTTTCATCTATTTACACGCAGATGAATTCGCGGGAAACAGCTAGTTTGATAAATAATCCTCATTCCCTTCTATAATCCTCGGCAAGTCGTTAAAAATTTAAGCTTATCATTCTAAATTATATTTAGTAAAAAATTACTACTAAATAATCACTTCAGTTTAGTTTTTCTAGTTATGGCTCCATCGTTGTTTGACGATGATTTTGCCAGCATCAAGGCAGGAAATGACAGTGGTCGGTTTAAAAAATGAAATATTCATATATTAAGGCCGATCAATCAGTATTTTAAATAATCACTTGATAAAGGTTCTAATATTTTAATTGATTATTTTCTTAGGTTGAGAAGAGCTTGGCCGCTCGCTTACAAGCCGGCATCGAGGCTTGGACGTCAGCTCTGCTCGGCAAGAGCCATGAACTGGATCTGTCCATGGACACCTACTCTCCGACTGAGCCTACCCACAAACCTGGCGGAGAACCTCAGGCATGTATAATAGCTTTTAAATTGACTCGGCAACTGTTTTGACGGTACAAAAATAGCGTTTAATTTCCAAGATCTACTTGTGTTTATTGTTATGTCTAGATCGCTCGCGTCGTCCACGAGGTACGCATCACAAACCAGCAGATGTACCTCTTCCCGTCCCTGGAGGAAGCTCGCTTCCAACTGATGCGACAGATGTTCGCCTGGCAGGCCATTGTCACCAGCCAACACCGCTTGCAAAGCACCAGGTACAGTATAGAATAAGCCAAACAGCTGAAACAGCAAATATCTTAATAATCATCTACTCTTAATAATTATCTACCTTATAAGGAACAAGTTGCAAGACAATGTTACGTCACAATTTCGAGCGACTTATGTTCTGTCTCCATATTTTCTGTTCAACTTTTTATTTATTTAAAATGTTTACAGATACCAAGTAGGCGTGGCTCGCGCGCAGACTGCTACCTACAGGAACTTGTTGACCAAACTGCCCGCTGGATCGAATCCCTTGGAAAACGCTTACGACGCTATCGAACAAAAGATATCGCAAGTGCGAGAATACGTTGATGAATGGCTACGGTAAGTCTTTTAAGATTGAACAGGTTATATTTAAAAAATATATATTAAATTTTTGACTAATAATTGAGTTCTTGTTTACAGTTACCAAGCACTATGGGATCTGCAGCCTGAAAGTTTGTATGGCCGCCTCGGAGAAGATATCACTCTCTGGATCAAATGCTTGAATGATATCAAGTAAGTCCTTAATTCAACGTTTTAGGAGTCATACGCATCTGACTAATGCGGCTGTTTGCGAAAAGCTCGCGAGCTCTACACGTGAATTAAGTAGTAAATCATAAGTTGTAAGTTATGTCTTCAAAACACTTTTTCCCTTGATATTTTTCTGTCATATTATAATCATGTTTTTGACGATCTTCGTGCATTGAATTACTAATACATATTACCAATCTTACCAGGAAATCCCGCACAACGTTCGACACATCAGACACTCGCCGCGAGTACGGGCCGGTAGTCATCGACTTCGCTCGGGTGCAGAGTAAGGTGGCGCTGAAGTACGACGCGTGGCACAAGGAAGTGCTCGGCAAGTTCGGCGCACTGCTCGGCGGCGAGATGGTCACCTTCCACGCGCAGCTAGCCAAGTCCCGTAGCCAGCTGGAACAGCAGACTATCGGTAAGTTAATATTACATACGTGAAAGTGGCATTGAACAGTGAATACGAAAGCTTACAATGCAATCAAATTTTTTTGATGTTTGATGCTTTTGATGTTTTTTAAGATTGTACGTATAACAGTAGCATAGTAAATAATTATATTGTTGATGTTTTTGGATGAAATAAATAGAAATAGAAAATTAGAGAGAATTAGATAAGACAGACCTTGCACCATGTTGTGATGTTTTGTATTGAAAAATGTATTATTATCTATTATTATGATTTGGTTAATCAAAGATTCGGGTAAATAAAGCGAAAAAGATTTTGATTAGCAAATTATTATTTTTTGTAAAGCTTACTTTTCAAGTGATAGTTGACAGTTCGAGGTCATTGACGTTCCTATTCTTATCGTGATCACATTGTGCCTCTCTAGATTGGTCAAGTAAACTTGACCTTTATGACAAGAGTTCTTTCTCTTGCAGTGTGACAATAACAGGCTGTTTTATTATCCTAGATTAGTAAAATATTTAGCACCCCCAAAAATTACGCTTAGCTAAAATTTCAAAGAAACTTCTTCATTTTCTTTGGTGAATTCAGAATATTCTCGTCTCAACCTATCTGTGCATTTACAGAGGCAGCATCAACCAGCGATGCCGTATCCCTCATCACATACGTACAACAACTGAAGAGGGAAGTGCTGGCGTGGGAGAAACAAGTCGACATTTACAGGGAGGCGCAACGCATTCTAGAGAGACAGAGGTAAACGAATTACATCATTAAAGGTCAAGTTTACCGACAAAATAACAATCCGTTAAATTGAAAACGGCCATTTAACAAGACATTTCTAAAGTCCAAAGTTATGTTAAACGGTCGTTTCAATTTTTCGAACTGTTAACTTGTCGGTGAAATTCTTCATGAAGCCGTTAAAAATGTTTCTACAACTTGCTATTTTCCTTTTTAGATTCCAATTCCCCGCGCAATGGTTGCACGTCGATAACATCGAGGGCGAATGGAGCGCCTTCAACGAGATTATGCGCAGGAAGGATTCTTCTATTCAGACCCAGGTACTGATACCCTCATACTTTCGAAGCTGTCACATCCAAAAACTCTAAGGCTGAGATTGATAAACGTTACTTAGCATTTGCTTTGGCTTAGATAATATCGTCGGCGTAGAGGGAAAACTAAACAACTATTTTTTTCTAGTTTCACGATTTACTACCTTATTTTTTAATTGTTTGGAATTTATTTGGCGAAACTAGAAAAAAATAGTTATTTAGTCCTCCCTCTACGCCGACGATATGTTCCCGTCTCTATCTATCTTGCACTTGTGGTTGGACAGTTGTGCGACAGTGACAGGTATAATGCTAAGTTAAAGCACGTGCTAAGTAACATTTATTAATCTCGGCATAAGTAGCCTCATAATTTACCTGACTATTCGATATGAGTAAACCATACTGAACTTTCGCTCTAGGTGGCTTCACTGCAACAAAAGATCGTAGCAGAAGACAAAGCGGTTGAGGCTCGTACACTGGAGTTCTTAACTGAATGGGAGCGCAGCAAGCCCACTGATGGGTCCACTAGGCCCGAAGACGCGTTGGCTAGACTCCAGGCTATGGAGACTAGGTACACTAGGCTGAAGGATGAGAGAGACAATGTCGCTAAGGCTAAGGAGGCTCTTGAATTGCATGATACTGGTAAGTGAATCTAAATCTATACTATTATAAAATTGTAAATAAGCCGTGTCTGTAAATTGATGATATTCCAGAAAAAATAGTCGGGATAGGACGTAACCATGCCCGATTTTTTTTATTTTTGTCTTTTTATCTGTTTGTGCGCGCATCACGCAAAAAGTACTGATCGGATTTTGATGTGGTTTTCACAGTTCGATAGCTTGGGGTCCAACTTAAAATCTAAGCCACGTTTCATCTTATTCCGGTGGGACGAACTAGAGATACAGCTTATTGTAGTCCACGCGGACGGAGTCGTAGGCAAAATTCTAGTTGTATGAATAAAAGAACTTGCCCCTGATTTAATCTTTTGTTAAGTGATTTTATTGACTGTTGTTATTTCCAACGCCCAATCACAGCAGGTAACATATTTGACTGTATTTACAGATCAGGCTTCCAAAAATTGGGGGTAGCCTAGTCAGTAGGTGTCAATCATGTAACATGGCTGTTTCTTGCGCTTTTCTTGATCGTGACTCTTATTTATTAAGTAAGAATAGAGTAAGGAATAAGGTTTAAATTCGAAATTATAGGAAGCTCAATCAACAACGAGCGTATGACCGTCGCACTTGAAGAGTTACAAGATTTGCGCGGAGTCTGGTCTTCACTCAGCAAGATCTGGACGCAGATTGATGATATCAGGGAGAAGCCTTGGCTGTCTGTGCAGCCTAGGAAACTCAGGTAAGCTAGAACAGGAAAAATTATGCGCCTTATTTGAGTTATATTTCTTTTAATCATCAATAATACAATATAAGTTACTGCATTTTACAATTACTGCTCTAATTTTGCATTTACTTCTCTCCTCTTTCTAATATTCAATTTAAAACTATGTTTTTTATCAGGCAACAACTGGAGGCAATGTTGAACGAGCTCAAAGAACTGCCGGCTCGTCTTAGGATGTATGACAGTTACGAGTACGTCCGCAAACTGCTACAATCTTACACTAAGGTAATCATCATGATCAATCTTTTTGTAGAAATTCATCATTTATCGAAAATCCCTAGGGTCTCTACATTGGAAGAATTTCATTTCTCATTATCATCATTCATAGGTTTATTGTCTTAGCTGCTTAAATAAGGTATAGGTCGCGGCGTGAATTATGATCACAATCGTCACCTGCGCATCAGCTGGATTTTCGGTCTCTTTGGCGGAATGAATAAGACTGGGGGCGCCGAGGCTGCACGCGATTGGTTCGTCAGTCGATGCGCGTCGTCTATTGGACTATTCTCTATTACGTATTGTCAACTGTCTATTCTCTATTGGGCCAAAAATGTACATGCACGATCTGTGAATAAGATCCCTGCCGATACTTATACTAAAACATTACTTAATTTCACCAGGTCAACATGTTGATAGTGGAGTTAAAATCTGACGCCTTGAAGGAACGTCACTGGCGCCAACTGTGTCGCGCGCTCAAAGTGGACTGGGCACTGTCCGAGCTCACCCTGGGACAAGTGTGGGACGCTGATCTGTTACACAACGAACACACCGTCAAGGATGTAGTGTCGGTCGCTCAGGGAGAAATGGCGCTCGAAGAGTTCTTGAAACAGGTGGGTTCTGCGAAGTCGAGGTCTATAAACTATACACTTATGGTATGATTTTGAACTCTCGAATCTTTAATATTAGTAATTAGGTTGAAAACCTTTGAGCTTTTGGTCTTAAAATAAGACTTCTAGCATCATTGAATGAATACATAAACTGCTAAAAACATAACCTTGCCTGTTTTGGCTTTGCCGTAGTCAGGTAATAATGGCATTAGTGCACAGTAATAATGTACCTTAATAATAATTACGGGCCACAGATATCGGCATTTGACAGCAAGATTTTTGTGTATTTCACTTAGCTGTAAAAAATACATAATTATTCCCAAATGACATTTATAATTTTCTTAGGTGCGCGAGTCTTGGCAGAGCTACGAACTGGATCTGATCAACTACCAGAACAAGTGCAAGATCATCCGCGGCTGGGACGATCTGTTCAACAAAGTGAAGGAACACATCAACAGCGTCGCTGCTATGAAGCTGTCGCCTTACTACAAGGTATAGTTCAGATCTCTACTTATTCTTCATGTTATTAACTCCCTTTTGTTTTTGTCTGTTCCATCACAAAAGACAACTTGAAGTCCTGAACTGTCTCGAATAATTTGCGCCTTTGAATGTAACTGTTCAACTGAACTAACTCCAAAAGATTTTTTTTAAATAACCTCTGTCAAATCTTTCTTTTGTAAGAAAGATTGGCAGAGGTTATTTAAAACTATTAGCTCTCCTTCAATCACTCTCACCTTGTGGTGACAGGTACCTGCAGCGTATTTCTTTATGTACACTCGACAACATTGACGGTCGACCACTTTTCACCCTTATTACTAAGAACATAAGGGTGAAAAGTGGTCGACCGTCAATGTTGTCGAGTGTACATACCTCATCATCTTTTCTATTGCCCAAGGTGTTTGAAGAAGAAGCTCTGACTTGGGAAGAAAAACTAAACCGCATCAACGCTCTATTCGATGTATGGATCGACGTACAACGTCGCTGGGTGTACTTGGAGGGTATCTTCAGCGGGTCTGCCGACATCAAGACCTTGCTGCCCGTCGAAACCAGCCGTTTCCAGAGCATCAGGTAATAGAAATTGCTAACCCAAAGAACAACAAATGACCAATTAATGAACGAAACCTTCTATTTCTTGCTAGGGTTCCGTACTTCAAAAGGAAAAACGGAACCCGTATAGATCACTTTGTTGTCCGTCTGCTGGTGCGTCAAGACTCAAGACCTAAACGGGTGGAGGCATCTGCTCATAGATGGCACCACGAGAATTATGACTGTAATAGCGGTATCTTGCTAGATGTCGTGCGGTGTTCCGCAGGGATCGGTCCTGGGGCCGGCCCTGTGGAACATCGGTTACGACTGGGTGCTGCGTGCCGACCTCCCTACCGGCGTCAGCGTAGTTTGCTACGCTGACGACACGCTGGTACTGGCACAAGGGGGGTCGCACGAGGCGGCGGTCGAATTGATGACGCGCGGGGTTGCGATAGTCGCGGAGAGGATCCGGCAGCTGGGTCTCGAGGTGGCATTGCACAAGTCCGAGGCCATGTGCTTTCATGGGCCTCGGAATGCGCCACCGCCGGGATCCCGGCTGATGGCGGGAGGGGTCTCCATCGGCGTCGAGTCGACATTGAAGTACCTAGGACTCGTCCTCGACAGCCGGTGGAACTTCGTTGAGCACTTCCGACGTTTGGCTCCCAAATTGGAACGGGCAGGGGCTGCCTTCAAACGGCTCTTGCCCAACCTGAGGGGGCCAAACGCCTCCTGCCGGAGGCTCTACGCGGGGGTCGTGCGGTCCATGGCCCTCTACGGGGCCCCGGTGTGGGCGCGTTCTCTGGGGCGGCGAGCCGCCCACTATCTTAACGCGCCCCAAAAGGTGGTAGCCGTGAGGCTGGTCCGTGGATACCGCACGATCTCCGGCGAGGCGGCGAGCCTCCTTGCCGGATTGCCGCCATGGGATCTGGAGGCGATAGTCCTCGCGCGCCTGTGGGACTGGCGCGCGGAGGTACTACGCCGGGGGGAAACTCCGCTGCCGCGGCAAATCGTCGCTCAGCGGACAGACCTCCGGCGCGATCTCATGGCGACATGGAGAGAGCGACTGTCGCAGCCCCGTGCAGGGCACGCCACAATAGTGGCGATAGTGCCCCTCTTTGAGGAGTGGCTAGAGAGGCGCCACGGCATCCTCACCTTCCGCCTGACGCAGGTCCTCACCGGACATGGGTGTTTCGGGAGGTTCCTGCATCGAATCGGGCGGGAGGAAACGCCCGGGTGCCACCACTGCGTGGATCGACCGGAGGACACGGCGGAGCACACTGTAGAGGTGTGCCCCGCTTGGGCGGAGCACCGCCGTGTCCTCGTAACGGCGATCGGCGGCGGCGACCTCTCACGCCCGGCCCTGGTTCAAGCCATGGTCCGGGGCGAGAGGGAATGGGAAGCCGTCACCTCCTTCTGCGAAGCAGTCATGCTAGCGAAGGAGGTGGCGGGGCGTGAGAGGGAGAGAGCCTCACGTCCCAGCCGCAGCGGCGGTGGACGCCCCGGGCGTCGGGGGTCACTTGATGGCTCCCGGCCACCGTAGGCGCGGGCCTGTGGACGGTGAGTTGGGTATGCTCACCGTCCGTCCGTCTCATGACGACAGGCCGTGTCGACGGCGCGTTCGTGTTCCACGCGCGCCTCAAAGAGAGTCAGCAACAGCGTAGGGGCCCGCAAGGGCCGAAGCCTGCCAGGGCTGCGGGACTGTTCGAAAGAGACACCGCAGCCCTGGAATGTAACGGGCAACGAAGGAACATGGATGGGTTTTAGTCAGTACAAGTCTGACACTCCCTTCCGCTCCGCCCAGAGCGGAGGGGGTCATTTGATGATTTCCCATCCAAAAAAAAAAAAAAAAAAAAAAAGCGGTATCTTGCTCATAGATGGCGCTAAGTTCGTACGGAACCCTCAGGGCGCGAGTCCTACTCGCACTTGTCCGGTTTATTTATATTTATTCTATTTCTAGCTCCGAGTTCTTGGGTCTGATGAAGAAAGTGAGTAAGTCGCCGATGGTGATGGACGTACTCAACATTCCAGGAGTGCAACGTTCTCTAGAACGTCTCGCCGACTTGCTTGGCAAGATCCAGAAAGCGCTTGGTGAATATCTGGAAAGAGAAAGAAGCAGCTTCCCAAGGTTTGCAACCTTTTATACAATTATCTATTGCCATTCACTTCAAGCTTCTATCTATATGCTCGCATAGTTACCTATTAGACTAATATATAGATCAACAAGACATGTGTTATTAAAGTATGTGCGGTTATCCAAGGTATCTTTATCAGTTTGAGATTATGATTTTTTGTCGTACTCACATCTTCAGTTTTAAATTCATCAGTCATTAATTTCATTTTAGATTCTACTTCGTGGGAGACGAGGATCTTCTCGAAATCATCGGTAACAGCAAGAACATCGCCCGCTTACAGAAGCATTTCAAGAAGATGTTTGCGGGAGTCGCGGCTATCATTCTCAATGAAGACAACACTGTTATCAACGGCATTGCTTCCCGCGAGGGCGAAGAGGTAAGGGATATTACAAGTGATTATGGAACGCTATGTCTGACACATACAATGTTTTCCACCATTATAGCTTCTAGATAAAACTCCGTTTTATTGGGTCAATCTACACCTCAAAAACTTAGTAGCCTAGACAAAAATATTTTTATTCTGCATATTATTTTTCCCAATGTACTTCGTCAAAAAAGTCAGTCTGTCTATGGCACAGCCTAGGTTTTATACGAAGCTACAGCATTCTATAGAAGTATAAAAATATTAATTCAACATTTCTAATTAACAGGTCTACTTTACATCACCCGTCTCAACGATCGAGAACCCTAAGATCAACTCATGGCTATCGATGGTGGAACGCGAGATGCGCGTGACCTTGGCGTGCCGGCTCAAGGACGCTGTTGGTGACGTCAAACAGTTCAAGGACGGAAATGTCGACCCTCAGAAGTTTATTGATTGGTGTGATAAATATCAGGTAAGTTATGACAACTCTCAGAACATTGCCAAGGTCATGCACAGTGTTGGGGCCGTACTACGACGTGTTATTGTGTGGATTGATATCGTTATTCTTCTGTGAGAGATGGATGGAACTATGCAGCACGAATAGCGCTATCCCTTGTTTACATCGGAAAAATGCTGGTTTAAACACGTCATGGTACGGCCCCTGATTTAGAGGCAATTTAGAGGCCATTTATTTTTTGAACATAGACATTTAAATTGTTACTATTTCCACAGGCTCAAATCGTAGTGCTAGCCGCTCAGATTCTCTGGTCGGAAGACGTGGAAGCAGCTTTAGTCAGCGGAGGTGGAGAAGGCTTAAAGCGTGTGTTAGCGCATGTAGAGAATATGCTGAACATCCTGGCCGACTCGGTGCTGCAAGAACAACCGCCGTTGAGGAGGAGGAAGCTGGAACATTTGGTGAGGCCATACAAACTTCTTTTTACTGTTATCATTGCCCGTAGATGAAACAATTGACAATGCTGTGCTGGTAGTTATATCTAGTGAAGCCAGTAATCAATGCTCATCCAACGATGATAACTCCTACTTTCTAGAAGGGTCAGTGCAAAATTTTCGAGAATTTTATTCGTTAGTAGTAGTAGTGATAGGATTTTATCGTCAAGTAGCTTCCGCCCGCGGCTTCGCCCGCGTTTTTCGGGTTGTATTATAAACATAAACCTTCCTCTTGAATAACTCTATCTATTTAAAAAAACCGCATCAAAATCCGTGGCGTAGTTTTACAGATCTAAGCATACATAGGAGGGACAGACAGAGGGAAGCGACTTTGTTTTATACTATGTAGTGATACTCGTACTAAAAATACTAATTTCATATTATTCTGTATGAACCAGATCAACGAGTTCGTCCACAAGCGTACGGTGACTCGTCGCCTGATCGCGTCTGACGTCAACAGTCCGCGCTCGTTCGAGTGGCTGTGCGAGATGCGCTTCTACTTCGACCCTAGGAACAACGACGTAAGTACCTATACAAAAATATCTAAATAAACTTTGTTTATACCAGGATTACAATCATTTCCTTAAATCATCATATAACTAAGTGGTGCTATAGTATTATCTTTTCATCATTAAAATGACCAGCCGGGCTAACATGCGCTCTGCGACAAAATTTTGTCGACCGTTTTGTCTCGCTCTTTCTCGTGCAAATACGAGATAAATGCACGATAAAAGCGTCGACAAAATTTTGTCGCGGTACGCATGTTAGCCCGGCAGGAGAGGTAGTGTTTATAAACCACTTCTTAATATGTTTTATGTAGTAAAGTGTTAGACTCAATTCTCCTAAAACCTTTCTCCTTTATGTTCCTTTAGGTGTTACAACAGCTGACTATTCACATGGCGAACGCCAAGTTCTTGTACGGTTTTGAATACCTTGGCGTGCAGGATCGCCTTGTGCAGACTCCACTGACGGATCGCTGCTATCTTACTATGACGCAGGCTTTGGAAGCGAGACTTGGAGGATCACCTTTCGGTAAGAGAAAAGAAACTAGCCAAATAACACCAACAGCTTTTAAATTAATTCTGTGCCTGCACCTGTTATTCAATATTTTGTACATTCGATTTTTATCGTATTTATCTTTTACTGGGCCATACAAACATTAAGATAAAATAATGTAAATTATTCCTCTCATTGATTGATAAGTAAATTGCCATAATCATAGGTCCCGCCGGTACCGGTAAGACCGAGTCCGTGAAGGCTCTCGGAAACCAACTCGGTCGCTTCGTCTTAGTATTCAACTGCGACGAAACCTTCGACTTCCAGGCCATGGGCCGTATCTTCGTTGGTCTTTGTCAGGTAAGAGAGATTTTAAAACCTTTCACTGTCGTGTTTGTTTATCATCACCTTAAAATACAATGAATAAAATCTTAGGTGGGTGCCTGGGGTTGCTTCGACGAGTTCAATCGATTGGAAGAGAGAATGTTGTCTGCCGTGTCACAACAAGTACAGACCATTCAAGAGGCTCTCAAGAGTCACCAGGAAGGAGACAATACTGGTAAATAAATATCAGTACATAGTATAAAATAAAGTCGGTTCCCGCTGTCTGTCCTTATGTATGCTTAGATCTTTAAAACTACGCAACGGATTTTGAAGTGGTTTTTTTTAATAGATAGAGTGAATCAAGAGGAAGGTTTGTACGTATAATACATCCCGCAAACCCGGGCGAAGCCGCGAGCGGAAGCTACTATTATACAAACTGTAATATAGATTACTCTCTGCAGCCACATTGTGGCTATACGAACCGAATTCAAAAACTCCATAATAATACAAGTAACAATTTCCAAAATAAAAATTTCATCATTCCTTTGTGTTTTCACATCATACAAATCTTCCAGCCAAGTCCATAACAGTGGAACTGGTCGGCAAACAAGTCCGCGTAAGCCAAGACATGGCGATCTTCATCACCATGAACCCTGGATACGCGGGCCGCTCCAACTTGCCCGACAACTTGAAGAAGCTGTTCCGAAGCTTGGCCATGACTACGCCGGACAGACAGCTGATCGCCGAGGTCATGCTGTTCAGTCAAGGGTTCAGGACTGCTGAGAAACTAGCCTGCAAGATCGTGCCGTTCTTCAAGTTAGTATAGATGTTCCTTCTGCAAACGGGTTAACCTTCTATAAGGGCGGGTTGCTTCAAACCATCTGTATTCGTAAGTCAGTACGTAATCGTTAAGTCAGTATGAAATTGTCGTACAAGCCGCCATATTTGACGGTTACAGATACGTAACTGTAAGTTGAAACAACATGGCCTAAGTCTTTGTCTTCTTTGCTTCTCATTATTCAAAGTCGTCTAAAAAACGTTTCGCTTGGCGTAGAATAATTTATTCTACCTTATAGCGAAACCACCACCTTGGATAATTAGGCTCTTTAGTTTATTTTTGCTAGCAATAAAGAATCAATAGTAAACCACCATTGTTGCCTCTTGCAGACTGTGCGATGAACAGTTGTCCAACCAGTCCCATTACGACTTTGGACTGCGAGCCCTCAAGTCTGTGCTCGTGTCTGCCGGTAACGTGAAACGTGACCGTATTCAGAAGATCAAGGTAAATAATACTTTATTAACGATTTAACATCACGGCATCATCTCATGTGAAAATTTGGCTAGCCAGCGCACAATACCGTGACAAGACACGTGTTATGGATTTAGTCATAAAATTCGTGACACTTGTCTTGTCACGGTAATACACGCTTGGTCACTTGGACACTGTATCAACAGTGAAAGTTTGAACTCTAATGGATAAGTGCTGGGATTGAATGAGTTCCGATTATTATTGAATAAATTAAAACATGTTTTGTTTGTTTATGCTTGGAACAAACAGAAACTAGAAAACTCTTTTCAGAGTATGGTAAGCTATAAAAACCAAACAATATGGTAGTTGACTTTTTTTAAAAGAAACAACAGTGTCGATGTTACGATCATTTTAGAGTCCATTCAGTTAACAAAGACTTCTAGTAATATATGACATCGAGCAATCTACATTGTGATTTTTTGAGATAAGAGTGAAGGTGAAAACAAACTATAAGAAATAGAGAAAACTGATCAAATGAGTGAGCTCAATTTTTAAGAAAGCACCTCCTGTAAACGTTTACCATTGAATCAATTTTCAAAAAAGATCACCCTGTACTATTGCATCATTTTCATATTATGAAATGTTGCTGTTTAGGATGGTTCGTAATTTTAATCTGGCAAGGCTGACTTCCCGTCTCAAGAACTCACTCTGTACACATTATCGTTATCCAATTCGCATGAAAATTGCTAGAAAAAGTATCTTATAACTAGGAAATGTTCATAATATTTTTTATCCTTACGAGTATGGTATGCTTAAGTAGCTTCTTCTGAATTATAATTCGATTCTTGCGTATGTTTAAAAGTAGTCAACTGCCCTATTTCACTGTTGTGTGTTTCAATATTTTAATCTTTATCTTCGTTCAAAAATTCATGTGCTTTGAAAAAAAAAACAGTCAACTGCCTTTCTGCTATAAAAGGTTTCCAAAACTTTAGCTTCTTCTTTGTATTATAGGAGAACCTAATAGAACGCAGTACGGAAGTGCCCGATGAGGCGTCGATTGCCGAGTCTCTTCCCGAACAAGACATCTTGATACAATCTGTGTGTGAGACTATGGTGCCGAAGCTAGTGGCTGAAGATATACCGCTGCTGTTCTCATTGCTTAACGATGTGTTCCCTAATGTTGGGTATACTAGGGCTGAGATGACTGGTAAGTTGCGTTAATATAAATTATTGACTGATTATACAATCTCTGCTAGTCAGACCTCAATGTATAAATTTTAATAAATGTTTGCTGCTGATTATCAAAGCAAAGAGTATATTGTAATATTTCGATGGTACAGACTGACACTTTTCCAACAGGATTGAAGAACGAAATCCGTGCTGTATGCGCTGAGGAATTCTTGGTTTGTGGCGAAGGTGATGAACAAGGCTCCACCTGGATGGACAAGGTATTTTATCTTAAACATTACAAACACTAATATTTACGGTCAATAAGCCCAATAAGTTAACTGGTCAAGGAATTAACTGATAACATTCATTTCATTGACTGCACAGTCAATTTGTTTGAACACCAGGTCCATTGTATATGCACATCGTTTGATTTATTATATAACATATATTATAACTACCATAACTATATAAATCATCTTAACCGGAGAGGTAATGGTGACATGACATGACAAAAAAATATTTATGATAGTTTATTTAATCAATATATTTCATGCAACAATAATCATAACAATTTAACATTTTGCTTTATCCATTTTATTTACATTGAGGCTGTTTTTTACCTAAAACCTAATTTAATGACTATTTATTTTTTGTTTTCAATTATTTTCTAACATTGTAACTTTGATGTAAGTAAAAAGCAGCCTCGCCATACCCATATTACCTATTATATCGATACCATAATACGGTAGTACGTGAGTGTGAATGCATATGCGTTTCCATGCTAACCCGCTAACGGCACGTAGAGGCGCAGTGCATCGTCGCGAGCGCAACACAGCACGTGGATCGAGAAGGTCAGTGACCGAGCGGTGTGGGTGTGCTCTCTGTGTCTTTGTATTGTTGCCAATGTGTGTGTGTTTTTCGTCACAGGGTAGTTAATTAATGGAGTGCTTACCTACATAAGACACCTTGGTCTTTAGTTTAATTTGGCGTTTCTTATAAATCAATTATATCGGCAACGTCTGGACACTTCAAGACCCATTGTACTCTATTGGTTAACAACCCTGTGGTTTTCCAGCCACCACTCACATATGACGACTTGTACTTCATTCTAAGCTTACACACCACTACACCTGGTCAAATACGTCACTGTCTGGATATTTTATTATTTATTTCTACTTTGCAGTTTCGCTATAACTAATTTTTTGTTGTAATTTCTTTATACAGGGTGGCAGGTTAAACAGTGGAAATATTTTAATGGGTCATTGTACTCATCATTATGAACAACTTTTACTATGGGACCAACCCTGAAATCAGCTGTTCCATACATTGTTCACATAACTCAACAAAATGTATGGAACAGCTGATTTTTTTTCGCGATTTCAGGGTTGGTTCCATAGTAAAAGTAGTTCATAATGATGAGTACAATGACCCCTTAAAATATTTCCACTGTCTAACCTGCCACCCTGTATAGGTCAGCAATACTCAACCTGGGTCCACTCATATTTTTAAACAAAATGAGGTAATCCAAAAGTATAAAGCGGCGACATTTTCCTATAAAAAAAGTCTGCAGTAACTACATTATGTAAAGAAATCCGGACCTATCTAAAGGTTGAATATTGCTGAAATAACGTAATAAAGGCGTGTACACATCCTCAAGCAGCTAGCAATAATATTTATGTGAAAGATTGCGTACTCGTCTTCTTTACTATAACTTAATTCAACACTCATTACCACTCAGCTCAAATACTCGAAGTCTTAGCTTATAAGTTCTGGAGCAATTTAACTACAGGCTTAACTTTGTCAAATCCCTTATTTTGTGTAGCAATATTATGTCTCTTTCAAACTTCCTATTTAGACAAATATTTCTCCTTTAGTATTTCATGTGTTTCATTGAATTTACTTTTTAAAAATTCAATCTTACTTTTGTGCTAAAATGTATTCAACTACGATTCATAATCTCACTAAACAAAGGTATTATGAATCTATATGCTGTTTCAAAAAACTGACTTGTAAAAAATGTATGCAGGTCCTTCAATTGTACCAAATCTGCAACTTGAACCATGGTCTGATGATGGTCGGACCGTCTGGAAGTGGCAAGTCTACTGCATGGCGCGTACTGCTTAAAGCACTGGAGAGGTAAGATTCTCAATCAGGATTTCATTTTAAGTCATCTTCTTTATCTATTATTTAAAAAATAATTATCGTAAAGCTATTTCTATAAGTTATTCGATTTTGATATATTATTTTTGTTTTGTATAGATTTGAAGGTGTGGAAGGTGTGGCCCACGTCATAGATCCGAAGGCGATGTCCAAGGAAACACTGTACGGTGTACTGGATCCCAACACCCGCGAGTGGACCGACGGTCTCTTCACACATATACTCAGGTAAACCGAAACACATCTTTGCCGCTAGAGATTCTTATATTGCTCGTAAGTTTTCAGAATAATTTTATACGTCTAACTGGCTGTTCCCCGCAGTTTCACCCCCGTTGCTCGGCTGGGCTCGGCTTCGACTCCAACTGGTAGTGCCAGAGATTAGCGCGTTCAAACAAACAAACTCTTCAGCTTTATAATATTATAGACAATTCCCGTAAGTCTTTCAAAGAGAGACACCCAAATAATCGCACTGTGTCCTTTAATATCTTATACTTATTTTATTCTACAGGAAAATTATCGACAACGTCCGCGGTGAGATCAACAAGCGTCAATGGATCATATTCGACGGTGACGTGGACCCTGAATGGGTTGAGAACTTGAACTCGGTGCTTGACGACAACAAGCTTCTCACGTTGCCCAACGGCGAGCGTCTGTCGCTGCCTCCTAATGTTCGAGTTATGTTTGAGGTAAATTCACTACAATTCTTTCATGAAGACCTTATCTTCGTTCTTTATCAGTTTTGGGATTAAACGGAGCTGAAAGTGATCACAACCTTCCAATGCTTATCGACGATTTACATCTAAAAGCGAATGAACTTTTTTCAGGCCCTATTTTCTCATAGTCTCATAGATAGCAAAAAACTAAAGGACTTTGCTGAACTTCTTGTGCTTTTTCACATCGTTAAAATATTCATGTTTATTTTAGGTACAAGATCTGAAATACGCTACCCTGGCTACCGTCTCCCGTTGCGGTATGGTCTGGTTCTCACAAGATGTCCTCACAACCGAAATGATCTTCGAAAATTATCTTATGAGGTAACTACATACTTCATCATTGAGCTCTTTACTTGTTGTAAATCATGCGCGGAAATCTGTCTAAAGAAGGTTCACATTATAATTACTTCCTTCAACTTTAGATTGAGGAACATCCCGCTTGAAGATGGAGAAGAAGACTCTTTCAGCATCGTGATGGCCGCGCCTTCCGCAGGTGGTGACCAAAACGCCACTGAAAATATCCTGTCGCCTGCATTGCAAGTAAGTCGAATCGTATCTTTTGGAAAGTCGAAAATATTACGTTTAATTTACTCCAAAAATAATGTAGTTTCCATATCAAAATTAGTACCTATTACTTCATAGAACTTAACACTCGATGACAGAAGGATGACTCCCCAAAGACAGTTAAATAAATAGCGACTCTTGCAACAACGCAATAAAGTGTAATTCAGCACTCACAGCTCTTCGTACCTAAAATTATATTAACCTACAAGGCAGTCTCTTTCTATCGCGTAACTCTTATCTCTTCTGACGCGGCGTAAACCCACTGAATTATCTTCCCGGGGAGGCACGCCGATATACTTGTAGCTTTTTACATAAAGTGTGGAGTGCACTAGGCCTGCTAATATAGACGCATTTTCCTCTCTACAGACTCAGCGCGACGTGGCCGCGATCCTGCAGCCCCTATTCTTCGGCGACGGCTTAGTAGTGAAGTGTCTCGAACGCGCCGTCAGTCTCGACCATATTATGGACTTCACGCGCCACAGAGCGCTTTCATCGCTGCATTCTATGCTCAACCGCGGTGTGAGGTCAGTAATCACTACATAGTATAAAACAAAGTCGCTTCCCGCTGTCTGTCTCTATGTATGCTGAGATCTTTAAAACTACGGAACGGATTTTGATGCGGTTTTTTTTAATAGATAGTGATTAAAGAGGAAGGTTTATAGCACGTGCGAAGCCGGGGCGAGTCGCTAGTGTCTTATAAGTTTAACGTCTATTGATGTAATATTTACCATTCTGATGATGAAGATGAAGTAACCAATGTTGAAAATATCGAAATACACATTCAATTTATGGATGTGATTCGGCTACATTTAAGATTAAAATTGTCTCACATTGAATTAATCACATGACCTGGAGTCTACTGCTCTTACAAGTTACTTTTGTGTCTTCTAGGAATATCCTTGGTTATAACCGTCAGCATCCCGACTTCCCGATCACGAGTGAGCAGCTAGAAGCTTACGTGCCCAAGTGGCTTGTATACTCTCTATTGTGGTCATTTGCTGGTGATGCCAAACTCAAGGTAATAACTACACTATACTTATAAAATATCCCCTATGTTGCTTTATTGAATGAGCTAGTATATATTTTGATGCTTTGTTTTAGGATCGCAACGAACTTGGTGACTTCATTAGATCTGCGAGTACTATGCTGCTGCCTAACTGTGGCGCGAACCAACACATTATTGACTTTGAAGTAAGTAACATAAGGCTTCCCTTTATTATTTTTAGGGTTTCGTACCTCAAAAGGAAAAACGGAACCCTTGTAGGATCACTTTGTTGTCCGTCTGTCACCGGACCATATTAAGTGGAGTCATCTGCTCATAGATGGCGCCACCAGAAGTATGCAGTAGCGCCATCTATGATCAAGATATGATATATCCACTATGATGTAATAGGGGCATAGATGGCGCTATTGCATATTTCGGAACCCTTAGGGCGCGAGTCGTACACGCACTTGTCCGGTTTTTTTTAATTCAGGTCTTTCTTGGTCGTTATTTCCAGCTACTGGCCGATGACCGCTAAAACAAATTACTTACCATTCCATATTCAATTTTACTTTGTGCCCTAGGTGTGTATAACTGGTGAATGGGTGCCGTGGTCAGCGAAGGTGCCTCAGATCGAAGTGGAGACGCATAAGGTGGCCGCGCCAGACGTGGTCGTACCCACTCTTGATACTGTCCGCCACGAAGCGCTGCTGTACACCTGGCTGGCGGAGCACAAGCCTTTAGGTTCGTATATTTAGAATTCGTAAATTGATATTATTATTGGAGTTCTTTTGCACTCTATAGCAAAGCATAATAGGGATGTTGAATATATATTTTTATTGTGAATCTGTAAACTATTTGAAAAAAGATAATGAACACCAAAAAACCGATGAAACATCTACAAAATTGGCAAAGTTATAAGCGTTTTAAAATGATTTGCTAGACACGGACGGCATGCATGATAAGTGACGTAACACCACCTATGTCCGCAACGCACGACAAAGACGGAGCGATACTCCCTCCAAAACCTTTAAAAGCGTCTATGTTTTCCATTTTGTGATAAATTATTATGTTTTTTTTTACTTTTTTGTTATTGCTATTCCTTCTTTGGAATAAAATAATTTATTTGTACTTTTTTAATAGTAGTCCACTAATACCGTATTGATATAATTGTTGGAGTTCTTTTGCACTATAGCAAAACATAATTAGGCGAATCACACACCGCCCCACGCTACGCTGCGGCGTGCGTGGCGACGAAACAAAAGCCACGCGCGTGAATGCGTTTTCAGTGTGTTGCGCTGCGGTGTGCGAATCGCCTTAGCCGCAGGCTTCCTCTCTGTGAGAGGCAGCGAGCCATAATCCACCACGCGGGCCCAGTGCGAGTTGGCGGTTGTCACAAGTCTTCAAGTTTTTGGTTCTAGGTCATGCCGGTTTCCTCACGATGTTCTCTTTCACAGTTTTTAGAGCAGTGATGATGGTGATGACATTATTTGGAAAAGTATAGTGCGTGCCTGCTTGGGTTCGAACCCACTCGTTAGTCGGGGCCTTTATCACCGGCCACCGGGCTCTACCCTGTATATGCCTAAGAAAAAAATACTCTGGTCTTAAAGTCACATAGACTGCATCCTAAATTAATTATAAATTGGTCATTCTCAGGAGTCTGTTTGGTTTATTTCGGTGGCACATTTTTTTTAATTAACTGGAACATTTTAAAGGAAATACCTGTACCCTCTGCTACCAATACTGTTTAAGTTAAATCTAGATTCGATATTTGCTGTTAAAATGTCCTAATTAACAGAAAAAAACGTGCCATCGAAATCAAACAAATAATGGGACACCTGAGAATGACCCAAATTCGTCTGATCATAATAACATCGTCTTCAACAGTACTTTGCGGACCACCCGGTTCCGGTAAGACTATGACGCTATTCTCCGCGCTGCGAGCTCTGCCCGACATGGAGGTGGTCGGTCTTAACTTCTCATCAGCCACCACCCCTGAACTACTGCTGAAGACATTCGACCATTACTGCGAGTACAGAAAGACTCCTAATGGAGTTGTACTTGCTCCAGTACAGGTAATTGAAATTTTACTTTTCAGTTATTGCCAATTTTTATTTTATTTTATAATAGGCTCGCGTTTGCGATGCGGTCTACGATGGAGCACGCTTGCCTTGAAGAAACCGATTCACTATCGACTTACCAGACAAGATACTCAGATTGTAACTGTCAGGGAACACCCACTGTGGCAGTGAAAGGAAAGTTTTTGTGTTATTATCCATAAAATAAATTTTATATTCAATTTGAATTTCTTGTGTATTTAATAAAAAATGGTTCTTGTAGAGTGATCTCATTTAAAAATATAAAAAAATATGTTAATCGTTTTTGTTCCTAAGAATTCAGTGCTTTTAATATTTTCATAGCTTGGCAAATGGCTCGTTCTGTTCTGCGATGAAATCAACTTGCCGGACATGGATCAATACGGCACACAGCGCGTCATCTCCTTCTTGAGACAACTGCTGGAACACAAAGGCTTCTACAGGGCCAGTGGTAAGTTTGAAAGTTGGTCCACATTGATGGTTTAATGTCACCCTATTTTCATAATAATGTTTTATACGCGTCTTGTCACTAAAGTATTTATTTCAATAAGACCCAAAATATTACAGACACTTGAATTGTCAAGGCGTCAGTCAGTTAATCAAAAAAATGAAGCTAAATGCTCGTTCCAAAGCATAGATTCCTTTGGAAAAAAAAAACGGGCATAAACTCCATGGTTACTCTTTTAAATTTAATCATAACAATATGATTACAATAATATGTGAGAATAAAGAAAAAAAAAAGTCAAGCGATTAATCAAGTTAAAAATGAAATTAAGTAGGTATGCTAAGATCTGCTGACATTATACAGATCACTCGTGGGTCCACCTGGAGCGCATCCAATTCGTTGGCGCGTGTAACCCGCCCACCGACCCGGGACGAAAGCCACTGTCGCATCGGCTACTGCGCCATGTGCCTGTCATATACGTCGACTACCCTGGAGAAACCTCGCTCGAACAGGTACATACAACACTATAAGGGTGATTTCATAGTTGCGCTGACCGTCAGCGCGGTTGGTAAGCTATACAATCTTACGGCCTCGAGCCACGTTTCAGTATGAAACGGTACGAGACTAGCGTTGAAAAAGCAGGAAAAATTCCCGTTTTTTCCAATTCCGTTGTTTTTTTTCCATGTTTTATTCCAAAGTTTCAAGAAGATTCGCCAGAATATATTTCATGTTTTTTTGGAAAAAAACGGAAAAAAACCGAAAAATACGAAAGAAACGGCGGTTTTTTTCCAAGTTTTATTTGCCACAGTTTAGGGTGGATGAGGGGGGGTTAGGGGGGAGGGGGGGTGGAGGTAAGGGAGGCGGGAAAGATTCGTCCTGTGAATTTTTCGGATTTTTTCCGAAAAAAACGGAAAGAAACCACGATTTGTTTTTTTCGTGGAAAAAAAAAACATTATTTTTTTTCCGGAATTTTCAACGCTATACAAGACACGTCTATCCTGCGGCCTGCGCCGCTTACCATCCGCACCGGTGTAAGCGTGACTGTGAAATCACCCTAAAACTGAGATGGTTAAACATTACCTAGCACGTGCTTTGGCTTAGCATTATTCCTGTCACTGTTGCCCATCTGTCATACTACAAGTGCAAGATAGAGACGGGAATAGTATCTAAGTCAAAGCACGTTCTAAATAACGTTTATTAATCTCAGCCTAATTATCAAATTTAATCTTTTACTAATAGACAGCATGGTTAAAAACTTCGCGATTCGCTATATCGAGGAATACTTAAATATACCTAATGTTATGTTACCCAATTTACGTCCATCTTGTTTATAGATCTACGGAACTTTCACACGTGCAATGCTGCGTATGCAACCAGCGCTACGTGGGTATGCAGAGCCGCTAACACAAGCTATGGTGAAGCTATACCTCGCATCGCAAGAGAGGTTCACGCAGGACATGCAGCCTCATTACGTGTACTCGCCCAGAGAGATGACCAGATGGGTGCGAGGCATATGCGAGGCTATTAGGTAGAGTATTTATTTATTTTAATACGTTGACCGGCTTTTTATATTTTGTTGCTTCGATTTTCAGTTATTTGCTACTATATTTATTACTTTTATATACATGTTTTTGTTTATCAATTTGAAGACTTATAGTTTTTGTGAGTCAAGTCTCTTAGTCCAAAAGTCAATCGAAAAAGAATGCTTGCTAATAATATAAAACCTGTTGTGTTGTTTACAAACCCTTTTTCTTTGTTCAGGCCTCTAGATAATCTAAACGTCGAAGGACTAGTAAGGTTATGGGCGCACGAAGCTCTTCGTCTGTTCCAAGACCGTTTGGTTGACGAATCTGAAAGACAATGGACCGACGAGAACATCGATAACGTCGCTATGATGTTCTTCCCAGGTAATATTGCATTGCAATTTGAACTTAATGTGCTTGACGTTAAAAACGATTTTCTTCAACATTATTTGAACTCTTTCAGGTATTAATAGGGAACAAGCGTTGGCTCGTCCTATTCTGTACAGTAACTGGCTCAGCAAGGACTATGTACCAGTACTACGAGATCAACTGCGTGAATACGTGAAGGCTAGGCTTAAGGTATAGTAATGTTATTTTCTAATATGCCCCAAATTCTTGTATTTGACTGAATTTCATAGATACGCCCTTTATACTCCAGATTATCAAAAATTATAAATTAACCGCTAACGAAAGCACGGAATACTACATAAGGATGACTTCGCAAAGACAGTTAAATAAATAGCGACTCTTTCAACAACTTAATAAACTGAAATTTAGCACACCATAGCGCTGCCGTACCTAAATTCATATTATCCTACAAGTGTCTTTCTATCGCGTAACTCTATATCTTCTGAAGCGACGTACACCTCCCCGGGAAGGTCCGCCAATGTACTTGTAGCTTCTTAACCAAAGTGTAGGGTGTGCCTGGCCTGACGAAAGTATACTGATCTCCATAAAAATCATCTTTCCATAGACTTTATTTTTGCCTTCTCCCAAATCCATTGACCATTTGAGATAGTCTAATCTTCCATTATCTTCCAAGGTGTTCTACGAAGAGGAGTTGGACGTGCCCCTGGTACTGTTCGACGAGGTGTTGGACCACGTGTTGCGTATTGACCGTATCTTCAGACAGCCGCAGGGACATCTGCTGCTCATTGGAGTGTCGGGCGCCGGCAAAACTACCCTCAGCCGCTTTGTCGCCTGGATGAATGGACTTAGCATCTTCCAGATCAAGGTACAAATTATTAATTCTTTATAAAATGATAAAATAGTACATTATGGTACAGGTGTGTAATGTTGGTGATTACCGTTGAGGCGCCATTGAGACCCGAGCCGTCGGCGAGGATCTTAAGAGAGCCGAGGACGGTAATCATCAATACACACGTGTATCATACGACGTTTTTCAACACACTTGTGAAGAATATAATACTAAAAAATAATTTTATTTAGTAAATAAAAACCTTATAACTCACTTGTGAATAATAGCAATTAAAAAGTCACAGTTTGACTACAGGTGTCGTAATAAAAAATACCCTATAACTCACTAGTGAATAATAGTTATGAAAAAGTCAGTTTGATTACAGGTGTCATTATGTGCCTAATTGCAGTGAAATTAGAGCCATTTTATGAGCAAGTGTGTTAAAAATAACTTTATTTGTTGCCATGTTGCCAACAGAATTGAAAAAAATATTGATTCAGTTTTGAACAGTCACCGTTGCATACAAAAACGTAATGGATAACGTGGATGTGACCAAGCATGTAGTATAAAAATTACTCACGAATTGATATAGTTTAAACGAATGGTCGTGGAACAGCTTCTGCAACTAAATTGGCCTAGCTGCCGCTTGATTCTGTGTAGACCTTTTCACATCCCGCATATTCCTTTATGTTCAAATCTGTTGACAAACAAATAGCTTTACGTCATCTTAACACATAATCTCCCGTCGTACAGGTGCACAACAAATACACCGGTGCTGACTTCGACGAGGACCTTCGTTCAGTACTGCGTCGTGCGGGCTGTCGCGATGAGAAGGTCGCCTTCATACTGGACGAGTCCAACGTACTCGACAGCGGCTTCCTCGAGAGAATGAACACTCTACTGGCTAACGGAGAGGTAAGTATCGTTCAGATGATCCAGCTACTAACACGTTTGAACTGTGTACTAGTGTTGCTGATCGATAGATCCACTATAGGCTATCGATAGTATCGATTGTACTATCAATAGTATTGCTTTATAAACTATCGATACCATCGACACTCCAAAACAATCGACAGTATTGATACTATTCGATACCATCGAACGGCAACACTACTGTGTACAGACACCAGCGTTAATTTGATACCCTTCATATTAACAAATATCTAAATTAAGGGTAACATATTTTTACTCGTATCTATACGTAGCTAAATTATAATGCCTGCACCGTGGTATAGCGCGGATGTTCATTTATGTGAACTGACTATTTGCGCGATCACTTGAAGTAAGCTTTATTTTTCTTCCGAAATACTATAAAAAAAATTTAATATCCAGAATTCCTATAAAAATATGGGTGTTTACCTTTTTTTACTAACATTTACCCAATAAAAGCCATTCGATTCTCATTCTCTAAATATAAATTGTGTATCTTTAGGTGCCTGGTCTATTCGAAGGCGATGAATTCGCCGCTCTTATGACTCAGTGCAAAGAAGGCGCCCAGAGAGAAGGCTTGATGTTGGATTCCAACGACGAATTGTACAAATGGTAAGTAAGCTACAATATTTAAACCATTTTTTAAGGAAACTTTTTTAGGAGATGTTGCTTATTGTTTCGTTTTTTAAAAGCGATAAGACAAGTATTTACGAGTAATTTCTAGACGTATTGTTTAGTAACAAAACTCTTGTTTTAACTAGGTTTACCGGTCAAGTAATGCGTAACCTTCACGTGGTGTTCACAATGAACCCGTCATCGGAAGGCCTAAAGGACCGCGCGGCGACGTCGCCGGCTCTCTTCAACAGATGCGTGCTCAACTGGTTCGGTGACTGGAGCGATGGAGCTCTGTTCCAAGTAAGTTGTTCTTTAAATTAAGCTATGAAGAAATACGTGGATATCTCGCGTTTGTCAACATTTTTAACCTATCTGCCATTATTATATATGCCCAGAAGAGGTGTAACTTTTTTGACCATTCAGACGGACGCGGTCTGCGGTGGCGGTCAATAGTAACAACACTTATTACTACTGACTGCTACTGCAGACCGCGCCCGTTCGAACGACGTCTAACGCTTAGTGGCGTGTCTTACTGATTTAACCACAGATTTAACAGTAGCACAGACAATAAAAGCAAAGACAAATACCAGAATATAAACTTTAAGTATGAAGGCGTTTCGACAAAAGCTGTTTACTTATGGAACTATTTCTTTATAGGTCGGCAAAGAATTTACGCAACGCATGGACCTTGACTCGGCCGAGTATTCACCGCCGGACGGCTTCCCGTCAGCTTGCGGTGAAGTGGGCGAGCGTCCCTCTCACCGTGAAGCTGTCGTCAACGCCTGCGTCTATGTACACCAGACCTTACATAGAGCTAACGCCAGTCTTGCGAAGAGGGCTAACCGCACCATGGCTATTACGCCTAGGTAAGTTTTATTATAAAGTCAACCAATCAATCGTTTTATTGCAAACATGGTTATCAATTAAAATTGTCTCAAACATGTACCCTGCTGATATCTACACGCTGCGCATGACCAATTCTATCTCTATTCTACCAAAGAATAGACTAAGTTCTTTTTATCCAACTTGTTATCTCTTCTGCTCGAGAACGCGGCGACCCGTGCTATGGCTTATCAGAGTTTTGTCTACTGAAGAATTGAAACATTTCTTCTCTTCATTGTATACATAAAACAATAGAAATCATTCTGCAATCTGTCACTTTGTCTATTCTTCTGTGTAACTCACTTTGTCCATTTCTATCGTGGTCATGCTAAGCGTGCTAGAGAAGCTACTGAGGGCCTCGTAAAATACGCTACATTCGGTCCAAGTACTTATTAATTGACAAAACCATCAACAAAACCAAAAGCCAATGCTGAGGTTGCAAGGTTATCAGTCATTCGAAAGCATCAGTCAACTCGTAGAAGACAGACAATAAATATTTTACTAACTTTATTATCTGCTTCCATTAAAACAGACACTACCTGGACTTCATCCAACAAATGGTGAAGCTGTACGCGGAGAAGCGCGCCGACCTTGAAGAACAACAACTACACTTGAACGTCGGTCTGGGCAAGATCGCTGAAACCGTCGAACAGGTGGAAGAAATGCAGAAGAGTCTCGCTGTCAAATCACAGGTATTGAATTCTTTTGAAGTTATGTTTTGTGTATCGACAACGAATTGAAAATAAAGTAAAATCTGTACCTTTTTATGTTGAATCAACCGAACGGATATTATTAATCTGGTATTTAGCATCTCACTCTATAATATTCTGCCCTCGTAATAGAAAACACAGTAACTCTGACTAAAACTGAGGGCAGAATTATAGTGTGTAAAAAAACTTTAAGTAGGTATAAACTACTTTTTAACTTACTGCCTCGGTGCGTTGTAGGAACTCCAAGCAAAGAATGAAGCTGCCAACGCCAAACTTCGTCAGATGGTGAAAGATCAACAAGAAGCCGAAAAGAAGAAAGTTGAAAGTCAAGAAATTCAGGTAAAAAACAGTTCCACATTTTAGATTAATAGATACTCAAAACGAACATCTACAAACCGTGAATCTTGATACTTTTTTATAAAACATTGTACTAATAGTATATTATGCAATTAGTGAATAAAGGACGGATTTAAAGCGAGGGCCATAGATGAATCACGAGCTAGTGAAGGATTCTAACGATTGAATCACGACCGTAGGGAGTGATTCAAGTGTTAGAATCCTGAGCGACGCGAGCGATTCATGGCCCTCGATATAAATCCGTTTTATTCAAGAGTTGCATACTATACTTTATACCATGACTACGAGAAAAAGAAAGATTTAAGTGAAAATATACATATAATGAAGAAAAAGTAAAGTTAAATTGGCTTTGATGTAAACCAGCCGTGATTTTTTACACTAGATACGGCAAGCCACGACCAAGCGTGCCTTGCATGTTCGACTGTTCGTACTAAAAAAAGTCTGTTAGCTCAGTGACGCTTAGTGATTGAAACAATTCTGTTTACTCTGAGCACATCACTAAATGGCTGGGGTGAAGTTATCGTAGGTATAAAAAGATGACACGTTCGGTTTTCATACAATCTATTGTATTGTATTGTATTGTATAACGGGCTGGTGTCCGCAACTCCACGTCAAAGCGCGTATTTTCATACAATCTAATAACGTGCCGCATCTAGCATAGGTTCTTTAAATCTGTGGTCGAATACATTGGTGTGTTCCATTTTCAAACATCAAAACAGTGAGTAAAAGTGCTTTTTATTCACTGTTTTCAGTGAATAAAATAAGCTTTTTAGAGCGGGAATGGTATAATAGTATATTATGCAATTAGTGAATAAAGGACGGATTTAAAGCGAGGGCCATAGATGAATCACGAGCTAGTGAAGGATTCTAACGATTGAATCACGACCGTAGGGAGTGATTCATGATGATTGAATCCTGAGCGACGCGAGCGATTCATGGCCCTCGATATAAATCCGTTTTATTCAAGAGTTGCATACTATACTTTATACCATGACTACGAGAAAAAGAAAGATTTAAGTGAAAATATACATATAATGTGAAGAAAAAGTAAAGTTAAATTGGCTTTGATGTAAACCAGCCGTGATTTTTTGGGTAGCAAGCTTTCCACCTTTCCACTATATCGGCCGCCCTCTCTTTCACAAACTCAGGTGTTAACACATCTTCATCACTAGAATGCATTTTTAATCGATTAGAACAACACTAAACAAACACAAAATTAAAGATTAAAGTAACACTAAACTTTGTGTTCGTACAACTTACAGTATTCAAAATAGCGCCAATTTACTAAGGACAGCAAAGAACACAAAACAGTTTTTATTCTAATGCTAAACTCCTTGTCGAAAATGTCGACCAATCAAATTGAATTTAGAACACATCAATATAGGTCGAATACACAGATTACACTTACACTAGATACGGCAAGCCACGACCAAGCGTGCCCTGCATGTTCGACTGTTCGTACTAAAAAAAGTCTGTTAGCTCAGTGACGCTTAGTGATTGAAACAATTCTGTTTACTCTGAGCACATCACTAAATGGCTGGGGTGAAGTTATCGTAGGTATAAAAAAGATGACACGTTCGGTTTTCATACAATCTAATAACGTGCCGCATCTAGCATAGGTTCTTTAAATCTGTGGTCGAATACATTGGTGTGTTCCATTTTCAAACATCAAAACAGTGAGTAAAAGTGCTTTTTATTCACTGTTTTCAGTGAATAAAATAAGCTTTTTAGAGGGGGAATGGTATAATAGTATATTATGCAATTAGTGAATAAAGGACGGATTTAAAGCGAGGGCCATAGATGAATCACGAGCTAGTGAAGGATTCTAACGATTGAATCACGACCGTAGGGAGTGATTCATGATGATTGAATCACGAGCGTAGCGAATGATTCAAGTGTTAGAATCCTGAGCGACGCGAGCGATTCATGGCCCTCGATATAAATCCGTTTTATTCAAGAGTTGCATACTATACTTTATACCATGACTACGAGAAAAAGAAAGATTTAAGTGAAAATATACATATAATGAAGAAAAAGTAAAGTTAAATTGGCTTTGATGTAAACCAGCCGTGATTTTTTGGATAGCAAGCTTTCCACCTTTCCACTATATCGGCCGCCCTCTCTTTCACAAACTCAGGTGTTAACACATCTTCATCACTAGCATTTTTAATCGATTAGAACAACACTAAACAAACATAAAATTAAAGATTAAAGTAACACTAAACTTTGTGTTCGTACAACTTACAGTATTCAAAATAGCGCCAATTTACTAAGGACAGCAAAGAACACAAAACAGTTTTTATTCTAATGCTAAACTCTTTGTCGAAAATGTCGACCAATCAAATTGAATTTAGAACACATCAATATAGGTCGACTACACAGATTACACTTACACTAGATACGGCAAGCCACGACCAAGCGTGCCCTGCATGTTCGACTGTTCGTACTAAAAAAAGTCTGTTAGCTCAGTGACGCTTAGTGATTGAAACAATTCTGTTTACTCTGAGCACATCACTAAATGGCTGGGGTGAAGTTATCGTAGGTATAAAAAAGATGACACGTTCGGTTTTCACACAAACTAATAACGTGCCGCATCTAGCATAGGTTCTTTAAATCTGTGGTCGAATACATTCGTGTGTTCCATTTTCAAACATCAAAACAGTGAGTAAAAGTGCTTTTTATTCACTGTTTTCAGTGAATAAAATAAGCTTTTTAGAGGGGGAATGGTATAATAGTATATTATGCAATTAGTGAATAAAAGACGGATTTAAAGCGAGGGCCATAGATGAATCACGAGCTAGTGAAGGATTCTAACGATTGAATCACGACCGTAGGGAGTGATTCATGATGATTTAATCACGAGCGTAGCGAGTGATTCAAGTGTTAGAATCCTGAGCGATGCGAGCGATTCATGGCCCTCGATATAAATCCGTTTTATTCAAGAGTTGCATACTATACTTTATACCATGACTACGAGAAAAAGAAAGATTTAAGTGAAAATATACATATAATGAAGAAAAAGTAAAGTTAAACTGGGCTTTGATGTAAACCAGCCGTGATTTTTTGGGTAGCAAGCTTTCCACCTTTCCACTATATCGGCCGCCCTCTCTTTCACAAACTCAGGTGTTAACACATCTTCATCACTAGAATGCATTTTTAATCGATTAGAACAACACTAAACAAACACAAAATTAAAGATTAAAGTAACACTAAACTTTGTGTTCGTACAACTTACAGTATTCAAAATAGCGCCAATTTACTAAGGACAGCAAAGAACACAAAACAGTTTTTATTCTAATGCTAAACTCCTTGTCGAAAATGTCGACCAATCAAATTGAATTTAGAACACATCAATATAGGTCGACTACACAGATTACACTTACACTAGATACGGCAAGCCACGACCAAGCGTGCCCTGCATGTTCGACTGTTCGTACTAAAAAAAGTCTGTTAGCTCAGTGACGCTTAGTGATTGAAACAATTCTGTTTACTCTGAGCACATCACTAAATGGCTGGGGTGAAGTTATCGTAGGTATAAAAAAAGATGACACGTTCGGTTTTCATACAATCTAATAACGTGCCGCATCTAGCATAGGTTCTTTAAATCTGTGGTCGAATACATTGGTGTGTTCCATTTTCAAACATCAAAACAGTGAGTAAAAGTGCTTTTTATTCACTGTTTTCAGTGAATAAAATCAGCTTTTTAGAGGGGGAATGGTATAAAATATCTTACTGTATGATTTAGGTCGCTCTAGAGAAACAAACGAAGGAGATAGAAGCGAAGCGTCGCGATGTAATGGCCGACCTCGCACAAGTGGAGCCCGCCGTCATTGAGGCGCAAAATGGTTTGACTCTTTACTGTACTCGCATGATACTGTGGTATTCATGTAACTGTCCACCGGTTTTAGTTGAGATTTTATTACAATCACTTTTAATTCAAGAAAAACATACCTACTGCTTTTTTTGAAGTCGGTTAAAAATAGAAGGCCCCTGATGTCTGAAATTCATGCTATATTTTGATTGGTGTATGGAAAATTCATACATTGACAGTTGCAAAACAAACTCTTAGTACGATTAACTAAAACCGATAGGATATTTCCTCATGTTATTAATGTTTGTCCAGAAAGTGAATACCACGACGTTACTTTGTTTTAGTCACTGTTCAAGTAATTAGTGTAGTATAGTTTGTTGCTGACAACCGATTAACTTTGATGTCAGTAGTTTGATCTAACATTTGAATTTTGCAGTCACAAGAAAGATGCCTCGTTTATTTTATTTGTATGTTCAATGTTTTATAAACAATTTTCTTTTTATTGATGACTTGGTTTCTGAATAAATAAAAGTACTTAAAAGTAAATAAATAAATTCTTCGCGTCAATAAATTGTTGGTAAACACAACAGTTGAACGCTATTCAGAAATCAAGCATATTTATTTAAAGCAGCGTGGTTATAGTCACTAACTCAGATTTCATTCAAACATAAAGCCCGTCAAAGCAAGGCATATTACGACATATTTTCTGTATAAATTTTCGAGTGACCACACACGCAGCCATATATTTCTATGACGTCACCAATACATTATACCGATATATTAATATATATTATAGCTACGTTTGTGACGGGCTTAACTGCTATGTCAAAACACAAAACAAGAAACTATGAAGTCTGAAAACTTCTGACTATAACGACATTTAGTGTTAAATCCGAAGACAATTCCATAAAACAGCCGTGCGCTCGATCAAGAAGCAACAACTAGTGGAAGTGAGGTCCATGGCCAACCCGCCGTCCGTCGTCAAAATGGCGCTCGAGTCCATTTGCACACTCCTCGGGGAGAAAGGGGACACTTGGAAGGGCATCCGATCCGTCGTCATGAAGGACAACTTCATATCAACGATCGTTAACTTCGAGACTGAGAACATCACGTTAGTTTTGTTAATTATTACCACTGTGAGGTAGCATGTCGTAGTTTTTGTTTGTTGTGTGGCACAAACTGGTCGCTTTCACTCTTTTAGATGGTTTTGAAATGCCCAAATCGCTATGGGACGCTACGGGTAAAGAGTGTTGTGTCTAGATGTGTCTGTTGTAAGATTTAGCCATACTCTGTCATGCACTTAGAATTTCTCTTTCAGTACTTTATTTTAAAAGTTGACGCGTCTAATAAGAAAGATCGTTGGATACCTATAAAACGACATACTATCTTAACAGAAAATATAAAAAACTTTTGATATTATTGTAATGTTCTAGAGATCAACATCCTAGATAGCAATTAGTGTTCCTTAGTTGTAATACCCTAGTCGTATTTATTGGCAAAAACATTACCTACCTTGTTACCTATTTTGAATGTTATGTTATGCATTAAATTTTTATATATTTTGTAAGTTTTGATACAAAACAGAACATTTAAATGTATTCGATTCTTTATACATTTTCTTTATTGTTATGAATGAAGTTTATAGATAAATATGTTGTTGTAAATAAGCTAAGCTCGCTTGCATTATGTGACTTGTTATTAATATAGAAGGAAACGTAACGCTGTGATCACTGTAATGTAAAATGGCATCTATGTAATGTAAGGCACACTAATATACAGTGAATACTCGTGACTAACCCCGCTAAGCATCGTCGTGAATCATTTAACATTTTGTTTTAACCTTACGACTCTTAACCGTTTCTTTTCAGCAAAAAAATAATCAGTTTATTTATTTACGTTTTAGCGCCCTGGGGCTATAGGAAACTGTTATCAATTGTTTTAATCAAAGCATAGATTAATAGCTTGAAGTATTCTTGACAGTTTCCTCAGCACCGCGCTGGTAGCAGCGGTATAATTTCAACGTTATATAATAACGCCAGCCGCATGTGTCACAGAAAGCAGCTAAATGCCTTTTTTGTTTCTCTCTTTTTTGTACTCTCTCGCTCTCGCTTCGTGCTGGTGACGGACGCGACGCGACGCACCAATGGCGCTGACGAACACCACGAATACCTACGAACACCGACGAACCGTTTGTAACGTACAGCGGTGAAATCTATAAAGAAGCAGCATTTGGTGGAAGTGAGATCTATGGGCAATCCGCCGGCGCTCGTGAAGGTCGCACTGGAGTCCATCTGCCTGCTCCTCGGAGAGAATGCCACCGACTGGAAGGCGATCCGCGCCGTCATCATGCGAGAGAATTTCATCAACAGCATCGTCACCAATTTCTCCACCGAGGACATAACGTGAGCACCGCCGCTTGTTTTCCACCCCTCCCACTTGTCCCCTCTGTTTGGTGGTGGTATGTAAGGATTTTGATCTATGGATCACGAAGTATGTCAATGCTAGTTTCACACGATTTTTATACACATAATTTTGAAATGTTTCTTTCCAAAAATGGAAATCGGGTGCAATTTGCATAGAAGGTTAGGCCAAATTTTGATGCTTGCTGCATGCTTTTCGCATGGTATGTTCAGTTTGTATGCCTTTTATATTGACATTAAGACGCACGCGCATGTAACGGTAATTGGTACGTATGTGGTGGTAGGTTGACAATTTTAGATAATTAATTAAAACACCTAAGCAAATTGAACATATTAATATGAAATGTAGACATTAATCACTGAAACAGCCGTTCCATTCTCAATAACTTTAATTTACACACACATAACTAGTTACTAAATACTTACAATATACGATGACCAACTTCAATATTACACTAAATAAGTTTTATAAGATACACCATACTCGTACATTACCTTGACATTCAGGACGCATGAATGTATTTGCCAATAAATAATGTCCGTGTCCAACCGCCGAGGAAGAAAGTCACTACCGACGGTGAAATAGCTTGTTTTTGTTTTCTGTTTAATATTATGTTTACTTTGTTTTGTTTGCTATCTAATGTGTCCTTCGAGCAGGGGAAGGCAATGTGTTTATCTCTAGAATCTTTGTTTGCTGTGTGGGTAAGTGACGTCCTGTTTTATATTTGAAGTGAGGTTCATTGCGGAGTAACAAGATATGCATGTTGGACGCGGTTGCAGTGTAAATTGAGCTGTCGATCAAATTCATGTATAGCACTAGTTTTTTGTCATTCCTTAAGAATATTGGTCTCAAACTCTCTGAAATAACGTTCATCTCACTTAAAACTACTTATTGAATACCAGGTCTCTTCGCCAAAATTAAACTGATTTCACCATGACATAAATTTGACCGACAGTAGGACTACCGTGTCGTACATACAAGTCAAAATTTCTCTGGTACAAGGTCAAAAGTCATTCATTGAGATGGTCTGGTTCATTGACATTGCACGATGCACGTAATAGAGTTAAAGTATTGCCATACTTTGACACTGTCCCTTATATTAATTAAATATATGTGTATGCCAGTGATGATGTCCGCGAGAAAATGAGGACTCGCTACCTGAGCAACCCTGATTACAACTTCGAGAAAGTGAACAGGGCCAGTATGGCCTGCGGACCAATGGTCAAATGGGCTATAGCCCAGGTAAGTAACATAAATTCTTTATCTGTGTTTTGTTTTTTTGCCACATTATGAAGTATGTTCAAAACTTTCGTTACAAAGGCACAATATAAATTCAACTATCACTGATATCTACAGATCGAATATGCGGACATGTTGAAACGTGTGGAGCCTCTGCGCAACGAGCTCAAGGCTCTCGAAGACCGCGCTCAGAGCAACGTGACGGCTGGCAACGAGATGAGCGAGCTGATCGCACAGCTCGAGAAGTCCATCGCGTCCTACAAGGAGGAGTACGCGCAACTCATCAGCCAGGCTCAGGCCATCAAGACTGACCTGGAGAATGTGCAGGCCAAGGTAAAGGATCGAATCTTAATGTGGTTGCTTCATAGTCACACACAATTCCGAGTACTTATTTAGATCCGAATATTTTGTTACGTTATCCTTTTTCAACCAGCAAATGGAATAAAAAGAAAACCCATTTTTTTATTTCAAACTTAAACAACTATTATGATTGTACCCAGGTGGACAGGTCCATAGCCCTTCTGAAGAGTTTGGTGATCGAGCGCGAGCGTTGGGAGTCCAGCTCGGAGACGTTCCGCTCACAAATGAGTACCATCGTCGGAGATGTCCTGCTGTCTGCCGCTTTCATCGCTTATGGCGGATACTTCGATCAGCACGTGAGTGCAAGAATTATTTATCTCTATTAATTTGCTCTGTCTTTGACATAATATTTATTATTTCACCGTGCGGGCCCATTGTGGGTTGGTGGATCATAATTTTTATATAGTCATTTCCAAACTAGGTTGTGGTCGGCTTCCAGTCTAATCAGATGCTGCTGAATATAAATATTTTATTCTTTCTTTGACAGCGTAATTATACAAAGATAACATTTTTACTCCCCAGTACCGTCAAAATCTGTTCACAACATGGACTACGCACTTAGGGGCTGCGAACATCAAGTACCGAGCAGACATAGCTCGCACTGAGTACCTCAGCAACCCCGACGAGCGCCTGCGTTGGCAGGCAAACGCACTGCCCACAGACGAACTGTGTGTCGAGAACGCTATCATGCTTAGGGTAAGTAAGAAAGCAGCTGATACTATGTCATATGTGTTCAGAAAGACAGGTATGATTTTTGGTGTGAGTTTTACTGATGTATACTCAGATTTTGATATTTCGATCGACGCGATAGTGCCCAATTTCAGTACGTTCGAGCTCGATACAAATTGAGCAGTCTCGTTAAAATTTAAAAATATTTTTAAGTAATCTAAAGAATAAAACTTATACAAAAGAAAACTGCAATAAGGTATTTAGTCGTTTCTAGTTTCATAATAATATATTCAATCGGTTTCTATTTCGTTTTAGCGCTTCAACCGTTACCCGCTAATCATCGACCCGTCCGGCCAAGCCACAGAGTTCATAATGCGCGAGTTCAAAGAACGCAAGATCACCAAGACTTCCTTCCTCGACGACTCGTTCCGGAAGAATCTGGAGTCTGCCCTGCGTTTCGGCAACCCCTTGCTCGTGCAAGTAAGTATAATTTAAAATACAACTGTATTCCTAATCAATTAAGGTCCAAAGAAAATAATTTACTTCCAGCGTATTCGTTGATGCGCAACTATCAACTTCTGTTTACAAAATTGTCTGTCTACTTGTGGCGCTGGTGATGTTTTGCGGTATCTGGAAACATGTTGAGCATCAAGTCTTGCTCGTCAATTGATGCTTATACACCTCTGAATTATGTTTTCTTGTTTATTTTCATAGGATGTAGAGAACTACGATCCGATCCTGAACCCTGTACTGAACAGAGAACTTCGTCGTACTGGCGGCCGAGTGCTCATCACTCTGGGAGACCAGGACATTGATCTTAGCCCTTCATTCGTCATATTCCTTAGTACCAGGTAAATGTCTAGAACAACCCGTAATAGTGTAAAATTCACAAATCGTTTACACAAAAACTCCTGTACATTGCAAAATATTTTACATTTTTTTCATTAGTCTTATTTATTGTGTCGTTGCGGCTTTATCTTTTCACAATGAGGGACAATTTTTATTAATCCTAGCAAACATTAGAAAACATTTGAAGTTGTATGTTTATATCGCATTGTTTTAATCTCTTAACGTGTTTCCTAGGGATCCAACTGTGGAATTCCCTCCAGACATGTGTTCCCGAGTGACGTTCGTCAACTTCACTGTAACGCGCTCTTCACTGCAATCGCAGTGCTTGCATAGAGTGCTCAAGGCTGAAAGGCCTGATATTGATACCAAGCGGTCTGATCTGCTCAAGTTGCAAGGTAAGTTCGCTTATACGCTCCTGGACACCTAAATCGAGCCACCCTGCATTTTTATGTATAGAGGCCCAAAGCATAAAAACAATGACAGTTATTTCGTATAAATTACCTCAAAAATGTTTTTGGCCTCGTTTATATTGATCTGAATCTACGCGGTTGACAAATGCACAATATTTTATCTTGTAAAGTTTAATAAGCTGTTTCTTAAATTGCAAATAGCGTTATATTTTCTACTTCCTATTAATGTACCCCCATTCTAGGCGAGTTCCACCTTCGTCTACGTCAGTTAGAGAAGTCGTTGCTCCAAGCTCTTAACGACGCTAAAGGCAAGATTCTCGACGATGACTCGGTGATCGCCACGCTTGAGACCCTGAAGAAGGAAGCAGATGACATCGGACAGAAGGTCGAGGAGACCGACAAAGTTATTGGGGAGATTGAAACTGTCAGCCAACAGTACTTACCATTATCTCAAGTGAGTAAAGTGGCAAACTTAACAAAATTCTAATTGAGCTAGATTTCAGATTCCATTCGGTTCATTTGTTACCAAAACTACTTTGTATTCTCTGATTTACCTTCACTATTCTATAACACATGACATTTATTAACGCATAAGACTACATGTCCTTGTAATTTTCATAATAAATTATCCCAATTAAATGAGAATAGGCAATTAGGTACGATGTACAATGAGTCGTGAGCCCAGATCGCGCATGTACATTTTCGGCCCAAAAGACGGTTGACAAATAGTTGAATAGACAACGAACATCAAGTGACGAAGCAATCGCGTGCAGTCTGGGTGCCCCCCGCCTTCTTCATTCTGCCAAAGAGACAAAAAATCCACTAATGTGCAGGTGAAGTTTGTGCCCAAGACTCATTCCGGCAATACAGCGCTATAGTAAAAGCCTTAGCTATTTTCATTTCTCTGAACCAGAATCGATAACAGAGGCCATTGGTAAAGAAAAAAAAAAATTTTTTTTACATTTTTATCTTAAGATTATCCCGACAACTTTATAATAGTTGGATAAAATTGCAAAGTGCAGTGACCTTCTCTTCCGAATGCCCGAATGTAGTGTAGGTAATTAAACGTACGCTCGTAGAGGGACGGACGGGAAGGGCGGGGGTGTCGCTAGGCACGTGGCACGCCGCGCGCGCCCGCGCCCGCCGCGCTCATTAGTCCCCGCGAACCTGTGACGCCGTGCATACGTAATGTCATAATTACTCGCGCCAAACTCGTGCAACTTACGATATTGACAGTTTCTTGAAAACCGCTATTAACGCAAAATACTTTTTATTAAAATGTAGATACAGTTACCGGAATTATTACGAAATGGTGAGAGTGTACAAAGTGGTGAAAATCTTTACGAAGCTCGAAGGCTCTGGAGTTTTCTGTGAGTGGATCACATTAGAACATCAAAACGACGAAGCGCTGTTCAAGTTCAATCGGGGAATCGGATTGTACAATCGAAACCCTCACGCGATTCGCTATTTTATTCAAAGTCACTTAACTGCAGGCACGTAGGTAAGTACCTCGTTATGTTACGGGGTGTAAAGCTGGGTACTCACTTAGCAGTATCGCATGTAATGTATCAGATACGGTATCAAGTGAGTACGTAGGCACGAGCCCGCTGCGAGCCGCTCGCGCGTGGAGCGCTGTAAGCTCGCAGTGACCTGCCGAGTGGCGGTATCACTGCGAACACAAAGGCGGCTCGTAGTGTGATCCCGCGCAGCTCGTAGGTACAGCTCGTACAAGTGGGTACGGCTCGTCCACGGTCCACCGCGTATCTAGACGCGGTGGACCGTGGACGAGCCGTACCCACTTGCAGGTCAATACAGTATCTGATACGCTACATGCAACACTGCTAAGTGAGTACCCAGCTTAATATCGATACCATAACAGTAAGTACGGAGAACAATCGATAGGCCGCGGCGGTCCCGTGGCTTGGCCTCCTAGGTCACCGAAATTAGCTATGAACAATTCGGCTGTCCCATTTCAAAACCTAGTAAGGGACATTTTATTCGGGACATGGGTTTATTGCATAATCTTGCCTACCTTTACTAGGTTAGCAAGATTATGCAATAAAAAGATGTCCCAAAAAAAATGTCCCATACTAGGTTTTGAAATGGGACAGCCGAATTGTTAAGGTATCAATGACTTTTATGGTTCGGTTTTTTGTTATTTTGATTTTTATTGATTATGAATAAGGTAAGGTAAGGATTTAAATTTTTTAAATACGAAAATGTTGACGGTCCTAAGCCCGTAAAAGTATGAAGAAAAAACATTGCACCTTATGACAATAACGTAGGTAAGATAATTGCATGGCAGGCGGCACAGGTTTAGTAGTTAGGTACCTAGGTACACAATTGGCCGCTAGTAGCGGTCAGTGACCGCGACGCGAGCGACGAGCGGTGACAATAAAGTTCGTTATTTTTTTGGATAACTTCGAAACGTGTTATCTGTTTTTTCGATAATAAATAACAAATACAAATAAAATTAGCAAATAGTATATTTAATTTAGGACAGGTTCTGTGAAAATAGCTAAGGTATTTATAATAACCCTGTATACTTACCTATAAAACTATTTCAGTTCAAATAAGCTAATGGTTGAAAAAATATACGAGTCAACTTGAGAACCTCCTTCAACTTAAAGTCTGTTTAAAAGGAAGAACTATTTGCTAAACATAACTGACTTAACATACTCACAGGCCTGCAGCAGCATCTACTTCACGATGGAGTCGCTTCACCAAGTCCACTTCCTGTACCAGTACTCTTTGAAGATGTTCCTAGATATCTTCAGCTCCGTATTGGTGTATCCTATGCTCAGTGGCATCACCGACTACACGGCTAGGCTCAAGATCATTACTGAGGAACTGTTTGCGGTAAGTACTAATGAGGATTTTATGATCAAGCAAATAAGCATGCATAACATAGGGCACCTTGTAGTCAGGCTTTCTGATACATACAGGCAAAATCAGGATTAAACTCAAAGTGGTTTTTCACTGAGAAAGGTGTACATATAAACGTCGATCTTTCTACTGCAGAGGAACAAAGAAGTTTATCTATTTGTTAATTTCCCCTCTGCCTCTTTGCTATGGTCTGACAAAAACATAACCTGTTATTAAGTCATATGGCCCGATATTATGTAATCAACCTCATAGTTGTTTTCTTATACCTATCCTATTTAGATTTGCCAAAGACCGTTATAATTTTTTCTCCCTTCTCTGTAGGTCACATCATAAACTTAAGGTGCTGTTAAAAGGGCTAGTTTTTTGACAATTTCTTGCTGCAATTGTATAGCCGTGAGTTGAGATCTATATAGTACAGCAGTTATTGTGATGAACCATCATTTAATTTCATTGCAATATCGCCGGGCTATACTACAAGATTGCAGCAATTGTTCTACTGAGTTGCACGATATCCCTTCGACTGTCACTAATGAGATACAATTGATTTTTCAATTGTTCCACACCTGAATCAGGTGTTTCGACAGATGAACTAATATAGATCCCAACTCAAAGTTATACTTATTGCAGCCAGAAATTGTCAAAAAAGTAGCTCGTTTAATTGCACCTTAGGTTCTTAGTACAAATGACTTACAAACTTCACCAGGTGGTATACGAGCGCGTAGCCCGCGGCATGTTGCACACGGACCGGCTGACGTTCGCATTGCTCCTGTGCCGCATCCAGCTGAAGGGCACGGGAGCTGAAGACACGCTGGAGCGCTCCTTCGCCGTATTCCTGGGAGGCAAGGAGGGCTTCGTGTCCACCACCTCGCCGCTGGAGCCGCTTACACACCAGCAGCACGACGCCGCGGCCAGACTTAGCTCCAGGTAACTAAATGTTTGAAGCAGGCGCGGTCGCAGCCGACGATTTTGGGGGGTCATACTGCAGCCGAAGACTTTGGGGGGGTCATACTGATTAATGCCGACGTACTATAACGTGAACTACCGTGTTTGGCGCATTTTTGTACGATTAGGGGGGGTCATGACACCACGACAAAAAAAAATGTAGTAGATGACTTATTATTTCGATTTCTGTGAGTGGGTCAATTCTACGGTTCACAGTTCAATAAGCAGATTCTATTTCGCCGCCCCACTTTGTACGTAGAGAATGTACAAATAGTAATGTTAATGCGACTGAAATTATTCGGAAGAACTTTGTTTCTAACTCCCATTATTTACCAAGGGTGATTACATAGTCGCACTGACCGTCAGCGCGGCTCGTAAGGCATACAATCGTACGTGTCCGAACGTATCTCACGATGAAACGGTACAAGACACCTCTATCCCGTGGCCCGCGCCGCTTACCATCCGCACCGGCGTAAGCGTGACTGTGAATTCACCCTAATACTTACTTACGATAAACGCAGTAAGTTGCATTTTTTGTTATACAGAATTTAAATATACAGACAGAAATGTAGATCTCAATCCCTACATTCCAAATATGTATTTAACCCAATATTGAAAAAAATGCGACTTAGTAAGCACGGCAGAATAAGTCACTGTACGTTTCTCCCCAGGCTGCCGCACTTCCGTCGCCTGCTCGACAAGGTGGACGAGTTGCCGGAGCTGTCCGCCTGGCTGTCGCAAGCCGCGCCTGAGCAGTGCGTGCCCACGCTGTGGGACGGCGAGGCTGCCTCGCCGCCCGCGCCGCATACACTCGCTATGTACCGACTACTGCTAATACAGGTATGAGATTTATCTTATTAGTTGTGAATAAAATCTTCGCACCAATACGTTGAAGTTGTTATATGAAACTTTAGTTTTAACTGATGCAAAGGGAGAATTATTTCTTCATTATTGAAGTGTTATTACTTGTGATCTGTATTTGTTGATCATACTTTATACTAATTTCTCAAACCGTAATTGTTAGCTCTGTTCAACAAATTACGCATCACTAAATTCATCCGTCATAACTGCAGGATGGTACGGGAACGTTTAGGGGATGGAAAGATTCTATCAGTTTGATGCTCGCATAATGTAATTTCTTATTTTCAACCTCCAGCCCATTTAACAAAGACCCATTTCCCTAGGCATTCCGTCCGGACCGCGTCATTGCGGCAGCGACTCAACTGGTGACAGCAGTATTAGGTGCTGGGTACATGGCTAAGGCCGAAACTGAGCTCGACTTAGCGTCCATCACTGAAACTCAGCTCAACGCTACTACGCCCGCGCTTCTGTGCTCCGTGCCCGGATATGACGCTAGCGGTCAGTACAGTACCTACTAACCTACTTATACTATTGTGTTTTAATATTATCAATGTTTTTATTGCTATGATTACCTCACTGCTATATGCCGTAAATGGACAAAGACACTTGATTTCGAGATCTTAAAATTAAAGTTTTAAAACTAACTTCCATTTGCCGATTTTAAATTTTTTCTACCGTCCACTAATGACGAGAAGTCAATAGCCACACTCTTATATCCTCGTTTTCATTCGTAATCAGGTCGTGTGGATGACATGGCGACTGAGTTAAACAAGGCGCTCTCCAGCATCGCTATTGGTTCCGCGGAAGGTTTCAACCAAGCCGAGCGCGCCATCAACACTGCGTGCAAGACTGGACGGTAAGTCATCCTGAACATTCGAGTCATGCCTAAGCTAATGCTATGCTAAAGTTTTATTTGAAGAGAAATTATAAGATACTAGTTTCGCGTTTTCAGGGATAAAAAGTAGCCTATGTGCTATTCCAGACTATAATCTATCTCTGTGTCTTTCATCCAGATTCATTCAGCCGTTCTGACGTAATTGAGTAACAAATATCCATCCAAACTTTCGCATTTATAATATTACTATAGATTATATCATTGACGCTGTGTTGCGGTCATCATTATAATCATTTTCATTGCAGCTGGGTGATGCTAAAGAACGTGCACCTAGCCCCCGTGTGGCTGGTGCAGTTGGAGAAGAAGCTGCATTCCTTGCAGCCGCACCCGAACTTCCGGCTGTTCCTGACCACGGAGATCAGCCCCAAGCTGCCCGTCAACCTGCTGCGCGCCGGCCGCGTGCTGGTGTTCGAGCCGCCGCCCGGCATCCGGGCCAACCTGCTCAGGACCTTCGCTACCGTGAGTAACAACTCACCAAAAACCCGAACGAAGTGCTTTGATTCCACTTTCATTGTGAAAACCGTCAAACAGTGGAATGCGCTGCCTGACTGCGTGTTCCCCGACAGTTACAATCTGGGTTTCTTCAGTCACGAGTGAATGGGTTTCTTCTAGGCCAGCGTGCTCCATCGTAGACCGCATCATAGCTTAACATCAAGCGAGATGGTGGTCGAACGCAAGCCTATTACGAAATTTAAAAAAAAATGTTGCGTTTCCTAAAAACATCAACAAGTTAGGCTAATGGCTAGGCCACAGCAGCTGCTGTTATCGCGGTTGCCGATGTCGAATGTAGGCAGACAAGATGAAGGGATATCCCGCTAAATAACGGCCTGCAAAACCTTGTATGATAATCTGATGCAGCCTTTTTTTCCGATGTTAATTTCAAACTTGTAACTTCGAACCTACGATTCTAAACCAGGACTTTTTATTGTTCTTTTCTTAAAATGTTTTCTAAAATTATACAGGTCCCGGCAGCACGCATGATGAAGCAACCATCAGAACGTGCAAGACTGTATTTCTTGCTCGCTTGGTTCCACGGTAACAAATTCTACCTAATTCAAAATGTATTTTAATTATATTTAGTTCAGAATAGTTATACTGATATTTCTTTTTGCGCAGGTATTGTACAAGAACGTCTGCGCTACGTGCCTCTCGGCTGGGCTAAATACTACGAGTTCAATGAGTCTGATTTGCGAGTTGCCTGCGACACCCTTGACACCTGGATCGATACTACGGCAATGGTGAGTATATTTTCATTTAGTCAATATTTTTTTTACCTAAACCTCAGACTAGAATAAGACTGGCTTTAAATATTACTCCTATTCTTTTTTTATATTGGATTGTACAGGATATCATTGAGGAGAGTTCTTCAATTCATGTACATCGTCCAACCGAACTTTTTAGTCAGTTTTAGAATTCTTCTATGGACATCTTAAAATTGTATAAGTTATCCATTTTATTTCTTATCCCAGGGTCGCACCAACCTACCACCAGAGAAGGTGCCATGGGAGGCATTGGTAACACTTCTCTCGCAATGTATCTACGGAGGCAAGATCGACAACTCGTTCGATCAGCGGCTACTGCATTCGTTCTTGTGCAAACTCTTCACGCCCAAGTCGTTTGAAGCTGACTTCGCACTTGTCGCAAATGTTGATGGAGTAAGTGTTCATTTATTACTGTGTATTTTTTTTACAGTCTTATGAAACTTTTCTGTAAATTGTTTTTTAAAATTACTTCAAGGCAGTTTAAAAGATTTCTGATGAGCTCGATTGATGTCGTTGTTTCCTATCAACTACTTCTATGTAAGTCGCAAAGACAAAAGTACCGCAATTTTCATTCGATTTACTTTTTCAGGCAAGCGGGAATCAACGTCACATCACGATGCCAGATGGTAACCGTCGCGACCACTTCCTCAAATGGATCGAGGATCTGTCTGACAGACAGACACCCTCTTGGCTCGGGCTACCCAACAACGCTGAGAAGGTAAATGTGTTTAAAACCAGAACAATGCCAGGAATTATCTTTCACAAATACACTCAGCAATAAAATAGGCTGGACTATTTCATTTTTAATGAGGTTTTTGTATTTCGATGCCACATCCAATACTCTTGTTGTTTTATACAGGTGCTCCTAACCAACCAAGGCAGCGACTTGGTGTCTAAGCTTCTGAAGATGCAGCAACTAGAGGATGAGGAGGAGTTAGCGTACAACGCTGCTTCCCAAGACCATGACGCAGTCACTGGTAATTACATAAACAAACATGTCATTGAAAACTTTAGCTTAGGTTATAAAGACGAAAGAGGATAATTTAAAAATGTAGCCTGCATTTAACCAAACCAATTATCCTTACCAGTAAAACTTATATCAAAAGGAGCCCAAAAAGTATAGTTATGGAACATACCGCTACTAATAGATCTCCTAATACAGTTTGTTACAAAAAAATAAGTTTCAGACTCGATGGTCGATGGAAGACCAGCTTGGATGAAGACGTTACATTCAACTGCCTCCAACTGGCTGCAACTGTTGCCACAACAATTACCAGTAAGTACAATTATTTTTAACGATGTGTTATTTGTTTATTGCTTCATGCAAAAAATGTACCATCGGCAGACTTAACGCCATAGGCATTCTCTACCTCAACCCTAGGTGATGTAGAGATAGAATGGTAGGTGTTCTTCTCAAACATCTTCATACTAGATTTTCCTAAATTATGGATACCTTTCCGCATCTATCAATACATGCAAATAGCTTGTTTTGTATATTTGTGAAATCGAGACGTTTTTTTATTGTAGACATTGCGTCGTACCGTGGAGAACATCAAAGACCCGCTGTACCGTTTCTTCGAGCGGGAGGTCGCCGCTGGAGCTTCGTTGCTGCAACAAGTGTTACACGATCTGCGCAACGTCCTATCCATCTGTCAGGTAACGTGTTTTGATATTTGGATTAAGATTTGCATTATATTCAGTTTTGCAGGTTGATATCGCATATACGCTTCGGTTTTTGCGATTGTGCATAATTCAGGACCAAATTAAACCTGCCAATGGCGAATTAGAGCGTCATTCAATGTGAAATGGCTGGAGTAAGAAATAATTAGATTAGCTTTATGTTCGGCAAACTTTTCAAATCCTATCAATATTTGCGCTCATACGCTGTATAGAGCTTGCAGTTACAAGGCCTAATCAGGGACTGAAAACCGCTATAAATTACGGTACCGGTATCGAACAATTTCGGTTACCGCTATATGGGTAACCAAGATAAATAAACATGTTACCTCTATTTAGGTTACCATTTTAATACCGGTTTTATACACGCAGAAGCGCTACCCGCCTTTTGTCTTATGCCGACGACACGTGTAAGACAGGTAATTTTTATTTCGGTAACCGGTATTTTACTGATAGTAGGTATTCAATTTAAAAGTTAAGGTTACCTGTAAAAATAATAAAGGTTGTAACCGAAATAATACAGGTATTGGTCATACCAGTTTCTGTCCCTGGTCGTAACACAACAATTGGGTACAGGGCGAGATGAAGCAGACGAACGAGACGCGCGCGATGGTGGGGTCACTGGTGCGCGGCATGCTGCCGGGCGGCTGGCGGCGCTACGCGGTGGCGCGCGGCTGCACGGTGCAGCAGTGGGTGGGCGACTTCGCGCACCGCGTCACGCAGCTCGCCGCCGTCTCCGACGCCGTCTCCGCGCAGGGGGCCAAGCGGCTGCAGGTGAGACAAATGGAGAAACGGAACCCCTATAGGATCACTTTGTTATCCGTCTGTCACCGGACCATAAGTGGAGCCATCTGCTCATAGATGGCGCCACTAGAAGTATGCAGTAGCGCCATCTATGATCATGATATAATTATCTACTATGATGTAATAGCGGCATAGATGGCGCTATTGCATATTTCGGGACCCTCAGGACGCGAGTCGTACTCGCACTTGTCTGGTTTCTTTTTATATATATGCTCCTGTTGCCAGCAGTTTCGAATAACAAGTTATCTAAACAATTTATTTACGAGTGTCTTGCAGTATCCTGGACTAATCCTGTTTTCTCCGTTCACAGAGTATCCCAGTTTGGCTCGGCGGTCTATTGAACCCTGAGGCGTACATAACCGCTACCCGCCAGTGTGTCGCACAAGCCAACTCTTGGTCTCTAGAAGAACTTCATCTGCAGGTAATTTTCTATATTTTTTTATAATTTAACGACTAGGACATTATTCTATCTCCACTGTATTTTTACAATTTGTATATATTTTTTTTTAATACAGTTGCTCAAAAAGTTGCGTATTGCAGGGACGTATAGCGTTCGGGATGTGGGTTATTACATACTCGAGCTTTTCTTTTACCTTTTCCGAACTCGTGCGTTCTCTTTCCCAACTGTCAAAATAATGTCTATTAAAAAATAAAACAACCACAAAGGTTTTACTAAAAAAATTCATAGAAGTTTTTATGATTCATGCAAATATTTCTAAAAATTTGATTTGATTCAATGAGTTAGGTTAGGTTTCATTTCATTTCATCTCATTAAATTTCATTTTCATTCATATCAATAAAAAAAATCTACTGAAAACTTAGCTGTATTCCCTTTGCCTACCCAGAATGGGTGAAAAACAAAAAAAACTGCTTATATTCTTTTTACATTACATTTACATTTTTGGAAAATGGCGCCAACCGTGGCGCCATTTTCCAAAAATGTTCTTTATTAAATTGCTTCATTTTTTCGCAACTGTATTAAAAATAGTTGTTCAGTACACGTGCGGAACCACGGAGGAAATACACAGAGGAGATGCCCTTAGCTAACACGAACCGTGATACTTTTGGAGTCGTGACGTCATCTTGCTACGCCCACTTTGGGCGTGGCCTCAATCAGTCGGTCGCCACTGTTAGTGCGAATAAAACGTTCGCGTTCCCATCGTTTATTATTATTTTCTTTAATATTTGATAGAAAAAGATGAATGTTGTATTTGATTTTGTATGTTATCCTGCAAAAGCTACTCGGATAAACGTTCTGATGCTATGAATGGCGTCACATTTCACTTGCAAATATTTTTAAACGTAATTTATTCTAAGAAGTTCTAGAAAATACTCGGAATGACATTCGACACTGTCCCCTAGAAATACTTTTACTGCTCGACAAAAGATGGCGTCACTTTTTATCACATGAATCGGTACAAACTACGTGATAATTACTATATCGTTATGATTAGTAGTGTAGTGAAATAAATTTTAGATTACTTACAGCCTTTTTTTGCAAAAATATCGTATTATTCGCAGTAGGTATTACCTACTGTATAGTAGATTATTATTTTAAGGCGCACGCACGCCGTACGGCGTGAAGTAGCCTAAACAATTAATGTTTCCATCTTACGTTTTGATTTCACCCTAAAAGTTTTTCACTTTGACACTAAAATCTTTTTCGTTTTAATAATTAATATAAAGTGTATTCGGACAGAACTTGCGAACAATGTAAACAAACACTTTAGTCAATATTTCTCTAATAACCATCACCATCAACGATCAAACACGGTTTAATTTACATTCTGTTCACTTTTTCTTTACCTTCAACTGTAATTAATAATGAAATAATAAAAACTAGATTAATCCATAAAAATTAAAAATTAATTTTGCGGTTGAAGTTAGATGTCAAATTGACTTTCAAAGATTTTTTCTTCGAAACTCTATTTGTTTTTGAAAATCAGTGAGGTTAGATTTTATAGAGAAATAAATTTATTCAATTATTCCATAATATTTTTTTTTTTCAAATTCTCTTACTAATTATTATGTCTAAGTAATATTATTATGTCCTATACGTACACCTAGACTGCCCAATATCTTCTATCTTTCAGTCCATCCAAAGGTTGTCTGGAAGAGATCGCCTTGAGTGATAAGACCGCACATTTTAAATTAGTAGGGAAGCTTTTTCTGTATATGATATTATGGTGTACAATAAAGAGTAAATAAAGGGTTATGTCGACGGCTGAAAATTAAACCTTCTAAATGGCCGAATTAAAGGTTTTGCTAGCCGGTTTGGCCCAAATCCGTGTAGCACATTGGAGAAAATGTGTTGTCCATGTTTTAAAAGAGGAAAATATTAAAAATATACATACATACATACCATACCGCTACAATTATTTAATAACTAGCTTCCGCCCGCGTTTTGGGGGAAAAAAGTAGCCTATGTGTTATTCTGATGTATAAGCTATATTACTGTGAAGTTTCATCAAAATCTGTTTAGTAGTTATTGCATGAACGAGTAACAAACATCCATACATCCTCACAAACTTTCACATTTATAATATTAGTAGGATAGGATATAGTAGGATTTGCATTTATATAAGGTCCTACTCTTCATACTCGAAATATTTTAAGAGGCACATCTGTTGGTGGCCTAAAGATGCTATACCTACAAACGAAAAAAAAGAGTATATATTTTTTTTTAATAAATTAATTTAAAATTATTTGATATACATAAAAATACTCGCTCTTTATTATTTTCAACATCCACTACGCTAGTTTTTAAGTAACTTATTATTATTATTCGAAATTAGCGTAATAGATGTTGAAAATAGTATTTTTTTTAATAGTATTTATATTTAGTGTCAAAATAATTTTAAAATAATTCATTTAATAAAAATAAATACTCAAATATTTTTTTTTTCATTTGTATTGCATCTTTACCACCTATAGATGTGCCCCTTAAAATATTTCGAGTATGAAGGGTAGGACCCTATATACAACCACACCGCAATGTTTTGATACACTATGTGTATCACTGTCAACAATAAATGACCAACCTACACACAGTATACGGACACGGATACACGACATCCAGCAATCCTTCCTCCATGAGCCTCTGTCAGGACTCACAGACAGACTTGACAGACTCTGTCAAGTGCGACAACTTCACACTTGCGTTTCGTTGTCAATTTTATTGATGTTCTGAACTAATGAGCGGATGCGACATATAAATATATTTTTTTAAATAGGCCGTAGGTATTACAATGTGTGAAAAATTTTAGGAAAGAATTAACGAAAATCAGATTTTTATTATATGTTCGTACCACAAACAAAATAGGGAACTATTTACACAAATCTCATTTTCCACTAAACCTTAAGGGCCGTACCACAAAAAAGATAAACACGTGTTCAACACGAATGCTTCCAAATATAATACGCACTTGTTTTAGCACTAACTTGAATAAAACAAGTGTGTATTATTTTATTTTATTTTTTTTTTTAAAATAAGAGCCATCCTAAGCTACCCTTTAAATTGATCTTTTTTCCCTACAATAAGGCGAAATTCCAGAAAGTGGAAACACTAGTAGTAAAACAGTTTTGACTATTTGCCAAGGTAAAACTAGCGGAATATAGCTAAACTACGTCGTACCAATTTTTAGTCGTAGACTTGTAGGTAATGCTATTCACCACTAGATGGAGACACTTTGAGGTGGGTGGAGTCTCAGGTACCCTCCGGCCCCCGCGTCCCGCAAAATATCACGCATCGTAGTAAAGACAAATCGCTTTACAACACCTCTACTCTGTAATTCCTCTGTGTGCGGAACCGTCATTGCAACTTGTTCCGACTGTCAACCCTCACCTTCGGCTGCGCCTCGGCTCGGGTAGACATTTGTCGGAACTCTTTGCAATGACAGGCTTTCCGCACTTATAATGAAATATACTATTCCGTGTCTTTGTTGTGGTTTTATCTAACTCATTTTACACCACACTAGGTGACAATTCCCGACCCGGGCACTCCGACAGAGAACGCTCAGACCGAGTGGTCGTTCTCAGTCACCGGGCTCAAGCTGCAGGGCGCTACCGTGAAGGGCAACAGATTGCTACTCACCAACACTATCATGGTGGACCTGCCGCTCACCGTGCTTACCTGGATACGGTAAATTTCATCTTAACTCTGATTTTCAAAGAAATATATTGAATTTCATTGGTCTTAATTATTTAGCAGTGGCATTTGATAAAATGACGTCAACAGCAACCTGGAGCCTATTTGATGTAACTACTCTGCAAGTCTGCTTTCCAAATTCCAAACTCTTCAACTGAATCCTGTTTTATGTACACACATTTTGCAGACTGAAAATTGAAATTTGGAACACTTTCGCTCCACACTCTGCAATATTTGAAAAGTGAAGAGTGCAAAGTGAAGACTTGCAGAGTGGTTACATCAAATAGGCCGCAGTTTACTCGTCCGAGAATGCCGTAAAAGAGCTAACTTTGTATCAGATTAGTAACAACGCAGGTGTTTCGATTCTGAAGGAACACAACTTGTTGCCATGTAATAACAAAATTATTTTGTCTTTTTTGCAGTGGTCCGGAGACTGCAACGGGCGGGCAGACCCTGACTCTCCCGGTCTACCTGAACAGCGCACGTTCAGAGCTGCTGTTCACCGTCCGGCTGCCCATCGCGCCCGGACAGGAACCGCACGCTTTCTACGAGAGGGGCGTAGCCCTACTCACATCCACTGCACTCAACTAAACAGTATTTATAACGCAATTACCCCTCGGTTTTACTGCTCGGGTAATTATGTTGCTAAAATATGTAGTCCTTACATTAGAAAATGCACAACTGCATCTAACCGATAATATTTATTCATTAAATAATGTTATAGCTTGAATAATCGTTTAACGTTATGCACGCTTTTTATATAAACATGAAATAAAATAATAATAAAACGAAGTTGTTTTATTTGTATACTTATATTACTTGGAAAACTTAAAACTACGTTTACAGCTGACTTGTGCCTTGAATTGTGGTTTTCATGCCGGGAGGCTTCTGTTTCGGCAGTCTAGAAAATAAAAAAAACACTAAATGCAATATCCAAAGGGAAAAAAATACATACTTTCAGTATTACAGCGATAACTAGGGTAAAAAACCGGACAAGTGCGAGTACGCCTCGCGCCCTGAGGGTTCCGAAATATGCAATAGCGCCATCTATGAGCAAGATGGCGCTATTACATACTTCTAGTAGCGCCATCTATGAGCAGATAGATGCCTCCACCCGTTATGGATCTTCGAGCAGATGGACAAAGTGATCCTATATGGGTTTCGTTTTTCCTTTTGAGGTATTGAACATTGACCTATATGTCCCTAGACAAGCAGTTCCGAACAAAAAGCGTGCCCCACACGTGGGTACTTGTCTGTTGCTCACCGCATCAAACGTCAAAGTGAATGTAGGGCTTGTGTTGTGCCCGCACAACACTTGAGTGTGACATGTTTAATGTTCGGAACTGCTTGTCTAGATATATAGGCCAATGGTACGGAACCTGTTTAACAGTATTAAATAGGAATACTACTTGTACTTTCACCTCACACATAGTTTACCTCGTGTGTATAATTTTCCGCGGAGAGGACGGATGGATGAGATCGTGTTGTCTCTCCCAGTCCAAAAACTTTTGATGCTGTCGCTGACGACGACGATCCACGTAGCTGATCTGAGGAAAATAAAAATATAAAAATAATTTAAAAAATTATATTTGTTACTGACGATTACTCGAGCTATTTCAGCCGCATATGGGACGGATATTCGAGCGAATACCTTGTTGATATCAATATCAAGCATGGAATATAAGCCCGTTATCTTCAGATTTTGCTTTTTGAGGTTACTGAGGAGGTTCTACGAGATCGTCTTACTACTGCCCGACCTCATCTAGTTAACCAATTTACAAAATAAGCATAATTAACTTACCACACAACTAGCGGGTATCCATATGAAGGCGGTGACTAGAACGACGACACCCACTATGTTGTCGCGAAGGAAGCCCAGCACATTGTTTATGTTGATGTCTTCGATAATGTCCCAAAAACGTTCTACTACGTCTTGGATTGTTTTCTCGCATACACCCTGTAACGTACAAAATAGTTGGGTTACTACTTGTGCAGTATACTTTATTGAGTTTATATTTTTAACTCGTTTCTAGCAAATATACGATTTAATTTATTCTATCAGTTTGATAATGTTTTAACCATTCTTTTATCTATAGAAAAGGGATGAAAATGATAGAGTCTCTTGTTTTTCTCACCTTATTACAGAAACCTTGAATGCAGGGTGTTCCATCAGGCAATATGTCATTATGAGCCACCGGGAAGCAAGTCTTGTTCAGGCTCTTACGACAGCAGCGTTTACACGCATCTGCAACTGTAAACAACAATAATAATATTGTAATGTATTGCAGACTTAAGTGGAGGCTCCAAAAAAATTGAGCATACATAAAAATTGAGAACAAAACAAATGTTTTAAATAGCATGATCTTAGGCAATAAAAAATATAGGCTACAGTAAGCCGTCTGTGAACAAGAACATTTCGGATGCATAATGCATATATATAACACACAACCGTTTAGCCTCTGTATTCTGCCATTCACGGTGTTGTTACTTACCGATATCGCACATACAGCTATGCATGCCTTGCGTCTCACAGTAAGGCACACACGTCCCGTTGCGACACCGACCACGCTCAGCACATTCGTGTTCATCTGCTATTGCCGGTGCCTGCAAGAAAAATACGATTGTTTATTTTATCCAACCAAGACATGTACCTACTATTATTTAAAATTTTAAACTCATGAATACGCTGCGATCGAGTTAACGGTGTTTGTTATCCCGAAATATGCATATTTTTAAAACCGTAAACAATGTGCAGAAGGAAGAAGAAAAAACCGGCCAAGTGCGAGTCGGACTCGCGCACGAAGGGTTCCGTACCATTATCTATAAAAACGGCAAAAAAATCATGTCTGTTGTATTGTATGGGAGCCCCCCTTAAATATTTGTTTTATTTTAATTTAATTATTTATTTTTAAAGTAAATATATAACTAAATATTCTGTGAATATTTCAAGCGTCTACCTGTTTTGTTGTTATAGCGGCAACAGAAATACATCATCTGTGAAAATTTAAACTGTCTAGCTACCACGGTTCATGAGATACAGCCTGGAGACACACAGACAGACAGACAGACGGACAGCGAAGTCTTAGTAATAGGGTCCCGTTTTTACCCTTTGGGTACGGAACCCTAAAAATGAAACTACCTTGGGGCAGTCAGCAGAGGCTCCGTTGCAGGTGGCTTCACCTTCGCAGGCCGAGTGTGCGGCCTCGCGACACACGACGCCCGGCGGAGCGAACACACAACCCGCGCAACATGGAGAGTTTTTGTCACTGTAAGAAAGCCCGCCATTTAAACAATAACTTCCAAAATTACTCTATATCGAGCGGTAAAACGATTAGATTACCTGCACACCGCCCCTTGATTTTTCCTTAATTTACAGTTTTTGTCACAGCACATATCGTTATCTTCGGTCCCTGGAAGTAAAGACAAGTATAATAGGAACGTAGATTCACAATGCTGTAAACGTGCAGGTTACTATAAAACGGTAAGCTCCGGGTAAGCGAGACGAAAAATGTGGAAACCTATTGCTCAAAACAGACGTATCATGAGATTCATGAGAGGTACATACCACAAATATTATCAAAATCATTGCACTGTAAGGGACTAACTGAATAGTCTGAACATTCTTGAGTATAAAATTACCGAGTAAGCCAGCGTCACACTCCTCCCCGCCCTCGACGCGCAAGTTGCCACAGAAGCTCTCCTCGGGCTCGGAGAAGCAACGACCAGACTTCGCCTGAAGAACCTTGCGGATCGACCGAAGACTACATGGCGAAAACCGCTGTGCAAACAAGACGGTTTGTTGTAGTGGTCATCGAGTTTTCAATATTAAAAGTTAAAAAAATACAACATAAAATAAAAAGGTGAAGAATGAATGATTGTTAGTATTATTTTCATATTTTTGCTTTTCTGGTTTCAATTTCAGTTACCTTTTCAGAGTAGATTTTTTTTTTTTACTAAAAAACTATGAATTTCGTATGAACAATAAATACAAATGCCCGTTTTCACTAACACTATGAGACACAGTGAAATGTCTAAATATTAAAAGGATTTATCTAGCGCAAAAAAACCTGTCACCAACCATTAGGCGACAACTACAGACTAACCATTTATTTATTTATTTATTAATTATAACGGTATACACCAATTACAATAATTATTAAGAAGCCTACCTACTTATTTATAGAGACTTAACTACAAATAAACCATAAATACCAACTTACCTATTTAAAAAAAAAAAAAAAAAAAAACTATTCGTGGTTGTCGCCTAGTGGTGGTGACATGTTTTGTAACCTTTTAATATTTAGACATTACACTTAGGTGTCTCCTAATGTTAGTGAAAATGGGCGTATACGATTTCGATTTTAGAGGGAGCCGAGCGAGACCCATAGCGTGACGTCGCTCTACCAACTGAGCTACCCTCAGTTGGTACGGCAGGGTCATTCGATTTTCGTAAATCTCTTAATATTTTGAATAACATAATAGTGACGTACCTTATTGTTGACGTCGTACCCGCTGACGCTGTAGGTGTACATGAGGTAGGAGCCGCCCTGGCTGGCGGCGGGCGAGCACTCGGCCACGTCGGGGTCGTGCTCCGAGCCCCAGTTGTGGCCGAACTCGTGCGCCGTCACCAGGTCCGCCTCGCGCGTGATCACGCGCTGCCCGTAGTGGTTGCGCGACGAACTCAGACCCGAGTTCAGGTACAGAGTGTAGCCGTTCTTGAAGTACTCTGGTTTGGTACATGCCAAGAGTTTGTATGTAACATATGCATTTAACCTATATTTTATCTTATTTAGAAATTGTTTAATTCAGTTTGGTAACTTTTAAACGAAAGTTTATAAATATGTTGAGACATTATTAAAACGCACAAAGCAAAGCTTGGGCCTGGCCTGGGCTGAACCCTAAATTAAAACTCATTTGAAGTTTAATTTAAAACATACAACTATTCCATATTTCTTCTAAAATATTTTAAATATTCCACTGCAATCAAAATCAATTTTATAAAACAAAATTATAAGAATGTTGTTAGCAGTAAGATCACATAAGGCATAAATATTACTGTGGTTAGTAAAGCATAAAAGCACTATTAATAATAATATGGTAAAAATCTCAAATCTCAAATGATCTCAAAATGCCTATAACGTGCAGTGGATGTGAAAACGAAATTATCACATTATATTATATGGAGTGTTCAGCCTGCAAGCATTATTACGACCTTGATTGCCTGAACGTATCAATACAGAAGTTTGAAAAATACACGTCTAAGTATAAAAATAACTGGAATTGCCCAACTTGTGTGTGTTCTCAACCCAAACGCGATAACTCGTGCGCATCTGTAGGAAGCATTAACAGCGGCCTCAATAACCCGCACACTGCTAGCGACAACGTGAAAAACACTCGTGGCAGCCGGGTTAAGACTTCACAATTTCAATTGCCTACTGATGCAGACGCTTCCCTACTTCTATCCGAAATACGCCTTCTGAGACAACAAGTAAGCGATCTAAAACAACAAAATACTGACATAGGGCTGAAATTGGCTGACGTGTCCGAAGCTCTAAACCAAAAACTCGACGACTTTGACAAAAAAATCTGCGCTAAAGATAATGAAATCCTGCTGCTTAAAGGCTCGATAACATAACTCCAACATAAACTTGATATGTCAGAACAAGATAACATGAGATGTGAACTCGAAATTATGGGTGTCCCGGAAGGAAACAATGAAAATCTAATTCACATATCAATCGTAACTGCGAAGAAAATAGGCGTGCAACTCACAGAAGACGATATAGACGAGGCATATCGCGCAGGACAACGTCGTACCAACCTAGTGGGGAAGCCGAGATCAATTGTCTTGAGGCTCACTCGTCGAGCTAAGCGTACCGATGTATTAAAAGCAGCCAAAGAGAGACGACCGCTCACCACCGACGACATTATCACAGGAACCTCCTCCAAAATTTACGTAAACGAACGCTTGACAAAAGCAAACAGGTTGTTATTTCGTGAAGCACGTATACGTGCCCAACTGCATAGATTTCAATTCTGCTGGGTACGCAACGGCACTATATACATGCGGAAAGCAGAGAAGCAGCCGTCAATCCCTATTCGCAATCCAAAAGACTTGGATGATAAAATTGGACCCCCTCAAGCCGTGGATAGCCTGCATAACAATATCGCCTACTCGCAAGCTGTGGAAATCCCTGTGGTTTAGTATAATTTTTCCATGTATAACAATGTTAACTCCACCTTCAAAACGAAATGTTTATAACTGTATTTTTTATAATTTAATTGAACTTTTCTTTAACATTTTCTTACTCAACTTATACATAACACATTCATTCAAACAATCGAGTCAATCATTACCCACAAGTCCACTCAGACCACATATCACTAATACACACACACACAACACAAACATCACTAGCATATTCAATCAATATGATACACACCAAAACTACCGTAAAGTTTATTTTATCACATTTGATAACAAATGTACTAAAACTTTCTACCACTTATTATTAATGTAACATAACTTGAACTCTATTTCCCAATTAACTAAAGCTATCGTACCATGTTATAACTACAACCAACGGCTTTGCTTTCAGCAAAATAGATATTTTATGAAAAGTAAGTTCATAACATTTTGTCGTTTATATTTTGATCTCATAATTAGTTTAAGATTAATGTTAAGTTTGTTATTTTTTGAATATTTATTCCAGTTCTTATTTTTGAACATATTAATATTATGCTTAACCATGACCCACACCCACACTACCACATCACTTCAGCACTTATACATAAAACTCACACACACATACACTATCACATATAAATGCATCACACATATAAATGCATCACACATACAAATACACTGTTCAAACAAAAAGAAGTACAATTTAACCTATCTTACTTAGGGCCTGAAATATTCAGCAGAAAGAGTGACAAAAACAATCTTCTCCTTTTAAATGTATTATTATACAAATGCTCATCGTGGATAACGTAGACGTTTACGAAAACATAGAACAAACACTAAATATTAAATATCACTCTTTAAATGAACTAGAACTCTGTCAGGACCACATAACAAAGGACTACATTTATAAAATACTTACACTAAATATCAGAAGTATGCAACAAAATTTTGACAATTTCTTACTAGTTTTAAAACGCCTAAATATTGAATTTGACGCAATAGTGCTTACAGAATGTTGGTTACACGAAAACTCAATAATAAGACGTCTAGACGGTTATAACGATTACCATACAACTAAATACATAAATAAAGCTGGTGGGGTAACGATATATGTAAAGGATTGCTACAGAGCAATTGTATCTGAGCCAGAGATTAATGAAGCAAACTGCCTTATGGTCAACATAGGTGGCTCCTTTAATCTCTTTGGAATCTATCGCTCTCCCTCTTTTTTAAGATTAAGCAATTTCTTGGTTTCACTTGACGAGATCTTAAGCAAAATTAAAACAAAATCTATGATAGTACTTACAGGAGATCTAAATATCGACATACTTATTGAAAACCCTAGTGGAGATAACGCGGAGTATCAATGCCTTATGGCACAGCATGCACTTCTACCGGCTATTACAAAACCAACACGCGAAAACACATGCCTGGATCACGTTTTTGTGAAAAGTAGCGGGTATGTTCTTGGTGTGGTTGCCAAATGCACTGTATCAGATCATGATGTTGTCATGGTCGGAATTAAAACCGCAGAAACGGATCGCAATAAAAAAAACAGAACAACGTTCGGAAAGATTGACTACGTGGGACTCAGATCAGATCTTGCTAAAGCAGACTGGTCCTCTGTTACTAGCAGTGAAGATGTAAACGAGGCACTTAAAGCTTTTGACTGTATACTAGGCCCTGCCACATCTCGAAACACACAAAACATTAAAAGAAGTCGAAAAAAGTTTATTTTAAAGCCGTGGATCACCCCCGGATTGGTGCGGTGCATGCGTTTTAGAGACAAACTACACTTACAAGTCAAACTTAATCCGGAAAATGAAACTCTAAAGCTATCTTATAAGAGATACAGGAACTTCTTTATTGAACTTCTTCGGAAAATAAAGAATAACTATAACAGCAAAATACTAGAAGAAAATCAAAAAAACCCTAAGAAACTATGGGATGTAATAAAAGAAGTAACTGAAGTTCCACAGATTAAAAAAAACTACCCGCAAGAGCTAATGACATCTAAAGGATCAGTAAAGGAGTCTTTAAACCACTGCAATAATTATTTTGCGTCAGTAGGAAAAAACCTATCTGACCAAATACTTCAAAAGTTGTTAACATCCGAGGAAGCTCTTGCAGCCAAAGTCAAACTTATAGAATCAAATAGTGAATCAATGTTTCTGCTACCAACCGACATGTATGAGGTAGACACAATCATTTGCAATTTAAAGAATGAAAGCGCTCCTGGAATTGACGGCTACAAGGCACCATTAATCAAATATATTAGACATACCATCCTTGAACCCTTAACTTATATCTGCAACCTGAGCATATCTACAGGAGTCTTTCCAGATAAGTGGAAGATAGCTTCTGTGTCACCAATACACAAGGCTGGGCCTAAAGGAAGCCCCAACAACTACAGGCCTATTGCTTTGCTTAGTATTTACTCAAAAATACTAGAAAAAATAATCAATAAGCGAATCGTGGACTTTCTTGAGAAAAACTCCTTACTGTCAGATCGCCAATTTGGATTCAGACGAGGCAAATGTACAGAAAACGCGGTAGAACTCCTAACAAACTCTGTTTCTAAACATGTAGACCAAGGACACCGTTGTTTAGGAGTGTTTATAGACCTTGCCAAGGCGTTTGATACCGTTTCGACTAAAATACTTCTTATGAAAATGGAATATCTTGGTATTCGAGGAGTAGCACTTAACTGGTTTAATAGTTACCTAAGTAATCGTCAACAGTGTGTTAGAGTCGACAATCAGGTTAGTGATGAACAAAGTGTGACTTTCGGAGTGCCACAGGGAAGCATACTGGGACCGACACTCTTCACAATCTACATGGATGAAATTTTGAAAATTGAAATTCCAAACGCTGACATAATCTGCTATGCTGATGACACTGTTATAATTTTCCACGGCGAAGACTGGAAAGAGGTGTATGCCAAAACCGCATTTGGTATGTGGAAAATTGGTAACTGGCTTGACTCAAACCTACTCACACTGAACGTACAAAAAACAAAGTACATAGCATTTAGGAAAACCAACGCCACCAGAGTTCCAAACTGGAATATTAAACTCCACAGATGCTCAAACTTTGACTACTACAACATTAATCTAACATGCTTATGCGGTGAGATTGAAATGATTGACCATCTAAAATATCTTGGAGTAACTATAGATCAGAACCTCTCTTTCAGAAAACATATTGTGGTTATGGCAAAACGTGTAAGAAGACTCATTTACATAATGAAGCTTCTGCGTGAATGTTCTCCAATAAAAATACGCAAATTAGTGTACCTAGCTCTGTGCCAATCTCTGCTTCAATACTGTATTGTAGTCTGGGGAGGTGCAGCTAAAACCTACATGATAGAACTAGAGAGGGCACAACGCGCAGTCCTAAAAGTCATGCTTTATAAACCGTACCGCTTTCCTACAACCCAACTATATGAAGAGGCTGCTCTTCTGGGAGTTCGAAAACTATATGTTCTTAATTCAACATTAAAAATGAATTTAACAGTCCCAAAAAGAACTGATTTGGATGTACTGCAAAGTAAGCGAAGATTCAGAATCCCATTGCCAACAGTAAATTCTACGTTTGCACAAAGATTACCTATATTCCTCCACACACACATTTATAACAAAGTTAATTCCTTTCTCAGCATCAGTAACTCATCAAATAATAAAGTAAAAGAAATCTTAAAATCCTGGCTACTAAAACAACCATACTCTGACACCGAAACATATTTCCTACACATAGACAAATAGAAACACAAAATTACACAACTTCTTTCTTTCACACACCTACACATACGCACACATAAACCTCACTCACATACACCTAACACACATACAAAACATAACTATACAAAAGCACATCCTCACATACGGTACGGTACCTAATTTTACTTTAATTTTATCTATACTTCTAGCTATTAGAATTTCATACAATTTAAAAGAACTTAACTGTCGCAATGTCAACACGTAAATGACCAAATTGTTACAACATAATAAGGTGCCCAAGATACAGGCTTAGCCTAGTTTGGGACCAAAAGAAACATTGTTTTAGCTATATAGAAATACTGAATAAATGAAAAAAAAAAAAAAAAAAATCAACAGGAAAAATTATATAAATAGTTTATAAATAAGCAAAACAAAAAGGGACACTCACACTAGGCACCGAAATAGCTGAAAACAAAACAAACATAAATTGTAATGAAATCATAAAAAAAATATAACAAAATTGATGGATACTATAATATTAAAAAAAAAACATAAAGGCTAAAAAAATATGTTTAAAATTCACATAATATACATTTATACTATATTTCAAGTAAAAAATTCATATGAGATAAATAACAATATAATTATAACACAATATAACTAAATAATATTACCTGGTGTGCATATTCCACCAACTGAGTTCCGTCGGGGTGAACCTACGTACGCCAGTCCAAGGATGCCACCTTCGAACTTAAGGTCAGTGAACAGATGAGCAAGACAGAAGTCCTTGTGGGAATACTCGCGACTAAACACCTGCCAAACCAATTTAACACTTATTTCTATATCATAGAATTCTATTTTACTTAATATTTTCTGAAGAAATCTTGCTTGTGTGGTGGATCTCTAATAAAAATCCTTCGAATAGCCGTTCGCGGGTTGTTTCATATAAGCTGCGCGTCTACTTGGTCAGCATCGGACTGTACAGAGCGAAAGGATTTCTTGCTTTGTATTGATTCATAGAGAACTGTGTTCACTAGATAGGCAAATCCACGGCAGACGTCATTTTGAACAAGATCTGCCGGTGACGTCATCCGCAGTGAACAGTGTTGCCAAACATGCAATAATTATCCCCCCCCATCCGCCAATGAACGTACTATACCTTGCCATTGGTTAGTGGTGCGTGTAAAATAAGAAACCTAACGCTCAGTGAACAGTGTTGCCAAACATGCAATAATTATCCCCCCCCATCCGCCAATGAACGTACTATACCTTGCCATTGGTTAGTGGTGCGTGTAAAATAAGAAACCTAACGCTCAGTGAACAGTGTTGCCAAACATGCAATAATTATCCCCCCCCCATCCGCCAATGAACGTACTATACCTTGCCATTGGTTAGTGGTGCGTGTAAAATAAGAAACCTAACGCTCAGTGAACAGTGTTGCCAAACATGCAATAATTATCCCCCCCCATCCGCCAATGAACGTACTATACCTTGCCATTGGTTAGTGGTGCGTGTAAAATAAGAAACCTAACGCTGTTCAGATCTTACCTCAAGCAGATTGCGAACGTCCCATTTCTCGCGCACCATATTGTAATGTGCTTCACCGCCGCGCACACGGGTCGGCTCCGAGTGAACCAGAATCTTCTTTATTACGAAACCCATGCCTTTGAAGCCATCCATGTCCTGATCCACAAAATTTTTCTTCAGACACACTTATGGCTGAGATTTATCATAATGTGGATATCAAAGCAAATAGATGGATGCATAGAACTTGTTGACAGTTGAATAATTATTTATTATAAACAAATTATTTGCTACTAACCTGTCGATCTTGCCAAAGAGTATCGTTGTATATTTTGTGAACACGATCAATAAGGCTTATCTGAAATAAGACAAGGTGATTGAAATAGGTTTTTATTTGTTTAATGCGAAAAGACGGAAATATTGCCTATTTCTGTTTATCCTCAAAAGGAAGAGTGGATTAAATATTTCCATTTCATAAAAATGAATAATCCTGACCTAGGAGCATCTTTGTGAAATAATTAATGCAAATTGTAATGAAGGTTAATTTCACTGGTGTTATGACCTTATGGTGTCGTACACTCTGGCCCGCACCACGCGAATGGGCGCGGGGCCGCGATTTTTAACTACTTGCATAAAACGATGCAAATAGTTCCGTTTGTATAAAAAAGACACTAAAGACGCGTTCCAGCGCTCCAGGACGGGGACGCGGGAAAACATGCGCGGGGCTGCGGGATCGCCGCCACGCACCAGGCTGTGTTCCGCGCCGTCGCGTCGCGTGGATACTACAAAATATCTTACCAAGTAACTAATTGTAGTCTTAGTATTACTGGCGCCCATTTCTTGGAAGAATCTATAATCTGCCACAAGGAGCAGCGGGCACCTAGTTTTCGTAGGCGTGTATTCGTAGTCGCTCTGCCTTTTGACCCGTTTCTTGTTACTTTGGGTCACATCCGTAGAGTTGTCAGAATGTGTGTTGTCCTCGAAATATTTGTCCTTCTCTGACTGTTCTTGTTCTGATTCTACATCAGTTACTATTTCTTCTTCCTCATCTTCTTCTTCTAATTCTAATGACACAAAATAATTTCTTGTAAGTTTTTTGAGATAAACTTCAAGATATTATCAACTAGCTGTTGCCCGCGACTTCGTCCGCGGAAAATAGAGGAAAAGTAGCTTATGTGTTTTTTCAGGTCCCAGGCTACCTCTATGCCAAATTTCATCCAAATCCGTTCAGCCATTTCAGCATGAAGAAGTAAAAAACATACACACATACCCACACACAAACTTTCGCATTTATAATATTAGTGGGATAGTGGGATGGGATAAACCAGTTTAGAAATATAAATATAGAAATAAACTAAGTTTAGTTGTACTTTTGCAAACCTTTACTAGGCACTACAAAGAAGAACAATAAAAATTGTAGTTGTGTTAGTGTAATACTTGTAAATTACCTTTTCCCTCTTTCACATAACCACATACTCGAGGCTTGGCGCCTTTGGCTTCTTCAGCTCCTTTCCAGCTGAAGTGTATGTCCGAAGCGCGGTAGGTGATCATGGTCTTATCTTTTAGATGTGGAAGGTGCCGCCAGGAGGGCTATTATTGTTACAAAATGTCAAATACAATTTTTTAAACAATTGCACAGTTACTGCTTAATAATTCATTGCACATTAATTTGTAGTTGGAGCACAATACAGGCATTAGCAACTGCATTCATATGAGAACATAACTTAAGCAAAATTTTAAGGGAATAAACAGATTCTCATAACAAAAAAAAAAAAATCTAAATTGTTTCATCTGTTTGGGAGCATGATATGACACACAACACCCCTCTATTTGCATCAGGGTTAAAAATGATGATGTGTAGTGGCATTACTAGTTACCTACCTCAATGTGATATGTTTCATCAGGAGTATGAATTATCCCAGTGATGACACCGTCTTCCATGTGCAACTTTACATCTGAGGCCTTCTCACCAAACACTCGGCCTGAGTAGAAGTTTTCACTATCTGTAACATCAAATATTTGAGTTAAAATTGTTCGTGGCAAAAACATAAATAAAAATATAGTGAAAAATATTATAATCACTTTTATTTGAAACGGTCAAGACATTATTCTTCTAAAACCTAAAACCTTACTCATGCTGCCAGTCATATACAAAATACATAAAAAATATAGCCAGCACAAAAAAGTAAAATAAAAATGATGTTCAGATACGAACAAAAATTATCAATATCATTATTTTTCTTTGATAATTATCACAATGGCATAGATTCAAGATTGCCATTGTGATAATTGCTTGTTTTCGTCTCTCTTTCAAGATTATCAAGAACTTCAAACCCTACCATAAATATTACTTCATTTCCAGGAAATCTTTATTTCCTTTTGATTGTGAGTGAACTTTCGTATTTGCGGAGGCGGAGGTGTGGTTCTGTTACAACCCTAGTTTCTACCTAAAAGGTACCCTAATAACATTTGAAACGATCAGGAAAATAAAAAAATAGTTTTAAATACACATGACACGAAAATATCAAAATGCTAATCATGTACAAAGTCAAAGTCCTTTATTTGCCAGAACTTTGAAAGATGAAAGAAAGAGAAAGAACAGAGACAAAGAGAAAGAACAGTACTTTGAAAGATGAAAGAAATGTTTATAGACAGTCATTTTAGAGGAACCTAAGGCGACTCTCTGACCGGAATTTTAATGTGTTGTAATGACAGATTATTACATTCTTATCTGATTAAATTGTTGAATGACTGGAAAGCTTAGAACTAAAATTTTTAAAACTTTCTCACCAACATGAACAGTTGTTTCCTTGCCATCACCATCCACAGCATATGCTTTGAAATTAGAATGTAGCACCGAACTATGGGGATGGAGTATCAATCTGAAGTCCTTCCCTAGAGTCTTGAAATGAACCTCTTTGATTGTGTTAAATGGATGGTTAGACAGCTTTGCACCTCGCTTAACTACATGATGTGCCAGCTTCGAGGCATGTATAGTCTCAAAATACTTCAAATTATTATATATAGAACCTATAAAACATAATAATACATGAAAAAGTATCTGATGTTTTAAGAAACGCATCTAATAATCGATACTCACAGCTTCCCAACAAGAATAATGTTGCTAATGTGGTTAATATAGACAGTATATTGATAATCATTTTATTAACAACTTTAGAACAGTATGTTTTATTTAAAAAATTGAGGATTTTCTGAAAAATCATTTAGTAGTGAATGAACATGAACACAAATCAAATCACAAAACATTGATTCACACTTTCACACAACTTGACGTAGACTCTAGACAGACTGTCAAATTGTCAATGGTAGGCTTCATAGACTAATATGTATGTAGGAAAGCAGGTAGGCTTGGTAGGCTTGCAGATAAATATCGATATTTTTTGGCGATATTGATTATTTCGATATATCGATATAAAATATCAAGTATCGAAAACGTATCAAAAACGATATGTACCTTGTAGCAAGACCGTAGTCGCCACTGATTAAAATGTCACAGTTTTTAGATTTAAGTAATAATGTCAGGGACACTAAAAATTGTGAACGAGAATAGGTGCTGAAAGAACACTTCTAAAGCCTGCAATACATGTTGGCCGAGCTTAGACCAACGCGAGCCTAGACAAATTGACACAAGGCAAGCGCTACTGTCTAGACGTTCGGCAAGTTTGACGTCAACCGCATAATAGCGCGCGGACAAACATGTGAACACTATTGTCCTCCGCGCGCAAGCGCCTTTGATTTGTGCAGAAAAACCGACACCGCTCCGAAATGAGGCAAGTGATCGCGAGTGACTGCCAATTGTGGCAAGCTACGTCAAATGAGGTATATACACGTTAGCGCTTGTCTATACTCAACTAACTAGGCAAGTGACACCGTGCGATAGCAAGACAAGGCAAATATACCGTCTACATGTTGGTATTGGCCTTCACTCGACAACGCTCGGCCAACATGTATTGCAGGCTTAACATCGTTATAAACGTTGTAACTTAGTGAAATTCAGCGCCGAAAGGAATTCTTAGTTAAAGCAGTGAAACGCACACTACTTTTATGAATAGTAATAATACTGACAGATTTATTGAAATAAACTTGTAAAAACAAACACAATAGAATTTCGTAAAGTACAAATATTTTTTGAAAATTTCACCGATATATCGATATTTTTTTTAAATATCGATACGATATATATCGATACTTTTTGCCAGAGTAACACAGAGTAAGAGTAACACACACTTACATACAGACATGTGATAGGAAAGGAAATTCCAGTTTCACAGATTTGAAGCAGCAGACCGCCTTTTACAAGAGGAAACTACACAAATAACCATTTTCAAGATGACAATACAAATTACAAAATGACAGCATGCATGACTTATGGCGGGTCTCCTGCGACGTGTTTGAGTGTTCAGTTTTCCGTCACGTGGTCGAGTGCAAAGAGTATAGTAATAAACCAAGTCGAGTGTTTTTGCCAAACAAAACGCGGCGGGTCTCATGCGACATGTTTGAGTGTTCATTAAACATCGAACATGTTTAATGACCAAAAAAGGGGCGCGGCCTACGCGTTTTGTTTGGCAAAAACACGTCGAGTGTTTTTGCCAAACATGACGGAAAACATGTTCGATGTTTATTGAACACTCAAACACGTCGCATGAGACCCGGCTTTAGGCCACGCCCCTTTTTTGTTCGATGTTTAAAGGCGGGTCTCCTGCGACGTGTTTGAGTGTTCATGTTCATTAAACATGTTCGATGTTTAATGAACACTCAAACATGTCGCATGAGACCCGCCTTTAGTTTTCATATGGCCAAATCCCAAATCGGTTAGATGGCAAACGTTTTTTGGTAGAGGGGTTCGCCCAGTTTTGGCAACTCCGTATAAAAATATACCTATGCTTTGAGCAAGAAACCTAATAATGGAATTTCTGAAAAAAGTAGGAGAAAAATATATTATGTACAAAAAGTTTTGTATGTATTGATCGTTTTTTTTAATATTAGGCTGTACGCCAAATTCCCCTGTCCAAGTTGTAGCTGTGACATGAAAAAATTATAAATTTATAAAATGGCGGAATCTTGAGTGACGTATGTGTTGTGTGTTTATGAATTTCATTTATAATCCTATTACAGTGTTAAATATAATGAAGTGAAGACTATTTTATCTTATTATCACCTTATCTATCTGTCGTCATTTTGGTAAGTTGATTATATTTGGCGTCTATATTTTATAGTGGTGTTTGTCACGATGTTGGATTGTTGGTAGTTTGGCTGTAGATTGTAGGCGGGATGGACCGTCCTCGTTTCGTTATGAATTGCAGAAATCCAAACTTTGCATTACCTTAGTTTCTTACTACAATTTATTTACATTATGACATCCCATGTTCTGAACGACTGCATTGCGCCTACCCAAAGATTCGTAGCATGAACAGACCTAGTCTATCTTTTCTTAGTAATCTAATTATGTAGGTAAGTCCCGGGAGTCCAGACCCTCGATCTTTAAACCGAGTAGTAACATACCTAATTTATATCAGTAAAAGTACATGATACACCTACCACCACTTTTTTTTATTCAGATTTATACTGAAATCTCATAAATGTTAAAGCAAGTTCAAATATATTTGCAAGATTTGTTACATAGCGAAATTAAAATAGCCATTCACAGTATTAAACATGCCTTGTTTCACAGTGAAGTGTGCAAAAAGGTTGATATTGTATCATGCATGAGTCTAAGCATATTCTTGTTTTTTATAATGTGGGAAAAGAAAATCTATTGTATATTAATTTTGTATTCTTATAAAGTTAATTACATTTTTTCTTTGTTTTTACTATGGCCATATTTAAGATAATTGCTTAGTTACTGTTCAAACAACTTGAAACTGAGATTATAATGAGTTTTTAATCATTTGTGCTTTTTGTATGCTTCTACTCTGTGTTATAATACTTTAAGTATACACCTATCACTTGCAAATCCCAAGTGTAAGATGTAGTATTAGCAGTTTATATTAGTGTTGTATCTTCAACATATCCTGCACAACATTTAATAAATATCCAGAGATATAACTTCTCTTTGTTTTACTCTCCCATGTAGGTGATCCGCTTAATCTTTGACCACTCAATGGTTATTACATCAATGTCTAATATCAATTATTATTATTGTCATCTTAACAATTGATATACTGCAAGTCAACTTGGCATTGTTGCAGGAACTTCAGAATGGTCCAAGTCTCAATGTATTCAGAGGCCTTCTCCATGGTCCACAAGTAATATCCACAATGCACATGTACCAATTATACTCTTCAGTCAGACTTCTGTATAATCAGCCACACTGTACATGTGTGTGTATTTGGTCAATGGCACCATGTCCTCTTCCAAATCCTGCTTGTTCTGATAACTGAAATTCATTGATTTTCAGCAGAAGAACATTTGTCATGATTCCTGAAAACAGCCCAAAAAGAAATATTATCAACCTGGTTGATAATTCTTTAACATGCTGCAACCAGCGCCGCACCTTTGGAGCCCTTCCAGTAAAGGAAACAATTCAAAATGTTTAACGACTTGTAATTTTTCAGTACAAGTGTTCCTTCTGGTTTCTTAAGTTAAATATTGATACCATTCTCACCTGAGGTTTTATTGTTTGAAGTAGTTTTAAGCTATCTTGATTTCATCTAGGCTGATATCCAGCAGTTCCTTAATAAAATGGTTGGCCAAAATGAATAGTCCTCATTATTGTTATCAGGTTGATACACCATGCAAGGTGTATCACTAGCCGTCAATAGAATTCTGATTTCCGAAGAACCTCCGGGTTTGAAAGACATTGGTTAATTTATCATAATTGTGAGTTACAGGCTTAGAGCTACCAAAATACTGGTCTCTTAAAAAACATTATTATGAAGGTCATTGTCTCTCATATTGCAGTAATTCTGCATAAAATCCGAGTGGCTAGCACTTTTCATATTCAAAGTAGGTAGGTACCTATTACAGGATTATTTCAGTAATTTTTATAGGTAAAGAATATCCATAAAGAATATCAACTTTGGAAATTAATACCATTCTCATTTCTCAAAGATAAACAAGTAGAGACCAGCTTATCAGTAACTTATCTCTGAGGTTAAGTAATGTGAACCAACTGAGACAAATAGGTCACCATTATGCATAAGTACCGGTCTTTATTATGCTGAACTTCTAATAGATAATATTTTTCAACATGCAGTACCTACATAATGTTAAATGTAAAAGGAAAACCAAGTAGGTAAACTATTTTATTGTTTTTAGTTGGATATTCATTAAATAATATTCAATTCAATTCTTATATTTATGGCTCCATCGTATTTCTACTAATAAATATATAAATAATAATACCTACGTGGAATGGAATCCAGCAAAGCGGGATCCCGCGCAATTTTAGGCCCTGCGGGATCCCGCAATAGCTTGCGGATCCGCATGCGGATCCCGCAAGCATGAAAATTACACTAAACAGACAGAAACTAAACAAGAGAAATACTTCCCTTACTTACCTACTTACATTTGAAAGTGATGGAGTTAGTTATTTGACTTTGTTGCATGACCATTTAGTAAGATCAAACCATCAAGTGTGGAGGCAGAAAGAACCTCTTCGGCCGCTGGCTACATTATGCAGTTCCATAAGAAATAGGTTGAGTTAGGAGATTGATGGGTTTTTATGATCATATTTTCAAGAAATTCAGAAATATAAAATATAAAGTCACTTCTCGTGACTTTTTATTTTATATTTCTGAATTTGTTACATTACCTACTTAATGATTAATTAGTAAGAAAAACTAAAAGAGTATTAGTAAACTTATCTTCACATTTCTTTGTAAATAAATATCTAATTATAACTGCCTTAAATAAAGATAAGAATTAATATTTTTAGATAACTAGATTTCATAAACTACAACAAAGTACTACCAAGTATTCATAATTATTTTTTTTAGACTCTTTTATTAATAAATATGTGGATTGCTGCCAATCCACTTATTTATTAATGAAAGAGTCTGTAAAATAATTAGTCCATTAAGGAACTGTAAAATAATTAGTTCATTAAGTAAAGTGTTGGTGCGTTTCGCAATTTTTTAAATTTGATTATTATCATAGAAAATAGTTTTTTTTTATTCCATAAAAAAACTAACATGCGGGATCCCGCTGGATTGAAGTCAATCCCGCAAAAAATCCGCGGGATTGAAAACAGTGCGGGATTGCAATCCCTAAATGGAACGCTATTGCCAGCAAAGTCTTAATTGGTGATACAAAGCGGAAGGCTAGCACTAAGGGCGCAGCAGACTTAACATCCTAAATTTACCACTGTACCAATGCAAAATGTAGGTATAATTAAACAGCCGCAGTGTCTGTGCCTATATTTAGAGAATACATCAGTGCGCAGATGTCGAAGCGTATTCTGACTCACCATGTCATTGATCAAAACTGGACGCAAGGATCTTCAGGTTCAACGGAAATATCATAGGATTTTGTACAGATGAGACTTAAGGCGTTTGTGCCCTTATCTGTTTTTAATTCGTAGGTATTCCTATTTTTACGTAGATACCATTTTACATAGGTACATCCGATACCTATCGTTTTTATTATGTATATGAAATAAAAAAAGGATACGTAAAAATAAAAATATAAGTGCACAAACGCCCATAAGTCAAAACATTGGAGTAAAGATGATAGGTACAGCTAGGTACCTACTTATAAAAGACTAGCTTTTGCCAGCGGCTTCGCCTGCGTGGAGGTCGGAAATAAAGCTAAGCAAACACGTTTTCCCATACAAACTTTGCCACCCGTTTTCACCCTCTGGGGGTAGAATTTTTTAAAATCCTTTCATATCGGATGCCTATATCATGATCATATATGAAGAAAACGTCCTCCAAATTTCACGTTTTTACGACCAGCAGTTTAGGCTGTGCGTTGATCCATCAGTCAGTCAGGACAAAGCATTTTATATACAGGGTGGCGATTAGGTTATCACATTAAATGAAACCATGTATCCTAAATGGCGTTCTTAGTACATACACAATAAAAAAAATTGCCGGTTGTCGCTTTTACAAGTCAGTAAGTGTACCAGTAATAGTACAACTGTTAATACAAGTTGGTACATTTACTGACTTGTAAAAGCGGCAACCGGCAATTTTTTTTATTGTGTATGTACTAAGAACGCCATTTAGGATACATGGTTTCATTTAATGTGATAACCTAATCGCCACCCTGTATAAGACAGACAATGACACCATTTTGAGAACGCATAAAATCTATTCAAAGGTAAATGTGAGAATCAAAGAAACAATGGCGTTGTTAGTCTTAAAAACTCAGTAAGGCCATCTCTTTATTACAATATCGCGAAAACAATGCTAGAGTAAACAAAGCCTTCATTAAAGGTTTTGTAAATGAGTTCAATAATAACAAATTAGGTTTCTAATTTATTGTTAATTCTTTGCGTATATGTTATGTCGTTATACCTAATACCTACCTACCCTACCTACATCAATATTATCTTGTTTAGTACCCATTCAGCCCAACTCAAATGAGTCAGTCGACGATACACAGTAGCGGTCACGGTTGTTTTAATCTTATTATTACTTCATGTTACGAAAAGACCTATTGAATTAGAGACGACCTTGCGGTGTCGAAGTCAACAAACTGGCCAAAACTAATCAACTAACGTCCTTATTTGGAAAAAATATATATATCGTTCACAGTTAGAAGGAGCCGCACAGCTGCTACCATTTCTTGACGATAGGATTATGGCGATGAAAGCTATTATAATTCAATCAAGCCAATAAAGACGGCGAAATGTTCCCTCCAGTATGACCTACATGATAACAAGATCAAGAGATCCAAGCCTGTACTCACTGAGCTCAATTACCTAATTATGTTTATTTTCTACAAGCTTTCTGGTCAACTACGGGTGTCATCTTATACGTATGCTATTCTATTACCTACTACCGGCTTTGTTGACAAGTGCTCGTGAGCTCTTTGGTGACATCAGCGGGTGCGCCCTACGCCTTGGCTGTTTGCAGAGTTAATTTGATCAGCAAGTGGCGAATCGGACTTGATAACCTAACCACATAACATATTATAGCAATGCGTTTAGAATGAATACAACGAATAAATTAATTAAACAATTCCTTCCTCTTTTTCACCACACAAACACAATTATCACTTTATTTTAGAATTTTATCTCTTAATCTTCAGAAACTGTAGCAGTTTATTTTTAGTTTTTATTTTTATGCATTTTTTTTAGTATACAAATGCAATTTCAAAGGAGATCCGCCAAAATGACCCCAGGCCCGGCGCCAAAATAATGTAACTCAGTTTTTAGAGTAAAAATAGCAATAATATTATATAGTTTCGGTTTTGCTAAATTCACATGCTAACATAGTTTTTTTGCCTGTTGAATTTTAAAAATTCTATTTATTAGAGAAGCGTTGTCCTTTTTGTTTCATTAACATTGTAATAAATAATTATAATTATGCATGTCATATAAAAATATTTATAAAAATATATCAATCATATTATATAAAAATATTTCATTTGCAGTTATATTTTTATTTAGAAAAAAAAATAGTATTAACTTCTCTTCTAACTAATAAATATAATAAAAGAATAATAATAAAAGAACAATAGAATAAATATATATAAATATATATATATATATATATATATATATATATATATATATATATATATATATATATTTATATAATATATAAATAAATAAAACAATAAGAATAGATATAATAAAAGAACAAATAGATATAATAAATGATCGAGTTATAAGGTCACAGTCGCATACAAACAACGTACTGATTCGCTGCAGAATTAATTCACGTCATGTCAGATCAAAAACTTATTATACCTATTTGTTATTTAATACTGCGGTTTTTGGAATCGAGGCAGTGAAAGAACATTACTGTTCCTGTTATCACGGGAACAGAACACTGGGAAGTTGCGTCCATGTAATAAGCGTCATGTACTATTTGGGTTGGGCTAGACACAACGAACGTGATTTAGACCACCCAGCTCTAGGCTTAGATTTTGTATTAGTTGATTTAGAAAACTAAGTCCATCAAACATATATTTTGTTGAGAAAATGAAAATATATATATTATTATTTTATTACCATACTGTTTTATTTTACACATAGTTTCGAACATCTGATTTATTTTTTCATAGTTTACAGTACAGTACATACATGCCATAATGTCTAATTACAAGATTAATGAAATAAATATGACGACGATTCTCTAAAAAATATAATTTTCCAAAGAGCCCCTATTAAAATTCAACGGGCAAAAAAACTATGTTAGCATGTGAATTTAGCAAAACCGAAACTATATAATATTTTTGCTATTTTTACTCTAAAAATTGAGTTACATTATTTTGGCGCCGGGCCTGGGGTAATTTTGTATGGGATTTGGCGGATCTCCTTTCATACCGTAAAGTCTTTTAAACCATAACGAATTTACGTCGGTTTTTCGTTTTAAACGCATGTTTATAAAATTAAAACCTCACGAAATATAAGGACATATTATACCTATTCAGATTTCAGACCTTAATTTGGAACTCGAATATGGTATAGATATCTTTCAATAGGTATTATATTTAGCGTACCTACAAGAATACAAGATCCCATTTTACAGGAACCATTTCGAGCCTTATCTGACCGCTCTCTATTTCCGAAGTTAGTAACTTTACAGAACTTAATTTTATGCAGCTTTTTCAAGTGGGCGTGGACGGCCAAATCCGAAACTATAAAGCAGTCTACACACCAAAGTCGCCGACCCACCGACACAGTCCTTTTTAGGGTTTTTTGCATATTTCTTCAAAAGTCCAGAGACACTGAAATAAACCGGTACATATAGTCCTAGAGGCGAGTACATTTCATTGCTGCACACCTAAAATGCAGATTCTGGGGGGCCTATCCAGGCAAACGTAAATGACGACTCATGTCGGCGGGTTGGCAACTTTGGTGTGTAGACTTTTGTATAGGTCAACCAGAATCTGATGGCAAAAGAGAGATTAAAAGTTGTTTCTACCAGCACTGGGGTTAATGGATAAAAGAGTTTTAGCTTGAAAGAACATTGATCCTAAGTCTTCCGTAAATGAGGTCTGCATTTTTTTCAGTAATGTAGGAAAATAGCTGGCTGGAAACATTACATCACAACACCACCCCCTATCACCTCAGATTAACGATCAGTCTCATCTAAATAGTCCAAACCCTCCCCTGTAAACTTTCTTGCGTTCTTAGAAGTAGATGAAGCTGCAACAGAGTCGCTTATCCCACAGTTACGGAATAACAGCCTAGTGCTATTGGGTGGGACGGAATATCGCTTCTTTTATTGAAAAATTGTCGCCTGAACTGATACCGCCACTTCATATACAACCGCTGTCTAAAATTGGGCGTGTTCCCGGATGCTTTTAAAAAGGCGATAGTCCATCCTATACACAAAGGAGTGAGTAGAATCTGTGTCAATAATTATAGGCCTATATCAAATTTGCCGATACTTTCTAAGATCCTTGAGAGGATCTTAAATAATCGTCTCAGGACCTTTTTAGAAAAATATAAATTTAAAGCAAACAACCAGGGCCCCAAGTCTGCTAATGCAATTGTCATAATGGTGTCAGAATAGTCTCTCAATGACATGGTTTTGACCAATGACGAAAGAGCTAGTCTCACTCTAAGCCAATGACCGCTTAGGTTTTGACAGTTATGGTGTCATTATGACACCTTTCTTAGACAATTGCAATAGCAGAATTGGGGCCCAGTATGGCTTCCGAACTGGTGTTTCAACAGAAGATGCTGTGCTGGGATTGACACACGAGGTAGTCAAAAATCTAGACAAGAAGGCAAGATGCAAGGTATATTCCTAGAACTTTCTAAGGCACTTGACACAGTTTCTGTTCCCATCCTTACCTCAAAATTAGAACACTTAGGTGTACGTGGCGTGTCACTTGAAATATTCAAAGATTATCTCAAAAATCGCACCCAGCGAGTTAAAATTCATACCCACCTCAGTGATGAGAGCTTGTTACTTTCGGCATCCCTCAAGGCAGCATACTGGGCCCCACCTTATTTCAAATTTACGTCAACGACCTTTGCGAAATGAACCTCCCAAATACTAAGATAATACCTCCTTGCGAAATACTGTCTCTTAAGATACAGGATACCCTAGTTTAAGAGACAGAGTTTAATCTATTGTGCAGATTTCTGCAGCGTCCAAATGTTTAATGTAAAAGTTCTCTACCATAAATTCAAAAATTGTAAACTTTAAGTTACCTACTTACAATAAAAATTACCTGTATTTTTGGGAAATAAAAATATTTATTAATATAGCTTGCGCTATTTTCAGAATTTTATACAATTCGTACTTCATTTGGTAAGCGACTGCTTTGCCATGCCAAAATCATTATTATTTTATTTTTTTACGCCATGAGATTCTGGTTTACCTATAGCATAGAAAACATAGAGTCATCTGTGAGTTACTCGAATGACGATAAATAGAGGACATTGCGATGACAACTGCCGACACGACATTTGGTTCCGGGGCACTGCGCCGCGAACTCTACCGTGCCCGGATTCCTCTCACGCTCCAATTACCGCAAACACCACTAATTGTGTTGAATTTTGCCACTGCACGGATGTGGAACTGGACTCTGACTAGATACGCGCTTCATGTTTATTGTTGGACTTAGTAGTTTCTTGCAGCTATCTAAGTTGTCATTGTCAAAGTTATAGTTTTACTAACAATGTAGTTAGACCAAGAAAATTAGTTCGACATTTAGTTGCACTATAAAATAGCTGCGTTCTTTATGAAGCTATTGTTTCTGTTCTCGCCGTCTTCATTATTATGACACTTCCTGGGACGCTGGCATTGGCTAGTCCGCAATTGCCGGCGCATTTTCTTGCGGTCATTAGCTGCATGTTGTCTCTCTATTCTCGTTAAAATTACCACTTCCTGCACTAACTCATTGGTATCCTAAAATAAACTTATCCGTTTTGAATATTGATTTTGGCTGTTCTAAATGCTGAATAATTTGAAAGCAATGCTTGCGCACGCAAGATTGTTGTATCGCACTGCTTTCATTTCCGATTTCCCATCCTATCCTATCCTATTGTGGCACGGGCGGAGAACCATATACCTACAACTACATCCAATAAGTATTTGGTTCATAAATAGTTTAATATGAACGAATTTATTGCAATAATTCAAAATACATATAACACCTTGTTTTGGAAACATTGCTTGATTTATGTGCGTGTTGCAGATAAACACGAATTTGTTCCCTAATTTCGGTCTTTCGTTGTATAGCTAGGCTGAGATGAGTCATATTGAAGGTACCTACCTATACTTTCGTAATATAATAGCTCGTTGGAGCTCAGTAAGCACGTGGTAACTGCACTCGTGTCAATTACAAAGTATCAGTATGTTGGAGCGTTTCCTGTGTGCAACTGTGCAGTTCGGCGCAGCGGCAATGGCGTCGGCTCGCTGTAACTTGAGAACCGTAGCGATTGGATCAGGAAATCGACACTCGTTTTCTCAGTCTTCCTTATGTACATATTGAATGAATTGCAAACTTATCAAAACTCATAATTATTACGATGAACTTAATTTACAATTTAAATTAGTCTCAGAAAATTATATTGGCATGGGATGGCAGAAGATGATGAAAACTAAATCATCATCATCCGCCTAGCCTTTTCCCAAACTAGATTGGGGTCGGCTCCCAGTCTAACTGGTTGTGGCTGAATATCAGTAGGTACTTTACGTGGAGCGACTATGATGAAAACTAAATGATTTCTGAAATTCTGAAGTAAGCCTCGGACCTAATGTAATCTAGACTAAGCATACAGATGGCGTAAAATAATGTCATCACTACAAGCGCGTCGTTTAGCGTTTACACCATTACCTCTGGCTCTAACCGTGAAGATTTTCTGTGTTCAAATCTGTCGGCCTCCGTTTACGATTACGCAGTAAAGACGAATGGCATGGATATAGACGTCGTCGTTTGTGTAATACCTTTACTAATAGGGATATTCACGAGTTGGTGGGCAGACCGCGACTCCCCCACTGACAGTTTGCGATTGGCGGTCGCGTCATATGTACGTTTATTGTTACGGAAAGTTCCTGCTTAGAATATGTGCGCACAAGCAAGTTAACTTGGTAATAATCTACCGTGTAGTGATAAACATGTTCCTCATGTAAATAAACAAAGATTATAGCACATTTGAGTTGACTCACTACCTACTGAAATTCGTCGAATGTAAACAAGACAGTAAAGTGTTAAAACGACCATTTGTTCAGCAGTGTGTTAAAACGACCATTTGTTCAGCAATGTGTTGGTGACGAATGTGATTTTTGTTAGAGGTTTACCGTGTTGGTTTAACTTCCTTCTACATGATGATAGTCAAGTTTGACATACGACAAGGTACGACCTACGTACTTATTTTTGGGCGGAATAACGTAAATATGTATGATGTTATTTTAAGAACAGAGTGTATTAAAATTTTAAGAGTTATAGGTACCTATACGTGTATTGCTTGCCTAGTATTGAAATGCTAACTTTGAACTTTTTTTTAAATACAAGGCAAACTGGGGCAATAGCGTTTTAATTTTATATGGGAAATTGGGAATTCAATAGGAGTCATCAATAAGTAGAACCGGCAGTCATCATCGTGTCACGAGGCCAATGTGTTAACGCGTCCACCTTGATTGGTTCTACGTGGGCCGCAGATCTACCCATAGCCATACACATGATATTGTTTGCCATCTCAAATATTTTAATTTACTTCAAATATTGGAAATTCTTCAATGGATTGGTTGTATTTGTCAATCAAAAGTGTGATTTCATATAGGTAGTTAGGTAGAGCCAGTTTATATGTATATATAGGTACATTTGTTTTCCTTCTTTACTTTTTTTTTTCTTCTAAAAACGTAGACCGTAGGTACCTACTCTTAATGCATAATTATCAAGTTGTAGATAACAAACAGGTTTCTCATTTTATTAGTTAATTAGCTCAGAACGCAGTGTAACAATTAATATTGTTTTATTTTGTAATAAGTAGTGGTCCGGTTAATAAGTTCCCGTAATCCGCTATCATTAATACTGCTGAGTCATAACTTTCTACAGTGAGGAGTGGCTATACCCTATGGACAACAATAAAAACGGGGTGTCACTCGCCAAAATAGGATTAATGGTCTCCGAACATGGAAATGGCGTCCGGAAGTAGTTATTTACAACTGTCGTAGCCACCTTGACTGCTGCAAGGTTTATTTCCGACATTTATCGCAACATTGTAGGTACCGTGTTCCAATAAATAAAACACCTGAAGAACCTACCTTAGTCTGAATCCCTATCTTCAATAAAGGCTTTTCTCGACTATTTCATTACGGATTCAGATTTAATATTTTTTTTGTCGTTATTATAGCAAATATTCATAAAGTTCCCCTTATAAAACTCGAATTTCTAAATTAGCTTGACTTTCATTTCACAAAATACTACTGGTTTTTATAATACTGATGCACCGACAAAGCTGTTTTATATGTGACCTTACTCGAGGGAAGGAAACGATTTTTACCGGGTAAAGGCCGGATTTTTTGCAGATTTCGTGCTACTGTTGATGCATTTGAAAAATCGCGTATCATTCTAGCTTGCATTTAATTTTGTTACGTTAACAAGTAGTAATCAAGAGTAGGTACCAAGCAAGATAATCTTCAGTTTTAATTAAACTTCAAAATTAATAGAATAGATAATGTTTTCCTTTATAACTGCATTATATTCAGATTTCTTTCGATGATAGATAGGTAAAAAATATAAAAAAAAAAAAGATAAAATTCAACATTTTATTTTTAGTATTTACACTGTGTAGCATGAAATTTTAAGAAATGGAATGCATAATAATTTAAATTGTGTTAAATAAGATAAGAAATCTTATCTTATGCATAATAATTTAAATTGTGTTAAATAAGATAAGAAATCTTATCTTATTTAACACAATTTAAATTATTATGCATTCCATTTCTTAAAATTTCATGCTACACAGTGTAAATACTAAAAATAAAATGTAAACAAAGCTCAGCAAACATAAACATTGATAATTGAAAATGTGTCTGCTGCTGCAGCTGTTGCGTATAACTTCCTAGTTCCTGCATTCATTTAAAGGCTAAAAGTCGTTGACCGGCACAGTCCACTTTAACCTTAAATTCAGCGATAGGTAGGTAGGTATGACGCGGAATACGCGATATTACAACTACATATATATTTAATGATGAATGTTTACAAAACAACCTAATTGCAGTTCCTAATCACGACTATTGAATCATGCTAGTGTAATCCACAAACCCGTTTGAGAAAAGATTTTATAATCCACAAATCGCGTAGGTATTTGATCAAATTTTACGCAATCGTTTAGTAGTATTAGCGTTCGATTCAATGAAATTGTAATCGGAGAAAGTGGCAGCTGAGGCTAAATGTCAGAGAAACCGTGAAACTTCAAAGAAAATTTAATTTTATGCATTCAGTTCGAACGGATGTCTGTCCAAAACTACAAGCATTGGCCACAATATTATTGTATTCGAATGAATTAAAATAATATTCTCACTTTCTCAGTCTCAGCAGTATGCTGTATTTGGACATACGTCAACTGGCTGCTAAGCTAAGTTGTCCAAATAAAATCCGGTGGTACCTATACTAGCCATAGGTACTAGGTAGGTACTAAAAAGCCAAACAATCAAAACGTGGCCTGGGTGATGAAGTGATGAATGATGTTGTTCTGTAATGGCGGTCGCGTGGTCGGGGTCTCGGCGGGATGCGATGAAAGTGAAACGCGCGCGTGGTCCCCGTGGTCGTTCAACTCGGCACGCGCCTGCATCCTCTGACGGCCCATCTCGCAGCTCGTGTTGTTTTATTGTACTCGTTACGATTTCTGTGCTGGTTGCCAAACGTCTCGATGTAACTTTAACAGCAAGTTCATTCGAACCTGCTTCGCACGTGCTTTACTTGCAATAGTTGCAAACTTCTACAGGTTCCTAACAAAAGGCAATATAATCCGCTACCTACACGATATTACCTTACGAACCTTCTTATTAGCTGGTAGATTATGGCTCTATGATACCTATACATACTTGTCATTTGATCGTGTTGCTGGCCTTCTCATTTTTGAAAATTTCAAATTATTATCTTAACTTTTCTAATCATGTTTCTTCATACCTACAACTAACGCGTGTGTTTGAGTGTGAGACCAGATAATTTCTGTACTTTATTTAACGTAGGTATCTGCCAGTACATAAGTAGTTTACGCTTAGAGATACCATATACGGGTCTGTGACAGATTCCAAAGCGGTGATCTAATAACAACTACACGATAAGTCCCTTACAGCGCGGCTTGAAATCCTTCGGTCACGTTTCTCCCCCAGCCACAAGACGTGCCAAAGATTGAACTAGGTACAGTGGCGGCATTAGCCATTGCGAGGCCCAGGGCGGCAGATCTTAGCAAGGCCCTTATTCTTTGTGTAATTTATGTAAATTGTTAGTAAGTATTTTTGATGATGATTGTCAAGAAATGAAAAAGTTAAAATAAATAAATGTAGAGTTTAAAAATTTTACATTATGGAAGATTTGTAAAAGTTGTTATTTTCTTTCTACTCAGGTTGTTGAGCGAGCCCCCTACAAGAGCGAGGCCCCGGATGGTTGCCCTGCTTGCCACCCCTAGGGCCGCCACTGACTAGGTAGTTACTGTAGAGGTTTTATTAAATGGTGTTAAAGTAGGCTGGTTAAAATGAATTGAAATCGGGCTTCGATTTAAAATATTTTGATTTATACAGAAATATGTTTTGACATGAAAACCTGTCCAATGGTCTGTGCTAGTCGTAATTTCCTAAATATAATGGTTATTCTTTCTTAACTCCAATAAACGAAGTTCTAGCTTGACTGTGGGTTTGATTCCATAGATAGGTACGATATCCAACTGCCAGTGTTTTTGTCTTGGAAATAATTTTAGATCGTCCTGTTGGCCAGGTATTTACCAGGCAGGAGACGTCTCGGTCGTCCAAAAAGAGAACAAGATTTGAACACTCTTCAGAAATACAACAGCCCCCATTGAGATCTTTAGGCATTTAGCAGCTATTTATCGACGTTAACTTGGCTGCAATAGAATTTTCCTGTTGATGTAGGTACGTTTGGTCGTCTTGTATAGTCATAACAGTCAGTGAGGATAATTTAAATAAATTAAACTATGACTGCGAGCTGCGACCTTCGTTATTATGTGCTCAGATGTGTTAATACGGACTCATTGTAAATAATTCATTTGTAACTTGTTTAACGTTGTTGAGTTAGCGTCCAAAATCAGGGGGGTGATTCTCGCGGGTTCGATATTGATATCGCCTTCGATATTATATTGCAACAAAAATGTCAAAATGTTCAATAAAAATCGTTGGAATTGGAAATCTCTGTTGCATGTATTTTCGTCTTCAGAGCTGATTATGTGGAAGAGGGGCTCGTGGTTAAATGACAGCCGTGGTGATCGATCGCTGATCTGATCGCTGGGTGACCGTTATTTACACATCGAGACCCCTCCTCGGAGAGCACGTTAAGCAGTCGGTCCCGGTTGTTATAGGAATATCTTTGTCAGTCGTTACGAGTCAGGGCAGTCAGGGGGGGACAGTCAGGATTTCTGGAGCCTAAAAGTCTGACAACTGGCCAAACATTCGAATACCGGTATTACCCAATATTTGGATTGTGGAGGTCAAATGGGCAGTCCATTTGACCTCCACAACCCAAATATTGGGTAATATTTGATGCTCCATGTAAAATATTGATATTCAGCCGCAACTGGTTGGACCCCAGTCTAGTTTGGGAAAAGGCTAGGCGGATTTGCTGATTACGTGTAGATTCGATTGAAGAAAGTGGAAGTTCAGAGCGTTCTCTCAATGAATTGTACTACTACTAGTTGCAGCAGTATTTATCGCACTAATTGAGAACGGAATTAGTAATTGGGGGAACCAATCTAGTGCAGCGGGCGGAGCGTCGGCACTCTACAAAGTAGGAGCCAGCCAATGAATACTTTGAGCGGTTGTAAAACAGGAAAACTTAGTATTTTCTCTCTACTTTCCTTCCACAACTACGGATTTCGATACACATTATACCTAAGTGGGTCTTGCCTTAAGAGTCTGTATAAATCTTGATAGCGTCTAAAATACAGGAATCATATTTATGTCGTGAAATATTTGATAAGTTTCACCAGAAAACTTATCTTTTGATCTTGTACCAATGCAATGTAGGTATAAAGTAAGCATTTCCATTGATTGTACAATTAAACTTCAACACAAAATAAACAAGCATTGATTAGAATTTCTCTTGAAGTACCTACAAGTCTCTCGCAATCGTACTGATGTAGCAATGATATATCGATTTTCACTCGTTGACCTAGCTCGAGTGTGAGCGTACCTACGCCGTACGAGCACTGTAATGCGTTGTCTAACTAACGCAACTCACTGATTATTTGCAGTTTTTTTGCCTCATGCAAGCGTGACGCGCAGTCGCACAGAAAGAATTTTGATTATTTTGAAAAAACAGTACTAGTTAGAAACATCGTTTTATTTTTGGTGCCATATTTGGGTCAATTCCTATCAACTTTAATTATTTCAGATTTTTCACTCCGCAAACTTCGGAGATAAGGGGGGGGGGAATGGTATTTTTTCAGTCATTTTTCATCATATGTCGAAAACTGTGAGACATAAAATTAAATAAAAATATATTTTGAAATGTGCAGATCAAGCCCTTTCATATGATATGTCATTTGACCTAGTAACCCCACTTTGAAATTTTGGACCCCCACTCCGGCCCCTTTTGCAATGAAAATAAAAATATTTTTTTAATTTTTTCATTTGCAATAAAGTTGGACAAGCATTTTTTATAACTGTTCCAAATTTCAAGTCGATAGCATTAGTAGTTGCTGAAATAAGCAGGTGTGACAGACAGACAGACAGACAGACGAAGTCGCACCATAAGGGTTCCTTTTTTACCATTTTGGTACGGAACCCTAAAAACGAATTTGTTTTTGTCATGCGATCTTACTAGACGATGGTGCCGATTCTGTTGTTTACCAACTACACTAATTTAGTCTCATTACGTCTCTTTCTAATAAAAAACATGAGAAAAGGATAGAAGATATTTAATCCTGTCAAATTAGTCCACTTGAATAGTTTTGTTGTCAATTTAGTCGTAATCGCAAAAGATCACGACTATTTTCCCGTAAATGACAAGGGCGTAGACTAATTTGACAGTTCTAAATATTTTCTGTCCTTTTTCAATGTTATTTGTAAGAAAGAGATGTAGTGTGATTAAAATTAGTTTAGTGCGACGTTCAACAGAATCAGCACCGATAACTTGCCAACTAAAAGATAGACTTAGGGTCGATTTAAACCAAACGAACAAAGAGCTAGAATAGAACAATAGCATTCTTTCTCGATCTTTTAGTGTAAATGAAAGCTCGTTTTCAGCGTTTATATACCAAAATATTAATGAGCAAAAATGAGAACCAAGAACGAATAAAATTCTTGCACAGTAGAACAACGAAAGAATGCTTTACGTCTATTTACACTTAAAGAATTTGATAGAGTGGGGATAGAATGAGCATTCGCTCGTCTAATGTGGGTATAATATCGTCTAACGATGATACGCCAAAAATAAAACCTCTTTTTTTTTGTAGCAAAAAATAGTAGTTGTTACTGTGTTATCAGTGCTAAACTTAGCATTTAGGATGTAGAACTAGAACATAGAACAGAGCGAGGAACGGAAATAACAAACACTGGGGGGTGATTCTCGCGGGTTCGATATTAATATCGCCTTCGATATATAGGTATTGCAACAACTGTCAAAATTCCTACCATTTTGACATTTTTGTTGCAATATAATATCGAAGGCGATATCAATATCGAACCCGCGAGAATCACCCCCCAGTGTTTGTTATTTCCGTTCCTCGCTCTGTTCTATGTTCTAGTTCTACATCCTAAATGCTAAGTTTAGCACTGATAACACAGTAACAACTACTATTTTTTGCTACAAAAAAAAAGAGGTTTTATTTTTGGCGTATCATCGTTAGACGATATTATACCCACATTAGACGAGCGAATGCTCATTCTATCCCCACTCTATCAAATTCTTTAAGTGTAAATAGACGTAAAGCATTCTTTCGTTGTTCTACTGTGCAAGAATTTTATTCGTTCTTGGTTCTCATTTTTGCTCATTAATATTTTGGTATATAAACGCTGAAAACGAGCTTTCATTTACACTAAAAGATCGAGAAAGAATGCTATTGTTCTATTCTAGCTCTTTGTTCGTTTGGTTTAAATCGACCCTAAGTCTATCTTTTAGTTGGCAAGTTATCGGTGCTGATTCTGTTGAACGTCGCACTAAACTAATTTTAATCACACTACATCTCTTTCTTACAAATAACATTGAAAAAGGACAGAAAATATTTAGAACTGTCAAATTAGTCTACGCCCTTGTCATTTACGGGAAAATAGTCGTGATCTTTTGCGATTACGACTAAATTGACAACAAAACTATTCAAGTGGACTAATTTGACAGGATTAAATATCTTCTATCCTTTTCTCATGTTTTTTATTAGAAAGAGACGTAATGAGACTAAATTAGTGTAGTTGGTAAACAACAGAATCGGCACCATCGTCTAGTAAGATCGCATGACAAAAACAAATTCGTTTTTAGGGTTCCGTACCAAAATGGTAAAAAAGGAACCCTTATGGTGCGACTTCGTCTGTCTGTCTGTCTGTCTGTCACACCTGCTTATTTCAGCAACTACTAATGCTATCGACTTGAAATTTGGAACAGTTATAAAAAATGCTTGTCCAACTTTATTGCAAATGAAAAAATTAAAAAAATATTTTTATTTTCATTGCAAAAGGGGCCGGAGTGGGGGTCCAAAATTTCAAAGTGGGGTTACTAGGTCAAATGACATATCATATGAAAGGGCTTGATCTGCACATTTCAAAATATATTTTTATTTAATTTTATGTCTCACAGTTTTCGACATATGATGAAAAATGACTGAAAAAATACCATTCCCCCCCCCCTTATCTCCGAAGTTTGCGGAGTGAAAAATCTGAAATAATTAAAGTTGATAGGAATTGACCCAAATATGGCACCAAAAATAAAACGATGTTTCTAACTAGTACTGTTTTTTCAAAATAATCAAAATTCTTTCTGTGCGACTGCGCGTCACGCTTGCATGAGGCAAAAAAACTGCAAATAATCAGTGAGTTGCGTTAGTTAGACAACGCATTACAGTGCTCGTACGGCGTAGGTACGCTCACACTCGAGCTAGGTCAACGAGTGAAAATCGATATATCATTGCTACATCAGTACGATTGCGAGAGACTTGTAGGTACTTCAAGAGAAATTCTAATCAATGCTTGTTTATTTTGTGTTGAAGTTTAATTGTACAATCAATGGAAATGCTTACTTTATACCTACATTGCATTGGTACAAGATCAAAAGATAAGTTTTCTGGTGAAACTTATCAAATATTTCACGACATAAATATGATTCCTGTATTTTAGACGCTATCAAGATTTATACAGACTCTTAAGGCAAGACCCACTTAGGTATAATGTGTATCGAAATCCGTAGTTGTGGAAGGAAAGTAGAGAGAAAATACTAAGTTTTCCTGTTTTACAACCGCTCAAAGTATTCATTGGCTGGCTCCTACTTTGTAGAGTGCCGACGCTCCGCCCGCTGCACTAGATTGGTTCCCCCAATTACTAATTCCGTTCTCAATTAGTGCGATAAATACTGCTGCAACTAGTAGTAGTACAATTCATTGAGAGAACGCTCTGAACTTCCACTTTCTTCAATCGAATCTACACGTAATCAGCAAATCCGCCTAGCCTTTTCCCAAACTAGACTGGGGTCCAACCAGTTGCGGCTGAATATCAATATTTTACATGGAGCATCAAATATTACCCAATATTTGGGTTGTGGAGGTCAAATGGACTGCCCATTTGACCTCCACAACCCAAATATTGGGTAATACCGGTATTCGAATGTTTGGCCAGTTGTCAGACTTTTAGGCTCCAGAAATCCTGACTGTCCCCCCCTGACTGCCCTGACTCGTAACGACTGACAAAGATATTCCTATAACAACCGGGACCGACTGCTTAACGTGCTCTCCGAGGAGGGGTCTCGATGTGTAAATAACGGTCACCCAGCGATCAGATCAGCGATCGATCACCACGGCTGTCATTTAACCACGAGCCCCTCTTCCACATAATCAGCTCTGAAGACGAAAATACATGCAACAGAGATTTCCAATTCCAACGATTTTTATTGAACTTTTGTTTGCAAAGTTACAACAATCATTTCCTAGAGACGTTACGCGTTAATGATTATGATGTCATCTGCATTTCCACCTGTACTGTTACATAAGTTGGCTCATACATGAACAGAAGCTAGTCACGATACGACACGGTTGGCTGGGGCGCGCCGTCGGTCGTTAGTTCCACATCATCGGTGGGAGGACGAGAGTGAATCAGCACCACTCCCTGCCCACGCCTTGTGCCTTCTGCAATTAGCGCACTACTTGCGGTAACATAGGTTCTTCCTACACATGAGATTTTTTGCTATGTCATGCATTCCAAAAATCCACAGAAATGGGCAGATGAGGAAGTCCTTATTGTTTCCGCATAAATCATTTAAAATGAAAAGTATCAACACGGAAGAGCAACACGGAATTTAGACTGGCAATACTCAAAAATACGTTTTCAACGTAGGTATTAAGTATGAGAAAAATAATGCACAATAACAAAGCTAATATTATACTTACCGTGATTATACCTAAACAAAATAGGTAGGTATGTAGGCACTACGGTTATGTGCTAATTTAGCATGATGTATAAAGCGTGAGCATTGTGCAAATGTGCATGTCCCAGAAATGATCTGCTGTTCTCTGCTACGAATAGGCGGTACAAACTCTTCCCACTGGTTTTTTAAAGGATCTAAATCAAATTAAGGATCCGTCATCATCACTTTGGTCAAAACCACCTTTATCAAGATCTGAATTAACCTTATTGACAACATTATCTGTCAACAAGTGTTGTTTACTAGATAGTTACTCTTAAAATGAATCTATTGATTTTATACTGGGAGTCATATTTCGGCCACCAATATTTTTGGGTTCAGAAAGATCGGTGATGGGATCACAGTTCACTGTTCCGTAAACTAACTTAGGGCAATTGACATCATCATCAATACGCAAGCCACCAAAACAAATCTTGCAAAGCAGCTGGTAATGTATAATTGGCTGAAATAAAGAGTCCAATATTTCATTGTAATGTCTTTGTTTTCGTGAAAGTTCTGACGTAAATCGTAAGTTTTACAAAATAAATGTAGTGCAACTTAATAAGCAAACGTAAAATATTGTTTATTTAGCTTTGTAACGAATCCCAATCCTTACTTCCTTACTAATATTATAAATGTCAAAGTAACTCTGTCTGTCTGTCTGTGTGTTACGCCATCACGCCTAAACTACTGAACCGATTCAAATGAAATTCGGTACAGAGATAGCCTGGAGCCTGAGAAAGGACAAGGGCTGTAAAGGGTTGAAATAGGGCATGAAAGTTTGTATTGAAATTAAGTCATTTTTAATGCTAGAAGCTTGAAACTTATTTTTGAGATTTGGGGTGTAGGGTATGTGTAGAGTAGGTGTGGGGTAGGCGCAGGGTAGGCGTAGGGTAGGTGTACTAAAATTTACCCGTGCGAAGCCCGGGCGGGTCAGTTAGTATTTTTATAAACTGTACTTAACATGTGGGTAGAGGAACGATAAACCTTGTATTTGAGTCATCTCAAACATGTATTGCAAGAATTAATATAATACCATTAATTTTCTTTTTGTGCCAACTGATTTTCACTTCCTCTCACAGAGAAGAGGCCGGAATCTCAGCAGTGTGAATAATATACGCTGAATATGCTATGTTATGTTAATTCCTCCACGTAAGCAGGGCCGTCTTAGGCCATGCAGGGACCCATGGGCACACAGAATTTGGGGCCCTTGTTGAACGTAAAAAAAAATTGAATGAATACATTAGCACCTTGATTAAAATATATGCTTTTGTTCAGAAAATACGAAAAACTAAAAGTGCTTTTTACCCAATATGGGATTTTTGTATGAATTCGAAACCATAATTCACGATAATTATGACGATTACGGACAGGACGTCTACGTCTGTCGGATCAGCTAGTTCGTAAATGTTATTATTGTGACACTATAATAGTATAAAAAGAAACAGTAGAATGTAATAGGTAATGATTTACATTGTTTGTCTACAGATGATGAGGGGTAATCAGTCGTGGTAGGAGGAGCGCGACATGAATTCTGACGTGCACCGTCACCAGGCGCACCCGCCACTGGCACAGGTAAATATTGCATTAGCCATAGAAAATTTTACTTGATGCCATTTATTCCGGACCATTACATTGAATACAACATAGTGAGAAACCTACCTTTAGGAGATATCAGCGTTGCCGTATCAGAATCCTCAAAACCTCGCAAACTCCAAAACTATTATGGGCTGACGTACCTATTAGGTCAAATAAATCATAAAACATTATTTTCTATTTATATTTCTACTATCAAATCAGACGGTACTAACATATAACGTTAAATGTATAATTGAGCTTAGTGATTAGTCGATCGATCATCATTGGTCCAAACCCAATTGGACCAATGATGATCGACTAGAAGCATTTGACGGATTTCATTGTTACTTAATGTTCCTCGCTTTTCAGTAACATAATATGCAACAAAGCTAAAGTTATAGAGCAACACGTCTGTAGTACATTCTTTATCGATGTATCAGCCACTCTGTACGCAACGTTCGTCCTCGATCCGTGCCAGGCCGCATGCACCTACTGGTGTGCCCGACTTTCTTTACTGAGTTTATTTCCTCACAAATACATATGTACTTCCTGTAGTAATTTAATTTAAATCGTTTTTTTTTACCAAAGCAATTTTATGAACATTAGGTACACCAAATGTATGTATTCCAATTTTATGGCTCCATCCTCACATTTTTGTCACCGGTATTTCGTTTATTACGCACATCAAAAGTGTGAAAAGGAAAAGAGCATGAAATTTTTTGCTCAGCGTACCAGTATCAACAGTTTTGGCGTACGTCCAAGGCTGTGCGTTTCAATGGATCGTTACAGGGAACATTATCGTTTATCTAAGTGATTCCAATTCGTTATACTGCTAAACAATTACGGTTATATTACAACACTTGTATTCTGTTTATCGTCTACTTATTGAACGGTTCTTAATCCGCGTCCTCATTATGAATCGGCGACGGTATACGGTATACGTTTTTGATAAGTTACATTCATGAATCGTCTTTATGAAAGGTCGATTTGTGGTCAGCCTCAGCTGTCACGATGTTAAATTTAACAGTAGCGAATTTATTTTCATTCCGACTACTGTGTAAACTAGCAATGTTTTACGAGGAATGAGTAAACGTACTTTGTAGTCCAGATTTTAAATTTAAATTTTTGCAAGGATTGTGCCTGCTTTGCGTCGAGTTTCGACCATCGATAAACTTAATACCCTACCTATTATTTATTATACCTACCTATTATTACCTATTATTACCTACCTATTATACCTATTATTTTTTTTGTGTATAAGTAATTAAGTAGCTTTGACACAATATTCTAGTTTAGTTTAATACACCCGGTGTCTTGAATTCCAGTCTTAAAACTGTTTATTTAATATATCCTATTTCTGCAATATTATTGAAATCGCTGAAATATTTCACTATGATCGTATTCCGCACCTTGTTAAGCTTAAAGCTAACAAGACCTACTTTTGTTTGGTAATAAGTTGGAGGAGTCCTTGATATATGTAAATCCTATCTTCAGAGCATGCATTAGGTTGTATTAAAAGTAGGTACTTAGGTACGTATGGAGTCTCGCAGAATGTTTTACAACTTTATTTTATACAAGGCATTCATTTGAGTTTGCAATTAAACTACTTACTCACTCCCTTGGCTCAGCGACCAAAAATGTGTCTTGGCAGGTAGAAGGGAGAATTTGCAAGTTATGAACTTCAACGCAAACCACTCTCTGGGTATACATGAGTTTAATTTCCTGTCTTCTATATTATTGACTGGTTCAGCAGTTAAACTGCAAGCAAAGCCCGTAACAGTTAAAAAAAACAACCAACTTATGAGCCAAGAAACTAGAAACTATGCCATCAACCGAAGTTTATCGTGCATAGGAGTAGGTCTGAGTTTTCGTTTTCGGACATATTGATTTTTGAATCTGATAATCCGAGTATCAAAGAATGAGATCTGAAATAATTTGTGTTGTTCCAGCACGGAGTGCACGCGGGCTCGCAGGGCGTGGGCCCCTGCGGCTGGTACTCGGCATCAGCCGCGCCCGCTCCCACCGCCCCGGCCCGGCTCAAGCGCGCTCAGCCCCCTCACCAACTACCAGTGCGTTCATTTACTATCCTTGCTCATAAAAGCCCAAAATCTCACCTATACTGCCAGCTTAAGGGTGTAGGACCGACCCACTAATAGGTAATAGGATAGACTACCTATGTACTAGCATAGGTACCAGCATCAATGACAAGTCACAAACAGATACGTCTCCGCGCTTAAACGGAGCAAGTCGATCACTGGTAGTACTTATTTTTATTTTAAACTGAACCGCCCCGGCTTCGCACTGGTAATGTTTAATTTATCCTTATGAATCGAGTTACACGAAATTCGCTCCTATGAAGCAATCTCACAAATTAATATATCACTCCGTCGCGCATTGATTACATCGTGTTGTCTCTTAAACTATACCTCCAAACAAGATACTGTAAACGATAAAAATCATCTCCATTAAATACTTGTGACGATGGAACTACTTATTTTGATAAGGATTAATACTTTATTGATAATGTGCCCTGTTAAACATCATTACCTATTTTTTTTTTAATCATAAAAGCAGCTTTTGTGGCTACGTATATGTATAACTTTGTAAAGCCAACATTTTTGCCATACATTGTTTTCACATCAGACAGCTTAGGCAGCGCACGCGCAAACAGCCATTTCAAACCGAAATTTTTTTGGACTTCCTTGATGAAAACCGTGACAACTCGGTTAATATAAATAACACATTCATCAATTATATACAAAAACCTTCCTCATGAATCACTCCTTCCATACGGTGAAGACCGTATCAAAATCCGTTCTGTAGTTTTTGAATTCATCGCGTTCAGAGTTCAGACAGACACACAGACGCAGCGGAGGGACTTAGTTTTATAATATGTAGAGATAACCCCTCGGATCTTGTTTTTTATTGCCCATAATCTTTCTATTTAGTCATAAATCCGAACATCTCGAACCTACTACAAATAAATTCTAAAGCATCACAGATCGAACTTTTTCAAATCTGCAAAATAGCCGCGAGAACATAGTAGGTAGGTATGCCATAAATCACGGTTAGGAATATTATAGCACCTAAAATTTCCCAACTCGATTATTATTGCAGCATGCAACACACTTCCTAGGATACAATTTTTATTGATTTCACTCAACTCTAATTGTATGACTGATAAAATTCTATGATTTATTACGCAAAATAGAATGATCTATAAAATATTAACTACTCAGGAATGTGGCATAAAATGTAATTTAGCAAACAATAATTTCGTCAGAATGCGACGAGATAATTCTAACAAACGACGGCGTTTAGAAACTTCTTAATAGACAACATAGTAGGTACGTTGTTTCGATAGGCGAGACTTATTGTATTCGTCATAGAGCATTGAGAACGAGAAGCACAGTGGCATAGTTATTACAACGATGTCACTTAATTTATGTCCCTTTGTGCGGCTACATTGATCTATTCACAAGGCTAAGCGCCAGACAAGTTCCCATTGCACGTAGTGGAAACAAAACAATTGTAACATTATCGCCGTCGCATGATTCCACTCCACTGACATGTGACAAGTTTTTTAAAATGATTTGTAGGTTATTGTCTCAGTGTTAACCATATCTATGTTGCTTTAAACCCCGCTTTACCGGCGACGGAGAGTAGAGTTCATATTCATTCAAACCCTTTGTCACAAAGAGTATTGTAAGCGATGAAGATTCTCACGGCTGCTTAGAAAGTAAGACACCGCGCCGGATCAAACGTAAATATTTATTCACTAAAGGCAGATGTGGCGGTAGCGTAAGGCTAGAATTGGTATTTCTACAATACATGTGGGTTATTTTTACGATAGTTTCAAACTTTGTTTCAGTGTGGAGGTAGTGTGAGCGGTAGTAATGGGCCACACGCGCCTCTCTCGCCCACCGCATTGCAGAATTCCATTCCACATAATGTGAGTGCAATTTATTTATATTATTTTTGCTGCACATACTTGCGAATGGAGCTATTTGGACTACGTGCATTGCATTCTACAACTTGTATAATGGTCTTCTTCGTTAGCTGCTCAGTGCTTGCATTTATCTTTGAATATAACTAGTTAACTATTATTTATATATTATATTACCATTTTGTATTGTAACAAGGAATAGCCAAATTATGAGCTACAATAGTGTTGTAAATACTACTGTCCTAGTTTCAAATTGAACTTCACCTAGTTACATATTTATGTATGTCATGCCAATACCCACATTCCACAAAGCTGCGACCGTTACTACTAATACGGTGGCATTTTATTTTTAGGCTTCCGTAGTTTTAATAGTTACGTCATGTCCGTCCGTCATCTGCCTTTTCAATGGTGTTTTTGAAATCTGATGACTTCAATGATTAAAACTTTTCTTAGATTGTTATTGTTTTCAAACAATGGGCGATGACTACAAGCCTACTTAGAGCGTGGTGGGAAACACAGTTTTCATATTGTTTTAATTCTAAACGATGTTGTTGCCAACAGATTGTGATGTCGTCGTCGGTTCGGACGCCTGCGCCGGCCGGACCCGCTCTAACCGCCATGCACACCTCGCAGACCACGTCTGGTACTACTGGTCCACTCAATAGTATGTGTTTAATTACGACAATTGATTACATTCAAAGTAGAGTCCTCAGGAACCCCAGTCACTGAGTTGGAAGATATGTCCCAACTTACTCTTTATAGAAATAACATTACTGTGAAACATAAACGTAATGTATTGTAAATACAAAGGCGAACGAATCAGACTTTCAATCTCTTCAGTCGAAGTCCAATTAGTGATTCATATAAACATTATTTCCTTGTACTTTGAGTTTCCTATATGTCCACGATTTCACAAAATTACACAAGAAAAAGAAAATTTGCGAATTACGTCACGCCAGTCACCAATAAATCTGCTCGAACTGATATTAATAGTATTAGCAAGTAACGAGTACGTTAATCTAACTTGCGTAGTAATGTAGTTAATGTGAATTCCGCGTGTGCGTAAATAGACAGTTACGCACACGTTTTTTAATGTAATGTATTCTGACATGCAAATCACGTACGGGCCTCGTTATTCGCAGTAGTTCTTTAAATTGCAATCGCATCACGGTCTGGTAGCAAGTAGAGTAGGATTATAAAGCCTTTAGTTAGGTCCGTCCAAGGTAGGGACAGAAACTAGGTTACCAATAAACCAGTTTTAAAACCAATCCTAGCTTAGGTATGGAATTCTGATATAAATTGGGGTATTTTGGCATTCGCTCATATCTAAATAAGTATTTAATTGCCTCATTCTCTTACGAACTGTGGGATAAAATCTGCAAGCCTATATCATTTTTCCGTTGGGCTACCAAGGTTTGACCTTTTCGTCACAAAGAAACTGTGTATAACAAAATCTGCGAATATCAAAAGATGACGCGACAGGAACACAGGCATTCGTGACTTGCAAAAATTACATTCCAGTATCATTTATAATACTGAGCGAACCTTGGCAGCAGGCCGGGAAAGGCTAATACAAAGGAGATGAATAAGCAACATTACCTTTAACGCGTTTACTGCGGAGGCACTTCTTTATTTTGTTTCGACCGAGTGAAGATATTATGATGAACATACGATTTTTCGACTGTCAACTTTCAGAAATATGGATTCAGACTCCAGGATAATTCAAAATGGTTAAGTCTCAGTATATTAAGTAGAGCAACTACAACATTTTATTAGGGAACGCTAAGCACTATGATTCTTGTGACTCATAACAATTCACAGGCACTCGAAACCCGACGGATCAAAGTGCCCTCCTTGACCCAGAGGGTCACTATGTGCTTAAATGGGTCACTCGTACAAGACACGTAACCTGTTCAGCTTCTAAAATCTAAAGTATTTGTTCAACAGTGGTGTCCAAGGGGCCAAGCGACGTGTTGGTGAACTCTTCGTGCGTGAACCCTCCACCCGCCGGCAACAGGCTCGTCAACATGACTCAGTGGCCGTACGTATCTTATCTATATCTGTGTATGTAGTTACATATATCACTTATACACAAGCTGTTTGTGTGCGTAGGTGGATTCTCTATATCGAGAAATTAATTAGTGCGATTGTATGTTCAGTTCTTAAGATAGCGCTGCAGAAGTAGGTATTAGTTCCTTGTCATTTCTCAACAGTAGGCCGTATGTTTTTTAGGGTTCCGTACCTCAAAAGGAAAAACGGAACCCTTATAGGATCACTTTGTTGTCCGCCGTCAGTCACCGGACCATAAGTGGAGCCATCTGCTCATACATAGATGGCGCCATTGGAAGTATGCAGTAGCGCCATCTATGATCATATTTCGGAACCCTTAAGGCGCGAGGCATACTCGCACTTGTCCGGTTTTTTTTATTCTTGATAGGCTTGCGTGTAACCACTATCTTGGCGTTAGAAGTTCCACAAACTTGTAGGGGTTAATGTTCTAAGTAAGGGTCGTATTACAGAGCCTAACTCAAGACGCTCGAGCATTACATGAGACTAGTTTCATCCAATCAAATGGCTTGAAACTATTCGGAAGGCCGTAAGCTAGGATCCTAAAGCTACTCTTGCCACACTGATCTTAAAACTACGGTTAAGCTTCATTTGGTTTCCTATGATGAGCGAATGCTACACAGAACATCTCTGTCAAAGAGGCCAACTTTACAATATTGCGCCGGTTGTGAAGTGTCAAAGACCGCTTTTAGGGTAGCGTCAAGTTTGAAATTTATAGACCATCCTATAAATAAAGCAGTCTTACCATAATCTAGGTCTTCAAAATACGCCTTGTTTTTATTTACAAGATACTAATTTACTACAACACCTAGTACACTGATAACATCACCGTTATCAGTACTTATCTAGCGATAATAGACCTGTGGTCGTCAGTTGATGAAACAGAAGCATGGAGTGTGCGTGTGACATTACCCAGTGCTACAACAAACCACACAAAGTGTTGTTGTTCATGCCTCCAGTCTTTGCGTACGAGGATGTAGAGTAAATATCTAGTTTTTTCACAATCACTTATAGTTGTGTTGGGGACTTTATGTGGAAGGTGTTGTGTAATAGATGAATGAATATAGTTGACAGACCGACTTCTGAATTTGATATTTCGTAAATAATGTAGTACTGTCCAAACAAGACTTCGTAAAACATGATTAGAAGATTTGAGGCCTATGTCTTCTGGTGGATATGCAGAAACATCCAATTGTTATCCAAGATCTTTTTTTCTTTCTTAAAATCTCAAATTAATTGGGCAGGTCACATTAGGATAATGTCGCCGGCTATGGTCTTGTTAATGGTATTCAGGATTTAAGACAAAACACTGATGTTAGGTTATAGACTACAAACAACATGCTGCAGTGATATTGTGATCACTATTGGTATTGATCCATCTGTTGAAGTAGATAGCACCTAAAGAAGGTTGAATAGCTGTTTTAAATAGTTTGCACATTGAATGACAAGTATGAGTACACTCGTAACAAACAATTTTCCATTGTGTCTGCTGCAGTGGAATTCGTGTTATAATAGATGTTATTGTCCTATTTTTTTATTACGTATGTGCTAACAAATGAAATACTTATTAATGTAATTAAGATAAGACATCGAAGTAGTAAAGATTTATATCACTCTTAGCGATAAAATCAAACATTAATCTACCTTTAGGAATAAATCTGATACTATTACTAAACTTCTTCATTAAACAGTTGGACTACAATTACAGCTGTATCGATGTTATTATTGTTATCTTAAATCTAAATCTATCACATTTTTAATGTACAATTAGTGAGCTAGTCTATATCAAATACAGGGTGTCTCATATCGCACTGACTATAATAGGTAATATGCTGTTGACATTGTAGTTGGCTTTTGACATTTGGGTTCGTGCAAAAAAACTGGACAGATCGGAGAAACCTATTGTGCCTAATGCTACCTTTATTCAGTGCTTATTGCAAGGGCAGTCTATACCAGCAGTAATTTTGATGCTGCCGCTTCGCAAGCGCTGCAGCATTGAAACTGAACAATAAACTGACGTCATTGTGGTGCGTTTCTCACCAGATGGCATCACGGCGCGATCTCCCGCGAGCGGGCCGAGGCCCTGCTGTCGGGCTCTCCGGACGGCGTGTTCCTAGTCCGCGAGAGCACCAACTTCCCCGGCGACCACACGCTCTGCGTGCGGTATCGAGGACGAGTTGAACACTATCGGTGAGATTAACATTCTCTATGTTTCTACATGTATAGCGATTTCAATCTTCGCCGGTTTGTGAGATGCTGTTTCAGTCGCTGATCAATAGTAAATCTGTTTTCGATTGATTAAATGTTTTCATAAAGACTTCACAACAGATTAAATTGGATAGGCTAAAGGTATTAATTGTATGATATTTTTACAATACGCGATTCATTTCTTGCTCATGTATTGTAGGTAAACAAATAAAGTCTACATAATTAAACAATGAAGGTGCTTGAAACATGTGCACTCGCGTCATCAGAGTATAATAATATTTTAATACTATGCATTCGTGCAATAGCCATAAATGGTGTGTTCGATGGTTGCGCACCTGTTATTTGTCTTGTGACATATTTTGTTCTGCAAAAATGTGTGCAACTGTTCGTCACCTATCGAAGGTTATACTAACCAAACAAACGTCATTAAATAATCGTAATATATATTTTATTTCAGAGTAAAATGGGCAACAGCTCCTGACAACCAAAATCAACGTCTAACTATAGACGATGAAGAATTCTTCGATAACATGACGGATCTAATCCATGTAAGTGAATGATAATGAACTCATAATAAAATCAGCCGCATGTATAAGAAACACGGTGTCTCGTTTCGATCTTCTCGATATTCACAAACATTCCTACTGCTGGTCTGCTGGTAATGTAATATTTAGGCAATACAGTAATATGAATATATGATGATTAACTATTCTTGTCAAAGCACTACTTACAAGACGCGGACGGCCTCTGCACTAAGTTAGTGCGTTGTTTGCCGAAGGCGTCACCTAACGGCGCCAACAACAACGGAGTGCTGCAGCCGCCCTACCCGCCTCACCCGCAGGTAAAGGAACCCTAAAAATCTAGGTTTTTCTTTGGAGTTTCAAATCTAATTCAGCTAAAACACAAGTAGCTATTATCACGTAGAGCGATATTTTTTTATCAGTGTACCTCGTTTAGAAAGCAATGTCACCATTACAGTCTAATGAATTCTAAAAACAGATTAATATCTAATTCTATTGTTGATAAAGTGTTTTACGGCAATCAAGCAATATAAGTCTCAACGACGACTTTAAAACCATAGCGATTAAGGAGTTGTTTCAGAAATGTATGGAGCCTGGGAGGGGTCTACGTACGCAATTAAGTATTATAGCTATACATGATAGTAACCGGTTCCTAATGCTTATTGTCTATAATATTACTTCATTGAATTGTAATTCATTCTTTTCTTTATCAAGGAGAGCAACACAACACAAATATGGTGGATCAACAATCGACAAATGAATAAAGTGAAACGTCATTTTGACAACTGTTGTTATGTCAATGTCAGTCAAAATGTCAACATTCAATCCACCACGCGTGCGCACAACGACTCAAACGTCACGTCCTAAAACAAAACTGTCAAACTCAACTGTCATGGCCGCCCTAAAAATAGGGGGGCATTTTCACAAAAAAGTACCCCCACCTTGAAAAATAATATTTTTTTGAAAGTATTATATTTTAAACTTTTTTTGGTCTCTTTATAACGGAAATTCAATATACTTCAAGAAAAAGTATAATATTATGGGTTTAAAATGGGAATACTGTAAAAATATTAGAACATAATGGAAAGTCTCGCAAATTTATATCAGTTGTGTGACTATATTCAGTAGCTGAAAAAATAGTGTAAATTATAAGAATTTTTAGATATTGTTTATTTAATAACTTCTAAATGGTTATTTTTTATTTTTTAAACACTTACCATTCCCAAATTTTAGATCTAAGCTTTTTAAAAATACAATAGTATATTCGGTATTGTGACTCTGGTACTTCAACTGTCATTATTATCTTCACTTTTAAAATTTTAGATACTTTTTTAGAGAAAAGGCAACAAATATTATACTTAAATATAATTTTCCATTTGAGAGACTAATTTGAAGGTCATTAAATGTAAAATCTACTCAAATAATTGAGAAATTCAGCTCCGTAATATAGGGACAGTCACACAACCGAATACCTAAAAAGGGAAAGGGTGAGTTTACATGGCGAAAAAAAGTACGCAGGCAGACATTTATAAGAAATATAATTAGATCACACCGGCATTAGGCACCGATCAAAGAAAGTGGCGGGATTCGGCGGAAACGTTCCGTCTTTTTCTGGTTTCGCGTCATCGCTTCATTCATCATACAGAATTGCAGAGGTAAGAAATCAGTTTATCATTACAAATGTCAATAAATATTATTATTTTTTTGAACAGTTTTTTATAAATGACTTGCTTTATTACGTATGTATACAGATCCTTAAAACGTAGAAGGAACAACAGGGTTTTTGTTACATATTGTAAAGTCGTACAACATACAACGCCAAATTGTTTCAAGTTGTTATTATTTTGAAATCTACTTTATGCCGTAGTTTGGTACTCAGTCAAAAAGGTCTTAGAAAAATATTTTTATAGCTGAAGAAAATCGCCATGTAAACTTTGCTTTATGTGTTCAGGCATGTTGTGACTTTTCGTTCAGCGTATATGTGACCGCTCAAATAGTCACACAACGGAAGTCACATTTGATAATGCTCTAGTAATAAAAACGGTTTAAAATATAACCACAACACTTAAATTCATCAAAACTTTTGATCAAGTTACATAATAAAACATTTAAAACTAATTAACTAAATACTACAAGATAAATAGATAGAAATAAGCCAAAATATGGTCACATACCTGAGCAAAGTTTTTGGTCCCTGCGGCTTGCAAACACGCGTGCACTCCTTCTAAGCAGTATTTTAACACTGACGGTTTGTCACTTGACAAGGGCATAGCGGTAGCTATGGTGTTGCCAGTAAATGCAAAACTATTTGAACTACAATAATTTTTTTTTAGAAAATCGGTGACAAAACTGAATGTTCCGGGAAGAACCATTTTTTGTGATTTACTTTTTTATTTTATAATCTTTTATTTTTGTAATCAGGTTATAATATTTTAACTATTATCACAGTAATTGATTATCCTGGACCAAATAAAACCTTAAAAGATGGTATCTTTCTTACAAAAAAGTTAAGAAATAATTAATTAAACGCGTAAGAGTATGCAGGGGACAGCGCAAAAACACCCATTTTTCAATTGTTATTTCTAATTAACTTAAATTTATTTGAGATTATGTTATAGTTTTTGTTAAAACAACAAAATATTGTATGTGTTTATTCACTTTGATAACTTATTAAATAATTCTGGCAACTACTTCATATTATAAAATTTAATCGAATTCGAGGGACAGTTGAAAATCAGGGGGTATACTTTTTTGTGAAAATGCCCAGGGATATCATAGAGAAAAACTTCATCTCAAATAATTCTCTTACAATTATACTGTTCTTCAAATGAATTTAATAATATTTTTATGTAAATCCCCTGTTTTTACCTATTTTTCTATGCGGCGTACGTATACCAGTTCCAGGATGAAACATCTCCTTTCTGACCCTTGAGCTGATCAAGATTTGAGATAGATTCGTTAGAATTATTCGCTGGAATTTTATATTAATTGAGGGGTGCTGCCTCAATTAATATAAAATTCCAGCGTATCAAGCTGTAACTGTACGGTTCTCACCATACGCCTTTTACTGATTGATACTGATAATTATTGATATTGAATAAAACTATGTTTTTTCACATGATACGTGTATTGAGTCCACTTCACTTAACTAATGATAATGAGGTGTTGCTATGTCGCGATCCGAATGTGAAGTAAATTGATGGAAATTAATAACAGTTCAATTTTGATGAGTGTGCGAGTATGCAATGTGCGGTTGCACCGTACAGTAACATTGTCATTATTCTGTAGCAACCGCCGCCCTACCCCCCGACGCCGAGCGTGTCGAGCGCGCTAAGCTCGGGTCACTTCCAGCACACGTACTCCACGCAGATGGCCTCCTCGGACCAGACGGACAGCGCGTTACAACCCCAGAACTTTGTTGATGCGCGTAAGTCCTACTTTATAGGGATATCGCTCGCAAAAATAATAATTTGTTTGGAATGGTTCTGAAAAGAATATTGAAATAATCAAGATTTTTTGTGGCAAATAATATTTTAACCACATGCAGGATCCTGCATGTGGATAAAATATTAGCGTCAATATTGATAAAGTCCCCTAAAATAAAGAAAAAGAAATATACAGTGTCCCATTTATAAGTAGATACGATAAAAAAAACAATTTTCAAGTACGTTACCTACAGAAAATGCGGTTGCAATCAAGCATGAATTTTATACATGCTTGCTTGCAAGCCTGAACCGCCGGTCTAGACACGGTTAATGCCGGCTAATTGATCATTGATAATTGCCTATTAATTCACTTTTCAGGCTGGAAAATAGACGAGCGTGACCTAGAGATTCGTGAAAATATAGGCAAGGGAGAGTTCGGAGACGTGATGCTAGGTATACTAAATGGCTCACAGAAGGTCGCAGTGAAGATCCTGAAGGATCGGGAGGCTGCCAGCAAATTCCGCGCGGAAGCAAGCGTTATGGCGTAAGTATCAGTTATATCTAATTATTAACTAACTACCTAAATAATTTTAAAAATATATAATTATATGCTTCTGTTACTTTGATTGTCAACTAACGTGACTCATTAAATTAAAACTTATTACGAATACAAGGTCGACAAGTTAATTAAAAGTTTAAATTAGTCATTACTATGTATGTGTATTGTATGATAACAAAATGTTCTAAGGTGTAGGCTAAAGGTTATTGTTACACAGAAAACTTTGGTTACTTACCATAAAACAACCGTTTTGTTTAATTATATTTGAATGGTTATTTTTAGGGTTCCGTACCTCAAAAGGAAACACGGAACCCTTATAGGATCACTTTATCCGTCTGTCACTGGTCCATAAGTGGAGCCATCTGCTCATAGATGGCGCCACTAGAAGTATGCAGTAGAGCCATCTATGATCAAGATATGATAATGTCTACTATGACGTAATAGCGGCATAGATGGCGCTATTGCATATTTCGGAACCCTTAGAGCACGAGTCGTACTCGCACTCTAAGGAGTTCTCCTCAATATTTTTATTAATCATACCTATATTTACTGTAGTTTTAATAAATAATTTTTCAACATACTTGCTCATAAAATGGCTCTTATTTCACTAAAAATAGGCACATAATGACACCTGTAATCAAACTGTGACTTTTTCATTGCTATTATTCACAAGAGAGTTAAAGGGTTTTTTTTTATTACTAAATAAAGTTATTTTTTAGTATTATTTTCTTCACAAGTGTGTTGAAAAACGTCGTATGATACACGTGTGTATTGATGATTACTGTCCTCGGCTCTCTTAAGACCCTCGCCTGACGGCTCAGGTCTCATTGACGCCTCAGCAGTAATTACCCACATTACACACTTTTACCATGATGTACGTATATTCGTAGGTCCCTAACGCACGACAACCTGGTCCGCCTACTGGGGCTGGTGTTCACGTCGAGCGGCAGCACGTGCATCGTGACGGAGCACTGCGCGCAGGGCTCGCTGCTCGACTACCTGCGGTCGCGCGGACGACACTACGTCACGCAACTCAACCAGATCAACTTCGCATAGTAAGTACTCTTCACACGACATGCCTACTGGGGCTGGTGTTCACGTCGAGCGGCAGCACGTGCATCGTGACGGAGCACTGCGCGCAGGTATGATATGTTGTGTTGTGACTTATTTTTCGATGCTCAAGATACTTGCACCGTGTATAAGCATCCTTAGTTCGTTACTGGATATAGCCCTACTATAAACGGAGGTGAAGTCTGTAGTCTCTGATAGATGATGCTACTACCAACTCCCAGTTGTAGTTATCCCGTCATCGTGAAAGCCTGTTACAATTGGTATTATGCTATTAGCTGTAGCTATTGTAACTCTTTTCCTTTGTGTACTAGACATTGTTTATATGTCGTAAATGAATGTAGTACATGTAGTACTACCCGTTCATTTCAAGATGGCCGTCATGCTTATGAAGTCATTTTGTAACGGTCGACAAGTACCGTTGAAAAATAAAATAAAAATAATAGTTCTTTACTGTAAACATTTCGTAATTGTATTTTTACGTAAGGAAGAATAGTAAGGATTTATTTCTTCAATCAATATGATTCATACCAAAGAGGTCCGACTTGAGGCGCGGTGTGGGGCAGTGGGACGGGAATTAACGGCTATCTCGAAGTGAATGGCTAGTGCTAGTGCGTTCTGTCCCCCCCCGATGACGCCCCCGGGTATTATCGGGGCGGCGGAAAAGGCGCGGGAGGCGCGGCTCAAGTCTCATCTTTCGTGGCGCGCACTATAAGTACGGACATGATTGACGCATAGTATAACGTGATTAACTTGTTGTAGCGATGCGTGTTGCGGCATGGAGTACCTGGAGGGCAAGCGCGTGGTGCACCGCGACCTGGCCGCGCGCAACGTGCTGATCTCGGCCGAGGGCGCGGCCAAGGTGGCGGACTTCGGGCTCGCGCGCAACGACGCCGCGCTGGACGACCCCGCCGAGGCCGCGCGCCTGCAGGCCAAGCTGCCCATCAAGTGGACCGCCCCGGAGGCGCTCAAGTACAACGTAAGTCTACTACATATTGCTCTACTCCACAATCAACTAATATTTTGTGATGTCTGAGAACTTTCTCTCTCTCGTGTCAGCACGATTTATACGAAAATAGGAAGTGAAAGTTGTAAATATTGTATGACTATGTTTAAATGTTTGCCGTTTGTAAACAAATATGCTGTGTTTCAGTCATAAATATTTGACATTTCCAGAAATTCTCTAACAAGTCTGACATGTGGAGTTTTGGCATCCTTCTGTGGGAAATATATTCATTTGGAAGAGTCCCGTATCCTCGAATTGTGAGTATAACTAAATTTATAATAGATTTCCATAAAATTAATAGTGCTTGCTTATTTTGAAACGGCGCATCACAATATGTGGAAAAGTTCCTTGTTTATAATATTAACTACTCAATAGGTGATTTATGAATTGTGTACTTATTTCAACGTTACATCAGTGTCAAAGACTCAAAGCACAGTATGTAAAGCGTGTACGTTATTTGTGTCCGCCAGCCGCTGGCGGAGGTGGTGCGTCACGTGGAGCGCGGCTACCGCATGGAGGCGCCGGAGGGCTGCCCGGCCGGCCCGTACGACGTGATGCGCGCGGCCTGGCACGCCGACCCGGCGCAGCGGCCCACCTTCGCCGCCACGCGCCACCGCCTCGCCGCCATCCGCGACGCCGCGCACCACGCCGCCGCGCCGCACCAGGTAACACTACGCACCGGCTACACGTCGTAGCCGACATACACAACACCGCTCCCGCCGCCACGCGCCACCGCCTCGCCGCCATCCGCGACGCCGCGCACCACGCCGCCGCGCCGCACCAGGTAACACTACGCACCGGCTACACGTCGTAGCCGACATACACAACACCGCTCCCGCCGCCACGCGCCACCGCCTCGCCGCCATCCGCGACGCCGCGCACCACGCCGCCGCGCCGCACCAGGTAACACTACGCACCGGCTACACGTCGTAGCCGACATACACAACACCGCTCCCGCCGCCACGCGCCACCGCCTCGCCGCCATCCGCGACGCCGCGCACCACGCCGCCGCGCCGCACCAGGTAACACTACGCACCGGCTACACGTCGTAGCCGACATACACAACACCGCTCCCGCCGCCACGCGCCACCGCCTCGCCGCCATCCGCGACGCCGCGCACCACGCCGCCGCGCCGCACCAGGTAACACTACGCACCGGCTACACGTCGTAGCCGACATACACAACACCGCTCCCGCCGCCACGCGCCACCGCCTCGCCGCCATCCGCGACGCCGCGCACCACGCCGCCGCGCCGCACCAGGTAACACTACGCACGGCATTCCTCGTGCTATCACGCGTCGTTAACTGCACCTAAAGGCAGACCGGAGGGGACGCGCGGGGATTTCGACCGCGCGATCACTTGATCGAATCGGTCAGCCCTTGCGTTCAGCCTTGCACCCGCGCCCCGTTTCCTCCTGCGTAAACTTGTGTGCAGTGTTATACCCCCACTACGCAACGTTTTGCTCAAGATGTGTGCCGATCTCTGTACTTACTATGAAACTCCTATGACGATCACGCATCATGCCATGCCTCACGTGCATGACCATGCTTCATGATCGTTAAGGGAACACTTTTCACTCGCTACTCTACCGCCACTTTAACGAAAGAAAGATTGTGATTTCGGTATTTCAGTGAACTCTCCATTAATGTACAAGTATCTTCACTTAGCAAGTAGTTTAAGCTGCAAATTAAGTGAATGCCAAGTCGAAACATACTTTTTTAAATAAATAAAAAAGAGCATGAATAATCGAACGACCTCCAAAAGTACAGCTCAATATTAGAAGACTTAATTTATTTTCCACAATTTATTTCAATGAACGTGACCTCATCCTCTTGTTTATTAGGTCTAACGCGTAACATTTATTTACAGTGAAGGTCGCCAGGCTGCATATCGTTGGACTACGTGAATTAGTGTAAAATGTACACACGGGGTAGGCAAAGTGCTGTGAAGGTTGCGAGATGTATTTTATACATTAATATTAATACATACTGTAAGTACTAAATTATTTTAATATGTTTGAAGACACTCCCTCGCTAAGTATAATAATTGTAATGTAGATTAGATAATGTGTAATTTTGATGTGTTGTACAAGAATGTGTGTCAGATGTTAGGTGTTGGAGGAACTTTTAGTGGAAATGACTGTACCTCACACGCATTACAATAAACAGGCTACCGTTAGTGATGAGATCAATATTTACTTCAGTTAAATAGGTTGACTTGAAAAGGGGTTACAAAGCTGAAAGGGTGTCAGGGAAATTTCATAGTCGCGCTGACCGTCAGCGCGGGTGGCCAGCGCGGCTCGTAAGCAATACAATCGTACGCGTCTCACTACGAGACGGTACGACACGTGTGTCCCGTACTGCCGTGGCCCGCGCCGCTTACGATCCGCGCGTCCGTAAGCGCGACTGTGAAATCACCCTTATAGTCAGTATAACTAATTACTATTATACGTTAAAATTATAAATCAAAATAACTTGAATATCAAAATACTTTTTTAATCTGCGTGATCATGTTTTGGAATGAATAATAGGATATAGGATCAGTGGAATAGAACACATGAAATCTTTGAACATGGTTTTTACCCGACTGCTATTTAAAACTCTTTTGGAGGAGTTGTAAAACAAGACTCATAAACATAAACCCTTTCGACGTAGACCTTTCCGACGAACATTGCATATCTAGTTTTAAGTGTAAAATATACACATCTACAAAGCACAACATTTTACATGAAACCGTTCCACTAAAAGATCTTTTTTTAAATAAATTTTTATTGAAGGCCAAACTTCAATTTATTAATGCTAACATACTATTCTCGTAAAGATTCCACCCAATAGAGGTCACGAAGGTTATGTCGGTACTATGGTACTGTCTAGTCAAAGTATTGTTTGTATCATATTTATAGTATTTGCACTTTAATTAATCAAAGGGGACTGATTGCATACAAATCAATAAATAAAACATACACTACCGGTTGTAAAGATATTTATTATAAAAATCGCTCAAATAATGAAATATTTTACAAAATGCCACGAGTAAGCAACAACAAGTATTACGCGGTGTCCTGCGTGAGCGATCTAGACGCGAACGCGAAGCGGCGCGGCGCGGCGCGAAAACAACAAACATTCGAAACCTATTGAAGTGGCCTACGTGACCAAACGCACGTGGGGTGCGGTGCGGAGCGGCGCGAATTGAAGCGAACGCGATCAGTTGGCTTGATATTTTCGCGCGAAGTGGACGCGTCGGCCATATTTTTTTAAGGCCGGAGGGCGCGGAGGGGACGGTTCGCGCGCACGTAGGACAGAGTAGCCGCATCGCTCCGCATCGCATTAAATTCGCATCGGATCGTTTCGCAATCGCGTTCGCGTTGACGCCATGTCCTACGTGGAGGACTCAACGCGAACGCGATTGCGAAACGATCCGATGCGAATTTAATGCGATGCGGAGCGATGCGGCTACTCTGTCCTACGTGCGCGCGAACCGTCCCCTCCGCGCCCTCCGGCCTTAAAAAAATATGGCCGACGCGTCCACTTCGCGCGAAAATATCAAGCCAACTGATCGCGTTCGCTTCATTTCGCGCCGCTCCGCACCGCACCCCACGTGCGTTTGGTCACGTAGGCCACTTCAATAGGTTTCGAATGTTTGTTGTTTTCGCGCCGCGCCGCGCCGCTTCGCGTTCGCGTCTAGATAGCTCACGCAGGACGTCGCGTGAGTCGTCCACGTAGGACATGGCGTTACAATTTTAGACGTACTTGTGTGTTAGTTTATTTCCTAGAATTAAGTAAAGGTGGATTGACTGCAACGACGACTGCAGCGACGATCGTCTGCAGCATTTGATCCACTCACATTCATGGAGTATTATGTGTAAAATTCAGTGTTCAAAAATTAATAGCAGCTGTTCGAGTGAGTTATTAATTCGGTACGACGACGTTAGCAGCAAAGTCTGATAGTATAAATTATCTAAAACAATCAGTGCATTTTGTCAATGTGTTTGTAAAAGTTCAATTAGGATCAATTGGTTCACACTTTGTGTTATAGACTAAGATAATTATGTTTAGCCATAGTAAGGAGAAGTTGTATAAACCAACTATCAGGTTGTGTGCTATTGTAAAGCTAAGATTACCTCTCGACGGGTACGCGCAAAACATACTCGTAAACAGAAACACTTTTGAGACAAAGTCATTATTGATATTTCCTGAGATCATTTACATTTTGGAAAATATGTACCTATTCGGCGTTTCTGGCTACGTACCTAAAATCCTATCCTATCAAATTTGATTATAAACAGAGGAAACGTTTGCGTCTATATGCTTTATTTAATTTACGGTAGTTGTAAAGAATTTGTGTGAAACATGACAAATAGTCTGATATAAGCCATGAATCTCAAGTAAATGCAAATGTTCTATGTAATCGTTGTAAACTTAAAAAAATCTTGCATGAAATTGCTTATACATATTTCAAAATGACCTAAGTATATGCTTAAATGTATAATGCATCATTTATGCTAAAGAGTTGCAAATAGGTATATTATGTTCTGTATTTCAACAAGCTTAGAAAGTAAGATTGAGCATTTTATAAAAATGAGACTTTGAATTCAACTACCACATTATAAGTCCTTTTGTTTAATCTTATGCAATACTAGTTTTAAGTGTTAAATTGTTTTTACCATATATTTATGTTCTATCAAAAAAATTGTGAGAATTATGTATGTAATAAAGCGATTCAGATGCAAGACATTTGATTTCTGCCAAAGCATAGAATTTTTTGGTGTTGAAGTCTTCCTTTTACTAAAAATGTATTAACTTCTTATGGAGACAACATATTAAATAGATTGTACAACTGTTTACTAGTCTTTAAAGAGTAGTAAGGACTGAATTGTTTGCAGTTGTATTTTTATCTGTAATTTATAAAAAAAATAAGAATTAAGGTATTAAAATCTCAATTGTTTTTGTTTATTACTTGTACTATTATTTTCAATAATGTAAATAGTTATTTTTAACTTTAAGGAATAAATTGTATTATAACAAAGTATAAATACCTAAACAGAGGTTTTTAATTGATTCCCACCGAAACCCATCACTCGCTGTAAGTGCTACAGTTACTATGACAACCACTATTAAATTCATCACGACTGCTGTCTAATACGTTCTCTGAAGATAATATTTCCATCGCTCTCTTGCTCAAAGGAGTTACAGGTTCCCACATTTCTGCTCCCTTGGCGTCACATCTTTGCAACATATTGTCTTGTAGCAGCTGCAGTGATGAGCTCTTTCCACTTGAAGTTTTATGTGCAGCTTCCTTAAACCACTTTGATTTTTCTTCTCTACATGTTTGTGTTTCGCGGCCGTCCGCAGGAGCACAACTACAACCTTTATCCATATAAGTAGTTACTGATTTGTTCACACAAACAATTTTGTCTGGCGATTCACAATCACAAGCATTCTTTGATTTATTCAGTCTTTTTTTTTCTTCCTTGTCTCGTTTATTACGTTTCTTACCGAGATCCACACACGAACAGTCCGAAGCGCTGTTGCTTTTGGTGGTCAACTTGGGCTCCACCAGGGACTCTATGCTCATGGGCTTGGCACCGACGTTACAGTTGCACGGTTTGGTACACACAACTTCATAATGACACATTGTGTTTGGTACGGGCACTGTGTTAATCTGAACTGTTGCGGTTCCTTTACATGGCGGCTTCATCACATAGTCGCGCTGTCGCAAACTTGGATAAAAATAGTACAAATCTGTTGTCGATGTCCAAGTATCATTATGAAACTGTAAATGTATATATTTTTTAAGACAAAAAACAATTAATATTTATGTTATGCACTTTATTTATGTTTGGATTTTCTGCATACCTTTACTTGGTATCCATTATTAATGCTGTTCATATTGTAGTCTGAATTAAAATAGGGTCTTGGAATTTCGTTTCGCTGGTATGGAGGGTTAAACACGTTCTGAGGTAATCTGCATAAAATGAACCTTCGTATGTACATTTAATTACATAAAATAGGTAGCTTAAAAAAGTTATCATAAAATTAACTATACTCACGGATTAGAAATACTTCTGACAAACCAAGTTCCTACATTATTATTGCAAGGCAGGATGTTATAATTCGCATTAGCAAACATCGGATTAGCTACACCTGGATATGCCATCCCGCATTGAGTTGCATTAGGTGACCACCATTTGACCGTCGGCATAAAAAAACACTGAATAGTTCCATCTGGTAATGTTATTGAGGTAACTTCCCCTTCTCCCACTATTTCTGGATACATGCTTTGATTGAATTGTAATGCTATAAAATACATAAAATTAAAGAAACTATAAGGCCTCTACCTCAAATTTTGCGGGCAGCGGGGCGGCAGGGGGGGCGGCAGGATTTTATGCATAAAATCAAATAATGGACCGGACCTTGAAAACGGCGGCACGGAAGCTGGGCGGGAGAAAGAGAGTACCTAATGTAATTATCCTACTAATATTATAAATGCGAAAGTTTGTGAGGATAGATGTATGTATGGATGTTTGTTACTCTTTCACGCAAAAACTACTGAATGGATATTGATGAAACTTTACAGTAATATAGCTTATACATCAGAATAACACAGGCTACTTTTTATCCTAAAAACGCGGGCGGAAGCTAGTATATACATATATATATAAATATATTATATTTTAGTTTTTAAGGTAACCGCTACCTATAATTACGCTTTGTAAAAATAAAACAAAAGCTTGGTAGAGTTGGTTTGCTGTATACGTTACTAACGTGCATTGTAGGAACTATAAAATGGGCCATTGGTGAAACCGTTTCCGCAGACAGAATGGTTGTGCTGCATGATTGCTAAATTATTCCTTCTTATTTCTTCAACTCATATCTATACCGTTGTAGTACTGACTGGTTTCAATGTATCAATACTATAATGTCCATTTATTTTACAAAATATATTTTTTTAGTCTTCTCGACATCGTCGACAGACATTTTGCCTGACGTTTTGAGAATGACATTTTCACATTCTTGTCTAATTTATTTTTTTAGACATAATAATCATAGATTTATAATTCTGTCGCTGAAATGAGTTAAGAGAATAATAAAATATTACTCCAACTACTGTTATCTATGATTTCAGCTTATTCCGGTCAACCGGCTGATCGCCAGGTGTGCGTCGGCCCTTAGGCTACGAAGGGTATCTGCGGCTTCAATATTAAGCGATATTGAATAATAGACTGCTTCATCAATTTATCTTTGTTACCTATATATTACTAAGGTAACTGAACTTCGACCTGTAGGTACCGGAGTGCTGAGTGCTGATTCCGAGTTAAAATCAACGCGACAATCGAAAAAACGTTTCTCGAAGTGAATGGAACAACCAATCACGTGCGTTAGCGTCTTCACGTCCAAGCGCGAACCGGTGTTTGAGTGGTCGTTGACTACGAATATATGACTACGTGATAGCCAAAACTGCAGTGATAGCCTAGTGGTTTAACCATGTGCCTCCCACGGCGAATGGTTCGAGTTCGATCCCGAGGCACGCACCGCTGACTTTTCGAAGTCATGTGCGTATTAGAAATTAATTATCACTTGCTTTAACGGTGAAGGAAAACATCGTGAGAAAACCGGCATGTCCTAGAACCAAAAATTCGAAGACATGTGACGTCCACCAACCCGCACTGGGCCCGCGTGGTGGACTACGGCCCACTCCCTCTCACAGAGGAGGCCTGTGTCCCAGCAGTGGGAACATTATAGGCCGATTATGCTTATGCTATGACTACGAATGAGATTCGTTAACGTTCACGCGATCGAGTATGTTAGAAAAACTCGCAATAGCATGGCACTCTGTATTGTGTGTGGTACGTATAGTAGTCCTCATGATAGTTAACTGTTCCTAGTTAACTATCATTAGGACTAGCATACGTGCGGGTTTTTCCGGATAAGTCCTGGTTTTTGTCCGGGGGGGTTCTTAAGAAGTGTCCGGCTGAAACCCGGATCTAGCGATGCTTGGCCATCATATTTTTTAATATTTTCAAGGACATCCATTGAAAAATCTCGATTTCGACCAAACTGGCGTTTTTGAAATCTTTATCCGGTGTCGGCAATTTAGGTGATAACAGCCCTAATTACGATCAGAGTTCGACAAAATTAAAAAGCAAATATTTCATACTCATATTTCGTGTATTGTGTACGAAAATAGCAATTCCTTTTAGTAAAGTAGGTATAAGTCCCGGCGTCAGTTACGAGGGTGAGCTCGCGCGTCGTGTCGGTACAGAATAGACCTACAGATCGCGCATGTACGGTCAGGGAAAGGGATCCTTTAGCCGGTTCACTATCAAGCTCATTTCAGACTACGCTTTACTATGCATTATAGCATAATAATATATAAGGTGCGTTGGGGTAAGAACGGCGCTGGGGAAAGAACGTAAAAATCAAATATCCCAATTATTTGGCTATATTTTTTAATGCTAGCCACATTGCGCGCCACGTCATTATGTTCCGCCCCGTCCCGCACTGACCGCCAGTCGCTCCGGGTACTCGGACGGGACGTGTACTACGTGCCGTTAGAGAAAACAAGGTAAGTTTTATAAAATGTGTATCGGTCCGGTCTTTCACCTTCATTTGTTTTTGCATATTTTAGCAAAAATATAGTTTATTTTGGAATTATTGTGCCTAAATACTAAGTTTTAAGTAGTGATAACCCGATAAAACGAATCTAGAAATGTGTACTATCTCTGTAGGCTGAAATCCGGTGTTAACCATCTAGAGTAAAGATCGGACAAAAATATCCGGTCTTAACCCGTTTCGAAATTGGCAGTGATTGTCAAACTTTTATTAAGTACACATGATTATAATTTTAAATAATGAATTTTTGTTCGTAATCGCCTCATTATGGGACTTACGTAACTGAGATGTTAAGGTTTGCGTCAGGGGTCATAATTAGATACATACTTACAAAAACAATTCACTTACAGATGCCACGTAAATATACCAGAACCTCTTCGCGGGCCACTTCTTATACTAAAGAAGCGCTGCAATTAGCCATGCAGAGAATAAATAATAAGGAGCTCACTTATTTAGCTGCTTCAAAATTGTATGGTATTCCTACATCCACACTAAGTGATAGAATCCTAAAGAAAACAGCAATAGTAAGTAATACCCTCGGCAGGCCAACAGCTATCCCAGCGGCATTAGAAACTAAACTGGCAAATTGCTTACGAACACTGGAAAAGTGGGGTTGGGGGTTATCAAGAGAAGAGGTACTCGATGTTACTCAAGATTTTATAAAAAGAAATGAAATAAAAACCCCCTTCAATAATGACAGACCGGGACCGGACTGGTTTATTTCTTTTCGCCAACGCCATAATTTGTCAATTAAAAAGCCACAACCTGTAGAATACCTTAGAAAAAAAATGACAGATCCTTTCATCATTCATGAATATTTTACTCTTCTCGAAAAGACGCTCCGCGAGTTAAATATTTCGGATCCCAAGAAACCTGGATGAAACTTCAGTTTGTCTCGATCCCACAAAAACTAAAGTTGTAGGTGCCAGAGGGGAACCTTGTACACGAACAACGTGTGGAAGCGCTAAGGAAAATATCACAGTTTTGACTACTGTAAATGCAGCCGGACAGAAATTAGACCCCCTGATCGTATTTAAGGGCAAACACATGTACGAACAGTGGATGTTACAGAATCCTGAAAAATACGATTTCAACCTTGCGTATGCAGCCAGCAAACGAGGCTGGATGGAAACTAGTATTTTTTATGATTATATATCAAAAGTATTTATACCTAATTTAAGTGAAGACAGGCCTGTATTATTGCTGTATGATGGACATGTTAGTCATGTCGATGACAAAGTAGTAGCTTTAGCTATAGAGAACAATATTACTATACTGAAGCTTCCTGCACACACATCACATCTATTGCAACCGCTAGACTTGGCTGTGTTTAAATCTTTCAAAACAATTTGGGATAAAAATCTCGTAAAATGGCAACGACAAAACGTTGGATTGAAATTAAGAAAACAAAGTTTTGCTCAAATGTTTGCTGAAGCGTGGCAGGAAACGAAACCACAAGTCATAAAAAATGGCTTTAAAAAAGGTGGCATTTACCCTTTTAACCCTGCAATTATACCAAAGGACAAATATGACCCAGCAGCTTATGCGCGATGGCAAAAACACATGGCTTCAGTGACTTTCAAAAAACAGAAAACTTTAGCACAGATATGTATAGATGAAATTAATAAGATCATGTCCTATAACAGCTCTACAAAACTACTCGCCAGTTTCGAACAAATACTTCTAGAAAAAGTTTCGCAACATCCTCAAAACTCCAAGAACAATATGGCTATTAAGTTAAAACGAGTCGCAAAAGGTGCAGAAGTGATAACAAAATATTTTCTAGAAAAACAGCATGCGATAGAATTAACAAATGAAATACAAAATACAACAAAACGGAAACAAAGAACAGTACTTGAATCAAAAAATTATGCATTTGATCCTATACCAGGACCATCTGGAATTCAAGATAAAGGCTTAAGATCAGAAGCAACCGTAAATGTATCGATTTTAACTAACAAGAACAACACTGACATGTATATTTCTAAAAAAGGCAAAGGAGTTGGAAAAAAAACGCGAACTGACAAAGAAAATGATTTAAAAGTGTACAAGCATGATAAAAACAGAAAGAAAAGTGTGTTACATAAATTGGATAATGAATCTGGCCTAAAGACAACTACGAAGACAGCTATGAAAAAACGTAAAAGATCTAATAGCAGTGTTACGACAATTGAAAGTGTTCAGATGAGCGTACACAGTGATTCTGACTTATTAGATTTTTTGAGCGACAATTTATCTAACTGTGATAAATTATCTGACTTTAATTATTATGAGGAAAATATGACTGACTTAGAATTAAGAGAACAACAAATTGAATAAATAGTTAAAGGAATACATGACATGGATAATATTCAAGAGAGAATAGCTAGTCCAAAGGACGATAACTGCGAAGAGTCATGCGAGATAGAAGAAATTCCAGAAATTCATATGAGTAAGACAAACGTTACGGCAAATGATAATAACAAAGTGACTATCTTGTCGTCTGTGAAAATCACACCAGATAATAAAGCTTTCTATAAAATTTTACCAGAAAGTTTACAATTAAAGCCAAATGATAAAGTTTTACAATTAAAGCCAAATGATAAAGATTTCGATTTGTTTACAAATCAAAAGCGGAAGCGATCACAAAGTACAAGCGTATGCAATATACCAAAGAAACGAACGAAGAAAGTTAATTGCCCTACAAAAACAACGACAAAAGATCAAAATTATTTCAGTGGAAACTTTTATATCAACACTGATAAAGATGATGACGGTGGGACCAAAAATTATATTGATGATTTGAAGACGTACAATATTGGGGATACAGTTCTCGTTAGATATTTTAAACGAACTTGGACATACTACGTCGGTATCATTGAAAATAATAATATCAACTCAAACCCAAATATGTACCAGATAACATTCTATAAAACTGTTGGCAAGAAAAACAACCTAAAATTTGTTATTCCTAAGCGTAAAGATCAAGACTATGTACCTGATTCTAATATAGCTAAAGTGATAGAACTACTACAGATAAATGAAGACCCTGTTGAGTATACCCTTATGAATGACGATGATGAGAATTTCTTTTAAATTGAAGAGTGTTAACGGATTGGCTTATTTTGCCATAGGATAATAATTATTTCATTCCGTGTTTCTGATATTAAGATTTATTTTTAAGATGGTAAAATGTTCCTAGTGTTTTGTTATTGATAAATAATTTACGTTTTGATTTATTTTTTATATTTTAGTCATAGCGGAAGTTTAATTAAGATTTTACGATATTATTTTATTCCTTGTTTGTGATTTCCATACTAAAGATTAATAAATAATATTTTATTCTATCTTACACACTCGTTTCATTGTTTGAGGATTCCTGGTTTTCTCTAAAAAAAATAACAAATTTTTGTTCCTAGCACCTCTTTCTTCCATCTCCCTACCAACCATACAATATTCCAATGTTTTATGACGCGTTAACCTACAGTATTTTAGTTGATAGTATGCTTGTGTATAAAACCAAACTTTGAGAATCTCAATTTCTTCTAAATTTGGTACCTGGGGTAAGAACGGACAGTTTGAGCCAAAAAAAAAGAATCTTTTGATACATCCATGTTTGCAGTATTATATAGATTTGGTTGATGTCATGTAAAAGAGCAAGAAAGATCGGATGCATTATTTTTATACACGTTGTGCTCCTAGCAATAGAAATAGTATTATATTGGTGTCCGAACTTGCCCCTTTGCGGCCATATAGGCATTATACTCACAAAAATTGTGTCTTGATTTTACAGGCTCACAAAACAAAAAGTATCGAGTGTTTGTAGATAAATTAAATTTAAAATGATATTGTGTTTAAATATTAACAATTTCCACCATTCTCCAAGAATGTGGTGTATACCAAACTTGAGCAAAAAAAGTTTTTGCAATATCCTTGCAACTATTCGAAAATCCGTCCGGTATTACCCCAACGCACCTTAGCTCATAGCACGACAATATCGCGCGCCATACATTGTTTAATTATGGACACGTTCACTGTGCTATACTATAGGGGTACCTTAGGGGTACGTGACATGAGTGCCAGGGGTCCACAGTCTGTCAGTGGTCACACACTGCATAGTTATTTAACCGCTCGCTCGTACTATTAAAAATCTATACTTTGTTTTCTTTTCCTCAAATTCGCTTCGAAAGTGGTCCGCGGAATTTTTGAAATTCTGAAAGCGGTCCGTGGCTACAAAAAGTTTAAGAACCACTGCTGTATAGTATAGCGTAGTCTGAAGACAGCTTCATTCATAATTGGTCATACTCGTATATTCAAACTTCGAAGCAATTCGGATTCGGATTTGCTTCGAAGTTTGAATATACAACCAATTATAATAAATATGAATGATAGTGAACTTGCTAAAGAATCCCTTTCCCTGACTGTACATTTTTGGCCCAATAGACAATAAGTTGACAATACGTAACAGAGAATGGTCCAATTAGACGACGAGTATCGACTGACAATTGTGTGCAGCCTCGGCGCCCCTCGTCTTCTTCATTCCACAAAAGAGACCGAAAAATCAGCTAATGCGCAAGTGACGTTTGTGCTCATAACTGCTGCCGGTACTTATTACATGCTACGCCTTATAAGCTCGGTTAGTATTATTTATATAAAAATGAGAAAGAAACATGTCATAAATTAAATACTACACAGTAGTATTATTTAACAATTTAAGAAATTCTACACTTAAAATCAAAATTACATGTAGTTATGGTATCAACTAAACACTGCATTTCTTATATGAAAATTCACAATGTATTCAGAGTTAGTTCGTTGAACACTGATAGCGAACGGGTCGGTAGGGTGGAAAGTGAATGCAACCAGTCTTCGGGCGCTTGCTGGCACTGACTGTCCTAGCACTCCCGCGTAAATCTTGAATTTGAGTAACCCAGAGTCACGTGCATAAAATCTGAAAAGATAAATAATTCTGTCTGAAAAGATAAATAACTCTGTAGAAACATCTAAATCCGATAAGAGATTAGACAAATAGTATCCATTAACAAGTTCAGTTACCTTATGGGATATTCTCCATAGGCTTTAGGTCTCTCCATAACAGAAACCCATTTGTCATCGTAGCTAAATAGTCCTAAATCTAAATATGGCGATCCACTGTACGACTGCGCGCTTATAGGTAACTGTGCTAAAATTCTTTTCGTGGCTTCTGTTCGACCTCCGTAAATAGCTCTCACTATAGTTTGTTTGAATCTTTGTTGGGTCAGTCTGGCGTACAAATTATTGGACGGCGAACAAGTGAACTGTGAATCAGCACATAATCTTGCATTTCTAAAACAATCGCAATAGTTCTCGAAGAGTTGTAAAAGACCTTCTGATGTGTTCTCATACACTTCTAGTATTTTGCTCTCACTAATATTGTAAATAACAAAAAACGAAGATTGGCTGTTAGGTTCTGCCACACGCAACGTGACAACTTCTTCACTCGCATATTTTATAAAAAGATGATCCTCGTCTAACAACTGCATCTTCCACATTCTCAAACTTTTAAACATGTCAAAGTATTTATAAAACTTTCTCAATTCAAGGGGATCTCCCGTTTCGTCACTGATCGTCTTTGCCCTTTTAAAAAGGAAGACAAGTAATCTATGTTTAAGACTATTAATTGTTTCTTCATGAAATGGCCTTTCATTCATTAATGGTACAAAGACTGAGTTAACAATAAATGGATCGTCATCATAACAAAATCTGCCAATTTTTCTTATTTCTATAAGCATGCCTTCCACAATTTGAAACAAATGTATTGTTTGATGCTGAACTGACAGAACTGCTAGAACTTCCTTATACAAATAAATGCCTTGATTGTGCGATAGGTAAATTTTATCTATTCTAAAATGTTTGGTGTCACATAACTTGCCCTGATGCAAGTCCACTAAATGCAGAGAATAATCTTCTAAAGCTGATCTAAAACAAAATAAAAAAAATCTGTTAATAGCCAATGTAACTTCATGTTTGTGGAAGATATTAGATAGCATAAATGAATCAAACTGGCCATCTACAAGGATGTTGTACAATAACTTTCAAAATATTTGTAATTTGGTTATCAGGATAACAAAATTGTTATTTTTTAATATCATAGATCCATTACAGACATAAGGTCATCCCTCATTGCTCCAGCACAGCAAATAACTTGTCATTTAGATTAGGGCTTTAAGTTGTGTCTTTTGCAACACATTTTTCAATATCAAAATAAGTTAGCCAACGGCTCGTGGTAAGCGTACTCGCTGCTGCCATCTTCCCGCAAGCGGACAGCGCTTCAAGTGAATGGGCCGCGCACGTCGCCCCGCGCGGCCGTGTGCCATGCGACTCGCTCCCTCCTGCTGCATTCTCGGATCAACTTCCACGTCCTGCACGGTTTCTTACGCTCGTTTTGCTAACATTAATAACAAAAAAAAAATTGAGGAAATACGAAGCCTACTAGCCTTCAATCAGTAATACCAATTATTGATCTGAGCTACCAGCAGCAACAAGTCATTTCCAGCGAGCTTACACGTCGCCAGCCCCGCCCGAGGAAATTCGGCGCCCTAAGCGTAGCAGTAAGTAGTCTAAAGCTGGACCTCTATGCAGAAGCGCAAGTCAGCTCGCCATAACTCGCCTGTCCCGTACCCTAGCCATGCCGCCCCCCAAATTCGAGCGCCCTAGGCCGTTGCCTAGGTTGCCTATATGGACGGGCCAACCCTGCACGTCGCCAGCGCAGCGGCGCGTGGGCAGCGAGATTACGCCGTGCCAGCGGCGTGTGAACAGCGAGCTATCACTTCCCTGGCGGCCCATTAGCCTTACGTACTTTCATACAAAGTTGGGCATTCTCTTTTGGAACAATTATAAAGAACGCTTGCCCAGCTTTATTGCAAGTGAATGAAGTAAAAAAATGTTTTAGTTTCATTGAAGGGGGCTGAAGTGGGCATCGAAATTTAAAAGTGGGGTCTTTAGGTCAAGTTGCATAACATATGAAAGGGCTTGATCTGCACATTTCAAAGGAGTTTTTTATTTTTGTATGGGACTCCGGCCATAACTTGAGCCATGAAAAAAACTTGGGAAACGAACCCCTAAATAGAATACAGTATTTTTTTTTTCATATTAATTCATATTTATTATGCGCAAAATAAAAAATAAAAATGTTTGACGTTTGTCTGAGAATTAAATGACAGCCATGACAAGGTAAGATAAATGACGTTTAGCTAACGATAAATTAGGTATACGTTTTGAGTTTGACATGACTGGACGCTCAGTCAAAATGTCATTTTGAATTTTTCGTTCAGAAGTTTCTACACCACAAAAGAAGAATTTATTTATTTATTTTTAACGCTGGAATCGTTACGCTTAAAATATTCGATTATGATCTAAGTTATCTAATAATAGAACATGATTTTATACCTTACTTTTATAAATAATAATCATTTAGGCAATAAATAACGATAAGGTACGTGATGTTATAATGTGACATGATTTCGGAACGAAAGCATGCTTTGCAAACAGCTGAGGCAGAGGCACAAGACGACGCCATGTTGATTAGAATATGGCAATAAATTGAAAAACCACTATTTTACGCGCAGAATTAATCGGGCGAATATTCACAAAATAATATTTTTCCTCAATTCTTGGTATTTTTTCCTATTTTTCTGAATTGGCTCATTTGATGGCCGAAAATGAAACATCTCCTTTATTTTCATTTTATGTCTCATAGTTTTCGTTAAATTATGATGAAAAATGTCTGAAAAAATACCATTCCCCCCCCTTATCTCCGATGTCTGCAAATCTGAAATAATTAGAGTTGATAGAAATTGACCCAAATATTGCACCAAAAATACAACAATGTTCCTAAGTAGTACAGTTTTTTCAAAATCATCAAAATTCCTTCACAAACTTAGAGCGATCCGGTTTTTTTTACTTTTAAACATCCAAGGATGGTGCGCTTAGCTGGTTTTTTTTCAAAGCGGTACCGTCCCGTTTCTATGCTGGCGCGGTGCGGTAATGAGTGATGAACTGATGACCTATAGAGGTTCCCAAACTTTTTTGTCTTGTAGACTACTTGCCATGTCTTTCGGTTTGGGTAACTCCTACCAACTCCTACCACCCCGGTCGTCGCGTTCCGTTAACGGGACAGTTGGGAAATTGGGACCCCGGTAGTGCCGACCCCGTCGGTTAGGCGAGGTTTTCCCACTTTTAGCAATTATTAATGATCTTTGAACGTCTGTATCTACAAAAGGTTTTTTATTGTTTGATACCCAAAGGTGGTCAGCTTTGATGAAATACAAAAGTCATCCATATAAGTTTAAAGAAAAGATTTAAATAAGAGAAATCAACATACCTAATGGTTGGTGTAACAGCTTCATTGTTGCTATGAATATGATAAAAATGTGGTCTAAGGTCATCGGGAATGTGTGCTGCTGATCCCACTATCACATATCTGCCATCCTCAGTGAACAGACTGCATTCTCTGTTCAACTGCTGGTCCATGAAAGGCAGGTGACCACCATTGTTGCGTTCAGATCTCGTCACTTCTCGTTGTTGACACACATTCACAGTGAATTTAGGCTGTAAATAAGATTCCGATGAATTGAGAACCTCCTTTTTTTTATGTCAATTAAAAAAGATTTTTTGAAGAGAATTATTTTTATCTTAATATTACACGCACGCAAAATACGCGCTTAGTAGTGGAGTTGCAGAAAACAGCCTACTATACCATACCATAGCTTACTAATAAGCTTTTGTAAATAACCAATAATAAAGTTTTAGATTTATTTACAATAGTAAAGTATAGATGAAGTTGATTTTAATGAGAAGAATCATCAAAGCAATTTCAATTTAAAAGTACTGAAAGTCTGGCTTTTGTTTTTGAAAAATTGTTACCTTAAAAAACCTGTAAAATATGTGCGTTCTTATTCTGTGATGTGCATCAGCATCAGCATTGAGTAAATCTGATGGATATCCAGCAACAAGGTCCCCTGCAGCAGCTGCACCTCTGTACTCATAGATCTACAAATAAGTATTAAGTTAAAGTAGGGCCTACTACACAACATTTGTTTAAATTAAAGCTGGACATTCACACAGTCAGTCTATCATGCCAAATGATGTGATAGACTGACCAAGCCAAAATTTGATCATGTCAATCTCAAGTCCAAATTTGGCTTTGCCCTTTGCAGCAGTGAGGACCTATCTAGAACGAAAGCCATTTAGAGTGAAGCAGTGAGTGACCTAAATTATTGGCATCCAACCATTTGCCTCCAGTGGCTAGGGCTGCCATTACCTAAATTGCTGACACCGGACTAAAACTTTAAAAACCCCGGACATTTGGATGAAATTGAGTATTATTTCCAGACGGCCCCAAAAAAAAATAATTCATCAATCAGGATTCCCCTGACATAAAGTGTCAGGTTTTCCCCTGAACACTTTTTGAAACCCCTACGGACACTCCCCAGACACCCTCTAAACTAGGACAAATCTGGGGATTCCCAGATGGATCATAGCCCTACCAGTGGCTCCAGTCGATTGGCGTTGGCGCCACGCAAAATGTGACCGTGAATGACCACCTATAAAGTCTGTCAATATTATAAAATTCAGGCTCATGTTATTATTGCCCTGATCGAAATCTAGACAAATTAAAAATACTCAGTTTCTATGACAGATAAAAGGAATTTGATACCTCTAAAGAAGTTTGATCTGCGGAAAATGCAATGAAATGCTTCCCATCAGGACTAAATTTTCTCAAGAAGCAAGGAGGCTTTTCTACATTGACAATAGTCAAATTTGGAAAAACATTCTGGTAAAACTCTCGAACAACATGAAAGTGGGAGCCAGGTTTTCGGGAGCCATAAATTTCTCTGTCCATAAGTCGTATGACTATGTTTTGAGGCTTGATTTTGCGCGGCACAATCCTCTCAGTGCAAAAAAAATCATCTTCTTTCAGAGCACCAGGTGGAGGATCTTCGTAATAAACATTTGTTGATTGGCTGGTGGATGCCATGATGCATTTAAAACACTACTAAGTACAAGATAACTTTGTTAGGAATTTTAGCATTTTATTGAAACAGAAAGTTATGACTTTATGACGACGCTGACGCTTCACGCTAAACAAAAAAAAGCTATGGGAGAAATATTATTTAAATGGCGGATCAGCTGATTGTTGATGTCATTGTCAAGTTGATGTTGACCCTTGACACTAGACAGATTCTCTAGACGTTCTAAAACAATGTACACTTTTGTTAGTAGGCACCTCTCGTGAAGGTTTTCACGATCCCACTAACTCAGACTAGTATCAGAATAGTATTGAGCTGATAAATAAAAGATCACATTGATGTGATGCCTTGACAAGATTTATTTACCAAGTGAAGAGTTACCAAGTAGACAGTTACCAAGTAAACAATGAGCATTCCAAAAACAAAAATACAAAAGTAGAAAAATAAAACTTGTTGAATAAAAAGATCTTATACCTATAAATAAAATCTCTTTTATTCTAACACTCCTCCTCAAGTTCATTTCTCTACTTTCACACACCACGCTCACACTCACATCACACCCATATTTCGTGATGTCCGTATGGATTGAGGAGCCACTTTTTGTAGCTTAATGAAATTAATATATACTTATTTAGTAGTAAGTTTAAAAATATTGTAGGCTCAATCCTCGAATTTGTAGTATAATAGTTCAATAGTTATATGAACATAAAGGTGGCTCCTCAATCCAAATGTTTGGATTGAGGAGCCACGTGGAAACACGGAAAGTATACAATGAATATTCTTGAAAATATTGTATCATTTAGTAGCCATTATGTAGAATGCCTACTAAAAATCTGATTCCAGTACTGTTGATATTCAAGAATGTACAATACTTTAATTGTGGCTCCTCAATCCAGATAGATGAGAGCGTGAATTTCCATAAAAGCAATTGGTAATTTTAAATTCCACCCCAAAAACATTTAGAAGTAAGTGTGTTAGAATTTGTAGTGTATGGACAAAGTAGTAAAACTGTGTGAATTTAGTAAATAAACGCATTTTATTTGGCTCCTCAATCCTGACGTTACTGTATTGAGAAGATACTTGAGTTACCTGAGATAACAACGGAATAAAAAAACAAAGACACTAACATTTAGTATAAATTTCTACTAAATATATATGCACAGATCAACATTGTATGTATTCGATATCTGATAAACAAATAACTTTTCGATATTCCTTAAGAATTCGCCATTTAGGGGGACCATGTTATATGAATCAAACCAGGATAACCAGTTTTTTAATTTTTTTTTTACAAATCAAAATATCGGGGTACAGGTACCTATGTACAGAGATACCTACTTCATATATGTTTAAGATAGGTACTTCTTACTAATCATTTTCGACATAAGTTATTGTATGATACAAAATTGGTTGGTCGGTGCTTTTACTTAATTTACCATGACAATCATAGTCGTCGTAACAAAACATCTCGTCCTTTATGGGGTAGTGACATTTATAGTGGCCCATGCCAACGTCGCTAATTGGAGGGATAAATGTATATTTTTATTTGTGAATTTCAAATGTGAATGTCAAAGCCATGTTATGCTTCTATCAAGTTATTATTAATAACTTGATAGAAGCATAACATGGCTTTAAGAAAGAAAGAATCACTTATATATTTAATAACTTATTAAATATATAAGTGATTCTCAAAAATCATATGACCCGAGCGGGATTTGAACCCGCGACCTCTGCCGTACCGTGACTAGTGCTCTGAACCAACTGAGCTACCGGGTCTCGCCCGACTCATCTGAAATTTGAGACCCCTTTGTAATACGCTTCTTAGAAGCGTTCGGCGACATCTATCGGAAAACTTATGCAGTATTTCCAACTCAATGCCAATTACATTGCAGTTATCAGACATCGATGCGATATCACCATCTATAGGAGGGATAAACTCTATAACGCCTATTAATGTTTAATATGATCTATTTAATATCATTATAGATTGTGGTACCTCGTTTACTGGAAACTTTTTAACAACAATTATTTCGAATGATACTGTGTTTGACAAATTATATTTGCACACTACGCGGGGCTCCTATTTCTGTCCGCAAGGTTAAAAGTAACCTAACACGAAGGGGTTGACGTCAACCCCTTTGGACCTAAACCACAGATTACTGAATAGTTACTACGCCTAAACTGTCCGTGTCGGGGTGTCGCAAGTTCCCGAGCTCGCTTCGCTCGCTCTTGGACCCTAGACAGGTGTAACCACCTGTGTAAGTTTTTGTTGTAATTAATTTTGTTGTTGCCCCGTAAAAAAAAACATGATTGATTTACTGAAACTAAATACTAAACTAAAGAAAGTAAACAAAATGACGAGACCTCATCAAATTGTCTAATGTCTTATAAGTACGCCAAGTAGGTAACCTTTTGTTAAAGAAAAAATTGTCAATAGATCTTTGTCGATTAACGTATTTGTGTAAGGAAAAATTTACTAATGTTCTGTTGCAGAATTACCATTTGTGAAAGCATTAAGTACTTTATGAAATGTAAAGTTTGTTTAACATTTTTATATGGAATGATGATTTGCGAAATGATAATGTTGCGTTTCGTTGTTTGTTGAGTGAATATTTGTTTAATAACTTTGTACCATTTGATGTGTCACCACCCTAAACATAATATATTATGAAGTATCTCTGTACATAGGTACCTGTACCCCGATATTTTGATTTGTAAAAAAAAAATTAAAAAACTGGTTATCCTGGTTTCATTCATATAACATGGTCCCCCTAAATGGCGAATTCTTAAGGAATATCGAAAAGTTATTTGTTTATCAGATATCGAATACATACAATGTTGATCTGTGCATATATATTTAGTAGAAATTTATACTAAATGTTAGTGTCTTTGTTTTTTTATTCCGTTGTGATCTCAGGTAACTCAAGTATCTTCTCAATACAGTAACGTCAGGATTGAGGAGCCAAATAAAATGCGTTTATTTACTAAATTCACACAGTTTTACTACTTTGTCCATACACTACAAATTCTAACACACTTACTTCTAAATGTTTTTGGGGTGGAATTTAAAATTACCAATTGCTTTTATGGAAATTCACGCTCTCATCTATCTGGATTGAGGAGCCACAATTAAAGTATTGTACATTCTTGAATATCAACAGTACTGGAATCAGATTTTTAGTAGGCATTCTACATAATGGCTACTAAATGATACAATATTTTCAAGAATATTCATTGTATACTTTCCGTGTTTCCACGTGGCTCCTCAATCCAAACATTTGGATTGAGGAGCCACCTTTATGTTCATATAACTATTGAACTATTATACTACAAATTCGAGGATTGAGCCTACAATATTTTTAAACTTACTACTAAATAAGTATATTAATTTCATTAAGCTACAAAAAGTGGCTCCTCAATCCATACGGACATTATTTCGTGCACACCATTCATACTTCCCTTTCAACAAAGGCTTCGTCAGAGCATCTGCAACCATACGAGTTGTCTCTACATACTCAAGTATAATATGCCCGTGCTCGACCGCTTCCCTTATAAAATGGTGCCGCACGTCAATGTGCTTCGTGCGTTGATGGTGCACAGGGTTCCGCGCAATAGCCACAGCAGATTGGCTATCACTAAAGATCTTCATAGGTGCCTCAGCTTGACCAGTGATCTCTGAATACAACCTCTTCAGGAAGATTGCTTCTCTAGCCGCCTCAGACATTGCTACGTACTCCGCCTCCGCTGTAGATAGAGCAACCGTCCTCTGCTTCCTACTCTCCCATGAGATTGCAGCGCCCATATGCAGAAACACCATACCCGAGTATGACCTCCTGTCATAACATGAGGCATGACTCGCATCTGCGTAACCCTGCACTCTGCTCATTCCAGCTGTACTCTTGTACTGTAGTCCAAAGCTCTTAGTACCCTTCAAGTACCTCAGTACTCGTTTAGTCGCTGTCCAATGCTCTTCAGCATAACATGTATTAAATTGACTAAGATAGTTAACTGCATGTGCAATATCCGGCCTCGTGCAAACAGATAGGTACATGAGTGAGCCTATTATGTTTTGGTATGGAATCGCCGGATCAGGTTTATGTTCCGCCCCAGGCTTCTCTAGCTTTTGACCTGCGACTGATGGTGTCGATGCAACCCTGCAGTCTGCCATCCCGAAAACCTTCAATATTTTGTTGATATACTTCTGTTGGTCAACTTTGATTCCAGTACCATCCTGTGTAATGTGCATTCCCAGAATATCCTCTGCCTTGCCGAGATCTTTCATCTCGAATTTTGTCATGAGTTCCTTTTTGACTTTACGCAGTTCGTCCGCGTCATTCCAAAATAAGAGCATGTCATCAACGTAGACCGCTAAAATTATGATCTTATTACCCTGGGATCTCATGTATATGCACGGCTCGTTTTTACTTCGTCTAAACTTCAACTGTAACAACTCATTGTTCAGTTTGTGATTCCATGCTCGTGGGGCTTGTTTTAATCCATCCAAAGTGACCGCTTAAGTAGACATACGTAGTCTTCTTTCCCCTTTTCATGGAAACCTTCGGGTTGTTTCATATAGACCTCTTCAGCCAAATCTCCATTTAGAAACGCAGTCTTTACGTCCATCTGGTCAATATTTAACCCTCTCTGTGCTGCTATTGCGAGGAGAACTCTTAAAGAACTGTGCCTTACAACTGGGGAAAACGTCTCGTCATAGTCGATGCCCCATCTCTGGCTAAACCCTCTGGCAACAAGTCGAGCTTTGTACCTGCGTCTATTTCCCGCCTCTTCTTTGATTTTAAATATCCATTTAGAATCAACAACATTGCTCGCTTGTTCTGGTTTTACCAAGATCCAGGTGTTGTTCTTCTTCAACGCATCAATCTCCTCCTGAATTGCTGCTCTCCATTTGCTACTGTCAGGTCTTGATAGTGCATCTCGAACTGTAGTAGGGTCTTCTGATTCTGCAGCTTGATAGAGCACATAATCAGGAAACTCCCTCGTTTTTCTCACTCTGGGTGGATACCTCCACTCCACCTCTTGAGGTTGGTTGTCTGCAGTTGTGTCAGACTCGCAATCAAGAAACTCTTCTTGAGAATGATCATCCACCGTTCGCGTTGACTCAGTTTCAGAAACTGGGGGAGTACTAGCTTGTTCCACTTCTGAAATCTGTACATCCACGCTCATATAAGGAGGCTCGAAAACACTAAGCTGTTGTTCCTCAACAACTGCTTCAGTCTGCTGTTTCTCCTTAATTTCCTGTTTCTTCTCTCTCTCTGTTTCTGTTTCAACAAATATGACATCCCTAGCCTTATACAATCTGTGTGTTTTAGTATCAATAAGTCTATAGCCTTTGGAGTCTTCACAATATCCAATAAAAGTTAACTCCATACTCTTCGCATCTAACTTCTTCCTCTTTTGATCTGGAATGTGCATAAACGCCTTGCTGCCAAAAATTTTAACAAAACTGAGATCAACTTTCTTTCCTGTCCACGCTTCCTCTGGCGTCTTTCCTTTTACGGCAATGGTCGGCGATCTATTCTTCAAGAAAACCGATGTCTGGACTGCTTCCGCCCAATAAGCCTTCGGCAAATTACTATCTTCGAGCATGCTTCTCGCCTTCTCTATAATAGTCCTATTTGCTCTCTCGGCAACTCCATTTTGCTCTGGCGTATAGTCTATCGTGACTTGATGTTGGATCCCATTTTTCTTCAGGAAATCATCCATCTGTTTATTCACGAACTCGGTTCCGTTATCAGTGCGCAGAATCTTAATTTTCTTGCCGCATTGATTCTCTGAAAATGTCTTAAAATTTGTAAATTTTTCAAAAACTTCGCTCTTCAGTTTCAAAAAATATACAAATGTCTTACGTGTTGAGTCGTCAATAAATGTCAAAAAATATCTATACCCGCTAACAGAAGCAATTTGTATAGGTCCGCATACATCCGAATGTACCAAACCTAATGGTTCCGTAGCTCTCGTCGCACCACTCTTGCGAAACGGTTGTTTGGTTTGTTTCCCCATAATGCAAGATACGCACTCTAGATTAGAAGAGTTGTCAGGAAAACTCACCCCTGTCGCCATCTTATCCCTAAGAAGCTTGAGGTTGTTTATACCAAGATGCCCCATCCTCCGATGCCACAGCCTCTGCTGCTCGTAATCTGCTGTAGCCAGTGCAGAACCCTGTGAACAGCACTTAACCTTATAAATGCCTCGTTCTTCCACACCTTTCACAACAGCCTTACCACGCACCTCACACTCATTCTTCTTGTAGATGTCGCAGCCATTCTCTGTAAACACAATCACGTGACCCTTTCTCGCAATCGCATTCACACTTAACAAATTAGAAGCTAACTTAGGTACATACGTAACATTGTCGATTGTCAATGATACTGACTCGCATTCTACCGTACCTTCACCTTCACCATACACTTCATTACCATCCGCACAGGCCACTCTCAATGCCCTAGGAGTCTTCTTCAAGCTTCCTTTGAACCAAGCCTTGCAGTTTGTCATGTGCGTCGACGCGCCAGAATCGATGATCCAGTCTCCTGGTTCTGGTGTCGTCGTCATACCCATGGCGTAGGCCTGCAAAGCTTCTTTCTTCACTTTAGGATTATCTGGACATTTGTTCGCCTTGTGGGGTCCATCACAAATAAAGCATTTGATCTTTCCCTTGACCTTCTTGGCTTTGTTCTTACCCATATGCTTATTTGTTAGTAATGCTGATGTCGGTTGGCTTGCACTCGAACTCGCCATGTAGTTATCTTCCATTTGAAAAAGTTTTGTCTTTACATAGTCAGTCGTAAGCGCCATGTTGCTGTTCTCTAATCCCAATCTCATAGGTTGGAACTCCACCGTAAGTCCTTGGAGAAGTAAAGCAGCCAATAGTTCATCGTCGACTTCTTTTCCTAGGTCTTCTAGTTCCTGAGCTACCATCATCATTGATGTAACATAATCTCTCACAGTTGGGAACTGTTCCAGCTTCATACTCACTAACTTAGCTAATAAACGACAACGGTTATTCAAACCTTTATCCTCAAACGCAACTCTCAATGCTTCCCAAGCATCTTTCGCCGTTTTGGCTTTGCGTACATGCACCTGGCAATGTGATTTGACCATCATACAAATCTTCACTCTGGCCTTCTGGTCTCTCCGCACACCTTTCGTGTCGGTAGCTTCAGGCGTAACACTTGTATACTCCCACAAGTCGGCGTCTATCAGAAGTAGCTCCATCTGGAACTTCCACGTTGAATAGTTGCTACTACCATCCAACTTCTCCATTGATATACCATAATTACACTTTGTGCCATCATATATGCCCTCACTATGTGCCATCGTTGAGCTCTGCCCTCCTGGCGAACTCCCGTTACCAGCTGCTATTTTTCTGAACTTCGTCTGGGCCCATAACCTGTTAGTAGGCACCTCTCGTGAAGGTTTTCACGATCCCACTAACTCAGACTAGTATCAGAATAGTATTGAGCTGATAAATAAAAGATCACATTGATGTGATGCCTTGACAAGATTTATTTACCAAGTGAAGAGTTACCAAGTAGACAGTTACCAAGTAAACAATGAGCATTCCAAAAACAAAAATACAAAAGTAGAAAAATAAAACTTGTTGAATAAAAAGATCTTATACCTATAAATAAAATCTCTTTTATTCTAACAACTTTGGCTGCTTGTGCACTGTAGTGCACAAGCAGCCAAAGTGTACATTGTACAAAAAAACCGTCCGTGAAAAAACGTGCTGTAAACGTGTACGTTTACAGCACGTTTTTTCACGGACCGTTTTTTTTTTCATACATTTTAAAGTGGTGGGGATCGTTCTGCGCGCCTATTGGCTAAAAATCCATAAAAAACCGAATACCTACGAATTGAAAACACAGAGTACACTATAATATGATTGAAAACGTCTGTAGTGCACAAGCAGCCATACGAAACAATGAAAGAAAAGAATCATGGCGAGCTCCATACATTGATTTGTACAAAAAAAAATATTTATTTAGAGAGTTTGAAATGTATTTTTATCTTGCGATTATATTTACAGGAATAGATTAATATACTCATTATATTTTTAAAATATTACCCCGCATAATTAAAATATTTCAAAATGAAAAATATCAGATTTTCGTTTCAATTCCATTAGCCATTTTATATTCTTATTATATTATAGGATTTCGAGATCGATGGTTCATTTATTGTGAGCGTTGATTCATCGTATGTATTCCGCCCCAACAATAGGTAAAACAAGATAAACACAACACAGGATGGTTTGACGGGTCTGACACAGTGCTGCCAGATGGAAAAATGAATTGAATGCTAAAACTGTCAAAAAAAGCGCTAGATTTGCAGATTTTTTTCTGCGCTAAATGTATGACTTACAAATAGGAAAAAAAAAATTATCAAAATGGAAATTATACATTTTAATCAGTAACATTCTTTTAATCAACACGTCAAATTAAAGAAAAAATGGTCGCTGATTGGTCGGTAGTCGGTACGCGTGACATGTGCGACAACTGAAGAGAAATGGATGCGTCGGACTCGGATTTAAAAAAGAAGACTATTGTTTGAAAACTTGTCATTTTAGCTTAGTTCACGTTTCTCGGTAGAGTTAGTAGGGTACCTATAGTATATTCCTTGCCCCTTGGGCCGGATCCAAAAAAGCGCTAGATTATGCGCTAGGCGCTAAATTCTCAGATTCTGCGCTAAACATGTCGAAAAAGCGTTAGATCTAGCGCTGAAAGCGCTAAAATGGCAGCACTGGTCTGACAGCCGATTGAGAGTGACAATGACATTGACAGCTGGCTGGGTCGACTGGGTCGACCAATGAGGAAAGGAAACGTCAGAGGGTTCGACATACAAAACAACTCGTTCAGAAATAATTAGCTCTTTTTAAAACTATTTACTTTTATCATTATTATTTTTATTCCGGGTTCTAAAAATATTGTAAATGCCCGAACATGGCGAACATATTCTTTAGGCGCCCAAGATCAATTGAGATTGTGAGGCAATTTCTCTAAAAATACGTTTTTTTTTTGTACATTTTTTTTTTTTTTTTTTTTTTTTTTGGCAATTGAGCCGATGTCGACTATTCTGCCAGCGTCATGTTGGGACGGCAGCGCAGCGAGGCGAAGCGAGCCGTCGAACTTTGTACTTTGTGGTAGATATGTTAGTAAGCTGAAAGGACAAAAACATGGGTTAGTAGTTATTATTCCTATTACACATAATAGATACATATTTTTATTTACATATTTATATAAGATATGGTAATAAACATCACAAACAAGCTGTACAGAATACATACATAGTTATTACGCACCAGTTAAAATTTTAAATTGTTTTCATTTAAGAATTTTGCTAGGATTTTTATGGTTTTGGGGTAGAAGTGGGATAGTAGGGAATGAAAATTAATTGGTAGAGGAATTTTACATTTAGAAAGAGTTAGATAAAGGTCGATAGATTTGGAATTCAGGGGGCAGGAAAAAAAGATATGTTCCAAAGTACCCTCCGCAAGACCGCACTCGCACAGGGAACTGTCCAGGACGTGGATCTTCTTCAGAAACACTGGGCTACAACAATGTCCGAGTCTCAGTCTACACAGCGACGAAACAGTTCTCTTGGTAAGTTTTTGACATTTAAAAAACCAAGGTTTCCGCTGGATATCAGGCTGTATAGCTGCGTAGTAAACACCCTTGGCTTTCGAAGTCTCCTTCCACGTTTTTGACCACAGGTCGAACAACTTTGGTTTGGCACCATTCCGCAAATCGTAGTTGTGAGCTACGTAGTACTTTCGATCAACTGGATTTGATGTGGCAAACTTTGCTAACGAATCAGCGCACTCATTGCCAGCAATACCCGAGTGACCAGGAATCCAAGTTATCTCGATGTCCAAGCCGTCTTGGGAACAGTCAAATAGCAAGCTTTTAATTTCCATAATGATCTTGCTGTGGATCTTACTATAAATTTGATTTTGTTTTAGGGCCTGAATGCTACTACGGGAATCCGAAAAAATTACTGATTTTGTTATTTGGTGGGATTTAATGAAGTGTATGGCTTCTAAAATACCAATACACTCTCCTGTAAACACTGATGCTTCTGGAGGACATTGAAACAACAAAGCAATTTTGGAATTTTGAAAATATACTGCCACTCCTGTACATCCTGTTGCGGATAATTTTGATGCATCAGTGTAGAAAAAACTCCATCCTTCCCAGTAACGTTTGATAGCTGATTCGAAATCGCTTCTTACATCCTGGGAATTCCTTGATATACTGAGTCCCAAAACGACTTTGGGCTCGAAATGAACTGTTTCATATGCGGCGGAGAAGATGGGGAGAGTTGGATGTTGACAAACAGGTGACGAGAGGTGTTTAAGCTCTCTGTACCTATTCATCAATAAAGGGACTGATTTTTTATTCCAATAAGGAGAATTATTGAAGGAAAGGGCTATTTGTTCTAAAATTGGTAGTAAAGGATGGGATGAAAGGGAATAAACTTTAGATAAGAAACGATCTGCCAAGTATTGCCTTCTTAGATTTAGGGGAGGTTCAGCACATTCAACCTGAAGCGCATTGATGGGAGAGGACTTCATGGCTCCGATAATAATTCTAAGACATTTGGCCTGGGTACTGTCTAGTTTTTTAAGCGCTTCTTTGTTGCAGGGCTCAATTAGAAAGCAACAGTAGTCCATAGCACTTCTGGTCAGCGCATTATAGACTAGTTTGAGTGTGTAGGGGTGAGCTCCCCACCACACCCCAGCCAAAGCCTTGAGGATCGATACCGAACGTTCACACTTTTTGACCGTGTTGTTAATGTGGTCAATCCCAGACAATCTTGAATCCAAAGTTACTCCCAGGAATCTAGCGCTCTCCTTGACTGGAATGATTTGTCCGTCAATATTAATATTTACCTGGGGAATTGAACGTTTGCGAGTAAATATGACCGCTGTACTCTTTGGTGCACTTAAAGACAACCCGTGATCAAGCAGCCATTGGTTTAGTGAGGACAGGGAGACGTTCATCGATTGAGCGGCATCCTCAATGGAACTGCCAGTGACCAGTAATGCAATATCGTCAGCATACTGAAGGATTTTACAGTCAACATTTAAGGAAGACGAGAGGTGAGCTGTATAAATATTATATAGTAGGGGACTTAGAACAGATCCTTGAGGTAACCCTCTCCAGACTGTTCTTTGTTCAGAGTCATCCCCAGGAATTCTCAATTGAATGACGCGGTTGGTAAAGATGCTACCAATGATACGACAAATCCTAGCCGGGATTCTCAGCTCATGCATCTTTTGCCTGAGAACAGGGAGGAGGACCGAATCATAGGCAGCTGATATGTCCAGAAAGACGGCCACCACCGACTCATTCCCGCTAAGGGCCAGCCGGACCGCTGATGTGAGCATAGCTACACTATCAGCTGTGCCCAGTCCTTTCCTAAAGCCGAACTGAGTCGACGGGAGCAGTCCTCTGCCCTCCACCAACCACTCTAAACGATTTTTAATTAAATGTTCCAAAAGTTTTATAAGTATGGACGATAGAGCAATAGGTCTGTATGAACAGTGATCATTAGGGTCTTTACCGGGTTTCAAAATCGGAACAACCACTTGAACCTTCCAGTCTGCGGGAATGTAGCCAGAAGTAAAGCAAAAGTTAGCCAAGTCCAGGTAATATTGGTGAGTTTTTATACCGGCTTTAGAAATAAAGGAGTAAGGGAAACCATCCACTCCAGGTGCGGAGTCTTTAACATGGGATACCACCGTTTTAAGCTCTTCCAAGCTAAATGGCATATCCATTGGATCGTTAGCGTTAATTACCTCAAGGCTGGCATCATAACTGTCGTCTACACCTGGAACATAAGCTGGGGCAATTTTGGAGAAAAACTGGTACCCCAGTTCTTCTGTGAGGCTGTTGGAGGAGACAGGTGTTAAACTGCTCCTAAAGCATTTCACCTTTCGCCACACAACGGACGCCGGAGTAGATGGATTCAGCGAACTGCAATACCTTGACCATCCTTCTCTTTTCTTTTTTTTAAAAAATTTCCTGGACTTAGCCAACATTCGCTTGAAAGCCATGAGGTTATCCAGGTTCATATTGCAGTTAAATGTTCTTTCAGCCTCATTCCTGGCTCTGATCATGTCAGTGCATTCCCTATCCCACCATGGCGGAGAAGGAATTTTACCAGATTGGGGTTTTTTTAGAGGGAAGCAATCATCTGCAGTAGAGGAGACAGAGGAAGAAAAGGACGAGAAACATTCCTGGGCATTATCCCTGTTGATTTTTGGAAGCGAAGATACTCTTAAATCTAAAATTTTTGAATATAAATCCCAATCTGCTGAATTTAATCTATATTTTAAAAGGGGAGGGGAAACTTTAACAGGAACATTTTTAGAAGGGAATTCAATCATGATGGGGTAGTGATCACTTCCATAAGTCATGTCCAAGCGACGCCAAATGAGAAGACTAGATATATTGGATGAGCAGAGTGTCAAGTCAACACAACTATTACTCTGTCCTGGTGTAGATCTACGTGTGGAACTGCCGTCGTTAATAACACATAGGTTGAGATCATCCAATATATCCACTAAGCCTATGCCAAAGTTATCGCACGTATCTGATCCCCAACGATAATGATGACAATTAAAATCACCCATAACAAGTATTGGACCGCTAACACTGCATAACAAATTTCTAATAACCGAAAGATATTCAAGTTGTGGGTGCGCAATATAAAAAGAAAAAATAAATATGTCCTCAGCCTTAACAGCAACAACATTTATGCTGTCGCCAACGAAGGGTAGAGGAATTGGAGAGAATGATACTTTGCTATTGATGAGCAAAGCACATCCTCCGTATCCATCAGATCTATCATGACGAACATTGACGAAACATGGCATCCTGAAATTACTGACAGGTAAAAGCCACGTCTCGGCAATGCCGCAGATTGATGGTTTATATTTGTTTAATAAAAAAGAGAGATCAGGTTTCCTGGGAGTAATACTCCTCACATTCCATTGCAGGAAAGTCAGGGCCATTATTAATGTAATTTAAAATTGCTGAAAGTTTTATGGCAACGTGGTCAGGTATTGAATGTGTCGAATTGGCAAGAACAGACATTAGCATATTTGTAATTAAATTTAAAACATTTTTAGAGTTATCTTGGTATGTAATTGGCTCTTCAACTTCTGTTGGAAGAGCGCAGCCATTTTTGGACGGGGAAAAGGAATAATTTTGAGTGAGAGCCTGATGTGCTTGTTTGTCATAACTAGGCGAAAGCCCCCTTTCGCCTAGTTATGACAAACAAGCACATCAGGCTCTCACCCCTCAAACCCCGTGTCCCCACACGGGGTTTGGGTTTAAGGAATACCGTTTTACGGTATGACTTTTGTGATACAGGAATTGGGCTTGAGGAAGGGGATTGGGATTTATTTAATTTGTTGCGCAGGGAGGATTTCGAAACGTCGGCATATGATCGGGTAACAGGAGGGAATACACGATTTGCCTCCACATATGAAATAGCCTTTTCCGCCATCAGAGCTTTTATGCTCTTCTGACGGCCCAGTTCTGGACAAGCACTGTCATTTGCGAAATGATTACCCGAACATGAAACGCAATAACCTAACTCGCGAGAAATTTGACATCCGTCGCCAGGGTGATCTTCGCCACATTTAAAGCAGCGTGGTTTTGAACGACAGAGAGTCCGAGTGTGACCGAAACGACAGCAGTGGTAACACTGGATGGTGGGAAATGTATATAATTCGACTGCAAGAGCCGAGTAAAAACAGAAAACACGTTTAGGCAGAACCTGACCATCAAAAGTGAGTACCACTGTCTGCGTTGGTTTCCACTCAGGTACACCAGATGATGTCACCTTGCGGTTCATCCTCCTGGCCTTAATAACTACACCACATCCAACTGGAACCTTAATGTTTTCTACAATTTCATCCTCCGACCATTCAGTGGGGATATCCCTAACAATACCCATGCGTGTTACATTAAATTGTGGGATAGATGCAATATAATTGTTTTGGATGAGGATGGTATTTACCAGAAAACTGTTGGCGTCCTGATGTGAGGTGAATTCAACAGATACGCGATTTCTACCTAAACGTTTGACCCCATCAGGGCGTATGTTACTGATGTTGTGCTTCATCAAGAACATACCAAACTTGACTGGATGTAGCACAGTGCCTGAAGTCTGATCGTCTTTTAAGGAAACATGAACAACATACGGAGGATTGTCCTTAGGTGTGTATAAACGTCTACCGATTATATTTTTTGCCATCATAGGCGGGATGTTTGTAGTGACCGGGGGGGAAACAGCGGGTCTCTTCCGACTTGAGATGTCTGTGTCCATGGGATCTTGCGTGGGTATATCTGTCTCTTGGGGTAGGGTAATAGTAAGAACAGGGGAGTATTCGAAAGGTTTAACAGGGGCAGGAGGACCAGGGTCCGGGGGATCGGGGTCAGGCGGTTTCTTGGAATTCATGATTACTTATATATAGGGACAAAAACAGGTAAAACTAACCTTAAAAACACAAAAACAAACACTAAGAATAATCTCGATCAGTTTCACACAAATTAGATTCACTAAAATCGAAAAAATTCGTAACACAAACAAAAGCACGTGTTTAACCTTCACCACTACCAACGAAAGTCTTTTTTTTTTTTTTTTTTTTTTTTTTTTGTACATATTCTGCCATGAATCCATGATTCTTTTTTTTTTTTTTTTTTTTTTCTCTTCGCCCTTCTTGGGCAGGCTAAGGTCTTGGACCATACCGCCTCGTCTTCAGTAATTATTGTCCTTCTTGATTAAAAGTAAGGCCAAAGCCTCGTCTTCAGTTTTATCCTTCTTGTTCAAAGGTAAGTAAGGCCGAAGCCTCGTCTTCAGTTTCATACTTCTTGTCCAAAAGTAAATAAGGCCACAGCCTCGTCCTTAGTAGTTTATATCTTGATTATGTTTATTTATTTTAGGCCAGAGCCACGTCTTCAGTATTCATTAGTCAAAATCATAATATTAAGGTGTCATATCCGTGTATTCGTCATAATCATGTTGTAAAGTGAGGTCATATCCGGGTCATATCCTTCTAATATTATTATGTCGCCCCGATCGGTCAGATTGCCCAACCAGTGCTGTCAATAAATGTATACAGTGCTGTGTATGTACTGTAATTTTCCAGCAAACTTTGAGTGTCGCGCGGGATGCTTGCTGGCGTTTTATATATTTCCAGTAATTTATCAAATAGAGGAATTCTTTGTAGATCATATGCAGGGCATTCAAAAATTATATGATCTAGGGTCTGATCAATTCCTAAGTTACAATTTATACAAGCAGGCGATGTAATAATTTTCATTCTGGCTAAATGTGCATTGAATCTTCCATGTCCAAATCTAAGACGGTTTAAAGTTGTGTAAAATTTTCTGCTCTTAGGAAGAACAGATCTGGTGAACCAGGGCGCAGAACCTGTGATTTGATTTATTTTCGCATACCATTTTCCTTTAGTTCTTAGTGTTTCTTGCCAGTTCTCATGCCAATTACAGGTGTTTTGTTCACGTAATTTAGTAAGCAGGTCCGAACTTGGTATGGCAACATTTCTTGTCTCTGGGATGTCAACGTCAACAATAACTCTTGCAAGATAATCTGCGTTTTCGTTTCCTGCTACTCCTATGTGGGAGGGTGTCCATATTAAGCTTATTGTAAATCCTCTAGAACAAAGATCAGCGTATAAAGTCCGAATCTCATATAAAATATTTCCGGTATTGGCGTCCAGTTTCGGGTTTTGTAAGGCCATGAGAACACTCATGCAGTCGGTCGCTATAAGCCAAGATGTGTGCCCAAGATTCTTTACATGTATGTACTGCAGAGCTGATAAAATGGCTAGAGATTCTGCTGTAAATATAGACATGGCTCCAGGTAACCGAACTCCATGTCCAACAGTAAGATGAGGTAAATATATGGCTAACGAAACATTTCTATTGTTTTTGGATCCATCAGTAAATATATGCCTGTACCCAGGGAACTCTGCAATTAACTGATAGACATCTTCTTTACTCCGAAGATCGCGATTAATGTAAATGTTCATGGGCCAGAATTTGCTGATGTAATTACCGGAGTAACATGGCCATCTGCCTTTACATTTCTCAATTTGATATTGATCATCAATACTGATTAGATTAGAAAAGTCATGAAATATATAAGGGACATTTACGAAATTAGAGGGATTGTATACTCTATAATAAAATAATATTTTCTTTATTAAAGGATGATTTTCGAAAGATAAAAGCTTGAGAATGTATTTGGACTTTAAAAACTGAAATCTTATATTCATAGGAGGAGTGTTACACTCAATTTGAAGAGAATTAATTGGAGTTGTCTTCATTGCACCAGTTACACATCTAAGATTATGGTTTTGAAGAATCTCCAATTTGTGAACCAATCTCTGATCAGACCCAAAGCACAAAAATCCATATTCGAAATGACTGCGGACTAGAGATTTATATAACATAAGCAAAATTTTTGGATCAGCTGCAATCGACAGTGACTTTATAAAATTAAATGCTTTATTAGCTCTACCTAACAGATAATCGACATACTTAGTCCATGAAAGGTTACTTGTAAAAATGATACCCAGAAACTTCACTTCATTCACTATTGGAAGAACACTATTATTGTAATAGATATGTAGGTCTGTTTCACACTCTCCAAACACTATAACTTTAGATTTTTCTGGACTAATATCTAAGTTAAGATAATGAAAATAGTTCTTTAGCCGAGTTAAAGCTGTGTTTAAAATACTTTCAACAGAACTTATATCTGAACCTGAAGCATAGATAACCAAATCATCTGCAAACTGCAAATTTGCCACTTCAAGACCAAGTACAATGTTTAGTCTATGTAAATAAAGAAGATAAATCAATGGACTGAGGATGCCACCTTGACATACGCCTTTATATGAAAAACGTGGCCCTATTAAACGTTTATTCACCTTGACATATACTTCTCTACCATGTAAAAAGTTAAAGATCCATATTATAATTTTTTCAGGAATACCAAGGGCACGAAGTTCACCACACAAAATGTGCAGATTAATGTTGTTGAATGCACCCACTACATCAAAGAAGACACCAACAAAATGATTGTCCATTTTAATAGAATTGTATATATCTAATTGCAAATGAGAAATGCTATCTCGAGTAGAGAACCCACGTCGAAAGCCAAATTGATTGGATGGTAATAGACTATTACTTTCTATATAAAATTCTACTCTTTGTTTAATTAGTTGTTCAAAGGTTTTTCCCATGCATGATGTTAATGCTACTGGCCTATAAGATTCTGCTTTGTGTCTTACTTTGTTAGGTTTAAGTACTGGGATAAGACAATCTGTTTTCCATTCATTAGGGATAACCATTTCCTGCCAGAGTAAATTTAAAACACTTAATATGTCAGAAAGTGCCATAATTGATACATTTTTCAACATTTTGTAAGGTATTCCATCAAGGCCAAAAGCTGAATCTCGTCTAGATGATATTGCAGATTTTAATTCCTGAAGAGAAAATGGATAAATTAGATATTCATAATGTCCTGAAGCTTTTACTTCATGAGGAATTGATTGAAATGGCCCCTCAACTGTATCTGGAGTATATTTTTTAAGAAAATCAAATACCCAAGGAGCAATATTATTACTTGAAGGTGAAAATGTTTTATTAAATCTTTTTGACATTTGCCAAACCCTAGATAATGGAGTAGTTCTATTAAATGACTCACACAGAGAAATCCAACTTAAATATCTTTCTCTTTTTAACACTAATTTTTTAAGAGCTTGTAATTTTTTAAACTCAATATATTTTTCCAATGTGAGATGGTGCTTGAATACTATATAGGCATTCCTAGAGTCTTCTACTGCTTTAGTGCAATTCAAATTCCACCATGGTAATGGAATGCGTTTTTTACGATTATTGTTTACTGATGCTGTATCAAAAGAAGAATCAGATCTTATAGTTGATGGTAATGACTTAATAACAGCTAAATTTAATAACTTTATCATGTCATTATATGAATTTAATGGGTTATCTTTATTAATTTTAAAATTCATTAACAAACTATCAACAGTCTTCTTGTATATTTCCCAATCAACCAGGTTAAAATTAAAATGTTTTGGCAAATTTGAAGCTTCCATATCATGTGGGTTATTATAATTGTCATTAATAAGTAACTTTGTAATTACAGGCAAATGGTAACTACCTAAAGGATCATCATGAACAGACCAGTTACAAGATAATGAAATTGAAGTTGATACTACAGTTAAATCAAGTGCATTTCTTTGCCACCTATCAGAGCCTACAGTTGTCATTTCTCCATCGTTCAATAAAACCAAATTACAGTCATTAATGATTTCAAGCACCTCTCGGCCACGGATGTTCACACTGTTACATCCCCAAGCCGAATGATGTGCATTGAAATCTCCACCCACCAAAAGAGGACCAGGAATATTGCGAATTAAATTATCAAACTTATACTTAGTAAATGAAGCATTTCCAGGACTATAAAAACTAACTAATGAAATTTCTTTTTTATTGCCATATTTTAAACGAATCGCTATATTTTGTATAGAATCATCATATAAAGTATCTATTTTACTAAATTGTAAACTGTTATGTATTAAAATAGCTACACCATTGTGTGAATTACCTGAGTCTAATCTTACTATATTATAACCTTTAATACTAAATCTCATGTGAGGCTTGAGCCAAGTCTCACACAATAAAGCTACATGTATGTTATACTCATGTAAAAAATACGAAAAAGCAAGTTTATTACTATTGATGCTCTGAGCATTCCACTGTACAATATTCAGCTGATCCATAAAATTAAGGTTTATTTATATTATTCTGGATTTTTGATAATAGAACATCTTTTATGCTTTGAGTACAAATACTCTTTTCATTATTTTTATTTTGAGAAATTAATGTTACTATTGTCTGTATTAAAATATTTAAAATTGGTTCTGTTTCAATTAGTGATTGTAATTGTTTAGCAGGACTGGACTTTGAAAGGGATGGAAATGACTTTTCATTGAATAAATCTGCATAAGATTTCTTATTAATTTTGTGTTTGTTTTCTTCCACTTTTTGCTGTTTGACTGGACACTGTGCCGAAATAGCTACATGATTACCTTGACAGTGACAACATGTAGCCTCAGTTGATGGTATTTGACATTCTTTATAATTATGGTCCTTTGTACATATGGAACATCTTTGGGAGTTCTTACAGAATTTGGCTATATGACCATACCTTAGACACTTCAGGCATTGTTTCACCGGCGGAATGTACGGCCGTACTTCGAATCGCCAGCTGTTCAGGTCTACACTATCGGGTATTGTTGCACACGAGAATGTGATGGACACCGTCTTCGTAGGCTGAAAAGACACCCCCCCTCCTTCTGAAATAGTACGACGCATAAATCTTCTGACAGAAATAATATTCTTTGTGCTAGTTATAGCATTATAAATGTGTTCGTTGCTCAGGTCAATTGGAACATGCATAATAACACCTGTATTTTCCGTAGCAGTTGCAGGAATACTGGCTTTCAATTTATAACTATCCAAAAACTTACGATTCAATAACGCTGCATTGGCTAAACCAGGACGTTCAAAAATAACACCAATTTTATAACGATTCATGCGCAATAATTGTTTTACTCCCTTGTTGTATTTTTTTATGCTGGTTGAAAGGGACATCATGTCTCTATCACCGATCGGGACTAAGTCAATACTTTCAAAAAATACGACATATTCAAAATTGCCTCCGCTTTCAGGGTATGACCTAATGTAGTCAGGAATCCTGAATTCCCGATACTTATCCTTTTCAATTGGTACTGATTCCTCTGAAGAGCTTGAGGCTCCACCGTCGTCTTCAGAGGACAGCAATGGTGGAGCAGAAGACGAAACATCTTCTTTTTTTCTTTTCTTTGGATGCCCTTTCTTCCCCATCATGAGAAAAGCAAGCAAATGAACTTGTGAAGGAATAAACTAATTAATTGAAAATTTGTTTTAAAAAAGGCGCCCAATCGATACGAATTTCCCGCGCTTTTTTCGAATCCATGATTCTTTTTCGGGTCTTTGACAGCTGATAAGAATTTGACATTGACATTACTTGACATTTTAAGTTTTTAACATTATTGATTATAGGTTATAAATTATGTTGTTAAATCACGCACGCACGGTGTTTATTTATCTTTTAAAATGATGGAGCAATTAACTGCTCGTCTAGGTTCTATGCGCAATTCACTATATGCTTTAAGCAAACGTAGGTCATTCAAATATGGCCTGCCCTTCATTTTATTTATGGTAGGAGGATCTTTTGGTTTACGTGAATGGACACAAATCAGGTGATTCTTATCTTCTGTAAATGCTGCTGATAGTAACAGTTAAGATTATGTGATCCCTAATAATATTAATGCATTATTTATGTGTAACATAGGCTGCCTTAGTTCTATAAGATTTAATTTTATAGAAAACTACAAATTCATTATCAACAAAAGGTATTCATCATCTTCACACAAAGCGCCCGCACTTGTTGTTACGTTTTTTATCATTTTTAAGAGATATCGAGTTCACTTTAGCGTACATGTAGGTTAAGACGGATTGCTCCTGTATTTAAAACAATGGAAGATCCTTTAATGACTTGCACAGAAATGTACAGAACCAAGTTGGATAGCATGTAAAAGAGAAGGCGAATAAGGGGGGGGGGGGGGTTGTGGAAATAATGACGAATTACTTCATAATAAATTATACTCATTTGTATAGTGATAAAAAGTCATAAAACTATTGTATAGGCCTGGAGAAAGCCAGCCATGTATACTGTTGCTGAAAATCTACCATTGGCAACCATGCATAGTAGCAATAAACCCCAATATAAATGTTAATCATTGCATTAAATCTCAGACAGATTGATATACTGAAAACCTATGCCATGCTAGGCAATACCTACCTATTAGCATTTCATAACTGAAATTAACTTTTCTTTAAATTCAATATAAATTACTGTTCTGTATCTCTAAAGTGTAACAACAAATACCTACTCTTGTACATCCACAATTTTAAATATTGTGTTATATGTATGGTATTTCTAAGTATTATGTCTATCAATATTATAATTTTAAATTGTTGCTTTCAGATATCAATTCTCTAAAGTAAAAGGTGTCAGTAAAGAAGAAGCAGAAAAGATGGGTCTTAACAGAGAGAAGAATGTTACATTAGAACAGACATATGAAGAAATACAAAAACTAGATATAGACAATTGGGAAAACAAACGAGGTCCTCGGCCTTGGGAGGCTGTAGAGGAAAAAAAGAAGTGATTAGAAATTATGTGCACTTTATACCATTAACCGGAACTGTTGGTTGTATTATTGATATAAATATTTTTATCTTTAGTTTAATTAATTAAATTATTATTGTTGCAAAACACAACTAATTATTGTACATTTTATCCTTTGATTGTGAACTAGGGTATCGCCACAGTATAAAGAAACATACAGTAGGACGACGCCTTTGATCTTGCGGTAAATGCCGACAACGTCTAAATAGACAGTTTCGCGACAGCGTCTGGAGGCTAGGGTTGTCACAAATATTTATTAAGTTATTTATTTATTTCACATCAACATAGTCATAAATATCCCTATCAAAAACATTAATTAACAATTATTTATCTATACTTATAATAAATCTGTAGAGAGGTCAATTCTGTACATGAAATATATTTTCAAAATAACTATCAGAGGGTGATTAGTGATCGATACTGATGCCAAAAATGCAATCAGTAAAATTTTTGTCTGTCTGTCTGTCTGTCTGTATGTTCCTTATAGAAACAAACTACTCGACGGATTTTAACGAAACTTGGTACAATTATTTTTCATACTCCTGGGCAGGTTATGTATACTTTTCATCACGCTACAATCAATAGGAGCAGAGCAGTGAAGGAAAATGTTGGGAAAACGGGTGAAGTTACTCCATTTTTTAAGCTTCCGTCGCGTGTGCAGCCTTAATGGTTAAAGCTACATAGAAATCATGTATGACGAAAATGTTTTACACAAAATTATCTAAAAAATATCCTATTAAAGCATATGTCTATCTTTTATGGTTGATTCACAATAACACGTGTAACTCCCGATAGCTTAGCAGTTCGGAGCTTTCTGATTGTATTACACACAAGGAGTTATATACACGCTGATGGAGTCGCGGGTACAGCTAATATTCTGCGGTTCCTTATTGCGATATTTTTCAACAGTATTGTGGATTGACATATTATATTTCCCTACTAAAATACGAAAGTTAATCTGTCTGTTACATCAAAACCATTGAACCGTGAGGAAGGACATACGCTACTTTTTTACGAAAAACGACGGAAACGCGGACGAAGTCGCGGGCAAAAGCTAGTTAAATAATAACTTATTATTTAATAAATAATTGTTAATTAATGTTTGCTGAGGTGTAAATTCGAATTATATGTATAATATTATAAATGTGCAACTAACAAATATTTTGGGTTTCTAGATTTATTAGATTTAAAAATGGATCCCATTTTCGTAATCAGCACTCCAATAAAGCTCGAAATTGACACTCATAACATTTTACGAAAAAAATATGTAGGTAGGTACGCCATCTTGGATTCGAAAATGCCCGAGAAACTTCCAACTAGGTAGGTACTTCCAGTGATGGGAAATTCCCGAGAATATTCTCCAAGCGAGAACTTTGCTGTTAAGTTCTCGGGAATGTTCTTTTGGAAGAGAATTTACGAGAATTTAAAAATTGGATGACTATTGTATCGATCTTTTTTGAAAGTAATAGTTTTGAGTGCATCTTAACATTTTACGGAGTTAACGTCAAAATAATCTACTCCACAACTAAAATTTTCAGTACCTAAATTCTCCTAGGCGAGAATATTTCCGAGAAAATTCTCATAAATTGTCTAACACTTCATATGGTATTTATGTTACATTAGGATTTTTGTATTAAAATAAAATTAATAGTTTATAAATAATCAGCATTATGGTGAATCCGTTAAGGTTGCGCGCGAAATTGAAAATAACTTGGGTTTACGACGCAGAAAAATCTGGCGGTTCGAATGATATATTTAACTCATTTTACGAATTTGTGTCGGTTAGTAAGGATTGCCTTTCAAGCGTCGATATGTACCTACCTACTGTAGAATAATGGCGACAATAAACGCTAGCGAACTTTAGTGAATGGGAGGAGCTTGCACTGCACCCCCCGCGACCGCATTGCATGCGGCCGTATGCGTACCTAATTTTATATTTCAGTGAAATTCATAGAATAACCATACGTTCCAGATTGTAAGGACTGTCTGGTAATATAACCCCTTACTACTAAAAATTGTTTAAGCCGTATAATAATATGTATAACTACACAATGTTTTGTTTCTTTCAATCGAATGTAATTAAGTACTTGACACAGTGTGTAACTATAAACTACAGACGGCTTACTTTCCCATATTCCCATCCACCCCGGTCGTCCCGTCCGTTAACGGGACAGTTGAATTAAATGTTGCATCGATTGACCATCATCACCATCACCACCATCATCATCATCACCACCACCATCATCATCACCGTCATCATAATCACCATCATCACCAACATCACCATCCCCACCATCATCACCACCATCCATCATCATCATCACCGTAATCACCGTCATCATCATTACCATCATCATCATCACCACCATAATCACCATCATCACCGTCATCATCATCATCATCACCAACATCACCACCATCATCACTACCATCATCATCATCAGCCTATAGCAGTCCACTGCTGGACATATGCCTCTCCAATTGCACGCCACTTAACTCGATCCTCGGCCATGGTATGCACCATTTTAATTAGGCCCAAATTAAATAATAACAAAACCAAACAAACGCGTGTTTGGTTTTGAAATTATTTAATTTAGCCCTGAAAGTTAGCACCCGAACGGCTAACATTTTGATTTTTTGATGTTAGCAGTTCGGGTGCGCCCTTCCTGCGTCTCGTCCCTCACGCCCCGTACGATTGATCTGTCTAGCCGGCTTTGTAGATGTCGGTAGGGGCGTAAAAAAATTGAATAGCCTACCTACTGGCGGCAAATGTGTAAATCCGGCACACGGATGAAGTCGCAGGCCAAGTACTAGTCTATACTAATATTATAAAGAGGAAAGATTTGATTGTTTGTTTACATTGAATAGGCAGCGAAACTACTGGACCGATATAAATATTTTTTTAAAATATCGATACAATATACAGGGTGTCACGATAAGGGTATATCAATACAAACGGGGTGAAGAGTGTATCTGGTTAACAATCTCTACAGCTCAAAATAAATTATTTTGGAAATGTATTGTTTTTTTTGTATTTCTACAGTTTATTAAATTGAAATCATAACAAACGTGTTACCGCACTACGAGGGTCATTATCCTGTCCTGTTTACTCTGTTTGATACGTATTAACTAGTAATAAGAGATACTCTGTGTGCCTGGTACCAACGCGCGTGCCGCATCACATGCCCTTCGGACAGGAATAAACAAACCGACAATCATACCTATCAACCTATGTTTTCCGATTTCTGCGCGCCTAGTACACGCGGAGCCGCGCTCTGCCCAGCCGCAGCCGACGGACCGTGCGGCGGGCGGTGGGCGGCGGGATTAAATGAACTGACTAATGTTTATTCCGTCCCATGAAACTTGCTTCATCAGTCCAAAGCACTTTAATACCGTACCTAATTCTGCCGAGGCTTCTGTCTAACTAAGGTACCACTCACAAAAGCCACGCGTTCCAAAAAATCTGCCGGCGTAAGCTCCTGAGGGGGGCAATAGTGGTATGAACGTTGGTGGTCTTAGCGCAGCACTTGCCATACCTCCATGGTTCGCAGCACCCATCACTAATGCAGCTCGACGTGTGCTACTGCGTGGATTACGTGTAAAATGCTCTGGTACAGCGTCTTCAAATCCAGGATCCCTCCTGCTTGGCCGATCTTCCGATACGGGCTCATGGAAAGAACAGGTCGCGTACAGACCTTGTACCATCAGGCTGAAACATACTCTCGATGGCAGCTGCCGAAGAGCCGACGCTCAGCAACTGGTCTTCCGTCGATGAAACGCTGACGATACAGCTCTCGGGCAGCTTGCAGATTACCATCCGTTGCTCCAATACACACCAGCATCTCGTAATTTCGCTATTAGTTAAACTTGACGTAATTTTTACGACAGTTTTATTGACAACGATCACAATCACAATCACAACTTCGCACAGAAACGGATAGAGAGCGACTGAAGCACATGTACGTCTACAAGAAGTCTAACAGTCTGATATCCTAGTAATAAGGTAACTGTACCAGTTGGTTTCGTAATAGGTAATTAAAAATTTCAAGAATAAAAAAACTCTGACCGACTACCACCAAACACGTCATATGTAGTAGCACTCCAAGTCACCGAGATACTAGCTGTGAACCACGACTGTCGACTCAGTTAAAATACTTCTCTCTTCCCTAGCTCAATTTTAAGAGCTGTCGCGTTGATAAACAAAACCGATAGGTGTCCACTTGTAAGTTGTAATTGTTTATTTAAGATTTATTATGTGATACACAAGTATCTACGTCAGTTGGGTATTGTATTGGAGGCGGAAATAAAAAAAGGCTTTGAGCATAAAACATCCCGCGTTTTGCTTAGGTTGGATATCGAACTCAAAAATAACGTCACAATAATCAGAAAAAATTGCGACGTGCTTGCAACTAGCTGATTGACCCTAAATACCATTGTGTTTATTTACCTTTGATATCTGATCCATGTCTGCTATGTTTATGTAACAGTATCCAAATTAGGGTTTCGTAAAGTTATTATTGTGCACCAACGCTCGCTGTCAGGACAACTTCCGTCACTCATGAAGTCCTAGTAGATACTTTTAACAACTTCTTTTGAATAAGTAGCTGGATACATTTTCGGCCTATTAAAATGCACGGATAATTAATTATTTTTAGTACCTGCCTACGATTGTGTTGTTCAAACAAATAATTACTACAGACGCGACACGTATTGTAAAACTGTGCTTCAGACTCTGGCCTACGAACAAAAGTAAACAAAGCGTGTTTAACTTCATACTTTATTTGTTTTTTTAACGTTACAGCGGTGACATTATAGCAAAACTACAAATGCTACAATCAATGTAATCTTAATAATAAAATAAAATTACGTGCAGAACCCTTTGCCATTTTTTGTACTAAGAGACGTAGTTATGAAAGATTTAAAGTAAACAGTACCAGGAGTAAATTGAAGAAATAGGATATGTTTCATTGAAGAATAGTTTATTGACCCTGATCAGCTGACTTGGTGCTAGTGATGTGTAGAATTCAATTAGAAAAAAATATTTTTAAGTTTAATGTATCATAACTTCATAATTTTGTAGGAAAAGGTATTAAAAAAATGTTGCCATGTAGTTTGTTATCACCTAGAGAGTCCGTGAATTTAATATTGTTATACCCTTTCGGTGACATCCTGTATATGTACAGGGTGTCACGATAAGGGTATATCAATACAAACGGGGTGAAGAGTGTATCTGGTTAACAATCTCTACAGCTCAAAATAAATTACTTTGGAAATGTACAATTTTTTTTGTATTTCTACAGTTTATTAAATTTAAATCATAACAAACGTGTTACCGCACTACGAGGGTCATTATCCTGTCCTGTTTACTCTGTTTGATACGTAATAACTAGTAATAAGAGATACTCTGTGCGCCTGGTACCAACGCGCGTGCCGCATCACATGCCCTTCGGACAGGAATAAACAAACCGACAATCATACCTATCAACCTATGTTTTCCGATTTCTGCGCGCCTAGTACACGCGGAGCCGCTCTCTGCCCAGCCGCAGCCGACGGACCGTGCGGCGGGCGGTGGGCGGCGGGATCAAATGAACTGACTAATGTTTATTCCGTCCCGTGAAACTTGCTTCATCAGTCCAAAGCACTTTAATACCTAATTCTGCCGAAGCTTCTGTCTAACTAAGGTACCACTCACAAAAGCCACGCGTTCCAAAAAATCTGCCGGCGTAAGCTCCTGAGTGGGGCAGAAGTGGTATGGACGTTGGTGGTCTTAGCGCAGCACTTGCCATACCTCCATGGTTCGCAGCACCCATCACTAATGCAGCTCGACGTGTGCTACTGCGTGGATTACGTGTAAAATGATCTGGTACAGCGTCTTCAAATCCAGGATCCCTCCTGCTTGGCCGACCTTCCGATACATTCATGGAAAGAACAGGTCGCGTACAGACCTTGTACCATCAGGTTGAAACATGCTCTCGATGGTAGCTGCTGAAGTGCCGACGCTCAGCAACTGGTCTTCCGTCGATGAATCGCTGACGATACAGCTCTCGGGCAGCTTGCAGATTACCATCCGTTGCTCCAATACACACCAGCATTTCGTAATTTCGCTATTAGTTAAACTTGTCGTAATTTTTACGACAATTTTATTGACAACGATCACAATCACAATCACAACTTCGCACAGAAACGGATAGAGAGCGACTGAAGCACAAGTACGTCAACACGAAGTCTAACAGTCTGATATCCTAGTAATAAGGTAACTGTCCCAGTTGGTTTCGTAACAGGTAATTAAAAATTTCAAGAATAAAAAAACTCTGACCGACTAACACCAAACACGTCATATGTAGTAGGTACTCCAAGTCTCCGAGATACTAGCTGTGAACCACGACTGTCGACTCAGTTAAAATACTCCTCTCTTCCCTAGCTCATTTTTAAGAGCTGCCGCGTTGATAAACAAAACCGATAGGTGTCCACTTGTAAGTTGTAATTGTTTATTTAAGATTTATTATGTGATACACAAGTATCTACGTCAGTTGGGTATTGTATTGGAGGCGGAAATAAAAAAAGGCTTTGAGCATAAAACATCCCGCGTTTTGCTTAGGTCGGATATCAAACTCAAAAATAACGTCACAATAATCAGAAAAAAATACGACGTGCTTGCAACTAGCTGATTGACCCTAAATACCATTGTGTGTTTATTTACCTTTGATATCTCATCCATGTCTGCTATGTTTATGTAACATTATCCAAATTAGGGTTTCGTAAAGTTATTATTGTGCACCAACGCTCGCTGTCAGGACAACTTCCGTCACTCATGAAGTCCTAGTAGATACTTTTAACAACTTCTTTTGAATAAGTAGTTGGATACATTCGCGGCCTATTAAAATGCACGGATAATTAATTATTTTTAGTACCTGCCTACGATTGTGTTGTTTAAACAAATAATTACTACAGACGCGACACGTATTGTAAAACTGTGCTTCAGACTCTGGCCTACGAACAAAAGTAAACAAAGTGTGTTTAACTTCATACTTTATTTGTTTTTTTAACGTTACAGCGGCGACATTATGGCAAAACTACAAATACTACAATCAATGTAATCTTAATAATAAAATAAAATTACGTGCAGAACCCTTTGCCATTGTTTGTACTAAGAGACGTAGTTATGAAAGATTTAAAGTAAACAGTACCAGGAGTAAATTGAAGAAATAGGATATGTTTCATTGAAGAATAGTTTATTGACCCTGATCAGCTGACTTGGTGCTAGTGATGTGTAGAATTCAATTAGAAAAAAATATTTTTAAGTTCAATGTATCATAACTTCATAATTTTGTAGGAAATGGTATTAAAAAAATGTTGCCATGTAGTTTGTTATCACCTAGAGAGTCCGTGAATTTGATATTGTTATACCCTTTCGGTTACATCCTGTATATCGATACTTTTTGGCTTGGCACTTCCTACTTCCTGCATCGGCTGCATCCCTAACTTGCAACAGTTGCAATACATAAAATTCAAACGCAATAATCACAGTTTTTTTTACAAATTGATTAGGTAATATTTTATTCAGTATAGAAACTTGGCACATAACCAGAACCAAACTCAGGAATCGCGTAGATTCCCAACTGGGTAAAAAACAAGCTGCAGCCTTGCTCACTGCCATGAGATTTTAAGCGTGATGATAATAATAGTTCTTGATAGTTCCGCGTATATTTTAATCCTAAGTAGGTAGGTACCTATCATACATATGTAGGTACGGTATTGAAATTATGAAACACGTGCGACCTCGTGCGCTGAAGTAGTAATCTGTGGCTGGAAGAAGTCTTGGAAAGTCGGGAGATCTAATTAAATCATTAGGTACCCAAGTAGGCAGCTACAATCTAATGCTCTAGCTCTAGCATGATACGCGGTTGTAGATAAGATAGGTATAAGTCCCGGCAGCAATCTTGATCACAAACATCACGATCAATTTAGTTATTTTTGCTAAACACTAGAAGCAACTCAATTCACTTCGTTTGCTGACAAAATTCATTTTGGAGCTGAGTTAGCTGAACATTTAAAATTTAATGACGCTCGCGGCACCAATTTAATGCGTAGGTATTGTAGATGTACCTAGGTAGGCAGGTAACTGTAACTTTCAGTCGTGTTAATGACCGAAAAGATCACACGAACAAATTCTGTTAGCTTTACTTTTATATTTTTAGATAGGTAGGTACCTAACTAGGGTCATTAGGCCGGTTCGCCGACCACCGCTGGCTCTCCTCGACCACTTTGCGTAAATCACGTAAAAATAGTCAAACGGAAGCGCGGGAAACACTCGTTTTTTATGGAAACGCAAGCTCAGTCTATCCACCTACTTTCCTCACGTCATCGCTCAATAACAAGAAGTTAGTTTGGTGCATAGATATAAGAAAAATTGGTTTGGTGCGGCTTAGCATAGAGTATAGTAATAGATGGGCTTAGTGAGGTTTGTAACTAAAGCTTGTCAAAATATATTTGTATTTCGTTCTAAACCAATAATTTATTAAAAATTAATTTATTAATAATTATGTATATTTCATTAAAATAATGAGTGGTCGCTCAAATAACTGACTAAAATTACGCTTCCGTCGGCTTACGATACGACCACTGGTCGAGAACTAGCTGTAATAGACTAATCTATTGGTATCGTGCTCACTAGTAGCGTACAGACGTGCTCGTTAGCAATATTTAAAAATACAACATTAAATATAGTGACCTCCTTTAGTGCATTACTACTGTAATGCAAGTTTTGCTTAGTGTGTAGTATAGTTAATAATGAGAACGTAGAAATAGTGAACTTTGCATAAATCAATATGGAAAACAGCCCCTTTAATCAAAGGGGGCCAGTGCTCCCCTCCGCCTCACCGATGAAGACGACGACGAATAACCCATCCCTTGAGTCTGATGCAGTTCAAGTTGCATCCACGCCCGAGATTCAAAAATGGATGTCATCCATTGAGCTGAAAAATCTAAGCACTCAAAAGATTAAAATCATGGTAGTCGACAACTGCTAGTTGTCGGATTATTGAAAACCACAAATAATATATTATATTGTAATGTAATGTAGAAACACAATACTGTCTCCCATTGCAGCCATGATGGCAGATATTTTTATAGCACCTTATATACCTAATATAAACCAATGGCATTAATTAAGTAAACATGTCTGTCAGTCCATTTGTCACACCCTCGTAGGCCTCGTAAAATCAGCGATGAAAAGATTAACGCGTCGAGTGGCGTTTAGGTAAAATGCTGTTGCTGTTGGTCATAGGTACATAATTTTGTTATTGCACAATAATTTTAACTTTTGACTCATACATATTTATCTACATACGGTCTACATAATTTATACCTTTTTCCTTCGTTTCTAATTTATATTTTTACGTACCTACCGGTACCTATTCTATTTGTCTGTAAATGTGGATGATGCAATTGAGCTTGTGGATTTCATTTATGCGATTGCATTTATTTCATTTATGCGGCGCGGCGCGGAGTTCTCACGGCAAGTCAGTCGGTAAACTTTGATCAAGTAAAATCGAAAAAAACTTGATCATCTGTAAAAGCGTGTTCTTATGATACGATTGTAATTCAATTCGCAAACCAATATTAAGTTGACCGATTTAAATCGCCTCGGGAGAATAGGCTGAATTTTATAGAGAAAATCACCGTAATTTCAAAGTTTTGGTAGGTACCTACCTATGCTATGAGATGAGCCTATGACTAACAGGCTTAAATCTAGAACCCTGTTCCCGATATACTGGTTCTTATTTTTTAAAATACTTATTTTTGTGAATTTTTGTAAAGTCTGACTGATGTAGGTAAAGCCATATTGAATATATTGAATATAAATACTTATAATAAGAGATTTTCAAAAATCGAATGACCCGAGCGGATTTTGAGCCCGCGACCTCTGCCGAACCGTGCGTGACTAAGTGTAGTGCTCCCTCTCTAGTCTGACTGATGCTTAGGTACCTAAACCTGGGGCTGCCATCACCTAAATTGCTGACGCTGGACAAAATCATTAAAAATCCCGGACATTTGGGTGAAATTGTTGTGTTGTTTCCCGGACGCCCCTAAAAAAATGTTTCATCAATCAGGATTTCCCTGATAAAAAGTGTCCGGGTTTTACCCTTTTGACAACTTTTTGAAACCCCTACCGGACGCTCCCCGGACGCCCTCTAAACTAGGACAAATCCGGGGAAACCCGGACGGATGGCAGCCCTACCTAAACCTAACTATAGCCACACTGGTGCCGATTCTGTTGTTTACCAACTAAACTAATTTAGTCTCATTACGTCTCTTTCTAATAAAAAAACCGGCCAAGTGCGAGTCGTACTCGCGCACCGAGGGTTCCGTATCATTTTTGGACGTATTAAGTGAAAAAAACCGGACCGCATAACTAAGTTTGTTTGTGAAGGAATTTTGATGATTTTGAAAAAACTGTACTAGTTAGGAACATCATTTTATTTTTGGTGCCATATTTGGGTCAATTTCTATCAACCCTAATTATTTCAGATTTTTCGCTCCGCAAACTTCGGAGATAAGGGGGGGGGGAATGGCATTTTTTCAGACATTTTTCATCATATGTCGAAAACTGTGAGACATAAAATAAAATGAAAATATATTTTAAAATGTGCAGATCAAGCCCTTTCATATGATATGTCACTTGACCTAGTAACCCCACTTTGAAATTTTGGACCCCCACTCCGGCCCCTTTTGCAATGAAAATAAAAATATTTTTTGACTTTTTTCATTTGCAATATAGTTGGGCAAGCATTTTTTATAACTGTTCCAAATTTCAAGTCGATAGCATTAGTAGTTGCTGAAATAAACAGGTGTGACAGACAGACAGACAGACAGACAGACGAAGTCGCACCATAAGGGTTCCTTTTTTACCATTTTGGTACGGAACCCTAAAAACATGAGATAAGGATAGAAGATATTTAATCTTGTCAAATTAGTCCACTTGAATACTTTTGTTGTCTATTTAGTCGTAATCGCAAAAGGTCATGACTATTTTCCCGTAAATGACAAGGGCGTAGACTAATTTGACAGTTCTAGAATATTTTCTGCCGGCCTAGCATGACCACGATAGAAACGGGTTTTGTCTACATAGAAATAGACAAAGTGACAGATTTCATTCATAAAACGTAGAAATGTTTCTACAATCTGTCACTTTGTCTATTTCTATGTAGACAAAAACAAAACCCGTTTCTATCGTGGTCATGCTAGGCCGGCTGTCCTTTTTTAATGTTATTTGTAAGAAAGAGATGTAGTGTGATTGATTAAAATTAGTTTAGTCGACGTTCAACAGAATCAGCACCATTATCTCTTTGTTTGGTTGCAAAGTGGTCGCAAACGTTGTTGTCGACTACAGCTCCCAGGTAGCGCAGGTAGGCAGTTCTATGACGACGTCCTTTGTGTTGATTGGGTTCTATTCCCAGCCATGAAGAACGCGGTTCACCTCGGTGCACTTAAGCCGCGTCTCCTGCGCCCTGTTTTCGTGTTCGACGAACATCGAACAGTGAACAGTGAACGATAAAGGGGCGTGGTCTACGTGTTGAGTTGAGTGTTTTTATTCGTCAAAACTCGTAGACCACGCCCCTTTATCGTTGACTGTTCACTGTTCGATGTTCGTCGAACACGAAAACAGGTCGCAGGAGACGCGCCTTTACAGTCACAAAGAACTACAACATTGAAAGATGTTATCGACCCTTTACGAATCAATATTCGTAAAGGGTCGATAACATCATTTAATGTTGTAGGTAGTTCTTTATTGTACTAGGTAGTGCTTTACTGTAGTAGCCTATAAAAAGTATAAAAATAACAATATGCTTACAAATTAGCCTACCTACCTACTTTTTATAGGCACTGTAGGTAGGTACAATGTACCTAAGTATTGTAATACTTAATACATATTGTAGGTACATATACCTATAGGAAAAGAGTGCTGTGCCTTTGTAGGGTTCCGTAGTAAAACTAGGAAACCTTATAGTTTCGTCATGTCTGTCTGTCTGTCTGTCCGTCCGTATGTCACAGCCATTTATTTCCGAAACTATAAGAACTATACTGTTGAAACTTGGTAAGTAGGTAGATGTATTCTGTGAATTTCACACAAAAATAAAAAAAAAACAATAAATTTTTGGGGTTCCCCATAGGTACTTAGAACTGAAACTGTAAATTTTTTTTTTCATTGAACCCATACGTGTTGGGTATCTATGGATAGGTCTTTAAAAATGATATTGAGGTTTCTAATATCATTTTTTTCTAAACTGAATAGTTTGCGCGAGAGACACTTTCAAAGTGGTTCTACTTCCCTGTAACTTCTAAAATAAGAGAATGATAAAACTAAAAAAAATATATGATATAGGTACATTACTATGTAAACTTCTACCGAAAATTGGTTTGAACGAGATCTAGCGAGTAGTTTTTTCAAAATCATCAAAATTCCTTCACAAACAAACTTTGTTATGCGGTCCGGTTTTTTACACTTTATACGTCCAAAACTGATACGGAACCCTCGGTGCGCGAGTACGACTCGCACTTGGCCGGTTTTTGTTATTGGATTTAACCTACACCCATACCATGCACATCATTTTATTTTATTTTACTAGTTAAATTAGGTACGGTACCTACCTAGTTTGCACTATGTTGAGTCATCTAATAACTGTCATAAGATCGATAAAATGGGACTTGTAGGCTGTTAGCGCATAATACAAATTAGATCCAGAGCCTAAACAGAGAGCAATTTGCGTCGCAACTCGCAACTCTGTTTTTATTGATCGCATGATTCGTAGAATTGGCTTTGTTTTGTTGGGCTTCCTCCCAGTCCCTGACCAAACAGTTTGCGTCACAAAGGAAAGAAGCAACGCATGCGTTCTAGAACATTGTTGCTATCTCTATCTTTACCTCTACGTTAGAAAGAGACAAAATTTGCCTCGGCTATCCTCGACGGTCTCCGGCTCTCCGTAGTCATTGATTTTACACCGAGACCGTGTCTATATAAAGGGTACGTCAGGCTTCCGAGCGCATTCATTTCAAAACGAGAAATTGACAAAGGAATTCTAAGCGCGTGACTTTTAGAGTTGTTCGTCAGAGAAAACAGTATTTTATTGAAATTGTGTGTTTAATCAGACTAAATTCTAGTGATTAATTGGTAAGTGTTAATTTTTTAATGTTTATGTAGGTATAAAGCTTACGCATCGTTTGTTAGAAAATTCTGGATTTGTGAACTGCGCAGTTTTCATTATTGATCGTGCGCCATTTTGGTTTATCGCATATCGCATGATTTTTTTTATCTAAACAGTGGTCTGATTTTGCATGACTGCAAGGAAGTGTTTTTAGTTAGGATGTTAGGAACATAATTTCTATGAATAAATTAATATAGGTAATTATGTAGTATCAATTATTCTTAATTAAGTAGGTAACTATACACGTTCGCAATAATATAATGCACAACTTCTAAAGATATTGTGAAATGTGTGATGAAATGTAGCAATTATTTAGGTAGGTATAGAATCTCTATCAGTATAGTTACCTATTGTGTAGGTACCGAACAATACCTATTCTTCTCATTTTTAATCTTTATTGGCGTCCACCGACCAAATAGGACAAATTAACAGGTGATTACCGTGGCCTGTTATGTATTGCATTGACAATGTTTAGGTAGGGTAGGTACCTACCTACTTTTTATGTGTAGGTATTATACCTACGAGAAAACTTGCAAACTGTAGGTACTTATTTACCTACTACCTAACTTACTTATACCTGTATTGAGATAAGTACCACGTCAGTAGGTCACTTTAGTTTATTCTAACCGTGACCTACTTAGTACCTATACCTACCCACGGCCTCGCGGCCATATTATTATTTTATGCTAACATTGCTAAGTTAGCAATGTTAGCATAAAATAATAATACAGTTCGGATACGAAGATACAGTTCGGGAACGGGTAAACTAGTGATAGAGAGATAGATAGCTAGTGAACTAGTTCATTTTTATCTTTCGTTCGTGAACTACCCATCTCTACGCAGTAGGTTAGCAATGCTAACCTACTGCGTAGGTAGGTAGGTACACTACATCAGTGGCGGAAATTCTCATTTAAAATACATATAAGATTTTCCGTATTATGTGTAAATTCTTATAAGAATGTAAGAACCTTCATACTTAGGTACATAATACAAGTATAGATAGGTACGTGTTCAATTTTTTTTAGTGATTTAGTAGGTAGGTACTTAATTAAGTAGGTACGTAGGTACCTAAGTAGGTACTTAATTACAAACTGGGCCAAACATTTGTACAAAAATGATTGCACAGCCAAACGAAACTCGGACAACAGCTCGGGAGTCATAAGCGTAGAGACTCGAACGTCATGTTTTGTCATCATTCGTAATAAATACGGTGACTCATATATACAATGAGAAACTGATTCCAAGATGTACCTACCGATTAGTGATGATGGTTCGAAAATAATGTGTTAACAATATTATTATACTTCTGTTACAGGACAACATGCAGATCTTTGTGAAGACTTTGACGGGGAAAACAATAACATTGGAAGTGGAACCTTCTGATACCATTGAAAACGTTAAAGCTAAGATTCAAGATAAGGAAGGCATTCCTCCTGACCAACAGAGATTGATCTTCGCCGGAAAGCAACTGGAAGACGGGCGCACCCTTTCCGACTACAATATTCAGAAGGAATCTACTCTTCACCTTGTACTGCGTCTAAGAGGTGGCATGCAGATTTTCGTGAAAACATTAACTGGCAAAACCATCACACTAGAGGTTGAGCCGTCTGACACAATTGAAAATGTCAAAGCTAAGATCCAAGACAAGGAGGGTATCCCCCCAGATCAGCAGCGATTGATCTTCGCCGGAAAGCAGCTAGAAGATGGACGTACGTTATCCGATTACAATATTCAGAAAGAATCTACGCTCCACTTGGTATTGCGTCTGCGCGGTGGAATGCAAATCTTTGTTAAAACTTTGACTGGTAAAACAATAACTTTAGAAGTCGAGGCATCTGACACAATTGAAAACGTGAAAGCCAAAATCCAGGACAAAGAAGGAATTCCACCAGACCAGCAGAGATTGATCTTCGCCGGTAAACAGTTAGAAGATGGTCGCACACTTTCTGATTACAATATTCAGAAGGAGTCCACTCTGCATTTGGTACTACGTCTACGTGGTGGTATGCAAATCTTCGTCAAGACATTGACTGGTAAAACCATCACTTTGGAGGTTGAGCCTTCTGACACAATAGAAAACGTCAAAGCCAAAATTCAAGACAAAGAGGGCATTCCACCAGACCAACAACGGCTTATCTTCGCTGGTAAACAACTAGAAGATGGTCGCACGCTCTCAGATTATAATATTCAGAAGGAATCAACTCTTCACTTAGTACTGCGTCTGCGTGGTGGTATGCAAATCTTTGTGAAGACCCTGACTGGTAAGACTATTACTTTAGAAGTTGAGCCTTCTGACTCAATTGAAAACGTTAAAGCGAAAATTCAGGACAAGGAAGGAATTCCGCCAGACCAACAGCGACTTATATTCGCCGGCAAACAATTAGAAGATGGGCGCACGTTGTCGGACTACAATATACAGAAAGAATCTACGCTGCATTTAGTGCTTCGTCTTAGGGGCGGCATGCAAATCTTCGTGAAAACCTTAACTGGCAAGACCATTACACTAGAGGTTGAGCCTTCTGACACAATCGAAAATGTCAAAGCCAAAATTCAAGACAAAGAGGGCATTCCACCAGACCAACAACGGCTTATTTTCGCTGGTAAACAACTAGAAGATGGTCGCACACTCTCAGATTATAATATTCAGAAGGAATCAACTCTTCACTTGGTACTGCGTCTGCGTGGTGGCATGCAAATCTTTGTGAAGACCTTGACTGGCAAGACCATTACACTAGAGGTCGAACCATCAGACACGATTGAAAATGTCAAAGCCAAAATTCAGGACAAGGAAGGAATTCCACCAGATCAACAGCGACTTATCTTTGCCGGCAAACAATTAGAAGACGGTCGCACACTCTCTGATTATAACATTCAAAAGGAGTCCACTCTTCACTTAGTACTACGTCTGCGTGGTGGTATGCAAATCTTCGTCAAGACTCTTACTGGCAAAACCATTACACTGGAAGTAGAGGCTTCTGACACAATCGAAAATGTGAAAGCTAAAATTCAAGACAAAGAGGGAATTCCACCAGACCAGCAGCGATTGATCTTCGCCGGCAAACAGCTAGAAGATGGTCGTACGCTTTCCGATTATAACATCCAGAAGGAGTCTACTCTTCACTTAGTGCTACGTCTGCGTGGTGGTATGCAAATCTTCGTCAAGACTCTGACTGGCAAAACGATTACATTAGAAGTCGAACCATCTGACACAATTGAAAACGTCAAAGCCAAAATCCAAGACAAAGAGGGTATTCCACCAGACCAGCAGCGATTAATCTTCGCCGGCAAACAGCTTGAGGATGGCCGCACTCTCTCAGACTACAACATTCAGAAGGAATCCACCCTTCATCTTGTGCTGCGTCTTCGAGGTGGAATGCAGATCTTTGTCAAGACTCTGACTGGCAAGACCATTACACTAGAGGTCGAACCATCAGACACGATTGAAAATGTCAAAGCCAAAATCCAAGACAAAGAAGGAATTCCACCAGACCAGCAGCGATTAATTTTCGCCGGCAAACAATTGGAAGATGGACGTACATTGTCTGACTACAATATTCAGAAGGAATCTACATTGCATTTAGTCCTCCGTCTCAGGGGCGGTATGCAAATTTTTGTCAAAACTTTGACTGGTAAAACCATAACATTAGAAGTTGAACCCTCTGATACCATTGAAAACGTCAAAGCCAAAATTCAAGACAAAGAGGGAATTCCACCTGACCAGCAAAGATTGATTTTTGCCGGCAAGCAGCTAGAAGATGGACGCACACTCTCCGATTATAATATTCAAAAAGAATCGACACTTCATTTAGTTTTAAGGTTGAGAGGTGGAATGTAAATAAAAATGTACCTACATACTTCTGAAATAAAAGACTTCTAAGATTGATGCACTTTATTTTTATTTAGGTAGGTATGTAAATTATTTTGAGCTATACATAGATAACAGACACACACACTAAGCACTAGATCACAGAACTTGACAGAACATAATAAAATTATGTATGCATACCACAGAGGAATTACTGAGATGCATACCGATGTATACCTACTCCTCAGTAGAATGTGAATTGTGATAAAAGAGATATCAAAGATGCGCCTGCGTCAATAAATAATTAGTTCAATGATATAGTAACTACGTAAGTTGTAAGCGTTAGATACAAGTGAAGCTATAAATAAATAAAAGCTTGGTAAAAATAACCCAAGCGCTTTTTTCATTTCGTCTGATACTACCTAAGGCAATCATTGTGCAAACTGCTAAAGAGAACATGTTGCCAAAACCTACCATGAAACCTTTTATATCTACTGAAACAGCTGACCTAATTCTTCGTAGACGTGAGTTGAAGGAGAAAGGTCTAACCATACAAGAAAACAGGAGGTTATACGACCAACTTAGCACAGAGGTCCAGAAAAATTGCCGCAAAGACTATGACCAACACATCAACAACATCTGTGCTGATCTCGAACAGAATTCTGCGAAACATGAGACTAGAGATCTTTTCCGCAAGGTCAAAGAGCTGACTAAATCTCGTAAGGCGAAAACCTGCACTATCGCAGATGAAGCAGGTAACATACTTACTGAAAAACATCAGGTTCTGGAACGCTGGAAGCAATACTGCACAATACTTTATGACACCGGTCAACCTATCACAAGCAGCGCGCAGACAGATTTATCACCGCAAGAACCCGAAATTTTGCAGTCAGAGGTCGAACATGCCATTGCATGTCTCAAAGACAGAAAATCTCCAGGTAAAGATGGAATTCCCGCCGAGTTACTTAAAAACCTAGACCCCAAAGGTGTGAAACAGATTCTAAGCATCTGCAACTCTATCTGGAAGACCAGGAGATGGCCTGAACAGTGGACAGAGTCCGTGTTTGTTCCACTTCATAAAAAAGGCTCTACCAAAGACTGCAGCAACTACAGGACCTTGGCACTTATTCCACATGTCAGCAAGATACTTTTGTACATCATAAACAATAGGCTAAAACATTTTCTCGAGCCACAAATTCCAGAAGAACAGGCAGGTTTTGTTAAAGGCAAAGGCGCGCGGGAACAAATCCTGAACGTTCGCCAAATCATTGAAAAGAGCCGGGAATTTAACAGCCCTGTATTATTGTGTTTCATTGATTACACCAAAGCCTTTGATTGTGTAGAGTGGGACAAGCTGTGGGAGGTTCTAAAAGACATGGGTACACCTCAACATCTCATTGACCTAGTCCGATGCCTCTACATCAACAACCGCTCTTTCGTCAAAATAGACACCGACTGTTCAAATGTGTTCTCTATCAAGAAAGGCGTTAGGCAAGGATGCATCCTCTCACCTTTGCTCTTCAATGTGTATGGAGAGTATATAATTCGGAAAACTCTTGAGGGCTGGGAAAAGGGGTTTGCTGTTGGTGGAAAGCGCATTTCCAATCTGAGGTACGCTGACGACACCGTCCTCCTGGCTACAACATTTGACGACATGAAGGAGATACTACACAGATTGGAGGTGGAAAGTGGCAAATTAGGGCTTGCAATAAATAGGCAGAAAACCAAGCTTATGGTGATAGATCGGTCGAGAAAGCTATCGGGTGCCTTTAACATCCAAGGCATCGATACTGTGAACAGTTTCGTTTATCTGGGCTCTAATATTAATAGTGAAGGTAGCTCCGTCCCAGAAATAAAACGGCGGATAGCCATGGCTAAAGATGCCACGACACGCCTCCAGAACATCTGGAAAAATCGTGGCATAAGCTATAAAACGAAAGCCCGATTAATCAGAGCACTAGTTTTCCCGATTTTCCTCTATGGAGTTGAGACGTGGACAATCCGAGCAAGAGAAAGACAGAGGATAGACGCATTCGAAATGTGGTGCTGGAGGCGGATGCTCCGAATTCCATGGACAGCCAAACGCACAAATGTGTCTATCCTTTCCCAACTCAATATTAAGACCCGGTTGTCTACAATCTGCCTACAGCGTATTTTGACCTTCTTCGGCCACATAATGCGAAGAGGAGATAGCAGCCTTGAAAAGCTGGTCATTGTTGGCAATACCGAAGGAAAGAGAGCGCGAGGCCGGTCGCCAACACGATGGTCCGACCAAGTAAAAGAAGCTACGTCCTCAAGCAAATTTCAGCAGGTAGTGATGGCAACTGCGGACCGGAGTCGATGGAAGCAGATTGTCCGTTTAAAGGGGTCCAGTGACCACGATCCTCAGTAATGAGGGACCGATTAAAGAAGAAGATACTACCTACCTCAAGTTGTAATGATCAAAAGACGGGTAAAAGGAAAGTTGTCAGCAACTTTTTGACATGAACTTAGCAGGAAAGTAGCTCCTAGGGAGATAAGAGTGGGACGAATAATTAGTGCCTAATCTGCTGTAAATGTGCGCCAAATAAAAAAATTGTGCGCCTTGTAGTTTTGGAGAAAAACAGAAAAAACGATTCCTGCTGTGGTAACGTTGTTCCAGCAAGAAAATTGTAAACGAATGATCGGAGAGAGAAATATTGTGCATGGGCAGATAGTTTATATTAGTGCATAAATGTGCGCCAAAAATATAATTTGTACGTCTTCAGGTTTTCGAGATATTCCATTTCCTGCTGGGGTAACGTTTTGCAGAATCGTGTTTCTCTAAAACCATTGTATGTGCGCTTGTAGAATAAACACACACGAGTAGCTCTTGATTTGTGCGTATTTGTGATAGCATTAGATTTCAGAAAATATTTATTGATTAATTTTCAAGTAATCGCGTTTTTTCGAAAACCCGAAAAAATATTGCAGCGCCTGAATGAGAAAACGTAGAAGGTCGCTGGAAACTGTATTCGGTCCTTCTTAGACGCTTATAATAACCATAAAAAGTTTCAATAGTGTACATGCATGCGTTATTGAATAATATTGCTGAAAGTCAAAACGACGGTGTCATAACTTTGACGAAAAAATAGGGTCCTACCTTAGATTATATACCTATAGATGTAACCATTAAAATGACCTTCCTTGATAGAGCGAGATCGTTAATTGACAGACCCATGCAAAGAAACAGGACACAATATATATTTTTTGTCTTTGTCAACATGGCCGGTTTTGTTGTTTGTCAAGATCTGAGTTTGACAGATTGTGACAAAGAAGCTTGGCGTCTTTTGGATTTTTCTGTGATTGTGTGAATTTACAGTGTTTATTGCGTATAAAAATTGGATAATAAAGAATATTTAGTGTAAGTGCGATGGTGGGTTGCAGTGTTTTGGGCTGTAAAAGCCGGAGTGAGCGAAAAATTGAAGGAATAACATTTCACACGTAAGTAGGCGAAATTATCATTTCTTTCGTTAATACAACGCCAGATGATCATCGATTATGATGTTTTGTAATGAATTCAGTGATGTGAGCCAAGAATATTGAGTTGTGATACGTGTTTTCAATATCTTACATTAAAATAACCTAAAACTATGAACGGTTCAGGGTTGCTATAATGGCTACTTGAATTTACCCAAATAAATCATATTTTATCATATTTCTTTTTTGTCAGTACATACATACGATTGTTGGGTTGGGTTATCATGGTAGGTACTCATCCTACTTATATTATAAATTCGAGGGTTTATATGTTTGTATGTTTGTTTGTTACTCAATCACGCAATAACGTCTGGATGGATTTCAATGATATTTTGCACACGAGTAGTTTATTACCTGGATTAACACATAGGATACTTTTCACGCGAATAAAGTAGTATAGTATAATATTTTTATTGAGAGGAAATTAATTCTTCTGTACGTAAATTTTATATTTACTTACATTTATTTAAGTACTTTATTGTAGTTTATTTAACTTATTACTCAATAAAGATAAACTTTCGTAGCATGTGAATAAAATGTTCTTTAAATTTCAGGTTTCCATCCAATCTTGTCTTTGCAGAAATAAAGATTCATATTAATGAACAAAGTCCTTTTGAAAATCATTTTGCATTATTAATTAAAGCTATCGCTTTTAGATATTTTGAAGTCAGGATTCATCGTCATTATTATGAATGTAGGTATTTCCTTATGGTTTGTAATAAATATGTTTATGATAAAGACTGGTTTTATTTCATCATTGAACGTGTCGTGTGTGTTTTATATCGTGTTGGTCGATGGATGTCCATACGATTCTCCTTACCCCCCCCCCCCCCCCCCCCTCTTGTAAAAACGAAATATTAGACCAAGGAGGTTTTATTAAAGTATTTCGTACGACTACGACATAAGAGTTACATTATTAAAGCTAGCATTTAAAATATGCTAATTCAGAATTTTTAGTTTGCGAAGTACTTACAGGTACTTATAAAATGTCTGTTCGCGATCAAGTAGAATTCATAATATTTTTTACCTAATATGTGGGAATTGCCAACTTATTAGGCAACACCACAAAAATCTATTTCTGTTTCAAGTGCGGTCACGCCATGGTTACATCTATAGGTATTTAATCTAAGGGTCCTACCCTTCATAGTCGAAATATTTTAGGGGGCACGTCTATAGGTGGTAAAGATGCCATACAAACGAAAAAAAAAAATAATCTGAGTATTTTTTTTTTATAAATAAATAAAATTATTTGAAATAAATTATTTGACACATAATAATACTATTTTCGACATCCATTACGCTTGTTTCTAATATTAATAGTAAGGTACCTACGTAAAAACTAGCGTAATGGATGTTGAAAATAATATTTTTAATGTGTGTCAAATAATTTTAAATCAATTTATTTAAAAAAAATATACACTCAGATAATTTTTTTTTTCGTTTGTATGGCATCTTTACCACCTACAGATGTACCTACCTCTTAAAATATTTCGAGTAGAAGGGTAGCACCTTAAATACAAGAAACCGGCTCAACCTAAAGCCGTGTCTCCTGCGCCCTGTTTTCGTGTTCGACGAACATCGAACAGTGAACAGTGAACGATAAAGGGGCGTGGTCTACGTGTTTTGAGTGTTTTTATTCGTCAAAACACGTGGCCCACGCCCCTTTCTCGTTCACTGTTCACTGTTCGATGTTCGTCGAACACGAAAACAGGGCGCAAGAGACGCGGCTTAAGTGTGAACCAAGAATTAGTGCGTTTAATCAAAAATAATGAAATCGATCAAATTCGAATGACTACAAAACAGCGACGGATTCAAACATATCGATGACCTTCTTAACTTTACTCACGAACCGGTGGCAACGTGTTTGTGTTGTGCCCGAGTACACTGAAGTAGAAAAGATGGAAAAATAAACTTGTTAGATAATACGAAAAAAAAATGCGTGTAACGAAGAGTCGAATTTGTACTCCTATTTGCAATGCATTATAGATTTATATAAATAGAATAATCATATTATTTTAAATAAACATTCTTTGTAATACTTAATAATATTTTTTTGGGAGTGCCTCCGCAGCCGGCGGCGGCTCCCAAAAATAAAGCCGTTGGAAACCGGTGTAGCCTTGGAGTAGCAGTGATACCAGACGAAAATAATTGCAAACTACCGTAGCAGCAGATTAATGTTGCCAGTTGAATTATCTACCTTAGACTGACTTTTAAATAACAGTGGGAATGTAAAACAAAATACTTTTTTGGACTTACAAGGGGGAGGGAGGTGGTCGACGGAGCCCCGCTACGCGGGGCTCCTATTTCTGTCTGCAAGGTTAAAAGTAGTTAAAAGGGTTAAAAGGGGTTGACGGGGGCTTCGTTCGCTCGCTTTGCTCGCTCACTGAAGCCCCCGTCAGCCCCTTCGAACCTAAATTGTCCGTGTCGGGGTGTCCAAGTTCCTGAGCTCGCTTCGCTCGCTCTTGGACTCTAGTTAGGTATGTTACTCAAATGAAACATAAACGGCCGTACCACAAAAAAATAAACATCTGTTCAACACACGTTCAACACGAATGCTACCAAAAATAATAGGCGATTGTTTTAGCACTAACTTGTCTAAAACAAGTGTGTATTATTTTTGGTAGCATTCGCGTTTAACGTGTGTCTATCTTTTTTGTGGTAAGGCCGGAAATGTTTTTTTAATTAAGCCAAATTGCCAAGCCAACCCCATTTCCCGCTTTTTTCCAATGTCAGCGCCGGCTGCTAACTTAGCAACCGGCGGCGGCTGCAAATTCAGGTCACGGCGGCGGTCGTGGAGTCACTTCCTTAGAATAATTGTATTTAGGTAATAATCACTGGTCGGAAATTCGGATGCATATTTCTAATTAGTGATGCAACGGAAGTGTCTTAGCGGAAGCAGAAACGGAAACAGATGTTAAAAGTATTTTTAGTGGAAACGAAACAGATGCGGAAACGGAAATGTGAAAAAAAAATTAAATCGTCAATTTCAACGAAATAGTTTGAACTATTTCGTTGAAATTGACGATACTTTTTTTTCACACAGGACTTGTTTCATAATTGCACTTAATTTACAAACACGACACAAAAGTACTAAACAAACAACAACAGAAATATTACGCGCGTAACCTACTATTCTACTATTCACACATATTTACATACATACTGCAGATGTATGTTTAATTTCATATGACATCAATTTTAAGACTGCCGAATATCACGTTATGCGCCTGCCAGACTATGCTCCTTGCGCTGCTCATCGCTATGCTCCTCGCGCTGCCGTGATTTGCCGCGATGTTGCCCTCTCTGCCCACACACTGCTCTACTCGCGCAATTAATCGCGACGCTCCTCACTTGTCATTTGCCGTGGTGAGACAATGGACGTTAAAACGGTGGCAGCGTGCGCGCTATGCATTTTTAGGATAGCTAATTTATATTAATGTAGTAAAAAGAAATAGACATCGTCGTCGTCGTCCTCGCCAACGGAGATGGTGGATCACATCTATTCAATAAACATTAACACTTTTTCATTTGACCATTCCACGCTTGGCGACGACATAATTTCCAATTTTGCATACGCGTGCGTCTTGCGCGAGCGCTCGATGCGGACTGCGACCGCGCGATTATGTGGCCAGCCACTCGCACTCGTATTGCCGGTCCTTTGACTCGCGCGCAAAAACCGACAAAATAGGGAGCAGTGGGCAGGACGAGGAGCATGACGTGTGGCTTGTCGAGTAATGTTGCCACACTATGTCTCTGCCTCCTTTCCTCGTTACTTCCCATGCCACTCGTCGAGTGTGTGGCAGGCGCATTAAATACTATAAGCACTAAAAGCAGCTCAGTTCACTTTGTTTGCTGACAAAATACGCCACTTTATTAAGCTGACCGTTTAAATGATCGTCAAAAAAAGTATGTTTGTAAACAAACGCGTTGCATTGTGCAAAGTGCCGAAAGTCCGCGCCAGGCTTGCTGGCTGGAACAACCCTCCCGCGTGGGTCTCGTCCGCCACACGCGCGCTCCCACGCCCACCCAACTGTCAACCTTAAACTTCCGTTCAGATTTCCGTTAAAAACGTTGCGGAAACAGAAACGGAAACGGATGTCAAAAAGCATGAGGAACTTCCGCAGTTGCGGAAACGGAAACAGAGGTCTGTTGCCTCACTAATGTTAATGCACACGTTGCGTTAACTAATTATAATTTAATTACTTACTTACTTAGAGGGGCACAAGAGGCCAGTGGCGGTAAGAAGGGTGGGGGACCCTTCTTACCGCCACTGGCCTCTTGTGGCCTCAAAGGAGACGCCCTCGGCCCTTGATAAAATCAGTCATAGGCATCGTCCTCATAGAACGCGAATGCGCGATCATCGTGCGAGTAAGCTATGCGACCATCGCGTGTTCGCGCGATCAAACATATTGAACTCGAATAGGTGTCCTAACTGACAATCGCATGGCGCGATCGCGCGACTCAAATGTTTGTAAATCTATTCCCGCGAACTTAGTTCGTACGAACGCGCGATCAAACATATTGAATTCAAATAGTTGTCCTAATTGTTCGCTCTATGATTTTGGTATCGATCGTGCCACTGCCCTAGTCCACGGTCGCTCGCTCGCTCGCGTCGTCAATTCGCGCGATGATAGGACACCCCAGTTCTTGCCATCGCGCGAACATGCGATGGTCGCAACGCTTATTCGCGCGATGATCGCGCATTCGCGTTCTATTAGGACCACGGAGGAAATACACAGAGGAGATGCCCTTAGCTAACACGAACCGTGATACTTTAGGAGTCGTGACGTCATCTTGCCACGCCCAACTTGGGCGTGGCCTCAATCAGTTGGTCGCCACTGTTAGTGCGAATAAAACGTTCGCGTTCCCACCGTTTATTATTATTTTCTTTAATATTTGATAGAAAAAGATGAATGTTGTATTTGATTTTGTATGTTATCCTGCAAAAGCTACTCGGATAAACGTTCTGATGCTATGAATGGCGTCACATTTCACTTGCAAATATTTTTAAACTTAATTTATTCTAAGAAGTTCTAGAAAATACTCGGAATGACATTCAACACTGTCCCCTAGAAATACTTTTACTGCTCGACAAAAGATGGCGTCACTTTTTATCAAATGAATCGGTACAAACTACGTGATAATTACTATATCCTTATGATTAGTAGTGTAGTGAAATAAATTTTAGATTACTTACAGCCTTTTTTTTGCAAAAATATCGTATTACTCGCAGTATTATCTACTGTATAGTAGATTATTATTTTGAGGCGCACGCACGCCGTACGGCGTGAAGTAGCCTAAACAATTTAGTGTTTCCATCTTACGTTTTGATTTCACCCTAAAAGTTTTGTCACTTTGACACTAAAATCTTTTTCGTTTTAATAATTAAAATTCGGATAGAACTTGCGAACAATGTAAACAAACACTTTGGTCAATATTTCTCTAATAACCATCACCATCAACGATCAAACACGGTTTAATTTACATTCTGTTCACTTTTTCTCTACCTTCAACGATAATTAATAATGAAATAATAAATAAAAACTAGATTAATCCATAAAAATAAGAATTCATTTTGCGGTTGAAGTTAGATGTCAAATTGACTTTCAAAGTTTTTTTCTTCGAAACTATTTGTTGTTGAAAATCAGTGATGTTAGGTTTTATAGAGAAATAAAGGACGTTGGCAGTTTTGGGCTTGATATGGTACAGTAATAAAAGCTTAACCAAAAATATAAATATATTTTAATTGTTTTTTGCCTAATTTATCTTAGAGATTAAGAATTGGAATCAAAAATCGAAATAAATAAGAACACCTAGACTGCCCAATATCTTCTATCTTTCAGTCCATCCAAAGGTTGTCTGGAAGAGATCGCCTTGAGTGATAAGACCGCCCATTGTACATTTTAAATTAATAGGGAAGCTTTTTCAGTATATGATATTATGGTGTACAATAAAGAGTAAATTAATAAAAAAATAAAGGGTTATGTCGACGGCTGAAAATTAAACCTTCTAAATGGCCGAATTAATGATTTTGCTAGCCGGTTTGGCCCAAATCCGTGTAGCACAAAAAAGAAATTATAAAAAATATACATACATACATACCATACCGCTACAATTATTTAATAACTAGCTTCCGCCCGCGGCTTCGCCCGCGTTTTGGGGGTAAAAAGTAGCCTATGTATTATTCTGATGTATAAGCTATATTACTGTGAAGTTTCAACAAAATCCGTTCAGTAGCTTTTGCGTGAAAGAGTAACAAACATCAATACATCCATCCTCACAAACTTTCACATTTATAATATTACTAGCTTCCGCCCGCGGCTTTGCCCGCGTTTTTGGGATAAAAAGTAGCCTATATGCTATTCTTATGTATAAGCTACATTTCTGTAAAGTTTAATCAAAATCTGTTTAGTAGTTTTTGCATGAACGAGTAACATACATCCATACATCCTCACAAACTTTCACATTTATAATATTAGTAGGTACTCGTAGGATAGGATATAGTAGGATTTGCATTTATATAAGGTCTTACCCTTTATACACGAAATATTTTAAGAGGCACATCTGTTGGTGGTAAAGATGCTATACCTACAAACGAAAAAAAAGAGTATATATATTTTTTTAATTAATTAATTTAAAATTATTTGATATACATAAAAATGCTGGCTCTTTATTATTTTCAAGATCCATTACGCTAGTTTTTAAGTAACTTACTATTATTATTCGAAATTAGCGCAATGGATGTTGAAAATAGTATTTTTTTAATAGTATTTATATTTAGTGTCAAAATAATTATAAAATAATTCATTTAATAAAAAAAATATTCAAATATTTTTTTTTCATTTGTATTGCATCTTTACCACCTATAGATGTGCCTCTTAAAATATTTCGAGTATGAAGGGTAGGACCCTATATACAACCACACCGCAATGTTTTGTTACACTAAGTGTATCACTGTCAACAATAAATGACCAACCTTCACACAGTATACGGACACGGATACACGACCTCCAGCAATCCTTCCTCCATGAGCCTCTGCCAGGACTCACAGACAGACTTGACAGACTCTGTCAAGTGCGACAACTTCACACTTGCGTTTCGTTGTCAATTTTATTGATGTTCTGAACTAATGAGCGGATGCGACATATAAATATATATTTTTTAATTGGCCGTAGGTATTACAATGTGTGAAAATTTTTAGGGAAGAATTAACGAAAATCAGATTTTTATTATATGTTTGTACCACAAACAAAATAGGGAAATATTTACACAAATCTCATTTTCCACTAAACCTTAAGGGCCGTACCACTAAAAAGATAAACACGTGTTCAACACGAATGCTTCCAAATATAATACGCACTTATTTAAGCACTAACTTGAATAAAACAAGTGTGTATTATTTTTGGTAGCATTCGCGTTCAACACGTGTTTATCTTTTTTGTGGTAAGGATGTAAATCCCCGATAAAATAAAAGCCATCCTAAGCTACCCTTTAAATTGGTCTTTTTTCCCTACAATAAGGCAAAAGTCCATAAAGTGGAAACACTAGTAGTAAAACAGTTTTGACTATTTGCCAAGGTAAAACTAGCGGAATATAGCTAAACTACGTCGTACCAATTTTTAGTCGTAGACTTGTAGGTAATGCTATTCACCACTAGATGGAGACACTTTGAGGTGGGTGGAGTCTCAGGTACCCTCCGGCCCCCGCGTCCCGCAAAATGTCACGCATCGTAGTAAAGACAAATTCCTTTACAACACCTCTACTCTGTAATTCCTCTGTGATTAGGACGATGCCATATGTATGTATGTAGGTATGTAGCGACTTTTGATATTGAGCTTTGCGACACGGAGTCATTGGAGTTGGTAGCACTGGCTGGCTGGTTGTGTATTCACCTGTATTCACCTGGCAACCCTGATAAAGTCAAGTGAACTGTCAAATTTTGAAATTTTAAAATCAACAATTTCACACAAACGGGAGCCAATTATTCTCTTTTTGTGTATTAAATCTTTATAAAACTAATGTGTGGAATAAAATGACATGATTAAATTGATTAGTGCCGGTAAAGTTTAATAGGTACTGACGTATTAAGTGGTAGTTGGTGCTAGTCAAAGTTATACAAAACAGGTACACGATGGAAGAACCAATTCTTCGATATGAGAAAATCGACTTTCTTGGAGAAGGACAGGTAATTATTACTATTTTAAATAATTTATCTAGGTGTCAACATACTTTTTCGTTATAATAATGTAACATTCAGTATATGAACATAACCTCCAAACAATATTACAGTTCGCAACAGTATACAAAGCCAGAGACGTGAAAACAGATAAAATTGTTGCTGTAAAGAAAATCAAAATTGGGTCCCGTCTCGAGGCTCAAGATGGCATCAATCGGACAGCTCTCAGGGAAATAAAGCTGTTGCAAGAGTTGCAGCATATTAATCTCATTGGATTATTAGGTTTTATCTATACTAATATTATAAAGAGGAAAGATTTTTTTGTTTGTTTGTACCGAATAAGCTCCGAAACTACTGGCCCGATTTTAAAAATTGTTTCACTAATAGAAAGCTACATTATCACTGAGTAACATAGGCTACTTTTTATCCCGAAAAAAATGCACAGTTCCTGTGGGACACGCGGACGCGTTTTTTGGGATAAAAAGTAGCTAATGTGTTATTCTACATTCATATAGCTTATACATTCATATATATATGAATGTTGATGCTATATTACTGTAAAGTCCCATCAAAATCCATTGAGTAGTTTTTGCATGAAAGGGTAACAAATATCCATAGTCGTCCATCCATCCATACACCCTCACAATCTTTTGTGTTTATAATATTAGTCACTTTCAGTAGTTTTATCAGACCTCAGATAGTCAAATTTGGTTTTCTCAATGGCTGATAGCCTCAAATCATTAACCCCCCATTTTATACAATAAAAAAACATGGCACTTTTAACCACTGATTCATTTTAATATAGCTATCCTTATTATTTCTATACCAATGAAAAGAGATGTCAATTGACTTTAGAGCTATTTAAGTTATACAAACCAGGGGGTAAGTATCTATGCTGCTGCTCCCTAGCATTTATATTACATATTTTGAATGCTGAATATTACAAAATCCCTTGGTAATATTATGTATTTACACCTTTCTCTTTATTACAGATGTATTTGGACAGAAATCAAATGTATCACTAGTGTTTGACTTTATGGACACAGACTTAGAGATAATTGTTAAGGACAATAATATTGTACTCACCCCAGCTAATGTTAAGGCTTACATGATTATGACTTTAAAAGGTAAGGCTGTAAGACTTCTTCTTTTTCTTCATGTCAGCATGAGCTAATTTCTGCATAGACACAGCTCATGCCACAGTGTAGAGATTAGCCAGTCAACAAGAATGGTAGTGAGGTTGACTGTTGAGGGTGCACTGGATGTACTTAGGTATAGTTTATTAGGTATTTTAGCTCAAGGAGACAAGTCTTTAAGACTGCATGGAACAACAACCATGCAGTACTGTACAATATCTATGAGCTAAAACTTGTTCACAAAGCCAAAATACATTTAACAATAATTAAATTACTGCCTGTTTATTTTGTTCTAATGTTACCTCTTTCGCAGGTTTAGAATACTTACATCAAAATTGGATATTGCACAGGGATTTGAAACCTAACAATTTACTGATCAACCGGGAGGGTATACTGAAGATTGGTGATTTTGGTCTTGCAAAGGCTTTTGGATCTCCAACCAGAATTAACACGCATCAAGTGGTAACCAGATGGTACAGGTAATAAAAAGTTCATTGAGATATTATACAGGGTGGCCGGTTAGACAGTGGAAATATTTTAAGGGGTCATTGTACTCATCATTATGAACAACTTTTAATATGGGACCAACCCTGAAATCGCGAAAAAATAATCAGCTGTTCCATACATTTTGATGAGTTATGTGAACATAAATGTATAGAACAGCAGATTTTTTTTTTCACGATTTTAGAATCCCCAGCTGTTTACATTTTAGGTATTGTCACAATACCTACAATGTATCTAAACAGCTGGGGCTACGACGAGCCGCGCCCGCGCCCCCGTGCTCTCGCCCTGCCGCCGGGGTCGTGCAGGGGCGTGCGCGGCGGACAATGCGCGTCATTCATAGAATAGTAGAGACTAAAAGTTTTATGCAAAATAATATGTCAAGCTTTTTAACAATTATAATAATTACGTCATTATGAAAAAGTTTGATTTCACTATTAAATTTTAGCTAAAAAGCATCTATGGCACTTATAGATACACCTCTTAAAATATTTCGAGTATGAAGGGTAGGACCTTAAATATGTATTATTATAAATTGTCAATAAATTATTTGAATTTGAATCTATACTAAAATGCGAAAGTTTGTGTTTTTTACTCCTTCACGCTGAAATGGTGGGATGGATTTGGACGAAATTTGGCAAAGAGGTGGCCTGAGGCCTGGAAAAGCACATGGGTTACTTTTCATCCATTTTCACACAGATGAAGTTGTCAACAAGGCAACAGCTAGTAATAAATAAGTTTACTTTCCCACTCAGTAGCAGATCTAGGGGGGGGAAGGGCTACGGAGCTGAAGCCCCCCTAAATCTGAAGTTCTGACAGATATCAGACTGGATTAGTGATTTAATTTTTTTATTTACCACTGTTAGCCCCCAAAAATCATTACTGGATCCGCCACTTACACCATTATATATATATACAGGATGGAATTTTGTAATGCCACCTGAAGGGAAAGTACTCTTAATACTGTAGATAGAACATTTTACTCAAAGAAAACATTCCTTTATTTTTAAAAATTAAGTAATACTGCATTCAAAGATTTTTAAAAAGTTGCTTGTTTCACCTGAGAATCGAACCGACCAAATGTGAAAAAATGAACATCCTGTATTTTTATGATGCCAATTGAAAGGGTTAATTGTAAGCATTAATTCCTTCTTAAGTAACATGGTATCCTAAATTAAAAGAACACTGTAATATTTTAACTTTTGTTCAAATTCGCCTACTGACTAGCTCATAGCAAAGATGCATTCAAATAGTATTTTATTCCATTTATCATGCACTTTGAAGGAAAACAGTGTAAAAAAGTACTTATTACTACATAATCAAAGCTATCTATGAAAATCGTCACGAAAAGTAATTCTAATTAATTCTTTTGAGAAACTTAAATGTAAAATTTCACCATGTTATTTTATTTTAAGACACTACGTGTCTTAGAAGAAATTACTGCTTATAATTAACCCTTTCAATCGGAATCATAAAAATACAGGATGTTCATTTTTTCACATTTGGGTTCGATTCCCAGGTGAAGCAAGCAACTTTTTAAAAATCTGTGAATGCAATTTTCTTTCTATTCAAAAATAAAGGATTGTTTTCTTTGAGTAAAATGTTCTATCTACAGTATTAAGAGTACTTTCCCTTCAGGTGGCATTACAAAATTCCACCCTGTATAATTCAGCATGAGAGTTCACAAAACTATCAATATTGGTATGGTCATAATAACATTTCCAAAATATTATCACTTGTAATCACCTCTTTTCAGGTCACCTGAACTGTTATTTGGAGCACGACAATATGGCACAGGTGTGGATATGTGGGCAATAGGCTGTATTTTGGCTGAACTATTACTTAGAGTCCCATTCTTACCTGGAGAATCAGACCTAGATCAACTGTCGCGTATTTTCCAAGTATTTGGCACACCAAATGAGGAAACTTGGCCAGTGAGTAATTATTTATTTGTGAAATAAAGCCTGTTGCCAGTCTGTCCTCTCTTAAGATCTTTTGTTGTACATACATCGGCATACAGGTGTTTTCAGAACAGCCATTAATACTGGTATCTCTTAACCATTGTGTATTAGGGTTCCATACCTCAAAAGGAAAAACAAAACCCTTATAGGATCATATTATTATTGTCGTCTGCCCGAGATGGCAAGTCCGAGGCATCTGCTCATAGATGGCGCCATTAAAAGAAGTATGTAATAGCGCCATTTCGCTTACAGATGGGGCAAAAATTGCATATTTATAGTCATATATTTTATTTTATTTAAGTATATCTACAAACATAGATAAGTTTTTACAGAACCCTCAGGGCGCGAGTCCTACCCGCACTTGTCCGGTTTTTTTATTATTTTGTGCTAAAATTTAAATAAGAAACATTAACCATAAGCACACCTGGCGAAGCATACCATGGTTTTCACCCCCAAAGAAATAAACACCACTATTCAGTGGCAGTATCAAAAAAAAAGTACTAGAGTAGGACTAGAGATAAATGCCTCCAAAACAAAGATAATGACCAACAGCCAAAGAATCCCTATTAGTACAAATGGCAGCTACATAGAATACGTGGACAAATACATATACCTAGGAAAGCAGGTGTCATTCAGCACATCAAGTAATGAAGAAGAAATAGAAAGGAGGTGTAAAATAACCTGGAATAAATTTTGGTCCCTAAAGGAAATATTAAAAGGAAATATTAAAAACACATTAAACATGAAAAAAATTGTAATTGAAACTTGTCTCCTGCCTTGCCTACTGTATGGCTGTCAGACATGGACTTACACACAGAAAACAAAACAAAAAATAAGAACAACACAAAGGGCAATGGAGAGAAGTATATTAAAAATCAGAAAAATACACAAAATAAGATCAGAAATAATCAGGGAAAGGACAAAATTAACAGATGCTCTAACACAAGCACTAAAACTAAAATGGCAATGGACCGGTCATATCTCAAGGTTCACAGACGATAGATGGACCATAAAAAACGACACGTTGGAGAGGACCTTTAGGTAAAAGAAATGTCGGCAGACCAGCTAGACGGTGGGCTGATGATATATTGGCAAGACTGGATGGCCCTTGGCAAAGATAGGGAATTATGGAAGGGGAAGGAGGAGGCCTTTACCCAAGCAAGGATCCACATCCCAGAAAAATAGCTAACCTTACTAACACTAGATTAAGAAGTCAACTTACTAACACAACTAACAAACATTAGAATGTAAAATATGTTGATGTGGAAATAAAAGGCTTATTTATTTATTTATTTTATCAAAGCAATCAGAGGCGACAAGCACGTTTATTTATTTTCTACTTTATTTCAAGTGCAATGTTGATCTTTTTTGACAGTGAAAATAGCGCTGCGCCGGGTGTGCGTTTGCGCCTCAGATCAAAGAAACAAGGGAGATGTGCCATGGCGCTATCGAGCTTGATGCCTGATCTTGAGCAAATTGCTCATATTAAAAACGTACGCGTTGGCGACGAACCGAACACGATCGATGGTATAAATACAGTGTTTTAGTTTAGTGCTAGTGTTGAGTGACGATTAACAGTGTTAGATAGAGGGTGTGCGGAATGTTTAATGCGTGGGAGATCTTTTTATTCACAAGGAGTGCTTAATTATGCGCGTAATTGTGTCTAAAAATGTACTAAAAGTGGCATCAGTTGTTCCGGTACTAATTTGCAATGATGGCATATCTCCTTGTTTCTATGATCTGAGGTCTGCGCCTATTTTTCTGTATTTCTGGCCACCATTCACACGCGAGCCCATCCGCCAGATTTGTCGCTGGCGACAAGTCCGCGGACAAATCTGCGTATGACTGTGAGGTTCGGCATGTTCGCCGCCCCATGACGCAAGCGTCGCGCCTCCCGGACAAATCCGAACCGTAAACCGCTTACCGAAAGTACACAATTGATTGTACTGCAACTTCAATGACGGATTGGTCCACCGATTTGTACGGCTCGGCACTCGGCTCGCGGCTTGTGTAGGCAGTGAATGGTGTACTTAGGACTGATCGAAGTTTAGACAGGACTATCACTTGCACTGTTTGCTGACACTTGTTTTACTATTTCCAGGGTATGAAGAACTTGACAGACTATGTGCAGTTCAAGCAGTTTCCTCCACAGCAGCTGCGTCACATATTCAGTGCTGCATCAGACGATCTGATCCAACTGTTGGAGAGCCTCCTGGCCTTGTACCCACCCAGTCGGTGTGACTGCACGCAGGCGTTGCAGATGGCGTACTTTAGGTACCTATTATGAAATGTTTATACAGTATGTTATAGCTCCCGAGCTATCGCCAGGTTTCTAGCCGCGCTACCTACTTTCTGACATCGTAGTTTTTTTGTTTTCTCGAACCGTTGATCGCCGTCGGGTTTATTGTCCTTAAGCCTATCCACTTGTGGACATGACCCCAGAACAGAATTCAACCTTTTATACTTCACGTCGTTTAGTAGTTGGGCTAAAGGTCTATTACAATGCTAAATTTCAAATTCGTCATCGCAAAATTACGTGTGTGTGACAGGCGGAAGGACACCAAAGTAATTAATACCTAAAGTGTTCCGTTTTGCCACTTTTAGACTAAACACTAGCCCCCTTACTTATAATCGATGATTAAATTAAAACAACTCGTAAGTCAATATTGTCATCTCTATTAATTGTCATACAAATGACAAGGATAGTTGTATATTTAATTTTTATAATTTTAATCAGTGGTTAAATTAAGATGCATTTATAAGTAAGGGGGTAGATGTATGCTATGCAATTTTACAAAATTTTTGCAATGATGAAATCGTAGGTGTTACCTCTATACAAAAAAAGTAAATCTTCATTTCAGCAACAAACCAGCTCCTTCAGTCGGCTCTAAGTTACCGATGCCTTCGAATATTAGCAAAATAGAGACTGATAAACCATCACTCAAGAGAAAGCTGCTGGAAAACATTGATGGTGGCTCCTTAGCAAAGAGACTACAGTTTTGACTAGCAAATAATTTAAGACATTCTTAAGTACTGCTGGATTTAGTACAATGAAAGAAAGTGCAATTTACTTATGCTATATGTTAACTGTTGATTATAATGACATGAATGATTTATGGGGTAAAAATTGATGATAAAGACATGTGTATGTAACTCGTAAATGTTGTGAAGGTGTCTAAACGTAATTCCTCATTTTATATACTGTGCGCAAATAATATATTTAAAGCGTCTCAGTGATTGTTTTATGTTAGTGTAATAAATATGTAAAGGGGTGATTGCTACAATTATCCAAAGTAAGGCGTGTTTCAGTAACTTTTGATTGTATTATAAAAATCTTTTGTTTTGTGATTGTATATTTTTCAGATGATTATAGACATACATAACTGACTCAACCAATTGACAGAACTGAACTGCAAAGACTCGCTGTATATTATTAAACTTTTTTATTAATAAGAGAAAAATATAGATTTGATATTAAAATATACTTTTATTTATTAAAAACAATGATAACTGTAAAAATAATAGTACAGTTTATCATCTTTCAGTTATTGCTTATTTCTATGCACCAGAATTTACAGAACATTGACAAAATTACTCTAATATTATTAAGGATATTATCGGTAATGGTGCAGATTCTGTTGTTTACTAACTAAACTAATTTAGTCTTATTATGTCTCTTTCTAATAAAACCAGGACAGAGGGATAGCAGATATTTAATCTTGTCAAATTAGTTCACTTGAATAGCAAAAGGTCACGACTATTTTCCCGTAAATGACAAATGCGTAGACTAATTTAACAGTTTAAAATATTTTCTGTCCTTTTTCAATGATATTTGTAAGAAAGAGATATAGTGTGATTAAAACTAGTTTAGTGCGATGTTCAACAGAATCAGCACCAATGTTAAGATTATCATGATTAAAAGATGAACATGTTAGTAATTACAATATAAAAATACTTCTTATGTGTAATTGATATACATTGCAAGCTAATAATATTGTATTCAGTAGTAAGTAGCATACAATAATCATTGAATAGCTACGACTATATATTTTGGTATTAAACACTCGCTCTAATGAGCAAAGCACAGAAATTAGACAGTCTCATGAACACAGCGACGACACTGGAACGTCGGAAACTGTCGTATTAAACACAATATACCCCGTTTATTTGGGAAGCGGAATCGAAACTAATCTGAAAACAAAATGCTATATACATTCTGTGATCATTAAGACATGAATTCTATGAAATATAAATATACTAGCTGTGCCACTCCCGTTGCTGTGGTTCCTGAGGTATATAGTTCGTGAGGGAGTGAGGGTTATAAAAAATAGCGGCGTGATGTTAAATAGCCTATAATATTCCTCATGAATCTGATTATCATTAGGTATACAAAAATATTTTTTCGAATCCAACTGGTAGTTTCAGAGATAAGCGCGTTCAAACAAACAAACTCTTTGGATTTAGGATAGATAGATATAAATGAGAACACTAACGACTTCATTCTTCAAACGATGTAAGCGGTGCGGACAAGTTGCGCTTTGGTAGCGCGCTCTGGAATATCCCGCAGAAGCGACGCGACGGCCGCTTCCAAATCACGTCACGACACTGCACTTGGAATCCTACAAATATTACCAACAGAAACAGAGCATTTCTGATAATTATGATAAATTCACTTGAACGCCAAAAATTAAGCAAGATATCGATTAAAACAATATTGATTTGGAAGTTAGGAGCCTCGAAAGATTCATGTTTCAGCTCTATCTAGTTCTATATTTGTATGAGTGGTTGTGCACAGCGTCCCATCCGATTTTCAGTTGTCATCCATTCCAGTTGATTCCACACTGAATTTTCGCGGTTTCGGATCAGACGCAGTGGGTAAGCGCTCTTAGGGCGGCTTGTTTCAAACCATCTGTATCCGTAAGTCAGTACGTAATCGTTAAGTCAGTATGAAATTGTCGTACAAGCCGCCATATTTGACGGTTACAGATACGTAACTGTAAGATGAAATAACATGGCCTTAGGCCATGTTGTTTCAACACATTTTGATTACGTACTGACTTACGAATATACAATAGACAAAGTGACAGATTGTAGAAACATTTCTACCGTTTCATTCATAAAACGGAGAAATGTTTCTACAATCTGTCACTTTGTCTATTTCTATGTAGACAAAATCCGTTTCTATCGTGGTCATGCTAGGCCGGCAGATGGTTTGAAGCAACTTGCCCTTAGTCAATAGGTATATTTATTTAGTTGCACTCACCATAGTCCGAGTAATCTCCGTGATCGTTAGGCCTGTGTGCGTCTGTTTTGCTCTTCTTAACAGCAGTCTGTACACAAAATTTTTATCTGTCCCTTCTTGAATTTCTTACATCTATTTTTTTTTCTATTTTATATAGCTTAATTTTCATGCAGCTTATTCACACTTTCTGTAGGCAAACACATTTTTTTAGGATAATATAATTATAATGTAATTGATAGAGTAGGATGTTTGCAATGTTCTAAGTGCCAATTCATAGTTGAATATTGAATATTTTGTATAAAAACATTGTGTTGGCCAACGAAAGAGGAAATAAAGTACAAGCTACATCAAATGAACTGGCCTGAGAACATTGTCTTAGTATGTTTCACAATTTACCTTGGGCGAGTTAGAGACCACAGAAAGGCGTCCGTAGACGCCATATTTGCGTTCGTCTTCTGGCCTTAGTGTTCCCATTTTTTTCATGACTAAATAGATCTGCAGGTAAAATACAAAATGATTTTTTTTAGAATTTAGACTTTTTTATTTTATAGTGTACTAGCTGCCGCCCGCGGCTTCACCCGCGGTTTTCGGGATAAAAGGTAGCCTATGTGTTATTCTGATGTATAAGCTATATTACTGTAAAGTTTCATCAAAATCCGTTAAGTAGTTTTTGCGTGAAATAGTAACAAACGCATACATCCAGCCTCACAAACTCGGCGTCCATTAATTACACGATTCGATTTTGGCGATTTTTCAACCCTTCCCTCCCTCTCTCCTTGGTGAGATTTAGCCTCCCCCCAATCTTATGTGAGATTTTTTAGTGATCTCATTGAGTTTTTTGTGTAATTACGTTAATCTGGGCTTGATTGCGTTGGATTTATTAAAAAAAACAATTTGATTTTGATATAAGACTAGTTTGTTTCACTTACATTTTACCCGTTTTTCTCGCAATTACAAATTGTGTAGCGGAAAAATAATTACATATTTGCCGAGACCCCCCCTCTCCCCGACGTAAGATTGGGTGAGATTCGGCTCGACCCTCTCTCCCCCTAAACGCCTCACGTAATTAATGGACGCCCCGTAAGATATAAAGGTATGTCTAACCTGCTCTAACAAGCCGTAACTTCTTATAAGGAAGTCTCTCTGCGCCAACAAGTTGACTCTCTCACGTTCCTCTTTCTCCACGATAGGATCGGGCTCGAATGAACACAGCACGTACGTAGGCTTGCACTCTTTCTCGGGCACCTAGTTTTTATTTACAATTAAATATAAGCTAATCTTGCAGAATGAACTAAAGTACTACCTATTTCAAAAGGAAAAAAAAATAGTTAAAAACTAAAACCCGACTCCGAAACAAATCGAACTGATAATCATGAAACAAGAAAACATTCCTGTCTGACAGCCTGAAATGGGTATAGCAGTGGTCGCATGCCCTTTTGAAGTCAGTAGGTAATGCGGTGGCATGCGACCACGGCTATACCCATTTCAGGCTGCATCCCTAGTTACTACCTTAAATGATTAAGATTTAGGTTGACATTAAACTGCGGCATAGATTAGTAACACCGACAAATAGTTGTTCCGGCCTTAGTTTATCACGTCATGAAAATTCAAATACTAACCTAACCTATCCGGTTTCTGTACTCGTTACAGTTTGCTAGTTAACTTCTTATCTTTGATACCTTTGTCTTTTCCATTGCGTTTTTGTTCTATGTCCGCAGGAGGTTGATGATTAGCAATCTGCTTGTCTTTAGCGTGGATAGGCAGTACCGTTGGAAATAACGTCTGAAGTCTTTTTGGAGTCCTCGTTTTCCTGCCAATTGCCTTACCTCTTACGATGCTAACAGATGCCCTCATTTTGTCGGGAAAGCACTCGCCAGCTCCGGGTCCTATTAAAATGAGAACACTAACCGGTTGCTGTGAAAGTGACGGCTTGTTGATCAGCTTCTTGTCTTTGTCATCTTTGTCTTTACGTTTCTGTTCTTTGTCCGCGCGAGCTTTAGTTTTGGCAGTCTTGTCTGTGGCAGTGATGGTAGTCACAGCAGTTGTCGTGGAACTCCCATCTTCGACGGACTTCTTTTCACCTTCTTTTGCAGTCTTTGGCTGGGATAGCTTCTTAAGAGCTTCCGCTTTGGCTTTCGTTTGCTGAATTTGATGAAGAAATGTCAACACTGTAGGGACTTAAGGCGCGATTCCATTAGGCAAGTCTTGCATGCAAGTATGACGTCACACTTATGTGCAAGTGATTTGAATTGAACATTTCAGTTGCAACTTGTTTGCAAGCTGTGGTTTCCACTATACACATTGCAAATGTAACGTCGTTCTTGCATGCAAGACTTGCCTAATGGAATCGCGCCTTAAGGCATCGTAAAATCTACTATCAAACTGATGTAAGTTGTGCAGTACCTGGAATTCTTCCCGCTGCAAGCGCGTGCAGTCGCCCCGGGCGCGCGACGAGGCCGTGCCCGTGTACAGCGAGCCCGACGGCTGCTGGAACAGGGACGCGTACTGCTCGCCCACCGGATACACACGCCTGTCAAAATCACAATACTATACAATAGCCCAAAGATATATAAACCATAGATGGGTTGTCCGCGATCTGAACTGGCAACCAAAAGTAAAGGTAACTGCCTGCAGGTCACTCAGTCACACGTCAATCAGTGTCGCGGCTGTACATCATTTTAAAGTGTAGGCAATGATTTATGTGTAGGTAGTTCTGGCAAGATTTTGCAAGAAAAATGCCTTCTTGCATTTACAGACGATGTACGAATAATTATACTGCAAGTGTGAGAGGAAAAACCGTGCCATTTCATGGGTAAGTAGATATAGAAAAATGTATTTTGTTTTATTTTATTCCGCTGTCACTACGACATGCAGAGCGCCATTTTCTGAGTCACGTGCCATTAGGGGAGATGGGGAAATGATTGCATCAGTCTTTAATAAACCCACAAAATTGATTTTATATTTAGGTATTACATTGTTTGATAGAAATCATATCAAATATGTTTTGAATATAATATTATACGTGTTATGAATAGGTATTAGTTATGATGTTTCTTTACATTTTAGATTACCTAAAGATGGGCTAATGAAAGAAAAGTAGCTAAGCATAATTAGGGCTCAAAGGTGTGAAGACGAATGGATGCCAACTAGATAGTCTACGGTCTGCTCGGAAAATTTTCTAGCCAGAGACAAACACCTATACATGACAAAAAAAAAACGAAGAATGAAAAGACAGCAGTTCCTATATTATGGTAAAATAGCAGTGAATTTTATATTGATGCCTCTTGTAGCCATGTTAAAGCCATGTTATGCTTACATATTTAATATATCGCACATCCGCAAGAAAGGTGTCACAACACATAATAATACGAAATTGAGTTATGTATGCCATCTGAAAGGCAATTACAAACTTGATCTGCTAAAAAAAAATCATAATTATAGTGTGATTCCTCGCTGAGAGATGGCATTTAATACAGAAATTTTATAAAGGAATTCTAGGATCTAAAAAAAAGAAAATCGTGATTTCCCAAAAACTACATTTATTGTGTTGTGACACCTTTTTTGCCGATGATAGCACATCGGCAACATATTACATATTTAACCCTAGAAAGATAATCATATTGTGATGTACGTAAAAGATAATCATGCGTATAATTTACGCATGAGTTTTAATTAGCTGTAATATTGAGTGTTATTCTTTGATTTTAATAAACAAAATGTTATTATATAATAAAATACCTATGAAATAATAACTACCATTTTATGTTGTTATATTTATTTATTTATATAGAAAAATAACAAAATCTTTGAACCTCTTCTATAAATTATCAAAACTTAGGAATCTTTTTTTATTTAATTATACCCTTAGTTACGATTGTTGTACGTAGGTACCTGCAGCAAGAAATAAATATTTTCAATGTTTAATCATTGTTCATCATACATTTCCGAAATAAAGGTTTCTATGTTAACATATTTGTTTTATTATTCAATAAAAATAATTACAGTTCCGAAATATTGCATTTATGATAATATTTTCAAATCTTAAAAATATTTTTTATTTTACTCGTAAAGTAGGTACTTCATCAACATGAGGAATATCGGGAGTCCACTTTTCCCCATATTCCTCTCTCGCGCTCAGGCCAATGAGCGTACAGAAGCTAATGCTACGTAACTAAGGATATATACTCATCTCTTTCTAACAACAGGTTTGCCATAGGGTGAGGAGTCATTTTCTTTCCCTTTTTAGCATTCTAGCCATAGTATTTATTTACGCTGTTTTTTAGGACGGTGATGTTGGTGTATGACATGTCTATATATATAATACGTCATTGCAATAGCCTACCAAATTCTGCTACGGTAAGAAGAACGTTAACAAAAGAACTGTGCACCATGTTCATAAAACGTTAAGATGGATACGATTTTGGTGTAATAAAAAAAAAAAACCGGCCAAGTGTGAGTCGTACTCGCGCACCGAGGGTTCCGTATCATATTTGGACGTATAAAGTGAAAAAATCCGGACCGCATAACTAAGTTTGTTTGTGAAGGAATTTTGATGATTTTGAAAAAACTGTACTAGTTAGGAACATCGTTTTATTTTTTGTGCCATATTTGGGTCAATTCCTATCAACCCTAATTATTTCAGATTTTTCGCCCCGCAAACTTCGGAGATAAGGGGGGGGGGGGAATGGTATTTTTTTGGACATTTTTCATCATTATGTCGAAAACTGTGAGACATAAAATAAAATAAAAATATATTTTGAAATGTGCAGATCAAGCCCTTTCATATGATATGTCACTTGACGTAGTAACCCCACTTTGAAATTTCGGATCCCCACTCCGGCCCCTTTTGCAATGAAAATAAAAATATTTTTGGACTTTTTTCATTTGCAATAAAGTTGAACAAGCATTCTTTATAACTGTTCCAAATTTCAAGTCGATAGCATAAGTAATTGCTGAAATAAGCAGGTGTGACAGACAGACAGACGAAGTCGCACCATAAGGGTTCCTTTTTTCGGAGAGGATCCGGCAGCTGGGTCTCGAGGTGGCATTGCACAAGTCCGAGGCCATGTGCTTTCATGGGCCTCGGAATGCGCCACCGCCGGGATCCCGGCTGATGGCGGGAGGGGTCTCCATCGGCGTCGAGTCGACATTGAAGTACCTAGGACTCGTCCTCGACAGCCGGTGGAACTTCGTTGAGCACTTCCGACGTTTGGCTCCCAAATTGGAACGGGCAGGGGCTGCCCTCAAACGGCTCTTGCCCAACCTGAGGGGGCCAAACGCCTCCTGCCGGTGGCTCTACGCGGGGGTCGTGCGGTCCATGGCCCTCTACGGGGCCCCGGTGTGGGCGCGTTCTCTGGGGCGGCGAGCCGCCCACTATCTTAACGCGCCCCAAAAGGTGGTAGCCGTGAGGCTGGTCCGTGGATACCGCACGATCTCCGGCGAGGCGGCGAGCCTCCTTGCCGGATTGCCGCCATGGGATCTGGAGGCGATAGTCCTCGCGCGCCTGTGGGACTGGCGCGCGGAGGTACTGCGCCGGGGGGAAACTCCGCTGCCGCGGCAAATCGTCGCTCAGCGGACAGACCTCCGGCGCGATCTCATGGCGACATGGAGAGAGCGACTGTCGCAGCCCCGTGCAGGGCACGCCACAATAGTGGCGATAGTGCCCCTCTTTGAGGAGTGGCTAGAGAGGCGCCACGGCGCCCTCACCTTCCGCCTGACGCAGGTCCTCACCGGACATGGGTGTTTCGGGAGGTTCCTGCATCGAATCGGGCGGGAGGAAACGCCCGGGTGCCACCACTGCGTGGATCGACCGGAGGACACGGCGGAGCACACTGTAGAGGTGTGCCCCGCTTGGGCGGAGCACCGCCGTGTCCTCGTAACGGCGATCGGCGGCGGCGACCTCTCGCGCCCGGCCCTGGTTCAAGCCATGGTCCGGGGCGAGAGGGAATGGGAAGCCGTCACCTCCTTCTGCGAAGCAGTCATGCTAGCGAAGGAGGTGGCGGGGCGTGAGAGGGAGAGAGCCTCACGTCCCAGCCGCCGCGGCGGTGGACGCCCCGGGCGTCGGGGGTCACTTGATGGCTCCCGGCCACCGTAGGCGCGGGCCTGTGGACGGTGAGTTGGGTATGCTCACCGTCCGTCCGTCTCATGACGACAGGCCGTGTCGACGGCGCGTTCGTGTTCCACGCGCGCCTCAAAGAGAGTCAGCAACAGCGTAGGGGCCCGCAAGGGCCGAAGCCTGCCAGGGCTGCGGGACTGTTCGAAAGAGACACCGCAGCCCTGGAATGTAACGGGCAACGAAGGAACATGGATGGGTTTTAGTCAGTACAAGTCTGACACTCCCTTCCGCTCCGCCCAGAGCGGAGGGGGTCATTTGATGATTTCCCATCCAAAAAAAAAAAAAAAAAAAAAAGGGTTCCTTTTTTAACATTTTGGTACGGAACCCTAAAAAACCAATTCTTGCCCGAATTTTAGGGGAAACTATAAAAAAAATATATTAAACAAAGTCAAAGACCAAAGTATACCTATACAAAAATTTACCTATATAAAAATATGTATTCCCCAGCACGTAACTTGGCAAGGTTTTGGCATAGTGGGGGTAAGTTCGCGCATCGTGGCCCATACCCCGCGCTCCACCTGACCACCAAAAACACCTACAAAACGACTTCTGCGCATCTAACGACTCTTGCCAAGTTACGTGCCGGGGACTGTAAAGAATTATGTATATACATAATTCAAAATTAAATTACGTTTATAACAAGGTATGTAATTACCTAAAACTTCCCAGATGCGTTTCCTCCCACTGTATTTGCGTTTGCCACGGACTTTTTTCTGGTTCTTTCTCTTCTGTTGGTGTGAATTCTGCGTACCTGCAATATGTTATTCCATCATATATATTTTCGAAGCAAGGGGTATCATCCGTATTAACGAGAAACTGCGAGTTCTACGAAAACTTTTACTAAAGTAACGCGTCAATCTACGGCGTAGCGCGCCCTGTGCTACGACCACGCTCCTTAAGTCTTTGCAAAGTTTCAGGTTTTTTGTGTGAATTATTTTTCGTCATGAACAATCTCTATCACAACCGATATAATTATGTCTAGATGACCAAGAATACTCCCTGGATCTTCCAGGTTTATTAAAATATTTCTCTCACTTGTTAGTCTGGAGGAGGCGGTCTCGTATCCTCTTGCGGTCTTCCTCGAGCACCCTTCGCTTGTCGCACTGCCATATATTGAGCATAGTGAACGTATCTGTCAGCAGGCCTTCCTTTACCTCACGGTCTAACTGGGTGTCCGTGTGAAAACTCGGCGAATGATTCACCTAAAGTACAGATTTTACTACTTTTTACGGCTTTTTGATTATATATTCATTGTTTTTTTTAAGTGTTTGAGGATTTAATTGAGGGTTAAAATTGTAAACATCTTCATTGTTGATGTTGCGGTGACATTATGGAATGCCAGTTCTGCTTAATCTATCGCCAACCGTCCATTGCCAAATAGATTGACCTGACTGAGATGATTTTAATTTCTGTTGACATTTCAGAGGATCAGCCATCCAGATTAGGCTTATGTAACAACTATCTGAACAGCCCGAATCCGCGAATCAGCCTATAGAAAACTTTAATAAAATTTTAATCCAAAAAAAGTTATACAATTCACGTCTCTTTAGCATTCGTTTATAATCATGTTCTTACTTACTTCCAATATATAGGGATGTAGCTTATGATCCAGAAGAATATCGAAGCCCAGTATTTCGAAGCAAGCGTGCACCTGCAAAAATCATATTATGAATTAGGTAGGTACCTGTCATTACATGTATTGCATGTATTACTGAAAAAATATACCTACTACTAATTAAATATACTACCTACTGACTAGATATCGAAATAATTTCCGTCACGTAAATAATGTATTTGAAGCATAAGTTTTATGTTAGAAAGTAGGTGTAGGTACCCTACCAGGAAAAAGTTTTCTACTATAGCCGACCGATTGACAAATACCTGTTTTATCAAGGGCTTGTACGAAACTGAATTGAAAGAAAATTTTAATCACAAGGTATATGAAGCTTAGTATTAAAATGCCTTACAAAGAAGCATTAAAAGGCTTTTATGGTTTTAGCATTACCTATTTTATTTCAATCTTTGAAATTCCAGCTGCTTAGAATATTAAGTAAAAACATTGTTTAAAACTAAATTCTACTATTCTACTAATATAATAAATTCGAAAGTTTATGAGGATGGGTATATTATGTATGGATGGATGTTTGTTACTCTTTCACGCAAAAACTGCTGAACGGATTTTGATGAAACTTTACAGTAATATAGCTTAGACATCATAATAACACATACGTAACCTTTTATTTTTATATCCCGAAAAACGCGGACGAGGCTGCGGGCGGAAGCTAGTATTTTATATTATGTAGTATTTATGATGCTAAATGGTGTGTTCAAGAGCTCTTATGAAGACAGAAAATAATTATGTGGCATCAAGATCTAATAGAGACTATAATATTCTACCAATACTCGTAGTATTTAGGGCGGCCATCCGTGCGTTTTCCCAGATTTGTTTTAGTTTTGCGGGAGTAGCTATTAAACATAAAACTAAAATATATTTTAAAACGGGGTTTTTCAAGATGGCAGCCCCAAGAACGCATAATGTTACACAACTGTAATCAATATTTGCAATGTTATAAGTTCTTATACAAAAGCTAAACTCAAACCAATGCAATGTCTTCTGAAGCTCAAACAAATATATAACTCAAAAGAACCATGTCATGCGAGGGAAAACACGCGTGGTAACTGTGCTTGAGTATCGGCCACGCAGATATTATCGTCTTCACGATGACTTGGTCAATGGCGTGCCACAGGCTGTCCAAGTCGACGCCTTGCGACAACAGGATCTTGTTCAGAGTCGATATCTTGCTGATGAATGGAAATTCATCGAGACTTTATATTCGATTAGGTAGGAGTATAGTTTTGTATTTAAGTAAGGATGTCTGAATATGAGAAATAAAACTTCCTTTACATGACAAAAAGCCTAGTGCCAAATACCCGAAACTGGAATTTTATTCCAATTCGAAATAATGACAAAAGTTATTTTAAATCGTTTATAGGAATTGGATAATGGAGCGGGGTCTAAGATATGCGTATTTTTTATGTCCTTGGTCTAATCATATACTAAAACTTTGGCTAACTATCAGTGGCGAAGGGTCAGTTTTTGTAAGAGGTAAACCGGAGCTACAAATGCTTACCTGGCCACGAAAAGCTAATTAATAAAAGTAGGCAATACTGCCTGTGCTATTTTTCAAAGGGAAGCTGGTAGGAATCGTATTGTGGGGACCCTTCGCCACTACTAACTATAATACAGAATACAAATAATAAAGATGTTTCTCACCGTTTGCTGCCCGCTTCAGAATCATACACGTAGGTGCGGCTGTGTTTATTAAGCGCGTAGTTTGTCAGGTGCATGAACACGTTAGTCGTATTGTTCACGTTAGGATCCGCATACCGACTCGTTGCAAACCTTTAGCATAAATCAAAAATCATAAGAGCTCCACTACCTACAACTATATTTTCTAAAACTTTGACATATCAAAAATGTCTCTTGCAGAAGTTTTTTGGCCATTCCCATATAATAAGTATAGTGTGCGACACTGAAAAACGTTATATTTGAAATAAATTATGTATTAAAATAACACTGATTTAGCAAAAGATCATTAATTTGTTTAAAGAAAACTTTAACTACACTAACATGTTTTACTTTAGAGTATTACCTACCAGAAACTTTAACCAATGAATAGGTATATAATATACAATGGTGCCGATTCTGTTGTTTATGTTCTGTTCAAGGGAGTAATTAAACAATATGGTAGTCACTTGAGTTACATGAATATGTTTTATTTTATAAATCTTACAAATCTCATGTCAAAGAGTATATGCTTAAACCTACATGTCTGTGTTGTCCTACCCTGTGTGTCCACATGCAATCATGTGTTGCCACTAATATATTAAGTAAAGATCCAACAATCAATCATATCAAACATCCCCCGTAAAGCTAAACAGTTTACAATAAATCTTATCAAACATCCCCCGTAACCGTAAAGCTAAATAGTTTACATAATCAAGCATTTAACTTAAGTCATATTCTCTTAGATACAATGGCATTTTAGTAACCCTACCTGATCTCATTCTCCTCTCAGGAATAGCTTCTGTGTGATTAGTATCTGTTACATTATCATTAGTACTATCCCACTCATTGTCTTGATGTCCCTGCCTGATATCCTCCGATTGACTTTCAATCAACATATCAGGTACTGTCATGTCTTACAATAAACTCATTTTTGCTTGGCCTAATATGTCTTTCATTTCTCCTAACCAAATTACCTTTCTCATTTTTCACAATGAAAGATCTAGGACCATCAGCTTCACCAGTAACTTTCCCTGCACACCATTCTTTATTTGGTGCATTTTGTATTATTACATTATCCCCCAAAGAAAAAGATTTCTTATCCTTTGCAGTTTTATTATATATGGTCCTAGATTTTTCTTTGGTTAACATCAATTGCTCTTTAACATTTAGTGGTACTTTAGGTTTTAATAATTCTTGTGTACAAGGTAAATTAGTTCTTAACAACCTACTCATTAACAATTCAGATGGACTGTACTCCAATCCTGCTACTGGGGTTGTTCTATAATGCAACAAGGCAATTTCGAAGTCAGAATGATCCTCTAAACATTTTTTTAACATGCCCTTGACTATACCTACTGCTTTTTCTGATAACCCATTTGATTGAGGGTATCGGGGGCTGGACTTTACCAACTCAATATCGAATTTTCGAGAGAACTGTACAAATTCAAAACTACCAAAGGGCATATTGTCACTTACTATATACCTGGGAATACCATGACTACAAAAAATTGACAGTAATTTTTTAATTATATATCCAGCTGTTTTGTTCCTTAAAGACTTCACTTCTATCCATTTTGAATAATAGTCCACCAGAACTAAATAGTCTCTTCCAGCAAAATGAGCAACATCCATGCCAATCTTATTAAAAGGCAGGTCAGGTATTTCATGAGACAATAAGGGTTGTTTAGAATTTGATGGCCTGTACTTTTCACAAGCTTTACATTTTGACACAAACTCTTCTATGTCTCTTGACATTCCTGGCCAATATAATACTTTTCTGGCACGTTTTTTACATTTTACAATTCCAGCATGCCCTGTATGAACTATTGAAAGCATCTCTTTTCTTGTATGTTTAGGAATAAGTACTTTATTTTCATAAAATATGAGTTGGTCTTTCACTACTAAATAATCTTTTAATTTGTACAACTTTTTTAGCTCAATACCTTGTATATTTTTATAATTTTTTGGCCATTCTGAATTATACCATAACATTATTTGTTTAAGATTGGCATCTTTTGCTGTCTCCTGTTTTAATTCCAGTAACTTATTATTTGAAACTTGTAAATCAGTTTCTAAACCATATACAACTTCTGAATTTATACTATGTACTAACTCTCTTAGCACTGGATCTAACCGAGCGTTATTTTCGTCATAATGCCTTGACAAATAATCAGCTATATACATTTTTGAACCAGGTACATACCTTATTTCAAAATTATATTTTAACAATTTCAGAACCATGCGTTGCAATCGAGCAGAAATTTTATTAATGTCTTTATTCATTATTGCTACAAGAGGTTTGTGATCACTTTCTACAATAATATGACGCCCATAAATAAACTGATGATACTTATCCATAGCACAACAGATAGCAAACAACTCTTTCTCTATGGGAGCCCATCTCTGTTGACACTCAGTGTAACATCTTGAATAGAAAGACAATGGCTTTCCTTCTTGTAACAAGCATGCTCCCATGCCACTTTTAGAACTGTCAGTTTGTAATACTATATTCCCATGTTTTTTTAAGACTGTTAAGGTGGGAGCTGAACTAATTCTCCTTTTTATTTCCTCAAAGGCTTTAACTTGAGCTGTGCCCCAGTCCCATACAATTTCTTTTTTCAACAATTCTCTAATAGGTTCAGTAGTTTTTGAATATTGTGGTATAAATTTACTTAAATAGTTGCACATGCCTAAAAATTTTTGCAATTCCTTTACACTTCTGGGTTGCTTTAGCTCCTCTATAACTTTCACATGTTCAGGATCTGGTTTTATACCAGATTTTGATAACATTAATCCTACATACTTTACAGTCTCACATCTATATTGTATTTTATTTTCATTAAATTTAACATTGTGTTTCTTTGCTCTGTCTATTACCTGACTTAAAATTTTGTCATGTTCTACCAAACTGTCCCCAGCCACAATTATATCATCAAAATACACATAGACTCCCTGTATGTCACTAAAAATGGCAGTATTTATTCTTTGCATTACCTCAGGTGCTGAAGAAATACCAAATGGCATTCTCCTGAAGCAATACCTACCAAAAGGTGTTCCAAATGTGCACAGTTTATCTTTATCATCCAACGTAACTTGAAAAAACCCATCTTTCATGTCTAATACTGTGAAGATCTGCTTACCTGCAAGAGAATTATAAATTTCCTCAGGAGATGGTATTTGATAGTTCTCTCTAAGAATGCATTTGTTTAACTCTTTTGGGTCTAAGCACAGTCGAAGGGACTTATTTGGCTTCTCAACTATTACAAGATTATTACACCATGCTGTCGGTCCCTCTACCTTTTCTATAACACCCCTACTTTCATAGCTTTCTAATGTATTTTTTAACCTATCCTTAATTGTCAGTGGAACTCTACGAATAGGTTTCACAACAGGTAGTGCTGATTTCTTTAGTTTTATACTATATGACCCTATGTTTCCTAGGCCTGAAAATACCTCTATGTTTGCTTTGACAAAATTTTCTTTATCACTAGTTACAATAGCATCCAATCTTTTCAACAAATTTAACTCTACACAAGCTGGCAACCCTATCACTGGCTGAATTGGTAAATCAACTATGCAAAATTTTAATTTTGCCTGTTTGCCTTTGATCATACAGTTTAATTTAACAGTACCTACAGTTTTAATTTCTTGTTTATTATATGCTACCAACACAGTTGAATTACTTAACAAACAATTGGTATGATCTTTAACTTTATCATACAGCTTCAATGATAAAGTATTACAATCAGCCCCTGAGTCTAATTTGAACCTTATGTTTGTTCCATTAACGTTAACAATTTCGTTCCATTGAAGATTTCCAGAGTTACTTACAGAATCCACCACAAAGTCTTCCGAGCAATCACTGTCACTCTCTCCCTTTTGAACGGAGTCTATCTTTTTTCCTTTTTCTTTCTTAGGCGCTTCATTTTTTATTGTCTTAGTACGACACACAGCAGCAAAATGATTGTAATTGTTACAATTTGCACACTTCTTTCCAAATGCAGGACAATTTCTAGCTGGGTGTTTTTTGCCGCAGTAAGTACAGGCAAGCATCTTGGACCTCACTCCTTGTGCTATATCTCCTTTCTTAATTACATCTACTTCCTGCTTTATTTGCACTGACATTTCAAGAGTACTTGATTTTCCTGCCTCCGCTGCACGGCATTGGCTGATAACTTTGTCTAGTCCAATATCGGCCTCCCTTAACAATCTCTCCTGCACCCCCTTATCTCTAATTCCAATGACGATCATGTCTCTCACAAGCCTGTCCTCTTGATCTTTGAAGTCGCATTGTTTAGCTTGAACCTTTAGCTTCGTGATGAATCTGTCTACTTGCTCACCCTCTTCCTGTTTTAAATTGAAGAACTTGAAACTACTTGTGATGATATTTTTCCTAGGCTCCACATAGGCATCAAACTGTTTTATTAGACTGTCTAAGGTTATAACCTCACTAGGTTTCATGTGTGAATTATACACATCTACTGCTTCCTCTCCCGCAACATTCAGAAACAAAGCAATTTTTCTTTCTTCCTTGGCGTCTGACAGTCCTACTGCTACCAGGTACAGATGGAATTGCTGTTTAAATCTGAGCCAGTTTGCCCCATCGCCCGATAAAACCAACCCCGTTGGCGGCTTTATTCCCTCCATTTTGTTAATGATTCACATCCACTAAGGTTTCTTTTAGTTTAAGTTTTAACCTGACACCATGTTCTGTTCAAGGGAGTAATTAAACAATATGGTAGTCACTTGAGTTACATGAATATGTTTTATTTTATAAATCTTACAAATCTCATGTCAAAGAGTATATGCTTAAACCTACATGTCTGTGTTGTCCTACCCTGTGTGTCCACATGCAATCATGTGTTGCCACTAATATATTAAGTAAAGATCCAACAATCAATCATATCAAACAGTTTACGAACTAAACTAATATATTCTTATTATGTCTCTTTCTAATAAAAAAACATGAGAAAGGGATAGAAGATATTTAATCCTATCAAATTAGTCCGCTTGAATAGTTTTAATGTCTATTTAGTCGTAATCACAAAAGATCACGACTATTTTCCAGGGCGTAGACTAATTTGACAGCTCTAAATATTTTGTCCTTTTTCAATGCTATTTTTAAGAAAGAGATATAGTGTGATTAAAATTAGTTTAGTGCGATGTACAACAGAATCAGCACCAATATAATCCTTATCAATATTATAGGATTTGAGTGAGGCATTCGACTTGGTTTCACATAAAATTGTATTACAAGAGCGTAAGGGTTAAATTATAAGATAGATAACACAAGAAAAGCTTCAAAGCTACCTATCAAAACAATGGGTTAAAATAGCGAGAATTTAAAATAATAATTTAACAAAAAAAATCTATGAATCTCCTTTAGTAATAGAAATGGTGTTCTTCAGGGTAGTGCACTTGGTCCCCTGGATATATCTATACATACATATGTATAGATATATCAATATGTATGTATATAAGGTCCTACCCTACATACTCGAAATATTTTAAGAGGTGTATCTACAGGTGCCATAGATGCTTTGTAGCTAAAAGGACGTCGGCAGTTTTGGGCTTGATATGGTACAGTAATAAAAGCTTAACCAAAAATAAAAATATATTTTAATTGTTCTTTGCCTAATTTATCTTAGAGATTAAGAATTGGAATCAAAAATCGAAATAAATAAGAAATAAAATGATTATGCCGTTGACATTTTGAAAAAACCAATAAAACATAAACGGGTGCATGCTGGCTGGCGCGTGCCTCCACAGAATATCATGTCGACAGTAACTAAAACCTTTGAATTGAGAACTCATTAGTCGGGCTGTACTTCACTGGATCATTCACACCATACTTAACCTCACTGTCACAAATACGAAGATTTCTCTTTAACCCAATTACGTACAAAAACAAATAAAAAATGAATTTAAATACTCTTGAAATACTCGACCACACCAAACTAATTTCATATCTGTACCGACTTACACAATCTGAAGCCCAGCGTTCTATGGGCGTCTGCCAGTGCCCTTTAATAGTGAAATCAAACTTTTTCATAATGACGTAATTATTATAATTGTTAAAAAGCTTGACTCATTTTGCATAAAACTTTTACTCTCTACTATTCTATGAATGACGCGCATTGTCCACCCCGCGCGCCCCTGCACGACCCCGGCGGCAGGGCGAGAGCGCGGGGGCGCGGGCGCGGCTCGTCGTAGCCCCAGCTGTTTAGTTACATTGTAGGTATTGTTATTTCTCGGGCAGCACCATGCGCGGTGCGGCTGTGTTCGCATGTCTCCGGATGATCGCGCAGGCGACCTACCGAATGACCACTCAACAGTTACCATTATTCCACCGTGCCATACCATGCTAGTATCTACAATTCGTTATACAAAATTCTTACATCCTATCACGTAAGACCTAACAATAGGTATCACTGATGTACGAAAATACACCTCTGCCTACCCCATCGTTACCCGTTAAACAGGGTAACGTACCCCTAACACAATCGATTAAAACACCGTTTTTTATTCCCTTCGTGTTTTTAGGGTTCCGTACCAAAATGGTAAAAAAGGAACCCTTATGGTGCGACTTCGTCTGTCTGTCTGTCTGTCACACCTGCTTATTTCAGCAACTACTTATGCTATCGACTTGAAATTTGGAACAGTTATAAAGAATGCTTGTTCACCTTTATTGCAAATGAAAAGAGTCCAAAAATATTTTTATTTTCATTGCAAAAGGGGCCGGAGTGGGGGTCCGACATTTTAAAGTGGGGTTACTAGACCAAGTGACATAATGAAAGGGCTTGATCTGCACATTTCAAAATATATTTTTATTTTATTTTATGTCTCACAGTTTTCGACATATGATGAAAAATGTCCAAAAAAATACCATTCCCCCCCCCTTATCTCCGAAGTTTGCGGGGAGAAAAATCTGAAATAATTAGAGTTGATAGGAATTGACCCAAATATGGCACCAAAAATAAAACGATGTTCCTAACTAGTACAGTTTTTTCAAAATCATCAAAATTCCTTGACAAACACACTTAGTTATGCGGTCCGGATTTTTTCACTTTATACGTCCAAAATTATACGGAACCCTCGGTGCGCGAGTACGACTCGCACTTGGCCGGTTTTTTTTTACGTAAAGGAACCTACCTACTATTTCTGATAAAATGAAGCCGCCGTTATTTATGCCTATAGCTCAGTATTCATTCGGGACTAACTACACATAAGCTGTTAAATAAGTAGGTAGGTACTACCAACAAACAGCACAGACCTACAGCTGACGGGTGCAACTTGAACTCGCAGAAGTGAATGACCTCAGGTCCAGTTTCGTATTATTATGTCAGATTTTCGACAGCTAAATTTTATAGCTCATGTAGTCAACTTAGGTACAAGCGTCAGTCATAGTTAGTTATTTAGTTTATGTTTATTTTACGTAACATTTTGGTACCTAGGTAGATGCGACACGTGCCAGTTCGCGACTGTCGATTACCTACCCTACAGATAGGTAGGTAGCTACTAGTTATTCCACTGCATAGATACCTAGGTAGGCAGATGCTATTTGTAAATTAACGTAGGTTACAATAATTTAGCGTGTTTAAAAATTTGAATCAATTCTATGTACCTACCTAGGTAAGCAGGTAGGTACTTATTTACCTTGTAAGTTTTTGCATCACATAACACTAACACACTAATTGCTTCACATATCCACCCTACTGTTTGGACGCAGAGGGTTGCACGTTTTATTTGTCCTTGCACTTTTAACAATGTGTTTCCATCACTTTACTATCACTGCGACCATATCACTTCAAGAAAAGGGCTTGTACTCTAAGCAAAACTTGTCCACTCTCGCCACAGCACAGAATCATGGTATTCTTCGTAGTAGGTATACCGGTAGTTCAACGAGTTGGATGAGGCCGGAGGCCGGAGGCCTGATCATGTGAAGATATGCGCGTACGACATCGTCACGGGTGTTCGCGAGACTGAGGCGCGCCGCGCGGGGCGGGTGTAGCAGCTGACTAGCACTGGCACTACGGTGAGGTGCGCGCGCATCTAATGGACGGTTGTTAAGAAAAAGGAGCCAGTATTTTTTTCGTGTGATAAATAATTTAAAATTAATTTATTTACAAAAAAAAATTGTTAGATAAAAATTTGTATACCATTCCCCCTCTAAAAAGCTTATTTTATTCACTGAAAACAGTGAATAAAAAGCACTTTTACTCACTGTTTTGATGTTTGAAAATGGAACACACCAATGTATTCGACCACAGATTTAAAGAACCTATGCTAGATGCGGCACGTTATTAGATTGTATGAAAACCGAACGTGTCATCTTTTTTATACCTACGATAACTTCACCCCAGCCATTTAGTGATGTGCTCAGAGTAAACAGAATTGTTTCAATCACTAAGCGTCACTGAGCTAACAGACTTTTTTTAGTACGAACAGTCGAACATGCAGGGCACGCTTGGTCGTGGCTTGCCGTATCTAGTGTAAGTGTAATCTGTGTATTCGACCTATATTGATGTGTTCTAAATTCAATTTGATTGGTCGACATTTTCGACAAGGAGTTTAGCATTAGAATAAAAACTGTTTTGTGTTCTTTGCTGTCCTTAGTAAATTGGCGCTATTTTGAATACTGTAAGTTGTACGAACACAAAGTTTAGTGTTACTTTAATCTTTAATTTTGTGTTTGTTTAGTGTTGTTCTAATCGATTAAAAATGCATTCTAGTGATGAAGATGTGTTAACACCTGAGTTTGTGAAAGAGAGGGCGGCCGATATAGTGGAAAGGTGGAAAGCTTGCTACCCAAAATCACGGCTGGTTTACATCAAAGCCAATTTAACTTTACTTTTTCTTCATTATATGTATATTTTCACTTAAATCTTTCTTTTTCTCGTAGTCATGGTATAAAGTATAGTATGCAACTCTTGAATAAAACGGATTTATATCGAGGGCCATGAATCGCTCGCGTCGCTCAGGATTCTAACACTTGAATCACTCGCTAAGCTCGTGATTCAATCATCATGAATCACTCCCTACGGTCGTGATTCAATCGTTAGAATCCCTCACTAGCTCGTGATTCATCTATGGCCCTCGCTTTAAATCCGTCCTTTATTCACTAATTGCATAATATACTATTTTTTCGTTTATATGTATCTTTGCCACCTACAGATGTACCTATTAAAATATTTCGAGTATGAAGGGTAGGACCCTATATACCCATAATTTATTTTGAATATTTGCTGACAATATGACGCACGGTTGTCTTACTAATATTATAAATTGAAAGTTTGTGAGGATGGATGTATGTGTGTTTGTTACTCTTTCACGCAAAAACTACTGAACGGATGTTCATGAAACTTTACAGTAATATAGCTTATACATAAGAATAACACATAGGCTACATTTTAATCCAAAAACGCAGGCGGAAGCTAGTAATTAAATACCTACATTATAAAAAATATTATGGTCATACTTAGGTTTCTTTATGTATATACATAAAGAAACCTAAGTATGACAAAATAATATCTAATATTCTAGTAATGAATTCATTAAGCAGGCACACACCTTACAAGTCCTTCATTATAGACAAAAATTCGGAGAGGATCGCACGAAGTTATAAGAGTGTATACTCGTATGTCGAATTTGTAGCCATCCACTAAGTATGGCTTAGATAGATATACCTGAAATTATATTACTATTCTTATAATAATGGCTTTTGAGGGGCTCGTGGCTAAATAACAGCCGCGCTAATCGATCGACCAGCGAGATTAAGCTGCTCTTGCCGCGGTCAGTCCATGGAGGGGTGAGCATTCATTACACACGGAGACCCCTCCGTGCCTCGGAGAGCACGTAAAACAGTCAGTCCCGGTTGCCATACGAATATCTATGACAGTCGTTACTACGTTAACTTTTGAATGCCAGTATTAGCCAATAATTGGGTTGTGGAGATCAGATGGCAGTTGTTCCACGTAAAATATTGATATTCAGCCGCATCTAGTTAGACTGGAAGCCGACCTAAATCTTGTTTGGGAAAAGGCTAGGTGATGGTGGTGTAGCGACATCTGCCAGCAACAGCGAAGACTACCAACACAGCTAGACAGCTAACAGTGTATGTCACTACATGACGACCATTGGCTGATTCCTACATCGCACAAGCAGAGTTTTCACAGCGATATAACATATATACAGAAACCCGACTTCAACTGTTGGGGGCAGTGGCCCGCCAGACCATAACACCCGGTCTGGTAAGAGGATCCTCCCTTTTCAATGGAGGGACATACCACCTCGTTCCTCCATTCCCCAAACTGGTGACCCCGAGCTTGAACATCAGCGCAACCTTCGAGCAGCAGCAACTTCGCCATCATCATCGTCGTCATCACTCTCTCCACACCTAGCAACAGATCCAGCCAGCACGTCACACAGCCAGCCAGCATCCACGGCTTCATCGGGACCTGACCACCACCTTGCAGCGAGCGCACAAGACTGGTCATCCCCTCAGCCTCATCAGTGCCTGCGCCACATCCGACTCACCGGAGCAAGAGCAGCACCACTACTGCGCCACATCCGACTCACCGGAGCAAGAGCAGCACCACTACTGCGCCACATCCGACTCACCGGAGCAAGAGCAGCACCACTACTGCGCCACATCCGACTCACCGGAGCAAGAGCAGCACCACTACTGCGCCACATCCGACTCACCGGAGCAAGAGCAGCACACAGTTCCGACCCACCGGAACTCACCACTGGCACTGGCAATCATCGCAAGATGGAACGACGGCTGATACACCATGAAGGTATCGACCTCCGGTCTCGGAGGGGAGTGATGTAGCGACATCTGCCAGCAACAGCGAAGACTACCAACACAGCTAGACAGCTAACAGTGTATGTCACTACATGACGACCATTGGCTGATTCCTACATCGCACAAGCAGAGTTTTCACAGCGATATAACATATATACAGAAACCCGACTTCAACTGTTGGGGGCAGTGGCCCGCCAGACCATAACACCCGGTCTGGTAAGAGGATCCTCCCTTTTCAATGGAGGGACATACCACCTCGTTCCTCCATTCCCCAAAGTGGCAAGGGCATGATGATCCGGTTTGTATGTATGTATATATGTTTGTTCGACAATAATTCGAGTATCGTTAATCGGAACGTCGTGAAATTTGATAGGCCAATTAATGGGATAAAAGTTAGTATATTTAGAATTGTGTGTTACTAACAATAGCTTTCAGTCATTACTTACACTTTGGATCTAGTTGTCTGAATAAATGATTATTATTAAAAAGATTTTTTAAGTTCAAATATGAGCCAAATCGGTCAAGGGGTTGGAGAGATATAATAAAGAGTTGTAAGAAGCATCGCGAGTTCGTTCGGGCGAACCACAAGTAAAAACAAGAAATTAGAATGAACCTAAATGAAGATTGGTAAAAATTACCTGACAGATAAGTTTGTCTGTTGGTTTAATGTCCTTGAGCGACTTCGTTAAATAGATGCCGCGGCCTTGGCTGCCACATTCCGGTTTAATAATAAACGTCTTATTTTTACGTGCCTTACTGTAGTTTAGTGCTTCACCAAAACTGAAATATGAATATTTTTGTTAAATACATAAACCGTTTTGAACTTTCCTATATTTTTCTTTGTATTTCAATCCATTCAGTTAGTGCAAAAGTCCATAAGAAATACTTACTCTGCTGGTAAGCACCATGTTTTGGGGAAAAAACTATATTCCTTTGGATAAATTTTCTGCATCCTGTTCAAATTCCTTGCTAGCAAGTCTTTTCTGAAATCACCATAGAATATAAAATAAGAGTTGCTATAACGTAAGTTTTATAATCATCTTAGACAAAAGATATGTAGGTACTGCTGGATACAGGTCCAGTGAGTTCGGAAACTAGGTATATAGGGTCCTACCCTTCATACTCGAAATATTTTAAGAGGCACATCTCTATAAGTGGTAAAGATGCCATACAAACGAAAAAAAAATGATCTGAGTATATTTTTTTTAATAAATAAATAAATTATTTGACACATAAAAATACTATTTTCGATATCCATTACGCTTGTTTCTAATATTAATAGTAAGGTACGTAAAAATCTTCACCTGCAGATCTCCAACATGCCAGGGAAATGGTTTATACGCTGAAACCTCTTCATTTCTTTCGCTCTTTCCACAGAGACACTCATGTCAGTCCAGTAAAAATTCCAAGCATCTTCTTCAGACACTTCTCGCATTCCAAAAGCACTGGCAACTTTCCGTATTGACTCATATCGGCAATTTGTTAGACAAATTGATATTTGGGATCTGCTAAGACAAAAAGAGTAAATAAATCAAGATAATCTCAAACAAATGCACAATTGCTGAGAGTTGAAGTCTATTTTATTAATCTTCGATAGATGTCACCAATGCTCAAAACATATTCAAAGGGATTTAAAATTACAACTGGTGCGGACTGGGACATGGTAGCTCAGTAGTTAGAGTGACGCCATGGTACGGCAGAGACCGCGGGTTCAAATTCCACCCGTGTCAGTTGTTTCTAATCTCTTATATCGTCGGCTTACTGCAAGAAATCATTAACCACCAAAAACAAAACTGAGAAATCTATTCACTAATTTTGATTCTATTGAACACCCTATAGATATAGATATAAGGCATCCAATAGAATCAAAAGTCAGTTAAGATTACTTTTGATTCCATTAAACACCCTATATCTATATCTATAGGGCGTTCAATAGAATCAAAATTAATGAATTGATTTCTCAGTTTTGTTTTTGTCAGTTAATGAGTTCTTGCAGTAAGCTCTATAGCATATAATTTAATAACAATAATTCCCTTATGTTAAGAGTACCTATCATATTCTTATTCTGTAATTTGTTGACCCCACATATTGCATGGAGTTGGGCTAAGGGTGGATCCAGGGGGGGGGTCATGCCCCAACCCTGAGCCAGGCCTAGGTCGACCACTGATAATATTTCTTCATATTTTCTTTGTAGTAAAATACATGTAGTGACTCCCCCTGACTGGAAGGCTGGATCCACCCTTGAGTTGAGCACCAAAATTCATCACTTTGTGGCTTTCTCAAATTTCTTTTCAAACTTGCTGACACTTCAGTTAGGTAGCTAATTCATTTCAGAAATATTTATTAAAAATTAAGTGGTTATGGTAAACTTAAATACCTCCTTCGTTTCTTTTTCTTGCGTGTCGCTTCTATAGGTATAATGGGTGCAGTACGTGAAGTTGGTTGAGATGTGTCATCTTCACCATATAACTTGGTGTCATAATTATGCATCAACATTGAAGCTATGTTTTCAGCTTGTTCCTTTTCCTCTTTAGCTTGCTGCTCAGCTAGTGATTTCTCATCTGCAGAGCAAAGACCATGTTAATACAACCAAAACATAAACCTCTCAAGCGTGGATTACTGACACTCGGTAAATAAACAATAGAAATCATGTCTTATTAGTCAATACTTGAAATGTTAATCTTCTTACACTGTAGAGTCAGGCTTTCTTGAATTTCACCAGATATTACACCAGAATTAATAGCATGAGTATGAGTACTTAAACAAATAATAGTGCTGGCGGCAATGTAGGCAAATTAATTAATAAGAAAAAAATAATTCTCTCACCCTGTACTTTATCATTATTCCTTTTATTTGATACTGAATATGTTTGTTTCGAGCTGTTTTGTGATTGCTGATCCTCGTCACGCAAGAAAGTGTCTTGTAAGCCCACCTACAACAGTGGAGACTTTTTACAACAAGTAGGTGTGCAACTAGGTTTACCATAGAATAACAATTTATACCTCCATTTGCTGCAATTATTTAATATTAGTCACAAACGACCTAAACGCTTGTATTAGGCATTCTTCGGGATGCAATAATATCGCTCAGTGCATAATATCGAAGACCTGAAACTAAAATTAAAAACTGCTGAAACAGGACTTTATACCCTAAAAGAATTAATTCGATAGACTTTCCTATCATAGTTACATGTACATTCTTATTACCAAACTTTGTTTATGTAGTAATTACATTAAAATTTTGCGAGAGACATTATTGAATTGAAAACTTGGAAACTGTTTTTTGTTTTTATTTCAATTTCAGACCAATGCTGCCAGATGGAAAAATGAATTGATCGCTAAAACTGTCAAAAAAAGCTCTAGACTTGCAGATTTTCACGTGTCAAAAAAGCGCAAGATTCTGCGCTAAATGTATGACTTACAAATAGGAAAAGAAAAACTTATCAAAATGGAAATATACATTTTAATCAGTACCTAACGTTCATAAAACCAACACATCAAATTGAAGAAAAAAATGGTCGCTGATTGGTTGGTAGTCGGTACGCGAGACATATGCGACAACTGAAGAGAAATTTAGTCGTCGGATTTAAAAAAGAAGACTGCAGTTGTTTGAAAACTTGTCTTTTCAGCTTAGTTAACTTTTCTCGGTAGAGTTAGTAGAGTACCTATAGTATATTCCTTGCCCCTTGGGCCAGATCCAAAAAAGTGCTAGATTATGCACTAGGCGCTATATTCTCAGATTCGGCGCTAAACATGTCAAAAAAGCGCTAGATCTAGCGTCAAAAGCGCTAAAATGGCAGCACTGTTTCAGACTTGTCGGTTGTTAGCATTGAATACCTAAATAGGTATTTAATTCCCATCTCAATGGATGTTAGCTGTCACCGCTGTCAGCAATTAAGTATTTGACTGATTTCGGGAAATGGTTTATATTAATCTTCATTATATTATAAACACACTACATTGATATTTCAGGGAGATCTACTGTATTTATCAATAAAAATCAGTGATAAAGTATAAATTTCCAAAACCGCTCCAAAAACGCTGTTTCTGCGGAAGTGACGTAACACGCTAGTAAACGAGCTTTGTCAACAAGACAGACGGTGCAGCTGAAATTAATTTCATCAATAAATCATTTTTATTGGCTATAATGGCGTAGGTATATAAATGGTGTGTAGTTCCACAATGTACAAATACGTCTTTAAGCAGTCCATCATGATTCATGACACAAAAGAATTTATAGGTAATGTTTCTAAGTTTTTATCAACATAACCTAAAATGAGATTTCACAAAACTTCTGAATGATTATACAAAAGATTTGTAAATAAACATGTGGCAGGTAAGTACTTACACTGCTGTTTTTACATTTTTAAGTTCCGCAGCATAATAATCAGCGTTAGGTATTCTTAAAGAAAAGTGCAACCATAAATGCGTCTATCTTAGGTAGGTTGTATCAGCTTGCACAAAATTTGACTCCATTTTGAGATTCGATATGAATATTTATGCCACTAGATAGAAGATTTCTATGAAAACAGCTTCAGAAATAGCTCTAAGATCAAATATAGCACCCAGAAAACATAAAACGCAAACTACAATCTGTCAAAGCCGTGCTTACTCCAGTGTTGCCAAGCTAGATTTTCATTTTACCCCAATGCCTGATTAATTTTACCTACTCTAAAATCATAACTATTTATACAAAAATACCAGGCAAAAGTTTTGGTTTTAGATATACAATAAAACAAGTTCTTTCTTAATCAATGGTCATGTTTCACAATAAAAATATGCTGAATTTGTTTAACTCAAATTCAATTCAAATACTTAGGTACCTACATGTATTGCTTACCAAAAAGCCCATAAACTATAGTAATCATAACAACAATACGAAATCTAACCTTAAAATTTTGGAAGTGACTCCGCGACCGCCGCCGTGACCTGAATTTGCAGCCGGCACTGGTTGCTAAATTGGCAGCCGACGCTGACTTTTGAAAAAAAAGCGGGAAAGGGAGTTGGCAATTTGGCATAATTAAAAAAACATTTCATGTTTCATTTGTAACATAGTAACATACCTAATTAGGGTCCAAGAGCGAGCGAAGCGAGCTCGGGAACTTGGACACCCCGACACGGACAGGTTAGGTTTGAAGGGGTTGACGGGGGCTTCAGTGAGCGAGCGAACGAAGCCCCCGTCAACCCCTTCGTGTTATGTTACTTTTAACCTTGCAGATAGAAATAGGAGCTCCGCGTACCGGGGCTCCGTCGACCACCGTGGATATCGGCTGGCAACACTGCCTGAGTGACATGTCAAAAATTTTCTCTGTATTTTAAAAATTAATTAAATTAGTTATTAAGTGTAAATTATCATGTAATTGTATTTTATGATAAACTATAATAGCATTAAAACACGGAATTATTGTTTTCCGTCGGATATCTACTGTAATCTCAGTGTTTGGTTACTCGCCGAAACCGGTAACCTGTCAACCAACGGAAGCCGAAGTTCGAACTTTAGGATTTAAACATGGGAGTATTGTTTATTTTATTAATTGTTTAATAGCACACAGTCATTACTAGAATCCGGAACACGATCTTGTTGAGTCCTAGTTACGTTATTTCGTTGAAAATCACTTTGTTTTCAAAAGAACAAAGACTTTGTGAATTAAAATCACTTTGATGCAGCAACTCTAATAATAATTAACATTCTAAGGTTTAATACCTATTGTCTTGTTTTGCTGCTTGAATTACCTAATATTAATTACTATATAGATCTATGTCCCGTTCAGCAATTCTTGCCTTTATTCTGGATAACCTACCCACATAAATTAAAACTAAAATTTTATGGGAACATAATTTAAATATTAGAAAATAATTACTGTTATTATCAGTTTAATAATTATATGCAGTAGCCTACCTCAACTTTAGACTTCCCTTTAAAATAAAACACTAGTAGTCCTCCTATTTTTCACCTCATTTCCATCTCTTTTGTCTACCCAATCCGTTCTCACTGTTTCTATATTATACTTTCAGTAACCAGTCCCGTCACCATGCCAATGCTGACCCGTAAGGCTACTACTCAGGAACTACAGCTTAAATTGAGTGCGGCCCTCAATGAACTCAAAGCAGCCAACACACAATGTCAACAACTATTACAAGAGCGCGAAGAAAGTGAAGAGGATTGTTGACAAAAACTCAAGTTTAAAACGGGAGCTAGTAGGCTTACATCAGCAATACCTGGAAGTAAACCAACCAAACTCCAGGAGGTGACGGATGGTTTTCACAACTGCAGTAATATATATGAGGAGGCTTTATGTAAAGTTAGGGACCTAGAGGAAGAACTAATTCATGCAAACATTCGAATTACTAAATTACAGAATGAAAAAGAATGTTCTCAAGCTGTTGAAACGGATCATTTATATAATGAATTATTAAATCATAATTGTAATCCACATTCTATAATTACAATTGACCTAACTGAACAAGACTCCATACTAAAAAACAAGAGTGGTCATAAGGTCAGTAAAAATAAAATTAAAAAATATATAAAACTAAATAAAATTATTAAAAAATTTAATAAGTCTAAGAAACAACAAAAACACTATTCGAAAAATATTCAATTAAGGAAAGAACGTGTTGCACTAATAAATAAACTTGATAATTATAAAATAAAATTAGAAGATAGCATCAATTTTTATCAAATAGATACTCAGCGCCTACAGTCTGAAATACAGACATTAGACAGTTCGCTAAATTCTCTGTATAGGAAATATGTTACCTCCCAAAAACAAATTGATGAACATATCCTAGCTGCAAATAAGCTAGTAGATATGTGCAACTATAATGCGGACAGGGTGAAATCACTTACTCTCAACAATACACAGTGTACTTGTATGAGGAATGTTAACGTTTCCCAACTTGAGGGAATACAGGGCCCATCCCAGGCTGGGAACATTCAATATGACTGTATCCTCACTACAGAAAAATCTGACATTGTGCTGACACCCAATAGTTCTATCCCTTCTAATTGTAGTGAAGTTTGTTGTCATTCTGTAATGTTTTCAGATAGCTTCGGAAAAGGTTTAGGAAAATTGCTTAGTAACAGCTTGAGTCATTCTATGCAAAACAATTGCATGCCTGGTTCAACCTACAAACAAATAATGACATCAGTGATTAAACACCAATATAATCCTGACACAAATATTACTATATTTGTAGGTAATAGTAAAAATATTAGTAAAGATGACATCACAGATAGTGTCACAGAAATATTAAAGTTAAATTGTAATAAAATAATATTGTGTGCATTCCCATATTTTGAACAATTGTCACATAGGCAAAACAATTACATAAACATGCTTAATAACCATATACATTTCTTAGTAAGTCACTATAGTGACAGACTGACATATTTTGACACCAACAGTTTTGTTGATAAATTGAAGTCGACTAGGGATACTGTGTATCTGCCCATTAGTTTTAGACGCCAAATAGCAAGGCTATTAGCTTATAATATAAACTCAGACATAAGTAGTATGTCGAAGTCATGTCATAGCAACATAGTAGTTAGTAATAATACTAATATTCAAATTAATTGTAGCGCAGCTATTAATAATTATACACTTTGTACGAAGGAGGATCCATGTATAGAACTATCAACTTCAAAGACCACCATCAGTGACTTTCAACTGAATGTAGGGTCCACAAGTAGTGGGAACTCACTGACTTGTGATGGCATTAGGGTCTCGGGATTCACTCCTGATAATAATTTAAACTAGTCAGTAAGACAATGGATGGTACCTGTAACAATAAAGTTAAATTCACCAAAACTAAGGTACCTTCTTGCACACAACGACCTCATTGTCATAAAGGGGCTAAGCAGAACTCTCTGAAATTATTACATCAAAATATTCAGGGTCTCTCTTCAAAATTATTAGAAGTTGAGATGTTTTTAGAAAAAACGATGTTTGATATTATTTGTATAACAGAACATTGGTTGAAAGATTACCAAATGCTAATAAATTATGAGAATTATAGTGTGGGCAGTTGTTTTAATCGGATATCTATGCTACATGGAGGTTCATTAATCTTAATTAAAAATTGTATTAAATCTAAGCCACGTAAAGACATAAGTGGACTATCAGTAGAACGTAGCATTGAACTGTCATGTGTTGAGCTAGATAAGCATGTTATAGTGTGCGTATACAGACCCCCAAATTATCAAAACTTTGCTATATTTGAGTCCATAATGGAAGATGTTTTGTCAAAACTTTCTACAAGTAATAAAGCAATAATTGTCTGTGGGGATTTTAACATAAACATATTAGAAAATACATCTTATAGTAACAGACTGTTAAGCCTTTTAAATTCATATAGCTTGAGTAATGTGTTTTTCGAACCCACTCGAGTAACTTCGACTTCTGCGACTTGTATAGATAATGTTTTCTGTAGCTGTGATTATTTAGATAAGGCCATTGTTAATTATCTGCCTTCCGATCATAGTGGTCAATCCGTTACTTTTAGGTCCAACACACCTATACAAAAAATACAGATAAAATTCAGACACATATCAACCGGCGCTTTAAAAAGATTTGATGATACTTTAATAAATAAGTTACAGTATGTTCAGGGTCATAATACGGACAGTATAAATAAATTATATGATGATTTCTTCTCAGTAGTACACACCGAATTTATAAACAATTTTCAAGTAAAGAAGAAAAATATTTACCCTAAATTCATATTTAGCGACTGGGCAACTATAGGCATTAGGAAAAGTAGAGAAAGACTGTTCGAGCTGTATGGTCTTAAACCATATAATAATACGGACGTTTTTAAACAGTATGTTGCCACTTATTCTAAAACTTTCAAAAAAGTGTGTAAAATTGCTAAAGCCCTATACATCAGCAACAAAATAAAATCAGCTGATAATAAAATAAAGACCACCTGGAAAATAATTAATAATGAAACAAACAGGAATAAGAAATCAAATCAAGATTATACACTGGAGACAACACGAGGTCCCATAAGCTCAAACATGGAAGTGGCTCAGGAATTTGTAAATTTCTTTACCAATATACCGTTGAAAACTACGGAATCTTTAAAGTCCTCGCCTGCACTTTCTATTACTTTGCTTAGAGAAAACGTCTCCAGCTGTCCTGTAGAATTTAAGTTTAAACATATAGACCCTATGTCCGTGATTAAAGCTTTTAAGGATATTAAAATTAAACTAACCGAAGATCTATGGGGCATGTCAATTAAAGTTTGTCAATCTATTATTGTGACCGTAGCGCCCTACTTGGCCCTGATATTTAATTCGTGTGTGGATCAAGGAATTTTTCCGGATCTAATGAAATACAGTAAAGTCATACCGCTCTTCAAATCCGGGGATAGTAAGGACACCAATAATTATAGACCTGTATCTGTGCTGCCAGCTTTCAGCAAGGTGTTTGAAAAAATTATGCTTAATCAAATGCTACATCATTTTAATTCTAACAACATCTTACATGATCAACAGTATGGTTTCACCAAAGGACGTTGTACTACTGACGCCGGTGTTACTTTATTGAAGCATATTTTTAATGCGTGGGAGGAAGGGCAAGATGCCATCGGAATCTTTTGCGACCTCTCGAAGGCATTTGATTGCGTAAATCATGAAACACTGTTGTTGAAGCTCGAGTTTTACGGGCTTCATAAATTAGCACTCAGTTTGGTAGATTCTTACTTAAGTGATAGACAACAGTATGTTCAAATAAACGGTGTGAGTTCATTGGGTCAAAAAGTGAAAATGGGGGTACCACAAGGATCAATATTGGGTCCGTTCCTATTTCTAGTATATATTAATGATTTACCACATTTACTGCAAAATCAGCCAAAGATGGTGTTATTTGCTGATGACACATCATTGATCTTTAAAGTAGATAGACGTGTTCAAAACCTTGACGACGTAAATAATGCTATTCTTCAGGTACATGATTGGTTTACTGCAAATAATTTAGTGCTCAATGGGAAAAAAACTAAATGTATAAGGTTCGCCTTACCGAATGTAAAAAGCAGTGAATGTGACGTCGTACTAAATAAGGAAAAACTTGAGTTTATTAATGAGACAGTGTTTCTAGGGATCACGCTTGACTCGAAACTTCAATGGGGTCCTCACATAACTTCCCTTGCAGGACGGCTTAGTTCAGCCGCATACGCAGTAAGGAAAGTTCGGCAACTAACAGACGTCGATACCGCTAGACTGGTCTACTTTAGTTACTTTCACAGCATCATGTCTTACGGTATTTTACTGTGGGGACGAGCTGCAGACATTGAATCTATTTTTATTCTGCAAAAGAGAGCTATAAGAGCCATTTATAAGCTCCGCAGTCGCGAATCTCTTAGAGAACTGTTCAAAGAAATAAACATCATGACGGTGCCTTGCCAATACATTTACGAAAACATAATGTATGTTAGGAAAAATCTACATCTATTTAGTAAAAGATGTGAAAGACACCATTATAATACTCGAGATGGGAACAAACTAGTTCAACCACGCTACAGATTATCGAAAGTACATACATCTTTTATGGGGTACTGTATAAAATTTTATAATAAACTACCTCCCAACGTTCTCCAATTAAATGAGAATAAATTCAAAGATTGTATAAAACGCACACTTTGTAGGCAAGCATATTATAAACTAGAAGATTATATTGCTGATAAAGATGCTTGGCTTAATGCTGGTCCTGCTCCACAACCACTTAGACTCATATAATCGGAGTTAATAACTGCTCTTGAAGTTCCCCTTTATGACTTTGTAAATTTTATTATTCTTCTGACATTTATAGGTAATCAGTCCAGAGATTGTCATGAATTAATTGTTCGTTTCTAATAAGTAAGCTGGTTTCTCTTGTATAGTTATAAATAACATTATTTTTGTATATTTAAGTAAATTTCTTTGAGATTTGTGAATGTGAGTACCATGTAGATATTTACAATGTTTTAAGCTGATTGTAGTATGACAGTTGAGAGCATGTCATGCTCGCTTTAATGTACCGCTGATGGTGGCGTGTGTATTGGATCGTTCGATTCCCTCCAAAATGGTTGAGTTAAACGGTGCTGATGCACGCGTCATGTCCGTGAACGGGCGCTGTCAGTCGATACTGGTCATCTCTTGACTGCTCAAGCAATATTTTGACATTTTACAGGTTTAAATGATTTTTATTTTATTTTAGTACCTACCTTTGATTTTATTTTTTATCCTAAGGGATTTTTAAAATATTTCACATTGTTCTCACATATTAGGGCATAAATGTAAACAAAGAAATTGTATAGTTGAATTAGTTGAAAAAGAGTAACCATGGAGTTTCTTGTCCGTTCTTCTCCATAGGAATCTACGTTTTGGAACGGACAACTAGCTTCAACTAACGGACAAACTGACTGACAACTATTGCTTGACTATTCAAAAGTGCCTGTAAATGGTCTAATTGAAATAAATGTTTTGACTTTGACTTTGACTTTGACTTTGACACCTCCATCCCCCTTGTAAGTCCAAAAAAGTTGTATTTTGTTTTACATTAACACTGTTATTTAAAAGTCAGTCTAAGGTATTTAATTCAACTTAAAACACGGCAACATTAATCTGCTGCTACGGTAGTTTGCAATTATTTTCGTCTGGTATCACTGCTACTTCAAGGCTACTCCGGTTCCTAACGGCATTATTTTTGGGAGCCTAGTCGGCGCCGGCTGCGGAGGCGCTCCCTAAAATTTTACCCTCAAATTTACCCTAAAGAATTATTTACCCTAAAAATAAGTTGGCAACACTGGTTTACTAGCGTGTGACGTCAACAGAGTGCGACAGGCCGTTCTTGTGACAGCTACAATAACAAAAAATATTGCATTTTATTTTCGTGTAATTTGCAAAAAATATACATATTTTAGTTAAAAATCAAGTGAAATAAGTTTATTTACGCTATGAACTGATGGGATGACCACAATCTGTAGCATATTTTCAATGTTGTCAAGAACCGAATTCAGCTGTCAAGTCCAGTTGGTCTACTTGGTCTACACCATAGACATTTTTTTTTTTTCTCTTTGCCCTACTTGGGCAGGCTAAGGTCTTGGACCATACTGCTCGTCTTCAGTAATTATTGTCCTTCTTGATTAAAAGTAAGGCCAAAGCCTCGTCTTCAGTTTTATCCTTCTTGTTCAAAAGTAAGTAAGGCAGAAGCCTCGTCTTCAGTTTCATACTTCTTGTCCAAAAGTAAATAAGGCCACAGCCTCGTCCTTAGTAGTTTATATCTTGATTATGTTTATTTATTTTAGGCCAGAGCCACGTCTTCAGTATTCATTAGTCAAAATCATAATATTAAGGCTACACCATAGACATAAGACATTTATTTATTGTTCCTCTAAGGTCTACACCTTGGAGGATTAATATACTGGAGGTAGTCTAACCTTGAAGAGTGTCATTTCTCGTTGACAGTAATACAGTGACATCACTGTAAAGTACCTACACCGCAATGTTTTGATACAGTGACGTCACGAAAGCGTTAATTCCAATCAACTCTTCCCTAGTCACACACACTAATTCAAATTCAGAACTACACACAAACAAAAAACGACCAGCTGCCGGCCTAGCAAGACCACGACAGAAACGGGTTTTGTCTACATAGAAATAGACAAAGTGACAGATTTCATTCATAAAACGTAGAAATGTTTCTACAATCTGTCACTTTGTCTATTTCTATGTAGACAAAACCCGTTTCTATCGTGGTCATGCTAGGCCGGCTGCTTTATGTCCTTAGGCTCTGTCTATAGATTATATGTCTATGGTCTACACTTGGAGGAATATTATACTGGAGATATCGCCGTTTTGATTATTTCTGATTTTTTTTTACATTTTTTTGAAACTAGTCGAAAATGCGTGCTACTCGCACTAAAGGAGACGGTCAATAAATGTATAGGGCTTAGTACTAAATCACGAACAGCAATCTGAGCTATATAGGCTCAAAGAGCGTAATTATTTTGATTTTTTTTGTGCTTTCAAAATAATTTTACAGGCCTGCGTTTTTTTTTAATGGAGACATGAAAAATAAAACATAAGCTTAAATCACTACAAATATTATTTTATGGGCTGGCAACCCTGAGCCAAATGACGTAACAGTGACAGAAATTACAGTAAGATTTTGACAGTTTACGGATTTGACCGGATTTGATCCTTTTAGACACGTTATGTTCTTTCATTATCATTATAATCAATATTTTTTGTTTTAATTCGATCGAGGTGTAGCTAAAATTATATTAAAAACTCAAAGTATTGAATAGAAACGGCGGTTTCAGCTACATTTTTAACTGACTTCAAAAAAAGGAGGAGGTTCTCAATTCGTCGGAAGTTTTTTTTTTTTATGTATGTTCAGCGATTCGGGAACCGATTATGAAAATTCTTTTTTTGATTCAAAGGGTATACTCACGAGGGGGTTTGTCTCATTGTCAACAATTCAGGATCTGATGAGAAGATCTCATGGAAATCGAGGGAACTCCTCAAATTTTATAGCTATGTACAATGTCTTTCATTGAGAAGTGGGTACTTCAGAAGTAATCCCACAAAATTTGGTCAAGATCTGATGATGGGATCCATGACAAAATAACCGAACTCTTCAATTCTCAGGAGCACGTAAACGATACTCGGGTAAATCACTGAGGGTATTGGGAAGTTTGATTTACCGTGATGTCTTCATGGTAAAGTAAACGTGGTAGTGGAACTTGGCGATGAGCCATGGAACTCTTCAACGGCTTACAGTATGGGGATGTTTTATGGAAAGATGTGTAACAGATTGTAATCAATGAGCTTATGTTTATCGCGATATGAGGCAAAGAAAATGTAATGAAGTTGTACAGTCAGCGTTAAAATGGAATTTAATTCACTTCGCCTATGTTGGCGTTGTTAATCCATACAGTAAAAAGTGTGTAGGTTCGGTTAGTGGTAATGAATTTAATTTCGGTTAGTGGTAATGAAATTACTAGTTTTTTTTTATTGTGAATCTGTAAACTATTTGAAAAAAGACAATTAACACCAAAAAAACCGATGAAACATCTACAAAATTGGCAAAGTTGTAAGCGTTTTAAAATGATTTGCTAGACACGGACGGCACTACCTACTAGCGACGTAACACCACCTACGTCCGCTTCGCGCGACAAAGACGGAGCGATACTCCCTCCAAAAACTTTAAAAGCGTCTATGTTTTCCATTTTGTGATAAATTATTATTTTTGCTTTTACTTTTTTGTTGTGCCTATTCCTTCTTTGAAATAAAATAATTTATTTGTACTTTTTTAATAGTAGGCCACTACCGTATTCTGGCTACTGCTGTAATCGCGTGTGTTTATGTCATTCAAAATAGAAAAACAAAAAACTTTTACAAATTATAAAATTTATAAGTCATAATTTAAGAACTAATAACGCTACATCAATTTTAAATTGAGATAGACTCTCCTATAAGATTAAAGAGGGCTGAAGTCACTTAAAAGAAAAAAATAAAAAACTTTTTAACAAAAAAATAAAACCGACTTCAAAAAAAATCCCTAAAACACTAAAAAGCTTAAAATAAAAAGGTAGGTATCCCATAAATTATAACATAAATACGATATTCATTAATGACTGCCATACAAATACCTTTTTAAATAAATTCAACACTTTTTGCAGTCGGTTATATTGCATATAAACAAAAAAATAAGGGTAATCTGCGTATTGTTTTTACTGAATTTTTTTTCACTTTTTTACTAAAATGCAGGCGTCAAAAAATCATTTTTAAATAGAATCGATTAGCCTAATTGTTTCATAATAGTTTCATCGAGTTTCCTAATTAAAGTTGATAATGTACATGTAAATAACACTTTAAATTATTTGAATCGGACCTTTCGTTTAAAAGTTACGACGGGTAAAGCAATGCTAAAATTAAGAAAAAGTTATATTTTTGTTTCGTCCATCGAATATGTATAAGTAAATTAAATGTTACGGGCAACTTGAAAACTCTGGTCACTATGAATAATGGCCGGTCTGTATTAACAATGCCCGTATCAATTGGGCAATGTAATTATAAATGCATGACTAATTACTTTTCCCGGTCTAATTCCCGACTAATTAGTTTTCCCTGTCTTGGGCAAAATCATAGAACAGAATGAACTGTAGTATTTTTGTCAAAAATAAGGTAGGAGGGTAAGAGGTAAGAGGGGAAAGGGAGGCAGTGGGATAAGGGCAATGGTTGACATAGCGGGGTAAGGAGGGTAAGGGGGTAGGGGGGAAAGAGGAGTAAGAGGCTAAGGGGGCATGCGGTAAGGGGTGCAGGGGGAAGGGCAATGGTTGACGTATCGGGGTAAGGGAGGAAAGGGGGTAAAGCGTAAGGGGGGTAGGGAGTTAAGGAGACCAAGGGGTAAGGGGGCAGGGAGTAAGGGCGCCGGGGGTGAGGGGGTAAGGGGGGATGGGGGGAGGGCAATTATCGACGTAGCGGGTTAAGGGAGGTAAGGGGGTAAGGTAACAGCTGTAGGTACATAGCTGTTACCTATAGCTGTTACTTTTTAGCTCGATGTTCCCACGTAATCGAAACTTACGTGGGTGAAACCGCGGGGCGCTGCTAGTTAATTATATATTTATTGGCAACACGCGATTTTTCTAGCTTGTTCATTGTGTTCGGTCCAGCAATAGAATTTCATAGACAATAATTTGATTTATTACCAACTTTGCATGTGTTACGTGGGAATCAAATTAAACTCTATTTTTTACTTCATAAAACATAAAAGTGTTTGAGATTTAGTTGTCGAAGTTCTAACATATTACCAAAGTGGGCCGTACCCTCGGCCGTCAACTTATCACAAATCGTCAAATTCAACATTCTTCATTCTTTCTTGTACATATTTCTGCTTTTCCGCCAAAGTACAGAGTCATTCTAGATTTGCCAAAATGGCAGAGGGACAGGATGAACCCAAAAAAATTACTATTACAGTGAAAACACCGAAAGAAAAACAGCAAGTGGAGATTGATGAGGATGCTGACGTTAAAAAAGTGAGTACGGCGCCGCCAGAACTTTGCTCATGGCGTATTAACATTGATATTGCACACGCAGTCACTGACGACATTTATTTAGTTATTCGGCAACCCAAATGTGAATTTGTTATTTGATTTCAGCTCAAGGAAGTGTTGTCCCCTAAATTCAGTGCGGAACCGGAGCAGTTATGTCTCATATTTGCCGGAAAAATCTTGAACGATGTCGACTCCTTGAAACAGCACAACATCAAGGACGGGCTGACAGTCCACCTCGTAATTAAGACGCCTCCTAGGCCCGAGCCTGAGGGCGCAACACGACGTCCTCCAGGTACCGTACTGAATTACTTACATCCTGTCATTATTGTGAAATAAAATATAGGTTTGAAGTTATCTGATAGTGAAGTTAGCTCCTGAAATAATATGCACAGTGCATTTGAATAAATTTCTGGGCCTCCATCATTGTGAACTTACATCAATGCTGTACATATCCATTTACCTGATATCTACTTGCATCACATTCATACTGAATTCAAGATATTATGGAGTTTCGAGGTATTAGTACCTACTGATTGCTATAGTATGACATGTTGGGATTTAAAGAAGTATTATTTAAATTAGGTCATTGACTAATAATTAATGTATTCAAGTAACATTGAGTTTTGCAAGAAGGTAAAACAATAGTGTAAAGTACAAAGTATTCAATCAAATGAGTGGTACAAAATTTACACTAATTTACTAAATGAAATTTGATTGTGATAATAATATTAATTGAATCGAATTTTAAGTATTATTATGTCATGGAGATCTACCTGTACACAAAAAATATGAGTTGTTATGGATTTGCAGAAAAACAGGCCATTAAACACGGAAGAATTAAGAAATGAAATTAATTGTCCAGACCATTCATACTCTAAGATTAAACTATACTTTTCATTATGAAAATTTATTTACACAAGTCCCATTCTTAAACTTTCAACAAAGTTTGTCTTGTTTGATAAAACAAATGATAATGTCTTGTTATCAAGTGTTTATGGAGGTCAATGTTTTATTTTCAAGAGTGAATATGTTTCTTAATAAAAAAGTGGCTAAATCATATACTTACCTACCATGGTAATTTTATGTAATGTCACTATTATTATTGATACCTAAACATGGTCCACCTGTAGCTCAAACCATATTTCAGGCTGTATAATTACATTAAATTACACCAGCTATTTCGAAAAAGGTAATTTGTTTCATTCAAAACAAATTGTTGCTGGACCTGCCTAAGTCACTATGGGTTTTCTACAATTGTTAGTTGTTGGTGCAATTTTAATCCTTATTTCCATATTTATGAAAGATTAAAACTGCATCAAAAACCAACAGTTGAAGAAAAACACATCCTACTAATATTATAAATGTGAAAGTTTGTGAGGATGTAAAGATGTATGGATCTTTGTTACTCTTTCACGCAAAAATTTCTAAACGGATTTTGATGAAACTTTACAGTAATATAGCTTATACATCAGAATAACACATAGGCTACTTTTTGTCCCAAAAACGCGGGCGGAGCCGCGGGCGGAAGCTAGTATACAATATGCCTAGTGTATGCAATTTACTCACTTAATATATTACTAATTTGCTAAGTAACAATATTTGTTACTTAGCAAATTAGTAATATTATTAAGATTTGTGTTAATTTGCCTCAATTTTGCAGCTGGTATCTTCTTCATAAATTTATTTTTATTTTATTTTATTGATTTACACGGCATATACACACCAATTACATAAATCAAAGTATAAAATTATAATAATTACAAACATAGACTGATAATAGAAATTATTCAAATCTTATTATTTTCCAAAAAAAGTAGGCATATAACCATTAAATTGGGGAATTTATTATAGAATAGATTGCAGTCCGGGTTGGCTTCCACGAGCTTATTTAGTGCGGTCAATACGCGCGGTATGGGAGATGCAGCACGGGCTGCAGTCCGACATGAAGGCACATCTAGCAGCCGATGTTTTCTGCTTTGGAGATAATTATTCGGTGCGCAGAGTCGAATCAGCTCATTATGGATGTCAGGAGCATCCATCATGCCTTTCAATATTTTGAGCATAACGCCTACCTGGTCACATGCCCTTCTGGTCTCAAGCATATGATACCCCAGACATCCTACAAGGAACTTGGTAGGATAGAGTTAGGGATAGTAACCAAAAGTTCTCCTGTAAAGAAATCGCAGGAATGCTTTTTGCACTTTTTCTAGAAGAAGTGCATATTTTCCTTCGTGCGGATTCCATACAGAAGAACTAGCTTCTAACTTGGTTCGAACAAGTGTGCTGTATAAGAGCCTTATCACGTGCTATATAAAAATATTATATAAAAATACATTTAGCATAACACTTTAGATTAACTTCTCCAAGTGTGAACTTTCTCAAACTAAATCTAGGAAAGTCACTAAACAAATAAATATTAAGGGTTAAATTCCACTTACATTATCACCAGCTTTCATCATAGTGGCATTATTTTCATCATTTATTTAAAGGCTGATGATAAATGTTGATGTGGTGTACATATGGTTTGAAAAGTTTATTGGCACATACCCAGCTTTAAATTATTATAGTGAGATCATGACATATTATAAGATATTGGTCTATGCTCACATTCATACAAATAAATGTCTGTTTGTAATGTCAAACAAAATAACAGTTTTTTTACTAATTGCAAATATGAAAGTATAATTATGGTACACTAGCTTCCGCCTGCTTCGCCCGCGTTTTTGGGATAAAAAGTAGCCTATGTGTTATTCTGAGTTATATGCTATATTACTGTAAAGTTTTTGCGTGAAAGAGTAAAAAATCATCCATACATACATCCTCACAAACTTTCGCATTTATAATATTAGTAGGAAGTAGGATAGGATATAACAAAAAAAAACAGACAATTGTGAATAGGACTCACTCACGCCCTGAGGGTTTTATGCAATTATGTTACATGTAGATATAAAATAAAATATTCCACTAGAAATATGCAATAACGCCATCTATGAGCAATATGGCGCTATTCCATACTTCTTCTAGTAGCGTCATCTAAGAGCTCCGACTTGCCACGGACAGATGGATGACAGAGTGATCCTATAAGAGTTCCATTTTTCCTTTTGTGGTACGGAACCCTAAAAGCCTCTGCCCGCGGCTTCGCCCGCGTTTTTTAGATATCTATACATCCATCCATACATCCTCACAAACTTTCGCGTTTATAATATTAAGTAGGATTTTAGTCTGTCTGTCTGTTTCGGCTAATCTCCGAAACGGCTGGACCGATTTTGACCGGACTTTCACTAGCAGATAGCTGATGTTCTAACTTTTTGTTATACGAATTCTACGCGGAAAAAGTCGCAGGCCTTGCATCTCTAAAAATCCTTGTAACTTGTGTTAAATGTTATAAATATTGAATATTTCAGCTGACATCGGTGCCACACCATTTGGATTAAATTCATTGGGTGGATTAGCAGGCCTAGAGAGTTTGGGACTTGGTCAAAGCACTTTCATGGATTTGCAGGTAAAGATATTTTCCTAAATAAGCAGAAGTTCTTAGTTGTAAGTATTTGTCTGATTCAGCAGATTTTCTTTTAGGCCGACCATACACGGACAGCTTGAAGCAGGCAGTATCGACTGCTTCAAGCTGTGACTGCATAGCAAATTACAGTCTTCTACATACACACGTACACCATACACGGAACCGCTCGAGCAGTCGGACTGTTTCGGGCGGTCGTGCGGTCAAGCAGTCGCCTTGACTGCACGAGCAGTCCGTGTATGTTGATCACTGGCTGACTGCTCGAGTAGTAGGCGGTAATGGTCGGCCTTATAGAGGCACGCATAAGAACCAATTAGTTACATAGATAATTTATTAATAAATTATTTGCACATCAACAATATTTGCTTGTAGGCTCGAATGCAACAAGAACTACTGTCTAACCCTGACATGCTGAGGCAAGTGTTGGACAACCCGCTGGTGCAGCAGATGATGAATGACCCTGAGAACATGCGCTCGCTCATCACTTCTAACCCACAGATGCAGGATCTAATGGCGGTAAGTTCTATCTTCGTTTTTCTGGTACTACTGCCATTGTACCATATTATTATGTGTTTGCTTTGTAAAGAAATAACATACACGTATAATTAAATTATTTCTAACATAAAATCAGCCTAATTGTACTGTACTGCAAGACTAGGGTTGTCAAATGATAATTTGAAATACATAGACTGCTTAAATCTCGGGGCTCGTGGCTAAATGACAGCCGCGCTGATCGATTGATCTGCGAGGTAAAGCTGCGCTTGCCGCGGTCAGTCCTTGGATGGGTGACCGTTCTTTACACATCGAGACCCCTCCGTGCCTCGGAGAGCACGTTAAACAGTCGGTCCCGGTTGTCATAGGAATCTTTGACAGTCGTTACGGGTAGTCAGGAGCCCAAAAGTCTGACAACTGGTCTAACATTCGAATACCGGTATTCCCCAATAATTGGGTTGTGGAGGTCAGATGGCAGTCGCTCCATGTAAAATATTGATATTCAGCCGCAACCAGTTAGACTGGAAGCCGACCCCAATCATGTTTGGGAAAAGGCTAGGCGGATGAGACTGCTTAAATCATTACCCTTCCTTTTGGCTTTGCCGAAGTCGGGTAAAAAAGAGGGCTGATGGGTCTAAAAATGAGGATTTTCTAAAAAAAGGAGGACTTTCACTATTGAACAAGTTTTTTTTTTTAATTTACCTACCTACTTTATTTAAACACATTTAGCTGAACTGTAATTTTTTTAAAGATCGGTTTTTTTTAACAAATAGGTAAGTATGAAAATCATGTTTTTAAAATTATTTTTTGTAAGAATCAACGATTTTACTGACTGCCATTGCGACTTTTTTTTCCTTTGCTCCATTGCGAGAAAAAGGAGGACATACAGTAGGTAAAGGAGGACGGGAGGACAAATTATGTCCTCCTTTTAGATCAGAACATCTGGCATCTGGCAACCCTATCCACGACATGTTGGGCAGAGGTGTAACAGTACACCAGCATTTTGCTGGTTATGTTTAAATCAAATGTAAAGGAGCGAGCCTATAGCCACTGACTGGGCTACTTAACCTCCAAGCTGCTACTTAGAAATTTCTTTTAGAAATACCCAATAACAGTGCCGGACCTACACATCGAACCAAGGAGCCCACGTTCAGCAGTCGCGCTTGCTACTGCTAGACTAGACCAACGAACGCCGTCAAATCCTTTGTTTGTGTGTTACCTTTTCACGCCTAAACCACTGAACCGATCTTCATACATTGTCAGGGGTATAGAAAAGGACATAGGTTACCTTTCATCCAGAAAAAAGTACTGCTCCCGAGGGAAAGAACAATAACTTTAATATCGACGGTCACAATTGCCTAAAGAAGCTAGATGGCGCTACGTGTATGTTACGCGGACGAAATAGCGGGCAAAGTTCTAGTTCATTATAGTTATTTGCTTAAAACACGTTTTGATGAGTAATCGTCGTTGCACAGAGAAACCCGGAGATTAGCCATATGCTGAACAACCCTGAGCTGTTACGGCAGACGATGGAGCTGGCCCGCAACCCCGCCATGTTGCAGGAGCTGATGCGCTCCCACGACCGCGCCCTCTCCAACCTCGAGAGCATACCTGGTAAGTGGTTGGCATTATGAGAGTCAATTTCAAATCTGGGTGTTATCCAACTGATTCTTGGTCATTATCAAACTGTTGTAGCAAAATTGTTGTAACAAAACTGTTGTGAATTGGACCAAAGTTACCAAATTGTAATTCTAAAGTTCCGACTGTAAAATAATGTAAGTTCTTTTTGCAGTTGGTTAAATCAAAACTGAAAACTCAAAGCTAATATTTAACCTTTATCTTGTTCGTAACTCCTTTATTTTCTCTTTCAGGTGGCTACAATGCTTTACAACGTATGTATAGAGACATTCAAGAACCTATGTTAAATGTAGCCAGCAGTATGGCAGGCAACCCATTCTCTGGACTGGTGGACAACTCTGGTGAGACATGTTTTGTTATACTGTTTAATGTGCTGGAGAATTATAGGCATTCCTGCTATCGAGAGTTTATTGAGATCAATTCACTTCCATTCTATAGCTTTCAAAGTCCGTATGTATAATGTCACACCGAACGCACCGCACACACATGCAGTTGCAGTACATGTGCGGTGTGTCTAGGGACCCATCGTGCGTGAAGCTTGTAATTTATGTTACTCTGTCACATACATTAAAAATCTTTCTGCTTCACGAACGGACTGCACTGCTCACATACTGCACATAGACCGCATTTAACGTAGTTGATATGGTGGTTAATTGATGCAAAGCTTTTGCTCAAAAACATAATAAATTCCATAAATATTTGCCCATTAAGCCTTTAAAGGATGTCTTATTCATAGCCAAAATCAAGCATCAAATACTGTTATAATACAGCTGCATTAACCAGCAAACGTTTTGTTTTAAGTAGACGGCACGAACCCGCAACAAGGGGCCGAGAACCGGCAACCGTTACCGAACCCGTGGCAGCGCGGGGGCGGCGGCGGCGGGGGCGGGGGCGCGGCGGGGGCGGCGGGCGCGGGGGCGGGGGCGGGGCCCGGCCTCATCAACACGCCGGGCATGCAGTCGCTGCTGCAGCAGATGTCGGAGAACCCGCGGCTCGTGCAGTCGATGCTGTCCGCGCCCTACACCAACTCCATGCTGCAGGCCCTCGCCGCAGACCCCGACATGGCGTCACAGCTTATCAACCAGGTAACTCACTCATTTGTCTTGTTAAAACTAGTTTTAGCCTTGTATGTGGTTTCATGTTGGTGTCGTGTTATAGGTACCGCCGCGAGTCTTAGGCTGAGATAAATAGACGTTACTTAGCACGTACTTTGGCTAAGCAGTATCGTTGTCACTGTCGCGCAACATGCAAGTAAGACAGAGACGGGAACATAGCTTAGCCAAAGTACGTGCTAAGTAACGTCTATTTATCTCGGCCTTAGTGCTTGAACACGAAAAGCTCGCGGGCGCGGTCGCGAAATATCAAACATATGGTATCATATCCAAGTGTTCACGTACAAAACGCAGGTCGGTGGAAGGAAATCGGGCCACGCCCCCGCCCGCGAGCTCAACGTGAACAAGAGCTTAGCGCAAACGTCACCTGCGCATTTGTTGATTTTTCGTTCTCTTTGGCGGAATGAAGAAGGCGCGGGGCGCCGAGGCTGCACGACTGTATGACTCACGCCGGTACCTATACAATACGGTCATCTTAGGGGTTATGTCTTGATCAATAATTATTACGACATACACAACAGATTCTCTGTTGGTCGAGACTATAAAATTAAATGCTGCATCTCAAGGGAAATAACCTGTATTTATTCTGCTTCAATTTCATTCAGAACCCGATGTTTGCGAACAACCCACAACTACAGGAACAGATCCGCACAATGATGCCGCAGATGTTAGCGCAGCTACAGAATCCGGAAATGCAGCAAATGATGTCCAACCCACAGGTCAGTTTCAGATAAATGCAATGGTGCAGATAAAGTCCTAGTGGAATGTGTATCAGAATAAGGAGAGGTTTATGCGGATAAAGAACATGTCTAAGGAACAGCTTTTTGTGCTCATCTTATATAGCAGCTCGGATATATTTTATCTTCAGTTTTCGGAGAGGCATAGTAATGTTAGTAATAATGTAGTCGCAAAATAAGCAGTGATAGCCTAGTGGTTTAACCATGTGCCTCCCATGGCGAATGGTTCGAGATCTCGAGGCACGCCCCGCTGACTTTTCGAAGTCATGTGCGTATTAGAAACTAATTATATCACTTGCTTTAACGGTGAAGGAAAACATCGTGAGGAAACCGGCATGTCCTAGAACCAAAAATTCGAAAAACATGTGACGTCCACCAACCCGTACTGGGCCCGCGTAGTGGACTACGGCTAGAGCAGGGGTCGGCAACCTTTTAGTAGCAAAGGGCCATATAGTGGCAAAATAAAATTAATTCGAACAAGATACGTCAATTACTTCTTGAAATAATCACTATTTTTACCCGACTGCGGCGAAGCCCAAAAGGAGGGTATAGTGTTTCACCTGTATGTTATCAGTTTTGAGTTTAATAATCGCAAAAATAATTTTGTATTTCATAATATTATAATGATGAAATACAAACTTATATTTGCGGTCGGAAGACTGCGTGTTCCGACACGCTCTTGCCCGGTTTTTTCATTATCCTTTTTGGGACGTACTTGATTATAATAATTTAGAAAGATACGACCTTTATTTCAAAACAGTCGCGGGCCGCATGCGGCCCGCGGGCCGCGGGTTGCCGACCCCTTGGCCAGAGGATTCGATCTCGGGATCCCGGGATCCCGGTCATATTTTAGTCCCGAAAGTTTCGGGATCAAATTTAATTTATTTAATGAATCCCGGGATTTTCGGGATTGATACATTTTTTAGATAGCCGCAACAAATTGAGAAGTAGGTATGCTTGCAGACTTTGGTTGTTATTCCTTAGGTTTCATTTTCGTGGTTTAAATAAGTAATTTATAAAGTTTCTAGTCAATTTAGTTTAAAAATATGAGTACCTATAAATATTGATCTCTTTAGCATAGTCTTTTTAAAGTTTATCTAAATAAGTCTAAAGAAGTTGATTTTTTGAATTTTATTGTTACTTTCATAAATTATTTACAGAAGTGCCTAATTTGTTTATTTTATAAAAAGAAAGTATAATTTTTTAATCGCCATTTTGAAGATTTAAAACTTAAATAAAATATTATATTATGTCCTCAAAAAACTAAAGGCTAAATAAAAAAAAATATTTTGATATGTTTTACTGTCTGCAATGCAATATACTATAATCCCGGGACTATCCCGGGATAGGTAATCCCGAAATCCCGGGATTAGAAAAATCGACCGGGATCGAATCCTCTAACTACGGCCCACTCTCTCTCACAGAGGAGGCCTGTGTCCCAGTAGTGAGAACATTATAGGCTGATTATGCTTATGATAATATCTGAGCTTCTGCGAGGTTTAATAGTGTAAGTAGGCGCAAGCACAATGTCAGTATATGTGATACGGTGTAGGCCCTGAACGCGCTGCTGCAGATCCAGCAGGGCCTGGAGCAGCTGCGCAGCGCCGCGCCCACGCTGGCGGGCGGCCTGGGGCTGGGCGCGGCCGGGGCCGCCGCCCCGCCCGCCCCGCCGGCCGCCGCGCCCGCCGCGCCGCCCCGTCAGCAACAGAACTCGGAGCTCTTCACGCAGGTTGTATTCCACATTACACTATACATTGTTTATGTTCGACACGTCTTTGTATTGTTTTATTGTAATGCAAGTATCTTCACAATTTATAGTTCGTAAAATATATTTCGAGTCCTGTGACTTATGTCAGATACTAACAAATAATAATGGTGCTGATTCTGTTGTACATCGCACTAAACTAATTTTAATCTCGTGCCCTTATCATTTACGGGAAAATAGTCGTGACCTTTTGCGATGACGACTAAACTGACATTAAAACTGTTCAAGTCGACTAATTTGACAGGATTAAATATATTCTATACCTTTCTCATGTTTTTTTTATTAGAAAGAGACATAATGAGACTAAATTAGTTTAGTTTGTAAACAACAGAATCGGCACCAATGTATACTTTAACATTTATTCGGTGAATAAAATGAACACACTATAGGTATATAACAGTCTTCATAATATAGTATGTCGTGATATAAATATTTATATTTCAGTAGACCGTATGGTATGCATACTAAAATGTACAAGATTTCAGAATAATATGTGAGAACCATCATCAGGTTGCTACACCATATTAATTATTAATGTTTGGTGCACAGTTCATGCAGCGGATGATGTCTGCAATGTCAAATAACCAGACGAATACATCGCAGCCGCCCGAGCAACGCTACTCGCAACAACTCGAACAACTCACTGCTATGGGCTTCCTCAACCGGGAAGCAAACTTGCAAGGTAAGCAGACGGCAAAAGAATTGACTGAATGCTAGCTAAATAAGATTGATTTGAGTTGAGGAACTACTAGGGCCAGTGTAGGGCGTAGTTAACTACAATGTTGTAATCTGATTACTAACTACGATTAAAAGTAGTTAACTACATGTAGTTAACTACTTGTAGTTATGATTACATGTAACTTAACTACATGTAATCAAACTACATTAAGTAGTTGTTTATTTGATTGCTGTAATCTAGTAGTTATGATTACTGATTATTTAAGTTTTATGAACTTATATTTTGCATTAAATAAACATGTAATGTGTAGTAATCAGTGGCGAAGGGTGAATTTTTGTAAGAGGGAAGCCGAGCTACAGATGCTTACTAAACCTGGCCACGAAACCTAATTCTTGTTTACCTAATAAAATGTCTATAGACCGTTTCATTCATCATCATCATCATCATCAAAATAATTATCATCGAAATCATTATCATCGAAATCATCATCATCGAAATCATCGAAACCATATCGCGATTTAGAAAGTAACAACGCCATCCAGTTACTTTATTAATAAGTACCTACCGTACATACATGAACTTTTATAATGACGCAACATCATTTTAAATCTGTAGTTATAAAAAGTAATCAAGTAATCGTGATTGCAACTACAATTAGTAGTTAGTAATCAAAATTTTTAACTACATTTTTCGATTTTTTTATGTAGTTAGTAGTTATGATTACTAACTACTTTATGTAGTCGTAGTTAGATTACATTTTGCCCAATACTGACTAGGGTGGGTTGCTTCAAACCATCTGTATTCGTAAGTCAGTACGTAATCGTTAAGTCAGTATGAAATTGTCGTACAAGCCGCCATATTTGACGGTTACAGATACGTAACTGTAAGTTGAAACAACATGGCCTAAGTCTGCATACTTTTAATATGCAACAAACGCATTGTTCTTGCAGATGTAAATCCTGACATCATCATCACTCATTAAACTTTTTCAGAGCTTTGCGATACTTTATGTACTAACTTGTATGTGTCTATAAGTATAGGTAGAGTTCGGTAAATCCCATCATCGACTTTATTCACTACGTAAAAATCATGTGTGATAATTATTTTCAGCACTGATCGCGACATTCGGCGACGTTAACGCGGCAGTGGAGAGGCTATTAGCCCTCGGCCAGTTGTCCATGAGCTAACACTCGCGCGCTTAGCAACTTAGACGTCCACTACTGCGGCTACGATTTGCTTACACCATACTAATACAACTGTAATTTTGTTACAAACATGCCACGAACATGCACGGGTTGAAATTTTCGAATGAAGTATAAATGAAGTTCTTTTTGTTGGTGTATTACAGTTATTTGTTGTTCAAAGCTTCATTACTTGTGATCACGTGTGGTTTATTAGATGTCGTGATACTATACTTTTAGGATTAAAACGCGTTGAGGTTCTTTAAAAATGTTTCTCACCATTCACACAGAAAGCCAATTTATAAAAAATATATGAGGTATGGATTACTTTAGGAATAACAGCAGTTTGGCCCTCCTGAGTATTCTTATTGAGGTAATGTAATGTTTTGTTATCACAAAATGTCTACATAGTATATATCTACTGTGTAACTATCCTATAACATCCCTTATCCAGGAGTGACAATATCTGTAACATTACTTAAGTACCTATGTCACGTGCGTTTGTAACAAAACTAAGGTTAGATATTTATATTATTTACGGTTTCGGTATAAAAATTGTGTGACCGATGTATTCAAATTACTAATTTTAAAATGGCAGGATTTGAAATACGTGTGTTTTATAACTAGTAAATATTGAAAATACACAATTTAATTATTCAAATGTAATTTCAATAGTTATTAAATTGATAACACTTAGTGAATATAATATATCACACTAATATTATAAAGGCCAAAGTTTGTGTGTGTGTGTGTGTATGTTTGTTACTTCTTCACGCTGAAACGGCTGGACGAATTTGGATGAAATTTGGCATATAGTCTGGTATAATACATAGGCTACTTTTTATCCCAAAAACGCGGGCGAAGCCGCGGGCGGAAGCTAGTTAAAACATACAAACATTTTGAATAACGTCATTTTATAGAAAAACTAGCACTTCATTTACTTTTCAATGCAATGGTGTAAGTAAGAATGAGCTAGCGACAACGATTTATAACACCCTTAAATTTATGACCGTGTCTGTCGTTACGCACGTCTCAGTTTCCCTTTACATAATTGTAATAATAAAAATTCATTCCTTCTTGTTTTTAGGCAATATGCAAAATTGTTGTTTATACATTAATTAAGTAATATAAACACTAGAATTCCCGGTTTAAACGTCAGATTTTTTTATTCTACTACTGTAAAGAAATATAAATGGTATTTCTATGATTTAATTTAATGTATTCTTGTTATACTCTATGTTATCGATGCGAACTCACTTGCGTAGAATTACGTAAATAATAGGTTTATGTAAATAGATTTGCTTTGAAAAAAAAAAAGTGAAAGAAACGCACTTTCATGCAATAAACTATCATTTATAAATTAATGGAAAATTATTGAATTTTGTATAATTTTCAAAGGTTCTTCATCATTTTTACGTTAGTCACAATTTAAAGGGGTATATAAGGTTGACTGATTATTTTGCATTACGCCAAGTTTAAACTGAATATTGGTTGAATGTTCAAAAATATATCAATATAACAAAAGACAAAAAAAAAACAATTTGTTTTCTTTTTCATATATGTATCTCAATTATATACCTATTATAATGCCTATATTTCGTTGTGTTTTGTTTTGTATGTAGCCATGTAAAATATATTTTTATCTATTATTTTGTGGTGGTCAAAATACTTTCAGATTACAATTTTCTTTTTGTAGCCTATTGTAGTGGTTTTATAGGTAATTAAATTTAAGTTGTAAAAAAGTATGAAAGAGTACAGCTACTGTTGCTCAGTTTTGTAGGGGAATGTGTTAAAATTACCCAGAAGTGGTGAATCACGTGAACTATTTCTTGTATAGAGAGGCATTGATCATAAGCGCACCTTTATTTAACCAGCATTTCCCAAACTATGAGTCGCGACCCAAGTGGGTCGCGAGCGAATATTGGGTGGGCCTTGAAAAATAGGACGATACATCGACCGACCGGGCGAACAGGATGTAACTAATTGCAATTAAAAGTAACTAAAATAATTGAAGTTGCTATAATGATAAAAAATAGGAAATTACTACGGAACCCTAAAAAGTATATCCTTTTCATTGAAATAGCAGTCCTTAAAGGCGGATCTCAAGCGACGTGTTTTCATGTTCATTGAACATCGAACATGTTTTCCGTCACGTGTTTGAGTGGTTTTGCTAAACGAAACGCGTGAGCCACGCCCCTTTTTGTTCATTAAACATGTTCGATGTTTAATGAACACGCGCTGGACCCGCGGCTTAAAATTTTCGATTGTAACTGAATGTTTTGAACAGTCCTCATTCATACAGTTATGGCCCTTCGTTTATCCATGACAGCCGCAAGACGTGAGTCCCGAATTTGTAAGTTTTTGTTAGGTGGGTCGCGATCGAATCAACTTTAGGAACCACTAAAAACATATCTTTTTTAAACAAAATCCAAATTTAGGCATAGAGGAAAGAAATGCATTCATTGGCTTAAATTCAATTAATTTTTTGGTAATTGAGAAAATAAATAGTAGTGTGGTTTCCAATAATTCAGTTTTTTGCAAGCTTTCATGCTTTTTGACACGTTTTTATTTATAAATTCTTGCCAACTAACGCATTGATTTGAGCTTTTGAAATTCATGTCTATATCTCCAAACAAAATAGGCGAGTGCTCTGTGATGTGTTCTAGACTGCTAGTATTGTTTAAAATCGTAAGAATCTGGGTGTAATAATATTATTACGTGACAGAATGCAATTATTATAAATAAACATAAAACTATCGTTTTATTTGCTCCTTTTTATCAGGGTTTTGTAGCCAAATGGCAACAAAAGAACCCTTATCATTACGTCCTGTACACATCTACAAGTTTAGAATATTCTGGTGTGGACACTGTGTACAGCCATTTTACACGGAGACTAATAGCACTTTATAGATGAATCTTTGCAGGTAGATTTCTGTGAACCGCCTTATAGCAGTGTAGTAAAACTACCAAAAATGTTAGGGGGAAAAAAATCATTTTTTCATTCCTCGGATAAAAAAAATATTTTAGCTCACCCATTCATGTGGGGTATCGTTGGATAGGTCTTTGAAAATAACATGATGGTTTCAAAAGGGACTTTTGTATGTTTTAGTGAATATTTGGTGAATCGTACGCTTTTAAATTCATAATTCTAAAAAATAAGGCTTTAAGATTTTTAAGACACTCAAAGAAAATTGGTTTGATTATATGTTATTATTATTATCCCCGTATATTCACAAACATTACTATGAGGTCTCGAAAGCACAGTGTACCGAAAACTCATACGAATATGAACATTAAATATATTGAAATAAGGTTCATAATTATTTATAAGCGAATATAAAAAAGCGTTTCATACGAATATGAACCTCTTGATTGATATTGGTGCCGATTCTGTTGTTTACGAATTAAACTAATTTAGTCATAATAAGTCTCTTTCTAATAAAAAACATGAGCGGGATAGCAGATATTTAATCCTGTCAAATTAGTCCACTTGAATAGTTTTAATGTGTTTAGTCGTAATCGCGAAAGGTCATGACTATTTTTCCGTAAATGACAAGGACATAGACTAATTTGACAGTTCTAAATATTTGCTGTCTTTTTTCAATGATATTTGTAAGAAAGTGATATAGTGTGATTAAAATTAGTTTAGTGCGATGTTCGACAGAATCAGCACCATTATCTAAGTTACTGTAAAAGCCCGAATAGTGGTAAATCTTAAAGGCGCGTCTCCTGCGACATATTTTCGTGTGCGTTACCCCAGCAGGAAAGTAGCTCCTAGGGAGATATGAGTGGGACGAATAATTAGTGCCTAATCTGCTGTAAATGTGCGCCAAATAAAAAATTTGTGCGCCTTGTAGTTTTGGAGAAAAACAGAAAAAACGATTCCTGCTGGGGTAACGTTCTTCCAGCAGGAAAATTCTAAACGAATGATCGGAGAGAGAAATATTGTGCATGGGCAGAGAGCTTATATTTGTGCATAAATGTGCGCCAAAAATATAATTTGTGCGTCTTCAGGTTTTCGAGATATTTCATTTCCTGCTGGGGTAACGTTTTGCAGAATCGTGTTTCTCTAAAACCATTGTATGTGCGCTTGTAGAATAAACATACACGAATAGCCCTTAATTTGTGCGTATTTGTGACAGAATTAGATTTAAGAAAATATTTATAATTTTCAAGTAATCGCGCTTTTTCGAAAATCCGAAAAAAAATCGCAGCGCCTAAATAAGACAACGTAGAAGCTCGCTGAAAACTGTATTCGGTCCTTCTTGACTCTTATAATAACCATAAAAAGTTTAAATAGTGTACATGCATGCGTTATTGAATAATATTGCTGAAAGTCAAAACGACGGTGTCATAACTTTGACGAAAAAATACAAGAAATTGGCTCAACCGAAGACGTGTAAGTGTGAACCAAAAATTAGTGCTTTTAGTCAAAAATATATAGTAAAAATATTCAGCTTGGAATATTTCGCATTAAGTAGATATAAACAAAAAATTAAATACGTAAACAACGGCTGGCTATCCGACCAAATTCGAATGACTACAAAAAAGCGACGGATTCATACATATCGATGACCTTCTTTATTGGACGTATTAAGCCTAAGCCGTTGTCCGTACAGTCGCGTTCAGACGTTTGTTGGAAGGAAATTATATTGATCTAGTTTTGGGGGCTAATTAAAAAATACATTAAATAAAGGTAGGTAGGTACATTTAATATATTTTGTGACCATATTATTATGAAATGAAAGAGCTTGTTGATGTGGAAATTATAATTTTTACTGTCTTAATTTTTATTCTTAAAGTAATTATGGCATCAAATCACAGATCAAGTTACATGCCTATATAATATATTAGAACACAAATAAGTAGTTCAATAAAATTATTTGTACCTTGTGTAGTCGTTATAATTTAAAATCACAGATTGTTTCTCCTATTATTTTATAAGTACCTACATATTAAAATACAAACAGTAAATTCGTAACTGTAGGTATAACCCGCGCCAATAAAGAAGTGAGTGAGAGGGTGAAGAGAAGAGAGTGTTAGTTCCGCCATTTTAGATTCACTTCTTTATTGGCGGGGGTACCAATTTTTTTTTACTTAACCCTGTACAATTTGTCTATTCTACCAACTAGGACGTAGACTATTACATGTGGCATAATATTATACAGCGTGAAATTTAAGTCAGTGGCAATACGAAAAGAGGTCATTGTACTCATCATTATGAACAACTTTTACTATGGGACCAACCCTGAAATCGCGAAAAGAAAACAGCTGTTCCATACATTTTGTTGAGTTTTTAGCAACTTTTTGACTCCCCCCTCGCCCCTGGTGATACGTGGTGAGGTTTTTAACTAACCCCTCCCCCCCTACCCAAGATCACCCAATAAATACACGTGATATCTCACTACACGCCCCCTCCCCGCTTGTGATATTTCGTGATTTTTTCCGAACCCCCTCCCCCCCTTTCGAGCCTCACGTGATTAATGGACGGCCCCTATGCAATGTGAACGTCCATCCGTCATGATCATGACGTAGGTTTGTATCGTGTTTTCTGACGAATCGTCAATGACGAAACCTGAGCCGTGACTGTTATCTTGTCGATGAACCTGACCCTTAGTACATTATTATTGGTTAAAAAAAATAAAGTCGGTACCTACCTACTGAAAAAAATCAAGTAGGTATTGGTACGTCTATTTGCTGAGTATAAGTTTTAAGTATGCGATTGCGATAAGAATAGGAACATCAACTGTCAACTATCACTTCAAAAGTAAGTACCTAAGTTTTACAAAGAAAATTAATTTGCGAAACAATAACGTTATTTTTTTTTCACTTTATTTAACCGAGTCTTGGATTTACCAAATCTATTAGATTTTTTACAAAACAGCTAATTTTTCAATACAAAACGTCACAATATGGCGCAAGGTCGGCCCTATTCTTATTTTGATCGCATTAGTACGTACTTTTATATATGAGTCTAAACAATGCCATTAAATACTTACCATCGCAGATGGTGCCATCATGGTAAACCGTTGTTAAATGTCCGAACTCCGAATATGCTTACTAATACTTCACTTTCAACCAACTTAAAAAAATATAAGTAAACAAACAATAACAATAAAGTGTAACAGTGCAACCGCAACACCTGTGACTCACCGCAACAGTGTCCTTGGTACTTAGTGTTGCCAACCATAATAATCGTATCCTACTTTATTTTCGATAAAATAAGTATTCTTTATACTTTTGCATAAAACTAAAGTATGCGATTCTATATGAAACAGATCGTCCATAAATTAATCAAAATACGAGTTATTTATTTATTTAAATGTAAATTTCGATTGTAAAACTGGCCTTGAAATTTTCAAAGACAACCAAAAATTTTTAGTGTGTGCAAAAAAATTGGTACCTACTTATTCAAAAATATTTTAAAAGGGTATAATAAAATACATAGGCCTACTATTATTTTTTTCTAGGTATATATCTATATGTATCTCCATAAAATCTCTAGATTATAATAATAATATTATTATTACAAAAAATGTTTATTTAAAATACCTAATATTATTATTCCATTTATTTCAATCTAAGTATAATCAACTCTTCGTTAGGTTTTTTTTTTCGTATTATTAACTAACAAGTTTATTTTTTCTATCTTTTCTACTTCAGTGTACTCGGGCACAACACGTTGCCACCGGTTCGTGAGTAAAGTTAAGAAGGTCATCGATATGTATGAATCCGTCGCTTTTTTGTAGTCATTCGAATTTGGTCGGATAGCCAGCCGTTGTTTACGTATTAAATTTTTTGTTTATATCTACTTAATGCGAAATATTCCAAGCTGAATATTTTTACTATATATTTTTGACTAAAAGCACTAATTTTTGGTTCACACTTACACGTCTTCGGTTGAGCCGATTTCTTGTATTTTTTCGTCAAAGTTATGACACCGTCGTTTTGACTTTCAGCAATATTATTCAATAACGCATGCATGTACACTATTTAAACTTTTTATGGTTATTATAAGAGTCAAGAAGGACCGAATACAGTTTTCAGCGAGCTTCTACGTTGCCTTATTTAGGCGCTGCGATTTTTTTTCGGATTTTCGAAAAAGCGCGATTACTTGAAAATTATAAATATTTTCTTAAATCTAATTCTGTCACAAATACGCACAAATTAAGGGCTATTCGTGTATGTTTATTCTACAAGCGCACATACAATGGTTTTAGAGAAACACGATTCTGCAAAACGTTACCCCAGCAGGAAATGGAATATCTCGAAAACCTGAAGACGCACAAATTATATTTTTGGCGCACATTTATGCACAAATATAAGCTCTCTGCCCATGCATAATATTTCTCTCTCCGATCATTCGTTTAGAATTTTCCTGCTGGAAGAACGTTACCCCAGCAGGAATCGTTTTTTCTGTTTTTCTCCAAAACTACAAGGCGCACAAATTTTTTATTTGGCGCACATTTACAGCAGTTTAGGCACTAATTATTCGTCCCACTCATATCTCCCTAGGAGCTACTTTCCTGCTGGGGTAACGCTCACCATATTTTCGTGTTCGACGAACATCGAACAGTGAACGATAAAGGGGCGTGGTCTACGTGTTTTGAGTGTTTTTATTCGTCAAAACACGTAGACCACGCCCCTTTCTCGTTCACTGTTCACTGTTCGATGTTCGTCGAACACGAAAACAGGGCGCAGGAGACGCGGCTTAAGGATGCGTTACAAAATAGATCGCACCACTATATTGAATTATGGACACTTCTCTCAAAACGATACAAAAAATAATTACGAAAATGTTACAAAAATAATCTCAGAAAAAGAAATAAAAAGTCCCGTCAATTTTTTCACGTATTTTGCTAATACGCATGAACCATAATGGGTGGCATTAAGGTTTACTTTACTTGTCTTGATTTAATGTACAAAAAATTTAAATGAAATGTCAGTCCACATTGTGAGTGTTGTGAGTGGACCCTGTGTCGCTTGTAAGCAGCAGCTCGCAAATTAGTTTACTTACTCATTATTTAGTTGCGGGAATAATGACTAAGTAAACTAATTTGCAATTATTTTTTGTACCTATCGTTTTGAGATGATTATATCTGCTTACCTAGGGAATTTTTAAAGAAACAAGATTATGTCAATAAATCAAGAAAAACGATCCTAAACTCAAGCTCATATCGTAAAAAAGTTGTTCGTACGCAATTAAGTATTATAGCTATACATGATAGTAACCGGTTCCTAATGCTTATTTTCTATAAAATTACTTCGTTGAATTGTAATTCATTCTTTTCTTTGTCAAGGAGAGCAACACAACACAAATATGGTGGCTCAACAATCGACAAATGAATAAGTGAAACGTCATTTTGACAACTGTTGTTATGTCAATGTCAGTCAAAATGGCAACATTCCATCGACCACGCGTGCGCACAAGTACTCAAACGTCACGTCATAAAACAAAACTGTCAAACTCAACTGTCATGGCCGCCCTAAAAATAGGGATTCATAATGAAAAACTTCATCTCAAATAATTCTCTTACAATTGTACTCTTCTTCAAATGAATTTTATAATATTTTTATGGGAATCCCCTATTTTTTTCCTATTTTTCTATGTAGCGTACGTATACCAGTTCCAAGATGAAACAACTCCTTTAATAATATTTTTATGTAAATCCCCTATTTTTTTCCTATTTTTCCATGTGGCGTACGTATACCAGTTCCAGTTCCAGGTGAATGAATTATGAAATGAATGAATGATGAATTCCAGTCTCCTCTGTCTGTAAAGACGATTTTCTTTCGAAATTCATGGTTTCGATCAAATGGAATCAAAATGAATTTACCAATCTGACAACAATTCTACAACTTCTTTTGCGCGCGTACGATAATTCATTCGATATGACACTATCGACTGCTCCATACCACGCGATGCATGTCGAACCCTCTACCTTCAATATACAGCTGTTGATTTGCATCCTAGTCAAATTCAAGGACGTAATACGGTATTTGCCTCATTTTGGGAAATGGTTTATATTAATCTTCATTATATTATAAGCACACTACATTGATATTTCAGGGAGATCTACTGTATTTATCAATAAAAATCAGTGATAAAGTATAAATTTCCAAAACCGCTCCAAAAACGCTGTTTCTGACGGAAGTGCCAAAAAGTATCGATATATATCGTATCGATATTTTAAAAAAATATCAATATCGGTTTCGATATATCGAAAAAAAAAATATCAAGTATCGAAAACGTATCAAAAACGATATATTTTCAGTAGCAAGCCCATAGTCACCATTGATTAAAATGTCACAATTTTTAAATTTAAGTGATAAAGTAATGTCAGGGACACTAATGCGCCTGCCACACACTCGACGAATGGCATGGGAAGTAGCGAGGAAAGGAGGCAGAGACATAGTGTGGCAACATTACTCGTCATGCCACACGTCATGCTCCTCGTCCTCTCTCTCTCTCTCGTCTCGTCCGGCAGAGAGGGTAACATCGCGGCAAAGCACGGCAGCGCGAGGAGCATAGCGATGAGCAGCGCAAGGAGCATAGTCTGGCAGGCGCATAAAAGTTGAGAATGAAAATAGGTGCTGAAAGAACACTGTCTTCTAACATCGTTAAAAATTCAGATCATAGAAACAAGGAGATATGGCATCATAGCAAATTAGTACGGGAACAACTGTCGCCACTTTTAGTACATTTTTCAACACAATTACAAGCGCTACTTGTTAATAAAAAGATCTCCCACACATTAAACATTCCGCACACCCTCAATCTAACACTGTTAATCGTCACTCAACACTAGCACTAAAGACTAAACTAAAACACTGTATTTATATCATCGATCGTGTTCGGTTCGTCGCCAGCGTGTAATTTTGTACTACGCTTAAAATGACCAAACTTAAGTAAGTACCTACCTATCAAACTCAATAGCGCCTTGGCACATCTCCCTTGTTTCTATGTTGTTTCTATGATCTACGGTTAGAAACGTTGCAACTTAATGAAATTCAGCGCCGAAAGGAATACTTAGTGAAACGCACACTACATACTTTTATGAATAGTAATAATACTGACAGATTTATTGAAATAAACTTGTAAAAGCAAACACAATAGAATTTCGTAAAGTACTAATATTTTTTGAAAATTTCACCGATATATCGATATATCGATATTTTTTTTTCGATAAATCGAAACCGATATTGATATTTTTTTTATATCGATACATTTTGGCACTTCTTGCATCTCTAGCTTATGCTTACTCCAGTGTTGCCAAGCTAGATTTTCATTTTACCCCAATGCCTGATTAATTTTACTCTAAAATCATAACTATTTATACAAAAATACCTGGCTAAAGTTTTGGTTTTAGATATACAATAAAACAAGTTCTTTCTTAATCAATGGTCATGTTTCACAATAAAAATATGCTGAATTTGTTTAACTCAAATTCAATTCAAATACTTAGGTACCTACATGTATTGCTTACCAAAAAGCCCATAAACTTTAGTAATCATAACAAGAATACGAAATCTAACCTTAAAATTTTGGAAGTGACTCCGCGACCGCCGCCGTGTCCTGAATTTTCAGCCGGCACCGGTTGCTAAATTGGCAGCGGGCGCTGACTTTGGAAAAAAAAGCGGGAAAAGGAGTTGGCAATTTGGCATAATTAAAGAAACATTTTATGTTTCATTTGAGTAACATACCTAATTAGGGTCCAAGAGCGAGCGAAGCGAGCTCGGGAACTTGGACACCCCGACACGGACAGGTTAGGTTCGAAGGGGTTAACGGGGGCTTCAGTGAGCGAGCGAACGAAGCCCCCGTCAACCCATTCGTGTTAGGTTACTTTTAGCCTTGCAGATAGAAATAGGCGCTCCGCGTACCGGGGCTCCGTCGACCACCTCCCTCCCCCTTGTAAGTCCAAAAAAGTTGTATTTTGTTTTACATTGACACTAATTTAAAAGTCAATCTAAGGTATTTAATTCAACTTAAAACACGGCAACATTAATCTGCTGCTACGGTAGTTTGCAATTATTTTCGTCTGGTATCACTGCTACTCCAAGGCTACTCCGGTTCCTAACGGCATTATTTTTGGGAGCCTAGTCGGCGCCGGCTGCGGAGGCGCTCCCTAAAATTTTACCCTCAAATTTACCCTGAAGAATTCTTTACCCTAAAAATAAGTTGGCAACACTGGCTTACTAGCGTGTGACGTCACCAGAGTGCAACAGGCCGTTCTTGTCACAGCTACAATAACAAAAAATATTGCATTTTATTTTCGTGTAATTTGTAAAAAATATACATATTTTTGTTGAAAATCAAGTGAAATAAGTTTATTTACGCTATGAACTGATAGGATTACCACAATCTGTAGCATATTTTCAATGTTGGCAAGAACCCTATTATGCTAATGATTCTCGACCCAAATCAATAATAAAATGGGTAGGTTTTTTTTTTTTTTTTCTTATTTATGGAATTCCGTAAGTGTGCACCAGCGGTATTTAAACTCAGCGCGTCTGTTACCTAGCCTTATAACCGCGCTCTCACACACAAACAAACGCAAACAATGCATACACAAAACATACGCAACGATCATTCGATAAATTCGTAGGTAATCAATCCCATCCAACCACTCACGGGTACTATCTCGCGCATGCGCCTAGCTACCCCCGCGGTCGGGGTCGCGGGGATGGCCGCTAGCGCGTGCGGTGCGCGCTGCGCGACTAAAGATGGGTTAATACCGATATTTGTCAGTATTAGTTAATATGAATATATTCGTCAAGTGATATTATAATATTTTAACTAATATATGAATATTACTGATATCGTATCGTACGTATCACTATTATTCTATTCTTGTAATATGTTTATTTTACCAAGCGATCTTATTAGTTTTTAAAGGATGTATGCTAGGTTTATATGCTTTGATAAATAATTTTAATAATAGCATAATTACTAGGCACTCATTTAAAGAATGATTTACGACTAACGTTTTAATAACTTATTTCAGTAAATGTTGTTAAGATCTTAATAATAATACTGGGGAGAAAAACCGTGGTAGGTAATAAAACTAATATATCTCCAATAATTTTACTATAAAATAAGTACTTAAATGTAAATAAATACACTATTAGAAACTCTACTAAAGAGTCCAGTCAAGAAATCTTAAAAAGAGTTGTTGTATTTGTATGTAAAATCCCGGGTCACCGTGATATAAAATATCCAATGGAAAATAGTCCCTAAGTTCTGTATAATAGAGATCGAACGCCAGACGCTCTTATTGGTTAATCCATTCGGTCATTCATTTGGCTCGCTCGCTCGCACCATCTTTACGATACGAACGACACAGATATCCGTCACGAATATTCACGAATATCAGCTATATCAGCAGACGAGCCGAGTCACAGAACAATATTACTCTAGCGAGAAGAATATCAACTTCATAGTAAAAATGTGAGACGAATTTGCACGCCATCTAGTGGGATCCCAGTTAATCCAATGAAAAAAAATTATATGCCCACCTAGAATAGATATTATTTTATTGACAGTAAGACAATAAAATAATATCTATTCATAAAGGTGGGCATATAATACAAATTAATACATCTTGAAAAGCTGGAAATCCACAATTGACGCACTTTCCTATGTTTTACTTTGATTAATTGCGAAACAACTCTCGTTCTCACAAAGTAATCTCGAAAGAATCACTATCTCACTCAACACAACACTTTTTCACCGCAACGGCGTAACAGTATGCCGACTCAACGTTATGATGGAAAAATCAGAAACAGTTTATAGTTTTAAAGCACAACAAATAAACAGAAACAAGAAAAAACGACCAACCATAACAGCAGACATTTATCATATGGTGTTGCCAGAGCAAACTACCAGAGTCCATTTTTTAAATTCAAATTTATTTCTAAAGATATAATTATTTTTCCAAATTCCGTTTAGAGTTCATAATTTTAATTATATAACCGTAAAAAAAATAGGTGTTAGTTATTAAGCTACATTTTAAATTAATTAATCATGTTTAGGTCATAATTTGTTCCACGATATTTCATTTTATTTTACTTGGTAACATTTCATTGTAATCAGCCTGTTAGACAGAGTCATCGATATCGCTATTCTTATCATGAACTGGAACCCACCTTGTGTCCAAAGTCACCCATACACAGTTGACCGAGCCTGATGTGCATGCGCTTTGCACATACCTGGAGCTGTTGCGGCACGTTGTTGAGGAGATTTTGTAGGATATTCCTCTGGCACTCCATCGCAACCTCTACTACCAGCAGGACGGTGCTCCCCCTCACTATGGTCGGCAAGTACGCGAGTACTTGACCGAAAGGTTTGGTGACCACTGGATCGGTCGCGGAGGACCTGTGGCCTGGCCTCCGCGTTCTCCGGACCTGACGCCTCTAGACTTTTATTTGTGGGGAGACGTTAAAAGATTAGTTTACACGGAGGAAGTGACAAGTGTAACAGAATTACGTGGAAGGATCATTAGTGATTAGTGCTTTCGACTCTTTAAAAACGAATGTGTTAGTGTTACGTAAGCTGAGGGAAAACCAGCTAAGTCGTGCTCGATTGTGCCAAGAGTGTGATGGTGGTAACTTTGAACAATACCTCCGGGTAACTAATTAAGTAGGTACCTACCTATCTAATTTATTAATTTGTACATTTTGTAAATACGTTGTTAGCATAATCAATTTTATTATTGTAAATAAGTTGATTTCAAATTTTTAACTACGCCAATAATACCTAAGAGTCGAAAGTATCACCACGTAGTTACACTTAACTAGCAATCTTTCCGTTTCCATCAAACGTAGAAAACATTTTAATACGTAGTAGATCGGTACAACAACTAAGGTAGGTATTATTGCCGGTCCTAAGCCCGTTAAGTAGGAAGGAAAATTTCAAATCAACCAAGTTAATCCACAAATAAAAACAAAAACATTACGAAAACTTCAGGCTGAAGGATAGCAATAAAGCAAAACTAACATCTGATAACAGGTCACTGAACTTTGCGCATATTACTGTTAATAATAAGATTTTCGTATTCTAATGATGCATAAAATAAGTTTATTATAAAGCGAAATTTATGACAATAATGTAGGTGATTTTCGAAATAAAACTAGGTAGGTATAATTATTGCTACGGTCGCCGAAGGTCATTACTCGGTAGCGCGCGCGAGAATTTCGTAGGTAAGACGTTGACACTCACGCACACAGGTGCATTGTCGCTGTGTGCGTAGTCGGGTGATTCCCTTTTATTTGAGGAATTCATTTCTTAATCTCTCATCTCTTAATTCTGAAATACTGTTAAATTTCAACAGCAAAAAAAAGCAGCGCTTATTAGTTATTACCCGGTACTGTACTATCAATTGATTATTTATGTCTTTTATGATAACCTCCTGAAATTTGACGAGGATGCAAAACAACAGCTTGTATATCTGCAGTGACTTCACGAAAATACCGAAATCTACATTGATCTACATTCGATCGATATTTTGACAGTTGTTGCTATATACCTATATCGAAAGTGATATTAAATCGAATCGAGAATCATATGATATCACCTTTGATATACAGGATGGTCCGTTTATAGTCGTCCAAAAATTTTTTTTGGATCGTGGACATCACAAGCATTCTAAACATAATTATGTTCCGCGAAAATCAGTAGTTTAGAAGTTGTGAAAAGTTATTGCACTAAAGGGACGGTCAATAAATGTATGGGGCTTGGTACTAAATCACGAACAGCAATCTGAGCTATATAGGCTCAAAGACCGTAATTAATTTGATTTTTTTGGGCTTTCAAAATTATTTTACAGGCCTGCGTTTTTTTTAAATGAAGAAATGAAAAATAATAAGCATAAATCACTACAAATATTATTTTATGGGTTGGCAACCCTGTGCCAAATGGCGTAAAAGTGACAGAAATGACAGTAAGATTTTGGCAGTTTACGGATTTGATCCTTTTGGACACGTTTTGTTATTTCATTAACAATAAAGTCAATATTTTTTGTCATAATAGGGTTCTTGCCAACATTGAAAATATGCTACAGATTGTGGTCATCCTATCAGTTCATAGCGTAAATAAACTTATTTCACTTGATTTTCAACAAAAATATGTATATTTTTTACAAATTACACGAAAATAAAATGCAATATTTTTTGTTATTGTAGCTGTGACAAGAACGGCCTGTTGCACTCTGGTGACATCACACGCTAGTAAGCCAGTGTTGCCAACTTATTTTTAGGGTAAAGAATTCTTCAGGGTAAATTTGAGGGTAAAATTTTAGGGAGCGCCTCCGCAGCCGGCGCCGACTAGGCTCCCAAAAATAATGCCGTTAGGAACCGGAGTAGCCTTGGAGTAGCAGTGATACCAGACGAAAATAATTGCAAACTACCGTAGCAGCAGATTAATGTTGCCGTGTTTTAAGTTGAATTAAATACCTTAGATTGACTTTTAAATTAGTGTCAATGTAAAACAAAATACAACTTTTTTGGACTTACAAGGGGGAGGGAGGTGGTCGACGGAGCCCCGGTACGCGGAGCGCCTATTTCTATCTGCAAGGCTAAAAGTAACCTAACACGAATGGGTTGACGGGGGCTTCGTTCGCTCGCTCACTGAAGCCCCCGTTAACCCCTTCGAACCTAACCTGTCCGTGTCGGGGTGTCCAAGTTCCCGAGCTCGCTTCGCTCGCTCTTGGACCCTAATTAGGTATGTTACTCAAATGAAACATGAAATGTTTCTTTAATTATGCCAAATTGCCAACTCCTTTTCCCGCTTTTTTTTCCAAAGTCAGCGCCCGCTGCCAATTTAGCAACCGGTGCCGGCTGAAAATTCAGGACACGGCGGCGGTGGCGGAGTCACTTCCAAAATTTTAAGTTTAGATTTCGTATTCTTGTTATGATTACTAAAGTTTATGGGCTTTTTGGTAAGCAATACATGTAGGTACCTAAGTATTTGAATTGAATTAGAGTTAAACAAATTCAGCATATTTTTATTGTGAAACATGACCATTGATTAAGAAAGAACTTGTTTTATTGTATATCTAAAACCAAAACTTTAGCCAGGTATTTTTGTATAAATAGTTATGATTTTAGAGTAAAATTAATCAGGCATTGGGGTAAAATGAAAATCTAGCTTGGCAACACTGGAGTAAGCATAAGCTAGGGATGCAAGAAGTGCCAAAATGTATCGATATATATCGTATCGATAAAAAAAAATATCAATATCGGTTTCGATTTATCGAAAAAAAAAATATCGATATATCGATATATCGGTGAAATTTTCAAAAAATATTAGTACTTTACGAAATTCTATTGTGTTTGCTTTTACAAGTCTATTTCAATAAATCTGTCAGTATTATTACTATTCATAAAAGTATGTAGTGTGCGTTTCACTAAGTATTCCTTTCGGCGCTGAATTTCATTAAGTTGCAACGTTTCTAACCGTAGATCATAGAAACAACATAGAAACAAGGGAGATGTGCCAAGGCGCTATTGAGTTTGATAGGTAGGTACTTACTTAAGTTTGGTCATTTTAAGCGTAGTACAAAATTACACGCTGGCGACAAACCGAACACGATCGATGATATAAATACAGTGTTTTAGTTTAGTCTTTAGTGCTAGTGTTGAGTGACGATTAACAGTGTTAGATTGAGGGTGTGCGGAATTTTTAATGTGTGGGAGATCTTTTTATTAACAAGTAGCGCTTGTAATTGTGTTTAAAAATGTACTAAAAGTGGCGACAGTTGTTCCCGTACTAATTTGCTATGATGCCATATCTCCTTGTTTCTATGATCTGAATTTTTAACGATGTTAGAAGACAGTGTTCTTTCAGCACCTATTTTCATTCTCAACTTTTATGCGCCTGCCAGACTATGCTCCTTGCGCTGCTCATCGCTATGCTCCTCGCGCTGCCGTGCTTTGCCGCGATGTTGCCCTCTCTGCCGGACGAGACGAGAGAGAGAGAGAGAGGACGAGGAGCATGACGTGTGGCATGACGAGTAATGTTGCCACACTATGTCTCTGCCTCCTTTCCTCGCTACTTCCCATGCCATTCGTCGAGTGTGTGGCAGGCGCATTAGTGTCCCTGACATTACTTTATCACTTAAATCTAAAAACTGTGACATTTTAATCAATGGTGACTATGGGCTTGCTACTGAAAATATATCGTTTTTGATACGTTTTCGATACTTGATATTTTTTTTTTCGATATTGATATTTTTTTAAAATATCGATACGATATATATCGATACTTTTTGGCACTTCCTGCATCCCTAGACAAAGCTCGTTTACTATTACTAGCGTGTTACGTCACTTCCGTCAGAAACAGCATTTTTGGAGCGGTTTTGGAAATTTATACTTTATCACTGATTTTTATTGATAAATACAGTAGATCTCCCTGAAATATCAATGTAGTGTGCTTATAATATAATGAAGATTAATATAAACCATTTCCCAAAATGAGGCAAATACCGTATTCGATGGAGATTTAGCTAAAAACTAAAGCGCAGGCTACACCGCCAGCTAGCGGGCGGGCGGGCGAGCCGGTGTTTGATTAAAGGACATGGCTAAACTACTGCCCTAAGCACGTATAGAAATGTGTCACTAGCTTATAACATTCAAATATCCATTCATTAATTATTACGGGTTTATTATTCTCATAAAACTTCTGTGAAATAATCAAATAATTAAAAGATTTTTACTTGTTTTCCTATTTCTTGTTTACCAAGGAAACCATAATGACATTTCGTTTTACGAAACATGACTGTGAGCCTACCCACTTTTAAAGATATATTTGCGTAAAAGTAGGTATTAGTTATTATTATATTATTTGTTTTTGTATATCTCAATACCTACGTTTCAAAATGTTGATTTCTTGAATTGCCTTCATCTGATTTGAAACGATTGGCAAAATCTGGAAAAAAACCGCGCTTGAATAGTGCTGGCACTAAAAAGTGACAGTCAATTTTTGCCAAAAAATAAACAAACTTCAGTCAGACCACGTCAGACGTACTTTTGTCAGACGTCGTTTGATCGCTCTGCCGTTCGTTATCGTTTGTTCGTTTTGCCTTACTACTATTTCTGTTCTTACTTTTGACCCTCGCTTGTTTACCGGACTTATTGTGTGTGCTCACCTACCTACTGACCTCTCGCTACTCAACACGAACTTCCTTTGCCTATTGATTCAGTATGAGATGTTTAAACTGTGGTATAGCCACGCAAAGACTGCGGAGGTATATCACCTCGTCATTGCCTGAATTCCTACTCGCTATTCTAGCACGATGGCTAACAATCGAGGTAAGTCATCTACAGTTAACTGGAATCATTCTACAACCAGTAAGGGTGATTTTCTATTGTGAAAATGATGAAAAAAATATGGCTGAAATAAATTGAATACAGTTGTAAATAATAACGTAGGTATGGTAGGTCTGTAACGGATTTTGCTTGCATAATCTTTCTTTTAACAACTATTTTGTTGAAGTTAATATACAAGCGCCTAGGTAAAATTGCGTAGCAAAGCAGAATGTTTTACTTAGTTGACGTTTGTATGACATATTAACGTAGGAGTTTCTACGATTTTATTTCAGGATTGTAACGATATGAGAAGTTTTGGGATCTTTTTTTCATACAAAATACAAATATTCAGCTATTCAGCATTACATATTACTAGTTGCAATGTATATACATTGCTAGGGCAGTCGCCCATACAGTATTTAGCCGTCTCCTTTAGTGCAGTAACTTATAGGAAGTGACTCCGCGACAGGCGCTGTGTCCTGCAGCCAGCGCCGGTTGCTAATTTGGTAGCCGGTGCTGACTTTGGAAAAAGCGGGAAATGAGCAATTTGGCATAGGTACCTAATTAAAAAAACTGTTTTATTTATGTAACTGTTTTATTTGAGTAACATACCTAACTTACTAGAGTCCAAGAGCGAGCGCAGCGAGCTCGGGACTTTTGACACCCCGACACGGACAGGTTAAGTTCGAAGGAGTTGACGGGGGCTTCAGTGAGCGAGCAAAGCAAGCGAACGAAGCTCCCGCCACCCCTTCGTGTTAGGTTACTTTAACCTTGCAGACAGAAATCCGTCGACCACCTCCCTTCCCCTTGTAAGTCCAGTCAGTCTTAGGTAGGTAATTCAACTTAAAACACAGCAACACTCAGAGGAAGAATATACTGGAGTTAAAGTAACCGTGTATGTATACTGTGTAAAAGCTGTCATTTCTCGTTGACAGTGATACAGTGACGTCACTGTAAAGTACACCGCGTTTTGGCGCAATATTTTGATACAGTGACGTCACTGAAGCGTCAACCGGTCAATTCTTCCCTAGTCACGCACACTAATACAAATCCAGAACCGCACACAAACAAAAAACGGCCAGCGGCTTTGTGCCCTTAGGCTCAGTCTATAGTATTCTATGTCTATGCAGCAACATTAATCTGCTGCTACGGTAGCTTGCAATTATTTTCGTCTGATAACACTGCTATTCCAAGGCTACTCCGGTTCCCAACGGCGTTATTTTTGGCCGTCAGGGTATTTAGGTCACAGAACAATAATAATCTAGCGAGAAGAATATCAACTTCATAGTAAAAATGTGAGACGAATTTGCACGCCATCTAGTGGGATCCCAGTAAATCCAATGAAAAAAATTATATGCCCACCTAGAATAGTTATTATTTTATTGACAGTAAAGCCGTGTCTCCTGCGCCCTGTTTTCGTGTTCGACGAACATCGAACAGTGAACAGTGAACGAGAAAAGGGCGTGGTCTACGTGTTTTGAGTGTTTTTATTCGTCAAAACACGTAGACCACGCCCCTTTCTCGTTCACTGTTCACTGTTCGATGTTCGTCGAACACAAAAACAGGGCGCAAGAGACACGGCTTAAGACAATAAAATAATATCTATTCATAAAGGTGGGCATATAATACAAATTAATACATCTTGAAAAGCTGGAAATCCACAATTGACGCACTTTCCTATGTTTTACTTTGATTAATTGCGAAACAAAAAGCCCATAAACTTTAGTAATCATAACAACAATACGAAATCTAACCTTAAAATTTTGGAATTGACTAAATTGGCAGCCGGCGCTGACTTTGGAAAAAAAAGCGGGAAAGGGAGTTGGCAATTTGGCATAATTAAAAAAACATTTCATGTTTTATTTGAGTAACATATTACCTAATTAGGGTCCAAGAGCGAGCGAAGCGAGCTCGGGAACTTGTACACCCCGACACGGAAAGGTTAGGTTCGAAGGGGTTGACGGGGGCTTCAGTCAACGAGCGAACGAAGCCCCCGTCAACCCCTTCGTGTTAGGTTACTTTTAACCTTGCAGATAGAAATAGGAGCTCCGCGTATCGGGGCTCCGTCGACCACCTCCATCCCCCTTGTAAAAGTTGTATTTTGTTCTACATTGGCACTGTAATTTAAAAGTCAGTCTAAGGTATTTAATTCAACTTAAAAGACGGCAACATTAATCTGCTGCTACGGTAGTTTGCAATTATTTTCGTCTGGTATCACTGCTACTCTAAGGCTACTCCGGTTCCTAACGGCATTATTTTTGGGAGCCTAGTCGACGCTGGCTGCGGAGGCGCTCCCTAAAATTTTACCCTCAAATTTACCCTAAAGAATTCTTTACCCTAAAAATAAGTTGGCAACACTGGCTTACTAGCGTGTGACGTCACCAGAGTGCAACAGGCCGTTCTTGTCACAGCTAAAATAACAAAAAATAGTACATTTTATTTTCGTGTGATTTGCAAAAAATATACATATTTTAGTTGAAAATCAAGTGAAATAAGTTTATTTACGCTATGAACTGATAGGATGACTACAATCTGTAGCATATTTTCAATGTTGGCAAATTAGTGATGTCCCTGTTATCGATATAAATTATCGATGTATAGCAGCTACTTTTTTAGTTGGTATGTCATATAGTATGTCAAAATGACCTAAAATGACCGACGAGCGTTCGCGTGTAATGTAACCGGTTCTCCTCCTTCACTGATGTAAACTCGTTTTGTATCATTACAAGGTGCGCGCTGTAATGCTCAGTTCTCCTCCCTCACTGATGTAATACTCGACTCTGTAACGTTACATTACACGCGAATGCTCCCGGTGAGGGAACGCCTTTTTATCAGTAAATTCACTGTTTTGGCAAATATTAATAAACAGTGAGCTTTGATTTTGATATTACCTGCGTACACACCTAAAGAACACTACACACGCACACACAAAAGTGGGATAAAGGCGTCATTCGATCATTACGAATTTACGATAAATTAAAAAAAGTTACGAATAAAACTTACATTTTGACTTGGTCAATACCTATGTAGGTTTTATCGATAATTTTCAATGAAATGTCTAAACTGGTACAACACTACTGGTCGGCCATGTTTAGGAGTGTAGGTATGCACGTTTTTTTCGTAGGTATGCGTATGCCAGTTCCATAGGCTTCCTTATTCAGAGCTTCACTTCACTAGGGATGCAAGAAGTGCCAAAAAGTATCGATATATATCGTATCGAAATTTAATATCGATATATCGGTGAAATTTTCAAAAAATCCTACTTCTTTACGAAATTCTATTGCGTTTTTTTTTACAAGCTCATTTCAATAAATCTGTCAGTATTATTACTATTCTTAAAAGTAGTGTGCGTTTCACTGAGAATTCCTTTCGGCGCTGAATTTCATTATGTTGCAACGTTTTTAACCTTATACTTGGACTTTTAATTGGTTGCAGTAATTCGACAGTTCCAAGCAAAATAATGATACCATATGTATACTAATAGCACTGAACGAACTTGCGAAATAAATGAATGATAAAAATAGTTGAATTAAGTAAATCAATAACAAATCTATATTTTTGTAAATTTTAAACACGTGAAAGCCATGCTTAAGCATATACTTTTTTATCATAATTTAAATCTTAATAAATCAATGAAAAATACTTTACAAAAGTACATAATTCAGTTCAATCAATTTGGTTTATTCTTTTTTTCACATCACTACCTTTTTTTTGTTAAAAAGTGAAATCCCTCCAGTTGTGAAGTTACTGCAAACAATTAAAAGTCCGAGTATAGATCATAGAAACAAGGGAGATGTGCCAAGGCGCTATTGAGTTTGATACTTACTTTAGTTTGGTCATTTTGAGCGTAGTACAAAAGTACACTCTGGTGACGAACCGAACACGATCGATAATATAAATACAGTGTTTTAAATGCTAGTGTTGAGTGACGATTAACAGTGTTAGATTGAGGGTGTGCGGAATTTTTAATGTGTGGGAGATCTTTTTACTAACAAGAAGCGCTTGTAATCGTGTCAAAAAATGTACTAAAAGTGGGAACAGTTGTTCCCGTACTAATTTGCTATGATGGCATAACTCCTTGTTTCTATGTTCAGTTTTTAACGATGTTAGAAGTATTCTTTCAGCACCTATTCTCGTTCACAACTTTTAGTGTCCCTGACATTACATAACTAAAAACTGTGACATATTAATCAATGGTGACTATGGTCTTGCTACTGAAAATATATCGTTTTTGATACGTTTTCGATACTTGATATTTTATATCGATGTATCGAAATAATAAATGTCGCCAAAAAATATCGATATATCGAACAAAAAATATCGATATTTTTTCTGCAAGCCTATTAGCCTATACTTCACTCACTATACACTTTACAATCTATGATCTACTCTGCTTGCTTACCATCATGTTATTTATGGAAGTTGTAATGAATTTCTTACATTTGTTGACTATGTGTAATTTATTATTGATTGAATTATGAATTTATAAATGAACAAAGCAAGTCTTGTAAGGTGGGTAAATACTAATCAAACAAAATTTAATATTATTGATATTAGAAATTGCTTACAATATATTATTTATGTTTCAGATGTATTCCCCGCGGCAGAAGATTTTATGGTTTGCGTTTAGTACAAGAGTAATCTTAATTACATTACAATCATTATCAAACCTTATCATACCGGATCACGAAGCTAACGTTTTCATAAGCCCCGAAGACCCGAATTTGCGCAAAACGCACGCCGACATCGTCGTGGATAAATTATTAGGAGGCATGAAGAGATGGGACGCTCAGTACTTTGTACACATTGCCCAGTACGGATATACTTACGAAAATTGTTTAGCATTTTTTCCACTATTTCCATTAATTGTGAGATATGTTGCTTACGGACTTAATAGTCTATTTGGAACACTTCTAAATTTCCATAGCACACTATTGATTTCTGCAACTCTTGTAAATATTATAATGTTTATCAAATCAGCTGATATATTACACAAACTGAGCTTAAGAGTTTTGCGAAGTGAATGCAGAGCATATAAATCTGTTATATTGTACTGTATCAACCCAGCAAGTATATTCTTCTCGGCACCATATTCAGAAACACTGTTTGCATGGATGTCATTTTATACAATGTTTAAGTGTACTGAGAGTGAGACTTTAAGATTTGCTAATATTGATATACTAAGTTGTCTTCCAGCAGGTTTCTCAATGATCACTCGATCCAATGGCTCTGTTAATTTAGGGTTCATATTCTATGCAAGTTTTAAAAATGTTGTAGAAAAAACTTTACCTGAAATTATGTACAAATATAGAACATTGAAACATAAGATAATATTGCCATTCTTGTTGTTGCCACTGTTCACATCATTTGTGTCACTCTTCTTAACTATAATTATAGCATTGTTACCATTTCTTTTGGTTCAAACATATAACTACTTTAAATATTGTGTACATAGTGATCACAATTTGCCTGATTTTTTATCAAATACAGAATATGTATTACCAGGCAGTGCTGAGAGTCCATGGTGTAATTACAGTTTGCCATTATCATATTCCTATATTCAAAGTAATTACTGGAATGTTGGTTTCTTCAGGTATTATCAATTTAAACAAATTCCTAACTTCATACTTGCTGCACCTATTATTTTGTTAGTGATGTATCATTGCCTGTCTTATGTAATGTGCAACATAACCCTATGTTTTAAACTTGGATTGAAAATTTGTGTTATTGGATATTCAAATAAGATGCCTTATAGACCAAAGCAATATTCTAAATGTTTTGGGACCAATGATCCCATGATGTTTGTGTACATAGTCCATATGTTGTTTTTATGTACATTTTGCATAATTTTTGTACATATTCAAGTTTCAACTAGACTCTTGGCATCAGCTAGTCCAATTTTGTATTGGATATGTTCAAGTAAAATGAATGTTGGTCCAACACCAACATCAGATCAGAATACTATAAATGAACATTTTCGACGCATTGGGATAGGAAAGCGAATCCCTTCTCATCATTTGTCTATAGCTAACTTGGAGGGAGTTGACAATATGTACAGCAAGTGGAAAACGTTTATAATCTCCCGGAAGATGCCTGACTTCCAATCGCGAATGATACAGTATTATTTCATTGGATACTACTTTATTGGAACAATTCTCTTCTCAAATTTTTATCCTTGGTCTTGAATATTTTTTAAGTTTAAACTGGACATATCATTTACGTATCAGCTACAGACTGATTTTATTTATCAACATATCATTTTTGATATCAAACTAATGCATTCCATTTACAATACTATCACTCATACATAGTTCAAAGCTTCAAAGTATATTTACTAATTACTGCCTTATCAATAAACGTCGTATGGTCCATTTCAATAGAACTTGTAAACTATGTAAACAAACTTTCTATACAAATTCATCAAATATTGACAGTTGGCCATACAAACATTGTTTACTAAGTTAACAAATTCAATTGAAATGGGATACATATGAGATCTTTTAGCAAATTAATATTTATAGTAGGTAGTATCAGCGTTATTAGGTTATTACTTAATAAATAGAGCCCTAATTAAATAAAAATGTTAAGGTTTTTATGCTTGAAATGGGGCCTTTCAATGTTAACAATATTCAAATAATATGCTACATCGTCATTTAATAAAAATCGCTTTTATGAAGTAGTTTCTAAGTAATAAGATTTCGTACAAATCGAGCGTTGCTTACTCTAGTCATTTATTTTATATTTACGTAGTTAGGAAATAAAATATACCTACACAGAAAACAATATTCTGAACAAAATATATCTAACTTCATTATTTAGGTAACTTCGTCAATTAATTTAATTGGAGACATGTTGAAGAATATATTGTTTTATGCTGTGTATAAATTGTTTTAGCTATTTGCGAACTCAGGGAAATGTATGATAAAAACGAGCGATAAGCGTTCATTGGACAAAGCGATCGACGGGTCACGAGTTCGAATCCTACTGCACTTGTGGAGAACATGATATTATTAACCACTTTCCCTCGAGTTCGCGAACTGCAATTTAGATAAAATAAATTTCATTCTTGTAAGTCTCTTGGCATACCTGTACAGAGTGTCCCAGGAAACCTGTACCAGCGAAGGTCTGTCAAGAGTCGGCCGGTCAAGAGATACTAATAACCTCAGATCATAGAAACAAGGAGATATGCCATCATAGCAAATTAGTACCGGAACAACTGATGCCACTTTTAGTACATTTTTCGACACAATTACGCGCACAATTAAGCGCTCCTTGTGAATAAAAAGATCTCCCACGCATTAAACATTCCGCACACCCTCAATCTAACACTGTTAATCGTCACTCAACACTAGCACTAAACTAAAACACTGTATTTATACCATCGATCGTGTTCGGTTCGTCGCCAGCGCGTACGTTTTTAATATGAGCAATTTGCTCAAAATCAGGCATCAAGCTTGTGACGGTGATCGTCGCTGCAGCCGATGGGCGGAGCCTATCGCTATATAAGCGGCGCGTGGTGGCCGCGCGCCCCTCTTGATCCAGCGGTTGACCACCAGTTAAGTTCTCCAGCCACATTACCTGAAGACCCGTATTGCCAGCGAATTACTCACCCCTGAGTTTCTAGTTATTTCTGTTTACCAAAGTGTGGTACCATAATTGTTAATGTAAAAAATACATAGTGTTTTGTATAAAGGTGTTTGCTTTATTTTCCTACTCTAGTTAGCTTGTAGCTAAAATAACCCTTCAGGTTATTTTAGCTACAAGCTCGATAGCGCCTTGGCACGTCTCCCTTGTTTCTATGATCTGAGCTAATAACCATCGATTGAACCCCCATGTATTGTTCCACGATATTTTCGAGATATTATTAATTTTGTTTTATTTTCAGTTTTAGGCGGTTTTAGTTAAGTACAACTTTTTCTGAGTGGTGTTTCTTTGAGATTTTTTTTTGTCAGTATTATGATTAAAATGTAGGTATGTTCACCTGTTTTAAAACATAAACACCCTTACCACAAAAAAGATAAACACGTGTTAAACGCGAATGCTACCAAAAATAATACACACTTGTTTTAGACAAGTTAGTGCTAAAACAAGTGCCTATTATTTTTGGTAGCATTCGTGTTGGACACGTGTATCTTTTTTGTGGTACGGCCCAAAACATTCAAATACTATCGTTACAATTTGGGTGTTTTGGTGCAAAAACATTTCTTGAAAACTACAAAATATCGTGCAACATTCATGGGGGTTCAATCGATGGGCATTAGTGTCCCCTGACCACAGACCTTCGCTGGTACAGGTTTCCTGGGACACCCTGTTTAAGTAGCACGAAAATAGTCTAGAATAAAATAATAATATTATGATCGATTTTGATCTTAAAATGGAATTGACTATGAAGACGAACTAGCTCTAAGAATTAGTATTATATTAGGTTTTCATAAGATGTAGCAAGGGACCACCGAATGAGCATTAGATGAAACTACCGGTGACCCAAAGAAATTATTTAGGTTTTAATGTAGGTAACAAGTCCTATTAGATATATTCTGAAATATTTCTAGTTCTATTAGATTCTCATAAAGCACGCCAGCTTCTCCGATCTATACATATAAATAGTGCCGTCCATTTTGAAATAGTCACCATATAAAATATTGTGTGCCATGTTAGTTATATTAATGTTCACGAGTCCCATATTAATACCAAAAACTTTAGGTACATATAGGTACTGTTTAACTACCTACCTACATTTTCCTACTACCTATTAGCTTTTGCTAAAAATTGGACTTGTAAACGCTTCAAGCAGAGTTTTTAAAAAGATGAATCATCATCACTTTGTTTTTTCCTGTATACATTATTACAAATATGGTTGAACTCCATTGGTTTAATTACTATTACATATCTATGAAATGTTGCACAGAATTAATTATAATATTTTGTTTATGGTTGTGAATACATTTTAATCAATTTATAATATTACTGTTAGATCATACTTCTTTCACTTCTGTTACCTTTAATATGAAATTAAACACAATATCACAAGTTAAAAAATAGTTTTATTATTACAATACAAAATCATCGTCCACATATCAGCATAAAATATTGCCTATTTTTCGAGCAATTTTTGATTACACTTACAAGTTCTTAAAGATGTTATTGTACCAATATTAAAATCCATTATTTTATACTGTAGATTGTTCTGATCGGCACCACCTACCGCCTTTGTTCTATTGGCCCAAACCTGGAGTAAAATCCTGGACTCCTGGACACTCCTGCCGGCCTAGCATGACCACGATAGAAACGGGTTTTGTCTACATAGAAATACACGAAGTGACAGATTGTAGAAACATTTCTACCGTTTCATTCATAAAACGTAGAAATGTTTCTACAATCTGTTACTTTGTCTATTTCTATGTAGACAAAACCCGTTTCTATCGTGGTCATGCTAGGCCGGCTGGTATATCATGAACATGAGAAAGTAATAATTAAAACATGAAGTCAAGGTTGCTGATAGCAATCAGGAATAATACCACAATCCCAACAACAACATGTATAAATTTCTATTCATAGCTATCTAATCAAACATACCTCCTAAACTACTTAGCACGATTACAATTACACATTTACCTACAAGTGACCACTTATGTTTATAAAATACTATTTTTACACAATTTACCGTTGACACGCTGATTTGCACTTTACTGACGATATCTGCCTTTCACTTTAACACACTTTCAAAAGAAAAGAAGTCCACAGACATGGTTTTTTTTCGTGTCTTTAACAGAGAACTCTGATTGAGATTCTCTGCGTTTATTAATTAATATTCATTCATTATTATCAACGTTCATATCGGTCGACGGGGGTTTGGGAGAGGCTTCAGCGGAGTCCGACAGTCGGGACGTGGCAACGGACAGGTCGGCGACGGGGTCAGCGCTGGCCTCCTCGTCGCCGGCGTGATCCTATGCAACCACCAGAGCCGCCTGCAACCGCTGGCGAGCGCGCCGCACTCGCTCCTCTTGACGTCTCACGTCATCCTTGGTAATGGTCACAGCCGCAATCAGCGGCTGTTCAGGGTTTAAAAAAACCCCCGGGTTCTCTAGTATGGATTGCTTCGATCCGGTTTGGCCTGGAAATTGCATCCTGCTTAATAAGATTTAACACTGACAGACAACGCACAGCTTAAATCAGTGGGTCATGAAATCTACAGTTCCTTATACTCATAATGGTGAGCAATAAGACAAGATTTTCGAATTGTCATCCCATATGAGAATTAAATAGGGGGTTAAAAATTACCATTACGAAATGCCATTCGGCACACGGCTAATATTAGAACAAAATAATAATTACATACAGTTAAAACCGTTTACGACGACATCATTTAGAACAACATACCGGTTATACTAACCAAAATCATAATATAGGTCCTCACGGACTGTACCCTCAAAAATACCGCCGGTTGTTACGACTATCGGTTTTTACAACCAAATATGAGTGGTCCCTTCGATGTCGTTATTATAACAGATTTTGACTATAGTTATTCTTGAAGAAGACTGAAGTAAATTGTTTTAAATACCGAAAGCGTGGTCGGGAATTTAAACTGTGACTTCTACAGCTACTCGTATAGATTCCGGCATTTATCTTGAGCTCTCGGCGAAGTGTTGGAGATTTGTGTGCGCGTCGTATTATCTCAGGAGTAAGGTCCAAAATCGCTTAAAGTAATAAATTAAGGATCATGCAGTGCTCAAGATTCGTGCCGGGTATTGTATTTCGATACTAGCATTTTTCCCGCGACTTCATCCGCGTGTCCCACAGGAACTGTGCATTTTTTCGGGATAAAAAGTGATAATGTAGCTTTCTATTCGTGAAAGAATTTTTAAAATCGATCCAGTAATTTTTAGTTTATTCATTACAAACATATATACAAAAATACAAATCTTTTCTCTTTATAATATTAGTTTAGATACATTTCCGACCCATATAGGCAGCAGTAGGTAGTTGTTTAACCCATCAAGCAAAAATACTGACTGTCAGTCATGTGACTTTTTTCTGGTAGAGAATTAAATTTTATTCGAGTTATAAACTTCTTTTTTGGTGTCACCCCTACGAGATCGCTACTACTGCGCACTAGTTTACTAAAGTATCTCCACCATCGAGTAATGTATGAATTCACTGGTGCTGGTGTAGTAATACTTTTAGGTAAGAAGGAATGTAGGCGAGACGTTCGCGTTGGATATTATAGTTAACCCAGAAACCATACCCCCATACCGGGTGGGCTTTAGAATCGTGTTATATTATCTCGATAAAGGGTTGGGAGTGGTGGCACCCCCTCCTTCCCTGTGAAAGGGGGGAGCGCGGAAACCTACCGTTTATTTTATATTTATGTTTTTAGTTTTCAATGATCTAGTCTGAAATCTGTCAGAACTTAATTTAGAGTGTTTTTACCCGACTGCGCCAGAAGGAGGGCTATGATTTTCGAGTGTATGTATGTATGTTTGTTTGTTTGTATGTATGTATATTTCTTTGGCATGCTCTGTAGCCTAAACGGCTTGATGGATTTTAGCTTGAGAGGTGTCGTTAGATTTGTCTTGATTGTGAAAGTGACACTGGGTATATCAAAATTTAAAATGGCCGATTTTTTTGCGCCATAATATGTTTCAAATTTTTTTTTTACAAAACCTATTGAGTGGGGTATCAAAATAAAGGGTTTTATAAATAGCTTGCAAAAATATATACAACTTATATGTTTAAATGAAATTTGGAATGAGAAATGCTAAAAATTATAACTCACTAAAAGGTAAGAAATAAAAAAAAATATATAATCAAAAAACCCGACTGCAAAAAAACAACTAAAAAGTTCAAAACAAGATCACTTTTCAAGCAGTCTGATGCAGTTGGTGGCATAACATCTATGATTGAACTTAAATAATTGCCACCACCAACTGCATCAGACTGCTTGAAAAGTGATCTTGTTTTGAACTTTTAAGTTGTTTTTTGCAGTCGGGTTTTTTTGTATTTTGTAGAGCTGAAGGCACGGAGGGAGGGCAGCCCCCGCCAGTCTGCGATTTGTCAAGCAAGGTCGGAGGGGTAGTGGCGTGCTTAGAGGGCAAGCCCGATGCATTTTTTTGGTTATAGAGGATATTTATTTTCATAGAGGGTATTTTTTATGAATTTAAGGGAGTTAAAGTCATTATTAAAGCAATGCGTAATGTACGCATTGCTTTAACTCCAAATCACTTACATTCATGAAAAATTAACATAAATACACTCTAAAACGAAAATAAAAAACTTTTTTAACAAAAAATAACCGACTTCAAAAATCCACCACAAATAAAATAATAATTTTGGTTTCGGAAGTCGGTGGCTTTGGTTTTTGTTTGCTTTTTTTGCCACCGACTTCCGAAACCAAAATTATTATTTTCTTTGTGGTGGATTTTTGAAGTCGGTTATTTTTTGTTAAAAAAGTTTTTTATTTTTCTCTTTTTAGTTCTTTATCCCGTGTGTTGAACGAATTCGTGAAAGTAATCTAACTTTCACGAATTCGTTCAACAGTAAATCTTCTACGGAGTGTGTACATTTATGCCTATAACTTTGTACATAGGAATGATTACATAATGTATTATATACTAAAACCTTCCTGAAAGTATGTAAATTACGTTAGTGAAAACCCCATCCAAATCGAATCAGTAGTTTTTGAGAAAATCGCGCACATACAAACATACATACATACATACTTACATACATACATACATACGGGTCGAATACAGAACCTCCTTTTTTGAAGTCGGTTAAAAATGCGTTGGGCTTGCCCTCTAGGCACGCCACTGCGGAGGGGCTGCACTTCTCGCAACACCGGAGATGTCACAGAAGTGAAATCTACCGATTACAGGCTTTTTACAGATTTAACCTTAACCTAATCTCAAAACTAAAAAACATCAATAAATAGGTATGAAATAAACTATTGGTTTCCGCGCTCCCTCTTTTCACAGGAGAGGAGGGGGAGTCCCTCCCTATCCTCCCCACCACTCACAACTTTCTATCGAGGTAGCACGATTCTAAAGTTTTACTAACATACCTATTTCTGCCGCAAAGCAGCATTGCGACGCCTTTAGTAGTTCAATCTCTTTAGGCAATGGTGACCACAAAACTGTTTGCCACTCAATTACATAAAAACCGATCAAGTGCGAGTCGTACTCGGGCACCGAGGGTTCCGTACCGTTCTTGGACGTAAAAGAAAATACCGGACCGCATAACTAAGTTAATAGCATTAGTAGTTGCTGGAATAAGCAGCCGTGACAGACAGACAGACGAAGTCACACCATAAGGGTTCCTTTTTACCATTTTGGTACGGAACTTAAAAAACAATATCATTTTAATTTTTACCTGTAATTGGTTGAGACGAAACATGAAGAGCTGTTGCTAGTGACTGTATGATTGTAGCATCTGAGTTGTAAGGGCCTAAGGGTTTGATGTATTTAGGCAGGGATGTGGTGCCTCTCACTCCGTCCGCGTCACACGCCGTCAAACCCTAAAATAAGATAAAAAGATAACAGCTTTAAGATAAGAAACAAAGGTAGGTCACAATCAAGTCAACAGTGTTTTTATTAACATTCAAAATGTTAAAAAATCCCTGTTGTACTAAGATTATGAATGATATTTAAGTATTTTTGAAGACTAACTGATTGTTTGTGGTAATTTTGTAACAGATTGGTAACAATACTTACTTCTAGCCTTTTTTCCCAGAACAACTGTTTTGGTTTCTCCTGTGTGCCATGTTTTAGGTCTGTTTTCACTTTGCTTTCTTGTGTCTTGTAGACAGTGACTGGCTGCTTAAAAATTGAGGCCGTTTGACGAATAGGAGGTACCAAAGAAGCATCAGATCGAACTCCCCTGTATCAAAAAAAATATATATATAATACTGTATAGGTTTGAAAATATAGAAGCATATTTTGTATCAAAGGTAATGATTCTATTAAAGTTTATAAATATTATTTCTATTGAAAATAAACCTAAGTATGTATCAATACAATATAGTTTATGGTTTTTTTTTTAAATATAATTATGAATAATAAAATGTTAAAGGGAAATTTCATATTAATAAGTCTTGGTATTGTTTCATAAACTGCACTCTGTCATGCTACATGAAAGTTACTTGAACAACATGCTTAATTACAATGTTTTAAAACACTCACTACTACCACCTTAAAATTAAAAAGTGTTAGGTGTTTCCTTCTTTTCGCATTGATTAGGAAAGAAAGATAAAATAATGAATGTATGTAATGTCTACCAATTAGGTAGTGTAGAAGTGATTGTACTGTTTATGTTATACTAACCACTAAGCATGGCTGTGTTCAATTCAATCAAGCCATCTTAAACCTTATTTTTTTAAATGGACCATGGGCCCTCAGGTATCATTAATAATGGCCGGTCAAAGTAATAAAATCACTTTGACCGACGCTCTTGGTCATTATTAATAATGACCGGTCCTTATTAATACGGCCCGATTAATCAAAGTGCCCGTAACATATACATTATTAAATTACTTCATGCAAATTTTATATGCAAAATTCTAGCGATTTGCAGTTTGCTACAGTAATTAATTTGCAATGAGTTATTGAGTACCTAATATTAAATTCTTTAAACACTACATACCTATACAGTTTTATAAAACAATTTAGTGTGAAGAGTAAGACTCCTGTTTCTCATCACATCCCAATAAAAATATCCATTAAAATTGTTTACCCCCTTACTTATAAATAATGATTAAATTAAACAGCAGTTATGTCAATATTGTCATCTCTATTCTATGTTATACAAATGACAAGAATAGTTGTACTTATATTTAATCAGTGATTAAAGTTAAGTGGTGTTTATAAGTAAGATGGCTAATGTTTACAATAAGCTCTACATAAAGTGGAGACATAGATAGGATAAAGTGAGAGTTAATAAAACTTTACCACAAGTGAACTTTATAGCATGATACCACAAATCTTGATTAATTCACAACAAAAATAAAACACAAACTCAAATGTTCTACAGTGTTAGCAACACTCACTAAACATAAATACATACTGCTTTGTGCAAAGAGTAGCAAGCAAGGCAGTTTTATGTAAGAAAAGAAATTGATTTGTATAAATAGCATTTTTCTTTAAGGATGTGTTTACAAATCTGACAAAAATAGGCTGTTTGTCGGTAGATTTTTGCCACGGATAGATTACTCCTTTATTTCCAATTCATACAAAAAAAAAATGGTTTTTGGAATTGTAAAAACGATTTCCCATCGCCTCTTCACACAAAATTGACCATATGAGCTTGAGTTTAGGATCGTTTTTCTTGATTTATTGACATAATCTTGTTTCTTTAAAAATTCCCTAGGTAAGCAGATATAATCATCTCAAAACGATACAAAAACTAATAACGAAAATGTTACAAATAATCTCAGAAAATAAAATAAAAGTCTATTTTTTCACGTATTTTGCTAATACGCATGAACTTTAATGGGTGGCATTAAGGTTTATTTTACTTGTCTTGATTTATTGTACAAAAAATTGAAATGAAATGTCAGTCCACATTGTGAGTGTTGTGAGTGGACCCTGTGACACTTGTAAACAGCAGCTCGGAAATTAGTTTACTTACTCATTATTTCCGCAACTATAATTGCGCATTTGTGCATTTGAGCCGTGTCAATATAGTGGTGCGATCTATTTTGTAAACGCACCCTTAAGATAATTGCATTAAAAGGGATCTTTTCAGCTACCTGCAATTTGAAATGCATTCTAAGCTGTGTGGGAACAGACTTTAGTTAGAACTTAACTGATATTATTTAACCCACCAGGGGTTTTACTATTAGTATGATTATTAATGAATTAGAACAGTTCACTGGAGATTGCTGTATAAAAATTCCTGTGGACATAATTATTATGCTGCCCACTGGATGTTTCGGGGGTTAACAGTCATGTTGCAGGTAGTTGATAGAAGAGTGCCTACATTTTGTGAAAGTACATGTATTGTCTTATTTGTTTAAATTTCATGACAAAGCTGCCAAGGTATGTAATGATTATAATGGCAATGAACTATGAAATGATAAAGCACTAAAAGCCTAAGCTAGAGAGTTTGGTTAACATGTGAACAGGTACTAAAACTGGTTTGTGTCAAGCTGTGCATTTGGTGTGATGACTAAACAACTACTACAAAAACAAAGAACACTGATTATATTTCAAAAACAAAGAAAAACAAAACATAATCACTGTTCACACACAAAGAGCAAAACTATACCTAGGCACATTTATTACAAGCTTCTATTGGATAGCATTATAAATACAGATGGTACACAAAGCAGGACTGCACTAATGATCACAACACAAGTGGAAGAAGTTATGACACTATGGGAACCTGTAGTCAAACTGCGCGCGTGCTTTCTTGGCCTTGCACAGCAGCATTGTGTTTATCTGACCCTGCTGAAAGTCGAAACACGACAGGTCCATACTATCACCCAGATAACGAACTAGCTCAGCCTTACTGCGAAACTTTTTACCTGTTGGGCTACAGAAAATTTTATTGTCACTGTGAACCAGTCTGCTAGGAGCTGGTGTGCGTTAGCATCGGTTAATCCCTGATTTAGTGATGGATATGTAAATGTTAAGTTAGATAATTTATTAGCCATGTTAACTGACCAGTTGATTACACTAGTCTACAAGAAAACAGGTTTGGTTCGCAACATAAACGAGAGTATTGTATCCTGGGTAAAACACTAATGCTGAAGCTAAATCTGATACAGAATTTCGCCATCACGTCAGGATTTTTAGTTACCATTATCACTGTTGCCAATTTTGCAACTTTTCCCCTAGACATTTATGACTTTTGCATACTTTTCTAGCACAAAAGTCGCAAAATTGGCAACAGTGGTCCCTTCACTGTAGCCAATTTTGCGACTTTGTTGCCTATTTTAGCGCAAAAGACATAAATGTCTTGCGGAAAAATCGCAAAATTGGCAACAGTGATCCTTATTTTTTTATTCCTCAATTTTTTTCTCATGTTTAATTAATATTAATACATCATGGCTGGTAGGTTCTCTCCAGATCACTGGCACGGCAAAAGGCGTAGAAGAACGTTTTCCATTCATCTAGTTACTCAAATTTGCAAACAGTGATGGGGTGCCCATTCTTTATCTTGGTGGTCGACAGTATAACCAAAATGAGTCTTATTTAATATTTTTACATTTTCACACAGTACCTACTCTTCTTTATTTAGAAGGTGTAAACGAACCACATACTTATAAAACAAAATGAATCAGGAGAATTAACTTAACCACGTTTAGCGATTTTACTCATTTTGTACTTAGAAAGTTTATAAAATAGCCAAAAAAAAAGAAAAGCAACTAAATATTGCGTGGTTAGATTATGCAATAAAACATAATAGATGACTACAAAAATATAATTTCCTATGTACCCTCTAGAACAAAATAAGAAATTACTCTATTGTATGTAACTTGGCCATATACAGTGTATTTTGTTTTATTTCTTTATAATTAAAATTGACGTGATGGCGATATTTAATGCTTATATTAGCAATCAGTAATGCCTAAGGAATCAGAAAATATACCTATGTGGTTACACTGTTGCAAAATTTTGTAGACTAGTGTTATTAAGTCATAGCTTATTCTATTTATCATTCACAGTAATGAAGTGAATACTCCTTTCTATTACTTAGGTATCCTCACAATATGTACTTATTTAAAAATACATGACAGTCAACATGCTAAATATTTTAGGAACCTGTTTGATAGAATCACTGTAAATTATGAACAATCAGTATTTGGATCATATCATGTTATATTTCAAATGGGAATTATATAAAGGTAATTTAAGAATAAGATATTTTTACAAAATAATGAATAATAATAATTGACCCAGTGAGAGAAAGATAAACTGATTTGAAATTTAATATTATTTTATTGAAATAATTGGAACAATTTTCAATATGCTGTGTAAACAATAATTGTTTGTACCTGTAATAGTAAACATCAACCTTTCCGGCAGATAATCCTGTTTTCCGGAGAACTTCTTCCCTTTGCCAACCTTTGGGTAAGGCAGGACAGTCTGATCTTTTCTTCTCTATAGAGATATTCATTGTACTCATATTTGACAAGATTCTTTAACCGAATCAGCTAGAATTTACAATTCTATTACAGTATTATTAATTTAGAGTTACAGAACGATATTAAACACCAAAGAAGCGAGATATTAACTTCTGTTAACTTCGTTAATTCGATTTTGATTGTTGAATTTTTGACTTGACCTCATTGACCGTCCTAACTTGACATTGACACGACAGTGACAGCAGTGACAAAGCGATAGCAGCGTAACATAGTTATTCTATAGACGGAGCCTAAGGCTGCTTGTATTCGGTTTTTTACGGATTTTTAGCCAATAGGCGTGTAGAACGATCCCCACCACCTTAGATTTAGGTATATAATCTAAGCCCACCACTTATTAAAATGTATGGATGATGACCGGTTAAGCAGTGCAGGCTGTTAAGCCGTGTCTCGTGCGCCCTGTTTTCGTGTTCGACGAACATCGAACAGTGAACGATGAAGGGGCGTGGTCTACGTGTTTTGAGTGTTTTTATTCGTCAAAACACGTAGACCACGCCCCTTTATCGTTCATTGTTCACTGTTCGATGTTCGTCGAACACGAAAACAGGTCGCAGGAGACGCGCCTTTAGAAGCAAACTGCGAGAGTCCCTTAAAAAGAAAAAAAAAATATTATTAAAATGTATGAGTAAAAACACGGTCCGTGAAAAAACGTGCTGTAAACGTGTAGTGCACAAGCAGCCTAAGGCTGTTTGTGCACTACACGTTTACAGCACATTTTTCACGGACCGTATTTAGGGTTCCGTAGTAAGACTAGGAACCCTTATAGTTTCTTCATGTCCGTCTGTCCGTCTGTCTGTCTGCCTGTCCGTATGTCACACCCTCGTAAAATCTACAGTTCATAACCAATTTGTATGAAACTTCACAAGTAGATTTCTTTTGTAAGTCGCCTTAAAGGCCTGCAGAAAAAATATAAAAAATAAAATTATTTGCCATACATCAAACCGCACCCTAATTGCGTAACTCAATTGCTATCACCATGGCATTGTTTTTGACATTCATTACGCCGTGTGATTGCTATCCGTGCTCCCGTAACTAGCTCAACACCGCAATGGATGTTATTGAACTGTCAAAATGAAAGCCATGGCGAAAGAAATTGAGTTACGCAATTAGGCTGCTGTACCCCGATCATGAGTTTTTTTGACGTGTAGTATCGTTAACGTAAGCATATTTTGAATTGAAAATACACGTTTGTTACACAATATTTATAAAAATTAAATACTTAATTAATTTCTCTGTATTTTTTTAAATGTGCAAATTGTATAAAATTTTATCAAAATGTTCCAGGACTGCTGTATTTTAAATTCAAAATATGCTTACGTTAACGAAACTATTACGTCAAAAAAACTCATGGTAGGGGTACTGAAGGATGAAAAAATATATTTTCGCGCCCCCTTCATGTGGGGTATCGTTAAATAGGTCTTTAAAAATAACATAAAGGTTTCTAAATGACTTTATTATTTATGTGCATATTTAGTGAACTAGAAGCTTCCAAAGTCGATTCGGAGTTTCATCAGAGTAATATTGTTCTGTGAGTTTCATTTTCAACATGTTAGCTGTAGAAACATAATCAAAACTTTTTACACTTTAAATGTAAAAAAAAACAGCAGATCTGTGGGGTAATTCGGTGGACGTTGCTAAAGTCTATTATTGACATTGTAGCACCTACTCTAGCCTCTATTTTTAATAGTTGTATTGATTGTGGTAAGTTTCCTGATCTAATGAAAAGTAATAAAATAATACCTCTATTTAAATCGGGTAGGACATCAGACCCTACAAATTATAGACCAATTTCAGTGCTGCCTACATTTAGTAAAATGTTCGAAAAACTTATTTTAGAGCAGATGCAAAAATTCTTTAATAAAAATAAATTATTACATAACAAACAGTTTGGCTTTACGAGGGGTCGTTCAACAACTGACGCCGGTGTTGAACTTTTAAAATATATTTTTGATTCATAGGAGAATTCACACGATGTTTTGGGTATTTTTTGTGACTTGTCTAAAGCATTCGATTGTGTTCTTCATGAAACATTAATCAGGAAACTGTACCACTATGGCTTAAGGATCTCATCTTTGGATCTTCTTACTTCATACTTAAGTGATAGGATTCAGAAGGTGGATGTTAATGGTAAAAGATCACCCGGGTCTGTAGTAACAATTGGAGTACCACAGGGCTCAATTCTTGGCCCTTTTTTGTTTCTTAATTATATAAATGACTTACCCTTCCTTATAAGGGACAATCATGAGATAGTACTGTTTGCAGATGACACTTCACTTTTGTTTAAACTTAAACGTCAGCAGCTGGTTACTGACGATGTAAATAGCGCTATCTCAAAAATAGGTTCAATGTTAATAACTTACTTTTGAATGAAAAGAAAACTAAATGTATTAAGTTTACGACACCTAACGTTAGACAGGTGAAAACTAGTGTACTAGTGAAGGGTGAGGAGCTGAATCTTGTGGATACCACAGTGTTCTTAGGTATAACATTGGATGCTAAGCTTCAGTGGGGACCACATATAGATAGGTTGTCGAAAAAGCTTAGCTCTGCAGCATACGCCGTTAGAAAAATTCGTGATTTAACTAATCTTGAGACTGCCCGTTTAGTATACTTCAGTACATATTAGTCTATGCTTCAGTTATTTTCATAGTGTCATGTCGTACGGTATTCTGTTGTGGGGACATGTCGCCGACATACAGACTGTTTTCATTTTGCAAAAAAGAGCTATTCGATCAATTTATAAGTTAAGTCCCAGACATTCACTCAGAGAGAAATTTAAAGATATTAATATAATGACTGTTCCATCTCAATACCTTTATGAAAATCTGTTGTATGCACATAAAAATATTAATCTCTTCACTAAATATAGTGATATTCATAATATTAATACTAGAAACAAACAGACTTGTTGTTCCTGCCACGAGGCTCCAGAAAATATGTGGCACACTTAAATGCCAAAGTATACGCTTTTACAATAAAATCCCTAGCCATATTCAAAAATTAAGCCTAAATAAATTCAAATCATTAATAAAGCGAAAACTTTGTCATAAAGCTTTTTATAGTGTTAAAGATTATATGGAGGACAAAAAGGCTTGGGATTGAGCTGTTCCAATACATACATGGGCCAATACTACTATTGACATAACCACTAAATTATTGCTCTTTTATTTGATTTTATAATTTTTTCTATATACACTTTGACATTAAATGTTTCCTTTTCAAACAATTTATATACAAAATGACATTGAATGTGATAATAATGATGTAATATATTGATTATAATTATTGTAAATGAGAGTACTATGTGGGTTATAATGTTACTGTTATAGATCTCAAGTTCAGTCTGACAGTTTGAGTACTTTAGGGGGCCTACCCATGGCATGGAAGGAACGACTTTCGCAACCCAGCGCAGGGCACGCCGCAATAGCGGCGGTAAGACCCCTCTTTGAGGAGTGGCTAGGGAGACGTCACGGCGTCCTCACCTACCGCCTGACGCAGGTCCTCACCGGACACGGAAGTTTCGGGAGGTACCTGCACATCATCGGGCGGGAGGAAACGCCCGGGTGTCATCACTGCGTTGATCGCCCCGAGGACACGGTGGAGCACACGGTGGGGGCCTGCCCTGCATGGGCGGAGCACCGCCGTGTCCTCGTAGAGGCGATCGGCAGCGGCGGCGACCTCTCGCGCCCGGCCCTGGTTCAAGCCATGGTCCGGGGCGAGGGGGAGTGGGAGGCAGTCGCCTCCTTCTGCGAAGCAGTCATGCTAGTGAAGGAGGCGGCGGGACGGGAGAGGGAGAGATTCTCCCGTCCAAGCCGCCGCGGTAGACGCTCCGGGCGTCGGGAGCCGCGTGACGACTCCCGGCCACCGTAGGCGCGGGCCTGCGGGCGGTGAGTAATGGGTAGCTCACCGTCCGATCAGGACCAGGCCCGTGCCGAACGGCGCGTACGTGTTCCACGCGCGCCTCGAAGAGATGTCAGCATCAGAGAGGGGGCCCATTAGGGCCCAAGCCTGCCGGGAAAGCGGGATTGTCCGGAAGGGATACCGCTGACCCGGACAAAAGGGCTAAAGAAGGAACATGGGTGGGTTTTAGTCAGTAAGAGTCTGACACTCCCTTCCGCTCCGCCCAGAGCGGGAGGGGTCATTTGATGATTTCCCATCCTCAAAAAAAAAAAAAAAAAAAAAAAAGGGGGCCTACCCAAATGTCCTCTCTGATGGTAATGTTCGTCGGGAAGTTGAGCGAGTAATATTGTTCTGTGAGTTGAGCTCCCTAAGTCTGGGTTGAGCTACCACGATACCCGGCACATGCGTGCACAGTCAGGTCAGGTCCACTCAAATCTGTATGGCTCTTTCCTCTAAAGGCCATTTCAGACTAACCTGCATGGTTCTTACACAATTTATCTTAATTGTCTGGACTTTAAAAGAGACATCAACCTTTGAGTTTGTTTCGGTGTTTCTTCTCAAAGGTATTATATAGGAAACACCGAACTCATCTAGCTTAAAAAAACGTTTTGACGTGTAAAAGTGTTATTTTTAACCTATTTACAAAATAAATATCATTTATGGTTAACAATTTGTCACCCCCCCCCCTGTAATTTTCCATCCGCGTCATTGAAAAATCTGAAAAAAATCAAGCTTGTAGCATCTAATAAATATTTTCAATTAAAATTGGTTTGAACAAGATACGTTTATTAGTTTTTGAAATATTCACTATTTTCAGTTAACCGCAAAAATACATTTGTATTTCATAATAATATTTTGAAATACAAACTTATATTTGCAGTCGGAAGACTTAAATACTTCTTCCTACGGAACCCTAGACAGTGCGTAGTCCGACACGCTCATGCCCGGTTTTTTTTTTTTTCATACGTTTTAAAGTGGTGGGGATCATTCTGCAAGCCTATTAGCTAACAATATTATTTTTTCATCAATATCCGGAATCCATTTTCGTGTTCGACGAACATCGAACAGTGAACAGTGAACGAGAAAGGGGCGTGGTCTACGGGTTTTGACGAATAAAAACACTCAAAACACGTAGACCACGCCCCTTTATCGTTCACTGTTCACTGTTCGATGTTCGTCGAACACGAAAACAGGGCGCAGGAGACACGGCTATAAAGGAACGTTTTTTTTAACCGTTCCGAAATAAAACGCCCCAGTACTACGCCGGCTGGTAACACTTTCTACCGTAATTTCGTATCTTGCAATCTCTTACTAGAACAGAATCATCGTTATTTGTGTAAATTACAACACAAAAGTAATAAGTTTTTACTTTCTTAAAGGCCACACTACCAAATTCGAATGAGCGAATCCTTCAGAATTAACTTGTACACATTTTGTTTTTGTATTGATTATGATTATGCGACCAAATTACGAAGTTAATAAATTGATTGATTGAGTGATGTAGTAGGTACGCCATACTCAGTCTGTGTTTTACCAGCTTATATTTGTCGATATCATTCAAAGAGTATACGGTATACCTAGTAACTATACCAAAGGACATATCATTGCACCTAAATACCTAATAGATTTAATTAATGCGCTAGTGTTTTTGGCATTATTTGCAATCGTTTAGGACTTTTTAGATATCAAAATGGGTTATTCTAGTTGTTTAGGTATAAAAAAAGTCATTTTCTATCATCTAACGTATTTTTAGAATGGAAACACCGTAATTTTGTCACAGAAAGTTGGAGATACCGCTGCTTGGCAACACTGGTCCTAGGAATTCTGACTTGCGGTGATTAGAGTGATTCCATTTGAGTTTTTAATAATTTTATGGAAGAAATACGAATCTACACCGCATAGCTTTCAGACGAAAATAGTAGAAATATATAGTGGTCTTTGCAGAGGTGTCCAGTTTTTATCTAGGATAATTCATATGTATGTATTTGCCTTTTATTTCTCAATACTGATGCTGACTGCTGGTTATTTCGTTGAATGATGTCAACTTTTGCTTTGATACTTTCACTTTGAATTATTTTATGAATTTAAATAAATAAAATGTTATCTTTATGTGTTAGAAGGTTCTTAAGATGTATTAATATTGCAACTCCTCTAAGGGTCAAAGAGTTGCCTTAGGATGTCTCTAAAAGTTGACATCAAATGAATGTTGCTTCACATCACAAGAATGGTGTTGAATGTAAATAATAACAAATAAGTACAATATGGATTTCAAACACTGATTATCTTACTGCCAACTGGTAACAGAAATAGTTCACCAAATTCAGTTATCAGATATTGATATAGACATAATTTTATTACAGTGACAAGATTACCCACTTGTGTATTTATCACCTACCTGTGTTATCTATCTTTTCTAACCCTTTCATAAAGTATATTTTTTGTGCTATAGTTTTACTGAAAATAATAATAAATTGTTAGATAGAAAAAAAATCAAAACTTTTTTAGAATAACCTATGATGTAATAAGGAAGTTCTTATTGGTTTACCAACATGGTAAATTAGGTAATCTAAGGCATTTTATTCTATAAAAAAATGTAGTCAAGGTTTGTTGGTGTGATACAAGTATTTTTATATTTATTAAACAAGTATATTATGTATTTTTATATGTATTTTCATATATGTTTGACAGTCATGAGTCATATTTACATTTAACCATTTGGTGGTTTGCCAGAAACTTAACTATACCTGCTGCTTATCATTATCCAATCACTTGAGGTCCACTAACAATAGATTTTGAATTGTGTCTACCTTCACATAAAGAGGAAAGTTGAATTAAGAGGAAATGCAGGCAGCATTTAGTCCATAAAAACATATTCCTGTTTAATCCCTGGATAAATAATAATAGCACTAGAGCAAATATTTTAATTCTTACCATACATTCTATATCTTCCATTGCCATGTTTTAATATTTTACGTAAATTAATTATTTTAAGGCCTAGGAGCAGCATTGAAAAAAAAAACAGTTTTTTTCCTTTTAAGAGGAATTGTGTTACGGCCGCAGCGGGTGACGGGGCCCGCCTTTAACATCTGGCAGGACAATACCTGCTGGAGGTGCAGATGACTGCATGAGTGACTCCCGTGACCCCGGCTTAAGGTAGTTGGAGGAACACCGGGGTGGTTTGGGGTTGGCTTTAGTAATTCTTTGCACGATTTTGATTGTAGTAGTAGTCTACAGAGGCTAACACTAGTGGCTTTATGTGCGGAAGTTTTCAAGAAATTCATTTTTTAAGTTTTTTTCTAAGTTAGGTTAGGTTATTTGTTTAACACAAAAAATAAACACATACACAAAAAGAGATGAAATGTCAACGAACGCGATAATTCTATCCCTTTCTGTCATGAACTTGTGCATACAAAAACGCCTGCAATCTTGGAATGTTATTTAATTGTTTTTGTACATCGACTTTTGTTAAGATAGTAGTGAATAAGTTGTGACAGAAGTGATTGAACCGAATTGGTCAACCCCAACGCCACGTGGTCTTGTTTGCTCTACACTAGAGTGTTTTTATAAACCCGGAGGCGCGGAGGGAGAGCAGCGCCCGCCCGCCGTAACAAAGTGTAGGCACCCGTGCGAGGCGGAGCGGCTGAGGCTGGTCCAAAAAGCCGAAGCTGCGAAGGTGAAAATAGCAACTCGATACTGCAAAATTCTAAGTGAACAACGAAAATTCCGAAAAAATTTCCGCAACCCACCCGCTCTAGGGGTGGTTCCTCCCGCCGAGAATTTCCGAGTATTTTATCTAACTAGCTAAGCAAGGGTTTATCCTAAAGAATCGCGTCACGCAAAATTTGCTCAGGTATGAAGCAATGTCACAAAATTATTAAATTACTCCATCGCGCGTTGATTACTACGTGTTATCTCTGAAACTATTTATCATAATAAAATACTTTAAACTCCAAAAATCATCTCCGTTAAATACTTGTGACGATGAAACTACTTATTTGGATAATAAGGATTAATATTTTATTGATAAATGTGTCCACTTAAATATTGCCTAATTTCATTTTTTATTTTTAAAACATAAGAACAGATTTTGTGGCTTAAATATAAAAGTTAGATATACAGGGTGTCCCACGGTGAGTGATGGGAAATTCCCGAGAATATTCTCCAAGCGAGAACTTTGCTGTTAAGTTCTCGGGAATGTTCTTTTGGAAGAGAATTTAAAAATTAGCTGCCTCTATTGTTTCGATCTATTTTGAAAGTAATAGTTTTGAGTCCATCTAAACATTTTACGACGTTTACGTCAAAATAATCTACTCCACAACTTAATTTCTCAGTAAATTCTCCTAGGCGAGAATATTCTCGAGAATATTTCCAAGAAAATTCTCATAAATTCTCCTACATTTCATATGGTATTATGTTACATTAGGATTTTTGTATTACAATAAACTTAATGGTTTAGAAATTATCAGCGTTATGGTGAATCCATCAAGGTTGCGCGCGAAATTCAAAATATCTTGGGTTTTTGCAAATTGCAGCGATGTTTTACGTTGTATGTTGATCGAAATATAATAATGATAATGTTACGGGTACTTTGATTTCCCGGGCCGTATTAGTTTAGTATTATTAATAATGACCAAGAGCGTCAGTTAAAGTGATAAATTAATTACTCTGACCGGCCATTATTAATAATGCCTGAGGGCCCGTGATCCGTTTGAAAAATCAAGGTTTGAGATAACTTGAATTTATCACTTCGACCGGCCAGTATGAATACTTCCCTACTTCTAGCCTAATTATAAGTCGTTAGGTTAGGTTCCTTTTATTAGGTATTAGGTTACTTTTAACGATGCAGACAGAAATAGGAGCCCCACTTCGAAGCGGGGCTACGTCGACCATTGCCCTTCCTCCAGTTCCCCTTACCCCATTATCCCCTAAGCCCCTTAGCCACAGCCCCGTAGCCCCACAGACCTCCTTAGACCCCTAGACCAGCTAGACCCCCTAGAACTTCTAGACTCCCCAGACCCCTTAGACCTCCAGACCCCCTAGACCACCTAGACCCCCTAGAACCCCAGACCCCCTAGACCCCTACCTAGACTCCCAGACCCCTCAGGCCACTTAGATCCCCTAGACCACCTAGATCCTAGACCCCCTCGACCCCAGACCCCCTAAACCCCTCAGACCCCCTAGACCCGTAAACCAAGACCGCTTAGACACCTAGACCCCCTAGACCCCTTTGACCCCTTAGACAAAAACACTACAGTTCATCTGTTTTATTATTTTGCCCAAGACAAGGTGGTCATTATTCATAATGACCAGGAAAAATGATGAATTATGCAGTTATAATTACATTGCCCAATTGATACGGGCATTAATAATACAGACCGGTCATTATTAATAGTGACCGGATTTATCAAATTGCCCGTAACGATATTAAAGTTACTAAATAATAATCATAAAAATCATCAATGTAGCCCTCGGTATTATATTTGAGGAAAATCGTAATGATTTCACGAAATAATCGTATTTTCCTCAAATATAATATCGAGGAATAATTGTAATTTTCACTGTGAAACCTGAGTTGAGTGATTTTTCGAGTAAAGAATAAAATAACAACGTATCATGTTGACTTTAGACCTTGAAAACAAGATAAATATACTATTAAAATTAATTTTACTTAAGTACAATTTTAAATTTTCGTAAATTCTCCGTCGAAGAGAACATTCTGTGAATGTTCGGAGAACATTCTCCGTGAGAGAATTATTCTCTCGACCCATCACTACCCACGGCTATGTCACATGGAGGAAAAGTACTTTAAATATTTGAGATAGGAAGTTTTGCTTCAAGAAAACTTCACTTTATTTTTAAAATAAAGTAATACTGCATTCATTCATCAAAGATTTTTAAAAAGTTGCTTGCCTCATCTGGGAATCGAACCGACCAAATGTGAAAAAAAACCGGCCAAGTGCGAGTCGCACTCGCGCACCGAGGGTTCCGTATAATTTTTGGACGTATAAAGTGAAAAAATCCGGACCGAATAACTAAGTTTGCTTGTGAAGGAATTTTGATGATTTTGAAAAAAACTGTACTAGTTAGGAACATCGTTTTATTTTTGGTGCCATATTTGGGTCAATTCCTATCAACTCTAATTATTTCAGATCCCCCCCTCCTCCCTCCCCCTCCCCCCTTATCTCCGAAGTTTGCGGGGCGAAAAATGGTATTTTTTTGGACGATTTTCATCATATGTCGAAAACTGTGAGACATAAAATAAAATAAAAATATATTTTGAAATGTGCAGATCAAGCCCTTTCATATGATATATCACTTTTTTTTTTTTTTTTTTGAGGATGGGAAATCATCAAATGACCCTTCCCGCTCTGGGCGGAGCGGAAGGGAGTGTCAGACTCTTACTGACTAAAACCCACCCGTGTTCCTTCCTTAGCCCTTTTGTCCGGGTCAGCGGTATCCCTTCCGGACAATCCCGTTTTCCCGGCAGGCTTGGGCCCTAGTGGGCCCCCTCTCTGATGCTGACATCTCTTTGAGGCGCGCGTGGAACACTTACGCGCCGTCCGGCACGGGCCTGGTCCTGATCGGTCGGTGAGCTACCCATTAGTCACCGCCCGCAGGCGGTGACTAATGGGTAGGCGCCCGCGCCTACGGTGGCCGGGAGTCGTCACGCGGCTCCCGACGCCCGGAGCGTCTACCGCGGCGGCTTGGACGGGAGAATCTCTCCCTCTCCCGTCCCGCCGCCTCCTTCGCTAGCATGACTGCTTCGCAGAAGGAGGCGACTGCCTCACACTCCCCCTCGCCCCGGACCATGGCTTGAACCAGGGCCGGGCGCGAGAGGTCGCCGCCGCTGCCGATCGCCTCTACGAGGACACGGCGGTGCTCCGCCCATGCAGGGCAGGCCCCCACCGTGTGCTCCACCGTGTCCTCGGGGCGATCAACGCAGTGATGACACCCGGGCGTTTCCTCCCGCCCGATAATGTGCAGGTACCTCCCGGAACATCCGTGTCCAGTGAGGACCTGCGTCAGGCGGTAGGTGAGGACGCCGTGACGTCTCCCTAGCCACTCCTCAAAGAGGGGTCTTACCGCCGCTATTGCGGCGTGCCCTGCGCTGGGTTGCGAAAGTCGCTCCTTCCATGCCACCATGAGATCGCGCCGGAGGTCCGTCCGCTCCGCCGCGATTTGCCGCGGAAGCGGGTTTTCCCCCCGACGTAGTGCCTCCGCGCGCCACTCATACAGGCGCGCGAGGACTATCGCCTCCAGATCCCACGGTGGCAAGATCCCACCTGGCCTAGGGTGTTCGTCTTGTAGATCTGTTGACAAGTTCATGCTCTCAACTTCAGACTTGATTAAATCTTTTGGTATTTATCACAAACAAACATTTTGTTTAACCAGTCTTTATTCTTTTTTGTGAACTTTGGCATGTAGTTTTGGCATTCTTTATACTTCTTCTCAGTCTTAGAAATGAAATGACTTATAGCATGATCCAATTCTGTCTGTTGTCGTTCAGAAAGTGGAGAGTGCAATGTACCTCTTAATGCAAACGTTATCAAGCAGTCTTTCAGCTTTGCAGAGGTCGGAAGGTCTTGCTAATTACCTATTTATTTTTTTACTTTCGGCTGCCAAAAGCTGGAAGGCGTCCAGTCGGGTAAACGTGCTAGTTGAAGCCAAATGTTCATCGTATTCATCTTTGTCATCTCCTGCTCCTAGCCAACTTGCGGTCAATCCCGGAGCTTGAGAAGTGCCGGTTGTGGCGCGATCCACAACATCATCATTTGCCACTCGCTGACCAACATGAGGGTTGGCGCCCTCATGCCCATGCCCTCCTTGCAAGAAGTCTCCCGATCGGAGCTCGGGTAGACATCCCCCAGCAGGCCGGGTCAGGTCCTGCTGAGGCAATGTGGCACTATGGGTCTTTGACGGCTCCATAGCGCCTCACCCCCGTTTCCTCCGAGTAATATGTATAGATGCAGGGTTTTGGCACCTAACTACACCTAACCTAACGAGGGTGAACCCCTTCCTGCATCACATATTACCCTTCACTGGAAAAAAAAATCCCCGAATCCCGGGATTTTTTCAAAGTCGTTTTTCTCCTTGTGGCCACGGATTAGGGAATTCAAATGTTTACTATTATTAGCGCATATAAGTAACTAACTGATTTATGCTGATTGCAAATACCACCTTCAAAAAACAGAGCCAGAAAAAAATAAAATCAAAAATCACTTTATCGCGATTTATTCGTCACTGGTAAGTCGTAGGACATCCAGAAAACGTTAATAATTTAACAATTTAATGCTTATAATTAACTCTTTCCATCGGCATCATAAAAATACAGGATAATTTTTAGGGTTCCGTACCAAAATGGTAAAAAAGGAATCCTTATGGTTATGACTTCGTCTGTCTGTCTGTCTGTCACACCTGCTTATTTCAGCAACTACTGATGCTATCGTCTTGAAATTTGGAACAGTTATAAAGAATGCTTGCTCAACTTTATTGTAAAAAAGTCCAAAAATATTTTTATTTTCATTGCAAAAGGGGCCGGAGTGGGGGTCTGAAATTTTAAAGTGGGGTTACTAGTTCAAGTGACATCTTATGAAAGGGCTTGATCTGCACATTTCAAAATACATTTTTATTTTATTTTATGTCTCACAGTTTTCGACATATGATGAAAAATTCCCAAAAAAATACCATTCCCCCCCCCTTATCTCCGAAGTTTGCGGGGTGAAAAATCTTAAATAATTAGAGTTAATAGGAATTGACCCAAATATGGCACCAAAAATAAAACGATGTTCCTAACTAGTACAGTTTTTTCAAAATCATTAAAATTCCTTCACAAATAAAATTAGTTATGCGGTCCGGATTTTTTCACTTTATACGTCCAAAAATGATACGGAACCCTCGGTGCGCGAGTACGACTCGCACTTGGCCGGTATTTTTTTTTCATATTTCAGTGTCGGTCCGATAATCAAAGTTGATCATATTCATGAGTACTTTCACCTCCTAAAATATCCGCACTGGTTTTAATTTTACCCTGTATATTAGGTAACAGATCTATCATTTTGATGATAGAACGATTTTTTTGAGCACAGAACTTATATTTGGGCTATAGAAAAAAGTGATGAAACTATTATTTAAGTTACATATTTACATTAATTTGATGATTCATACTTAGCGACCGTCTTGATTAAAATGATGACTAATATATTTCTTGGGAATAGATAGATATATTAATTAGGGTATCGGAGAATGGTGACCAATCTAAACCTAAATATAAGAAAATATAAGTTCCCATTAAATATTAAGAAAAAATATTAAGATACCCGCGACCTCTGCCGTACCGTTATTAATTTTGGTTATTATTATTTTGTTGTTTTATATTATTTATTATGTAGTTTTTTAACCAGCTTCAATAAACGGTATTTAGTTCATTTTGCCTATGTTAGAACATAACGGAAAGTCTCGCAAATTTATATCAGTTGTGTGACTATATTCGAAAGCTAGAAAAAATAGTGTAAAATAAAGGAATTTTGGATATTGTTTGTTTAATGACTTTTAAATGCATATTTAATTTTAAAAAAACACTCACAATTCCCAATGTTTGTATCTAAGCTATTAAAATGACAATAAAATATTCAGTATGTGACTTTTGGTTCTTTAACTGCCATAATTATCTTTATTTTCATAATTTTTAGATATTTTTTATAGAAAATGCAACAAATATTATACTCCAGAATAATTTTCCATTTGAGATAGTAATTTAAGGCTCATTAAATGTAAAATCGACTTGAATAATCAAAAAATTTAGCTCCGTAATATAGGGACAGTCACACAACCGAATGCCTAAAAAGGGAAAGGGTGGGTTTACATGGCGAAATAAAAGTACGCAGGACCAAATAATACATAGAGTTACTATAATTATTATGTATTTAACATTTACTTCTAAAATATAACATTAATAACAAATTACTTGTTTCAGTCGATGCAAACACGAAGATTAATCTGTAAATAAAAAGAAAACAAATGATAATATCGTGACAGAAACTAAAATGAAAAGCGACATGCAAGCTACAGTATAATTCCCTACCTTGCAAACATTAATCACATATAAAAAAATTTATAACTCAAAAAAATCGTGATGTAAAACCATGCTTTATGTATTCAGGCATGTTGTGATTTTAGGTTCAGCGTATATGTGACCGCTCAAATAGTCACACAACGGAAGTCACATTTCATTATCCTCTAGTAATAAATACTGTTTAAAAAATAACCACAATACTTAATTCATCAAAACTTTTGTTCAATTAAGACTTGATAACATTTTAAACTAAAAACTACAAGGTAAATTAAATAGAAATAAGACAAAATATGGTCACATACCTAAGTCAAGATTTCGTTCCCTGTGGCTCGCACTCACGCGTCGCCTCTTGCTAAGCAGTTTTTTGACTCTGACGGCTTCTAACTTGACTAGTTAGGGAGCGGTAGCTAGCTATGGCGTTGCTAGTAATGCAAAACTATTTAACCTACAGTAACATATTTTATTGAAAAAATCGGTGACATAACTGAATGTTCCGGGAAGTACCAATTTATTGAATTTCAATTTTGTATTTTTTTATTCTGTATTTAGGGTATTCAATTTTACCTATTACGATAATCATTGCTCTCACTGGACTAAATAAAACCATAAAAGAGGGTATCTTTCTTACAAAAAAGTTAAGAAACCTACATTATTATATGCGTGAAACGGTGCAGTAGACAGCGCAAAATCACCCATTTTTTAATTGTTATTTATTAATTAAATTAAATCTATTTGAGATTATCATAAGTTTTTGTTAAAACAACAAAATATTGTATCCATTTATTCACTTTGTAAGTAATATAAATAATTCTAGCAAATAATTCATAAGATAAAATTTAATCGAATTCGGGGGACAGCTGAAAATCAGGGGGGTACGATTTTATTGAAAATGCCCGACGATATATTCATTTATGAGCAGATGCCTCCACCCGTTAAGAGGACATGCGGGCGGTCTTTTCTCCATACAAAAAATAACCAAACGCTCCGCTCTCGCCTGTTTTCTTTTTGGTTTATGACCTTAAAGAATGATTACAGTAAAATGAATAACAACCTCTTCTATGCCCCTATGTTTTTCTTTTTGATAATACGTTATCTTTATAAGCGCTAGAACGCTTAGAAAATGCTCAAAAATTGCTCATTTAGACAGCCGTCAACAGAGGTCTAGTGTACAAATTTGACAACTATTAATGCAAAAATTAAAAAAAACCGGCCAAGTGCGAGTGGTACTCGCGCACCGAGGGTTCCGTATCGGTTTTGGACGTATAAAGTGAAAAAAACCGGACCGCATAACTAAGTTTGTTTGTGAAGGAATTTTGATGATTTTGAAAAAACTGCACTAGTTAGGAACATCGTTTTATTTTTGGTGCAATATTTGGGTCAATTCCTATCAACTCTAATTATTTCAGATTTTTCGCTTCGCAAAATTCGGAGATAAGGGGGGGGGGGCATGATATTTTTTCAGACATTTTTCATCATATGTCGAAAACTGTGAGACATAAAATAAAATGAAAATATATTTAGAAATGTACAGATCAAGCCCTTTCATATGATATGTCACTTGACCTAGTAACCCCACTTTAAAATTTCAGACCCCCACTCCGGCCCCTTTTGCAATGAAAATAAAATCATTTTTTGACTTTTTTCATTTTCAATAAAGTTTGGCAAGCATTTTTTATAACTGTTCCAAATTTCAAGTCGATAGCATTAGTAGTTGCTGAAATAAGCAGGTGTGACAGACAGACAGACAGACGAAGTCGCACCATAAGGATTCCTTTTTTACCATTTTGGTACGGAACCCTAAAAACATAGAGACACAGTATATATTCTTCTTATTCAGTTTATGAAATATCTTTTATATTGGTTTAATATTGAAAGGAGGAAACAGTAGAGAGCCAAACTTCGAATTATGACTATTTATTTAGGCTTTTCAGTTGGATCTGAAGTTGTCCTTATCGCACGAAGACGAGGGCCGGGACGTGCAGAGCGACAGCAATAGTTTCTTCAAATAACTAATTTTCAAAAGTCTTTCCACCCGCATGTCCTCTTAAGGGTCTTGCCACGGACTGACGGACGACAAAGTGACCCTATAAGAATTCCGTTTTCCTTTTGAGGTACGGAACTCTAAAAAACCGGGTAAGAGCGTGTTTCAGAACTATGAGAATAGGTCAATGCAGGAAAATTTGTCCCTTACGGCCCTCAAGCCTCAACATCATGATATTGCGGAGGAGTAACGATCGATGGCGTCAGGGTGTCAGGGGATACCGTACGATGTCCGAGGCAGCGAGTCTCGTTGCCGTATCTCGCTCATGGCCATCTGGAGCAAATCTTCTCTCTTGTATGGCACGTGATAGTGTTGGTTCTGGGCAGATAAATCGTTACACTAGGCAACATTGTATACCTATAACAGACAACTTTTATTGTTTTCGTGTGCGTGCACTAAATAAATAACTGATGTACGAGTATCTTATCTTGCATAATAATCATCTACATATATATGTACTTGTACAGCAGTTACGTGCATTTTCACATAATGACTTAGGCAATCATTGCACAATCATTTGTCGAACTTGTTACATGCAGATTGTTTCCAATATTAATATTGTTGTGTATCGTGTATTGCGATCTCGGCGACGACGGCTGTTTCCAGTCTCACGCCTGTCCATCAATTAATAAATCGAAGTATCGAACGAATGTCCGCGGTTCGCCTCCTTGAACTTTATTTTTGCAATTCTTGTATCGTCTTCTGAACTACTTTAGTGCAATTTGTGTTTACAAACGTGGTTATTGATTATTTTTTACAATTCACTTATCGGTTGAATACTTCGAAGTAAAAAATCTGCGTTGGAAAACTGCACAGAAAGTACAGGTTGATTGGTAATTCGACCTATTCCTTCAAAAGGGTTATAGGTACTTAGTCCAGTCATTTTAGCAATCAACCTAGGAATGAGAGATAATAAGCTGAATTTTTCGTATATACCTTCATTTTGGCGTTCTAAACGTTGCGTTGCCTCAAAAGTCTCATAAAATCTGTTCGCGTCGTTATATTTTCAAGGTCAAAGGTTAAAACAAACTTTTTTGCGATTATCTCGGCTCCTATTGCTCCAATGATGTTAACATCTTTATAAAAAATGTAGAGCATACAATGTGCGACAAATTTTATCTGAAACATTTTTTCATGCGCTCAACCGTTTTTGCGATAGACGGCGGCGGTAAGCGCGCAGCGCTCAGCCATACGTACTGTAAGGTCTACCGTAAATATCTATGAATATTATCTTGAATTTTGAATTAGGTATTTGTATTATTTACTAGTTAATACATTGTAATTATTAACATTTTACATATTTTTAATATATTCATTTAATAATACTACATTACATTTCACCCCCGTTGCTCGGCTCCTAAGAGTCATAGCGTGATGTTAAATAACCTATACTATTTCTCATAAGTCTGGCTACTATATACAAAAAGATTTTTCGAATACGACTGGTAGTTCCAGAGATTAGCGCGTTCAAACAAACAAACAAACTCTTCAGCTTTATAATATTAATATAGATATCTTAAAATTATATTAATTTATTCAAAATATTTTTTTTATTAACTGATAATACAAAAAAATACCAAAATTCAAGGTAGTTTCACAAATATTCACGGTAGAACTTACAGTAGGTACGTTGTATGGCTGACGCTGCGCGCTCACCGCCCTCTATCGCAAAAACGGTTGAGCGCATGAAAAAATGTTTCAGATAAAATTTGTCGCAAATTGTATGCTCTACATTTTTTATAAAGATGTTAACATCATTGGGGCAATAGAAACCGAGATAATCGCAAAAAACAGTTTGTTTTGACCTTTGACTTTGAAAATCTTACGACGCGGACACAAGATTTTATGAGACTTTTGAGGCAACGTTTAGAACGCCAAAATGAAGGTAGTAAAGTATATACGAAAATTCAGCTTATTATCTCTCATTCCGTGGTTGTCCATACATTTTATGCTAAAATGACTGGACTGATGATGAGCTAGAGCTTATTTTCAACAAATTCTTCTGACTCGCCCGTAAACTTGGGGTCGATACTTTTAAGTTTTTTTGGAAATTTTCTTCCTCTCGACCAAACCTATTAATTGTAAGAAATCCACTACGCCCTGTGTACTCAATTTATACTTTTCTGATAACTATTGAACCAATGAATCCATTAAAAACCATTCCGTCACAAAAATATCCATAACTTTGGAAATAAATAAAGGTTCCTCTACCTACAAAATTTCTAGAAACAACCCCTTTCTTTATCCGACTACGAAAAAGGAAGGATATGAAAATCCGTTCAGTACAGATACCAATTTCAACTATACCTATGTATAATGCAAGATTAAAGCGAACTTAGTATCGCTTCGGTCCAATCGTCTACGCTGGCCCTTATTAGCATGCTGATTTCAAAATGGAATAACTTTTGTAGATTAGCTTACTTACGAACAGTAGCCATCACCCAACAGTTTATTGACCCATGTCGACTATAAAGAATATTAAGTCTGCACGCAATCTATGTATTACTTATGTGTAAGGCGAATCTCACACTGCACTATGGGACCGGCCGACCATATCGTCTCAAAAATGATTTTGTATATATTTAATTACAATAATATTTCTAAAAGATATGCATAATAGAAAACAGTAAGTACTTGGTAATACATAAAATATGTATATTTAAGCATTATTTACATTCAAAACATGGACTTGTAGAAGTGAGTTGAAATTATATCATCCTCGCAATGTAGCGAACCAAGAATTAACGATGTCAATCACGGGTCAGTTCCAAAAGAAAGTTATATGTGTTGTATATTATTAGAGAGGTAATAACATTTTACTATATAAATAACTTATAAAAAAAATAAAAAAATACTTGTACAGTGAATAAAAAAAATATTTTCGAAGTACTCACAAATTTTCTATTTTAAAAACTTTGAATAGACTTCTGACAGTTACCTACGCTTCCCTATGCTGAGATTTTATTCTTATTAAATTAAGTATTTAATGAATAATTCAAGGCAAAAGAGACATTTTGCCCGGATTTGCCCTATTTCAGATAAAACACAGTTATGTGTCATAAGGGAAAAATGCCGAATTAAAAAAAAAAACAATAACTAAATATTTTAAGAGTTTTTTTTTGAGCGTTCAGCTAAGTTGTATATTATTAGAAAGGTAATACATTCTTCTTTTATTAAAAAATAAAAAATACTTGACTTGTACAGTGAATAAAAATAATATTTTCGCAATAGGTATCTACTCATAAATTTTCTATTTTTAAAACTTTGAATAAACTTTTGACAGTTACCTACGCTTCCCTATGATGAGATTTTAATCTTATTAAATTAAGTATTTAATGAATAATTAAAAGCAAAAGAGAAATTGTGCCCGGATTTGCCCCATTTCAAATAAAATACAGTTATGTGTCAAAAGGGAAAAATGCCGAATCCAAGAAAAATACTTAATAGTTTTTTGTAAAATGTATCGAAGCCATAATTTATGAAGACTTATCAGCGAAGTCCAAAGAACGCAAGAACATGGAGTTAGTTCAAGAATACGGAGTTGAACAACAAGCTTCTCTCTTAGCCAAGGAAAAAGTATTCCTGAAAATATAATAACTTACTTTCCTGTTCTGCCTATTGTTATTGCCTGATAGTTTTTTATATATCCAGTCTAAAAAGGTAACCTTCATCTATTCTATCTATATCTACAAGTCTATAGTAGTAATAATATGGCTAAAGAGTTTGTTTGTTTGAACGCGCTAATCTCTGAAACTAGCAGTCGGATTCGAAAATTTATTTTTGTATATGATAGCCAAATTCATGAGAAATAGTACAGGTGATTTAACATCACGCTATAACTGTTAGGAGCCGAGCAAAAAAAAATATCTGAAAGAACGCTAAGCGAAAACGAAGTAATGGCACAGACGGGTAAATAATCCAATTTCTGTTAAATCAAACGGCAGGTGAGACTGCGAGGCACAACTAGTATAATTACGATAAAATTGTTAGCGGTTGTCAGCTGCAGCTGTAATTTTAAACACAAATATTTTTCATATAAAAATGTTAATTTGGTATTTTAATATTTTTTATTTACTTTTAATTCAATGCATATGTCACGCAAGTGTTATCATTTTATAGCCTATATATTATTAGAGATGGCATATAAAAAAATCATTAGTTTATTTCAAATAATTAGAAAGTTACAGATTTTTGAGACGGTACGCACACTCCTGTCCCATAGCTTAGTGCACCGCCCCGCGCTACGCTGCGGGGTGCGTGGCGACGGAACAAAAGCCCCGCGCGTGAATGCGTTTCCAGTGTGTTGCACTACGCGTGATTTCTATACAAATACAGGTACGCACTCCCGCGCTACGCTGCGTGATGCGGTGCGGTGTGCGAATCGCCTAAGAGATTTACTTGAAATCATTTTTAATAAATGGTTTTCATGCAATATTTATGACCAGTAATCGGAGTAGGTAGAGCTATTTTTGGTACTTGCATCTTGTTTAATAGTAAAGACATGCCTTAGATCCCGGGACTCGCTGCGATTTATAAATATATTGTGAAGGTTGGTAGTGATTGTTAAAGGTACTTGTGTGTATGTATAATGTAAGTATATCGCGGGAAATATCTAAACTTGGATTAAACGAAATGCACCCGCGTAAAATTAGATACTTTCGAAAATTTTCTTTGAATAACTAACAAGCTTTAACTAATCCGACATTCAGGGATTCCGTGCTATACGAGTACATACGTTTGAGGTCATAGGTCCGAAATAGCTGTAGGCTATACCTACTCCGATCACTGTTTATGACTATAAACTTGTAACTGAAATAAAAAAAAACATTACCTATTTTGATGTTATTTTAGGACCAAAGTTTTTCTCAAAAAGTTAAGGAGTTTTTCTATTTTAACCGACTTCCAAAAAGGAGGAGGTTCTGCATTCAGTTGGTTTTTTTTATTGCAATATTATCAAAAAAACAAAACATGTTACACTACACTAAAAAGTTGAAAATAAAAAACAGGTTTTAAAAAAACCGACTTCCAAAAACTACACTAAAAAGTATGAAATAAAAAGTTTAAACTTCCATAATTAAAAATCTAAATGTATATTGAAGTCGGCGGGGCCTAGCATGAAAATAAGCAAAATTGCAGATTAACAAGGAATAAAAGGAAATCTTAATTTCCACGTGCACACATTGCGCACACCCTTCCTGTTTTAAAGACTGAGAAAGAGCAAAAACCTGAAGAGGCGCCGCCGGCTTCAATATACATATAGATTTTAATTATGGAAGTTTAAACTTTTTATTTCATAGTTTTTAGTGTAGTTTTTGGAAGTCGGTTTTTTTAAAACCTGTTTTTTTAATGAAACCAATTAGGTAGGCCCTACCAGTTTCGGACTCCACCAAGGCCTATAATCACGTATGTACTTACGATCACATAATGAGGGCGAACCGAACCGCGCATGACATATCAGTCGTAATCCTAACCAAGTACAAGCATCAACAGCAACAACTTCAACAATGGTTGGACACCTGCCCGGAAACCGACTCTGAAATTTAGATATCGCAGCGTTAATGGTTCATTTGTTCGATACTGAGGTTATTTACGAGCAGTCACAAGCATTGTCTGCTGTTTTGTCGCCATCATATAATAATATCCATTTTTTTAGTCATTTATTCGTCTAATGGTTCTATGACAAGTGACGAACTGACGTCATCAACGCACACTAACCGTCTCTATAACAAAGTGCTTCTGGCTTATGTATAACGTGTGAGCTAATGATCCAAGGTTCCCTAGTAAAATAAATCATAACTAACGGGTTGATTTGATATCCAAATGTGGCAATCAAGTCATAATTAATTGGTATAAAACTTGAGGAATAGCTAAGATAGAGGGAATGAACTCATATGTTAATCGTAGCCACAGCCGGTTACCACTCTAACCACGCACCAGCCGTGGCTACAATTGCCAGAAAGCAAGAGGGGAAAATCTATGCAATACCCTTCCTAACTCAAAGGATGTTTCGTAGGAAAAAAGGTGCATATACGTATATTACTGTATTGCAGTGATTATAATAATTCTTTTAAAAACTCCCTCTATCTTAGTTATTCCTCTAAGACTTTCACCCCCAGTTTCCGAAGCAAAAATTATCGAAAGATTTACGTCAACAGTCTGTGGGTTGTTGAAAGAAATATGTGACAGTCTGTCAAACGTTTGTACATTCAATTGTCAATCTTCAATTAGCTCTAAATCAAAGCAATTTTTGGTTTCCGGTAAGCTTTTTCGTACCTATGTTTTAACAAACTGTCAACATGCGTAAAGTTAATTGTTGAATATTGACCAATTAACTGCATGTTACTTGTCATAGTTTTATTAAAAATGCAAAATCTATGTAAATAACAGTTCACAGGTGTAGGAGCAAACTAAAGGTAACGCAATTTAAGATAAAATACCATATTATATACATTTTTATGCCGATTACCTACATCGAAATAAGGTTATCTTTCTACGGTTAAACTTACCGCCTCTACATACCCCGTTCATCTTGACAACATATCTTGTCAAAATTGACGTTTGACGTATTCTGTCAGACGAAAGAGACAACGCTATGCGTTAGACAGAATAAGAAAGACCTCTAAGTTGAATGAACGAATGAATTTTGTCGGGGTGGCGAGTGGCGAGACGAATAAATAAATCATCGTCATTTTGTCAATCAGATAATTTGGAGAAAAATTGCTTTTCGGAAATCCAATAATTGTAACAGACTGTTAATTGTGACAGTGTGCTAGCCAGTTTGGCATGTGACACGCTTTTTCGGAAACCGGCAGTCTCTAAGGTATAAAATATCAAAGCATTGCAAGCATTTGAAAGAGATTACGGCTTTATGAAACATTATTATCACGAAGAAATGTCGAGCTAATTAATGCTAATAAATACTATAGCCTGCCAAGCACTGTCTGTTTACATTTTGCACTTAGTGCTTGTGCCATATCCTAGGTACCTAATAGCTTTAAATGACACCATTTGTTGAAAAACCTAACCTTACTATTAACCTTACAGTTACAATCTGGGTATCTTCAAGTCACGAGTGAATCGGTTTCTTTTAGGCAAGCGTGCTCCATCGTAGACCGCATCATCGCTTAACATCAGGCGAGATGGCGGTCAAGCGCAAGCCTATCATAGATAAAAAAAAAATCGTATAGGTACGTACGAAGCATTCGCGGAAACATTCCCTAGGCTGTAAAGCTTATGAGCACATCAAATCCTCCATTAGATATTACACGTCTGCGTACTTTACATCAAAATGTCAAGGTAAGGCACCGCGCCAGAAGCGCGAGCATGCGGAACGAATAATCCGCAACAGCTTTGAAAGCTATTAAGCTTTTTCGGTTATCAGCTACGAAGTAGGTAGGGCTGCTTTGTTGCTTTATCCGAAAATGTCAGGCGCGGCCTGTGACGTCATCAGCAAAATGGCGCGACATTTCGCGGTGCGCCTGCCACGCCCGTGCCCACCCTAATCTCTTGTCATGGCAGGGTTGTCCGAGTGAATCGTCCCCCAAGGTTCTTTCTTAGGACTGGCCTCATTTTTACGGTTAACCGTGCTGATAGTTACTAAATTATGGTCTCAATTTAATCACGAAAAAGTGAAACAAAGATTATAGATACGAATTCTATAAAACGTGTATGTATCAGAATGTACCTATATGCTTTATTGTAATGTTAGCTATGTGTACATTGTGTACCCCCTTACTTATAGACGCCTCTTAACTTTAACCACTGATTAAATATACAACTATCTTTGTCATTTGTATGACAATGAATAGAGATGACAATTGACTTAAGAGCTGTTTAATTTAATCATGCATCGTCTATAAGCAAGGGGGTTAATGCTAGTTACTCGTTTATCGTGAGTTTGGGAAAATCCATTACTATTTTTAGGGTTCCGTACCTTAAAAGGAAAAACGGAACCCTTATAGGATCACTTTGTTGTCCGCCGTCAGTCACCGGACCATAAGCGGAGCCATCTGCTCATAGATGGCGCCATTGGAAGTATGCAGTAGCGCCATCTATGATCATGTTTCGGAACCCTTAGGGCGCGAGGCATACTCGCACTTGTCCGGTTTTTTAATAACGTCACCACGTCACGGTCACGACATCAACTGTCGGGGCAGTGGCCCGCCAGACCAATATCACCCGGTCTGGTAGGAGGATCCTCCCATTTTCAATGGAGGGGCATTCCACCTCGTCCCTCCATTCACCAAAAAGACTTAAAATAACGCTAGGAACTCTTATTTCCGGGCAGCATTTGGACCGGATCCTGGCAATGTCCTTTGTTCTTAGGGTTCCGTAGTAACACTAGGAACCCTTATAGTTTCGTCATATCCGTCTGTCCGTCTGACACACTCTCGTTAAATCTACAGCTCATAACCAATTTGTATGAAACTTCGCAGTTTGATGTCTTCTTCTACCGCCATAAAGGCCTGTAGTGAAATTATGAAAAATAAAAGGGGGGCCCAATCATTGAAACTGAAAAAAATATTTTCGCGCACTTTATGTGGGGTATCGTTGGATAGGTCTTTAAAAATAACATAAAGGTTCCATAATGACTTTTTTATTTAGGTGCTTATTTAGTGAACTAGAAGCTCCGAAAATCATTAAAAATGTGTGTCCCCCCCCCCCTTGTACGTAATTTTCTAACCGCGTTACTTATCAAAAATATAGAAAAAATCAAGCTTGTAGCATCCAATAAATACTTTCGATTAAAATTAGTTTGAACAAGACACGTTCATTAGTTTTTGAAATATTCACTATTTTTAGTTTTGAGTTTGACAACCGCAAAACTAATTTTGTATTTCACAATGATAATTATTTTAAAATAATACAAACTTATATTTGCGGTCTGAAGACTGAAATACTTCTTGCTACGAAACTCTAGACTGTGCGTGGTCCGACACGTTCTTGCCCGGTTTTTTACACTGTTTTCTTATAACTTTATAAATAATAGTGCATGATAAATACAATAAAATAGTATTTGAATGCATTAGTAGGCGAATTTGAACAAAATAAAATGTTAGATTACGTTTAGGTATAAACTGACCCTTTTGGTCGGGATCTTGTTTCTATGATCTGAGGTCGGGATCATAAAAATACAGGATCTTATTTTTTTTGGTCGTTTCTATTCCCAGATTAAGGGCGCTTGTAGACGTCCGGTTTTTTTCACCGGACAACGGACCGACAAAAATCGGATACCTTTGTACATGTATATTTTTTTCCCGGATGGATGTCCGGCTTCGAGTGCCGTCTATATGCGCTAGTGAATTTGAACTAGTTTTCATAAAGATTACATGTGTGATAATGTCGAATAATAAGAAAAAAAAAATTAACTGGTCAACTATTACTAAAAAAATATTAATTATTAAAAATAATTAAATTATTTACTAATCAACAGGTTAGTGACTTAATCTAACTATAATCTAAGTGTAAATGTATCAGGACTTGTCAAAAAAACACCACAAACCATATAATACAGTAGGTAAACAAGAATAATGTTGTTTTTTTATTATTAGTCATAATAAAAAAAAGAACGCAGGTAGACCGCACTCAATTTATAGAAAACCGGCTATACGTCCGGCAGCGTCTACAAGCACCAATACTTTGGCGTGGATGACCGCTCTTTCTTACGCCGCGCCGGACCGGTGTCCGTCGCGCCGAGGGGAAGCGGTGGTGCATCCGGCGTAAATTGTTCGCCGGACCCATGTCCGGTGCGTGTACACACATTCATTATAAACCATACACCACCGCGAATCCGGTAAAAAATCGGTCCGTTGTCCGATGAAAAAAACCGGACGTCTAAGCGTCACAAGCGTCCTAAGGAAGCAACTTTTTAAAAACCTTTGAATACAGTAGGTATTACTTAATTTTAGAAATAAAAGAAGTCTCCATGAAGCAAATATTTAAAGTACTTTCCCTCCGTGTTATCTACTTTGTTACGTCGACTGTACATGCGTGAAATTAACGGCTTAGCAAATGGCTACGCGACGATAGTGTTAATAATTGACTTAAATAGTTAAATGATGTTATAATGATTCACTTTTGTTAGCAGGTAATCACTATGGAAGTAATGGCCTACTGTCTATAGGACGTGTTGCTATTTCGGCTTTAGGTGAGTTATCGTTTATTTATCCTTATCTTACTAATATTATAAATGTGAAAGTTTGTGAGGATGGATGTGTGTTTGTTACTCTTTCACGCAAAAACTACTGGACGGATTTTGATGAAGCTTTACAGTAATATAGCTTATACATCAGAATAGCACATAGGCTACTTTTATCCCAAAAACGCGGGCGAAGCCGCGGGCGGAAGCTAGTAATCCATATTTTGTACATAGGTACTAGGTGGCTCGCACGTTATCCGCGAGCCTCGTAATCGTAACTTTAACGGTGACCCGTCTTTGCTGAATATTCTGCCGTGTCACTGAGATCGATGGATGATGTTGATGACCAGCTGCCGTGTTTCGTAGAACAGTAATAAACTTCGCCGCAATCAAATTTTTCGTAGCACCCCGCTTAAAATACTTATATAAATACTGTTATTGTGTACAATCAGGTGACCATTGTATTAGACGTCAACAACGTTGATGGATGATTTCTCGAAACTTTTCGCAAAATGCGAAAACGCAAACTAAATGCGGAAGAAGGGTGTATTGTCTTTGAAGGTCATTATTCAGAGGTGCGGTCGTCACGCGTTGATGTTTGCCAAATTAATAACAACAATATTTTAGTTTCTAATTAATTTAAAAACGTTTGTTTAATTAAATAATAGCCTCGCTTGTAATTTGCTTTGATTGATTAAAGTTTTTCTGTGTATAAATTTTATTAACGCGTGGACTCATTTTATAGACTCATATTATTTAGTATTTAACTAGCAATTAGTTTTGTAATTAAGAATGATAAGAAATTGACTAAAGCGAGTGGATCAGCAGCTTGTAAATGACATGGTGAAATAAGTTCTGTGTCTACTCATTGTCATAATTATGTACAAAATTACACAGTCTACATAAATTATGAGATTAGTCACGAGTTCGAGTTCTTAAAGTTCTTGGAAACAACATGCATTACGTATCTTTCAATAGTTAATTAAAACTTCAATACAAATATGACTAATGATATCCATCAGTCTGAACACTAAATAACTTGGCCAAGAAGAATCCAAACTTCACTATTCTTTATACAGTTTTTTAGGGTGTTGAAAGCAATAACTAATTGGCATCGTAAATGAATAGTATTTTACCTGATTACTTCACTGTAGGTGACCCTATGGGCGTTTGTGCACTACAGACGATTTCAATTCGTATTCGGTTTTAAACGGATTTTTAGCCAAAAGACCTGCAGAACGATCCCCACCACTTTTGAAAATTTATGAAAAAAAAACGGTTCGTGAAAAACGTGCTGGAAACGTGTAGTGCACAATCGCCCTATCAAACCCTATCAGCTAATCGATTACACTGACGAGTCTATATTGGTAGTTGGTAGTGACCGCATAGACGCATGATGGGTGCCATCGCCACGCCTAACTCAATCACGACCGGGACTAAGCCTTAATGTTCCTGAAAGTAGAACGCGGATACACGTAAGCGTTTTACGGCAAACTAGTTCTTCTTTGTTGCTGTTAAGGCTCGATGTCAAAGGTTTATCTATTGTTTTAGGGGTGGCTCTGTTTACTCGCCCCGTCCGTTCGCCCTAATTTGGAAGGATTTGATTTTGTTAACGGGCCCGATACCTCCATATATTCCATAGGCTTAGGCATAGTTTTGTTACATACAATTTGACGCATAGGGTAAAGTTCTATAATGGTAATGGCCTATATTATATCCGTTCAGTTTGACGTTGTTTACGGAGTATTTCGTTAGATTTTGCCGTAAATGTTTATCGGAAGTTGTAACCCTTTGATAATCTGGTAATAGTAAACGACCTACATTAAGGTCATCGTTAGAGTTTCGCATTTAGCTTTGTAAGACTAACAGCTTACAACAGCATATATGTATACACTTATACCTGTTTGCGGTAAAACCTAAGCATCGTCTAAAATGGCACGTAAAAATTAAGGCACTCGCTTTTCTGTAAATCGAATTTGTGGCGCACCAATCACCAATTTTATGAATCGCCAATTTCAGTTCAAATAAACTGTAAACTGCTTTAATTAGGCATTTCTGGAGTTACCTAGTGTGTCGTTTTAGTGCGTACTGGCATTACTATTTTTTTTAGTACTGTACTGTACAGTTACAGTACGTATTCATTTGTGTATTACTGGCACATTACACTCGTGTGCTCTTCATATAATTAACAAAAGCGTGAGTAATTGAGTCCATGATGTTACAACAATAAATGTTTATATGCGTGTCCAGCCCTAATAAGTTATTTCATTTGTCCAGAACAAGATGCAAAAACTATTACATAGTTGGATTGATGCCAACTCTGCGTGACGGCTTTCTCCGATTATTCACCGATTTATTTTTATTTTGACCAGATTGAAGAATATTGAATTTTATTAAACTTCATCTTAGGTACTTATTACTACTTACTTATCCCAAAATAATTGGTATCTTGGTAGTATTTCTCTTTCTCTTTGTTTTACCTTGCGGTCTCCAAAAAGCACTAAGCCATTTATCACTAAAAAGTCCATGCATGACGGAATCAGAATGAATGAAAACATGTAAATAAATGATGAATCTGTGCGACGCTGGAAGCATGAAGTGGCTAGTGATGAAAAATTTCCAGCATTAAGTAATGAAACGATTATGAAGATATGGAAGGATCACTTTGTCACAACTACTATCATTCTGTTGGTGTAATGGACCGCAGGAACATCCTTTTGTGAGCTAATAGATGACAACACGCTCACCAATCAATTTACTAAGAGTGGTGGTTGTCGCAATAGTCAGTAAGATAATTAATATGTCAGCAGTGTATGATTACAGGTTAAAATATGGAACTGTCAATGGTTTAATTACCCTTTATGAATCATGAATATCACATCTAAAAATTAAAACACCTAGCACCAAATTAGTTAAGGCTAAACATCATTATAAAAACATCAAATAACTTGCTCGTACCGCTATACATTCTTTAGATGATGCTCTTGCGCATATGGTCCGCGAATGAAGTCACGGACGAGATAATATTTACGAGATGTTTAGACAAGCGTCCAGGGTAACTTATTCCGATTTTTGTGGACGCATCTTAATCATTTTATTATAACCTTTAAGATCTTCTAAAAATCATCTACGAACGATCTTAATTGATCCCGAAGACTTGCAATAGCAAGTCTTCAAGTTTGACAAGGTTCAGCACTTGCAATCGCAGTGCCTTTATTATTAGAGCCTAGAAAGATAATTGACTACTTTAGAGTTGATTTTAAGCAAAGCTTTTAACCTAAACAAAGGGGCAAATCATCTAGTTCTAAAACTTTGCATGTTACAAATTCAGAATTACAGCTCTAATTTCTAAGGCCTTGTAGCGTCGTCAAGTCGTCATCACTTTCACGAGCGCGCCATTTTCCGCAAATATTGTTAACAATCTTGGTTTTGGTGATTTATTGCAAATAAATAGATCTTCAGGGTTATTTGCTATTTTTCTGCGATCATTTTCATGAATCACACATTAGGTTCTAAATGCCTTGTTAACGATTTCCATCTTTGCTCATTACTTACAATTTGCGTGCTGTTTGGCTGTGTGGTTGTCTGTTGCTTCCTGTGCACTGTGAAATTCGCACCGCCAATGTAGTCATTCATATTGCATTGATAATGTCGTCAGTAGTAACAGTGTTTAGCCATCCGTGTGTGCCGTTGCACGAGACCTGTCGACATAATAGCCGCAGTACATACGGTGTTAATGTTTTCTTTATAAGTACAGGAAAAATGATTCGCCATGAAAGAATAGCTTTATTGATTTAATTTATCACAATAACCACCCCACCCACAACTCTCAATAATACTGGATATTTTACATTATAATAGGTATGCATTTTCGAACACTAGTTAAAGTCCTTTTAGAGGTAGGTACCTAGAATTAACGAAATCACAGATTAAACGAAAATTTCGACCTGAAGCTAGAAAGTAAGTTAAGGATTTCAAGTTTTTACACCTTAGTTTAATATTCACATTCCCTTTAAAGTTTTAAGAACACAATACAGACCGGTCGAATAAAGGAAATGTTTACGGTGTAGTAGTAGATTGCTGGGAATGGCTTAGTTTTATTGAAGCGTGTCATACCAAAGCCTGCCTCGGACGTCGAATGGAACAAAACCTTCAATGGAAGAGGTATCGTGGGCGAACTTTGGTAGAGCTCCAACTCACCTTGAAGTTTGCTGTTACGTACGCTAAAATACACTATCAAAACAGTGCGTTTCGTTCACCGCTCCAAGTCACACGCTCGCTTGGCAGCGCTCCATCTATATAATTATTGTTTAAGAAGTAAAGCCGTGAAATAAAGTCGCGAAGAAGTCTATAGCGTTTTACTGCAGTGCTTTCTAAAGTTTTAGTATTATAAATAATATGATTTAGAACTGATATAAAGCGTAAAATTATTTTTGTAATGTGAATGTGACGTGTTTAACGCGATCTCAGCGTCTCACTGGATTGTCTGAGATTCGTCTGGGCAAAACCTATTTGTATGATGTAAGTAAATTAGGTCATTTTTTAAAAAAATATGGAAACTAGCTTTGTTTTATTTTCTTTTTCCTGTTAAGCATAGACATGTTTTATTTGAATGTATACTATTTCAATAAAGCTTACATTAATTGCACATTCAGCAGTAATGTGTTTTATAAATCTATTCATGGCCTAGTAACTGCACATAGGTAGCTATTATGTAGAATATATTATTTCATTGCTTTTTCCATAATTGTAATAAACATAAAATTAAACTTGTAGATATTAAAAAAACATTACAAAACTTTTATACCTTTCAATTGTCTTTATTAGCAAGTAATAATTAAATCGATTTATATAGGAAATTAATATAAACGAACGTTTTATACACTTTATTTATAAAATTCATAAAATTTCCTTATTCATGTAGATTATAGGTACCTTTTTCAAGATTTGATTTTAAGGAAAATAAACTTTTTAACTAAACGGACAATATGCTTAGGTAGGTACTCATTTTACCGAGAGAATGTGTAATGCCTACAATATAGGTACTAGGTAGGTACTGTCTGTTAAATAATTAAATCTTTCTAATGATATAAACCCTAAACAATCCCCAGTCAAGTCACAGCGAGTAGTACCTACCTATCTTCTTCTGTCCGACCGTGTGTAGTTAATTAATTAATCACAATGGTTCGGGATTTCCAATCAACACTTACTCAACAAAAGAACTCATACCTATTAACTTGATGGTATGTCTTCACGTTCACCTTTCTGATTTTGCAAAATGCAATTCATTTTCATAACATTACATGAAAAACAGCCAAAATCCTAGAAGTAATCAATGTAATCATGAACAAAAGAACAAAATTATTTGTTAAATACTTGATTTTCCGGATTCGTCGTTTGTTTTTCTTTTACATTATTAATCATAATATTACAAGTAGACATCATCATGTTAGTATTCACATTCAGTATTGATTTAATATTAGATACGATTTGATAAAGAAAATGCTATCTCTCTCACGCTTGTTAGGTCTGATTGTATATTTCCCATCAATAACTGGTTGAATGGGGGTATCGCCAAAACCACCAGTCATTGTAATTTCAAATGTCATGTTAGAGAAGTAGGGAACTTCCCTACAAATATGCGAAAGTGTGTTCGTTGGTTTGTCCTTCTATCACGCAGCAATGGAGCAATGACGGAGCTCCATGATTTTTTGCAAAGAAATTAACGGATTTTAATACCACATGAATCGTGCATAATGCCAATAAACCATGTTATTGGCATAATGCACGATTCATGTGGGATAAAAATCCGTTAATTTGTCTTCCAACCACGACAGCGAAGCTGCGCGTAAAAGCTAGTAAGGAAATAAGGCAATGAAGTTGACACTTGTAAGTTATAATAGGGAAAGTGTATGTTAGTTTAATGGTGCAAAAATTTTACGACTAAAGGACACTGTGCAACATCAAAACTTCCTTAACCCTTTACTGCATGATTTTTTCTTTAAGTTTGAAAAAAATATATATGGTAGGAAACACTAAATAAATGGACACGTGTTTCAGGATTTTTCTTTTTATTGAATAGTTTCAGAAAAATAATCACTTTTCCACTTTGGATCATTTTTGGTACATTGAGCAGAAAATTAAGTTTAACACTTTTTACTTTGGATCACATTTGGTACATTGAGCAAAAATCAATATAAAAATAATCTTATAAAATATAATCGTAAAAATTATGTAGTATGGAATACTTCGAAACAATTTCTTTTATCGTTGAGGCAAAGGTTGACTTTGCATTTTCGGCACTCCACGTGAGATCTACCATTGCATTCAGGGACCTTACAACGCTGTCTAGTGGACCAGACAGGCAAATGATCCATCTTATCTAAACGAACGTCCTGAGATGGCATTATTGCTATGGGCCCTCTCATTTTTTTAAGCATAAAACCACGTAAATAACAAAATAAGACGGTACATCACAAAACAAGCTAAGCAATTTTACATAGCATTGGTGCATATTGGCACTAATATGGTACAAAGGAAGAAGGAATATTTCTGCATGTTGTACCAAATTTGTTCCATTCAGTTAGAACCACCTAAAACTAATTATTATTTGATAAAACAATAAAAACTTACCTAATTATCAATATTTAGATTATTTTCTTTCCTGTAGTATTTATTTTCAAGCACTATCACCGAGATTTGTATTTTTTATACAATTTTGAAAATCAACAACTTGCTCCGGACCGGTTCGTACTTGTTAACTGACTTTGACGAAGAAAGTAGTTCACACAACTTGCTCATAGATGGCGGTTTTATAAATAAAATGAAGCTCGTATGGGACGAATTTGACACAGTATGCATAAAACAAGCAAATCAGTTTGGAACTTAAAAATATTAAGGATAATATGGTTTGGTTCACTTATGAACCACAATGCGGTAAAGGGTTAAGGCCCCGGTATACGCCAAAGGCCTTGAGTGATTTGGGCGGTATAGCTTGAGTGTTCTGCGCTGAGCTCAAGCAACGCGACATACATCCACCGAGCAATACGACTCGCCTATCAAGGAGCGCGCTGTGCAGAATTAGACGTATTATTACTTTTTAGTATCTAAAACATAGTAGTAACATAGTCTTTTCACACAAAACAAATCATGAAAATATCTTAAGCGGTTTGAAAGTAATTACGTTTTTATGTTTTGGGTAGACACGAATTCATGAATTTATTTCATTAAGTATTTTACAACAATAGTTAAATATTCACAGGTACGATTGATGTATACTAGTTTAACATAAAAAATTTGCACAACTAACCTGCATTATTTGACGGCGAAATAAGAGATTTAAAACTGGCCGTTACCATTTACCTTCGCCTTAACTGAGTCATCGACGCTTGGGCCAACCCTTTGACCTACAAACGTGGAATTAAGGTTGTCCCTCGCACATCAAATGTAGGTCATTCCTCATTCCTATAGTAAAATCAAAACATAACATTATAGTACACTAAATAAATAATAACACGTAGAGACTGTTCAATAAGGCAAGAGAACAATGTTAACATTGTGTGTTGTTTGTAAAAATTACTATCAGTTTAGTAAGTGTAAGTAAGTACAAAGTATGGAATAACGTCAATTGTGTACGATACGTCGATATCACAATTTCAACGAACATAATTATTGTGTAGATTTTGGAAACTTCTAAGTAGGTATATCCGGTAGGAAACTACACCAGGATTTATATCACCTTGCTCTTTACAACTACTTTACTTATTCAGTCACACTATTCTTATACCTACCATAGGTAGCTTAATATTTTATGTAGCAGTGCACGTGATACAAACACAATGGTTTTCTTTTATATTGATTAGCACTATTCGTATGTATTTCTTGCAGCACCGTATTTATGGATTATAAAGAATTCTAAAATACTCCCTTGTAGTTGTAGTATGCCGAATTAGACTGGACAGTAATAAATATACATAGATGTATAATTTGTCCACAAGACTAAGTAAGGGTTCTTAAACCGACAAGCATTTAAGTATTTAGTTCTTTGTTCACTTAATTAGTTTAGGCTTTCGAAATGCCTGGAACAACACGCTATATTATTTTTCTTACGCACGCTTATAATGTACTGATTGCGATACGATGTACAACATGTATCACAAAGTAATAACAACCCTAGAGCATATGCGTCAGATCAAAAACAAACTATTTGTATTGTGGACTCTGCACTGGACGCACTCAATTTCCCTTTTGAAAACTGACGATATTATACAAATAATAATATTATAACTATACCACCATATCTTTGAACGAACGCTACTGTGTTTAATCAGTTATCATTATCAGTCAATACTTAAAATAATTGCTAAGAGTGACTGAGTGTCTGATTCATAATGTCACCTTATCTCGTGAACAGAAAGTTACCTTACTCGGGTCGTCGGGTCCAGATTTACAAGCGCTTAACACTTCTGGCTACAGCTACGTGAAAAATTGTGGAGGTATGAAATGTAACTTTTGGAATGAAACGTAACAAAAAGCCAAAAGAAATTATTGTATGGGTGACTCAAAGTACCTATCCAATGTTTAAATGCCTACAATCATTAATAACTAAATAAATAGAAACCACTGTTATTTATATAAGCAATAATACTCGTAATACTCAACATTCTAGTAATGATCACTTCGTACTTGATAGTCGACTCTAGGTTGACAACTTCTGACTTTACTCCTGACCTGACTTCAATGATCAATACCTGGAATTACTTATATTCATAGTCATATTCTATATCATAAAAAAGCATCATTACTAATGTGGCATGGAATAAAATCACCGTGTAAGTAAGTAGGTACACTAGTCAAGGTTTATCATGTCATGATGTCACCGTACACTTGGGCCCCGTAGTTTTGTGTACTAGACTGACTAGATGTGATTAGACTACGTAGTACTGAATTTGTTCTATGTACACACATTTTGCAGACTGAAAATTTAAATTTGGAAGAGTAAAAAGAGTGAGCTCGTGAAAAGCCAATAATTTTTCATAAGACACTTTAGCTCCACACTCTGCAATATTTGAAAAGTGGAGAGAAGAGCGCAGAGTGCAGACTTGCAGAGTGGTTTCATCAAATAGGCCCCTGGATGCGTATCATTTGGAAACTGTTAGCATGTTCGCGCGAATTGTGGGTAGATAGAGCCAGTTAACTTTTGCCGTCTCGTTTAGAAAGCCCTGACGATAGTTGATGCTGTCGTAACAACGCTATTTCTTAGTGTTATTTATTATTAAATTAGCATAATATGTATTTGGCTATGCTATATGTAGGTATTTATGTAATAATAATGTCCATTTAACAAAACGCTTATTAAAGAATATTGCTTACTGTTTATTTCTGATTGATTATAAAGGTCTTGAATTTACGAGTATGTAGTAGAACTCCTATATTAGTTGATGTCTTCATTGCATAGAAAGGACCACAGCAAAATAAAGTTGTGAATGTAGGCTATGTTTCCAAAAATGCCGAATGTTTACCATGCTGCCAAATAAGTGTGTGTGTGTGGGTATTTTGCAAGACTCCTAATTAGTGCTTTTAATACAAGTGATCATTATCCTGTTAGCAGCGATAATATCCACGCGCTTTTCCTTACAAAAGGATATAAATAAACGTTGTACGTTTGTTAATATTAGATTTAAACTGGATAAAATTGCACTTTATATACCAAACCCACTTTTGGGTTAAATTATGTAACGCAGCAGCAGATATAAAAAAAAATCGCGTACCTGCGTACATTTCGCGCTTTTGACCTTATGCTCCTAAACGGTATAAAGAATTAAAGATCTAGGTTTATGGTTGTATTATAAAATAATAACAATATGACTTTCTGTTGCGGTTGTAAGTGTCAAATATACAGGGTGTCCCGTAATTAATGGATAAAACGTATTTTCTTCAATATTTTATTTTTATTGTTGTTTAACAAAAATCCTACTAATATTATAAATGCGAAAGTTTGTGCGTGTGTGTGTGTGTGTGTGTGTATGTTTGTTACTTCTTCACGCTGAAACGGCTGGACGGATTTGGATGAAATTTGGCACACAGATAGATTATAGTCTGGAATAACACATAGGCTACCTTTTATCCCGGAAAACGCGGGCGAAGCCGCGGGCGGAAGCTAGTGCTATATAAAATTATTAAGCTATTCAGAAATGTTTAACAAAAATCATTCTCCAAAAATTTTTAACATTTGCAGCGACAGCATTAAAACAACTACATTCTGGTAGAGAAAATAGAAACATTCGAAAACAAAAATATTGGTTACCGTAACAGTTTTTTTAAAACTATTCAAATTAGTTGTTGGAAATCAGGTGAGCTACCTACCCGTTAGGTACGTTTTATCCATTAATTACGGGACACCTGTATACCTACATAATATGTATCAGATACGGCAGCATCCACCTGAATTAAGATTTGAATTAAGAGTTCACCCGTACAGCATCATCATGTTTATACAGGGTGGCAAGTTAGACAGTGGAAATATTTTAAGGGGTCATTTTACTCATCAATATGAACAACTTTTATTATGGGACCAACCCTGAAATCACGAAAAAAAATCAGCTGTTCCAATACATTTATGTTCACATAACTCAACAAAATGTATGGAACAACTGATTTATTTTTCGTGATTTCAGGGTTGGTCCCATAGCAAAAGTTGTTCATAATGATGAGTACAATGACCCCTTAAAATATTTCCACTGTCTAACCTGCCACCCTGTATAGGGTCCTACTCTTCATACTCGAAATATTTTAGGAGGCACATCTATAGGTGGCGAAGATACCATACAAACGAAAAAAAACTTGGACTGAGTATTTTTTTTTTAATAAATTAATTAAATTATTTTATATAAATTATTTGACACATAAAAATACTCTTTTCCATCCAGAAACTAGCGTGTTTCTAATATTAATAGTATGTTACGTAAAAACTAGCGTAATGGATGTTGAAAATAATATTTGTTATGTGTCTCAATTTATTTATTTTTAAAAAATTATACCTACTCAGATATTTTTTTTTTCGTTTGTATAGCATCTTTACCACCTACAGATGTACCTCTTAAAATATTTCGAGTATGAAGGGAGACCTTATATGTATAGTAACTAGACTTTTGCTCGCGACTCCGTCCGCGTGGACTACAATAAGTTGTATCTCTAGTTCGTCCCACCGGAATTAGATGAAACGTGGCTTAAATTTTAAGTTGGACCCTAAACTATTGAAGTGTGAAAACCACATCAAAATCCGCTCAATACTTTTTGCGTGATGCGCGCACAAACAGACATAAATCTATACTTATAATAAGAATGTAAATTTCACGTGTCTGTACATTGCATATATTTGCATAAAAATAATATGGGGGACTAAGAATAACTAATAAAGTAAATTTCTATCATTTTTAGAATTAATGTCTGTCTGTTTGTCTGTCTGTTTGTCTGTCGGTTTGTCTGTCTGTTTAAACACGCATCAAATCTATACTACTGAATTGATTTTGAGGAGTTAGCAAGAAATTTATAGGCAATATCTTGAGGTAACATTTAGCCTTTATTTAATTAAAATCGGTCCACTCTATCAAAAGTTATTACAAAAAGTCTAACAGTCACACAAGTAACTTTGCTCACATGTATTAAGCCGGCTCTGCATATGTAGGTATTTGTTCAATCCAATCACCGTATCCATATCGCCGACGCGTATCATGCGAGTAGTGATACGTAATCATGATACTGATACAATACGCGATACGGCCCGTTGCATCTCGAGTTGGTTTTTGTCCGATTAAGTCGGATCGGGCAAAATAATACATAGGACCCTGCATTACGTGGTCAGTGGCGCCACGAGTATTTCAAACTTTCAAATCAAGAAATGGTGACAACTGAAACGTCATTGGACAACTGTTAAAATAAATTAATGTGGTCTTTTTACTAATAAATAATGAAATGTTAGATATGTAATAATGTTTTTACTTTAAATCAATGACGTATTATATAAAATATATTATTGTTTATTTATCATTGCTATAAATCATAAAACACAATCATTTTGCAAATGACGTAAGTCCAAATTGTTATTGTTGTTGCTTAGCAACAGAGACCAATCATAATTTAATCTATGCGTTGTTGTAAAAATAGATAGAACTTTTTGATGTAAAATAAATGTAACCTCCTTGATTTCAAATCAAGAAAAGTCCTTAGAGCATATGTCCCTGGAGACGTATAGCGGTGAATCACCGAATAACATTTTCTACCACTTCTTGCGGGGGGCGAGGTGAACACGTATAGCACTCAACGAAAATTCTACAAGCACACACAGATACAGGCTTACAGATTGTACTTAAATAAAACCATGTAGGTACTTAATTTATACTTACCATGTTATAGGAAATTCCATGGTTTCGCAATGTGAAGCAGCAGACCGCCTTTTACAAGAGGAAACTAGACAATTAACCATTTTCAAAATACAAAATGACAGCTGTCGCGCATGTCTTAGTTTTCATATGGCCAAATCACCTCGCGCCCGCAAAAGTGGTAGAAAAATAAAATAATTCCTCTTGAGATACAGATAGTTATTTGATGAGTAGATAGATACTCGACATCCCAATTGAACGCAATCCCGTAGAAAGCAGGGGTCTAGATTAATTTAATGTCTCAAAATGATATTGTTTTCCGAATTTAGGTCATTATAGTTGATTACTAATTGATAGATAGTTGGTAACGGGTATCTGGTGGTAGGTATTGCGTGGTGATGATTGGTGATAGATGATATCAGATAGATGTCTATCTTCCACGCGGACGGAGTCGCGGGCACAGCTAGTAAAAAATAAAATCTTTTTGGGTATGGTTACGTCCCAGTACCCTATCCCAATTGTTTTTTCTGGAATATCTTCAATATACAGACAGTTTTTTGTTACAATTTCATAATAGTATAGATATCCCTAAGCTGAATCATTAGTTACCAAGATTCGTGGTTCATCGAGCAAGTTCATCACCTCTTATAATGTGCAGCCATTTATGCATCGATAGGAATCACTGAGCAATATAGAATTCAATTATGATCGATAGCCCATTCGGCGCTACCCGACCTTGGTCACCAGTTGTCACGAACATTCTTGTAACGATTGTTCATTGAATATGTTTCAAGTCCATCGTTGGTAATAGATGATGATGACGCGTGGCTCGTATCAAGCGGCGCATCTCAATTCTCCCAATAAACTTTAATTGCCACATCATTAGCACTGGTTGGCGGTCTGTCTCTAGGACGAAAGACATATTGGTTAGTAGGTACTTGTAGTTATACATGAAATGAATGTCATAACTATAGTAGGTAAATGAATCCGCGGTGAAGTCTTAAATGTGTACTACCACAGATTATAGTACTACTTACTACTTATACAAATACCGGTCAAGTGCATGTCGAACTAATGATAAGGTGTTCCTTATCATAAAATGTAATTATACATTATCTGGGTACTCATTGTATCTGTTGTAAACTGTTTGGCCGTTAGCGTTGTTGTAATTTGCCTATAATAAATTATTTGCAATAGTAAGCATGAAAAATAAACTACTGACGGCAGCGATAATGGATCGGTAAAAGGACACTATTTTAAATGCGTATTTTATTTAAATGTTATTCTTACGCCTACAAAATACCTAAGATCGACTATACGGGGAATTCCCATTCGAACAAGAGTCAGTGAGCGATAATGCTAAAAAATAAACACCTAGACATATTTTTACTGTGACCTAGTTAATCAAATAATAAACAATAGTAGTATTTTTAAACAATAGCACCGTAACGTAATTGTGCTAGGTACATAGGTAGGTTGTACATACCTACGTTTTGATTTTTGATGCTTCCCGTTTTGGTTGCCCAACACTAATAGTGTAGTGATTTACTGTACCTCTCAGTCTGTTTGGGAAAGGCCCGAGTCCAGTTACGCTAATGAATTTTAAGTTGCATCTTTATTATGTTTAATGCGTTAATGTGAATCAACCGTACAATACGCGCAATCTAAGTTGGCCGGACGGAAACCAGAGGTTCGCGTAACTTAGCCGGCCAAGTAAGATGGTGCGGACTGTACAGTAGTTGTTTACATAGTGTAAAATACACAAAAACGATGACGATACACAAATGCGACGTCATTTGCATTAATTTCAGTCCGACTAACTTAGATTGAGAGATTAGATTGTGCATGTGACTTTAACTCTCGCTAAATTGGCTATGATTTTTTAAATTTGCATTATCAGCACCTAACATGTGACCAAATTAGTAATTTTGTCGTGGCTGGTTTCATTAAATCTATTTAATACCGACTGTTTAACCCAAGTTGTTAATAATAACAAGTTGTTAACATACCCTCATGAAACAACTGACAGAGTAGGTGTAATACTATCGTTAATGTAATTCGAAGCAATTCATCTTCTTTGAATGAAGACTTGTTGCTCGTGGGCGTGATTACCAGCTTAGTTTTAAACGTGTTGTGTACTTGTGTTATTAACTCACTTCTTACAGTTGTTTCAATAGTCTGGAATGAAATCATTTTAAGGTTTGAATTGTTTTATGTTCAGCTGACTACTGAACACGAGATTCGAAACTAGGGAAATATTGCACTAAAAGAAGGCATTTCAAAAGTTTGTGAAGGCTTTCGAACGGTAGCAACTGTAAGACCTGGCTTCTGGAAGCCTGATCAAATCTCTGATCATTTATGTAATCTGCTGTCAATCTCATGTTAGTTGTGATGGGATGACCGTACCTATGGGCCGTCCATAAATCACGTGAGGCTCGAAAGGAGGGGGGAGGGGGTTCGGAAAAAACCACGAAATATCACAAGGGTGGGGTGTAGTGAGATATCACGTGTCAAAAATTAGGATAATTTGTACCAAAAAAATACACGTGATCTTGGGTAGGGGGGGAGGGGTTAGTACAAAACCTCACTACGTATCACTAGGGGTCAAAAAGTTGCTAAAAAAACATCACGTGATTAATGGACGACCCCTAATATGAGATTTTAAACCTAGTAGCGCAAGGCGCACGCGACCTGGCGCGAGCCTCCACTCATGTCTACAGCAACTAAAACCTTTGAATTGAGAACTCATTAGTCGGGCTGTACTTCATTGGATCATTCACACTATACTTAACCTTACTGTCACAAATACGACGATTTCTCTTTAACCCAATTGCGTACAAAGAAAAAAATAAAACTAATTTCATATCTGTAACGACTTACACAATCTGAAGCCCAGCGTTCTAAGGGCGTCTGCTAGTCTCCTTTGCGCGTAGGCATTGGTGCCGCGTAGATGCCATGATTCCGCGTAGACCCTGTGTAGAAGCTGCGTAGCATCCACGTAGCTGCCGCGTAGCTTCCACGTAGCCGCCGCGTAGCTTACACGTAGCCGCCGCGTAGACTCCACGTAGAAGCTGCGTATACTTCTATTTGTTTCGATACATTTAGAATGTAGATTCCGACGATAAAATATCTTATCGTAACAACATACTGTTGGCTTTGTTGCTAAAAAATGTATTACGAAAACGAAACAAAACCAATAAAAAGCTATAGGAACTTGAGAAGCTATACTGTATCGATAGTACCTATATTGTAAAAAAGATTCTGACGAATTGAGAACCTCCTCCTTTTTAGGGTTCCGTACCTAAATGGTAAAAAGGAACCCTTATGGTGCGACTTCGTCTGTCTGTCACGGCTGCTTATTTCAGCACCTTACTAATGCTATCCACTTGAAATTTGGAACAGTTATAAAAAATGCTTGCCCAACTTTATTGCAAATGAAAAAAGTCAAAAAATATTTTTATTTTCGTTGCAAAAGGGGCCGGAGTGGGCGTCTGAAATTTTAAAGTGGGGTTAATAGGTCAAGTCACATATCATATGAAAGGGTTAATCTGCACATTTCAAAATATATTTTCATTTTATTTTATGTCTCACAGTTTTCGACATATGATGAAAAATGTCTGAAAAAATACCATTCCCCCCCTTATCTCCGTAGTTTGCGGAGCGAAAAATCTGAAATAATTCGGGTTGATAGGAATTGACCCAAATATTGCACCAAAAATAAAACGATGTTCCTAACTAGTACAGTTTTTTCGAAATCATCATAATTCCTTCACAAACTTAGTTATGCGGTCCGGTTTTTTTAACTTTTAAACATCCAAGGTTGGTGCGGAACCCTCGGTGCGCGTGTACGACTCGCACTTGCCCGGTTTTTTGTAAATAGGTCAATATTTTTTTAAACTAGATGAGGTGAAGGTCACGAAACTGCGATGATGCGATCATCAAGATTGGTTGCTTGGTATCATATCCATCCAGCTATATGGGAGTAATTTACTGATATTTGTTTTGTATTTGTTTCAGGAAGACGAAGTGCTCTGGCGGTGCACAGAATGCCGATCGCGCCGCGCGGCCCTCCGCCCTCGACGCCACCCTACCACCTGCTTCTCCGTAGGAGACCTAGCTTAACCCTCAAGTGTCCTTCGATAATATAACGTCTAACTTTTTGTACGCCTCTTTTATACCGACCTTATAAGTATAAGTACGCACAGAGTGTTTAAGTGTCGCGCGCAAGTGTGAGTGTATATGTGTGTCGATGGTGCGGCCGACATGGGAAAGTCCTCGGCGAGAACACATGGCCAAGGTGAGTGCCTTCCCGCCCACTGTACACCTGTTCCCAAGGTCAGGTCACTTTTGCTGTTTTATGTACTTTACACGCGTATGTCTTAGATGTAATCTAGCCATAACATCAGTACTTTGCAGTAGACGCAGTAGTAAGCTTTGGTAGAAAAATGTTTAAGACAGTTGACAATGGTGCTGATTCTGTTGAACATCGCACTAAACTAATTTTTATTACACTATATCTCTTTCTCACAAATTTCATTGAAAAAGGACAGAAAATATTTAGAACTGTCAAATTATTATACGTCCTTGTCATTTACGGGAAAATAGTCGTGAACTTTTGCGATTACGGCTAAATTGACAATAAAATTATTCAAGTGGACTAATTTGACAGGATTACATATCTGCTATCCCTCTCTTATGGTTTTTATTAGAAAGAGTCATAATAAGACTAAATTAGTTTAGTCCGTAAACAACAGAATCGGCACTAATGTATCTGCCTTCCGACCCAACTTGATTTTAATTTTGATAATTCGCAGTGCCGATTCTGTGCCTGGATTTTTATAAAAAAACCGGGCAAGAGCGTGTCGGATCACGCACAGTATAGGGTTCCGTAGTAAGAAATTTCAGTCTTCCGACCGCAAATATAAGGTTTTTTTTGCGGTTGTCGAACTCAAAACTGAAAATAGTGAATATTTCAAAAAGTAATTGACGTATCTTGTTCAAACCAATTTATAAAAGAAATCTACTTACGAAGTTTCATACAAATTGGTTATGAACTGTAGATTTGACAAGGGTGTGACAGACGGACAGACAGACGGACATAACGAAACTATAAGGGTTCCTAGTTTTACTACGGAACCCTAAAAACATATTCATGCACATTACCTCATTTCATTCAGGTTTTATTATGATATCAGCGGTGCTTTCAGCTACACATGATTCATTCATGACTTTTTACTTCAAGTGCGAAACATCACTTCAATTACATTTTCATTTACGTGGAATTAAATTTATTGCAACTGAGTCCAAAGCTCTGGATACAAATACAAATTTGTGAAAATCTGGTCAGGGCCGTGTAAATGCAAGTTAGGAAAACTAAAACTGAAGAAAAGCACCAAGTAATTTGGATGCGCGTAGAAACAATATTAACATGCTATTAAATATATGTATAAGAGATTCCCAAGATCCTGCCTGTGTCAGTTGTTTTTGGGAATCTCTTATACTCGTATTTTTAATAACATTAAATAAGCATAACATAGCTTTTACATGTTTAAAATTCGCAAAAATATACATTTACAATATTAACATTTTCTGAAGCTAAGTTCTGATAAAGCTGGAACACTAATCTAGATTACTTACTCAATCAGCGATTCCTTGATATTTGTTACACTCTTGGATTAGGTACGAGAAATTTAGACTCAATAAATGTTGTGTGACTGATGTAACTCAAAACTTTTTTGATTACCGTCGGTCTTAGTTACCATATAACCTAGAACCATACTTGAACTATTCTAATTGTCCACCTGAACTTGGTTCATTAATTGCTTTAATTTCTGTTCCACTTTCTCGTTACCTTCACTTACGGTTAGAATATCGATCACTTATGATATTGAACTTATAATTGCACGTTATGCATGACACTGGCAGTACATTATCATTACCATATTATACCGTAGGTCGCGTAGGTGATCATTATTTCGTTCTATGTTTTACTGTTTTCGATTTGTGATGGAAAGTAATTATTGTACTTAATTCTTATGTGGCAAATCGATACATCGTCACTCTTACATACCTACAATTATGGTTATAATACATAGGTACTATAGGTAATTATATATTTTTGTAGTAATATCAATCAATACACGAAAAGAAGACCTAAGATTTAGATCTATAACTACTTCAGCTTTATATGTAGTATTAGTATAGATAACGCAAACAATATGACATCTGAACAACTTGACGTCAAGAATACACCCATTACATTTACACCCATTGCACAGCATTATGAAAATGTTTGCATTTTTCAGCAGGACTTTCCAGCTGTTGCAATGAAAAAAAACCGGCCAAGTGCGAGTCGTACTCGCGCACCGAGGGTTCCGTATTAGTTTTGGACGTATAAAGTGAAAAAAACCGGACCGCATAACTATATTTGTTTGTGAAGGAATTTTAATGATTTTGAAAAAACTGTACTAGTTAGGAACATCATTTTATTTTTGGTGCCATATTTGGGTCAATTCCTATCAACTCTATTTCAGATTTTTCGCCCCCCAAACTTCGGAGATAAGGGGGGGGGGAATGGTATTTTTTCGGACAGTTTTCATCATATGTCGAAAACTGTGAGACATAAAATAAAATGAAAATATATTTTGAAATGAGCAGATCAAGCCCTTTCATATGATATGTCAATTGACCTAGTACCCCACTTTAAAATATCGGACCCCCACTCCGGCCCCTTTTGCAATGAAGATAAAAATATTTTTGGACTTTTTTCATTTGCAACATAGTTGAACAAGCATTCGTTATAACTGTTCCAAATTTCAAGTCGATAGCATTAGTAGTTGCTGAAATAAGCAGGTGTGACAGACAGACAGACAGACAGACGAAGTCGCACCATAAGGGTTCCTTTTTTAGGGCACGCCGCAATAGCGGCGGTAAGACCCCTCTTTGAGGAGTGGCTAGGGAGACGTCACGGCGTCCTCACCTACCGCCTGACGCAGGTCCTCACCGGACACGGAAGTTTCGGGTACCTGCACATCATCGGGCGGGAGGAAACGCCCGGGTGTCATCACTGCGTTGATCGCCCAGAGGACACGGTGGAGCACACGGTGGGGGCCTGCCCTGCATGGGCGGAGCACCGCCGTGTCCTCGTAGAGGCGATCGGCAGCGGTGGCGACCTCTCGCGCCCGGCCCTGGTTCAAGCCATGGTCCGGGGCGAGGGGGAGTGGGAGGCAGTCGCCTCCTTCTGCGAAGCGGTCATGCTAGCGAAGGAGGCGGCGGGACGGGAGAGGGAGAGATTCTCCCGTCCAAGCCGCCGCGGTAGACGCTCCGGGCGTTGGGAGCCGCGTGACGACTCCCGGCCACCGTAGGCGCGGGCCTGCGGGCGGTGAGTAATGGGTAGCTCACTGTCCGATCAGGACCAGGCCCGTGCCGAACGGCGCGTACGTGTTCCACGCGCGCCTCAAAGAGATGTCAGCATCAGAGAGGGGGCCCACTAGGGCCCAAGCCTGCCGGGAAAGCGGGATTGTCCGGAAGGGATACCGCTGACCCGGACAAAAGGGCTAAGGAAGGAACACGTGTGGGTTTTAGTCAGTAAGAGTCTGACACTCCCTTCCGCTCCGCCCAGAGCGGGAGGGGTCATTTGATGATTTCCCATCCTCAAAAAAAAAAGGGTTCCTTTTTTACCATTTTGGTACGGAACCCTTACTAGTGATAATGCTGTAAAGCAGTTAATCGATTAACATCGATCGACCCGTATGAACTGTATGAACTAACAAATGATGACTTTACATGCAAACACAGCCTACAACGCATTTAGTCATCGATGGCCCGTATTGGACGTCGAAGGAAAAGTAATGTTCACTAATGCGATTCAATAGTTTTATATTAACATCGACGGTGACGCGTCCCCTGACGCTTAGCGAGAACTGCTCGGCCACGCAGCCATGCAATATGAATTTAGCATAATCACATGTTTACATAGTATCATATTAGCGATGACCTAAAACCTCAACCGCTACGATTACCGGTGTGTGCTCTAAGTAAAATTAGTCTAGGGTTCTAGAACTAGGCTCTCCAAAGAATTTCTGTAAGGTCAACGTTAGACACAATTTATGTTAAAGTCATCAAGTTATGTCATAAATAAATGATTTTCTAATAGGTAGAAAAAAACTCAAGCCTCGGTGGAAGTATTTAAGTCGGAGTAACCAGATAAAGTCATATTCAGTCGCCATTGTATTCTATTGTTCCTCGTCGTAAGGGCCATTCCTGTTTGAAATTCTGCCAGCTAAACATAATTCGAATACCTATTACAAAGCTCCTCTTAAGTGTGCACCGTAGTGTCCTGAGAAGGTTAGAAAAAGTTGTTGTATTATAAAAGAAAAAAATTGATGGCGTTCACATTTTAATTAAGAGCTGTTTGAGGATCTTGCTCTCAAGTGCCAAATTTAGATTGATTTACAAAACTGTTTAGGTACATTCCTTGCAGAAAGTGGCGCTATGCGAGTGAGCGAAGCTAAGTTGTCAAAAGATGTCTTTTTCCACCAAAACTAAGCGCCAACCGGTGTAGGTGCATTGAAAGCAGAAGGGTGTGCTGAGGGGCGAGGAGTACCAAATGTGCCAACTACCTGCCATAGCTCCACTGCTCGCATCCCTCAATTGGGCATAAAAATCTTAACTTCATTGATCCTTCCACCACCAGAACCGCATTGCGCGAAAATTGGAATATGAAGCATTCTTATTGGTGGATATCTTCTAGCTTCCTCGCTCACGACAGTGTTAATATTTTCTTTATTCTAAGACACGCTAAAAGAATATTTATTTATGTTATTAATAACTTTGTTATTATAGACGTTAGACTCCGTCACAAGCCAGCTGGTACATAAAGCGTTGGTCCATTATATCACAGGCTCGGATTTTAGCTGATGTCATTGTTTTTTCAACAAGATGTTCCTTTACTGTTCCTGTTCTAATTCAGATTTTTCATTCCTGTCGTATAGAAAAAAGAATTACTACTAAGTATAGATAGTGGCAAAACACTGAAACTATTTTTTATCCGGGGCTTATCGACTGTTCTTATTTTACCTCGGGGCGTTGACGCTCCAGTATTCTTTCGCATAATTCTGACTCCTTCTGTACCGCAAGTCTTGTGAAATATTTTCTAAATGTAGACTTTTCTCTCTAGGTTTCAACTACAGGACACAAATAATTAGTTACGGTTTTCGCCCTGCCGACCACATCTTAAAAACTTACTGTGTAAACTGGACAGTACATACATAGATAGTGGGACAGTAAAATCTTCTGCTCAGTGTTTCTTGAACAACAATACTTACGGACTAGTCGATAATTATAAAATTAAAGACTAAGTGGGTCTTGATAAAATGCGAGTTTTTTCCACAAAAATCACAAGACTAAAAATGGTGGTTTTCCCCATGGCTATCAGTTTTATTAGGAGTAAACACTGAGAAGAGACGGCAACACCGGGGCGGGCGGCGGCATAATCAGTATCGGAGCGGGATGCGCGCGCCGGGCGGGCGGCGCTAGTGTGTGCGGCACACGAGTCTCGGCCCTGCGACGGGTCAGAGCGCGCGTGCGGGCGCGTGTCGTGAGCGACGAGTGGCGTGCGGCGTGTCACGGGTCCGGAGCGGGCCCGCCGGCGGGGTGGCCGCGCGGAGCGGCGCGCGACATGGGGCGGCGGTAGCGGCGCGGATGTGCACGCGCTCCGAGGCCGTGGAGCTGGAGGTGCTGGGCGCGGACGGCGGCGAGGCTCGCGTGCCGCCGCGCCCGCTGCGCCTGTCCCTCCTCGAGCTGCTGGGCAAGCTGGTGCGTCGCGACCAGCCCGCCCCGTCGCACCGCCGCGCTAGACACAACCATCGCTTCCGTACTTTTGTGTCCTGCGGTCGGTATTTATTGATTCGTCGCTGACGTTAAGATTATACTGATAGGAAATCTCTTATTGAATTTTCATTTGGTTCGGTTCGACGCCGGTGAAGTCCTGCGTCATTGACTCATCGTGTATCGTACGTGCCTTGGAGCGTGCATACGATGCCGATGTCGTTTGCGTAACGTCTTGCTATTCTACACGGGCGTCTGTCGACATGTTTTCGTTTTGGCCGGCTCGCTATGAATGGCAGAGCGACTTCCCCGGAATGATGATGAGTATATTTCAGGAATAGAGGAGATGTGCATAGTGAACAAGGTCGGTGTCGGTGTCGGCGCGCCCCCGTACGGTCAACGGCCGGGGCGAGACGGCGATTCAGCGCTTCGCGTATGACTCGGCGCTGTTGTTATCGATTACCCGCTAATGTTTCACTTCACTAAATTTAATTAGGATGCAATTCTTTTGCCAATGTGTCAACTTCCGTACTTCAGGGAAGTAAAAATAAGGTTACATATTTTCCTAGTAATCAATACTTGGATAGCGTAACTACCTGTTTGCTCATAATGTTTTTTTTTCAACTACCTAGTGTAGGTATTTAGTATAATGCGTGCAAATCCTTAGCACGTAATTAGATTATAGATGCCGTTGCATTAAAGAATTGTTTCGGATTAACACACCATTGTTATTTGTTAGTTAACACTAACATCACAGTTTCGTTGTTATGCCGTATGCGGTAAAAGAGGACACCATTTTCGTTAATCCATGTCTATTGTCTGTAGGTACATTATTTTCGAAAAGATGTCTGGATCATTTTCTACGGTGACATAAAGGGTACCCAGGTTTTCAGAATAGATTGATTTCAAAGCACGTGACAAAAGTGTTCAATATTTTCGCTGAAAAAATAGGAACACAACTTCTTGCTGTTGTTGTACATAAAAATATCGACATTAAAACTTTAAACAAAATAACACAATGATGATCAATATTTATGTATTTTAATTTAAATGTTTTTTTTTTGTTTCATACTGTTATAATATTTTGAAAAAGATCCTTCTATCTGTAGTGATTGTAAAATTTTACTTTACACTGACTTTTGCTAATCAACGGTATTGAGAATCAGCACTGAGCTCAACACAAAATCGTTCATTGAAGCTCAATTATTAAAATATAATCAACCTAAAAATAAATAAATAAAGCATCTTGAGATACCTATTTCTGAAACTGAAACTTCTATTTAATTTTATGGTTTCAATGGTCGATATTGTTGAAACAATTTTTAACAGAGTACATTGCTTCAATATCAATCTAAACGGCAATGAAATCATGAATAGATAATTCGTTTAATATTATACAATGAATATTTGCATAGCATTTATAGTCCTAGACAAACTATCAGACGATAAATGCCAGATAGGTCATTGACATCACAAGTTCACAAGAAATCGGAAATAAAACCTGGATAAGGCCGACACAGAGTAATCACAGAATTAGGTATTAAATTGTATGCTGTGGGCAGAGTAACAGCTGAAAATTATCATGATGATGAATCATTTGTTTGAAATTCTTTCAGAAATTCCAATTCAGTGTCAAGAGCGAGTCGGGCTCACACAATTAGGGTTTCGTGTACTAAATAAACTAAGAGCGAGTCGGGCTCACTTAATTAGGGTTTCGTACTAAATAAACTTTTTTTAGACGGTTTGCTTAGGCGGTAATTCTAGAATCCCTACAGTTAGCTCTTTCAAATGATACCCCATTATGAAAAAACCGGCCAAGTGCGAGTCGTACTCGCGCACCGAGGGTTCCGTATCATTTTTGGACGTATAAAGTGAAAAAAATCGGACCGCACAACTAAGCTTGTTTTTGAAGGAATTTTGATTATTTTGAAAAACTGTACCAGTTAGGAACATCGTTTTATTTTTGGTGCAATATTTGGGTCAATTCCTATCAACTCTAATTATTTCAGATTTTTGGCTCTGCAAACTTCGGAGATGGGGAATGGTATTTTTTCAGACATTTTTCATCATATGTCGAAAACTGTGAGACATAAAATAAAATAAAATATGTTTTTAAATGTGCAAATCAAGCCCTTTCATATGATATGTCACTTGACCTAGTAACTCCACTTTAAGATATCGGACCCCCACTCCGGCCCCTTTTACAATGAAAATAAAAATATTTTTTTACTTTTTTCATTTGCAATAAAGTTGGGCAAGCATTTTTTATAACTGTTCCAAATTTCAAGTCGATAGCATTAGTAGTTGCTGAAATAAGCAGGTGTGACAGACAGACAGACAGACAGACAGACCGTTTAGTCGGATAATGCCTAATTCGCAAAATGGCACCCGAGTCTTAAAAGGGCCAATTCGCAAATGGACTAGTTCTCGAAAGGACTCATTCGCAAAAAGGCTAATTCTCAAAAGGACTAAATAGTAAAATGCCTAATTCGTGAAAGGACTCATTCGTGAAAGGACTAATTCGTAAAAGGACTAATTCGCAAAATGGCCAACTTTTACCAAATTACGCCATGAGTTAAATGACATGAAAAAACCAAGTTAATTTTTAGGTTATGTTATGTTTTATACAAAATGCAAACAATAACTTTGTAAATATTATTTATTATTAAAATAAAACAATCATAGAACAATATTATGGTGAAAAAATCTTAAATCAAGAACGCACTTTACAATGTGAGATACAACAAAAAAATCAGTATGATTATTATGGTGAAAAAATCTAAAATCAACAACGCACTTTACGGTGTCATACAAAAAAAAATATTATGATTATTATGGTGAAAAAATCTTAAATCAACAACGCACTTTACAATGTGTCATATAACAAAAAATAATTATTTTGTTCCATTATTCGTATCATTATTTTGAATCTAATAAATCATATAGGCTGTATGATTTGTCGAACCTTACAAATCATATAGGTACAGTATAACCAATTATTAATAGAACTCAACGCCGAAAAAAATTCTGTTAAATATTTTTTCCACAAGATAATTAATAAATTATCTTGTATAGTATAATATTTAACAGATTTTTTTTTTGGTGTTGCGTGGTGTTGAAAAATATAATATACACACTGGAAGCCCAAATTATAAGAATAGTTGGTAATAATCAACTATACTGGAAGCCCAAATTATAAGAATAGTTGGTAATAACCAACTATTCTTATAATTTGGGCTTCCAGTGTGTATATTATATTTTTCATAACAAAGATTTTCTTGATTAGTATTTTTTTATCAAACCTTACAAATCATACCCACTTATATGATTTGTAAGGTTCGACAAATCATACCTATATGATTTGTAAGATTCAAAATAATGATACAAATAATGGAACAAAATAATATTTTTTTGTTGTATTAACACATTGTAAAGTGCGTTGTTGATTTAAGATTTTTTCACCATAATAATCATATTTTTTTTTGTATGACACTATAAAGTGCGTTGTTGATTTAAGATTTTTTCACCATAATAATCATAATATTTTTTTGTATGACACAATGTAAAGGGCGTTGTTGATTTAAGATTTTTTCACCATTGTTCTATGATTGTTTTATTTTAATTAATAAAAAAAATTTTTACAAAGTTATTGTTTGCATTTTGTATAAAACATAACTTATCCTAGAAATTAACTTGTTTTTTTCATGTCATTTAACTCATGGCGTAAGTTGGTAAAAGTTGGCCATTTTGCGAATTAGTCCTTTCACGAATGAGTCCTTTCACGAATTAGGCATTTTACTATTTATTTAGTCCTTTTGAGAATTAGCCTTTTTGCGAATGAGTCCTTTCGAGAACTAGTCAATTTGCGAATTGGCCCTTTTAAGACTCGGGTGCCATTTTGCGAATTAGGCATTATCCGACTAAACGGACAGACGAAGTCGCACCATAAGGGTTCGTTTTTTACCATTTTGGTACGGAACCCTAAAAAGTTAAAAAAAAACCGGGCAAGAGCGTGTCGAACCACGCACAGTCTAGGGTTCCGTACGAAGAAGTATTTTAGTCTTCCAACTGCAAACAAAAGTCAAAACTGAAAATAGTGAATATTTCAAAAAGTTATTAACGTATCTTGTTCAAACTAATTTTAATCGAAAGTTTTTATTAGATTCCATAAGCTTGAATTTTTTCAGATTTTTTGATAACGCGATTTGAAAATTACAGGGGGGGGACACATTGTAAACTACTTTTGGAGCTCCTAGTTCGCTAAATATGCACTTAAATAAAAAAGTCATTTAGAAACCTTTATGTTATTTTCAAAGACCTATCCAACGATATTCCACATGAAGGGCTGCGTGAAAATATTTTTCTTCATTCCTCAGTTTAATGTATGGGGCCCCTCCCCCTAATTATTTTATTCTTGTTCAAACCAATTTTAATCGTAATTATTTATTAGATGCTGCTAGAGCTTGATTTTTTTCAAATTTTTGATAGCGGATTTTCTGAATAAATTCAAAATAATTAAAGAAGAACAAAACGGTTTTCAAAAAAAGAAGTCGACTACTTTGGCGGCTTTTAAACAGGCCCAAAATGTGGTAGATTTTATTGATAAACTGGTACCTGTCTCTGTAGTGTTCTTCGATATGAGCAAGGCCTTTGACTTTGTGGACCACAATTTGCTATTAAAAAAATGTGAAACCTATGGTATCAGAGGTGAGCCTTGAATTGGTTACAAAGCTACACTCGGCGTCACAAAAATCGCACCTCTTCGAAAATAAGTTTTAAGCATGTGCCGCCATCAACGAATACATTAAACCCAATTAATATTGGTATCAATTGAAAGTATGTTTAACGACCTTTAAATTAACAACAGTTAGAATTCCTAAACACAACAGATCTCATTAGCACGTTACGTTAAAAAAATGTTGTCAAAATACGCATTACAACGGCCACTAATTGCACCTCCCTACAAGGGTATAAAATGGGCGACCCGGGTTAAATGTGGGTCATTCGCTATTCAACCTTCGAAGTGAACACACGTGAACAGTTACAGCAAGAAAAATACCCCAGAAGATGGATACCACTGCAGATGAAGCCGCTCAAGTCATTGCACTACTGCAATCAGGGATGCGGCAATGTGATGTTGCTCGGCAACTGAACTTGAGTCGTTTTTCCGTTCGACGAGTGTTCCAACGCTTCCAAGAGACTGGTGGCTATATCCGAAGACGTGGATCTGGAAGACAACGGTGCACATCCGAAAGAGACGATCGCTTCATTGTTTCGACGTCTTTACGTAATCGGTTCTCCAATGCTGTTGAGCTGCAACAACAACTGCGATCAGCTCGCAGAACTTCTGTAAGCGTCTCCACGATTAGAAGAAGAATGCGGGAGAAGAAAATTGCAGCTCACAGGGCTGCTACAGGGCCAAAATTGACTGCACAGCATAGGAGAGACCGGTTGCAATTTGCCCGTGACCATGTAAATTGGACAATAGACCAGTGGAGGGCTGTGCTCTTCTCGGATGAGACTAGGGTGTGTCTTTTCTGCAACGACAGGCGTCGAAGAGTGTACAGGAGGCAAGGAGAACGATTCGCACAAGCCTGTATTCAAGAGACAGTGGAATACGGGGGTGGCTCGTGCATGTTCTGGGGCGGCATATCAATCGACGGCAAAACGAACCTTGTGTGTGTTTCTCGGACTGGAAGTGCTCGCGGGCAAGGGTCGCTGACTGCTCATCGGTACATAACAGAGATCTTAGAGGAGCAGGTTGTCCCTTATGCGGGTTTTGTTGGCAGTGGGTTCACGTTAATGCACGATAACGCCCGCTGTCACACCGCTTTAATTGTAAGAGACTACCTGCAAGAAGTTGGGATCCCTGTTATGCGCTGGCCGGCGCGAAGTCCAGACCTGAACCCTATTGAGCACCTTTGGGATGAACTGAAACGGCGAGTACGGGCACGTGATCCTGCCCCTACCACTCTTCAAGACCTCCAAGATGCTGTCGTTGCGGAATGGGACAACATTCCTCAAGAGACTGTTGTCACATTAATTAGGTCCATGAGAGAACGCATGGAAGCAGTCATCAGGGCTAGGGGGGGTAACACTAGGTTTTAAGTTGTTTTTAAGGACTTTGTTGTAATTTTTGCTGATAAAATTAAATTTAACTTTTTAATCATTTGCATTAGCTTGCTTTTTTTTATTCCCTGGTAAAGAAAAAACCAAATCTGTTGATTTATTCTGAAATTTAAATAAATTACCTTTCCAATGATACCTTATAGTCATATGTCTACTATTGATTAATAGGGTTAAAATGACTTTGAAAGGAATTCTTAAAGAGGTGCGATTTTTGTGACGCCGAGTGTATCTCAAAAATCGAAAACAATATTTCGAATTTAAAAGCTTAAACAAGGAACTAGAATGTGTCACTCATAAATCTAACTGTCGTGTCAATTTTGGTGTGCCTCAGGGTAGCATATTGGGACCGCTACTATTCTTAATTTACATTAATGACCTACCTCTAATAACTACACATCAATGCGTCTTGTTCGCTGATGACATTTCAATTAACATAACATTAACCTGTGAAGTTTCATACATATTGGTTATGAACTGTAGATTTTACGACGGTGTGACAGACGGACAGACAGACAGACGGACATGACGAAACTATAAGGGTTCCTAGTTTTACTACGGAACCCTAAAAATGAACTTATGTCATGAATCCGTTGCTATGGAGTTAAGGCGCAGATATACGACTTTTAAAGATTTTAAACTGAAGATCACGTCTAAACGAGTAGTGTTAACGATTTGAAAAATTTATGCTAAACTAGAGCATTTTCTTAATAATTTGATTAGAGTATATTTTAGATTACGTTTATCTATGCAGTATAATTAATTTGTAAAGTTAGGTCTACCGCGTTCAAAAAAGTGAAGATCGCGCGAAAACTATTGAGCGTATTTTTACGAAACCTTCATTATTTTAAAGATAATTTAACTATCTAACTTTTAGTTAGTCTTTTTTTTTATCAAATATTCGTTACTAAAAAGTAATAATACGTCTAATTCGGCTCAGCGCGATCCTTGATAGAGGCGAGTCGTATTGCTCGGTGGACGTATGTCGCGTTGCGTGAGCTCAGCGCAGAACACTCAACCTATACCGCCCAAATCACTCAAGGTCGCTGGCACTTAGTAGCGCCTTAAAGAGTAGAATAAAAGCTCAATAGACGCCCCAGAAATAAACTTTCGAACACTTCGGAGTAATTCAGCCTTTGAAACTACTCCGATTCCTAAGTAAAAATAACCATGAATCCTCCAGTTTCGGTAGTTCCTTTAGGCTCGTATAAACTATAGGCACACTCTTTTGAATGGTTGTAGTATTAGGTCGCTTACGTTATTATTTTCTTGACATTTTTGTCACTTTGTACAATGCGAAGAAAAGAAAATTAATTTATCTTCACCTTGTGCTTCAACTTGGCGGTCTTGTCCTTGATTTATTTTTATTAAAAACCGGCCAAGTGCGAGTCGTACTAGCGCACCGAGGGTTCCGTATCAGTTTTGGACGTATAAAGTGAAAAAAAACCGGATCGCATAACAAACTTTGTATTTGAAGGAATTTTGATGATTTTGAAAAAACTACTTACTAGATCTCGTTCAAATCAATTTTCGGTGGAAGTTTACATGGTAATTTACATCATATATTTTTTTTAGTTTTATCATTCTCTTATTTTAGAAGTTACAGGGCACACATTTTACCACTTTGGAAGTGTCTCTCGCGCAAAATATTCAGTTTAGAAAAAAATTATAATAGGTCTTTACCTATGAAATTGCCGTTTTGTATGAAAATTTTTAAACGATTTTTTTTCATGTACATTTTATTTGTATTAATCGAAGTAATCACCCATGCAATCAATGCATCTTTGCCAATGCAGTGGCAGTTTATTAATGCCCTTCTTAAAGAAATCAGCTGGACGGGAGGCAACAAAAGCTTCAAAGGCATTTTGTACTGCCTCTCGGGTATTGAATTTTTTTCCCGCTAAGAAGTTATCCAAATTCTGGAAAAAGTAGTAGTCTGTAGGCGCAAGGTCTGGTGAGTAGGGCGGATGACGGAGAGCTTCCAACCCCAGTTCTTGCAACTTGGAGACCGTCTGCTGTGCAGTATGAGGTCGCGCGTTGTCGTGCAGGAGCAGCGGAGACGAGCGATTGACCAATGCTGGTTGGAGATGTGCCAGCTTCTTCATCATTGTGTTCAGTTCTTCACAGTACACATCTGCAGTAATGCTCACCCCGTTTGGTAAGAAGCTGTGATGAATCACACCGGCGCTAGACCACCAAACAGTGACCATCAATTTTCTAGGGGTAAGTTTTCGTTTAGGGCATTGTTTAGGTGCTGAACCAGGATCCAACCAACTTGCTGAGCGCTTGCGGTTATCAAACAGAATCCATTTCTCATCGCAGGTAACAATGCGGTTCAAAATTCCTTCATTTGTGTGTCTGTTGAGCAGTGCAAGGCACGTCTCGACGCGTACTTCGCGCTGGCGATCATTGAGTTCGTGGGGCAACCATTTGTCAAGCTTTTTTACCTTGCCAATTTGACGCAAATGGACCAATATTGTTTTGACGCTAACGTCGAAAGCTGCTGCTAATTCAGCCGTAGATTGTGTATCATCAGCTTCCACAATCACCTTTAATTCGTCATTGTCGACCAAAGTGTTCGGACGACCGCGAGGTTCATTTTTCAGGTCGAAATTTCCAGAACGGAAGCGAGCAAACCAATAACAGGTGGTGCGTTGGTTTGTAGTGTTAGCTCCGTAAGCGTCGTTGATGTTGCGTGCTGCTTGTGGCGCGTTGCTGCCATGACGGTACTCGTATTCCATAATTACTCGAATTTTTAACGTATCCATGATGACGAAAAATATTGAAATGCGATGAAAATGTAACACTAATCAATAAACAAATGACTACTTTTTGGAAAAAAAAATCCATGTTTTTAAAATAAAATTAATTTGAAATTAGAATTCTTAGCCAAACAAAAATATTTTGATTTGAAATGGCCAGTACTGCAGAACGGCAATTTCATAGGTAAAGACCTAATATTAGAAACCATAATAATATCATTTTTGATGACCTATGCATAGATACCATACACGTATGAGTTAGAAGAAAAAAAAAATTGTAAAAGGGGCCGGAGTGGGGGTCCGAAATTTTAAAGTGGGGTTACTAGGTCAAGTGGCATATCATATGAAAGGGCTTGATCTGCACATTTCAAAATATATTTTCATTTTATTTTATGTCTCACAGTTTTCGACATATGATGAAAAATGTCTGAAAAAATACCATTCCCCCCCTTATCTCCGAAGTTTGCGGAGGGAAAAATCTGAAATAATTAGAGCTGATAGGAATTGACCCAAATATTGCACCAAAAATAAAACGATGTTCCTAACTAGTACAGTTTTTTCAAAATCATCAAAATTCCTTCAAAAACAAACTTACTTATGCGGTCCGGTTTTTTTCACTTTATACGTCCAAAACTGATACGGAACCCTCGGTGCGCGAGTATGACTCGCACTTGGCCGGTTTTTTTTATTTACGTGTGAAAATCTTAATGCGGTTCACAGAATACATCTACTTACCAAGTTTCAACAGTATAGTTCTTATAGTTTCGGAAAAAAAATGGCTGTGACATACGGACGGACAGACAGACAGACAGACATGACGAAACTATAAGGGTTCCTAGCTTTACTACGGAACCCTAAAAAGCACGATTGTACATTCTGACATGAGAATTCTTAAGGGGAATCTTGAGAATTTTCTTAATAATTTAATAATTGGTTGGGGAATGCCACGGGCAATGCTAATGTAGTTTTCATCTATTTTGATACACGCCTGTAAATAAACGTGCATGCGTACTGTAATAGGTACTTCAGTCAAATATTTTGAAATATTGTTATTCAATACCTTTGATTATTATTTAATACATGTACACTTTGTTTAAAGAAATATCTGAAATTCGTTACGTATCGTTCAGCTTCAGAACGCACCTGATGAAAGTAAGGCAAGGTCTTTGGCTCGTGTGGTAAACTTGACTCAAAACGTTTTAACCGCGTTTATGTCTTGCATTGTAATGTGATTCAGTAAGGGTGTGTGGAGAGGATGCCCCTGAAAATGTTATTAGTCGTAAACTGGGAGGAGATCGATCGCCGTCCCCTTGGCGCCCAACGTCGAGACGCACTCGTAACCACTACCACGATGAACAGATCAACAGCTCTATGTAGATGTAGCTACATCCGCTATAGGAATTGTCAATACAAAAACGTTCAACTCCCATAATGAAGTTATTGCTCTGCCGGCCTAGCATGACCACGATAGAAACGGGTTTTGTCTACATAGAAATAGACAAAGTGACAGATTTCATTCATAAAACGTAGAAATGTTTCTACAATCTGTCACTTTGTCTATTTCTATGTAGACAAAACCCGTTTCTATCGTGGTCATGCTAGGCCGGCTGGAAGTTATTTTATAGCTTTATGCTACATACATCCTTTGAAGAATAGATTTTATAGGAAACAGGAACATAATCAATTGTTAATAACAAGTCGGTGGAGCGAGAAATTAATTCAATCTTATGAGGCCATTATTATCGCCATTTCCTACATGTTTTGAACGTTATCTGAATATATGAACGTTATCTTTTCGGCAAACTGTATGTGGAAGTTTTCTATTTATTGGAATATATTTCGCAATTATTAACTGATTGTTTAATAGAGAATTTGCTCTTTAAAACCTTTATTCAAGTCAAGAGAATCGTGATCATTTTTTAAGCTGTCGTTAAGTGTAATTACAGAAAGTATGCAGCAGCTCAGCTGTAGCATTTAAAGTAGTGTTCATGAATAGATGGATAAGTAATTATCCTCGTAGCAGACGACAGGGCACGTTCTTTTTACAGATGCGTAGCAGCTATTTGTTCGTTGAAGGGTATAGATAGGTATCGCAGCATTTAATTTTATGATTCGTTTCATTCAAGTACTATTCATTATTAGTTCATCTGCTTTGTATTAAAGAAGACTGAAAAGAAATAAGTAGGTACCTACCATCTTAACTGTATACAATAATATACCTAAAGGGTTTTTCAACAAGAACTTTGTTTTCTAAAAAAAAGAATTTAGAGGAAATAAATATTTTTTTTATTGTATTAAGTATAAAGAGAAAAGTTTGGCAATTATGAATGAAAAATGATATCTGGCAAATGTCCACCACGACCGCGCTGATAAATGTTGATTCTTTCATCAAAATTTAAAAAAAAACGGCCCAATCACGCCTCCAAACCACATAGCGCACCACACAGTGACACGTTGAGCATACAAAGGCTTCTCAATAATTGCTTTAGGATTTTCAGAAGCCTAAATGCGGCAACTTTTTTTGTTGACGTACCCTGACAAATGAAAATGGGCTTTGTCGGAAAAAAAGATTTTTTACGAAATTTGACGACAGAACGACCGTTTTCATACTGGATTTTAATTATTTTAATGCGATTTTCGAGCGAAATTGAGTAATTCATTATAACAATTGCCAAAGCACCTACTACGAATACCTACCGCCAAAAACCAAACGTCAAAACTATCACGAAAAACAAAGTTCTTGTTGAAATACCCTTTACATTCTAAAGACGTACTGAGGACAATGACGTGTGAGTGTGAGTGATAAATACACTCGGCGTCACAAAAATCGCACCTCTTTAAGAATTCCTTTCAAAGTCATTTTAACCCTATTAATCAATAGTAGACATATGACTATAAGGTATCATTGGAAAGGTAATTTATTTAAATTTCAGAATAAATCAACAGATTTGGTTTTTTCTTTACCAGGGAATAAAAAAAAGCAAGCTAATGCAAATGATTAAAAAGTTAAATTTAATTTTATCAGCAAAAATTACAACAAAGTCCTTAAAAACAACTTAAAACCTAGTGTTACCCCCCCTAGCCCTGATGACTGCTTCCATGCGTTCTCTCATGGACCTAATTAATGTGACAACAGTCTCTTGAGGAATGTTGTCCCATTCCGCAACGACAGCATCTTGGAGGTCTTGAAGAGTGGTAGGGGCAGGATCACGTGCCCGTACTCGCCGTTTCAGTTCATCCCAAAGGTGCTCAATAGGGTTCAGGTCTGGACTTCGCGCCGGCCAGCGCATAACAGGGATCCCAACTTCTTGCAGGTAGTCTCTTACAATTAAAGCGGTGTGACAGCGGGCGTTATCGTGCATTAACGTGAACCCACTGCCAACAAAACCCGCATAAGGGACAACCTGCTCCTCTAAGATCTCTGTTATGTACCGATGAGCAGTCAGCGACCCTTGCCCGCGAGCACTTCCAGTCCGAGAAACACACACAAGGTTCGTTTTGCCGTCGATTGATATGCCGCCCCAGAACATGCACGAGCCACCCCCGTATTCCACTGTCTCTTGAATACAGGCTTGTGCGAATCGTTCTCCTTGCCTCCTGTACACTCTTCGACGCCTGTCGTTGCAGAAAAGACACACCCTAGTCTCATCCGAGAAGAGCACAGCCCTCCACTGGTCTATTGTCCAATTTACATGGTCACGGGCAAATTGCAACCGGTCTCTCCTATGCTGTGCAGTCAATTTTGGCCCTGTAGCAGCCCTGTGAGCTGCAATTTTCTTCTCCCGCATTCTTCTTCTAATCGTGGAGACGCTTACAGAAGTTCTGCGAGCTGATCGCAGTTGTTGTTGCAGCTCAACAGCATTGGAGAACCGATTACGTAAAGACGTCGAAACAATGAAGCGATCGTCTCTTTCGGATGTGCACCGTTGTCTTCCAGATCCACGTCTTCGGATATAGCCACCAGTCTCTTGGAAGCGTTGGAACACTCGTCGAACGGAAAAACGACTCAAGTTCAGTTGCCGAGCAACATCACATTGCCGCATCCCTGATTGCAGTAGTGCAATGACTTGAGCGGCTTCATCTGCAGTGGTATCCATCTTCTGGGGTATTTTTCTTGCTGTAACTGTTCACGTGTGTTCACTTCGAAGGTTGAATAGCGAATGACCCACATTTAACCCGGGTCGCCCATTTTATACCCTTGTAGGGAGGTGCAATTAGTGGCCGTTGTAATGCGTATTTTGACAACATTTTTTTAACGTAACGTGCTAATGAGATCTGTTGTGTTTAGGAATTCTAACTGTTGTTAATTTAAAGGTCGTTAAACATACTTTCAATTGATACCAATATTAATTGGGTTTAATGTATTCGTTGATGGCGGCACATGCTTAAAACTTATTTTCGAAGAGGTGCGATTTTTGTGACGCCGAGTGTAGAAACAATTGTTTAGTAATTAACTAGTGTTTATGTGTATAAATTATCACAATCATAGTTCTGTTTGCAAGTAGGTTTGTGAGAACAGCATCTAAGTGGTATTGTTTATTGTTACAGAGAATGAACGGAGAATCAAAGCGAACAACAGAGAATACAACGCGCAGTTCCGCTACGCCGTAAGTTATGATATTATGTTTTCTATATGTAGATACGTACATTACTTATTAATGAAGCTTTTAAAGAGCTGAAACAATTAAATTATTGCGATATGTGTGAGGGAGGTCATCTCCATAGCTTTTGGACTTATTTCGATGCGCAGCAAAACCATCTAGGATTCTATATTCTAGCGGCCTTACCACAAAAAAGATAGACACACGTTAAACGCGAATGCTACCAAAAATAATACACACTTGTTTTAGACAAGTTAGTGCTAAAACAATTGCCTATTTGTGGTACGGCCGTAGATGTTTTATGAGATTGGCCTATGATCATTAGCACGAATTGATATATGGGTCCTCCTGATATGGTATATCGTGTGTCCTGGATCAGCGTTGCCAGATTTTTTTCGGGCCAAGCGGTATTTTGGAACTTTTTGAGTAACTACCTACCTAAAAAAAGCGGGATTCTTTCGTCGAAAGCGGGACATACTGGAAAAACGCAAATAATCTGCAATTTTTAGGGTTCCGTACTAAAACTAGGAACCCTTATAGTTTCGTCGTGTCCGTCTGTCTGTCCGTCTGTCTGTCCATCTGTCCGTCCATCTGTCCGTCTGTCACACCCTCGTCAAATCTACAGGTCATAACCAATTTGTATGAAACTTCGTAGGTAGATGTCTTTTATAAGCCGCCATAAAGGACTGTAGTAAAATTTAAAAAATAAAATAATTAGGGATGGCTCCCATAGATGAAAGTGAAGGATGAAAAAATATATTTTCCTGCACCCCGTCATGTGGGGTATCATTGGATAGGTCTTTGAAAATAACATAGAGGTTTCTAAATATGTTTTTTATTTAAGTGCATATTGAGTGAACCAGGAGCTCCGAAAGTTGTTAACAATGTGTCCCTCCCCTGTAATTTTCCAACCGCGCTACCGAAAAATCTGGAAAAAATGAAGCTAATGGCATCTAATAAATACTCTCGATTGAAATTGGTTTGAACAAGATAATATGTTAATAACTTTTTGAAATATTCACTTTCTTCTATTTTGAATTCGACAACCGCAAAAATAACTTTGTATTTCATTACAATATTATCTATTAAATACAAACTTATATTTGCGTTCGGAAGACTAAAATGCTTCTTGCTACGGAACCCTACACTGTGCGTGGTCCGACACGCTCTTGCCCGGTTTTATATTTATTTTTTGCTAGGTAGGTACTTACCCCTTTATTTGAGTTTAAAAAATTATGATTACAATGATGATAGACAGCCACCGAAAATGTATTTCAATGAAAATACGTTACTTTACTATAGGTACTAATAACCGCCGCGCCGCACCGTCGCGCAATCCCCGAAAAGCGGGACTGAGACTGTCCCGCGCGGGACATTTAATTTTGGGCTAAAAATCGGGACGTCCCGACAAAATTGAGACGTCTGGCAACGCTGGAACTGAATGCAATAAGATCCAACAGCAAATCGTCGATTAAGTGCAATTCTAAGGGCTGAGTTCACCGACAAGATAACAGACCGACAAATTGAAAACGACCGTTTAATATGTTAAACGGTCGTTTTCAATTTGTCGGACTGATATTAATAATTTGTCGGTAGAAAAAGATATGTCTTTTTTTATAAAAAAAAGTAATGTTAAACGGCGCTTTTTATATAACGGACTGTTATCTTGTCGGTGAACTTGGTCCTAACAAGATAAAAGTCCGATAAATTGAAAATGGCCGTTTAACATATCTTTTTCTATAGAAAAAGTCACGTTAAGCGGCTGTTTTCAATATAATAAAACCGGCCAAGTGCGAGTCGTACTCGCGCACCGAGGGTTCCGTATCAGTTTTGGACGTATAAAGTGAAAAAAACCGGACCGCAAAACTATGTTTGTGAAAGAATTTGATGATTTTGAAAAAACTGTACTAGTTAGGAACATCGTTTTATTTTTGGTGCCATATTTGGGTCAATTCCTATCAGCTCTAATTATTTCAGATTTTTCGCTCCGCAAAATTCGGAGATAAGGGGGGGGGGGGGGAATTGTATTTTTTCTGACATTTTTCATCATATGTCGAAAACTGTGAGACACAAAATGAAATAAAAATATATTTTGAAATGTGCAGATCAAGCCCTTTCATATGATATGTCACTTGACCTAGTAACCCCACTTTGAAATTTTGGACCCCCACTCCGGCCCATTTTGCAATCAAAATAAAAATATTTATTTATTTTTTTCATTTGCAATAAAGTTGGACAAGCATTTTTTATAACTGTTCCAAATTTCAAGTCGATAGCATTAGTAGTTGCTGAACGAAGCAGGTGTGACAGACAGACAGACGAAGTCGCACCATAATCCTTTTTTACCATTTTGGTACGGAACCCTAATAACGGACTGTTATCTTGTCGGTGAACTTGGCGCTAAGTATATGTATTATCTAATAGAGCCAAGTGTATATTGGAAAACAGACATTAAGTGTTAAACAATTGAAAGATTTGAGTGCAGATGTTTCAAACATACAATTACTTATGGTTCACGGTATCCTTGTATAATAATGCTTCTTCTTTAATAATAAATTCTAAATTGAAGTTCTCTCTAAGTAGCGCACCTGCTGAAAAAATAACAAGTTTCGCCGTTTTTCCAGTTTGGAGTAAAAAAATTACCACGATTTGATACTGTCAATCAACTATGCAGTTTTAAAAAATTGCACATTATAATTCAGTGTCTGATTGTAGATTATAAAGTTTCCGCTTGAATTAATTGGTGTTTTAAAAATAAAATACAGCCTTTTTAAAGATAACACATAAATCCGTTTGAAGTGGTAGTTGTATTTCGAAAATAATCTATGGAAACGAATTTTTCCTAAATATGTACAGGATGATTTACTACGCCAAATGCGATATGTTGTGATTTTATCTGTTTTCAGCATGTTTTTCTAGTATACAGTATTCAATAGTAACCGAATATCGAAGGTCTTTAAACTAAGACTATAATATTTTATGGAAGTAGATCAATAGGTATAAGAACCGTTAACCTCCTTATAAATGGGGGAGGGAGTACCTTGATCAAAAATCCGAAATCTAGTTTGAATATAAGTTCAACAATACCTACAACATGCGTCATACAGCATACTAGCATTCTGCAAATGACGTAAACAAAGATTTTGCGCTGTTATGTCTAATTAAGTGTAGGTCGTGATGTGTGAATATAATATGAAATCATACTTTGATAAGATGTAGTTGCTAATTATAATTATATTATCTGAATGAATACCATAGGTACCAATCAGTATCCGGTGCACATGCACCGGACCATTCAGTAAGTATTGCGAATATTTTCCTTTCTGTTACAAATGCAGATCTTAATTATTTTTGTTACAGAGTAACTTCATCAAGACATCGAAGTATTCGATCATAACGTTCCTGCCGCTGAATCTGTTGGAGCAGTTCCAGCGGCTAGCGAACTTCTACTTCTTGTGCTTGCTGGTGCTACAGCTGATCCCGGCCATCTCCTCGCTGACGCCCATCACCACTGCGATACCACTCATTGGCGTGCTCGCACTCACTGCCGTTAAGGACGCGTACGACGACTTTGTAAGTTCACTTTGAGATAACATTCATAATGAACACTCTTGAAATATACCAAGAATGTGAGGCAAAACAAATCGACCTATTTAATACTAATAGGTATAATATTTAAGAGTTGATCGACACTTAAGATCCATCCACTCTCTCCCCGTTCCGTCTTATTGGATAATCAATCAGTCTAAGACACAACCGAGGTGGATGGACCGACGTAATATTAAATTGCAAACCCGTGTTACCCATTACTAAAGTTTTTATAACAGGAAAACCCAATAAGGATTTGCCGAATTTGGGGGAGCGAGCCTTCGTACTTGTTACTTTTGGCGAAGTTCTTTAATATTCCAGACATAAATAATACCTGTACGTTTTAATAGTCAATAGCCGTATTAAATGACATACATAAACAGCCTCGGAGCTAACATCTGGTAGACCAGCTTTATGTCCCGATGCGGTAATCGAACTCGAGCCACAGCGCTGCGTCATTCGGCTCGTTAAAATAATAATACGAATTTGTTATTGTGTACTAAATGTCACATATTTTTAGTAGGTACATTTATTTTTCTATTTGGCAAATAATGCGAGGAAATGAAGAATCTTCAGAATACAAACATGATTTTTATTGGAACTGAGTGAAACATCTTCTATCGCGTATGGCAATTCACTTATGAATCGCCAATGAGATAACTCTGTACCTTCAGTGAAAAGTGATTTAAGTGAAAAATCATAGTTTTGAGTAATTTAAGGTTAAAGATTTAAAAAAATCTCGTTATCTTTCTAACGTTCTAAAATAAAAAACGATATGTGGTACGTGTAGATAATATTATAAAGATTATAAAGAGCTTGGTTTGAATATATTATTTTGCACGGAATTTAAGTAATTAGTAAAAATAGCCAGTTATATCACCGTACACTATAGTTTTCTTTGCTTAATTTTGTGTATTTAAATCTATAATGAAATGAATTATTTTACACATTTAGTTACCGTTTTGTGTGAAATGTTATAAGGCTTGTGTTTTGGCATGTTTTGCCTGCAAATAGTTGTTGTGAGAAAAAGTCGTAAAACTAATATGATCATTTTGATTATCAGCAACCTTTTTTCGTTGTTTTATTTAAAATTCCTACGTAAATATTCAATTGTACCCCTAAACACCAATGTATTTTTCAAACTAGTAAGTGATTAATGCTACAAGCTAGAATTTATTGTGATACATTTTGTTTAAATCGAAGTGTTTATTGATACAAATAATAAGTATTTTCAAACGTTTTTGTCACAGAAAGGGTAAAACTATGATAATATCATAATAAAATAATAACTAAATTAAAAAAGCGTTTCTTTAATAAAGAATTCTTGAATAAACACTTTTTATGAATTACTTTTAATTAATTTTATTAAATAGTAGCAAAACAATACAACATTTTTATAAATCAAACTTAAAACACTTCGATCAATAATATTGATCGAAGTTAAAACATAACTTTTAGACCTAAGTAGGTATTTATCGTTAATCTGATTATCAGAGTAGGTATCGTTAGTCTTTAAACATATTAACAGGCTCAATAAATCAAACAACAGATTTGTTGTAGCACTTCAACTATTCGCTATATCTATACTTATAATAAATCTGTAGAGAGGTCAATTCTGTACATGAAATATATTATTTTCAAAATAACTATCAGGGGGTGATTAGTGATCGATACTGATACCAAAAATGCAATCAGTAAAATTTTTGTCGGTCTGTCTGTCTGTCTGTCTGTCTGTCTGTCTGTCTGTATGTTCCTTATAGAAACAAAAACTACTCGACGGATTTTAACGAAACTTGGTACAATTATTCTTCATACTCCTGGGCAGGTTATAGTATACTTTTCATCACGCTACAATCAATAGGAGCAGAGCAGTGAAGGGAAATGTTGGGAAAACGGGAGAAGTTACTCCATTTTTAAGCTTCCGTCGCGTGTGCAGCCTTAATGGTTAAAGCTACATAGAAATCATGTATGACGGAAATGTTCTACATAAAATTATCTAAAAAATATCCCACAACACCATATGTCTATCTTTTATGGTTGACTCACAATAACACGTGTAACTCCCGATAGCTTAGCAGTTCGGAGCTTTCTGATTATATTACACACAAGGAGTTACACGCTGATGGAGTCGCGGCTATTAATAATAATATTCTGCGGTTCCTTATTGCGATATTTTTCAACAGTATTGTGGATTGACATATTATAATATTTCCCTACTAAAATACGAACGTTAATCTGTTACATTAAAACCATTGAACCGTGAGGAAGGACATACGCTACTTTTTTACAAAACACGACGGAAACGCGGACGAAGTCGCGGGCAAAAGCTAGTAAAACAATATAATTAACATCCTTATAAAAAATCATAACTTTTAAACCTCTTTATTATTAATCTTGAACAGTCTTAAAGCGTATTTAATCAGTCTCAAAAAATCAAATAACAGATGTGTTGTACATGTAGCACTGCAACTATTCATTATTCGAAACAATATTATCAGGATCTACGTCACGCAAATTTGAGTTTGTTATCAAATTATGATAAAAATCGTGAACACTTGGATCAATGTATTTAATGTATTGTTTCATTTTTTTAAAGTTTTGTGATAGGATTTCATTTGTATCACTTTGATTAATTGAAGTAAAAGCTTTCGGTTCGCGTAAGATGTGGTAACTCGAGTCGTATTAAAATACATTTTAGAAATATAAAGATCGGTTCGGAGCACTTTGGTATGAATCAAAAAGTATTATTTTACACAATAATTTCAATAAAAAATTGCTTACTTATATCAATGTACACAAAAAAATCTCATTCATTTTTAATCTTATAACAACGGGGATAAGATAGAAATTAAGTTATTTTTTTTTAAATAAGTTTAATCAGAGAATATAAAAACCGATCTGGGTCGACATGTATCACTTTTCACTGAAGGTACAGAACTGTGTTATTCGCAGACTGAATAATAAGTAATTTTGTCTCCGTTTTCCCCCTTTGCCCGTTTGCGTGAACAAATACACACCAAATAAAATAACAACTGAAAATCTAGGAAGAGTTTTCTGCATGATAGAGTAATAAAAACCGGCCAAGTGCGAGTCGGACTCGCGCACGAAGGGTTTCGTACCATTATCTATAAAAACGGCAAAAAAATCATATCTGTTGTATGGGAGCCCCCTTAAATATTTGTTTTATATTAATTTAATTATTTATTTTTAAAGTGAATATATAATTAAATATTCTGTGAATATTTCAAACGTCTACCTTTTGCCGCTATCAATATCGAGCAAAAACGAGCAAAAAAATCATGATTTGAACGGGAGCCCCCTTAAATATTGCTTTTATTCTGTTTTTAGTTTCGTTTGTTTTTGATTTTTTGTTATAGCAGCAACAGACATACATCATCTGTGAAAATTTCAACTGTCTAGCTATAACGGTTCATGAGATACAGCCTGGAGACACACAGACAGACAGACAGACAGACAGACAGACGGACGGACAGCGAAGTCTCAGTAATAGGGTTCCGTTTTTACCCTTTGGGTACGAAACCCTAAAAATGAATAGGTAATATATTTGCCCTATATTTTTTTAGCCCATACTTACACTACCGCAGGGCAAAAAGGAAGGCCCAATGGATCATATGAAATTAGACACAAAATAACTCTGTCTCGTGTCAAAGTTCTAGGCAAATCGGAAAAAGGTAACATTAAATTAGTTTTCTACAATTGATAAGAAAAATCTCAAGGCACATGTTTATGTAAAAAACACGTACCTAGGTAGGTACTTTACCTAGGAAGCCATCATCGGGAACCATGACTGCTCTAGTGTTAATGAGCGCGTAGGAGTAATCAGATGATCAAACAGACAGTTCGTATAAACGTTGTTGCTAATGCTCACTGACCCATTATGTCATCTATTGTAGATCAAGGACGCAGGCGTAATTAGTGATCCGTGGCAAAATGTGCATTATATGAAGAGATCGTTGGATTTAATTTGCGATACAAGTGGTCCTTTACGATCTTGATTTATCTGCAATTAAGATTGTAGCCTTGGAAATCAATTTTTATTTTTATCTTGATATCATCAGTTTATGAGTTCATGACATTATACATACTTATATAAGCAATTGCAATCAGCTTTACGATAAGATGCAAAAAATTGGCAAAAATTATGAAGAAAGAAAATGAAAGAATATGAGTAATATTAAAACTTAATGATTAAGAAGTCCTAACAAATTGTAATTTCAAGATCGATAAACAAAGTTCGTCCAGTAACTTTGAAACTACAAGTATGAGTTGTGTGTGTAACGCATAACTTTCCCACAACTTTGTTTCATTAATTTACTTTAAAACTCAGATTATGTAAAAAGGAGGTTAGTATTGTCGTAAATTATTAAACAAGACTTGTAGTTGTAGCACTTGTAGCACAGTTACGGCCTTCGCATATTATCATGACCTTGTCTATGAATAGGCCCCTTTATATTCTTTGTAGTTTTCCCACCAATGTGAGCAAATAAAGCTTTTAATGGGCAAAGTCAAGAGCTCTGACACAGTTTATATATCCGGTCTGTAGAAATACGCACTTCCGAAACACTTTCGGCATTCATTTATCATTTAATACTAGTGCTAAAGTTAAAAATGTAAATTAATACGCAGTTTTATCGTTATCTGTTGTAGTCAAAGTCATCTCTATATGATGACTTCATCGCTCTGTAATCTGTAGTTGGAAAAATCCAATAAAACATTTAGCCAAATCTAGAAGTTCTAACACGCATATACCTTTTTATAGCCTGAATCGTTTACGCGTATATCGATTAAAGTTTAGGACTCTAGGTCGAGCTGGCTGGAAAGCTCTAACTGGTCGCTCATTGTGTATAGACAAGATTGCTCCAGTTTCTTTTTTCTTGGAAATAGTCGATCTATCGTTTAGATTTAGATTAGATCAGTCGTTTCCTTTAGCATAATACCCTGTTTGCTGGTGTGGGGGACTGTGGACAGCATCTTGTGTATTTCTGAATTGAAGTATTCTTCTAGATAACCATCATATGGTAGTTACTAAATGCTTTGTCAGATCTCAGCTACGGATAAGTTTAACTCTTTTCGTTCTTGTAATACATTTATCTGTATTGACTTATCTCCTGGACTAATCAAAGAATCAAACAAAAGTCACCGCTACACTTGGGGCCCGTAATTAATTGTTACAATTAACGGTTTGGAGGAAAATTGCCATACCACATACGCTTTGTAGTTGAAGGTTGCCAATACTTTTGTCAAGATCTTTTAGTGACTAAGATTTGGTCGCTTATATTTTTAGCGCAGTGTCATTGTCCGGAACCATTTACCATAAGAATAATTTATTTCCAGCAACGTCATCAGAACGATTCGCAAGTAAACCACCGGCGTGCAAAGACACTGCGCAATGGCAAGCTTGTGGAGGAGAAGTGGGCGTCTGTTCAGGTGGGAGACGTCATCAGGCTGGAGAACGACCAGTTCGTTGCGGCGGACATTTTGCTCCTCAGCAGCTCGGAGCCCAACGGTCTCTGTTACATAGAGACTGCCGAGTTAGATGGGTAAGTTTATACTTTAAATTTTTGTTTGTTATTTTATCCTCAAGTTTGGGTGGCATGGCATAAGTTGTAGGAGAAATACATAGTATGAGTATGAATAAAAATGCATTTTCCACATTTAATTTAACACTAAGCATCCATCGTACTTTAAGTGACTTAAATATTAAAGTTGTTCCGATAAGAATCTGTTCTGACGTTCTGCTATAAAATGTTTACAATTATATCGTTTGTTTGGTTTGGTTGCAGGGAGACGAATTTAAAATGTCGTCAGTGCCTTTTAGAGACGGCTGCAATGGGGCAGGACGACGCACAACTGGGTGCTTTCGATGGTGAGATCGTCTGCGAAACGCCCAACAATCTACTTAATAAGTTTGATGGTAAGCCTTTGTTTCAATACAATAAACATACATACTACCTGAAAGAAATAAAGATTTGGCTAAAGGATCATCACTGAGATTATCATAAGTCAATCAGTTCCTTAATTCATTTCCATGGTATTATATTTTAACTCGTTCGTCAAATATGGGGTGTTTTGTCGATTAACGCTCGGTTGCAGAAAGCTTTCAGTTATCTCCCGTTTGCTTAAAGCGTTATTAGAGCTAATTATATGATTATTTTAATTGAGGTTGCAGAAAAGCATTTTAGCTTTTAATATTGGTTCGTTAACTAAAATTGAAATTAAAAATGTTGTCATCATAAAATAAACATCGAATGAACAAAGAATGAATGATTGCGTTTTGTTTTCTGTGCTTTTACATTTATTATGACAAAACGCAGGCGAACTAAACGCGTACCTACGCAATTAAAAAAAAAACAAATCGTCAAACCTCAAACGTCAAACTGTCAACTGCAGTGATGCCACCTTAGGGTATTTTTCCCTAGATTTAGGGAAAAATACCTAAGGTGAATACTCGTAGGGAAATTTTTAGGGCATGAAATTATTTAGGATATTTTTTTATATTGTTTAGGGTATTTTGTCATAACACTACGTAAGAAAATTTCATGCTATAAAATAAATAAAAACGCATTAGAGTCCGCGCCACCACAGAAGTCTATCACGGCGCTGATATCGCTGAAAACCAACAAACAAAAGGCAAAAGCGGAACTTACAAGCTTAGTACCTACCAGTTTTTGTCCGTAGGACTTTATTGGTGGCACGGACTTTAGGAATAGGTTCAGCCGTTTTTGAAGAGGTAGAATACTGAGTAGGTACAATAACTGATAGATTTCTTTATTATTTGAGTAACAATATGAGCATGCCGTTTGCCGAATGGTGAGCATCAAACCGTGCAATGCAAATGTCTTTATTTCATTTTAAAACATTAATATTTGTGTATTTTTTCCAATGTCATTGCAAATCTAGGGTAAAAGTTAACGGAGCTTAGGGTAAATTGAAAAATAGACCTGGCAGCACTACAAAATTGTCAAATCAAAGTGACATTTTAATTTTATTAAAATATCACAAGAAAAAATTATTAATTATGTGTAATTCCGTATAATGGAGGAATCAAATAAAAAAAGCGACGAGCACGTGGTGCTAATTACACGTCGTAAGAAAAGGCGCTATTAGCTGACCTTGTGTCCGAGTGAGTATTTTCCACGTACCTACCTTGTTACTTTGTATGATGCCTGAGATGGTATGTGCCTAGCATAGGCTCATTGTAACGCCGCCAGGACGCCCTTTTGCAGTGCAACACTGGACTTAGGGGTCGTTGCAAGATGCATAAAAATTATAATAAATGAGTGAACAAGAGACAACAACTGGTATTGAATATAGATTGCCAGAGCAGATGTTTTCTCCCACAAACCCTTTTAGTCTAACCCTGTATTCCTTCACAAACTCTTTTATTATATATGTATACGTATACAATGCAACACTAATGATACATCTTCTGAATAAAATAAAAATAATAGCTCTACCTATAATGTAAAAGTATAAGATATATTTTTTTATCATCTGTGTGACTTTGGGCAAGCTTTCTTTTCTAGTGCCACTTCTGTCCAGCCGGCCTAGCATGACCACGATAGAAACGGGTTTTGTCTTCATAGAAATAGACAAAGTGACAGATTGTAGAAACATTTCTTCGTTTTATGAATGAAACGGTAGAAATGTTTCTAAAATCTGTCACTTTGTCTATTTCTATGTAGAAAAAACCCGTTTCTATTGTGGTCATGCTAGGCCGGCTGGACAGAAGTGAGTGTTTTGATTAAAGTGGTACAATTTAGTTGCCTATAATTATTTCAGATTCAAGTCCATAAAACAGGAGGAGGATCCTACCAGCTACAAACAACAAATGATGATGCCAAAATTTTGAGCATTATAAAGGAGCAGACTGAACCCTTGCCCAAACAACCAATAGCGTTGCGTTTTGATTGATAATGATTTTTGGGATTGTTTTGATTGATATTGATTGAATTTTAATATTATAACGCTTTTAATTAGAAAAATAAATATATAGGTGTTAGTAATTCTATAGTAATAAAGATTACAAATAAAAATACTTGATGTATATTTGAATCACATGAATGTACCCTATTAAAATATAATATTTAATAAGTAATAATAAGTCAATTCACACATTCTGCTGTTTTATTTATTTTATTATTAATAATGATAAATTGCAGTTAACTGCAATTGTTAATGCAGTATTTTCTTAGAAGCAACTAAGAAAATACTGCATTTACAATTGCAGTTCTTACGAAAGAATCATGTTGTGATCCATCATGCAGAAGTGGAAGAACTTCCTCATCTTTCAAGTCGATATCATTCGGAGATTCTACCTCATCCACAGTGCCGGTCCTATCAAAATTTTTAGGTGGTGCGAGATCTAAAAGTGGCGCTCCTCTAATTAGTGGCGTATTTTGAAAAAAAAAACCAGCAATTTCATAAAAATCTTGTGCTACTGTTCTTAATTCACCCCTTTCTGGCATATTTATATATCTAGGCGCTTTGACTCCTCTTTCATTGTGAAAACCGCCAAACAGTGGAATGCGCTGCCCGAGTGGGTGTTCCTCGACAGTTACAATCTGGGTGTGTTCAAGTCGCGAGTGAATCGGTTTCTTCTAGGCAAGCGTGCTCCATCATAGACCACATCATCGCTTAACATCAGGCGAGATAGCCGTCAAACTCAAGCTTATTTTCAAATAAAATATAAATAAAAAAGTTTCATCCAAGTCCGTTCAGCCGTTTCAGCGTGAAGAAGTAACAAACCTAACACACAAACTTTCGCATTTATAATAATTATAAGAATAATAGCACAATTTATTGCAAAAACAAAGATAACTGTATGTTTAATAGATGCTTGGTGACCTATTAAATTTTGACATTCGTTAAGTTATATTTAAATTCTGTTTGGCCTTAACTACGTTTTGGGCAACCTAAATTGTGTCTAATGTAACTTTTTGACGTTTGAATAGTTAAATATTAATAACCAGTTAAAGAGGTAGCTAACTTTCTTTTCTGGAACAACTTAACAGAAATGTTAAAGTTAAAGACACCTTTAAAATTTAATGACCTTTTCTGCAACTGACTGTAAAACTGTCCAAATAACAACTATTTTCCACATTTAATTATTTTGTTTATTACAAAATAAATTATAACCGCAGCAAGCTAATTAACTCAAACAACGAACATACATCGCAAAAAAGAAAGTGTTACTTCTAACAACAATTCTAATCTGCCACATCCAGTTATATCGTATTTCAACTGTTTCCGGTTTACTATATTTGCGAAACTGTCTGCGGGATCCGCGCGCCATTGCCCTGCGTTGTCGCAATTAGGTAACGCTACATAAATCGCTTGTTACCTAATTTAAATATATGCGCCGGTTGCACTGTGGCACTTTATCATACTGATGGATGCAAGCTTAATCGAGTACAGGACGTGGCAGTAAATAATGCACATCGAGCTTCAGAAAGAGATATTTGCTAGCTTCGACTTTATTATAGAGCTTCATCTCTGTCGCACGAAGCACTAACAGTCTGGTATCTAATAAACAAGTCGGCGACAAAACGTCACATATGCAACATAGGTATGAGTGACGGATACGACGCTCTACAAAGCCGAAGCTACCGATTATCTCTTTCTCAAACTCGATGTGCAATATTTATTGCCGGGAGTACCCGGCAATAAATATTGCACATCGAGTTTGATTCATATGTACAAGTAGGTACAGTAGTACCTACTTGTACATATGAATCATACTGACTCGGGTTATTCTCTGCCATTAACACAGTTAACGGAAATTATCTATATTACCATCATTATTTATTTTTCTTCTACTTATCTTAATAGCTCGCAACGAATTGTTTGTGTTGTAATTGTAAGTGTCGTTTTAATTGTAAAAAAATATTTTGTAAGTTGTCAACACAACAACTTACAAAATAAGTAGGTATTCTTTTTTTTATTTGCTATTAGCAGATTAGCTTGTTTCGGGTGCTGCAACCGTATCATTATATTAACTTACTCTTCAGGCGCGTCCTCATCACGAAAGTTTACATGCTAGGTATATATACGTTTACGAACGTGCGTTCGCCATATTTTACGTGGTTATAAATAAAATTAATTGCGAGCCAATCATTCCATTGCGAACAAATTATAATCGAAACGGCGCGCGGCGATGCTTGTTGGTAGATACGAAGTGCACAAACCCTACCTACCAAATAAATTTCGTGCTCGCGAACGAATTAACGCAAACAAACACTTGAGGTGGGGACGCACTATCACTAAACGTTTTAATTAACTAAATGGTAACCTATTAGGAGTAAGGCAATAATCGTAATCGATAAGTACGACCTTGTGTAATCTACTAATAATTTCGTCGTATATCTACCTACTTCAGCACATGTAATACTAATAAGTAATACCTATCAAAAACACACAGTTTATCCGATTATAGAAAACGAACCTTAAAAAAATTTAAAACATTTTCTCTTAATTAAATTTAAGTTTTTGCTAAAATAAACAAGAATAATTTAATAAAACAACCAAGACTAGATTACCAGTATCAACAGACAATCGAATCGGTTTTACCCAATACCTATACATAATATTATAGAGATTAAATCTATAAATAGTATAAAACAAAGTAGCTTTTCGTGTCTGTTTATCCGCTTAGTTCTTTTAAAGTAAGTACACAATGGATTTTATCATTTTAATGCGGTTTTCACCATCATTTAGAGAATTTATTCCGGAAGGTTTATGCGTTTAATACGTGGGTAGGTACGTAATATTTACCTTAGATAGGTACAGCACAGAAATCTCCATGTTTTGACATGTCACCATATCATTAGATTGCACCCGTGCGAAGCGGTGGCGGCGCTAGTTACTAGTAGGTAATAATATAGGTATAGGGCGATTGTGCACTACTCCGTTTCCAGCACGTTTTTCACGGACCGTTTTTATTTTTTCATACGTTTTCAAAAGTGGTGGGGATCGTTCTGCAGGCCTATTGGCTAAAAATCCGTAAAAAACCGAATACGAATTGAAAACGTCTGTAGTGCACAAACAGCCATACTCGGTTGACTTAACACAACAAAGCCTCGCCCGCCTGCTTCGTCGCCCACCTCACCGCGTTCATCATCCATCAGTTCGGTAGTGACGTCATAGGCGGGAACTGCTATGCTGTATTTAATTAGAAGAACGTACATACATGTAGTGGGATTCATTCCCAGCACAACTCTATCTCATGTCTAGAGTAAAAAAAAATCGTAAATAGGATGAAATAAAAAGATAGGGATTTATTCAAAGATAGGGGTAGCTTCAATTTGGCGGCATTGTGTTTATAGACGAATGCAGGAGAAAGTGTCGATGTTATGCACCCGAATTTCCGATCACTACCTTGTGTTATCAATCACATGCTTACTTCACAGTCGTACAAGTGTATACCTACTTCCCCGCAGGTACGCTTAGCTGGCGCAACCAGCACTTCTCCCTCGACAACGACAAGATCCTGTTGCGTGGTTGCGTACTCCGTAACACGCAGTGGTGCTACGGCGTTGTCGTGTTCGCCGGGAAGGACACCAAACTGATGCAGAACTCCGGCAAGACCAAATTCAAGCGCACCAGCATAGATAGGCTACTTAATTTTCTTATTATAGGGGTAAGTTGGATATTATGTTATTCATTTTAATAAATCGTAGTTATTATATTAATTATTCCTTGTCAATTTTCGTATTCCGCTAATATTTTTCACTTAACATTTGAAGAAAATAAAATTTCGTTTTCACGATCGGTTTGCCTCTGCAATATCTTTGGCTGCAACTCGGAACCACATCAACTGTCTTAATATGAAGCTTATGCGACTGTCCAAGAACTGTCTGAATGTTCCGATGTCCCCGGTGTCCGATGTCTCAGGGTCTAGCTACCATGATACCCGGCACATGCGTTCACAGTCAAGTCAGGTCCACTCAAATCTGTATGGCTCTTTCCTTTAAAGGCCATTTCAGACTAATCTGCATGTTACTACACAATTTATCTTAATTGTCTGGACCTTAAAAGAGACATTAACCTTTGAGTTTGTTTCGGTCACAGATAATACAATACTACGCGTACAGATGCCTCATCTCATACAATAAAACGTGTTCGCCGCCGTACCGCGGGCGGTACCTACCGGTCTATACATTTTTTCGTAACTAAATGATTTTTGTAAATTTGAACAAATATTTATATTTGTCCATTTATTCATGTTCTACATTTTACACAAACGTCAATAACAAATCGATACGTATACGCCATCTATTAGGAGTTATTTTGAACAAATGTTCCTTTGTTCCTGATGAGACCCCGTGTTTCGGTGTTTCTTCTCAAAGGTAGTCATATAGGAAACACCGACCTCATCTAGCTTTAAAAAAATGTGTGACGTGTAAAAGTGTTATTTTTAACCTATTCACACAACCTATTCACCTACCTCTATACAGGGTGGCAGGTTAGACAGTGGAAATATTTTAAGAGGTCATTGCACTCATCATTATGAACAACTTTTACTATGGGACCAACCCTGAAATCGCGAAAAAAAAATCAGCTGTCCCATACATTTATGTTCACTTATCTCAACAAAATGTATGAAACAGCTAATTTTTTTTCGCGATTTCAGGGTTGGTCCCATAGTAAAAGTTGTTCATAATGATGAGTGCAATGACCCCTTAAAATACTTCCACTGTCTAACCTGCCACCCTGTAATTGATTCCCCACAGATAGTTTTCTTCCTGCTGTCGATGTGCGTGTTCTGCACGGTGGCGTGCGGCGTGTGGGAGTGGCTGGTGGGGCGCTACTTCCAGGCCTTCCTGCCGTGGGACACGCTGGTGCCGGCCGAGCCCACGTGGGGCGCGCTCGTCATCGCGCTGCTCGTCTTCTTCTCCTACGCCATCGTCATGAACACGGTCGTGCCTATATCGCTCTATGTCTCCGTTGAGGTCAGTATTGGTGCCGACATCCAATGTCAGAATACGCCAGACGAGCGTAAACGCCACTCGAAAGGGATGACCGGAATTACGAATTTGTTTGCTCCGTACTCGGTGCAAAACGAAAACGAACAAAAATTTATGAACCCATTATGAGCACACCAATAAATTAATGGAACGATTTTCTAAGTTAAACACATATTTGTTGCTCTGAATTAGAGTCTAAATAATCCCATTGAAATAATATGACCACGCATTTCCGATACAAGTTGTATAGATGATTAATTATATTTAGGTTTATAAATAACAGTTGACGTCATTGCCTGCCTTAGTGCGTTATTTAGTTTATGACCACAAAACATTTATAATTATTGTATAAAACATAGCCTTGTCCTAATAATTTCCTGTTTTTATAGGTAATAAGGTTTGCCCAGAGTTTCCTCATAAACTGGGATGAGAAAATGTATTATGATAAGACTGGGACTGCGGCGAAGGCGCGGACGACCACGTTGAATGAGGAACTCGGTTAGTATAACTTAATTGTTCCAGTGGGTGTTCAGTGCATAATGCTTTAAAACAGCGGTCGTCCAGGAGGCCCGCGATGAGGCCTGCAGCCTTGCGGCCAGCGACTATTTTGTAAATATGATCTTATCATTCGGAATTATTTTAATTTCGCGCGAAAGCTGAAATCTATGGCACCCGCGGAAGCCAGTGCTGACCAACACAAGTAAGCATAACATGTCCAGAGACCTTGTAACTGAATAGAGCATTATCTATATTTACAGCATTTGTGAGAAGCTGCAATTCTAATAAAACTCGTGTGGCTGTCTTACAACAATATATTTTGTTTCCAGGCCAGATCCAGTACATTTTCTCAGACAAAACGGGCACACTCACGCAGAACATAATGACGTTTAACAAGTGTTCGATAGGAGGCGTCAGCTACGGAGACGTCTTTGATGAAACCACCGGTGAAACTATAGAGCTCGCCGAGGTACGTCATGTACGTTCAATTTGTTACTCCCACGGACCAAGTACCAACTTTCAAATATATTCAACAGCACTATGCTATAGAGTACCTATAGACGATAGACACAAAATGCATGTAGGTTTATGCAGACTGAAATATCACTAAGCACTTGAACCTTGACGAGACTCGCACGTCCTCTACATCTTTTGATTTTGCATGTGTTTGAGTTTGTTTTTCAAGAAAGTATTTTGAAGTTTTATGTTTGGTATTTATTGTAAATTATGAAATTTTGTCCTCGTTCGCTCACGCTTTCGGGTCATGTGAAGTGTTGGAATTTTACTGTCATGTTATATTTATGTTTGTGTTCGTTTTACAGTCAGTTTGTGGATCATTGTACCACCCGAGTATCACGTTTGTGTAATTAATACGTTCACCATACGGATGTATATCTCACCCGAGCATCCAGCAATCGCATCACTAGCTAGATTCCTAGATTTTTGTTTGAGTTTTTTTGCATGGTCACACACCGCATTAGTGGTACAATAACGTGCCTTGTAGACAGTAAACACAAAATGTGGGACATGGGTCATGTGTAGCTCAATTCATACAGGATCGATTTCAATAATTAACCGACTTCATTACGGTCATTCGGTACATGAAAATGCATTGCGACGGTCCAACTATTCAGAAAACCAACTCAAAAACCGCCACTCGGAGTGGCATACACAGTAGTCTGAGTAGGGTAGGCAGGGAGGGTATAGCGAGTGAAGTGTGATGTGTGTGTGGTGACGCAGCGGCAGCGCGGCGGGGGCGGCGGGGGCGGCGGGGCGGGGCGCGGCGCGGCGCGCGCGCGCCTGCTGGAGCTGGAGCAGGACGCGGGCCGCAGCACGCCCGGCGGCCGGCGCCCGCGCGTACGATCCTCAGCTACTCGTAACTCTGCCCGCGCTCACTCCATGTCTCTATCCCATTCATCTGCTGCCCCGCTTCAAATACGACGATGCCGACATTCCGAATAGGGCATCTGCTAAATCGCGTCTTTTGCACGTCACGTCATATGCGACTACCTTTACTTTGGTGTGTTGAAATATCCCATGGAGAGTCGGCTAATCAATTTACATGCTTGCGTTGTTTGAACATTCACCTTGTTCTAAACAACGTAACGCTTTACGCAGCCGCTTAACGCACGGAACAGTCGTGACTCGTCGGTAATCCAAAAGCGTTCATTGCAGAACACTCCCCACGCTCGTTTTAGTTACATTAAATGTGCGCTACCAACATTTATTTAGTTTTTTCGATATGACTTCTTACGCATCTTCAGCAGTCGATGTTTTTAATTTCTCGGTGTGGTTCGTATTTGGAGCGGGCAGCGGGACTATCTAGCGTCTGTGTTTCCTTTATCTATCTGGCCTTCTGAATCTCCCCTTGTATCTCTGGAATGGTTTCGAGCTAACCCACACGAGTGAAGTAGCAAGCCTCCACATGAGACTCGCTCCCGCACTACTATATGTACGAACTAGGCCTTTTATAATACTTGAACTATACTTTACGATGATATTAATATGTATATTTTATTCGTAGCTTATTATTGACATCTCAAAATTAACAAACGAGCCATGACTATAATACTGTAGAATCTCTATTTACATACTTATAAACCTATGGGCACTAAAAATATTTAAAAAAATGATCACTCATAGTTTATTGGATTTAAGGCTACTCCCACACCTGCGCGATAATATCGCAAGCGTTGTTGCGATATTGTTTTTAGTACACTTTGTATAAGACGTATGCGATGTTACACACTCCTGCGAAAATAGCAGCAACACACATAAACACATGTTGGCAATAATAGGACGACGTACGTACTAGATACGAAGAACGCATTATCTTAATAACGCATGCGATATATCGCACCTGTTTAAATATAAGCCTTTAAATATAAAAAAAAAACAGGTAACACGTGCACAAAAGCGAATCTTGTGACGATTTAGTACCTACCTACTACAAAAAAATAGTTACATTATTTTAGCTGACGGAAACCGAACATACCTACTCACACAAAAAAAAATGTTTAAACGTACCTACTTTCCTTTTTGTTATTTGGATAAATTAATATATGTGTAATATACCTCGCTATTGGGCCCCTATATGTCTCCTGCACACTATCTCCTAATGTATAAATGTATATCCATCTGTAAATTAACCAAGGGTACAATACTCGCAATCTAAGATGGCCGGATTGAAACCACGCTCCCCAGACGTTCGCGCATGTAAAGTCGTATAAATATGGTTTAAAATATATAGAAAGCAAATACTGTGACGCCATTCGCACGAACTTCAGTCCGGCCAACATAAATTGCGCGTGTTGTATAAATCGAATCATGTTTGCATGTACGCTTTGCATCGTGTGTTTCTTGTTAAATGCTATAACACTATTAACTGCATCGGTCTAACTACAGACAAATCTACGAACAAAATAATTAATTCAGAATCATTTACAATCATTAACATTAACTATCTCGTGCTATAAAAAAAAAAAAAAATCATAATGGGGAAGGCAACTCAGAATTATAGCGGCTGGTAATAATTTCAGTGCTAAAAACGTGTCCACGGTCCATCATAATTAGAACTAACTACGCCACAGAACATTATACTTTGCTCCGTGTTACCTCATTCAATGTTACTTATGCCCCTTTAGAATTAGCCTAAACATCTTAATTTGCAAATGTCGTTTAGTTAACCGCCATTTCTGCAGTTGCTTCTCCCATTGCATCACAAATACACAAAGAAGAACGCGTAGATTTGTCGCCGCTTTCCGCAATCTTTCTTCGTGTATATCACTCACAGTGTTTTCTGCTGCATACAACAGAGTTCGGAGCCATTGGACTTCTCGTTCAACCCTGAGTACGAGCCGGAGTTCAAGTTCTACGACGGCACGCTACTGGAAGCAGTGAAGAGAGGCGATCAGAACGCGCATGATTTCTTTCGTCTGCTCGCGCTGTGTCACACGGTCATGCCCGACCAGAAGAACGGACGGCTGGAATATCAGGTGATAACAACATTATCATTTGTGTTTTAGGTTAGATTCCTAGTGCTTTCATTACGAAATATTTTGTGGACCCGAATGGGTTAGACGACATTTGTGAAAGTAAATTAAAGTATTTAGTACTTATTAAAAAATTTGATTGAGATGAAGTGTTAAAACTTTGAGAGTTTTGATTATATTATGTTTTACAGATATTTTGATTGTGTTATCATATCAAACTATGTTATTTCAGGCGCAATCGCCCGACGAGTCTGCACTGGTATCAGCAGCCAGAAATTTTGGTTTCGTATTCAAAGAACGCTCGCCTAATAGTATTACAATAGAAGTAATGGGTAACCCAGAGGTACGTACATATTCACCACGGATTTATTTTATAAAAATGTATAAAAACAATTATTAATTACGTTATTTTGTTTCAGGTGTATGAATTGTTATGTATATTAGATTTTAATAATGTTAGGAAAAGAATGTCCGTGATATTGAGGAAGGATGGTGAAATTAGGTTATATACAAAAGGTGCTGATAATGTAATATATGACAGATTAAAAAATGGTTATCAACCTGAAGTGAGGTCTAAGACGCAGGAACATTTGAATGTAAGTTTATTTTGTGATATATATTAAAATTATTTAATATCAATAGGGTGCTTTTCCCATATTCAATTTTGACATATTTTTTATTTCAACATTCCTTTGTAAAACCCAAAATAAATGAGAACATCGTATTGCAGAAATTCGCCGGCGAAGGTCTTCGGACGTTGGCGCTAGCGTGGAGGCCGCTGGAGGAGCGGGGCTTCGCCGAGTGGAAGCGCCGCCACCAGACCGCCGCGCTGGCGCTGCACGGCCGCGACGAGCAGCTCGACGCCATCTACGAGGAGATCGAGACCGACCTGCTGCTCATAGGTACTGACGTCACCACACTCCACCAGGGCCCCAAGTCTGCTATTGCAATTGTCATAATCGTGTCAGAATGGTCTCATAATGACATCGCTTTGACCAATGACGAAAGAGATAGTGTTACTCTAAGCCGACCGCTTAGGTTTTGACAGTTATGATGTCATTATGAGACCATTTACACAATTGCAATAGCAGAATTAGGGCCCTGGAATTCGTTAGCAGTTACCTAGCAACTTGTCGGCTATGTTTTTCAAGGTTTCTTGCAGTCTGTAACGAGGGGGTCCTTACTAGGGTGATAAATAAAAAAATGTTACGAATTAATAAACGTGTATTGTTTAGCAACCCTAGCAAGTAAGCCGCCGGTGAAGCCGGGCGGGGTTCGAAGAACTAGGACGTTAGTTTCCTTCTTGTGCAGACGGTACTCTCCTGGTAGTCCACAGGAGGTAGGCGGCCGGCCGACGTGAAGCGTAGTCGACGCAGCGCGCGCAGCTCGCGGCAGCTTCGCGAGGTAGGTAGATGCAACAGCAGCTCAGGTGTCTAGCCACACCCGGCAGCAGCGCAGGATGAGTACGCGTCGTACTATATAGAGGCGTAGAAGTGGAACTGGAACCCTGGAATCCACATTCACAGGCGTCTTAGGTAGTGCTCCAGACCGTCGACTGCATCAACCGGACCGCAACCAATGCGGAACTACCAAGGAGATAGCCCCAACATTAATTTGGTTAATTTGGTGATGCAGTCTCACGGTGTGGTTAAAAGAAGACAATAATAGGGCACAGCTAATGTGCAGACAAGCATTAACTAGCTATTAGAAAAATAAATTAATTAAGGTAGGTAGCAGAAAAAATATTTAAAATAAATTAGATGTATCAAGTACTATTGAAAAACTAATGCCACCTCCTTTTGCAAAAGCTAGAACAATTTACGTTATAAGAACAAAATAATTAAATTACATGACTAGGCAATATATTTAGAAATATTGCTTATCTATCTACCTATAATTGTGTGCATATAAAAAAAATGACAAGCTACTACTATTTAAATTTAATAAAAAAACAAAAAGGTTAACTGAAGTTAATTGATACATGACCCACCATCATGACGCACACATAAATTAACAATATTTTATTATTAATTTTGAATTGGTGAGATTCTAGAATAATAACGTTTAATATTTCTAGTACAATATTACACAGCTCAAAGTATGCTGGTTTAGGCACACCAACATTAAAACAAGACCTAGGTTTTGACACTAAAACAATATGCACGTTATTATTGGAAAAAAACAAGATTAGCAAGGCGAATTTATACACAGTGTTACACAGCTAAATTACACAAAGATTACAATTGTTAGGCACATCTAAACAGCTTTTCAAGACTTACCGATTTTCGGGTTCACACAATAGAATTTACTTTGTTTTTAAAGTTAAACAATTACTTTCACAACACGGTAATTTACTTAGTGTTTAGACTTGGTGACTAGGTAGGTCAAAGTACGTAGTCGCAGGCGCAGAGTACAGGTTGGAATGCACCTGGCAACTCCCAGAGGTTTTTATAACCTCCTGGGACGTTCACCTATTTTGAAGATTACCATATTAGGTGATCTTCGCGAAAGAACGGCGATTCGTTCCAGAAAAATCGAAAGACTAGCCGTCGTCATTGGCTGACACAATAACACTAAGTATTGAGGCGGAGCTTATGCACCTCGACCGGTCTGTTCCGGCGCAATTTGTTACTCGCGCGCGGGTAGGTTTATATTTGCGGCCGAAATATTATAGCATCACCTACATACATAGAAAAATTATTTCTTTGTTCCTACAGCTGATTAGTATGGAGATGTTTTTTTTATGTTTGTTGTTTTATTGGTAGGTATTTAATATTAATAAGTATACAACGTTACAGTACCCCCCTTTTTAGCGTAGGATTTTTCCTAAGGAAAATCCGCTGCTTTCACTCAAGCTTACACCTGACCAAGGCACTCACTCATTCATCATCAATCATAATATAGTCATCCTTCACATTTATTCTTCTTTCATCAACAAGCTGACAACACAATTTAGTCTTGTGTGTCTGCCACCTTACAACCAGAGTATTTTATTTGTAGTACATAAAACACTCACTTAGATCAGATGTGACTGGTAAAATCATTGGCTGATATTAGAGTGAATACTAGCTACATATAACCATTTTAATTAGATAGAAATAGTTTAGAAAAGTTATGCTTTATTTGGTATTTTTGGCTTATTTTAGGAGTAACCGACCGCTCCTGCAAAGGCTTACTTTAAGAGTTGCAACCCGCTCTATAGTATACCAATGGTGTAGGGCCATTGGTACAACATGACCGAAGGGATCAATGGTTTAGTCCCATGATCAATTATACAACCACCGGTGTAGGGCCGGTAGTTATATTTTACTGTTGGGGTAGACCAATCAGCAAAAATAGAAGTTAATAACCAACGGTGTAGGGCCGTTAGCTATAGATAGTACTGTTGGGGTAGACCAGCAGTAGGAAGTAAAGAAGGAATGGTTGTATGTAGTAGTAGCAAGTAGGTACTTGTTTTAGTTAATAGTTTTTAGTTTATAGTTTTAGAAATACTAGGTAGATTATATTTAAAAAAATGAATTTAATTTATTTTTAGTATTGTTTTTATTTAGTTTAGTTGTAGAATAGTTAATTACATTATTAAAAAAAAATTTAGTTTAGCTGTTTAGTTTAGGTGCCATTAGATTATACAATTTTAGTTTCAAGTTTTAATTTAGTTTGATTTAGTTTAGCTGCAATTTGATTGTAAAAACTTTTTAGTTATTTAAACAATTTAGTTAAAATTCTTAGTTTAGTTTAGAAATATTTAATTTAGATTAGCTTTAGTATAGGTAGTTTAAATATTATAATAATAGTTTTAATTCCAAAAAAAATATTTAGTTTAGTTTAGGTTCGACGTAGTTAGGTTGTAAAAACATTATTTAGTTATTTAGAAAATTTTATTTATTTTAGTTTATTTAGGTTGCTATTTGATTGTAAGAACTTATTTAACTTGGCAAGGATTTAAAAAAAATATTTTAAGATTTAGTCAAAATTTAAGTAGTCTATTTAATTTTTAGTCAATTTTTTATTTAATTTATTTAATTATTTAGTTTAAGATTTTTAAGAACAAAGGCATATTATTCGTATAAGCTGATTTATATATTAATCCCGCTAACTGAAAATATTTTAATATTTTAGTATTCATTTTAGCTTATAAAAAAAATGAAAATTATAGATCACGACAAAAATAATGTTTAGTTAAACTATTCTCCTTGCCATTTAGTTGGTTGTAGCCTAGTCTAGATTATAAACTGTCGTTTATGCTAAGCCGATAGTAATGCAACCTAAGAGACGACAAAGTTTAAAAAACCGTCTGTGTGCCAGTAATTTAGGCCGGCACCCACACCCTTCAACCGTACACAGGTAGCTGCATACGGTAGAAATAGGTATGGTGGTAGTACTTCCCCGGGCGAGTCCTTTCACCTAAAACTCTACTACTGCTTTTAAAAGTAGAAGATGAACAAGAAAATTTTTGCTGCCCGAGAGTATGTCTTGAAAAGCTACACAATTTAAGATAATATGACAGGAGAATGTAAAATCTGCACAATGTTCAGTCTACCAACCGTGAAGTAAGAAAAAAAATTAAGTTAAAAAAAAATGTGAGGGTACAAGTAAAATTCACGGTTGATGGCCTGTGATTTCAAACGCACAACCGTTAAATCACCATCACCAAAAAAACCAAAGAAATGCGCAACAAGAAAGAAACCAATACGTCCTAGTTTACCTCTAGTATGGGCGCCACTGTAACGAGGGGGTCCTTACTAGGGTGATAAATAAAAAAATGTTACGAATTAATAAACGTGTATTGTTTAGCAACCCTAGCAAGTAAGCCGCCGGTGAAGCCGGGCGGGGTTCGAAGAACTAGGACGTTAGTTTCCTTCTTGTGCAGACGGTACTCTCCTGGTAGTCCACAGGAGGTAGGCGGCCGGCCGACGTGAAGCGTAGTCGACGCAGCGCGCGCAGCTCGCGGCAGCTTCGCGAGGTAGGTAGATGCAACAGCAGCTCAGGTGTCTAGCCACACCCGGCAGCAGCGCAGGATGAGTACGCGTCGTACTATATAGAGGCGTAGAAGTGGAACTGGAACCCTGGAATCCACATTCACAGGCGTCTTAGGTAGTGCTCCAGACCGTCGACTGCATCAACCGGACCGCAACCAATGCGGAACTACCAAGGAGATAGCCCCAACATTAATTTGGTTAATTTGGTGATGCAGTCTCACGGTGTGGTTAAAAGAAGACAATAATAGGGCACAGCTAATGTGCAGACAAGCATTAACTAGCTATTAGAAAAATAAATTAATTAAGGTAGGTAGCAGAAAAAATATTTAAAATAAATTAGATTTGTATCAAGTACTATTGAAAAACTAATGCCACCTCCTTTTGCAAAAGCTAGAACAATTTACGTTATAAGAACAAAATAATTAAATTACATGACTAGGCAATATATTTAGAAATATTGCTTATCTATCTACCTATAATTGTGTGCATATAAAAAAAATGACAAGCTACTACTATTTAAATTTAATAAAAAAACAAAAAGGTTAACTGAAGTTAATTGATACATGACCCACCATCATGACGCACACATAAATTAACAATATTTTATTATTAATTTTGAATTGGTGAGATTCTAGAATAATAACGTTTAATATTTCTAGTACAATATTACACAGCTCAAAGTATGCTGGTTTAGGCACACCAACATTAAAACAAGACCTAGGTTTTGACACTAAAACAATATGCACGTTATTATTGGAAAAAAACAAGATTAGCAAGGCGAATTTATACACAGTGTTACACAGCTAAATTACACAAAGATTACAATTGTTAGGCACATCTAAACAGCTTTTCAAGACTTACCGATTTTCGGGTTCACACAATAGAATTTACTTTGTTTTTAAAGTTAAACAATTACTTTCACAACACGGTAATTTACTTAGTGTTTAGACTTGGTGACTAGGTAGGTCAAAGTACGTAGTCGCAGGCGCAGAGTACAGGTTGGAATGCACCTGGCAACTCCCAGAGGTTTTTATAACCTCCTGGGACGTTCACCTATTTTGAAGATTACCATATTAGGTGATCTTCGCGAAAGAACGGCGATTCGTTCCAGAAAAATCGAAAGACTAGCCGTCGTCATTGGCTGACACAATAACACTAAGTATTGAGGCGGAGCTTATGCACCTCGACCGGTCTGTTCCGGCGCAATTTGTTACTCGCGCGCGGGTAGGTTTATATTTGCGGCCGAAATATTATAGCATCACCTACATACATAGAAAAATTATTTCTTTGTTCCTACAGCTGATTAGTATGGAGATGTTTTTTTTATGTTTGTTGTTTTATTGGTAGGTATTTAATATTAATAAGTATACAACGTTACAAGTCATTTGAATTGGCTATTTAAACTCTAATCTATTTGTTGCAGGAGTAACAGCGATAGAAGACAAATTACAAGACGGTGTACCAGAAACCATTGCGAATCTCAGTATGGCCGGTATCAAAGTGTGGGTCTTAACGGGTGATAAACAAGGTATCTATCAAAAAATTTTCGAAGTCGGATATAAAAGATCTTGACAGTAATTTCGAATTATAATTAAACATAATTCTTTTCGATTACTATCGGGAGTCAAAATTCAAATACCAATAACGAAGTAATATGAAGTACAAAAGTACTTCTTGATTCTTACAACAGGCCTTGAGCACCAACTTCACCTGTTAATTTTTCGGTCTCTTTGGCGGAATGAAGAAGGCGGGGGCGTCAAAGCTGCACGCGATATGTTCGTCAGTCGATGCTCATCGTCTATTGGGCCGAAAGTGTACATGCGCAATCTGTGCTCACGACTCATGCCGGTACCTGTACCCTTGCGTGAAACTTGCAGAGACAGCAATAAACATCGGCTACTCGTGCCAGCTGCTGACGGACGACATGGCGGAGGTGTTCGTCATCGACGGCGTCTCCTACGACGACGTGGACCGCCAGCTCGCCAAGTGCAGGGACAGCATCAGAGTCGTTAACACGTTTTTACCTCACGGTAAGTCATGGTGTCATGTATGAGGTTTCAAACGCACAGTGCACACAAAACTCGTACAAATATGAACATTATACGTATAGAAATAAGGTTCATATTCATATAAGCGAATATAATCAAGCATTTCATACGGATATGAACCTTAACTTAATACATGCAATGTTCATATTTGAATGAATTTTTGTACACTTTGCTATGAGTCCTCATAGTAACGATCGTGAATATGGGGGTTATAGGTGAGCAATTCAGTGTACGTACGGTCTGGGAAAGGGATTCTTTAGCAGGTTCACTATCATTCATAATTGGTCGTATATTCAGACTTCAAAGCAATTCGGATTCGGATTTGCTTCGCAGTTCGAATATGCGACCAATTATGAATGATAGTGAACAAATGTGTAACCCCAACAAATGATCTTTAGGTTCAACTGATCCAAAACCCGAAGGTGACACGGCGAATGGCGGCGCGGGGGTTTCCCGCGCGTCCCCCGGGCGCGCCAACGTGAAGCTGAACGCGCCCGCCGTGTCCGTCGTCACATTTAGGTGGGAACATAACACACACACAGCACACAGGTAGAGAGACAAAGACACACATTGTATACATCACCGCTACCCTTCACACAGCCTTGCAGTGTTTGCCGCTCACGTCTGTCTTGTGCCAGTCTTATTGTAACCTATTTACTTTTGTGATAATGGGAATGCATTTTAGAAGAAATAATTATTGTCCTGCCCGCCTAGGCAGAGTTCTCTGCATAAAACGTATTTGTAAATCCACAATGGTTTGAGCAGATTATACACGTTACAAAAAATACACGTTTTGATACCTACTCAATATCACTTAACGAAAACGATTGCTGTCGCAAAAATAATAAATATAGTTTTAAAGATAAATTACTTTGGTTTTTGGTTCGCTACCCGTGTTCGTGTGTTAATAATAATGAATATAATACTTAACATGATTATCTATTTAAATATCAAATGAACATTGTTCTTAGTATCAATTTAATTAATAGTTGTCTTATTAACAAGGGTAATAAAAATCAGTCAAAAGCTTTTATAGTATAGAGTCCGCCGTGCTTTCATTCGTTAAATGTTCCCATCACTCAATACTATTCGTGTGTGTGTGTGTGTGTGGCTTTATCTAAACAAAACATAATAATACATATCGCATTAAATGTTTATAATTATGTTGTCCAAATTAAATTACTAATGGCATTTTTAAAACTGAATCGATATTTATTATTTATTAACAGTAGTAACCGATTATTCTATTCCTCAAACCAATCTGTTGTATAATGTAATCGACTTTTGTAACTAAAGTGTGTCACCTCCCTACTAACATAGTCGTAGTACTGTCTACACATTTTCGTCTGTTTGTACACCAAGCCAGAGTGCTCTTTCTCTCTCTAACCTGTACCAATCTTTTAATCCGACACCTAGAATAGACCTGTAGATATCACATGCTAATGTAGTAGATTTTAACATGTTCGCTGCCTCCGAGATATGTGTGCGTGTCGGGAGTTTTTGGATGAATTTCTATCGCCAATTTCAACATCGATATATCCATCGTATATCGCACTAGATAAATTGAGGATTTGGGATTAAAATGAAAGAAGAAAAAATAATTCCATATGTTTATTTTGTGGAATATTTGTACGTATAACTGCCATTGCCATAGTTGCATGGCATAGTAAGTCGTTGTCCGATACTCACACTTTCTCAGCGGCAACGAATGTGTTGACTCTGTAAAGAAATATGTTGTGTGCCGTGGAGTGTCCACGTCCTGTGTGTGCCTTTATGTAATGTTAATTTGGCTGTTTTAAAGGCCCTTATACTCGTAATAGTTGTCATTTTTTTAACAATCATTGCATGAAAATAATCTCATCTATGCAATGGTTGTTGAAAATGTGCCATTACCCCTTAGGACGAATCCCCTCTGACGTAGAGTCGCAGCGAAGCGAAGCGTCATTCTACAAATTTAGCATTATTTTGTGGAGATTGAGTTAATATGCTATATAAAATTTTTGATTGTCGCTTCGCTTCGACTCGTGCGTCAGTGGGGATCAACCCTTATATTATTATTTTTATTATTGTGTTAAGTTAAGGACCTTTAAAACAAGTTTTGCCGATTTGCTGTGTGAGTATAAGTTTGTTTGTGAGTTGTGGCATATTTTCAAGCCATGTTATGATACTTATGATAGGTATTACTGAAAATTTTAAATAATTTAGTCTTATTATTAAGATAAAGTACAAGTGGCAAATGGTCACAAATTGTTTTCGGTTTCCCTTTCCAAAATTTTTGATTTTTGAATTGACCGCACGGTTGTCGCAGTGGCTGAGAGATTGGCTGCTGCGCGACGTGTCTCGGGTTCGATTCCCGCATTGAGTATGTGAAATTTGTGTTTGTAAACGCACCCACGACACAGGAGAAATCCTAGTGTGGGGCAAAGTTTTTTTTTTTTTTTTAAAAATCGACAAAGATAATACTTACAAAGTATTTTATTATTAAGATGAAAATAATTCTTCGCCACTGTACAGTCAAATTTTAAGATAAATTCAGATCTTTTTAATCTTTTAACTGTGTCGACCTATACTTGTAAAATGTATTGTAATATAAAATGTTAACCTAACACGAAACACTGTAGTGAGCCAGACTGTTACAGCAACGAGTACGTGTCGGGCGGCGGGCCGTACTCCGCGGACTCGCACGACCACAACAACGACGACTCCAACGGGTTCGCCATCGTCATCAACGGACACTCGCTAGTGCACTGTCTGCACCCTAAGCTAGAGGAGAAGTGAGTACTGACACTTTACATGTACTGAAAAGTCACCTCTATGTCCACGCAATAAGAACGTAAATGACATGCCGATATCGTGTCGCGTCGTCCGACACGAGCACGATGATGTCGTTTACACCTATGTCTTGCACAATAAAGTTCTTTTCCGATATTTCCTTTTGAACTCGATAAGTGCGGGGAGAATTACAAAAGATTTTTAGCGCAGGAAGAAAATTCATAAACGGCATTATGAGTATTATTCTGGATTTTACTGAAGATTGGTTCACGTGATTAAGAAACTTTAGATTTTCTTAGACGACGGTCATCTTTCTGCGGTCCCAGTTGACGTTGCGACAATTAAATCGAACGCAGTACGCCCCACTACCGCCTATTAGTTGTGCGGAAGCCTTACAATTTTATAAGCCTATACAAACTATAAACTTTTATTATGTGTATCTGCAGGTTTCTAGATGTAGTAATACAATGTCGGTCAGTGATCTGCTGTCGCGTGACGCCGCTGCAGAAGGCAATGGTGGTGGAACTCATCAAGAAGAGCCGGAAAGCTGTCACGTTAGCCATCGGCGACGGCGCCAACGACGTCTCTATGATCAAAGGTATGAACTTATAATAACTGGTCTATGATAAAAGTACTGATAAATCATAATGCGCAAACTTATTATTTTGTCTTCTATCGTAGTTTTGGGGTTACGATAACTGAGCAAAAAATGACGTGTTAAGCCGGGTCTCCTGCGACGTGTTTTCGTGTTCAATTGAACATCGAACATGTTTTCCGTCACGTGGTCGAGTGATTTTGCTAAACAAAACGCGTAGGCCACGCCCCTTTTTGTTCATTAAAAATGTTCGATGTTCAATGAACACGCGCAGGAGACCCGCTTTAGGGTCAAAACAAACGTCCGGAATACCCCTCCTGAATTAAGAAGGTGAATGAGGTATTTTACGTCAAATTGATAATCTATCTGTGTGCCAAATTTAATCCAAATCCGTCCAGCCGTTTCAGCGTGAAGAAGTAACAAACATACACACACACACGCCCACACACACGCACAAACTTTCGCATTTATAATATTAGTGGAATATCATTCAATTTGACGTAAAATCACTCATTCGTTCTGATTCCGGAGGGCCGTTCCGTGCGTCTGTTTTGACCCTTAAGCCGGGTCTCCTGCGACGTGTTTTCGTGTTCAATTGAACATCGAACATGTTTTCCACCACGTGGTCGAGTGATCTTGCTAAACAAAACGCGTAGGCCACGCCCCTTTTTCTTCATTAAACATGTTCGATGTTCAATGAACACCCGCAGGAGACCCTCCTTTACTCAGCCTACTCAAAAATAACGAGTACCTACCTATATTGTTGTTGTTGTTGAGCTGAATCTTTCACATTATAATATGTATTATGTGGAAGCATGCAAATAAAATTAAAAACTAAATCAAGTACTTACTTATCTCCATTCCAGCGGCTCACATAGGCGTGGGCATATCCGGCCAGGAGGGCATGCAGGCGGTGCTGGCGTCGGACTACTCGATAGCGCAGTTCCGCTTCCTGCAGCGCCTGCTGCTGGTGCACGGCCGCTGGTCCTACTACAGGATGTGCAAGTTCCTGCGGTACTTCTTCTATAAGAACTTCGCGTTCACCGTGTGCCATTTCTGGTTCGCGTTCTTCTGTGGATTTAGCGCACAGGTTAGTAATTATATTAATTTTAGATTGTTTTTGAATTGCTAGTATGCATATTAAATAAATATTTTTATGTCCTTACAAACTCTTCAAACTAATGGCGCACTTAGCTCAGAAACACAAAGTTTTCTGAGATATCATAACACAGGCCAAGGTTCGCTATTTAGGATAATGTATTTTGCATTTACAAGAACAGTAGGCATAAAGATTGACTGAACAAATCATATAAATGTGAAAGTTTGGGTGTGTGTATGTGTGTTAAAACGGCCTCCTTCACGTTAAAACGGCTGGATAGATCAAGATGAAATTTGACAAAGAGACAGTCCTTTTCATCAGTTTTCACGCAGACCAAGTCGCGGGTAGCACCTAGTGACTACAACTGCTTGTTTCCAGACGGTGTTCGACGAGATGTTCATATCAGTGTACAACCTGTTCTACACGTCGCTGCCGGTGCTGGCCCTGGGCGTGTTCGAGCAGGACGTGGCCGACACCACGTCGCTGCAGTTCCCCAAGCTGTACGTGCCGGGCCACACCAGCCAGCTGTTCAACAAGACGGAGTTCATCAAGTCGACGCTGCACGGCTGCTTCACCTCGCTCGTACTGTTTCTGATTCCTTATGGTGAGTGTAACACCACGTCGCTGCAGTTCCCCAAGCTGTACGTGCCGGGCCACACCAGCCAGCTGTTCAACAAGACGGAGTTCATCAAGTCGACGCTGCACGGCTGCTTCACCTCGCTCGTACTGTTTCTGATTCCTTATGGTGAGTGTGACAGCTGAAGTAACTCGACCGGACGTTTATACTAGAGTAAATAAGATGAACGTAGTCATTATGCCCGCCCGGCTTTACATTAAAGCTGGAATACTCATGGCAGTAGTTTGCACAATAGCATGCACTAGGTTGCATACAGACTGTTCGGAAGGCTAACAAAAAAAATACCTCTAACTGATAATGGCGACGCCTTTATAATCAAATAGTTAACCCCGATATCTATTATTCTGAGACCGAATTTATTTACACGTACTTTTATTTCAGGTACTTACAAAGACGGCCTGGCGCCTGATGGCAAGATTTTATCAGATCACATGTTATTAGGAAGTGTAGTAGCAACAATATTAATTATAGACAATACCACACAGGTAAGCAATATTTTTATAACCCGGTTTGAATAGTAAGTCAAAAGGAATGGTTTTAACCTCAGATCATAGAAACAAGGAGATGTGCCAAGGCACTATCGAGCTTGATGCCTGATCTTGAGCAAATTGCTCATATTAAAAACTTACGCGCTGGCGACGAACCGAACACGATCGATGGTATAAATACAGTGTTTTAGTTTAGTGCTAGTGTTGAGTGACGATTAACAGTGTTAGATTGAGGGTGTGCGGAATGTTCAATGCGTGGGAGATCTTTTTATTCACAAGGGGCGCTTAATTATGCGCGTAATTGTGTCGAAAAATGTACTAAAAGTGGCATCAGTTGTTCCCGTACTAACTTGCTTTGATGGCATATCTCCTTGTTTCTATGATCTGAGGTTTTAACACTTCGTAGTACAGCCGCGGAAAATTAGTAACCTAAAAATATTTAACTGTTATTTCAGATAGCCTTGGACACGACGTATTGGACCGTGTTCAACCACGTAACGATATGGGGCTCTCTGGTGTCGTACTTTGTTCTGGACTACTTCTATAACTACGCGATCGGCGGGCCGTACGTGGGCTCGCTCACGGTCGCCTTGACGCAGGCCACCTTCTGGTTTACCGCCGTCCTCACCGTGAGTATAACACGATACGGAATGCGAAGGAGCGAGCAGTGGGCCGATCACGAGTTATTTTGACGTATGGTATATTCGTTAATGTAAGCATATTTTGAATTGAAAATATATGTTTGCTACGAAATATATAAATTAAAGAACCTCCTCCTTTTTGGAAGTCGGTTAAAAACAATGAATTTCTCTGTATTTTTTAAAATGTGCAAATTTAGATACAAATTATGCTTACATTAACGATATTATACGTCAAAATAACTCGTGATCGGGCCACAGACGGCACAGGCAGTCGCGTGACGGTGGTGCGATGTTGCGCAGATGATCATCCTGATGGTGCCGGTGGTGTCGTGGCGGCTGGCGTGCTCGTGGGCGCGGCCCACGCTGGCGGAGCGGCTGCGCGCGCGGCAGCGCTGGCGGGCGGCGGCGCCGGCCCCGCGCACGCCGTCCGCGCGCCGCGCGCGCCGCTCCGTGCGCTCGGGCTACGCCTTCGCGCACCAGGAGGGCTTCGGGCGGCTCATCACGTCGGGCAAGATCATGCGGCGCATCCCGCACGCGGACGCGGCGCTGTCGGCGCTGGCGGCGCTGCCCGGCAAGTTCCACGCGCGGCCGCCGTCGCCGCCCGCGTCGCCGGCGCAGGCGCGCGCGCCCACGCAGAACCTCGCCACCGTGGACTTATGAGTGCGCCCGGCGCCCCGCGCGCGCCTCTGTGATAACGTCGGTAGAATTAAACTTCGTATTGTCCTACTATTGCCTATATTGAATTATATTTGTTGATCGAGATTATATATTGATAGATATTTATTGCGGCCCGCGGAGGGTCGCCGTCGTGTCCGGCGGCGCTCGTGCGACTCCGTTGTTTTTTACTCGTGTCGTTTCGTTCGTTGAGTTTGTCGGCCGGTGTCCGGGCCGCCCGGGCCCCGGTGAAATGTGCATTTAGACGAGCCGTCGATATCGCCAGCAGTGAAAACGCGACATGACTAGAAACATTCTTATTTTCAGAACGTTATGTTAGTGCCAAAGGAGGATTTTAAATGTAAACAGCAGTTGAACTTTCTACCAATGTATAATATTATGTCAGTATGTTTCTAATTCAAAAACAATGTAATTGTTATAACTTTGCCATAATTTTATTCAAATCCGGCGACGTAACTGTTTTGCCACCGCCTTTTTAATTGTTGTGAAGATATCAGTTCTGATTGCTATGTACTTAGGACATCTTACATAAAGTATTAATTTAATTAAAAATGGTATGAACCTACGTAATGTATGTAAATCATTAAAAAGATTTTGAACATGTAGCGTTTTAACTGCATGTGAATATTATGATCAACATTTGCTTTGGAATCAGTTTTTTAATAAAAAAAATAATTCTTAATGCAATTTCTTTTTTTGACATCATCAAAGCATGTTAATATACTATGGTTTTACAACCTACCCTCTATATTTTGACAACTCAGTTTTCTATTCAAGTGTATTTATCAATGAAATGAAATTACTTTAGCAATACAGTTCAGTATTATTCAAAAGTAAACTAAAGTACAGATATTACAGGTAAACAACATTTATCAATAAAAAGCAACAAAACAATCCTATACAAAATTAGTGCTCCTTCTGTAGGTACAAGTAGTGCTCTCCGAGGCACGCAGGGATCTCGATGGGAATTGGAATTTGAATTTCAATGAATCAACTCTTTGAAATGAATTGCATCACTGAAATAACCGTGATAATCGCAGCTTGAGCACACACCAGCGTTGCCAGACGTCCCAATATTACCCAAATGAATTTGAAATAGTCGGAAGCCAGAAATAAATGCTTCGTAAAAATTAAAGTATAATTACTAACTCAATTCAATCTGGAGCTATCCTGTGCAGAGTTGAACTAACTGCTGATTATTTACGTTTTTAGGGTTCCGTACCTCAAAAGGAAAAACGGAACCCTTATAGGATCACTTTGTTGTCCGCCGTTAGTCACCGGACCATAAGTGGAGCCATCTGCTCAAAGATGGCGCCATTGGAAGTAGGCAGTAGCACCATCTATGATCATATTTCGGAACCCTTAGGGCGCGAGGCATACTCGCACTTGTCCGGTTTTTTTATTTTTTCCCGCTTTCGACAAAAGAATCCCACTTTATTTACTCAAAAGGTTTCAAAATCCCGCTTTGCACGAATGCAGTTTTACAACCAATACGGTATTTGCCTCATTTTGGGAAATGGTTTATATTAATCTTCATTATATTTTAAGCACACTACATTGATATTTCAGGGAGATCTACTGTATTTATCAATAAAAATCAGTGATACAGTATAAATTTCCAAAACCGCTCCAAAAACGCTGTTTCTGACGGAAGTGACGTAACACGCTAGTAATAGTAAACGAGCTTTGTCTAGGGATGCAGGAAGTGCCAAAAAGTATCGATATATATCGTATCGATATTTTAAAAAAATATCAATATCGGTTTCGATATATCGAAAAAAAAATATCAAGTATCGAAAACGTATCAAAAACGATATATTTTCAGTAGCAAGACCATAGTCAACATTGATTAAAATGTCACAGTTTTTAGATTTAAGTGATAAAGTAATGTCAGGGACACTAATGCGCCTGCCACACACTCGACGAATGGCATGGGAAGTAGCGAGGAAAGGAGGCAGAGACATAGTGTGGCAACATTACTCGTCATGCCACACGTCATGCTCCTCGTCCTCTCTCTCTCTCTCTTGTCTCGTCCGGCAGAGAGGGCAACATCGCGGCAAAGCACGGCAGCGCGAGGAGCATAGCGATGAGCAGCGCAAGGAGCATAGTCTGGCAGGCGCATAAAAGTTGAGAATGAAAATAGGTGCTGAAAGAACACTGTCTTCTAACATCGTTAAAAATTCAGATCATAGAAACAAGGAGATATGGCATCATAGCAAATTAGTACGGGAACAACTGTCGCCACTTTTAGTACATTTTTCAACACAATTACAAGCGCTACTTGTTAATAAAAAGATCTCCCACACATTAAAAATTCCGCACACCCTCAATCTAACACTGTTAATCGTCACTCAACACTAGCACTAAAGACTAAACTAAAACACTGTATTTATATCATCAATCGTGTTCGGTTCGTCGCCAGCCGGCCTAGCATGACCACGATAGAAACGGGTTTTGTCTACATAGAAATAGACAAAGTGACAGATTTCATTCATAAAACGTAGAAATGTTTCTACAATCTGTCACTTTGTCTATTTCTATGTAGACAAAACCCGTTTCTATCGTGGTCATGCTAGGCCGGCAGCGTGTAATTTTGTACTACGCTTAAAATGACCAAACTTAAGTAAGTACCTACCTATCAAACTCAATAGCGCCTTGGCACATCTCCCTTGTTTCTATGTTGTTTCTATGATCTACGGTTAGAAACGTTGCAACTTAATGAAATTCAGCGCCGAAAGGAATACTTAGTGAAACGCACACTATATACTTTTATGAATAGTAATAATACTGACAGATTTATTGAAATAAACTTGTAAAAGCAAACACAATAGAATTTCGTAAAGTACTAATATTTTTTGAAAATTTCACCGATATATCGATATTTTTTTTTCGATAAATCGAAACCGATATTGATATTTTTTTTTTATCGATACGATATATATCGATACATTTTGGCACTTCTTGCATCCCTAGCTTATGCTTACTCCAGTGTTGCCAAGCTAGATTTTCATTTTACCCCAATGCCTGATTAATTTTACTCTAAAATCATAACTATTTAAACAAAAATACCTGGCTAAAGTTTTGGTTTTAGATATACAATAAAACAAGTTCTTTCTTAATCAATGGTCATGTTTCACAATAAAAATATGCTGAATTTGTTTAACTCAAATTCAATTCAAATACTTAGGTACCTACATGTATTGCTTACCAAAAAGCCCATAAACTTTAGTAATCATAACAAGAATACGAAATCTAACCTTAAAATTTTGGAAGTGACTCCGCGACCGCCGCCGTGTCCTGAATTTTCAGCCGGCACCGGTTGCTAAATTGGCAGCGGGCGCTGACTTTGGAAAAAAAAGCGGGAAAAGGAGTTGGCAATTTGGCATAATTAAAGAAACATTTCATGTTTCATTTGAGTAACATACCTAATTAGGGTCCAAGAGCGAGCGAAGCGAGCTCGGGAACTTGGACACCCCGACACGGACAGGTTAGGTTCGAAGGGGTTAACGGGGGCTTCAGTGAGCGAGCGAACGAAGCCCCCGTCAACCCATTCGTGTTAGGTTACTTTTAGCCTTGCAGATAGAAATAGGCGCTCCGCGTACCGGGGCTCCGTCGACCACCTCCCTCCCCCTTGTAAGTCCAAAAAAGTTGTATTTTGTTTTACATTGACACTAATTTAAAAGTCAATCTAAGGTATTTAATTCAACTTAAAACACGGCAACATTAATCTGCTGCTACGGTAGTTTGCAATTATTTTCGTCTGGTATCACTGCTACTCCAAGGCTACTCCGGTTCCTAACGGCATTATTTTTGGGAGCCTAGTCGGCGCCGGCTGCGGAGGCGCTCCCTAAAATTTTACCCTCAAATTTACCCTGAAGAATTCTTTACCCTAAATATAAGTTGGCAACACTGGCTTACTAGCGTGTGACGTCACCAGAGTGCAACAGGCCGTTCTTGTCACAGCTACAATAACAAAAAATATTGCATTTTATTTTCGTGTAATTTGTAAAAAATATACATATTTTTGTTGAAAATCAAGTGAAATAAGTTTATTTACGCTATGAACTGATAGGATGACCACAATCTGTAGCATATTTTCAATGTTGGCAAGAACCCTATTCGTCTCCGAGCTTAAGGGCCCTGTCCGCCTAGGGGCAGAAGTTTCATTGGAAAGGGGGTCAGACTAGTAAAATAAATACATATATGTACACTGAGCGATTTGTAATTTAAAAATTATAATAGTAGGTAGGTATCAAACATAAATATGTATTTTACAAATTATTCGAACGCAATAATTAAACGTTTTGATCTTCGTGTGGATGTCAAATTTTTGACAAGTCGGCTGTTTTGTTTGACACAGTTGACAACTCTCTTTCGGTATTGGAAAAACTTTTGAGGTTATGTGCAAGTGCTTGGTTGTTTTTATTTGTCTTTTTATAAATTATCATTAAAAATGAGTGAATATTACCATATCGTTCCTTGGTATAATACTGAAGAGTGGCAGACAGTCTACGAAGATATATCGAATCCGTCTTTCTGTAAAGAAAAAGCACAAAAACTTTTACTTGTGTGGAAAGCCAGAATCCCATCATTACCATCTGGTATAGAGTCAACACTGAGCTTGCTGCAAGTTTATGTTGAGGATACAAAGAATTCAAATGATGTGACCAATGATCAATTATTGCGATTGGCTTATTCATCTGCCATCATGCGATTTGTTAACCATATGTTAGACACGGAAACTGTAAAAGGGACAAGTTTGTACCAAGCAGCCAAAACCTTAGGGGTTCCTGACTGGATTGTTGACTTGAGACATGATACTGCCCACAGCAATACTCTTCCACCTATAACATTACTAAGAGAAGCATGTTCCATCAGTTTACAGTGGCTGCAAAAAAATTATTGGGACAAGCATAAAGCATACATTCAAGATTATATATGCGGACAAAAAAATGTAATCAATGGGGACTCTTATAACAAAATTGGAGCACTGATTAATTTTTGTATTTCAATAGGTATATGCGCACATTCAAAATTAAAGATTAAAAACTTATCAGAAATACCGAATATGACTATGAGAGAATCAATAGTCAGTGATGCAAAAGAATTGCTTGGAGACCACATTGACCTATCTAATCTAAAAACTGTGTCTATTATGTCACTTATTAATATACTGAATATGCACGGTAAAAAACTTTTAAAAGTTAGAGATGCAAGCAATCTTGTCAATGAGGCTTTGCTTGGTGATGATTCACTATTTCTATCAAAAGATCTTTTATACTTCTTTAGTGCAAGTGACTTTAAATATAGAAATAAGTTATATATAAGTTATGTTCAATGCTTTGAAGTACTGCTCACATTTCTGCATACAAATGATTTACTGTTGGACTTCATTTTGGCTCTTATAAAAATTACACAAAGTCAACAAAGTGGACATTTCAAATCACGGCTGGCTGCATTATGGCTTTCAGACATTTTAGCAGCCCTAAAAATATCCCAAAATATTCTAACAAAAATGAAAAAGTAAGTACCTATATGTTAGTTTTTAGCTTAGAAGCGACTTATATTTTTAGTTCTAATTATAAGTAGAATAATAGCAATGTTCTAAGATTATTATAATGTTATTAAGATTATTATAACATTTAAAATCCCAGTAGGAATTTATAAAAATAAAAAGCGAATAAGAATACTGCCACATGATAATACAATATCCATCTGTCTTTTGAGTCGAGGCCAAAAGTGAAGTTCACGACCAATGTACGCACTGTCCTAGCCGTCACCAACCCCGCTCTCTACTGCCTGGAAGTGGCGTTAGCAGGCTCCGCCCATTAGCAAGGATTTTTATGCTAAGGGGACGTCCATTAATCACGTGTTTTTTTAGCAACTTTTTGCTTTTAGCTTATTTTTTTTTCAAAATATCTTTAAATACAGCAAATATTTTTTTTTCGGTTTAGAAATCGCGCGTCCAACGAAAAAATTAATACACGTGATATTTCACTACACCCCCCCCCCCCCTTGTGATATTTCGTGATTTTTTTCGAACCCCCTCCCCCCCTTTCGAGCATCACGTGATTAATGGACGGCCCCTAATTCGGCCTCTCCTGACAGGCGGTGCGTCCTCGCCCGCAGAGGGAGCGGAGACGGGTATGCCTGCTGCAGGTCTTCATTTACATGGTATGAAAATGAATGATAAAGCAGGATCGTGTACATCTGCTGTTACTAAATTGGCGCTCGCCACCACATGACTAGATGACTGATTCTGATTAGAATCTCCGCTGTCCTCATCTTTATTATCTAAAAATCACATTGTTCGCAATAACTCCATAGCTGTAGAGTAAGAAAGCTGCAAGTAATAGAGACTGTATTACTTTAGAACTTTGACAGAGCCCTCGGGAATATCCACCAAAAAACAATTCATCCATAAGTTTTGCTCTTAAGTTATAAATAAAATACGGCAGTGCCTTCAGGAAGAAAGCCCTTAGGCAATCCTTACTTCGCAGAGCCCTCAGCATGCGCGACAGTGACCGCAGTATGTGCACAGAGCAGAGCCTTCAGGGTGCTCGATATATTTTACAAAGGAGTACCATCCAGGATGTCCTTTACGTTCGCAGAGCCCTCAGGATGCGACATACCAAGAGTAGAGCCCTCAGGATACTCAATATGCTAGTGCAGAGCCCTCCGGATTCCCTCCGAATATATGTCGAAAACTGTGAGACATAAAATAAAATATATTTTGAAATGTGCAGATCAAGCCCTTTCATATGATATGTCACTTGACCTAGTAATTACTTTGAAATTTCGGACCCCCACTCCGGCTCCTTTTGCAGTAAAAATAAAAATATTTTTGGACTTTTTTCATTTGCAATAAAGTTGAACAAGCATTCTTTATAACTGTTTAAAATTTCAAGTCGATAGCGTAAGTAGTTGCTGAAATAAGCAGGTGTGACAGACAGACAGACAGACGAAGTCGCACCATAAGGGTTCCTTTTTTACCATTTTGGTACGGAACCCTAAAAACGTCGTGTCTTGCTCAACGCTCACTCGTGCATGTATTGCATTACAACAGTAACAAAAGTCTTTATTAATGTGTAAATGGTGCACTTGAGCACACATTTTCGTCAGCAGGTTACTTGTGTTGTAAAATTAGTTGTGCTCTTTCAGACAGAATGAGAGAAGCGTTCGCTTACTAAGACATAGTTATTTTTTAGATTAAGTGTTATTTCCTTGTTTATCATCATCATCATCAGCCTACAGCAGTCCACTGCTAGACAAGTAGACATAGGCCACTCTAATTGTACGCCATTGAACTCGATCCTCGGCCACTCTTATCCAGCTGCCAGCAGCTACCCTGCAAAGATCGTCACTCCACCTAGCCTGAGGGTGTCCTACCCTACGTTTGCTGATTCGCGGTTTCCACTCAAGAACATGTCTACTCGAATGGTCATCAGTTCTACGACTGATATGGCCAGCCCATTGCCACTTCAGCTTGTCTGTAGGCTATGAACTACTGTGGATCTCTGTCAGATCACCTCATTCCAAATTCGATCACTCCGAGAAACTCCAAGCATAGCTCTTTCCATAGCTCGCTGAATGACTTTAAAATGGACCAGCTGTACCATGAGTGTCCATTCTCGGCTCCGTAAGTCATAACAGGTAGGACGCACTGATTGAAGACTTTAGTCTATAGGCTTTCTGGAATAAGCAATGAGAAGACCCGACCTAATTTCCCAAATGCGGTCTAGCCTAGCTGTATTCTTCTGTTAGCCTCAGGATCTCCAAGATGTTTTTACCGAACTACAAAATTTGTACAAGCTAAACGTATTCTGGAATAACCTCGAGAGCATCGCTATTATCGACAATCGATTCTGGACTGAAGTGTTCGTTGAAAACGATCTTGCGTCTTGGCATGTCCAAATTCATCTGGAGCCCGAAGCGCACAGAAGAAACTGTCAGGCCGTCCAACATTTCTTGCAGGTCTTGCAACGATTCAGCTAATTTGACAAATCTTTTGCAAATCTTAAGTGTGAGATGTGCTAGCCGTTTATATTAAGGTGCTGGTAAACGCCTACGGCCTTGAGGGATTTGAGCGGTGTAAGCTCGACTGATGTTGTTTTGTCAATACCTTTTATATTATTTTTTTATTCTGTTATTCAAGGACTTATTACAAAAATATAGCTTTATAAAATTATAACTGCTGTTTGTCCTATATATATTTTTTTAATAATTAAAGAGTTTATTTTAAATGCCTTTTCTCTATGAAATTAAACTTTTCATAAAAAAATCTAATTCCGATATTGGGACCCAATATCGAAAATGAATTGCGATATTGAAAACCATCCATATTACATACCCTAATAAACACGCAATCACGTGCGTGCTTCATCTCTCAGACAAAGCCCAACACGGCATGACTTGAAAAGGAATAATGGTTTGGTCTCACCGGGTTTATCCATTCAAGTGCACAAACGAAGCTCTCTAAGATATCTTCCGTTCGACAGGACAGGACACGTGCTGGTTGGTCCCCATTTCACTATCAGGCGGCAGGTAACAGGCAATGGCGCCCGCGTTTGCCACTTCAAAGCACAACCACTGTTCCAGGACAGTCACAGTGTTCCGATTAAGGATCGCTTCCATAATAGCACTCGAGCGATCTAAACCTGAAAGAAAATAGCGTGCGCTCTCTCCGACTATTTCTTTCGGACGGTATTTTGACTTATTTTATCACTGACAGAAATCATTTTAACGATTTTACGAAAATAATTAAATTGTGGGTAGATTTGTAAATCTTATCAAATGTACAACAACACTGTAGGCGGATGGGATAGAACCCAAAAGGATCCTATCCCACTTCTGAATTTATAAATCCCAGTAGGAATTTATATAAAAATAACAAAAAGCGAATAAGAATACTGGCACACGATAATACAACTTCCGTCTGTCTCTCGAATCCAGGCTAAAAGTGAAGTTCACGACCAACGTACGCGCTGTCCTAGCCGTCATTTCCGAGCAGTAGAGAGCGCCGCTCTCTACTGCTCGGAAGTGACGTTAGCAGGCTCCGCCCATTAGCAAGGATTTTTATGCTAATTGTACTGTATTTATTATGAGTAAATTAGATATATTTTTCAGAATGACTGCTGATGATAAAATATCCAAGAAGAGGAAAGATTTGAAGCAATTGTATGAACACTGGTACCCTGGCAGTAGTTTAAAGAATGTACTTGTGTTAGATCTTCAAAAACCTGTTCCTGAAGAGTTAGAAGATATCAACTACATCCAACCAATCATAACTGCATATAATAACTATCTTTCTTATTACATATTAAATCTCTTAGATTTGCTCATACCAAAACTTCCTGCTTTGATTGTTGATAGAATTTGTATGTTAGCAAAACTAATATCATCTCCAGAAAAGTTTCCTGTGTCCCCATCATCTATTATTTATACAGTTGATGATTTACAAACGACAAATGATGATGTTATGATTATTGAAAATGTTCAAAATGAGGATGATCCAAAAGAACTGGATAACAAGAAGGACCAACAACAAATAATAAACAGCATTTGGAGAATAGCTTCTAATGGACATAACTGGTCTGTGTGTCCAATTGGTAAAGTACCTTGGCAGCATAAAGTGGAAAAAGTTGTTGAAATGGAAACAAATCAAGTTTAAATAAAATTAAACACATATAACTCATTATTCTTTTTTTTTATTTTCATATTTTGTATACAGTATAATGTTTTGGTTACATTTCATTTATATTGACACATTATAGGATCCCTAAAAATAGTTGAACAATATACATGTTTATATGATACAAGATTCATTATTGATTAACATGTAGGACAAAGTTCACAGTCAAATGACATACAGGTATATAAAACGACCATGTGTAAACAGCTTATTATTGGTCCTTAATAGCAAATAGAGTTACCTACAGGTTGAATAAACACATTCCAGTTATCTGATTGTTAGGGCCGATTTTTCAATCGTCAGATAAAATTTATTCCTAGGAATAAACTATCGGTTTCACTCTAATACCTTTTGTTTTATGATAACAATTGTTTATTTAGGAATACATTACAGATACGCAATTTGGCGATTGAAAAATCGGCCCATAATGAAATATCCAACTAATATCTTAAAACTCAGAACTTCAGTTCCATATACATGGGTACTAATAAATTATCTGTTACAATGATAGTTGGCAACAGAAAAAAAAATGTGATGTTACACATAAATTTTAGGTCTAATATTTAATTTCCAATGATATTCAACTTGAAACCACAAACTACCATAAAATTTCAACAATCCAATGATATAATGCACCAATAGAGAATTTAAAATAAAACATCAATAATAGGCACTTTCACAAATAAACAGTGGCAAAGACTATAGCAGTTCTTAAGATAAAATAGTACCTTGCTAAAAGAGTCATAGTAACTAATAAATTATTTACATAAACCTTACACAGAACGGGCGAATATCTACATACACTTCTAAAGTGTCAATAAATTCCTAGTTGTAGCCACATTGCACATTCAACTTTTCTTGTAAAATAACTTACTTTTAAATTATGATAATGAGTATGTTCGCTTATGGGGAGCTCGGAAAACAGACAATACGATTATATTATCGAAAACAATGTAGAATGTACGTGGCTAATATTATAAATGTTGACGCTAACAACACTATACAAGAATACTAATAAATGTAAACCAACAACAATAATAGCTAGACTTTCAGACGTGTTCAGGCTAGTCAGAGACGGCTGAAAGCAAACTAGTCGAAGGCACAGAAAGTACACTAGATTACTGCGACACAACCCCAATGAAAGAGAATCAAGAGTTTTTATACATAAAAATATAGTATTTGTTCGGCACCTTGATGAGACATGCACTTTCATGGTTGTTTATTTTATGTTTTCAACAAATGCAAATAAGTCTAAGAATAGTTTTATTTATAATGCTGTCCTGTGTAAATAGCTCAAAAGGTACGCCTCAGTATCAACTGTGAGATTCAAAAAAATTTTGTGGCTTTAAAATGTTACAAATAGTATGTAAGCTTAGATTATAATATAGTAAGTTTATGTTAATACAGTCCATCATAAATATTGAGCTATAAAATATGTCCACAGACGATAGTTAAACAAGAGGCTTACAAACAATAAAAGTTGTCACAGAGTCATTCGTTGTTTGTATAGTAATTGTTAAAAACTAATTAATAAAAAGCGGGTAAAATATTTGTGACTTAACAATAAATTCAATAGCTTATTTTAAGACAGTCTTTTAGAATATGAAAGCAAATAAGATAGAGGAAAGGTACATGGTGTTTATGATAACTTTTTGGATATTTTAATCATAGGAGTATGTTGTAGAAACTTAACAATCCTGCTGAGGAGCCAAGTACCGTAACAAGAGGAAATGTTATGATTAAATATACATAATAATTATTCAATTACACATAAAATAAGCATTAATGTCCAGGACATGTAATGACAATAAGTACTTAGGCAATATTATTATTTAATGTGAACACATAATAATGCTAAAATATATTTTTATAAACATATCAGATTTTTAAGTTCTGAATGGATCACAAAAGATTCATTTTTTATATAAAGAGTTAAAACTGGTGTGAATTAAACTCGTCTTTTACCTGAAGTAAAGAAACTAGATGTAAATTTTGGTTTATAAATTAATTGATACCTTGTATAGTTTGGAATCAAACATGATAATTACCTAGGATCACAAAACACTCAATTAAATTGCGTAATTCTAAACCTCATTTAAGTGATGTCTTTGGATTGGCATGTAAAAGCTTAATTTTGAATAAAAACGTTTTTTGTCTACACAATAATCGCTCGCCGTACCTTTATCGACTCAGTGCTAACTCAGAATTGAACAACATCATTTCTATTATCTTCCTAATTTAACAACCAAAAGAAATAAAAAAAATAAGAATAAACCAATTTGGTATATTCTTTTGATGCAAGTTAGGCAATTCTGCTACGGCTCTGCGTCGACAAGTGGACGAAGTGCTTAGATACGAGCATAAAATTAAATGGAATGGATTCACTTCTCAACAAGTTTAGAGCCTGCAAGTTTTAACCTACTAACTAATCGAAAATTTTGAAAAATACAGTCACATGTCATCTACATTTTTCCAACAAAATACATCTATTGATAGAAGAGCGATATTGCTATAATTTTTAAAATCACCATTAGACAAGATTTACATATTTACACAGAAAATATATCATAAAATATGTCAGTGCAAAGATGTAAATATTTTTTTTACGTACGAAAAAATACTTTTATATTCATACATTACTTGTTTGGACAGTCGCCTTGATGTTGTTGCGGCGACTCTAATGACTTACAGAAATAAGCTCATCACTACGTCTAAGTACAGTAGTACAACGGCCACAAGAATATCTATAGCCGTCGACTGCGAACGCGCTTGACCTACTGCTATTACATAATATACTTGTCTAAAACAGAGCTCAGTTACATAGCACAGATGTATACGAAACAATATGAACATACCTGCTTGGTTCACATCGATCTCTCTATGTAGTACTTTCGTCGCTAACATTAGCAACATGAGGGGGACAGGTCGCAAACATAAATACTTTACGGTCCGTTTTATAAAACTTAACAGTAATGTAACATTCGATTGCTATCATCCTAAACAATTTTAAAATGTGAAGGAACACGCACAGGAACATTTTATCTAATTTCTTTTCACTTTACGCTGTCAGGAATGTAAGAAATCTGAGAATGCGAAACTTATCCATTAACGCATTACTTGACAACAGTTACAAATTTTAATATCATGGCAAAACGTGGACATGCTTGCATAAGATTTGGTTGATGGCTGCCGATTGTATGGCGTACTTACGTACTACGAATCGGACATTATCATGTAGAAATATAATATAGTCCAGGAAATATTGTCGCGACGTGACCTATACCATAATTGGATCGTCAGAAGACAGCTGGCGGTGCAGCAGCCGCTGCGAGCGCATGGAACTGGCACCAGTGCTCAGGTCATCTGTGCTGCCCAGCTCGCCGTCGTGGTCCGTCGTCGAGAGCAGGTCGTCGTCTGACGTCGCTCTGAACATGCACAATTATAAATATAAATGTGCAGGTACTATCAGCAAAGTTGAAAGTACCAACTGGGTAACAGTGAAAGTGGCATTAGTTCGGCGCGCGATGTTATATTAGTAGTACTACTCACTGTTTTTGTATAGTTAGTTGAGCCGCCGCTTCAGGAAGGTGTCATACCTGATCAGTGTGGGCAGGTTGGACGTGAGGATGGCCTTCTCCTTCTGTATCTCGTGGATGTGTCCGACGAGGATCTGCTCCTCGGGGCGCGGCGCGTGGCTGTGCGAGCGCAGCGACGACAGCCGGCTGGTGGCCGTGTGGCACGCCGTGTCCAGCGTCGCGATGTCCTGCAGCATGCCGCGCACCTGGCGTAGTCACAAAATGTAGTTTGTATCAACATAAATATAGAAAAGATATTCGGCTTATAATTAAGAGCATTAACGGCACACAAGCCTCGCAACAAAACTGAGTTATGCAGGCGTTGGTGCTGATTCTGTTGAACATCGCACTAAATTAATTTTAATGACACTTTATCTCATTTTTACAAATATCATTGAAAAAGGACAGAAAATATTTAGAACTGTCAAATTAGTCTACGTCCTTGTCATTTACGGGAAAAAAGTCATGATCTTTTGCGATTACGACTAAATTGACATTAAAACTATTCAAATGGACTAATTTGACAGGATTAAATATCTGCTATCCCTCTCTCATGTTTTTTTATTAGAAAGAGACATAATAAGACTAGTTTAGTTCGTAAACAACAAAATCGGCACCATTATATTAATAACTAGCACTTTTCCCGCGACTTCGTCCGCGTAGCCCACAGGAACTGTAAATTTTTTTCGGGATAAAAAGTAGCCTATGTTACTCAGTGATAGCTTAGCTTTCTATTGGTGAAAAAATGGTTAAAATCGGTCCAGTAGTTTCGGAGCCTATTCAATGCAAACAAACAATCAAATCCTTCCTCTTTATAATATTAGTAAGAAGTAAGATAAGAAAACACGATATCAATCAGCAGTTCACGGAAAATCTCAAACACATTAACATATTCTTTACATTTTTAGGGTTCCGTACCAAAATGGTAAAAAAGGAACCCTTATGGTGCGACTTCGTCCGTCTGTCTGTCTGTCTGTCACACCTGCTTATTTCAGCAACTACTAATGCTATCGATTTGAAATTTGGAACAGTTATAAAGAATGCTTGCCCAATTTTATTGCAAATGAAAAAAGTCAAAAAATATTTTTATTTTCATTGCAAAAGGGGCCGGAGTGGGGGTCCGAAATTTTAAAGTGGGGTTACTGGGGCAAGTGGCATAAAAGAACTTGATCTGCACATTTCAAAATATATTTTCATTTTATTTTATGTCTCACAGTTATCGACATATGATGAAAAATGTCTGAAAAAATACCATTCCCCCCCCTTATCTCCAAAGTTTGCGGAGCGAAAAATCTGAAATAATTATAGCTGATAGAAATTGACCTAAATATGGCACCAAAAATAAAACGATGTTCCTAACTAGTACAGTTTTTTCAAAATTATCAAAATTCCTTCACAAACAAACTTACTTATGCGGTCCGTTTTTTTTTTCACTTTATACGTCCAAAAATGATACGGAACCCTCGGCGCGCAAGTACGACTCGCACTTGGCCGGTTTTTTTAGTATTGTTACTTACGGTGCGCATCTTATCGACGAGTATGGCCTCCAGGCAGGCGGTCTGGCGCGCGATGTCGTGCAGCGAGTCCTGCGCGGGCTGGATCTTGTGCGTGCGCAGGATGCACGGCGCGAACACTATCGCCAGGGCGTTCGGGCCCATCCTGACAACATTACATATTGGTAAAGTACAGACAACAGAATACAACACCTAAGCATTTTTTATTTTAAATAATTTGAATACATTGTTTTGCTATAAATGTTCCAACAGATTATACTTATCGATACCTATTATGATCTTCTCCGAGAGCCACCCTCGCCAAGTGGAATATTAGCCTCTCGACGAGATCGAAGTTTGGTTTAGGCAGCTTTCTTAATATTGTGAATATAGTCGACACCCGCTCCTAGAATCAAATAACACATTTTAATCAGCATATAAGCATACAAGTACATTTTACGAGAGGCCTGATATAAAACGATGAACAATGATGATGACAGCAGAATGCGAATCACGTGTTAAAGCTGTGACGGAGTCATCCTTCTTTCATCATTTAGTGCTGGCAATCTTCCATTGCTGGCCACTTCATTCATCCCATTCTTCTAATTTCGGTTTAGATTTTAACTTTAAATTTCAAAATTAGAACATCTCATATTTTTTTGCATTGTTTCGGCATTCTTTGTCTGGTCTCCAACGACATCACTTGTGACCGCTGAACCGCTGTATAACTGTTATTATTTATTACCTACTACCTATTTATCGAGTGTGCAAAGCTATAAGCAAATAGTCTCTTTTTGTAACAGTTATTTTTATACCTCTGTGTAACGTTATAAAGTGCAAATATACAACCTACGTCTCGTAATATACCTCTCCAACCATCCTGCAGTGTTTTATTTCAATATCAAGATTTGTGTCTGTGGAGGCTCTCTCTCATAGCTAGCCGAGGCTGAGAGGTCAGAGGAGGGAGGCACTCCGCGACACTGGCGCCCAATCGTACTCGAACTACTGAAGATTACCTACTGAAGATATTATAATATACTTACGGAACATTTACGCAATCCAGCAACCAAATTACTATCGAAGAATACAAACACAGATTGTACAAACCATAGAACCAAATCAGAAACACAGAACGGAATACAGAATTTTTGGAATACCAATCACAGTTGAAGAACATTTTTTTTTGTGAAGTGTGAAATATTTTTTTATAATTACTTGTTTTTATAGTTTTTCAAAATTCTAAAAAGCAATTTTTCGCTACCGTTTATCACTTTGGCCCACCTTCTCATAATTATTTTATATTAATACTGTAATTCAATAAATTATTATACTATTTTATATCTATATTGTAATAATATTGTGTTGTGTTGCTATAAACAACGTTCAGCGGTCCAGCCTTCGTTCCTGTCACTGCCTGTCACAAGTAAGTCATCACGTCACTCACCTTTTTTTCTTAAATTTATTTAATATTATGTATTATTTATAAAAAAGTATGCATACCATAATACATTAACACTTACAAAACACTTTTACAAATATCTACCTACCATATTACACTACACCACCAATCGGCTTACGGCCGAATCACAAACCTCTCGAATTCTGGAGTGTTTTTAAAACCATTCGTGGTCACTTCAGAAGGAGATTGGTTACTGACTCACAGCGTGCCTAAGGAGAATATCCTTAGGTATACGCGCAGGCAGACCACCGACCTACTGGGTGTATTCCTCGAGGTTCCCGAAACCGACAACCGAGACGCACCCGTACTAGGTGGTTGAAGACTTTACATACATTATATTAAATGTATTAAAATATTAATTATATTTAATACTTATATCCATACCATACTTTCTTCTTATTTCATTAGTAAGTCATGGGTTTTGTCACAATACCTTACCCGGAATTATATATACTTACTTACTGACAACCAGAACTATTTTCCTTCTGTCCCGTTAAACAATTTTTTGACTTATTTATTTAGACTTATTTAATTTGATACCTAATCCTATTATTTGATACCTACTACTACTATTACCTAGTCATTTAACATTAATACTCTTTTGGAAACATTACTTATTTCTAGCTATCTTGCTATTATTACTTTCTTATAATTTTCCCACTAATTTACAGTTTAAGAGCGGTTAGAAACTCTCAAAATAAGCCCTTTTTCTCTAACCAATTTTATATTATTCACTTACCATAACTTCTCTTACCGAAAAGAGCGGCGTCAACTCTTAAAATAAGCCTAGGTCACAAAACTATTTTAAATGCATATCCATGCATTCTTATTCTCTCCCCTAAAGGATAGGATATTATTATTCTTATACGTGTTAAAACACGTCGTACTTTGATTAGGTACGCTTAGCCTATATGGCATACTTATTTATGTGTCTATACACATTGTACTTAACTAGGTACGTCTAGCCTATGTGGGCAATTCTTAGTAGAGCGGGTTAGCGACTCTTAAAATAAGCCTTAAGCTAATCATCTTCTTCATCACCTATGTCAGCGGGTGGTGACTGACTCTAAATAAGCCTACACTATTGTAGATCAATTCCACGAGTGGCCCTGTACTATAATATTTTTAGGGTCCCTCTATGCTTGGTGTCTTTTTTTCGCATAATGAAATAAAGACTATGAAAGGTGAAGAATGCATGTTACTTATGAAAGTTGTATGCGTTTGGAATTTAGATCTATTGTATATACGCATTTTAAAAAAAAACCATTAGCACCGACTAAATTAATCACTCACTTGGCATTTTCTTAATTTTAATTATTTCTTGTTTGTTTTACTTTAACTTTTTGTAAAAAAAAATCTTTAAGGATTTTTTTTTACGCCGGGGGAGCGGGGTATTGTGACGGAGTCATCCTTCTTTCATCATTTAGTGCTGGCAATCTTCCATTGCTGGCCACTTCATTCATCCCATTCTTCTAATTTCGGTTTAGATTTTAACTTTAAATTTCAAAATTAGAACATCTCATATTTTTTTGCATTGTTTCGGCATTCTTTGTCTGGTCTCCAACGACATCACTTGTGACCGCTGAACCGCTGTATAACTGTTATTATTTATTACCTACTACCTATTTATCGAGTGTGCAAAGCTATAAGCAAATAGTCTCTTTTTGTAACAGTTATTTTTATACCTCTGTGTAACGTTATAAAGTGCAAATATACAACCTACGTCTCGTAATATACCTCTCCAACCATCCTGCAGTGTTTTATTTCAATATCAAGATTTGTGTCTGTGGAGGCTCTCTCTCATAGCTAGCCGAGGCTGAGAGGTCAGAGGAGGGAGGCACTCTGCGACAAAGCTAAGCGTCCACAGATCGGTATCGTACGCATCGGACGCACCGCATCAACCGCATTATTTTTTCCTACTGCGTCCACTGTATTTTCAGCGATCGGATTGCCGATGCCAGTTTCATTCGGATTTTCTTAGTGATCGTACTTTTGTTTATGAGAATGTGAGAACGGGGCGTATCCACTGATCGGCATTCCGTATGACGTCGTCGGCACGCATCGCAAAAGTTGCCTGGTGTCGGTATTGCCGATGTGCGATCCGTACAATACGTATCAGTGGACGCACTTGTGTGACTTTGTATACAAAGAATACTACGATCTATTAAATGCGATGCGTCCGATGGGTACGATACCGATCTGTGGACTTCTTTACACGTACTACAAACAACAACCACAGCTCAACCACACCACGTGGCCGGGCGTATATTTCGTATTGAAAATGAATAGGACTATTCACACGTACCACATTTTGCAGTCGTTATCGACCGTGTGTGTGATACCGACCACATCGCAACCAGAACGCAACCACCACATCACATTTTGCGAACGACACATCGACATTTTGTCGGTACCACAACGCAACTACAAAAAGCTGCAGCGACACTTTCTTATTTTTTTACACGTAACCACTGCTTAACAGCATTTTGTTGTTGCGACGTGGTGTGGTTGTGGTACGTGTGAAGAAGCACTTAGCTTAAATGTGCACGCGTGTAACGTACCTGTGGGTCGGAGATCTGCGCGGCGAGTATGAAGTCGTCGTAGAGGTCGAAGGTGAGCAGCGGCTCGGGCAGCTCGCGGAAGAAGGTCTTGAGCACGGAGGCGCGAACATGCACGGCGTAGGCATCTAGCCGGTCCGCGCCCTCCTCCGGCGACTCGTCCAGCAGACGCCGCAGCTCGCGCACCTGTGTCACGGGGTAAGTCAGCGACACACGGCGGATAACATTCTTACGCCTCCCCCACATTGGGCGTACGCTTTCCTCGCGCGTTCGCGTCGCTCACACGCTGGAGGAACGCGCACGCCCAATGTGGGGGAGGCGTTACTTTAACCTATAACCCAGTGGCGAAAGGTCCCTACGATACGATTCCTAACGGCTTCCCTATGAAAAATAGCAGAGACAGTATTGTCTACTATTGTCAAATAGTATAGTCAATGCACCAAAACATTAAAACTCAACTTAAAAACATTAAAGGCCGTACCACAAAAAAGATAGTAGACACGCGTTAAAAACGAATGCTACCAAAAATAATACGCACTTGTTTTAGCACAAGGGTGTAAAACTTTACAAAAACGCTTACCTATATTTTTTTTCTTACCTTTTAATTCCGACAACAAAATAAACATTTCTAATACGGCGGCGCTGCATCAGAATCCTGAACTAAAAGTCTTAACAAATCATGCATGATGTCACGTGGCACCACTAGGTTAATCCACTATGTCACGTGACATCGGGAAGCCGCAGAGTGACGGCTTATATGACAGGGACAGCGACAAAAATATGTAAGCGAGAACGGGATAGAGATATTGTAAATTCGACCAATAATATGGACATTATTTGTTGATTTATTGTTGTCTGAGGGAACATGCTTTTCATCAAAGTAAAGTTTAGTTTTTAAAGCGAATCAAAAGTCCTAGAAAGATGTACTACTGGTTTTATCACTCTGAATTCAAGGCCTGAGGATGTTAACGGTATCTAAAATTAAATGAAGCTTACCTTAGAACTAAGCCCACTCTTTCTGTACAAGCCCTCTGTGTAAAGGCCTGTCATTTCTATCGTGGTTATTAGCCTGTCTACGACTATGGGTATATTGGTTTCGCCTGTCGGTAGGTCAGGTAATGGTACTCCAAAGACCTGAATAAAAAATGTTTATTAAGTAATTTGTATGTTGGGCTGATTTAACGCAAACACTACAGTAAAGTGGGGTTATTTGGAATTGTGGGACTATTTAGTACATCTAAAATAAAATATTTGATCACATGCATTTTTTTATCCGTCAATGGAACATTTTTTTTGCCACCTTTTGGCAAATAAATACTCCTACCACTGATGGATAAAAAAATGCATATGATCAAGTCCCTCATTTTGGAAATTCCAAATAACCCCACAATTCCAAATAGCCCCACTTTACGGTACTACTTTGTACCGGTTGTCACTTTGTTTACTCAACTTGACGCATTATAATTACTCGAAGAAGGAGAAGAATTGTATTACTCTTCAACAATTTGTTGCGTTGTAATATTTATTATACCTTTCCTCGTGTGACGAGGCCCATTTGCTCCCGTCCGCCTGCGTCCAGGGCGCCGACGATCGAAGCCGATGAGTTCTGATTGTCTTTACGACATAATGTTGACACCTTCACAAAAGCAACACTGAATTAATACTTAATTATAATTAAAATATTATGATAACAAATAAAACTATATGTAGGTAGGTGTACAAAGTAAACTTAAATTATTGTTTTTTTTTGAAGCTCAGATAAACCAAATAGATTTTAACTATGAGATTCTTATGTAGGCTTTTAAGGATAATATTTCCAAAATTAAATATTCTACTTTACCTTGGTGTAACATTTCTTATGTGAGGCAAGCTTACACGTCTGACATATAAGCGATCGTTCAATGGGCCACATGAAGAAAGTCTTGCATATTTCACACTCCGTCGGTATGTTGATCATGGACAGTATGAACGTATGACCCTTGTATTGTATTGGATCGTCCACCTGAAATTGTGAAAAGATAAGTTTATAATCTCTTGTAAGATGACCGAACAGCGGTAATAAAGGAATCACCACAAGGAAAAAAACACCTGTAATTCTGATTAGTCAGGTTTGAATCCAAATTGATCCGAAACAATTATTGACTTCTTTAATTCCCAATTATATCAAATGTCTATAAAAAAAGACCGAAGCGACTGCGACGCTTTGAATATATCCTACCTTTCTCTTTTTATCCTTTTTTCTTTTCGTTCTCGCTTTATCAGTTTCATGTTGGCTCATGAACTCGTCCATGAACCCCCTAAAGGCGTTGACCCCCATCGTTATGGAGAGAGTGGACCCCTCCCTGGCACACACAGTCTCCATAACGTGCAGGAAGTTCCCTATGAGATCTTTATACTTGAGCGAAGACCCCCGAGTCTCTACGATGCTGTATGTCGCTACCAAGTTGTCCTTGAATTCTAGTAACGCGTGTTTGAATACCCTGTCAACCTGTTGAAATGAGGAAAAAAAATTATGGGCCAGTTGCAAAGGATTACCATACCTGTATGGTCTCATTTACAGTTTGATCAAGTAAAAACATTCAATACTCCTTGTATTTGTATTTTTTATTTATGAATTTATGATTTACTAAATTGCTACAGCAATAATAATTATCAACTCACCTCAGATTGTTTCTTCTTCTCATTCGGCTCCATTTCATAAATCTTTTCAGTAATAAAATTCTGCATTGCTTGTAACTCAGTCGCATCTGATATTATTTTATCTGTTCTATCCATAAATTCTGAAGTCCCTGTTAAGTTGAAGTTCGAACTGACCGAACCTTTGGAGTTATCTAATAAATTATAATTGGAATTTGAAATGATTCTCTTTCTCTTATTATGGCGGCCTCTGCTGGCGACAGTGACGGGGCTGGAACATGGCATGGTGATGACTCCCTTGTTCTGTATGCACTTCGTATGGTAGAGCTGTTTGCAGTCGATACACCGCTGACCCTGTGTGATGAAGGCGTCGATCGCTTGATGGCAGTATACGCATTTATCGCCTTTCGCGAAACGGGTGCCTTTGCGAAACCTAGGACATTAGAATAGTTATTTGAATATTATGGTTTTCAGTCTCTTTTAAAGATGATGATGCATGACGTGTTTTAAAGTGCCTGGCATAATAATTTAACATCTGTAGCCATGTTTATATATATTCATGTTAATTGCAGAAATGTACACATGCTGTTAACATTGTTTCATACAAAATTTGTGTCTTACAGTCAGCATCATAAATGTCGGCACGAACTGACTTTACATAACGATCTGAACAACTAAGGAAATTGAACTATATTTCAATAATAATTAGGGGCAAATACTGAAAAATGCCGCCCTCGCTCGACAATATTTTTACCATCATCATCATCATTTCAACCATAACACGCCCACTGATGCTGATGGATATAGGTTTCCCCCAAGAACGCCACAACGTCCGGTCTAACGCTGTTCTTTGCGATTACCACGCTTGGTAGACGAATACACTACTCAGTGTATTCGTCTACCAAGCTTGAATTTGCCGCCCGGGGCACGGGCCCCGGCTTGCCCGCCCCTAGATCCGGGCTGGACGTTTGTGATTAAGACTGGTGCCGGGACTTATACGAAGATTGGTCACCTGTGTCCGGCGATGCGGAACAGCCCATTGCCGGTCTGGCCGATGAAGTCGGTGGAGCGCGGGTCGAGCGGGCGCACGTCGCCGGGCGCGGGGTCGGAGTTGCGCCGGCGCAGCGCCGCCGCCGCCACCACGGCGCTGCCTATGCCCGCCGCCACCAGCCCGCCCAGCTGCTCCGACGCCACGCTGCTAAGGAAATAACACCATAACAAGTCTGTAATAGTTTCCGATACATGTCGCCAAAAGGCATATACCTAAGAGGCGTTGCAAAGGGATCTTAAATTTCGAGTGGACCGAGCCGGTTGCGGTAGCTCAGTTGGTAGAGCATTGGCACGGCTCGCCAGAGGTCGCGGGTTCAAATCCCGCTCGCGACATTCGATTCTTGAGAATCTCTTAAATATTTAATAACAATAATAACAAACATTCTACTATTAAAAATGGGGGCAACACCAAGTTTTAACAACTTTTAAAAAACCAGATACAGGCAGGCAGGCAGCAGCTCCTAGCAACTCCCGAACCGAAAAATAAATAATTTTAGAAAGAAAAAAAAATGCTTAAATCATTCATAAATTGATTATTTCGCGATAAGTAAGTTAAGTTGAATATCGTTTAAACTACCAGCATTCTCCCTTAGGCGATCATCTCGTACACCTTTCCCCTATGCATGTTTTCCTTGCCTGCCCCCCCTGAACAAAACCCTGGCTACGCCCTTGTATCATACTGTTTTCCACGCAATTTTTGGACTGTATGAATACCGCTCTCAGTTGAGAACTCTTTCTTAGAATTGTCATGTATCAGATTAATTTCAAACATTTGGCAACATAAATCATCTTAATATAAGAGGTTGTTCATCAATACGTCTTGTAAAAGGTTTGTAATAAGTGGCAATTTATGCAGCAGTATTTTTCAGACAACTACAACGAGTATCGCAAAACTATTCAAGTTTGTATAGAATTCAGAACCAACTAGTCAAATAAGAATCTTCGTTTTCTAAATATCAAAAAGCATCCAATGTATAATGAACCTTTTGCCTGCGACTCCGACTACAATGAAATGACCAGTTCAAATGATCTCCTTAGTATAGTGTGGCTAGTATTACCAAGAGGTCAAGCTGTATATCTGGTTTATCCCACCGGAATTAGATGGAACGTAGCTTAGATTTCAAGTTGGACCGCAAGGTATCGAGCTGTGACCGCATCAAAATCCGTTCAGTATTTTTTTCGTGATACGTGCACAAACAGACAAAAAATCCAAAAAAAACTATTTTGGTATGGTTACGTCCCGGTACCCTGTCCCAATTGTTTTTTCTGGAATATCGTCAATGTACAGACACGGGTCTCTTACAATGTTATAATAGTAAAGATTACTTACCGCTTGATATCGTGGTCGTGCAGCGACAGCGAGGCGTCGACGATGATGTCGGGCGGCGGGCCGCGCGACGAGCGGCGCGGCGAGCGGCGCGCCGTGCGAGCGGGCGGCGCCGGCGCGCTGCACTCCGCGCTCACCACCGACTCCGCGCTACCCGCTGCGAGGAAACGACGTTTATGACATTTTCAGGCCCGGTCCCAGGGGGTAGGGGTCACGGGGGTCATGACCCCCCCCAAAATCGTACAAAAATGCGCTAAACACGGTAATTCACGGTATGTCACGTCGGCATTAATCGGTATGACCCCCCCCAAAAGTCTTCAGGTGCGGTATGACCCCCAAAATCGTCGGCTGGGACCGCGCCTGGACATTTTTATGCCCGTTTTCACCAAGACTAGGAGACACCTAAGTGAAATGTTTAAATATTAAAAGGAGTTCCCTAGCGCACAAAAACATGTCACCAACTACTAGGCGACGACTATGGGCTATCATCCATGGTTTGTGCCTAATTGGTTGTTTTTTAACGCTAGGTAAAATCTTTTAATATTTAAACATTTCACTTAGGTGTCTCCTAGTCTTGGTGAAAACGGGCGTTAGTTTCCTAACCAGTGACGTAGCTAGTCCTAAATGGCCCATTTAGGACTAGCGATAGATACGCCAGTCTGGTAAAAAGGGCTTCCCCAAGCCCATTTAACGCGCGGGCGGCGCCGGCGCACTGAACTCCGCGCTCACCACCGACTCCGCAAGTCCGCACTACCTCCTGTGAGGAAACGACGTTTATGACATGTTTAGTGTCCTATAACCAGTGGCGTAGCTAGTCCTAATTGGCCCTTTTTACCCGACTGGAAAAGCCCAAACGGAGGGTAATGTTTTTTCACAAAATAAAACAGTGTGGCGCACAATGAACATAATAGGTATTTGGTGCATTATGGTATTTTCCATGATCGAAGGTATATACGACATAACATTTGCTCATTTCAAATGATATCTGCCGCCAGGGGAAGTCCCGTCTTGCATATGATTAATTTGTTCTAGTTGTCATAGACTAAAAACTATCATGTTCATATTATAATTATTCATTCTTCATTCATTACGGGCCTTCTTATACAATATAATAATTTGAGATTGTGGATAACATTTTACTTTTTGCTTCCACACTAGGGGCCTCGTATCATTGATACGGCTGATACGGCGGTAGCTACACCCCTGTTCCTGACGGCGCGATGGTTTCACTGTTACGTGTATACGGCAGTGAATTAAGGTGTGAGATAAAAAATACCAAGCAATTTAATCATCATAGTCCAAAACACAACAAGAAACAATATTCATGACAGAACAGTTAGCTTACTATAGTAATAAATGACAAAAAGCAGCTCCGCTAAGTACTCCATCAACACCACCAACACCACCAACAAACGAACTTTATAAATATAAAACCAAATTATTTCCTTCTTTTCTAAAGAAATTACTGTTACTGACATTTTGACGCTTATAAGATTCAAACATGAATGCCGACTGAAATTTTTAAAACGTCCAATCAAGCTATTAACTCATACAAATGATATTTAATTAAGGGCTTAAAAATTTGATAAAAGTCTGGAGTTAAACTAATCACTACTAAGAACTGCCGAAGCTAATGATACGGCGACAATGAACTATCAACAAAATTTGCAAATATTCGTGGGTGAAAAACCTTACAATATGACAATAAATTAGTGTGTTTGACCACCCAAGGGCATTGATAACTTTTATTACTGTTGACTTATAGGCGACGCGATTTTTAACGTCGGAAACATTAAGGCCTGCTAAGCATTGGCCGTGGCCAAGCATTTCTGGCCAAGTCATCATATTATATAGGATTGGCTGCCGCAGCCAGACTACCTTTTGCGCGGGAGGCCTTATGAAGAGTCATCTAAGAAGTCAATTCACCATTATTAAAAACTCGCTTCAGACCGCGGCTTTGCCCGCGTTTTCGAAATGAAAAGTAGTATGTGTTATTCTGATGTATAAGCTATATTACTGTAAAGTTTCATCAAAATTCGTTCAGTAGTTTTTGCGTGAAAGAGTAACAAGCATCCATACATCCATCCTCACAAACTTTCGCATTTATAATATTAGTAGGAAGTAGGATTGGCTGCCGCAGCCAGGCTGCCTATTGCGCCGGAGACCATCTTAAAAATCTGATTTAAACAAAATTATATGGACCGGTATGCGGTACCACAAAAAAGATAGACACGCGTTAAACGCGAATGCTACCAAAAATAATACGCACTTGTTTTAGCACTAACTTGTCTAAAACAAGTGTGTATTATTTTTGGTAGCATTCGCGTTTAACGCGTGTCTATCTTTTTTGTGGTATGGGTGTATATGTTTGAGCTATTTTATAGGTAGGGATGGAATGAACTTTAAGTTTAAATATTGGTAGATTTAAACTTTTAAAAAGCAGTAGGCCAACCGCAGTTTGACGAGCTCAAACCAAACTTGTTGCATTATTGGCAGGGCAGGGCATTATTGGCAGGGCAACCAAACTTGTTGCATTGAGGATTATACCTAGTACAACCATAATCGATGGTTGAGTGATAAAACCCTATAAGTATGAAACAGTAATTTAAATGTAAATCGATATATCTCGAAAGATACCCACGATAATTTTAAAGGTTAGTCGGAGCGGTAAATGGGAATACTCGCTCTTCCTCTCTAAGAAACTGTGTTGTTACCGAGAGGGCCCATAATTAATCTCATAGTCCAGCACCTGTTAAAAAAATTATTTTTTAGATTATAACAGCCCGGCCACGACTTTTGGCTTAGCGGCAAGCGGCGCGGCGAGCGGCGCGGTTTTAGTCGCAATAGTACCGAAACCGCGCCGCTCGCCGCGCCGCTGCGAGCGAATTTTTCGTGGCATGGTTCATACATTTTCATGTATTTCAATTTACCGCTCGCCGCTGCCGCTGATAGCGGCAAGGTCGTGGCCAGGCCGTAAAAGCTTAAACAATAAGTAGGACGTGTACCTGCATCGGGCGTGGTGGCGGCGGCGAGGGCGGGCGCGGCGGTGAGGGCGGCGGGGGCGGCGGGCGCGCGCGGGTCGCGGCGCACGGGCGGCAGCGAGTGCAGCGCGCGCCCCTCCAGCGTCGCGCTCGACACGCTGCGCTGGTACACCGCCGCCGAGCCGCGCCTGCACGAACACAACATACAGTGCCGGCGCTGGCCTATAGCCCTGACGGTAATTCCGACGCCGAACTTCCGTTGCGGTAAATCCGGAACAGGGGGTCTACTCTCTAAGCACGAAATCCGTAGTTTCGACCTTAGTTACGGGCGTTTCTTACTCCGTATCACCTACGGACTTAAGATTAGTTCGGGGCCCGAACTAAGAATGAATGATAGCACGATTTGACAGTTGTCCCTACTCCTGATGTGTTTTTATCCGTCCGAAAAATTGAATTTGACACTTGTTTTGACGGAATCTTATGTCTATTGTACTTTCGGACGGGCCCGTATCTTCGTTGACGGACTTACAGAGTAGACCCCCAGACGCAAAGGGCGAACGATCCGCGACGGAGTGACCGCTCTTCCGCTTAGTGTGCCCGTTAGACCGCGGCCGCACTGAAACGGCGACAGCGACGCGACGGCGATTTCGTGTGAACAAACTCATTTAAACATATGTCGGTGGCCGCACTGCAGAAACGACTAGCGAAATTTATTTGTTCACGAAATCGCCGTCGCGTCGCTGTCGCCGTACCAGTGCGGCCGCGGCCTCACATGCATTGGCGTTCCGACGCGGAAGATCCACGACGGAATTTCCATCAAGTGTACCGTAGGCCAGTGTAGCATAACATCATCAGAATATATTCTGAACTGAACTGCCTCTGTTGATCTAGCTCGTGTAAGTCCACGTGAAAAGAGCGTGTGGATTTGCGGTTTATCCGAAAAGATTTGACTGTTTTGCATTCTTCCACACAATCGGTAAAACAAAGCCAATATCTCTTCAAAGTTACACTGAATTACCCTTAGTCCCGAGTAGCTATAGTGCAACTCGGGATGATCAAATGTTTTACGTTTTGAGACTGTAACAGTTCATTGTTTATATCAAGGGAATGAAAGCCTATGCAAATATGTTACCGAAACTCGATAAAATGTAATAAATGTAAAAAAAAACCGGCCAAGTGCGAGTCGTACTCACGCACCGAGGGTTCCGTATCATTTTTGGACGTATAAAGTGAAAAAATCCGGACCGCATAACTAATTTTGTTTGTGAAGGAATTTTGATGATTTTGAAAAAACTGTACTAGTTAGGAACATCGTTTTATTTTTGGTGCCATATTTGGGTCAATTCCTATCAACTGTAATTATTTCAGATTTTTCGCCCCGTAAACTTCGGAGATAAGGGGGGGGGAATGTTATTTTTCATCATATGTCGAAAACTGTGACACATAAAATAAAATAAAAATATATTTTGAAATGTGCAGATCAAGCCCTTTCATATGACATGTCACTTGACCTAGTAACCCCACTTTAAAAAATTTGAACCCCCACTCCGGCCCCTTTTGCAATGAAAATAAAAATATTTTTGGACTTTTTTCATTTGCAATAAAGTTGAACAAGCATTCTTTATAACTGTTCCAAATTTCAAGTCGATAGCATAAGTAGTTGCTGAAATAATCAGGTGTGACAGACAGACAGACAGACGAAGTCGCACCATAAGGGTTCCTTTTTTACCATTTTGGTACGGAACCCTAAAAAGTATCATAAACAAAACGACAATTTACCTTGTAGCAGTTTTCGTGGTATCCGTATTAGTATCTGAAGGATTCCAATTTCCTATCTGTCTAAGGTACTCTTCACTGCTACTCGTTATTGACTCCAAAAGCTCGGCCAGTTCTTTCTCCCGTTTTTCTCGTTTCTAAAGGAGAAACAAAATAGTTTTATTTGTCTTCCATCATCAGCGCCCAGACCAGCTTAGTAAATGAATAAATACTCGTCTATACTAATTCATTAAAGCTGAAAAGTTTGTTTGTTTGAACGCGCTAATCTCTGGAACTTTTCGTATATGACAGCCCAGATTCATGAGGAATAGTATAGGCTGTTTAACATCACGCTATGACCCTTAGAAGCCGAGCAACGAGGGTTAAATCGCGACGCACGCGAAAGTATTAAATACAAAAACCATGAAATTACTAACCAAGCAACGTTATAATTTATAATACAGCATTTTCACCAAGATTATTTAATTTTAAACTGTAAATATTTTTATTAATATGCCACTGTTCATCATAACAGCTATAACCTGTGATACCTTGGTGATAGCTTCTTTTTCAGTCATGAGATAGTTCTGGTCGAGCCGCAGCCACAGCAGCTCGTCGGCGAGGTCTTCGGGGGTGATCTTATTGGGCAGCGTGACGGCCACCTGCGGGTACCGGGTCGTGGTCACGTTCCAGCGCTCATCCTCCGGCGAACACTCGCTTGTTTCTTTGGGTATTAGGCTGGGGATTGTACAATAGTTATGACCAGTTTTTGGTTTTATTCCAATATTCATCTAAATAGAAAATGCTATATTAAGAATGCGCATGCCGCTAAGACGAACTCGCCGGTGGGCGACGCCAAAACACTTGTTATTTCACCAAGCACCGCCGTGTCAGAAAGGGATATGAACAATATTCTTACGTAAAATGACCGCAAAAAATGTTAACCGTCCTTTGGAAAAAAGGGTTTGTACAAAAAACTACTTGATGTATTCATGCAAAATAAAGTTATTTGAGCTTTTAAATAAATAAACCGGGATTACTGAGACATTTCATTGGAGTTTTCATACTCAATATGTTATGTATTTACGCCTAAAGTACCGTCAAAATGTGTGCTAAAACGTTACCTTTCGAGGTTCGAAATTTTCAAATCGATATTTTTTTTTACTTTTCTGATTATATCAATAATACTAGATAATGACGAGAGTCAAATCGATATCAAATTTGGACGTGTAACATCAAATAGTGAAGTTGCTAACTTTCTACGTTTGTATGGAAAAATAAGCGGCTTGCGAAGCCTTATTTCTAGTGATGCTACAATGTAGTAGTAAACGTAAGTAAAATAATAATAAATCAGTCAAAAAGTCGTATTCATACATATAATTATCGTTCACTAGGTGTAAAATAAGATGGACGCGTGTAGGAAAGAAAATGAGTATCGGATAATAGTAACAATATTAAAACAACAATGTTTTTTTACTGTACCTCGTGCTGGTTTGCTTCAAGAGATCTGACTTTGTAACCCTCTTCTTGACTTTTTGAACATTTGTATTGTCTAAAGTATCTATTATGATCTCCCGTTTTTTCTCGACCCTATAACAACATTAAAATGCCTTTGGTTTTTTTTTACTTTTTCTAGCATTATAATTTGACCGCATGTTTTCTCAGTTTTTATAAAATTAAATTAGATGCATGTACCATAAGTAAACTGTCTTCTTACCTTGCTATCGGCAATGATTGTGTCGCTCGCAGTTGCCTCGAGTTTTCTAGGTCCGTCCGTAAGATATACCTAAAATATTAATTTGTTGTCAATAAACTGAAACTTGATGTAACTATGTCTGTATTGTCTGTACTTATTGCGAGTTTAGTAGAAATAGAAACAGACAGTGTTCAAGGAGTGTACGTGTAAAATATTATAGCAGTAGAGTGTTACCGTCATTTTAATGTGCTTTTAGTCTTTTACAGATGTACTTTTATAAATGAGTACATAATTACAATCGAAAGGAAAGCAATATTCACAAGAAAGTATGTTACAGTCCTTATTGCTGGGCTTGGATGCTTTTTAATCACAGAGTAATAAGGAAACAAAGAAGTCGTTCCTAATTTCTTCACTAAAATCAAACCTTCGAACCAAAAATTCTAAGACATGTTACATCCACCAACCCGCACTGGGCGTGTGCATCTTGAGGGCCCTTTTTTTAAACCCTTGCAAAACGAAATAAGACTTATAGGGACTTTAGTTAAAAAAACTCAAAGCAAAGGGCCATAAATTTCTTAAACGTGAATTAAAGATGTTATGATTAAAAAACTGTGGCCCTCAGTCCAGACGCTTGCATAAAGTGACATAGCCTAAATCTCAGAAAGTACTATATCTGGGTAAATCATTTTCATTTAAGAATTTAGTTAAGAATTTCTTAAATATTTTAAGAAATTCCCAAATCTGTAGAATGTTGCATTACAGAGTTATGACGAAATATCTATGGCCCTCAGTTCATTAATGTTTGAACTGAGGAATCTGCAAAACATGAATTTATCTGAAGAAATACATAAATACGACTTTAATATATTTTACTTAGATACCTCTGTGAATTAGTTAAAAAGAAATAAGTACACAAAAGTTAATAGTTAAAGAGTAAATGAAAGTTCAATTTTACGATAATGTCTGAACTGAAAGCCCTATATTTTCGGCTTTATTGACTAGACTCAACCTCATAGATTTATGCAAATTGGTGTAAGTTATTTTACTATTTTTTAACTAAAATCTAACATATCGCCCGTTCTTCTAAATGCTACTTTAAGAGAAAATTGATTATTAATTTTTTATAGGAGAAAATTTTGTAGGGTGGATATGACTTTGTTACTTTTTTGGACTGATCTGTAAGTACTCTCATACAAGCTACGGAAAGTCATACATTTGCAGCTAAAAGCATTAATTTACTTATAATATTACATATACAGGGTGGCAGGTTAGACAGTGGATTTTTTTTTCGGGATTTGAAGATTTTTTTTGGATTTTGTCTGTTTATCTGTTTGTCTGTTTGTGCGCGCATCACGCAACAAGTACTGAACGGATTTTGATGTGGTTTTCACAGTTTGATAGCTTGGGGTCCAACTTAAAATCTAAGCTACGTTTCATCTAATTCCGATGGGAGGTGATCTGAGATACAGCTTGACCTCTTGGTAGTACTAGCCAGCCTACACTACGGAGGTCATTTAAACTGGTCATTCCACGCGGACGACGTCGCGGGCAAAAGTCTAGTATAATATATAAGTAAATTAATGCTTTTAGCTGCAAATGTATAACTTTCCGTAGCTTGTATGATAGCACATACAGATCAGTCCAAAAAAGCAGGTAACAAAATCATATCCACCCTACAAAATTTTCTCCTATAAAAACTTAAAAATCAATTTTCTCTTAAAGTATAGCATTTAGAAGAACGGACGATATGTTAGATTTTAGTTAAAAATAGTAAAAAAACTTACACCAATTTGCAAAAATCTATGTGGTTGAATCTAGTCAATAAAGCCGAAAATATAGGGTTCAGTCAGTTCAGACATTTTCGTAAAATTCAACTTTCATTTACTCTTAACTTTTGTGTACTTATTTCTTTTTAATTAATTCACCGAGGTATCTAAGTAAAATATATTAAAGTCGTATTTATGTATTTCTTCAGATAAATTAATGTTTTGCAGGGCCATAGATATTTCGTCATAACTCTGTAATGCAACATTCTACAGATTTGGGAATTTCTCAAAATATTTAAGAAATTATTAACTACATTCTTAAATAAAAATGATGTACCCAGATATAGTAATTTCTGAGATTTAGGCTATGTCACTTTATGCAAACGTCTGGACTGAGGGCCACAGTTTTTTAATCATAACATCTTTAATTCACGTTTAAGAAATTTAAGGCCCTTTGCTTTGAGTTTTTACTATTTTTAACTAAATTCCCTATAAGTCTTATTTCGTTTTGCAAGGGTTTAAAAAAGGGGCCCTCAATCCAGATGCACACGCACTGGGCCCGTGTTGTGGATTACGGCCCACTGCCTCTCTCAGAGAGGAGGCATGAGTCCCGACATCGGGAATATTATAGGCTGATTATGTGAAGATTATAACACCTATTCCTATATTATATAGCAAAGTAGATTAGAAGGCTTTCAGAAACCAGTGGTAATTGTACTGTAAAAGTACTCACAGAGGGTCCTTCTTGGCGAGCCTCATGGCCACATTGTTGTCGGCTGCAATCGGCACTCGACCGTCATGCTGTCAACACAAACACCAAACACAACGTTGTATGCGCGTGTGTACTACGACACTTTTACAGACGCCATTAGTGACATAAATGTCTCTGGGTTAGTTTTTGGACCTATTTCACTATTTATTTATATATTTTTGAGTAGTAATATGTCGCAGTATGCAAAAATACTGTTTGGATATTATTAGAAGATAGTGAAACAGGTCCTAAGAGTTAAATAACATCGAATTGGATAGGTGCAAACTGAGATCACTCTTTGAACATCTTGAGGTAACATTCTTAATTTCCAGGCGAAGGTTATCGTATTTTATGTTAGATAATATTATCCTTTTTCGTTATATTATGTAAGTGCTGTACAAGTTAGGTGTAGAAAGTCGAGTTTGACGACAATGCAACAAAGATTTTTACAACCAATTAGGATCTTTTAGTAGTTGATATTCTTCAATCATCAAAAGCGCAACATCTACAAGATAAAAATAGTAAATATTGATAACTAAAGATTTAGTTAGGAGAGACGTGTATCGATTTTTAGATTCTGACAAAATAATATTAACAACCAATAAAACTGCAATGGGTGCAGTAGCGTGCCTAGAGGGCAAGCCCCACGCATTTTTTTCGTTTTAGATAGTATTTATTAATTAAGTAATTTTTTCATGACTGATTTTTAAGTACGTATTGTTTTAATAACGACATCAACTCGCTTAAATTTATGAAAAATCGACATTCCTAAATAAATACCTTCTAAACCCGAAAAAATACGTTGAGCTTGCCTTCTAGGCACGCCACTAAATAGATTTTGTCTGTCTTTCGAGCATTATAGCGTAGAATCTACGCCGTAGATCAACAGTTATCTATAGTCCGCACGGAACTCGTTGGCCGCGCCCTAGGTATGTGAGCGGCGGGAGGCGTGCGTGAACAATTACCGAGTACCGTGAACGGCGCCCGAATACACCCCCCCTCCCGCCGCTCACATACCTAGGGCGCGGCCAATGAGTTCCGCGCGGGCCATAGTAAACATCGTTGTTCAATAACCGTCACCCGGAGCACACTTCAAAAAATAAAAACAGGTAGTATTAGAGCATGCGGGTGCGGGCAGACAGGACGTACCTCTGTATCGCCGGACGCTCGTCGCGCGGCTATCGCGCGTCGCAGTAAATGCCCGCGCGCGGCCGCCTGGAAGGCGAGCACGCCGCGCCGCAGCCGCGCGTACCACACGCGCACGCGCGCGCCGCGGTACCACGCCTGCAGCCGCACCACGGCCACGTGACGCAAGGACAGCCATTGTCTGACGAGTGTACGGGTTAGTTGAAGCTATATGACACCTACTATGCGATCGCGATAAGAATAGGAGCGTAAAATGACCTCGAACTGTCAACTATCACTTGAAAAGTAAGTCTTACAAAGATAAATAATTTGCGAATCAATAGCGTTATTTTTTTTCACTAACTTTAACGGAGACTTTCATTTACCAAATCTATTGTAAATATTGTAATAGATTTTTTAATAAATAAAAACACTTCAATTTTCAATACAAAATGTCACAATATGGTGCAGGGTCAGTACTATTCTTATTTTGATCGCATAGTATATCACAGTGCGCCTTGGTACCACGCCTGCAGCCAAACCACAGCCACGTGACGCAAGGACAGCCATTGTCTGACGAGTGTACGGGTTTGTTGAAGCTATACGACACCTATATCACTGAGTATAAAAACCTCACAGTGGTTTATTGCCCATACATTTGAAACGATCGTGTGTCAATTATAAAGTTAGATATTAGACTTCCAGCCATATCTCATTAGGGCGCCACGGCGGCAACGCCAGCAACGCCGCCAATTAAAACATGTCAAATTGTATTACAATCAATGTACCTAACTATACCTCACTTGGCGTCGGTTTGGCTTGGACGCCAGTTTGGCGTCGCCGCCAGCCCGGACGCCAAGCTCACTCGCTCGACACGCATACATTTCTTCGATGTTCATTTTTTTCATACTAATGTCATCTGGCATCCGCTTTCACGGAAGCGCTGCTGGCGTCCTAATTAGATATGGCTCTTAATGTCCCGGACTGCGTGTATGACAGATATGCCCGTTTTCACTAACACTAGGAGACACCTTAATTAAATGCCAAATATGTCACCAACGACTAGGCGACAACAGACTATGGTCCATACCAGTGGCGTGCCTACGGGGCAAGCCCGAGGGTATATCTCAAAATTTTTCATGAATGTGAGTAGCGTACAATAAAAAACACTTACAATCATGAAAAATTACGCGAAATACCCTCGGGCTTGCCCTGTAGGCACGCCACTGGTCCATACAATAATATAAGCTCCCCCGCACGATCGAACTTTGAGACCCCTAAGACCCCTAACTAATTAAGAGGGAAATAGAAACATCAAATTCCTCGAAATACAAATGCGAACCAACTTGCCAAGAAATACAACACGGCGAAGGCATCAGCGTTACCGATCCCATTAAACTTGTAACAGGCGCGGTCCCAAGGAGGTGGTCATGCCCCCCCCCCCCCAAATCGTACAAAAATGCGCCAAACACGGTAATCCACGGTATGTCACATCGGCATTAATCGGCATGACCCCCCCCCTAAAGCCTTCAGCTGCGGTATGACCCCCCCAGGCCCCCAAAATCGTCGGCTCTGACCACGCTTGACTTGTAACGACTCGGTATAACTTCGATTTTTTTGCAAGTTAACTAGGTATGTCCAGTCCATTTATGTCCTTCAAATTACCACAAGGAAGACACATACCTGCAAAAATACTGTATAACAACGGAGGCTCGCCGTAGGGCGAGGAATCGTCTCCGTTCTAGTACGGCGCGGAACCAGCGCTGGATGGTGATGATGGACGCCATAATCTGTTGGTGCAGCCGGTACTCCAGCTTCGTCTGCTCGCTCTCGCGCATGAAGATCTTTGTGGCACCTGAGTGACGCCGTTTTAATTTAATATGGTGGGCAAACACATGGATCAAAATGACTTTATAACGCGGTGAGGTTGTGTACAAGAACTTAATTGGTTGGTAATGAAAATTATCGTCGGAAAATACGTGCAATGAATTTTGTAGAAGAATATTCCGACATTAGGACCCTTTTGGTTGCAACAGTTTTCTTTTTGAGTAACCTTGCTTTTCACAATTAAATCTTCGCCGTCGCATTAAACTAGTGCTTAGCAAATGTACCTAAATATTGAACGATTAGTACTTACACTGTACTCACGTTGTAGTAATAATAACACAGTAAATTAAGAAAAAGTTATTACCTAATTGATAGTTATCTCTATCCAAGTTCAGCGTAGCGAGGAAGTGCCGTACATCAGTCTGTGAGCTGAGCAGTCCCTTAGGCAATAGTATCCTGTACAGTTGTATGAATTCCTCGTAGGTGAGCCGCACGTTGTACCCGGCTTGTCGGATCCGGACCGTCTCCAACATACCCGTGTACCGCAACTGACGCTGCACTGTTTCATCGTCGAAAACGTGGGGAACTTTCTCGCCGTTTGATTTTATACATCTGTGGGACAAAGTTTAAAATTAAAAAGGATGTTGGTAAAGTTTTAGTCATCTCTTTGGTAATTAGGAGTCATCTGCCACTAATATCAATAAGACCCAGTTCGATTATGCCTCCATTTCATCATTATCACTGATTTAATGCAAAGGTGCCATTAAAATCCTCTTAGATAATCATTTTTCAATTGGATCAATGATAGCCAAAAAAGACCATGCGTAAAGTGCAGAACAGGATAGAGTGGCGGACCTTGAGATAAGGCATTTAAACTTAAACTGTGATGATAATTTCTTTGATTTATAAAAGGAACAACTCCTTCCTTGTTCCTTCTATAAATCAATGAAATTAAATTATCATCACAGTTTACTAGGTAAATGCCTTATCCCAAGTTCCGCCACTCTATCCTTTGTGTGTTTTATGTGTGTCAATGTGCCTTACCTAATAAAGAACGGGTTGGCTTGGTTCAAGGTGTCCATGAGTGCGGACAGCGAGTGTTGGAACTGCGCGGCCACAGTCTGCGGTTGTTTCCGCTTGCCCGCCGGCGCCGCCGTCCGGCCCGCTAACGTCTTTACACTCTGAAGATTCTTTAAACCTTTTTTCGCTCGCTCTCTAGGCCTAAACGACTTGTTTTTCCTGTTGAAGCAATCAAGTTTGTGTAAAAAACAGAATATCGGAGGCCAAGGCTCTAAGAGATCGCAAAATATGGATTTTGGTAATAAGTTTTTAATTTGTGTAAATAATATCCACAGAATCATGAGATCTCTTAAAGGGGCTACACCAACCACCTCAGTAAAGATTGCTTGGTGAAAAATGTGCGAATTATTTACATACATGCTGGTAAATGTGTTCTTTTAACAAAACTTTTTTGAGCAATTGCAATCCAGAACAAGCCGATATAAATCATTTTATGTATCTGCGATTCAGAATAAGCCAATATGAAAGAAAAATGTTTTATTTTTAATGTTTTGCCTTGATATACAGCTCGGTGTTTTGATAAAAAGTTGCAGAAACCTGTTATCTACGCTTAACCCATACAGTAAAGCAACTAACGACAATTGCATCTATCTATGTTTTTTTACTTATTAAATCTATGTTGTAATAGAAGATGTAATTGTGTGCGTGTGGCTGAAAACAGCCGCTATATTAAAATACTACAATACTTAATAATATTATGCTAAATAAACGTCACAAAAAGAATGCGACAGAGATATGCGCGAAAACTTAAAACCCATAGCCATCACCGTGAAAAAGAGAAAAGTGAAGAGAGACCCCAACCGAAACACGCAAATTCATCAAACAAAATATTAAATTAATAATTAAAATGAGTACAAATAAAAACAGTTTGAATTCAAAGGTAACAGAAAAAGGGAACTAACAACTTGGTAAAGATTAAAATTGGACCGAATTATGGAAATCTTGATAGTATTTGCACTCATTCATGTGGTGACTTTGTTTGAGGAACGTGGAAGTGCGAGACAGAGACAGAGCATGTCACATATCGGCCGTTGCATCGCACGTACATAACGATCTGGCTGGCGCGCTGCATAACGTCGGTGTCGTCGAACGTGCGGTCGTCGCGCTCTCGCTCGACCCTTCGCGTGCGGGTCTCGGCGATTCTGTAATTTTTTGTCCCTTTCCCACCCACGCGGGCCGCGCTTGGCGTCTCAGTTCGCAGTTTAGTATCGGCGTTGGCTCGCCCTGGAGTCTCGCGAGCTTTACTTGCCGCTCTGTGTGGCGTTCTGTTCGTCGGTTTGGTGTAGGGTGAGAAAGGAATCGAGGATTACAAAATTAATGTAACAAAAATAAGTCAGTAGGTAAACCAAATTAAATGTTTCTGTGAGATGCATGCATACCTGCTCAGTGTGACCGCGAAGTGAGTATGAATAAGTTCCTATTAGAGAACTAACAGATGGAAACTAATTTATTTTTGGACTAATAGCGAGTCAACAAGTAGACACGAAGTAAGACTGCGGCGCGGCGGTGCGCAGTGCACGGCCGCGCCGCAGTCTAGTTCGGGCGCAGTATAAACGCAACAAAGGGTGTTACAGGTTGACTAAAAACATGGATGTCCATGCGTTAGGTGCACATAGAACATATAACAAGCATGCCGTAAATTCGGTGACTTACGCAATGCGGTTGATTGCAAGATTGATTGACGATACTGTCACCAGTTGGCTGAGCAACAAGACACATTTCATTACGTCACATAACGTTGCTTGCAAAGCTATATTGTAATACATATTTTATACATAACAATATAATGTAAATCAAGGTCGTGTTTCAAACCGCAAGTGCTTTATTTACATTTGAATGTAAGGAGCGAATAAATAATTAATTAATTGCATCAGTTTGTAAAAAGTGTTTACAGTAAGTAAGTTCGTACTAAGCATTTGCGTTGAAAGCACAACTTACGATACAAATTTCAGACATATTTTGAACCTGCCAATTTTTCATACAAAATAAGTAATAGACTTCATGCCTTTCAAGTTAATATGATATTGCAAAATTTGCAGTTAGTGGATACGTACTTCGTCAAGCTGTATATTATTTTACTTGTAATGCAAATTGGACACAATGACATTGCAGTAAGGTGTGTTTCGGGTTGACACTGACCTAATGATGCTGTCGTTGGGAGCGTGTATGGAGGCCCGCGGCACTCGCGACGCCCCGTCCACCCGCTGTACGCGGTGCCGCCGGCCCGCCTCCAGGAACGCGAAGTAACCTCTGCATAAAACCCACCAACCATTTGCAAATGTCCTTCTAAATGTCAGCGCTGCGGCATTTACTTTTAAACTAGCTTCCGGCCGCGTTTTTGGGATAAAAAGTAGTCTATGTGTAATTCCGACGTATAAGCTATATTACTATAAAGTTTCACTAAAATCCGTTCAGTAGTTTTTGCGTGAAAGAGTAACAAACATCCATCCATACATCCTCACAAACTTTCGCATTTATAATATTAGTAGGATGTCGCGGCACTATGCTGAGATAGGAGCCTTTTGGCCCCGTATAGGTGTTACTATTTTATTTTTATTTTCACACTTTTGTTTTTTCCTTTTATGTTTTTAATTTCCTGTGCGAGTCCCAAATAAACAATTTTGCTTTCTTTCTTTTCTTTCAGAGATAATGAATATTATAGAGCCATGTTGGTTGTAATTACCTGAAGAACGCGCGCACTATAGCCCAGCGGAATACAGCTACAGGGTCAACACCGACCAGCTCCCTCACAAACGCTAGCGAAGAGTTCTTCAACACGCTCACGATGTCCTGCCGCATTAGGTCCAGATTCTTCTCACGCATTGCTGTTACCTGACAACAATAGTTATTTGTTATACAAGAGTGCAAAGTTGCTTTTTAACCACGTGCTCAATTTTGATGACCGAGCAAGCGAAGGATTCTAAAATTGAATCACGAGCGCAGCGAGTGATTCAAAAATTAGAATCCTGAGCGTTAGCGAGGGAATCAAAAGAGCACGAGGTGAAAAATCTTTGCACTCGAGTGCAACACGTAACTTTTCATGCCACCTCAGCGAGGAAAAAAGGTTTTATTATAAATTCAGCACCATAGAAGTAGAAGTAAATAGGTTTAATGATGTTTTGAATTCACAAACTTAGTGCTTTACCTATGGATAAAGCCGTGAGAAATTCACCATGAAATATAAGGATTGACTGAAATATCGTATGGGACAGTAATATTTATTTACCTGATACTTGACTCTGCCGGCGTAATGTCTGACAACGAATGCAGGTTCCCGTCTCTGAGGCTTCTCATAGAACGGGTTGTTTTCATGCACTGAGTTGAACTTCTGTAACAGCGTTTCATTTGTCGCCCATGGGAAACTGAAATTAAAATAATCAATTGAGTAAATGCCGACTGTATACTTTATGTAGTTTAGTTTATTTTAAATAGAAACAATAAAGGGAATCGTTATTGACTTAGTTTTAAATACCTCGACTTCCCGTGAGCTCTATTTATGGTGGTCTTCTATCAGACCAAGCATTATAATTACGTAGATAGTCCAGAACAAACAATATTTTGGTTTTATAATAAATAATATATGTAACTTATTTGGCAGCTTAATTTTATTTTTTGCATTCATAAATATTAATAGATACAACTCACTTGCACTGGTCATCTAGCAGGCACAGCAGTCCATTAACCTTCCCTTCAATCAGCTGTAAGCACCCCGTATTATCGGAGAACCCTATATCCGTCCAGGGGATCCCCTCCCGCTTGTACTCCTCCTGTTCGTACTTAAACACGTGCTGGTTGAAGTAATGCTGCAGGTGCTCGTTCGCGTAGTTGATGCACAGCTGCTCGAAGCTGTTGCTCAGACCGAAGTCTTCGAAACCGAATATATCCAGAACGCCTGCGAAATTAATATGAGTCGTTTGAATATTTGAACTAGCAAATGCTTAATCAGTCGGTAGTTCGGGGTTTATAAATAGACTGAATACCGACGGCCAGTTTAACATCAGAGTTTTTAAGTCCATAATTTATTACCTAAGTATTATAGAATCATATTTTTACCCATTTGTGCAACACTAAAGGAGGTGTTATATTTTTCAAAGGAATAATCATATCTTTACTAGCTTCCGCCCGAGGCTTCGCCCGCGTTTTTGGGATAAAAAGTAGCCTATGTGTTATTCTGATGTATAAGCTGTATTACTGTAAAGTTTCATCAAAATCAGTTCAGTAGTTTTTGCGTGAAAGAGTAACAAACATCCATCCATACATCCATCCTCACAAACTTTCACGTTTATAATATTAGTAGGATCTTGAAGACTAGTAGTGAGGGTGTAAAGCGTCACGAATACGGTGGTTTTACTTATGACAAACTTATGATTGGAAGTAAACAACTTACCTATACTATGTCCCTGATGCTCCCTCAGCGTATCTTTTTTAGAGAGCAACGCGTGGTTGACCTGCATCACGATCCAGTCGAATAGAGCACCGTACAAGCACTTTGCCATGGCGTCGCGCGTCGCTATAGCTTCTGGCAACCTGCAAGTAAGTTGTAAAAGGATATACAACTATTTAGCTTCAACATAATTATCACCTGCAACACCATTTATCGTCTATCAAACTTTTCGACTAGATTTGGGTCTTAGATGCGGCTGAATGTCTCAAATTTAGGTCAAGTTAGGCCCCGCAAACAATGGTCACCCAATCATGTTTGACCGACCGTAACACGCCCAGTTTAACCTTGTAGATATAGCGACCCGTGCGATTGTTATTAAGCAACAAGCACCTTCATTAAAAGCAGGCCTAATTATAATGACAGCAACCATAAAATTAAAAAGTATGTACTTGGTATGTGTTAATCATAGGCCAAACCTAGTAAAGGGATCATAAGTATCAAGAATGTTGGTCTCACTATAATCCTTTAGTCGCTTCAAACTAAAGGAATGTGTTGTCATGTTTTATTCGAAATAAGACGATAATCTCGCCATAGATAAAAGCAAGACTACAAAGACTAAACAAACAGACATTTTCTAGCACAATAAGCCTATGATTTATTAATCTAAACTTTGCATCAATTCATTTACATGATTGCATTGTATACGTAATCACAAAATCCGTGATTACAATAACAGATAATAAGCCTATCCTCTTATTGAATAAATTCCAAGCAGTTTATCCTAATTACTGGCAAGATTCCACTATATGGTATGCCTTGGCCTCTTTATAAAGAAATTGTTTGTTTTGGTTTTATACTTTGAAGAAATGAGTGGCTGAGAAAGAAAGAGTGGCTTTTGCGTCACAGGCAGCAGGTTGAATTCTCACTACAAATATTTTTATGGCCAAAAGATAAATATTTCGGGTCTGACAGTCAGTTGCAGAAAAGGTCATTAAATTTTAAAGGAGTCTTTAACTTTAACATTTCTGTTAAGTTGTTCTAGAAAAGAAAGTTAGCTACCTCTTTAACTGGTTATTAATATTTAACTATTCAAACGTCAAAAAGTTACATTAGACACAATTTAGGTTGCCCAAAACGTAGTTAAGGCCAAACAGAATTTAAATATAACTTAACGAATGTCAAAATTTAATAGGTCACCAAGCATCTATTAAACATACAGTTATCTTTGTTTTTGCAATAAATTGTGCTATTATTCTTATAATTATTATAAATGCGAAAGTTTGTGTGTTAGGTTTGTTACTTCTTCACGCTGAAACGGCTGAACGGACTTGGATGAAACTTTTTTATTTATATTTTATTTGAAAATAGGCTTGAGTTTGACGACTATCTCGCCTGATGTTAAGCGATGATGCGGTCTATGATGGAGCACGCTTGCCTAGAAGAAACCGATTCACTCGCGACTTGAACACACCCAGATTGTAACTGTCGAGGAACACCCACTCGGGCAGCGCATTCCACTGTTTGGCGGTTTTCACAATGAAAGAGGAGTCAAAGCGCCTAGATATTAAATATGCCAGAAAGGGGTGAATTAAGAACAGTAGCACAAGATTTTTATGAAATTGCTGGTTATTTTTTTCAAAATACGCCACTAATTAGAGGAGCGCCACTTTTAGATCTCGCACCACCTAAAAATTTTGATAGGACCGGCACTGTGGATGAGGTAGAATCTCCGAATGATATCGACTTGAAAGATGAGGAAGTTCTTCCACTTCTGCATGATGGATCACAACATGATTCTTTCGTAAGAACTGCAATTGTAAATGCAGTATTTTCTTAGTTGCTTCTAAGAAAATACTGCATTAACAATTGCAGTTAACTGCAATTTATCATTATTAATAATAAAATAAATAAAACAGCAGAATGTGTGAATTGACTTATTATTACTTATTAAATATTATATTTTAATAGGGTACATTCATGTGATTCAAATATACATCAAGTATTTTTATTTGTAATCTTTATTACTATAGAATTACTAACACCTATATATTTATTTTTCTAATTAAAAGCGTTATAATATTAAAATTCAATCAATATCAATCAAAACAATCCCAACAATCATTATCAATCAAAACGCAACGCTATTGGTTGTTTGGGCAAGGGTTCAGTCTGCTCCTTTATAATGCTCAAAATTTTGGCATCATCATTTGTTGTTTGTAGCTGGTAGGATAATTTTTTTTTTTAATTTTAGTTTCATTCATAAAACGTAGAAATGTTTCTACAATCTGTCACTTTGTCTATTTCTATGAAGACAAAACCCATTTCTATCGTGGTCATGCTAGGCCGGCTGGACAGAAGTGGCACTAGAAAAGAAAGCTTGCCCAAAGTCACACAGATGATAAAAAAAATATCTTATACTTTTACATTATAGGTAGAGCTATTATTTTTATTTTATTCAGGAGATGTATCATTAGTGTTGTATTGTATACGTATACATATATAATAAAAGAGTTTGTGAAGGAATACAGGGTTAGACTAAAAGGGTTTGTGGGAGAAAACATCTGCTCTGGCAATCTATATTCAATACCAGTTGTTGTCTCTTGTTCACTCATTTATTATAATTTTTATGCATCTTGCAACGACCCCTAAGTCCAGTGTTGCACTGCAAAAGGGCGTCCTGGCGGCGTTACAATGAGCCTATGCTAGGCACATACCATCTCAGGCATCATACAAAGTAACAAGGTAGGTACGTGGAAAATACTCACTCGGACACAAGGTCAGCTAATAGCGCCTTTTCTTACGACGTGTAATTAGCACCACGTGCTCGTCGCTTTTTTTATTTGATTCCTCCATTATACGGAATTACACTTATTTAATAAATTTTTCTTGTGATATTTTAATAAAATTAAAATGTCAGTTTGATTTGACAATTTTGTAGTGCTGCCAGGTCTATTTTTCAATTTACCCTAAGCTCCGTTAACTTTTACCCTAGATTTGCAATGACATTGGAAAAAATACACAAATATTAATGTTTTAAAATGAAATAAAGACATTTGCATTGCACGGTTTGATGCTCACCATTCGGCAAACGGCATGCTCATATTGTTACTCAAATAATAAAGAAATCTATCAGTTATTGTACCTACTCAGTATTCTACCTCTTCAAAAACGGCTGAACCTATTCTTAAAGTCCGTGCCACCAATAAAGTCCTACGGACAAAAACTGGTAGGTACTAAGCTTGTAAGTTCCGCTTTTGCCTTTTGTTTGTTGGTTTTCAGCGATATCAGCGCCGTGATAGACTTCTGTGGTGGCGCGGACTCTAATGCGTTTTTATTTATTTTATAGCATGAAATTTTCTTACGTAGTGTTATGACAAAATACCCTAAATAATATAAAAAAATATCCTAAATAATTTCATGCCCTAAAAATTTCCCTACGAGTATTCACCTTAGGTATTTTTCCCTAAATCTAGGGAAAAATACCCTAAGGTGGCATCACTGCAGTTGACAGTTTGACGTTTGAGGTTTGACGATTTGTTTTTTTTTTAATTGCGTAGGTACGCGTTTAGTTCGCCTGCGTTTTGTCATAATAAATGTAAAAGCACAGAAAACAAAACGCAATCATTCATTCTTTGTTCATTCGATGTTTATTTTATGATGACAACATTTTTAATTTCAATTTTAGTTAACGAACCAATATTAAAAGCTAAAATGCTTTTCTGCAACCTCAATTAAAATAATCATATAATTAGCTCTAATAACGCTTTAAGCAAACGGGAGATAACTGAAAGCTTTCTGCAACCGAGCGTGAGTGTTTGTGAAGATTTAACTGTAAAGGTACCACAATATAAAAGTCCCTAGCCTGAAGCAAAACTCTTTTTTTCAACAACTCCAAATTGTTGCCGTACCTGTAATTGATAACGAGCGTCTCCCCCGAAGCCCGGGCGCGTTTAGACGTGAGAGCGGCCAGCAGGGTCTCCTGTTTGACCCGCAGTAGCGAGGATATCAGTGAAACAACCTCAGGATTCCGCACGCCGACCGCTTCGTCGTGGTGGTACGACTTCCGTTGTGGTTGGAACTCTACATTGCCTGCAAATCACGATTTTCATTACACACATGTAAATAATGACTAGCTAACTAATGATCATCTTGCTGACCAACTGGCTGACTTCTTGACAATTCAAAAGTACCTGTAAGTGGTTTAATTAAAATAAATGGTTTGACTTTGAATGCTGCTAAACACTAGTTTATTTTACATATAGATACAGCTATCAGGTCATGAATGATTCATTACTGTGAGTTGATCTTTTTAATAACACTTTTTAAGTATATCTTCGATTTATGAAGAGATCAAAGGCAGTGGGTCTTTCCTGACTTGCTCTCAGGAGATACGCCAAAACAAACACACCGTCAAGACTACTAGCCGACGATGACGGTCACAATCGCTATACAAACACAATCAAAAACATAATGTATAGTCTGCTCTTATGGTACCTAGAGGCAGGCGCGGATACAGGATTTCGTTCTGAGGGGACAACTTTTGTGTGATTTCAAAGTTAGTGTTCCTATGACATTTCAGAATTTTTAAATTAGTCAAAATAAAATGATTATTAAATATAGGCCGGTAGCCCCCCACTAATTTGTATCCATGCCTGTCTAGTGGTGTTAAATAGGATATTTTTTTGTTATCTGCCATTAGGTAGCATCAACAAACAGCGTCGCCATTAGTCGCGATAGGATTGGAAACTGCAGCCCAGAAATATTCTTGCCAAATATAATATAGATGTAGTTTTTTTTTGTGGTAATAAATTAATAATTCGACTTATCTTTTGAGTATGTTTGGAATGATAGCAAACAAAAATAAGTAGTATTAAGCACAATCAATTCAAACTCTTGCAATACTGAACCTAAGCCTTTTTCAAGAAATTACAGATAAAATGACTTAAAATGACATTGAGTCCTCCGCCTCATGTGAACACAGTTCATTATTGATTCACCTATAACTCGTCAAAAACAATTATTAGTATTAGTGACAAAATCATTGTATGATTTTGCTCTCTTTGCAGCCTTGGTATTTCGATAAATTGGATATGAGGCCTATTCTCTCAACATGACTGCTATAATCCATTAGTACAAATAAGCAATAGAATGATTCGTCTTGCTTTCATTATAAGATATAATTGTGTTAATGTGGTAATCAGTTAGCTACTGTGACATTCACTGCTATAATAATATTCCAGCAAAAATAGTCAGATGGCTTCTTTTTGACAATAAGGCATGTCATGGTAGTGTATGTCACAAACACAATAGAACTGAAGGCAAAATGATTAATGCAAAATTAGTGCTAATAACCAAGAATGCAGGGCCAACATATTTGTTGAATGTAGGAGGAAAAGGAATCAATTTCCTTTTATTAGCACAACTTAGAGTCAACAAATGATATACGTGTTTGAATATCGTAATTATTATTTTATGTATATTTGGGTATTTTATATTGATAAATGTGTTTTAGTAAATTCACCAATAATACCAAGTGACATTATCAAGATGATTAAGACTATCAGCTGATAAAATTTCCTAATATTTCCTAATAGATACTTGACGAATTTGTAATGCATAGACATACCTACTTAAAAGAAAAACTTACCTAAAAGTAGCACGGCTGACAGCACAGCGAACAATCGCCGCTGCTTATCCATAGTGAAGCCCACCATCTCCATAGATTGTTTTAACCGCGAAAACTCATACTGTTCGTCAATACCGGGCACCTCACTACAACCAGTCCTTGATAAATAATTATATTTGTCCACACTGAGTAAATGCAACTGTTCTTTCTCCTGCTCCGACGCACCAGCCAATAAATAATAAAACACATGATAATTCCTCTCGTTTCGACCTTGACTGCATATTCTAGACTTTTCCAGCAGATATTTCTGTACAACGGCTCCATGCACCATGCCATTTTCCTTGTAGTTCACTTGAATAAATTTGCCAAACCGACTGGAATTATTATTGTGGGCAGTTTTCGCGTTACCGAACGCTTCCAACACTGGACCTGCACTCAGTATTGTTTGTTCCACTCCACTACCATGAGATCCCTTTTGACTCAATGCCGTTAAATGATGTAGAAGAAAATTCGTACTCTCCGTCTTTCCTGACCCACTCTCTCCACTGATCACTATGCATTGGTTAGTTCTCTCTCGGAGCATACAATGATATGCGGCGTCGGCAACTGCGAATATATGTGGCGGAAGACTGGATCCTATCCGTTTGTTCTGATATAGCTTCACATATTTCGGATTATATATCGGGTAGAACTTGAACGGGTTGAGTGCTATTAATATAGAGCCAACATATGTGTAGATGTAGCCGGCCGAAAACCTCGCTCTCAAGTTATCTAGCAATGTCTGTTCATTGAGCTCCGGCAACTGACACAGGTCGGGATACTCGCGATCTTTCGGTTGGTACAGGAATCGCTGGAAGTAGTCCTTTATCAGCTGCGGGTCGACCGAGAAGTTCTCCATCCATGGTTCGTCAGGAATTTTCTCTCGAAGATAAAATCTGCAAACAGAAATAAAACCCTTGAACTGAGACACCGACGGCAAAGAGCGGGAAAGTGTCTAAAAATAAAATTTTACTTTTGAGTCATAATGACGAAATCTAAATATTTGTGAGTTGTGGTACAGTTTTAGAGGCCATGTTTGATCGAGCGGCAAAGTTTCAGCTTGATTGGCAGGATGGAGACGCTGTCGTTATCACGCCGCTGTCGCAGGAAGAATGAGTCATGCGCCACACTGAGATATTATCCCCAATCACTGCTACAGCCCTTCATTAAACAACTAAGTAGTACTTGAAACAACACTTATTTCATTCCAACACTTTAATATGCATAATAGACACATTCATAGCGGGGATACGATAACGTTTTAGTTACGTCTGTATTTATGCCTATTTTAAATGCATGATAGAAATTCGGTGTAGGACTAAATTTAAAGTTGTCCGGTTTCTACACATAAATAAGAACACAGAAGTTTAAATTACGGTAATCACGTCGCGTAAAATAAATTAAGATGAATCATCACAATGGAACATAGTACAAATAGTATTGCGGTGACAGGACACTTAATGGACGCAAGTATATGTAAAGGTAGAAATACAACACGCAGGTGTTTAAGACAAGGTTAGACGTATCTCTCGTAACACGTAATTGCAGGAATAAGATAATTATAATAGAAAAACCTGATTTGACATTGTTGAACTTGCCACAGACTACTGTTTGCATCAAGGAAAAATTATATTCAAATAGGGTAGGTATGCAATATTAATAGTCTGTTTTTTAATTAAATTAATCACAACTTGAACGTTACAGTGCTAATTACAGCAGGAAAAATTAAAATGTAATATGTGCAAATGCTAAAACAGAGACTTAGTTGTTATTCGTTAAAATGTTAATATATGGCAACAGCAATCTCTATACAAAAAAGTACTGATATGATTAATGCATAGGCATAACCACAGGAGGCGAAACATAGTCGTTCTTGCCGTTCCGCTCTCACCACTAAGTAACTGTGGCAGAAGACACAGTCTGTGATATACATATTATAGTCTTGTCAGTTTAACTCAATGTTAAGTGGAATAAGATAAGCTTTAGTTATACCATCCAACCTCATCCCGCAAAAGTTAGTCGATCTGAATTTCATAATTTTTTTGAGAATTTCGCTTCCCGTGGTTGAATTTGTCTCTGGATTAAGATGATGCAAAAATATGTGTCATATTTAATTAGCAATAATGAGACATGAAAGTTTTCTCAGTACTGACCTGTTGTACTGTCCCGAGCCGGTGTTATTGGGCCACAGCAGCATGACTGCGACGGGCGACTCATTGGGCCCGAGCCGACGCTCCTTGCACTCGCCGCTAAGCATGTCCCCCACCACCTATTGAGGACATGTTTTTTATTGAAGTCTCCTCCTCTTATGTTACAGTCAATCTTATATTGGCATTGAGCTAACGCGGTCGATATAAAATGCATGAAAAGCGCGCAAATGCATGCGCACACTTCGAAATCGCACTTTTCTGGTTTCACAATTGTTTATAAATTTCATTGGGTATAGAATTATGGGGGACATAGTTCGTCTTGCTTCATAACAGAAACAATTTGTGAAATAATGGCACATAAAAATTCTTTATTAATACAAAATTATACTTTTGCTGTGTAGATCACAACAATACACACAAATCATTTTTTGATCACACACATTTTTTTTAAATATTCACAACTATTCGGATTATTCTATAAATCTGTAACACTATTATTATTTAGGCTACTAAAATTATTCAAAGATTGATTTGATGAAATATAAAAAAAAATATCACTTTTTAAAAGCAAATTACTTACCTACTAAAAGTATTTATCATATCAGTTACTTCCTTAAAATGCTATATCTCACCTATGAGCTGATAGACACATGTAGAATGTCTCACTGATGACCAAGCAAAGGAAGCAATCGTCTTGGATAGATAGCTGACTCATTCAGTTACAATGAGCAAAAAATTGTTAATGTTTATATAGTTAATCAATTTTTTACATCAAGTGGTGAGACTTTTTTACTTTAAAGTGATACTGAGTAAACATGTTTCAGACACATAGTCTGAGTAGAAAGGAAGTTTCTTTATTCAAATCAGTTAAGAAGTAAAAAAAAAGATTATAGTCTAGTAAAACACATTTTGAATAGTGCTAAAGCTCAAAATTAATATGCCATTAGATAGTCAGGGATTTACTTTGGAGTTAAGTCCAAATTCTGTTCGCTAATAAACAGCTATTCTCCTAAAATAACACTGCTTGATTTAGGAACTAAGGCGAATCACACACCGCCCCGAGCTACGCTGCGGGGTGCGTGGCGACGGAACAAAAGCCCCGCGTGTGAATGCGTTTTCAGTGTGTTGCGTGGATTTCTATACAAATACAGGTACGGTACTTGCAAACAACGGAAGATCACGCACTCCCGCGCTACGCTGCGTGTGATGCATGCGGTGCGGTGTGCGAATCGCCTAAAGCCCAGACCACAGTTTCACACACAGCAGTCTGTATATTTATGGGTAAAAATTATTCTTCTTTTCTCACGTCGCGTCGGATCGAATAAAAAGATTTGTCAGTCAGCAAGGTTGGTAGTGGAGCTGACTGTCCGGGGTAGGCAGTCAGCAACATACTAACACATTGAATGCTAAATTGGCTACATGAAGTTGGTTTGCCACCATACCTTTGTCTATTTACATTGTATGGATATATGTTATTATAAAGGCATCAGTTTTTTTTTCTTTTTTTAATCTTCACAACAATAACTAGCAAAATGTCGAGCCATAGTTTGCTTCTCAAAATGATATTTTTGGTTCTACATTCCAAAACAAACTAATTACTAGAGACCGGATTATATGCAATTGCATATTTGCATATGCATTTGCATATTTTGGCTATATTTTCAGGTTATTGCATATTTTACCTAAAATCTACTGATTGTGCATATTTAGGCATGTTTTCTATCATTATAACTGTATCCATCTGGACAAATACGAATGTTTGAAATCATTTTAGACAAAAACACTTACTATGAATCTTTGTGCCAAACCAACAATTAACGGTTCGGTAACCTTTGAGTTTGTTTCGGTGTTTCTTCTCAAATGTAGTCATATAGGAAACACCTACCTCATCTAGCTTAAAAAAATGTTTTGACGTGTAAAAGTGTTATTTTTAACCTATTTACAAAATAAATATCATTTATCATTTAATCTTGGCAGAGGTTATGCCTGCAAATAGGTACAGTGCAGTAATTTTGTAGTGATCTCAGTGAATGTAGAATGATAGCTTTCAAATTATAAAAATATTTTAAATGTGTTCAGTAGGAAGATAGAAGGCACAATCTTACTACTGAACATAGAGTAATTAGATTGTTAATGTTTTCAAGCACAAAAATTATAACATCTCGAAAATGTAGTAAATAAAGTAATTTATTTTAATTTTACGTATTTATTTTAATTTAATGATGCATATTTTGTCACTGTTTGGCGATTTTGGGGCATATTTCGAGCATTTATGATGCATATTTGCATGCATATTTCGCCCATTTTAAGTTGCATATAATCCGGTCTCTACTAATTACTATTAGATCCAAAAATGTCCAAAGAACTTTAGAATTCTTGTTATTTTTTAGTTATAGCCAATAAAGTTGTTCTTTTATTAAAGCTTGTAATATTTGAGATCCCAGCTTTAGGCCAGTTTCTATACATTGCATTGAAACTTGCATAAAAATCTATCTGTAGTCAGCATCCTGTATAGAAAGCATAATCAGATATATCTAAGTGTTAAGTGTTGCCATTTGTTGAGGCTCATTTGTAGTAAATATTTTAATCAAGTGCCAAAGAACCCACCTCTGCCAGTTCATATGCCCCGCCGGATCCATTGGTTAAGCCGAGTTTGTCAGTGATGCAGCAGACTATTTCTTCAGAGCTAGTCTGCTTAGAGGCTTCTACTGACAGGGCCTCATAGTGCGGCGACAGCGCACCCACATACACCTGTATATTTAATTAAAAGATTGGGACATTTTGCAATTACAATAAAATTATTGAAACTGATGAAGATTTCTATCAATCGTCTTAATTTTATTCTCATAAGCCTGAAGATTCTGCAGTTAGAGCTAATTGACAATAGTAACATACTTAAACAACATATTAAAATAGATTAAAGTCAAAGTGGTACATAACTAGGGTACTAACTAGTAGGTACTAACTAATTGAAACTGCCATACGTCGGGAATTTTCCGGACAAGTCCGGAAATATAGGTCTTTGTCCGGAATGCGGGGGGAATCTTAAACTGTCCGGAATTTCTACAAATAAGTGAAGTGCATCATGTGAGCGGGCTACAGAGAGGCGCTTCCCCCTCACCCCTCACCATTTCAGCGCGCGCGTGTCAAAATTCGAACGATTTGGCAATCGATTTGGTTTGTTTATTCACTTGCACGATGCGTAACGATTTTTTAATATAAAATTGACAAGAAAGTCCGGAAATTTCACTAAATGTCAGGAATTTTCTCTGGATTTTTGATATTTTGATCTGGGAACAAGTGGCTGAGAACTTGCATGTAAGTGACCAAAATTCTTATTCTTCAGTAACTACGCTTCGTACAGGCAGTATTTCAATAAAATTCTAGGGGTATTCTGAATAAGACATATTTTCTACAATTCGCAAGATTCTTATGTCATAATGGAAGTATTACAAATAAATAATTAAACATGCATTTATTTGCTCTCTAAGATTGCGCCATGTAAACAAGCTTGGCATTAAACTTTGTTCAAATTAAAAATTCTTTGAGAGTCATTGCCTTATTTGTAATGTTACTGTTTTCCTTTCTCGTATGAGGAAGTTATTTGATAATTTACATTAACTGGGCGGAGGCACTGCTGAAAATTTGACAGTGAGTCAGCTGTAACTCTCGAGATACTTTCAAGTGAACCACACATGAAAATCATATGTTTATTTATATTACTTGCATAAAACAAAGACTTTCAGAAGTTACACTTCCACAAGCTTGTGGTAGCTTCATAAAAATTAAATTTATAAAACAACCAAAATTAATCAAATACTTATTATTCATTTATTATAAGAAATCTGCAATTTAGAGCGGAAGCGGAAGCTAGTACAAAATATAAAACATCAAAATTGCTAAAATATAAGATTTTAGCAATTTTGATGTTTTATATTTTGTACTAGCTTCCGCCCGCAGCTTCGCCCGCGTTTTTCGGGATAAAAGATAGCATGTGTTAATCTGATGTATAATCCTTTTAACTGTCACTAATGAGACACCATTGACTTGCTATTGTTATCGACCTTTAGAAGATTGGCCAACAGACTATGGCTATTTTATAGGCTATGTTATATTACTGTAAAGTTTCATGAAAACCTATTCAGTAGTTCTTGCGTGCAAGAATAACAAACATCCATCCATCCTCACAAACTTTCACATTTTTATTTGGAGGATAGTATGGGATAGGATAAACACAAACTATGAAGTATGAAAATAATATAGGAACAATAGTTTATGCTTGATTCAATTTGTTTCTACTTTCCTAAGACAAGAATTATTATGAACAAAAACATTACTGACCTGTACAATATACCTGTGATTTTCAGAATGAGCCATTTTTCAACATTGTCCTACTCTTTGTGGCTCAATGCAATGTATTTACACCTGATCTTCATTTTAACTCAATGCTTTTCCCTTGTTTCATACTTTCGTGAGTGTTTACATACATTTCAGGTAAACACAATTCTATGTTATCAGTGTATCTCCTTCAACAATCTAATTTGTGTATTTTTTATTATTTTGTTATGTAAATCTTCCAGTAAAGCTTAACTTCAGTCAATGTTTTTAAAAATGTGGATATTCAGTGTACTGCACCTGACCCCCACCGAGTTGTACAGGTATTCAACCGTGACAAGTTCATAAAAGATCATGTCCTTATTGATGATCGCCGCTCGAACCGCAACTCGGTATGTTCCTTGTTGATCGATTTAGCGTTTCTCTGTGTAAACATGAACCCAGCAGCAAAACACAAAGAAGAGAAATCTCAGATTTGGGTCACATGCTGATTGAATAGAACAGTTGCCCAGCTTACTTCGAGGTCTTGGGTTAACATTCTTTCCATATAACTCAACTGATCATAGTTTAAATATTCACTTAGTGAGTGATTTGCAAATCGGTACACCATACAAACTTAATGCAGTTAAAAAAACAACACATTAAATACAAAACTGTAGCGAAATCGGTGTCTCCGACAACCTGTTATTTGTCAAACACAACTCTTCCCAACGCACCACGTAATCGCACCAGAAATATACTATTATTGGCAAAAAATATGTAAAAGTTTTCTATTCTTTAAACAGTTTTACATAGGTTCACGTGATAATTCATTATACAGTTTGATCAGAGAAATTTAATCTATTGAACCACCATTTTTATTTGTGTCCGACTTGAATCGTGTATCAATGTAAAAATAGACGATTTAAAATTTATTCAAAAGTGAATAAATTCTATTACAATGGTGGACTCTATATTCAGCCGTATAATATCATAGACAATCACTGTCAAGAATAGACAAACAATTGTTTTTTTTTTTTCAGATGTACAAAACAGGCAAAGTTCTAGCTATTCAGCCTATTCACGATAACAGCTATACCTACCCCCTTATAGACCATGATTAAATTATAAGAGCTCTTATGTCCCTATTAATTGTCATGTAAATGCCAAGGATAGTTGTATAATATTTAATCAATGGTTTTTAAAAGGCGTTGATGTGTAAGGGGATTAAGTTTTTGCGAGTCGTACTCGCGCACCGAGGGTTCCGTATCATTTTTGGACGTATTAAAGTGAAAAAAACCGAACCGCAAAACTATGTTTGTTTATGAAGGAATTTTGATGATTTCGAAAAAACTGTACTAGTTAGGAACATCGTTTTATTTTTGGTGCAATATTTGGGTTAATTCCTATCAACTCTATATATTTCAGATTTTATGCTTCGCAAACTTCGGAGATAAGGGGGGGGAATGGTATTTTTTCTTTTTTTTTAAATAAAATGAAAATATATTTTGAAATGTGCTAATCAAGCCCTTTCATATGATATGTCATTTGACCTAGTAAGCCCACTTCAAAATTTCGGACCCCCACTCCAGCCCCTTTTGCAAGGAAAATAAAAATATTTTTTGTCTTTTTTCATTTGCAATAAAGTTGGGCAAGCATTCTTTATAACTGTTCCAAATCGATAGCATTAGTAGTTGCTGAAATAAGCAGCCGTGACAGACAGACGAAGTCGCACCATAAGGGTTCCTTATTTACCATTTTGGTACGAACCCTAAAAATGATCACTCATGATAATGTATGTTCTTGTTTGCTTGATATTCTCATAGCCCAAGCATAAAGCCGGATTTCCACTTATTGGTTGTTGTCATTTAAAAAATGGTTATTGTGTAGTTTCCTCTTGTGAAAGGCGGTCTGTTACTTCAAATCTGCGAAACCGTGGAATTTCTTACTTACGTGATGCCTTGTCTCAATTTTCCTATTAATTTCGTATATATGCGTCTCACTTCCACACTTGACATCGTAATTAAGGCTACATCTAGGTAATCTAAGGTCCATAGGATAATTATTGGTCCGAGAATCACACCTCAAACAGATAGATAGAGGGACGTTACCAGACTTTTATGAGCTTTCTCTTGTACTCGTACCTAAGCACCGTGAAATAGGCAGAGAAATTAATAATCACCTAGTTTTATAGATTACCAGACTTACAATCATGTTACAATAGGTACTTCGTTTTTTAAGAACGGCAACAACTTTTAACTCCCTTCGTAGGATAATTTTATTGGTCCGAGGATTTTCCCCTCTTGCTTTTCAATCATGGAGTATAGAAAATAGGAGGAATATCTCTATGTATGAAAAAAGTGTCCGTCAAAATGCGTTATATTAGGGTGTCGCTACTGTAGCAAGACGGTTTTCAAATAAAGCGCCAAAAGTTCCATCCAAACAAAAAAATGTATGAAAAGTTCCATCAAAATGCGTTAAATTAGGGTGGCGCTCCTGTTTTACATTCTTGGTATTTTATTTGGTATGCTAGCGCAGCGCCACTTTGGAGAGTTTTTGAACTATTAAAATCGTTTACCAGGGACACTTTTTCAACTTGTCTTCCATGACTCCATGAGATAGTACTCCTATTTCCCTCCATAGAAAGAGCATTTTCTAGGACTAGGTACTTTTTTGTAGGTAGGTACCTACATCTGTTGATAATACAAAATAAACTAGATATAAGTCCGACACTTATAGGTCTCTTGCAACTCTGAAACACAGTAGGTACCTAGGTAGGCGCTCCGACGTTGGCATTACGAAATTCCATCCTGTATAGGTATTACAGATCTAAATATCGATGCCTGGCCAAAAAAGTATAACCGCCACTTTACAAATTTTATAGGAGAGTGATTTAAAGTTAAAAATAAACGAAAAAAATCATAAAAAATTAAGTAGGTATAGCTCCCGAAAGGCTGAAAATGTATATTTGTTGCATTTAGCGCACTATCTATTGACTGACTTATTTTTATGAAATTCAGGCCATAAACTCATATTTCTTAATTTTTATTTCCAGGCGAAATAGGTTAACGTAAGATCATTAAAATATTACAGAAAGTCCAAAAAGCATAAGTTCGTTATTCTCAAATACTTTGTAGATCAACCACCAAGAAAATAATCTCATCAAAATTTCTGTTGTTTACAACGACAAAAATTGCCTCATGTCCATAATTTTACTTTTACACGGCGACAAAAAGTTTTAGAGACATGTAACCACAAAATGATGTAACCCAGACCAACCGACGCAGACGATTCTCGGTAAAAAATAGCATCGATATGTACATGATTAAATACATGACATTTATTACCTACCTACATAAAGTCAATAATAAAATGTAAGAGAATTTAATGTTTTTATCTGGGGCACGTTTGACACAACTTTGTAGTAGCGATAATCGTATCCTATGCCTGTGAATAACAAGGGATAATACATAATTCATAGGTATTATAAGTTTTAATACAGTTCGGTGCACCTGGTTACTATAGGTTGGGCTAGGTAATGGAATAGGATTTATGTAGGTAGGTATAGGTAGCGGCGTGAATTATGATCACAAACGTCACCTGCGCATTAGGTGGTTTTTCGGTCTCTTTGGCGGAATGAAGAAGACGAGGAGGCTGCACGCGATTGGTTCGTCTGTCGATGCTCGTCGTCTATTGGGCTATTCACTATTACGTATTGTCAACTGTCTATTGGGCCAAAAATGTACATGCGCGATCTGTGATCACGATCCCTGCCGATATTTATACCTACCTAATATAGGCCCCCATGTTCCAATCCAATCTCAGCTTTTTTAATTGGAGCTTCATTAATTTACTAGAATTTGTTTTTATCAAATTGCTTTTAAAAACACCCAAATCCAAATAGCGGCTGTTATACCCCTTCGAAGTTCATGATGTCATCTGACCATTACCTTCGTGAAAGTCGCTGGCCATCTTTTGGCCTAGATAGATACCTATATGAATACTCGTATTTCGCTCAACTTCTATCCTGTCCTGCATGTCTGAGACAGAACTGTAGACAGAAAGAACGGTGAATATCGGCGTGCTATCTGTAGTAGGAGCCGATTCGTGGATTTTGATAAAAACTTAGGTACTCGTGTCGGTTGTCAGTACCTACGAGGTTTTCCTGTATGTGCAACATGAAGGTACCTACCTACTTAGGGCTAAATAACCATCCATATCCTATCATAATCATATCCCACTAGAGGTCATTTGTATGAAAAGAGCCTTTGAACCAAAGTCTGACAGCTACCTGCCAGGGGATAGGGCTCCTTCAAATTAAACGTTTGGTGTCAGACTGCTGCCCTGCGGTAGTCGTGTGGCAGTGCAACAATATAACCAGAAGAATATAACATAACATTGCGTTGATTTACTAGGTAGTTGTTAGGCAGACGATTTTTTCAAACCGAGGCAATGGAGTTTGTAGTGTTGTCACAGTGAAAGAGATTGTCAACGGGACTGTGTTACGCAATCCCGCAGGTAGAAGTTAATGATATAATTAGGTCAAAAGGTTAGAAATGATAAAGTCCATAAAATCCTTAATTTTGGTAGTTGAGTAGTAGGTAGGTAGTACCTTTATATTTCCTCCGTAGTCTACCGTAGAAGTCGTACTTAGTCGTAGAACTAGCACACCGTTGACGTAGCCTTCTCAGCATGATAAGAAACGTAACACTGAACTTGAACGTACACCTACTACGTAAGTATGAAGTTCATACTCTGGGATCATAATAATCAATAAAACAATAAAAACAAAAATTCAATAAATACCATGTATAATATGCATTATTGATGTAGGCATAATTTCACTCTATATTTACAGTTGGTAGGTTACGCTACTCAGAAAGTACCTTTAATTATTATCTTATTTCAATTAATTATATCTATTATTTATACCTACTTATAGATTTTAGTATTTATAACTCTCTATTTCACAGTCAATATTTGGTACACAGGACAGAACACACAATTAAGTATTAAAACTATTTAGAGAATAGGTACCTACGGTCTACCTACTATCTATTTTTAAACCTAAACCTTGGTATCTGAAAATCTCCTCTAGTTATCTGTTGATATGTAGTTACAACTTAGATCTCTTGTGATGATTGACTGTACGTGTATCTGCCAACTACCAATCGCAACAGCTAACTTGAGAATTTACAGCATTCAGTTATTTGATCAGCCTTTCAGAAATCGGGAAACTCAATTTTCTACAAAACAGTTTAGATTGATCAAATAGAAATGCAGTCTTCAACGCGCTTGAAGAAATTCATGGAATAATCTGTGAAGTACCTTTATCTTTTTTTCCTTTTATTCAAGTAAGTAGGTACATTATAAATTAATTTGCGTAATTATACGGAACCCGGTAATAACTATTTACAGAAAATGATCACACTTATCACATATCTCTAAAAACAAAGTCTCTCTCCACTTAGGCAAAACCGTTTATAATCACAAAAGCAGACCTCTCGTTGATCTCCGGTGCGTGTGCGGCACTGTGGCTGCACGCCTGGCGGCGGCGGCGGCGGCAGCAGCGCGGCGGGCGTGCACGCGCCCGTGCTTGGCGAGGTGGTCGGAGCGCGCGAACCGCTTGCCGCATTCACTGCACCTGTACGGCTTGTCTCCCGAGTGACTCCGCCTGTGCCGAGCCAGCTCGTCCGAGCGCGCGAACCGCCACGAACACCCGCCCCAAGTACACCTATATGGCTTCTCGCCACTATGACGACGTAGGTGAGCACGTACGTGCGACGCTTTTGCGTACAGTTTACCGCAGTCCTCGACTGGACAACGAAACGCACCAAGCTCCGGACAAAACTTCGGTTCACCAAATGAACGAACTTTCACATCGGTTTTCTCATATACCCGCGTTTTACTTGACCGAGATTTGTCCACCGCAACGTAGTCATGTGTTTCCAGTGCACATAGGGACTCGCTGCTGAAGGACGAGTCAGTACCTGACTGCGGAGACTGTGGCGAATCATTGGAGAGATCGCTACTCAATGCTTCCAGGAGATATTCGTCAATTATGCTCTTGTCTAGATCGGCGAAATCAAAAACTGATCCATCAAGGATGTTGGAGGCTTCCTTGTTTAAATCACTAACACTATTTACAAAACTATCACAGTTGAGATCTAAATCACTGAGCTGCCAGTCGCTATCTGAATCCAAAGATGGGAGCTCAAAGTTTATGAGGCTTTCCGCAGGCGAATACTCGAAGAAGAGCTGGTCATTTAGCAAAGCCTCTTCAAGAAGTGGTCCGGAGCCGTCACAATACATTGTTGACCTGAAAGTGAGTAACAACACCATTATTTAAATTGTAAAAAAAAAGGAAACATGAATGAAAATTTTGTGATATTAGCTACTAACAATTTTTAATTCCTTGTTGCGTCGCCAGTTTAATGTATGGCCCTCCACTGACCACGAAATTTAGTAATGGTAATGCCAGCGGATATAATATCAGGATGAGCTGCAGACAGGCGGCTCTGTTGCGTCCCGGGGTTGGAATGAGCGTGGTCGAGATGGAGCGGCGCCGGCGGACAGCGCGACGGACGCGATAACGACGATCGGCGATTATCGGCGGATCCGCGCTCGCACATGTCCCGCACCATGCAACACCGAATGGAAACACATTAAAAAAAATATATCTTTGTGATTAAGCCTAGCGCAATTGTTATAAACACTAACCGGTCAAAGTACAGCCACGTACAGCTATGTGCTAACTACTACACCTGGGAATGTAGGTATAACAGTTACGATCCTGTTTTTCTCTACATTTTAATACAGTTTGCAGTTAAAAAGATAAAACAAGTAGAAAATATTAATTAACAAAGCCGTTTATGAACATAATTGAGACTCGGCTCATTCATTTTCCGTTGTTATCGGTTGTTAGCCTGACTGTCCGACAGTTCTTTTACCTAAGTTTTATTATGTATTTCACATTATTATTAAAGTGTAAGTGTGATTTATTAACAAATAAAGTCTTTCCATCCATCTTTTTATACTGGGTGAATTTTCCAAGAGTGCGTGGATAACAAAACCGAAACTACAAGAAATAACGAAAATCACTCAAGGAGTCTCGGAGCCGATTTTGATGAAAATAAAACGGTATCATTAGAATTTGAAGAATAGTGATAGTGATTGAAGCAGTGATAGCCTGATGGTTTAACCATGTGCCTCCCACGGTGAATGGTTCCAGTTCGATCCCGAGGCACGCACCGCTGACTTTTCGAAGTTATGTACGTATTAGAAATTAATTATCACTTGCTTAAAACATTGTGAGGAAACCGGCATGTCCTAGAACCAAAAATTCGAAGACATGAGACGTCCACCAACCCGCACTGGGCCCGCGTGGTGGACTACGGCCCACTCCCTCTCACAGAGAGGAGGCCTATGTCCCAGCAGTGGGAACATTATAGGCCGATTATGCTATGCTTATCCATTAGAATTTTGAAAAAAAATTTTTTCTAGCCAGAAATCGAGCCGTTGGTTTTGAATAAAAACCGACCAAGTGCGAGTCGGATTCGCGCACGAAGGTTTCCGTACCATTTCTATATAACATTAGACACTGTATTGATCGAGAAAAAAACAGCAAAAAATCATGTTTGTTGTATGGGAGCCCCCCTAAAATATTCATTGTTTTCTGTTTCTAGTATTTGTTGTTATAGTGGCAACAGAAATACATCATCTGTAAAAATGTCAACTGTCTAACTATCACGGTTCATGAGATACAGCCTGGTGACAGACGGACAGACGGACGGACAGCGGAGCCTTAGTAATAGGGTCCCGTTTTACCCATTGGGTACGGAACTCTAAAAAACACTGTAATTAATGGACCATCCGTTAATGTCGGAAATGGAGCACAATCTGGGAAGTAATGTCATACGGCAAACTATAGGTAAGTATTGAATTTTAATAAACTCATTCGATCAACAGTTCGATTCCGGGCTAGGAAAATAAATTTTACCAAAATCGTAATAAGTATGTCGAGCTCGAGCCCGAGACTCCTTTGAGAATTTTTTCGCTACTAAAAGTTACTGCCTGCTTGCCTATTTTGTTTCTGCCAATTTGTTTGCAAACGTTCGAGGGAGAATCTCACCGTGACTTTCTCCCTCTAACGTACGCAAAAAATTGGCAGTTCTCGCGGTGATATCACGCGGCGTGTCGGTACTAGACAGGCTGATTCGGCCACCCACCCACGTGTACACTTGGAAAGTCACCTGTATACCGCTACGACTACTCATTTGATGAAAATATTGATATATAATATGGTTTAAAACAAACCCCTTTTTAATTCGCTATTTGACAAATATTCCTCGTCGATACCCAGATATAGGTACCTGTACCTACCCATATTTTTTTAAAACAAATTACAGTACAAAGTCTACAACGTCACATCCGATCTAGTGCGTCAGTTACAAATGTATGTACTAATACCTACCTACTTAATCCAGTTTCCTATACCAGCTATCACCAGATAACAGAATGCTGGATAAAATTCCCCACAAACAAATGCTTGTCATAATCATGACCACAGCGTTGCCTACGTTGGTATGTTTTACATTTTGACTTTTTGTTAATTAAGAATTTATTCTATAAATAAACAGTAATAATAATAAATACAGCTTTACCTAACTGTATCTTTCATGAAGTTCTGTGAATTTTAAACATAGGTAAGTAGTTTCTATCTGTTTATGAACCCACGGACAGAACGCAAAATGCATTCATTCATGAATTGCCTTCAAATCCATTCAAGGATTCTTATCAATATTTTTTCCGTTACGATACCCACTGTGTGTTGGTGTTTATTGTAAGTATATTTTACATACCTACACATAATATTATATCGAATTAATTGCTATGTATTGTCGCCAACATAAAACGCAAAACTATGAAAAATATTTAAACATTTGAATTGAATAATTCATTATTCGATACAAAACTATAAGTAGCCGTAGGTACTAATATTATTCTGAAGCTTTCATTCAACAGGGGCCCAAAACTCTTTGTGCCCAAATAGGTATGGCCCCTGCATGATGATCTCCCATATAATAATATCACCACCCCTGTGATGTAAAATATAATTTCTTGTAAGTAAGTCTTGTTTCTGTTTTTAATTTATTTGAGAGATAGTTCCCCTGCCCACTATCTCTAGAACAGAAATATAAAATTAATAAACTTATATCCTTGTCATTTGTATGACAATGAATAGAGATGACAATTTACATAAGAGCTGTTTAATTTAATCATCGTCTATATCTAAAGGCCGGGGATCATATCTGTCGTTCTTCAAAAGCTCGGTATTCGAATGCAATAAACGTAATGGAAAATAAAAAGTCATCAGCGTAATACTCGTAATAACCGTACATACGCAGAATGCGTAATTAAATCACATCGAGTACCTAGGTACCTGCAATATGCGAGGGAAAATTATCAACGTTTTACGCAGATGATTTTTTTTGTGTAACGTCATGATTGCACGTCTAGCCAGCGCTATCGGCTGCGGCGGCGGTGGCTGGCACGGCCAGCATCTGCTCAATCGAACGCCTGCTCACGTTACACTGACATCCGATTTAACTGCGAGCCGATAACCAATTAATTAAAAAAAAATGCAAATTCCAAGTCGATTGATTTTATAAATTATGGATGTTTTGATCTGAAACACTGTGTGTCGATTGATTGCTACAAAATTTGCAAGATTCTGATTCATGTTGTCTTCTTTAGCAAATACTTAAGTATCTTTTTACCTTTTTACCACGGTTTTTCTATTCCGTGCTTTTTACTAATTGTCGGGGTAAATAGTGATAACCTTCATAAAAAGCCGTGGTGGCCCAGCAGTAAAGGACACGGCTTACAAGTCGTAGGTCGTGGGTTCAAACACTTGGAATAGGCGCGCGGCGCGCATAAAACGCTAAAGAAAAACATCGACAGGAAACCGGCGTGTTCTAGAACCATAAGTCATGATGTGATGTTATTAAATATATAAGAGATTCCAAAAACAACTGACACAGGCAGGATGGCTGGCAGTTGTTTTTGGAATCTCTTATATATTTAATAATATTAAATAAGCATAACATGGCTTTAACATGTTTAAAAAATTCCAAAAATATACATTCATGATGTGATGTCCACCAATCCGTACTGGACCCGCATAACGGCCCTTGTACAGAAAGGAAGTCAAAGTCCCTGCAGTGGGAACATTAGGTTATTGGAGGAACACTGCTTATTGGTTATGAACTTATGACATAAATAAAAGAGTCAAAAAAATGTTATCTCCCTTCGGAAAGCCCATGGTTAAATACTAAATTGCGGAACGATGAGCTGTTCTAAAGCGGGACTTCCGATTCCGTATTTCTGAGTAACAATAGATAACAAGTTGTTTTTGTGGATGATGAATGTAAGTCCATACTTACAAAAAATGACACAGGATAATAAAAATACATAATAATTATAAGCGTAGTCTTTATTTACTACTAATATTATAAAAGCTGATTTCTTATAAATTATCGCGTTATTGACCTGGTGATAAGCACATCGTTAACATTATTTTATTACCAAATCGGGCAAAGAGCTCTTGATTCCTATTTTTAATATTCCGTAGGCAAATGGTGAAAACGAATCCCCTTATAATTTCATCTTGTCCGTCGGTTTCTGTCCGTATGTCACAGCCATTTTACTTGGAGACTATTCGGATCACGGATTGAGACTACAAGGCTAACATTAGCCAAGGAAAAGCATTTTTTTGACGTGGATCTCCGTACGTAAAACTGAAGGATGAAAATAAATACAAACATACATACACACTTACATATATTAGACTGCTAAAATCATAACTCTTCCTTTCGGCTTTGCCGAAGTCGGGTTATAAAAATTGCACGCACTGTATCGTGCGGGGTATCTATCTATCATTGGATAGCTCTTTTAAAATTACTTGAAGGTTCCTAACACCCTAAGCACAGATAATAATTATATAATTCTACGAGTACAGATGCCTCATCTCATACAAAGAAACGTGACCGCCGTAACGCAGGCTATTTTCGTGCTATACTTTTTTACATTTCACTTAGGTGTCTCCTGTCGTGGTGAAAACGGGCATTACTGTCATTGTCCAGTTTTTCCACATGCCCTAGAGACATACTTTAGATAACATCACATCACGCCTACATTCTCAGAAGGGCTAGGCAGAGATGTTTAGTATAGTAGGTACCTACCTAAACCCATATTTTGTGAGTTATGTGTTATGTAATAGGTAATAGAGCGTACATCTACTCAAATCCAGACTCCGGGCTGCTACTCAGAATTTCCTAATATTACTTGACCCGGAGATCGAACCCAGGACTCCAAAGAGGCTGAGTAATCAGCAGTCGCGTTTGCGGCCACTAGACCAACGAGGTTATAGGCACTAGATATAGATGGATAAATAAGTTGAACAAAACCTTAGATGCTTATTCAAAATATTAATAGAGGACTAAGATAATTTATTTCATACGATAACCGAATATGTGTCACACAATAGAAAACTAGATAAAACTAATAGAATCTGATGTGATTTTATCGACATTAGTGAATATGGTCGCGTTGTATTTATACATGTGTCCAGGGACGATAACCGCCGGTGGCTGGCAGTGCCACCATCTGTTTGGAACACTGCATAGGTACTTTGAATCTATACTTCGTTATGATACGGGCACTAATACTAACAAACCTTTAGATATCCATTTATTTATAAATAAACATTACATTAACTTATGATTCGCTTTAGTTTGTATATGTTTATAATATTTAATAAACTCAATGTTTAAGATATTATTACATTATTACTTAACTCAAATTCATTATTAATTCAAGACAATCATAATAAAATAAAAAAAAATGCTGCGAAGGAGTCCACAATTTATGAAATCGTTGTAGGTACGAAATTGTTATTTCAGCATATAGGTAATCTATAACTACCTACCTACATATCTTATTTTGAAAATAAATTGGCCGTCATCCCTTTAAATAAATATGTAGATACTAGCTTCCGCCCGCGGCTTCGCCCGCGTTTTTGGGATTAAATGTAGCCTAGGTATGTGTTATTCTGTTAAGTTTCATCAAAATCCGTTCAGTAGTTTTTTCGTGAAAGAGTAACAAACATCCATACATCCATCCATACATCTTTACATCCTCACAAACTTTCACGTTTATAATATTAGTAGGATTATTCTTAGTATGGTATGAGCTAGTAACTTCATGCGATAACCAATCCATTTATCTGAAACCAGTTACCAGAATGTGTTGTTGATTTTGTTTATCAGCTTGCAAAAATTAAGATAAATCGGTTTTAGTGAAACGTACCTATTTCAAAAGCGTATTAGATAAAACGGTCATTAATAGACCATGTGGTATCATTACGGTAATGTTTTGGTCAATAGGGAATATAATATGGGAAACACATTGATGTCATCTTGGAATCATGTTACATACAAATATCACGATGTTGATGAATGACACCGTACAAAGCATTGGGAATTTTGTTTTTAACTGCAGAGTAAACACGTGTTCCTGGAAATCATCGTAAATAATATAATTTTATTATACAGTAACAAAAATATTTACTTTGATTTTCCGGAACACGGCAAACAAAGCCGTTAGATATTGTAAAAAAATATTTTCGCGCATATTGTGTACATACCTAAAACCTTTTTTTTTCACGTGTGTTGTTTTTGCTCGCCTGTGGCCAAGTCCAAATGCGCCAAAATGAATAACGAGTGGCTACATTATTGTAGATCGTAGAGTCCTGTCGTAAATAACGCGTTCAAGTGTTGGCTATATCTATGCGTTAATGTTAATATGCACCTCAAGTCGCAAGTGAAGCAGGAGCATAAGAGAAAGACAGGGTTTGTTACTTAGTTAGTTATACAGTATGTTTCGTGGTTATACCACCTGTTTTCCACACTTAGCCTCTTGATTCGGCCATTGTGCGTGTTTGTATTGTAATGGTTTGTATTTAACACCAACTTTAAGAGCGCCTGACCTGTCAACTACAATTACAACAGACATGCAAGATAATAATCATGTCAAGAATCTGGCTATTTTCATTGTGCTCATAAAGCTACCGGGAGTCGGCTACTACGCCTACCTACTACGACTTTAGCGTTGGGGAAGGAAGGTGTCTTTGCGAAGGGTCTTACCGACGCTGATTAAGAATATCTGAATTCTAACCAATCAAATGGCTTGAATGAACTAAACTTATGCTTAGGTCTTGGTCTTGAGTTATTTAAGTTCTGTGATACGACCCTTAGTTTCCAGCAACAATTAGTTTGCGCGGTTATTCTTTCTTGGAGAGTGATAGTGATGATGTGGCCCGAACGTGAGAGCCTCGAGTCAGCCCCGGATCTTGAATTATTTCGAGGGGGGACAAAAAATTAAAAATGCCGCCCTCTGCCCCCGCCCGGAAAAATTTTTTTAGGAAGTGACTCCGCGACCAGCGCTTTGTCCCGAATTTGCAGCCAGCGCCGGTTGCTGAATTGGCAGCCTATAGCACAATTACCGCCGTTTACATGGATATCTGCACAACCAGTAGCATCACAAGTGCGTTGGCTACCCTAGGGACAAAGTTGAAATGTCCTAATAAATGTAATTACCTACTAAGAACCTTTTTAATTTTGAGCGGTAGAATCTTGTGTTTTTTAACCTGCAGTATATAAACATAGGATGTGGAAAATTGATTCACCAGGGAAGCAGATCTTCAGCTATGCTAGCGGAAACGTCTGGATGTGAGTCAGTCGCATTATCTAAGAGTAATGAGGCCGGCCGAGATACAATCGCACGTGCTTCTAATACGCAATACAAATGACATACCTACGTAGTTTACTTACAACGAAAAGTAACGTAGATGGTAGGTATAGCAGTAATGGTTCCTGTGTGGTGTACAGATAACGTCATTGTTGTGGAAAGGATTAGTCAGCCTCAGCATCAGCTGACTTACTTTTATATTTAGTAGTAGTGTAGAGCTGCTATACGTCCCGGTACACCGGGACATGTCCCGGTTTGGAGCCTTGTGTCCCGGTTTCCCGGTCAGTAAGTCAGTTGAACTCGTCAGGCGCGAGTTCCATTTCTATATTTACTCTTTATTATTCTTATGGATTGGTATGCACCATCAAGTGTGACCAAGTTCAAAAGCCCATACCCTGCCCCTGCATAAAACCGATCATCAAACCAGACTGGCCACAGGCGCAGTAGCAGGATTTTGCTGTAAGAGACGCCTAGCGTAATAAAGTAAATAAGCCTTCCCTATAATTATTATGTGACAGCACTGACAGCTTGCCTATTAAATTCATCATCCTCCTGCCCTTATTCCAATTTAGTTGGGGTCGACGCAACATGTCTTTTTCTTCCATACATCTCTATCAGCCGTCATCGCACTAGTCACCCCCTTTCGGGCATTTCTTTAACACCTCGAGCTACATCGCACCCGCTCGCTGTGGTACGACAACCTTTGTCCACTTCTCGCAGTAGCCGGGTGCTGCCCCTGCGCGTCGCCTCGGGGGTACGCCCAAGCCCTAAACACACCTCTTATTTTTTGGCCAAGTTCTACGACCGGGCGCCTGCCTGACGTCAACCCTCCCTGGGAATGCTTTTGCTGGTGGTAACCGTCACCTACGATCTCTTTTTATCTTTGCAGTACATCATTCCAAAAATTCATCCGCCAGGTTCAGATGTTAACATACCATAAATAAATAGGTAGTCAACTAACCGGGCATTGCTTAACTGCCTATTAAATTGACAACTTGTAATTTCTTCTTTCTTACGGTTCTTTTTCTGGGAAAAACTTTGCAGTGGTGGTCCAGTGGTTGCAGCTTAGTTAGAAATTGTTTAGTCGTGAAGTCGAACCTCGGTAGGCGCACACTTTGTGCAATTTGTTTCATCGCCACTGCTCACGGTGAAGGGAAACATCGTAAGGAAACCGGCATATCATAGAACCAAAAATTAGAAGACGTGACGTTCAACCCGCATTGAAATCGCGTGGTGGACTACGCACTCCCGCTCAGACATGCGGCCCGTATCCCAGCAGTGGCAACATTATAGGCTGATTATGTCATGCTAGGCTCTCTTTCTCGTTTTGAATTTGGTGTTTAGACATTTATCATGTATGTATGTATAAATTGAGTTTGGTAGAACACAAACTGTGCGGAGTTTTTATGCGATTCGTATTTAGAATAAATTCTGTTCACATCATTGAAGCTCTCGTCAATTAGGTGCAGAAATAGTACTTAGAAAGCCAGTTTTCATCTTATTTAGAATCGTTTGAGGCGCATGTTTGTTAAGGCTGTAGAAACCGGAGCCAGAGTGCCGATAGTGTTTCCCACAAGCTTGGCTGGGGAAAATACTACTGAATATGGGCACTACAAAAAGCCGCTTTAGTCGACAACCTTTTGAATGGAAGTGGCGTCTGATGCTCATTTGTCTTTTTCAAGTACTGCTAATGAACTGTGCTCTCGGTTTTCTACTTTTAAAACGATAGGTAGGTACATAGTTAGTTATTAATTCATTGTAGCTGTTTGTGAAGAAATTATTAAGTACCTACACCACTTTTTCTAACGTTGTTCTTAATAATAATACAGTTTTTATTGTATTGGTTCTGTTGTTAGGTAGGTTGACGATTAATAAAAGTAAGATTTATACGGGTTGCGCATATCTTTTCTTTAATACGAGCATTTTACAACAATATTGAAACGAAATCATCATTTTGAGATCTGCTGCCAACATACACTACGGCGCTCAACAAATAAACATAAATCGCGCACACTAATCTATATAAACAAGTCGCATAAGTACATACAGGCTTCCCGATATATTCTATACATACACTAAAGCTATATCACCACTTGCCACTCTACGTTCCCGGAACGTTCCACACTCACTAAGGTACACAGTCACTTGTTGATCTATTTTGTTCGCTTGTTTAACTGTCTCTTTGTCTGTCGCACTAGTAGATCACCTCATACACTGTGGCCTTCTTGTCGCCAGAGCCTGTCACTATGTATTTGTCGTCTGATGAGATGTCACAACTCAGCACCGATGACGATTCCTTTGACTGTAAATAAATAAATAAAATTAATTGGTATGTTGAACTTGCGTTACAATTACGTCAATTAAACAAACACTTAAAATAACCACACGGATAATAGCCTATTAATTAAATATAGGTTAACAACATAATATGTACCTAAGGGTAAACATGCTGAAATAATAATTAGCTTGCTTACAATTTGTTTGTTAACTGTAATCATGAATCATGAGACTGGAATGTATTTGACTTGTTATGATTAAATATTATTCATTACGCTTTTAAGGTCTGCCTGACTAAGCACTATCGAAATATGAAAGCACCACTTGAAACCACTTAGGAGTTAGGTGCAATTATGATAGCCTAAATGTGAATGAAGATGCAATATGTACTGATTACTCCTCTAGTATTAGTTAAAATAACATTATAGATTATTTTCAGCTTAGTTGATTGTATGAATCGTATTATGAAATCAGACATGATAATTAGGTACCGTACCTACATTTTTGTTTTATAATAAAGTTAGTAGCTATTGTCCGTGACGTGTGCCTTTGTTCGTATACAAACTTCGACCTCGTTTGACTAATAAGGTATAAATATCTTACAAATTAAGCCCGTCACAGACGTAGCTATAATATACACACATCAAAAGTGTCTAGGGATCAAGCATTTTTATGCGGATTTCTTGAGATTGAGATGTGGCTTTGTAATAAATTTATGATTTTATAAATTTATATGGATCCTTTTTGGTGCATTTCATAATTTGAATCAGGAACTCTCAATCAAATTCGAGTAAAAGATGAAAATAAGCTGTCAATATTTTCCCTATAAAAACATACAACGCATTGAAGACATTATTAGTGCTACTGTTTCCCTACTACTGATTAAAACCAACGTTATTATGGAGCGGCGACGTCATTTAAGCAGGGAAGAAATGCTCAGAGCCGTGGGAATGATAGAAGCTGGTTCCCGGCAACGTACTGTAGCTTTAGCTCTGAATACAAGTCAGAGTGTTATCAGTCGACTTTGGACACGTTACCGAAGCACTGGTACCGTGGCTGAGCGCCATGGAGGACGGTATCGCTGCACCACACGGAGACAAGACCGATACATTCAAATCTTAACTCGAAGAGCTCCAACAATAACCGCCATGATGTTAGCCGTGAGGCTTCATCACTCTTCAGGGAACTTAATTAGCGACCAAACAGTCAGAAACCGCTTGCATGAAGTGAACCTTCATTCCCGAAGACCGCTACGGGTACCACCTATAGCAATGCACAATCGTAGGATTCGATATCAATGGGCTCTTGAACACAGAAATTGGGCAGAAGAACAATGGCGTTTCGTGTGCTTTTCTGATGAGTCTCGTTTTGGTATGAGACCGGATACAAGACGTATACGACACTGGAGAACCCCTGGACGCCAACAGCGATTAAAATCCTGCCAGGAAGTCCATCCTTATAGTGGTGGAACCATCATGGTATGGGCGGGTATTTGGATCGGCGGAAGAACTGAGTTGATTTGGATCAGAGGCAACCTCAACGCTCAAATTTATGCTGAGACGATTGTATCAGACGTCATCGTTCCTCTACAAGTGCAAATCGGTCCCTTATTTCAGTTAATGCATGATAATGCACGACCGCACACCGCAAGAGTTGTAAGACAGACTCTCGCCGCAGCTAACATCAATGTCCTGCCCTGGCCTGCTCAGTCGCCAGACTTGAACCCGATTGAGCATGCATGGGATATGCTACAGAGAAGAGCTCTGCCGAATATGGAGGGTATCCAGTCGCAAGAAGACCTTTTTTTGTTGTTGCAACGAACATGGGCGGCCATTCCACAGCGTGATTTGGATGAACTCATTTTGAGTATGCCAAACCGATGTTCTTGTGTTGTTAGTGTTCGCGGTAGAAACACGGATTATTAATTGTTTAAGTTACCCAATAAAATTTTAAAGAAAACTGTTATTTCAGTCTTTTTTTCGAACTTTAATGTTAGTGGTTCAAATGTCAAAAATCCCTTTATTAGGAAAATGGCAAATTTCTTTATTAATGCAAAGGTGACTTGGTTTATCGTTACTGTGACAAACGAAAACACTTTATTTGATGAATCCTTAAAGAAAATTTTAATTAATATCAATCAGGAGAAAAGTTATTGCAAAAATATATGTTGATCCCTAGATACTTTTGATGTGTGTATATTAATACGAATCATAGCAAGGCATATTACGACATATTGTCTATATAAATTTTCGAGTGACTACACACGCAGCTATGTATGTATGTATCTTTATTTATCAACGTTTCACAATATTCATGTAGTTAAACAAAGCCCCACAAAACTGTTTTCACAGTTTGTGTGTGGGAACAGATCCATCAATATTATATAATATATAATATTTATATAATATTATAATTTAAGGTGTAGGTACATAGGTATATATTTCTATGACGTCACCAATACATTATACCGATATATTAATATATATTATAGCTACGTTTGTGACGGGCTTTAGGCTGTACGTCGTTTGTCGATCAGTCAGTTACGGAACTGTTTTTTATGTCGAAGCACAGGTAGAAATATGTACAAAAATTATAGAATTTACATAATTTCTGATTATGATTTCCCCTATTTACCTGGAATATACTGGCGCCATAAGGCGTGCGCCACGCATTGAGCAGGTTATCCTTCCCGGTGGAGACGAACCACTTGCCGCACGACGCGAACCTCAGGGACAGCACGCACGACTCGTGCAGATGCAGCTGGTACTTGTCCGGCTTCACCGCGTGGAGGACCTCTACGTTGCTGTTCTCCATGCCTACTGCTAGCCATTCGCCTGAGGACAACGATGTTTGTTTGTTAAAGAGTCGTTTTGTCAAGTGTTTAGTGGAGGTTAGGAGTCATGGGTTAAATGTATAATTGTATAGCCATAATATTGAAGGATTTATAAGTTTTACACTAAACTAAAACACTGTATTCATATCATCGATCGTGTTCGGTTCGTCGCCAGCGTGTACGTTTTTATTACGACCAATGTGGTCAAAGTAAAGTATCAAGCTCAATAGCGCCTCCGCACATCTCCCTTGTTTCTATTCTGAGGTCATCATAGTCACTGGCCGTGGCGGTCATAGGTTAGGTAGTTAAACGGGACAAAGGTCTTTCCCAAGCACTGCCATAACATGGCGAAGAATTAAGCTCAGCAATGCGCATTTAATGTCCTCAGCTCTCTCTGATAATAAATAGCTCAGACCTATTGAACATCGCGCTGCGCACTCTTACTCCCAAACATTGACAACACCATTTTATAATCATTATTATCTAACTGAGGTTAATTTATAAATGAAAATTAAACTTATCTAATTTTTAGTGCTCACCTGTCGGACAATATCCTAATGAGAATATTTGAGAACTGAAATCGTGTTGTTGTAATTGTCTGCCTTCTCTCAAATCCCAAGATCTGGAAAACAATAAAAATATCTCATTAACATTCCGTTGTTATACAATAGAGAAGAAAAACCTAATTATGTGATAAGTCCATGATTGTTTATTAAGCGCGCCAGTATTACATCAATTTACAATAATTAAAGACATAATCGTGTTGTTGTAGATGATAAATTAAATCCTGAAGCATAGTAAAAAACAGTTTCTTTGAAATCTGAAGCATAGTTCCCAAGAAAGTATAGTAACAATGAAATACGCAATCGCTAATTTACAGTATTTTTTTAGTAAGTTCGTCGTACTGGTACTTTGATCAATTCAGCTGTCGATTCTGTGATGTAGATAACTCGTAAGTGGACTGTCGTTACGGGCAGACAGGGCACCGCAAGTTAAAACCGACTCTATAGGAATTTAATCATTTATTGAACCATTGGTATGTACATCATTAAGTTCTTTACGGTGGTCCCCAAACTAGGCGAGGCCTGTATCTTGGGGACCAGAGTTGCGATGACATAGGTATAATTATAAAGAGAAAAATCAAAGAGAAAAAACAAACACAATTTAGGAATATTTAAGCAGTGTAACAAAGTGGATAAGAATCTTAATTAATAAGTAAACAGAAAGTAATGTGAGGGTGACCGTGTGCTAGAGTGAAGTGGGGCTGTGTATGTAAGTGAGAGTGAAGTTGATATGTGGGTGTCCGGGTGTATTGTATGAGCTATGGTGTGAGTATTGTTTCAGATTCGTCGTACGAAAGACTTAATAGCCAAGCCAATTGCATTTGTTGACAGTAATGTGGGTATGGAGATAAAATATTGGTGCTCCGCTTGAAATACTGACATTCAGACTTATCAGGGTGGACTGAAACTCGCCACTTCGTAACCCTACATCGTGGAGAAAGGGTTATTCTGATGTAATGCTTACCGCACAGTATTGTCGAGCCCTCCTGTCCAGAGCTTGGTGCCGTCAGCAGATATGTCGATACAAGACGCGCCGTCCGTGTGACCCTGGAACTGTCGCACCAGGGTCTGATTGTGGAGGTCCCACACCGCAATGTTGCCGTCCGAGCAACAGCTGAAGCACACCTGCAAAAGTGTACGAGAAACGGTAAGAATACTATCGATCAGTCAATGCGTTTTAGCGAAGACATAATGTTTTAGTATGCAATGTTTTCTGTACATGTAGTTAAAAATATCTGATTCTGAATCTAGATTTGTGATCAAAAGTTGTTTGATCTGATATCCTTACCTTCGAGTCGGGACTAATTGCAAGAGCATAGCATGCGGGTGCTGATGAAGTGAGTTCTGCCTTAATCCTAGGAGTAGGTGACGCGAGGTCCCAGATGGACAGGTTTGATGCCTCCCCACCCACGATCAGCGTGCGACCATCCGGCAGAAGTTTCACAGACCTTATGTAGTTGTCCCTTTGCTGAAAATACAGTACACAAGTTTTTGAATCTTCAACGTCTTTTTCTTAAGGCATTTTATTCTGACAAATGGCAAAACAGAAAAAAAATTGTTAAGTAGGTATTTGATTTGAATATTATTAACATCTTTTTTGGAATTTGGCAAATTACAATCTTATAAGTAGGTAATTACTCAAACTCTAGGGTCAAAATAAAAATACCAAATATCATGAATCGACGACAGTTACCCACTCACCAAACAATCCAGTTGACTGACTGGTGCTTTACTGGGCTGGCTGATGTCCCATACTTTGACGCAGCCCTTCCCTCCAGTGTAAACGTATTTTGTGGGCGATGACACTGTGACCGCGCACACCACCTCGCCGTGCGCGAGCGCCGACACTTGACGCGCGTGACGGGGTATGCCCGGGCCCATCAGCGCGTCAGGCGGAAAGGGCACCGGCTGCATTTGACCCTCCGCCGAGACATGGAATGAATATGCCCTGTAATAAAGTTGTTTCTCAGTTAAATTGGATGTTGCGATTGATCAGCCGCAGTTCACTGCTAAATTGAAAGACAAATGGGGAGTAATGCCAATGTCATCACGCTGGGCAAGCGGGATGGTGACTGATAATTTTTTGAAAATATTTGATAAAGTGTGACGAATGCGTCTTTTATTTGATCGATTTTACTAACAAATTTTGAACAGCTAAAACGAATATGAGCTATGATCACTTACGGCTTGCCACCCGGTATCGGCGTTAGCGAGGCCGGTCCGATGGGAGGCCGCAGGGGCTCATATGCCAACGCGGCCCGCGCCGAGTACCCCGCGAGGCCGTAAGCGTCGTGCGCCCCATTGCCCAGGTACGGGTACTGCAGCGCCGGGGGCTTCACTGCGGCCTTCAGCGGAGCCCCCGCAGACCCCGCCCCGCTCGCCCCCGACGTTGGAGTGACAGGCTTCGAGATCGGCGTGCTAGGCTTCTCGTCAAGCTTTTTGGCAGAAGGCGTCGACGCGTTGCTAGACGTGCCCGATCTGATGATTGTTAAAATTGAGTTATCAAATGCCCCTCTAATTGAATTGATCAGATGATCAATCTAACCGCAAAAAAGTTGTAATGGAACTCTAAAGAATCTAAAGTAGTCGTAATAAAAACCGACGGTTTGAACATTGAAGAGGCGTAGTAACACAAGTATGTATTTATGTTGTACAACAAAATGTCCAGAAGTTTTTGTAAAGATAACTTAACGCTATCCATCAAAGCGTCTAATCTTATTGGTGTTAATGGGAGTACCAGTGAACCTCGGCCGTGTATACGTAATTGATTCAGTGCGGAGGCGGATTAACTTTCGACTTCGACAACTTGTCTCTCGGCGTACAATGACCTTACGGGTACAAGTCGTTTTCTCACTAGGGCTTCTGTTAAACGGATAGAGCGATTATCACGAGTTAACGCAGCCGGCAAGCATTACGATGGAAACGCCGCGGGGCGTGCGGCTTAGCGTGTACATACTAATGTACCAGTTGTTATATTTAATTACAGGTGAAATGGGCCGCCACGGTTTTCCTGTAATATGTCAAGCCCAAGTTTTGTAATTTATATTTTTTGCGCCCTTTTTGTTTATTTAACTTTTTTACCCGACTTCTTTCTATTAATGCTAGTATTTCGTGCAGGATATACTGGATACATACCTGGGACTGTGTGGCGGGTGCTCCTTCTTAGGTTGGAGTTTATCCAATCCGTTCTCCCTTGGCGACGGCGCACCATTGTGTGGTGACGTAGGCTCCTCGCTCGCATCGTCTACTACCAACTCCTGAAAAAAATAGAATAAAAAATATTGCAAATGTGTTAACCAATTTTAATAGGCCTCAAGAAGGTGCTGTACAACATCAAATACGATTTAATTAAGTCTACTTACGTGGCCCATGTCTTTTTCTTCTTTCTTTAGTTTCTTGTGATCTGGTTCTGCTGGACTCCGTGTCCTATACTTTTCCCTCTCACCGGGAGATATAGAATTTCTCTGAAACAAAAACAGAATGCGATAAAAACAAACCGCGAGTCCATTAATATTGGCAGTATTGGTCTGTTAGTTTAACAAATACGAGTAGGTAAACATAATCAAAACGTTTACGGCGAGCTTACGTACCTACAGCAATCAATCGATCATTGTTCGCAAATAAATCGGCGCGCAGCGAGGCGAACGCTACAGTCAATATCAATATCAAAACACGCTGAGGCAGAACAAACTGACCGCATGATTAGCTCCGGGAGTGGTCATCGCCCCCACGGGGGGAGCGGGTGGACGCGAGTGGGGGGAGGGCGACCGCAACATTTGGATGAGCGCGCAAATACGGACTAATGAAATAATCATATACGTGACGAACGACCGCCCCGCGCTTCACTGATTCCGTTCGTGTTGACACTGTACTTTCGCGTACATCCGCACGCTACGTATGGACTAGCGTTGCCAGCTGCCATTGGCAAATGGCAACGTTGTGGGATAAAAGATACACTTGTGATTGTGAATAATCCGGCTCAGACAAAATAAAATGTTTCATTCATACAATCAAGAATTAATAATATTATGCTGCGTTCATAAAAAAAACACGTGGTTTGCAAGAAATTAAAAAAAAAAACATTGGACAATTTCCTCACTGCCTACAGTATATTTATCCTGTAAATAGGGCTAAATAGGTCTGTAAATGTACCTAAGCTCTTTAAATTCCTATTTTTTTTAATGCATTTCTGACTTTCTGTATGATTTTATAATTATGAAAGCATTACTTCTGCCTACCGTCGGCTACTCTAACACTTAAACAGTCGAGCAGTCGCGTATAGCCACATACGGATTATCAATATTCGGTCGGATGCCCGCGGCCAGTTATGTGCTATTTCAAGTGTTCGAGCAACGAATGCAGTTATTCGAGCGCAAAGCTATTCCGTATGAGTACCCTGTGTATATTGCGCTTTTGTATTTTCACTTTACTTACACATAACACTGTCTTTTAAATTCTTTCGTTTATAAAAAAGTATTTATAAATTATTTTATAGTATAGTAGCGTAATAATTCATAATAAACTTAAACAATATTATTATGATGACGATGAGAGCTTTTATTATAACGTTCCGAAGACATGAAGGGAGACAAAGCGACCGTAGCACAGGGAGAGCTACGCCGTAGCTCCCGTAGCTCCGCGTGTAGCGCAGTGGAAAGCGAGAGTCACGTAGATTTTATGTCCGTATGGATTGAGGAGCCACTTTCCGTAGCTGAATGAAATTAATAATTATACTTATTTAGTAGTAAGTTTAAAAATATTGTAGGATCAATCCTCGAATTTGTAGTATAATAGTTCAATAGTTATATGAACATAAAGGTGGCTCCTCAATCCATACGGACATTAGATGTTTCATTTTGTTTAAAAAATGTTTCGTTTTAATTTCCGAGTTCTCATTATTAGGGCGTTTCTGCACTACTCCGTTTCTAGCACGTTTTTTCACGGACCGTTTTTTTTTAGCCAATAGGCCTGCAGAACGATCCCCACCACTTTTTAAAACGTATGAAAACAAAAAACGGTCCGTGAAAAAACGTGCTGGAAACGGAGTAGTGCACAAACGCCCTTACTCGTAGAGGCTATGAGATTATGTATGTAATACTATACATGTATAGCATTGTGTCGTACACTAACTCATAACTGTTGTAGAACATTAAACTGTTCGGACTCAACCGTCGTCCCCGGGGAGTCTAGCAGGCTATTCAGCGAGCAGGCGGGCAGGCGGTGCCTGAAGGGATCTAACGGGCCTAATTTTACGAGACACTAAGTTAGAGGCGAGTGGCAAACGGCTGTTAATTTGCTCGGCGCGGCGAGACGCCGCCGACCTGTCGCCACCCGCGGTGACTTACAGCCCTCCCGCACTCCACGCCTGATCGTACACAATCATAAGTCTTTATGTACAGACTCACATCTATTTATCGCGTCATCGTGTAGTACATACGGCTCTTACGGCTGCAACAATCTGTTATCGGTACCCAATTAATGAAGGCGTCTGTGCGTACTTCAACCTACGACTCTTATTAACCCATAATTAAAATACCGGCACTACCGGCAGTTGTCAGATTCGAGCATGAGAAACATGAACAGACCCTATAATACCCAATAATACCCATTCTAGGCGGCCTAGTGTGACGTAAGGAGACGTAGACCTTGCAAGCGTAGACTATAGAGTGTATATTAAATTAACCAAAACAACATTTCACAATCTCTTCCAATAATCTCCTATGAACATAGAAATCAAAGTTCTTTTCATGTACGGATTTACGAATCCTGATTTTTATGAGCACGAAATTAGATAATAACATCGGGACAAACCATCATCGTGTTAGATAAACAAGTAACACAGCTTATTGCGACCGTCGTTATTGGATATTTGATAGGCAAGATGTAACCAATAAACTTTTATTATTGGCACCAGTCGCGCGGATCCAAATACGTAGGTGGTACCTACCTACCTACATATGTATAAACTAGACTTTTGCCCGCGACTCCGTCCGCGTGGACTACAATGAAATGACCAGTTAAAATGACCTCCGTAGTGTAGAGTGGCTAGTACTGCCAAGAGGTCAAGCTGTATCTCTGGTTCCTCCTATCAGAATTAGATGAAACGTGGCTTAGATTTCAAGTTGAACCCCAAGCTATCGAACTGTGAAAACCACATCAAAATCCGTTCAGTACTTTTCGCGTGATGCGCGCACAAACAGACAAACAGACAAAAAATCTAAAAAATATATTTTTGCGTATAGTTACGTCCCAGTACCCTATCCCGACTGTTTTTTCTGGAATATCTTCAATGTACAGACACGGCTCTTTTACAATTTTATAATAGTATAGATAGATAGAAGTGGAGTCCGCGCGATACAAGTTACAAAGTACACATACCGGTAGATAAAAGAAATATACATACTAGTAGTTGTCTGTGGTTTCTCTTGAATCTTAGAACTAGGTACTTCGTGTACCTGAATATCCGGGTTAATCTACGGCTACGTTGGCTACCCTACCTCCATACCACATCAAAATCAGTTTAGTGATTTAACAGTGAGAACGGTAGATGATATACCTAGGCACGGGGTCTCATCAGGAACAAAGTAACATTTGTTGAAATAACTCATAATAGATGGCGTTATATGTTTCGATTTGTTATTGAAGTTTGTGTAAAATTGAGAACATGAAAAAATACATCATGAAAAATATTTGTTAAATTTTTTAAAAATGCTTTAAACACGGAAAAATGTTTAGCCCGAAGATAGCCCGCGCTAAATCGGTCACATTTCTTTGTATGAGATGAGGCATCTGTACGTATAGTATTGTATTATCTGTGACCTAGGTAAGTAATTACATACAGTACTAGTATAGTAGTTTTGTACTATACTAACATGTAATATTATGTAGTAATAACACCTAGAGAGGTGAGCGAGGTGCACGTTCGCAGGGGTCGAGCGTGTACTCGAGGCCTAATTTTACGATCACCAATCTCCACAGAACTCGACATCGAATTTCAAGTGACGCTATATCGTATCGAGGACCCACCGTGCCCGTTGCCGTAATGTGACGTGTCGGATTCGATTGGATGGATTTTATGTTACCATACGAGTCATTCGCTCGAGGGTAGATCGTTTGTGGTTAATCGTTAATTTAATAGATTGAATTTGTGGTCGGCTGACGAATAGTTGGATGTGGGCAGGGGCACGTACGCTGGATTGAAATTAAATTTATGTTCCAAGTTGTTTTCTTATGTAATTATGACTAATGTTGTTTAAGTAGGTACCTACCTAAAGTGTCATTCCTTAAAAACATGAATGTGTGCATACGAATGAAAATTGTGATTCTGACTATCGATAATAGTACACGACTAGAAAAGTAAACATAAGCATTTTGCAGTTTACTTAGTATGGGGGACTGTAACTTAATAATATCGTAACACACAACAAGAAAGAATGAAAAAAAAAGAGAATTATTTTCGTATACCCTATTCGCTTATTTCGTATCTCTTTACTCAAACAAAACACTCAATAACGAGTAGTCTCGCAACCTTTTCTATTTTCAACAGAAAAGCGAACAGAGCTAATCTTTACTTTATCCCATTACGCGCGTCGACCTCAAGAAAAAGGCAATTGAGCGCGGTACGAAAAGTCGGGCGGGGCCCGGGGGTGACTGAGACGCTAAACAAGTACTAGAGGAACAAGCTCCGACAACACGACTTATTCTGTGTTATCGGCTGCCGTCGCGAGTCGCGCCTGCCGCACACATGCGCCGCACGCAAGGCGACGTGGGCTTGGCGCTGTCGCTGTGACGTAACACATAAAGTGGCAACACACAGGCGCGCTGTTAACGCCGGCCGGGCTTATTGTCTGCGGTCACGCGACGAGCCGTTTAGCCGCGCGCCTCGCCGCCGCCGCCGCCCGGTTAACCGGAAGGGGGGCGGTTAACCGGACGCTCTGGGGCGGAAGCGGGGGAAATAGATAAATAGACCGCCCGCCGCTCGGAAATGTACGGATTGAGTTCGGACTATATTTCAGGCATAATAGTTTTGAAAGTTACGTGATTTACACGCGACGTTTTCAGCTTTTATCGGGAATACCAATTTTATACGACTTCGTTTTATGATACTGTCGTCGAAAAGTTTTATTGCGTACATTTTATTTTTAAGTCCCATTACGATGTCAATTTATAACACACGATATCGTGGCGCTTCATGGTAATTACCTACGATAAAACGGCCAACATTGAATAAGCTCATTCATAAGGATCAGCGATTCAACGCGTTATTAAACCAGTCGCTAGCGCTACCGAGACCTCCGTAACACGTAAACGTTAATCGGTCCGAAACGAGAATCCGCGCTAGTCGGAAACCAGACCCACAAAAAGTTACAAAAAATTAATCGTCAGCGAGCGCATAAACCGCGGGGTGCTGTGCGACTTTAAAATTAACTTTACCGGTTCATTCGTATACATAAATAATGGAGGAATTTCTGAATACACATTAAACTCCTATAAAGAATACATTAGCATAAATTTATGGAAGCAAGTCGGCGTTTCGAGCGCGTTTTTACGTGACTCGTAAAGTTTATAGTCGCGAGTGGAGGATTGCGTTTACTGCGCTCGCTATCGCTTTATGGCCGACCCCAAATAACCAAATTGCCTGGAGCTCGTTGTCGAGCTGATGTGCGGCCAGCCGACCGCCCGCTCTACAATCTGGACGCGAGCGCCCATTATGCCGCCACTCGGCGTTACGAGCGCTCCTCGCGGAAACTCCGCCGTACGCTGCGCCACTTACAAATACACTTGGAAACTTGCCCGATACAATTGATGTTCATTACCGCACTGTTTGTTAACCTGCAGTTAACCGAGCGTGAGCGCGAGCGGCTGTCGACGCTCCCTACTAAACGGCTCCACTTCGTCTAATGTAAAACGGCAATTCAAAACAGAGGTTCCGATACATGTGTGGAGAAGGCAAATCGAAGTCAAGTGGGCTACAAATTATATCAAATTAACGCCCGTCGGGCAGCTGTACCGTACCACACAAAGTAAATTCCGGGGAAGCCATCGATAAGCAATCTCACCCCGCCCCCTTGCTCTATTACAGGAGTAATTAGCACAATTAACAGGAGCAGGCGAGAGGGGGCTACGTAGAGCGGGCGGGGCACGGGGGAGCGATCGCTTTCACGCACGCAAACAAATGTCACGTGGCACGGCGCCTTAATTAAAACGATAATTGAGTTGACTTGCGAAATTCATCCGCCATTTCGACATTCCGAGAGAAATTTCACGGAAACTCCCCCTCGAAACTACGAAGCCCTTAAGTGTCGACGACTTTAATTTTGTGTTTGCGTCTACTTTGCGGTCTCGAGGCAAATTTTAATACGGAGTACGCGGCTTCGCTTTGTAAAATTACTTAAATAAATTACCTGGAATCGAGTTTCGTCGCCATACTGAAAGACAACTCGTTTGGAAAATTGGCATCAACAAAATAAAGTACTTTTACAAGGTTACATAATGAATTTTGAATTGGGAATTTGTACGTACATTTTAAAATAGCATGATTAGACATAGCAATACAGAATAGCTTTTGTTTTATAATAATTATATTTACACGATTCTTGTTGACAAAGCGAAACCCCTTAAATTATATCCCCTACGTTTAAATTTAAATCAAGAAGGGTGCAGAACAGCGCCCTCGAAACGAAAGGTTTCGTTGCCTTGCCTGCAATATGTGCCTCGAAACAGCTTTAAACTACCCATAAATAATTCGTTCCGCCTTAACGAACGATTCGATTTGATAGCGTGCGTGGATTAAAAAAACAATAAAAAATAATTTGTATTATAAAAAGACCGTAGATAAAAAAAAGTGCGAGTGGGACTCGCGCGCTGAGGGTTCTGGGTTTCGTACAAAATGTAAGGTTGTAATAGCAAAAAAAAATTTTTATGTGAATTAACGAATTGTCGATTTTCTGATCTTTTCTTTTGTGCTGTGGTGAGACCTTGCTTCTTGTCCAATTTCATAATTCTAGGGCAACGGGAAAGTGTTCTACATACCTATATGTATAGGTGTTGATGATCGAGTTTGCGAGTAACAAAAATATGTATTGTGACATGAATGGCCGTATCTTTTCCTTGTGTAGACTTTAAAAGCTTGAATTTTTTACACCTCTAGAAACCGTAGACCTTAATATTTGACATTAATTTCAACTTATACCTCTACCAATTTCTGAGAAAAAAAGAGTCTTGGTAGTCTTTTCTTTTGAGATACGGAACTCTAAAAATGAAAAGATCTCTAAAAGATTTTTATGCTTCCAGTCAGTTGTAACTAACTTGTATACATATAACCCTCGGGCACCGATGTTACGCACATTGTAAGCCAAATTAATTTAAATAATGCTTAAAAAAACAGAAAATCCTGAATAGAGCCACAATAAGATCTCATCACAAAATTATTAGGTATGTAGATTGTAGGGGTGACTTTGTATAAATTGTGTGGTTTTGTGTATGTGGAACTTTTACCTACAGGTAGGTGAATTAATTCAAGATTTCTTTGTCAAAAAACAGCTCCGTCATAGTCAGTCCGCCAACTTCCCCTGATATTAGGACACTCATGGGATCGTATCCAAATACGATCCCATGAGTGTCCTAATATCAGGGGAAGTTGGCGGACAACGGTCCGCGTATCACGTGATCAGCACGAGGGGAGCTCAGAGCCACCGCGGCGCGCGTGCGAAAAGGGCTGTAGCCGCGCGGTTATTTAAATGAGAGCTCCCAAGCCACCCGTCAATAAAACATTAAACACGTAACAAGTTTATGCGCAGCGACAACCCTAGCGGATTCCGCCACTTCGTTAATCCGGGGCGGGGGCAGCCCTAAATTAGGGTCGAGACAAGCCGTAATCCCCCGCTCGGCGCGACGGGGGATTTATATTGTTATTGCTCCGCGTCCGGAATTATACGAGGGTTGAGGGACTAATGAAAGGGGAAATTTAATTCCTAATGATTCTCGTCTTAGTCCGTAACGAGGAAACTCGAAAAAGGGCTGCGACCCGCGCACTTTTTATGATTAATCGTTTTAAGCGATCCGAAGATTATTCGATCGGATTGCCTTTCGTTTGTTTACTGGTGTTTAGTGTGTTTGTTTTTATTGTGAACGAGGCGGTGTCGACGTGTTTGTGGAGTCAGAAGTTAACGACCAAATTGGATTACAAATTTATTCATGAAACATTTTCGATGCTAGTACACGGCGTCGGCAGTGAGCGGGCGAAGCATATGTAAATGTGTGATAAGCACGAAGGGGGCTCCGTCGAGGCGCGGAGGCTGGGCTAGAGCGCGCGACACGGTTACACGTCGTGCCGCCGCAACACGAGCGCCCGGCGACGCCCGCAACACGCCGCACGCTCGCCGCATTGATAAACATACCGCCAGACAACTGCATCCGTTACACCACACTGCATATTATTGTCCATGTAAATGCTATAATGCGTAATCTGTAAAATATAATGTAAAAAACCTTGGACCCAATATTGTACTCAATGGTGAGTCGCTTAAGGCTGTTGACTCAACAGTATTTCTAGGTATAACAATAGATAAGAAGCTACAGTGGGGCGCACATGTAGAGTGCCTCGCAGGAAAGCTCAGCTCTGCTGCTTACGCAGTTCGTAAAGTTAGACAACTGACTGACGTGGACACTGCTCGCTTAGTTTACTTTAGTTACTTTCATAGCGTCATGTCTTACGGGATTCTATTGTGGGGCAAGGCCGCAGATATTGAAAGTATTTTCATTCTCCAGAAGCGAGCTGTTCGAGCTATATATCAGTTAGGTGCAAGAGTTTCCCTTAGAGACCGTTTCAAAGAGATTGACATTTTGACAGTTACATCTCAATTTATTTTTGCTAACATAATATATATAAGGCAAAATATAAATCTTTATACTAAAAATAGTGACGTACATAATCTCAATACTAGAAATAAGCATAAATTATGTGTTCCTTATCATCGATTGCACAAGGTACATGATTCATTTTTGGGGCTCGGTATACGCATTTATAATAAACTTCCTCTTTACTTATTGGAACTCCCGTTTTCTGCTTTCAAAATTAAAATCAAGGCTATCCTAGTTAAAAAGGCATACTATACGTTAAAGGAATACTTCGACGATAGAAATTGTTGGTCGCTGTGATGGGCACAAGATGACTCTGAATTTGATGTTTGAATTTATAAATATTTTACACCTTGACATTCATGTTTAATGTTGACATAATGTATTGTTCTCTATTTCTTCTCTTTTTTACGAAGAGTTCATGTAACAGTGTGATGCAGTTAACTAGTGACCTCGGACAGTTTTATTAGTTCTTTAATTTTTCCTCTTGTCAGCAGGTTCGTCATGCTCCCTTAGACGTCATTGCTTGCGGTGGCGTCATTGGTCGGGTCACCCCCTTCCCTTTAAAATGGCGAGGGAGGTGATGGCTGGCCTCTGCGTCATACTCGTGAACGGGTGCTGCTTGTGGTGACTGGTCGTCTTGTTGACTGAGCTCAGTTAATTTAACATACCTAGTACATTGTTGAATTATCGAGCCCCTGGTCCTAGATTATCATGCATTACATTTGACTGCCAAATAAAATTTATTTGTCTTTAAACTGCCCTTGTAGCCTGGCACACGGCCTTCATTACCGATTAATAATAATTTATCATAAAGCATTTTGTTGTGCGCACTTATATCTTTCTTCTTATAGATTTCTTTGATTAGGTATATTGACGGGTGTCAGGTTACATCATTATTTCTTTACTGTTAAGTATATACTTAATTATTATTTTTTTTGTTGTTTTAAATCTCAGTTTTACTGTTTTGTTTTATATAACTTTTACATAAAAGTAATTGACAGACAGAATTGTGTTGCTGCGGAGTTTGTTGCGCCGTTTCTTCTTCGCAGCTAAAACACTAGGAAGCGGTGAAGGGCGGGCGTTTTTGGGGGCTGTCTTATGTATATTTTGACGTTCAAAAAGTGCTAATTGACTTTAGCCCAGTTTGAATAAATGTCTTTTGAATTGAATTTTGAATTTGTAACTAAGTATTATTAGCCGTTGAGATTAGATTAACTCAGAGCTAAGAGCTAACAGAAATAATTAAACTCAAGCGGCACGGCATCATTTCTAAACAGGGGGCTGTACTGTTAGCATGGTGAGAAACAATGAGTTAAATAAAAATGAGTCGTCAGCCATTAGCAGAATGCGCTGTTACGCTAACTGCAACAGTAGCGTCCGCCCTTCCGCTCATTACGCGCCGGCGACTAATTGAGATAAATTATGAAGACGTGCAGCGAGCCGCGAGCTATCGCACCCACCTTACCTGCTAATTACATGCAGCGATTTCAATTACCCGAGCGGTCTAGCATGTTTTTTGCTCAACAACAAACATGCTTGGTTTGTTTTTATTAAGTTTATCCGCTATTGAACATCGTCCGAGGCGATTAAATCACAATTAACACACGTAATAGCGTGTTGTAAAGATGTTAGCATTATGGATGCAATTAGATTTTAGTGGTTATATTATAGGGTGTCGTAAAATGTAAAAGAAACGAATGCAATAAATAAGTTTGGTGGTGTGTGTTGTGTTGCATCATCGGTAGTAGCGATGTATGCGGGCCACACACGTGGCGAGCTCGGGCCGCGACAAAGAGCGCGGTGGGTGATAGTGGTGCGACCGCAACAGAGAGGCGCTGACGACCGCAGGCGCGGGCGCGGGCGGCGTGGCCTGCATGCTGCCTCGTCAGCCTGCGGTCACCACACACTCATACACTGTTTACGACACGTGTGGCTTACTCCGAGACCTATATCTACTACCCATAGTGTGCCTACCTGCTTATAATTACGTTACGTACTCTCTATCTACTACACATTTAGTTATAATAGGTAGGTACATATTGATATTATTGTAAAATGTTTTATTGGTACCTACCTATGCGGTAACTGCTACAGACAGAGGCATACTATTTGAATTCTGACGCACTTAGTACCTATAACAAAGCACCTTTGAAACGAGTCGTCGAATGCAATATCTATTGAATATTTCATTTGAAATATTGAACGTGTGAGAGCGCGAAGCATCGTTATTCGTTACATAAGTACGGTTGGTTACATCAACGCGATCTGGCGAAGTAAAACAATGAATCAAATAAAACAATATTGTAGATTTTATACTTAAACCGTAACTCGGTTTAAGGGTCAGCACCATGCAAAAGGCTTACGGGAAAACCAAGGTAAAGTAGTAGCTACGAAAAAAAAGGTCTCACTAGCTAAAGAGTTTCACTAGTGGCTAATGAAATCGTGTTGAGAATAAACCTTATAGATTAATGTAAAAAAAATATTGAAAAAGTGGAATAAGCACTGCCGTAGAACCATAACTTTAGCGTAAATAAGAACAAACACTTAATGAAATTAACTTAAATATAGGCTACAAAGAACAGAGTAGTAGCTGATAGTTTCTTTTTTCCATATCAATACTTCTGTTCTGTGTAAAAAAATTGCAAACTTGCTGAATTTTTCTGAATTATAATTTTTATGGATATTTCAGTAAAACAAGTTTAAAAAATTGCGATTTTTTTACACTAAACGGAAACATTGTTATGTAAAACAGAAAAAAATGTGGATTCTGTGTTCTTTAGTGTGTCAAATTCATAAAATTTTCATTTCAAAGTTATGAAAGTATGGCAGTGCATTTTTGCACGATTTTAGTGATTTTCAAACTTTTTTTAAAATTCATCTACAAGGTTAATCTTTAAACCGATTTTTTTAAAGAACAGTCAAACTCTTCAGCTTAGCAGACGTTTTTTTTCGTGGCTACTACTTTACGTTTTCTGTATAAACTTATTGAAATCCCATAACACGATTTGCCGTAATGCACCCTTAAGTTCTAACTTTATAGTTTAGCTAAGTTAAAATAATCGTACGACATTATTTTAAGTGTTATCGAGTTATATGAGGCCGACTGTAATTTAGAATTACTGCCAACTGCCAACCCTAAAGTTTAATTCATAAACAGATTAATATTGCTACTTTGAAAGAAATAAAACGTTATTTCAGCGTCAGATTCCAAATATCATTTTTAGGGTTTCATACCAAAATGATAAAAAAGGAACCCTTATGATGCGACTTCGTCTGTCTGTCTGTCACACCTGCTTATTTCAGCAACTACTAATGCTATCGACTTGAAATTTGGAACAATTATAAAGAATGCTTGCCCAACTTTATTTCAAATGAAAAAAGTCAAAAATTATTTTTATTTTCAATGCAAAAGAGGCCAGAGTGAGGGTCCGAAATTTTAAAGTGGGGTTACTAGGTCAAGTGGCATATCATATGAAAGGGCTTGTTCTGCACATTTCAAAATATATTTTTCTTTAATTTTATGTCTCACAGTTTTCGACATATGATGAGAAATGTCTGAAAAAATACCATTCCCCCCCCCCCCTTATCTCCGAACTTTGCGGAGCGAAAAATCTGAAATAATTAGAGCTGACAGGAATTGACCCAAATATTGCACCAAAAATAAAACAATGTTCCTAAATAGTCAAAATCATCAAAATTCCTTCACAAACAAACTTACTTATGCGGTCCGTTTTTTTTACTTTATACATCCAAAAATGATACGGAACCCTCGGTGCGCGAGTACGACTCGCACTTGGCCGGTTTTTAAAGTATGGATATGGTCTTTAGCGTTACCACGCGCCTTAAATTGTGTTAACACAACGCTGCGACAGGGCCAGGTATTGTTATGTTATGAAGCAAGAGGGAGGGCAGACGGGGGCAGGCGCGATTCGATCAAGCTTGCATAAATCGATGCGATACGGCCGGATCGTGAACAAAGCCGCAAGCCCGCTCCGAGACGAGCAATACCCCTACCTACCCACGATACACATCCACCGAGCGATCGTCACACAAACGAATAACGATATTATGAAAAGAATTCCGACTATACTTTTTGCTCTTACAACGAGTAGGTAGGTGGATTATTACCTTCTCATATCAAGTTTACAACAGGTAGCTACTTATGTATTGTTATTTTAGGAATTCAATAAACGAACCAAAGTTATAAGCTTTAATATCAATTGAAGATTTATTAATAATTTAAACCATCGTAGGTATCCTTTATTTGAAAACTACATCATACTACATAATTCTTCGCAGAACTATCATGGAAGTGGTAGGTATCATGCGAAATAGGTACTCGTTCCGTCTACGGGTGTCTAGTCTTGATTAATTCTGCGGCAGATTATAAATTCAAGTTAAAGACAGAGGCCCGACTGCACGACACGACAGATAATCCGTGTGGAATAATGTGGATGCACCGACATAATCTATGTGTTATTCCCTATCAAGAGACGCACAGTGTAAGGGGATTAGGTACAGTGCCTCAGCTCCGAGACATTAGCCGGGATTCAAGCAGCAACCGGCTGAACAGAAGCCATCTGTAGGATTACCCAAGGATCCGCTACCTTGCCAAAGATTATAACAATGCTCTCGGAATCGAATTGGATAACACGTGGTGACGTCACGTAAGATGTGGGGAGGATTCGTGTCGCCTTGTGAATTAACTCACTCGGGATTTAGTTCTAAATTAAATGTTTACTTAGGAAACACTCACGATAGAACGCAGTTGAATGTATAGGTACGTTACTTTTAAGGCATGGTACCCTCAAAAAGATAAATTCCATCGCCGTTGGGATCGTACTACTCTTAAACTAACATAAAAATCCAGAAAAAATATATAATAAACCTTGATATGTTACCTTTATTTTGGAAGTAGAAAAATATCGTAGCTTAATAATTACTGTATGAAAATAATTATTGAAATGAGGTCGTTTATAGAACTAAATTCGCTACTGCTAACTAAAGGTGATATTTTTTTGGTTTTTGCTGGAGAATATAGGCAATCCATTTATCTTTAATCTGGATGTGGCTTATTTTAAAATATGTTTTGTAGCAGAAGCAGGAAATAATTTTGCTAATTGTCGCGTGCGATTTGCTGTACCTACTGCCGCCAGCCGCCCGCGCAAAATCCGCGCCGCGGCGACGGAATTTATCTTTTTGAGGGTACCATACGCCTTAATGAGCTCTAAATGTCATCAAAATAATTGCGAGCAGTGGTAATTTAAATTAAAATCGATGGCTATTTCCTTGAAGCCGCACAATTTCATCGAAACGTCATGAATAACAAGGCACAATGTTCCGTGGGCAATCTACCTGCGCCTTTAGCATGGGGCACAATCCTTAAATCGATATCCACCGCGACTACCAAGTAACTGCTCTTTAACCTGTTCCTTATCTGATCGTTTCTTCACAAAGTAGCTGGCTCGAAGATATCAAGCCTATAAGTAGGTAATATTGCTCGCAGTAATTTGAGGATAACTGCTCAAGAATAATTTTGAATTTATCCACTATTTAGTTCCGTATCTCTATCTACACTATCTAGTAAGAATGTTATTTGTATAATTGCGGGGAACGTCTCTGAGTCTGGACTATTCTCGTTCTTTTCTATACTTCTGTGTTTATTCTATTCTAGAATAAGAAAATCACGCAGCAGCATACTAAAATGTCTGTAAAGTAGAAAGCAGTAAAAATAAATTACATTAAACTTTTGCTATAATAGCGCTAAGTTTTGTTTTTCAATAAACAAGCCACCGTTACTTAGATACGGTAGCCTTCGGTCGGTATAAAATGTAAAAAAAGTAAAATAAGAGGACGACTACCGCGCAATCTGTTTCACTTTAGGGCGTCTTAATAATTACAAGTGGCCATTCTTTCCAATTAAGAAAAGTCTCCAGCTATAAATTGTGAGGGCTATCGCGGGCGCGAAGCGAGCGAGCGCTGTTACAAACGCGCGTAAACATGCCGCTAGGGCTACCACCCACCGACTTAAAAGGAAAATCTCCCATTTTTGTTTTAACGGTTTAATAAAGTAGTCGGTCCTCGCCTGTATTTATGTAAGTCATTTATACTCGCCGTTTCTACCTTAATTAAAGGAGCGCACCTTTAAAACGCAACGACCCCAGCATATCGAAGAACAAACGCAAATTTATTCTGACCGGAGTTTTTTTCGGTATCTATTAAATAAAGAAGTCGAGGCGAATGCTAAACAAGGTTGAGCGGCCCTCGCCCTGCGAGTTTTCCACTTGAAGTGGTGTGCGGGCGCGGGGCGCAGGAAGGGTCGGGGTGGCGCACAGGGTGTGTTATTCAGAGTGGCTTAGATAAGGTAAGGAGGATGAAGAGGCGAGATGCGCGGCGTAATGAACCGGCTCCGAGCAGTTTTTGTGTGGTTCGGGCTCCCAAATTGAATATTAGGCGCGATTTGAGAGCGAATGAGCGGGCGGCAGAAATAAATCCGCGGTTATTATGTTACTCAAATGAGATTGTGGAAGGGCTCGCTCTGTTAGGCTTACAGCGGCTGCTCAATTTCGCGTCGGTGTAAATTGCTAGTCGTAAACTTTGTTATTCTGCGGGAATTTAAGCACCTTTCTAAAATATAAATGTACCTATGTATACTTACCTGAATGAATAATTATACGGTTGGACCGCTAGGTGATAATTGCCGGTACAAGAGGGTGACTCGGACACCTTTTGTAAAGTTTGTTACTGTAAGTGACATCATAATAAAGCACGCTTCATCAATTTTAGATTGTCTACAAAAACTTTTTTATTTTATGCCCTGACATGTTTTATTACAAAAATAAAATAGAGCTTCAAAACAGAGCGGCATCGAAATGAAAAGTTCCCTACACTGTAATGTAAACATGTGCCCGATGTATCGGAAAATCAAATATACGGCGCGCGATGTTTGCAAATAAACAACGTGCCTGCAACTGTGTAGCACCTTCGTGATTCGCAATAAAAACATAGTGTGGACAAACGGGTGCGGCTCGGTCGACGAGTGTAACCTGACGCCCCCGCGGCCGCGGAGCCGCAGCCAAGACGCGCTCGGTTTATGTAAACTTTATTACGGAGTGCACTTCTCCCTGCCCCCCCAACTCCCTCGTTTCAAATTGTAAGGCGCGTCCGTGCATTACTCAGCTCGCCGCGTGTTTGCACAGATCGACGGTTCCGTGAGCGGACTGCCAACACAGCCGCGCCGTATCGGGGTCACACTGCAAGATAAACTCTTCACGTGCTGTCGTCGAGTTATAAACTCGCTCACCTTACCCAAGTTTTCCAACAAACTTGTTAAAGTATGCGGTACGAGCTGATGTGCGGTAATGTGATCGCTACGTGACTGATTATGTTTTCCTAGTCAAGCGGAATTAGTGTCTGGGGGAGGACAGCCATTGGTCGCGTAGCTAAAGTTTATGCCTAGGTTATAAAGTAAATTTTATTAAGGCGCTACTAAGTGCCAGCGGCCTTGAGTGATTTGGGCGGTTAGCTTGAGTGTTCTGCGCTGAGGTCACGCAACGCGACATACGTCCACCGAGCAATACGACTCGCTTATCAAGGAGCGCGCTGTGCTGAATAAAGCGCAGGCCACACCGCCAGCTAGCGGGCGGGCGGGCTAGGCGGGCGCGGGGCGAGGCATTTCACACGCTGACGATAAGTTCGCGGTGTGAACCGAAGTATGAAGAGAGGTGAAACGATGCCTCGCCCGGCTCGCTAGCTCGCTTGCTAGCTGGCTGTGTGGCCGGCGCTTTAGACGTATTATTAATTTTTAGTAACGAATATTTGATTAAAAAAAAAACACTAACTAAAAGTTAGATAGTTAAATTATCTATAGCGAAGGTTTCGTAAAAATACACTCAATAGTTTTCGGGCAATCTTCACTTTTTTGAACGCGTTAGACCTACCTTTACAAATTAATTACACTACATAGATAAACGTAATCTAAAATATACTCTAATCAAATTATTAAGAAAATTGTCTAGTTTAGCATATATTTTTTTCAAATCATTAACACTGCTCGTTTAGACGTGATCTTCAGTTTAAAATCTTTAAAAGTCGTATATCTGCGCCAAGTTTATTTACTTCAGTGTGCCCACAGTGTGCATGTTTCAACTATAATTCGGTATACGGTTGTAGAGATCGTTAATTGAAGTAGAAAGAAGCAATTTCCTCCCGGAGCAGGACATCCTTCAAGGGAATCATCCGACAATAGATGAAAAGTGAATAATTGTTGTCATTGTCATGAAATAGGTTAGTACAACAAAGACAGTGTTACAAGTAGGTGCGGCGTATCGATTCGCATGCATTTCTGGGCGCTCGTCGGCACATCTGTGTGGTGCGCTACTGTTCACCCCCCTCCCCCCACGGTAGCGCGATAGCCGACATTCGCAACACCTCGGGAACGACGCACTCGCGACCGAGCTCACTTCACTACAGGGTTGACAACTACTGACAGTTATTTTCAGTTTTCCTAACGACACGACAGTGAATCTAACACGACTGGAGTGCTGATGGTGATAAACGCTGACCATTATTATTGTTAACCAGTTAGCTGTCACGTCAGACTCCTGCGCCTGACGCCAGTGGAGGTTGAACCTTCAACATTTTTGGTCCGGCATGCAGAAGTGTTAAGTTAGAATTTGGTAGAAGTAAGTTCACAACAGATCATCATAGGATTAAAATAGCTATTCATGCGATCACGCCTGTAAATCCCAAATGAGTAAAGCGTAGGCGATGTACACTTGTTGGGCCTCGGACATCCCCTTTTACAGCCTTGACAGTAGCAGGTTCCAAGCCCCAAAGGGATTGGGGGCGAACCCCAATTTCATGTGCTTTAGCTGCCTAGAGTTAATATCGGATGCAAGGATTACGTGACGCATTTTCGGGACTACCTAGATATTATGTCTGTGAGAAACAGTTGTTGATTAAACATACCACACCAATATCAAGAACTTTTTTATTTAATCTTTTATGATACATACCTATTTACATAACGGTAACAAAAGCATTCATGAAACGTAACGCCTGATTGCATAGTTTAATTAATCCATTAATTTATTTTATAGTTACCCAAATATTTTGAATTTGTAACATTATTTATTATAGATAGAATCTGAGCGGCACGTTATGGCGTGACATCCCTGGGCGGGGTGCGCCACTTGCACCACCCACTTGTTTCAGTCAGGGCCGTGTTATGAAATCAACGTGTTCGAGCGCAACACTACTCTCCGCGTTCACATTCCCAAATGGAAAAGGCACTACGTACATACTACCTACAGATATACGTAGGTACGTACGCTTGTTGGGGAATTTTTCAAAGCAAAATTGTGCCGTCGCCGCGTCGGAATTTTAACAACCCGGGCGAAATTGGAAAAAGTTATTCTATACTCACATGTCGCTCCTCTGCTGAACTGATACCTGCAACCAAGTGGGATAAGTTAGGAGGATATTATTACACATGGAACACAGGTATTGAAAGTAAACCGCAGAATTTAATGGTCACTTGTTCATGATATGGGTCTACTAAGAACAATTACTTGTGGGATTACGGTGGATTACGTGAAGTAGATTTAGCAGTGGTATTCACGTAGGTATACGAGGCCAACATCAATTCTGCGAAAGGATAGTTTCCCTAATTGTTGCATACGCCAGGACTATGGTAATTACCATAAGATCTACCTACTAGATATACCTACGATTTTTTTAGTCTTCGAAATAGTATACTGAGAAACAGTTAATTATGCAACATCTGGAAATAGCACAAATATACCGCATACCACGAACTACTCGTATGTTTGTTTTATACAAGCAATCCGGGTGGAAGGGGAACGTGTGAGTGTAATTGAGGTGGATCCGATGAGGAGCCGGGTAAAGTGGTCGATGAATATTGCAGGGCCTGTCGGCGCCCGTCACGACTCCCCCGCCACGCCAGCTCCTGACACCTTAATGCTATTATACACTATATCAGTTATGTCTACTGTTTACTTATTAAACAACTAAGGTTCAATTCGACGACAAATACCAATTTTACTAGCGATAGTTTTTTCGAAGAAACATCTATGTAGGTATAATCTAATAACAGTTAACAGTTCACACTGATTGATATTTTTAAATTTTAATATCGATTATCGTCTAAATCGATACTTTCATTTTACACACGACGAGTGTTCGTGATTAACGGATCAGATATCTTCAAATTATAGACTTTCTCTTTTGAATCCGTGCATTGGACTACTAATCTTAATCACACAATAGTATATTGAGTATAGTTATCAATCAACGCTTAGCCACCAATTTAGTCAATTTAGCAAACCCTATTGACAATGGTCTGTCATATGTTGCTAACTCCGAGATAATTGGAAACTATATTACTGCCGAAATTAGCTTCGCCTGTCAATCCCACGGAATACCTACACCTCAGATCATAGAAACAAGGAGATATGCCATCATAGCAAATTAGTACGGGAACAACTGATGCCAAATTTAATACATTTTCGACACAATTACGCGCATAATTAAGCGCTCCGTGTGAATAAAAAGATCTCCCACGCATTAAAAATTCCGCACACCCTCAATCTAACACTGTTAATCGTAACTCAACACTAGCACTAAACTAAAACACGGTATTTATACCATCGATCGTGTTCGGTTCGTCGCCAGCGCGTACGTTTTTAGTATGAGCAATTTGCTCAAGATCAGGCATCAAGCTCGATAGCGCCTTGGCACATCTCCCTTGTTTCTATGATCTGAGACCTACACTATACTCGACGTTATGGTTACATGAGAGTCAAAATGGCGGGTGTATCATTACGAATCCAATCAAAATTATTACCAAATAAATGTACTTAAAATGTACTATTTAGTACCTATACTCATGAAAAATGTACCTCCTTTAGAAAAAAGTTATAACCAAATTAAGATACACCCGCCATTCTGATGTCAATATGGCGGGTGTATCCTAATTTCTCCCTAATTATCCATTGATGATTGAATATTATTATTCCAAAAAAATCTACCTAAAAAGTACCTACAGTAAAAAGAAACACTCACTCGATCTGTTCATTAGTTCCTGAGAAATAAAACTACGAATGTTTGGTACCATACCGTGGCGTCGCTCTAACAACTGAGCTACCGAGTCAGTGATTAAAGCGACGCCACGGTACGGCAGGGGTCGCGGGTTCAAGTCCCGCCCGTGTAGTTGTTTTTAAATCTCATATATTATTATAAGTATATTATAATTATTATGTTGTTAGTTACATTTTTAGGGTTCCGTACCCAAAGGGTAAAACGAGACCCTATTACTAAGACTCCGCTGTCCGTTCGTCCGTCTGTCACCAGGCTGTAATGAACTCATGAGCCGTGATAGTTAGACAGTTTAAATTTTCACAGACGATGTATTTCTGTTGCCGCTATAACAAAAATACTAAAAACAGAATAAAATAAATATTTAACGGGAGTTCCCATACAATAAACGTGATTTTTTTTGCTAATTTGCTAATAAAGGGTGTCTAATGTTGTATGGTAATGGTACGGAACCCTTCGTGCGCGAGTCCGACTCGCACTTGGCCGGTTTTAATATTTTGACAACACTCTTATATTATGGTTTCCTAGACAACGTATAAAAATGCCAAGCCCGAGTCGACCGGCGAAGGAGGTCGACACCATAAAACATTAACCATATGACTTGGAAAGTCAACATTAATTATTAGGTATGTACGAACATTGACCTATATGTCCCTAGACAAGCAGTTCCGAACAAAAATCATGCCCCACACGTGGGTACTTGTCTGTTGCTCACTGTATCAAACATCAAAGTGAATGTGAGGCTTGTGTTGTGCCCGCACAACACTAAACAAAAATGTAACTGAAAATCTATTCACGAGTCTTTTGGATGTGCCTTTTGCCAAATTAACGGTTATAAATAGATTACATAGCTTTGTATTTATCGTCAAATAACGAGGTTTAATAAGAGCGAATATCCAAATAACGAAACAGGTATAACCGTTTTCTGTTTAATCTTAAAACTTTCGGTTTCGGCTAAAACTAGAGGAGGACATGTAAAAAAATATTCAATAAATAAAAGTTTACGAAGTTGAAAAACGAGTTTAACTATTTTCCAATAATTTTCTTCATTTAAATCCTTAAAATTTTTAATAAAATACATATTTATGTTATGTTATATTTTTGTTTAGTGTTGTGCGGGCACAATACAAGCCTCGTATTCACTTTGACGCTTGATGCAGTGAGCAACAGACAAGTACCCGCGTGTGGGGCATGATTTTTGTTCGGAACTGCTTGTCTAGAGACATATAGGTCAATGTTCGTACATACCTATTTAATTTTGGCTTTTCAAGTCATAGTTATGGTTTTATGGTGTCGACCTCCTTCGCTGGTCGACTCGGGCTTGACATTTTCATACGTTGTCTAGGAAACCATATTATAACAGTGTTGTCAAAATATTAAAACCGGCCAAGTGCGAGTCGGACTCGCGCACGAAGGGTTCCGTACCATTATCTATACATCTATACATTAGACACACTATATTATTATAACCTTTATTAGCAAATTAGCAAAAAAATCACGTTTATTGTATGGGAACTCCCCTTAAATATTTATTTTATTCTGTTTTTAGTTTTTTTTTGTTATAACGGCAACAGAAATACATCGTCTGTGAAAATTTCAACTGTCTATCACGGTTCATGAGTTCATTACAGCCTGGTGACAGACGGACGAACGGACAGCGGAGTCAGGTAATAGGCTCCCGTTTTACCCTTGGGTACGGAACCCTAAAAATGTAACTAACAACATAATCATTATAATATACTTATAATATATGAGATTTAAAAACAACTACACGGGCGGGACTTGAACCCGCGACCCCTGCCGTACCGTGGCGTCGCTTTAATCACTGACTCGGTAGCTCAGTAGTTAGAGCGACGCCACGGTATGGTACCAAACATTTGTAGTTTTATTTCTCAGGAACTAATGAACAGATCGAGTGAGTGTTTCTCTTTACTGTAGGTACTTTTTAGGTAGATTTTTTTGGAATAATAATATTCAATCACCAATGGATAATTAGGGAGAAATTAGGATACACCCGCCATATTGACATCAGAATGGCGGGTGTATCTTAATTTGGTTATAACTTTTTTCTAAAGGAGGTACATTTTTCATGAGTATAGGTACTAAATAGTACATTTTAAGTACATTTATTTGGTAATAATTTTGATTGGATTCGTAATGATACACCCGCCATTTTGACTCTCATTATGGTTACATCATGTGCAGTATACATATTACATAGGTTGCTAGTGTGCATGCAAATTGAATACCTACTAATAAATTATCGGTAATCAGAATGGCACAATGCAATAGCTAGGAATAGTAAATCGACTCCATCTGTCTACAAGTAGTTAACCTTCCGTATAATCGCTGATCAGGCGTTTCAAATATTGATAAGGAACCAGCAGTATTTTAATTTAACAGTGTTACAAAATTAATTGAATACATAATTGAAAAACCTAAAAGTTAAAACATTTTACTTTTTAAGGAGGATAAAGTACCTACCTATATCTATTGATTTTATACACCTACGTATAGTTTAGGTACTTTAAAAACTGCCCAATATGAAGTTATCATTTTCCGAACCGAAGACGAGTATTATCCAAACCCGTTCATCAAGTAAGCACTAAGCACTAGTGCCTGTCATTCCCCATAGTCGGAATTAGCCCCGGTCTCGTCAGCACGTATCAATCGTGACTATTCACGGAACGATAGTGGCGGAGTTAACGACGCCACCATTGTTCCCGAAATAGACGTGTTCACGGGTAACGGGAGAACTTTCAGTCTATGTTTAAGTTAACTTACATGATTTTAGACAACATTATTGAACTTTAAACGCACTATTCGCAAGTTTAACGTGTGGCTTACAAGAAATATTGTTTTAATCTGATTATAATCTATACATATTTGGTAGTAGATGCAGTATTTTTCAAACTGTTATACCGACCTATTATAAAATATCTTTAATATGTGGATGATATTGATAACTTATTTCTTATTATCATAAGGCTTGTATATGTATATGCTTGTAATGTATTCTAAGGTCGTCAAAAACTATATACTATAACGAACTGGAATAACGCACTGGGATAATGTAAAGGTCAATGTTCACTTGGAAGTTAGAAATAGGTCAAGTAAAATCCATTTTGATTTACGCTGACCGGTCGGCGCTGATGAGCGTCAGCGCTGAGTAATGCGCGGCCGTACGCAGCGACGCGCGTTTTCATTTCGCGCTTATAGGTTAGCGCCGACTAGCTACGCGCCGACGGTCGGCGCCGAGGATCGGCATGATTCTAAAACCAGCCTTAAAGTTTATATGAAGAAATGCAGAAAGCTTAAATTAAGAAAAAAACCGGCCAAGTGCGAGTCGTACTCGCGCACTGAGGGTTCCGTATCAGTTTTGGACATATAAAGTGAAAAATTCGGACCGCATAACTAAGTTTGTTTGTGAAGGAATTTTGATGATTTTGAAAAAACTGCACTAGTTAGGAAAACCGTTTTATTTTTGGTGCCATATTTGGGTCAATTCATCAGCTCTAATTATTTCAGACTTTTCGCTCCGCAAACTTCGGAGATAAGGGGGGGGGGGATGGTATCATATGTCGAAAACTGTAAGACATAAAATTAAATAAAAATATATTTTGAAATGTGCAGATCAAGCCCTTTCATATGATATGCCACTTGACATAGTAACCCCACTTTAAATTTTCGGACCCCCACTCCGGCCCCTTTTGCAATGAAAATAAAAATATTTTTTGACTTTTTTCATTTGCAATAAAGTTAAGCAAGCATTCCAAATTTCAAGTCGATAGCATTAGTAGTTGCTGAAATAACCAGGTGTGACAGACAGACGAAGTCGCACCATAAGGGTTCCTTTTTAACCATTTTGGTACGGAACCCTAAAAATGATGAATAACATTACCCTTTTTTATTTTGCCGTATTCGGTTAAGTTATGTGAACCGTCTCCTTTATAAAAACAACATAACACACGTAACGAACTGGAACCAACTCACTTGAAAAAACTAACATCAACAATGAATACCGTTCACAAATCAAGTGCGATTTCTGTAATAAAACCCGACATACACTGGTCATTGACTATAAATTTCGAATTAGGAACCTAGAACACGATACCTTTGTACTTACCGTGTAGAATTAAAAGATACACTGCCCAAAATATGCGGACAAAGTTTTGGAACTTACAATTTTTTTCTGTCGTGACCACAAATAAAAAAAATATGTTAAAACTGACATTTGACCAATATCTTAAGAAGATGCCACATCGAAATTGACTAAATGATGTTGTCTAGTCTACTGTTGAAAACAAAAAATCTACACCGCATCGAATCAGCATAACACACTTGATAAATTTTGGAGACACAAATTAGAATAGTTCTCTTTTTCACTAGCATTGTATTATTACAATAATTTATACATGTTGATACGGCATTTTTTGCTTTAAAAGGAAAACACGAATCTAAAACCATAATTAATTCTTATTTCTTTTTTATGCTATTTTTTCCAACAAGCAGTGATAGCCTGGTGGATTAACCATGTGCCTCCCACGGCGAATAGTTCGAGCTCGATCCCGAGGCACGCACCGCTGACTTTTCGAAGTCATGTGCGTATTAGAAATTAATTAATTAATCACTTGCTTTAACGGTGAAGGAAAACATCGTGAGGAAACCGGCATGTCCTAGAACCAAAACTCGAAGACATGTGACGTCCACCAACCCGCACTGGGCCCGCGTGGTGGACTACGGCCCACTCCCTCTCACAGAGGAGGCCAGTGTCCAAGCAGTGGGAATATTATAGGCCGATCATGATATTTTTTCCTCCTCTGCGTGGATAGGAGACGAAAAAAAATTGTATGCAGCTTTATTTTGTTGATTCAAAAAAATATTTTTTTTTTAAGATTGAGCCTCTGGAATAGGTATTAGTTACGTCTTCTACACTAGTTACTTCTACACTATTCTTAACATGATTATCAATGTATTAAAATATAATAACTTTAACATACTATTTATTAGCGCACGGTACATATTCACAATCAAACATGGGCCCACCTCAAACTTCTAGAAAGTACACTTTTTTACGACGTTACCCATATAGTGACAATCGTTTTAATGTTTTTGTAATAAAAATAATATTAATTGTATAAATCTGAAATCAACTTAGTGGTAGGTAGTTCAACGTAGTTCAAGTAAAGTAAAACTTACGTTATCTCTATATCTACCTTGTAAATGTTATACGCATAATTATTTCCTCCATCACCATCAGAATACGTCGCCACAGTTTAATCAAAACAGCAAATCCGTTGTAGATTACCTATGTACTTACATAGTACATACCATAGTTACTGAGTATTGCATAGGTACATCAAAGGTATTATCTCCGCCGCCTGATTCGTCTCAAGTTTGTGAGCAATTGCAGCCAATCCTATTACTATTCACGTGCGCTACATATGTACGTACATATTGCCAGACGCCGTATTAGCACTGCATGTATTGCCACAATTAATTTAAAGGCAATAGCCTCAATTATTGGCCGGCTATTCCCCTACATCGCCCGGTTGCGCATGAACGCTTCGTGCACATCGATTCAAAACAATGCAATCACGTCATAACAGACAAATTAGAGGTTTTATTCGTGTTTTTGAGCTACTATTATTCATAGAGTCATACATTATTATCGCTCTGACACATCGCAAATGACAAGGGCGGTGGTTATTTACTCTAATGCAACGCGTGGATGTAATTTGGTTAAAACGCGACTTACGTGTAGGTCCGCGACCGCACACACTCAAGTCAGCCGCAAAATTACGTTACTAATTGACTAAAACACGCGACGCTCACACCAGCAAGGAATAATTAATTGAGCTCTGGCAAGGTGCAGGGCTAGGTGGGGGCGGGGGGGCCATCTGCGCGGTAACTCTTACATCAGTACACCGATAATGGCACAAATTAGCCGGGGAAGTGGCAGGCGGCGCTCGGGGGTGGCAGGGGGCGCTAAGCCGGAACATCCCGGAGCGCAGATTACCGCTTGCTTTTGTAATTAACCGGAGCGACGGGCGGCTTCCAAATCCATTTCTGTGTTACATTTTCATTTGTGGCGCGCTCGTCCCCGCCGCGCCGGGATTACTCGCGCTACTGTGAAAACTGGAAACACTCCCCGTTGTTTGATATGAATAATACTCAACTTGCCCTCGAATTATAAAGTGCCTATTTGTTTGATGGATATAGCTGACTAACAGGAAAAATGTTTTCCACCAATCTGTTCTACATCTCTGTTTACATATTCTGTCCAAACATGTGCGTAGATACGTACCAGATCGGAGAATTGACTTATTCATACTCTCAAAGTAATATCGGGCGAGCCGTAGCCGTCAGCGATCCGAAAACATGCAAACAGTGAGTTCAAAAAGCCACTCGAAGATTGTAAATATTGAAACAGAAGTGGGATCGGAGACGTCTCGCGTCTGCCGCGGAGGGCGGCGGGAGCGCGGGCCGCGGGGAATGGAGGCACTAATAGTCTCCAGAGGCACACAGCAAACAAGGCGAATACACAAATACGCGACAACCTCTTAGAATATTCATCTTTGTATCGAACCGTTAGTTATACAGTAGGCTAGTCAGGAATCCTTTTTCTTTTAGACTTTACGATGCTTGTAGGCGACCCGACTGACAAGATATATGTAATTTTCTTGCATTCTGTTCATCACAAATGTACAAAATGGACTTACCATTGCCTTTATCATCTGGTCGATGTAAGTCTGGGGGTTTTGCGAGTACTGACAGAGGATGGTGAGGCACGCCGAGCCCCAGCAGGCCGGCAGGGGGTAGAGCTCCCTGGCCCAGGAGTGGCAAAGGAGGCGCGCCATGCGCGGGTAGGTGGGCTGCGTGCATTTGTTGCAACAGCCGCGGCAGGTCTGGCCTTTGTTGCTGTAACAATAAAAACGTAACACATTAAAATTTGTTTTCATACATAATCAATTTTTCGGCCAAATATGGTCATGAGTGTGCTGCAGCTGAACATTCAGACAAATAGGTAAAAGACGATGTACATTAAAGCTAAAAGGTCCATCCGTGACTGAAGGTTGAAAACCGCAACTACGGTAGAACACTAATTAAAATCCACAACGCTTAAACAGAGTAAACCCTCTGCTTTGAAAACGAAATCACAGACAACACAATCAAATTAAAGTGTATTGTTTTTTAAAACGAGTAATGCATTTTAGTTCAACGTCAACATTCTAAGTGGATTGATGTGTCACCGCAGAGCTCCGTGCATTTTTAAACCGAAGCCAAGCCAAATTAAAAAGTCTTCCACGGGACCCCTCCGTTCCGCGATATTTTAAATTTTAAATGAGAGCTTCGCTAGCGGCGGCGGCGGCGACTGAGCGAAATTGATTACTCCTTCTCCATTATTCCCCTTTTCCACTTTTCCTGTTTTCCCGCACTCTCCATTCCTATCTCGTCTCGTTTAACCATATTATTTCTATACCCTGTGAATCTGCTCACTTCTCTAACCAAGCGTATCGGTATTGTGTTAACAGCTTATCGCTATTCCCATTTCCGTTGTTTACCTCTTATTTCTTACGTCCATGTTGAAATTATTGCGTCCATCAACGGCGTCCTTCGCTTCGCTATCGCTTCCGCTCCCGCTATCGCTTCCGCTCCCGCTATCGCTTCCGCAAAGCTGCCCGCTGTTCACTTGTAGCTCGTACAGTACACCCAAGCTTTTTCCGCTTGGACGGGCAGGTTGTTTTTTTAACCGCCGAAAATTAATTGGATTTTCGCCGAGGGTGGAACATATTTTTTATTGGCCGCTCACGACTGTGATTTATTGTGTGTCAAAAGGTGGCGAGCGCCACTTAGTTGGGAGTGCTTTTTATAAAAGGGGATTTTTTAAATTCAAATTATTTCTATTTGGCCATTTACACGTCTTACGCTCGAATGATTAAAATAAATAGTTTTTGTCTAGCGGGGTATTGAAAATATTTTTTCGGTTAAGTTAATTAAAAAACAGCAATCAAGGGATAGGTATTCAAAATTGACATCCTTCCAAGCAACAGAAGGTAGGCTCAATAAAAAATTGTATTGTTTGTCCCGTTGCTTTATGGCCATAGTAGACCATAATATAAATCAAATTACTGTCACTGCTACTGTCTTGTTTAAATAACTAATTTAAAAAATAATAATACAATATCGGTTTGTTTTAGTTACACAGAAAAACCAAAACTTAAGTAAAATAGGACGTTTTTTATACTATACATACAGGACTAAAATGTAATTTTACATTTATTATTATGTACATTTCGTGACCTGAAAAGCGGGTAGGTACCTCTACCTACCTATGTCGCCGAGCATTAGACTTTGTGGTGAACCCTCATCTGACGTGACAAACGACGCTACCTATCGTCTCTCTCTAACTAATAAAAACTTTTAGAATCTATCATTAATATTTTGTATCCACGCGACGTTTCTCTTCGCATTTTGTGCTTTGTTCACAATTAATTAGTACACTTAGAAAAACCTGAAGCTGGAACTAATGATAGCGTGAAAAAAAAATTATGTCGTGAAGTATGTAGTTGATTATTTATTAACTATGCCTTAAAAAACAACTTCATCATTAATTTTTAAATTATTTACGAGCAAAAAACCGGCCAAGTGCGAGTCGTACTCGCGCACCGAGGGTTCCGTATCAGTTTTGGACGTACATATAAAGTGAAAAAAACCGGACCGCATAACAAAGTTTGTTTGTGAAGGAATTTTGATGATTTTGAAAAAACTGCTCGCTAGATCTCGTTTAAAGAAATTTTTGGTGGAAGTTTACATGGTAATGTACATCATATTTTTTTTAGTTTTATCATTCTCTTATTTTATAATAAATACCACGGAGATTTGATTTTTAGATTTTGTCTTATAATTTTAATTTAATTAATTTTTTTGTGTCTGTGTTTATGCTATGGATCTTGAGTCTGCAATAAAGATACATTTATTATTTATTATTATTTATTTATTTAGAAACTACAGGGCCCCCCCCTGTAACTTCTAAATAAATAAATAATAAATGTATCTTTTACCACTTTGGACACATTTTACCACTTTGGAAGTGTCTCTCGCGCAAACTATTCAGTTTAGAAAAAATGATATTAGAAACCTCAATATAATTTTTGAAGACCTATCCATTGATACCCCACACCGATGAGTTCGATGAAAAAAAAAATTTTGTGTTTCAGTTCTAAGTATGGGGAACCCTAAAAAAATATTGTTTTTTTCTATTTTTGTGTGAAAATCTTAATGCGGTTCACAGAATACATGTCCTTACCAAGTTTCAACAGTATAGGTTTTATAGTTTCGGAAAAAAATGGCTGTGACATACGGACGGACAGACAGACAGACAGACAGACATGACGAATCTATAAGGGTTCCTAGATTTACTACGGAACCCTAAAAACAGGAGATAGTAGGTATATGAAATGCGCAATCCGTGAGAAAATTTAATAAATAAAGTTTAATAACCTACCTCTGTTTGTTGGTTGTAACTTGTACGTATATTTTTATGAAGGGCAAGTTTTAATTACGTATTCGTCCTTCGCCAGTTGGAGACATACCTGTACAAACATTTCGCTCGAGCTAACTGTTCCCTCGTTACCGTGCGGGCGCGGCGCGGCGCGGCGCGGCGTGATCCCGCAGCTATCGCTATCGAGAGCCGCTCACCCCCGCGGCTCGCGCCCGACACGCCCGCCACCCCACAGGCACCCACCCGCCTGTTATGAATGACAATAACGTGGCGTGATACCTCACCAACATTTTTTTTCCATATTTAGACGTGATTAAATAGCGTCGATACGCTCTCCCCGGGATTAAAACTCGTTCCCCTAACGACTTTTCCATCCGTTTACTTATCTCTGAACGAAGTTTGGTGTTTATATTATCGACCGAATTTAAGTTTGATTAAGTTTCCCCTCTCCTACAAGGGGAGACGGGACGACAGATTTTTATAATGATTTTGGATGCTCAGAAAGTAATGTAGGTATTCAGAACGAAAACGCGATAAAGTGATGTGAATAATTTCCACATCGGTGTAACAAGGCACGCGACTAATGATTCAGTAATAAATCCGAACAAAAACGAGTAACCTCAAATTCTTGTAGATAAAGTGGTAAATAGACTATTGTTCTTTATTTTCCCATGCAAGTGATGAGAATGGATTTAATGTAGCTCAATCTGCCATAAATGCCATAATACAGCTTGTATTATAAATATTTGTGTCAGCAGAGTTGAAAAAAAAAGTCGTCGGGCGGATTAAGATCGATAAAAATACACAAAAGGTTATATGTTTTCTTTATCTGTGGTAGGTATATCAGAGTGTTCATACGTAGTCTATATAATTCGGGGTGTGTCGGTACGTGTGTAGCAAGTAGCAACAGACGTGAGCTGTCTCCAAAGCTTTTGTCATGAGAAAAATGCTCCGCCGCGTTCGGGTTTTCACGGCACATTTACCACCGTCTATACGCCGGGGATTATTCTTCATTTATAAATGGATAGCGCACGCCAACCGCACAGATTTCCACGCATAAATATTTCGCCAGGTTTAACAAGTATTATTTTTTGCTCAAATATTTTTTTTGTTTTGCAGAGTTTATTGTGCTATTCAAAGACGAATGTTGAACTTTTCGTCGCAAGTCAATAAGATTTCTGGTACGTGACAATCTTCAGTCACGATTTTAATCATCGGCTTTAATTTTTCTAAAATTGCTTTTATTTTTTGTAAAGTAGATACCTAGGCCAGGCACAAAACTAGTTCAGTTTTTTTCTTTTGAAGTGTTTTCCTTTACAATTAAATGCATTTCTTTAGTCGGTGGCTCCACAATATTTTTATTTTGTCTAAACTTTTAAATAAGACTTAGTAAAAAAATATATTTTGTATTAATTTAAAAGCCAAATAAAATGAAAATAACGAGATTGACATAAAATAGGTGTTCACTGACAATATTTTTCACAGGGTGCTAAAAGGTAGATAATCTCTGGAAAAAATAAAAACACATGGTTTAGATTTTTATGACGCACCTCGTCGTACTGGTATTAAGAAATTAGATCAACAGTATATTATAAACACATTAGTTTAATTTGGTGAGCAATTAATAAGTAGCAAGAACATTTAAAAATAATTACTGTTTACACAATTACGGACTGAAGAGGCAGGCAATCAACACGTAAGTGGACGTTAACCTACAATTAGTTCGTTTTTAATAGGACTCATCAGATGAGAAAATTCCACAACAGACAAGTTCTTTATCCCCGGATCTGGATCCCCGATAAACCATTACAACGAACAATATTGGATAGCTATACCGCTATTAGGCGCTTTTATACCGTAGGTAATACAGCACGGTACCTACGGCACGACTTTATCGTCAGCGTCACCATACAATAGGAAAGCAAAATGTATGCAATTATATGAAGACGCTTTTAATTTTCCAGTCGATGTCGACTTAATACGTTTTCTTGACGGAAAATTAAAAGCGTCTTCATACAATTTCATATATTTTGCTTTCATATTAGGTATGTGAATTCGTATGACGATAAAATCGGGCCGTACCTAGACCTACTACGGTAAATTATAAAAGCACCCATTCGCTATAATCCTGGCAGCCAGGCACAAAGCACACGGTGAAAGTATTATGACGTAGGTATATAAAAGGTACGCGAATTTATTTGATACTGCTGGCCAAGCTACAGAAGTTTCATGTCCCTAAAAGGGTATTGGTTGTTTGTTTTTAATAAAATAATATTAAGCGCGATTAAATAATCAATCAAGTAGGTACCTATAAAGAAATAAGAACTGAAAGAACTTACGCTTATTTCAAAAAACTTCCTGCGCCAATTAAAAGAGACGGGTTCCGTTTATAAAAGTTAGTAGGTACTTTAAATGAATTTACTAGTCTTAGTATCCTTTTCTTTTAAATAATATAGATGGAACCTAATCTTTTCTCAAAGAATCCATAATCTAATAATAACTTTCACCGTAATGTACGCCAACTTTACCAGTAACACAGTTAAATAATTAAGAGTCAGTTTATGGTGAGAGACGCATTATTAAGCCTGTTACAAATGACGCCTTAGCCTCGAGCCACCACTGAGAAGAACAGATTATATAAATTGTAATGGTATTGCATAATTGAATGAACTCCCCGTGCTCGTGTAAAACTGCCTTAATATTTGTTTTGTTATAAAATGCATTATCATAATTATGGTTCAAGGGTAAAGATAGAACGTTGAAAAGCTGAAACAACTTTAAAATTAGTATGTGTTCTGACGCGTTAATATTATTTAACGTGTTTATGCGGCAAGCAAACCACTGACCGTAATGAATTCACCGAGTTTCGGTAATATGCAATTAAATTCTCTGCCATTACCAAAATTAACTGTAATCTATTCATATTCCTATAGCTGCAATGTTTTAAACAGTAAACCAGGAAGTGCTAAGCAAGGTACGCATGACTGTAACAGCAGGCTTATAATGTTAATGCTTCGAGCCATTATTACCAATAAAACAATACAAATTCAAAGCTGTAACTTCATTCTAAATTCTAATCTACCAATGGTAGCTATTAAGTGCCATTGTAATGGACGTGTCAAGAAAAATAAGATGAATAATGCTACATTTATTGGCAGTAGAACGCAACAAAAATTTACGTCACTTCACACATTGGAACATTAAAAGCTCGTAAATTTGCGACATTCTTACGTTTCTCATGCTAAGTGACTAGGTATGTAAGGACACGAGCATGACATCGACACGGAATACATATTTATGACTCGATTAGACAATGCCTATTAAGGCGCAATGACTTCTTAATACTTGTAATTAGTTGTAATGTCATGCAGGTCTTGTTGTAGGTAGCTGTAGGTGCCTTCGTCTGCACTTACAAGTTACAACAACGATCTAAAAGGGGTAGTTTATCGCGACTGATGCGGGAAGGCCAGGCGGAGGGCTCACGTGCCATTAGGCAGAGAGCCTCGAGGCAGACCACACCCGACGACGTCAACACGTGTTACACTTTCAACATAATTGCTTCTAATCACATATATTATATCAAAATACACAATACATATAGTTTACCTGGTTTATGTCCCTAATACATAATATCATAAATTCATAATACCAGGTAAACTATGCACAAAAACAGTAATCTGAAAATAATTATCATGTTTAAATCTAAGCTACATGATGTTCAAAAAAGTTGTGAAGGTTATTAATTCTAATAAACAACATGTTATGAATCATAATGATCATTAATTATATTACTACCATGTAACTTTAAATAACTTCGTGTTCTCAAAGAAAAGGATAAGACACTAATAAGAAAAACTCGTGACACTCGCGGGCCGGATGAGTCGTAAAACTGATTACATAATTTCATTGGAAGCGACGACAGAACGGGCCCTAACTCACTTTTCCGCGTTGAAAAACAAGGAGCTTCGTCTAAGCGACAGGGGAAAAGTTAATGCGACTCGCCGGGAGGACGCGTCGTGCGACTCACAAGAAACGTCGAGGGCCTGCAATGCAATATTTATCACCCGCCCGCGAACGTGCCTGGGAAAAAATGACAAATTCATGTTTCCCCGACGCCCGACCCCGGCGAGGCGCGCTTCTCGCCCCGATTTATTCTCCTCGTAATTTTTATCAGAGGGCGCGAGACCCAACGTAAACTAGATAGAAATGTTTTCACGACTCGCTTGTTTATAAAGCCATCGACGGGGAAACAGATACGCTCTATTTGCACGGCTCCAGCGCTCGTGTTTGCACATCTATCTCGAGAGATAATGTTGCATAAATGTTGTACGCATAATACATTTGTTTATTTCGCATACTTGGGCTGATTCGGGTTTTCAATCACGGCCTCGGCGGAGTCGATCGTAAATATAAGAATGAGATTTAGTAACGGATTCGTAACGCGTATCTATGACACGAGGTCGCACGTCCCTATCGATCTGCACAAGTTACGTGAATATTGTTTCAATGTGTCATGTATAGGTGAGCTTGAGAGGGAGTTTTCGTATCTGTAAGCTATTACCTCTGCGGAGGTCGGGCGCCACCCCTCGGGGCGCTGGCGTGGAATAAAATCAGAACGAGAAATGATTTACCCGCCGATAACGCACCGACGACGCTCCGCCCGCGCCGTCTCCCGCTTATTGACGACGAGTTCACGCACAATGCTCAAACACAATGCTGAATCGTTTCGCCACCTTATCTATCATACTCGAATTCTATTACACAACAATACTCTTCGAATTGTTTGTTAAAAGTAGGTTAGACTTATTCATTACTAGCACTTTTCCCGCGACTACGTCCGCGTGACCCAGGGGAACTGTGCATTTTTCTGTTTTTCAAAAACCCTGAAACACGTATTACTTTATTTGAAAAGAAAAGCCTAAATACCAATTTCCATTACTCTAACTTCAAAACTAACTGTACTTCCATACAAACATACATCCCCTTTTCACCCCTTTAGGGGTAGAATTTTCAAAAACCCATCTTAGCGGATGTCTACGTTATAAAAGGAACCCACTGTCTAAATTTCAAATCTCTAAGTTTAGTGGTTTGGGCTCTGCGTTGATGAATCAGTCAGTCAGGACAAGTAATTTTATATAGGTATTAGAGATTGTATAAATCATTCATCAACCGTTGCATTTATCTAGATTTACGGCTTCGCTTTCGTGATTGTAGGACAAAATAACGGATTTTTATCCCACAGGAACTATCTCTATGTAAAAAATCATGTCGATTCACATTTTTTTTATAATCTTTGATCTACATAGTCAAACATGTACCTCCAGTTCTAAATACAAATCATTCCGAATATTAAAAAAATATTAAGGTCATAATAACATCTGTAAATCCGTTAAAATGTACATACATACGAAAATTAAATGCAGCGTTTTACAACAGTCACGTTGAGTTGCAGAAAAGGCCATTAAGTTGTAAAGGAGACTTTAACAAAAAAAATTGTAGGGTTAATGCCTCCATTTAAATTTAATTATCTTTCTGCAACTGACTGTCAGTGAGTGATTTTAATAGGCAAGCAAACAGTCCCCTATTTGAGAGGCATCGGGACTTCACGTTCACAAATCGGCGCTCTCGCGTACGCTCGCAAATCAGACGGAGGCTAGGCGGCCAGTCTCCGGGGAGAGCCCCTTTGATCCCTAGCTGACCCGAAAATAAAAAAAGGTACGTAATAAAAAAGGCCCGACATACGGAAGGTGGCGCCGCTTTTTTATTTAAATTAGAGTGTTTTATGAGGGAAGGGCGATATTGCGTTTTGCCAGTGTCTCGAAGGCTGTTCAGTAAGCTATACTCGTACATGTAGGTAGGTAAATCCTCACGGTCCGGGGGCGACGAACCTTCCGCAAATACTTGGGACTCTTAAGGTATTTTCTTCTATCCGGTGCCTGTTTTCCGATCGTAGTCATCGAGCGGAGGGTCTTAGGGCTTATGGCGCGGAGTAATGATTTACGTGACAAGCGCGTAGAGTGGAGTGGAACATGAGGTGGAATGGAATACAATAAACAAAAACTTTATTATGGCAATAAATACTTACAAATAATAAGTCACACGTAAATGTGAGACTAATTCATTAATAATTGGTGCCGCTACGCACGCCATGAAAGATGTAGGATTGTGGGTACTACTTGTAAACAAAATAGTTGGTGGAAAGCCAAACGATATGATCTCAGGCATTAATGTAGATAATTTTTGGCGTCTCTCAGTTTACGTAGTAGTAAGTTGAGCGTCGCTTGGAGTGAGTGTGATGTGAGGCGCGGCGGCTGCACAGTGGGCACGTCGTGTGATCGAGTTGGCGGCGGGCCAGCGCGTTCCATCTGCAATACTCTGTCGGCCGCAGACGGGCGAGCGATGAGTGACTTCCACCGCTTTATTTTCGCTCTCATTATCTTTAAAGTGATTTATTTTAGTCGAGGTACATCTATTCACGGTTTTCGAACGCCAAACGTTAACACATACGGAGAATAGGTCACACTAACGACTTGGCACCTGACTGCGAATGAGTCTATTGAAATAATAGACGGCAATGAAGTCCTCACGACACTTATTGTAGCTAAAAAATACTATTAGTGTTGTGAAATTAGTTAGAGCCGCAATTTGAGGACAGACACTAATTCATAATGCGGGAGGTGTTGTTAACACCGCGTATGCAAATTGAAGTAAGAGCTAATAATATGTAGCTGTCATTATGCTTGGACACTGTATGTCGGTAGCAATATTCTACGTGTCTCGCCCACGCCGATGACAAATGGCTGCTTGAAATTATATAAACATGCTAATTCGCCGCGGACGTAGCGGCAGTCGGTTTAATAAAATAATTTTCTATACATAATGGTAGTAGTTTGTAGCAATTTCATCAATACCTCGTAGTTGGCTAGCGGCCAACTCGTCGTGCGCGGCTTAGATCGTTTAATTAACGACCATCGAACTTTCGACCTGTTGAAAGCCGTGCTTTTGGAGAATCAACTTACTTTACACGGAAGTACCGCTTGTTCTGAACGAGAATTTTAGTTTTGCGTCTGAACAATAACATTTTACCCACGCCGCGCCGGCGAGTTAGTCGAGTACGATAATTGGAATATTAACGTTTGTTGTTTCAAAAAGTATGTTTTACAGAGGAGCTTCTGTGAAAATCGATTATGTTTGCAGGTGAGTCATCGGAGCGTGTAAAATATTACATTTTAACAGAAAGGTGTGATTTATGCACGGCTATTATAATAACATCGACCTTCTCACTGTTTAGTGTGCGTGCAACAAGCGAATAACTAAGCAATGACAGCTCGGAGTCGCGAATGTTTGGACAGATGCCACACTCACGCTCGCCGCTGGCACACTGGGAGCCGGCAGCTAAACATTCCACGCCACACTTACTGCCCACTGCTGTACAAACAAGACACGTGTTGTTCAAATAGGTCTCGCGTGAAATATTACCTAGGTACGCTGAAGAAATTAATTTCGTTACTTGGAATTTTATACATGACCTACGTGACTCCGGTAAATTTTGCGGTAATTTGGTAAGTAGTACTAAAGCCCCGATAGTACCTAAGCTGGGTGTGCGAGTTTGGCAATTTGAGGTGATAATATTTTTTACAATATTAAAATTTATATTAAATGCCATGCGATAACCCTGTAATTGGTTATTCATATTAGATTTTTTCAACACGTTAGGTAGGTACTTAGCTTAATACATATCCAGCACATATTATTTATGCAGCCGATCAAAATGTAATAGGTAGTAGGTACATGCCCCGGTGAAGTAATGCGGTGAACCCACTTAATTTCAAGCAAGCTCTGTTACGTGTTGTTATGAGAACCATTAGTGATGGGCACCACATGTTGTTAGTAGTGTTAACAAAATGCGAGCAGGCAATGAGTACTCACCCCAATAATGGCATTAAGTTCTGTCATAGTGACCTGTTTCGCGCGCTCCACGGCGGACGCCACCTGCTGCTGGTGCTCCTGGGACAGGAACGGGAGGATCTGGGCTATTATCGCGTTCAACCTTTTCGCTATCTCCGTCTGAAATACATTTAACTTATTTAGTTATCGTGGTAGTTAATAAACAATAGTCTGTAAACTCGACATAAGGTCATCGTGACGATATTACAATATCATCACGTACGAACACCAATATCACACATGTTATGAAATAATTAATATTCAGAAATCTACTTTTCTGAATAAAATCAACATTAACATTGATATAAAGTTGGCTATAAATGAAACAACGGCCCGGTAGCTGGTGATCGCTGCTTACATACAAATACACAACCAAAAATGTTTCCACATTCCGAAGCAGATTATATTCAATAATAACATTTATAATTAGTTGATAAGCCGAGCGGGAAGCAACAAATAAAATTAACACGATAAACAATAATACGCGGGCAGGCGCGGCGGCGCGGCGCGGCTCTGCGCGGTATGAAATGATAAATCGCCGCGTTACCGAGCCCGCAGTATTTATTGGCTTTGTTCGTATTTTCCGTTTAAATGCACATTAATTTTATTCGCAGATTCACAGTGAATCGACGACGAATTAACATAATTGAGTGTATTATTATATCGGCTCTTGTCGGCTCGTGTAAACAATGAAGTTGTTTCGGAGGTTTATTTTTGTTTTGTCATTATCGGTCAACCGTGAAGTTGTTAAATGAATTTAACATAATAATAATCATGTTAATTGTTAGACAGGAATAAGAATAGTAAGTACTAAACAAAATATCTCATACCTACCATAGGTATTACGCTGCGGCAATTAATTAGTAAGATGATCCATCCACAATCTAGAATATTTAATGTAGATAGGTATAATCATTGATATTTAAAGCGCGCATCAAATCATTGCCACGCACAAATTATCTGCCGGGGTGTTAAATTACGATATTGTCTGAGCACGACGGATGCTCCATTACCGGCACAAAGCTGCCCGCCCACACACCTAAACATAATGCTCATTCATACCATAATTGCACGGCTACATACCATTATTTCAAGACAGTTGCCAAGTTTCTTATTATTTTTCGAAACAACTTATTTATTTTTATTTATTGTCGTTTGTTTTTCAAAGAAGAAATGAATATGATGAGTTCATTACTCAGAATTTTGTCTACACAGATTTTCTTTAACTTGTTGACGCGTTTTTCTCTCATTATAGCTACAACATTATAAGAATGGTTTTCAATTAGAGATCGAGCAAAGCGATTAACATAATATTTCAATGTAAAATTACTAATTCAAGATTATCACAAGAAGGCGTGTTCCCACAATTTATCGCAACAAGTCATGCGATGATGTTTTATTTATAATTCCTAGAAACTATGTAATATTATTGTTGGATATAATAATGTAGGATACGTGTAAATGTAATCAGTGGATTGCACTAAAACAGTGTTGTTTACCCGCCGCGGCAGCGACGAGCTTTTTTGTTCGCGACTCCGCGTAGGATTCGCGGCGACACCTTATTTATCTATGTATTTCCCCACATTGTAATGTCGTACCGAGAAGAAAAATGATTTTAGTTTATCCGAGTCTCAGTCACTATAATAATATTATCCCTCTGTCAATTAAAATTTTATTCTTTATTCAGAATTACCCCCTTACTCATAGATGATGATTAAAAACAGCTTATATTATAAGTCAATTGTCATCTCTATTTATTGTCATACAAATGACAAGGATAGTTGTATATGTATTTATCAGTGGTTTAAAGTTAAGAGGCGTCGATAAGTAAGTGAGTTAATGTATTAAAATACATTGTGAATAATCGCTTGTAGTCTTCGGCGTGGTAATAATGATTAGTTTACATTTACCGTGCCTCCTTACATAAAGTCCCCCCGCTGCGTCTGTTTGTCTGTCTATCTAAACGCGGTAAACTCAAAAACTACTGAACGGATTTTCATAATATGGTTTCCACCAATGGAAAGATAGATTCCCGAGGAAGGTTTTTGTTTATGTATAATTTATGAATGTGTTATTTATTTATATTAGCCGAGCTGTCTCGGTTTTTATTGATCAACGAAGTCAGACAAAATATGGGTCTGAAAGCTGAAAGGGCTGTTTGCGCGTGCGCTGCCTCAGCCATTTAATAATTAAGTAGGTATGTGAAAATAATGTATAACAGTTGTCCTTAAATAGTTATTATATAGAAAAGTTCGCGAAAGCATAATTATATCTAACTTTTATATTTAAGCCACAAAAGCTGCTTTAATGTTTTAAAAAATAACAAAAACAATCAGCTAATGTTTAACTTTTATCAATAAAATATGAAACCTTATCAAAATATGTAGTTCCATCGTCACATCACAACTCACAAGTATTTAATGGAGATGATTTCTGCACTTTACTTTATGTTATTTGGACGTATAGTTTAGGTGATGTGAAGGTAGAATGTCAAAGCTTTATAAAACTGTTGATACAAAACATAACTCTTTGTTGTGTGTTATATTAAGACGTAGTATTTAACCGTAGAGTGGTGTGCACCACAGCACACGTATGCGAGGCAGCGAGGGCGCGCGCGGCGGACCGCAGCGTTCACCGCAAATTGTACTTTCATTCCGCCTCGCTAAATGGACTGTTTGTCGCGTCCGAGCTCAGCGCGAATTTACTCCCCACACCACGCATAGGTACCTATTTGTTTTTTGTGCTCACTATTTATGTGTTAACCGATACCTTTTTGTTGTAACGGCAAAATAAACCCTTTCTTTAAAGCCGCGTCATATGGTACAGCAATTTTAATTAAGAACGCTGTTTTCTTTTAACACGTCCATTATTTCTAATGCTAACTGAAAAACGTATTTGGTACTTTCACAAATATTTGAATACGATTTTTATAAGAGCGGAAATTTGTAGGCGAGCGATATTTTTAGAAGTGAGACAACAACAAGGTTCCTCCATTTACTAGATAAACATCAAACTTCGTGAGTCGTGCAACTATTTGAATATACTGCGTAATGCAAATTTCCTTTAGTGATGTGCTAATAACTGACTGATAGGACATCGATTCACGTATTCGTGGGTAGGTAGGTATGTGAAATAAACACGTTTGTTTCCTGTTATCAACGGAAGATTAATTAATCGTCAGTTCTTTTTATTATTAAACGGGTTCAAGAAAGTTTATATTTTAAATGTTTAAGTCATTGTTAGATTAGAATGATGTCAGACTTGATAACCCCTCGCCATCACGGAACTTGGTTTGATAAATTATAATGATTTACTTAGTTACAACTAGTTACAATTTATTCACATTATAAAGTTACAAGTAAATGAAGCTCAAAAAGTAATACAAATTTTCTACAGCGTACCTACCTACAGCGATCGATAATGCAAGTTGAATGTGACATTGCAGACCGCCGCGCGCCGCGCGGAGTCGCGTCGCGCCGCACTCGCGCCGCGGCGGCACCGCGAGACCGACCGACGACGCGCCGAAATACCGCAAATTACATTTTCATTCACCGCCTCCACCACCCAGGTTATTGTGAAAATTTATTACTAAACTGGAAAAAACCTACTGCCCCTAAATTTAATGCTTTTTATGATAAACAACTTTTGTACTCCGACGAATATTAATTTTTACACTAACGGACCGTGAATTGCAGAGAATTGTAGTGAGAGTTAGATAAATCTTTGTTTCTCAGTGAATCGTACATTCCTTTATCCGCATGATTCAGATAGTGGCGACTAAGTGAGCGTCTCTAGATGTGTGAGAACTCTATGAATTCATAATTAGCCGAATAATTAGTTGTAATTTCAAACGGGTGCTGATTTTTAACAGGTAGGTATGAGTAAATTGTTAGTGTGATTATAAAAGTGAAATTAGTGTTAAGTATACATATAAATAACACGATTCAGGACAGTCAGTTTAGCGAAAGTTAAAGGTGAAATATTATAATAATGTACCTAGGTAGTATTTGTTTGTAATTAATTAATGAGACACTGAAAATCGTATGTAATTCTGTACCTACTTAGGTACTCAGTGGTTGTATTAGAGCCTGGGTTCCCAACCTGGGGGTAATTACCCCCTCGGGGGTAAAACAGTTATTCTGAGGGGGTAATAAGGCTGGTAATAGATAGTAAATTTTATAATAAATAATTAAAAACTTTAAAAAGATTGCATTAACTTTTGTGCAATTTATTATGATTAGTATTTTCATGTCCTAACATTTTAAGTGGGGGGGGGGGGGTAAAATGAGTTTGCCTAATAGATCATAGGGGTAACTAGCTTGAGAGGTTAGGAACCGCTGTATTAGAGTCTAATAGTCTAACGCTGAGTTGGAGAAAAGGTCATTAAGTTTTAAAGGAGACTTTAACGATAGAAATTGTATGGGTAATGCCTCCATAAAAATTTAATTATCTTTCTGCAACGTCGTTTCAAAGTGCGTCTAATAATTAGACGCACTTTGAAACGTCTATAAACTATGCAATTTTGAATTTGGTGCGCTCTTCAAATACTTTTGCGAAACTGCTTGTCTAGCATATTGTTCCCATACTTAAACTCCCTCGTAGCGTGAGTTCAACACATTCATATACCGCTATGTCGAAATTCAATCGAAGAGAGATCGAGAGAGAAGAGAATAGCAACATTCAGTGCAAAATATCGACAAAGGGTTTCAGATTAAAGCAGTTTTTCTTATTGTCGTTACGAGGCGAACAATCCCCGTCCCATCCGCACCTCGTATAACTCTACAACAGTAGCTACGAGTAGGTACGAACGGAGGAATAAAAAGCGGGCGTACAAAAGGGCCACAAAATACGTACTTTTGCGAGCTCTCCACAAAAGATATAGTACGGTTTGTCATTAAGGAGTTCATCCCCGCGCGAGAAATAAAAGAGGAACGTCGGGTTTCGGGGTGACCGGGCGTCAGCGGGGTGTGAGGCAGGGGCGGGGAGCACGCGAGGCGAGGAGGTGCACTAATGGCTCCGACACTCATCCGCTAATGCCGCGGGTGACTCCTCTTTTTGCACGATTTTCACGTGGTTTAGTCGGTGGAGCTTTTAATCTTCGGCCGCATCTTGCCAACGGTGCTCCATTTGTTTCACTATTATTTATTGCTTTCCCCACAATCAACGCTTGAATTCATTTGAAACACCTTTTTAATGAACAATATAAAAGTCAGTCAATTAACAATGCAATTAATAAACGCTTTTTATATACCTACCTACAGACTTACGAGTTTTCGAAAATCATGATAAAATTAAAAATATCTTAAAAAGCGTTGGGCAATAAGAAATAAAGAATCCACCAATTTAAATTAATAAACACATTTAAATGTAAAATCGTTTCGATAATTTCGTCACGAATTGATTTGAATAAATCTTCTAAATACCTACCTATCAGCGACGAAAAAAATATCTACGAAATGAATCATTAGATGGCAAATTAAAATTTTGATGAGAATGGTTTAATATGATTGTATGATATGCATGGAGAATTGGAGAATGAAATACAGTTCTTTTGTAGAGAGCCAAGACAGTAAACAGCGTTGATTCTAATTCAGGTGTCGTAAAATCATCAGGATTCCTTACGACACAATACAACGGAATGGCACACGAGTGCACGGTGCATGAGCGAGGCGCGAGCGGCTGTGACCTGAATGCGGGTCGCGGTTCCACGCCGCAATTTATTGTCTCCCTTGAATGCTCGTACGCTCACGCTGCGGCTGCGTACATCGTGACCAGGCTAGCCACCACGTGAATACTAACCGATAACAATCTACATAATGTCACAAAACTATAACGTTATATGTAACACACAGTTAAAAGGACATAAGTGTAAAAGATGTTACAAATAAATAGGTATAGGTACAATATTAAATTGATACTTAAAATATTTATATCACAGAAATGAAAAGGTTAAAAGGCATAACCATTTAGTTATAAGTTTCCCGGTGCGGCGCATCCGTCCGCCCCGCCTCCCGGAGTGCCCCGACGAGGAACTTTTACTACTTTTACCGCGACTGTGTTTTGTGGAATAAACTGAACGGACGCGGCACTTCCACTGAGGTTTCGGCCTTCATTAATGCCTCCCGACTTTTATGAATTATTTATGCACGCTGCGTTCTGCTTATCTTGTCTGCGGCGCTCTTGCCAAGTTTCCACTTTATTAAACAAAACAGTCGCCAATCGAAAAGGCATGCTATTGTATTGAAAGCGACGTCGCTCATAAAGCCCCGCAATAAATAATTCCTCCGGCGAAATGGCAGTCCAGTCGATAAATGGGCTATTATTGCAGCAGACACAGGCCAACATTATCATCGATTCGTAGGTATCGCATTCGCGGAGCAATAATTGTTTAAACATAGCCTGCCGTGGAACATTAGTGGCTGGCACATCGATAATGCACACTGCCAACCGCTGTCGCCGCTTCTCGTTAGCTTTCTAATTACTTACCGCTGTAATTGTACCCTGTACCTACATTGTGAACTTTTTTTACACGAGTTTAGAACAACAAACAGAGGGATAAGGGTTGCATCTAAAATATTTAAACAGGGTTCAATTATCCACGCAGTTGACTGAAGTGCTCATGAACGACAGTATAATTGCCTTTACTTAAAATAATTGCTACTCGAGCGTCGATACTTATAATAAACAGAATGGTCAGACGGGAAGGCGCGTCATTAATATTCATTATAAACAAATGGATATAATTACTTGGCAAGAACAAGTTGATTGGAGAGCCGTCGAGTGGGTGTGTAGTGCGGGACACGTCGTTATCTCGGTATCGAGCCGAGCCACACCGGCTCCGGTGTCACCTCGTAATCAGATTGTAATTGCGCGATCAAGAGCCGGCTACGCTCCACTACACACCACCTGTCAATTTAAACCTCCTTGCTACGATAATAAATAAAAACAACAACGATATTCTTGTCGGCATTCATGATAAATACGACTTGTCTGAAATAGAAATTGTACAGCTCTAGTTTATCTGTACTAGGTATTTGGATTTGGACTAACGCAATAGGAAACTATGAAAATTATGAAATTGAAAAAAACCTTCACTACATTTTTTTGTCCAGTTTGGTCCTGACTGACTGATGGATCAACGCACAGCCTAAACCGCTGGTCGTAGAAACGTCAAATTTAGGAAAACAAAACATGTCTATTTGGCCTCATAAACTTCACATTTTTCTTTCAATTAAACCTCCACGCGGGCGACGGCGCTGGCAAAAGCTAGGTAGTACCAATTAATAAAATAGACAACGAACACGATGAAAATATTTAAGTGCAATCAAACTAAATACCTACATATTTAGAGAGGCGGACGTAGTGGCCTTAAAATATCACGGTCAGATTAATTCAAACAGTCCCAGTTATAAATTACTAGAATGCAATCTGACCGCGTCCAAGCGATTCTGATTGACAGATTAGCGTCGACATATCACGAGACTCGAGAGCCGCGACACACGGTTTCATAACAGCCGGGCATGCAAGCGTGAGCGCTTTGTTGACTCGCATGTTTCTCGCCAAACAAAGAGCCAGCTTCCTAGCTACCCTTGTTTGTTTAGGTCCACGCCAAACGTTTATTGCCCTTTGTGTATCTTACCTCTCGGCAAAGCGTGAAGCCTTTTTGACTCGGCACTTTTTATGAGAGCGCTTATAAACGTGTACGTTACTTCACATTCTAAAAACAACGCAGTCCGATATTTATACAAGTGGAAGAAGCATTGTTCTATAAATGTGATCGCTCGAGGTAAAAGTCGTAAACAAACAAACGTGGAGGAGACACTACATCATAGTTGATTCGCGGCGAGCGAGGTGAAACCGCACAAGCGCTTACGTGATAATAAAGAAACACAAACAAGTTTCTCGACGCACATGAATTGACCAATTTGTAGACGCTAGATAGTTTCACAAGCGGTTTGTATAGATGAATCAATCATCGCGCTGAACACGGAGCTTTTTTGTCGACATACCTAGGTAACGAGCGGCGGCGGCGCTGTAATGACTCCGCATTTCCGGCGCCTTATGTGTTCCGTACCTTATACTTACACAATGGCACTCGCTATTACGCAAATACTAGTGTATTCGGTAGCGCTATAACAGTGTAATTAGCGCTGTTAATACAGTCCTAATTTATGCAATATGCAACAAAGCCTTCTCACCGCGCGCCGCGCTCCGTGTCATGTACACGCGCCGCTAACACTGATTGTCTGAATATTCGTGTTGCCATCAAATTATTTTCGGTTCGACGCGCGTCAATTATTATTTTTAGTTTCGCAACGTTGCGTTGATTGCTGGCTCCCTATCGCGGATTATTGGAACGCTTCATATCAGCTGCTTGTTCTGAATAACAACATTAATACATTTACATCAATAACTTCATTCTAAAAAACTCGATTGTTATCATTAAAGCTTTATCTGGTCGGTATTATCTAGTATGATTTTTATACTCAGCTGTCTTGCTTTTGTTCAGACATGATAACGAGTTATCACGGATTTTGTACTAAAATTGATTGAGCTGATTAGGACGGCTTCACGATAAACTTTACGAGTACCTATGTATCTGTATTATTTTTTGTGTGATCAGAAAAGTAGGCGACAAAAGTATTAGATAAAGGCTATGTTAACTTGTGATAAACAGCCGGTATCAGTAGTACCTACATGCAGGTATCAGTCAGTCTCGGCTAACTAATCGCCTTCATAAAAACTCATAATTCATGAGCCGAAGTTATCGGGTGACATTAAATTGAAATTGCGTGCAAATCAAACGTTATATTTTATATCTAAACATTACAAAGTTTAAGTTAGTGATAGAATCTGTAGCATTGTTGTGCATGTTATTTTCAACATGGATAACGTTTATCGTAGGTCATATACATACATACATACACACAACTATAGGTGCGACGACGCGACGTCCAGTTGCGATGGAAGCTTGCTTATTTACGGAGACCGTTTGCACTGTACTGTTTGCTATCTCGTTGTGCCGGTTGCCGAGTCGCCGACTCACTGGCAATTCTTGCTATTGCCATACGACACGACACGGACACGGCACACAACTCAACAATATTCGTGATCAAAGAACGTAGAACAATGATTCCATGAACAATAAGTACTCGCAAGATTTACCGAATGCTTTTAAGTACGATGTTCTGTTATCTAGACATGGAATCAGAATTAAAAGAAGAACAGAGGTCGAAAGATCAGTTATATGGCGGTTACCTGTACATATAAAGTAAACCTAATGTTAAATATTTAATATAGTTTGCAAGTATTTGTGCGTAGTCGCAGCGGACACAGAGCGAGGGATGGAGTTTGCGAATTTACACAGGCGGTGTTTACTCGGCGTGTTTGCGAGCCCGATGCTTATTGTGTGAGCGTTGAGCGTCTGTCGGGCCGCGGTCTACGAATACAGTTTAATTTGTTGGATGCGTCAAGTGGTGACTGTTGCCGAGTTATAAAGTTCACAAGTAAAATTTCACGCTTCGAAACTAACAACGCAACGTTCACAGAATTCCTTGGCTGATGGTTGGAACGTCTTTGTGAAAGTTCTAAACATTGTTCATTTGGCAGACGTAGTTAAAAGCTACATAATTTCGTTTCACGTACCTACTTATTACAATGTAAACTGCGGGTACGTGCTTATTTTAGCTGTTTTTTTAAGAATAAACAAATTTATTTTAATGATTACTTGGAAATAATGGCCACAATAAAATATTTATGATACGATGCTTAAATGTTAATATTTTCTGGCTTCCTGTTGTGCAGACGGCTTCGAAAGGGTCGCAAGCAAATCGATATTGAACGGAAACTAAAAAAAAAGCCGGGCAAGAGCGTGTCGGGCCACGCGCAGTGTAGGGTTCCGTAGCAAGAAGTAATTTCAGTTTTCTGACTACTGGCAAACTCAATTTTCATAATTATACCTACTCAATCTCAATTTTCCGTACCGCCCTAAAGAATTAACCTGTATTTAATTGAGCCAAAACAATAAAATGAGCGACCATTAAATAGAATTATCAAATTAATACCTATTCAATTCGCTAAATATGGAATGTATTGAGATAAACAAAACAGCGCAGTATATTTGAGTGGGTGCGGCTGAAGGGAGCAAGTGCGGCTCTGCGTGCGGCGGCGCGGCGCGCGGCTCGCTCGGCGACCGCAGCACCGCAGCGGTGCGGCTAACCGCACCCGCACCCACCCTGCCCCCCGCCCCACACCCCGTGCCCCACTTGGTAAGCTGGACTTGTCGGCTACACTTGATCTCTACGCCTTCGTAAATGGTCAAGGGATTTACTTAATTAAAATATTTAGTGATCATTATTATCATGATTACACCTGCGACGTTTTTATGGTTCCGTAGTAAAACCAGGAAACGTTATAGTTTCGTCATGTCATGTCCGTCTGATTGTCTGCTTTTCCGTTTGTCACACTCACACCCTTGCAAAATCTACAGGTCCAAACCAATTTGTATGAAACTTCGCAAGTAGATGTCTTCTGGTTCCTAATCTATTGGGGATACTACGGCAAGCTACTTTACTACCTACATAAATTATTATGTGTAATAAAATAAAATAATATGTAATATTGTTTCAGCGTGATTGCCTCTTATTGGGTAACTTTTTTTACTTAATCTTTATGTAATATCAAGTAATATGTAAATGAAAAATACCTACGTAAATCAATGCACATTTAATAAGTTATTAAGTACATAACATTAAGAAATAATCATACCAATGTGTAAACTACACAGCGATTCTAGTTTCATTGACGATCGCATCGCATCCATCAAAGCGTCGCGTAGTCGCGTCGTCTCCCCTCTGATAATAATGATCTCGCTACTCGACTGGAGAATATTTCACACCATTACAAAACCACGGAACATCGGAGTCGGAGTGCTTACTACTGAGCGTTCAACTTTAATGCTACCTGCATTTTATTTACCACGGAACCACAGAGTCACGATTCGTAAATGTCATCAAGCCAACACTGAATTAATAGTGTAAGCTTATAAAACAAGAAACTCTTTTTTTTTTTTTTTTGGGATTTCATTCTTGAAAAGTAGAGGTACCTAGTTTTTAGAAATTTTCATATCATAATCTGTAGACGGCTTTTTTTCCAACGTTATGGGTATTTTTGGGACAGATTGTTTTTCAAAGGATTAATTGATTCATTAGCTATCAGAAAAGTATCAATTGAGTGCCCAGGGTGGAGTAGATTTCTTACAATTAGCAGTTTTTTGTTGAGAGGAGGAAAATTTCCAAAAAAACCTAAAAAGTGCAATAACTCCGAAACCATCCAGTTTCGACCCCAAGTTTACGGGTCCGAATTTGTTGTAAATAAGCTGCTAGTACAACCCCTTTCAAGGAATAGGTCGAATTACCTAGCACCCTGTATAACTGCTCCTTATTTGATTAGATGACCCCAGTAGAAATTTTATGTGTTTTTGTTATTTACCTGTTAAATAAATATTATTATCTAAAACATTATAAGGGCAATAACAAACGTCCGGAATGCCCCTCCGGAATTAAGGTGAATGAGGTATTTTACGTCTATTTATGAACGATATCATTCAATTTGACATAAAATGATAAAATCACTCATTCACTTCTTAATTCCGGAGGGGCATTCCGGTTGTCTGTTAACGGCCTAGGAATACATTTTTCAAAAATGCATATTTTCATTTAGGTAACATTCTTAAAAATACGGTTTTGTGCGAGCGAGACAGGTGACAAAATGTAATAGCCCTCGCACTCGAGTTCCTTTGATAGCGTCGTAAATTTAAATCTGCGAATCCATCAAAATGTTTTATTTTATCTAGCGCACGTTAACCGTAATAATAACTGTTATGATATTATGATTGTGTAAAGGGAGATCTCCATTCGGATATTCATTGAGTTCATTCATACGACAAGATTATTATATGTTAGGTTTCGATACTACATATTTATAAATTACATGCTTCTAATTGTAGGTCTGGTGTGCACCGGCTAGGAAAATATTACCACACTACTAATAGATATTATGTAGGTATTTGCATTTATCTAATAGTATACCTATAATTATGTATAGATTGAACTTAGTACTATTCAATAGTTAAATGTCAAAGTCATTATCATTATGTATAAATAAACATATTATTTTATGGGATTTATCTAAATAGTTTGTTTAATAACAATAAGGCATTTAGAAATAAAGAAATTATTATCAATTTGGAGTATTATACATATAATTTGATCAGGGCACCATTCAGTGACACTAATAAAGTGCACTTAAACACCAATCCAGCAAGCGTATTGTGGGTAACGTCAGATTGCGAGGGATCCAGCCGTCAATGCGAGGGTCGCCACCCCCATGTTTGTTACCCCTTCGCCTTGTTTGCATTGTTTCACTGTATTTGAATAGAGTACCCTCACCCGCCGCCCTACAACTGTTACCGTTTTCATGATAATGTAAGCGAGATTTAATGATACAATCTATGTGAGTAACGTCTGACGACTGCACGACCGCATTACATATGCACGCACATACCTATGTAGACTATGTAAATTCTTAAACATTTTATTTAGTATGCCAAGTAAAAAGGCCGCCACTTAAAATTCTTAAAACGCTAGGGATGCAGTTTTACGGCTTATTACATTGAATGGGAAATGAGTGAGTCATAGGCGTGTAGTTTACGAGTCGAATAGAAATCGTCTGTTTTAAATGAAACTCAAGGAGCGAACAAGGCGTCCATTATTCATGAGGGCCGTTTCACGCCCGACTACCGCCGAGTGGGTCCGAGCAAGAGCCGAGCGTTGGTTCCCGTGCAAGGCTCGCAGCACCTCCGTCCCGGCGTTCACGCAAACTGTTTCAAAATCAATATCCGTGTCTCAATCAGCACAATTAAGGTGGTCCGTGGTACAGGGGTCGTATTCGTGTAATTAGTTTGACGCCGTCGCCGCCGCGCCGGCAAAAGGGACGATAAATAAACGAGTAGTTAATTAAATACTTGACTGTGCGCCGACTGGAAGCTCACCGCTTGCCGGGCTACGTCTAACGGCCTATTCTATGCACAGCCTGTTCTACGTGTTATCCGACATAGTTTAAATATCAATAAAAAAACCGGCCAAGTGCGTGTAGGGCCACGCAGTGTAGGGTTCCGTAGTAGCAACAAGCAACTACTTCATCGTAGTCACTTTAAAGGATAATTGCTAAGGATTTTGTATTTGGTACAAAATTATCCAAGTTCAACGACTATTACTGCTAAACTAATAAAGTTATCTTAACCGCTATAATTTTCCTTTAAAGTTCATAAAATGCACTATCATCGTGAATTTTCCCAGATTTTTCAAGCCAGCAGTTTAGCTTATAGAGGGGGGACGCCCTACTTGAACAAAAATTTGCACTTTAAAGTTTAATATTTCGTAAATGGAGCATTAAATCGAAAAATTATTTTAGCAACCCTGAAGTCATTTAAGAAAACCTATTCAACGATACCTCACACGATGGGGTAGACGACGAAAAGAATATTCATCCCCACTTCACATGTAGTGGAGCTACCCTAAAAAAAATATATTCCAAAATTGTATTTTACCGCTTTGTCGACGTAATTGATATACACGCTCCTACAAAATTACAGCTTTCTAGTACTAACGGTCTCTTAGCAAAACCTCGGACCGACAGACAGACAGACGGACATGACGATACTATAAGGGTTCCTTGTCAGAACTACGGAACCCTAAAAACTAGAAATTTTCTGCAGAAATCGCGTGTTTTTTGTTGATTAAATTGCTGAATAATAATGATAATTTTAATTTCCTATTGAGATAGGGCAAAAAATACACTATGTGAATCAAGAATATAATACGACCGAGTCTTCACTAATTGTGAGCATTATTACGTTGTTTTATTGCGTGGTTTAGACCGACCATAAAACTGTTTATTAGTCACGAGCTGTTCATGGACATATCACATGAAATAATAACTCAATGTGCTCACGAACACAAGTTTTACTAAATTAGCCAATTTTGGATAAATGGAACGTTATTACATATAACGGAACACGCTGTACTGTATGGTATGAGCAAATTTAATAAAGCGCCGAGGGTGAGTACGCCCTATTTTTTCACATGGTTCAGAATATCACGTCTCGGTATTAGGGGTCGAATTTGAAAACACAATTAGACTTAATACAGAGGTGATTGTTGGCGGGCGAGGGTCGCAAGCGAGGGGTTACGGCAAATCCTTTAATTTGGCTCCCCGATCAAATAATAAAGCGGACGGAGGGGCAGCGAGCGGCGATATCGCGTTTAGTGGTTTTATTGCAAGCGCCATCTGCCGCGCGACGCACCCTGTAGATGGAGAGATAATTTTGCTTTTAAAGCGAGGGGGAGACGCGGCGCGGCGATGCGTTCATTGTGAGTTGTTGCGTTCGTTTAGACAATTCACAGTGCTGTATTCGCCTGAGATGTACGAGATAGCGCTCCCATTATGCGGGAGACCCTTAACGACTACCTGCATGTTGATGTGAACACTCAACGGCTATAATTTGATCAGGCACGCCGCGCGCCTCGATATGCCTTACTGCTTTACTTAACTAGGTATATTGTTTATATGTATGTATAGTTTATGTTATGCTTTTCATGAATCGTACCTACCTGCGGTTTCACCCCCGTCGCTCGGCTCCTAAGGGTCGTAGCGTGATGTTAAAGAGCCTTTATTCCTCATGAATCTGGCTATCATATACAAAAATATTTTTTCGAATCCGACTGGTAGTCGGATTAACGCGTTCAAACAAACAAACAACAAACTCCACACCTTTATAACATTAGTAAGATAATGAATTAGATGATAAAATGGAACCTTTTGGAATGCACTTAGATGGTAGGTGTTAAAATAACTGCACTGGCGATAAGCCAAAAAATAAATTAGTTATCAAAATTGTTTTAAGTAGGTAAGTACCGACCTACACAGTATTAACCGTGTATCGCTGATATTAATCTAAACTAATCTTAGGATTATTGTTAATACTCGATAATGCAAAAAGATACCTAATATTCTGATAATACCTACCTATACTTATTTGAATCGCCGTCGTAAACAAAGAGGGATAAAGAGACGCATTAGACGCATAGCTATCCCTGATATCCATCCCCCGGTTATTATAATAAACAGTAGGTAAGCGCTGTTGGGGCACGTGCAGTGTTTTTATCAATGAGAGAGATTGCGCGGGTGTGCGGGCACCCTAATGCAAGGGCAAACAATCCTTGGGGCCGCGCTTGAATAAATTTGAGCGGTGTGAGCGCATCGTTCTCCCCCAACGGCATGGAATGGATGGAATCGCAATAACCCGGAGATTATTAAATTATACGGACACGTACAGCTTTCGAAAGTATTGAAATGGATTTTTCGCTAGAATGCTTTGGTGATAAAACGAGTTTTAACTGATTTGACAGATAAATAAAATTGTTTTGATGTGTGTGTTTAAAATAGGAAAATATTATGTTAGACATTTTTATTTGAGCTTTCCAAAAAGTTATTTTATGCATGTTTTAAATACTCACAGTAGCGTTTAGTACCCAAATACTAGTAAAAATTTGGTAGGCAAGTAGTTCCATTAAGAACAAGCATCAACCACTCTAGTAACTCCAATATAGTGAAATAACACAGTAAACAAAGCACATTAATGTAATAGCAATACGGTAGATAATTCGACAAATGAAACAAAAATATCGAAAATGTCCAACTAAAGCGCTTATTGTTGCATTGCAAAGCAACGAGTTCGCGCCATTGATATATCATAACAAGCTAGCACGGAGCGTGTGTCGGTCGGAGGGTGGCAACTCGACGAGCAGCCCGCAGGGGTGTCGACTGTCGACGCTCGTAAACCTCGACAAAGTATTTTATCGACATCCCGCCGCGTTGCGCACAGCGACCCTATTCACTATTGTCTCTCTCCACATTCGTGACACTTCATGAAATCACTCCACCGTATGAATTCCCTTTTCAACTACCCGTTATCTACCTATATTACAACACGTACTTATCTAGACTTATGAGTGCAGTTTGAATACTAAAGGATCTGCATCGTCGGCCGATTCTAAGTAAGGAAACCGTTGCCTTAATCGGCAGCGTGAAAGTCAGTCGGGGCGTGAATAATAGCTTGAAGCACAGAACAATAACTCTCCGTGTCGATACTGCCACACAAAGACGAAACAATCAATTCACAGCGTAAGTAGGTGTGATTCGGCACGGTCTCACTACGGTCCGGCCCCGCGACTAACAAAAGAAAATCTAAGCAATTAGTCGTCGTCAGAAAGAGCGGAAAACGCGCGTTAGTCGCGGTCACGCCAGCGAGTGCGACTCGGTCACGACGACACGCGGGAAACATCGTGTCGATGCAACAAAACCGACCTTGTGGCGATAATGTTTTAATATTATTGTATAATTAATACTCATTAATCTCGATAATTAAATTCCAGACGGTCCTTTACAATACAAGTCACAATAAAAATAATGAAAAAAGCTCATAATTATTTAATAGTGATAGAATTTAGCACCGATTAGAGTTAGTTAAGTACATTATTGCAACTTCTTTTTTATTGAGTGTTTACCCGAGGTGACGGTCACTCGCAAGTTCAGAAAAAAAAACAAGCACACGATATCAAATAAAGTAAAAACATTACTTGTTATTCTATTACGCTCGCATGCAACACAAAAGATTAACTAAGTCGACGGGGTGCATTTCTGATCTCGCCCGACTGAGCATGTTTAAGTGCTAATGTAATAATGCATTACAATGAAGCGCAGCACTGTACGCTAAATAGCGCATTCAAGCATTGAACTAGTGGATGGAGGCCGCCATCTGTCCGCCACGGCAGCAAACAATACGACCCTTCGTAATCACCCCTCGTTTGCTAGTTTGCCAGAACCTAAACAAATATCACTCACCGCCGCCGCCGGCGGCTTAACATTTCGAGGTCCTTAGGGCTCGGACCTATTGTCCAAGAGTTTATCAAACAAATCATAAACCATGTCAGCCTAATATCTTTGATATGAATATACATATCCCATATTTAATTAATAGATGTAAATACGTCATAATAATAAGGTAACGTTAAACCATGTTTATAATCATTTTGTCCTTATAAAGCAAATTAATAAACAACTGTACCGTGTACGAGCGAACACCTGTCATGTTCATTTAAAAATCCACGTGTGAATATTAATTGTGTGAAACGAATGAGTGTTTCTTATTACTTACCCGCGTAGCTTTCCGTGTAGTAAATTGATTGTGATTCCTTTTACAGTACGTGTTGAAATACAGGGTGATATTAATAAAAGCGGGGTTCGAGACAAGCTAGCGAGCGTAAAATCAACAGATTACCATGAACATGAAGCCCCCCACGGCACCCTCGCTATGGCACCCCTGTGTGTACGTACCTATTTGTTACGATAGCTATTGTTATGCGCGAGAACCCAGTGGTCAGGGCTGTCATATCAGCCCAGATTATAATATTTTCGCTCTAATATTTAAAACAACATGTACCTAGTTATTAAATATATAAGTGATTCTCAAAAACATGTACCTACCTATAAATTCACTATTTTCATTGCAACTTAATTGGTTTTGTTTTATCGCGTCCAGAAATTAACAGCGCGAAAATTAATTAGGTATTATTATTTTTCAATCAATTCAGTCAAACACATGTATTTTCGGTCATAATAATATTTCAATTAACTAGCGAGCTGCACATTTCACTTAAACATTTTGTTACTTAAAGGACATAGTGATTTCTCGGAATTCCCTTTTCACGAAGTAAAGCTAATATTACTATTGTAATCTAGAGATTATAAAGAACAAACTATATTAGTTTCACTATTATACACTTCACTTTGTGGGGGGCTAAATTCTCTAACCAAAAAAACTATCTCCTTTCAATTAACAATCAAAGACGAACCTAACTAACGCTCACGCCTCAAAAATCACTTCGCAAGAAGAAATGACACCTACCTTTATGTTCATGTATTTTTTTTTCTATTATGTGCATGTTAGTTAGCCAACCCTAATAAGGCCCCATTTTCTAAGTTCTACTAAGCGTAAGCGTCTAATTCATAGATATAGTTTCTGCGCTTTAGTCACGAACATTAGGGGAGCCTGCACAACTTGCGATCCTTTCCCCTTAATATTTCGATAATAATGACGTGTTGTATTCATATTATTGAAATGAAACTTCGTCAGAATATTAACTCGACCGCGGGACGGCTGAGATTATTCGTTGTGCGTTTTATTGTTAGTAAATATAGGAGAAAAACAAAGATAACTACGCAATTAAAAGATCCACAGAAGGTGCAAATTAAAAACCGAAATGTCAACAAAGTAGCTTGACCAGGCGGTATTCTCCCACCCCCCGACGGGGGTGCGCTCGCGGGCTCGCTGTCAAACAACGTTTATCCAACAAACAGGCGCAGCGCAATAACACGTTTTTTTTTTGCTTTTACAACATTTCCCCGTGCGCCAATTCGCCCGACCGCTGTTTTTAAAAAATATAGCCAAATTTTCCCCTTCATCTTCCTTTTATATTACCTTTCCGAAACCATGTTTAACATCTGCTAGCAGAAAGTGGAAACACTCTTTTTCATCCACAAATAGGTACTTACATACTATTATATTATAGACTTATACATTATAATTATAATATATTTATATTACACAATGTATTTTTTTATTTATTTTTTAAAAAAACGTTGCCCCACACTAGTATTTCTCCTGTAACGTGGGTGCGTTTACAAACATAAATTTCACATACACAAACAGCCAGACCAGTGTGCAATGCGGGAATCGAACCCGCGACACGTTGCGCAGCAGCCAATCTCTCAGCCACTGCGACAACCGCGCGGTCAATTAATTAAATAAAGATGATGATAGAACATACCTGTTTATGCATTTCCACATTGAGGCCGTACGACATTTCATAGTACTGAAACATAAATAACACGCTTTAGTTTAATCGATTACAATGTATGCGAGTAAATGTAACGAGCGAGCAGTGTCACGGTACGGTTTTGGCACAGATTAGCTTCCTCAAATTATAGGAGTCGAGTGACTAAACATCCGCACTGGCACAGTTTGGACGTCGGCCAGAAGTGTTTCCGACACATAAAAATTCTCGCGAAAATTTCCTCTCGAGCGTATTAAAATAAATTGCGAGCGATTTGGCAACACTTAATCGTGATTCATATCTGGATGGAGCGAACATGCGGGGATTAAGGCATGCCAAAATATATCTGTTCGTTTGAAATATATTGTCTGCTCTTGAACTGGCCACTAATACGTTTGCCTACGCACGCTTCTGACAGCTCGGTTGGCGCTGTGATTGATACGACGCGATGTTACAACTTACATTATCAAACACATTTTATTACATGACTAAACATCTGAAACGTTCCTCCTGTAGAGAGGCAGCCCAGTAATTGTGTAAATAATTCATACGGACAATGTCTTAATAGGAGGGTGCATTTAAGCCAATCAAATACTCATGTGACATGCGGGCGACGAACAAAGGAACACATTTATTGATTTCACACGCCATAACAAAATGTTACATGTGATAAACATCTCTATTTAGCTGTAGTATTAGCTGTCCCTTTAATTTAAACTATGTAATTTTAATATGACATGTGTTTTAAAGCCTGTTGCGTTCGTTTTTATTGTACGGGTATGAACGCAATTATGTTTGTAGGTACCATCATCGCTGTTATAATTAACTCCAATCAGCTCTTGTAGTGTTCTAGTAAAACATTCCATTTTACCACAGCGCTATTTAAAGTTTTCTGATGTAATCTACCTATGGTTTAATAATAAATTATAAATAGCGGTTATATTCTTTGTACTATTATTTTCTAAGTAAAAAAAGGAAAACTACCTAATATGTATAATATTAGAACTATTACATTAGGTATCAAGAAGGATACTTTTAAAAATTTAATATAATTTATACTCACCATCACATAATGCCTTTGTATTTCAATTTTTTCACTAGCCAGCTTCTCGCATTCTAATTTTAAACTGAAACAAAAGAGAATATTATTGTGTTAAATTCAACGGATAAATCAGGATTTTTTATTATTTATTAGTTGAGTTTTTGAGAAAGTTGACGATGGTGCCTTGAATAGTTTCGGACAACACCATTATCATTATTAATTAATCTGTTTGATCTATATGTCGCAGGGATATGATGAAAACAGGGAATTGATCAAATCACGGAGGTTAGGTTAGGTTTTTGATCAAATCTCTTAAGCGATTTGATCAAAAACCTAACCTAACCTCCGTGATTTGATCAAATCGCTTAGAGATTTGATCAATTCCCTGTTTTCATCATATCCCTGCGACATATACATTGGCGTTATAAAGTTCCACAACTTTCTGACCAGAGGCCCTATTTATACAAGTTGCTTTTCTGTTAGCGTTCACGCCAAACGCTACGGACAAAATGTATGGAATTGACATTTGTGAGTCACGTGTTTTTTCCGCAGGCAAGTAATGTCATTGCCATACATTTTGGACGTAGCGTTTGGCGTGAACGCTAACAGAAAAGCAACTTGTCTAGGGCCTCAGGCCTCAGGTAGCTTAATTCTTGTTACGTAAAAAGTAAAAACCCTCCACGAAATAGGTACGAGTCTTGAAATAGGTATTAATAGGACGTCACAACTCTTTTGGTGACTTTAACATTTAACGCAAATACTCAAGTGTACGTATTCAGTAATCTAACTCTCGAAGTTCTATAGCGCTTGTTACATTAATAAGATAAGAAATATTTATAAGCGAACAGTTTGTTTTATAGCTGTTATCGCATGCACAGTGGGTCAGACCTGTTATGGTGATAGTTTTTATCGTTACAACCACACTGTTCAATTTCAATTCTAGATTATTACCTACATACCTACTTAACGATCACTGAAAACGTGGCCTGATAAGAGTTTTATAACATAATAACTTAGTACTAAAGTAGGTAATAGGTAAGTAAGGTCGGCGACGGCAAACATACATTTACATATTGCATAACAATCACTACTTTTAGAAAAAACTTTTCTGTTTAGCACGAAAGATTTGAACGAAAGTGATTTCAATAATTAAATGTTGAATTTTCACATAGTTAATAATGATGTAGGTAGGTACCATAATTAAAGTTATTTTTACTTATGTAGGAACTTAGAAAATGTATCCTACTATAGTTCATGTCAATAGAATGTAAACAAACAGCAGCCTAATTGCGTAACTCAATTTCTATCGCCATGGCTTTCATTTTGACAGTTCAACAACATCCATTGCGTCGGTCAGCTAGTTACGGGAACACGGATATAGAAACATGCGGCGTAATGGATGTCAAAATCAATACCATGGTGATAGCAATTGAGTTACGCAATTAGGATGCAGGTCAATAACTTGTTTAGTGATGTCATTTATTTTTTTATTCAATTGATTTTATTGATCTATACTAGGTATATCTAAAATAATGTGTTTGATTACCTATAAATGTCACATTGTTTTAAACATAAAAAACAAATTTCGATTTATTAATCGATTACATATATTTTAATTGAATAAATTGAATTTTTTTTTTTGAACAGCTCTCGAGACCATAGATAATATATGATTTATCTGTAATCTAATCTCACTTTCGTCTAAGAAATCTAGAATATTTCTTCTATTTTTCAAATACAATATTATTTAATTTTAATCAAACGAATGTTGTTGGAAAAAGTGAAGTATCAAGCTGTAACCTTCAAAATTCGGGTTAATGTGTTACGAATTCCATTAAGTGAGTTTGTGTGATCATTTTATCGAAATTGGGTTTGTTTACCTTCTTATTAAAATGGATTGACATGAACTTTAGATCACATAATTATATCCTACTAATATTATAAACGCGAAAGTTTGTGAGGATGTATGATGTATGCAATCATGGATGTTTTTTACTCTTTCACTAAAAACTACTGGACGGATTTGAATGAAATTTGGAAGGGATAACTATAGCTTATGTCATGAATTAACACATAGGCTACCTTTTATCCCGAAAAACGTGGCCCAAGTCGCGGGCAAAAGCTAGTTGTAAATAAATAGGAAAAACCGGGCAAGAGCGTGTCGGACCACGCACAGTCTAGGGTTCCGTAGCAATAAGTGTTTCAGTCTTCCGACCGCAAATATAAGTTTGAATTTCATATCATTATGAAATACAAAGTTAATTTTGCGGTTGTCAAAACTCAAAACTGAAAATAGTGAATATTTTGAAAAGTTATTAACGAATCTTGTTCAAACAAATTTTAATCGAGAGTATTTATTGGATGCCACAAGCTTCAATTTTTTCTGATTTTTTGATACAGCGGTTGGAAAATTACAGGGGGGGGACACATTGTTACCGACTTTGGGAGCTCCTAGTTCACTAAATATGCACTTAAACAAAAAAGTTATTTAGAAACCTTTATGTTATTTTCAAAGACCTATCCAACGATACCCCACATGATGGGGTGCGCGAAACTGTTTATTTTCATCCCCCAGTTTCATGTATGGGAGCCCCCCCTAATTATTTTATTTTTCATAATATTATTACAGGCCTTTACGGCGGCTCATAGAAGACATCTACCTGCGAAGTTTCATACAAATTGGTTATGAACTGTGGATTTGACGAGGGTGTGACAGACGGACAGACAGACGGACAGGACGAAACTATAAGGGTTCCTAAGTTTTACTACGGAACCCTAAAAAGGAACTAATTAGTTATTATTAAATTGAAATCTAATTTTATTATAAAGCATGTTTATGGTCCAAGGTAATTCTTATCAGCCCCTAACTTTGAAAAACGAGGGATTATAAAGTAGACGACTATGTCTGTCTGTCTGTGGGTCCGTAGCTTCCAAAAGGATGGACCGATTTCAATGCAGTTTTCTTTTAATTGATAGTTAGTTTAATCGGGATAGTTCTTAACTTACAGGTTATTTAGCAAATTGACTTAACTCCCACCACGTAAGTATTCAAAATATTAACCTTCAACAATAACGTAAGTTCGTTTTTATAATCTGAATTTTAAACGACTCGTGAAAATAAAATGAATAAACCCCATTGTAATTGTAACGTTTTTTTTTTTCATCCACAACAATGGTAGATCTCAAAAAACCTGGCAAGCAAGGGTTGTTCTCAAAGGGCAAGCAGGTAAGGGTTGATTCTCCTTGATTCCCGGTGACAGGGGATCCCGGATGATCCCACTTTACTCGTTTTATTTTTGTTGTAGTAAATCCTACAACCCCAAGCATAGATTCCCCTGATACTCTTTAGTCTTTTTAGGGTTCCGTAGCAAAATGGCAAAAACGGAACCCTTATAATTTCGTCTTGTCCGTCTGTTCATCCGTATTACTCTGAAACTATTGGCACATAATGATACTTTGTAGGCAGATGGATGTCTTCTGTGAACCGCCCTAAAGAGGTGCTGGGGTGTAGCAAAAATATGATTGTAGTAAAATTACGAAAAAAAAACAATTAGGTAAAAACAAAGTAAGTAAATAATAATATAGTTTTTGAAGTCCGATGTTTTTTTTTTATTTTTTCCTTTTTAGTACCTACATGATTAATTAAGTAATTAATTAATTAATTATAACTATGACATAGTTTATCCCAAGATTACTTTCACGAATGTTTATCACTAAATCTTCTAGTGTAAGAAACCTACGTAGTGAAAGACGTAGTGTGTAGATTTTTGGATATAACTTCGTACTAAGCAATGAATACGTAATATAATATACATAGCATATATAGGTACTTATACTACATATCCTGAAAATATAAGGTGCTATAAAAATATCTGCCACGGCTGCAATGGGAGACAGTATTGTGTTTATAGATTACAATAGTAAAGATAAATAATTGATTATTAGTCATATTTTTTTTCATACAAAAAAAAGTACGTATAAATTTTAGTAGATTAGGTAGTGACGAACTAGTCAGCTGATATCAGTTTTCATTCACAGAATAGATGGAAAGAGATAGCAGTTGTTTTCATTGACGAAGCAACACATTTGTGAACCACGTTATGCAGAGTAGAGTCAATGTTAATTTAACTTCTTTATTTTCTCAAATTGAATTAACTGTTCCGGGGTACGAAAGTTCTTCACTAATGTAATCTATAAACACAATACTACCTCCCATAAAAGCCGTGGCAGATATTTTTAAAGCACCTTATATGTAGGTTACGTCAGTGAAAAAGAAATCATCCAAAATAGTTCAGTAGTTTTTGAGAAAATCGCAGACATACAAACAGGGCCCCAAGTCTGCTAATGCAATTGTCATAATCGTGTCAGAATGGTCTCTCAATGACATCGTTTTGACCAATGATGAAAGAGACACTCTTAGGCCGAGATAAATAAACATTACTTAGCACGTGCTTTGGCTAAGCTATGGTCCCGTCTCTGTCTTGCTTGCAAGTTGCGCGACAGTGACAACGATACCACTTAGCCAAAGTACGTGCTTAGTAACGTCTATTTATCTCGGCCTTACTCTAAACCAATGAACGCTTAGGTTTTGAGGTCAAAACGATGTCATTGAGAGACCATTCTGACACGATTATGACAATTGCATTAGCAGACTTGGGGCCCAGGTCGAATACCAAACCTCCTTTTTTCCTTTCATGCATTGACCGGTCTTGTGCCTCTCGCATGATCTAGCTAGCGGATTCCCGCGACCTACACCAGTCGGGCTAACATGCGCGCCGCGACAAAATTTTGTCGACGCTTTTATCGTGTATTTGTCTCGTATTTGCACGAGAAAGAGCGAGACAAAACTGACAAAACGGTCGACAAAATTTTGTCGCAGCGCGCATGTTAGCCCGGCAGGTCGTCGGTCTACCTTGTGGGAGGCCTACCAACGCTGCATCTTCCGATACGTGACGGCAACGCTTGGGAGAAGCCTAATGTCCAGCAGTGGACTTCTTTCGGCTGTTGATTTTGATGATTGACATCATGGCCATCATCATTAAGGTACTCATGTACCGTACCTACTTAATTTAATACAATACTGACTTGTGATATTGGGCTTGTAGAAAGTTGAACTCCTCTTTAATCCTATCACAGGACTCTCCCACCGTGAACTTGATGGGTTGGCCGGGTTGTGGGGGACCCTGAAGACAAAACAACACACAATTAATGAGGCTACAAGTAAACACCAACGTTCAGTTACAATAAAGATTTCTTAAAACCTGAACACATTTTCTAAACGACCATTTAAACGTTTACTTAACACGCAACCTTTTAAATATTAAGGGCATCCTACGTAACTCATCAATCTCATTCTTGGCACAAAAACATTCCTATCACGAAACAAAAATTACACGCATCCCAAATTACCATAATACAAATTATCCTTTAATGACCATAATTCGGTGTGAGCCTCGATTAATGAAAAAAAATAAACAACTTCGACCGCTCGCCTCTTAACACAAAAATAAAGTAACGCGAACACGCGAGCACGTAATAATAAAGTAAAAAAAAAAACTAACTCCATAATAAGAAGCACGAAAATAAAAATAAAGCGAGGGACACAACAACACACGGTCGCCGGGAGGCCGACGGCAAAAAATAAATAACCGCCGCTCGGTGCCGGCGCGAGGAACAAACGGACTTTAAAAATAATAAAAGGAGCGTAAATAAAAGCGTAAAAGGAACTGGCGCGGCGTGTAGACGTTGTAAATGGAGCTGCGGACAATCGGCTCGGGAAAAATGTGGCCGGGAATTTAGTGAATGTAACCACCGGGGAGACGGGCTTGCGGTTACGCGCCTCCGCTCCGCCGACGTCTCACGCTCCACGTAATGGGTGATCGCACTTAATAACGTAATAGGTAACATCGTGGATAACCTAACCGCAACGTCTAGGCACTGTTCGCAACATTCTAAGTTAATTTATCCACCACAATTCGTGCTTATTTACAACACTATATATTTATAAACCGAGATTGTCTAGCAACTAGCAATCTATCGTATCAAAAATTAATTTAAGCAATCATGTTTCAGTTAATTGCTTTATTGTAGGTAACGAAATGCTTTTAATTAAAAGAAAAAACGAAAGCCACACGAGCACACTGGAAGATGTAAATCGACACAAGCAATTACTTATCCATGTTCATATCGTTGAATCACAAAACAAAAATAAGTTTAAAGTTACGAGCTAACACAACCGTATGTTTGGAGGCAAAAACAAAACAATATCGACAGTAGCAGTGTGAGAGCACGCTTGCGTGTGGCGGGGGATACACGACAGCACTCGTAGCAACGTAGGTACGGCGCGGCGGTCTCGCGTCAGAAGCTGCCTCAACCTCAACACTTGAACCTTATTGATCTGAATTAAGACAGAAAGTAAAAAACCTCTTCGAATAATGTGCACTCAGCTTAAACGTTGTTCAGACAGACGCGGCCTGCGGTGGCGGTCAGTAGTAACAATAACAACTCTGTTATTAACTGAGTTACTGACCGCCATCGCAGACCGCCTCTGTCTGACGACACAAGTAACCGACTCTTATCGCACGACCACCTAAGATTAAACATGTTGCACATAAAAAAACTACCTACTAGGAAATTTGAATTATCTACGTTTAACAGCATTTTATCGAAAAATTATTTTCGCAATAGATGCCCGGTCAGCTGCTAGCAACACCGACGAGTATAGTGTAGCTTTAGGCTTGCATCAAGGGCGGCTTGTTGATAGTAGACGCTTTGACGACGGACATACAGGAAGATAAGGCACTTGGCTTGGTGTATGCAGTTTGCCGACGACATTGGTGTTGTCGTTCGGTGGACGATGGACTTGAAATCCAAAGCAGATTGGAGAAATGCTGAAATGGCAACAAAAACTGGAGAATGTTGGCTTGAAAATCAGCAGAGCCAAGACCAAGACTGAATAATTGTATGTTCTGCGATTTCGGCGGTCTCTCCTGTTTTGGATGCTTTCAACAATCAATAAGTGTGCGTGTGCCTAAACCGGACATTATTTTATCTGCGTCAATAAAATAACTGACGGCGCGTCGTCGTTTCAACTTTTAAATTATTTGTTTTATTCAGCGCTATGTATCGGTCTTATTGCATCGGGTAATCCAGCTAGTCGCTCTCTCGCAATCCAACAAACTCGACAATAAGGGCCCTTGTGCACCACATGCGGTTCCAGTTCGTATCAAGTTTTTAACGGAAACGGATGAAAATTTACGAATGACGCCTTGTGCACTACATTCGGTTTTTACTGTTTATAGGCCAGGAATGGCGAACCTTTTTTTACAATTGTGTGCTGCAATCTTACTTCTTATAATATTATAAAATGAAAATGAAATGAAAAATGTCTTTATTGTGCCAAAAAAATTACAGTAGTTAATTGAGGCCCTAAACCCCTAAATAATGTGAAAGTTTGTGAGGATGGATGTACCTGTGTATGTATGGATGTTTGTTACTCTTTCACGAAAAAACTAATTAACGGATTTTGATGAAACTTTACAGTAATAAAGCTTTAGCTTATACATCGGAATAACACATAGGCTACTTTTTATCCCAAAAACGCGAGCAAAGCCGCGGGCAGAAGCTAGTTACTTATATTCAAATCGTAGGGCGTTTATGCACTTATAATCCGTTTCCAAAACGTATTCGTATTTCCCGTCCTGTCCGTTTTACCACCAGTGTACCAGTTTTTAAAATGTACGAAAAAAACGGTTCGTAAAAAAACGTGTTAGAAACGGATGGAAAACGCTCGTATTCGTGTTTTTTGATTTTCACTAAAACATTTCACAAGTACCTACCTACTATTTCAGGACCGTTGTCTCGCTCTTACTCGTGTGAATACGAGACAAATGCACGATAAAAGCGTCGACAAAATTTTGTCGCGGTGCGCATGTTAGGCGCTCTGACAGTGACACCTCGTTATACCTACGTAAAGTGTTTTATAGCCATGATTAAATCACCATATAAAATAACATTACGACTGCGGATTAAATTAAACGCTTTCGTGTAATAAAATTGTATAACTTCCCAATCATTGTTCTGTTTTATCGTTGTATTATTTTATTTAATGTGCAAATTATTTCAGTGTGTAATATCGGCAAAATTAAATACCTATCATTCTCGACTCTCGACGCGTTTAACGCAATCCGAGTATTAAAATGATTAAAAGTAATTGACAGGTTAAACATGTTTGTACCTACCTAGTTTGTTATGATAACATGCTAATTAACATCTTGTTTCCTAATTCCGACAAATCCGACACAGGTACTTCAGTGAAATATTACTCAATTTCAATTTGAAACTATTTAGGTAGGTATGGTATCAATTCTTCTTTCCCACGGCCTAACAGATTAAACATACCCCACGATACAAATAGTCGCAACTTCGATCCAAACTTCAAATCGATCACAAAAGAAACTAAAATAATCCTCGGCAATAATAGACTGAGTAAACGTTCCCCTCGACAAAAAAGATTCCCATAAATTATCGCCGAAAAGGTCAAATTAAAATACAATGAACAGTTTTTGAGTGGCAGTATTGTGTAGAGGGTCCGGATGAAAGACCCGCATCCACCGTCCGCTCACAAAAACAAAACTAAACAGAATGCGTTTAAACGGATATAAAAAGAAATAGGTACGTGTTCTTATTTCAAATTATTGAATACGTCTGCGCACGTCTACCTGCTGCTCCGCAGAGTATTTTCTTTTTTGGATTCGAAATTCGAATTCCGAAACGGCTGAATGAATTCTGTTTGAATACGAAATTGTTTACGAGTTTTGGTGATTTACCTATACATATTAGCGACTAGCGTAGACGTTCGTTACGGGGAAAACTTCGAGAAGTGGATCGATGTCAACTGTTATTAGTAATATTAGGGGCTCGCCCGCTCGGCTCACAACTCACACAAGTTCAGCGGCTCGGTAAACATCTAAACACCATTCGCACTTACAAACCAAACAAGCATAGACAAATATTTGAACATCAAGATTGGCTTTGTACCGTAACGCCTCAACGTCGAAACCCCCAAAGCTAATTTCTGCTCTATTGTGTTCGTTTTAGAGCTCAAAAAACGAGCGTAACGGTTGGATTTATTACCCTGTGTATTGGAAAAAAAAAATGCTAGTAAACTAATATGGTAGCGCGGGGATCGGAAAGCTGATTTTATTTTCTCTAAAATATAACACCGTTCGTCGCTCGATGTGAGTGCGTTGGGCTGGGCGATTGATTAATTTTATTTTAGTATCGACTGTTCGACAAACTTGGTCAATAGCAATAAGTAGTTATTACCTGCATAAACAATATAGGTACAACATACCTACAATTAACATTAAAGTAGGTAATTTTAAATTAGCTTGATTCAAAAAATCTTATTCCGGTTCTTTCTCATTTAGTAAACTGATTACTGTAGCACAGATTACCTAACTGTAGACCGAATGAACGTGAAAACGTCAACAACAGCGAAATAATATCCCGCTCGGTGGTCACAAAATAATAATGTAAGTGTGTCAGCCCTCCGTTCCCGCGCAACGAATGTCTGATGGCATCTTGATTATGATGAAGCATTGTTTGCGTACTCCAAATGCCGTGTTTGTGCAAACTGATATTGCATTATCTATCTCTACAAATATCAAGTCATTATTTTAGGTGAACATTGACTCAAGGGTGCTCAAGGTACTCCCCTTATCACGTTGATAATCCTGACAAGCCATTTCCGTTGATAAACTCATCTCGACAATATTCAAATAATCGTCATTGACACAGATTTATTATTTCTAGAACTCTGTATGAGTGTGTGTGTTTGAAGAAAACTTGGAATATTTGACGAGACGCCATCTCATTTGTCCGTAGCGGTAATTCTGTCAGTCAAATATTTACCGAGTAGGACGCGACACGGATTTTAAGCAAATAGACAAATAGGCATTTACATTAACACCCGGCCCGTCCCTCCCGCGCCTCGTCACACCACCCCGACACGCTCATAATAACTGACATTCAGAATTTCATAAACTACAAGTAAAATACTAAATTGAGGTTTTGCGGAAAAGTACAGTCTACAGGGAAAGATTGCTTCAAATTAGTTAAAGGTAACTAGGTAAGTAATATTAAATTACTATACCCATAATAAGGTTTAAAATAAAAGTGAACTCTTAAAATAATTGCGTGTTTACTTTTGTTTTACCACGCTGCGTACCTACATAAAATACGTAGGTATTGCAAAATTATTGAGATTCAACACGTTTTTAACATGGTGTCTAAAAACTAATCTACGACAAAATCAATAACGACTAACTTTTTGAGGCACAAGGTCACAACCGACTGTTTATCAATGCCAAGAACGCATAATAAGGTGCGTATTTCTTTGAAACTGGTATGATATGAACCTATGAACTATGAATGCATCAATTAACATCAGGCGAGATGGCGATCAAGCGCAAAGCGTATCATAGAATAAATAAAAATAAAAAAAAAATTGGGCGACATGCGTTGCACGACTTCCTGAGTGTAGGTACAACCAGTTCATGCGGGCCCCAAAATTTATAAGCACAGTTTTATGGATTTAAAGGGATACTATAAGCAGAGGAGGTCATCATATTGACCGCACGGTTGTCGCAGTGGCTGAGAGATTGGCTGCTGCGGGACGTGTCGCGGGTTCGATTCCCGCATTGCACACTGGTCTGGCTGTTTGTGTATGTGAAATTTGTGTTTGTAAACGCCCCCACGACACAGGAGAAAATCTAGTGTGGGGCAATGTTAAAAAAAAAAAAAAATTGGTCTTGTTTGACAATTTATTTATAAGACGGTTAAGCACGGGCATGAAAATACATCAACTAATAAGTTCTGTTGACTTTAGCATTGTCGATAATGTTTACATTAGGTTGGTACCTACCTGTCTACTTACAGGCGCGGTCGCAGCCGAAGACTTTGGGGGGGGGACCTACCGCAGCCGAAGACTTTAGGGGAGGGTCACACCGATCAATGCCGACGTGCTACAGTGCTATACCATGAATTACCGTGTTTCGCACATTTTTATGATTTTGGAGGGTCATGAGTACACAGTGGCTATAGGGGGGGGGGGGGGGGGGGCTCGGACTGCCACTGTCTATGTGTGTGTCAGTCACTTATATTCTCTCAATAAAATAAAACTCGTGTGCCCAAGTAAAAAAGCAATGGTCGGGCAATCAGCTTGGGACATAGATAGGTACTCTTTATTCAAACTTAGACCACAGTATAAGAAACATACAGTAGGACGACGCTTTTGATCTTGCGGTAAATGCCGACAACGTCTAGACAGTTTCGCGACAGCGTCTGGAGGCTAGGGTTGTCACAAGTATTTACTAAATTATTTATTTGGGTCATTCTAAGTTAAGAGGTACTCGCTTGTTCAGAAAGACGGCATAACATAATCAACTTTATTTATTTAATAATTATTAATTATCAGATTTTTGAACAGCCTTTGGTCTGGCATCTTATGAGGCAGGGGAGATATTACAGGGGAGATACTTGTTGGTTAAAAAACAGAAATAATCATAACAGTATTTATCGTACGTAACTAACAAAGACATATATGAGAATCAATGCACAAATAACACTAAATATACAAATAAAATGAAGACTTAAGGCGAATAATCATAAAATAAAACTTACCAGTGGAGAGATCACATTCGCTCATTCACAACTATACCCGCAGAGTGGCGTTACCAAAACGACTGACAAAATGGCAATGCAGCTAGCTCGCGTGACGCTTTCTGCTAACTTTACATCTAATGAATTGTGTTTAAGGTCATAACTTCTCGCGATAAAGTATACAAACGTCACAATATAGAAATACAGAAAGCCAGGGGACGAGACGCGGAATATGTGGGACAAATGTAGATGTATTTTTTTTTTTTTAGGAAAAAGAAGTATTACGTGATTTTACTTGTTAGATTACAATAATTTATTTATTTTATTATTTTTAAATGAATGATTTTGATATTTTATTCCATTTTTTAGTATTTAAAATTACTGACACAGAACAGAAATCGGTTAAGGGACAGACCAGGGGAGAGATGTTTTTGATGTTTGAAGTTCTATTGTGACTAAATTAAGAAATGAATTTCAGTGACCATATTATAAGAGACGGTGTGTTTAGAAAGATAATAACGTTATTTTTGAACATAATTTAAAAAAAGAAGTGACTTTTTATCGTGGACGTCGAAAGTACCTCTTAATTTAGAATGACCTATTTATTTCACATCAACATCGTCATCAATATTATAATTAAAAACAATAATTAACAATCATTTATTAAATAATAACATGCTGAGGTACAATTCGAATCATTGTATGTATAATAATTATAAACATGCAACTAACAAATATTTTCGGTTTCTAGATTTATTAGATTTGAAAATGGATCCCATTTTCGTAATCATTACCCCAATAAAGCTCGAAATTGCCACCCATAACATTTTATGAAAAAAATAAAATATGTAGGTACGCCATCTTGGATTCGAAAATGCATTCTTAATTAGTAACCCGAGAAACTTCCAACTACTTCCAATCACTCAATGCCCTACGATAAGTATTTCTTACCGTCCGCCATTTTGTTTACTTTGGTAATTTGACAAATTATATATTATACCTAATGTTATATTTTAGTGAAATTCATTGCTCCCTTCCACTCCACTCATCATCATCGTCAATATCATCAACACCATTATCATCATCATCACTATCATCATCACCATCATCCATCACCATCCATCATCATCATCCATCATCATCAGAATCATCCATCATCATCATTATCATTTATGCGAGATGATGACTTGCTATCTGTCACAACAGCACACGCTGCCATGGTATGCACCATTTTAATTAGGCCCAAATTAAATAATAACAAAACCAAACACGCGTTAACCCTGAAACTTGTGTCCCGAACTGCTAACATTTTGATGTTAGCAGTTCGGGACAGCCCTTCCCGCGTCTCGTCCCTCACGCCCCGCACGATTGATCTGTCTAGACGGCTTCGTCGGACGACTGTATGGATTTATAGACTGTGCTTAGACCATAGAGCAACACAGGCCACCGGCGAATCGCCGGTGGCCTGTGTTGCTCTATGGCTTAGACTATGAATTTTTTGACATACCTACTAGTTTATGTTTTGTTCAGCAAGTCAGAGTACGTTTTTACCCGCTTGCAGCGAAGCCCAAAGGGAAGATGTAATTCTCAGGTGTCTCATTATTTGGTTTATTTCGGTGGTACATTTTTTTTGTATTAAGTAACTAAGACATATTATTAAAAGAAATATCTGTACCCTCTTCTACCAATACTAGCTTTGTTAAATCTACATTTGATATTTCCTATCAAAAAGGTCCAAATTAAACAAAAAAAAAGTGCCACCGAAATCAACCACATATGAGATTTCTAAGAATGTCCCAGATATTATACCCCCTTGCATAAAGACGATGATTATTAAACAGGGCCCAAATTTACTATTGCACTTGTGTAAGAATGGTGTCATAATGACATCATAACTGTCAAAACCTAAGTCAATGGTTATTAAAATATAGGTATTTAATAAAAGCATTTTTGCTGATATTATTACTTAAAATCTAGTTTTTCTCGTATAATTTTTTGAATTTTAGTTATCGACTGCAAACCACAGTTATAATAAACTAGCACTTTGCCCGCGACTTCGTCTGCGTGACCCACTGTGCATTTTTCCGGGATAAAAAGTAGCCTATAGCACTCAGTGATAATGCAGCTTCCTATTAGTGAAAGAATTTTCAGAATCGGATCAAATAGTTCCGGAGATTACCCCCTACATTCAAACTTTACCTCTTTATAATATTAGTATAGATAACAATTACAGGGGTCGCACAAAAGTGAACAAGGTCTCCTTCATAAAAAAATAACACTTTCAACGTATTCTCGGATTGTGGTTAGTTTTCCGTCGGCTGGCGGCGACAGATGGGCTGCGGCTTGCGGTCGCTTGGCTACCGTTCTATTACAACGTCGTAAAGTTCAAAATCTTTTTACAGTTGTACACGCTTCGCCACTGTTTCACATGTGCACATGGTCAATTTTGTTCATAAAATAAAATCTTGAAAATGCTTGTTAAACAATGAACATGTAGGTAGTATGTACAAGGTTTACTTCAGAACGTTAACTGCCTATTGCCTAATATACCTACCTATTACGTTTTAACTATGTAGTTGTTTTAACACTTTTAGCCTCTGTCACCCCCGTGTGTGACGGCCTTAACTCGTAATACCTACTAAGTATGTAGGTATTTTGTGAACGGAGAAGATAGTCCCGTATCTACCTACCTACCTACCTACGTGATAATTTATTGAATGAATTAAAAAGATTTATGATTAAACATGGTCCTATTCGCCCTATTGACATGTTATGAGGAAATTAAGTAGGTAGGTATCTACTATCACAGTATAAAGAATTTATAGACTGCTACTACTATGTATTTAAAAGCGACCAATTCTAAGCATGTTCTATAGTTATAGGAAGCTATCAGTGGCGAAGGGTCCCAACAATACGATTCCTATTGGCTTGATTTTTGAAAAATAGCACAGGCAATATTGCCTACTTTTTTTTTATTAATTAGCTCTTCGTGGCCAGGTAAACATTTGTAGCTCCGGCTTACCGCTTACGAAAACTGACCCTTCGCCACTGGAAGCTATTGATGTTTTTTCCCGATATTCACGTCATACAAAAACGTAAGTAGGTGTTAATGTAGTTATATACACTGAGGTTGTATCAATGTATGGATGTAGGTAGTAGGTACCTACCTAGTTAAACAAATAAACGCATCAACGTAAACTGTACATACACAAGTTATTTCATAGCAGCCAGCAGCAAGCAATTTCGAGAACTGGGTGTCTAAGCAAGCTTTGTTAATTCGTCCCCAGATTTCCGAGTATGATAAAATCCTTTGCAGACAATTTCACGGGTAATTGAGCGCCTGACAATGATCGGCCGGCCGGCGGCCCGGGGGGGCTCGCACGCCGAGTCTGTGTGCCGTTCTACTGCTTATTACTTTTATTACCACATACGTTTCTGAATAACTAAACTTACGTGTTATTGTGCTATATTGTTATTTTTTTTTATTACAAAGCAGATAATATGTGAAATTGTTGAAAATAAAGTTTTGCTCAGATATAAAATACTTAAGATCAACGAGCTTCGTCGTTTTAGATTGGAGTTGGCCATTAAATAGTAGGTTTGACGGGATTTCATAATCTTATTGTGCCTAGATAGATGTTTCCTCAGTGCCCCGTTTCGTCAAAGCCCAATTTTTTTTCAAAATTCACAAAAACCTACATTAACGTGGATGTGGGTTCGAGGTAGTTTCACAAACTTTTTTAAGTCTTGCCAACTGCTTACAAAAGCAAGCCTTTTTATCTATTTATTAGAGATCTAGATATTTTATCAGTATGGAATGAATGATGTGTACGAGTGTCGTCGCTTACCGGATGCCTGGCGGCCGCCACAGCAGCGGCGGCGGCGGCGGCGTTCATTGCGCCCGCGCTCGGATACATCCCTCCGTCAAACACACACGCTCATGGTCTAAAAAACACTATAGGAAAACAGGGCACAGCACACACTCCACTAGGGGCACACAATAACACAGGATCCACGCACGTACTCCGAGTCAGTCACACGCGACGATCCGCTGTTGACGAACTACCAACGCACGTCGTTCTCGCGCGAACGTTGCAAGCGAACTGACGTGAGGGGGGCGCCACGCCACCCGCCGCTTCCCCCGGCCAGGCGACCGCTCGCATGCCGATTGCCGCTGCCATACATATTTTCTCCACTCGAATTTTTCGTCGACTATCTTCATGTTTGAGGAATACTTTAGCCGAATCGGAGATATACGCTCTAATAGATACGTATTATCTGGGGATTTTCTGCGAGGGGTGGTGGGTCGGTGTTACGGGTTGGTGGCTCGTTGCGGTTGACTTGCCCGATGTTATTTTGGCAAACAATATTGCATTGCAATTCTGTCTGAGCTAGCCAGCCTTATTCTCTTGACTGACACTATAGTCACTATAATAGTAGGTACCTAGTTAAGTAGGTCAAATGTCAGACTAATAAAGATTTCTGTAGACAATTATCGCAAAGTTGCTGTCTATCTCTGCGTAGTACAACAGTCTATAAATCCAATATACCTACTATAAGCGCCTACGTATGGTCCATGTCAATATTGAAATTGTGAACTTTGTAAACAATATCAGTATAGCCAACTCTGTCAAAATTTGATGAATTTGTATAGAAAGTTTGTAGTTTACAAGTTCTGTTGAAATAGACCATTAGACACATTCAGTGTAGTCACAGTTAATAATCTTAAATTGGATATTATTATAATGTAAGTCTTATTTCATTTGTTACTGCAAACAATTAAAAGTCCGAGTATAGGTAGGTACCTACCTACTATTTTGTAAGTCAAAGCAATCATGTTATTCCACTTTTTAAATCAAACAAAGTGCACGTCATGCCCCCACTCGCGCACTATTAGGGTTGATAGGGTTCAATACCATAGGTACCGCGCGACTATTATTAAATAATAATTATTATTATGTCTGTCTGTATCTGTAGTTAAAAGTTTATAGGACTGTTTTAAAATTGGGATTAAAGTTTTTATTAGAGTTCCGTAGTAAAACTAGGAACCCTTATAGTTTCGTCATGTCCGTCTGTCTGTCCGTCTGTCCGTCTGTCACACCCTCGTCAAATCTACAGTTCATAACCAATTTGTATGAAATTTTGCAGGCAGATGTCTTCTGTGAACCGCCATAAAGGCCTGTAGTGAAAGTACAAAAAATAAAATAATTAAGGGTGGCCCCCATACATGAAACTGGGGGTTAAAAAAAAAATATTTTCGCGCACCTCTTCATGTGGGGTATCGTTGGATGGGTCTTTGAAAATAACATAAAGGTTTCTAAATAACTTTTTTATATAAGTGCATAATTATTTAGTGAACTATAATTTTCCAACCGCGTTATCAAAAAATCTGAAAAAATTCAAGCTTATGGCATCTAATAAATACTCTTGATTAAAATTGGTTTGAACTAGATACGTTAATAACTTTTTGAAACATTCACTATTTTTATTGTTGAGTTTTGACAACCGCAAAAATAACGTAGGTATTTCATAATAATATTATGAAATACAAACTTATCTTTGCGGTCGGAAGACTGAAATACTTCTTGCTACGGAACCCTAGACTGAGCGTGGTCCGGCGCGCTCTTGCCCGGTTTTTTATTTATTTCCTAAGGATTGTGAGTGCCAGTTGTGCCACAATAAGGTATAATTAAAGGAACTGATTACAAGTGGTCAGTTGGCTACGAGGACGGCTAGGACTACAGAAATAAAAAAACCGGCCAAGTGCGAGTCGTACTCGCGCACCGAGGGTTCCGTATAATTTTTGGACGTATAAAGTGAAAAAATCTGGACCGCATAACTAAGTTTGTTTGTGAAGTAATTTTGATGATTTTGAAAAAACTGTACTAGTTAGGAACATCGTTTTATTTTTGGTGCTATATTTGGGTCAATTCCTATCAACTCTAATTATTTCAGATTTTTCCCCTCGCAAACTTCGGAGATAAGGGGGGGGAATGGTATTTTTTTTGACATTTTTCATCATATGTCGAAAACTGTGAGACATAAAATAAAATAAAAATATAATTTGAAATGTGCAGATCAAGCCCTATCATATGATATGTCACTTGACCTAGTAACCCCACTTTAAAATTTCGGACCCCCACTCCGGCCCCTTTTGCAATAAAAATAAAAATATTTTTGGACTTTTTTCACTTGCAATAAAGTTGAACAAGCATTCTTTATAACTGTTCCAAATTTCAAGTCGATAGCATAAGTAGTTGCTGAAATAAGCAGGTGTGACAGACAGACAGACAGACGAAGTCGCACCATAAGGGTTCCTTTTTTACCATTTTGGTACGGAACCCTAAAAATGGAAAGGAGAAAGCAAAGAAAAATGACAAACCAAGCCTAGCCTAGTTACAAAACTGCTGGAGAGTAAATTCATGGAGAGTTGTCCTTGTCCATAATCGATATATCGGTAATTACCGTTTATCACTGGCAACATTACAGCGAAATGCTTGTGGTCAATAGAATAGATCGCATTATCATCGTAGCCACGTACGTACGCGTACATTTGCGGGCATAGATTAAAATATTAATGTGGGTGGTTAATTCGGTAATCCGCAGAGGGGCAGGTAATTGATACAGATAGCTCGGTATCGGCGGCCGGCGCGCCCTAAAGCTGCTATCACACTGCGTATTTACGAGCACGGTTGTACCCTCGCGTAGTATCTCTACTATAATTACGTACCTAGTTAAAGTAGGTAGGTAAGTAGGTGCCTAACCTAACCTATCGTATTTTTTTATACTTATGTAAGTACCTATGTGTTTATGATTAGGTAGATGTAATTACTAATTCGTGCAATTACAAACAGATAATGATTAAGTAGGTACCGTACAATTACTAAAATTACAAACAGATTATAATTACCTATAGGTAGGTAGGTATTATGAGCTCAAACAGATTGATAAAGCCCAGAATACGTAGTAGACGGTAATTAAAAAAGTAGAAATAAATTATTTTATTCCAAAGAAGGAATAGGAATAACAAAAAAGTAAAAAAAATAAAATAATTTATCACAAAATGGAAAACATAGACGCTTTTAAAGTTTTTGGAGGGAGTATTGCTCCGTCTTTGTCGCGCGAAGCGGACATAGGTGGTGTTACGTCACTTATCATGCATGCCGTCCGTGTCTAGCAAATCTTTTTAAAACGCTTATAACTTTGCCAATTTTGTAGATGTTTCATCGGTTTTTTTGGTGTTAATTATCTTTTTTCAAATTTTTTACAGATTCACAATAAAAAAAATATATGCAACATCCCTAGTATTGTTGACGACTCTTCTGGAACGACAAGCATTAAAAAAGCCTCTACACCCGACGTGTGTGAGTAAAGACAGCAATAACGTGCGAGTGAGAGGGAATGATTAGTGCCGCCATTTTAGATTCACTTCTTTATTGGCGCGGGTTACACTAGTTACATTAAAATTTTATGTAACTATAATAGTAGGTACTAGGTACCTACATGACTTTAGCTTGTAGGTACCCATTTAAAAGGTACCTCCAACTCCTACAAGCCTAACGGCTCAAATACACCAAATCCGTCATCGCACGAACTTTGCTCGACAAAATCGGTCGTGTTGGTGTACGCGCACACCAACACGACCGATTTTGTCCGATTTTGTCGGCCGATGGCGGACGTGTTGGTGTACGCGCTCTCTATGATTTACTAGTGTTTCGGCTCAAATACACCAAATACGTCATCGTACGAACTTTGCTCGTACAACGACGGCCGAACTCGGACGATTGAATCAAACACTTGTAAATTGTAGAGAGCGCGTACACCAACACGACCGATTTTGTCCGATTTTGTCGGCCGATGGCGGACGTGTTGGTGTACGCGCTCTCTATGATTTACAAGTGTTTGATTCAATCGTCCGAGTTCAGCCGTCGTCGTACGAGCAAAGTTCGTACGATGACGGATTTGGTGTACCTATTTGAGCCGTTTGATTAAATCGTCCGAGTTCAGCCGTCGTCGTACGAGCAAAGTTCGTACGATGACGGATTTGGTGTATTTGAGCCGTAACGGTTTTGTAGATGCCCCAATGGTTTGAGACCCGCGATATGCAATATTTTTCTGGGAAACCAACACTACGGCCGAGATAAATAGACGTTACTTAGCACGTACTTTGGCTAAGCCGTATCGTTGTCACTGTCGCGCAACTTGCAAGCAAGACAGAGACGGGAACATAGCTTAGCCAAAGTACGTGCTAAGTAACGTCTATTTATCTCGGCCTACGAGTAGACAGAGAACCGATGCCTAAATTGGAGTAAGTAGGTATCCCATATGGACGAGGAATATACCGACATTGTTACCTATGTAATTAAGTACTTACCTAGTACCTATATAAGTAGGTACCTATCCAAACATGCAGTATTCAGAAGCAAACATTTAGAGTAGGTACCTAGTAGGTACTACCTAGTAGTCAATAATTATGGAACTATGAAGGATAAGTTAATGACTTATCAACTCATCAAGATTTTAGGAATCAATCGTGGAAGAATTAACGGCATAGGTACACCTACCTACCTACCAACCTACTTTTAAGGCCCCGGTATACGCCAACGGCCTTGAGTGATTTGGGCGGTATAGCTTGAGTGTTCTGCGCTGAGCTCAAGCAACGCGACATACATCCACCGAGCAATACGACTCGCCTATCAAGGAGCGCGCTGTGCAGAATTAGACGTATTATTACTTTTTAGTATCTAAAATATAAAATAAAAAAAAAGTAACAGGCAATATAAGGTAGTAACATAGTCTTTTCACACAAAACAAATCATGAAAATATCTTAAGCGGTTTGAAAGTAATTACGTTTTTATGTTTTGGGTAGACACGAATTCACGAATTCATTTCATTAAGTATTTTACTATAATAGTTAAATATTCACAGGTACGATTGATGTACATAATATGTTCTAGTTTAACATAAAAAAATTGCACAACTAACCTGCATTATTTGACCGTTGACGGCGAAATAAGAGATTTAAAACTGGCCGTTACCATTTACCTTCGCCTTAATATAAGTTACGGTCTACCTACATTATGAATAAGTAGCAGTAAACATATTAAATTATGTTCATGGCATCAATAATTTTATCGCTATGGCCGCATAACCATGAAAGAATGAACTGGCTCTGAAATTCCGTGCTATAAGTAGGTAGGTACTTTCGTGACCAAATGAGAGTCGTTTTAAAGGTTTAGCACCCCGTATCGCGTGTAAATACGCCAATCGATCATTATTATGTTGAAAACTGTGGAATAATTAACAGTAGTAACAGCCGGTCCTTGTTTCTCGATGTGTGGTGAATTTAACTGATAAACTGAACGATGAACGTCTTTATTGTACCGTGGCGAAATACAGATCGATGCTAGGTACAGATATAGACAGGTGATAAGTTCCAATGAAGCGACAATTTGAGGACACAAAGTAATTTATTATAATTACCTATGTGTTTAAGATTTGTGTTGAGTTATCGGTAGGTATTTAAGCTTGAAATACTTCTACTTAATATAATATATGTAGTTTGTTACTAAACAATTTACTTATATTCTTATTTATGTTGCTCACAGGGTTTGGTCCCATGGCATAATTTTATCTGCTTAAAACAAAGGTCTCTACTTCTCTAGTTTTAAAAACATATCGATACAATTTCACAGCAAAAATATTTTGCAGACGCAGTAGGTAAGTAGGTACCTACCTATAAGAAACTATTTTTTGTGAAAACCTGTTTATTAAACTGCCTGTTTGTAGTACCTATGCCTCAAAATAGGTTTAGAGTTCTTGTGTATGCCTCGTTTAGGGGATGTATAAAAACATTATAAAATATGTAAGCAGTTAGGTATCTTGAACTGTCCATAAAATTGTAATAAAACTTGTTACCGCCTATTTTTCTCATTTTCATTTGACATTGCTGGTGGATACTACTTATTATTATTAGATAATATAGGTGGTCAACGTAAAATGCAAATTAGGTGTAATTATTACTAAAATTATAACAATACGTCCATTATTCACGAGTACAATGCAGTGCAGAAAAAAATAACCTCTAGACGTTAATTAATCTATCTGAACATTCTGAACACTTCACAATAGGATATTGTTGGCATTTATATTTTTATAAAAAAGGTTAATGAATAAAAAGGAGTGTGTGTATGTATGTAGGCAAGTGAGGCGTAGTTAGCTATGCTTTATGTTTATTCAACGCATTCCGCGCGGTGCAATACGAATACGATGCGGTTTTTGTGACGTAGCGCGGGTGGCTACGTTTTATTTTGCTCGCCACCACACACGCTTGCAATAAACACAGCTTTAGTTTTTATTGACATAACACTTCTACATAGGTATAAGCCGAGATTTTCTTTGTTTAGTTAGCATAATATCATAGCATAATCGGCCTATAATGTTCCCGCTGCTGGGACACAGGCCTCCTCTGTGAGAGGGAGTGGGCCGCAGTCCACCACGCGGGCCCGCAGTGCGGGTTCGTGGACTTGGTGGACGTCACATGTCTTCGAATTTTTGGTTCTAGGACATGCCAGTTTCCTCACGATGTTTTCCTTCACCGTTAGAGCAAGTGATAATTAATTTCTAATACGCACATGACAAAGCAGTGATAGCCTAGTGGTTTAACCTATGATCTGAGGGTTTAACCATGTGCCTCCCACGGCGAATGGTTCGAGTTCGATTCCGAGGCACGTACCGCTGACTTTTCGAAGTCATGTGCGTATTAGAAATTAATTATTACTTGCTTTAACGGTGAAGGAAAACATCGTGAGGAAACCGGCATGTCCTAGAACCAAAAATTCGAAGAAATGTGACGTCCACCAACCCGCACTGGGCCCGCGTGGTGGACTACGGCCCACTCCCTCTCACAGAGGAGGCCTGTGTCCCAGCAGTGGGAACATTATAGGTCGAATATGCTATGCTATGCTATGCTATACGCACATGACTCCGAAAAGTCAGCGGTGCGTGCCTCGGGATCGAACTCGAACCATTCGCCGTGGGAGGCACATGGTTAAACCACTAGGCTATCACTGCTTTGTTTAGTTATACATGTACGGCCTTACCACAAAAAAGATAGACACACCTTAAACGCGAACGCTACCAAAAATAATACACACTTGTTTTAGACAAGTTAGTACTAAAACAATTGCCTATTATTTTTGGTAGCATTCGTGTTGAACGTGTGTTGAACAGATGTTTATTTTTTTGTGGTACGGCCGGTAATGTTTATTAAAAATACACAATTACTTCGTCCGCATTTCCGTCGTTTTTCGTAAAAAAGTAGCGTATGTCCTTCCTCACGGTTCCATGGTTTTGATGTAACAGACAGATTAACTTTCGTATTTTAGTAGGGAAATATAATATGTCGATCCACAATACTGTTGAAAAATATCGCAATAAGGAACCGCAGAATATTATTATTAATAGCTGTGCCCGCGACTCCATCAGCGTGTAACTCCTTGTGTGTAATACAATCAGAAAGCTCCGAACTGCTAAGCTATCGGGAGTTACACGTGTTATTGTGAGTCAACCATAAAAGATAGACATATGCTGTTGTAGGATATTTTTTAGATAATTTTATGTAGAATATTTCCGTCGTACATGGTTTCTATGTAGCTTTAACCATTAAGGCTGCACACGCGACGGAAGCTTAAAAAATGGAGTAACTTCTCCCGTTTTCCCAACATTTCCCTTCACTGCTCTGCTCCTATTGATTGTAGCGTGATAAAAAGTATACTATAACCTGCCCAGCCGGCCTAGCATAACCACGATAGAAACGGGTTTTGTCTACATAGAAATAGACAAAGTGACAGATTGTAGAAACATTTCTACCGTTTCATTCATAAAACGTAGAAATGTTTCTACAATCTGTCACTTTGTCTATTTCTATGTAGACAAAACCCGTTTCTATCGTGGTCATGCTAGGCCGGCAGGAGTATGAAGAATAATTGTACCAAGTTTCGTTAAAATCCGTCAAGTAGTTTTTGTTTCTATAAGGAACATACAGACAGACAGACAAAAATTTTACTGATTGCATTTTTGGCATCAGTATCGATCACTAATCACCCCCTGATAGTTATTTTGAAAATATATTTCATGTACAGAATTGACCTCTCTACAGATTTATTATAAGTATTATAGATTAGTAGGTAGGTATAAATGTAGTACCTACCTATAGATAATAACAATTTTATTGCAACATCCAAATATCCAAATAAAATATCAAGTAGAACTTCAAGGGCTAAGTTCACCGACAAGATAACAGTCCGATAAATTGAAAACGGCCGTTTAACATTAATTTTTATATGTATAGAAAAAGTTATGTTAAACGGCTGTTTTCAATTTATCGGACTGTTATCTTGTCGGTGAACTTGGCCCTAAGTACCTAATCATAATTCGACAATTAATGTGATATCGTTGGAAACGGCTTGATTGTCCGCTGGTTATTTATAGGCTATGTGAAGTTATTAAATTTAAAGGGGAACTATATTTTCTGTCATCTAAGTTTAGATTGGTCACCATTTCACCAATCTGCGATACCCTAATTAATATATCTATTCCCAAGAAATATATATTAGTCATAATTTTAATCAAAACGGTCTCTAAGTATGAATCATCAAATTAATGTAAATACATATGTGACTTAAATAATAGTTTGATCACTTTTTTCAATCTTCTTCTTCTTCTGGCCTTATCCCATTTCTATTTGGGGTCGGCTCTCCTAATCATTCTTCTCCAAAGGTGTCTTTTCTGGGTCGTCGTTGGGTCAATATTTTTATTCTCTATATCTTTCCTAACTACAGATATCCACGTAAGTCGTGGTCTTCCGCGCTGTTTTGGCCCTGACTTGTAGTCAAGCACTTTCCTGGTCATGTGATCTACCGGCCTCCTCATAACATGGCCGTACCATCGCAGTCGTGTTTCTGCTAGTTTATCCTCTATCGGTCGTACTTTGAAAATTCTTCTGATGTAACGGTTTGGCACTTTGTCTAATAGGGTGAATCCGGCAGACCACCTAAGCATTCTCATTTCGGCGGCGTGTAGTTTGTCAGCTTGTTGCTTCTTGAGGGGCCAGCATTCCGCTCCGTACGTTATTGCGGGTCTTATTGCGGTTTTGTACACTTTGCCTTTGAAGCGTATTGGCAATTTTGGATCACAGAGCACTCCTGTTAGCTCTCTCCACTTAAGCCATCCGGCATTATCCGGCCGGGGACGCGTCCTCTGGGGGTTACAGGCTCCCTCGAGGATTCGATCACTTTTTTCAATAGCCCAAATATAAGTTCTATGCTCAAAAAATTCGTTCTATCATCAAAATGATAGATCTGTCACCTAATAAATAGATGTATCACCTAATAAATAGATCAGTTCCATAATTTTATGAAAAAATGCCTAATAGAGATTGGATTGGATTGAGAAAATCGATTAGCATAAAAATAACATTCGGATCCAAGAGCGACCGAAGCGAGCTCGGGAACTTGGGCAACCCGACACGGACAGGTTAGATCCTTAAAAAATTTGTAGTAAAAAGTCAGCAAAATCAAACGAAATTTGCTTCAGAATTTGTTGCTTTTTAGTTGCTAATTAGTTGCCAAAAAATTAATTTGGTTGCTCCAGCCGATGTCTCAAAAAAGACGTTACTGCTAACTTTACATTAAGATAGCAAAAACTTTTGCAAAAACGATAATATCGAATCGTTCTATTTGAGACAATTTGTTGCTAATTTGTTGCTAACTAGTTGCCTAAAAATTAATTTTGTTGCTCCAGCCGATTTCTCAAAAATGTCGTTACTTTTACTGCTAACTTTACATTAAGATAGCAAAAACTTTTGCATAAACGATAATATCGAATCGTTCTATTCGGGACAATTTGTTGCTAATTTGTTGCTGATTAGTTGCCTAAAAATTAATTTTGTTGCTCCAGCCGATTTCTCAAAATCGCCTTTTGCCAGTTTCGCATATGTTTTTAAATACCTTTGAGATCATTTTGAATTTGTTGCTGATCCGTCTTGCTAACACAATGGCTTACAAAGCCAGCAACAAAATAGAAACAAAATATTGACCATGTTTCTTAATGCAAATACTTTGAAATAGTATTCTGCCAGCTTCAAAGACATTTCTGAATGCCTTTGAGATCACTTTGAATTTTTTGCTGACGCATTTTGCTATAATACGGGTTTATAGAGCCAGCAACACAATAGAAACAAAAAATCGGCCATGTTTCTTAACGCAAATGCTCTGAAATCGTATTCTGCCAGCTTCAAAGACATTTCTGAATGCCTTGGAGATCACTTTGAATTTGTTGCTGACGCATTTTGCTATAATACAGGCTTAAAGAGCCAGCAACAAAATAAAAACAAAAAATCGGCCATGTTTCTTAATGCAAATACTTTGAAATAGTATTCTGCCAGCTTCAAAGACATTTCTGAATACCTTGGAGATCACTTTGAGTTTGTTGCTGAAGCATCTTGCCATAATACAGACCTACAGAGCCAGTAACCAAATAGAAACAAAAAATCGGCCATGTTTCTTAACTCTTCTTAGTATTCTGCCAGCTGTAGGTCTGTATTATGGCAAAATGCTTCAGCAACAATTTCAAAGTGATCTCCTAGGCATTCAAAAATGTCTTTGAAGCTGGCAGAATACTATTTCAATGTATTTGCATTAAGAAACCTGACCGATTTTTTGTTTCTATTTTGTTGCTGGCTCTTAAAGCCTGCATTATAGCAAAATGCGTCAGCAACAAATTCAAAGTGATCTCAAAGGCATTCAAAAATGTATTTAAAGCTGGCAGAATACGATTTCAAGATAATTTGCTTTAAGAAACATGGCCGATTTTTTGTTTCTATTTTGTTGCTGGCTCTTTAAGCCTGTATTATAGCAAAATGCGTCAGCGACAAATTCAAAGTAATCTCCAAGGCATTCAGAAATGTCTTTGAAGCCGGCATAATACTATTTCAAAGTATTTGCATTAAGAAACGAGGCCGATTTTTTGTTTTTATTTTGTTGCTGACTTTGTAGGTCTGTATTATGACAAAATGCTTCAGCAACAAATTCAAAGTGATCTCCAAGGCATTCAGAAATGTCTTTAAAGCTGACAGAATACTATTTCAAGGTATTTGCATTAAGAAACATGGCCTATTTTTTGTTTCTATTTTGTTGCTGGCTCTATAAGACCGTATTATAGCGAAATGCGTCAGCAACAAATTCAAAGTGATCTCAAAGGCATTCAAAAATGTATTTAAAGCTGGCAGAATACGATTTCAAGATATTTGCTTTAACAAACATGACCGATTTTTTGTTTTTATTTTGTTGCTGGCTCTATAAGCCCGTATTATAGCAAAATGCGTCAGCAACAAATTCAAAGTTATCTCAAAGACATTCAAAAATATATTTGAAGCTGGCAGAATACGATTTCAAGATATTTGCATATTAAGAAACATGGCCAATATTTTGTTTCTATTTTGTTGCTGGCTCTGTAAGCCATTGTGTTAGCAAAACGGATCAGCAACAAATTCAAAATGATCTCAAAGGTATTTAAAAACATATGCGAAACTGGCAAAAGGCGATTTTGAGAAATCGGCTGGAGCAACAAAATTAATTTTTAGGCAACTAATCAGCAACAAATTAGCAACAAATTGTCCCGAATAGAACGATTCGATATTATCGTTTATGCAAAAGTTTTTGCTATCTTATTTAATTATTTTTTTAGGGCTACAGGTTAGGTTCGAAGGGGTTGACGGGGGCTTCAGTGAGCGAGCAAAGCGAGCGAACGAAATATATACGAAATATTTTCTTATTTTATGCTTTTCAGTTCGATTTTGTCGTCTAGTCACTACTAGACGACAAAATCGAACAGAAAAGCATAAAATAAGAAAATATTTCTGTCTAATAGCCTGAAATGTTTCTCTTGTGAAAAATCAACGTTTTAATATCCAAGGTATAGCCGTGGTCGCATGCCACCCTGTTGGGCCAGCTTATTAAGGCCAAGTTCACCGACAAGATAACAGTCCGATAAATTGAAAATGGCCGTTTAACATGGCTTTTTATATTGAAAAGGTTATAGGTATTAAACGGCCGTTTTAAATTTATCGGACATTTATCATGTCGGTGAACTTGGCCCTCAGTCAGTAATACGGTGGCATGCGATCGTCAACACTTTTTAGCGTTAATATTTCCTCGCTATTGAGTCAAATGATGAGTTATTGCGGTCAGCGACTTGCCATCATTAACGATAATATGGAAAACATAAGACATCTACGTAAATCGTTCCTAAGTAATGTGTCTTATACCTACCTACGTCATTATTTACGATTGTTTTTATAGCTGTTAATTACCGTTTCAATGCTAAGTCACCTGTCACCATACAAAGCTACATAATATTTTTGCAGGGCTTGACCAATACAACCTTGACCTATCTAGATGTCAAAAATCCCCAATATTTTATTCCTGTGTTTAGCCCAAAATGGAAAGGTCAGTTATTTCCGATGTCCAGCCTAGTTAATTTGCCAAATCTGGCTGTGAAAATGCATAGGTAGGTACCTACTACGTTGTCCGGTTTTCCACTGTCAGTTACAGCGCCGAAACTAGGACACATCTATTTTGTCGCGTTTACGGGTGTGAAAATAATTTGCGAAAGGGTTAAATAAATGTTTTGTGAAGTGGTAAGTCTCCTATATTTGTACGGATGGAAAGCGGTGTGAATTTGTGATTGTTATACAATAATTGTTCCGGAATATTATTTCACGTCTTTTTGAAACCAGTACCTAGGTAGGTAGGTACATAGTAAATGATTTCATGAAGCATTTTGTCAGAATTAAACTAAACTAGGCGCAAATACAAAATCCAACCATCACCACCAAAATCCAACCAAGTAAATCACCCGCGTTCAATCCTGTAAGACTCAGACGTCACCCTAACTTCGTCTCAAGTACCAGTTAACACGTCATCATGTCAAGTTTGTAGTAAGTAGTTGGCAGTGGGAGCGCTCCAGCTAAGTCACATGTTTTAATTTGCTGAGGCGTGGGGTTGCCCTAACTTTCATAATAACCACAGAATACTATAAACGCGACATCAGTTTATGCGTCATCTAAGTCATCTTTGAGCGTCTGCATAAAAAGCCACCGCGCAAATCGATCAATCAAGCAAACCTTGCATGGATAAACTTATCTGGATTATTCAGGATTCCTTCCGATATGATTATTATAGCAGTTAGAGTTACCTAAATTATTGTTGTCCCGAGAGCACATGAGCCACGTTTTCGTGTGTCTTGCAAATGTTGTGACAGTTGTCACGAACTCACCGCAGTCAGAAATTGGAATCCATTACGAGTCCACTACGAGTCGGGCTTATGCAAAAAGAACCTTTAGTAAAATACATAATTAACCCGCACCTGCACGGTTAGCTAGAATTTTTTAACACACCAAATTAGTAAAAGGCATGGAAATGGAAAGATGATGACTTAAAACGACATCTTTCAAGTTCACGTGGTGGAGGTAGTGGGTGCTCTAACCCGCTACTAGAACGTTGTTGGTAATTTACGCAACGCTCACGAGCAGGAGTAACGAGCCGCGACAAAAAAACGAGCAAACCGCGACGCGAGCTCGTTTTGTTTCTTGCTAGAGTTCCACTGTCGAGGACCCTCGAAAATTTTGCCAAGAGTTTTTACGGCCACAGTCGAACTCGTTATTCTTTCATTTTCGAGAACATTAAAAGCACTGAAAAAATGGCATTTAACTTCTGAGATTAGACCCGGGGTCATTACACGAAGTAGAGTAAGTACCACAAATGAAGTGTCTATGTGAGTGGATACCTACTATACCTATTAAACAGAATTTAAGCACACAGATCGTGCTAATATCGCTCTTTAAACGGCAAAGTTAAATATAACTGATAGGTAACTTAGAAACTGATTTCATGAGTGTTACGGTGAAAAACAGAAAGGGCTGTAAAACTAATACCTAGGTAGATTTAACTGAACTCACAAGTGTAGTTAATTAAATAGAAGCTTGTCCAAATCTACCGAACCCGACGTTTACGAGGCCACAACCCTTAGCAGTTTATTTTTAATTCTTATTTGGAATCGGTCGTTTCGTTTTGTCCGTCGGCCGCCACATGTCGCGCGCGCCAACGATGTGCACTAACAATGGACGAGGCATTTTACGAAACCAAAACCGTCACTTGCCCTACCTGCGCTGCATGCGCATTGTGGCGTTTATCTATTTATCTATGTTATATAAAAAAAACCGGCCAAGTGCGAGTCGTACTCGCGCGCCGAGGGTTCCGTATCAGTTTTGGACGTATAAAGTGAAAAAAACCGGACCGCATAACTAAGTTTGTTTGTCAAGGAATTTTGATGATTTTGAAAAAAACTGTAATAGTTAGGAACATCGTTATATTTTTGGTGCCATATTTGGGTCAATTCCTATCAACTCTAATTATTTCAGATTTTTCGCCCCGCAAACTTCGGAGATAAGGGGGGGGGAATGGTATTTTTTTGGACATTTTTCATCATAATGTCGAAAACTATGAGACATAAAATAAAATAAAAATATATTTTGAAATGTGCAGATCAAGCCCTTTCATATGATATGTCACTTGACCTAGTAACCCCACTTTGAAATTTCGGACCCCCACTCCGGCCCCTTTTGCATTAAAAATAAAAATATTTTTGGACTTTTTTTATTTGCAATAAAATTGAACAAGCATTCTTTATAACTGTTCCAAATTTCAAGTCTATACCATAAGTAGTTACTGAAATAAGCAGGTGTGACAGACAGACAGACAGACAGACAGACAGACAGACAGACAGACAGACAGACAGACAGACGAAGTCGCACCATAAGGGTTCCTTTTTTACCATTTTGGTACGGAACCCTAAAAACCATTTTATATTAGGTTGGTAAGCAAACAAAATATATTTTTTGACCAGGCTGGTTTATTTTTATTACAATAATATTCATGTAATAAGAAAAGTAACTACAAGCTTTTTTAAACGACTCTTTTGTTTCTTTTTAGGGTTCCGTACCAAAATGGTAAAAAAGGAACCCTTATGGTGCGACTTCGTCTGTCTGTCTGTCTGTCACACTTGCTTATTTCAGCAACTACTAATGCTATCGACTTGAAATTTGGAGCACTTATAAAGCTTGCTTGCCCAACTTTATTGCAAATGAAAAAAGTATACAAATATTTTTAATTTCATTGCAAAAGGGGCCGGAGTGGGGGTCCGAAATTTTAAAATGGGGTTACTAGGTCAAATTGTATATCATATGAAAGGGCTAAGGCATATGAAAGGAGAGTGCAGTGATAGCCTAGTGGATTAACCATGTGCCTCCCATGGCAAATGGTTCGAGTTCGATCCCGAGGCACGCACCGCTGACTTTTCGAAGTCATGTGCGTATTAGAAATTAATGATCACTTGCTTTAACGGTGAAGGAAAACATCGTGAGCAAACCGGCATGTCCTAGAACCAAAAATTCGAAGACATGCGACGTCCACCAACCCGCACTGGGCCCGCGTGGTGGACTACGGCCCACTCCTTCTCACAGAGGAGGCCTGTGTCCCAGCAGTGGGAACATTATAGGCCGATTATGCTTATGCATGCTTATGCTTATGCTATGAAAGGGCTTGATCTGCACATTTCAACTTATATTTTCATTTTATTTTATGTCTCACAGTTTTTGACATATATGATGAAAAATTCACAAATAAGTAAATGATATTGATTTAGAAAAAAAAAAAAAATTACCAGTCCCCCCCTTATCTCCGAAGTTTGCGGAGCGAAGAATTTGAAATAATTACAGCTGATAGGAATTCATCCAAGTTTTGCACCAAAAATAAAACGATGTTCCTAACTAGTACCTACCTACTTACATATTTTTCAAAATCTTCAAAATTCCCTCATAAACAAACTTACTTACGCGGTCCGGTTTTTTTCACTTTATACGTCCAAAAATGATACGGAACCCTCGGTGCGCGAGTACGACTCGCACTTGGCCGGTTTTTTTAAATATGTAGGTATTATTTTAAAAAGAAAAAGATTTGTATCATTTATAGGTACCTACGTACCTACGTAGCAAGAAAAATCCATTAGGTACTTTCGGGGTAAGACTTTCTTCCCTAAAAAGCACCGCTTCCGTTCGAGTAGGTAAGGCTAGTAGGGGATTTCTTGCAGAAAAACAATCAAATGATCGATCACATCTGGTAAATCGTGATATTTTAGCACGGTTTTGGATATTTTATTTGTGCGAAAGCTTAATCCCTTTTGACGTATGTTATGTCATGAAGTTAAGTTATACATCTATCTTCTATTTGCTGATAAAAAAGAAACGCCACGAATGCCACGATGGTACCAAGCGCCGTAACTTGTAATAGACATGGTTATTTATTTTCTAGCGGTGAGATGGAGGCGATACAGGCTCCCGCGCAGGCGGTCGCGATCCGCCGATAATGGATAAATAACAATCAAGCGATATCGCGCGACATCGCGCCGCCCCCGCGCTACATCGCCTTATCTCTCTACCTGACTCAAACAAAATTTTTACGATCCCATTGCTTTAACGCTGATCGCATCGTGCAAGATAAGCCTTAATTAATTAGGTAGGCCCGCTTAATCGACCCGTTATTTTCTTGTCCATTTAATTTACACACTTGATGACTGTAATAAACACCTACAATCGCGATTGTTTAACCCTAATTCGAAAGTTTTGAGCTTCTATACGTAAGACGTAAGTTTGGAAATGTTCGTGTAGGTAGTTTAGTAGTTATAGTCGATTAAAGAACATAACACCTACGTATTGTGCGTTTTTAACTTTTTATTTAAATTAATAGGAATGCCTCTCTGGCTTGAAGTTGAAATGTTATTCTTATTTAGTAGGTACCTACGCATTGGAATTTTCGTTATAAACGTACCTACCTACTATTCATGTTTTTATAATATCATTGTTTCACCAAGAGGCAGTACATCAAACATTGACTTCGTTACGGGACAACATAAACAACGGCTAGACAGCGGTCAATGCAAACTTAGGTTATCTGTCCTCGGCGCGGCAGGATGCGGTAGGACGCGGCGCGGCGCGGCACGCCAGCCATGCCGCCCAAACAAATAAAACAAGCTGCATAATTAACCAGCGCGAACAATTAGTTGTATAACCGGCCATTGTGTCGCGTAAAAGCGACTACTTTTTTTAAAAAGCCACTCGGTTTCCCAGAAGGCTCGGATTCTGTCTCGCTTTGAGCTCGAGTTTTTGCTCGGGAATTAATATTTAATGGCTGCAGTTGGAATTGCATGCGATCGGTTCTTTAGATATCTCAGTTTATTTACTTTTGCGTGGTGTGGTGGCGTGAATCATGGTTTTTCAAAATCACACCGACGTAAAAACGAATCTGATGACTAGATTGCGCACGTCTGACTTCGCCCGCCTAGGTACAAGTGCTTAACTGATACTAACCACAAAGGGAGCTTTTGTGAAAACAAGCTTTTGTGCGAACGCAGACAGAAATGTTAATTGTTATTAAAACGTAGGTAGGTACTTACGGCTTTCAACATCGACCCTTGATAGCAAGTTAAACAGTTTTTTTTGTAATTTAAAGGATTAATATCAGCGCCGAAATACAGGCTTCATAAAAGCTTCTTACAGACTTATGGTCTTGAAAATTTCGTTTGTTCGTCGTAGGTAGGTACTTAGGTACACCCGACGCCATTTACGGTCGACCACTTTTCACCCTTATGTTCTTAGTAATAAGGGCGAAAAGTGGTCGACCGTAAATGGCGTCGAGTGTACCTACTATGCAATCACTAATCACATCTAGTTAAGGCGAAGGTAAATGGTAACGGCCAGTTTTAAATCTCTTATTTCGCCGTCAAATAATGCAGGTTAGTTGTGCAATTTTTTAATGTTAAACTAGAACATATATACATCAATCGTACCTGTGAATATTTAACTATTGTTGTAAAATACTTAATGAAATAAATTCATGAATTCGTGTCTACCCAAAACATAAAAACGTAATTACTTTCAAACCGCTTAAGATATTTTCATGATTTGTTTTGTGTGAAAAGACTATGTTACTACCTATAATAATACCTGTTACTTTTTTTTTATTTTATGTTTTAGATACTAAAAAGTAATAATACGTCTAATTCTGCACAGCGCGCTCCTTGATAGGCGAGTCGTATTGCTCGGTGGATGTATGTCGCGTTGCTTGAGCTCAGCGCAGAACACTCAAGCTATACCGCCCAAATCACTCAAGGCCGTTGGCGTATACCGGGGCCTTAATTCAATTAGTACCCTTACCTACCTTGCTTGTTTCGCTTGTTAGAATCATGTCAGGCCATGTCTCCCTCACCTATCGGTAATGGCTCAGCCATTGCAAACGCGCAGGGCCCCAATTCTGCTGTTGCAATTGTGTATGAATGGTGTCATAATGACACCATAACGGTCAAAACCTAAGCGCTCATTGGCTTTAGAGCAGTGGTTCCTAACCTTTTCAATCTTGTCACCCCTATCATTTTACCCCCCCAGCCCACGCCTTTAAAATGTTATCACATTTATTTATTTATTTATTTATTGGCCTATCTACAATTGTTACACTGTTTATCCTAATAATACAAGCAATATGAAACAAGCATAGTGTACAATATGATGCGATAGACACAGCATGCAATGCACATGAAAATACATAGTCTTCACTGATCACAATAAATTGCATAAAACTTATTATCCATTACCAGTCCTATTACCCCCGCACAAAAGCTGTTTTACCCCCGAGGGGGTAGTTACCCCCAGGTTAGGAACCCAGGCTTTAGAGTAAGACTATCTGTTTCGTCATTGGTCAAAACGATGTCATTGAGAGACCATACTGCCCCAGTGCTCTTGACAGTTGCACGGAATCAAGTCTTTCCAATAGGTACTTTCCCTTTTATGCCCGCGCGGGCTCTGATATATACACTAGCACTTTGCCCGCGACTTCGTCCGCGTGACCCACAGGAACTGTGCATTTTTCGGGATAAAAAGTAGCCTATGTTACTCAGTGATAAGGTAGCTTTCTACTGGTGAAATAATTTTTAAAATCGGTCCAGTAGTTTTGGAGCCTATTGGGTACAAACTAAAAAAACTTTCCTCTTTATAATATTAGTAGGTATAATGGACAATCTGATCTCAACTTTAATTTCAGTAAGCTTTTTTTATTTAAGTAGCTAGTAACTACCTACTTCAGAAATATAATTAGTAAAAGTGGTAATTTTAAGGTGGCCCCCCCTCACTGTCTGCTTAATCTGCTTTACAACAAATTAATAGGTAGGTAAGTACAGTACCTACCTACCTATAATGTAAGTACATTACCGACGTACTACCTGTCTGTTTTTCTGTAGAAAAATTTAGGTATGTTAAACGGCCGTTTTCAATATAACAGACTGTTATCTTGTCAGTGCACTCGGCCCTAAATTACACAGATACTAGTTTAATGGGAGGTAGGTATTAGGTAGTCTTTTGGCCGTTCCCAATAAATGATCAATCGGCTCTACCTTATTGAGATCGATTTTTGTCATTATTTCTACATATGTATAGAGCTTATTTTCTATTAGCTTATATTCAAATATCAGTCAAAAATCTATCTCTAGCAGGAGAAAGAGCCGATGGATCGGTTATTGGGAACCGCCATAAGTTAATATATACTTTTAATAAATAGCAGAGATCCCAATAGAATCACAGATCATGATATCCGCAGAAACTCTTGAATCAGCTTAGTATAAAACAAAAATATAAAGTTATTATTAGTTACCTAGTTATTTTAATAGTTCAGAGTGTTCAGACTTACGATCCATTGATTAGGTAACGCATAGATTTACTATCACTGTACAAGCCTACAAGCACCTACTTGATATTTAATATACATTGGTGCGAACAGCCGCCATATTATAATTAATAATATTAATACGCTCCACACTCAAGTGTTGATTGACAATAAAATAAAACTCTTTATTGCACATTACACAACGCATGTTAAGTACTTTTAGTACAGTCAAGTCACCATCTAAACTAAGTACCTACCTACCTACTCAATGCAAAACTCAAACAACGTAGCAAAAGTGTAGGTAGGTAGGTACCTACCTACTTTAATTAAGTAGGTACTTACAATGTTGCAAGTGTTTATGATTAAAAACTATTTTGTAGTACCTATTACGATGGTAAAGAGAATTGATAGAAAAGAGATCTTTTGATAGGTAGCTTTAACCTGCATTTAGATAGTTTAAATACAATAACGATGCCTAATAAACGGCCGGTTTCAACTTTTAACAATTCTGAAAAAGTTTCCTTTGACATAAATTGGCTGAAATTATACCTACCCATACAGGGTGGCAGGTACTCATCATTATGAACAACTTGTACTATGGGACCAATCCTGAAATCACGAAATAAAATCAGCTGTTCCATACATTTATGTTCACATTAGGAGACCGGGGATAGTTGACCAAGTTTTTACTTAATGGTGTAGTAATCTCTTATGTATTTAGATAAAATAACCACTATACTTGATAGGACCGTTTCTTTGGTTTTTAGGGTTCCGTACCAAAATGGTAAAAAAGGAACCCTTATGGTGCGACTTCGTCTGTCTGTCTGTCACACCTGCTTATTTCAGCAACTACTAATGCTATCGACTTGAAATTTGGAACAGTTATAAAGAATACTTGACCCAACTTTATTGCAAATGAAAAAAGTCAATAAATATTTTTATTCTCATTGCAAAAGGGGCCGGAGTGGGGGTCCGAAATTTTAAAGTGGGGTTACTAGGTCAAATGGCATATCATATGAAAGGGCTTGATCTGCACTTTTCAAAATATATTTTTATTTTATTTTATGTCTCACAGTTTTCGACATATGATGAAAAATGACCGAAAAAATACCATCCCCCCCCCTTATCTCCGAAGTTTGCGAAGCGAAAAATCTGAAATAATTAGAGCTGATAAAAGTCAAAAAAGTCAAAAGTCAAAAACATTTATTTCAATTAGACCATTTACAGGCACTTTTGAAATGTCAAACAATATTAAGTACATTAGTTGTCAGTCGGTTTGTCCGTTAGTTGAAGCTAGTTGGAGATCCAATGATAGTTACATAGGAATTGATCCAAATATTGCACCAAAAATAAAACAATGTTCCTAACTAGTATAGTTTTTTCAAAATCGTCAAAATTCCTTCACAAACAAACTTGTTATGCGGTCCGGTTTTTTTCACTGTATACGTCCAAAAATGATACGGAACCCTCGGTGCGCGAGTACGACTCGCACTTGGCCGGTTTTTTGTATTAGAAAACAATCGAAGACGGGAGATTAAACTCTTTTCCGTGGTTAGGCTACGATTGATCTTACGGCCCTTTCTATTGCTATTACTATAGATAGGTAGAGATAGCAATACATTACTCGGCGTTGGCTGTTCTGTTATTGATATCGAGCTTTGATTTGATCCTCTACAAAAGAGAGTGACTGAACATTGAGCAGTCGTTCAATTAAGTAGATAGGTACCAACCCACTAAAAATGAGGGCAAAAGATGTCTGTAGCCGTTATGTTTATGAATAAACCCTTAATGGTTATGTAACTGATACACCATACATTCGCCCAGTTATACGAGCCAAAACTTCTTGGCGACTCATGTCATTGGCATCGCTGGCTCGCCATCTACGCGAATTTAAATCACTGTCAGTCGTCTGCATAATGGTTCCGTATCGTAAAGCCGTCAGTTGCCAACAATGAACGTAAATATCGCACTTACACAACCCCGCAGCCCCACCGCCCCCGCCCCGCGCACTCGCGGTCCGCGCAATGATTGACACATCAACTCATTGTGATAACTACCCACATGTAAACCGACGGCGACTCGCCACCCGCCAAAATTACGCATACATCGCTGGTTTGAACCGGATATTATTTAATTACATTGAACGATCATATCAATGGACAGTTATCAAAGCGATCCAACGAGATAGGTAGGTAGGTACGTGGCTAGTTTAGATAGCCGGAGATTGCTGTGAATGGTTTTGCTATTAATTAAGAGATAAAAGACGTAACTATAACTTAGGTGGGTATTAAATGAGGATGCCTTGTAGCTGGTTGCTCGTAGACACGTCCCTACCCGTTAACTTCTGACTATCCTATTTATATTCCCAGGGGATATTATTTAAAGTGATAGCGATGTAGAGTTCCCTTAATAAGCACAATTAGGTACCTACCTACCTATATTTATTTTACTCATATTATTGATAAGTACTTGAAACACAACAGGGCCCCAATTCTGCTATTTGAATAGTGTACGAATGGTGTCATAATGACACCATCATTATCAAAACCTAAGCGGTCATTGGCTTAGAGCAAGACGTTAGTCTTGCTCTAAGCCAATGACCGCTTAGGTTTGTTATTTTGTTTATTATTTTTATTTTGTTTGTTTATTTTTGACCAATGACGAAAGAGTTATCTTTCGTCATTGGTCAAAACGATGCCATTGAGACACTATTCTGACACGATTATAACAATTGCATTAGCAGACTTGGGGCCCAGCTTGCTTGTCACATGCAGTCAAATATGCCAAATTATTATTAGTTAGGTACCTATACCTCTGGTAGGCGGTAAGTCATTTAATGTAAGGGTACCTAACCACTAACCAGTAAAACTTTTGGGTTTTATTAGGCAAGTAGGTACGCGGTACTTATAACCTATCTATTTAAAATCTATAAAATAATTAATAATTATGCAGCTTTAATGTTTATAACACCTTTCCAAGACGAAAACCTCCGGAGTACCTAGGTACCTAAATATCTACATACTACCTACATAATATAAAAGTACCGACCTACGGGTAGATACTTTTCCCTATACCTACCTACCTAATATTTAAGCTATTTTAATATTTTAATAGGTAAAGGAACCTGAATTATCTTTAAAAAAAGTTGTTGTGCCACTTTAAGATACCAAGATACCTAGGTAGGTACCTACCTACCTAATAGAAAAAGGCGGGATTAAAATGTAACATAATGTTATATGAAACTGTAACATTAAAGTTGTAGGTATAAAAAGAACTAATAAGACCTTTATAGAACCAATCATGAATCACGACCACATTATTTGAAGGAATGCTTCTTTCGAATGCTGTAGGTATAGGTACAGTGTACAGATACAGAATACTGATTGCAGTAGGTATTAGATATTGCTTGAGGTATCAACTTACCTACGTGGCGAACCATAGGTACCTAGGTACCTACTAAGTCATCGATCCAGATTCTAGATAACGTTATATCAACTCGAAAAGAACAGGCAATTACTCAGTTCTTGATAGGAGTTACCGCATTAATCATTCATCTATGCAGGCACGGAACCACTTCACAAGTGGACATTAGCTAGATAGGCAAGTGTTAGTGTCCAAAACATAAAAGAAATAACAGTTACTACAAGTCTGCATGGCAGCAGCTTAGGGCTGTCAAATGTCATGCCTAGTTACACCCGGATATCCTGAGTAAAATTGATCAAAACCAGACTTCCATCGTTTAACCTACTTAAACTTTAATACCTAGGTAGGTATAGCTGCCACTGTTTTTATTATTTCAGCTCATATTACGAGTAGGTTACCTACCTACAAGGCAAAAGGCAAGCATAATCCGAGCTTTTGCCAAGTTCGGAACTATTTATCGTACAAAACAGCATTGTAGAGTTGTAGACTTTTCTTTGCACGCTTGCCATATGGTTTTAAGTTCTCACACAAACAGGCCTTCGTCAGAAAAATCTGGCAACCCTATCAGCTGTGCGGTGTGCAGGTATGTACGTACTTACGTACCTACGTAGTTATTTTTTACACGAAGTGTGGCTCGCCAGCTACCGGACAAGCTCGCCTTATCCGATGGAGGTCGCTTGCCGCGCCTATACTTATGTATGACTGCCTGTCTCAGCCGTCTTATTGTGCTTTTAATGTCGACGCTTTTGTTGCCTGATTTTCTGTATTGATTATTTTTTTGTTGAATACGAATTAGCTTTGTAAAGATCTCTTGAATTGATGTTTTGTTTGGAGAGTATTTTAAGTTTTGTTGCGTACCTACCTACCTAAATATGAAAGAAAGTAGGTATAGGACCCGCTCCTTGAATCTTTTATATTAAAATGATTTTGTTTGGAATTTGGAATCACTGTAGTATGCCGATGTCAGCCCGCTCCCTAGGTAGGTATGTTAGTAGTACCTCCCGGTAGCGAGGTCATCACCTGGTGAGCAAGGCGTTGTGTCGCGACCCGCGCCTCGCCATTAGCGCCGCGCATTCAATAATAATGAACGAGCCGCACCGAAATATCCCCTGTTTACACCCACTCGCTCGCTCCGCACCGACCGACCGCATTTTATTTTTTCGCTGTCGCACATTTCGCCGTCATAGCTATTTCCACTCGAGGCATTATACGCGCGTCCGTGTGTGCGTCAGTCCACGTGGACCGCTTCGTCGTCGGTGAGTAGAACTTGACGAATCTGCGGCTGCGATTGGCTCGCACGCCGAGATCGCTTATTAAGGGCGGGGTTACACGCGTTTCGGCGCCGCGGTTGGCTGGAGTAGTGCGCGGAACACTCTCCATTGGCCGAGTCGATTTTTATAAGAGCTACAGTCCACGTGGACTCGTTTATCTATTCAGACGCCGGCGGCGCGGTCGCGGGGGGAGGCCGGGGGGTATACGGGCAATCAGTAAAGGCGGGAGGAATACGGCCATATTTATAAGAGCTGCGGGGATGCAATCACGAAGCGGCGCGGGGGCCGGGGGTGGTCGGGGGGGAGGCGGCGGCCATTTTGAGGGCAGCTCTTTTTATTCGTTTTTCGCGCGGGGTGCGTCGTCGTCGGCGGGAGCGCGCCGTGCGCTAATTGCGGGGGTAATGAGGGCGCTCGACTCGACTCGCTCACTCTATTAAACTCGCTCGGTATCGGCTGCCTTATTGATTTGTCCTTAATCGAGGCGCTGTGGAGTGGCAGCCGCGGCTCGGTGTAATGTAAACAAAGCGGTCGGGTGGCGCGCGGGCGGCGGCGACGTCCGCACAAATTGAATTAGAATGATTACAGCCGGCGACACAGCACTGACCCAGTCGCCGCGACCCGCTGCCCGCTGCCGCCACAACACCAGTGATCACACTCTAGTCTCCAGCTCGTTCAGTAGCTGCTAACGACAACTGCGATTTCTATCTACCTACATTCGTCACCAATAACAATAATCCATCCGTAGGTAGGTATCCCAACAAACTAACTTTAGTTTTATATCGGTGTTGACGGTAGGTAGATAGGTAGGTACCTAACCTAAGATAGAACGACCCACCCTACCCTACTAAAAGTTGTGGCAAACTTTTTAAATTATTTTTTCCTAATGACCTGGTAAATTTCTTTATTAACTGTTAATGTTAGATTAAAATTATTTAAAATTTTATTAGTACAATGTAGGTAGGTACCTACCTACTACCTACCTAAGTTTGCTCCACGTTTGCAGTGTACAAATTGCCTAGTTGACAGCTGTAAGGATGTAGAGAATAGGTAGGTAGGTAGGTACTACGTAGCGTAGGTACCTATACATATAGGGACCCAGGATTAAATAATTAATTGAGTAGGTAGGTAGGTAAATGGAAATTTGACTACCTAACGCTGAGTTGCAGAAAAGGTCATTAAGTTTTAAAGGAGACTTTAATGATAGAAATTGTATGGTTAATTGCTGCATTAAAATTTAATTTTCTTTCTGCAACCGACCGAATAATGTAGGTAGGTACCTAACTGTAGTAACTGCTAGGTACCTACCTAATTACTTACTACCTAGGTAGGTAGGTATACACTTTAACAACTCAATTAACAGTAGGTTTAATGTTGTATTTTCTCAGAAATATTTAGGTACCTACCTACTTAGATATAGGTATATAGGTACCTACCTATAGTATTTAAGTTAAGTATTTTATTATCACTTATTTAAGACCTTATACTAACAGATAAAATTTTAAGATTTCTCGTTTGATAAACGGACATACCTGTACTTACCTACTTTCATTTATAGATAGCGATAGTAGGTATACCTACCTAATATCTAAAGATATTTCCAAATTAAACTGTAGGTGCAAATGTAACGTGTGTAGTAGGTTATTTGATTTATAACATGTAGGTACCTAGCCTACCTATAAATAGGAAATGATAAGCGTTTGGTAATTCGCTCCGGCGTGGCGTGGCGGAGGTGTGACGAATCGCCGCGCAATAATAGCATATTTGTTTACGCGAGCGACATCTGTTACCGATGTTCTGTAACGCGCCCACTTCGAAACGGCCGCGTGGCCTGACCGTGTAGGTACCTATTCTGTTTGTTTTTGAGCTTTGATTGCTACGGGCTTATTGCATTGACAACTTTACAGTTTACACTACGGACATGTTTAGGTGTAAAGGTATTGATGATGCGTGATTAATTATGGCTGCTAAAATAAGACTAACTGCTAAAAAAGGAACTCGGTAGGTAGGTAGGTCGGTAGGTACCTACCTACCTACTTATTAAGAGAATTGGAATTTCCACAACTCGATTTCATATGTTTTCTAATCATACCCTACAATACAGGAAACTTTATACTTAATACCTACCTATTTCGCCAGCTTTTAGCAGCATTGATTCCCCGAAAATCATTCGCCTCGCCTATTGTTGGTGACATTCCATGATACCAATTTAAGGATTCAGGTAAAATATTCTAAGAAGTGCCTTAACTCTCAAATGTTTTGTTTTATTTTTATCTCGTCTGATTTGTAATAATTTGAGAAGAATCTTACAAAAGAAGGTCAAGGCTTTTTATACAAGTATAATTTTGATTCGGGTTAGCTACTTCGTTTTATGTGTAGATACCTACAAGTTATCGATTTACAAGATATGGTTGCGTATAAAAACTGCGTCAAAATAGGTAGGTAGGTATCTCGAATGTAAGTAGATAAAATAAGCATGTCCGATATGAGCACTCAGATAATAATAAATCATGTTATTATTACTTACTATTATTAGGTGTACCTACCTAGGTAGGTACCTACTTAGATGCAGGATTAGGTACCTACTAGGTTGTGTGTTGACGAAAAACGGCTTACGGTGTTTGTGCACTTGTTCGTATTTTTACGTAGGTTACGTAGGTACCTACCTACCTACCTAACCGTTTTTTTTTCATACTTACCTAGCCTACATCATAAAAAAACGGATACCTGTGTCAAATGTATGTAAAATGGTAGGTAGGTAGGTAGGTACGTAAAAATACGAATAGGTACGAATTGAAAACGGACAACTGCACAAACGCCCTTAGCAGGGTAATACATGACTTTCTCATTATCAGTTGTTTAATTAGGTAGATAGGTAGGTAAGTAGGTACCTACCTAAGATTTTAACATAAATAAAGCGCTGTACCCAAACTAGCCACGTTACTGGACTAGCATTAGTGTCAATTTAATAGTGTCACTGGCCTAGACACAGTAGGTACATAGTTACGTAGGTACTAGCAAAATATGCACACGGCCGGGGTGCTACAAGTGATGTGGCGCAGTAATAAGTAACACATGTTGTGAACAGAGCACAACAGCACAACGCGCAACTGTGTCAATTGCGCACATTGTCCGACCGACTATCGCTAAGAAACACTCGCATAACAGTATTTACACCATCTACATAAGTACATAGCTACACTGTTGTGTTGCTGTTACAACTTTAGTAGGTAGTACCTACCAAAATTGTAGGTAACCAGGAGGTAAGTAGGTAGTACCTATCACATTCAATTAATTTTATGCCGAAATATTTATAAAACGCTAAAAAATGCACAATCTTTTATGTGCGTTACATGTATCAAGTACCTAGTTGTTATAATACCTAAATTATAAGAGGTTAAAAGTAACGTTAAAATAATAATGCAATACAGTACCTACCTACTTTTAAAACCCTACACCTACCTAATTACCTACAGCTACAACTGCTACAAGTGGTAACTTTTTCGTTAAAGACCTTATATGGCTACAAGTTCTATAACGTTCTTATAGACGGTTCATTTAGAGAACGTTACTTTATAAAACATTTATACAACTCTTATAAGCCTAAAAATTATGTTTTCTTGTAAGTACAACATTTTGCTAATTATGTAGGTACCTACTTTAAGTAGCGCATAATACGCCGAATACGCGTTGCTGTGTCAACCGTGCGCGTCGTCTGACGATGACCATAACTTACCTACTCCTTACGTGCCTTACGTACCTACCTCCATAATTATGTGCACACTGCCCACTTGCTCAGAGAATGAACAGTGACGCATAACATAACAGTTCCCGTCTAGAGGGGGTTGGTAACAGGTGCAATGATATTACTTAAACCACATGGCAATTACAATCATGTCGGTTACAAATATCGTAATTTTCATCATACCATAAATTTATTAATATCTACATATAATGTGTTAGCAACAAATAAACATGTGAATATGTTAGGCAGATGATACGTGTTCATTACAATAGTTAATTAGAGTAACATTAAACCTACCATGATAACATAACTCATAGCGCGATGAAAACAATTGGCCGCTCTATCACACTTGTTATTGTTAACGATTAACGACGACACCTCTGTTCTGTTGTAGGTATATTGTATTGGTAATTGGTATACTTACCTACCTACCTTTAAAGGACTCGATCAATTAACATATTTCGTATTGTGTAGGTAATCGGGAAACATTTCGGTATCATTTAGTTAATATGTAGGTATATTATTGTATATAATTTTTACAACCCAAATAGGGACCTATTTCAGCAACAATTACCCACCTACTGTGTTTGTGCTTATAGATTATAGGTATCTGCGTAAATACACATTAGTAAGTATAATGTAGAATACCTAGTGTCAAACCAAAGTCCTTATATTTAAGTAGATAGGTATATTCAACTACCGGTATCAACTAAGTTACGCATTAGTGTCCCAAGTCCCAAGCCACTTATCTTCCCCACAGTCAAGACAAGTTAATGGCGCGACTGCGATGCGTAGATTAGCAGTTAACATTTCATTAAATAAACATCAATTTACGAGCACCTATCTACATAGCCGAGAATCCTTGCCGCCGCGACCGGTGCAGTCTGAATTAGGTAAATTGATAGTTAACGCCTTACTAGGTAGGTACGACGGTACGCGGCTAACTACAAGCCAAAGGCTACCTATTAATATTCTAAACATTGCGACAGCTGGCCCGGACCAACGCAGTCACACAATAAGGGTCGTCTAATTACGTTACACTGACGCCCAGCCACGTCACGACGAAAAACACTTATTGCTTTACATAATCTTTATTGCTTATCAGCACGAACGCGAAATGTATAGCGATACGCCTCAGTGGACAGTGAGCCTAACAAGCACATTTTTTGCTACTTAAATTGGTAATCATATAATTAATCACCTGACGGTTGATGCGTAATGCATTCGTTAATGTTAGTTTCAGAATAAAAAGTTATTTATTAATTTTACCTACTTGGTAAATCACCGTTATAGACCACCTACTAATGTAGGCAATGTATTGTCAAATAACAATGAAGTTCCTAGACGCCTACTCATTAGGAGCAGTTGAGTGTAACAATCCACTAGTTTCAATAGTGATGTGCACCTACAATGGAACGCGTCGCGGCGCGAACGATATGAAATTTCATTAACGAGGGTCGGCGCGCCTTTCCACAAGACGGCGGGCAAACAGCGCGCGTGAACCCACGAATAATTCACACGCGAGCCCTACAAATAACACCCCCTCCTCACCCCCCGGCCCCTCCGGCCGCAAACTGAGTTATTTATCGCCCCCGCCTCTCCCCAGCCGAGGCTGTCGCGGCACAGGAAATACCCGCACGTATTTTTACTGCTGGCTGAAGACCGCGCGATCCCTAGCGAGTGGCGACATCTCTTGTGGGGTCGCAGCAATCGCACTCCACGTTGACGCTCACGCCTCTCAGCTATGGGCATGTTACTGAATCACTTACTGCTTCTAAGCACAGATGTTCTAAGTTACAAAAACTTTGTTTACAGTTACAGTACCAGTGTTAATTAATGATGCTGTTTTTTATTTTATTAAGTACTTTATTAGGTCTAACAAGACCCCTCATATTCAAATACCTACTTTAACAGCCTAGCCTACTCTACCCACACATATCATTGTATTTTTCGATTGTCGACTTAGCACTGGGAAAGTGGGAATGGTGGGATAAAAAAAACGAAAAAGTCCATCGTATGTTAGTCGTATTGGGTAGATAGTAACTTATATTTTGTATTTCCTTTTTCCCTAACTATGCCGCAGTTCGTTAAAGTAGGTTATTAACTACAAAATGTAAACAGGTAACTGCACTAATTAATACCAAATGTAGGTATAGATTGGCTTCCTATTTTAGCTACATTATCAGTACAAGGAAGGAAATCTTAAATATAATTTACAAAACAGTTCGTTAAATGACACAATGTGAGTCATTGTTTGGCAGTAGAGCTGTAATATCTCACTATTTGCGGTCTCTATGGGTTGTTTGTGAGTCAATTAGTGGCTTGCGCCGCCCTCGCACCCACCGGATACATGGTTGGAAGTTTTATGGCGAACTTATACTTACCTACTTGTAATGCGTATACGTAACCAAACATTTTAGGTAGGTCGGTGCGAGTATTTTATTTTTCCAATTGACTCTTGTGTAGCATCTATCGGTTTTCTATCGAAACGAAATCATAAAAAATTAAAAACAAAATCCGTGCGGTACCTACCTCCCAGCGCTGCTCGGCGGTGCGCGGCTCACCCCCTATTTTTTGCGGGTAGGTAACGTGCTCGGTGACACCTCGCGCGGGTCAAGTGCGGGGCGCGCGGCGGCCGGGGGACCGCTAATTCCAAGCGCGTGACCGCACCCCCCCTTACCTCGCCCGCCCGAACCCCGGTCGCCTAACGCCGTTTTCCCGCCGGATTTGCGTTCATACAGTAGAATAAAAAGGGCGATTTGGCGCCCTCCATCGACGCGGCCCGATTAGCGGCGCCCGGGGAAATTAAAAGTATTTTATTCCAACATTTATTTTGTTTGTGTTGAGTAATGCAAGTGTGTCGTGCGGTGTGTCGCGCATAATCGGACTATTGGGCAGCAGCGTTGCCGTCGTTGGGTAATGTCAGGCCGGCGCGCGTAACCTCGACTCGTATTATGAATCTCAGAATGTCGCATGTCGTGATATCAATAATCACATCGGCTATCATTCAGGATACATTAATACTTGGTACCTACTCCTTGATTTACACTCACTCAAGCAAGTAAGAGTTAAACGAGTTAAAATCTTTTAATTAGTAGCTGTCTTACCTGGCGTTGTCCGTCTGTATGGCCATTGGTCACTTTGACCAGTGCTTTTGTATCCCTAATCAGAGGGGAGTACGGATACAAAAGCACTGGTCAAAGTGTCGTCTCAGCAGCCTACTTAATCTTGTCTTCCATCGTAACTCGCATAGTCATGGGGCCATAAATAATAAAAAAAACACTGAAAGCATTCACACTGAGACAATAGTTCTTCTGCAGTTTTTTTCCGAGGGGTGGGCCAGACCAATAACTTTGTCTATAAATCAAATATTAGCTCAAATAAAGCGGTGAACGTTTTATCAACACAAGGATATCGTTTCCGCAGTTTGGAGGTACGTAATTTATATAAAAAAGCTTCCAAAGTCGAAGGCGTCGTCGGTAGCTATTAGTCGAGGCGTTTGAAGTGTCTCAAGACTTTCAAGAAACTCACTTGACAGAAAGAACGCGCGCCATCGAATTTGTATGATGAAGCGCTGCAGCGCTACGCGGTGGGCGGTTGTTTAATCAATTTATGAGAATGAGCCAATTGACGCGTATAATAATTTCTCAAGTAGCATTTTGTTCTCTGTAATAGTCCATATTTAGTTCACTGATGATCTCTAAGCATCAAAATTGGCCATACGTGGTTCATTGGCTGTATTTACCTGTATAAGGCATGTATACGAGTGTAATATTGGCCTATTAAGTAACTATTGGCGTTATAATAGGTTAACATTACTCCTCTAGTCAGCCTTTACTTTAAAAGCTAAATAAGAGCATTTTAATAGGGAAAAAATACGGCATTGGCTATTTATAGGTCCATATGTACGGTGTTATATTGCTGGCACTTTAATACAACACATGTGAACATTAATGTTGCCAAAAGCTGTTGTACTAGAACCTTTTGTGGAGGATTCAGCTTGTTGCTGTAAGTAGTGCCGTTGATCAGCTTTAAGACCACTGTTCTCTCTTAAACTGCCATTAAAGTGCTACTATTCTGCTACTGTGTATCTACCTTTTGTGAACTCAAGGCATTATGCCTTGAGTTCACAAAAGTTTGTTCCCAAACCGGTGGTATTAGGGATGTATAGCGTGCTATACACCCCTTATACAGCTTATTTAGACAGCTTAAAGAATAAATTTATCATTAGCCAACCGCTATAGAACCCCTAGTGCTACCTAGCCTGGGTAGCCTTTGCCACCATGCTTACAAAAACAATATAGGTAGGTACTAGGTATGTCGGGTAGGTATGTTATTACCTACGTTATTAGTATGTACCTCCCTATTACATCGTACCCGACTACCCGGTACATAGGTACGTAGTTCAATTTTTTCGACGAGATAGATACCTACGTCGCCGTTGTCATGTAGAAACATTATTTTTATTGCTTACAGGATGTGCCAATTATAATTAATAATACATAATTATCTTAATTAGGTAAGTACCTACATAATTAAATTCAAATGTAACGTCTAGAATAATTAGTTGGTGATCTATAGGTAGGTACAACCGTGAACAGTGCATCTAGCATTACGACTTGTAAGTTCTTTTAACAAACATGGGACCTAGTAATAAATATACCTATCTAACTACATAAAATTAAAGCACCTCTTTTATAATAAAAATGAAGATAGCAATACAAATTGGCAATTTATATTTTTAATTCGTTGTTGTGTTTGTTCATAGGTACCTATTCGTATTTTGTGTCCAATGCATGAGCGAATACATCAATGGGGTCGGTCGGGGGAATGTGGGCGCACATCTGAACCACTCCGAACTTAATATTTCCGGGTGTGCCATCGACAAAAGATCCCCTTTCCATTGAATCAAAAACGTAATCGTAAAAGAGCTTTTAAAGAGTCGATTTGTTTCTAAGAACGGCTTTTGATTTGAATCTCGTTATTTTGTTTTTCATTTCATAAAAAGGAGCCCGAGTGAGTGAGGGTAATTTGTGAGGAATGTAGGTATTTTTGAAGAGATCGAATTTTATATTCATTTGATTAAATACCTGGTATTAGGGTTGCCAACTGATTTTTAACAAATAGGTACCTACCAGAAAAATATACATAATAGAAGGCGAAAAACTTTTGAATAATACGTAAGTAGGTATAGTACCTAGGTATAGGTAGGTTATTTTTTTAACCAACTAAAATATATTAGTTTCGCCTACTATACAATATACCTACTTAAAAATAGACAATGATCTCTTTGGGCAAGGCCTAGCGGACACAATACAGGCAAATAAGGCGATTAACAAAAAAAAAATAGCTAGGTACCTATAGGTATTTTTTTGAAAAATATAGTAGGTAGATACCTACCTACCTATTTGTACTCGTAATATAAGTACTTAGTATTCGTAGGTATTATAGGTATTGGGTTGGCAAGTTGGCAACCCTAACCGTATCGTTAGATTGAAGAAAATAATTGTTTTCTCAACTTGTTATGTAAAGATGGATGTAAGTATAGATCTCACCTCACACCACTATTTTCTTACCTAGGTAGGTACTTCTTCAGTTTCACTGTTCCAGCCGCTTAGAATTTATTTTTAATAAATATTATGTTCGTGAATTAAAATAGACGTTACTTTTAATGTGTACAAGCAAGGTAGGTACAAGCATTTTCCATATAATTGCCTCATGCGAAAATCCTTTGTTCAGTTGGTCAAACAAACGCTGTAAAAATGAAAATATAGCATATTGCAACGGCAAAATATTGCGAGCGTTGAGTGCAGCGGCTGGTGGCTGCATGCACCTTTCCGAGAGCTATGAAAACGTCGTGCCTCAGCACAACAGTTGACTCTGAACAGACGTACCTACACACACAGAGCCATACACTGAACCTACAATAAAGGCGGGAGAGCTCCGGGGTGGGCCGGGGGGTGCGCTGTGACGATGCAGTTTGCACCGCGGCCTCCTCCAACCTTCACCAACTTGCGCCCGTGTTCTTGGGAATCGTTTTAAATTCAAGAACCGCAGAACACTCCAAACACGACAGTGTACCTTACTTCTTCGTAATATGAACCAAAATCATAACATCACATTTTTATAAGTCATTTCGAAAATGGAATACGCCTTCACCACAGCACTAGATTTATAACTTTAAGCGGACGACAGAAAGTTCAGAATCGTATGAATAATGTAAAAATGGCAGCTGTCGTTGGTGTGAGTGCGGAGGTGAGAAATACATTAGCGGTACCGTTTTCTATTGGTCGTTGCTCCTGTGTTGATATTAAGCAGTCCACGTGGACTGCTCGGTGGTCGCTTGTCTCGTTTTTTTCAGCGGGTAGGTCGCTATCCGTCCCGTTCTAATCTACAGCGAAACGTGGAATGTCATGTCCGGAGTTGTTCAGAAAGTCGTGAGCGTGCATCGTGCTTCCAACTTTACCCTTGTTCCGTAACAGTGCAAGTCCGGATCACTGACTTTTAACATTAACTTTTATACCATCCTACTAAAGTTCAATTTAGTGCAAACGCTATTGTGGTTAAAAGTTTTTGTTGATACTTCATATTGATAAGCATTTTTAAGTCAATTAAGGTTGTAAGCTAAAAGCGGTTGTTGCTACATTTAAATTATCGGCCGGCATTCAAATAACGCCATTTTTTTCGTGTCGGCACGAATTTATTTAATAGTTAGATATAGGTATGTTATGTTGGGTATAATAACGTAGCGTGGGCGATGGTATGGTAGGTACCTACCTAGCTATATACGTGTCGGGCAGACACCGGTGAAGGTATTCATTCACTTAGTCACGGATATCGGTTTAGTAATGAACAATATCGATAAGTTTTATTGAATACCGTCGTAACTCGTAGGTACCTACCTACTTACTACTTACTTACCTAGTTCACTTGCTAGATAGGTACACTACGGGTTTTTGTACGATGATGAGTTAGATAGGGTGATTAGGCCGGTTCGCCGACCACCGCTAGCTAGTAAATCACGTAAAAATAGTCAAACAGAAACACGGGAAACGCAAGCTCAGTCTATTTCCCTCACGTCATCGTTCGATACCAAGAAGTTAGTTTGGTGCGGCTCAGTGATAGCACAGTATAAATTTTTACTGTGGTGATAGTTTGTAACCAAAGCTTCAGCACGCGTGTCACAAAATTATAGTGAAAATTAGTGAGCAGGAACATTTTCAAACGTAACTAAAACATGTTATTTATCAGTTTTAAGCATAGATTATTATGCTTGGTGTGTCAAAATATATAGATAGGTGCACTTAGATCATTGGATGCACATTTGCACTGTTTCACTTTCAGCATTATTTATATACGAATAAACTTTTACTTTTAGGTAAATGTGGTGCCATCTATCGATTTCACTAAACAACGCATAACCAGCTGACTTGAGCTGACTGGACAAAGTGGTTGACAAACACGTCTCAATAATAAAATACAACGTTGATTAGACATGCTTCAGGTATAATTTATACCAACGCATGTATAATCAACTTTTTATTTTTAGTATTATATTTGCTGTCTAGAAAGATGATTATTCTAGACTTAGGCCATGTTGTTTCAACTTACAGTTACGTATCTGTAACCGTCAAATATGGCGGCTTTGTACGACAATTTCATACTGACTTAACGATTACGTACTGACTTACGAATACAGATGGTTTGAAGCAACCCGCCCTAAGTGCTAATTCTGTAGGCAGTTTCAGAACGTAAAAGAATGCAAGTCGATGCCTTAGGATTTTGACAGTGACACTGACATACTGTAGATCTCTGACAACTGACAGTGATCAGTGACTGAAGTTTCTACGTCGTTTTTTTTTTTAATATTTTTATTCATGACCATAGATACAAGTCTTTCAGTCGCATACATAAATGGGTTTTAACTTAAAATAATTATAACATAAACATTGAAAGAGATAAAGTATAGTTGTACACAAGAATATTGAGTTGCACATAAAATTACATTACCTACCTACTCTTTTATCTTACAAAACATCTATATTTTTCAATATTACTTTCTGTTTAAACCAGTTTAAACTACCAACTTGCCGCCCTTTCGGGTTAGGTGGGTACATCTGAATGATATGGTTTTCATACTAATTTAAATTACAATATGTACAATCAATTAACATTATATACATTTCTATTTACAAAATTAATTAAATTTTTTCTACTGTATTACAAATATATTTATACAACACACTAAAATATTTCTTATTTTCTAATAATTCCTGAACGCGGCGGGGAACACTTTGATGTTCACTTTCAATGTCATTGACATTGTCATTAACGTCATTAATTTCATTTAATTCAGTGACCAAAATCAACCGTTGAATGTTAAAACTTGAACACTGTAAGATAATATGATCCAGGGATACTCGCCACAGAGTGTATTTGGTTAACACGTGTGTCTAGAATTTTTGTCTTTTTTGGCTGATTTTTAAGTGTAATTGCAAGTGTAGTGTCTTGTTATTGTGTTTGTTTTTGTGCTGTTGACTAGTACTAACCTCCTGTTATCAGGTTCGTACCTATTAACTTTTATTTATCCCCCCTATCCATATTAAACATGGATAAAAACAAACCTCCCGACCCTGACCCTCCTGATATTTCCTCTACTCCTATTACTAGCCTTCCCCAGTTAGACCCGAGTCCCAATCCCTTAAGTCAATTCGCTGATGTCGTTTGCAGTTTTAATGAATCTCAAAATGTATCCCAGTCCATCTCACGCAAACGTCCCGTTATTGAGAATGATACACCTAATCGCCCTCCTAAACAACCTAGGAGCCATGTCGGCCGCGTTAAATACTCTGTCTTAGACAAATCCCCCTTTATCGTCCACGTCTCCCGCCAAGAAACCCATGCTAATGCTGGCACTACCCTCCACCCAGTATCTTTTGGCCTCTTCCTTTTGAAAAACAACATTTCCAACATTGTTCGCGATGGAGTCAAAAGAGTCGGTAGAAACCGTATATCCGTTGAGTTTTCATCCCCTCAGGATGCTAACTCGTTCTTGTCTAACAGCCTTTTAGGGAAACATTTATATGAGGCAGTAATCCCATCCTTTAATATTACCCGCATGGGTGTCGTAAACAGTGTCCCTACTGATTTCACCGAAGAGGAGGCCAAGGCCTATTTAACTGTGCCTACAGGATGTGGACCTATCCTCAAAATTCGGAGGTTGAATAGACGATTTGCTAGAGATGGTATAACCGAGTGGAAACCTACTGAAACCTGTGTAATCACATTCGATGGCCAAGTTCTACCTAAACGGATTTTCTGCTGCTACACGGCCCTTCCTGTGGAACAATATATATACCCCACCATACAATGCCGCAAGTGTTGTCGTTTTGGTCATGTAGAATCCCTATGCAGATCTAAACCTCGCTGTAGCAAATGTGGCAATGATCACCCCGGTGATGGTTGTAGCATTGCTGAGAGTGAAGCCTTTTGTGTGTTATGCTCTGGGAATCACTTTGCTAATAGCAAGGCATGCCCGGAGTATGGCAGACAAAGGACTATTAAGATGGTTATGGCTGAGAAAACTATGTCATACTCAGAAGCGAGTAAAACAGTTCCTAATTCTTCTCGCAGCTATGCTGACATCACTAAATCCCAGTCTCAGTCATATCGCAAAACTGTCACACTAAAGCCTAAAACCCATGCCCCCCTTTCCCCCTCTTATGATATAGCAGCTCACCGGCTATTAACTAACACTCCTCAATCTACTCAGCCCAATGGTAGTGCTCTCAATAATCAACACTTAGAATCCTCTGATAACCTATCTTCAATTATTCAATTACTAATCAAACTTCTTACAACTTTAATGACCTCTTCTAATAATAATAATAATATATCCCAATTACCGTCCAACGTTGCCAATTCACTTATAAACTCACTTTCACACCTTTACAATGGCTCGGTTGGTGTTTCTTCAATGGAATGTTAGGAGCGTGTGGCATAAGAAGCACGAGCTCACATTCCTTCTGAACAAACATAAACCTATAGCTTTTTCTATCGCTGAGACTTGGTTAGTTCCAAGCCTCAGTTTTCGTATTCCACATTTTAATATACTCAGATGCGATCGATCTGATGGCTATGGTGGGTCGGCTCTCTGCGTGAACAATCGAGTTCCACTTGTGGCAGTGTCTTTACCGTCTCTTGGTGGAGACATGAGTATAGTGGCAGGTAAGGTAGAGGGCATTACCCTTTTATCCGTTTATATTGCTCACCCTCATCAAAATTTTTTACCAGTTTTGAGAAATATTTTGGAAAACATAGATGGCCCTGTACTTGTTATGGGGGACTTCAACTGCCATCACTTTAGATGGGGTTCTGAACGTTGTGACTCCTTTGGGGAAGGTTTGGTAGAGATTTTAGATGACCTCAATCTCTGCATTTTGAACAACGGTTGCCCAACTCGTAGATCCCTTCCTGGTCAAAACAAGAGTTGTGTAGACCTCACTTTCTGCTCACTTGATATTGCGGCGTCATGCCACTGGGAATGTACCAGTTTGACACATGGAAGTGACCATTATCCAATTATAATATCTTTGGCTGAAAAAACCTACTTAGAAAGAATGAGTCCTCCACTTTTGAGGTATAATTTGTCCAATCCTGATTGGACGGAGTATTCTTCATTATTGGAGGACAAAATCGACTCTCTTCCAAATTTAATTCATCATGATTTTGACACTAGTCCTCTCCATGTGTCAAGCTGTTATGAGTCTTTTGTCTCTGCCATAATGTCAAGTGCAGACTCTTGTTTCCCCATTAAAAATTCTGCCCGCAATAAGATTCCTCCCCCACCATGGTGGGATCAGGAATGTACAATGGCAATAAAGGAAAGGAATGATGCGGAAAAAAAATATAATGCAGAGATGAGCAATTTTAATCTAATGGGCTACAAACAAGCTCTAGCTAAGTCCAAAAGACTGCTGCGGAAAAAGAAACGCGCAGGGTGGGTTAACTTCTGTGGTTCCTTGTCTCCTTCCACTCCCATATCAGTAGTATGGAAGAAGATCAATCGGTACAGATGCGGTTGTTCCCCTTCAATCTCCTCCCCTATATCCCGAGCGACGGCAGAGCTGTTTTTTGATAAAATAGCCCCTCCATATGTGCCAACAGAAGCGGAGTGTCACCTACCACCTGTTCCTCCTTCAGAAGACCCCTTTGATGCTCCATTCTCAATTCAAGAATTAAATTCGATTTTAAACTATGTCCACGACTCTGCCCCAGGTATTGATGGCATCGTCTACTCATTTATATCACATGCCGGTCCCAGGGCAAGAAATTATTTTTTAGATTTATTAAATTATTGTTTTATTAATTGTTGGATCCCCGATCAGTGGAGGACACAAATTATTATTCCACTCTTAAAACCAGGGAAGCATGCAGATGACCCGAACGGATTCAGACCTATCGCTTTATCATCGGTTCTCGGAAAGCTACTGGAACATTTGATAAAGAACCGGCTAGAGTGGATTGTAGAATCCAGAGACCTATTGCCGAGCTCTCAATTTGGTTTTAGGAAGGGGCTCAGTACCATGGACAGCGTTGGAGTTTTGATTTCAGATGTGCGATTAGCTTTCTCTGAGAATAATTCTCTCGTTGCCACTTTTCTCGACATTGCGTCCGCATATGACAATGTTCTTCTTCCCATTCTCAGGCAAAAATTGCATCAGCTGAGACTTCCGGTGAGGATGGTTCAATGCATATGTTCCCTATTGATGTCTCGGTCCTTGGTCTTGAGAGTGCCAGGGGAAGAATTTGATCGCAGGCTGGCATGGAAGGGCTTGCCTCAAGGCTTCGTCCTAAGCCCTTTGCTATACAACATCTACACAGCAGATATTGGTACATGCCTTAACAACGACTGTCGCATTTTGCAGTATGCCGATGACCTGGCTCTGTATGTTACCAATAACTCTATTATTGACGCCGCGTCATCCCTCTGCGTATCCCTGGATTCTCTAAACCAATGGTTACTGGATCATGGTCTGAGCCTGTCCGCTCCTAAAAGTTCAGTAGTCGTCTTTTCTCGGAAGAGACGAATACCACAAATTCCCGTGAGCATCCAAGGACATTGTATACCAGTAGTTTCAAAAGTAAAATTTTTAGGCGTATTTTTGGACTCCAAATTGACCGGCTTACACCACTTAAATTATTTAGTTAACAGATGTGAAAGAATTGTCCCTATTTTAAAAGTTCTTGCTGGTGTCTGGTGGGGTGCTCACCCCTACACAATGAAACTGGTGTACAATGCCTTAATTCGAAGCGTACTGGACTATGGATCATTCCTTTTGATTCCCTGTAACAAGGGCGCTTTAGCAGGGCTGGATAGGATTCAATCCAAGTGTCTTCGGATCATTTCGGGTTGTATGAAGTCCTCGCCGATTAACGCATTGCAGGTGGAGTGTGCAGAACCACCTTTGGCTCTAAGACGCCAATATCTAGCTTCTAGATTTTGGGCTAGAGTTGCTACAAAATCCACCCATCCACTTTTACAAAAAGCAAATGATTTAGAGGTGCTATGCAGAAGATCAAACTATTGGAATAATAAAGAAGTACCTCTATTTATCAAAGCCTTCCGCCATTTTCAAAATTTTGACTCACCCATTTTACAGCTCCCAAAACTTCCTATCTATAATTTCACTTACGACATTATATGTTATAAACCAGATATCCTCTACAATATTGGCATATCTAAAAGTTCTTCGTCGGCAGACTCTATCTTCAATGCGGTGGTCGACGAGCGATGGCACGGTTTTCAGAGATTTTTTACGGATGCTTCCAAATTGAATAATCATTCTAGTTGCACTGGTGCGGCAGTATACTACCAGAATTCTAAAATTATTTTTAAATTTAAATGTCCTGTACAATCTTCCGTGTTTACGGGCGAGTGTATAGCGTTACTAGAAGCATGCCTTTTTATTGAATCCCATAACATAGATTTTAGTGTAATTTTCACGGACTCTTTAAGTTGTCTACAAGCCTTGCAGCAATCTCCATTTAAGAGCAAAACCCACAGTCCAATCCTGCTACAAATTAAAAAATCTCTTTTCTCTTGTGCCAAGAATCATAAAACCGTACATTTGGTATGGATTCCAAGTCATAGTGGCATCAGAGGAAATGAGATTGTGGATGCGCTTGCAAAAGACGCTGTATCCTCCCAGTCCGTTGACCTTAAACACTACAGTTGTCAAGGTTACGATCTGCTAAGCCTTCCAAAAAGGAATTTACTATCTTCATGGCAGGTACAGTGGAACAACACAAGTAAAAAGAAAGGAGCTTTTTATTTCGCGGTACAACCTTGTGTTACTGCAAAGCCTTGGTTTTACCCCTATAAGAAAGTCTCTAAGAAAATTATTTCTATTTTGTGCAGACTTCGTATAGGCCATTGTTGTTCCCCAGTTTTCTTACATAAAATTCGGGTCCGGGATTCATCACTCTGCGAGTGTGGGATGGACGAAGGTACTTTGGAGCACATATTCTTCAATTGCCCCAATAATAACCCATCCCTCGATTTATATAGTTATCTTCCAAAACTTAAGATCCCTGTCCCAATTAACTTTCCTTCCCTATTAACACACCCTTCTCCAAAGCTCCTCGGGGCTTTGATGACCTTTATACGTAGCAATGACATCAGATTGTAATGCGACTTATTAATTTGTGTGGTATACGGTATTTATTATGTTTGTATAAACTATGTAATATATGTACATATTTTAACTAACAATAATTTTTGTGTTTGTTTCAGTGTTTCTAATATTCGTCGACAAGATTCACGCCGTTTACAATTCTCTTTTATCATCTCTTCTTATTTTACATTTATTCTTAAACCTTGATCTTTTTACACACGAATTTCCATTTCACATCTGACATTGGCAGAATTGTCGACACCGGCATTGCTTGCCATAAACAAAAATAGAATAGAATAGAATATGATCCAAATCAGCATCCTCTGCTCCACAATGATGACATCGACTATTGTTAATTATGTGAATCCTATTCAGGTGAGCTGGTGTTAGGCAATGTCCCAATCTCATGCGTGATATAATAGTTATAAATCTTCTTGTGATATATTTGAGGTTATGGTACCAAGGTTTAATCGGTAATTCATTTTGTATTCCAGCATACCATCTGCCTTTCGTTTCCAGGGTTATGTCCCAATACTCCTTCCATAACTGTCTATTATGTTCCTTAAACAGGCTGTAATAATCAGTGAATGGAACCTTGAGCAACTCGGATCGATCCTCGTCATGGACTGAACGAGCCGCAGTGTCAGCTACTTCATTTCCACGAATGCCACTGTGTGAAGGTACCCATACTAATTCTACTTTAATAAACTTGTCAAGTAGTTTTTGGATTATAAATCTAATATTATAAACAATATAATTTAACTTATAAGAAATATTTACATTATGTAGAGCAGACAAAACACTTTTCGAGTCTGTAACTATCAAAATATTATGTACATTATTTACAAGACTATTTACATGCTGCAGTGCACAATCAATTGCATAGCATTCTGCAGTGAAAATGCTACACACCCTGTTTAATTTCATACATTTTGTGAAGTCCAACTGTGGATCATAGAAAGCGGCTTTTACATTATGGTCTGTTTTAGACCCATCTGTATAAATAACATAATGTTCTGGTCTATTGTCTCTAAACTGTAAAAAATCATATTGATTGTGCACTATGTCTAAATGGATTGCAAAGCTGTTAACAATACCATTATAAGGAATTTTGTATATAGGCCAAATATCATTTTTAACAATATCTTTTGAATTATTATTTATATGTTCAAATATTGTTGGCATTTCAGGTAGAGTTCCACCAACCAAAGAAGATGCAGAGATGGCATTGGAAGCAATTGACTGTGAGATTTCAGGATGTATTGTTAGCTTCTTAAGTAAAGGATTGTCATTTGATGCCATGACTTTTAATAAAAATCTCTCAGCCAACAACAACCTTCGTAATGACAAGGGAGGTATACATGTTTCAACTTCTAACGAATTAATAGGTGTGGAGCGCATAGCACCACAAATAAGTCTCAGTCCCATATTTTGAATTACATCTAATTTTCGTAACAAGGTGCTATTGGCATTCATGTAAGCTAAACTGCTGTAATCAAAATGGCTTCTCTCTATACTTTTGTACAGCATACTCATAACTTTGGGGTCAGATCCCCAAAAACTTCCTGCTAAATGTCTCAATAGATTAATACCATTCAGTGCTTTGTTACTTATATGTTTAATATGTTCATCAAACTTTAATTTGTCATCAATAATGACACCTAGGAATTTATGTTGCTTAACAGCAGGAATTTCTACATTATTGTATGAAATTTTAACATTGCTATGAATATTTACATTTTTACTGATAATTAAAACTGAACTTTTTTCTGGACTTATTTCTAATTTAAGTTTACTATGGTAATAACTGTATAATTGAGACAAAGCCTCATTAATATTAGCCATTGCTACATCTATGTTCTGATTTATGCTGTACAAAAGCAAGTCATCGGCAAATTGCAGAATATTTACACCTGGTACATCTACATATTTTAATATTTCAGAAGTATACAAGTTATAAAGTAAAGGAGACAAAGTTGCCCCTTGCATTGTGCCTTTGTTGACAGTCCTAGGTCCATGCAATTTATTATTGTATTTAACAAATACAGTTCTATTATTTAAAAAAGAATAAAGCCATTTTAGAATATGACCAGGTATACCAATATCATGAGATACTTGAATAAGTTCTTCTATATTTACATTGTCAAAAGCACCTTTTACATCTAAAAACACGCAGATTGCATTAGAGTGACTTAATTTAACCTGTCTTACATCCGATAATAAAGTTACAAGGCTTTCAGAGCAACTTTTACCTTTTCTAAAGCCAAACTGTATAGAAGGAATTAAACTTTGCGATTCAACAAAATAATCTAATCTTAACTTCAACATATTTTCAAAGAGTTTACCTAAACAAGATGACAAGGAAATAGGTCTATATGAAGAGGCATTATATGCAGGTTTATTAGGTTTTAATATTGGAATAACACACTGTGTTTTCCAAGACTCTGGTATCACTAATTCATCCCATAGTTTATTATAAATATTAAGTAATGTTGTTTGTGCATTTAAATGTAATTTTTTGATTAACATATAAGGTATGTCATCCAATCCCGGTGTAGTATCTTTCCTGCTCTTTAAAGATGTTTTCAACTCTTCTACAGTGAAATTGTTCTTAAGAAACACATTTACATCATTTTCTGTAGCATTTTCGAACAAATACTCAAGCCTATCATCATCTATTTCAGTAGAATCAGCTAAGTTATCTAAAAAACTTGGAACCCACTCATCATTGATGTTTTTGTTTCGATTTGTTCCAATTTTCTTGAATTTTTTAATGTATCCCCATATCCTAGAAACTGGAGTTAACCTATTAAAGCTACTACATAAATTTTGCCAAGAAGAAGATCTTTCTTCCTTCAGAATTCTTTTCTTTTTTGCATCTAGTTTTTTATACCTTATCCAGTTTTCAATGTTGGGTTGAGAAAAATAATATTTTAATGCATCTTTTGATTTTTCAACAGCATCGCTACATTTTGTATTCCACCATGGTACTGGTTTTTTAATAGCTGTGTTTGCACCTAATTTTCGTTTTGGAATTGTTTTATTCCTTAGATCATTTAATATTTCTATAAAATGGTTGTATGCATTGATAGGGGAATCATTTATTGAGTCCAAGTGGGAAAAACAAGTTTCTGATAGGCTATAATATTCGTCCCAATCTGCTTTGCTATAAATATATTTCTCTTGATCCACAGGAGGTGACGTGTCATACATAGATGGTTGAATGTTGATCTCAAGTAATGTTGGAAGATGATAGCTACCCATGGGATCGTCATGAACATACCAGTTACATAAATGAGCTATTGAAGTGCTAACAAGAGCAAGATCTATTGCTGAAGCTTGTCTATTAGGATAAGGAACAGTTGTTGGTGATCCATCATTCAAAATACACAGATCAAATTCATCAATAATATTATATAAACATCTACCTCTATTATTATCACTATGACATCCAAAGGCTATGTTATGAGCGTTAAAATCACCCATAACTATACAAGGTTTGGGTATGCTATTGATTAAATTCTTTAACTTTACTGAGTCAAACCTGATACTTGGAGGGCTGTACACACAAAGTATAGCCATTGCTCCAAATTGTGTTTCTATAGTTATACATAAGTTTTGAATAGATTCTGAGAATTGTGTATTAACTAATTTGTATTTTAAATGATGGTTCACCAAAATAGCTACTCCATTATGAGAATTTATGGAATTTTTGTGGATTAAATTATATGTGGGAAAATGCGGAATTATGGTATTAGACTTGAACCAAGTCTCATTAAGAAGACAGACATCTATATTTTTTTCAATTAATAAATTTTGTAGTAGGCTCTTTTTACTCTGTAAACTCTGTATATTATACTGTAAAATATTTAGATGATTATCCATGTTTAAATTAAATTTGATAAAAATATTTCTTTTATTTTCTTATGTGTGAGTGGACCATCAGAGTCACTCTTGTTTCCTAATGCAACCAACGATTTAACAATTGCGTTAATTATAATATCATTATTTGCTACTTGTTTAATATCTAAAGTATCATTAGATTTAGTCTTATCAGTAACCTTGGGTAAAACAGGGAAAGATTTCTCATTTAATGTAGGGGGTGGTTTCACAACAGTGGCATATGATTGCTGCATAAGAAATTTGGCTTTTTTCTCCTCAATTTTTTGTTTTTTAATGGGACAGTCCCGTGAAATGGCAAGATGATTACCTGCGCAGTTGATGCATGTGATCTCTTCGACATCGCATTCTTTATAGGAGTGACGACCAGCACAAGAAGAGCAGTTTTGCTCGCCTCTGCAAGTCTTAGCTGAATGGTTGAATTTAAGACACTTATAGCATTGTAATAGTGGTGGTATGTATGTTTTTACCTCGTATCTAAATAGTTGTATATAGGCGTATTGTGGTAAGGATGTTGAGGCAAAGGTAACAGCAACTGTATTGAGAGGCACTAATTTTCCTTCTACTTTACGCATGAATCTTTTAATTGATATCACCTCTGAGTCGCATACTATGTTTTTATAAATTTCCTCATTGGAGAGTTCTTTAGGCACAAACCTCAATACACCAACCCTTTCGGTCAAATATGATGGTATGAAAGCCTTAAATTTGTTTCTCCATAAGAAATCTTCCATTTTCAGGAAATTGTTGGCCGCAGCCGCCTTTTTAAAAGTTATGCCTATTTTGTGTGCATTTAATCGATGTACTCCTATGACTCCTTTGACATTGTCTGATAATAAGTTTGTGAGTGTGATAGGATTCTTATTTCCTATCTTCTCCTGCTCTGTAGATTCGACATAAACTATATATTCGGAATTGGTATTTTCTATGAAGAGTCTTTTGTAATTTGGTTTTGTGAAAATGTTATACTTATTCGTATTGGTATTGCAGTCTGGCTTTTGAGTACTATGACTGTACTTTCTTTTTCTTTTTTCACCCTTCTCTGGCGGCTCCTCGCCGCCATTGGTGACACTCATGGTTGTTTGAGGTCTTTTTATAAGTTATTTATGTTGTATTTCCGTTTATCAACTAGAAATTAAACTATTTGGAAAATTTAAATTACCGCCTTCTTTGACTTCCCGCCAAAAAGTCTCTACGTCGTTTTCTCGCAGTGTTGCCAGTGTTGGGGGTTTCCCCTAAATTTAGGGGATAGAAATGTTAGGAGGGGGATTTTTGGGGCAGGAATCTTTTATGGGTTTTTTTAGGGGCTTAATAAATTATAAAAAAATAAACAAAACCTGCAAATATATTGAACAACAGCAGGAATAGAACGACACCAGCCGGCCTAGCATGACCACGATAGAAACGGGTTTTGTCTACATAGAAATAGACAAAGTGACAGATTTCATTCATAAAACGTAGAAATGTTTCTACAATCTGTCACTTTGTCTATTTCTATGTAGACAAAACCCGTTTCTATCGTGGTCATGCTAGGCCGGCAGGGGGCTGATTCTCGCGGGTTCGATATTGATATCGCCTTCGATATATATTGCAACAACTGTCAAAATCCCTACCATTTTGACATTTGTTGCAATATATATCGAAGGCGATATCAATATCGAACCCGCGAGAATCATCCCCCTGGATAGATATTTTTTTTTTATGAAAGGTATTATGGTGAGACACGTCATCTTATAAACTCTACACCGGCTTAATCCTCGAACACAGCCTGTGTGGCCTTATTATGTAGAGATTTTATTTTATGAATTAGGAATGATTTGGGTGCCTACTGCATCAAAGAAATATTACTTTTGAACCTATTTGGGCGATTGTGCACTACTCCGTTTCCAGCACGTTTTTTCACGGATCGTTTTTTTTGGCCAATAGACATACGTTTTAAAAAGTGGCGGGGATCGTTCTGCAGGACTATTAGCTAAAAAAAACGGTCCTTGAAAAAACGTGCTGGAAACGGAGTAGTGCACAATCGCGTTAGGGGTTTTTTTTAGAAGGATTTTAAAAAAATCTTGGGGTAAAATTTTAGTAGGGCTTGGCAGCACTAATTGACTGTCACCATGACTGTCAGGTCACGTGTGTCTCCTGGAGTTTATGTTCCTTGGTCTCCAGCACAGAACAATAATACCAATAATACTCTAGCGAGGTCTCCTGTCTCTGTCAGTTGAACTGTTGATTCAGACTATTTCAGACAGTCAGTTGCAGTCAAAGACTACTATATATAGTTGCAGTCAGTCATCATCATCATCATCATCATCAGTGTTTAGAGGTGGTTTAGAGTTTATGTTCCTTGCATCAGTGTTTCTTGTTGTTAGTTGCTACCTACGTCTGTATTTTTTTGCAGTTTTATTTAGAGTTCAATGGTGTTCAACTGGTTTATGTAATTTATTGGATTTTATAGTCATACACGTAATTACAACTAAAGCAGTAGTTTCTTAAAAGTTTACGTTTTTGTAGCCTCAGTGGTTTGTATGACACATTTTTAATTTGTCTCCATAAATCCAATCAATAGAAGCAATTTACACAGGAGTTCTTAATGTTTAGTGACTTAGATTATATTTTATTTCAGTGTAGAAGAAATGCCGCAATTAATACTACTATTTAGCGGTAAGAGAAAATCTGGCAAGGATTTCTTAACTGCACATTTACAGAAATTGTAAGTTTACTGTTTAGTTATTAATCACAAGTCTTTTTAATTCGGCAGTGATTAATGAGTAGACTTATGAATACGACATGGACTTGATTATAAATGTTTTTATAGGCTTATTGTAATGTTTGTATTTGTTTGATATTCAAAACATGTAAATGTTAAAATAGTGTTTTATTCCCACATGGGCAAGGTGTAAAATAATTTGTCATCATTGAAATGAAGGTTAATACAGATTTACATGTCATTTTGATATAGCGGAGTTGTATTTTATAATTTAAAACAGCTGTTATAAAATATCAAAATAATGATACCTACCCTTATTGGGGGGACCATGTAGGTCCTGTTAGCAGTCATTGATTTATTGTTAATTATTTTATAATTATTTTACTTATTTCCATGCTGGGTTTAATATTTTGTGGCCAGTGTTTTCAGTATTAATCCCATGTTGCATGTCCCAAATCCAGGAACAATTTAATTTTAATTCCAGAAAAAATAATATTGTTGTCTGTGGTCTGTATAATATTAATATAGTGTGTCTGTAGTCTCCACTTATTGTCTCTGTTCCTCAGAATTTAGGTAAATTAGCACTAGGTACCTATTTTGATCACTGAATGTTACTTCCTAGAGCTAATTTGATTTGAAATACCTGGTCACAATATAGCAAAAAAGTTGGCCTGCAGATAAGATAATAAATAACAAGTGTTGTCAAGCTGTTTAATATTTATATGCCTTGTAAAAAAATCCCAGTCCTCTAGTATTAAGATTAATAAGTAGGTACTAAAAGTTTGAAAATATATAATGTTTTATTGAAATATTTTTCAGGTTAACTGAGAGATGTGAAGTATTAAAAATATCTCAACCCATAAAAAGTCATTGGGCCAAGGAGAAAAATTTGAATCTGAATGAGTTGTTGGGTGACAGTGAATATAAGGAACAATACCGCCTGGATATGATCAACTGGAGTGACGAAATGAGAACACAAGATTATGGATACTTCTGTAGAATTGCTTGCCAAGATGGTATGTTAATTAACAATTTCATATTATTCAATAGTTTCATTCAATAGTTGATGCTGGATATTAATATTTTGGGAGTGCCTCCGCAGCCGGCGGTGGCTCCCAAAAATAACGCCGTTGGAAACCGGTGTAGCTTGGGGTAATGGGGTTGGCAATTTGGCATAGGTAATTAAAAAAACATTTCATGTTTCATTTGAGTAACATGCCTAACTAGGGTCCAAGAGCGAGCGAAGCGAGCTCGGGGGCTTGGACACCCCGACACGGACAATTTAGGTTTGAAGGGGTTGACGGGGGCTTCAGTGAGCGAGCAAAGCGAGCGAACGAAGCTCCCGTCAACCCCTTCGTGTTAGGTTACTTTTAACCTTGCAGACAGAAATAGGAGCCCCGCTACGCGGGGCTCCGTCGACCACCTCCCTCCCCCTTGTAAGTCCAAAAAAGTTGTATTTTGTTTTACATTGACACACATTTAATTTAACCCTTAGCCACCTAAGTGTATTCTAGTAACACATCCACCTAACGTCGGTCATGGTGACCGCTTGTGTCCCTTTTAATAATTGTATTTCTTTACTCTGACATGCTAAAAAATTGTTTTTAATAAATCGGTTATCCTTTTTATTTTATTTTTTATAATAGTGTATGTACAATAATACAAAAAAAAATCTGTTTCATTTTGAAAATAATTTTTCCATTTATCAAATTTCAGCCACAGAGAAACCCATATGGATTGTAAGTGACATAAGGCGACAAACAGACATACAGTGGTTTAAAGAAAAATACAGCAAACAAATCAGAACTATCAGGATTGTAGCAGATGAAGATACAAGAACTAAAAGAGGTTTTCAATTTAAGTCTGGAGTTGACGATGTTGCTTCGGAATGTGGTTTGGATAATTACAATGACTGGGATCTTGTGATAGATAATAGTGAAGGGAGACAGAAGTTAGAGGAACAATTGAGTAGCATATTAGAGTTGTTGCCTGGGTTATGATTATAGGTAAAGCCCTAATGCTGCCACACACTAGGCGACTAGTGACCACCTCAAGCTGCGGTAGACATTTTTTATAGACTTTCAACGAATATTCGGCCACTCTTTGGTATTCGGCCGAATAGTAGACAGTATTCGGCTGAATACCAAAAAGTGGGCGAATATTCGTTTCATGTACATTTTTTTATATCTTTTCTATCGAATCGTCGCATACTTGGCGTTTGAGTAGTCGCGTCCGAGTTGCGAACTAGGACAGTGGCCGAGTGGTCGCGTCAACTGGCCAGTTTCACGCATACACTTGGCGACAGTACCTAATTTATTTTCTGAGTAAAAAGAAAAAGAAATGTTGGTCATTAGATTAGTGGCTGCGTTTGGGCGACTTGTTTCGGTCATACTCCGAGATAGTAGTCGTGGTAACAAGTGGCCTAATTTGTGACGGCACATATCATAACTTAGTCAAACCTTGGCATATGGAATGGTGTCATGGTATGGCATTGGGTAGTTTATATTCTTCTGTTATTTGGTATTCGGGTGATTGATACATTTTATGTGATAGATGATTATAAATAATAATTTATTGACCCATTGGTATTATAATATTTCTGTTATATTCTGTGGGTGGTCAAGTGGGTGCTAAAATATTTAGATAATGACTGAGATGTGTAGTTTTTATGATTAGATCTCATCTATGATCTTAATACGTGATAAATACCTAATTTAAGACATTTTTTTAAAACGTTTTTACTTTTTACCTTTAACGGCTTGTAACAGATGTCAAACTCAAAATATGATATTACTGTTGTGTTGAATATTTTCCAGTCTTGATCTCTCTTGAAACTGTTCAGAAATGTTAATTGCATTTGAGAATTTTGAATTTTGTTTTGTTAGCAAATACTTATACAGTAGGTATTAAAGATCAAGGCTGCTTACGTTTATGTATGTATATGAATGTTATTGTTAAGAATCTATAGGTATGTTAATTTATATTTTAATATTATGATGCTGGGACAGTTGATTTATTTTAAACTATGTTAATTATATTATATTATTATATATGATATATTAATAGTTAAAATATTATATCTTCAACAAAGTTGTGGGTTGTTATAATAACATACCTATTAGATTTAGTGAATGCTTTGTACTTGGTAGCTTGTACACGTTGTGTTTGGGTTGATTTGTTAGAAAACGAATGGAAAACTCTTGAGCCAAATTAGTTTGTTAAGTAGGTATATGTAGTGTTGCAACGAATATTATATTCGGCCTCAGGCCGAATGCCGAATATTCGGCCAAACTATTCGGCTTGATTAATGCATGTTCGAAAATTGGCGCGCACACCGCATTATGACAAGAAGAAGAGAAATATATTTTCATTTAATTTTATGTCTCACAGTTTTCGACATATGATGAAAAATGTCCATAAAAATACCATTCCCCCCCCCTTATCTCCGAAGTTTGCGGGGCGAAAAATCTGAAATAATTAGAGTTGATAGGAATTGACCCAAATATGGCACCAAGAATAAATCGATGTTCCTAACTAGTACAGTTTTTTCAAAATCATCAAAATTCCTTCACAAACAAACTTAGTTATGCGGTCCGGATTTTTTCACTTTATACGTCCAAAAATGATACGGAACCCTCGGTGCGCGAGTACGACTCGCACTTGGCCGGTTTTTTTTTAATAAGTAGTTTATTGGTGTTAAATGATAAATGATAAATGATATTTATTTTGTAAATAGGTTAAAAAATAACACTTTTACACGTCAAAACATTTTTTTTAAGCTAGATGAGTTCGGTGTTTCCTATATGACTACCTTTGAGAAGAAACACCGAAACAAACTCAAAGGTTGATGTCTCTTTTAAAGTCCAGACAATTAAGATAAATTGTGTAAGAACCATGCAGGTTAGTCTGAAATGGCCTTTAGAGAAAAGAGCCATACAGATTTGAGTGGACCTGACCTGACTGTGCAGGCATGTGCCGGGTATCGTGGTAGCTCAACCCAGACTTAGGGAGCTCAACGACCCGACGAACATTACCATCAGAAAGGACATTTGGGTAGGCCCCCTAAAGTAGGTACTCAAACTGTCAGACTGAGCTTGAGATCTATAACAGTAACATAATAACCCACATAGTACTCACATTTACAATAATTATAATCAATATATTACATCATTATTATCACATTCAATGTCATTTTGTATATAAATTGTTTCAAAAGGAAACATTTAATGTCAAAGTGTATATAGAAAAAATATATAAAATCAAATAAAAGAGCAATAATTTAGTGGTTATGTCAATAGTAGTATTGGCCCATGTATGTATTGGAACAGCTCAATCCCAAGCCTTTTTGTCCTCCATATAATCTTTAACACTATAAAAAGCTTTATGACAAAGTTTTCGCTTTATTAATGATTTGAATTTATTAAGGCTTAATTTTTTAATATGGCTAGGGATTTTATTGTAAAAGCGTATACTTTGGCATTTAAATGTGCCACTTATTTTCTGGAGCCTCGTGGCAGGAACAACAAGTCTATGTTTGTTTCTAGTATTAATATTATGAATATCACTATATTTAGTGAAGAGATTAATATTTTTATGTGCATACAATAGATTTTCATAAATGTACTGAGATGGAACAGTCATTATATTAATATCTTTAAATTTCTCTCTGAGTGAATGTCTGGGACTTAACTTATAAATTGATCGAATAGCTCTTTTCTGCAAAATGAAAACAGTCTGTATGTCGGCGGCATGTCCCCACAACAGAATACCGTACGACATGACACTATGAAAATAACTGAAGTATACTAAACGGGCAGTCTCAAGATCAGTTAAATCGCGAATCTTTCTAACGGCGTATGCTGCAGAGCTAAGCTTTTTCGACAACTTATCTATGTGTGGTCCCCACTGAAGCTTAGCATCCAATGTTATGCCTAAGAACACTGTAGTATCCACAAGATTCAGCTCCTCACCCTTCACTAGTACACTAGTTTTCACCTGTCTAACGTTAGGTGTCGTAAACTTAATACATTTAGTTTTCTTTTCATTCAAAAGTAAGTTGTTAACATTGAACCAGTGCACTATTTTTGAGATAGCGCTATTTACATCGTCAGTAACCAGCTGCTGACGTTTAAGTTTAAACAAAAGTGAAGTGTCATCTGCAAACAGTACTATCTCATGATTGTCCCTTATAAGGAAGGGTAAGTCATTTATATAAATAAGAAACAAAAAAGGGCCAAGAATTGAGCCCTGTGGTACTCCCATTGTTACTACAGACCCGGGTGATCTTTTACCATTAACATCCACCTTCTGAATCCTATCACTTAAGTATGAAGTAAGAAGATCCAAAGATGAGTTCCTTATGCCATAGTGGTACAGTTTCCTGATTAATGTTTCATGAAGAACACAATCGAATGCCTTAGACAAGTCACAAAAAATACCCAAAGCATCGTGTGAATTCTCCCATGAATCAAAAATATGTCCTAAAAGTTCAACACCGGCGTCAGTTGTTGAACGACCCCTCGTAAAGCCAAACTGTTTGTTATGTAATAATTTATTTTTATTAAAGAATTTTTGCATCTGCTCTAAAATAAGTTTTTCGAAAATTTTACTAAATGTAGGCAGCACTGAAATTGGTCTATAATTTGTAGGGTCTGATGTGCTACCCGATTTAAATAGAGGTATTATTTTACTACTTTTCATTAGATCAGGAAACTTACCACAATCAATACAACTATTAAAAATAGAGGCTAGAGTAGGTGCTACAATGTCAATAATAGACTTAGCAACGTCCACCGAATTACCCCACAGAGCTGCTGTTTTTTTTACATTTAAAGTGTGAAAAGTTTTGATTATGTCTCTACAGCTAACATGTTGAAAATGGAATTCCGAATCGCAATTTTTTACATTTTCTTTAAGCAAAGTCTCTGCAACAGCAGGTGATGAGTTCAAAGATTTAGTAGTTACAACAGGAACCTTTGAAAAGAAATTTTCGAATGCTGTGGCTACTTGTAAATCCGTTTTAATTACACTGTCATCAATATTAAGGCTATATTCACTATCTCGATTACTAGATCTACCCGTTTCACTGTTAATAATATTCCAAGTCGTTTTAATTATATTATTACTGGATTTTATCTTTGTACTTAAGTAACGCGATTTGGCCATGCAACAAACTTTTTTAAATAATTTTGAATAATTTTTGACATATAAATTGAATTCGGGTGTGTTTACATATATCCTTTCATTGTACAGTTCATAAAGCCGTTTTCTACTTTTATGTATACCAATGGTAGCCCATTCACTGAAGGATGCAGTGTTGTTAACTTTATTTGTCTTTGGAATAAAAGTAGAATTAAATTGTGTACAGTACATGTTAAAAAGATCATCATATAATTTATTAGGATCATCATTACTTGATAAATAAGGTAATTTATTAATGAGCTTAGTACGGAATGTTTTCAGGCGGCCTGCAGTTTTAGGGTTAACAGTGATATCCTTTTTGACCACAGCTTTATTTTGATTTTGTATAGTGATCATCTGTCCACAATGATCTGAGTCCAGTAAATTAATAATTTTTTTTTGGTAAGGTATAACATCGGTATAAATATTATCTAAGCAAGTGGCAGTAGAGGTAGTTATTCTAGTGGGCTCCAGAAATAGGTTAACAAGATTGTATGACTGGAATAAACTTATAATTTTAATGCAAGACCCAGAATTTTCTAATAAATTAATATTAAAATCACCGCATACAATGATAGATTTGTTTGAGTTGCAGACTTTGTACAACACTTCATCCATTACCTTTTCAAAACAATCATACAATCCTGAAGGTGGTCTGTACACACTTAATACAATAAACCGCTCCAACTCTACACAGGCGATCTCAATAGTACGTTCAACAGACAAGCTCACAATGTCCATACGGTCCTTAAATTTAAGCTGGTTACTTACTAAAATCAAGGAGCCACCATGTATAGCATTTATTCTGCTGAACGAGCTGCCAACCTGGTGGTTTCTAAAATTGAACATAAACTGGTGGCTTTTTAGCCAATGTTCTGTAATGCAAAGTATATTAATGTCATTACAATTCATGAATAATTCTATTTCTAAATCTTTGCTCATAAATCCTTGAATATTTTGATGCACCAGGTTGATAGTACTATTAATATCATTTTTAATAATTTTATTTAATTTTTGCTTATTACTCTTTACATTTTTGCAAGAGGTTGCCTCTATTGTCTCAATTTCTAATTTAAATTATGAATGTCAATATTTGTAGCCAAATTATTGGCTGAACTATTTAAAGAGTCATTGGAACATTGCTCAATAGAAGCAATTTGTTTAGCCAAATTTTTGGCTGTAATAGATAAAAAATAGGATAGCGACACAGCTATCTGTCTTTTAAAATATTTTGATAAGTAATACATAGACATATGATATCTGTCTGTTGTCAAATAAAAGTTTTTACCAACATAATTGTTGGTGTCAATTACATGAAATAAATTATCATTGAATGTCAAATTATGTAATGTCTTATTCAATTCATATCTAATTAGGTTTTCTTCCTGTGGCAAACTGTTGCTATAAGGGAATGTGAACATCACAATTTTTCTTAAATTAAGTTTACTTAATGTACTATGATATTTTAGTAATTCACTTTTATTCACATTACCCCTATTGCCTATAAAAATTAACAGTGTAGTGTCCTGGCTAAAATTACAACTAATAATTTTTTTCATTATGTCAAACAAAGAACAACCAGGCATACAATAGTTTAAGATAGAGTGTCCCGCATATTTTTGTGACAACAAATAGCCTAAATCCTTTCCAATTTCATCACTCAGCATTACAATATCATGTTCTATATTATGTTGTTTACTATGTTTAGGTGAACTATTAGTACTAGAAAAAGATAAACTTGCACATGACTGCGGTAAGGAGGAATCACATATTGTCAACGAATGGTCTGGTGAGAGCTTGTTAGTTGGTGATTGACAATGCTCACAGTTGTTTGTTTGTGAGTTCACCAGTTCATTCATCGCCAACACATACTCCTTCATAAGTTTTTCAGAGCCTTTGTATTTATTAGTCATTAAACTAAGTTTTTCCTCAAGATGTTCAAGTTCACACTGCAGGTTATCTGTGTCAGTTTTGTATTTTCTAGTACATTGTTCCAAGTTGGAAGAATAGATGTCTAACTGTTTAAGTACTTGCAGCCTTTCTCTATTTAGTTTTACATTTTTAATAAAAAACTTTTGTCTTTTAAATAATTTTAAGTAATTATTATAATTTTAATTATTATAATTTTAATTTTAAGTTAATACTGCTAATTCTGTTGTACCTACATTGCACTAAACTAATTTTAGTCAGACTTTACCTTTATCTTACAAATCTTTGAAAAAGGACAGACTTTAAGAACTGCAAAATTTGTCTACGCCCATAACATTTATGGGAAAATAATCGCAACATATGACGATGGTGACCAAATTCACGTTGAAAATATCCAAGTGTACCTACTAATTTGACAGGACTAAATATCTTTTATCCCTTTCTCATGTGTTTTTGTTAGAAAGAGTCATAATGATACTAAATTAGTTTGCACTTATACACTTAGAGGCACAATTAACCGGCCACCTATGTTTAGTGTTACCACGTTTGTTTAAGTTAAATAATGGCTATCATGATGAATGTTACTTCAAAAGTAGCTACTATAGCAATAAATTAAACACTTATTACTCTCATTGCTTTTCTGATTTGTGTTCCCGAAGCATTTTTATGATTTCGTCGTACATTGTTACAAAAATTAAGGTAATTAAATAACGTGCCAAAAATAAAAATGTTTCATAAAATTTCAATAAAAACGTGTTTTTGTGGGAAAAACAAATTAATCCAATTTCCAAGAAGTTGTGATATTTGTTTTCATCGCTAAAGTATGATAAAATAAATCTTATATCAACTTAGCATAATATTAAACAGTACCTATCTTTAAAATCAAGTAAAACTAGGTGGACGGTTATTGTGCCCATGAGTGTATGCATGTATATCGGAATCGACACCATTTGGTGTTTATTAAACAAAGTTTTCAGTCAAGTAACACCATCTATCGTATAATAAGAGCCAAAGAGAATCTACATAAGGGCCAACGACGACAACGCATCGTAACTTTTACAAATGGAAAGGAATGTAGGTACCTGCTGCCAGTCTGCGGTGCCGAGAATTCAGGCGACGGCGACGGTGCTTTTCATTCAGGGCGTTTACAGTTACTACTGGTCCTTGGTAAAAGATGGCGTTGGTAGTTACTATCTACCATTCTACACGATTCAATTTTTTAACTAATCTATTCACGATATTATTGAACAATTTGAATTGTGCGCTGCATACAATTTGAGAAATATTGGCAGTTTTCGTGCAGATGTACTTAGTAAGCGATGAAATAAATACGGCATTTTATCGTAAATTATCATTATTTTGGTCTATTGATTACCTAGTTGTTTAATTGATGATACTTAGATACGTTCGGAACAACCTGGGCAGTTAGCCCTGTTAGCAATCCTGACTGACCAACCTTTTAACCACGGCATGCCCAGAGCTACAGTAAAGTGTAGGTAGGTACGATATAAAAAACCGGATAATGCAAGTACGTCTCGTGCCCTGAGGGTTCAGAAATATGCAATAGCGCCATCTATGAGCAACATGCCGCAATTACATACTTATAGTGGCGCCATCTATGAGCAACATGCCGCTATTACATACTTATAGTGGCGCCATCTATGAGCAGATGCCTCCACCCGTTAAGGGTATTGATATACGGACAGACGGACAACAAAGTGATCCTATAAGGGTTCCGTTTTAACTTTTTAGGTACGGAACCCGAAAAATAGCATCATTTATTTAAACTCATCTGAACGTTGAAGGATTTAAAAGTTAAACATTAGTGTTGGGCCGACTATGGGTTTGGCCGACTAGCCGACTAGCCGACTAGTCGGCTGGAAAAACGCCGATTAGTCGGCCAAGCCGATCATTACTTTCGGCGGTGTTCGGGCAGAATCGGTAATGTTCGTCGCGTCTCGTATCCCTTGCCCGCGCCGCGCGAGTCGAAAGAACAGGTTTTTGTTTACTTTGCATTTTGTCATAGTAGGTATCGTTCACATACGATCGCCGTTACATAGTGTTTTTTTTTAATATAAAACAATTTTGATTCTATTCGATATAAATGCGATTCTAAAATAAATAATAAATAGGTGATTACAATGATGTTCTTAATCAGAGTTATTATTAGAAACTTGCGTTCATAATTTATTTTTTGTTCCTATTCCTGTATTATTTTGCCAATTGTAAGACTGATACCAAAATAATAACAATTAGGTATAATGAAAGAATTTCATTTCAATCGCCCTATTTAGATGAATAAAGTAATGGCCGACTAGCCGGCGTTTTTTGCCGACTAGTCGCCGACTACAAAAGTGGCTGGATAGTGGGCTTTACCGACTAGTCGCCGACTATAGTCGGTAGTCGATACATCCCTATTAAAAATATATAATATGTATAGGCAATGCCAGGGTTCAGCAGAGGTCGCGGGTTTAATACCCGCTCGCGACATTCGATTTTTGAGAAATCTCTTAAATATTTAATAACTAAATATTTTAAGGTTTTCAAAATTGTAAAGGTTTTAAATAAATTCTTCAGGATGATTTGCAATCTATAAACAGCTGAGCTGTTATACTCTTCTGCCTTCTGTCAACAAAGAAGAATGCTTGACGCAACTAGCTAGACGATCACATAGTTATACAGGGTGGCGCTACCATGGTGACATTAATTGAACACACAGATAGGGTTAGTGGCCATAAATCATATTCAATAAGACAGGTAAAAAAAAATCGTAAATTGAAAAAATATTTTTTTCGAACTAACTAAATAATACGCCTACTCTTTGCGTTTGTTTCATCTTATTAGTATTGTTTATTCGTTTTATTTCATTGATATGATGCTAGAATCCGTGAGCGTGACCCCGGCAAATGACCGCTGGGCTACAGTTCTTTAAGTACAGCCGGCCTAGCATGACCACGATAGAAACGGGTTTTGTCTACATAGAAATAGACAAAGTGACAGATTGTAGAAACATTTCTACCGTTTCATTCATAAAACGTAGAAATGTTTCTAAAACCCGTTTCTATCGTGGTCATGCTAGGCCGGCAGGTTGCTCCAAGATGCTATTTTCTAAAATTTGAAATAAATTAGTAAATAATAACGTTTTATGGAATTAAAATTTATTTATAAAATGAAAATGTAAAACCGTATACATATATTAAATTAATGTCACCATGGTAGCGCCACGCTGTATAGAAATATTTCCAATATGAGTTCATATGAATTATTGATGGATCGAAAGACCAAAACATTTTTTCAAATTCGCCTCATAGGACCAACAATTTCAATTGTTTAAATTAGATTTCTATTCAGGACAACTAATAATTTTGGTTTGACCGTAAAATGGTATAAATTCGATTTTTTCTATCTAATTATACAAATGGGAACGTTATTTCATTCCACTATTTAATTGCGTAAAGTGACTTAATGATTGGTCTCCGTTCCGCACGGTTATTTACAAAAATGTAGTATTTACGAACGCAGTGAAGCCATTCATGAAATTGTATAGTTGATCTGCGACCACATTGCCGATGGAGCTGCGCCGCCTCGTCTCGCGGAGATAACTATATTTAGTACTCGACACTCCGATATCATGAATGGTATACAGGCAGCTGTGCCATTTACATCCATACCTCCTCATAATATTATTTATATCAGCTGTTTCCTTTTAAGGACATCACCTGATTATTCCATCTTATTAACAAGGAGTCCAAGCAAAGACAAAGTTATCATATATGCACGAGAATATTATGGTAATGTTTCTTTGCTTTGTTCTGAACTTTCGATTCTAGGACAAAACGTTGGCGCAGACACAACTAGTTCGATCGCCATGGAAGTCCATAATCAGGTCACGTACGAATGACCTTCGGCGCCAGGCTTCCTAGAAGCGCTAACTTTAATTAGGTACTAGTGCAAAGATCCTTGGCAAGCCGCTCATGTTAGTCGATTGTTCTACTTAACTTGGCCATAATGTGCGCCACTTAACAACTTTACTTTTTGCGTCAAAGGATCCAGATTGAAAACCATGTCATCCCTTTTTATAGTGGATAGGAATTCTGATCCTGAGTACTATTCAGAGGTTGAAACAGCAATTTGTATATGTTTTCGTAATTAACTAAGTACTTTTCCTTGTACGAAGCCTGAATAATTATGTCTATCAAGTTATCAACGTGGAAAGCGCCTGGAAGTATCTGCGTTACGTCCAGAAATGACTGGTGTCTCCGGTGTAATGTCAATTGCGGATGGCGGTGGTCGTGCGAGGGAGGCGCTGCGGGCGGCGGGTGTCGGGGTGCGGGTGGCGGGGGGCGGGGGTCGTGCGGCGGCGCGGTATCGATGCGGGTGCGCGCGCAGTCCCGCGCCCCTCGCGTTCGATTTTCCCTGTCCGGGCGACGGTGGCGGCGCGTTGCATAACTGTGTAGCGGCACTCCGCGCGCGACCCCGCTCCGAGCGCCCGCCGCGAGCGCGCTACACGCGCTGATACGCGCAACGTCGCGCCCTTTACGTAACGCGCGACCACCGCGCGCACTCGCGCCTCCTCACCGCCTTACCGAGGATTACTGTTGGAGTGATACGCTGTTAGTGTGGCAGGATATCGTCGGTTCCGGCTAGTGGACGTCGGAGCGGCCGGGCGCGGACCGCCGGTGCTGGTAGGTGTCGCCGCAGTGCGCGCGCTCGCCCTTTGTCCGGGCGCGTGGTGGTGGCGGTTGCGGTCGCGTGCTGAATAATTGACGCGGAGGCTGTCCGGCGCGCGGCCGCTATCGACCTGGTCGCGTGACTGGCACGTATTACCCGCCGCAAGGACGCCGCGCTGGCTGCGACACAGCCCGCCGTCGACGGCACCGCTGCCGCCACCGCCGCCACCGCCGCCACCGCCGCCAACGACCTGCCTGCTTTCACTATTGTGTTCTATGCTATTGATTCTCCTGTATAGTTAACCTATTTATAGCAGTGGTCATTATTTACATCATAATGTCAGCCTTGAAGCCACTCGGAAGCTGGGCTGCTGTCATAATACGTCACCTGCCTCTTCCGAGCGAGGTTCGATCCGTACGAGCTTGAATTCGAGGATGCTTGTTGTTCCTCGTTATGTTATTGACAGCTCGACAGATCGATAGACTTTTGACGCAAACCGTTTGTAGTTCCAACAACAACAATTTCAAGTCTATTAAGAATCGATGCTTTCCATAATTATTCAGTTTTTCTAAGAATTTATACCTATTCTTTTATTGGGGTTACAAACGCTTCAGGCAGATATTTTATAGTTTACTCAGCTGGTTACGTAAAGGGATAGCTTACGTTCCATTCACCTTTCGATAATCTGGTTTACTTCTAATCTGGGTAAAATTAAACAAATAATATAAACTTTTTAACTAAAGGTTGGCGCTGTAGCACAGCTGTAGCTTTAGCTACGAATGCGGCTACGAGCTACGCGCTACATTATTATGTGCTACGTAGCACGGTCGTAGACGTAGACGCGCTACACGCAAGCGTAGCTATTAGCTACGTTCTTTATTATTAGTTCTTCGAAGGTTTCTGTAGAATTTGACAAGCTAGTAATAGTATTTTTATTTTATGATAAAAGCTCAACATTGTATGTGAAAATATGGAAAGGACCCATAGAAAAAGGAATTCAAGAAAATTATCTATTCAGATAGCGTTTGGCTTGTCCAATACGTAACCTAAATGTTACGTATTAGCCAAGCCAACTACTTTTTATTGATGTAGGTTTTAACTTGACTGAAGAATAAAGCAAGACAGCATCCTCATTTAGCTTTATTGACTACGTTATGCTAACATCTTCACATGTCAAGGATTTTATGGCGGGTCGGGCAGCCTTTTTTATAGTTTTTCTGGATTCCTATTTAAGGGATTTTTTTGATGCTGTTTATGATTCTCCTATTTTTTAATTGACTTGTGTTAGTGCGCAAATGTCATATTAAGCGGGCCTAGATCAAACTGGTAACATATTAAAACAAAATGATCACTTGATATATAAGCCTGATTATGTAAAGAATCGTGTCTTGTAGATGTTTTTCGAAAGCCCTTTGTATATCTTCGGGGATTCAATGAATGTTAGAATCAATGAGTTACATGAATCGACAAAAAGGGCTTGGCGTTTACTAAAAGCGGACGACGGTGAATGGGACGTCTTGGAAGAACAACAACTGGGAAAATGTTTGGTTGTCGAGTAGAGTATAGAATAAATAGGCTTTTACGTAACGGTAAGCAGAAGAATACTGCCGTAAGAGAAAATAAGGTGTATTATTATGAAATACTACCACTTTGCCCGCAACTTCATCCGCATGACCCTCAGGAACTGCATTTATCTGAGATAAAAAGTTGCCTATAACACTCATGGATAATGTAGCTTTCTATAAAAGAAAATAAACAATACCTATATCTGTACAAAACAATAGGTGCATGTACAATCAAAGCTACCAATGATAGTAGCTGTTCCTAGCGATATGTTGGATACAGCTGCTGCCCGTCTTTTAGGTATCTATACCTCCTACAAGAAAAGAAGAGAAGACACAAAATGACATAACATCACATGCAGTCCCAAATAATAAGGGAACAGGTCAATTGCCAGGCAGAAGAGATGGATTCAGGCAAAATAACGAAAAAAGCATACTTATAAGCATTCGGTTTTAGTTTCCTTAAGCTGAAATACCACAAATGTAATCTAACGCGAAAGTAATAAGAATTTATAGGTTTAGTTGAAAAGTCCGCACTCGTTTGACAAAATATGGGCGGAAACTCCGGTTATGGGGGCGAGGGCTAGATTTAGATCCTTTCGTTGTTGATTACATAATCTTATATGTCAGTTCACGGGTAAAGGTACCTTATGGCAGGTATGAAGTTATGCACACTCCCATATTCTGCAATTCATTAGCTATCGATATCAAAAAAGATCAACCTCCTAGCATGTGTAGTTACCGAGAAATTTTTTTTTTATATTCATCTAAATTCTGCAGTTTCACGAATCAGGCTATTTATGTTTAGTAACACAAAATAGTAAGTTGTAGTTGAAAGCTACCTATTAAATTAAAAATATAAAAACAAATGTCAAATCTTCCAGTATAAGCACAAGCACAAAAAACATTTTTTTTTGCACGTTTCCACAAATCATTAACTCCCTTACTTATAGATGCCTCTTAACTTCAAACACTGCGATTAAATATACAACTATCCTTGTCATTTGTATGATAATGAATAGAGATGATAATTGACATAAGAGCTGTTTAATTTAATCATCGTCTATATGTAAGGGGGTAAATAGTAGGGGGGCCACAAAGTACCTTTTCACGTGAATAACCATAATTATGTAAAATATGGATATTCACCCGCATCTAGCTGTAAGCCTACCCCAACCTAGTCTGGGAAAAGTCTAGGCGTATGATGAATGATTGTAGGTACCTAATATAGTGTAGTGTAACTATGTTGGTTCGTACCTACATACGAAAATTGTTGTGGATTAGCAGTTTGGACGTTAAAGTTAGATTAGTGCAAGGAATTACGATTTTTGGTCACGCATTATTGATAGCATATCTTTACTATACTTTTAATAAACTTACATATAACTTTTTAAGGTAAGAAAACAAATCAACCATTGAAAGGCTTTTATAAAATTATATTAAAAACAAAAGTCCTTTCAGTAATTCCTTCGCGTATGTTGTTGTATACGTTGTTTTGACTATAATGTCTAACAGCACTTTATGAGAAAGAAAAAAAGCCGTACGTAAACAACCCACTCTTTGAAAAACTGCAAAGTTTTCTCGTTGTAATTTCCCTTTCATTTGTCGTATCGGTTCACTTTTAATCCCCATGTATCAGGTGTGCGGTATTAAAACTGAAACGGACCGTGTAGTGCTTGTGTGGATTACACGGCGCGGCGAGATTACACAGAAAAATACTGTTAGGTATAAAGTTAAACTCAAACTATACTTTCATAAGCTGACAGCTATTCAGCCGCTTCTGGTCACACTGAGAGTGAATTTAACCGCAACACATTTGGGAAAAGGATAATAAGATTAGTTTCAGGACAGTTAGGTACCTGATTTTTTGAGGAATCATACAAGTATTTTTACTTATATACCGCCGTGTACGCTAAAGTAAATGTCTTCAGACATTTAAAATGCCTGCATAGTATGAAAATAAACGCTTTAGTTTTTTACATTGTTTTTTTTTTATTAAACGATAAGAAAAACTATATGGCTATATTGTTAATTAAGTACTCAAAGGTATAGACCCAAGAAGGAAAATAAAATAAATTATTTCTTCTCTCTTACTATTAAGGACTATATACAGTAGACGCAGGATAATGCAATAAGTATTTACGACACTATCATCCAATTGCTAAGGACCGCCCAACAGTATGTAGGTATATCTGGCCTGATCTGACCCTTATCTAATCATCTCCTAATTCCTTGGCCCTCCCCAAGGAATTAGGAGATGATAAACGCGATTTTCATAAAGAAATTAAGTTAGTTATAAGGTATGTTATATATATGTATGTTTCCATACTTATTGCAGAGGAAAATCTGCCTTTTTTCACATATATTGAGCAGTGGCGTGCCTAGAGGACCTATTTATGTTAATTTGTTCATTTTCCATGAATGTAAGTAGGTACGTGATTTTTAATGTACGTATTGCTTTAATAATGACATTAACTCACTTAAAAATTAACATCAAACCAAACCATCTAAAATCAAAAAAAAAAATCGTCAGGCTTGGCCCCTAGGCACACAACTGATATTAGGGTAGGCTCCAAATTAAATTATTGTGTAAGACTCCAATTAAATGTGGCTAAATGGCATTCAGAACAGATTAACTCGATCAGTTGCTCGATTGCCTTAGCCTATTAAAGCATGCTGCATTTGTAAGTTATCAACGTTGAACGAAAAATATCAAAAACGTAAAATATTATCTAACTGCTTTTGATATCTGAAAGCAATTAAATGCTACCATATAAATCGATTGACAAGCATCCTTTGACCAACGTAAGCCTGATACGGCGCTTGATTGCTATGGCTTTGTCAAGAGCAATTTCAATTAACGTTGGCAATGCTCACAGCTTCCCACGTAACGGAAAACACCTTGCAAGTTCGAATAAATTTAATTTCCATATTACGACATCATTTTCTCAAAGCGCGCTCACTTTTATGTAACCTTTTTGTTTAGCGCTTCGGTCCAAAATCCACTAAGAACTAGCCCTCGTGAGCAGATTAGGCCCGAGGTTAAAGATTGGCCGAAAAATATTTATTGCTGGGATCTTTTTCTAGGTCTAATACCTCGTTCGGTTTAGAATTATAGCGGTCTCAGAAAACCGCCACGTTTTGCGGAAAATGTAATAAGAGCAGGTTTTAGCCACTGAATGCTCGACTAATGAGTGAAGGTTGGCAGTTAGTTTTACATAATTTTCTTTGTTTTGCACAAGGTGAAAAAGTTCCGCAGCGTGTGCAAGGACTGTTCTCTGGGGTGACAAAATTACAAATCTCTACATAGAAATACCTAATTAATTATATTTTTATTTGTAGCACGTACGCAATATCAGGAACATTTCCTGACAACTTAAAAACTGTGATTGTAAAACCAATTTATAAAAAGAACAGTAAACATGATATGTCGAACTATAGGCCGATAGCTTTAATTCCCGTGTTTTCTAAAATAATAGAAAAGGTCATATATGAAGCAATATCATCTTTCCTGACTAAATTTAATATTCTTTGTCATGAGCAATACGGATTCAGGAAAAATAGGAATATAAACATGGCAATTTTTAACCTGTTGAATATTATTATGTCGAATGTTGATACTAAAACGCCTATATGTGCTATATATACTGATATGTCGAAAGCTTTCGATTATGTCAACCATACCATACTGCTTCAAAAACTAAACGCCTATGGTATTCGAGGTAACATTTTGAACCTAATAAAAACATATTTATCCGGTCGTAAACAGATGACAGAAATTTACAAAATATGTGTCAAAACTAAATTAGAACAAAAATACGTGTCTTCCAATAGAGAAATTAAATTCGGTGTACCACAGGGAAGCGTCCTCGGGCCTTTGTTATTTTTAATTTACATTAACGACCTCCCGCGCCAAATCCACCATCCCATGGTACTGTTTGCCGACGATAGTACAGCACTCATAAAATGCGACAGTAATGAAAATTATGAAAACGATATAAACTACGCTATTAAAATTATAATAAATTGGCTAAATAGTAACAATTTACAAATAAACATACATAAAACAAAGATAATGCATTTTTACCAAAGACTTCGTATCGGTGATCTAAATATTAATTATAATAGACAAAATGTGGACAGAGTAGATGTTACAAAATTTCTAGGAATTCTAATTGACAGTCAACTGACATGGAAGGCACATGCAGAAGATATCTGTAAAAAACTTAGCGCATCTGCATATGCACTATATAATCTTAAAAAAAAAGTTAATATCAAAACAGTATTACTAGCATACCATAGTCTTGTTGTTTCTGTTTTGAGGTTTGGTATTATATACTGGGGCAATTGTACCGAAAGAGAGAGTATTTTTAAGGCCCAAAAACGCTGCCTACGCTCAATATTTGGTTTGAAGGTAACTGACAGCTGTGTTGCAATTTTTAAAAGTAATAATTTATTGACATTTCCGTGTCTTTACATTTTAGAAATTGCTCTCTTTGTCAAATGTAATCGACATCTATTTCTAACTCTATCGGATAGCAGAAACCGAAATGTAACTTTGCGATCACAATACCATAACTTATTACGCACAGGTAGATATAGGACTGCTTTGTTGAGGAAAAGTGTTTTTTGCATGGCACCCGCCATTTTTAACCACATTCCTAATTCTATAAAAGAGGAACCAGTAACAACTTTCAAAAAGAAACTAACTGTACTTCTGATAAATAAATGTTACTACTCTGTGTCGGATTTTCTAACTGATAAATTTTAGTTGTACCAATGTTTGTATATTTGATGATAAACTGCACCAATGTTTGCATGCTAAAATGGTAGAATGTACAAGGATTCATTAATATTATTGTAACCACCTTATTGTAAATACCTACATTCTGAGCAAATAAATGAATATTCTATTCTATTCTATTCTAATACCTTAACTGGAAACAAATATTTTCCAACTGTGTGCATTTTTTGCACAGTTTGAATTGACACATTAGGTATAGCAATTTACATGAGAGAATGAGAATTAATAATTTTACGCCGTAGGAGCAAGGAGCAACTGCATAAAAACATTTAGAGGCAAACAGTTAGTCTCCAGATGTTTGAACAGTTACAGAAAGTCTTTGGTCAAAAATAACAAGGTATTTAAACAGTAATTTTAACATTATTGTCAGTAACAATTAAACATCAGTCCGGATAAAGTGGAAAAATTAACTGTTCAACTCCATTTTAACTCGCAAAATTCATTTGTTTTTTCAGTGTAATCAATCGATAGTTATGATGTTGATTCATTTGAATGTCCTGTGATGTCGATGTCCTTTCCATGAATTAAGTTTATTAAACTTTGTTCAGTGGATGAAATTAATTACTAACTTTGATGTAGCTACAAAATCTATTGACTAACGCCTATACAAATAGCAGGCCTAGACATAAGTTTTATGCGGGAGTTTGACTCGCTAGTTTGAATACTACGAGACTGTATTATTAACTTATGTCTACAGCTATACCATGTATAGGAATGGAGAGCACATGCGACAACCAAATATACAGAAGTAGACCGACACCAAAATTGGTCGAGTCCGTAAAATCGTAGTCAGTAAATTTTTTTTAATTCATATTATCCATGTTGTTAGGTCTGCTGCCAATTCGATTGAGCGTGTTTCAATAAAGACGATTTTGTAAAAGTTTCGTACTTTTACAAAATCGTCTTTATTGACTGATCTAAAATACACCAGCATTACAATATTGAAAATGCTTTTCAGAAGCGTACCTCGTTAAATTTTTATCGTTCAGAAGAACGATAAAATTGCATTAAAATTTTGGCAATTTCTTAAGTTATTATCTTAATCCGATCCACGAATTCCGGAGTTAATAGCTATCTTGACTTAATTGAAATACCTCTTTAAAGTTAGTCATTAACCGCCTTTTATTTTTGTCGTTTAGTGACTGTTCGCGGTAGAAATAATAGGTAGGTACGCTATGAAAATTTATGAAGGAGTGTCTGTTCGGACTATACATTTTACAAGACAAGATAGGTTTTATTAAAAAAACATAAAAAATTTACAACACGAGTAGTTTTTTTACAAAGGAGATTATTCCTTAAATAAAATCACCCTGGATAAAACATTCTTCTGAAAGATAACAAGCTACGTAAAATTTTCAACAAAGCAAATTGTCTATCAAAGAAATTACTTAAAGATTAGACTAAAAATCAATAAGCGCTTTTTAGTTGAAGGAATATGTTCTTGCTGTATATCTATTTATTGTAAAAAAGAAGTAACTGATGCTCTTTTAAATAGCTGTCCTTTTCACACCCAACATTTCATTATGTAATTGTTACGCTAAGGAAAATATTTTATCATCAAGTAATGATTATTCTGATTAGGATATGATATATTAGTCAATGATTCGGGTGCACTCAATTACGTAACACTAGAATCGGTTTCGACTAAGAGATTTAGAAAAAACTTAGGCTATGAGAATTTGCTAGGCATTGGTGAAAAAATTGTTCCTTAACTAGGTCGCAGTTAGATGAATCTATTTACACCACATTTTACTGGTTATGTTAGTATTAGTCCCATGTAACAGTGTGGGAGCCTATTGCCACTAACCAGCACAAATCCGGACTCAGGGCTGCTAGGTACCTACTGAGAATTTTCTGCTGGAAAAACCCAATAACGCTTTGCCCGACCTAGGAATTGAACCCAGGACCCCCACGATCAGCAGTCGCACTTTCGACCACTAGGCCAACGACGCAGTGAAAAAAAAGATAATCTACTTCTTCACTTTATTTTTGGATAATCTGTAGATAGATATAATAAGCCTTATTGTATAGAGCGTTTCACATAAGAATTCCCTTCGACGCTATGTTGGCTGCCCTGAATGTCAATATGTTACAACGTTTTTAACGGTATTGGAAGTTTTGTTTCAGTACCAATAATTCTCGTTCACCACTTTTTATTGCCCTAGCTAGGCATTACTTTAATACATCCCTCCCACGTACCTAAGTTGTTGTATCTGCTATAGCAGAATAATAGAAGATACATCAATTTACGTGGAAGGCATTGAAATCTACTGAAAACATTAAACATTAGGACCTATACAAGAGTGACAGACAGGGGAGCCAACATAGTGTCGAAGGAATTCTTATGTGAAATGCTCTGCTATAGGCTGGTGATGATGATAATGATGTGAATCGCTCTATACACCGTAAAATGAACAATATACCTACCTACATTAATTAAGCTTATAATGAATTACAACAACATCGAAATAATGTGTGGGACGCGCTTTTGTTTCGGTATAAAATATCACTACAGACGTAACTTTACGCACAAGGTGATTAAAACCTCGTTTCGCGCTAAAAATACCTGTTGTTCTAATAACAACGTTACTTAGCCATATTAGCACACAACCCGTGTTAGCTCAGACTGACGTAGGCACATCGCTTAAAAAGATCATACATTAAACGTCGCTCGATACATCTGTTGACCTCGCCATGTTTTCCGCCCCATTTATTTATCAAAGTGGATTTCATTATTTAAGCTTTTATTCCTTAGGAAAATAAAATATTTCTAAGTTTATTTCCTGGAACGTGCATGAGCCACAAAAATATAGATTCTAAAAAATCATGTATCAGGGAAAATAATTCCGTTTCTCGTCGACAAATTAAAAAAAAATGTTTTGGTTCTTCCAAATGAAGGAAGGGTTGATAAATATGAATATTGAGTGCCGTGACTAATTGGAAAGGGTTGAAAAAACATTCGTCCTTGGTGGAGCCGCTCCAACAAACGGGTCTTATTTTTTTATGTTCGATTAATTTCGCGAAGGAAGTCATTACATTCGTATTTTATTCCGAATGTCTTGTTCTAGAGGTAGAGCTAATGAGTTTTTGAATTAAATTTGAATAGAGCTGAAATCGAGTCACAGTGTGGAAGGAACCAATGAACTAGAGACGGACACATTTAATATCTATCATAAAGCTGAATTTTAATTTGATTTCAAAATCGTCACCTTCTACATCCATAACCTAACAATTATAGGGACCGGCAAACAACTTGAGCAAAAAGCGGCGTAGTGTGGTAAAGTTTGCGCATGTACCTAATATACGAATAAACGAAAAATCGACTATTACGCAGCAGTGGCGAAGGGTCAGTTTTTGTAAGAGGTAAGCCGAAGCTACAAATGCTTACCTGGCCACGAAAAGCTAATTAATAAAACTAGGCAATACTGCCTGTGCTATTTTTCAAAGGGAAGCCGCTAGGAATCGTATTGTAGGGACCCTTCGCCACTGTTAAGTACGCAGTCAAAGTTATTTAAGTATCTGTACTTATCTCAACATAATATCGATGTAATTCTTGTTATCGGGGTTTATTAATATCGATGATTACTTTTCCAATTCGAAATTCCGATTGTATGAAAAATAGTTTATGTCTTCAGTCCCCAGGCTACCTCTTTGTGAAATTTCATCCAAATCCGTATAGCTCTGTTTCAGCGTGAAGTCACACATACACACAAACTTTCGCATTTACCTATAATTTAGTGTGATTATCTTGCTTTTGTTTCATCCTTTATTCAATATCTGTCTTATTTCTGAAACAAAACACGTGTGATGTGGCAATATTGTACGGATGTCCGTATCCGTAAAATATTGTCACATCACGCGTTTTCTATTTCACAAATAAGAATATATTTTACGCGTATCGTACATCCGTAAAATATTGTCACATTCATGACCTAATTTCAGTTTAAAGCTCACTTTGGTCTTAGCTAATATAATACGTGGGTGTCGTTCCACCTGCATGCGTGTTTGTGTCAGGGCAGGCAGGCGTTTCATTTACATTGCTACACGCAACCCGAGACCGTCCTGGCCCTGTTATTATACCCGGCATTGGAATATATCTCGCCGATACACTCGTAATTAACTTAGGAAAGTTAAAACTTGAAATATAATTTATTTGAAAGTAACTTCGACCTAAAAGTAAATAATTTTTAGCTAAAATTCAATAGTTATGACTAAGTTTCTAACTAAATGCAGGGTTAGTCAGAATATAGTCGACATCATGGATGCGACAGGGGTCACTTACTGTGAACAATGAAATGGTAACTGCGATAATCGTAATTTAATCCCTTGACTAGGCCAGCAGACGGCAATCAGGTTGTTCAGGAGAATAAATGCTAATATCTAATACACTCGAGAGCAATGAATTCAGGACGTTTACAAAAATCTTAATAAATCTTAATATCATTATTATAAACTCTATGAAGTCTATTATTAATAAAAAAATATATAAAAATACATAAAAGTTTAAGTTTAATGTACAAGTAGCAGCACTGACTTAAGATTTTTGTGACTGATCCGGATTCATTGCTCTCGAGTGTATGAAAGTAAAATAAAAAAATATGTAATAAACAATTTTCATAAAATATTAATAGAGATCAATATTATGTATTAAAACTAATATTGCATATTGCTGCGGGTTTCCTTCGCGAATATACCAGCCAGCAGGTCCCCACAATAGTGTGGGGACCCCACGATACAAGCATGCCTATAGAGGCATGCTTGTATCGTGGGGTCCCTAATATGACAAAATCATAAGTTATCACATTAATATAACAATATATTGCGATTGTCAGGTTTCTTATGACTCCAATTCTCTTGACTTTCCGAAGCACTTCACTGACGTACTTTGAGCGACAGCCAAAGTTAAACATAAACGCTTAACAAAGTTGATATTAAGGCTTACCAAACGATTTCCTTTAAAACTTATCAATCAAAACTTTACAAAGTACACATGACTTAAATGAGTTTTTTATTGCCGGAAAATCTATAAACGATAGAAAATGAAAATGTATAAAATAGTGGGTATACATTGTGCGTACATACATATATTTCTCGTAGGATGCCGTACTTTTGTACTTCTCTGAATAAAATTCACATAACTAATAAATATTATTTTAGACACAATCTAATTAGTCATTTAAATACTGTGACTCTCTTAAGCATTGTATTATTAACTATTTTTTTTATTTATTGTTAACTTTACAGGCAAGAAAGTGATAGCAAAAAAGATACCTTTGAATCGAGAACCTTCTCTTTTTTGAAGTCGGTTAAAAATAGAGTTGTCAAAGTAAAATAAGTTAAAACTTCCAAAGTGTTTGGCACGCATCTCCGAAATTCACATTGAAGTTGGACATTATGTTAGTTTGATCTTAAAATGTCTTTCATCTATATTTTTTGGCTGTTAGCAACAAAAATTAATACTTTGAGTTTAATTTAGTTGGAGCCCATCAGATTAGGTGCCGGTGTAAGTATAGTAGAGAGAGAGTTTTTAAAAGCCACACAACTCACAAGTCAGTCGCCCACACTCCTGTACAAATAAAATTTGTGTGGCCTTCCGTCCCACGTACAAGGACAATGTAACTTATAGACACACATACTATGTACATTGTACCATACTGACACGTCTTTGATGGGAATCTAATAGGTAGTGGAGGAGGAAATTGCTATACGTTTGGTTAACTGGACGGAAAATACAATCTTAAATCGCATGTTTCACGCTTCAATGTGAGTGAGTATGGAGTCATGAGCACCATTTTCAGGTCTGGCAATTAATTTATCGTTGTAGTGGACCAGTGGCTCGCTGACAAACACCAAGTGCGAAGATTACCTTTCATTATTAGCTCTTTCAAGGTCCAGTAGCTTTTCTAGGCGTTTTCGGTGCGTATACATTCTTGAATCACCTGAAAAGAGACTTTTGAAAAAGTATGCGTGTTAGCTTTTTATCGAAAGCAGGGCAATACGGCCATAGGATCGCTCTTATATTATTTTAAGTGTACACCTTAACAGAGAGCCCTGGTATGCACAGGGAAGAGCGGCATTTGGGAGGACGCAGTGAAAGCTATCCGTCGGCACGTCAATGCATTTTGTACACGAGCACAATATCGTCGAGATATATCTTACGATTGACACTATATTCCAATACTTTCTGACTACCCTTTCTGTTATGACTCTCTGTTAAGTTGTACACCTATGTATAGTTCCTCTGATTATCGCTTTCGGGAAAGCAATTGTAATGACAATCTCATTTTTGTCCCGTAGTCATTTGTTGAACATCCTCAATTGAGCAGTAGGTACTATTACTCTGCAATCTCACGGGAGTCAGTCACTTTACAACAATGTACTGTGGACAGGACGTGCATATCCTGCAGACATTTGTATTAATATTTTTGCATTGATTCGTTAATTTATCATTTTCTCTGTTGCATGTGATGCTTGTGTTATCTTTCTATAAATATAATTATTAGGGTCTATTTTAAAAGATCTGGATTTTTTTTATTTAGGTACTAAGTACAAAGAATTTTCAGAATTGACTAATTGTATCACTCAATATCCACTTATACAGTTACATTCCATAAAAGTCGCATGGGGTATAACGTTTTTTCCTTACGTGACGATTTGTACCAAATATGAACAAAATAATATGTAGGTATAAAATATCTTTGTAACTCCTGACTTACTTAACTTGTAGCTGTTGTTCAATAATTTACCTACTGTGGCTGTACTGTAAGTTTAACGAAATAATAGTATATTATGCAATTAGTGAATAAAGGACGGATTTAAAGCGAGGGCCATAGATGAATCACGAGCTAGTGAAGGATTCTAACGATTGAATCACGACCGTAGGGAGTGATTCATGATGATTGAATCACGAGCGTAGCGAGTGATTCAAGTGTTAGAATCCTGAGTGACGCGAGCGATTCATGGCCCTCGATATAAATCCGTTTTATTCAAGAGTTGCATACTATACTTTATACCATGACTACGAGAAAAAGAAAGATTTAAGTGAAAATATACATATAATGAAGAAAAAGTTAAGTTAAATTGGCTTTGATGTAAACCAGCCGTGATTTTTTGGGTAGCAAGCTTTCCACCTTTCCACTATATCAGCCGCCCTCTCTTTCACAAACTCAGGTGTTAACACATCTTCATCACTAGAATGCATTTTTAATCGATTAGAACAACACTAAACAAACACAAAATTAAAGATTAAAGTAACACTAAACTTTGTGTTCGTACAACTTACAGTATTCAAAATAGCGCCAATTTACTAAGGACAGCAAAGAACACAAAACAGTTTTTATTCTAATGCTAAACTCCTTGTCGAAAATGTCGACCAATCAAATTGAATTTAGAACACATCAATATAGGTCGAATACACAGATTACACTTACACTAGATACGGCAAGCCACGACCAAGCGTGCCCTGCATGTTCGACTGTTCGTACTAAAAAAAGTCTGTTAGCTCAGTGACGCTTAGTGATTGAAACAATTCTGTTTACTCTGAGCACATCACTAAATGGCTGGGGTGAAGTTATCGTAGGTATAAAAAAGATGACACGTTCGGTTTTCATACAATCTAATAACGTGCCGCATCTAGCATAGGTTCTTTAAATCTGTGGTCGAATACATTGGTGTGTTCCATTTTCAAACATCAAAACAGTGAGTAAAAGTGCTTTTTATTCACTGTTTTCAGTGAATAAAATAAGCTTTTTAGAGGGGGAATGGTATAAAAATATTTTTTAAACAAGTTAAATAAAAGCTTATAAGAAAGCATTTTCTGCCATTGGACAGCCAGTGTCCGATCTTTGTTTCCAATCAAACCTCTGTTATTTGAGAGTAAGAATACATTAACTCTATAAATTATTTTTATGTTTGGTAAAAGCTGAAAGCAATTTTGTTAAGAGGCGCCGTCACAGCGACCTAACGTATGTAAATGGGAGCGCCGGTTATGGAGGACTAACCGACGTGCGCTAGAGGCCGTATAGCCGACCAAGGGCCTGATTTTATGGGTTTCCTGTCAGTCCGTTTTTCATATAATATATTATTAGGAGTGCAACAAACATGTTTTTCTTGAAATTTCACGTTGTTTGTTTATTGTGGTATAATAAAAAATATTGGATGAACGCGGAAGACCATTAATTTCGAAATAGAATGAATTATTCCGTACGCAACGCGTAAATAGCTAAATAAGTATTCTTTTCTGAATGTAAAAGGATGGAAAATGTCTTATGCGTGTCGTGTCAATGGTCATGCGTCCCGCGTCGGCCTCCGCCCTTCCCCTCCAAAACCGCGTGCCCTTGGCCTATATTGTTGATCCGGCATTGGGGGCTCAACTTTTTCATTGCCTCTAGTTCATATCAAGTCTCTAGGTTGCCAAGAGATCGGATTTTATCAGTAACGATATCTTTTCATCTTTTCTTACAAAGCTTCTTCAAATTCTGTATGATTTTTACTTTATTTATTAGATTTTTAGATGCCATCGATAAACGTCAGTACCTAAATATAACGCATGTAGGCGTACGTTATAAATTTATCTATCGATCAAATAACTTATAACAACAATGTTAACCTATATCCAAAGCTTTTATCTAAATTGTTTTACAGTGAAGTGGGTCACTATAAAATTAATTTGTTAATATTAAAAAGACTTACTCGTAAAATCATGTTACGGACTACAAGTTAGGCTAGATGCCAAGAATACGAGGATAGGATAGGACTGAAGAATAGACTCCCATACTACCTTTTTTTTTTTTTTTTTTTTTTTTTCGAGGTGCAAATCCTCATGGATGTCCCCCGCCCTGGGGAGGGCGGAGGGGTCTGTCAGACTCTTACTGACTAAAACCACCCCGGTGTTCCTCCAATTACCTTACGCCGGGGGCGCGGGAGTCGCTTGCGCATTCGTCCGCACCCCCGGCAGGTATTGGCCCGCCAAATGAAAGGCGGGCCCCGTCACCCTATGCGGCCGTCATGCACGGCCGCAATTCCTCTAGAGAGGCGCGCGCGGAACACGTCGCGCCACCGTCTCGGGCCTGTTTCCGTTCGGGCGACGGACGCCCCAAGTCCGCCGCCCGCAGGCCGCACCCTATGGTGGCCGGAGATCGTTGGCCGCCCTACGGCGCCCGGTGCGTCTGCTGCGGATGGGGAGAGAGGACACCGCCTCCCTCTCCCTTTCCGCCGCCTCCTTGGCGTCCATCACCTCCTCGCAGAAGGAGGCGACGGCGTTCCAAGCGCTCTCGCTGCCGACCATGGCCTCAACCACGGCCGGGAGCGAGAGGCCACCCGCAGCTCCGACCGCCGCGACGAGGTCACGGCGCTGCACTGCCCAAGCTGGGCACTCCTCCAGTGTGTGCTGCGCCGTGTCGTCGGGGCAGTCACCGCAATGGTGGCAACCGGGCGTCGGCTCCCGGCCTATACGGCACAGGTACTTTCCGAAGCACCCGTGTCCAGAAAGCACCTGTGTAAGCCGGAAGCTAAGGGCGCCATGCCGTCTTCCGAGCCACTCCCTCATCACGGGCCTTACCGCCGCTATTGCGGCGTGCCCGACTCCCATACTACCTATACCACCCAAAAAAAAGTACAGAAACAGAGCACAACGCTTTCACCAGCATCCACGTCATTTCGAATTCCGCAAACGACAACAAATACACACATCAAAAGTATCTAGGGATCAACATATATTTTTGCAATAACTTTTCTCCTGATTGATATTAATTAAAATTTTCTTTAAGGATTCATCAAATAAAGTGTTTTCGTTTGTCACAGTAACGATAAACCAAGTCACCTTTGCATTAATAAAGAAATTTGCCATTTTCCTAATAAAGGGATTTTTGACATTTGAACCACTAACATTAAAGTTCGAAAAAAAGACTGAAATAACAGTTTTCTTTAAAATTTTATTGGGTAACTTAAACAATTAATAATCCGTGTTTCTACCGCGAACACTAACAACACAAGAACATCGGTTTGGCATACTCAAAATGAGTTCATCCAAATCACGCTGTGGAATGGCCGCCCATGTTCGTTGCAACAACAAAAAAAGGTTTTCTTGCGACTGGATACCCTCCATATTCGGCAGAGCTCTTCTCTGTAGCATATCCCATGCATGCTCAATCGGGTTCAAGTCTGGCGACTGAGCAGGCCAGGGCAGGACATTGATGTTAGCTGCGGCGAGAGTCTGTCTTACAACTCTTGCGGTGTGCGGTCGTGCATTATCATGCATTAACTGAAATAAGGGACCGATTTGCACTTGTAGAGGAACGATGACGTCTGATACAATCGTCTCAGCATAAATTTGAGCGTTGAGGTTGCCTCTGATCCAAATCAACTCAGTTCTTCCGCCGATCCAAATACCCGCCCATACCATGATGGTTCCACCACTATAAGGATGGACTTCCTGGCAGGATTTTAATCGCTGTTGGCGTCCAGGGGTTCTCCAGTGTCGTATACGTCTTGTATCCGGTCTCATACCAAAACGAGACTCATCAGAAAAGCACACGAAACGCCATTGTTCTTCTGCCCAATTTCTGTGTTCAAGAGCCCATTGATATCGAATCCTACGATTGTGCATTGCTATAGGTGGTACCCGTAGCGGTCTTCGGGAATGAAGGTTCACTTCATGCAAGCGGTTTCTGACTGTTTGGTCGCTAATTAAGTTCCCTGAAGAGTGATGAAGCCTCACGGCTAACATCATGGCGGTTATTGTTGGAGCTCTTCGAGTTAAGATTTGAATGTATCGGTCTTGTCTCCGTGTGGTGCAGCGATACCGTCCTCCATGGCGCTCAGCCACGGTACCAGTGCTTCGGTAACGTGTCTAAAGTCGACTGATAACACTCTGACTTGTATTCAGAGCTAAAGCTACAGTACGTTGCCGGGAACCAGCTTCTATCATTCCCACGGCTCTGAGCATTTCTTCCCTGCTTAAATGACGTCGCCGCTCCATAATAACGTTGGTTTTAATCAGTAGTAGGGAAACAGTAGCACTAATAATGTCTTCAATGCGTTGTATGTTTTTATAGGGAAAATATTGACAGCTTATTTTCATCTTTTACTCGAATTTGATTGAGAGTTCCTGATTCAAATTATGAAATGCACCAAAAAGGATCCATATAAATTTATAAAATCATAAATTTATTACAAAGCCACATCTCAATCTCAAGAAATCCGCATAAAAATGCTTGATCCCTAGACACTTTTGATGTGTGTATTACGTTAGTAGGTAACTACGGCCATCTGTTTTTTAATCAAAATGCAATTTTTATAGATAAAAAGGTTGCCTCTATGTATAAACCGCAAGTACTTTTTCATACAAATTCGTACTATAATAATTAGCAGTAGAAAAGGCAACCAGAACTTTCCGTATAAAACTGAATGTTAGAAAATCATCGAGCGTAACCGTAACGCTAAACTGTCGAGAGGAAAAAGGTCTTTACTTTGCCCCTGATGTTTGAGAGCCGGCGGAGAGGCCTTTGATATCGGATTCTATGTAAATAACGGCACTTCGCCGCCTTGCTGCAACTTTTGCTTTAATATTATTTCATATTTTCTCAAAGTGTTTGATTTTAGAATAAAGCCTGATTTGAGGTGCTGTTTTGCTGCTTTCAATCGACAAAGTAGATGTTTAGTTATTCAAAGGCTGTAATTAGGTTACGGTTTTTGTTAAATTATAAGTTTACATAATACGGTTTTGAATTTACATATTACGGCTTGTATTGTACTAGATGTGACTATGAATCTTAAACTAACTGCCTAGTAACTAAGGACCCTAAGATCAATCGTAGTTTCGTAGGACCCTAGATCAAACCACAGAAGAGAGTTTAATCTCCCATCTTCGATTGTTTCTTTAGATTTTTGTATTAGAAAACAATCGAAGACGGGAGATTTAACTCTCTTCCGTGGTTAAGAGACGATTGATCTTACGGCCCTTAGATGTGTACTTATTTATCTTTTAATCTGTCATCTTTCGGTGTATGCTTTTGACCTCAATTTTATTTATTGCCCACACGTATTTAGCCAGGGACCGTAAACATAAACAAAACACCTGCGTAAAAAATAAGTGTAACATATTATACCCGTCCTTTGTGGAATAAAGTCAGGGGCCGTCACGGTCGGGTTATGTAAATTGCAATAAGTGAACACCTACATGTATTATGTAGGGACGCCCCAAATAACTACAAGCAGGAAATAAACGTTTACACTTCTGGGTTTTATTATGAAAAAAGGTTCTCGACCGCGTTACTGTAAATATGCATAACCCTAAAAGAAAAGAGGACGCATTTTACAATTGTTTAATGTTCAGTAAAATAATAATAGACCAAAGCTATCTAATTATTTGGACGAGTAAATAGGTACCTAACCTACATGAAGCGGTTATAAATTAATTTAGGAAAATCCGCTGTTGGTAATTTTTTACGCAGGTAAAATCCCCTATTACTCTTAGGTAGGTACCTTTTGTAAGTACTACTACGCATCTGTAGATGAGAATTCAATCAACATTTAATGAGGCGAATGTACGAGGTTTTCAGATTTTTTAAACCAAAGGGCCTTGTTTATCAGATATACCTACCTAGGCTATCAGCTGATAAACAAGACTGATTGGTATATTGTAAAGCATGTAAGTATCTTTTAATTGAGAGAATATTTTCTTCTAAATAATCTCTCCAATATTACCTACAGGTAAATGCGAAAGAGTGTTTGTTGATTTGTCCTTCTTTCACGCAGCAATGGATTGCCGTATTTTTTCCATAGGGATAGTTTATGGGCTGGAGAGTGACATAGGCTACTTTTTATTCCGGTAGTACGTTCTCGTGGGTTAATTTTCGACCTACCTACACGTGGCCAAAAGCTGGTACTAAATATAATATTTACACTTTTAAAACAAGAATATGTACATACACGTCATACACGTCAAACATACGGTCCGCGGATCATTATCAAGCGGACCGCGAGCTAAATAAAATTCCTACATAAAGATTCCTAATATCAATTATTTTTGCGTAGGTAAATTTATTTTGAGTGTGGCCCGCTAGCATACTGTTAATTTTGTAAATGGCCCTTTAGAAAATCGAGTTTGACGCCCCTGCTCTAGGGCAAAGGCCTCCTATACAGAAAAGCCACGGGGATCAGCACACTAGCTCATTTCATCAAAGCTATCTGCGATTGTCAGACATTATATTTTTTTATAACTCCAGGTTTTCTCATGATGCTTTCCTTTACCGAATATCGGTGAAGTCTAAGATAGTTTATGAAAGAAGTTTATGAAAAAAGTCTCACTAGATTCAAGGCTTACTTACAAGTAAAACAGTTCGTTTTACTAGTTTAATAAGTTCTGAAAGTAGTAAATGTGATGTTTAATTACAAAGGTACCTATAAAATAATTAATAATTTTGCAATATTACCTATTTCTTATATTAATAGCCTACCTACTGAGAATAATTAGTAAATAATAGTAATTTTTAAGGTTTTCAGAAGAGTATGAAGTAATAGAAGACCAAAATATAATAATAGGCGCATATCCTTGAACTGTATCTACAGGGTGTTAGTTTGAATGAAGGCCGCGTTGAAGGAGGGTGTTTGGTATTCCATACTGGTTCGACAAACTACGGGAACAACCTTGAAATCACGAAAAAAATCAGCAATACTTAAATTTTATCGATTGATGTAGGTAGATATTTTTGTTTGGAACAGTTGATTTGTTTTCGTGTTTTCAAGGTTGTTCCCGTAGTTTGTCGATCCCGAACACCTTCGCTCAACCTAACGCCCAGTATGGGGTATACTGGGTGTTAGATTGAGCGAGGGTGTTACTTACATTCTAAACAATAATATTATATAAATTCATTGATAATTACTTACCTACCTAAGCTATATTACTCTCAATTTCACTGTCAAAATCAGTAAAAACGGTGTTCTATTTTTATTTTTATGTGAAAAGGCCCCAAAGATATTTTTAAATGTCTTCTTATTCTAGTACAAATCTTAAACGTAATATAATCACAAAAGCCGAAATATGATTTTCAGTGGCTACTAATCTTGTAATCTCTCTTTGTAGGTTACAAGGCATTTCGTCAGTTAATCGGAGCGAGTTGACGGCGAACACCGGGCTGTTTGTACGAGCGCCGTAATTCGGCCGGCTAACAGCCGACACGTAGAAATACGCATAGTCCGCAGTGTGGCGCCCGAACGAACCGAACTTAAACCTTGACGCCTCCCCCACACCCCGCCACACCCCCGCACACCCACCCCGACAACCCCCGAACAACATTTATTTCTTGTATTCCTTTTATAACAACGGGTAATTGTATTAGGTAGCTCAGTTAGATTTTACTGAATGCAACAATTTATATTACTTTTCTTGGTAAGGCTATACAAAAATAAAATTAATCAGATGTTTGCATTTCAGTCAGGTACCGTGGGGGGCGGGGCGGCTATATTTGGGGAACACCCCTTCAGTTCAATTTCTCAATTTGGTAAACATTACGAAAATTCTTTTGTGAGAACGCAGCCTTGAAATTGTTGAAGTAGGTAATTTTAATGCTCCATTTCAGCAGTCACCGCGAGTCCTTGACGCTAACATTTTTACTTAATTTAGCACTTTGTTTTAATAGTTTTATCCTCCTTCGTCCAAATAATGGCATTATCTTACTGCGAATACATTGTCTTTTTGAAGCGAAATAATAATGCAGTAAAGCATTTTTTTTATATTTCACACTAAAGTTTCTAAGATATTTGAAGATTTTAAATGTAATCAATTAGTCTAAGCAATTTGTGCTAAACGGAAATTGGGGGGAAGCCCCGTAGGTAGTAAGAATCCGCCAGGTTACGAAGAAAGATAAAATGTACCGACAGCAAATATTTTTTTGCGCCTCTTACATAATGTGCTGAAGCCGAGGTTTAGATATTTTGCCGACACAGTTGACTTAAGCTACGGATCACGATCTTTTACTGAGTTACGAAAAGCTTGTATAAGTGGTTTTTATGTGTTTTTGTCAATGCTTATGTCATTGATTAGGTGTGTTGTTTTTATTTCTAATAATATTGATAGATACTCTAATGAGCCAAGGGGTGCCAAGATCGCATAATCTCTAACTCAATTTATGTAACCCTATCTTAGTGTAGTAGGTACGTGATGTAAAGGTAATTTGTACCTTTCGACCCCACAAAGGTAACTACGAGAGTACCAACCTACCTACACATAATAGTACACATGTATAGTACCTACCTACTTGCATTTACCTAGAAAACAAAAACTACGTTGGTCGTGGGTTGCGTGACGCCGGCTGCCGTGTCTGTCGCATGTAAGGCCAGCCACACACGAGCTCATTTATAATTAACCTGTTACTACATCAGTATGCTGGAGTCAATCCCTAGCTTTATACCGTTTACGAAATGCTCTGCAGAAAACGAACGGATTTGTGAATTTTGTGAGCAATGCTTACTGGAATTAAGCAAAATTATAGGATTATGTCGAAAGTACGATATTATCTAGAAGGATTTCTAGATGCATTATTATAAATTGCCAACTCGTGGCAGTACTACAACTATACGTTAGTTTGTGTGTTTGTGTGTCCCGGATTAAATAAATATCAATATATAATTCATTGAAACTAGGCTATTAATTAAGACCCTAAAAGCGCGTGCACTTCATGCGTGGTGTGGGCGGATGAAATTACAAGTATTGTGGCAATTTCCTTCTCGGCTATTCTTGGTTCCATAGGAAGTATACTGAGGTTTATTACGAGATATGACTACGAGCCGAGTCAAAATGTTTACATAATTAGTCATGCCCCGGAACAGTTTTTCCTCTTCGTATAATCGTATTACTTCTTTTTTTGCCAAAAATATACTTTTCCTTATAGGTTTTTTCTTGGCATAAACGATAACGTACAGCGTACGATGTCAGTGAGCTAACTTTAGATTACCTATCTACTCTCAAACTTTTCTGATTTTCATATTCTGTCCTGTACTTATAAACTTAAATTATTATCGAAAATGTCTTTGAGTTTCATGTTTTAGGGTTCCGTAGTAAAACTAGGAACCCTTATAGTTTCGCCATGTCCGTCTGTTCGTATGTCACATTCTCGTAAAATGTATAGATCTTAATCAATTTCTATGTAACTAGATGTCTTCTGTGAATCGCCATAAAGGCTTGTAGTAAAACTACGAAAAAATAATTATTTACTCCGTAGTCCGTACATGAAACTGAGGTCTGAAAAAAAAAACATCGCGCATCCAATTCATTATAAAAGTTACCCTAGGTGGCGAGTGAAGTCTCCTATAATTTTAGCGCACCGTGTCCTTATTCTGATGTGTTAGGTAGAGATACATATACAGGAGGAATAACACCCTTATTTTTGATTACAGCCGGCCTAGCATGACCACGATAGAAACGGGTTTTGTCTACATAGAAATAGACAAAGTGACAGATTTCATTCATAAAACGTAGAAATGTTTCTACAATCTGTGACTTTGTCTATTTCTATGTAGACAAAACCCGTTTCTATCGTGGTCATGCTAGGCCGGCAGGACAATTTTTTTGTGGTCTCTATGATGGGTAACCTTTTTTTCAACTGTGAACGTTAAGTCAAAATGCTGATGTTGGGATTAGATTGGTTACAAAAGCTTGTTTCATTCCTAAGTTTATCCAAGAAGACGTTATAATAATAAATCCAATAAGACCAAATTTATATGTATGGGTACCTAGAAACTATTACTTTGTTGTTCTTTCTTAGATATCTTGTTGAATAAATTTGACTTTAATATTCAACGAAGCCGTAGTAGGTACTGAAATCTGAATTTCTGAATACGGTAAATTGGTCTTTGTCTACAAAAATAATACTTAAATAGAAAATCGGTATCAAATTGGTAGATAATAGCCACGATAATAGCTATACAGGGTGATACTATAAAATTAACTGATTTAGTAAACTCGAATATAATTTTATTGCTTTTAATTATGTGAGTAAAAAAAACCGGACAAGTGCGAGTATGCCTCGCGTCCTAAGGGTCCCGAAATATGATCATAGATGGCGCTACTACATACTTTCAATGGCGCCATCTATGAGCAGATGGTCGGCCACTTATGGTCCGGTGACTGACGGCGGAAAACAAAGTGATCCTATAAGGGTTCCGTTTTTCCTTTTGAGATACGGAACCCTAAAAATATATAATCTAAGTATATATTAAATACCTACACTGTAGTGTTGTCCTATTCTGCAATATTTTCTAGGACCGTGAAGCGTTTTTAGGGTTCCGTAATCAAATTAGGAACCCTTATAGCTTCGTCATGTCCATCTGTCACACCTTCGTAAAATCTACAGTTCTCAACCGATTTGTATGTAACTTGGAGAGAAGGGCACAGCGGGATATCGCTCTCAAATCTGGAGCAGTTCGACTGGGGAAGTACCTCCACCATAAAAAACACAACAGCCACATTCCTATTCTATTCCTCGACAGTGTCGTGTTCTTATAGTGAGGACGCTAGAGATCCTGGGGATGCGCTGTGTTGACAGCACGGGACCTGCTTGTCCCTCTACCCCAAAAAAGCGTGAAAGTAACTTTAATTAACTTTGTAGCAGTGATGTGGTTGGTCTATTTTTTATATTAATAACAAGAAAGATATAAAAATCATAAAGTCATCACTATTTTTGCCAGTTGTAACCATAATGTCCATCATAATAACCATAATGAAAATCCTTCAATTTTCATCGCAACAATTTGAAAATGTATGTGCATCTTTAGAAAACATAGGAGCATGATTTAGTTTTTTTTTTTTTTTGAAGGGCCTCTCGCAGTTTTCTTCTAACAGCCGTCACTGCTTAACCGGTCATCTGGTGAGGACTTACAAATGCCTCCAGCCAGGCTTAAAACTAAATAAAACTACAAACTAAGCGACCACACGCTAAGGGCACCCCCTACTGGGGTACGGGCCTCGGCTTAGGGCGTCGCTGGGGGGAGGGCAACTAGAGGGAGGGACTACTAGCTGGATCGGTTCATTATTTTGGGTCGAATTTAAATCTACAGGCTCAGCGCGGGCTGAAGGAGCATGATTTAGTTTTCTTATCTTTTATTTTATATAAAAATACAGCCCTGTTTATAAACTGACCTTTGCTGGGTACGGGCCTCCTTGCAGAATGAGAGAGGGTAGGCCTCAGTCCATAAACCTTTTATTTTGATTTTTTATTAATTAATTATGCGTTTAACCCGGGACAGCGCTCTGTGATGGGCGAGTCGTATCGCTAGGTGCACGTATGTCGCTTTGCGTGAGTTCAGCACAGAACACTCGAACTACATCGCCCCAACCATTCAAGACCGTTGGCGTATACCGTTGGCCTGATACCTACCTTTTAAAAGAGGGCACATTCGTAAAAGGGTGAACGAATTTTAAATTGCTATCAATATATCTTTATGCACAGAGAGACCCGCCTCGGGTCATTGGTCCCGCGGGCCTTTTCAATAAAATATCGCACCTTCGATGGAACAAAGTCACAAATAGCCAAAACTGCAAAATCAAATATGTTTCTTGCCCAAGATATAGATATGGTTCAAACTAGATTTTGCAGTTTTGGCTATTTGTGACTTTGTTCCACCGAAGGTGCGATATTGTCTTTGCTCCCAATTTCTGTGAAACAAATTGTATGGAGTGATAAGTAGCCGACCATAAGACTGTCTATCGAAAACTTGGCTAACCATCGAAACGAGATCGCATCGAGTTTAAAGCGAAACTTCACCTTTGGCATTTCGTTGCGACTATGCGATTCGATCTTAATTTCACTATGTTGTTATTGACCTAAACTCTACACTGATTAAATTATAGCATTGTTTTAGCAACTTGTATAAGTCTTCATCTTTTTAAGTTCAGCTCCGATATCTGTATCTATCTGTGTGTCGATAATGATGTTTGATTCCAACTCTGAAATAGTCAACGTTGCAACCTAATTACGATGGAATTCTTTCATTTGGAAAACATATTTATGATTATATATCATGCACATTAATTATAAAGACCGCATCATCGCATAACATCAGGCGAGATGGCGGTCAAGCGCAAGCCTATCATAGAAAAAAAAAAGTAAGTAATGTACCTATTTATGATTTTTTAAAAGCCACTTTCTCACTGACTTGCATAGAATCAAAATACTATAGCATGATGCAAGTGTATCAAACTAACGTGATAATACATTACGTAACCCAATTAAAAAATATCGTAAAAAAACATGGACAAAATCAATCAGAAGCTAATGGGGAAGCTACTTTATTCATAAACAGTATTAGTTAGTACCTATGTAATCACGATCGTGTGGTGTTGCCAGTGGCAATAGCCGTGCACGATGCGCGCCGATGCGGCTGCCACAAAACTAGGTCATTCTTATGTAGCCAGGTAGTACACGGCTTGGAAATATAGACCAAAGAGAAATGCTTAGTATGTCATGCCCATTTTCTCGTATTGCTTTCGTTTTCCTTTGAACTAAGGATGAGGATTTCACAAAAATGGAATAAATATGTAGAACTAAGTATCTTCTATTTACTTCATATTTAAAGTAAAAGAAAGCTTTGATGAAATAACGTAAAGCTTTTATCAAAGCTTTTATAAGGAAAAATCTCATTTTCTTAACACAAAGATAACAATTTAATGTAACCTCTTTACTTTCCTTATGTTAAAAAAATATCTGGCAAGAACACAAAAAAGTCTCAATCGCCATTAAAAAGAAAATAAAATAAAGCATATAATTTCTTTTTCTATACTTTATAGCTTGTCAGTTTTAAATAAAACAGCGCAAGAACAGTATCAGTTCGAACATTAAATATTATTAAATATTAATTAGTAAAAAATATGTAGGTATTAAGTGATAAAATAATTTATTGAGGATGTATAGGTACAAACCTATAATGCATTAAGATTCTTTGGTACAGAAAACCGAATACGAATATTTGGCTGTATAGTTTCAAGACGTTGGAGATTCCAAACGAAACATTTTGAATTCGCAACAAATGGCGGGAAAATCTGTTAAGGTTTCTAAAAAGTTTTTATTTCATCTCTAGCCATAATGTTTGTTGAAATTGTAATGACGAGTCGACGAACATACGGCAGATTCTAGCAGAATTACCTCGTTGTTGCGACGAACACAGGAGGCTTTTACCCGGAATAACCACAATAGCAGCCGGCTCCGAGAGCTCTTTAAAAATTCTAAAAAGATGTCGGTGTGAAAATGGTGCGTATGTCGTGGAAGCGATGTTCCACATAGCACGTTGTTTGACAGAGCGTGGTAAACTAGGTCGCTTAATTAACGTGAATTGTATATTATGGTAGTGGGTAGTAGAACCTATGTAGGCTTAGTTTTGTTGATTGTTGTTTATTGTAGACTTTTAACCTGAAGCAATTCTCGTTATTAATTTATTAGCACTATGACTGACAGTTGATTGAACTGATATTAGATTTTGAAAATAATAGCTGCTCTAGTTTACATTAAACCTCAATAATTTTGAATTGATTAAAAATATTTTAGGTATTCTGCTAATCGCAGTTTTGTCGTATATTTAAGCACGTTGGTTTTGATCAACTATTGGTCAACTTTCGATTTCCATTGCGAATTCACGTTTGTTTTATGTTTGTTAGAAGAATACCATTTATGACATTGATGACACTGAGACTAGATCGGGACTATATTTAAGTCAACGGGGTTCTGACTTCTGACGCCCTGACGGTTTGTCGGCATGCGTTCTAGGCCCCTGGCGGCATGGGAAGGGGTGTGTGGGGCTTAGGTGTAAAGAAATTCCCAATGGTACAACCGTACCCTTCTACAATTCTACCCGGTCTACCTTACACAGTGTTTTATCAGACTGTAGTGGTCTAAGTAGATTAACTACTTATTCGAACAAAAGCACTCATTGAAATTGAGTACGTTTTTGCATGAATACGTGCATTGAACTTTGTTAATCTTGTGTACAAATAAGTCGACAGAAACAAGTACGTTTTGCTTACTAGTAAAACGTTTCCGTCGACTTATTTTACGAAAGAAAATTATGATTTAGTATAATCACAATATTATTAGCGCGACATGATACGGGTTCGATTTCCGCAAGGAATAAATATTTGTGACGAGTCTGGGTGTTTATGTATGTCGGATTTGATTTGTTTTTAGTTTTACCTAATACGAAAACTAAGTATAGCAGGAAAATGCTAACACAGTTGTATAACAAAATACCCTCAAATATAGGTAAAGAGTGTACACTCATATAATGCATTAAAAAATCAAGTAGCTTAATATTTAATCGCTATTATAACAACTTTTTCAAAAAACTGAATGCATTAGACGGATACGGTACTTACCTAATTATAACTGGAGTGACGAAATCAATATTTTTTACCTATGGTCATTTATTGTTCTAAAGTAAGTGACTTTGCGTTTTTATTGAGAACTAACGACTAGATTCACACACAAAACATTGAAATTCCTATGCAGTATCCAAGTTAAATATTGACTTATTATGCACATTATTTTATAAACCTTAAGGAATAAATTCTCTAAATAGTGGTGAAAACCGCATTAAAATCCATTGCGTACCTACTTAAGAAGAATTACGGACAAACAGACAGATACGAAAAGCGACTTATTTTTTTTTGAACATAATGCATTCACGACACTGGACTAACTTCTAGTGTAGGGCGCTTCGCCCTTTATATAAAAAAAATACACATATTTAGATATATGAATTGGTGTCTGTTCAATATGTAGAATGTATGTTTGTACCTACGAACTTACAAAGAGGATTGGTTCGCCAAAGGCCGCACCATTCATACCTAGAATACTTGCCATTGTTCTTTTCACGCGTTCCATCCCCTGTCCGCAACTATCTTGAACAAAGTTCCTTTCACACCTGGCTGTTACTACCTATTTGGGCTAGGATATTTTTGTCATACTTTTTATTTGTATATTACATCTAAGAGCAGGAACCGAATTGCAGTTAATCGTTGTGTGATAGTTGCATTGAACAAATGAAAGCACTCTGTTGGGCCTTTAGCCTTTAGCCATTAATCTTTAATACGGTGACACGCGACCACGGCTATAGGTACCACGGCTGGATATTAAAACGTTGCAATTTATTAAGTTTTTCACAACACTGAATTCCTTAAATCTAAAGAGAGAAGAATTTCAGGCTGTCAGACAGGAATATTTTCTTGTTTCATGCTTTTCAGTTCGATTTTTATCGTATTTGGGTTTTAGTTTTTAACTATATTTTTTTTTACTCTTGACATAGTTTATTTTGATTATACGAGTATGTATGTATCTATGTATTTATTCCTGTATTTACAGTTAACGTTCTATTTTGTTGCACCTACCTTGTTTTATCTCTGCACCACCTTAAGGTAGACTGGTAGAAAACGCCTTTGTGCAATGTTTTTTACTTGTGCATAAAGCATCATATGTATAAATAAATAATAAGTTAAGTAGGTACGCGTATACTTGCAATTAGTTGCAAAGCGATTATTTCACACTTTTCTTTGATCAGTTGAAAAATCGCACAACCATTAATTGCAAGCGTGTTCCTGCTCTAAAGGTAGGATATGACGGAAATTTCTGTGAAACTGTCATGCGGCCGCGCTCAGCCAATCAACAATTTGGACGGACGGAATGACTGACATAAAGGGAAGTGGAAAAAACCAATGTTTTACCGAATATTTGTTCAGTTTTACAACTTTCATGTTGTGTTTGACATCTTCTAGCCTATTTCCACGCGTGATTTTGCTGCTAATGCTGGACGTGGTGGTCTACTAATTTAGCTGGAACCCAGAAGTAGTTTTATTCGCAAGTATTTATGGAAAATATTAGGTGCTGTGCATACATGATCTTTAAATGATTATTATTAATTCTATCATATTTCAACGGTTTATTCAATACTCCATGAGAAAATCGCTTTTGAATTTTGTTAAGTGTATAATCTTTTTGAGGCTGACTGTGCACATAATATATTGTTGATCCTAGGCTCAACAGGTCTTTCATCACTCTAAAACATAAATTATCTACCTAAATTCCGACATGCCTTGCGAAAATGTCCTACTTTACCCCTTAGCTCCAAAATTGAAAACCCGTATGACATTCAACTGAAAACTTCCAAAATCAAACTCAAGCTACGCTCAAGTTATAACTTACTCATTCACTGTTAAACAGAAGACTTTTGTTCTTCATAGACATGAAATCTCGCCAATGTTCCCATTCATTCGAGTTACAAGAACAATTGGAGCATGTCATTTCTAAAGCCTTGTATTATCTTCCTTCCGTTTTACGTTCATTCCTACCAATATAAAGATTTTCGTGTTACATTTTTTCGAAATTTATCGCCGTTGTATTACGACCTACTTACTAAATGGAAGTTGAGTTATTAATGGTAAAGAATTTTCAGAATAACGTCTGTTTCTGAATCAGAGTAGGAAACAATGTTTTTATTAAATTTTAAGTAAAATATTTAGCATGAATGAAGTACAATATCATTCTGTATTGCTGTTGTTTTGGCGTACTTACACTTCTTACAATAAAGCGTTCTCTTCTTTTATTTCAGTATAATTTCTATATCTACCTACATAATTTTGTGAAACGGGCTCCTACTTACAGATTCACAAATCGAACAAAAATTTATACAGGGAGGGCAATGTCTTAAGAACAACATTTAACGAGGTCTTGTACGGATGAGAGGAGAATATATAATGGATAATATATAATATTGAACTGGCGTACGATATAGGTATGTTACATAATTATTATTATCTGTTATAGCTCGTGGGATATAGGGCAACGTTGTAGACAGTAAGGTCAAACTCGGGGAACATTGATATAATTATCACGGTTACCGGCGTTTGATGATAAGCAATTTGTCAGTATATATAAGGTAACACGAGCGACTCTTCCAGCTATCATCCTGTAGGTAGAGCCTGCAGATTGTCACATATCTACAGCATATGAGCATACTATACTCTCATCATACATACTTTACCTCAACTGTTTTTGTTTAATCTGCAATAATTTCTTTGTTTATGTTAGCGCAATACAATTTTGCGCCCAGCAGAACACGATAGGTAAATTATTATACTATTAATTTTGTCCAGTGATTCGATCACCAAGATACAGGCTGTGCTTAATTTGGGACTCGCTGTTATATCATGTAGGTATCTGAATATCGAAGTATCTTTTTAATTCAATGTCGCAGTGTCACTATGAGTAAGTTAAATAAATGTAATTGAATTGAATTTGAGTTGTGTGGCATGACCATGGATTTTGTAGAGTTTACTACGATTTTAAGACGAAAAAAACATTGAAATATCTTTCTTCGATTAGGTATGTGATTAGCATTTCCAATTTTGAATCCATTGGCCTATTTCTATATTAGGAATAATTCGATCATTACAATACCATTAACATTAAAATCGATTAACGCGATAGCAATCACCAATATTTCAATCGTTGACAACTCGAAGGTTCAGAGGCTTGGGATTTTCCGCATGAAGTCTGTATGTTCAGTAATTGGCCGGGTGTCCCTAGGGCACACACTGGACATGTGATTGACACGGAACGAACGCAATTAAAACAAACGTTAACAGCGAGTACGAGCTTTCACAGTAATGGTTGAATTGTGAATTATCACGAATGTAATTAGATAATGTAGGAAAGGTATGAGAGATTAACAAACAGTATAACACTTTTGATATTACAATACATATTTGCGTAGTTTAATTAAACGCAAATTGCTGGCTAAATTAACTACTGTCTTTGTCAGCTAATTCAGTGGTTGTGACAAAAATTACTTACGAGTGATGAATTTTATTCAAAACTAGAAGAGGCTCTTCTTATCTAACATTTACTTAATCTTTGTTTAATTACTGTTATGGTGATTTTAAAAAACGGCAGCGGGATACCTTAATACAATCATCGAAAGTATATATAAGTATACTTTTACAAATAAAGACACGTTTCAAAAGTGCCTGTAAATTGTACCTAATTTATACAAAATATGAACTTTCAGTTGCAGTGATAGTCTAGTGGTTTAACCATGTGCCTCCCACGGCGAATGGTTCGACTTCGATCCCGAGGCACGCACCGCTGACTTTTCGAAGTCATGTGCGTATTAGAAATTGATTATTCACTTGCATTAACGGTGAAGAAAAACATCGTGCGGAAACCGGCATGTCCTAGAACCAAAAATTCAAAAACATGTGACGTCCACCAACACGCACTGGGCCCGCGTGGACTACGGCCCACTCCCTCTCACAGAAAGAGGAGACCTGTGTCCCAGTAGTGGGAAAATTATAGGCTCATAATGCTATGAACTTTCGAACAGTGGTAGCGGCTCTTGGGTAGTCCTGAGTTCGAACCCACTGAGGCGCACACTTTGCGCAATTTATTTCGTCACCATTGCTCTAAAAACGGCGAAGAAAAACATGGCGAGGACACGAAACCAAACAAAAATTTGAATAGATGTGACGTTCACCAACCTGCACTGAGCCTACATTGTGGACTATAGCCAACCCCTGTCACAGGCAGGAGGCCGGTGTCTCAGCAGTGGGAACAGTATAGGCTGATTATGTTATCTGCCTATGCTATGAACCTTGAGGACTAAACATACCTACAATATTGAAAGATAAGATAGTCTTATATTTTATACCAATAATTAGCATGATTACATATTGTTAAATACAAACGAAAGCCTAACCTAAAACGATATTTGGGCGTACATTTAGTTATTTACGTACGCGTAGCTGTTTTTAGTCAATAAAAATAGTAGTGTGTGCGTAAGTTTGCGTCGGCTTTAATGGCTGGATTCCTAGAATGTCTGCGATCGATATGGCTTTCGAAACATAGCTACGATTTATGCCGAATATAAATGTTAATTTGAAACGCTATGTGCAAGTTATTGAATCACTAGCTTCTGCTCGCGGCTTCGCTCGCGTTTTTGGGATAAAAAGTAGCCTATGTATTATTCTAATGTCTAAGCTATATTACTGTAAAGTTTCATCGAAATCCGTTCAGTAGTTTTTGCGTGAAAGAGTAACAAAAATCCATACATACATACATCCATCCTCACAAACTTTCGCATTTATAATATTAGTAGGAAGTAGGATAGGATAAACGGCATCATAGCATAGCATAATCAGCTTATAAAGGTTCCCCTGCTGGGACCAGAGTCGGATTTGAAAGTGTGGAGGCCCCGAGTTTTTATTGAATCAGATGAAAAAAATAATTCACAGTTCTTTAATCATTTATTTCAATTAATTATTGAAGAATGATAGGAATAGTTAGGTAACGTCAAATACTAGAAATATACTTAGAAATGAAATGTTGTTAAAATAGTACTTTTGTGAATGTGAACTTTTTCTCTTTGACAAATAGTTTTTTTTTTCTTATCTAAAAAAACTCATGTTGTGGAGGCTCCTTTCTTATGGAGACCCCCGGGCTACAGCCCTTGCTGCCCTGCCTAAATCCGGCCCTCCTCTCTGTGAGAGGGAGTAGGTAGGCCGTGGTCCACCACGCGGGGCTAGTGCGGGTTGGTGGACGTCATATGAGGCTGTGAGAGCCAGAGTGGCCTATCATTTCTAGACACTATTGATTTCAATTGTGTCTGAAAATAATAGGCCACTCTGGCTCAGATGTCTTCGATTTTTTTTTATTCTAGGACATGCCTGTTTCTTCACTTTTTCCTTTACCGTTTTTAGGGCAGTGGTGTACTACGCTTTTCATGTATGTAAAGTATTGCAGAGTTTCTCTTTCTGAAAAACAGTCATTTAGTCAATTTTCTTTGTGGAAACTTAGCAGAACAACCTCGCCTCTAGCACATGGCACTTAGAACAACCTTCTCATTCCGAGTACATGGCACTCAAACATAACTGACGAAATGTGGGGTAGTGTTATATACCTCTGCTCAACCCTTCAACGCAGACAGGCGTGATGTTATAAATTAACAGAACAATTGTCGCGGGGTATTGTCGTGCTTGCATAGTCACATGATAGGAAAATAAGCAACATCGATCGTGCTAGCAGGTACCATGCAGGGGTCAAACGGCAGGCTAGTTGTCTACCAACGGTTGCGTTGACCGGGTCGGCGCCTCGGAATCGATCGGCCGACCTGGAGCGATCGCGGTGCTGTGCCCGCGGCCTCACTTCGTGCCGACATGCTAATTTATGCCAATTTTAATTTAAAAATTTACTAAGCAACTGTGATAGTTGTTCCTCTCTTTAACAGTGTCAGCTTGTTTAGACTTTATAAGTAGCAGGTGCTGTTTTACGCCAACTATGCGCAGAATAAGCTGATAAAGTAAGTACACGACTCTCAAGGGTAAAAATAATATGTTGAGTTTGAATGAATTCAACACATATTAAAGGTAACTTAGTTTAGAATATTTTATCATTCGAACCCATTAACATGTCTATGTTTAAACCAAAACCTTAAAATGCTGAAGTAAAACTAAAAATACTTCATATCTAAAAACAAGGATGTCAGAATTTGTCGCTGTCAAGGTCCATATCGATGGTGACATCTCGCAACGATATTTGTTTATTAAAACAACTGGTGGTGAAAGGTCAGGGACGGGATACCAACCAACAAACAGTCGATCGTAAGTCTAAGCTGTGATTTGAAAAAGCAAGGGGTAAGTAAGTATATACATTATAGTGTACGAATGTCAGATACTATTCGTGCCTGATAGAGGCATGTTTCGTTTTTATTTCAACTTGCCCGCGGTTTCACTCGCTATAACATTGTTTCGGCAGGCGCCACAGGTTCATATACACACATCAAAAGTATCTAGGGATCAACATATATTTTTGCAATAACTTTTCTCCTGATTGATATTAATTAAAATTTTCTTTAAGGATTCATCAAATAAAGTGTTTTCGTTTGTCACAGTAACGATAAACCAAGTCACCTTTGCATTAATAAAGAAATTTGCCATTTTCCTAATAAAGGGATTTTTGACATTTGAACCACTAACATTAAAGTTCGAAAAAAAGACTGAAATAACAGTTTTCTTTAAAATTTTATTGGGTAACTTAAACAATTAATAATCCGTGTTTCTACCGCGAACACTAACAATACAAGAACATCGGTTTGGCATACTCAAAATGAGTTCATCCAAATCACGCTGTGGAATGGCCGCCCATGTTCGTTGCAACAACAAAAAAAGGTCTTCTTGCGACTGGATACCCTCCATATTCGGCAGAGCTCTTCTCTGTAGCATATCCCATGCATGCTCAATCGGGTTCAAGTCTGGCGACTGAGCAGGCCAGGGCAGGACATTGATGTTAGCTGCGGCGAGAGTCTGTCTTACAACTCTTGCGGTGTGTGGTCGTGCATTATCATGCATTAACTGAAATAAGGGACCGATTTGCACTTGTAGAGGAACGATGACGTCTGATACAATCGTCTCAGCATAAATTTGAGCGTTGAGGTTGCCTCTGATCCAAATCAACTCAGTTCTTCCGCCGATCCAAATACCCGCCCATACCATGATGGTTCCACCACTATAAGGATGGACTTCCTGGCAGGATTTTAATCGCTGTTGGCGTCCAGGGGTTCTCCAGTGTCGTATACGTCTTGTATCCGGTCTCATACCAAAACGAGACTCATCAGAAAAGCACACGAAACGCCATTGTTCTTCTGCCCAATTTCTGTGTTCAAGAGCCCATTGATATCGAATCCTACGATTGTGCATTGCTATAGGTGGTACCCGTAGCGGTCTTCGGGAATGAAGGTTCACTTCATGCAAGCGGTTTCTGACTGTTTGGTCGCTAATTAAGTTCCCTGAAGAGTGATGAAGCCTCACGGCTAACATCATGGCGGTTATTGTTGGAGCTCTTCGAGTTAAGATTTGAATGTATCGGTCTTGTCTCCGTGTGGTGCAGCGATACCGTCCTCCATGGCGCTCAGCCACGGTACCAGTGCTTCGGTAACGTGTCCAAAGTCGACTGATAACACTCTGACTTGTATTCAGAGCTAAAGCTACAGTACGTTGCCGGGAACCAGCTTCTATCATTCCCACGGCTCTGAGCATTTCTTCCCTGCTTAAATGACGTCGCCGCTCCATAATAACGTTGGTTTTAATCAGTAGTAGGGAAACAGTAGCACTAATAATGTCTTCAATGCGTTGTATGTTTTTATAGGGAAAATATTGACAGCTTATTTTCATCTTTTACTCGAATTTGATTGAGAGTTCCTGATTCAAATTATGAAATGCACCAAAAAGGATCCATATAAATTTATAAAATCATAAATTTATTACAAAGCCACATCTCAATCTCAAGAAATCCGCATAAAAATGCTTGATCCCTAGACACTTTTGATGTGTGTAGTTTCTCATAACCTAGTACCATCTCTAGAAGGGAATTTTCCGTCTGCGTTGCGCGAAACAGATATCGTATTGGAAACTGTGGAGTTACTAACCCGTGTTCACGATCATTATTATGAGGACTCATGGCAAAGGGTACAAAAAACTCATTCAAATATGAACATTAGGTATATGAATTATAGAAGCGCTTATTTTTATTCGCTTATATGAATATGAGTTTTTGTACACTGTGCTTTCGAGACGTTATAGTAATGTTCGTCAATACGTAGGTAAGAGTTATTACATTAAGACGTCGCGTGTTAGTAATGTTATCTTTTTCCAGTAACTAAGTAATTTTGTTCTATTTGTTAAAAATTTACATTATTTTTTTCATCAATGTTTATCTTTTCGTTAATTGGTTCTGGATTTCTATTAACAAAATGCAGTCAAATACCCTTTGCCTCGTTTTGAAAAAGTATGGCGCTATTTGTCATGTATAACTCCACGTCTTTCTCACACAATGATGATAAAACATGTCCAAAGTAAGGCTCCAGGCGGGCCTGCGGGCGGTGAGTAATGGGTAGCTCACCGTCCGATCAGGACCAGGCCCGTGCCGAACGGCGCGTACGTGTTCCACGCGCGCCTCAAAGAGATGTCAGCATCAGAGAGGGGGCCCATTAGGGCCCAAGCCTGCCGGGAAAGCGGGATTGTCTGGAAGGGATACCGCTGACCCGGACAAAAGGGCTAAGGAAGGAACATGGGTGGGTTTTAGTCAGTAAGAGTCTGACACTCCCTTCCGCTCCGCCCAGAGCGGGAGGGGTCATTTGATGATTTCCCATCCTCAAAAAAAAAAAAAAAAAAAGGCTGATACAATATCAAGTACCTACATCGACTTCACTTATTTGCTTTTGTTTGTTTTTGAATCACAATTTTCTTTTCTACGTCAATGAGCGATCGATACGGAATAATGAATGATTGACGTCACTCAAAGCCACTAAAGTTTGTAACGAAAGCTTTGCTTGCCGGGAGAATTCATAGAGAAGGATTTGCAATGTGAATACAGATTGATAGGTATAGGTAGATTCTTTTCTAACATTTTACCAATTTATTTCATTTAACTATTAATCCCTCAACGTTCAAACCTCTACATTTATATAAGTAATTTGATCTAAAATCATTTACTTACGTTAATATAAAAAAAACCTAGTAAAATAATAGTTCGTGCTCTTTGATTTGTTCGTGATCATATTTTTTACATATTTTTTTAGTAAGTATTTCTAGTGAAAATGTCGGATCAGCGATCTCGGGCTTCTTTTGAGTGTGCAAGAATATTTTATTCAGAATTTCAACTGAAGTCGGTGTCCTCTCCGATGGAGACACGCCGTGTCAATTGTTGATCACACGCAAATAATACACAATAAAGAACCTTAATAAAATATTGTTAAATATATTCAGTACCTAACTCATTTCTCAATAATGTCCATAATTTTCTTGTCGTTTAAAAAGCAGCAAAATTAAAGTCGTATTCTTTATAAATTAAGATGATCTAGTAAATGTTTCGCCGAGAATTCTCACTGTATTTCTTAAACATAATTTTTTTACCTCTTTCTCGGAAATTTTCTGGAGAGTCGGCAATCTTTATGAGGGCTCTTGCGGCTCGCTAAAATCTGCCGCTCTATGTAAGCCAAAACTCTCTCGGGCTTATTCGTAAACTCGCTACTGATTACTGTGGGATAAGCAGCCAATATAGCCCTTTCATTTTCTATAAGTATCTACATATATTATAAACCTACATGATTTCTTGTGAAAGTTATAAAATATTATTGTTCAGTATTATGTAGTAGTACCTAGTAGTAACCTTGTGTAAGCGTTAAGGTGTATTATTAGATAATAATGATGGTGTTAAATCACCATGGTTATCTATGGTACTTACAAACACAATTATTAATTCCTCTGCGTAAAATAATTGGTGAAAAGTAGCCAATGTGCTCCTCCAAGTCTAGATCAAATTTCACCCAAATCGGTACAGACGTTTTGTAATGTGTATAATGTATAACACAAACTTTCGCATTTACAATATCACAGTGTGATTTATATTACTTTAACTTTGTCGATGACATAAATAAATGTAAACAAATAGAATAATAAGTAGGTGAGAAGTAGTACACAGGAAAAAATTATATATCTGTTCCCCGTGCTTTAATCTCCCAGTTGCCCATAAGCTACACCTATCGAAAAAACCGGCCAAGTGCGAGTCGTACTCGCGCACCGAGGGTTCCGTATCATTTTTGGACGTATAAAGTGAAAAAATCCGGACCGCATAACTAAGTTTGATTGTGAAGGAATTTTGATGATTTTGAAAAAACTGTACTAGTTAGGAACATCGTTTTATTTTTGGTGCCATATTTGGGTCAATTCCTATCAACTCTAATTACTTCAGATTTTTCGCCCGGCAAACTTCGGAGATAAGGGGGGCGGAATGGTATTTTTTGGACATTTTTCATCATATGTCGAAAACTGTGAGACATAAAATAAAATAAAAATATATTTTGAAATGTGCAAATCAAGCCCTTTTATATGATATGTCACTTGACCTAGTAACTCCACTTTAAAATTTCGGACCCCCACTCCGGCCCCTTTTGCAATGAAAATAAAAATATTTTTGGACTTTTTTCATTTGCAATAAAGTTGAACAAGCATTTTTTATAACTGTTTAAAATTTCAAGTCGATAGCATAAGTAGTTGCTGAAATAAGCAGGTGTGACAGACAGACAGACAGACGAAGTCGCACCTTAAGGGTTCCTTTTTTACCATTTTGGTACGGAACCCTAAAAACGGGGCAAAAAAGGCTCTTTGCCTTAACCACAGTGGACGTTGATTGAGCGTAAACGTTAACATTATTTGCTGTAAGTAATACAAATTAACTTACTACGCTCCGGTCCGCCGTGAATATAATCCTAATTAGAGCTTAACAGCGGCGCAAGTTATTCATTATGGAGTAATTGTTTGAAATAATAACAAGGGATTAGTAAGATGACCTGTCATTTCTGACTAATAAAACTTGATATTAAGGTGCCCATACACGAGGCGATTATCGTAATGACCAGATCGTATCAACGACCCATCTTATCGTTTGATCACATCGTTCGTGTGTTGAGGACACGATGTGATCGAACGATTTCTTAGTGAAGTTGCTGTCTGTTGCGATCTTCGATAGATCGTTTGACTAATAGATTGGTACAATCCGTAGTTCGGTTGTGATGATTGTCCTATGTCAAATGATGCGTTATGCCTATACAGGGTGGCAGGTTAGACAGTGGAAATATTTTAAGGGGTCATTGTACTCATCATTATGAACAATTTTTACTATGGGACCAACCCTGAAATCGCGAGATAAATATCTGCTGTTCCCATACATTTTGTTGAGTTATGTGAACTGAAATGTATGGAACAGCTGATTTTTTTTCGCGATTTCAGGGTTGGTTCCATAGTAAAAGTTGTTTATAATGATGAGTACAATGACCCCTTAAAATATTTCCACTGTCTAACCTGCCACCCTGTATAGCGATCAGTTATACATATAAGGCTTAAGTATGTGCAATAAACGTTAATTACACAATTAATCTTACGATTGTTATCATAGAGGTATCGACTCCCTGTCCCGAACACAACTATTCAAGCTTTTTTATTGTAGACTACTAGCTTTTCTCCGAGGCTTCACCCGCTTGGAGGTCGGAAATTATCCCACGGGAATGTACTACGGGAATAAAAAGTAGCCTTTTTTGGTTTATCCTTTCACGCAGCGACAGAGCAACAGATCGCCATGATTTTTTGCTTAGAGATAGTTTATGGTCCGACAAAAAACCGACTTTCGCATATATATAATATTAGTACAGATATGGATAGAGTACAATATGCAGATGTGCATGATTTAATGCCCTCTTGCTCTTTTTTCTATCGGATGGCTAGAAGCACGAAAGAAAATCACCAAACAGTGGAATGCGCTGCCTGAGTGGGTGTTCCCCGATAGTTACAATCTGGGTGTCTTCAAATTCACGAGTGAATCGGTTTCTTCTAGGCAAGCGTAACATCAGGCGAGATGGTGGTCAAACGTAAGCCTTTTATCAAATAAAATAAAAAATATGCATTATGTTATAACTCAGTGATAACAACTTACCTCGTTTTCGAGTAAAATCGATAATAATAATTTATTATAGTCATGCGTAACTTGATATACATATTAAGCAAGTATACCAAAGCAGTATAGTGCTTGTTGTTGTTTAAAAGCGTTTTGTCTATCAATACGCAAGTCTAGGTAGGTAAGGTATTAAACGCGCAAGTCTACCTATGTGATACGTTATATTTTAATACTTACGTTTTTCGTCTGAGTGACGAGGGTAGGACGCGCATCTGTTTATCATAATATCACCAAACTAACAATGGAAAGACTTTTCTCTTTTGAAAGAGTTTCATTTTTTGATATTGTCTTTCAAAATGAATTTTGATTCAGTTACAATTTTTAGGGTTCGGTACAAAAATAGTAAAAAAACAAGAGTTAAAAAAACTAAAACCCAACTACGGAAAAAAACAACTGAAAAGCATGAAATAAGAAAATAATAATATTCAACACATCGGTACAGTCGTGTTCAGGTTATAGCCGTGGTCGCATGCCGCCCTAAAGCAGCCACAGGTCATAGCGGCATGCGACCACGGCTATAACCTGTACACGACTGTACCGATGTGTTGAGTATTTTCTTATTTCATGCTTTTCCGTTGTTTTTTTCCGTAGTTGGGTTTTAGTTTTTTTAACTCTTGTTTTTTTACTATTTTTGTACCGAACCCTAAAAATTGTAACTGAATCAAAATTCATTTTGAAAGACAATATCAAAAAATGAAACTCTTTTTTTTTTAACTCTTGTTTTTATTGACACTTTTTGGTGGCTTGAGTCAATCATTCACTTTTAGGATGCAAGGTTTAAAATGTTAAAACATTCCGGAAGAAATTCTCAAAATAATGGTTGAACTTAGTGTTTACATAATTAATAAAAAGTACTAGTATGCAGTAGCTACCTAATATATTATGCCTTTTACATAATTTAATCGGTCATGGAACGAAACATAAATTGCACTTCGTCAAGTAACGAGATGGCGCTATTAGTAAGAAAGTCACAAAACGTAGACTTTTTATTCGTCCAGTGTTTGCTATATTGGATTTCTTGTAACACCATCTACCTCACGATACTCTTTGGATCATGACGAATCTAAGGACACCCCGTTTGTTAAAATTGGGTAAATTTTATTTTTTTGGTCCTCTTTTTTACGTTTTGTGGGCCATATTGATGTATTTTTCCAAAAAAACATAGCCTATAACACTCTTACTGTAAAGTCAAATCAATCGACACCTCATTTGTCAAAATCTGATCATTAGTTTTTGAGTTACGATCGAACATCCATACATAGACACATACATACATACATACATAGGCTGTTAAAATCATTACCCTTCCTTTTTCGTAGTCGGGTAAAAAGGAACCCTTATGGTGTCACTTCGTGACACAGCTGCTTAGGTTGTTGGAACAGTTATAAAAAATGCTTAATTGCAAATGAAAGAAGTTATTTTTTTTTTAATTGGAGGTTCAACATTATTTTCGAAAACTTATGAAAGTGGTTTATCTGCACATTTCAAAATAATTTTCACTTTTTTTAATGTCCTATATTTTTCTACATAAGATAATAAAAGTTTATGTAAATATAGGAAAAATAGCGCAGTTTTTTAGAAATTCCTTCAGAAACAATTTCACTAATGCGGCTCGGTTTTTTTCTTGGTAGACTTGGTAGATGAATAACAAAATAACTTTTTATACTTACATCTAAGATAGGTACGCAACCCTCGTTGCGAGTCCGACTTGCATTTGGCCGGTGCAATCACTTTAAAAGAGTGACTGATTCGGCATTTTTTCTTGTTTCGTCAGAGCGTGGCTTGCTAAAAGTAACTTACACAGTACTCATACATCATAAAATGTGGAAAACTCAATGATATATAAACCACTTTCCTTTCTCATTCGTATTTTCCGTGAAAAAGTAGGTATTTGAAAAATCATGATTGATGACCAGAAAACTCGTTTTGTTTTTTACGCACGGATAGGTAATCTTATTCAGAATCCAAAATTACGTAATTAATAGGTATCCGCGTTGTACCTACTTGTAGACAATACGTTCGTTCAAAGGCCTGGTTGACCTAGTTCCGGGCGTGAGATGTCTTTAGATAGTGTCATCCCGGTCGGTTCCGCACCGGAACGGCACTGAGACTGAATGTAAACATACGATTTATACCACATTACATCTGTTGTGGCGCTCAGCAGAATATTTAGTAGGTACACAGTGGACAGATGGCGAGCGGATTGAATGGCTTTTCACGTTGACCACCCGTTGAACATACACATAGATATTACGTGGCCCCGAGTTGAGGCAGTTGCGATATTGTTTACATTACGCCGGGATAGAAAATATTAACCCCAGTTAGGCTATTCAGTTTAATCCGTTGTCAAGAGGTATCATTTGTCGATGCTATTTTGGGCAACCAATCGCAGCTGCTAACATGGAATAATACAGCAGATCATTTTTATTTTATTTGTTTAGCTTATTTATTTTATATATATATATATATATAATATATTTATTTTAAAGGCTTGCGTTTGACCGCAATCTCGCGATAGTGAAATCTACGATGGAGCACGCTTGCCGAGAAGAAACCGATTCCCTCGCGAGTCTCGCAACTTGAAGACACTCAGATTGTAATTATCGGGGAACACGGCCACTCATGGAGCGCATTCCACTGTTTGGGATTCTCACAATGAAAGTTGAATCAAAGCGCTTCGCTCGCGTTATTATGGTAGGTAGGTACTATGTCAACTACATATGAATATGAAAAGATATACTGTATATGAAAAGATATCGCTTTTTCGTGCTTCTGACCGATTTAATTTAATTTAATCAAAGGCTATTACTATTAAGGCTCTCAGAATGTAGAGATAGCTATAATGAGGAAGTATTATAGATTCTGTTCTGCGAAGATATAATAATTAATAATATAAGTTTTGGCGCGTAAACCATATTATCCAGTACATAGACAGTAGATACCTAAGGTTATTCAAAATTTTATTTTTAGTTTCCGCCTAGCCTTTTCCCAAACATGATTGAGGTCGGCTTCCAGTCTAACTGGTTGCGGCTGAAAATCAATATTTTACATGGAGCGACTGCCATCTGACCTCCTGCCTGCCTATTTTTAGTTTTATTAGATTTCTAAATTATAATTTATTAAATAAGGTAGGTACCTATAACACATCTAAACTTCAAAATTTAAGGATTGGTCATCCTATCCTACTACAATATTATAAACGTGAAAGTTTGTGAGGATGTATGGATGTAGTAGGTATGTATGGATGTTTGATACTATTTCACGCGAAAACTACTGAACGGATTTTGATGAAACTTTACAGTAATATAGCTTATTTATCAATAACACAGGCTACTTTTCATCCCAAAAATGCGGGCGAAAGCTAGTGTGGAATTAAACTTCTTTAATAACCAGCAGTGTGTTTTACTATCGTACACAGAGGTCGTTCTTGAGCGTGTACAATTACATATGTATAGGTAACCATACATTCCTAAAAGTACCTCTTAGTTGATTATAAAAACATCTAATTCTCATACAGATAGCCGCTTGTTACGCTCCATGGCTAAATATAAGTTGTTGATACTACAAATTACATCATGTAGATGTCATTTTAAAACCGGTTTAGCTTAAGTAGGCACATCTCAAGAAAGAAACCTTGATAGTTCTTTCATTATTTAGTAGCGAAGTTAATCAGTTAAATAAATCTTCGTTAGCCATAATTGGTGTATAAGTAATGCATGTTAAAGTGCCAGTATCAATGGGCACTCCCACGCGGGCATTCTACCTTAATGAAAATGTAATTACTTCACAACGACCTGCATCTGTGTACCTTCGTATCTACATAGGTAGCGCGCGCCATTGTGGAAAGGAATGTAGGAAAATTCCCAATCAATATTAAACCTCGTGGCTTGAAGGTTGACTCGTGCTGTACCTCAGATCATAGAAACAAGGAGATATGCCATCATAGCAAATTAGTACGGGAACAACTGATGCCACTTTTAGTACATTTTTCGACACAATTATGCGCATAATTAAGCGCTCCTTGTGAATAAAAAGAACTCCCACGCATTGAACATTCCACACACCCTCAATCTAACACTGTTAATCGTCACTCAACACTAGCACTAAATTAAAACACTGTATTTATACCATCGATCGTGTTCGGTTCGTCGCCAGCGCGTACGTTTTTAATATAAGCAATTTGCTCAAGATCAGGCATCAAGCTCGATAGCCCCTTGGCACATCTCCTTGTTTCTATGATCTGAGTGCTGTTCCAAGGTCCACGCCTAAGCTGGTGAGGATTAAGTTCGGGTTAAGTACGATAAAAAAACAAGAGATACCTACTTGTTGTCTTCCGCGGTGTTTACAAACCGACGCGTTACGTTTGTTTGTTGTCTACTCGTTGTATTATGACTAATAAGAGAATTGAAATCGTTTTTATTAGGTACACGAGTTGTGAGTAGGTATGTCTAGTACCTATGTTATAATAATAATCGTGAATATCGAATCTGTAAACAAGTTGGATACACAAAACTCGCTGCAAAAAAGATTGTTATGGTAGCTGAGTTAGCTTGTAAAACATCAACCTATGTCCAGAAAATCTTTCCTTTTATCCAACCGCAATTTAATGTTGGGCCATTGCCCGACCCGCAAAACATAAATAAACTTAATCTGATCAAGAAATTATGTTCCATAATTTAGGATTATCCTTTACAAACACAGTAAACAAAGCCATTCTTAACGTCCTTTTCCATTCAAGAATAGCTAATATTTTTACTAATTTACATTGAAACAAGTGGGAGGCGCTATAATTACGGTCCCGTACCCTCACCTTTACCTTATTCCGTGACCCGTAACATTCAGGAAGGAACCCTTTTGAGGAAGGCCCGTACAATGACGTAGAACATTGTAGCGAAGGTTTGTAGTGAACTTTATATTGTTGCACAGAGTCGATACCTCAAATTGACGTAAATATTAGATGAGCCGATGGATAATTATGTGCTCTGTGTTTCTTATTCACAAAGCGATAGTTATTAGTTAATTGAAGCACGTGATTAGAGCAGTCACAATTAGTCGCAATATATCTGTGTATAGAAATAACATATTCTTCTGGACTGATTTACGAGTAAGTCCACCTGAAAAATAAACTCAAATACCTTTGTATACTTCTTGGCAGTTTAAAGGAACTGTATGACTGTACCTATTGTGTTGGACTTACTACGCAATTGGCTTAAAGGTCTCCAGTAGTAAAAAGAGTAAGTAGATGTAATATAATACGTAATACGATACTGAGCTAGCCCGACCGACACTAACATGATTTGTTTACAACAAAGCTGATTTGGCCCTAAGCATGGTCGCCATTAAATCTTGCTTACTGATCATTAAACCTAAGTTTTCTTAACTTCTTTCACGTTAGCGCAGCACGGGGTTTGAGATTTAAATTACGTGAAACTGGGTGTAAAGAATAAATGCATAGTAAGAGATTTATCCCCTTACTCAAAGACGCCTCTTAACTTTAACCACGGATTAAATATACAACTATCCTTGTCATTTGTATGACAATGAATAGAGATGACAATTGACATAAGAGCTGTTTAATTTAATCATCGTCTATAAGTAAAAGGGTTAAAGTTTAAACACATGGCTCTATGGCTATATTGTAAAGGAGATATTTATTTATTCACATTTTTCTCGGATTACCTATTAGATTGTATTATGATGTATTTATGTGTTTATATAAATCTTTCTGTAAACTATTAATACAGTTGAGTACCTAATGCAATAGTGCGATGTCTTATAATAAAACAAATATCATAAGTCCTTATAGAAACGGAGGTCAGCCACAGCAGTCCATATCAATAAAAGGCCTTACCACAAAAAAGATAAACATCTGTTAAACACGAATGCTACCAAAAATAATACACAATTGTTTTAGACAAGTTAGTGCTAAAACAAGTGCCTATTATTTTTGGTAGCATTCGTGTTGAACGTGTGTTGAACAGATGTTTATTTGTTTGTGGTACGGCCGAAAAGGTTTTCAACGAGGATTTCTTTTTCTCTGCACTTGTTGCTCGCTCTTAGTAGGTTACTTCATGCCTATGTACCCTTCCATATAAACTTCTTTATTTAGTGTTAGTCAATTATTAACCTTTAACGCAGGAAGTCATAATTTTTAGTCAGTATTAACGGGTAACTATATAATATATATAATAACTATATAATAGGTATTATCATCTAATAAATTAAGTGACAATGAATGAAGCAGTGAACCTGATATTGCGTACATTAATTGATTTAATCAATTACGGTTCTGCAAACTAACTGAAAACGACATAATAATGTAAATTGATTGCTGTTATTTCGAGATTCGACAATTAGCTTTTCGGTTTACTAATAATCACAAAAAAACACTTTTGGTTCGCAACAGAAACGAGAGTATTGTATCCTGGGTAAAACAGTAATGCTGAAGCTAAATCTGATAACAGAATTTCGCCATCACGTCAGGATTTTTAGTAATCGTTATCACTATTACCAATTTTGCGATTTTTCCGCTAGACATTTATGACTTTTGCGCTAAAATAGGCGACAAAGTCGCAAAATTGGCTACAGTATCTAGTCTCTTTCAGAAGGTCAAATCTCTAGAAGGGACCACTGTTGCCAATTTTGCGCTAGAAATGTATGCAAAAGTCATAAATGTCTAGGGAAAAAATCGCAAAATTGGCAACAGTGATCGTTATTTTTTTATTCCTCAATTTTTTACGCATGTTTAATTAATATTATAGCTGGTAGATTTTCGCCAGATCATTGGTACGGCAAAGGGCATAGAAGAACGTTTTCCATTCATCCAGTTACTCCAATTTGCAAACAGTGATGAGGTGCCCATTCTTTATCTTGGTGGCGGACAGTAAAACCAAAATAAGTCTTGTTTAATATTTTTACATTTTCACATAGTACTCTTCTTTATTTAGAAGGTGTAAACGAGTCACATATAAAACAAAATGAATCAGGAGAATTAACATAACCACGTTTAGCGATTTTACTCATTTTGTACTTAGAAAGTTTGTAAAATAGCCAAAAAAAGGAAAGCAACAAAATATTGCGTGGTTAGATAAAGCAATAAAACATAATAGATGACTACAAAAACATAATTTCTTATGAACCCTCAAAAACAAAATAAGCAAATACTCTATTGTATGTAACTTAAACAGTGTATTTTGTTTTTATTTCTTTATAATTTAAATTGACGTGATGGCGATATTTGATAATTATATTAGCAATCAGTAATGCCTAAGGAATCAGAATATATATGGGGTTAGTTGGTTACTCTGTTGCAAAATTTTGTAGACTATGAAAGCTCATGCATAAATTGATGTTTACATTGTTGTGTGGCCTTCAGTAATTAATAGACTTTCTCACCCCTCCTGTGGGATGTGGGGCAGAAACAACAACTCTAACCATGCTAAAAACTTTGTACTGCGAACACCTGGACCATGATTATTGCGGTTAAAGTGTTTGCTTATTCGTATCTTGAAATCCATGACGCACATTAGGTAGACAACAGGGGTCGTATGAGCGCCGGCAGGACTATGTTCAGAGAGGCGCAACTGCACCGTCATACTATCTAATCTTTATTATGATATTGATTACCTATCTCTATGAGTTAAATTTTAGAGATTTTGTTCAATTTTATCCTGTTTTTGAAAAACGTATTCAAAAACAGGATAAAATTGAACAAAATCTCTAAAATTTAACTCATTTAACGCCGCAATTAAAGATGAACAAAATCTTTAATTGCGGCGAAAATATATTTATGAGAAATCTACGTTTTTCCTAATTATTTATGAAATATACTTAGTAAGTACTACATTATAAAATAACCGTTGAAATTGGTTAATAATAATATAATTCGCGATTTATGAATTTTATAAACAGTTTTTTGAGGTAGGTACTTCGATTTTTTATATCAAGCGAAAATAGTTGAATCGTATTTTGGGCTCAATACGGCTCTTCAATAAGTTTAAAAGAGTTAAACTATTTCTAGTATTGGCTAATCATGCTCAAAAAACAAATTTGGCTGCTGACAGTCTCAAACTGACCAAGGCCTGGTCGGTTTAGTCAGATTAAGGTAGCATTTAAAGACTATATAGAAGGAGTCTAATTTTCTGAAAGCTCAGACCTCAGTCAGTCCACTGGTAATTGCAATTCACGAAGAGCAGCCTTTGTATAAATCAACGAGAGCATCACTATAGTAATTTAAAAGTACGTAAACTATACTCTAGGTATTCCTCAAGACAAGGTTCTTTATGATTTCCTTATATAAAGGGTAACAGAACTATGAACTACTAACATGAAGTGAAATTAGTTTTAAACTTTCGCGTATTCGCAGTGAATGAGTCACCAGCGAGAGGATAGAAATCGATAAAGACTAAGGAAAGGAAAAGTCGTGAGCGCGCAAGCTCTCCGCCGTAAGTTGTAAAGTACAATGTTGGCTTTCAAACCTAACCAGGGAGTAGATTACAAAGTCCGAGCCGGGAAAGTATACCTACACATACGATTTTGTCTAGTAATTTCTCCAGCTTCTATTAATTTTAGAATAATTAGATACGGCCAGGCGCGGATACTGGGGGGAGGGCAATGGGTGCAACTGCGTCCCCCCTCTGACTCACTGATGTTCTGTAAGATGAGATGGGTAAACACCAGTGACAAGACGCACCATGCAGTTTTGTACCTACTTCTGTATTAGTAGGTAGATAGAACATAATCGCTTGGTGTCAATTTAAAAACAATTGACAACAGAAAAAAATATTAATTTCTTTTAAAGTGCACCTACTGCATACCTTCTGTATCTGATCTTATTAAGTACAATATCGGTACATTTTGTATGAAATTAAATTATTATAAGTAATATAGATACTCGCATTATTTTGTGATCAATTCTTTGACGTGGGAATCCGCATATTAAAAAACTTAATAATCCTAGGTTATTATTTAAAATGGGAAAGCAAGTTTGATTGTTTGTTTGTTACCTTTTCACGCCCAAACCACTGATACAATCTTCATGAAATTTTGCATATACGTTGTCAGGGGTACAGAAAAGGAGATAGGGTTTCATTCAGAAAAAAAGTACTGTTCGCGAGGGAAAAGACAATAAATTTCGGTCGGCGGCCACAATTGCTTTAGGACGCTAATGGCGCTGCGTGCATGTCACGCAGACGAAGTCGCGGGCAAAGTGCTAGTGTGTTTATAGGTAGGTATATGGAAAAACACTCATTGTAACTTTGTAATATTTTATAATTATGTAGTGCACTTTAATATTAATTCGTGAGAAAGTTCGTTGCTTCGTAAAACGCATCCAACCCACGGTTAATTACTGGCACTATGTTTTAACGACGACGTTAACAAAATCTGTGGGGATTTTACGGTACCCGGTTCCTGTGTCAATTAACGGATCCTTTTCTTACCATTCTAACTGATATTGGAGATGATGCGACCGCGGGTTGTTAACCATAATAAATAATAATAATAAATAATGTTTATTTCGTTATCAACAGGTTTTAACATAAACATTGTAGAGGTCTTCTTTTAAGTATTAAAGATACCTGTGACAGAAGGCCTCCGTCTTCCTTAAATATAATGTGCAAACATACAAGGCCTGTTATTAACAGAATTAAAACAAATTAAGTAAATTAACAAAACTAATACAAGAGAATTTAAAGTATTTGGGTGTATTGATGTTTGTGAATGTTAAGAGTGTAGGTGTAATTGTGAGCGTAACTGTGTGTTAATGGGAGGAGTGTGTGTGAGTGAGTGAGTGAGTGTGGTGTGTGGGTGTGGGTGTGTGTGAGGGTGTGGATATGTGGAGGTGAGTTAGTAAGTGTGAAAGAGAATTCATAAGCATATTATCAGTGTGTAATATGTAATAGTCATTTCAATTAAATTATTAGTCCATCATGTAGGTTCATAAATGTGCATACAGGTGTGCACACATGTGCATAATGTAATAATATTATAATAAAATATGTGTTAAATTAAATTAGATAACCGGATGTAAAAGTGTCTCAGTTCACCATAGCGCTAACTAAACTGGGATAACATGATACAATGTTGGCGTGATGAGTAACACTAGTATTCGTGTATAGGTACCCTACCTAAGCAACTACATCTACATTGGTATAATATCACCGTTAAGGGTGTTATTCCAAGTAAAATGTGACTCGAGTCGACTGCCACCCCAAATGATTCATAGTTTTTGGCAGAGCTTATGTTTTCACCAAAGATTTCACGTTAAAAATGATAGGAAAAAATGTAATTGCCTTTATTTACCAGAATACATATACGACAAAAGCCAATCCGTGTCGCTGAACTGGCGGAACACATCATTTTCCGATACTTAGTTACATTTTTTATATTTAGGCGGTCTTTAGTTAATAATATCATGCATATTTCTATTTAAGGACTGGATCGCCGAAGTCTTGATTACTTGTGATTAAATTAACTACTTTAGTTATTTTGCAATCGCTGTTTATTTTCGTGATAAACGTTTGAATTCAAATCAATTTAACATTTTTGAATTCGCCTAATTTTGTTAACAGAACTATAAAGCATGATACATAAAGAAATAAGATAGTGAAGTGCTGCAATGTACGGGGCGTTTCGCCTGAGCCGGTCGCCGGTATCGATCTATGCGGCACTGGGTTTGTTCAACTCGCCCGCCCTACCCAGACGTATCTACCACCACTCATTGAATTACAGACACCGAGAACCCGATGTTTATTACTTTCTCTCACACCCTACCATCTTTAGAAACGCTACATGTGCCACTTTGGGTATAACGTTCATGATTACTGAACATCTTATAGGCAATGTTACTATTCCAGGGAATGTTCGTATTCAAAGTAACAACAGGTTGGACATCTAAGCGTTTTTGATTTACTTTAAAAATGTATTAATTACTTTGTATTGTGTTGTTATTGCCGTGGGCATAACGTCTCGGCCGTAAGTTTAGAATAGGTAAACCTAGATTTCCTTTGACTAAACCCTGAAGGTATAAAAATACGTCCAACAAAATAATGATTTAAGATTGTTATAAGATTTATCTTCTTTTAACATCAAAGAAAAAGATCTTCAGATCTGACGACTAAAAGCTGTCAACGTTTTTAAAGTAAGCCGTAGAAGATACTTGACTCTGAAACAAATGCCTTGACCTGATTGTGCGTGAACGAGACCCGTATTTGGCGGGGCCGCGGCTTCAGAGAGCCAATGGACTACAAATACAGCTCGAGAGATTGCCAACTCTTAAGTTTAGCACGGACACTAGTATAAACTTAGAGGATTATTATATCACGTCCTTCTTCATGAATTATGAAAGTTAATTAATACGTTCAAGATCAGCCGAATGTTTCTAAATGGTAAAAATATTGATTTTTAAAACAATAGGTATTTTAAATAACAGATTACCTTATTCAAGCAGCCAAAAATTTAAACGTAGAGTTTGTTTACCATCAAACAATACTTGAGTGTAAAATATTTTTCATGTCAATAAAATAAATTATACCCCAATAACAACAAAAGTTTTAAAGTACTTTAAATACATAATATTAAACAATATTACCTAAGGCGGGTATCAGTACATCATCAAATATAATGATCAAAGAGAGATCTTTGAGTCATTTAAGTCATATATATTATGTTCATGTAATAAAGACATGAGTCATTCGTCTTCAAAGATTTTTAAAATCCTTCCTTCTAAATATTGGATTAAAGATATGATTCTATAATATTATGATCATATATGTATATATTTGATCATGTAATATCCTATTACATATTTACATTGTTAAATATAAAAAAAAGTATAATTAAACTTAAATACCTAATAACAGTTGTGCCAATATTAATCATACATTTATCGAATTCCAGAATTTAGAAATTGTTTTAAAAATTCTAAATCTGTAATACAATCTTATTTCATCACTTGACCTCTTTATATTTACTCCGTGCTTGACCTGCTATAGGTATCGAATACGGTACCTATATCTTACGCAGAAAACTGCGATGCGAATTGCTGCGATGCGATTTTGTGCGACACGCACAGCGTCTCCCTTCCACGGTTCGGAAACTTAGTTAGGTCCCCAACTGACTTACATATAGTCCAAGATCTTGATACATCGTCATTTATATATGTCATAATCATAACAGTTCTCAAGTCCTGACAAATGTATGGATGATAAACCATGGTAAAGTCTCTATAAACTGTAGCAATGCCGTTGAGTTCTCAGAAGGTGGGACAGAGAAAATTTCAGACTTACCACAGCTAGCGACTACAGAATATGAGTAATGAAAGTAACCTCGCCATGAATGAAAAACTTTTGACTGGTATCATAATAAAAGGTTTGCATATTTGATTTATCTTTTCAGTTAATCATCATACAAGCACATAATAATCACTGCGCAATATATTAGAATGGTCAGTCGCTACAAATACGAAATGTAAAACTATACCTATATCAAAAATTGCGTGTGAAAGTTTTCTTAAGCTTTTAACTTTCTAGGAATAATATTTAGGTGTATTCCTCCTTTTGGTCCAATGATAAGTCTGTGTGGAGTAACCTTCAAATTCCTATCAGTGTTTTTTGATGGCTCCACTTGAAACTTAGAGAAAAACTTTATGATGCATAGTTGAGACTGAAGCCTGCCAAACCGCATACCTAAAAATAAACGCAAACTGTTAAGTATAATCGTGAAATGATACTGATAAACTTGACACTTTTTAAAATTTGCCCTATACTTTATCTTTCCAACTGATAAATAACAATATATGTAATTGGTTTTGTCTTAAATATTATAAAGCAAGTGTTCAAGGTAAGAAATTACTATGTATCAGAACAATGACCGTTCTAATAATCCCAAAACTACTTAATACTAATAAAGTTATTGTGTCTAAGAGCGTTCTGCAGACATTCGCATGAGCCGGACCACAGAAATAATATATGAATTTGTCATACCTACCTAATTTTAAAGTACCTATATAAATTACCACGTAAATTTTGATATATTTCTGTGACCCAGACAGAAGCTTGACGCTGGATTTCAACTAGATTACTAGACACTACTGAGACTCTGATAGATTTTGTTTACTCCAGTGATCATGTAGAGCAATCCAAAAAAATGCATTTAGCTACTTACCGATGCAGTTCCTTTGTCCTAGTCCAAATGGTAAATAAGCGCATGGGTGACGCTTGCCCACCTCCTCCGCATCAAATCTATCAGGGTTAAATACTTCAGGCTTGGGATAATATTTCTCGTCATGGTGTATACCTCTCGGTGATACTAGTACTAAAGTATCTTTTTCAATTTCGAGATCTGTACCAGGTATTTTATAAGCTCTTGTAGTTTTTCTTTGTAGTGGTTCTACTATTGAGTACATGCGAAGAGTTTCATCAAATACTTTATTAAAGTATTTCATTTCCTTTACGGTATTGTATGTTAGGTTTCCATCATTCGCCTGGATAACTTCGTCTACTTCCGCTGTCAACTTTCTTTGGATATCTGGATTCAATGCTAATTGGTACAGCATGTAAGCCATAGTGGTTGCAGTGGTCTCATATCCAGCTACATAGAATACAAAAGCTTGCGCCGCCATTACATCTTCTGTTATTTCAAGAGACGCCACACTGTCTCCGTATTTTGAGCTATTGACCTCTCCCATTTCACGGAGTTCCAGTATTAGATCCATGAAATCGTTTCGGCCTGATGGTTTGCCATTTCTTTGAATAATAATGTCGTCCACAAGATTTTTAAAGAATTTTTGTGTTGTTGTCGGAATAAGAGAAAGGTTGAGCGATGTCAAAAGTCCTGGATACATCATATCTAATTCAAATCCATAACTAGGTGACGAAATAATTTTGTCTACAAGTTTCAGAGCATTCAATTTATCGGTAAGGCTATCATAATTAACACCGAAAGCGCACACAGAGATCGTAGACACAGTATAAGTCTGAAGAAGGGAGTGTACTTCAAACTCATGCTTTTTCTGACATTCTGTGCTCACATAATCCACAAATATATTAGCACCCTCATGCATTAGATAAAACATGTTTTTTAATTTACCAGATGTAAAAATAGGGGTAAACCGATTTCTCAAGGCTCTCCATGTTTCTCCATCAGCGTGGAATAAATTTTGTCCCAATCCTTGTTTGCTAAATTCTATGCCACGATTGGTGAAAACTTCGAAGTCTTTAATCATGATATGTTTTATAATGTCCAAGTCTCTTATAAGTAGACAAGGCGATGTCATTCTATAAACACCAACTATTTTTTCTTCTGGAAACATATCGTATATTTCTTGAATCACTACACCTAAATTTTTTTTTCGAAGTACCGATTCCTGTATGTTGCCGAAAAATACAATTGGTTTCGGTCCGCGAACATTTCGACTTTTCCAGAAGTTAAATGTTCTCGTGAAATAATAATATAGAGCACAGATTAACACTATTAACACTACCGGCAAATAAAATACCGACATTTTAAGGAGCTCTTAACACATTGACCAAATACTATGTTATGAATAGTCATATCGCTCGACATGATTTTATATACATACCAACCGAGAAACTCGCCTACGATAATGTTAAGTGTATATAAGTACCTATACTTATCTTTATGTGCAACTTGCACTTTGCCCGCTACTTCGTCCGCGTGACCCACTGTGTGTTTTTCCGGGATAAAAAGTAGCCTATAGCACTCAGTGATAATGCAGCTTCCTATTGGCTGGATATGGCCGGTTGATTCTAGTTATACCAAAAAGTCGTCTTGTTAAGGTCAGTGCAAATCTGGGTACCTAGCAGCGCAGTACACACCTCAACCGGAGTATCTACCTACCCGTTAAATTCTACTCCCTTAAATTTTTAAGAATTTTCCACCCCATGGTTGAAAAGTTAGAGGGGTGCAATCAAAGTTTGGTCAGAGTTTTTTTAGCCAACCCACTCGTGACATTTTTTTATATACTGATATAAAATTATTTTCATCAATTAAACAGATGGGTGAAGATCGTTGTTCATCGTATCTATGACTATAGTAAGTATATCGTTTAGCGTGCTAAGACATAGGTAAAGTACTTGTCACTTTTAATAGTAAGACAAGCTGATTATGTATATATCCTAGAGTTCAGATGATAAGTAGGTAGTTTATTCACTTTAAATAACAGTAGAGTGCGAACGTGTTTATTATACTTTAATAAAATATGATTACAGTTGTTTATAAATAAAAAATATAGTTATAACCAGAGTTCGGAATAGGTAGAGTATATTTACCTAAACTTCAAGAAAGTAAGTAGCATAGAGAGGATAATACCTCCGTCTGAAATCCCGTAATAACAATCATGACGTTTTTACTCTAGGATTTAAGAATCACGAATTATTTATTTGATTTTAAATAGGTACATTGGTAACAAATTATCGTTTCGATGAATCTGAAATCTGTTTCGTTCTAAAACTCTGATTACGTACAGGAAAATAATGATAGTACATATTAATTATAATTATTATGTAATGTATTAAAAGCCCAATAAATAATTCGTGATTCTTAAATTCCGGGATGAAATCGTCGTAATTATTATTCAGAGATTTCAGAGGGAAGTATTATCCACTCTAGATTGGAACTTTAGGTAAATATACTCTACCTATTTCGAACTCTGGTTATAACGTTCCGTACACAAGTTCTTACGTAAAAACAACGGAAATACTTTTTATCATATCAGTGCTGTAATATTATCGTATCTACCTACTTAATGAAAAATAGGCTACTTATAAGTACCTACTTTCAATTATATTTAATAGGGTAAAAGTTATCAATTATTTAAAAATTATTACAAATCTTATCGGTACAAGAAGGCAAGTACAAGTACCTTTGGACTATCACCGGCTGTTTTTATTATTAACAATATGATAAACATCGATTGGAGAAACAAATGTGGAAACAATTGATACCTACAGGTTTAGTTTTTTATCATATTTGAAATTTGCCAATTATTGATTTTAATGAAATCAATGACAAAATCAAAAAAATCTAAATCTTTTATTAGATATCTCGGCTATAGTCACGTTGAGTTGTCAGGGGAAGATATTGTGCGGGACGGCTAGACAAGGAAAATGGCAGACTTGTCGCCGCCAGTGAGTGCTGAATGGGATCGAGGCGGAATATAATGAAAGCACCTTCACCATGAATGGAAAATAAATATTCACTGGTTTAGATAAAAAAAACATTCTTCTAGTCTTCTCCTAAGTATGCATGTAGAATTTCTTGATTTAATTTGTGTCAACTTAATTTATCATAAATAATTTTAAATCTGTGTTGTTTTCCACATGAATTCAAAGAATCTTCTGTAAATGTTAATACTATTTGTCATCCGCACAATTTTACTATACGTAATTACGTACTGCCGGCATTATAAAATGACGAACAATTTAGCTGGTTATTGATGTACATTTATAAAAGTGTTATTCTCTTCTCTTGTTGTAACAAAAAGGGCAAGTTTTGATTCATGCAAAACTTTAAAATACTTTTGATGATCATCTAGTTTTAGTGCTGGTTGTAACTGCAGTTTATATGCATGAAGATCTTCTTATGCTTTTAACGTTCTAGGAACAATATCAACAAGTATTCCACCTTTCGGTCCGATTAAAATTCTGTTCGGATCAACTTCTAAATTCCTGTTGGTGTTGTTGGATGCCTCCACTCGAAACTTGGAAAATAGCTTCGCGATACATATTAGGGATTGGAGCCTGCCAAACCGCATTCCTAATAAGAAAAATAATCATATTAAAATAACGTGTTGTTAACCTTGATAATTATATTTTTAACATAGTATTTATAATTTTATGCTCTTAAATGCGTATGCGTTTGTATAAGAAAATGGTCACAACACAAATGATTCTCAATATTTTAACTACAATTAATATAACATTTATAAATTACCTGAAGTCAATAATTTTTTTCCTTAAATTAATATTTTTAAGTTTGTCATGTAAATAAACTAACGTAAAAAACAAAATTTTAAATACCAATAGGTATATAAAATAAATATAATTTCTGGGTCATCGACGGGTTTAAAAATTTATTCATAAATTATTATAGATTAGAGTAATTTACAAATGAAATAATTAGGTGCATTATGCTACTTACCAATACAGTTCCTTTGCCCGAGTCCAAATGGCAAATAAGCGCATGGATGACGCTTACCAACCTCCTCCGCATCAAATCTATCAGGGTTAAATACTTCAGGCTTGGGATAATATTTCTTGTCATATTGTATACCCCTCGGTGATATTAGCACTATAGTGTCTTTTTCAATAACCAGATCCATACCGGGTATTTTGTAATCTCTTGTAGCTTTTCTTTGCAGTGGTTCTAGTATTGAGTACATACGAAGAGTTTCATCAAATACTTTATTTAAGTATTTCATTTCCTTTACGACATCGTAAGTTACGTTTCCATCATTCGACTGCATAACTTCGTCTACTTCTGCTATCAACTTGCTTTGGATATCAGGATTCAAAGCTAGTTGGTACAGCATGTAAGCCATAGTGGTTGCACTAGTCTCATATCCACCTACATAAAATACAAAAGCTTGCGCCGCCATTATATCTTCTGTTATTTCAAGAGACGCTACACTGTTTCCGTATTTTGAGCTACTGACTTCTCCCATTTCACGAAGTTCCAGCATTAGATCCATGAAATCATTGCGACCTGATGGTTTGCCATTCCTTTGAGAAAAAACGGTGTCCACAAGTTTTTTAAAGAATTTTTGTATAGAAGTTGGAATGAGAGATAGGTTGAGTTTCTTCAATAGTCCTGGATACATCATATCTAATTCGAAAGCGTAACTCGGTGACGTCAGTAGCTCGTCGATAAGTTGTAGGACCTGCCTTTTGTCACTGAGACTGTCATAGTTAACACCGAAAGCGCAGGCAGAGATCGTAGATAGAGTGTAGGTCTGAAGAAGGGAGTGTATTTCAAACTCTTGCTTCTTCTGACATTCTGCGTTCACGTAGTCCATAAAAGAATCAGCACCCTCACTTAATAGATAACACATGTTTTTTAATTTACCAGATGTAAAAATAGGGGTAAACCGATTCCTCAAGGCTTTCCATGTTTCTCCATCAGCGTGGAATAAATTTTTTCCCAATCCTTTTGTGCTAAATTCCACGCCACGGTCACTAAACACTTCAAAATCCTTAATCATGATATGTTTTAAAACATCCAAGTCTCGTATAAGTAGACAAGGTGTAGTCATTCTATAAACACCAACCACTTTTTCATTTGGAAACATGTCGTATATTTCTTGCATTATTATGCCCATACCTTTTCTGCGGAGGGTCCATTCCTTATAATTGCCGAAAAATACAATTGGTTTCGGTCCGAGAACATTTCGGTTTGTCCAGTAACTAAATGTCCTTGTAAAATAATAGTATAGAGCACAAAGTAACGCTACTATCACTATCGGTAAATATAAGATCGACATTTTAAGGGAGCTGTTGACACATTCACCTTATATTGTGTAATGATTAACAATATAGCTGGTCATTATTTTTATATACTAACGAAGCAAAGGTAGGTACTAAGGTCACATTGTTTACGCGTGTTATCGTAATATTTTTTTATAGAATAGAATTTATAGAAAAGATTAGAAATCTTTACATCGAGCACTAGTATCATAAAGGCTAAGTTACATTTTGCTTAAACCTAAGTATTAGTAATAAATACATTTTGATAATGATAGCAGAAAACTATGAATGGACGGGTTTTAGTAGTTTGGTCACAGCTTTTAAAACTCCATACATTGAATGTAAGATAATCCCTCGGTCAGCTATCAAAAATATCATTACTTATTTATGTAGTTTATATTTACGCTCAAATCCCAACGCCGCGCGCCGTTATTGCTAAATACACAGTATAATAAAAATGTATGTTTGTTTGTCCTATGCGTCCTATACCATTCATCCCATTGACTTGAAACTTTGTACAGTTGTTGTGGGAAAGCCAAGGAATATTTCTGATTAAAAAAATCTGGGCATTGCAACACATCACACACAGCACACACAGCACAGCTAGTGTATAATTATGTATACTGACAGATCACTGGCGGGTAAGCTCCAAGGTCGGAGGCCCTGCGATACATTCGTAAAGTCAATTTGAAGATGAGAGCAACATGTTGCAGTCACACTTGCCACATGGTGGCTATTCGGCTATTTGTCTGACTCTAGAGACTTCGATTATAACGATGTCCATGAAAATGATGAACTTGTATCCATAGCGATTTGCTACATAAGAAAAAAGGATCACTAGGTACTAGCACTACTTTATTAGTAATAGTGGTAACACAATATATATTCTTTTGCATATTGTAAGGAAGTGAACTTCTCTGAATATTATCTAAATCAAGTGTTGAAAAAAACAATACATATTTTCCCCTAAATCGAGCTAATAGTCTGGTGTTGTTAAATTACCTTTATTTTTCATAAATACCTAGATTAGTATTTAATTTAAGTTTTGCAGAATATCAACTCATAATTCGAGTTGTTATTCTGCAAAACTATATCAAAATATACACCTGTTTTGCATAATACATAGAGGATGTTAGAGAAAAACGGCCATAGCAGGCATAGCAGCCTTGCCATTATAAAAATGGTGTAGGAGTCCTGACTCTGAGTTAGCCTGACAACTTCTGTTTGTTGTTGTTGTTGTTACGCACGCGTGTAGGCGAGGCGTGTTTTTGACGACACCAAAAAAAACCGAACACGTGCGAGTAGGACTCGCGCCCTGAGTTGTAAATTGAAGGTTTGTAACCGCAAAAAAAAAAAAAAATGACGTTAAGGAGTAATTGCGTGAATCAATAACAAGGGATTCTAAGTAAGGTGACCAGTCATTTCTGTTTAATAAAACTTGATATTTATTACCGCGGCTTGCGATGAACATCATATCACATAACGAATTCTCATTCTGTTTTTCATAAAATTAATTTGCCGCAATGAAAATTGGAATAATCATATCGTAAACTTCTTACTCAGGTAAGTGTAAAAGGCCCTAGGAAATCATACAATAACATGCAGAGTAACGGCTAAGATATTTTGTGTTTTGTATGATCTTTATTGCAGTTAAAATAATGAATATATAGTATATTATATATACAGTAACAACAAGCTGTGTAGAATTCGATAATTATTACATATAATCTATCTATCCGAATTGATAAGGCATTGAGGCGATATCGATAGGTCGAATCTGTATAGATTTCGTTTACAGCTTTCAAAGTAGCACAACGCTAGTTTGCGTAGAGGAAGATGACGCCGCCGTGAATAAAAGACTATTTCATTAATTATCTCTTTATTATAATTTAGTACTAAATACTATAATAACGACTTTTGATGATCGTCTAATTTTGGTGCTGACTGTCACAGCAGTTTATATGCGTGAAGATCTTCTTATGCTTTTAATCTTCTAGGAACAATATTAACATGTATTCCACCTTTCGGTCCGACTAAAATTCTGCTCGGATCAACTTCTAAATTCCTGTTGGTGTTTTTGGATGCCTCCACTCGAAACTTGGACAATAGCTTCGCGATACATAGTAGGGATTGAAGCCTGCCAAACCGCATTCCTAATAAGAAAAATAATAATCATATTAAAATAAGGTGTTGTTAACTTTGATATTTTATAATTATTACAACATAGTCGCAAAGACATGCTCTTAGTTTGTCAAAGAAAATCTTCACAGGACAAATGATTTTCAATATTTTACCATAGTTAATATCTTCAGTAATTTCACGAGGGTTTAGGATAAGGTACAAGAACATTTGAGTATGTGTAAAAATACTTATTAATTAATTGGAAGTGACTCCGCGACCGTCGCCGTGACCTGAATTTGCAGCCGCCGCCGGTTGCTAAATTGGCAGCCGGCGCTGACATTGGATAAAAAGCGAGAAATGGGGTTGGCAATTTGGCATAATTAAAAAAACATTTCATGTTTCATTTGAGTAATATACCTAACTAGGGTCCAAGAGCGAACGAAGCGAGCTCGGGAACTTGGACACCCCGACACGGACAATTTAGGTTCGAAGGGGTTGACGGGGGCTTCGTTCGCTCGCTATTTCTGTCTGCAAGGTTAAAAGTACCTAACCACTTTTAACCTTGCAGACAGAAATAGGAGCCCCGCGTAGCGTGGCTCCGTCGACCACCTCCCTCCCCCTTGTAAGTCCAAAAAAGTAGTATTTTGTTTTACATTGACATTGTAAGTTAAAAGTCAGTCTAAGGTAGATAATTCAACTTAAAACACGGCAACATTAATCTGCTGCTACGGTATTTTGCAAGTATTTTCGTCTGGTATAACTGCTACTCCAAGGCTACTCCGGTTTCCAACGGCGTTATTTTTGGGAGCCGCCGCCGGCTGCGGAGGCACTCCCTAATTAATTACAGTAATTGCCAACCGTTTTTTTTATATATTATTTTTATTAAGTTTTCCTTTGGGTACGGAACCCTAAAAATGACCATTGGAATATTACTACTACTACTATTGATCCACGGGCTTAAAAAATATATTCATAGATATAATAGATCAGAGTTTATCTAAACAAGTAAAATACCTATAGGTATAATTGTTTGCATTAAGCTACTTACCAATACAGTTCCTTTGCCCGAGTCCAAATGGCAAATAAGCGCATGAGTGACGCTTACCAACCTCCTCCACATCAAATCTATCAGGGTTAAATACTTCAGGCTTGGGATAATATTTCTTGTCATATTGTATACCCCTCGGTGATATTAGCACTATAGTGTCTTTTTCAATAACCAGATCCATACCGGGTATTTTGTAATCTCTTGTAGCTTTTCTTTGCAGTGGTTCTACTATTGAGTACATACGAAGAGTTTCATCAAATACTTTGTTTAAGTATTTCATTTCCTTGACGACATCATAAGTTACGTTTCCATCATTCGCCTGGATAATTTCGTCTACTTCTGCTGTCAACTTGCTTTGAATATCTGGGTTTAATGCTAATTGGTACAGCATGTAAGCCATAGTGGTTGCACTGGTCTCATATCCAGCTACATAGAATACAAAAGCTTGCGCCGCCATTACATCTTCTGTTATTTCAAGAGACGCTACACTATCTCCGTATTTTGAGCTACTGACTTCTCCCATTTCACGGAGTTCCAGCATTAGATCCATGAAATCATTACGACCCGTTGGTTTGCCATTCCTTTGAGAAAAAACGGTGTCCACAAGATTTTTAAAGAATTTTTGTATAGAAGTTGGGACAGGAGATAGGTTGAGTTTCTTCAATAGTCCTGGATACATCATATCTAATTCAAGAGCGTAACTCGGTGACGTCAGTAGCTCGTCGATAAGTTGTAGGATCTGCTTTTTGTCACTGAGACTGTCATAATTAACACCGAAAGCGCAGGCAGAGATCGTAGATAGAGTGTAGGTCTGAAGAAGGGAGTGTATTTCAAACTCTTGCTTTTTCTGACATTCTGTGTTCACGTAGTCCACAAAAGAATCAGCGCCCTCAGTTATTAGATAACACATGTTTTTTAATTTACCAGATGTGAAAATAGGGGTAAACCGATTCCTCAAGGCTGTCCATGTTCCTCCATCAGTGTGGAATAAATTTTGTCCCAATCCTTTTGTACTAAATTCCACGCCACGGTCACTGAACACTTCAAAATCTTTAATCATGATATGTTTTAAAACATCCAAGTCTCGTATAAGTAGACAAGGTGTAGTCATTCTATAAACACCAACCACTTTTTCATTTGGAAACATGTCGTATATTTCTTGCATTACTATTCCCATACCTTTTCTGCGGAGTGTCGATTCCTTTAAATTGCCGAAAAATACAGTTGGTTTAGGTCCGAGAACATTTCGGTTTGTCCAGTAACTGAATGTCCTTGTAAAATAATAATATAGAACACAAAGTAACGTTACTATCACTATCGGTAAATAATATACGACCGACATTTTAAGGGAGCTGTTGACACATTCACCTTATATTGTGTAATGATAACAATATTCTTTTTATATAGGTACCTTACCAAAAAAGCGAAAGTAGTAAGGTCACATGGTTTAAGCGTGTTATCGTATTTGTTTATAGAAAAGATTAGACAATCTTTGTAGCAAGCACTAATATCATAAATGCTAAGTTCTGTTTAAGCCTGTTAGCTGTTAGCAATTAATACATTTTGATACTATAGGTACTGACAGCAGAGAACTAAGTATATATGGACATGGACAATTCACTATAGATATAGTAATTTATGCTCATATTCCAACTCCGTTACGATTAATACATTATAGATGGGCAAAAGACCCGGGTGTTTTGGTAAACACCCGATAAACATGGGTGTTTATCGGGTCTTTACCAAAACACCCGGGTGTATTGTCCATCTATATCACGCCGTATGTATAATACTTACATAATTATGTATACTGACAGATTACCGGCGGGTAAGCTCTAAGGTCGGAGCTTGGAAAAAGGTTCTTGATAGACAGACAAGCAGACGACAGATGGACGACGAAATAAGGGTGATTTCACTGTCGCGCTTACGCCGGAACGGGTGGTAAGCGGCGCAGGGCACGAGATAGTTGTGTCTTGTACCGTTTCATTGTGAAATGCGTACGATCGTACGGCTTACGAGCTGTGCTGGCTGCCCGCGCTGACAATCAGCGTGACTGTTAAACGAGCCGATGGGTTATTTTTTTCCTTTAGACGTATGGAACCATAATAATATCTTATATCTACTTAACTTAAAAATACTAGGTGTCTGCTTTGCTCAGACAGCCAGTAGGTACCTACAAGACTATTTTTTTTTGCATATTTATCACTATGCAAATTTTCTCGTGTAGTATTGATTGTGCAGTCTCTGTAATATTTGCTTGCAAATATCAACATGACAATGTTAATCAGAATTATTTCGAAAAATACGTTGTTTCTAGAACTTGTGCGGAATTTGTCTCGCCGTTGTTTAAGCTATTTATTTACAGATATTTTTATCGTCTATAAATAACTCAAAACCTACCGGTGCGGTGTCTTCTTAAGGTCACATCTCCTTCGCGACGTATGAGGCAACTAAGGGATTATCTCGGCCAAATGAGCGTAACAGAACACTATAATATACCGGTCTAATTGTACAGAGAGATGATTGGCCTTTTTTCCCGTGGTAGGTAGTAGGTTTTTGTAGGGAATTCCACATTAGTTTTTTTAAAATAAAATTTGAGGCAGCTTTCGTTCAAGGTTTTATTCTCATCATAATCCTTGATTTTAATTCCAATTCTAATAATGTATTTTTACAGTTTTATCCGGACTGATGTTCAATTAGTACCTACTAACAAAAATGTTAAAATGATTGTTAAAATACATAGTTATTATTGACCAAAAACTTCCTGTAACTGTTCAAATATTTTGTAATGAATGTTTGTCTCTAACTGTTTTTATTCAGTTGCCCCGACGCGACAGCGTAAAATAGTTAATTCTCACTGAAAAATACGTTGTTACAATATTGTGACTGTGTCAATTTTGTGGAAAAATTGTGAACATTTGGAAATTATTTTTTTCGGTGTGAGATCCGAAATTTTTGATAGACTTCTAATTAAATAAACCATTTATGATTTACTAGCCGTGTGCCCGATGAGATTTTCTATCGGTGATCCTTTCTTAGTGCTGTGCAAAATTTCATGCTTAACCCACCGGTTTAAGCCTTACGTTGTTTATCAGTCAGTCACAGTGTCTATTCTTTTGTAAATAAATAGAAATAGAAAATATTATTATTAGGACCTGAATGATGTAATTGTATTTAACAAAGTTAAATGATGAATTTTGAAATGCTAATGGGTATAATGTTTTTTCAACAGACGCGGCTCAGGGCTGACGCAGATGTTGCGCGCGCGCCGAAACTGGAGAGAGGAGCGCGCGCGGCCAGCGGGCGACGCGGCCACCATCCCGCGCGCCCTCTAGACCTACACACACCCCTGGGCATTGCACTATATACGGTACACGCTTTATTACAATAACAAATACCTACTTTTTTGTACATCACACTAGTATTATAAATGCGAAAAATTTGTGCGTGTGTGTGTGTGTGTGGGTGTGTGTGTATGTTTGTTACTTCTTCACACTAAAACAGCTGGACGGATTTGAATGAAATTTAGAACACAGATAGATTATAGTCTGGAATAACACATAGGATACCTTTTATCCCGGAAAACGCGGGCGAAGCCGCGGGCGGAAGCTAGTTGAGTGATAAAAGTCTAAAAGTCTTTTTGATAACTTTAAGATAAAAGTTAAAGGGTTATTAAGCGCAGTTACTACTATGACCAACTAATAAAAAAAATGGGTAACACTGAACCATGGATTATAAATGGTTACTCAAGGCCGTGAGTATAGAGCGTTTCACGTAAGAAGTCCCTTCGACGTTATGTTGGCTCCCCTGTCTGCCACTCCTATGTAGGTCTTAAAGTTTTATGTTTTTTGTAGATTTATCTGATAAAGCCTAGACAATAAAAAGTGCTGAACGAGGACTTCCAACACCGTTAAAAACGTTGCATCATATTGACATTTAGGAGCCACGATAGCATCGAAGGGACATCAGCGTCATCGACAGTCAGTCAGCGACGTCAGCGTTCATTTCCTAAGAGCGTCAGTAATTGATAAAAATATTGTTTGTTGCAGGTCGGTCATGAAAAATCTTGCCCATTTGCTGGCTGTCCCTATCAGCGATCACGTGGTAACTTTCATCTCTCTAGTAGCCGCGGTCACACTGCTCTCGCGGACGACAGGTCAGTTGAACCACTCACAAAGTAAACACTATACTCTATGGCTAAAATAAAATCATATTTAGAGACTGTATGAAAGAAAATAAAAGTCTGAAAGCATAGTCACTTTATACATGCGTAGATACCGTGTACGTTAGTCGTTTTGTATCTTAGTAGGTACAGTCAGCGACAAACGTTGGTTAACTTCAGTTTTATAAATCATAATTAAAAAATACGTGTCAAAGGACCTCCGATAGGTACGAAGTTCCATAATTAGGCTTGTAAAATATAAAGAAGAAACAAAGAGAAAGAGAAACGTATATGTAGTCATTGCTTTCGTTTGACTATTAGGTACATGAAAAGTTGGAAAGCAATGAATGTGTAATTTTAAATATTATGTAACAGTAGCAATGTTTACCAAGTTATGTCACTGACTGCACATTATTAAATATATTTGTTTAAAAATTTTACTAGGTAAGTAAGTAATTATAGTAAAAAATCAAGGTCGAGAGTTTTTTTTTGATAACATAGACTTTGGTCACGTTGTAATTCGTTTTTGTAAAATTTAGCTTCATCTTGTAAGAAGTGACTTCAAGCTGACATTCTGTTATTGAAATTTACTTTTTAGTATCCAAATGATTTTCGGTGCTAAAGTCATTCAATTTCGTTAGGTACTAATATTTTGTGACCCTGTGTTTATGAATTTAATCTTAATTTATTACATAAGGGTCCCCGAAACGATAAATTGCGATTAATCTTTGTTTAGGTTATGTTAGTAGTAGTTAGGTATGTGTAAAAATATTGAAAACCGTTTTAATTACATAAACTAAACGATAAATAATCGCATCAAATGAACGTCAATCACATAAATATTGATAATCGCAATTTATCGACCCTTAGGTGGCGTCCTAATTGGCTAACGATCGTACGAGCTAACGATGCGATATCATCGCACGACGAAATTAAACACACACATTTCTTTAGTGTCCTTATTGAAGCTTGCGAATCATCGCGATTACAGCAAAAGCAGGAACTTATTTTCATCGCACGACGAAATCGCATCGTACAATCGTACGATCGTTAGCCAATTAGGCGTCGTCCTAATTATATACACGGTGATTTTCTGCAAGTCGTCCTAAATGGGCTGCAGGCACGTAGGACGTTACTCAAATAATGAAGATTCAACTTTACCGTTTCATTTTCTAAGGACGTGTTCCCACCTGTGCCGTGACTTTATCGTTGGACGACTGACTGTCCACGATGTCGTGGACGACATCGTGGACAGTCAATCGTATCGTGCTGTTTAAGAACAATTCCATTTAAATATACAAGCCACGACGCTGATGACGCGACGACAATTTATCGTCACGAGATAGGTGGGAAGACGCGCTAATACTCTCTTTATCTCTGATTGTAATTGTTCAGCTAAAAATTTATTTATAAATCTTCTAATAAAAACCTTTATTTTTACATCCACAGCAATTCCTATTAAGTAGGTAGGTATGTGTTTCTTTAGAACTCATTTTAATGGCCTTGAGATATTGCTGCTATTCCACTGTAAAATAAAAAGGCAGAAAAATATACCTAAATCGAATTTTAGGTGACTTGTGCAGAAGTATACTTTGACAAATTACTTCTCACTACTAGAATGTTTTTATATAGCTCTTTATTTTAGTACTGCCTTAAAAAACTTTAATTACTGATTACTAATAAAAAGCAAAATAAATAATTTTTATAAGTATAATATGACCTTACCTTCAAAATGTATTTTTTGTTATGTAAGTATAAAAACATGTCTAGTTTAAATAATGCTGTTTTAACTATATAAAAGCTGAAATGGAAGCTTCAGCAAAGGGAAGCATATGTGAGACATAGATATTACTATCCATTCGTAATTAAATCTTAATGTACGCGCAAACAGGATTAACCATTCTAATTGGACACCCACTTAGAATTGCTAATACCACTAATTTAGTTTCAGAGAAGTGCGGGAATTCCATGCGAAATATCCCCATACTTCCTAATAGTTCCTACATTAACATTCGCTACCCAGTGTACGCATACATGGTTCGCTACTTTACACGGGAATATAAAGAGGATACACTTGCTATATCCACAATACCAACAATGAATTTCGATGATAATTTCACACAGTATAAGTGTTTTCAAAAATCTACATCGTATTTTTTATGATGAGTAGGTATTTTAGTTGGTTATGATACCTGGACATTAGCTGTCATTTATTAAATTTATCTACACACAAAAAAATTACATAAATATAGATAAAGAAGCCTTCAAAGAACACTTATGACTTAAGTAGTTCAGTGTCCGTCAACATGGCTTTGACCTATGATAAGGATTACATACGGTACGGATACAAAGAGTCTTGTATTCTCGCAGAATGTAATCTTTCTTGTGGGTTGAGCAAAAGGGCTTTCCGGCCGTAGGTAGATGAACGATGGAAAAAACAGTCGTCGCGTGTCAAAATAAATAAAAAGAAATAATGAAAAAGCATGTTTAAATAAATACAACTAGGGTCAATAAACTTGTACTTAAATGTGCATGTAGATTAAACTTATTACATTCTTTGTTAACTTTCGCATACCGGTATTACCCAATAATGGGGCTGTGGAGGTCAGACGGTATAGTCGTTCCATGTAAAATAAGTACTTATATTCAGCCACATCTAGTTAGACGAAGCCAATCCGAACTTGGTTTGGGAAAAGGCTAAGCGAATGACATTCTTTGTTAAACGCTTGGAAAGTTTGGAAATAGACGTGCATATGTACTGAGACTATTTAGTCGTTTTCAAGCCAAAAACCAAAACCATGAAAGCATCTTGATTTGCTCGTTTTTCGATTACGGTTATCACGATTTCCGACTCTTTACATTGTAAAAGTTGAATAGAATAATTGGTAGAATCCATGGTTTACTGCTTTAAAACGTCAAAATATCTTCGTGTAGGTATACAACCGACTTCTGGGGGAAATTGAGTAACAAAACGACACCGACAATTGCGAAATATTACTTGGAGTTCCGTCTTATCGCATCCCATGTATGTATGTACGAAGCCTGGTACAGTATAACACGACCAGAACTCTCACTGAAATAATGTATCGGTGAGACCTGAGCCATCTACTATACCTTAAGTAGTAGCTAAAGAATTTAAACAAGAATTCGAAGACTTTATTTTTCTTTACTAGCAGCAAGCTTATGTTCTAATAATTATGTAGTCACATACCTACCACCATCAAAATTGGTTGTGACGGTCCGATGGACCTCTGACTGATGGTGTTCCCGTATAGTAAGTTAAGTAAGGTTGTCGTGGTTCACAGAAGGGCGGTCCGCCCGTAGGTGGTCGGCGGGAGAACGCGGGCGTAAAGCGTGCGGCCGCGCGCGTTTCCCGCACCACACACACCCGCCCATTCACTGTTAGCAGGTAAATATCCCGCTCGCGACATTCGATTTTTGAGAAATCTCTTAAATATTTAATAACTATAGGTAAATATTGTTCATTCAGCCACATTCATTTAAATATCGCTGTAATGGAAAAAAAATATACATGAAAACTAACCATGAGAAGGGTTACAAGTTTTCTTGACATTATTTTCATGCAGACACAAGTTTATTTTAAGTGGTAGCAATTATTGTTTAGGTATATATTCTGGTTGGTTTCTGGGAAACAGTTCTAACGATTTGGCTGTTTTAGATGAAGTTTATCTAGATAGGTGTCATCCCTGAGATCGCACAGGTAGGTATACTCGTACATATCGGGTGTAAAAAGACCCTTAACGAAAACTGAAACCACATATATTCTACCCATCAATACGATGATTTTCTTGTACTGGACCATACCTGGGAACTGACCGGTTATGGAGATATTGAAGGTTAAAGTTTTAATTTTTTTTTTCGTTTTTCACGCAAACGGCACCGGGCGGCAACACAGCGGGGTTCGGGGGCCGGGGTACGCCTATACAATACACCACACCTCCCCTATCCCGTACAAATTATAACACCCATAGGCACAGTCGGTAGCGCGTAATTACGAAAAACAGCTGTTATTAATACCTAAAAATAAAAGTCGTTTCCCAGAATTTTTTTTTGCTCAATGTTACTTAGTTACACGTACCTACTGAATGGGTAGGTGTCGTCTTGGTGATGTGTCTTTTTACACCCTGTAAATAATGTTATACAATAGTGAACAGTATCGGAGATACGAGTTGTACGCGGTAATCTTTAGTCTAAAAATGTATGTATAACATAAGGTATCATGCGGTCAGTCCATAGGAAATAACCACCACTAGCAAATTGATTGGATTATAAATGATAGATTGCTTGTCAATCTGGAATAAATTTGAGTATAAACAATGTTTATACTCGATTTTATTTGTTTGACTTGTTTCTTAAATTACGCATAATTATGCGTAATAGACAGCCAACGTCTATATAATATCGTTAACCTGTGATAGCCGTATTCTTTTTAAATATTAAAATCTCAGTAGGTACCTATATTAATATTTTATATATCAAACAAACTAATAATGATACACCAAGATTAGAACAAAGAAATATGTTGAGCGTGTCACTAGGAATGCGCACTGCGGGAAAAACAATTTCCCCTCCCGCACTGCGTATCTGTCGCAGAAAAGACTACTTTGAAATAAATGCGATCAATTTAATAGTTATATAAAATGTTACTAATATAAGTTAAATAATCCGATTTGCAAATACGAAAATTTTTGGTTGTTTAAATGCGTTCTATGTATTAGAACACATATATAAAACCATCATTTAAGAGGTTGGCAAACAATTCTAGTTACACAACCGCGAAGAAGCCAATAAATAATTATTATTTGGACGAATATTAATCTTTATAAGCTATCCCAAAGCGATAAAGAAAAGGAATAAAAATGCCCTAAGAGAAGTAACACACAATATAAAGGACGCCCTTGGCCTAGTTTTGTAAGGCACAAACAGTGTCTTATACAACCGAGGAGGCAGTGTAGGGCAAGTCATATTGTTAATATAACCACATCTCATCGTCCTCTCAATTTGTATAAAGCTAACAGTATTTACTACGTCTCTTTATGAGTATAATCTTGGCAATAGCCGTGAAGTTTAATTTTATTAAGTGCGTTAATTTTACTGAGAAAATGTATTTGCTTGACCATTCCACTCAACAGAAGAGTTTTTTTTAGTCATTTAATCTTCAACAGTGCAAGTTTTATGGAAAAGCTTAGTCCTACAGACATAACATTATGAAAAATATATTTAGCGAACGACATTCATGTAATTTTGACATGATGTAACTTTAAACAAAACTGTATCAAGGCTAAAAAAGTCCACAAAAGAAAATAAGGTCGCGTCAAGTTGCTTGTTCATCATTTTGGGTTAATGCCAACTATCGTAAATCGTTACTGTGTACTTATAATTCCGATAAGATGTTTTGCTAGCTTATTTATGTTGTGTGCACCATATATTAAAGTGCCTATGGTTATTCTTAATGAAAATCTTATCTTCTGGAAAAAGGTTTTCGGAAGCATTGAACCAACAAGTTATGTAAGAATTGAATGTGTCTTCTTTTGTAATACAGTAGGCAGTTCACTCGGGGGGAGTTCGATAGACAATGTCCGAGGACTTGGACTCGATCAGCGAGGAAGAACGAAGCTTGTTCCGACCCTTCACAAGAGAGTCACTGGCCGCTATCGAAGCCCGCATAGCAGAGGAGCATGCCAAGCAAAAGGAACTCGAGAAAAAACGAGCGGAAGGCGAGGTGAGTGTCGGCCTAATTGAACAATCTGGGTGTCTTCGGTTCAAACACGTGTGTCGAGTGCTGAAAAATTATCAAAAAGAAGAAACACTGTAATACCTTTAGGCACAAAGTAATACCTATACTGATTACGACACGAGTGATAAAATGTTAGCTAGCACACAAAGACTTCACTGAAACAACAGATTGTGTGGCACACACAAATAGAAACAAACATAAGTTAAACTCTGACGGATAATTTTTAAATTATTCCAGAACGATTTGGGGCGGACGAAAAAGAAAAAAGAAGTAAGAATGCTTGCTTGCCCCTTTTACCTTTTTACGGCTCGTTTTTATTAGAGAAAATTTTCAGCAAGTTATCGCTTTCACAAACGAAATTTCTTTCAACATAAGATATTACAAGCTCCCACTAACATTGGCGCCACATTTGTTCAAGTACGATAACTTGTAGTGCATTCTGATTTATGCATATGGACCACATCTAAAGCATTATCCTTAAACACATCGCTTTGTTGGCAAAGTATCTGTAAAGAACTGTGTTGACAAGTTTAGCTGTTACCTAAATTAAAAACATTCATAACTTAACGAAATCTTAACAGCTAATCTTACCGTAGCTAAAATGAAAGCTTGTCATGTTTATTTGCATTTCGACAAAGTAAATGTCTCCCCCCCAATAAAAAATGTCGAAAAAAATAAACATAGATACCTATGCATAAATAAAATAGTGCTCCTACTGCCATTCATAAAATAAAGTCCCCCTCTCCACTAGTTACTGACAGAAACACGTCGTTTCCTTGTTTAGATATTAGCAAAGCCACTAGTCAACCTTGAACCCGGTAATAGAATTAATTGGAAATTGAATTTACGTAGTCAATGCCCCTTTAATCCAAAATAACTTTCAATAGGAAATAGTCGATTTGAGAGTCCTCTTAATCAATTTACGGATAACATGTAAATCTTAGGATCTCCAGTTATTATATGCGATAGTAATCAAAATACACCAGCACATAACATACCATTATCAAGCATTGCACAGGACTGGCTCATGATCGTCATATCACCATCGACTGCCGTCATCTAGGTCTAGCATGGTGGCATCACCTAGCTAGCGTTTAGTGCATAATAGTTTACAGTTGACAATAATTCAGATGAATAATATCTTGTTGGTTATGATTCGTATTTTGTAACATTTTGGGCTTGCGCTAGTACCTACGTCTCCTATTCTGGGACCGTTTTCGAATAGACGTCAGTTAGATTCAAAATTTTCCTGTTGGTATACACAGGCGAACTATTCGGAAGTTTCGTTCGTACATTCGGAATGGTAACATAATAGTGGGAATGTTTTAAAACAACCGCTTTTAGTAATGCCAGATACGCATCATAGTCACACAGACAGCACTACACAAAATAAAATTAGCTTTAAACGCCTTCACAAGACATGCTAACTCAATAACTGACTCTGTAATAATACTAGTTGTGTGTGACACAGTATTATTACGAGTAGGTACCCATATAGCGCATTATAAAGCTCATGATATGGTATGTCACATTAGGCTTACAGTAGGCTAGCTTGATTCACAGTCATTGGATTGGTACAATGACTAAGCGTAAGTAAAAATGTCAAAGAACTCTGGACGAAGACGGTAAATGGGTAACCTGAGTGATCAATGAAATATTTATATACATATTTGTCAAATGCAGATCCTGAGTTCAATACTCCGCATTTCATGTTTCTATGTAAATAAACTAAATGTAATTTTCTTTTCTTAAGACATTACCTGAAGCTCGGGAGCGTTGTGTCGACTTTGAAACAAAAGAGAATTCTTTAGCATTCGTTATCCTTATAATAGCGCCGTAATATTTCAAGACGTTGATAGCCCGCGTTCTTTGGATCTGCCGTTGGCTCCTTAGTAGATTATTCATGTAATATTTGATGATATCCTAATGATAGTTTTGTGTCGACATAGGTGCGTTACGATGACGAGGACGAGGACGAAGGTCCTCAGCCGGACGCGACCCTGGAGCAGGGCCTGCCGCTGCCGGTGCGAATGCAGGGCACCTTCCCGGCGGAAGTGTCCTCTATACCCCTCGAGGACATCGACCCCTTCTATCATAACCGAAAAGTATGTATACCTACCCGATGTTTACTCTGTGACGAGCTGCGAGCGGTACCAAAACATTTTCAACTAGCTTCTGTGTAATATTTGAACTGAGGCAACACAGTGGCGGCGCGTCTGGCATTTTGCTTGTTTCTGGAATTTCGTTATTTACTATCGTCTTTTGCTAAAAAAGCTTAACATATATATTGTACCTACTTAGCGTTATATTTTTAAACGACACATGCGTAGTTATTATCTTTTCTCTAATAATTTAATAAATATAATTACTTCATAGATATTATTAAATAGTAATTATGTAATAATTAATAATCTAAATGTCTTTGTTAATGCACCTAACGACGATTAAAAATATTTACATAATTTTCGCAAGTCACGCTTAGTATTGATTTAGACTTTTAAACAGATAACGATTTCCTTTAAGATAAAAATATAACGTATTATTAGTATAATAACGATGACCATAGTCATTTTAAATTTTGCGAGCTCATAATGATACTGCGAAAAAATGTGTTGTCTAGATAAAAAAAACCGGCCAAGTGCGAGTCGTACTCGCGCACCGAGGCTTCCGTATCAGTTTTGGACGTATAAAGTGAAAAAATTCGGACCGCATAACTAAGTTTGTTTGTGAAGGAATTTTGATGATTTTGAAAAAACTGTACTAGTTAGGAACATCGTTTTATTTTTGGTGCCATATTTGGGTCAATTCCTATCAACCCTAATTATTTCAAATTTTGCGCCCCGCAAACTTCGGAGATAAGGGGGTGGGAATGGTATTTTTTTGGACATTTTTCATCATATGTCGAAAACTGTGAGACATAAAATAAAATGAAAATATATTTTGAAATGTGCAGATCAAGCCCTTTCATATGATATGTCACTTGACCTAGTAACCCCACTTTGAAATTTCGGACCCCCACTCCGGCCCCTTTTGCAATAAAAATAAAAATATTTTTGGACTTTTTTCATTTGCAATAAAGTTGAACAAGCATTTTTTATAACTGTTCCAAATTTCAAGTCGGCATAAGTAGTTACTGAAATAAGCAGGTGTGACAGACAGACAGACAGACGAAGTCGCACCATAAGGGTTCCTTTTTTACCATTTTGGTACGGAACCCTAAAAACCTGTTTAACTCGCGGCGTATTTATTATCCACTGTTTAGCTTGCGTATAATTTTGTTATTAGAATACGACGTGACATAAATACTTATTACGACCAAGCCCGTAATTTATTCTGGCTTGTAATAGTCCCTTTTCTTAAGCAGCAGGAAAAAAACATTGATCTCCAAGCTTGCAATTTAGACTTAAGTCTCGGTTTCCCCACAATGTTCTAAGATTCTAGAAAGTATCGAAACGTAGGACAAGAATGTTCCAGTAGGTATCTGCTAAAATTTCATCAGTGGTGTTTGTAAATAGAAAACCTCTTGTTTTTCTCGTGAATGTGAATCGTGGATGCGGATCTCATAACACATAGGTACTCGACAGTGTAGAAAAAATCCTTTCAATAACCAGCTGCAAAAAAAAGTTATAAATTTTGTATGGATAAGTAAATCCACCACTTACACCAAGACGTTCGAGCCTTTGGTATACTTTGTTTACAAACGCTAGTTTAAATAGGTAGGTACTGATTATTATAGAATCAACACGGATGTTATTTAGTTTTTGAGCTTATCAATATCGTTAAATAAAAATAACGATTACGCTGTTCCTTCAACTGTCTCTGCTTGATAAGTATTACATAAAGTTACTATAGAAATTAAAAAGTCAATCTCAAATGACTATCTAATTTGGATATTAGTCATATACCAAGTAGCACAAAAGTGCTTTATAACAGCATTTTCACAGTGCACTGTGAAAACATTGGCTGCATAAACTTGCTGTATAACAGCGTAGGCAGCGCATCCTCTGCTGATATAATTCTAATTTGGGCACAAATAATTCAGCACATAGCTGTATAAGAATTCCCATTATCAAATAATTGAATTAAATCAACATTATATTAGGTCTTTACCTATGAAATTGCCGTTCTGCAGTACTGGCCATTTCAAATCAAAATAATTTTTGTTTGGCTAAGAATTCTAATTTCAAATTAATTTTATTTTAAAAACATGGATTTTTTTTTCCAAAAGTAGTCATTTGTTTATTGATTAGTGTTACATTTTCATCGCATTTCAATCTTTTTCGTCATCATGGATACGTTAAAAATTCGAGTAATTATGGAATACGAGTACCGTCGTAGCAGCAACGCGGCACAAGCGGCACGCAACATCAACGACGCTTACGTAGCTAACACTACAAACCAACGCACCACCTGTTATTGGTTTGCTCGCTTCCGTTCTGGAAATTTCGACCTGAAAAATGAACCTCGCGGTCGTCCGAAGACTTTGGTCCACAATGACGAATTAAAGGCGATTGTGGAAGCTGATGATACACAATCTACGGCTGAATTAGCAGCAGCTTTCGACGTTAGCGTCAAAACAATATTGGTCCATTTGCGTCAAATTGGCAAGGTTAAAAAGCTTGACAAATGTTTGCCCCACGAACTCAATGATCGCCAGCGCGAAGTACGCGTCGAGACGTGCCTTGCACTGCTCAACAGACACACAAATGAAGGAATTTTGAACCGCATTGTTACCTGCGATGAGAAATGGATTCTGTTTGATAACCGCAAGCGCTCAGCAAGTTGGTTGGATCCTGGTTCAGCACCTAAACAATGCCCTAAACGAAAACTTACCCCTAGAAAAGTGATGGTCACTGTTTGGTGGTCTAGCGCCGGTGTGATTCATCACAGCTTCTTACCAAACGGGGTGAGCATTACTGCAGATGTGTACTGTGAAGAACTGAACACAATTATGAAGAAGCTGGCACATCTCCAACCAGCATTGGTCAATCGCTCGTCTCCGCTGCTCCTGCACGACAACGCACGACCTGATACTGCACAGCAGACGGTCTCCAAGTTGCAAGAACTGGGGTTGGAAGCTCTCCGTCATCCGCCCTACTCACCAGACCTTGCGCCTACAGACTACTACTTTTTCCAGAATTTGGATAACTTCTTGGCGGGAAAAAAATTCAATATCTGAGAGGCAGTACAAAATGCTTTTGAAGCTTTTGTTGCCTCCCGTCCAGCTGATTTCTTTAAGAAGGGCATCCATAAACTGCCACTGCATTGGCAAAGATGCATTGATTGCATGGGTGATTACTTCGATTAATACAAATAAAAAATACATGAAAAAAAATCGTTTAAATTTTTTCATACAAAACGGCAATTTCATAGGTAAAGACCTATTATTAGCATTTATGTGTGTAACAATCACCCCAAGAGCTGAAAATTGCCTGAATAACAAGGCACGTGTTACCTATAATACAGCACGAAAGACGAATGTGTACATTTTATATGCTTTTACACAGTTGAAAGTACACTTCGAGCAAAATTGTGGAATGCAATAACATTATTATTAATTTTTCTTTATTATGAACTGTCAATTTGGTAAACATGTGTAAGTATTGTGTGCAAGATCTCAAGTGCCATTTGTGAATATAATTTAAGGTACTAAGTAAAATGTCGATTTCTTCCTATTATGTTTGAAATCTTATTGGGGAGTTAACTTTACTGTGAAATACCATACATATTTAGTTCAAAATTTTCACGCGCTCTCATAATACCAGTAAATAAAAAAAAAACTTAACTTAAATCGACAGTAAACGAAATAAATGTTATGGTTTTTTACAAAGAAATTGATAAAAAGTTGGTTACGTGTAAATAAAAAGTAAAGTAAAGTAAACCAAATCAATTCCAATCGATATCTTCTAAAATAAACCAAAATAAGAAGATACAATTTTACAATAATTCACAGTCACGCAGTGAAAATGGCGGATGGCAAGTGAACAGTTCTAATCTTAATTTAATGCTAAAGTATGTACGGGTGTTCTCATGTGACCTATAATTCAGCAAATAGTAAAGTAGTTAAGCACTTGTGAGAAACAAATCAGCCATGGATCGATATGACGAGTAGTAGTGGTTCACATTTCGCGCCAGCTAACCAGATAACCTTTATGGATCCAAGCTTTTAGGGTCCCGCTATGGTTCTGCTAAAACCATTTTATTCCCATTTTAGTAATTCCTCGACAACAAGTACTTAATTAAAATTGTAATTTAAATAGCTATTCATATAATTATTCCGCATTAGCTGTATTTCCATTAATAATTTTTAAGTGTTCTGCATTAATTTTACGGCGTACTCCACCAGTTCTTTTTTTGGCTTTCCACATTTTGTAAAATAACTAAATACGTCAAGAAACTGTCAAAATGGCCTGGTGTAGAAATATTCATTTCATGGTTATATATAATTCAATCAGCAAATTAAATGCCTACGAAAGTTAAATTATTCAGCTCAAGACAGAATGGCTGACAGGTTTGCTGCTATGTAACTGCATAAAAGTCCACTTTAAGTTCTGTCTTGGCCTAAATAAATGCTGTTATTCGAATGTTTAGTAACACCTGGCTAATGGGGTAAAAGTTTATCTGTATGCAGCATAAAGCATTAAATCTTTGTCAAATAACTTCACAAAGTAACTACATACGTTATAGTAGTTCATATGTTCTCTCTTAAAATGCAACGGTTTTATAGTACACGCTTGGGTTTTTATTCAGAAAACTGCATTATTTGTGTTCACAACCATGCGCTCTTGCAGCTGATAGGGTACTGCACTACTGAACGCTGAATATCAGTGACATCTGTGGCGTGTTTGTGGTGCTTAATAGATTTACAGTACAGAAGAAAGTGTTATAGTGAGCCTCGCTTTTTTCTAAACAGCTGTTCCTGCCTGGGTGAACTCAAATAAGTTGGTATAAATGCTTAGATTAACGCTGTGGGCCTTATGTGAAAATTTATAATGCAGTTCTGTGCTACTTGGCTATGACTAATATCCAAATTAGAGAATCTCATAATGAGAGAGCCTTAAGTGCTAGCTTGAATTCAGCATAAAAAAGTTAAAAATGTACCAAGGTATAACTAGCGGCACTAGTTATGATCACAAACGTCACCTGCACATTAGCAGATTTTTCGGTCTCTTTGGCGGAATAAAGACGGGGGACGCCGCCGCCGTGCCTGAACGCGATTGATGTTCGTCAGTCGATGCTCGTCGTCTAATTGGACCTTTCTCTATTATGTATTGTCACCTGTCTATTGGGCCGAAAATGTACATGCGCGATCCGTGATCATAATTCCTGCCGGTACCTATACATAATATGATAAAATTATCATTTATTTATTCAATTCAAAACACTTACCGGATTAAGTTTTTATTTATACTTACATAGATAAACTGATAAAAACATGATACCTAAATGCATTTTTTTTAAACATTACACAATTATTATCAGGTAATTACGATTCCGTGCAATCAACACTTGACAAACAAACGACAGATTAAATCGCCTATTGCAGGTAGCACACTACATATTGGAGTCGATGGCTTCATTTAAAATATATAAATGATGAATTTAATGTAGGTAGTGTAGGTACATACCTACATAATTATGTATATTCAAGAGTAAAAAACGAGTAAAAAGTGTCCGTCGGTTAGCTTGATTAAATAATATGCAACTGCAAGAAATTAAGCTGTCTTCAGACCACGCTATACTATATAGCATATATAGCTCATAGCACGACAATATCGCGCACCATACATTGTTATGGACACGCTCACACTGTGCTATACTAATAGTATGGCTTTGTATGGCGCGCTATACTATATAGTATAGCGTAGTCTGAAGACAGCTTTATTGTAATTATGTTGCTAGTAGGTATTAGGTAGTATATAGGATCAAGTAGGATGCAAAAAAATTTGATCCGCACAAATAACTGTACCAATAAAAGTGGCGAATACGGAATACCATAGGAATAAAATTACCACTAAAGTAGTAAGTTGTAGAATACAGATGTTGATACATAATTAAATTATAGCAGAATTTAAACCTACGATCGTTAAACGACTTTAACATTTCAACCAGTAATTAGTTTACCGGTGGACGATGGTATAGAGACCGGCAAACATCTTAAGCAAAACGACGTAGTGGGGGAAAGTTTGCGCACGTACGCTATCATGCGAAATGCAAAAAATCGCGCTTACGACAATACGGAAACTGGTACATAAGGCTGTGTACTTATCCTAGTAAAAATCAAGTCCTCAAGATAAAACAAATCATTTTTTTTTTATCAATTATAATTTCGTCAATGAATATGTTGAATTATGAATTACGACAACTTCACAGAATATAGAGATCTATTGCAAATATGTTGGTATCGCTTACCTCGTCCCTGCTAACCAGTCACACAATACCAGCACTAATGAGCTTGTGGTTTTGTTCCAGACCTTCGTAGTCATAAGCAAGGGTAAAGATATCTTCAGATTTTCGGCCACGGACGCCTTATGGTTACTAGACCCATTCAACCCTATAAGAAGAGTGGCGATATACATTCTAGTACATCCTTTGTTCTCGTTGTTTATCATTACCACAATTCTAGTCAACTGTATTCTTATGATAATGCCTACGACGCCAACCGTCGAAAGTACTGAGTGAGTATACTTTCTATTGTTATTATTTTTTTGAACATCTAAGTTAGATTAATTCGATTACGAATTTCAATTTGCAATTTTGAAATACCACCGGACGACAGAACATATCCTTTCTTAGGTTCTAGAATATTAGTAGAGTGCACGCTAGTTTCAAAATTGTTAGTGTTTCAGCTAGTTTTCCAATTGATATAATCAATATTTAGATAAACGGACGTAAATTATTAGAAATTGTTTATAGTAAATTATTGGAAAACATTTATAATATAAAACATGTATAATTTATACATAGTTATCCTGAATCGCTTTAGACAGGCGTTTAGACAATTATACATTTTCCCTGGCTGTAACGACCAAAATTCATGTCCATATTTGTCTAATATTTGTTTTGAATATTAACTAGATATCATTCTTAATTATACATTATACTAATGAAAAACATGTGTGTGTAATAAAATTCCAGATATCATTTCAAAAGAGATTGGTACCAGTGATTTCATTTATCAAGTTCTGACACACCATACTGCAAAATTATCTCATTAATTGTACATATCTACATCCGTTTTATTATTATATTGGATTTAGACGTATTATTACTTACATTTATTATACATATTATATTACTTTACGTACATCTAATTAGACATAATGTTTTGTTCATACATTTACCTACCATCTCCTACAAATTGAGATGCTGGACTTATATACCGTATCTCATATTACTTATAGTAATGTTTTTTTTTTATTATTATTTTACGAGTGGCATTCCTCAGTGGAGGTGAATTTTTCCAGAGTTATCTTTACCGGGATCTACACGTTTGAATCAGCGGTGAAAGTAATGGCCAGGGGTTTCATACTACAGCCATTCACATACCTTAGAGATGCATGGAATTGGCTTGACTTCGTAGTTATAGCTTTAGCGTGAGTAGTAGACAATTTTATTGAATTATGTAGAAAGTTAAAATCGTTGAATTGTAGATTATATATCGGTATATTTTGATGTGTCATTTATAGTTATTAAATAGAAAATTTTGTAATAATTTAGACAAGCAGTTAAACAGTATAATCAAAGACAATAATTATGAATTTGATTGTAGAAAACAAGACGAAGGCAACAAAAACATGTTACCTGATATTTTTTAAAGATTCATAGGAAAAATGAATTAGTGTATTGTGAGTAGTGTTGTAGTGATGTATATTAACGTAGATGTTGTTGTTGTGGGTGTCTGTTTACAGTTATGTGACGATGGGCATAGATCTCGGCAACTTGGCCGCTCTCAGAACGTTCAGGGTACTCCGAGCGCTGAAAACTGTGGCCATCATACCGGGTAATCATTATATACTATGTATTTAAAATATTATATGTATAGATGTAAAATGTATGTAGGTACTTAGTATATCAAAATATGTAGATGTTAAATTTATTTAGGTATTAGATACAACAATTGGTAAAGCTTTATACTAAACGGTGCTGATGCACGCGTCATGTCCGTGAACGGGCGCTGTCAGTCGATACTGGTCATCTCTTGACTGCTCAAGCAATATTTTGACATTTTACAGGTTTAAATGATTTTTATTTTATTTTAGTACCTACCTTTGATTTTATTTTTTATCCTAAGGGATTTTTAAAATATTTCACATTGTTCTCACATATTAGGGCATAAATGTAAACAAAGAAATTGTATAGTTGAATTAGTTGAAAAAGAGTAACCATGGAGTTTCTTGTCCGTTCTTCTCCATAGGAATCTACGTTTTGGAACGGACAACTAGCTTCAACTAACGGACAAACTGACTGACAACTATTGCTTGACTATTCAAAAGTGCCTGTAAATGGTCTAATTGAAATAAATGTTTTTGACTATTGACTAACTAGACAATGTATTATTAATCAGATAACAAATTCGTTTTAAAGTAATGTAAAAACAAGTTTATTCAACAATGTTCACGGAATTTCAATATTTTATTCAAAGCAATGGCAAATCCTCAACAGCAATCTAAATTCTCTATAGCTTGAGGTTTGTGAAACTTTATTGTAGCGTATCCAATGTCGTAAAACGTAACAACATATGAGATTGTTTGTGCCCAACACAGGTTTGAAGACGATCGTCGGCGCCGTCATAGAGTCAGTGAAGAATCTGAGAGATGTGATAATCCTGACGATGTTTTCACTGTCTGTGTTCGCGCTGATGGGCCTACAGATTTACATGGGCGTCTTGACGCAGAAGTGTATAAAAGTGTTCCCAGAAGACGGCTCCTGGGGTAACCTCACCGATGAGAACTGGGAGAGGTTTTGCCAGAATGAGAGTAAGACCTCACTTTAAGTCTTGTTTCTATAGAAAGAATATGAATTGCAATAATTTGACACATTTCCTTTTTTTAGCCAACTGGTATGGGGGTGGAGGGGAATATCCACTTTGTGGAAATTCATCAGGAGCAGGGTAAGAGAATTTATCCGATAGGTAAAGTCATAAATGATTTAAGTGGATATTGGATCACTTTCTTTCTATTATGGTATTGCTTTCAGTCAATGTGAACCCGGATATATGTGTCTGCAAGGCTACGGTCCGAACCCTAACTACGGATACACAAGTTTCGACACATTCGGATGGGCATTCTTATCAGCTTTCCGACTTATGACTCAGGATTACTGGGAAAATCTGTACCAATTGGTAAGTAATTCATAATTATAATTAAGTAATTACAATAATATAATTATGATACCTTAGTTTTCTTATTTATCGTATCTGCTAACTCAGCATTCAAAAACATGCGGGACAACTGATGTCTAATAATAATTTCATGTTTGAAGGTGCTGAGGTCAGCGGGGTCATGGCACGTCTTGTTCTTCGTAGTGATCATCTTCTTGGGTTCTTTCTATCTCGTGAACTTGATCTTGGCCATCGTCGCCATGTCATATGATGAGTTGCAGAAGAAAGCCGAAGAAGAGGAACAGGCCGAGGAGGAGGCTCTCAGGGTAAGATAAATCATGTTAGAACAGGGGAAGATGATACAATGTGAAGATTTTATTTGAGTCATTCTGTTTAAAAGTTTTCGGTGTAGCCGTGCTCTTTTTTGAGCACACTCGAATAGTTCTGATAGTAATGATTTAGGTACAATGCCTGTATTTTTTGTACTTAACATTGGCACATAATCATAATACGTACAGATGCCTCATCTCATACAAAGAAACGTGACCGCCGCGCCGTAACTTGGGCTATATTTTTTTCATGCTTAGAAGATTTTTTTTGGTCATGTTTTCATGTTCTGAATTTTACACAAATTTCAATAACAAATCGATATATATAACGTTATGTGTCGCATCGTGCATCGCGCAGGAAGCGGAGCAGAAGGCGGCGGCGCGCGCGGACAAGCAGGAGGCGCGCGAGGCGCACGCGCGCGAGCAGGCGGCGGCGGCGCAGGCGGCGGCCTACGCCGAGGCGCACCCCGCCAAGTCGCCCAGCGACTTCTCGTGTCAGAGCTACGAGCTGTTCGTGAACCAGGAGCGCGGCAACCAAGACGACAATACGCGCGAGCGCATGTCCCTTCGTAGCGACCCCTTCCAGGACTCGGTGAGCACTCAGCCCACGCACAAGCCCACCGAACCGCACCATGACTCCGCACGCCGCCCCAGGAAGGTCAGCATGGTGAGTATGCGCCGCTCCACACGCATCATCTCGCTGACAATAATTCTCTTGTGGCCGAACACCGTTATGTTATACGCTCATTGCTGTTTCGCTATTGATGTCTGGGTCTATTCTATAAAGACAACATGAGTTCACATTCTTTATGACCCGTCGCGTTCTACCGGGTTCTTAAAGTACCCACTTATTTATTTATACAAAACTGGTTTTACTTGATAAAAAAATAATTCAAGCTGGAATTTGATTTAGTTTACATATTTTTGAATTTTAATGAATTATTGTCAGTCGAGCAGTATCTTTTCAACTTGATCCTAAGAATAACACGCCGCTTAATGCAAATAGTGATTCAACTTCTCAAAGAGAAGCTTTAATTTCACTCTTGTCTCACTCTCATCATCATTTAGCACTTTCAATAACTTACTCAAGTTGAAAAGAACTATTTTATTATTCTGTGTTTACCGCTAAGCTTCCAATACTTTTGTTTTTGCCGGTGACGTCCAATGATTTTTTTTCTTATACGCTAGTGCAAATATGCAGATGAAAATAAATGTCTTAGATTTCTACTATTCGACTTTTAGATACTTACTTCTGTTTATCGCTGTCTGAATATTTGCAATGAATGATTATTTTTCTGTTATCTGAAAAGCTACGTGATTCTCTGTCCTATCAAATCTATTATGTCTTGAAGCATGAGTATTAGTTACATGATCTCTGTAATGTTGTTAGCTATACTTCCATATAGGTGTATCTGTATATTCTGTTTTAACATTTATCTGTGCTCTTATCACTTTTTCAATTGCGTTCGGTTCATTTGCCCCATATGATGAACCCACTCATTAGGTCTTATTTACAATCACAATTGTACAGCACAGATAGATGCTTTAAAAAAATAAAAATGGATGATACATTACATATTTCCTCAATTTGATCTAGTTCTTTTGTTTTTAATTATTTATTAGAGAGCACGACGAATATTTTGAAATGTTATTTTATTTAATTATTGCAAGAAAAACTACTTTACTAATTTCAATAATAGAATTTATTGTGGAATAAATATTATTGTTAGCATGGTTCCTAGAAGTTGCATATTTGCTCATTGAATGATGCACTGTAGTTCACTTTAGTTCTACAGTTGGTCTCCAATAATATTTCTTTAAAGTGTAGATACGCCAAATTAGTATCTTCCACAAGTTACGTGATTCATAATAAAAGTTAAGCGATATAAATCTCCATATTGAATGAACACATTCAAGTAATGTAGGATTAATTCTAAGAAATAATATTGGAGAGAATGAGTCTATTGTCATGGTAGATTGTTTCTTTTGCAATGTGAGTGTTTACGAACGGGCCGGGCCGAAACTGAACGTATCGACGATGGAGAGGTAGGTTCAGTCAAAATATATTTTCAATAAAACTGACCATTTTAATTAATATTGAAGTAACATTTAATTCCTCAATTTCGATTAGCGACATGCGGAGGCTTCAATATTTGGCGAACAAAGGAACAGTCGTCATGACTATAGATGTAGTAAATGAAGTAAATAGCTACGATAGGACTATGATTTAGTCGTATGCAAATATGCATGTAAACCTCACAATACTTCATGTGTTTATAAACAAAGTTACTTGACTAACTGTTGCTTTCACTCATTACTGTCATTGCTACTTCTAACCGTATTTCGTTCTACAATAAGAGTTTTATGGAGCATCCTCATTTTTATTTTCATCCTTGTACTTTTTTCTTGTGGATGCCAATCTGAAAGGAAAATTCTTATTGTAAATATTTGTAATAACTTAGGCCTTGAGTATAATCTCATTTAAAGCTAGTGACATTACTCGTAGGCCCGTATTACAGAACGATGCTCGAGCACCGATCTCTGCTTGAGCATAGATTTCACAACCAATCAAATGGCTTTAAATCTATGCTCAAGCAGAGATCTGTGCTCGAGCATCGTTCTGTAATACGGGCCGTAGACTTCCAGTAAACCTCTCGTATCACAAGAGTAATTTTGTTTCTATCACGAGTCTCGCTTCTAAGCTGCAATGTTCAGTTATTTTTGTATGCCAATTCGGTTTGTTTTTGTTTGTAATCTGTGTAATATGGCAATGCCTATTCTCCGTCCTTTTATCCTATTTGTTGGATGCTAGATATTTGATCGTTATAAGTTTCTTTTAATGTAATAAACTCAAAATTTTGTTTGTGTATTGAAGGTCCCCCACCCTGAACGCATAAATAAAATCAGCCAGTTACCATATGGGCCACTGCGCGAGGGCTCACAGGTTTGTCCTTCAATCCTCATTGGTGTTTGTGCTCCCCTACCTCTTCCTTTACAATAGGATTAACTTCACTTTTATTTTCTCTGTTTAGCTCTTATACCTCTTACTTGACTATTAGCGGTAACCTGTATCTTCCACGTTCTTTTGCAGTGATTCATATTATTTGAAATATTAAGGTAATTTTTTATTTATTTTTGCCCTTAATATTACCGATTAGAACATTACTTGCACCGATCATTTACTTTACTTCATTATACTTTATCTTTTCTGTATTCCTCAATTTCTGTCTTTAATTTCTTGCTATTGTTTATCAGCACATGAAAGTAAATAAGTAAATCATTAACATAACAGAAACATTTAGGAGTACTTACTTCAAAAAGCTTAACTCAAAGCCTCTGCAGCCGGTTTGATAGACTTTGAAACATAGTGAATCCTTTCTCTGTGAGATACGACAATAGTGTGAACGGATTAAAGCTATTCGATCTGAATTGAGGAAAAATATGTAAATGCAGGGTATTTGATCTGAAATGTAGATATAATTGAAACCTAAAAAAATTATGAACCTGTAAATTAGGATAAAACGTTAAGTATAGTGTTATTGTGGAAATGTGTCAGTGTTTTGAATCAGAGGTATGGCCACAGGCTTCGTTATCACTGCCTGGCTCGCCGTTCAATTTGCGTCGAGGGTCTCGGGGCTCGCACCAGATGGCGTTGCGGCCGAACGGTCGGTCGCGGTACCCGCCGGGCGCCGACCGCAAGCCGCTGGTGCTGTCCACGTATCTGGACGCTCAGGAACACCTGCCTTACGCCGACGACTCCAACGCCGTCACCCCCATGTCTGAAGAGAACGGTGCTATTATTATTCCAGTTTACTACGCTAATTTAGGTCAGTATCAACAAGTTAAAATAAACTAACTCTGCTCGATTAGATGAATTATCTTAATTTTCAAGAACAGCACTAGACATATAATCTGTGCAAATTACTTTTAAGGCACGATTCCATTATGCAACTTACCTACTTGTATGCAAGTTGCAAATTGCATGCAACTTGAACAAACAAGCCACAAGTTGTATGCATTTGCAACTTGCATAAGTTTGTTGAGAGCCCTTATGCAATTTGCACAATCTCGAAAACATGTATCCATCTTCCTACTTCTACGCAAATGTGACGTCATACTTGCATGCAAGATTTGCATAATGGAATCGCGTTTTTAGATACGTGATCACTGATATGCCAGCTTAAGTGAGACACATGATCCCATGTGAGAGACAGTTGTTGTTTGATGATCATAGTAAAACGGCCATGACAACCGAAGAACATACCTGTTCTGAACCTGTTCCTCAATCATTCAATATTTGTAGCCTAAACTAGGGCTAAATTTAAATATTCCAGGATCTCGTCATTCGTCCTACACGTCACACCAGTCGCGGCTGTCTTACACTTCTCACGGCGACCTGCTGGGCGGTGGCAAGGCGCAGACGAAGGAGGCGCGGCTACGGAACCGCTCGGCGTCCAGGAATCACAGTGTGACGTCACAGCCACACGCCTACGCGGTGCCCGGCCAGGACTTCCCGCTAGCGTCTCGGCCGCTTAGAGAATATGTACGTATACAAGCATTTATCATGAAGCCATTAATTACTTTCTAACACCAATTTACAAGATTTTAGTAATATTCTTACTTCAAGTTAAAACAAATTCCTTTATCCTAACATATTCTTGTTTGATTGAGAAGTTCTGTTTTTATTCTTATACTATCTACTCAAATTAGGTATTAATTATATTTTTATTGAAATTATCAATCTGATTGTTTCCAAACCTCTAAGATATACCAGACCTATAAGAAACTTTTCGATTGGCTTGTTTTAGGAAATGAGAACGGCTGAATGCACAGACGAAGCTGGGAAAGTTTTAAAACCGTCAACCGACAACCCCTTCATAGAATCTTCGCAACAACCAAACGTAGTCGATATGAGAGGTATGATACTGTTAATTTAACTTAAACTTTTATTTTATTGATTAACCAACATATATTAACAGCTATTCGCTACACGTACAAAATAACTGTATAACTTAGATATAAAGGAGTATCCATATTTCTTGTCGGCTCTTCTCCATAGGATCTACTACTTGAAACTTGCACTTAACGTTTCATAAGTGCTTGAGAAGGCCTGAAATTGTTCCAATCTAAAATTAAAGGTGAGATCGATGTGGAATCAGCCAATTGATTAAATGAAGAGCTGAACTCTGCAGATGATTGCATATGTGTGAATCCTTTATCGTGTTTACTGATATGTTGCAGATGTAATGGTACTGAACGAAATCATCGAGCAAGCAGGGCGCCAGAGTCGAGCGAGCGAACAGAACGGTACGACAATACACCAAACACTTTTTAATGTTGATGCCAAAGACAACGCTGTCTCTCCGCATTGTACTTTATTTTATCAATATTCGATGTTTAGATATCTCGCTTTTTAACAAACCTACAGTTTATTAAATAAAGGTAATAAACAAATAATCTTGTACACAAACACTAACAGATCACACTTGCCCGGTATTTGCTCATTATGCAACAAAAAAGCATAATTGGCAAAAGAGAACAACAGAACATTTGTGGATGTCATTTATTGGCGATGAGCCATCGCAAATAGAATAATGCACTCGCACGCACATTAAGTTGAAGAAAAACAACTGCAAAATGTACCTACCTATTGTTTAGCACGAAGGTCTGATACAGAAATAAACATTTAATGACCACAGATGTTTTTAACATTAAGGTTCAGATATAAAAGTTGATGAATATTATAAACTTTATAAAATAATATGGATCTCTATTGGAGAATTTTTCTTCGGCTGCCTTCACGAGTGTTGAACAGTAGTTGCCTATACCTCCTACTTTTCGTACATACCTAAGTACATTATCCTACAACGTTGATTACACTAACAACATGATTGTGTTACACTGTAGTCGTACCATTTTCACATTTACAATGTACTTTACCTTTTATTTCACGCTTTTGCACAACTTTGATTTTCGTAATGCACCGATTTGTCCTTTGTTAAAAACTTCAAAGACAACATTTTCTAGAAGCATTTTTTGTGTTCCATATTGCATGGTTTGTGAATACGTGTTTCGACGTTTGTTTTTGTTAGTACAAGATAATTATCACGAGTATTACGTATTTGTGCCATGCAGTAAAAACTTTTGGAACGTAAAATAATTTAAATATTATATCATGCAAAAAGCTTCAATGATTTGCTTAAATCACTCTCTTTTTTATGGATAACCACGATATTCATATTTTTTGATCTGCGAAAGTAACTATTGAGATGAGCTCAATATCATTCATGAGCATTTCAAGTAGTTAAGCAAAATATGCTTTTTCAAAGCATTTGAGAGTATTCCGTGTATTAGTCACCGCTAGTAATGTTTGAGTTTGATTTGCACGAGGTTACCTGGCACCGGGGTGTGATTGATATTCTTGTAGAGTATCTCCAACCAGCACCGAGTGCCACAAGTTTGCGCAACCCTTCAATCATTTGTAGATAAATGACAGCCAGTAAAACTGCAAAAAATATGGATATTGGTGTCTACTTTTTATTAAGACTTTTTATTAAGTTCCAATAAAAGAACGAATTGGCAAAATAAATTTAACACAATTAAATAAAAAATCAACTCCATCTTTTATTGGAAACAAATCTGATTGTAATAAAAATAATGAGCGAATACTAACAAAAATTATTTCTCTCTCTCTAACACACACACACGCACACTGCTGGTAAACGGGACGCAACAGTGTCAGTGTACTACTTCCCAACAGCGGAAGACGATGAGGATGGGCCCACGTTCAAGGAAAGACTTCTCGAGGGCCTGATGAAGGCAATAGACTTCTTCTGTGTGTGGGACTGCTGTTGGTTGTGGCTGGAGTTTCAGAAGTACGTGGCACTGCTGGTGTTCGATCCGTTCGTGGAGTTGTTTATCACTCTGTGTATCGTAGTCAACACGCTGTTCATGGCGCTCGACCACCACGATATGGACAAGGACATGGAGAGGGCGCTCAAGAGTGGAAACTATGTGAGTATCGTCACTATTCAACATCAATCATATCAATTAGGCAATGTCCCTTACTGCAAAAACAAGGAACATGAGAATCATCCTAGATTCCTAGATGAACACATATTGATCAATACAAACTACTCAATTCTGTTCTGTATGAAGATCTATGAGAAATAGATACCTGTGTCGTCGTAGTCGATGTAAAATTATAATAATTTCATATAAATCATTTACGTGCATCTATTGGTCTGTACCTACAATAATTTTAAGACAATTTGTAACTTATTGTTTGTTTCAGTTTTTCACTGCTACATTCGGAATAGAAGCCATGTTAAAATTAGTAGCTATGAGCCCAAAGTTCTACTTTCAAGAGGGTTGGAATATATTTGACTTTATCATTGTGGCCTTATCTCTATTGGAGTTGGGATTGGAAGGTGTTCAGGGTTTGTCAGTGTTGCGTTCCTTTCGTTTGGTATGTATTGCTCTTACTATAATATCTTTAAACTATTTTTAAACAAGGTTCCATCAATCAACATCATTCATTTGTCAATATCAATACTTTATACGATCTCTTCTTATTTTATTTTTCAAAAAGTTTATTTGCTATACCTACATCTATTATTGTTACCATTATGCTTGATATAACAACATCTATGTTTACTTTGTTATTATTTTTAACTGTACCTACCTACATCGTCTCCATCCCATAAATCACTCGTAATGTTAAGACTGATCCTAATATTAATTCAACTTATGTATAAATGTGGTGAAATATTTTCAGCTACGTGTATTTAAACTGGCCAAGTCTTGGCCGGCGCTAAACCTAATTATATCCATAATGGGTAGGACGGTGGGAGCTTTAGGGAACTTGACCTTTGTACTTTGCATCATTATATTCATATTTGCGGTGATGGGGATGCAGTTGTTTGGCAAGAACTACACAGGTTCTAATTTAAAAGAAAATTTAGCATCTCTAATTAAAGAATTAAGCTTCATTATTAATTATTCAGCTTCACACAACAGAAATTTTTACACTGGGCTTGATTCAACATTATTTTCATGACGGACTGATGAGTCCTCGCTGTGGCTTTATAACACGGAATGTGGCTCAGAAACGCAGACGAGCCTGAAACGAGACACGTTATAAAGCTATGCCACGCAGCTTCAGATCATAATTATTTAAGCTTTGCATCGAGTAACATAGATTTGACTTGCAGCTTCGCTTCCGAAGGGTACTTTGATGCATCAGGTCGTCTACTGATGGGATCTATGTCGTTATAAGAGACAAATACAAAATTAGAACCTAAAACATATAAAAATTAACAAAAAATGTTATCGATCCAAAAGCTCTCACGTTACAACTAACATAAATCCCACTCATACAGAAACAATTCTGTGCACATCGATAGGTAACTCAGCACACATTTGCTAATGTAAGAGGCCCCCAATCACTCACGGCACGCACTGCAACCGACTCGTTGGACACTGGTGAGTGATTGAGGGTCGTGGAAGGGTTCCGCAGTAGCATAGGTGAAGCGCCGGTAAGCGAGCTTGTGTGACGCCTTGTATCACAATTTGTAATTGCAGCTTCGAGTATTCAAATTGGCAAAGTCATGGCCGACACTTAATTTACTCATCTCCATAATGGGTAGGACAATGGGTGCCTTGGGCAACCTGACCTTCGTATTGTGCATCATTATTTTCATATTTGCGGTGATGGGTATGCAACTATTCGGGAAAAATTACGTGGGTAAGTGTAATTGGTGGGAGTGTTGCATGTACATTGGTGTTTGATTGGAGATGTTGACTGTTGGTTCGCGGCGGCGGCGCCCGATGTAGCACACCTAATATATTTCAACAGATGAGACTTGTGATTCATTAAATCTCATCTTAGAAATGTATTGTGGCAGTTATCAAAAATGTTTTACAGGATTAATTAGCTACAATTTGATATTGTTATATAAAACTGAGTTTGCGCATCTTTTATTTTTTAAGAATCCTTCGAAGTTACTTGTTGCAAAAATAAGTTAAAGTTCCTTAACTAGACCCTGTTTCTCTTCATTCATTTTCATCCTATTTCTATCCAAAATTATATTTTTTGTCACTGCATAGACTATAATCGGTTTACCTAGTTATTAGGTACCTACGTAAATGCTGTAAAATGTAGCAGATATCGCTGTAACTGGTCTTATTTTATGATACGCAGCTCAGAACTTCAAAGAATTGAGTGAAATATCAAAATCAAACAGTCATTACTGTTGAAGTATATTTTGTGTTACATAATCTGTTAAAGCGTGGATGAAATGTTTTTAACTAAATTATTTCTTCTGGAAACAGAAATTGACGTTTAGAATCATGTTAACGCATCAACACTTGCTCAGAACATTTTATTAGTATCCCGTATTTTATTAGAACCGATTGTGGTATCTATCATGATACAATTGCTCAAAAATTAAGGATACATAGGCATAGGATTATTATACATTAGGTATCTTACAATGGGTAGACACATTAAGGAACCTCAAATCATAACTGTGCCCTAAGGATTAGCATTGAGCACATAGATTTGTCTAGCAACTAGTCAATGGGGTTACAGATATGGGGTCAGTAATACAAATAGAAGTCTAGACGAATGCCACAAGCATAATACATAGTTGTAGCATATGTATGAACTACTGGATGAAAGAGACACAGTACATTGTTTACACACAGGTACAGAATGTGAGGTTTACACAACAATCGGATACGCCACAGAACGTTGCGCTTAACAAATCCTAAACGGCCCTGATCTAAATTACTTCCCCGAGTCCACACTTTAATTTGGGCTCGCCGTCGCTATTTAAATAGTGAATATTGTGTTTATGTGCGTCACACTGTTGTGCTCATTAGACGATTGGTAAGATTCGATGTGTCCCCTTCCAAATTAGCCTGATACCCTTAAAGTATGTACAGTCCTCTTTGTAAAAGCCCCATAAAAAAGGCGCCTCACTTGTGAGACATTACGCTAGCTACCTTTCATGTTTTCCTTTATACATCTTTTCTTTGGACATTCTCAATCTTTACGTTTTCTAAGCCTTCCGTAAGCGCTATATTTATGTCTCTAATATTCTATAGTACTATTAAATGCATGCTGTATATTATAGTAAGTACCTATGTTGTTGAAGTTTTGAAGCTTAATATATTGTAGGCGCAGTGTACCGCATGATATAGCTAGCTTTAGGAAAATCACAGAATATTAGAAAAATAATTATATAACACAATATTAGCCAACTACACAATATCAAGGAGCTTTTTATAATGGTCGCAGTATTCAAATGAAGTACAAATTAAGTTTTGTTGATAAGAATAACAATTATTTTTGATTAATTAAATACTTGTTTTCACTTAATTAGCATACTGCGACATTTGTATTAATTGTTAATTAAATTCAAAACAAATTATTTCTAAATTGCTTATCTACTATTAATAATTAAACTGCAAAATATATTAAAATATATCTCTTTACTTAAATGTATCTATTTAAATATAGTATGTATAAAATATCCATATTTATGTTGCTATATCTATTGTTGTTTTTCGTGGTGTGTTGTGGTTGTCTTTCACATAGATGTCTCTCTAAACACAAAATCCGAGGCTTAATAAGTAAAGAGGAGATATTTTTTTAAACTAAATTGATCCCTTAAAAATGATTTAAATTTTAGACAGCCGAGTATATATTAATGTGTTTGTGTGTATGCACAGATTACGTAGACCGTTTCCCGGACGGGGACCTCCCGCGATGGAACTTTACGGATTTCATGCACAGCTTCATGATTGTGTTCCGAGTGCTCTGTGGAGAATGGATTGAGAGTATGTGGGACTGTATGTTGGTCGGCGATGTCTCTTGCATACCGTTCTTCCTGGCTACCGTCGTCATTGGTAATCTTGTGGTCAGTATCTTACTTTATCGATCTTTTGCCAACTTCATGAGTAGACAAGTTGTCTAAATAAATAATTTTCCAGGTTCTCAACCTTTTCTTGGCCCTGTTACTGTCAAATTTCGGCTCATCAAGTTTGTCGACACCTACTGCCGACCAGGATACCAACAAGATAGCAGAGGCCTTCAACAGAATATCAAGGTTCATTGATTGGGTCAAACGAAACGTAGCCGACATTATGAAGCTGCTGAAGAATAAACTGACCAATCAGATAGCGATTCACGCGCCCGGTAAGATGTGTGTCTAATTGCCCGTATGTTGTGGCATGTCATTGTACCTCTCTGTATTTTTGTACCTATGTAGATAATTATGTATAAGCAGTCTTTATTGTCCTAGTTTATGTGAAAAAAAAATGGATTCTTTACGTTTGAAATTGACAAAAAAATAGCAATAATATTATCAACTTTGGCTTTTTGACGAGTTGGTATCTTTCTCTTCTTCTAATCCACTAATAGCTATGTCACTGTCTAACACAAAGGCAAAACGACAAGACTACCTATATCGCAGTGTGTCCTTCTGACGACAGTTCATGGCAGGAGGAGTAAACGCAACAACTACCGTGTTTCGCGTCCCGTGGAATGGAATGTCTATGGAATCAATGAATAATTCACCATAGAAGAAAAAACAATACAATTGATTGAATAATATAATAAATAACCACATTATTGCGCAATCAATGATCTCATTAGTAGCTTCAGCGAAAAGACCCACTTTGATGTAAAATAACTGCGTAAAATATTCTAATTAGTGTTGTAGCATGATTGATGTGTAATTAAAACAATGAAATAGCATGGAATTGTGTTTCGAATAAAAAATGTTTGGATTGCGTGTTGATATTTGTGACCACTGTGCGTTGCCTGCGCCCTAGCGATCCAAGTGTAGAGATGCAGACCCTTTATGTATAAATGTCGTGTGTTTGAGTCCTCGTTACACTGTTACTTTTCCATTTTGTATCTACATCCCTTTCCTTTATTTTACAATCATTTCGAATAATTACTGTAGGTACACTCTTCGTTGACTTGTATCCTTTCAAGAGACAAATAACGCACGAGACAGGCATATGGCCGTACCCAGCCTGCCTATTGTATACCTACACGCCGCGTGATATCACTGCTAGAACTGCTAATTTGTTTGCGAACGTCCGAGGGGGAATATCACGGTGAGATTCTCCCTAGAACGTTCGCAAACAAATTGGCAGTTCTCGCGGTGAATTAGGCTTGTCGAAAAAATATCGATGTATATAAGGTCTTACCCTTCATACTCGAAATATTTTAAGAGGTACATCTGTAAGTGGTAAAGATGCCATACAAACGAAAAAAAAAATTGATCTGACTATATATTTTTTTTAAATAAATTATTTTAAAATTATTTGACACACATTAAAAATATTATTTTCAACATCCATTACGCTAGTTTTTACGTACCTTACTATTAATATTAGAAACAAGCGTAATGGATGTCGAAAATAGTATTTTTATGTGTCAAATAATATATTTTAAATAATTTTATTTATTTATTAAAAAAAAAATACTCAGATCAATTTTTTTTTCGTTTGTATATGGCATCTTTACCAGCTATAGATGTGCCCCCTAAAATATTTCGAGTATGAAGGGTAGGACCCTATATATGATATATCGATATTTTTTGTTCGATATATCGATATTTTTTGGCGATATTTATTATTTCGATACATCAATATATCGATATAAAATATCAAGTATCGAAAACGTATCAAAAACGATATATTTCCAATAGAAAGTCCGATGTTGCCACTGAATAACATCGCTGGAATGGCACTCTACTTTTATAAATACTGTACTAATATTAACACTGACAGATTAATTGAACCAAACTAGTAAAGACAAACACAATAGAATTTCATAAAGTACAAAAAATTTTTTTTGTAAACACCGATATATCGATTTTTATTTTTCGATATATCAAATCCGATATAAATATATTTTTTAAATATCGATACGATATATATATCGATACATTTTGGCACTTCCTGCATCCCTAGCGGTGATATCACGTGGCGTGTCGGCAGGGCCGGTCCTAGGGCGGTGCGAGCGGTGCGACCGCACCGGGCGCCATCAAGGGGGGGCGCCAAAATCAACCGAAACGTGAGACAAACGACGCTCGACCAATCGTCGCCATCGCGACGGCGATGATCAGTCGAGCGCGAAAGTCGCGCGACTCACGGGAAATAAAGCAACTGCTTTTACAATAAAGTTTTTTATTTTGAGAGGCGCCTCTTTTAGATCTCGCACCGGCAAAAAAAATTGATAGGACCGGCACTGCGTGTCGGTACAGAATAGACAGGCAGGATTTGCTTAGGTACAAAAGAAAGAAAACTCGATAGTAGGTACTTACTTAGGGTATAGGGTATTCTGAAGCCAGTAAATCGATTTACCTAGCTAAATTAACTGTCTAGTGCGTTATTTGCCGTAGATTTACCTACCTAACTCTATAATACTCAAATTTTATTAAATGAAATAGGGACGTCTAATCTATCTTTCATCATTTTTTTAAATAATTAACTTCTACTCAGATGGTAAATTTTAAATTATATAAATAAATAAATAAACTCAGTCGACTGCCGGAACCGGAACTCAGATCTACGCGAAACATAATCGATTTTTATTGTGTCTATAATTGCCGCAGTCAAGCGGTTACAACAAGAGGAAGTTGTCCATTAAATGCGTCTTAATAAACTAACAAGAGAAGCAAAACATAATCGATTGTAAAAAAACAAAAAAAACTCATAACATTTGCAAAAACATTAAAATTCTACTCTTCTTTCTTTTAATCGCGATACATTATTATAATTAATATTGCCATGGATCACAGAATAAATTAATAATAGTAAACCAGTTGAACTTGCATCAAATAGAATGTAGTATTTATTGCCATAGAAAAAGAAATGATACAAGGCTAATAACGTCCATAGTTTTGCTTCAATAAATATGATTTTTTTTCTATGCCTACGAGCATTTGGAATCAATTCAATAAAAACTCATTGCTTGACGCAAGTCAAACCATTATGTAGGTACATATAATTAATTTTCACTGTGTCGGTGCCAAATAGCAGTTTCCAATATGATCTTGCATTTAACGATCAAAGTTTTGGTTTTGGTCTATCAGAAAAAAATACTTAGAATTTAAAATGATAAAAATATGTGTATTCGTTTCATTCATTCACGTCTAGTTATAATTATCATTAATTACTTTCACGCTTTGTGATGTATCATCATTATTATGTAACTGTACCTACATGTTCCTGGCTTTGTGTGTTTTGCATGATTACTGTTTGTGTATACTATACGGTTAAATATATATATTATGTAGGTATTACATATTTACATGTTTATCATTAATTCATAATCTTAAATTGCATCATTGGTGTTGTCTTACGATTAGGTTACAATAATAAGTTAATCATAATTACATAACGTAAAAAAAAATTCATGATTAAAACAAAATGTTATTTTATATAATATTTTAATGATCTATACGAGTACCTACTTAAAGTTTTACATGAGAAATTATTTTCATTTTGTATTCACTATAATATTGTATAGAGGATTTAAAGACACAATATTTTTAATACATGACATGATTTTAAGAAACAATTTGACGAATTTCACTAAGTCGATTCGTCCTGGTCTGATTTCTATGCTTGGTCGTCGGGTGGCCTCTCCGTGAACGCACCGTGGACACATCATGCAACATGTAGGCTTAAAGGCGGCTTTGTGTGGCCGCTGTGTCTCTTCAGAGCGAGTCGACAATGAACTGGAGCTAGGCACAGACCTCGACGACGCCGTACTGTACAAAGACAAGAAACTCAAAGACCAAGTAGAAGTAGCTATAGGTGACGGTATGGAATTCACTATACCAGGTAACTTACCAATATAATATTCAAATAATAACTTTGATAGATTTACAAAGTTATACAGTTCACTTAGTAATTATGACTTTTCAGGTGACAATAAATACAAGAAAGGGAAAATTTTGTTAAATAATATTAACGCGATAACAGATAATCATAGAGACAACCGGTTAGATTGTGAATTAAATCATCATGGATATCCTATACAGGTAAATATTGTAGAAGATAAACTTGCACACGTAACTTAAACATTTATTTGTAACTAACTTGTCACTACGTCGGTTCTTGTTTAGGACGACGATACAATTAGTCAAAAGTCGTACGGCAGTCATAAGATCAGATCATTCAAAGATGAAAGTCATAAAGGTTCAGCAGACACGATAGATGGCGAAGAGAAAAAGGACGCCAGTAAAGAAGAATTAGGATTAGAAGGTTAGTGAAAAACAAAGCATTTGAATTAGAAACTTGAGCTGATTATGGTATGATGTATAATAAATACATTTTTTTACAGAAATGGTTGAAGAGGAAGAAGATGGAAAGATAGATGGTGTTCTGGGCAAGACGGACATTATAGTAGCTGCAGACGAAGAAGTCGTTGATGATAGTCCTGCAGATTGTTGTCCAGAGCCGTGCTACGCGAAGTTTCCATTCTTGGCGGGTGACGACGAGTCTCCCTTCTGGCAAGGCTGGGGCATGCTTCGATTGAAGACCTTCAAACTCATTGAGAACACGTATTTTGAAACGGCTGTGATTACAATGATTTTGCTCAGTAGTTTGGCTTTGGTATGTTATCGATTTTTTTTCTTAAAGCACTATAGCAGTGATTAATTATTTGTATCTAGTGATTCATGACACAATTATTCTGTCCATTACAGGCTTTAGAAGATGTAAATTTACCACATCGGCCGATTCTTCAGGACATCTTGTATTATATGGATCGTATCTTCACCGTCATTTTCTTCCTCGAGATGTTGATCAAATGGCTTGCCCTTGGCTTCCAGAAATACTTCACAAACGCGTGGTGTTGGCTCGACTTCATCATTGTCATGGTAATATACTGATATTTCATTATTTATTTTATCGATAACATGTAATAATAGTTTCTTTGCAGATTAGATTGCTAAAATAGTAATTCATGACAAAGGAATATATGCTTTTATAATATTATGTAAAAGACAAAGTAAAGGTTCAGGTTGGTCTTAAAATTAAGTAGATATGAAGATATTAACAAACACTTCAGTTTCACAACGGGCCAAAGCTGAGAAGTATTATAGAGTGAAATAAGTATAAACCTAGATGTAAGAAACATGTTCTATAATGAAAAAATGATAAATGGTGTGGCGTTAGTTGTCGCTCGTAAACCACGGTGCGGTGATGGCGGGCGCGGACGACATCCCGGCGTTCCGCTCCATGCGCACGTTGCGCGCGCTGCGGCCGCTCCGCGCGGTCTCTCGCTGGGAGGGCATGCGCGTGAGTAGGAGCGCACACACGCGTGCGCGCGGGCCTGTGTCCTTGTTGGTACTGTTGCGCTGCACATCCACACTATCATTATATTATTTTCAGCGCAAGCATACCAATGCCTTCAGCGCAACATAATTTAGCAAAATTGAAATCGGCAGTAAACCAATGTCGATTTTAATCGGCTTAGACAAAGAGCACTAATTGATTGGTGAGAATTCAGTAATTGATGTCCATTAATCTTGAAATTATTTATTCTCTCGATTTAATCTTGTTTCGAACATTTCTTAAGTTCATCGTGTATGATGTGCAGCGCAACTCAAAGCGTGCAGCTTTGATTGTTCGGTGTCTATGGCAGTGGAAACTCCGAACGGCCTCACCTCGCTGCCTCGAGCTCTCGATGTCGTACTGTTTGTTTATGGATACCGCTTCTATGTGACTCTCTTACCCACGAACCCCGCTATCTGACATTTACCTGTGGCCAAATATATAAAGGCCTTCACAGAGTGACTTGAAATCCTGATATTTTCAAGTGCATGAATCAACACGACTTCTATCTTTGTGCTGTCGTACGAGATAGTGCCGTTTTCACGTACAACAAAGAATAAATCTGGAAATAAATCCGACATGTTATGGAAGAAAAACATTAAAACTGAAAATGGCACATGATCTTGAATGCTGTCGATGTCATAAAATGCAAAATATATATAACTATATACATATACCTTGATATTTGTTAACATGTGATGTAGCTTTATTTTTGGGACATCAGAGAAACAATTAAAGACTTAGACGTTGCAAACTGTAATTAATTATAAACATTCTCTAATGTCCTCAAACTAACTTCGATGTACAAATGTGTGTAACTTCAGTGATATAACACATTTCTATTCCTTCTGTTATTCTACAATAGGCGTTATCTTTGTATTTTTAAATGAGTCTTCATCTTTATCAAAAGATTATCCTATCCTTAGGTTTGTTACCACAGGTCGTGAGTCTTCAACCAAAATATGGAATACTAAAGTCTGGCGTTTTTTATGGGATCTAGTCTTATGTAACTCTGTCTCTTTTAGGTGCTGCAGTAGATGTTGGAATTTAATTTTTAGCATCAAATTGTTGAAATATAATTTGTCTCAATATGCAACCCTTGATTTCATCAGGTCTCGCTTATAAACTTCGTAGCGGCGCTTTGTGGCGCCGGCGGCATTCAGGCGTTCAAAACGATGCGAACGCTGCGGGCACTGCGCCCGCTCAGAGCCATGAGCCGCATGCAGGGCATGAGGGTACGTACCACCCTGTGCTGCCGACAACACCCTATCGCTCATCCATCCACCACACACTTCGCTCCACACTTCACATTCACAATTCTATTTCAACTTCTACGACCATTATAACATTATAAAATTTCCAACATTCGAGTACGGCTCCTTTTTTCGATATTTCTGTATCAATCACCAGATCTAAATTTGTTTTAAATTGTTAATTTGAACAGTTGTTACATTGGCAGTAGTCGAATATCGAACAAATTATTAGTGAATCATTTTGAAGTGGTCGGTGGCACCCCTGAATGGCTTAGTATCATCACTGTTCGTCATTAACCTCTTTTAGAAATGGTTCAATGGGATTTATTTTAGGAGAGTTATTCATCCATGTTTTGGTCTCTTTTTCTATTGGTCTTATTATTATTAGCTAGATTAGAGTTTTGTAATTACTTAGTTATTTGGAATGCTAATTTATATTCTGCACCTTAGATTTTTTCTTCTTGTATCTTCATCGTACGAGCGGCAAGTCGCATGCATTACTACTAATTCCATACATTGTGTATGGCTAACTTAGTAGACAAGGTAAGAGTAGCGTAGTATTTTTATGTTGCTTTGAGATGTGCTTCGGTGTATTCGATGTTATGTAAATAAATTCATGTTATGTAGATATTTATACTAATATCATTTTCAGTCAGTACCATTCACATAATCACTCAAAGTAAGAAATAATTTAGATTCTATATAAACTTGAAATACTACATCAGAATTGCACAGTACTAATAAAAATAACGTCCTTGCTTCCAAACTAATTTACGCCCACTAACAAATGCACGCCATTCAAAACAAAAGAGAGTGTATGTGTTTCACTGTACACTCAAAACTTCTTGAATGCAAGTTCTGTGGTTCCCTAAAGCAGTATTAGTAATGCGCGGTTATGTGACAGGTGGTGGTGAACGCGCTGGTGCAGGCGATCCCGTCCATCTTCAACGTGTTGTTGGTGTGTCTCATCTTCTGGCTCATCTTCGCCATCATGGGGGTCCAGCTGTTTGCTGGAAAATACTTCAAGGTAAAGAGTATTATTTCGTTATTCACTACACAAAATATTATAGTACCTATAACTACAAAAAATAAAGCTTGATTTTTTTGAATTAGAGATTATTTGGTCTTACGCTGTGTGAATTAAACTTGCCAATAAAATTACTCCAATTGTTCCAGTGCGTTGACTTGAACCACACGACGCTAAGCCACGAGATCATTCCGGACCGGAACGCGTGCATCTTAGAGAACTACACTTGGGAAAACTCGCCGATGAACTTCGACCACGTTGGCAAGGCGTACCTCTGCCTCTTCCAGGTGGCCACATTCAAGGGATGGATACAGATCATGAACGATGCTATTGATTCAAGAGAAGTACGTTTACCATTTTGAACTGTTCCTACCATTGATAAATGTCAAACATTCTTAGGCACAATTGGCCATATCGTCAATTGTTTACAATCTCCAGAAATGCTTCAAGCAAAAAATTTTATATCGATTTTCATAATGAAGAGCTTCTGTTATGAACGGTTTACATCGTCTTATTCGTCCCATTCGGTTTACGTTGTCCTATTTGTAATTTTGAGAAGCACCGTAATAACATAAAAATGGAATGTTAAAAAAGAACCTAGAAATCGTCCACACAAAAATTTGAAAAAGAATGCTTTTATTTAACAAAATATCATTTTTAATTCCAGGTGGGACGCCAACCAATCCGAGAGACGAACATCTACATGTACCTATACTTCGTGTTCTTCATCATATTCGGCTCATTCTTCACCCTCAACCTGTTCATCGGTGTGATCATCGACAACTTTAACGAACAGAAGAAAAAAGCCGGTGGAAGCCTCGAGATGTTCATGACAGAAGATCAGAAGAAATACTACAATGCCATGAAGAAAATGGGTTCTAAGAAACCGTTAAAAGCTATTCCGAGACCAAAGGTAACATTCCGAAGTAGAGCATGCGATATTAATGACTTGTTGTTCTCTAGACTTGTCTGATAAAGAGCTACTATTACACTAAGTAAATTCACACAGTAATAACCTTGTGCGTTTTTTTATAATTTCCTAAACAGCAAAACTTCACGATAACATTGCCTGGGACACTAGCAACCTGCGAGACGCTTCTTCATCTTGCCATCCGTGTTTTTATCCAGAACTATACTACATGCAAAATTTGGAGCAGATCGTTTCTCAACCAAGGTTGCTGTTACTACGCCACGGGACCTACAAAACAGATGCACCCAGATAAGACTGGTTTGAATAAATATAAAAAATCTGATACGTGACTTTTTGTTGCAGTGGCGGCCACAAGCAATCGTGTTCGAGATAGTGACGGACAAGAAGTTCGACATGATCATCATGTTGTTCATCGGCCTGAACATGTTGACAATGACGCTGGACCACTACCAGCAGGCGGAGACGTTCAGCACTGTCCTCGACTACCTAAACATGATATTTATCGTGATATTCAGTTCAGAGTGCCTACTAAAAATGTTCGCCTTACGCTATCATTACTTCGTTGAGCCTTGGAACTTATTCGATTTCGTAGTAGTTAATTTCTCAATTCTTAGTGAGTATTAATAATTTTGATGCTATTGTAATAAATTTTTATATTTTCCAACAATTTAACTAACGATACTCTTCTTTGTTCCCAGGTTTGGTATTGAGTGATATTATAGAAAAATATTTTGTGTCACCGACTTTGTTGAGAGTCGTAAGAGTAGCGAAGGTCGGTCGTGTGTTGCGTCTTGTGAAGGGCGCGAAGGGTATCCGGACGTTATTGTTCGCGCTGGCGATGTCTCTGCCGGCTCTGTTCAACATCTGTCTGTTGCTGTTCCTGGTCATGTTCATCTTCGCCATCTTTGGCATGTCGTTCTTCATGCACGTCAAGGACAAAGGTGGTCTCGATGACGTGTACAACTTCAAGACTTTCGTGCAGAGTATGATCCTGCTATTTCAGGTCAGTTATTCTAAATCATCATAATCAGCCTACTGGTTTGGCTTTAATATACCGCTCAAGATTTTCCTCATACACTGCTACTTGGGAGTCAAATTTGACAACTAGGCTTAGAAAACCGAAGGATACTTCTGATCATATAAAACTATTACCATTAAAGTCTTCAGCACTTATCAGACGTCGGTATTATGTTGTGTGTTACAGATGTCGACGTCTGCCGGATGGGATGGCGTACTGGACGGCATCATTAACGAGGAGGAGTGTGACCTGCCGGACAACGAGCGCGGCTACCCCGGCAACTGCGGCTCTGCCACCATCGGCATCACCTACCTGCTGTCCTACCTCGTCATCTCTTTCCTTATTGTCATCAACATGTACATCGCTGTAATTCTCGAGAATTACTCGCAGGTAATTTGGCGTTATTCATTATTTTGTGATGTAAATAGTTGGGATATAACTGATCTACACGACTGTAATGGTTTTATTATTGCGAACAGGCGACAGAGGACGTGCAGGAAGGTCTCACAGACGACGACTATGACATGTACTACGAGATCTGGCAGCGGTTCGACCCGGACGGTACTCAGTACATCCGGTACGACCAGCTGTCGGACTTCTTGGATGTGCTGGAGCCGCCGCTGCAGATCCACAAGCCCAACAAGTACAAGATCATATCCATGGACATCCCGATATGTCGCGGCGACATGATGTTCTGCGTGGACATCCTCGACGCGCTGACCAAAGACTTCTTCGCGCGGAAAGGCAACCCCATCGAGGACCCCGGCGACCTGGAGGTGGGGCGGCCCGACGAGGTGGGCTACGAGCCCGTGTCGTCCACGCTGTGGCGCCAGCGCGAGGAGTACTGCGCGCGCCTCATCCAGCACGCGTGGCGCCGCCACCGCCGCGCGCACGACTCGCCCGGCGCGCCCGCGCCCGACGCCGGCGCGCCCACGGCCGTGCTGCTGGACGCCGTCACGCCCAACGGGCACCGCGTGGTGCTGGGCGGCGCGGGCGGCTGGCGCGGCGAGGCGGGCCCGCCGCCCGCGCCGGTCTGACCCGCGCTGGCGCTGGCGCTGCTGCCCGCGCTGGCCGCCGACGCGCCGCTGCCGCTGCCCGCACCGCTGCCCGAGCTCCTGAGCCCACCCAAGCGCACTTAATTATTGTTTACGCTAGACGTGTCGCGTGTACATATAGCGAGTATAGCGTGAGTAGCGTGCGTAGCGAGCACGGCGAGCCGGGCGGCCCGCGCCCCGCGCGCCCGCGCCGCGCCCCCTGGACGTTGTTCTTTCGCGTTCTAGAGACGTTCGACGTGTTTACTGGAGTGTTTTGTATTCGCGTGGCCGAAGCTTAGTGATCGTTTGTTTTGCGACCGATGTTCGCGCGCGTTCACCGCGTTCTGTCGTTCCGATTCGTATAGTTTGCGTTCGCGTGCGGACCTGTTCCCGGTGAGTGAAGCCGTCGATCGGAGAGGATCGTTCTCGCGAGCGTGCCCTTTTTTTATTCGTCACTAGTGATGTAATGTAAGGTATTGGATAAAATTGAGGAAACTCTAAAAGCTTATTTTTGTATTCGATGAATATCACTGTCTATCTGTAAAATTCTAAAACCGCTGTACTTATAAATATTGTGAAGTTTGATGATTTGTTAACGATTGTGAGATATCATTTTACTTCCCCGAAATGGTGTCGAGCAATAGCACAAGTAGATGTCCCCGGTCCCGGCGTGTTGTGTGTGTGCTGTGTGTGTGCGGTATGTGTGCAGTGGTGCGGCGGAGTGCGGCGCGCAGTCACGCTTGTTACGTTCAGCTTCACTCACAGCTACCTGTACGAGATGCACCGCCCCACGTCACCACTCGCCCTTCGGTTACATTACATACATTAACGTCAACCACTCGCCCGCGCCCACGGGCGCTAGTATTATCGTATCTTAATAGACGCTTAAGAGAAGCAATGGCTACGCCGATTCATATCAATTTTGTCCGTATAGTTTTAATAGTTCCAATTTGTAAGCTTCTCACTGTACCGAAACGACGCGAGGTCGCGTCTATCTATGCGAGGACGGCTGCCGCCGGTCCTCGGAATTAAGGGAGTTTAGAGAAATTTTTGCAACGTTATCTATATAAGCTTAACAAATCAGCTGTGAAATCGGTACCAGAATTCACTTCCGTCCTAATTCAGTACGCATCATAGGAATCGAGCCATTTTATGTAACGCGCACTTTCCACATACCTAGTTAATGTAATTGCCTTCCCCTGATTACATTAGCCGCAGCCGGCGGCGCTCCCCGGCCGCCGCCTGCGCGGGCCGCGCCCCCGCCCCCCGCCCCCGCCGCTCTGCGCCGCGCGCCGCTCACCCGACCCTGTGCGGAGCTGACGGCAGTTGACTCCATACACTGTCGACTTTTGTACCGCCGGCGGTGCGCGCGGCAGAGCGGCGCGGCGTCGCACGCCGGGCGCGCGGCCCGCCCGCGTCCTCATAGACCTGTATATCTGACATAGCGAGCGGGCTGGTACTGCTTCGACGAGTGTTGCTCTTGCAGATCACATTTTGACGATGTTGATAATGTTTAATGTTCATTCACGATGTACAACCGATTCGGCTACTTGAACGACATCACTATAATTAGCAATAAGATAATATTGATATACCTAAGAGATCGAACGTCCCTTACCGAGTAAGGTAGATATTATTGAAGTATTGTTTATTTTTCGATTGACATCTCTCTAGATAGACGGAGGTCCGCAGCATGTCGCTGCGGCCCCGGACGTTGCCGTTACCTCACGACGGTTCACTTCTGTGACAGTATTGTCTTTTCTAGCACAACAGACTAATGAATCATTAAATTTTTGTAATTTAACTTTGGAAGTGGTCAATTTTCTACTACTCTGTAAATATTGAGAGCTTATTGCCGGGTAGATCCCAAACCGCACGTCGCAACACGTAATTTATTATATTATGTCTACTATCTATTGATATCAGCGATACGTAATAAGCTTGAAGCAATAACGTTAACGTGTGCTCGACGAGAGGTTTCGCTTTTCATTACCTTGTACGGAACATGTCACAGAATAGTTGTGTGCCGGTTGTTTTCAATTCGTTTATAAAATGTGAAAAATATCTGAAGTGCAAGACAATTCTAAGTGTTGCAAGGTTTAAAGAGTCAGTGTATCGTAAATAAATGAGACGCTTACAGTTTTGCACATATTTTGCAATAATTATGGTAACAAGATAACGATTATGTAGATAATTTTATAAATGAATAGCGCGGGGAGTGCGCGAGCGAGGTTCCCCGTCGCTCGCGCACGCGCGCGCCGGGCGTCGCGTGACGCCGCTCAGTTGCGTTCCCTTCTCTTGCGTTACTTTACGTTCAACACAAGGTAACTAGTTATCTGAGAGCCGTGTGGAGCCACTCAAGCTCTGTCCTTTAATATATAATATTATATTGCGCTTTGGAAGACTGATCGGATAAGATGATCTTGAACATTTGTTTTTAATGTCCTTGTTGACGTGTTTGTAAAAATCTAAAATCAAAATCTGTGGACTTAAAATCACGTAAGTATTTTAAGTTTAGAAGTATGATTTAACTCGACAATACTTATATTCTCACCTAGTTAGTGCCGTGTAAACACTTACGTATGTACACCAATTGTTGATTATTAGCTATTAAGGTAAACGTACCGCTTATCACAATATTAGTAAATGTGAATATATACCTATGGTTAGCCAGTAAACGTTATATACAAGCTAGATCATTATTTGCTCTTATTAAAAATACAATCAAAAAATCTGAATTTATTTTATCGAAATTCGAAATCTAGACGAAAACGAATTTATCTACAAAATTATTGAAATTAGAGTTCGGAAACCTATTTCTTATTTCAGGTGTATAGAATTATAGCCAACTGAAAGTTTAAGGCGGACATAGTACAATTGTCTAACGTGATTAATTCTGATTTATTTCTATTTTAGTCATTTTGTTATCACAAAAATGCATTTATTAAAATGTGTAAGCATTTATGTGATAAGAACTACAATCTAAGAGTATTTCTTATTTAAAGCTCCTTATAGCGTTAGGTATCGAGATTGACAAGTTCCATACGGCTCTGTGCGACATTATGTCGTCACTTTATGTTGGTGAAACCAAAAGATTATAAATACTATTAGGCATATTTGCACAAAGAAGTTGTGTTTAATTAAGTTTAGACAATAAGTTATAATATCATTGTATTGTTTATTTTAACTATACTTATGACAAAAAAGTGAGTTCAGTTTGCTGAATGATAGAGGTTTAATTGAGTATTTATTATATATATTGTTGAAGTTTGTACAAAATAAATTAAGTAAACGATAAAATATAGAACTTGACTGCTTTGTTCCGTAGTTTTATTATACTAATAAACACTGGTTTTGAACATAAAAGTTCTTAGTCATGAGCTTATCAGGCAGGGTCTCGCGACGTCACCGCATCATTAGCTCTTACCTAAGAACTCCATTTAAATTCAAAACTGCACCCGTGGTGTTAGTGAATGTAATATTCCCGCGATATTTGTGGCACGCGATGGATAAACCTAGAGCTTTCGCCACGAGGCAAGCGTGGTGCTGGGTTTACTGCTGGATAGACAAGCACATGAGTACCTACCCCTTTATTTCATTTTCAGCTGTAGACATTATCATAAATTAGTTTGTCCTACCTAATAGAATCTTAAAGATTTGTGATGTCAGGCAACCAATCTCGGTTTATACGATACAATGTGTATTTCAACTATTTACATTTTGGATAGTTGACTTGGTCTATTGTTATTAGATTTCACTAATGATCAAGTGCCTATATAACGCAACTTCTCAAATATATGATGTTGCGTCACAACGCGTTATGGTTATGACGTTGTCTGATGCGTATTGTTGCCGGACTGCTGCGGAGCCGCGGCGGTGCGGGTGTCGTACTACGCACGGACGGTTGCTTTTTCCCATACAGTTGACGCGTTGAGAGACAAAAATATTAATACCTACATAACGTGTAGGTACCCCCCAATCTAACCTCAACCTCACTGCAACGCCCGGAGCTACGCACAGCAGCGAAAATAAAACGGCATTGTCTATTTTTATTTATGTTTTTTATTATTAATATTATACAAAACTTTCCTATACATTTTTGTAAATTACAAATTGTTATGAAGTATTTGGATATACTAGTATATACCTAACAACCTAACTAGGGCGGCAAAACATATAATATTCATTAAATAGTCTTTATTCACTTGTCTGATTTTACATTGTATAGAAAACATTCCGAATAACTGAGTCGCGCTCTGAAACAGAAAGTTTGTGTTGATTTATTATATCAATCCGCAAGCTAGAGGTACTTTTTTTTTTTTTTGAAGATGGGAAATCATCAAATGACCCCTCCCGCTCTGGGCGGAGCGGAAGGGAGTGTCAGACTCTTACTGACTAAAACCCACCCTTCCTTAGCCCTTTTATCCGGGTCAGCGGTATCCCTTCCGGACAATCCCGCTTTCCCGGCAGGCAAGCTAGAGGTATCAGTTTACCACCTTGCGTTTGCCAAGTAAATGTAAAAATAATACCATATTCGTACAATCGGATGAATTTTACGGTTGTGCCCAAAGTGCAACTAGAGCAATAAAGTTTTGACATCTTTGCGAAATAAAAAATATTTTGTTTTTCTGCAGCCGGAATATTTTGGAGGTTACATAAGTTAGTTACTTTGCATAGTAATAATGTTATAAGAAGAGTAGAGCTGCTCACCATTCTATTGCTAGGCTTTACTAGGTCTCGTTGGAGACGGGGCCAAAGCATCCCTGTGACAACAAACAACTTCGTGTAGGTATCTAATCAGTACTCTACCAACCATATACATGCTTTCTAGTATAAAATTAAAAACAAACTACTTATTACTAAACTTCTATTCTATGGTAGTGCTAAGGCAATGCACGCGCCTGTGCTAAGGCCCGTATTACAGAATGATGCTCGAGCACAGATCTCTGCTTGAGCATAGATTTAAAGCCATTTGATTGGTTGAAATCTATGCTCAAGCAGAGATCGGTGCTCGAGTATCGTTCTGGAATACGGGCCTAAGATATTTATGCAACTAAATCAGCATCTAGCAGAATACTCGACTGTCTAATTCACCAATGAATTCTCAACGTGTTGACTATGGGCGTCATAATAATAACTAATACAAGGTTAACGTAAACGAAGCAATTAAATCCTAGCGCTAACTAACTGTAACACTAAACGTTACGACGTAGCGGGACTGGTGAAAGCGTAGCCCTACCTCAGTCTGTAGCGCTACGCGTCACTCGGCGATTTAATCGATGTGGTTTCATTACGTTTTACTGCTATCACAGTTCGCTATGCATAAAGACGTAGCGGTACTGATGAAAGCGTAGCATTTCGCGGACTGTAGCAAAACGGGTCATGAAAGTAATAATGATGGTAGTTTCGTTTGGTTGTGGTTGTGGCACTATACTATACGTAAAGACGTAGCATTGTAGGTGAAAGCGTAGCGAAACCCAACCCTCGCTACGTGTGCCAAGTGTAGCGCTACGCGTCAAGACGTAGCGATGCTTGTGAAAGCGTAGTCCATACCTCGGACTGTAGCGCTACGCGTCTTGACGTAGCGATGCTTGTGAAAGCGTAGTGCTGGTAGTGCATACCTCGGATCGTAGCGCTACACGTTAAGCCGTAGCAATGTAAACGGTAGTTACTTTCCAAAATAAAAATGTATGTTGAAATTTATTGTAGCTCATATTTCATAGTCTATTTAAGTCGAGTCAATAAAAATTTTTACTTCATAATCCTCATAAATAGGTCCGATTTTGATAGGTAATTATTTTTTTAATATGCTTGATTGTATGTGTTATTTAAAATGTATACTTTTTTTGCGATATGACTCCACAATATGTATTAATCAAAATGTGTTTTTCATGTAAACCGTAAAATATATAAAACGCACTAGTCTAAAATAGTTTTTAGGCATAAAAAAATCCCTCTAGTAAAATGTTTCCGATTTTGATTAACACACAAAAACACACATTTAAAAAAAACCGGAACAGTGCAAGCAGGACTCGCACCCTGAGGGTTCCGTAAAAACTGAATTATAAGTACATATAAGAATCTAGATGAGTATATTAAGTAGGTACTTTTATTATATAAAATAAAATATTCCACTAGGAATATGCAATAGCACCATCTATGAGCAAGATGCCGCTATTACATACTTCTTCTAGTGCGCCATCTATTGATCTATGACAGATGCCTCGGACTTGCCACGGACAGACGGACGACAAAGTGATCCTCTATCTATAGGATCTCTTTGTCGTCAAAGGCACGGTACCCTAAAGATATCAAACTCAGAGAGCTGTTTATAAGGATTATGAAGTTTTAACCAGTCTGGGTTTTTTTGAGTTGACTACTTAAAGCAGCTCCATTTTCCTTACGAGAACGAACCAGAACATTATGAGGAAGACGAACTCAAATAGGACGAGTGCGGTTACGTTAGATGACGCAAAGATGGATCAGAACAACCTTGAAACTTGTGGTGTGTAGGCAGTTGCAAATTTGTTTTCATCCAGTCAGAGTTCCAGATAAAGGTGGTACCAAATTCTCAATGAATTAAAAACGAAATAACTATCGCATCCAAAGTACCAAGTACCAACTTACTCAAAACCAGATTTTTGGGAAAATCAATGTTCAGGTTCCATATACATATAAGTGTCTGAGAAAACACTTCGCCGGCTCGATTGGTTAACTAGCTAAGCGATTGACATCTGCACTGCCGCTCGCTGCTGGCTGGTTTCGGTATAGTATTATATTTATAATACAGACACTCTGTTTCGGGTCTGGGTACCTACTCATACATGGGCGATTTAATTTCTGCTTGTGTACCTACGATACAGGAGAAATTCCTATTGTGCTCCATTCTATAGGGTACCAGGTTAGACTGTGAAAATATTTTAAGGGGTCATTGTACTCATTATTATGAACCACTTTTACTATGGGATCAACCCTGAAATCGCGTAAAAAAATCAGCTGTTCCATACATTTATGTTCACATAACAAAATGTATGGAACAGCTGATTTTTTTTTCGCGATTTCAGGGTTGATCCCATAGTAATACGGTAGTGGCCTACTATTAAAAAAGTACAAATAAATTATTTTATTTCAAAGAAGGAATAGGCACAACAAAAAAGTAAAAGCAGTAATTTATCACAAAATGGAAAACAGACGCTTTTAATGTTTTTGGAGGGAGTATCGCTCCGTCTTTGTCGCGCGAAGCGGACGTAGGTGGTGTTACGTCACTAGTAGGTACTGCCGTCCGTGTCTAGCAAATCATTTTAAAACGGTTATAACTTTGCCAATTTTGTAGATGTTTCATCGGTTTTTTTGGTGTTAATTGTCTTTTTTCAAATAGTTTACAGATTCACAATAAAAAAAAAGTAGTTAACATCCTATTGTTCATAATGATGAGTACAATGACCCCTTAAAATATTTCCACAGTCTAACCTGCCACCGTGTATAATACTGCTCCTGCCAATTGACCCGCTCTGGGTTGGAATTCAGAAAAATCCTTTTTAATGGAGCCTCAGCAACAGGCACCTATCTTCTAAATGTTAGTCAGTAGGTAGTGAAACTTTTTTTTTTTTTTATCTGTTATTCTTGCGTTTGGCCGCCATCTCGCCTGATGTTAAGCAATTATACGGTCTACGATGGAGCACTCTTGCCTAGAAGAAACCGATTCACTCGTGACTTGAAGACACCCAGATTGCAACTATCGGGGAACACCCACTCGGTTTAGCGGTTTTTACAATGAAAGTGGAATCAAAGCGCTTCGTTCGGGTTTTTGCTACATCAACCATGAACCGTTGACGCTTTGTCGATTAATTCGCCGAAACTGTTTAATATGTAAGTACGTACAGATATTACTTTTAAGTTCGTTCTGCCACTTAATATTGTCAGCGAAGTTCTGACAACTGAAGGATAGCCGTTCACCGTGCCGTGACACGTGCCATTCTAAGCCAATCAGCAGCACCCCTGACCCCGAGCAAGACAGCTGTTAAGTCACTAATGCGCTGCCAACAGCTCGCGCTCGAATACGTACATCAAGACCATTTTGTGTAATAGGTACCAATTTGCAACGTGCCACACAAGCCACAGGCCACATTATGTCCTTGGAACCGAACTCAATGCATCTCCAAAAGTAAAAGCACTGTATTCTTTAATAAGATACATCTATTGGCCAATGTTTTGTATACTTTTTATTCGTTTTCGTTTGATATATTAGTTGACTTCTCGACCATTCTGGCAAAATGTAAGAACGAAAGAGGAACAATTTATTGTGTTAATATGTGGATCATCACTATCTGCAGGCTAAGCAAACAGTACTAAATACCGTAATTATACAATTTTCAGTAACATTCAGAGTATAAAAAATACACAGTGATGGCATTCTGTCAGTCTTCGAGCTTTTTGTGACGGATTTGGAAATGGACCTTTATTATACCTACGAATCTTGCCATTCCCTTCCCGAAGCATTAATTTTGATTGTTATAGAAGGATCAGTAAAGGTGGGAAGGGTAGGACAAAGGTAAATGAGATAAATAACAAACTTCCTTTCGATGTTACTATTTTTATTTATTTTTATTTCCATCTTAGTCTTACTTAAGACAACTGTGTCCTTAACATAGGCACACATACAAGATGCTCGTCAATACATAGGCATATTAACCATATAAATATCTATACAGCATCTATATGTACAATAGTATGTGTGTACCGAACCGAAGCCCTCTGTTATTAAGTAGCAACGAGTGTCAATAGTCCGAGCGAGTCAGGGGGCCTCCTACACTAGTACGGCGTCCACTATGTGAACCTCGCACAACAAGCTTCTTATTAATTTAATTTACGACATTTACTGGCAGTGCAGCTGACTTGTGCATGTTTCGTACCACAATTCACCGATTTATTATTCATTTATGACAGATATGTAGCGCGAGAGTTTAATTTACAAAAAAAGCGGATTATCGCGAATCGAAAACCTTCAAAAATAGTTATGTATCTATTTGTACGACTTGGCTCCGTTACCATCTAGTCCCGAAATGCTTAATTAGTTTCAAAGTTATTTGTGAACACGGCACCATGTTATGCTGTAAACGTTACGGGCAAATAGTTCGCGACTCCAACTCCTAATTAGTAAATATACCTCTACAGTACCAGTCGTTAATGTTTATTGGAAAACTTTATAATTACATTTTAAACATTATTTGAATACGTGAGCAGCGCGTGAAGTCGCCTGCTGCGACGCGATCGCCTCCAAGAGCACACTGAACGCCTTCGAGACGTTAAATAATAAATTGATCACAGAATTATAAAACATACTAAGTGCTGAACTAACCGTTTTACATTGTTATACAGTACTCTAATAACAAAAATAGGTTTTTTGGTAAAAATATTTTTTGCTTTTTCTTAACCAATAATCGTTATTATATCATATTGTGCTATTTTTTTTATTATTAAAAGACTCGTTATCGAGGATAAAGTCGACAATCGAAACAAACCACCGCTATGTAAACTTATAATACATCGTAGTATTTTACATTACCATGAAAATGAGGTCGTAATAATACAAAGATTCAAACTTTTACTACACTAAGCGATTTACACGACGCTAAGACGACTTTAAAACAGCAAAAATGATTAATATTAAAAATTATAAATTCTAAGTTTACAGTCGAAAAATATATAAAATGAACTCTATTAAAATTATTACAGGAGATCTGAACGTGAAATATAATGTGAAACTTATGTTACGAGATGTAGCAGAGTTGTATGCGGGTATGTCTTGAGTAACTAGGTCAGGACTAAATGCTGCCATCACGAAATCACATCATAGTCGATTCGATAACGGTCTTCTTTGGTCCTCGCTTTAATAGTGATGGTCCTCGATTCGACAGTTGATAATAATTTATTAACTCATTTTTTTCCATTCAATACCTACAACTGAAACATGTATGCTTACAGAGCTTAAGATCACAGCGTAATCAGTCAATTTAGTTCCCAAAGGCGTAAAATTAAAATTACATCACATCATACAACTGTATTATATTACGAATCGAGAACCACTGAAGTATTTAAAGCAAGTCAAGTGTTTTTTTTTTCATAATGGTTCCAAATAAAGTCGGTAATAACACAAATTCAATTTTATTTTATTAATCGTAAATCATATTAAATCCTGATATTTTAACTATCATGGTTTATATGAACATTCCGTTTGTTAACTAACTCAGAATAACATACAATTTGAAGCCATGACAACACAATCAATGAGAATACTGACACGCACACAAGTCACGAAAATAAACAATTTTTGAAACATGATTGTCCTATGACATGACACGACAAAAATGTCCCGCAGTCTCGTCACAATAAAGCAGTGTTCTAGCTAACATAAATGTTACTTATTACTAATGCATCGATGTTCAGTACCCTTGGAATTGTAGTCCGATATTGTATGTTTTACATTTTATCATTAAAATTCCTCCCGTAAACCGTGTTAGGCTGTGTCCCCAGTAGGCAAACTGTTAGCGGCCGACTGAGTTTGCGGCGTATCGGTTTAGTACGCCCTTCCATATATTTGAAATGGAGTGTCCACAGTTTGCTAGTTTGCGCTAACAGTTAGCGGAAGCAAACTGTTAGCGCAAACTCAGTCGGCCGCTAACAGTTTGCCTACTGGGGACACAGCCTTATATCATAGGACCAAAATGTTTACGTTACACATACTTGAGGCATCCTCATTACATACAAGGTGTCTCAAACGTATGGTCAAAGGCAAGTGGGGTAAAGCAGAGGTGGCAACCTATCATTTAAAAAATTAATAGTTGGGATATTCTCAACAATTTAGAAAAAAAAATCAAAAACATTGCTTAGTTAGTGAGAACATTTTAAAAAAACTAGGCATGTAAACCTATGTAGTTTTTGAAAATGTTCTCAGAAGATCGAAAATATCTAATATTTTTGTAAGTGAAGATCACTGGAACCATATTTATCATATTTTAATAGAACAAAATCGGAAAAAAATACAAAATCATAGTCTCAACAATACAGATTAATTATATTATTAGTACCTATTTGATCATGTTTTTTTTTTCTGATTTATTTTTTGATTAAAATATGATTGGTGACCATCTTCCCATTTGCCGTAGGACCACTACGTTTGAGACACCCTGTATATTATGAAATGTATGAAGAGCGTAGAATGAAATTGAAATGATTACGTTTCATACATTCAACTGTTTAAAGATATGAGATCTACATACTTCTTGTTAGTCATTCATACTTTTGGAAAATCTGAAATCTTCAAATACGTCACCTTGCAAAACACGACATAAAGTTTAAGGCAATGGTCACATCATAGTCTCCTTCACATGTATACACTGCTTAAATATATTTACTATACAAAATTCACTGTATTTTTAATCCAAAGTTGGTCAAAATGTCTTAAGGAAGAGGGAAATACGTTATTTTTCAAACTGTAGAGAACCTGCATGCCTATACTAATTTAAGCAGTGTATTGTTTGTGTGTTTTTATATTAACAAGTGTCATGGACAGTCCACAGACACACCGGTAATTCTTATTATTTCAGTTAATAAGCTATTAACTCCATAATTCTACAAACTTTTTAAGCCTGCACAATCTCAGATCATACACAACTCAACACAAACGAAAAGAGGATCAGCATTATCAATAAAAAAGCCTTTTTAGGAAGGTAAAACCTTTATATTATTATGAAATTAAATCTTCATTTTAAACTGATAAATACAAAAATTACGGTGTGACCGTACGATTCTTTATTATCAAACATTATCTAAATACTAAATTGTGACTAATCAAGCTGCAAAAACAAATAATTATCGTGTACCGTAATGAATTTAATTTCTGTTGATTTTAAATAATCCTATTTACACTTTTTTTTTTCAAGCATTTTTTTTATTATTTTTGTGAAATATTTTTTTTTACATTTTCAATCATTTGCTTAGGGGCCAATCAGAATGAATAGTTCTTATTTTAAAAGTATGAAAATCCCTTGTCTATCGGAAGACAGCCGTTTTAATTAATTACAGAATTGGCATAAATCATCACACTAGCATCTCTATTACAGGGATGAATTATTTAGGTCTCAAAAATGTTCAAGCTAATGCTAAAGCTGAATTTGGACCAGCGAGAATACTTATAGAACCTTCGCCAGATAAAACCTAGAACAGTATGCAAAACACTATTCATACCACACTAGTTCTATCTAATAATGTCAGCATTGAAGTAAATTCTCTCGCTCGTAAAAACTTAAACATAATTTATCTGCTATAAGATCGGTCCCAGTAGACAGGAAAGGTAATATAATGTGATTTTGTTCGCAGCTTTTAGTCTATACACGATAGAAACAAAAGCGTGTCGCGGGAGTAGCGTCGACAAGTGGCGCCCAACGCGGGGCAGCCGTGTGTGTACAAGGGCGGTGCGTAGTGTGAGAGTGTTGGTATGTGTGTGTGTTCTGGAGAGGAGGCAAGATTACTCTGTGTAGTCCCAGCAGTCCTTCTCGTAGCCTTCGTGCACGTGCTCCAGCAGCACCTTGCGCCGGCTGTCGCAATATCTGACGACAACGAAAACAATCCTTATACGAGCTTGATTTTGTCGCTGAAAGTGCCATCGATTAATACCAAAAAGGCTTATGGCGGTGACAGGGCTAGTTCATAGATAGCTTATCAATCAACATTTGTCATCAATTTTAGATCACGTGTGAGCTCACTGTCACACTCGATAACCCAGTTGAGTCCAACCGCGGCGCATATAATGAAGCCAAATTTGGCTCCAAAACAGAAAGTAGGACTGAAAAATAAGCTTGTGCCAAAAACAATACGAGTATATAATAATATCAGTTCAATAAAATATGCAATCATATTGAGGATTTTATGCAGACTAAGTGGCATTTAATTTCATACATTTCACAACATAAAATCGTTTATTTTCATCATCAGCATAACGTAGAAGTCTTCAAAATGAAGACTTTTACGACATTAACATGGCAACACACAGCAGACCTTAGATCATAGAAACAAGGAGATATGGCCATTATAGCAAATTAGTATGGGAACAACTGTCGCCAATTTTAGAACAGTTTTCGACACAATTACAAGCGCTCCTTGTGAATAAAAGATCTCCCACACATAAAAAATTCCGCACACCCTCAATCTAACACTGTTAATCGTCACTCAACACTAGCACTAAACTAAAACACTGTGTTTATATCATCGATCGTGTTCGGTTCGTCGCCAGCGTATAAGTTTTAATTACGGTCAATGCGACCATATTATCAAAGTGTCAAGCTCAATAGCGCCTTGGCACATCTGCCTTGTTTCTATGATCTGAACAGCAGGCTGTTAAAAACGAGTTAAAGACATGAACGTACCTATACTTGTCCTGCACCTTCTGCTTGATGTCGGCGAGGTTCTCGCTGGTAATGTCTCTCTCCAGGTACTCGGACAGCGTCTCCGTGGCGGACTCCAGGTCGCGCTGGTTGTCCTCGAAGATCACCGACTGGTTGTTCTTGCGCAGGTAGTACGCGAACACGTACGTGTACATCAGCGTCTGCCGGCACTGGCACAGGATGTCCACTGCTTTCTTCAGGAATTGCACCTGTTACCAGTTTTTTTTTATCACATTTTGGAATTGGTGGGTGTAGTTTAATATTCCTAGTTACGGTTGCATGGCAATTTAGTAACATTACCACCATACACAATGGTTTTAAATAGTACAACGAAGGCGTTTACAATTAAATACCAAAAACATAATGCGACTCGACAATCATCGTTTTTCTGAACTACCAACTTTACTGTCTAACAAAATCTTATAATTTGATTTTAGAACTTATTGTCATCGCATACGGCTTTATGATAGAGGAAAAGTTTCCCAATAAACGTTTATAAAACTACGTAATAGAATCAAAAGTGCTTGTATCGCAAATCCCCTCTTAAGATGCTATTTTAAGATCAGTGTTCTTAGTCAAAGCGTTTACTGAATCCTTTAAGACGTTTTGTCTTATAAGTCAATGGTTATAGAATTTTGCTACTTGGGTATGTATAAACCTACAATTTATAAGATGCCATGTTTAGTTACCATGTACACGTAGTGCTATACTGTAAAATTGTAAAACAGGAAATAAAGATTATTATTGTTATTATTTCCTTTTTGTTGCACGGGACTACAGAGTCCCGGACCTTTCGAAGGCGTGCGTGAGGTCGAAGCTAACACGTAGAGGCCCTTTAAGACAATTTTAATAAAATGCAACGGTGACATAGCCGGCGATTATCCCTGTATGGAAAAGGACAAACCCCAGCTTGTGCAGGACTATTGCAATACATGTGGAGAAAAACTACTTGGGCTATTGTGATGGGATGGTAATGGACTAGATTATGGGGAACTATGGGAACCTATGGCGCCTGCCGAAATAATGTAAACTGTAAATGCACACGTAAAAATGGCAGACGGAGGTTTGCCAACTCACAAACTGGGCCCCCCGATAATAGTTGCTCGGGTCGCAACAAGGTTTCAACAGGAACGTAAGCGGCTGAATGGTGGAGAGGCTACGCTGGACTTTAAACTCTGATCACTTGCTCCCTGAGTGTCCGGCATCACTGGCCCACTCACCACTTATGGCTCGGCCACGGAATCGACGCTCCAAGCGAATTCGCCTTGCGCTGCAAGCGTCAGCGAAGAGCGTCTCTTTTTTTCATTTTATCTCCTCTCTCGCTCGCACAGAACCATTTTTAAGAATGTTGAATGAAAAGATTCATTTTTGAAAAGTGTAATTTGATAGTGAACTGCAAAATAATATTAATTTTACAGGTAAATAATTAAAACACATTTCTACTGTGATATCTAACACAAACTTAAAAAACAATTATGATCTGTTTTTGAGGTTTGTTTAACTCATGAGTTTTTAATTATTAAATTTGAGTTTATAATATTATTTTGTAGTTCGCTATCAGATTACATTTTTCAAAAATGCATCTTTTCATTTAACATTCTTAAAATATATGCTTCTGTGCGAGCGAGAGAGGTGCCGAATGCGAGAGCCCTCTTAATAAAATTTCTACTGTAACCGATGCATACTTCGATCCAGCTCATGTTGTGTTGCTGCATCTCCTCCATCTTCTCCTTGACGGAGGCGTAGAGCTTGGACTCGAAGCGCAGCGACTGCATGTGGTTCATGTAGCGGTTGCAGTAGAACAGGTAGCGCTGCAGCGCTGCCCGCGACCGCTCCTGCGCGTCGCGCGCCGCCTTCGCTTCGTCCTCGTCGTACCTGAAGGAAACATTTAATAGGTCAATTAAGACATTTTTTCAACATTGGGATCACTGACAACTAGGGTACGAAATTTTTATTATATTAATTTTTCTTTTATAATTATCAAAACAATAATTTTTCTTTGATAATTTAATTATCAAAACAAATATTTTCCTTTGATAATTATCAAAACAATTATTTTCTTTGATAATTATCAAAACCATTAATTTTCTTTGATAATTATCACAACAATTATTTTTATTTGATAATTATGAAGATGATTATCCTATTTTGCCGACCTTTCTCGAGGAGTTGCGGTGAATCGAATAAAATTACCCGCACGCAAAATACGCGCTTAGTTCCTGTGTGCACTTACCTGTTTCCAACACGTTTTTTTACCATCCTTTTTTTTTTCATACTTTTTAAGAAATGGTAGGTATCGAAATGTATGAAAAGAAACAGTCCGTAAAAAACGTGTTGGAAACGGATAAGTGCACAAACGTCCTTAGTCGTAGAGTTGCATAAAAAAGCTCGCCATACCAATACCAAAAAACATAGTGTAAGGTTAGAGTGACTAAGAGACCGTACCTGTTGCAATTATACCAGCTGCTGCCGTGCGGCTCCCAGGGGCCCAGGCACACCCAGCAGAAGTCCGCCTTGCAGTTCTGGTTCTTGCACACCATGTGGTTGCAGCCGCCGTCCTTCTCGATCGTCACGTTGCACTTCGGGCACTCCTTCGTGTTCGCCGCGATCCAGTTGGACGTTTCCGAATCGTCGTCACATTTCTGAGAGATAAGCTTAGGCTTAGAGGGTTGTCAATAAAGTTATCGTAAAATATGGTGATACATACACAATTACTGTTTAAAAAAGGGAAGTTCAATATCTGAGTAGTTGTAACTGGGTAATCGGTTAGGTACAGCTGTTTATAAACAATACCCAATTCTGAATTAACAGTATTGTTGACCAGATTTCTTCACTCTGAAAAAATACGTGATGCCATCTGAATGTGGAGGTAGCGAATTAGGCGTTAATTGTATTACCACTAAAATCATAAGGCTGCGGCCGCACTGGTACGGCGACAGCAACGCGACGGCGATTTCGTGAACAAATGAATATCGCTTGTCATTTCTGCAGTGCGGCCACCGACTTAATTTTATATGAGTTTGCTTTTACAAAATCGCCGTCGCGTCGCTGCCGCCGTCCCAGTGCTGCCGCGGCCTAATTGTAACGCAGGCGAGTACGTTCCATTTTCCTTTTGAGGTACGAAGCCCTACAAAACACAGATAGCAACACTGTGCAGTCACCTTGATCCACTTCCTGAGCAGGCAGCACCTGACGGGGTCGTGCCAGTTCTCGCCGCACGCGAAGCAGAAGGTGTGCCCGCAGCGGCAGGTGACGGGCGCCGCCTCCACGTACGCCACCTTGATCGCGTTGCTGCAGTCCGGCGACGGACACCAGCGCAGCAGCCGGTTGCACTGCACCGAGACACGAGTCGATAATAGTAACATCACAACAAGTCAACACAGTGGCGGATTAACCACGTAGCAAGAGTAGCAATAGGGATGTTGAATATATTTTTTTTATTGTGAATTTGTAACCTATTTGAAAAAAGATAATTAACACCAAAAAAACCGATGAAACATCTACAAAATCGGCAAAGTTATAAGCGTTTTAAAATGATTTGCTAGACACGGACGGCATGCATGATAAGTGACGTAACACCACCTATGTCCGCTTCGCGCGACAAAGACGGAGCGATACTTCCTCAGAAAACTTTAAAAGCGTCTATGTTTTCCATTTTGTGATAAATTATTTTTTTTTTTTTCGTTTTTGTTATTCCTATTCCTTCTTTGGAATAAAATAATTTATTTGTACTTTTTTAATAGTAGTCCAATACCGTATTGCTACGGGCCCCGCGTATCCAAACTCGGGCACCTCAGCCTGAGCATAACATTTTTTGTATTTAAAAACAAAAACAATAAATTCCTAATGGATACCTAATTCATTAGAATCATGTTTCCCAATTTAGAAATTGCTTTGCGCATTTATTTGTCTCTCATGTTCATTAACTGCAGTGGCGATCATTCATTTTCGACATTGCCGTGCATAGACAAAGCGTATAAAAAATTTATTAAGGGCCCCATAGCAGATCTGGGCCCCTCGATAGAATTTGTTACGGGCCCCGCGCTTGTTTGATCCGGCACTGATGAAAAAATACTTATTTGAAATATTTAAAGGATATTTCAAGATTACAGGGTTGGTTTCATAGTGAAAGTTGTTCATAATGATGAGTACAATGACCCCTTTAAATATTTCCACTGTCTAACCTGCCAGCCTGTATAACTACCGCAAAATACTTGATGGTGTATAGCAAGACCAAAATTATGCTAAAATGGTCGCTCGTAACGTAACTGCTCTAAACTGTCACTATCTCTCTCTCGCTCTACCTGTTAGAAAAAGATAGCAATTCGCTTATTTTGGTTAAGACATCTGTACGTACATCTGTACGAGATAAGTTGTAACTTACCTCAACAAAACTATTGGTGATGATGTGCTGGTACTTGAGCTTGACGCGCGGGTCGCGCACCAGTCGCATGACGGTCGCGTCGTCCACGAGGATGTCGCACGCGTGAGCCGCGCACGCTATTGTCTGACCCTACGGTAACACACACATTATACACTACAATTACATAAAATGTAAGTGTAAGAACATATTCCCCTTTACTTATTGATTAAACATAATAACTATCCTTGTTCTATGACAATGAATAGAGATGGCAATTGATATAAGAGCTATTTAAATTAAATAACATTTAATCATAGTTTATAAGGGAATTATGTTCTGGCCTTACACTACATATTCTTTGAAATAAAGAGCAAAATTCAAGTCTAAAAAATGGACAGCCAATATTTCTCCTATCATGAGACATTTTGTAATAAACTTTATTAAACGTTCTTATTAGGTGTTCCCGCTACGGAAAGTCTATATAAAATTAGATTATGTCATTCATTGTTTTTATACCTACAGCAACAACAATGTTTATTTAAATAAAATATATTTTTTTTGTAAATAACAGTGAAATATTTTTGTGTTCAATTATCTTCCTACTCCATTGTCAGTACGTCTACTAGCTGAAATCCTTAAATATATTATAATACCTATCTTGATCTTGTTCATCTTCTATCGTCTGTTTAGAAAGTCTTGGTATCAACTCACTTTTATGTAACAGCCACATCGAAACTCAAGAGCGATAAGTATATTAAAGGAATTAATTACCAATATCATTGATACTTTCTACTTATGAATGGAACATGATAACAATAACATAATTGAAATTACATTTCAATCGGTCGCACTGTATAGCGCCACGCTTATTCAATGTTATCTGCACAGACAATAATTCAAACGGAAAATCACAGAAGCTCCAATATCACGCACACATAGACATCTCATGTTTACACTTGTTAATATAAAAAGAGAATGTACAATTTGCTTGTGTGAGTTAAATTCTTTGGTTATTCATGAAGGGGTAACCTCGAAAACGGAATGAAATTTTTATTGTAATATTTATGATGCAATGAATTGTTTTATCTACATTTATGAATTATTAGACAGCTGTGTTGCTGGGGTGTTTTTTGCCGAACACTGAAAAGTGTGTGGTGACGAGTGATTTCGGGTTGTCGTGTTAAGTCTGCAGATGTTCAGAAAGTAACAATACTTACTAGGCCCTCCTCCATTATTTTAGTAGTTAAATATTCACACCAACATTGTGTGCAAAATCTGTGGCCACACTCCAGACCTGTCATCATCTGTAAAATAAAAGTAATACATCATTGATATTTGTATTTTAATGAGTTTTATGGAATTATATAACAATTGGTTTGAACAAGAGAAATTAAAAGTTTCTGAAATATATACTATTTTCAGTACCCCTGACAACTTATAATAATATGCAAAATTTCATGATGATCGGTTCAGTGATTTAGGCGTGAAAAGGTAACAAACAAACAAACTTACTTTCGCATTTATAATATTAATTAGGATGGTTAGGATGACCAAACATTCCTTTAAATTTATTTGAAACGCAGAATTACATTCTATACAATGGAATAGAATGTCTTCACCAAGTAATGGCTTATGGTTAAATTAAATTACCAGAAAAAATGTTGATAACTGTATTCTTTTAATAATCAAATAAATCAGTAATACACGCAATTTGTAATCCATTTAAACTTGTTTTATTATAACTGTATTTAATAGAGCAGTTCATTGATAAGTGATAACATTGTTAACCATATCCTACTAACACATTGTAAACATTGGAAGTTGATCTTCTATTCAATCAACATACGAGTGTATCAAAAAAAACACAAAAGAACTTTGAACTGAGTGGGTCAAGCAGTTAATTAACTCAATATCACATACTTTTAAATAAAAAACCTATGTGATCTATCAAAATACAATTTATAATGATTTTCTTCTTCTATTGTGTCCATTTGCCAGTCAGCGGGTTAGTAGTGGGACTGACTGCCTAGCGTGCGCCAGACGCACGTACGTACATTTATTAATAGTCACTCGTGGAGGCTCTCACTGATAAACTTTTACCAATCTCAGTAGTCAATGTAAACACTAAACATGTATGCTAAAGGTGAAAAACCTTTAGTCATTGATATCTTATCAGTATCCTTGGGCGCAAGATAACAATAACAAGATAAAGTTAATAATAAAAACAAGTGACTTACTGAGGTTGGAAGGACTGAAAAACATATTTCACACTCTTCTGTCCCTGATGTTGATATCCGTCTGGGCAACTAGAATAAAACACAATAATATCAGCTGGAGAAGGCCCTTCCCATGATACTGGGTATTACAAAAGGAAACCAAGGCAAAACTGTCAACAAAAGAATTTGATATGCACACTATATCAATGTAAAGTAAAAACCATAAATGTTATACTTGAGGATGCTGGCGTCCTTTTGGCGGCTCAATCAATTAAACTTCAAAGATACTCAGAAAAGCAATGCTTGACAAAGACTTGACAATGTGTGTTAAAAAGTAGTATATAGCTGCCTGGTTAGTTATCTCTTTTGTTGACTGTACATAACATAAATTACACACCTGTACTTTATACCCTAATCAGATAGGTAAAGATACCTACACATTAAAAGTTTAACATGAAGGTCAAATGACCTTCATGTTAAACTTTTAATGTGTAGGTACCTCAAGCTAACCTGTACCTAAGCATCTTGAGTCAAATGACTCAAGATGCTTAGGTACATCTTGAGTCAAATGACTCAAGATGCTCTAACATTCTCAAAAACAACAATGTATACTACCAAGGACCTTCATTTTAGTCAACTTAGCAACTACTAATGCTCTTGACCTCAAAAATCCTCCCACTATCTCTATGTACAATTGAGGACAAAATAAAAATGTTGCTGCTGATAAAAATCAATTCTGTTTATTAAGGGGATATACACTATCAAATAAATATATATGATTATAGATCTATGAGTCATAGGTATATGAAAATGTAACATAGATATGAATAATTTTGTCTTTAAAGATTCTTAAAATTCTTTCTACTAAATAATGGTAGGAAAAAAGATATGATTCTATAAATGTATAGTCATAGTGTAATATCCCCTTTACTTGAGTTTATGCATCAAATCACATACCTAATTGGAAAACGGCCAATAAAGGCAATAGACATAAACAGGATGATATTGTGTGGGTCAGGTTTATAGATGTTTTGTTTATTAAACAGTAATAGTAGACCAATTTAATGTTATTCGAATATTCAATATTCAAAATTATGTCAGTCTCAAGTCATCCCAATATCACTGTATGTTGGTGTAGTTATGGCAATTTTGCAGTGTCAACCAATGAAAACAATAAGTGAAATCATTGTTTTGGAAGTTTTTAACTTAATGAACATTATCCCAGAAGAATAGTTGAAAAAAGTTTTCAATCCCATATTTTGAGGTTCATTTAATTTTCAGAATAACACATCATAAAGTTAAATTTTACAGTTACATTTTAATTATTAGATGAGTTATAAGGAAAATACTTTGGAATTCCCTTACTTCAATTGGGATATTGAAATTAAGGTTAACACTAATATTTACCTAAAGAGACTTTAAAGAGAAAATTATCCTTAGTGTCCTGTTTGTATGGTCTAAGAGGTTTTGCCTTAAAGGACATTCCTATGAGTCAACTTTTACAATATATGAAAAGATTTGTAAATAATAAATAGGTAAACAGTTTAAATATCACAATAGGTACATTAATTTCTTTCTACTGCTTTATGACCTTGCTCCAAAATAAAGTCATTGAAAAACATTGGCAGTAGTATGATAAAATTAATTCCAAAAAACTTTTGTTAGGTTGTGGGAAACCTTGTAATATAATTTAATTAATATAATTCATACCTTTGGCCTTTGTATGACTGGTTTTCTGAATGGATTAATGACTCTAGCCTCAGAGAACAACTGGTCTTGGTCCCCATCATAGAATCTTTCCATGAGCTTTTCTTTGTCCCATTTGAAATGGTTTAAAAGTATGCGGGTTGTTGTTGCTGGTATCTGAAAAGATATATTATTGCATGTTTATCACTTACGGACAAATACAAGAGGAAAATAAAACTAAATCAAAATTGGTTCATCCGTTTGGGAGCTATGATGCCATGCCGCGGACAGATACACACATTAAACTTATAACACCCCTCTGTTTGTTTGTATATACATGACAACAATGATATTGTTGTCATGTATATACTTGACTCCTACATTTTCATACATAAACAGAAATTTTATTGTATTAGCATCAGTTGATTATCAAAGTAGTCATCGTTTTTATGAGTCATTCCTTCTACTTCAAGCAAACCTTTGTTACTTATTTTCATACAATCAATATAAAACTATTTCCTTAATGATATTTATTTATTACTATGAGCATGCAATATTGCATTGTAGATATGGCAACATTAATAACAAGGTGAAATGTTTTTAAGATATACTCGATATGAAAATTAGGTTTGTGGAACAACAGTATTTTGCCCAAGTAGTGAGCATTACTCAACTTTGTTTGTAGCTTTAACAAGTAACACATTACATTTCACCATATCGAACACAAATAAATCGGAATGCGACACAAAAGAACCTATGCAAGTACAACAGTGTACGAGTAACCTCATTCGATAAGTCCATTGTTTACCACTAGCATACTGACCTCGACAACAGTGTTCACTTCTTTGATACAGTCAACCATATGCTGAACGATTTCCTCCGTAGATAACACCTCATATCGATATTCCTCAAGCTCCGTTTGTCGTTCCCGTGTACTGTGTGTCTCAACGTCCATTGCAAAGTCGACATCGTCTCCGCTAGACTCATTCCCAGAATCCACATCATCCTTTGTGTCATCTTCGGAGTCCATCGCCGAAACTTTGACTAAATATGTATACTAGATAATAAGGGTGCAGCCAGAGTACGTCTAATGATGAAATAATTACACCTAAGATTTAGGAAAGGTCAACAATGAAGAAAATAGTTCACCCGCGGGCTGCCAAAACCTCTGACGTATGGATAGGCCAGGGTTACCAAGTTCAAAATTTAAAATCCCTAAATTAGATCAATCATCAACTTAGAGCATTTAACCTGTGGAGCTAACCGTGTCTGTATACTGAGAGAAGGCTGTCATTTCTCGTTGACAGTGATACAGTGACGTCACTGTAAAGTACACCGCGCTTGGCGCCAAATTGGCGCAATGTTTTGATACAGTGACGTCACTGAAGCGTCAACCAGTCAATCTCTTCCCTAGTCACGCAAAATAATACAAATCCAGAACCGCAATTCTCTGCTTACGACCGCAAACAAACAATAAACGGCCAGCGGCTTTATGTCTATGATAGACGATGTCTATTATAGATTATTGCTGCTCATAAATTATAAACAGTGTGACCATTTGTGGCAGATTTCTGCCAATTTGGCAGATTTGGCTGTTCAATTTTCACCTTGGCATACCTATCATGCTGACGAAACACAAAAGTGGCAGAATTTGGCAGATTTAGGAATATTTTTCTAACTCTATATTATTTTAGGAGACTCAATAGATTGAATACAATTTATGTTTAATTTTCTAGGAAATCATTTTACCGACCTGGCAACTTTGTTCCAAGGTCTTTAATGGGGGATTTCCTGTTTCGGTCAGTTGCAGAAAGATAATTATTTTTTTAAAGGAGGCAGCAACCATACAATTTCTATCGTTAAAGTCTCCTTTAAAACATAATGACCTTTTCTGCAACTCAGCGTAAGCCACGTAGGTATTATCAACTGCCGGCCTAGCATGACCACGATAGAAACGGGTTTTGTCTACATAGAAATAGACAAAGTGACAGATTTCATTCATAAAACGTAGAAATGTTTCTACAATCTGTCACTTTTCGCCTTTTACTTTCCTTTTTTGTCAATTTCGCTAATGACGTTGACAACGATTGCGGTTATGTCATATATTATAATGAAGAGAAGAGCGTTCTTAACTTCTTACAGTTCTTACAATGTACTCTGTGGTTCTTACCATCCCAAGTGGGAACAGGATCCTTTACTTTCTACGTGGATTTCAAGAGCAAAGGATGATCCTGATTTTGCATTTTGCAAAGCTTGCAACTCGAAATTGAACACAAGGTCTTGGTTAAAAGTACCTACACGCATCATCAACCAACCCTCAAAGAAAAGCTAAAATATTTGTGGCATATTTATCAATGACTTTTTACGAATGAATTTGAATTTATCTTTGATATATATGGCATTTTTCTTATGAGCGTTCGGCAGATTTTGGCAGATTTTCTAGTAGCGTGTGGCAGATTCTCGATTTTCTCAACGGTCACCCTGATTATAAACTATCGAATAGTTATTTGATATAGAAGAGTGCAAAGTTGCTTTTTAACCGCGTGCTCAATTTTGATGACCGAGCAAGCGAAGGATTCTAAAATTGAATCACGAGTGCAGCGAGTGATTCAGAAATTAGAATCCTCAGCAATAGCGAGGGAATCAAAAGAGCACGAGGTGAAAAATCTTTGCACTCGAGTGCAACACGTAACTTTTCATCCCACCTCAGCGAGGAAAAGAAGGTTGTAATGGAGGTAGAAGTAAATAGGTTTGAATTCACAAACTTTGTGCACATGATGTTCTAAATTCAATTTACTTTATCCTCTAGAGAATAAAAACGGCTTTTGCACTCAGATATCCAAGAGCAAAAATACTCTTTGAGATGGTGGGATGAAAAATAATTATTTTACATTTTGTTCTATAACATAATACAAAACTATGAGTATAAATTATATGGTCTTGTAATGTAAGCATAGCTTTATAATAAATTACAAAATGATAATTATACAGGCTTTTAACAGTATAGTAAATAGACAGACCATGCATAAAGTTCATTATTTATTTTATAGGTAGGTACATGATAAAATATTTGTTTCAAGATTGATATGCTACCAAAAGCATTGAAATCACAGGTAAACCAGCAAAGCCTTCTAGTTCATGCTACATGAACTGAAGTGGTTTATATTGTGAAGATTGCAGATTTTTATTTCAGCTTAGTAATAATTTACACTCTTAATGCTTTTATAAATTGGTCCATGACAGATCTCAACAAACCATTTGAGTTCTTCCCAAAAAATACCTATCAATATCAATTATGTTATTAAATTATCTAATTCATTCTGTATAGATTCAAATTGGAGAAATATTGAATATAGCTCAGGATGGCTTAATTCAATTTCAGTTACATTCATTTCTCTTGTAAATGATAAGTATGCTTTAGGAACCTTGCACTTCTTCCGATAATCTGAGCTTAGTTCAGCATTTAACTTCCATGAGAAACTTAAAGAATCATTTGTTTCATTAGTTGCGATAGATCCAAGTTCATTAAGAGTTGTTCTTGTTTCTGCTGACCAAACCTTAACTATGGAATCAGCTTTTTCATTATTCACTCCTATGGTTTTGAGATCATTTTTTAAATCAATGGGCCTAAAAATATACTTTAACATTCTTTTAAATATGTACTGTAGAGTTTTGATGCTCAATACCAAGTTTTCTTGTTCAACACCAAATATTTTCTCCAGCTTATGTCTTTCATCTTCTGTAAATATTTCTGCATTCTGAAGTTTCAATTTCGCTACAATTCGACGGAGAAATTGTTCAAATCTTGATTCATCAAGCAGATTGATAATACCAATGCCCTTGTTCAAACTGCAACAGAAATCAAACTTTAAACCCAAACCTATTTGTGCAAGAATTACCTACACACCAAAATTACTCATCACCTTGGCGATATCTTCATCCAGTGGCACTGGCAATCCATTGTATGAAATGTATTTAAGATGATATTAGAATATTGTGAAACAATTACAAACCAATTTTATTTGTTTTGATTTTGATGTGTTTTTGCGTTTGCTAGTGAAATCGAAATTGAGTTTGCGACAATGTGAATTCAGTGTTGCCAACTCCAAAAAAATTAAGTCGCTAGATTCAATGTCAAAAGTCGCTAGAAAGATTCTATTAGGAGCGGATCCAGGAAATCGTTTTGGGAGGGCACAGTAGCGGTCTGAAAGGGAGGGGGGGGGAGGGATGAACACAAAATAATAAATAGATTGTAAATAATATTAAACAACACATCGTGTGCCTTCATCATTAAAATTTGCTCTCACTATTCTTTTTGCACTCCAAAATAGAACAATACGGCTTATAAACAAAAAAGAAAAATGTTCACGAGATTAGCAACTCGACGTGATGTTATAACACGACTAGAATACTGGCATGGGAATGTAAAAATAAAAATATTTTTCTAAATCAACTCCAAATATCCTTTCTCCAGAAGTCGTCAGATAAGTCGCTAAATAATTTTTGTCAAACCATTTTTTTTTGTCGCTATGACATAAGCAAAAGTCGTAATTTTTAGCGACAGTCGCTAAATTGGCAACATTGTGAATTGTCACGTGACGTGACATTGACAGTTGATTTGACATGACTTAATGGAGGGTTTATGGTCATAGGCTGCTTGTGCACTACTACATGTTTACAGCACTTTTTTTCACGGACCGTTTTTTTTTTTCATACATTTTAAAAAGTGGTGGGGATCGATCTGCAAGTGCACACGCAGCCATAAGGAGCAGCGTCTGGCTGTTTGTGCACTACACGTTTACAGCACGTTTTTCACGGACCGTTTTTTTTCGGTAAAAAACCGAATATGAATTGAAAACGTCTGTAGTGCACAAACGCCCTCTCGGTGTTTGAAAAGATGACAAGTATCCGTCAAAATGCATTAAAGTAGGCTGTTTGTGCACTACTCCGTTTCCAGCACATTTTTTCACGGACCGTTTTTAGGGTTCCGTACCAATATGGTAAAAAAGGAACCCTTAAAGTGCGACTTTGTCTGTCTGTTTGTCTGTCTGTCTGTCTGTCTCTCTGTCTGTCTGTCACACCTGCACCCTAATTGCGTAACTCAATTGCTATCACCATGGCATTGATTTTGACATTCATTACGCCGTATGTTTCATAATCCGTGCTCCCGTAACTAGCTCAACGCCGCAATGAATTTGCAATTGAGTTCCACAATAATTAGGCTGCTGGTTATTTCAGCAACTACTAATGCTATCGACTTGATATTTGGAACAGTTATAAAGAATGCTTGTCCAACTGTATTGCAAATGAAAAAAGTGAAAAAATATTTTTATTTTCATTGCAAAAGGGGCCGGAGTGGGGTCCAAAATTTAAAAGTGAGGTGACTAGGTCAAGTGACATATCATATGAAAGGGCTTGATTTGCACATTTCAAAATATATTTTCATTAAATTTTATGCCTCACAGTTTTCGACATATGATGAAAAATTTCTGAAAAAATACCATTCCCCCCCCCCTTATCTCCGAAGTTTGAGGAGCGAAAAATCTGAAATAATTAGATTTGATAGGAATTGACCCAAATATTGCACCAAAAATAAAACGATGTTCCTAATTAGTGCTGTTTTTTCAAAATCATCAAAATTCCTTCACAAACAAACTTAGTTATGCGGTCCGGTTTTTTTCACTTTATACGTCCAAAACCGATACGGAACCCTCGGTGCGCGAGTACGACTCGCACTTGGCCGGTTTTTTTTTTATACATTTTAAAATGTGGTGGGGATCGTTCTGCAATCCTATTGGCTAAAAAAAAACGGTCCGTAAAAAAATGTGCTGGAAACGGAGTAGTGCACAATCGCCCTTAGGGTGGCTGGCGCTACAGTAGCAAAGAAAGCGCCAAAAGTCCCATCCAATAAAAAAATTAGGTCAACAATGGTCAACAACTGCTCTATGAAGGATCCGTCAAGGTTGCGCGCGAAATTCAAAATATTATAGTTATGTATTAAAATAATGATCATCGAAATATAGGTAGCTCTTGAAATTATAATATATTGAGGAAAATACGATTATCTTGTGAAAACATTACGATTTTCCTCAAATATATTTTTAATGTCTATCTATATTGATAATTTTCCTACTTGATAGAAGAAGCTACACAGAAGGTTCGTATTAAAATGAATATAATATTCTATTATATTTTATTTTATTTATATATTATAATAATAATGTAGCATAATAGACGTAAAACCAACTAAGAAATGTGGCTTTATTTAACTAAAAGAATTATACTAACTAGACATTGAATAAGTAGATAAAATAATTATGACAAAGATGATAGCGCTGTGACAAACGTCACGTAAAGTCACTGTTACCATAAATACTCAAGGAGGTTGCCTACGTTGCATATCACCTCATTCTTCCCCGGTTGAGTTTTCACTCCCTTCTCGATGTACCACAAAGTCGCTCAGGTAGGAGGGCGGCTTTCTGGTCCTGTTTGATCTCCGAGGGAGAGCTTCGGTCTGGAGTACCGGAGACGGCGACGAGCTTCGTAGATCCTGTGAATGTCGCGGTGATGATAGCGATGGGGTGACAGTTACGGGTGGAGTTGTAGTGCTATCTTCCATCTCTTCAGAAGCTGATTCAAAGCTATCATCTCCACTGTAGTCAACAGTATTTGGGAACGGTGCCAATTGACGGTTCGATACTGTTGATGTTTCCCCATTGCCACGTCGAATAAGAGAATAGTGAGGATTAGTTTCAAGGAGTTCAGCCTCTTCGACTAGAGGGTCTGTTTTAGATTGTCGGACATTCTTCTTTACCAATATTGGGCCTGGTGTCAGCCAGGACGGCAATGAGTCTCCATTCGGAGATCTTCTAGGGTATGTAAAAAGTTTTTCATGTGGGGTGGCGTTTGTAGCTGTACATAAAAGAGAACGTACACAGTGCAATGCATCCTTCAGTACCACTTCCCAGTTTTCCACAGATAGTCCCTTTGACCGGAGGCTGAGTTGGATAGTTCGCCAGAGAGTCCCGTTTAGACGTTCCACTTGTCCATTACCCTGAGGGTTATAAGGTGTCGTTCTAGATGAGGCTATGTTTGCTTTTCTTAGGAATGATTTGAATTCTTCGGACATAAACGATGAGCCTCTATCACTATGGACATAGAGAGGCTGGCCAAAAGTAAGGAAGAGATCTTTCAAGCAGTTGATGACAGTGGCAGATGTCATATCTTTACATGGATATGCAAATGGAAATCTGCTGTACTCGTCAATTATCGTCAATATGTACTTGTTGGCGGTGTTAGACGGCAGTGCCCCCTTGAAGTCTATGTTGATACGTTCGAGAGGGGCCGTAGCTTTGATCAAGTGACCTTTTACTTTGAGGAACCTTGGTTTTATTTCGGCGCAGGTCGGGCACGAGGCAGTTATCTCCTTAACGTCGTTTGCTGAATAGGGCAAGTTTTTGGATCTCACCCAGTGATACATTCTTGTCACGCCCGGGTGACAGAGTGCGTTATGGAGCTCTTTCAGCTTGCTGATATTCATATAAGCACACACGCGGGATAGAGCGTCCGCAGCTGCATTTTCGGAGCCTGGTCTATAAATAATATCATATTTGAAACAAGACAACTCTAATCGCCAACGTAAGATTTTCTCGTTCTTGATTTTACTGTTATGATTTTGATTAAACATGAAGGCTACCGATTGTTGATCCGTAATTAAAAGAAAATGTTTGCCAATTAGGTAGTGTCTCCATTTCTTTAAGCTTTCCACTATGGCGCAAGCTTCTTTTTCGATTGAGGATTGTTTGCATTCAGAGTTTGACAAAGTTCGCGAAAAGAATGCTACTGGTCGTCCTCGTTGAGTAAGTGTAGCCGCTAGAGCGAATTCTGAAGCGTCAGTCTCAACTGTGAAAATATCGTCGTCATTAATCGCTACTAGAGCCGCCGCCTTGATGTCCTGTTTGAGTTGTTCGAAACATTTGAGAGCCTCGTGTGATAACGGGAAGCTAGTGACGCAGGTGAGGGGTTTTATCTTTTCTGAGAAACGCCCTATCCACTTTGCATAGTGCGCGAACATTCCTAGGACTCGTTTCAGTTCACTTGCTTTAGTTGGTGCGGGGAGGTCTAGCAGAGGCTTTAGCCTTTCAGAATCAGGTCGGATAGTATGATTTTCCACGGTAAAGCCAAGCAGATTGATTTTAGTTTTATTGAAAACGCTTTTTTGTTCATTGAGAGTTAAATTAAACTTCTTAGCGGCGTCCATGAATCGTTTTAGATTGCGCTCGTGATCCTTAGCATCCTTGCCGCAAACGGTTACGTCATCTAAGTATGCGTACGTTCCATCTAATTTTTCTTCTGATATTATAAAGTCCAGAGTCCGCTGGAAGGCAGCTACGCCGTTAGTCACTCCAAACGGGATGCGTGTGAATTGATAAAGTTTGCCGATCGCTTCAAACGCTGTGTATATCTTCTCATTTTCCAGGATTGGAACCTGATGATATGCAGATTTCAAGTCTATCTGACTAAAGACTTTAAATTTTGATACGTTGTTCACAACCGTTTCGATATTTGGCAAGGGGAAGGCATCTAGGTCAGTAAATTTATTGATAGTCATTGAATAATCGATCACGAGCCGTTTACGATGGGTCCCTCCTCCCGCTACGAGGACTTGGGCCCTCCAAGGGGAAATGCTCTTTTCAATTACCCCATCTTCGAGCAACTTGGATACTTCTTCTTGTATGAAGTCAACGTCTGCTTTAGTGTAGCGCCTGCTTCTGACAGCAATCGGTTGGATGTTTGGCGAAAGATTGGTGAATACAGAGGCCGGCGGAACTGAAGCTTGCAGAACATTACAGATTTGTAAGGGCTCGCCGGGACCTCCCAGATTGAAGTGGATGCTTGAATGTTGCTTGAGTAAGTCGTGGCCCACGATAACGTCTGCGCAGAGGTTGTCAACTACTAAAAGCGGCGTTTGCTTGTAGGTATGTTGATTCATTTTAATAGTTGCAAAACATACCCCTTCAACGAACGAGACTTGGTTAAGAGAGGCGAGATTTACAGTTTGTTTGCACGGTTTCTTGGGCAACTTCATGATGCGAGCCACTTTACTGTTTATAAAACTGACTGAACTACCAGTGTCGACGAGAGCGTCAGCTTTGTATTCGTTTATTGTGATAGGGATTGTCGCACTCCTAAGACTTGAAGGAGAAGCAGCAGAAATAGCCCCGCTGTAAAAGTGGCCATTGCTCGAGTTGGCAAGTTCTTCAGTCCACACAGAGTTTATGTTATGCCCGGATCTGCAAACGCTAGCAAAATGACCTTTCTTCGAACACTTTTTACAGGTAGCTTTGCTAGCTGGGCACCTTATTCTAGGATGGACATTTCCGCCGCAGAAGAAACAGCGCTTGGCTGATTGTTGTGTTGTGGAGGATGGTGCGACCGAAGCAGTCAGAGGCATTCGAGATGATGAAGCTACAGCCAGATTGTCCAATTCCTTGTCTCGGGAGATTTCAGGTACAGCATTTAGATGCGGAGAGTTAGTACTCATCGTCTGTGCATCTTTCTCAGCAGTTTCCAAGGTAATGGCTTTATTAAGAGCATCTGTAAGAGCGAGCGTAGAGTTCTCTAGAAGTCGTTCACGAATTTTTTGTGAGAGGAGGCCGGAAATAAGAGCACCACGAATTGCCTGTTCTTCATGTTCTGTCGTGGTGACAGCTTCAAATTTGCAATCTTTAGCAATCAGTCGAAGAGCTCTAACATATTCGGAAATAGTCTCGTCCGCTCTTTGCTTTCGATTGAATAGAACATGTCGAGCTAGTATCGTGTTTTTTGGTTTGACATAGATGTCTTCTAGAACTTTCATAGATGCTTTATAAGTCGTGCAAGACTTGATATGTTTGTAGATCGAAGCGGATAAATGGTTGACTAACAGCTTACACTTGAGAGAATCCGATATATCTTCAGTAATCTCTTCAGCGAGAAAGCTTTCGAAGGTCGATTTCCAATGCAGCCATTTTGCGTCGGCATCCGCGACATCAGGTTCGACGTCAAACTTGTCGGGTCGGAGATACCTTGACAGTGATGATTTGTCTAGTTTTTCGTCAGGCATTTTTAGTTAAATAAATTGTAGCATAATAGACGTAAAACCAACTAAGAAATGTGGCTTTATTTAACTAAAAGAATTATACTAACTAGACATTGAATAAGTAGATAAAATAATTATGACAAAGATGATAGCGCTGTGACAAACGTCACGTAAAGTCACTGTTACCATAAATACTCAAGGAGGTTGCCTACGTTGCATATCACCTCAATTTTCTAATAAAAGCGTGTTAAGTACAGCCTTTTTTTCTCTCTCGCTGACAAAAGTAACACGCTTTTATTAGATTTGTTACTGTGTTATGTAGGTACACAAAGACAAAGACGAAGGAACTTTAATGACGGTTAAAGGTTAAAATGTAGAAAATGGAATTTATTTTGAAGTTTTTAGTTATTTTTATTTAACAATATAAAAGCTTCTTTTTAAAAATATTTTTTTACGTTTATTTATTTTTTACTTTTTGGTTTTGTATGATGGCAAAATAACTACCTAGTTTAATAATGATAAACCCAAATTCGATGAGGTAGTGTCGTTTTGTTACAGAGTTCCTGTGGCCACTTTCCGGCTCCATCATCAGGAGCCTGGACATTATCTAGGATCAGAATATTTGTGAAGACAAATCAAACAAGCCCAAACTCGATGGGGTTACGTCGTTCCGTTACACGGTTCCTGTTACCACCTTCTGTTCCATCATCAGGACCTTGGACATCATCTAGGACCAAAGTACTTGTAAAGACAAATCAAATGAGCCCAAACTAGATGGAATTGCGTCGTTCCGTTATAGAGTTCCTGTGTTCACCTTCCGGCTTCATCATAAGGATTCTGGACATCATTTAGGATTAAAGTAGTATTTGTGAAGACATATCAAACGAGCACAAACTCGATGGGATTACGTCGTTCCGTTACAGGGTTCCTGTGGCCACCTTCCGGCTCCATCATCAGGACCCTGGACATTATCTAGGATTAAAGTACTTGTGAAAACATATCAAATGAGGCCAAACTCGATGGGGTTGCGTCGTTCCGTTACAGAGTTCCTATGGCCACCTTTCAGCTCCGCCATCAGGAGCTTGGGTATCATCTAGAATTAGAGCACTTGTGAAGACACATGAAACGAACCCAAACTCGACGGGGTTACGTCGTTCCATTACAGAATTCCAGTGGCCACCTTCCGGCTTCATCATCAAGACCCTGGACATCATCTAGGATTGAAGTACTTGTGAAGACATATCAAACGAGCCCAAACTCGATGGGGTTACGTCGTTCCGTTACAGAGTTCCTGTGACCACCTTCCGGCTCCATCATCAGGACCCTGGACATCATCTAGGATTAAAGTGCTTGTGAAGACATATCAAACGAGCCCAAACTCGATTGGGTTGCGTCATTTCGTTACAGAGTTCCTATGGCCACCTTCCGACTCCATCATCAGACCGGCTTTATCACATCATTATATTGCATTGTCATGCCATTTACATAATTATGTATGCAAAATTTCAAGTCAATCGAACACCGGGAAGTGGGTCAAATTTAACTTGTTAGATACCCACTCTTACCCACATACCTACATCGCGACAGGTGAAACTAAACAGTAGTCTTTGAAACTAAATAAAAGCTTGTAAAAAAATGAAGACTCGAGAAAGATGATGAAATAACAATACCAAGTTGCAAGTGTTGCGAACTTGCGATCATTTTTTTCTTCTTCTGTATATCTAATTTCCATTAGGATAAGTTATTTTTTTCCTATTTGTTAGTCATAATAGGTATATTTAGCGCAGAATCTAGCGCTTTTTGGACTCGTGAAAATCTAAAAATCTAGCGCTTTTTTTTTGACAGTTTTAGTGCTAAATTCATTTTTCCATCTGGCAGCACTGATCAGATAGTGTATGATGGGGACTTTTTGGCGGGAAGTCAAAGAAGGCGGTAATTTAAATTTTCCAAATAGTTTAATTTTTAGTTAATAAACGGAAATACAATATAAATAACTTATAAAAAGACCTCAAACAACCATGAGTGTCACCAGTGGCGGCGAGGAGCCGCCAGAGAAGGGTGAAAAAAGAAAAAGAAAGTACACTCATAGTACTAAAAATCCAGACTGCAATACCAATACGAATAAGTATAACATTTTCACAAAACCAAATTACAAAAGACTCTTCATAGAAAATACCAATTCCGAATATATAGTTTATGTCGAATCTACAGAGCAGGAGAAGATAGGAAATAAGAATCCTATCACACTCACAAACTTATTATCAGACAATGTCAAAGGAGTCATAGGAGTACATCGATTAAATGCACACAAAATAGGCATAACTTTTAAAAAGGCGGCTGCGGCCAACAATTTCCTGAAAATGGAAGATTTCTTATGGAGAAACAAATTTAAGGCTTTCATACCATCATATTTGACCGAAAGGGTTGGTGTATTGAGGTTTGTGCCCAAAGAACTCTCCAATGAGGAAATTTATAAAAACATAGTATGCGACTCAGAGGTGATATCAATTAAAAGATTCATGCGTAAAGTAGAAGGAAAATTAGTGCCTCTCAATACAGTTGCGGTTACCTTTGCCTCAACATCCTTACCACAATACGCCTATATACAACTATTTAGATACGAGGTAAAAACATACATACCACCACTATTGCAATGCTATAAGTGTCTTAAATTCAACCATTCAGCTAAGACTTGCAGAGGTGAGCAAAACTGCTCTTCTTGTGCTGGTCGTCACTCCTATAAAGAATGCGATGTCGAAGAGATCACATGCATCAACTGCGCAGGTAATCATCTTGCCATTTCACGGGACTGTCCCATTAAAAAACAAAAAATTGAGGAGAAAAAAGCCAAATTTCTTATGCAGCAATCATATGCCACTGTTGTGAAACCACCCCCTACATTAAATGAGAAATCTTTCCCTGTTTTACCCAAGGTTACTGATAAGACTAAATCTAATGATACTCTAGATATTAAGCAAGTAGCAAATAATGATATTATAATTAACGCAATTGTTAAATCGTTGGTTGCATTAGGAAACAAGAGTGACTCTGATGGGCCACTCACACATAAGAAAATAAAAGAAACATTTTTATCAAATTTAATTTAAACATGGATAATCATCTAAATATTTTACAGTATAATATACAGAGTTTACAGAGTAAAAAGAGCCTACTACAAAATTTATTAATTGAAAAAAATATAGATGTCTGTCTTCTTAATGAGACTTGGTTCAAGTCTAATACCATAATTCCGCATTTTCCCACATATAATTTAATCCACAAAAATTCCATAAATTCTCATAATGGAGTAGCTATTTTGGTGAACCATCATTTAAAATACAAATTAGTTAATACACAATTCTCAGAATCTATTCAAAACTTATGTATAACTATAGAAACACAATTTGGAGCAATGGCTATACTTTGTGTGTACAGCCCTCCAAGTATCAGGTTTGACTCAGTAAAGTTAAAGAATTTAATCAATAGCATACCCAAACCTTGTATAGTTATGGGTGATTTTAACGCTCATAACATAGCCTTTGGATGTCATAGTGATAATAATAGAGGTAGATGTTTATATAATATAATTGATGAATTTGATCTGTGTATTTTGAATGATGGATCACCAACAACTGTTCCTTATCCTAATAGACAAGCTTCAGCAATAGATCTTGCTCTTGTTAGCTCTTCAATAGCTCATTTATGTAACTGGTATGTTCATGACGATCCCATGGGTAGCTATCATCTTCCAACATTACTTGAGATCAACATTCAACCATCTATGTATGACACGTCACCTCCTGTGGATCAAGAGAAATATATTTATAGCAAAGCAGATTGGGACGAATATTATAGCCTATCAGAAACTTGTTTTTCCCACTTGGACTCAATAAATGATTCCCCTATCAATGCATACAACCATTTTATAGAAATATTAAATGATCTAAGGAATAAAACAATTCCAAAACGAAAATTAGGTGCAAACACAGCTATTAAAAAACCAGTACCATGGTGGAATACAAAATGTAGCGATGCTGTTGAAAAATCAAAAGATGCATTAAAATATTATTTTTCTCAACCCAACATTGAAAACTGGATAAGGTATAAAAAACTAGATGCAAAAAAGAAAAGAATTCTGAAGGAAGAAAGATCTTCTTCTTGGCAAAATTTATGTAGTAGCTTTAATAGGTTAACTCCAGTTTCTAGGATATGGGGATACATTAAAAAATTCAAGAAAATTGGAACAAATCGAAACAAAAACATCAATGATGAGTGGGTTCCAAGTTTTTTAGATAACTTAGCTGATTCTACTGAAATAGATGATGATAGGCTTGAGTATTTGTTCGAAAATGCTACAGAAAATGATGTAAATGTGTTTCTTAAGAACAATTTCACTGTAGAAGAGTTGAAAACATCTTTAAAGAGCAGGAAAGATACTACACCGGGATTGGATGACATACCTTATATGTTAATCAAAAAATTACATTTAAATGCACAAACAACATTACTTAATATTTATAATAAACTATGGGATGAATTAGTGATACCAGAGTCTTGGAAAACACAGTGTGTTATTCCAATATTAAAACCTAATAAACCTGCATATAATGCCTCTTCATATAGACCTATTTCCTTGTCATCTTGTTTAGGTAAACTCTTTGAAAATATGTTGAAGTTAAGATTAGATTATTTTGTTGAATCGCAAAGTTTAATTCCTTCTATACAGTTTGGCTTTAGAAAAGGTAAAAGTTGCTCTGAAAGCCTTGTAACTTTATTATCGGATGTAAGACAGGTTAAATTAAGTCACTCTAATGCAATCTGCGTGTTTTTAGATGTAAAAGGTGCTTTTGACAATGTAAATATAGAAGAACTTATTCAAGTATCTCATGATATTGGTATACCTGGTCATATTCTAAAATGGCTTTATTCTTTTTTAAATAATAGAACTGTATTTGTTAAATACAATAATAAATTGCATGGACCTAGGACTGTCAACAAAGGCACAATGCAAGGGGCAACTTTGTCTCCTTTACTTTATAACTTGTATACTTCTGAAATATTAAAATATGTAGATGTACCAGGTGTAAATATTCTGCAATTTGCCGATGACTTGCTTTTGTACAGCATAAATCAGAACATAGATGTAGCAATGGCTAATATTAATGAGGCTTTGTCTCAATTATACAGTTATTACCATAGTAAACTTAAATTAGAAATAAGTCCAGAAAAAAGTTCAGTTTTAATTATCAGTAAAAATGTAAATATTCATAGCAATGTTAAAATTTCATACAATAATGTAGAAATTCCTGCTGTTAAGCAACATAAATTCCTAGGTGTCATTATTGATGACAAATTAAAGTTTGATGAACATATTAAACATATAAGTAACAAAGCACTGAATGGTATTAATCTATTGAGACATTTAGCAGGAAGTTTTTGGGGATCTGACCCCAAAGTTATGAGTATGCTGTACAAAAGTATAGTGAGAAGCCATTTTGATTACAGCAGTTTAGCTTACATGAATGCCAATAGCACCTTGTTACGAAAATTAGATGTAATTCAAAATATGGGACTGAGACTTATTTGTGGTGCTATGCGCTCCACACCTATTAATTCGTTAGAAGTTGAAACATGTATACCTCCCTTGTCATTACGAAGGTTGTTGTTGGCTGAGAGATTTTTATTAAAAGTCATGGCATCAAATGACAATCCTTTACTTAAGAAGCTAACAATACATCCTGAAATCTCACAGTCAATTGCTTCCAATGCCATCTCTGCATCTTCTTTGGTTGGTGGAACTCTACCTGAAATGCCAACAATATTTGAACATATAAATAATAATTCAAAAGATATTGTTAAAAATGATATTTGGCCTATATACAAAATTCCTTATAATGGTATTGTTAACAGCTTTGCAATCCATTTAGACATAGTGCACAATCAATATGATTTTTTACAGTTTAGAGACAATAGACCAGAACATTATGTTATTTATACAGATGGGTCTAAAACAGACCATAATGTAAAAGCCGCTTTCTATGATCCACAGTTGGACTTCACAAAATGTATGAAATTAAACAGGGTGTGTAGCATTTTCACTGCAGAATGCTATGCAATTGATTGTGCACTGCAGCATGTAAATAGTCTTGTAAATAATGTACATAATATTTTGATAGTTACAGACTCGAAAAGTGTTTTGTCTGCTCTACATAATGTAAATATTTCTTATAAGTTAAATTATATTGTTTATAATATTAGATTTATAATCCAAAAACTACTTGACAAGTTTATTAAAGTAGAATTAGTATGGGTACCTTCACACAGTGGCATTCGTGGAAATGAAGTAGCTGACACTGCGGCTCGTTCAGTCCATGACGAGGATCGATCCGAGTTGCTCAAGGTTCCATTCAATGATTATTACAGCCTGTTTAAGGAACATAATAGACAGTTATGGAAGGAGTATTGGGACATAACCCTGGAAACGAAAGGCAGATGGTATGCTGGAATACAAAATGAATTACCGATTAAACCTTGGTACCATAACCTCAAATATATCACAAGAAGATTTATAACTATTATATCACGCATGAGATTGGGACATTGCCTAACACCAGCTCACCTGAATAGGATTCACATAATTAACAATAGTCGATGTCATCATTGTGGAGCAGAGGATGCTGATTTGGATCATATTATCTTACAGTGTTCAAGTTTTAACATTCAACGATTGATTTTGGTCACTGAATTAAATGAAATTAATGACGTTAATGACAATGACATTGAAAGTGAACATCAAAGTGTTCCCCGCCGCGTTCAGGAATTATTAGAAAATAAGAAATATTTTAGTGTGTTGTATAAATATATTTGTAATACAGTAGAAAAAATTTAATTAATTTTGTAAATAGAAATGTATATAATGTTAACTGATTGTACATATTGTAATTTAAATTAGTATGAAAACCATATCATTCAGATGTACCCACCTAACCCGAAAGGGCGGCAAGTTGGTAGTTTAAACTGGTTTAAACAGAGTAATATTGAAAAATATTGATGTTTTGTAAGATAAAAGAGTAATGTAATTTTATGTGCAACTTAATATTCTTGTGTACAACTAGGATACTTTATCGCTTTCAATGTTTATGTTATATTTGTTAAAACCTATCTATGTATTCGACTGAAAGACTTGTATCTATGGTCATGAATAAAAATATAAAAAAAAAAAAAAGTGTATGATGGGGACTTTTTGGCGGGAAGTCAAAGAAGGCGGTAATTTAAATTTTCCAATTAGTTTAATTTTTAGTTAATAAACGGAAATACAATATAAATAACTTATAAAAAGACCTCAAACAACCATGAGTGTCACCAGTGGCGGCGAGGAGCCGCCAGAGAAGGGTGAAAAAAGAAAAAGAAAGTACAATCATAGTACTAAAAATCCAGACTGCAATACCAATACGAATAAGTATAACATTTTCACAAAACCAAATTACAAAAGACTCTTCATAGAAAATACCAATTCCGAATATATAGTTTATGTCGAATCTACAGAGCAGGAGAAGATAGGAAATAAGAATCCTATCACACTCACAAACTTATTATCAGACAATGTCAAAGGAGTCATAGGAGTACATCGAATAAATGCACACAAAATAGGCATAACTTTTAAAAAGGCGGCTGCGGCCAACAATTTCCTGAAAATGGAAGATTTCTTATGGAGAAACAAATTTAAGGCTTTCATACCATCATATTTGACCGAAAGGGTTGGTGTATTGAGGTTTGTGCCCAAAGAACTCTCCAATGAGGAAATTTATAAAAACATAGTATGCGACTCAGAGGTGATATCAATTAAAAGATTCATGCGTAAAGTAGAAGGAAAATTAGTGCCTCTCAATACAGTTGCGGTTACCTTTGCCTCAACATCCTTACCACAATACGCCTATATACAACTATTTAGATACGAGGTAAAAACATACATACCACCACTATTGCAATGCTATAAGTGTCTTAAATTCAACCATTCAGCTAAGACTTGCAGAGGTGAGCAAAACTGCTCTTCTTGTGCTGGTCGTCACTCCTATAAAGAATGCGATGTCGAAGAGATCACATGCATCAACTGCGCAGGTAATCATCTTGCCATTTCACGGGACTGTCCCATTAAAAAACAAAAAATTGAGGAGAAAAAAGCCAAATTTCTTATGCAGCAATCATATGCCACTGTTGTGAAACCACCCCCTACATTAAATGATAAATCTTTCCCTGTTTTACCCAAGGTTACTGATAAGACTAAATCTAATGATAAATGATAAATGATAAATGATATTTATTTTGTAAATAGGTTAAAAATAACACTTTTACACGTCAAAACATTTTTTTAAGCTAGATGAGTTCGGTGTTTCCTATATGACTACCTTTGAGAAGAAACACCGAAACAAACTCAAAGGTTGATGTCTCTTTTAAAGTCCAGACAATTAAGATAAATTGTGTAAGAACCATGCAGGTTAGTCTGAAATGGCCTTTAGAGGAAAGAGCCATACAGATTTGAGTGGACCTGACCTGACTGTGCACGCATGTGCCGGGTATCGTGGTAGCTCAACCCAGACTTAGGGAGCTCAACGACCCGACGAACATTACCATCAGAAAGGACATTTGGGTAGGCCCCCTAAAGTAGGTACTCAAACTGTCAGACTGAGCTTGAGATCTATAACAGTAACATAATAACCCACATAGTACTCACATTTACAATAATTATAATCAATATATTACATCATTATTATCACATTCAATGTCATTTTGTATATAAATTGTTTCAAAAGGAAACATTTAATGTCAAAGTGTATATAGAAAAAATATATAAAATCAAATAAAAGAGCAATAATTTAGTGGTTATGTCAATAGTAGTATTGGCCCATGTATGTATTGGAACAGCTCAATCCCAAGCCTTTTTGTCCTCCATATAATCTTTAACACTATAAAAAGCTTTATGACAAAGTTTTCGCTTTATTAATGATTTGAATTTATTAAGGCTTAATTTTTGAATATGGCTAGGGATTTTATTGTAAAAGCGTATACTTTGGCATTTAAATGTGCCACTTATTTTCTGGAGCCTCGTGGCAGGAACAACAAGTCTATGTTTGTTTCTAGTATTAATATTATGAATATCACTATATTTAGTGAAGAGATTAATATTTTTATGTGCATACAATAGATTTTCATAAATGTACTGAGATGGAACAGTCATTATATTAATATCTTTAAATTTCTCTCTGAGTGAATGTCTGGGACTTAACTTATAAATTGATCGAATAGCTCTTTTCTGCAAAATGAAAACAGTCTGTATGTCGGCGGCATGTCCCCACAACAGAATACCGTACGACATGACACTATGAAAATAACTGAAGTATACTAAACGGGCAGTCTCAAGATCAGTTAAATCGCGAATCTTTCTAACGGCGTATGCTGCAGAGCTAAGCTTTTTCGACAACTTATCTATGTGTGGTCCCCACTGAAGCTTAGCATCCAATGTTATACCTAAGAACACTGTGGTATCCACAAGATTCAGCTCCTCACCCTTCACTAGTACACTAGTTTTCACCTGTCTAACGTTAGGTGTCGTAAACTTAATACATTTAGTTTTCTTTTCATTCAAAAGTAAGTTGTTAACATTGAACCAGTGCACTATTTTTGAGATAGCGCTATTTACATCGTCAGTAACCAGCTGCTGACGTTTAAGTTTAAACAAAAGTGAAGTGTCATCTGCAAACAGTACTATCTCATGATTGTCCCTTATAAGGAAGGGTAAGTCATTTATATAAATAAGAAACAAAAAAGGGCCAAGAATTGAGCCCTGTGGTACTCCCATTGTTACTACAGACCCGGGTGATCTTTTACCATTAACATCCACCTTCTGAATCCTATCACTTAAGTATGAAGTAAGAAGATCCAAAGATGAGTTCCTTATGCCATAGTGGTACAGTTTCCTGATTAATGTTTCATGAAGAACACAATCGAATGCCTTAGACAAGTCACAAAAAATACCCAAAGCATCGTGTGAATTCTCCCATGAATCAAAAATATGTCCTAAAAGTTCAACACCGGCGTCAGTTGTTGAACGACCCCTCGTAAAGCCAAACTGTTTGTTATGTAATAATTTATTTTTATTAAAGAATTTTTGCATCTGCTCTAAAATAAGTTTTTCGAAAATTTTACTAAATGTAGGCAGCACTGAAATTGGTCTATAATTTGTAGGGTCTGATGTGCTACCCGATTTAAATAGAGGTATTATTTTACTACTTTTCATTAGATCAGGAAACTTACCACAATCAATACAACTATTAAAAATAGAGGCTAGAGTAGGTGCTACAATGTCAATAATAGACTTAGCAACGTCCACCGAATTACCCCACAGATCTGCTGTTTTTTTTACATTTAAAGTGTGAAAAGTTTTGATTATGTCTCTACAGCTAACATGTTGAAAATGGAATTCCGAATCACAATTTTTAACATTTTCTTTAAGCAAAGTCTCTGCAACAGCAGGTGATGAGTTCAAAGATTTAGTAGTTACAACAGGAACCTTTGAAAAGAAATTTTCGAATGCTGTGGCTACTTGTAAATCCGTTTTAATTACACTGTCATCAATATTAAGGCTATATTCACTATCTCGATTACTAGACCTACCCGTTTCACTGTTAATAATATTCCAAGTCGTTTTAATTATATTATTACTGGATTTTATCTTTGTACTTAAGTAACGCGATTTGGCCATGCAACAAACTTTTTTAAATAATTTTGAATAATTTTTGACATATAAATTGAATTCGGGTGTGTTTACATATATCCTTTCATTGTACAGTTCATAAAGCCGTTTTCTACTTTTATGTATACCAATGGTAGCCCATTCACTGAAGGATGCAGTGTTGTTAACTTTAATTGTCTTTGGAATAAAAGTAGAATTAAATTGTGTACAGTACATGTTAAAAAGATCATCATATAATTTATTAGGATCATCATTACTTGATAAATAAGGTAATTTATTAATGAGCTTAGTACGGAATGTTTTCAGGCGGCCTGCAGTTTTAGGGTTAACAGTGATATCCTTTTTGACCACAGCTTTATTTTGATTTTGAATAGTGATCATCTGTCCACAATGATCTGAGTCCAGTAAATTAATAATTTTTTTTTGGTAAGGTATAACATCGGTATAAATATTATCTAAGCAAGTGGCAGTAGAGGTAGTTATTCTAGTGGGCCATATTCAAAGTATTCTAGTATTCTAGTAGTAGTAATGATACTTTAGATATTAAACAAGTAGCAAATAATGATATTATAATTAACGCAATTGTTAAATCGTTGGTTGCATTAGGAAACAAGAGTGACTCTGATGGTCCACTCACACATAAGAAAATAAAAGAAATATTTTTATCAAATTTAATTTAAACATGGATAATCATCTAAATATTTTACAGTATAATATACAGAGTTTACAGAGTAAAAAGAGCCTACTACAAAATTTATTAATTGAAAAAAATATAGATGTCTGTCTTCTTAATGAGACTTGGTTCAAGTCTAATACCATAATTCCGCATTTTCCCACATATAATTTAATCCACAAAAATTCCATAAATTCTCATAATGGAGTAGCTATTTTGGTGAACCATCATTTAAAATACAAATTAGTTAATACACAATTCTCAGAATCTATTCAAAACTTATGTATAACTATAGAAACACAATTTGGAGCAATGGCTATACTTTGTGTGTACAGCCCTCCAAGTATCAGGTTTGACTCAGTAAAGTTAAAGAATTTAATCAATAGCATACCCAAACCTTGTATAGTTATGGGTGATTTTAACGCTCATAACATAGCCTTTGGATGTCATAGTGATAATAATAGAGGTAGATGTTTATATAATATTATTGATGAATTTGATCTGTGTATTTTGAATGATGGATCACCAACAACTGTTCCTTATCCTAATAGACAAGCTTCAGCAATAGATCTTGCTCTTGTTAGCTCTTCAATAGCTCATTTATGTAACTGGTATGTTCATGACGATCCCATGGGTAGCTATCATCTTCCAACATTACTTGAGATCAACATTCAACCATCTACGTATGACACGTCACCTCCTGTGGATCAAGAGAAATATATTTATAGCAAAGCAGATTGGGACGAATATTATAGCCTATCAGAAACTTGTTTTTCCCACTTGGACTCAATAAATGATTCCCCTATCAATGCATACAACCATTTTATAGAAATATTAAATGATCTAAGGAATAAAACAATTCCAAAACGAAAATTAGGTGCAAACACAGCTATTAAAAAACCAGTACCATGGTGGAATACAAAATGTAGCGATGCTGTTGAAAAATCAAAAGATGCATTAAAATATTATTTTTCTCAACCCAACATTGAAAACTGGATAAGGTATAAAAAACTAGATGCAAAAAAGAAAAGAATTCTGAAGGAAGAAAGATCTTCTTCTTGGCAAAATTTATGTAGTAGCTTTAATAGGTTAACTCCAGTTTCTAGGATATGGGGATACATTAAAAAATTCAAGAAAATTGGAACAAATCGAAACAAAAACATCAATGATGAGTGGGTTCCAAGTTTTTTACATAACTTAGCTGATTCTACTGAAATAGATGATGATAGGCTTGAGTATTTGTTCGAAAATGCTACAGAAAATGATGTAAATGTGTTTCTTAAGAAAAATTTCACTGTAGAAGAGTTGAAAACATCTTTAAAGAGCAGGAAAGATACTACACCGGGATTGGATGACATACCTTATATGTTAATCAAAAAATTACATTTAAATTCACAAACAACATTACTTAATATTTATAATAAACTATGGGATGAATTAGTGATACCTGAGTCTTGGAAAACACAGTGTGTTATTCCAATATTAAAACCTAATAAACCTGCATATAATGCCTCTTCATATAGACCTATTTCCTTGTCATCTTGTTTGGGTAAACTCTTTGAAAATATGTTGAAGTTAAGATTAGATTATTTTGTTGAATCGCAAAGTTTAATTCCTTCTATACAGTTTGGCTTTAGAATAGGAAAAAGTTGCTCTGAAAGCCTTGTATCTTTATTATCGGATGTAAGACAGGTTAAATTAAGTCACTCTAATGCAATCTGCGTGTTTTTAGATGTAAAAGGTGCTTTTGACAATGTAAATATAGAAGAACTTATTCAAGTATCTCACAATATTGGTATACCTGGTCATGTTCTAAAATGGCTTTATTCTTTTTTAAATAATAGAACTGTATTTGTTAAATACAATAATAAATTGCATGGACCTAGGTCTGTCAACAAAGGCACAATGCAAGGGGCAACTTTGTCTCCTTTACTTTATAACTTGTATACTTCTGAAATATTAAAATATGTAGATGTACCAGGTGTAAATATTCTGCAATTTGCCGATGACTTGCTTTTGTACAGCATAAATCAGAACATAGATGTAGCAATGGCTAATATTAATGAGGCTTTGTCTCAATTATACAGCTATTACCATAGTAAACTTAAATTAGAAATAAGTCCAGAAAAAAGTTCGGTTTTAATTATCAGTAAAAATGTAAATATTCATAGCAATGTTAAAATTTCATACAATAATGTGGAAATTCCTGCTGTTAAGCAACATAAATTCCTAGGTGTCATTATTGATGACAAATTAAAGTTTGATGAACATATTAAACATATAAGTAACAAAGCACTGAATGGTATTAATCTATTGAGACATTTAGCAGGAAGTTTTTGGGGATCTGACCCCAAAGTTATGAGTGTGCTGTACAAAAGTATAGTGAGAAGCCATTTTGATTACAGCAGTTTAGCTTACATGAATGCCAATAGCACCTTGTTACGAAAATTAGATGTATTTCAAAATATGGGACTGAGACTTATTTGTGGTGCTATGCGCTCCACACCTATTAATTCGTTAGAAGTTGAAACATGTATACCTCCCTTGTCATTACGAAGGTTGTTGTTGGCTGAGAGATTTTTATTAAAAGTCATGGCATCAAATGACAATCCTTTACTTAAGAAGCTAACAATACATCCTGAAATCTCACAGTCAATTGCTTTCAATGCCATCTCTGCATCTTCTTTGGTTGGTGGAACTCTACCTGAAATGCCGACAATATTTGAACATGTAAATAATAATTCAAAAGATATTGTTAAAAATGATATTTGGCCTATATACAAAATTCCTTATAATGGTGTTGTTAACAGCTTTGCAATCCATTTAGACATAGTGCACAATCAATATGATTTTTTACAGTTTAAAGACAATAGACCAGAACATTATGTTATTTATACAGATGGGTCTAAAACAGACCATAATGTAAAAGCTGCTTTCTATGATCCACAGTTGGACTTCACTAAATGTATGAAATTAAACAGGGTGTGTAGCATTTTCACTGCAGAATGCTATGCAATTGATTGTGCACTGCAGCATGTAAATAGTCTTGTAAATAATGTACATAATATTTTGATAGTTACAGACTCGAAAAGTGTTTTGTCTGCTCTACATTCTTTTTCTTTCCTTTCTTTTTTTTTTAAAAAACGTTGCCCCACACTAGGATTTCTCCTGTGTCGTGGGTGCGTTTACAAACACAAATTTCACATACACAAACAGCCAGACCTATGTGCAATGCGGGAATCGAACCCGCGACACGTCGCGCAGCAGCCAATCTCTCAGCCACTGCGACAACCGGTCAGTCAGTACATAATGTAAATATTTCTTATAAGTTAAATTATATAGTTTATAATATTAGATTTATAATCCAAAAACTACTTGATAAGTTTATTAAAGTAGAATTAGTATGGGTACCTTCACACAGTGGCATTCGTGGAAATGAAGTAGCTGACACTGCGGCTCGTTCAGTCCATGACGAGGATCGATCCGAGTTGCTCAAGGTTCCATTCACTGATTATTACAGCCTGTTTAAGGAACATAATAGACAGTTATGGAAGGAGTATTGGGACATAACCCTGGAAACGAAAGGCAGATGGTATGCTGGAATACAAAATGAATTACCGATTAAACCTTGGTACCATAACCTCAAATATATCACAAGAAGATTTATAACTATTATATCACGCATGAGATTGGGACATTGCCTAACACCAGCTCACCTGAATAGGATTCACATAATTAACAATAGTCGATGTCATCATTGTGGAGCAGAGGATGCTGATTTGGATCATATTATCTTACAGTGTTCAAGTTTTAACATTCAACGGTTGATTTTGGTCACTGAATTAAATGAAATTAATGACGTTAATGACAATGTCAATGACATTGAAAGTGAACATCAAAGTGTTCCCCGCCGCGTTCAGGAATTATTAGAAAATAAGAAATATTTTAGTGTGTTGTATAAATATATTTGTAATACAGTAGAAAAAATTTAATTAATTTTGTAAATAGAAATGTATATAATGTTAATTGATTGTACATATTGTAATTTAAATTAGTATGAAAACCATATCATTCAGATGTACCCACCTAACCCGAAAGGGCGGCAAGTTGGTAGTTTAAACTGGTTTAAACAGAAAGTAATATTGAAAAATATAGATGTTTTGTAAGATAAAAGAGTAGGTAGGTAATGTAATTTTATGTGCAACTCAATATTCTTGTGTACAACTATACTTTATCTCTTTCAATGTTTATGTTATAATTATTTTAAGTTAAAACCCATTTATGTATGCGACTGAAAGACTTGTATCTATGGTCATGAATAAAAATATAAAAAAAAAAAAGTGTATGATGGCGTGGAATTGAAAAGGTTATAAAAATTACCATGGCTCTAAAAGTGAACAGAGTACCTGAAAATATCGACTTCCCCAAGGAAGAGGAGAAAATTCTGACCTTTTGGAAAGAAATCGATGCATTTCACAGTTGTTTGAAACAGTCAAAAAATAAACCCAGGTAAGGTTACACTTTTTGTGCGAAAAGTTTTGTTATCTTTGAAATGTGGTGGTTATATCGTGTTAAATCGTATTTATATCTGATTTATGTTACTTATTGAGTCATGGTTATGAACTGTGGACGTTCAAGTTCAGACAGCAGTTACAGCCCTCCATACCGCAAACGGGCCCGTGCAGCATTAAAATGACGATGACGTCTTTTCTGTTTATTATGAGCTCTAGGGTAGTATGAGCGCAGAATGCCGTATGTATTTATGTCAAATAGAATAAAAGGGATCAATAATTTTAGTACTGCACAAGTTTTCATTTTAATGTGTCTAACCTGTTTTGACTATGTACCTTCTCCATAAAACAAAATATTCAAGTAATCAAACATGTTAAATATCTCTTAAATTCTCTTAAAATTGCCTTAATTTTGCATTTTTATCCTACTGCGGCAAAGCTAGAAAGGAGGGGTTTATTAAATTTATTTTCCCATTTGAAAAAGTGTCCTCGTGAGCCATGCACAATATTATTTGGTCACAGAATTGTAACCCTTACCCAACTGAAATCTCACTTATTCTCTTATTGATTCTTATTGGTTGATTGATTTACACACAAACTAATATCTCCATGGTAGTTTCTTGTTATAGGCAAAGGCCACCACTACTCGACACCTTTGATTATCTCGAAACATATCTTTAACTTTTACAGCCAGTGGTAGGGGTGGTCTGTTCTTTGCCTAACCACACAAAACTTATTTACATATCAAATGAGACCTTTTTTTTAATTTTCCTAATAATGAAGACATTATTGTGAAATCTTTTTTAAAATTGCAGCAGTATTGGGTAACTCCCAAGTGCTGTAGGATACCTCCTGATGTTTTAATTTTTGTTTATTTCAGGTATTCCTTTTATGATGGGCCACCTTTTGCGACTGGACTTCCGCATTATGGCCACATACTTGCTGGAACTATCAAGGATGTTGTCACCAGATATGCGCACCAACAGGTATTGTACCCTTAACTATAAACCTATGTTGTAGTTAGTACCTGCAATTACCTAATGTCTGGCCACAGTGGCCACCAGTTATTCTGTGGCCTCTTTTTTTATTATATTTCATACAACATTGTTAATTTGTACTTATAGGGATATCATGTAGAAAGGCGATTTGGTTGGGATTGTCATGGACTGCCAGTAGAGTTTGAAATTGACAAAGCATTGGGCATCAAAGGCCCAGAAGATGTCGCGAAAATGGGCATTGACAAATACAATGCGGAATGTCGTAAAATTGTTATGAAGTATGCTGGGGACTGGGAAATGATTATTACACGAATGGGTCGCTGGATCGGTAAGTTTTAGCTTGTAGTCCTACTAAGTACTCCTACTAATATTATAAATGTGAAAGTTTGTGTGGATGGATGTATGGATGGATTTTTGTTACTCTTTCACGCCACAACTACTGAACGGATTTTGATGAAACTTTACAGTAATATAGCTTATACATCAGAATAACACAGGCTACTTTTTATCCCAAAAACGCGGGTGAAACCGCGGGCGGAAGCTAGTTATTCATATATTTACTTTATTTAGCAGAATATTATAAAACATATTCAACAACTGGATATAATGAATAAATCTTCTTAGAAAAATATTATATTTTCTATACTGAAATTTCAATACTGTGTGAAATACACATAATTAGTATTATCAGCAATATTGTTCCCCATCAATAATTAAAAATAAATAAATAACATTACATTGTGTTTATTTCAGATTTCAAGAATGATTATAAAACCCTTTACCCTTGGTTTATGGAGTCTATTTGGTGGGTATTCAAGGAGCTGTATAACAAAGGCTTGGTGTATCAAGGTGTAAAGGTGATGCCTTACTCCACAGCGTGCTCCACCCCTCTGTCCAATTTTGAGTCTGGACAGAATTACAAGGATGTTGTAGATCCTGCAGTTGTAGTTTCATTCCCTACAGCTGCGGGGTTCTCCCTGCTTGCTTGGACCACCACTCCATGGACTCTTCCCAGTAACTTAGCCCTCTGTGTGAATCCAAAACTGATTTATTTAAAAGTAAAAGAAAAGAGCACTGGTAACTGTTATGTACTACAAGAATCAAGGTTACCTGCTATTTTCAAGAATGTTGAGGACTTTGATATTCTTGACAAGTTTGCAGGGGAAAAACTTAGAGGAATAAAATATACGCCTGTATTTGATTACTTTGTTGAACAATGTCCTAACGCATTTCAAGTGTTGGTTGATGGCTATGTAACAGATGACTCCGGTACTGGTGTTGTACATCAAGCACCATACTTCGGTGAAGACGATTTCAGAGTTTGTCTAGCAGCAGGAATCATTACTAGGGATCAAGATATTATATGTCCAGTTGATCCCAGTGGCAGATTTATGGAGCCAGTCAAAGACTTTTTGGGACAGTACGTCAAGGACGCCGACAAGAATATTATCGCTAATTTGAAGGCTAGAAATAGACTTGTGCAATTAGGACAAATTAAGCATAGCTACCCATTTTGTTGGCGTTCAGAAACTCCGCTCATTTACAAGGCAGTACCTTCTTGGTTTGTTCGTGTTGAACAAATGAATCAAGAACTTTTAAAGTCATGTGAAGCGACATATTGGGTACCAGAATATGTGAAAGAGAAGAGATTTAGAAATTGGCTCAAAGAAGCTCGTGATTGGGCCATTAGTCGTAATAGGTACTGGGGTACTCCAATTCCTTTATGGATTTCAAGCGACAGACAGGAGATAGTATGTGTTGGTAGTATTGCGGAGCTGGAAGCTTTAACTGGTCAAGAAATAAAAGATTTGCACAGGGAAAGCATTGATCATTTAGAGATCCCGTCGTCACGACCCGGGCAGCCGCCATTAAAAAGGGTGTCTGAAGTCTTCGACTGTTGGTTTGAATCAGGTTCTATGCCGTACGCGCAATGCCATTACCCATTCGAAAATAAAAAAGAGTTCGATGATATATTTCCTGCCAATTTCATTGCTGAAGGTATTGATCAAACAAGAGGATGGTTTTATACTCTCATTGTTTTATCGACTGCACTATTCAAAAAACCACCTTTTAAGAATTTGATCGCAAATGGTTTAGTGTTAGCTTCTGATGGTCAAAAAATGTCGAAGAGAAAGAAGAACTATCCCGATCCTCTAGAAGTAGTTAAGAAATACGGCGCTGATGCTTTACGACTTTATCTTGTTAATTCTCCAGTGGTTAAGGCAGAGAATCTTCGATTTAAAGAAGAAGGTGTTAGGGATATCATAAAAGACGTATTTTTGCCATGGTACAATGCTTTTAGATTCTTAATGCAAAATGTTGAAAGAATTGTCCAAGAGGATAAAATCGACTATAGGTTTAATGAAAAGGCAGTAAGAGAAAATGTTATGGATAAGTGGATTACATCGTTTACGCAATCATTGATCCAATTCGTGAAGAAAGAAATGGCGGCATATAGATTGTATACTGTTGTGCCGAGGTTGACGAAGTTCATTGATCATCTCACCAACTGGTATTTAAGAATGAATAGGAAAAGGTTAAAGGGAGAAAGCGGCGTTAAGGACTGTCAGGTCGCCTTAGATACGTTATTTGGTGTGTTATCCGATATGGTAAGGGTGATGGCACCCTTCACCCCTTTCCTTACTGAATTGATGTACAAGACACTTCGTCAACTTGTACCTGGTGATTCCCTTGAGAGTGTGCACTTCAATATGATATCTGATCCAAAGATAGAATTGGTGGACAATGACATAGAAAGAGCTGTTCAAAGAATGCAGATTGTCATCGAATTGGGAAGAGTTGTTAGAGACAGGAAAACAGTACCAATCAAGTATCCATTGCCAGAAATGATTGTCATTCACCGTGACCCCACCTATTTGGACGACGTAAAATCCCTAGAAAGATATGTCCTAGAAGAATTGAATATTAAGAAACTGTACCTAACAAGTGACAAAGAAAAGTATGGAATTACACTAAGAGCAGAGCCAGATCATAAAATTCTTGGGACCAGATTGAAAGGCGATTTTAAGGCTGTCACGCAAGGTTTGAAGGACCTTAATAACCAGCAATGTGAAAAACTTATTGCAGATGGATTTATCGAATTAGTTGGACATCGCATTGATGTGTCTGAAGTGAGAATGATATTCCAGGCTCAAGGCAACGATCAATACGAAGCGCACAGTGATAATGACGTGCTGATTCTTCTAAATGTTACGCCGGATCAGGATATGCTTGACGAAGGTTTTGCTAGAGAGATAATTAATCGAGTTCAAAAGCTACGAAAGAAGGCCCACTTAGTACCAACTGATGATGTCAACATTTACTTTTCTGTGAACAAGTCCAGCGATATTTTGCGTATTATAAACTTGCATCGGGAGTTTATCGAGAGTACAGTGAAAGGGCCTCTGATTCCGATTGAACAGCTCAGGCCATCTATGCCTGTAGTTATTGAAGAGACGCAAGAACTAAAAGGTTCTTCGCTGAAGTTGGTTATAACTTGGAGGAAGGAAGTAGAACTGCCGGCAAACCCTTGGGCGAATATCATTATACAAGATCTAACACCTCGGTTTGGAATCTCGAGTAAGGAAGGTAATATAATACTCAAGGATAAAACTAATAAATTTATAACCCTAAAGAACCTTTACAAAGAAATCACTGTTCTGTTTGGTCTGTATGGTTTGAAGTTTACATTATGGTGTAATGGGGTTGAGGTAAAAGACACTACGAATTTGAATTCCAAAACGTTGATCGCATCTCCAAACAAACCAAAAGATTGCGAATCTAAAACTAGCCCGTTCTGCAAATTTATTAATATCGCGAATGGCACAAAATCAGCTACTTTGTTCTTAGAAAATCCAGTGGGAAAACATACTTTGAATCAGGATGATGCATTAAAGTTCGTTACAGAATATTTGGGAATAAAAGCGGGTGACGTCGACAAGAAATTATTTAAATAATGTTTGATGTTTGAAGACTGTATACTTAGTCCAACATCATATATTATTTATTATTATTTAAATTCGTGTTAAATAACGTTGTCAGCTAAATATAAACAATGCAGTACAGTATTCAGTATTGGACACTATACTTTAATGCGATTCTTGTAGAAACGTGGTAGGCTTTATTTGCGTGCTGTGCATGTTTAAATTATTGTTGGCAAAGCTAATATTCCCGTAATATGAGGCTGTCAGAGCAACCCGATTTTTCCACATTCAGTTTGTGGGTCTTTTTACAGTGTTAAAACAAAAAATGTTATTATAAACCTAAAATTGATCATTTTAACAATGTTCAATTATTAAAAATACATAACCGCACGTCCTTTATTGGATGTGTTCTGGTTAGTATAATGATGTAATATGATGAAACCGTGCCGTCCCATATTGCTCAAAGGCAAGGCAGTCTTCACTTAACTAAAATGTTATTAGATTGCAAATTGTCATTGGTTCACAATAAAATACTCAAATGCGTGTGGGTTGAGACCTTATCTGCTGACATCCTCATAATGTAACAATGTAATCTTTGATGCGTCTCACTTGTCTTATTTAATAAATTATTGTTGAATATGTACCCGTTCTTCTTTCATTATACGGCCAACGACCAATAATACATACATCGCCCTATCACATTTATATTCAATTTCAATTCAAATCACATAGAATATGGCACAGAAATAAAACAATAACTATCGAGTTAAACTTTATTTTAAATGTTTCCTTCATAAATAAAACAAAATAAGCATTGAACATTGTTCATTCAACTATTATATCGTAACAGGTGCAGTGAATTACAACTCATTTAATTATTTTTTTCTAACCAAATAGGGTTGTCGCGTACCTAAGTACAACAGTGTAAAATTAATAGGTACGTATGATGATAAGCGAAGCGATATAAAGCAATCCGGGTGTCGGTTTGCGCGTTACAGTACTTTGCGTTTGATGTGATCAACATGATTGCAAATATATTCGATTTACACGTACACATCACAGATAATCTATAACAAACGACATGTAAGCTAGCGGAAACAAACTAGCAATAGCCCACCGGGAAAATATAGGTACAGATGTTTATAATCTAAGTTAAACTTTGATTAGACAATAATTGACTTATTGAATAGTGTTTCAGAGTTATAACCGGTGATTAGCGCGAATCCTATTAGAACTATTCAATATATTCCCTTTGCATCCCATGTTTATTGTGCGAATTTAATTCATAAAGCCCTAAATTTGGTAACTTACTATATTGAATTTTATGTTATGTAGCAGCTATACAGTTATGTTCGATAGAATAAACTTTGGTGTTCAGTCATTAACCTAAACAATATTACAAATAGTTAACCAAAGAAAACAACGAAACCAATGTCTTTTATTTCACTCAGAATAGGGTTTCATTTAAACGAACACGTTTTATTTCGTCAACGGATTTAATAATATGACTAACATCAATATTATGAATTATTTGCTATTAGGTAGCGATTATTACTAACGTGTTAGTACGATACATGGGATTGTGTAAGATAAGTTGCTAGATTTCACTAATTCAACCATAAATAAATTAGAAAATATACATAAATAAAATAATATTTAAGATTACTTACAATTGTTTTTTTGATATATTGGAAAATTGCTATAATTTGTTTAGTATATCACTGTATGTATCACAAGCGAAGTTTAGATATAGAACACATTGCAGGCTATACAGACTCTAAAATAATTTTGTTATTTTCCCTCACCACAAACAAATAATACTGTTAAAATAAAGCACAGGAAAGTACACAAAATATTTGATATTTATAATTTTATTGCTTCGTTTAGAAATGCTTTCATGGAACAAAATATTGCTTTAAAAATAACATAAACATATACGGCCGTACCACAAAAAGATAAACATCTGTTCAACACACGTTCAACACGAATGCTACCAAAAATAATAGGCAATTGTTTTAACACTAACTTGTCTAAAACAAGTGTGTATTATTTTTGGTAGCATTCGCGTTTAACGCGTGTCTATCTTTTTTGTGGTAAGGGTGTTAATCTCGAATACATCGCATATAGAATACATAGATAACAATATAATACTTACTACTAGAAACATGAGGTGCCATATAAGGGGATTAAGTATAATAATGTTATATGAAATACGATGCTGACCGATTGCCATTGTGTCCGAGCCACATGATTATATATTATAGTTATAAACATTACAGTAAGCCAACGATGATTTATATAGAGATAGATTGATATATACCTATTTATTATTCAATAAACAATATTTTATTATGCGTCAACAAGTTATATGCACTCATAAGCTAAATCGTTTAAAAGAGCTAAACTGTTATCTAGTAAAGGCTTCGACGTCGTGAGGAGTCGGATTCATAAGTTAGCATCGAGTTAGTTATTGCACTTTACAAATACATACTAAAAATACACCACATCATACAATAATGTTACACCAACGTACTCCCTAGCGCCGCGCGCACTCTATACGTGCGACGCGACTTAGGCCAGCCACTGCCGCGGCTCTAGCCGGTCGACTGACAGCGAGTGCTAATAAATAAATTATATATTTATCTAGGACATGTTTTATTAAGTTAAAAATAGCGAATATTTCACACTAGAAATAACTATAGATTCATTAACATTTTAAATACATTATAAGATACAACATCGCCTACTCAGTGACTAGTCTAACGGCGTATAATGATTATCATACTCGTAACATTTGAATAGCAACAACGATAAATAGGTACATCACAAGGGGGCGTAAGGCTAGACGCGGCGCGCCGGACCACATTATGCTCTATACTGCGTCTCGCCGACCTACAACAAAGATACATTAGTTCATCGTGTCGCTACACTTAGCAGCGCCGGTATATCCGCGTATTTGTGAGGGGAAAACTTCCGTGTTCATGTAGAAAGTACTTACCGTATATTGACGTCACAGGCGTGAGTTAATACTGCGGTTGATGAGGCAGCGGTGAGTCTCGCTCCGGCAACTTTCGCACTTTCATCGTGCCGTCGGCGCCGCACGAGAAGAGACGGCCAGCGTTGTCTGGTGACGAACATTACAGTATAGGAGACGTAATCTTTTAAGTGTTAAAATAAAGAGCTACTCGTATATGTTTATTCTACAGGCGCACATACAATGGTTTTAGAGATACACGATTCTGCAAAACGTTACTCCAGCAGGAAATGCAATATTTCGAAAAAATCTTTTTGGGCGCACATTTTTGCACAAATATAAGCTCTCTGCCCATGCACAATATTTCTCTCTCCGATCATTCGTATAGAATTTTCCTGCTGCAATAACGTTACTCTAATTTTTTTTCCAAAACGACAGCGCATATATTTTTTACGTGGCGTACATTCACAGCAGATTACGCACTAATTATACGTTCCACTCACATCACTCTAGGACAGTCTAGGAGCTACTTTCCTGGTAAAGTAACGTACACAATTTAAGTTGGGCAGTCTTTTCAGCGACGTCAACTATCTTTATTTGAAGCGCTGTATAGTGTTTCGCGTTAATATAACACCTAGGCTAGTGTACACTGTGCTCCATTGCTCGTTAGCAGACCAGTTTTATCAATACAATATAAAAATAACCTTACCGATATGTATTTGCGTGACACCCTGGCCAATGTGTTTGAAGAAGGAACTCCTGGCATGTTCCCCGGCGAACGTGTACAGCAACTGGTGCGTCGTCAGCGAGAACACCTGGATGATAACGTGTATTTGAATGATGCAGGTAAGTTCGGCAGTGATGCCAACTTAGCAACTTTATAGCTAGATCTAGCAATTTTTGCATCCTCATCAGCTACAACTTATTATATAAAATGGTAGCTAAAATATTTAGTAAATAACTTTGTGTGTGATTATTATTACTTCAGAATTATACAATAAATACTATATCTTTTTATAGTTTACCTACTATAAAAAAAAAACCGGACAAGTGTGAGTATAACTCGCGCCCTAAGCGTTCCGAAATATGCAATAACGCCATCTATACCTCTATTACATCATAGCAGATATATCATATCTTGATCATAGATGGCGCTACTGCATATTTCTAGTGGCGCCATCTGTGAGCAGATGGCTCTACTTATGGTCCGGTGACAGACGGACAACAAAGTGATCCTATAAGGGTTCCGTTTTCCTTTTGAGGTACGGAACTCTTAAAACCGAGCAATCTAGCAACTTTCTTACACAACATTTAGCTAGAGAGTAAAGTCGCCAGTTGGCACCACAGATGTCTGGTGTGGTGGGGCGTGGCGTACCTTGATGTCCCCGTCGGCGGCGCCGATGGCGTAGTAGTCCTCGCGCGGCGACAGCGCGACGCACTTGATGGGCGCGTGGTGCGCGTGCAGGCGGTGGCGCACGGCGCGCGCGCGCAGGTCCCACACCAGCACGTCGCCGCGCCGCCCGCACGACACCAGCGCGCCCAGCGACCCCGCCCACGCCACGCACGCCGCGCCGCCCTCGTGGCACGTCCACGCTGCAGGCACATACACAGATCTAACTCAAAAACATTTGTTTCAATTAGACCATGTACTGGCACTTTTGAAAGTCAAACAATAGTTGTCAGTCAGTTTGTCCGTTAGTTGAAGCTAGTTGTCCGTTCCAAAATGAAGATTCCTATGGAGAAGAACGGACAAGAACCTCCATAAATGATCACAGTCATGCAAACTAAACTATTAAACAAACTCTTTCGCCATTTTGTTACATTTTAGTCGTCCGGTTGAGTCGCGTTGAATAAGATTTGTATAGAAACGGCTGCAAACAAAGCTAGTCCTAATATTATTTTGATTTTATAGTTTTATTTACGTACCTATCTATATACAAATACAAACTTCACAAACAGAACGTTTATTGCAAGCAGAATTGAAAAAAAACGCGTACTCACAAACCACTAAAGCTTTTTTGGTAGGCATCAATGTATCCCATATGGCAACGTTTTTACTCTCGGAGCTATGTCCAGCTGTAATAATTTAATAACAATATTATTAATTAGTACTGAAAATATTAATGATTTCATAAATAAAATAGAAAAAAAGTGAACACCTCACCCGTAGCAACTAAACTGCAAGAACCGAGGAAAACGAAATCGCTAATTCCTTTGCTATGACATTGATGAGTCTGCAAAAGAAAAAATGTTTTATATAACTGACGATGATGTTCAGGTGTTTTTGCTGACGCTTCTATGAGCTTGATGCAGGATGCTGCGTTGGAAAACATCATCCTGTTTTAAATATACAATAATATTTGTGATTTATCCAACGATGAAATGTTTGAGACTGGACAAATCCGGGTGACTAAAAATAAACAGCTTACAAAGAAGGGTCGTGGTGATGCGTGCGGGTGTCCCGCCTGGTGCGGCGCGGGGTGCAGCTGCCACATCGCCAGGTTGCCGTCGGCGTCCGACGCGGCGAACTTGTTCCCGTAGTCGGAGAACCGCACCCGCGTCACCTTCGCGAACGCGCCGGGGGCGCGCGGCGACCACACGCAGGACGGGTGGCCCCACTCCCACAGTTGGACTGAACCGTCCGCGCCACCCGTCAGGTCTGCAAGTTTTATCACAATGTTTAGAATACTACACCCTTACCACAAAAAAAATAAACACGCGTTAAACGCGAATGCTACCAAAAATAATACACACTTGTTTCAGACAAGTTAGTGCTAAAACAAGTGCATATTATTTTTGGTAGCATTCGTGTTGAACGCGTGTTTAACTTTTTTTGTGGTACGGCCCCTAATGTTCGAAAAACTACTCACACCAGATCATAGAGATATAATTTTTACGATGGAGTATTCTAAGCTTGTCATTGTGCCTACATTTTAGTGAAAATGGTCATGCCCAATCTCTGCCTTGCTTTTGAATGAAACTGAAATAATTAATTAATTATTATTTTAAATACTGCATCCACTTACACAATGGTTGTGAGGGATGCGCTGCCATCCTTTTGATGTTGTCGATTTTGTGTTTCAGCACCTAGATAGAACATTATTGTTAGAAAAAACATTTAATAAACACCGAAATATGTTCAATGACAGACAAATAGTAATCTTCCAATATATTAGGTCAGTTAGTAACATAGACAAGTAGACATTTATCATGCTTTACATAATTAATTAAACAAATGTGCAATAGACAACGCAACATACAATAGCAAAAAGAGACAGTGGAAACTCAACAAAATAACAGAAACATCGGTCTGAAAACATCTACTAATCGGACCTCTACAACGAATAAAAAACGTGGCCAGAACGTAATAAAATCCGCTGATCTTGAGCACTGCTGTAAAATGAGAACGAATGAAAAAACAAACTGGCACAGATAAGTGAACAGCCTAGTGAATGAGAAACCAATAATAAAAAAAAGAAATCATTATGGGAGAAGAATAAAATAATACTCCAAAATAAATTTACATCGAGCTAGAAATAAATCGAAGGGAGTGCGACCGCTGGCTAGGGATGTGACAAAAACGAAAGTGGCGGAGGAGTGGCTAGGGTTGTCACTGACCGGTTTCATTAGAAGCTTCGAACGATGCAGCACCAGCCGACAGTATTTCGGGTCGTGGCAACCCGGGAACTGTAGACCCTTCACCTGCGATCAACACTCTGTTATACCGAAACATACACTCATACATACATTTTATATAGACAAGGACCACTTCCTGAGGTCTACGAAATTTTGAGTAACTGAAATTATTACAATACCTATGATTGTGAAGATGGCTTTGAATCCACAATAAATGTTCAGATAACATTAGTTACCTACCGTTTTCCCTGTACATATGTTTAGGTATAGAAGACTTAAAAAACCTCAAATTGTCATTTTCCAGACACAGTTTTTAAGTATAAAAATAAAGTAATACTTCTACAACGTAATCTCTGGATCTCCTTTATGTATTGTTAAGGAGAATAGGTGTTTATAAAGAGATTAGAAAGGAAAGCTCGGGCGAAGCGCGAGGCGACACGAGACAATATAACAAGTACAGACACGCACACAATAACCACACCACGTTATGTATGACCCAGCATTTTTAGACAACTACTGGATGAATAAATGTTCTTTGTGTGACTATTTTGTTTGTTTAATTTCGATAAAATATAGGATAAGCGAATCATCATCCTCCTGCCCTTATCCCAATTTATTTGGGGTTTTGGTAAAATGTTTGTAACCGGCCACCTGCCTGTCGTCAACCCTCCTTGTTTATTGATAGTAACCGCCACCCGGTCTTTTCCCAACAAAAATAAACCATCTGCCAGGTTCTATGCAAAATATTGATATTTAATTCTAATCAGTTTGTAAATGTAACCTAGAAAGAAGCATCGATCGTGATATTCATGATGTGTTCTGTTACCTAGAATCGTTTATTGAGTTGATCGCACACAGATAATTGAATAAACTATCACTTAAAAGCTAAGGGTTGACAAAAAAACTGATTGTGCCAGTGCTATTGAAAATCCAAGGGAGGGAAGGTCAATTCGAGGGAGGAGGGTTTTTCAATTGTGGGAGGTCAATTCAGTAGGTTTACGCCGCGTCAGAAGAAATATTCAGATATAGTTACGCGGTAGAAAGAGACTGCCTTAAGCGTTGTGCGAGCTAAATTACACTTTATTGCGTGATTACAATAGTCGCTATTTATATTGTCTTTGCGGAGTTATCCTTCTGTAGCATTTTGTGCTATAACATTGATTCACCCAGTAAGTCTGTATAGTGCATTAGTTATTACGTGCACGTACTGTAGCGACATACGCTTCTAGACCGGTCACTATGCTGCTTGACCGCCGCTCCTGTCAGGATATTATATTTAAAGTTACATGTTAGTTCATATTTCTATGTTAGCTAGGATATTCCTAACCCCTCTAAGTAAGATTATGCTCTTGGATCTTTCGGTGTCCAGTGCTTAAAAATATTATAGATTAGTTCATATTAGGTTTCTCAGATGCAATCTTTGCCCTTGTAGAGTTAATGCTGATTTCATAGTTACGCGGATGGCCCCGCCGTTGAACAGCGAAAGTTTCAAAATAGTGGAATCTTACACAAGTGTCAACGTGTGCCAATGAAACGCAAGTACTAACCCAAAACATCTGACGCCGTCCATCCGCGTGACTATATGTAGAATCAGTCTAAAGCCAAACCACTATAATCTTCATAAGCAGGCAAAGCCCACTATAACCCACTATAATCTTCGTCTGGTATGGCAAGTTACAAGTTTGTTCTTGGCCTTATATCACTCTAAAAGCATTCGATGCGACCAGTTATTTCATCAAACTGTTTAAAGGCATTTCATGCGACCAGTTATTTCACAAATTGTTCACATTCTGTTTCTGTTAGCCTATTCAATTAAATATGCTGTATGACTGGTTGTTGTTATTTCAATCAACCATTTCACAACAGTTAACAGACATTAGACAGCAGATTTACTGATCAGGCTTTCAGAAACCGGTTACTGTGCAGATAAAGAATGGGATTAAAAATGGCGTCGCCTCTATTTACTTCTTGATATTGACACCATTGCTCTATTAACTCACACCAAGATGCGAGCGAGAGGTGAATAGAGGCGACGCCATTTGCAATCCCATTCGTTATCTGTGCAGGTTGTAAGTCGAAATTAGTGATGTTATTTGTATTAGTGCATTGTTTTCCAATGCATAATAAAATTAGTGAGGCAACTACAAGTTATTTTACAATCTAACAGGCGTACATGTTATCCAATTATTATCATTTATATTATTTAGATTATATAAAACAGCATACCTTTGGGGATTAAATTGTCATTGATAAAAAAATAAATGTGTAGGATAATAAAAACAATACAATCACGAAAATTATCTCGCCGTTGGCATTGAGTAGTTCGAAGAGGTGCACTTAATTTCGCTGCTGATAAGCATGCGATACTATAGAGCACAAACCCAATTCCGGGTTACCTCAATTGCGAGTAACCAAAAATCCAATTCCGTTTCTCCTTGGTTAGGGACTCCTTTGGGTTTCTATTTAAAAGCGAAAGCTGTTAAATCCGACGAAGCACAATGCTGTGATTTTCTACCACTCTAGGCTAATAACTTAAACATAATAGGTGTGCAATACTTACAACGCTGGCACCTCGTCCAGTTTGACTGGCCATGCCGACAGGCACTTGAGGCGGGTTGGGGTTCAACGGCGAGCTGTTGCCAGTGCCTGGCACAGAATTGCTGTTGGGCCTGTGCGAAGAAAGGTTAAGTATCGTAAAGTTTAAGGAGACAAGAAGGATGATTATCCCAATATGAATTTAAACTACAGGCCTTTGTATTTGTTATTGGCTATTGTGTAGTGAGACATAACTGCCACCCCTCCCGCACCGCGTAGCTACCTCAGGCACCGACTCCATTAAGCGGTAATATCGATAGTAGAAGATTTAACTCCATTAAGTACCATCGATAGCTGTTCTACTATCGATAATTTTCATCTAAAAGGCCTTACTATTGATACTATCGGTAGTATCGATTGTCCTATCAATAATAGTGTCCTTCATAAATTTTATTGATACTATCGACAATACAAAACAATCGATAGTACTGATACTAATCAATACTATCGATCGGCAACACTAGCGCTGTGTGAGCTAAATTACACTTTATTGCGATGTTGCAAGAGTCGCTATTTATTTAATCGTGTTTGTAGTATTCCGCGGTAGTAGTGCGTGTGCGTACTTGTCGTGGTGCTGTATGAGCAGGAAGCCGGTGTCGGGCAGCGCGGCGGGGTCGGCGGCCAGCGCCAGCAGGTCCAGCTCGCACTCGTCCTCGGCCCACCACGCGCCCGCGCGCAGCAGCCGCGACACCTGAGGTAGTACTAGTAGTGCGTGTTCGTTACTTGTCGTGGTGCTGTATGAGCAGGAAGCCGGTGTCGGGCAGCGCGGCGGGGTCGGCGGCCAGCGCCAGCAGGTCCAGCTCGCACTCGTCCTCGGCCCACCACGCGCCCGCGCGCAGCAGCAGCGACACGTCCATCTCCTGCACCTCGCGCGCCGTCGCCACGCCCAGCAGGCACCCGCCCACCTGACGCACATCAATATTTATATTTATGTATTTTTAGATACTAAAGGACAAATCCCTTATAAGCTTCTAACCGTATGAACTCTTAAATTTTGTCAAAATTAAAGGCAACTAGCTTTTGCCCGCGGCTTCACCCATTTTTCTTAGTGTTGCCCAAAATCGGTCTTGCAACAATCATTTTCGCAAGATCAAGACCACCTAATTACAGCAAGACTAAGACCAAGACCAAGAATAAATGTACAATACTAAAACTAAGACCACGACTATGGGTATTGACGCAGAACCGACACCAAAGACGAGGTTAGACTCGTCTCGGTCTTGCATTTGGGCAACACTAATTTTTCTGTACCCCTGACAACGAATATGCAAAATTCGTACCTTGTTGAGACAGAAGGCGGCGATGGAGTCCTGCTCCTTGTGTATGATGCGCACAGGGTTGTGCAGCTCCAGGTCGCGGTCGCGGTCGCGCTGCGACTGCGGTATGCAGCCGCTGCGGCCGTCGCCCGCCGTCTCCGCCGTCACTGAGTGAGTGCGACGCCGCGAGAATACGGCGCGGATGAACAGATCCTGTATCAAAGTGATCATGTGGTATTGTACGGCGGCGAATCACTGTTTTTAATCAAAAGAACAACTCTATTTGGCTTGTAAAAATCTTAGTCAAGAACTATTAGGTTTAACGGTTCCTGCAATACCCTGGTATGTTTCTTCTGTCAAAATAGCGCATCACAAAATAGTAGTAAGGCGTAGTAACCATAAATTAATATTCGACATAAAGGCTACCAAAACCCACTATAATCCCAAGACTCTGTCAGTAATCTTCAATCAAACAATAACTAATTCTATTCGTACACAGTATTACGTTAAAATGTTCAAATTCATTACCTGGACCGGTTCTTGTCGCACGAGGAAACTCCACAGTCTCCGTGCTGGCGCGGCACTGAATAGCACCGAGCTGAACGGGGTATTATGCTTCTCTAACAGACATCTGAAACAAAGGGAACAGAGTGCTGAAATATTCTGCTTGACTGTAAACCAGCGAGAATAGACAAGTTGTGCAGGGGCCTATTTGATGTAACCACTCTGCAAGTCTGCACTATGCTCTCTTCTACTTTTCAAATATTGCAGCGTGTGGAGCAAAAGTGTTTTATGAAAAAAATATTGGCTTTTCGAATGTACGAGCTCACTCTTTACTCTTCCAAATTAATATTTTTAGTCTGCAAAATGTGTGTACATAAAACATGATTCAGTTGAAGAGTTCGGAAATTGGAGTGCAGACTTGCAGAGTAGTTACATCAAATAGGCCCCGGCCTGGTAGTAATCGCTCCATGTAGTACATTTTGTGCATTGTGCATGGATTTGGACTCCACTTATTCGGAAAAAAGCAAAGCCCTAACTAGGCGTATGATGACCAAGGCCCGTAATACATTATACAGTTTGCTTAAAATGAGCGCTAGCTACGTATACTATATTCAATCAGCTTTGACACAAAACGTAAACAACGAAACTGGCAGCAAGCATTCTGCTAATTGTATAATATAATGTGGCTTTTACTCATCTCACATTGATACGTACCTGTATTTATTGATAGGCGGTCCGGTGGGCAGTTGTTCGGGGAAGCAGCCGGGAATGTAGTCGGGCGGCGGCGCGCGGGACTCCAGCGTCTCCGTCAACTGCTGCTGCCACTGGTCCACGCGGCGGAGAGCGCCGTGGACCATCGGACTCGTTGTCGCCAATTCTGTTCAGTTATAAATTAAATATTGGGTTCTAAACGAAGCTACATGATCGAACGAGAGTCTGCAGTAAATGTATGCGAGGTGGTATTTTGTATTTTGATATACAGAGTGGCAGGTTAGACAGTGGAAATATTTAAAGGGGTCACTGTACTCATCATTATGAACAACTTTTACTATGGGACCAACCCTGAAATCGCGAAAAAAAATCAACTGTTCCATACATTTTGTTGAGTTATGTGAACATAAATGTATGGAACAGCTGATTTTTTTTTCGCCTTTTCAGGGTTGGTCCCATAGTAAAAGTTGTTCATTATGATAAGTACAATTACCCCTTTAAATAATTCCACTATCTAACCTGCCACCCTGTATAATAATCAAGGCTTACTGCGTAACCAACGACAAGAAGATGCCATAATTATGTTGCCTATTTTTGAAAGAAACCAAGCAAGTAATAATTCGTGAAAATATCAGACAATTTTACAATCGATTTCTACAGACGTTGCCCACTTTAGAAACTAATCACTGTACAAATAAATTGGAACCGTAAGTTTACGAAATTAAAGGTTTTAATTAATAATATTTTGTTACAATACGACGGTACCTAGGGCGGCACTGAACATCTGCGTGGTTGGTGTGACATGTTGCAAAAAATAGTTTCAATCACATCACAGCATTTTGCTGATTTTTTCGTATATTTTTGATTCTACTTTTAGTGTTAATTCCCTTCCCTTTTTATGTGTCCACTAGCAAACCCGGCAAACTCCGTTTCGCCACCAGATGGCTTCGTTTTTTTTTGTTGTTTTCCCGCTTTTCTGTTGAAATTTTCCTGAATTTTCTTAGCTATAAACCTCACTGAGCCTGAGACCTTTCCAACGAATGCAAAACCGTGGAAATCGGTTCGTGCGTTCTGGAGTTATAGCGTCAGGAAGGAAAACCCGACTTATTTTTATATAGTAGATTAACAAGGTAATAAATATTTATTTCTTTATTTTTCTTACCTGACATCTCAATGCCGCTTAGCTGTAAAAAGTTCTGCAACTTCTGCTGGGCGAGGCGCAGCACCGCGATACGCATCACGAGCCACGAGTACGAGTCCGGGTCCGAATGCTCAGAGTTCGTTAGCTTGCGACGCTTATCACTCTGCATTCTGTACAATTAAGTTGTTTTGTAAATCTATACTTCTATACTAATATTATAAAGAGGAAAGTTTTTTTAGTTTGTACCGAATAGGCTCCAGAACTACTGGACCGGTTTAAAAAATTCTTTCACTAGTAGAATGCTGCATTATCATTGAATGTGATAATAATGATAATATATTGATTATAATTATTGTAAATGTGAGTACTATGTGGGTTATTATGTTACTGTTATAGATCTCAAGTTCAGTCGGACAGTTTGAGTACTTTAGGGGGCCTACCCAAATGTCCTCTCTGATGGTAATGTTCGTCGGGTCGTTGAGCTCCCTAAGTCTGGGTTGAGCTACCACGATACCCGGCACATGCGTGCACAGTCAGGTCAGGTCCACTCAAATCTGTATGGCTCTTTCCTCTAAAGGCCATTTCAGACTAACCTGCATGGTTCTTACACAATTTATCTTAATTGTCTGGACTTTAAAAGAGACATCAACCTTTGAGTTTGTTTCGGTGTTTCTTCTCAAAGGTAGTCATATAGGAAACACCGAACTCATCTAGCTTAAAAAAATGTTTTGACGTGTAAAAGTGTTATTTTTAACCTATTTACAAAATAAATATCATTTATCATTTATCAGTAACACTACTTTTTATTTCGGCTACTTTTTATCTCGAAAAATGCACAGTTCCTGTGGGTCACGCGGACGAAGTCGTGGGCAAAGTGCTAGTTATATATGAAGTTAGAACTATGACAGCCGTATTAGAGCTAATAAATAAATACAAACATGAAGTGAATTTTAACTAAGTGGTGTAAATTGCACTCTGAACTAAGTTACGTAAAGATTACAAGAATAGGTGGTATTTACAAAGTATTTATTAACACAAGATGAGTTTTTGATATGGGACTTTAGGTCTTGACCTAAAACTACGAAAATGAGAGGGAACTGGTTAAATTAGTTATGCTGAGACACTTTGCTATACTTATCAAAGTTTCGGATTTCGCATCTCAAAAAGTCACCTGTACACGTCAAGGTTTTATGAATAAAGGGGCTAAGATACTAATAGAAATTAATAAAAAAATGATGATCATTTTAAATTAAAACTGGACCCTAGAATTAGCACAAATAGATTCGGTCTTACTTGGCATTGCTCGTGTCGAATATATTATCGTCATCTTCAGGTTCGCTGCCGCTTTCGTCGACATCCTCAGGGCCGGATTCCGCCGAGTCGTAGTCGTAATTCTCAGGGTCTTGTTCGGGCGTGGGCTACAAAGGTTACATATGAATTTAGACAAAATACTGCCTAGGCAGAAACCCGGGTATAGAAGTTGAGAGTCTTATGTATAGCAAAGGGCTGCGATAGGCTGTGTTGATAATGGCCATTCCCAATATCTATCGGCTCTTTACCATACCAGAGATAGATTTTTGACATTACTTCTATAGAATTTGTGTCAAAAATCTATCTCTAGTAGGGGAAACAGCCGATAGATCGGTTATTGGGAACGGCCGATAGTTGACTGCCAATGTGTAAGAAGCGCACGGTGTAAATAAATGTATACTTTGTATGATTCTTAAATTTTCATACGATTAATTAGAAATAAAACAGATCTAAAGATAGAAATGGATAAATGGTAAAAAGGTTGCTTATGCCTACGGTACGCTCAAAGGTCATTTTTAGGGTTCCGTACCAAAATGGTAAAAAAGGAACCCGTATGGTGCGACTTCGTCTGTCTGTCTGTCTGTCTGTCACACTTCAGCAACTACTTATGCTATCGACTTGAAATTTGGAACAGTTATAAAGAATGCTTGTTTAACTTTATTGCAAATGAAAAAAGTCCAAAAATAATTTTATTTTCATTGCAGAAAGGGCCGGAGTGGGGGTCCAAAATTTTAAAGTGGGGTTACTAGGTGAAGACGTGACATATCATATGAAAGGGCTTGATCTGCACATTTCAAAAAATATTTTTATTTTATTTTATGTCTCACAGTTTTCGACATATGATGAAAAATGTCCAAAAAAATACCATTTCCCCCCCCTTATCTCCGAAGTTTACGGGGCGAAAAATCTGAAATAATCACAGTTGATAGGAATTGACCCAAATATGGCACCAAAAATAAAACGATGTTCCTAACTATACCCTATCCGTTTTACCAAAAAATAAAATGTAAACAAACCATAAAAAGGGTTGTTTGGATGTCGCATTTACAATGATAAAGTTAATATTAACATTACTATAGCAAAATTTAATTATTTATTTCAAATATCACCTTAAACTCTTTACATTTATAAAAAAACATAATTTCTTAGATTTTACAATTATTATTGATACCAATATTTAATACGTATAAAATTTTTATTAATACAAAATAATACGAATAACTAACTTACCTTATAAAGAAACTAAAATGGCAAGGTTTCCTAATCTGTATTTCATTTTATACGCTGATAATTTAAAGTGTACTTTATAACTGACTATTTTACATTGGAACGAGTGTTTCTTAATTCGGTCGGATTATAACCGCCATGTTTTGTTTACAGCTGTGACTGAACTCGTTGATGCCACCATGTTATTATTCGATATTTCGTTGTGTTTTCGTTATTATTCATTAAGTTATTGATTTTGTTGAGTTTGTCTTCTTTGTTACTCTTATTTTTATTGTTTTTTTTTGTAAAATGAGTGAACCTGGGCCGAGCAATATTTGCACTTCTTCATCACCGAAAAAAAAGCGGTCCAAGAGGACAGTGATGGGTTCAGTGGATAAGGAGATCCTTATCAACGTCTACAAGCATGTAGAAGAGACGTGGCCTAAGGATTCCTATGCTTACAAGTACGACATAGCCAATAAAACTGCGGAGATCATGGGGATATCTCGAAGCTATTTGAGAACCATTGGTTTGTTTGTTTACATTTTATTTTTTGGTAAAACGGATAGGGTATAGTAGTTTTTTCAAAATCATCAAAATTCCTTCACAAACAAAACTAGTTATGCGGTCCGGATTTTTTCACTCTATACGTCCAAAAATGATACGGAACCCTCCGTTGCGTGAGTACGACTCGCACTTGGCCGGTTTTTTATACGTTACTCCGCCTGTTACACTGTTAAGCATAATTTAGCTGGCAGCGAATCACAGTGTGTGATTTTTGAATCGAGCTACTTTTTTGTTATAGGGGTCCGAATCTTATGGCAATAAAGTAATGCCTACAGTTTGGCTTTTACCTAACAAAAGTGAATTAACTGGTAATTACCTTAGTAAGCAGATAAGTAAGTATACTGCAGTGAGGAGGTACGAACTGCTCCCTGTAGGTAGGTCGGCCTTCTTGTATGTTCTTGTGCGGGACGGTGGGACCAAGGCCTAAGAGGCGCATATTGAGTAACGCGCGCTTCTCCCGTAATGAAGACCACACTGATGTGCCTTCTGGACGCTCTACTAATTTTGGCTGAAAAATGTAAGGATTATGAATATTTTTTCTAATGGATTCTGTTATTTGCAATTGTTTTATCAAATAGTAGCATTATTAATCAGTGGTGTACGTATTTTGTCGTAAGTACGAGACATGCGTCTCAAATATAATAGATATACCTAGCAAATAAAGTTTTCTATAATAGTCTGCCATAACGGCTTGGAGGAAATGGCCGAATAAAAACGATTTTATCGAAAATAAGTGAAAATAATATCCGATATAATATATTAGCTATCGGCTATCGGCTTCCGATACCGATATCGGATCAGAAAATGTGGAAACGCTGTTATACTTTTATTTTATGTAAAAATAATTGAATATTATAAATGTATATTTTTGCGAATTTTTAAACATGTTAAAGCCATGTTATGCTTATCTTAATGTTATTAAATATTAAGACATTCCAAAAACAATTGACACAGGCGGGACTTGAACCCGCGACCTCTGCCGAACCGTGGCTAGCACTCTCACCAACTAAGCTACTGTGTCTTCGCCTGAATCAATTGAAATTTGGAATCCCTTCAATACGCCTCTTCCAAGCGTCAGCGACATCTATCGGAGAATAGTTACAAACTCCAACTCAATGTTTCCAATCTTTGCAGTTTGGAAGAACATCGATACGATATCACCTACTATACATTATAAATGTATATTTTTGCGAATTTTTAAACATGTTAAAGCCATGTTATGCTTATCTTAATGTTATTAAGATAAGCATAACAATTGAAATTTGGAATCCCTTCAATACGTATTGAAGGGATTCCAAATTTCAATTGATTCAGGCGAAGACACAGTAGCTTAGTTGGTGAGAGTGCTAGCCACGGTTCGGCAGAGGTCGCGGGTTCAAGTCCCGCCTGTGTCAATTGTTTTTGGAATGTCTTAATATTTAATAACATTAATAATTGAATATATTAAATAGCGTGTAGAATTTACACTGAAGATGAACCATGTTTAATTTCAATTATCAATTAGATGTGTCAAAAATATAATAGTAATTCCTTATATGGTAAGAACTGCTGCAGCAGCCAGCTGACCTGCAGCGATGGCGCGGGCGCCGTAGTGAGGAGCCTTCGAACGCCGCCGCCAAACAGTTTGGCATGGTCGAGCTGCGCGGGCGCATGCGCGCACAGGCGGTACAGCAGGTGTCATTACGTGCGTCAAAAATCTAAGTAAGAACAGCTGACCTGCAGCGAGGGCGCGGGCGCCGTGGTGAGCAGTCTTCGAACGCCGCCGCCGAACAGTTTGGCGTGGTCGAGCTGCGAGGGCGCGTGCGCGCACAGGCGGTACAGCAGGTGAGCGTCGCGCGCCGCGGTCGCCCAGCCCAGCAGTGCCAGGTACACCGCGCAGAACGCCTCCGCTAGCAGGACCGCTAGGCGGGGCGCGTCTTCTTCTTCGGCCGCGCGGAGAGCCAGCCCGCGGAGGGCTGACACGCCTGTCGAATACACAAGTAAACATTTTAATTCGACATTTTAGTCTAAAATCAAGTTTAAGAACGAGTCTGTGCCTACGACAGCTGCTGCCGTCGATAAATTGCCACAGATATAAGGTCGGGCAGTGGCGTTCCCAGAGACAAACCCGACGCATTTTTTTCGTTTTAGGAGAGTATTTATACTATTTTTTCATAAATGTACGTGATTTTTAACATATTACTTATAATAACTCACTTAAATTTATGAATGAAAAATGGACATAAATACCCTCTAAAACCAAAAACTACGTTGTGATTGCCCTCTAAGCACGCCACTGGGGTCGGGAAAGTTTCTATGATTTTACGACAGACTGGAGATGTCTGAAGATTTCCTAACTATGCCACATTTCATGCGTATGTATACAAAGTACAACAGTCTAAACGAAAATAATTATGGTATATCTTTACAGTACGTGATATCAATTGAATAATCATACCTGGCCATTTGTTCGGTGGAGTCGTGACAGTGAGCTCGTCCATGGAATGACGCCTCTGTCGCACAAGTATCTGACTAGTACCCGGAGTATCAGCAATGGTACTGTCAAACAAAATTAATGTGTAAGTATTTATAAAATGAATAGTACAAACAACAGTAAATCTAGCTGATAGTCCGAAAGCGACTATTTGCGAAAGTGACATTGTGCGAAAGTGACAAAATTTTTCGTCCTCATTATTTGAGACATCTGCATATGAGGATCATAGACAAGGCCGTAGAAAACCTATAAAGCGATGTTCTATTATTTAGGGACTCATAACAAGCAAAATGTGGTGAACATTTTGCTTGTTATGAGTCCCTAAATGTACATTTGTTGCAAGAACTGTAAAAATAAATAGTTCTGGGATTACCATAATCAATATTTTGGGCACATTATGTGGTGACGTAGTAACTTACCAATCGTGATGATGCGCATGCTTCAAGCTGAACGTGTCAGAGTCGCACAGACTCTGGTAGATGCAGGCGGACAGCGCGACTGCTAGCTCCCTTAGCGTGTGCAGTATCCTGGTGGCTGAACCCCCAGGGATGCCGAGTTCGCCGATAGTGCCCAACATGTCGTGGGCTACGGACTGGAAATGAGATAATTGTTTATGAAATGATCTAATAAAATAAACGTTTTAATCAAGTGACAATAAAGTCGATCGGCTTATTGCATTAAACGTCATAAATTCATTCGATCCGCTCACTTTTCAAACGAGCAAGCGGTAAAGCAACTATTACAACGACAAAGTGATTTCGGCGTATTATTACTTTATCGTTTTGTCTTCGAGCAACGCATAGATCTGGCTAACGCCAATTTTACAAAAGTCTAATGTGGTCATTTATTCAATTCCTATAGTCAAAGGCTGCTCAACCAATTTTGAAGGTAGGCCATAATTTTGGTTTCATGTCAGCTGGCGGGCTATCTAGTGAATAAAACTTGTCTTTAACTTACTCATAGTTTAATAATAATCTAATAAAAAAACGTTGTTGGCGGGCCAATTCATATGCGTTCAATGCGTTGGTGCATGGGCCACTGGCCCTGGGGTTGAGCAGCCTTGCTATAGTCGAACTATTAAATACATTACATAGAGGAATAATCAGAGAAACTAACCTGTAAATGTCTAACAGGATCAGCAACGACCGTGTTGTTTGTGGCAACGGCGGCTGCCAACAGCGGCAGTGTGGTGGGGAACGGTAGCGGTGACAGCAGTTGTTGGTGCTGCTTGTCCTGCCCCAGCTCTTGGAGGAGGAGCACTAGCTCCATGCGGACGGACGCGAGTCCGCCGCCGCCCGCGCCGTGCAGAGAGCAGTACGAGAGTAATGTTCGTAGTAGAGTCTCGTTTGCTGTGAGGGAAGTGAAGTGTTAGTTTTCTTCTTAGGACATATAGGAGAATAGGTTATGCTGTGGTGAAAATATTGGCCAGTCATAGTGGGGCAGATTGTATAAAGTACAGGCTTTTTACATTTAAATAAATGTTTTTTTTTTCTTTTTAATGCGCTGTAAAGCGTAAAGTATTAAAAACAAGACGTTTTAAGGTATACTCGAAATAATTTGCCATTCTTGGAGATAAATTAGGTGGTTGACTTTCATAAATAATTTGTAATCTAACATTGTCTCAACGAAACGAATAAAATTATGCGATAAAAATCTAAATATTCCGAGGAACAGTGTAAGTATAGGTACCGGCGTGAGTCGTGAGCACAGATCACGCATGTACATTTTCAGCCCAATAGACAGATGACAATACGTAATAGAGAATAGTCCAATAGACGAGCATCGACCGCGTGCAGCCTCGGCGCCCCCTGCCTTCTTCATTCCGCCAAAGAGATCGAAAAGTCAACTAATGTCACCTGCGCATTAGTAGTCTTGAGAACAAGCTCAAGCCTGGTCGGTACCTATACGAGTCATGAAACTGCAGACAATACCTTTAAGCCACTTCTTCCTGTTGAGCGCGCGCTGCACTTTAGCCTCGAAGTCGGCCTTCTCGCGCACCAGCAGCTGGTGCAGCGTGGGCCGCTCCGGCAGCGGCGCCAGCTCGGCCTCCGCGCACAGCAGCGCGCCGCCGCCGCCGCCGCCCGCCGCCAGGTACCCGCACAGCCGCCGCAGCGCTTCCACCTCGCGCTCCAGCCAGATGTATAGCTGGTAGCGGAGGTGCCCGCCTACGTAAAATGTGACCATTATGTACCAGGTATCGGTGTCATAAAAATTTGGAAAAGTGCAGGACTTCCACCTCGCGCTCCAGCCATTTGTATAGCTGGTAGCGGAGGTGACTGCCTAAGTAAAACGTGACCATATTGTATGCCAGGTATGCCATATCATGAATATTTCTTACGAAGTTTTGAGATGATTTTAATTCAGTGTAGTTCTGATCAGACAGGAGAAATAACTTATTAGCTGAATATGATTGATTAATTAGAATCAATCATTCACAAAACATTTCGTAGAACAAAGCCATCCCAAACCCAATACTAACCGCTCATCACAAAAGAAATACCTAGTACTACTTACTCAGCCCCTTCCACCGATCTGACTTACCTCACCCCACCCGAATTTCAATGGGTCACGTTATTTGCCCAATGCGGACGGGCGGAGCGTGCGAAAGCATGCGATCTCGCTCTGGCAATAAGTAAAATTGAGTGGTGCCATCCTCCTTGAGCATTTCTTATTCAATCACACATTAAAAAGAGAGCATATTGAAAATGTTCATAACATACCATCAACTTCAAACCCAGTAGCCAGTGTGCTAAGTTCCTCCATCAATATCTTCAAGCAAGCCACAAACTTGAGCTGTTGCGCCATTATGTCGACAGAGGGCGTCTCGTCTTTCTCAGAGTTTCCGTTCACTGTGGGCTCTTCCTTTTCTTCTTTCTTGCCCATTTTCATCTCTAGAGGTGGAGTGGACGCTCCGGAACCGTCCGATCTATGTAAGAAAATATTAGGTTCTGACTAAAGTAATAGCTAAGTCAATTTATAAAGCATTATAAAATACGCAACAGATGCAAAGTGCGTATACTGTAGCTTCTGCAACTTACAGCTATATCCAGGTAACATAAGTAACCGAATCTTGACAAGTGCTAGTGACAAACCCTACTGGAAAACTGTTTTGAGGAGCTAAAGTAATGTAAAAACAAAATCCCTCACCCCTTATCGGCGTCCTCATCCTCCCAGCTGAGCACCAGCTCATCTTTGTTGTTGGCGACGACAGGCGCTCCCCAGTCCACGTCTACGGCCGGAGCGCCCCAATCCATGTTAGTCGGCTCTTCCTCTGTTCATAAATGGTTCAGTTATAGTCATAGAAATAATCTGGCGGAAATATCTGTGGACCTCAACTTGTTCCCAAAGTTACTGACTGATGCGATAAAATTAGAGCACCACAGATATATCTTTTGTCTTTTAGCATGCATGTTATAGTAGGGGCAGGATCTTGCCAGTACTTAGCCTTTAATTTGTTCGACAAAATTATGGTTTTATTTGTTTCGGGTTCAGAATAAGATATCAGCTCTATAACACTATCACAAAAGTTTAAAATAAATATTAACAAAAAATAAGCAACAAAACCACAAAACATAAATCAGCGGACGTACAAACGGACGTGAGCGTTGCGTACTTTTGACATAGTGGTCCACTAGCTGGCCGGTGTGGATGGTGGCGTCGTCTACGGACGGCACGGCCACGGGCTGCCGGGGCCGCTCCTCGCGCACCCGGGCCGGCAACTTGGACAGCACTTCAAGGGCGAGGGCGGGGCACCCGGCCTTAAAGTGCCCGTGCGCCGTTTGGAAGTACAGACGCCGTTCCAAACGGGTGATGCCCTCTTCCGGTTCTTGTTGCAGGAGGGCTAGGGTTCCACCCTGTGAATTAAATAACGTATACCTGAAAATTTTATAATAATCTTCACAATCGACGTATTTTATTTTACAAGGGCGGATCATGGGGGTAATGTACCCCCCCCCCTGGGCTGAGTCTAGATCGACCATTGATAATATTTCTAATCTAAAAAAAATACTATAGTAAAATAACCCCTGACAGGAAGGCTGGATCCGCCCTTGTTTAACTTGGTTATGAGCAGATTAGTTAAAGAATCAAAACTGGAATACCCTTAGCCAGACTATACCGTTGCTTGTACCAAAAGTTTGGCTCTGTAGTGATCACGTAAAGGAAAGTTATCTTAGTGAGTATGATAGTACCTCTTATTGAAGTTATCACCTAGCACTGCTGGGAACTAAAAAATTCTAAGAAAAATACGAACCTGACTAGGTAAGTTATGTCGCTTCAATCTCGGATGCGTGCGCAGATACACGTAGAAGTTAAACACGCTCGGCATTGGCTCGTTGTCCTTCGCCACGTGCAAGCGTCCGCAGTTGCTCAGTAACGTGTCCAGCGCCGTGCCGTACTGCTTTAGTTCCCACAGCGCCATGGAGCGGACGAATGGGTCCGGATGAGCCCGCTCTAAGTCCATCTCGCCGTCTTCTGTTTCACCCCTGAGTATAAAGGTAAAAATTTTACAAGTTTTTAGTTCAGTAGTTATGCAGGAGTTGGAGTACAAATACTGTTGAATCAGTTATGCTATAGCTCACTGAGCGGGACTTTTAAGGTTATGGGAGACTGTTGCGACTCCGCATGATAAGTAACATTTAATTGTGTGTATATTAATAGTTAATAGTAAGATCATAATAATGTATTATCTGTCCTGTGTGTAATGTGTTAATAATATTAGGAATGTTCTAGAATAGGTATAAACGAGTAGTGAACAAGTTTTGACCTGTCCGAGTGCGCAAGGTATTATTTTGTTTAGAAGCGGGAGCAGGTTCAAACCTGTCCGGGACCTTCAAGGTCAAGTTACGTAATCGCTGCGTTGTGATTGGTTGTTTAATAAAATAGCACCTTGCACTAACCACAACTTGTACTACCGTAATTTAGTACTTAAGTGAGGCAGATACGCCGCAGTTTAGTTAAGTTCAGTAGTCAGTCGTCATAAATAAGTCATCTGAAGAAAAGGAACAAATAAAAGAACCGAACGACTAGAAGAGCAATTGGTGGTTTTATTCAAAAACTTCCCGCCAGCGCAACTACGGGTTACACGAGGTGTCTCTAAACGCCTCACCGTAACAATTTATGGTCCTTCGAGCCGGATTGGGATCAAGAACATAGAAGATTTGAAGAATGCCGACCGTACGTTCACCTAGTCGTTCTAAATCGGAACGTGAAGCATCAGCGTCATCAGAAACATCGACATCATGGTCAATGAATACGCCGACTGAAAGAAGCACAGCAGCATCGACGTCTACGAAGGTTGCGCCCCCCGCCCTCGCCGCTACTGCCACCCCGTTACACGGGAGAACAACGCGCGCCGCCACTGCCGCCGCTGCTAGTACTGCGGCGACAGCACCGATGCCCGTGCGCCCCGCACCGCCCTCCGATGTCTTAGCTCCTGCTCGTTATGGAACCGCTACATCTATGCAAGCGAGCTCAACAGTGCAAAAAATGTCGACGACTGCGAAACCGAAGAACATTGGAGGACAACTAGAAGTGCCACCGTTCGTTTCTTCGGAAACTTTGGTTCCGCCGCCTGCCCCGAAGTCTTCAACGAAATCCACAAAGAGGATGGAGTTAGAAGCACGCAGAGAACTATTGAAGAAGCAGGCAGAAGCAGCCCAAGCCGCAGCCGCTCTAGCCCAGACTGAATTTGAACTCATTCAGTATCAGTCAGAAGAAGAACTAGAAGTTGAGTTCGACATGGAAAGATCGACGCAAGTTGAACAATGGGTTGAGCAGACTACGACCTACGTCGAGGAACCAAAGCCAGATGGACCAATCCAGAAAAGTGAGATAAAAGAATTAGCCGATGCCATCGCCAACGCTGTGAAAAGTGTGCAATCCGCCCCGCCCCTCGCACCGCCGAAGCACACCTGGATTTTACCGGACTTCAATGGAGCACATGAAGAGTGGCTACCCTTCAAGAGGGCCTATATGGATACCGCAGCGATGTGCAACCAAGTGCAGAATATGGCACGCCTAAGAAAGGCAATCAAGGGACAGGCAAAAGAAGCCGTCAGAAGTTTATTGTTCGTAGCTTCTGACCCTGAAGAAGTGATGACAGCCCTTGAACGCAGATTTGGAAGACCGGAACAACTTGTCCTCGCGGAAATGGAGAAGATAAAAGAATTGCCACGTGTTAGTGACACACCGCGAGACATATGTGTTTTTGCAAGCCGAGTCAGTAATGCAGTAACCACTATAAGTGTACTGAATAAGCCGCATTACTTATACTCGCCTGAAATGAGTAAATGTATCATCGAGAAGTTGCCGCCTATACTGCGATACAGATGGTACGATTTCTGTGCACGCAGCAGTGAAGAACCTGAACTGATGAAGATTAAGAATTTCCTGAACACAGAAGCCGACTTATGTGGAACATTCGCGCCACCGGAAACCCCTAAGAGACTTGGAAATCAACGTCATCCAGTACACGTGGCTCGTGACAATGACGAGAATACCGCGAAGTACACAGAAACTCGCAAGAAGTCTTGTCCCAACTGTGAAAGGGAACACTGGATCACTGACTGCAAGAAGTTTAAAGCATCTACGTCAAATGAACGATGGGAAATAGCGAAGGAAAAGCGCCTTTGCTTCAGGTGCTTACGCCACCGCCACATGAGAATGAACTGTAGAGGACAAGCCTGTAAGAAGTGCAAGCGACCGCATCACACTATGCTGCATTCTGAGCTGACGCAAAGAACAACAGTGTCAACTCAGCAAGAGATACCCTCATCTTCATCGAGCGACCACGCTACAGACACAGAAGACTCTGATGTCATGAAACCCGTGTACGCATCAGCAGATGGAACCAGGGTCTATCTAAAAATGATACCAGTGGACATATACGGCCCGAAAGGCTCCGCTCGCGTCATCGCCTTGATGGATGAAGGATCTACAGTGACTTTATTGGACTCAGACCTCGCTGCACAACTTGGAGCCACCGGAAAGCAAGAATCACTCATCATAGCAACTGTTGGTGGGAAATTAATTGAAAAGAAAGCTTCGCAGCGCATGGACCTAAAAATCAAAGGAGCTTATCGAAGCGACAAGAGGACTTTGAAAGACGTCCGCACCGTGGAAGACTTGAAGTTGGCACCACAGTACATAAACAAGTCAAACGTCGAGAAATGCAAGCACCTGAAAGAAATGGTAGATGAACTGATGTACGAATACGAGAAACCAGCTTTACTCATCGGTCAGGACAACTGGAACTTGATAGTGTCACGAAATATCTTAAAAGGCAAACCAAATGAGCCTGTTGCATCTCTGACAAGTCTTGGATGGGTACTGCATGGACGCTGCAGTGATAAACTTGCTCCAGTGAATTATGTCAATCACTGCCGAACTATTGGCAGCGAAAAATCCGTACATCAGAGCGCTCTCGATTTAGATGAAATACAACAGCGACAGCCCAGCAACGGTACCGATAAAAGAAACCTAGCACTGCTGAATGAAACAACAAAGCAGCTTCCTAAAAGAAGATATGAATCTGGGCTCTTGTGCAAGACCAACACCGAGACGCTACCGAACAATTACATCCAAACATATAACAGACCGCTTGCTGTACAGAAGGAGCATCAAAAAACTGTTGCGGTAGTCAGAACAGAACGAAAATGTGTACGAGTATTGTCAGACCTGAAGAGGTTTCCAAGACGTACACGCCTACTTTACGTGAGATCACGAGTGTTTGTGTTTCCGGATCTGTGCAGAAGAAACAGAGCTCACACTACGGCTCGTCGAAAAGAGCAGGACTGGAAGCCCTTTAAGAAGAAACAAAAGAAGATGATTATCCGTCTCAAGCCAAAGATGAATGAACATCTGCAGAAAGCGAACACAGGACTCATCGAAACGAGACGAGAAAAATCATTTCGAAAACAAATCTCACGTATCAAAAAGAAGCAGTTCTTTGAAAGAACTACTAAATTAAAGGAAAACATTTGGCTTGACCAAAATAAGATATTGCATCACTTCTACCATGTAAAAGATTCTAAAGCGATTAATAAATTGCGACAGAAGTTTTGGATTCTGACTGTGCGCAACTCAGTAAAGAAGATAGTGTACCAGTGCCAATGGTGCCGAGAAAAGAAGGCAAAACCTCCAAGGCCTTCAAGCTGTACGTTTGGATTTGGCATCCTCTCTGAACACCAGCTCAAGGATAATGGTGCTACGACGAAAGGCCGCAGAAAGCCACGAGCAGAAGTTGTCGAACTCTACGTTGGACGAAGGAACAAGAATCTTCAACGTACGAACAACGGGAGGAGTACTGAGGCGACCCACTTCACATCTCATCATCGTGGTACCAGTAGCGTTGTCGCGACCGGAGAATGGAGTGCACGACCGAGCGTGCACTAGGGGGGAAACTGTTGCGACTCCGCATGATAAGTAACATTTAATTGTGTGTATATTAATAGTTAATAGTAAGATCATAATAATGTATTATCTGTCCTGTGTGTAATGTGTTAATAATATTAGGAATGTTCTAGAATAGGTATAAACGAGTAGTGAACAAGTTTTGACCTGTCCGAGTGCGCAAGGTATTATTTTGTTTAGAAGCGGGAGCAGGTTCAAACCTGTCCGGGACCTTCAAGGTCAAGTTACGTAATCGCTGCGTTGTGATTGGTTGTTTAATAAAATAGCACCTTGCACTAACCACAACTTGTACTACCGTAATTTAGTACTTAAGTGAGGCAGATACGCCGCAGTTTAGTTAAGTTCAGTAGTCAGTCGTCATAAATAAGTCATCTGAAGAAAAGGAACAAATAAAAGAACCGAACGACTAGAAGAGCAATTGGTGGTTTTATTCAAAAACTTCCCGCCAGCGCAACTACGGGTTACACGAGGTGTCTCTAAACGCCTCACCGTAACAGGAGACACTCAATATTTTCAGTTCAGTTTCAATGTTGGAGTGCTCTAGGAACGGGACTCTGCAAATACTATTTCTTTCATTCATAAAAGCAGTTGACGATACTGGCTTTTATGATGTTATAAACCACTTACCCTAATATTTCGTCCATCAACAACTTCCTCAAGCTAGTCGGCAGCGGGTTATCCGCTTCGTATAACCGGGCTACCACCATGGCCAGTTGTAAGTCTCCAAGACGTGTGATCAGCACCTAAGCATACAAAAATATAATGACTAAATTGCAAGATTATTTAATAAGAAAGTACCTATTTGAACCTTTTTTTCTGAAATATGCTATGTACCTTTTTTTATTGGCCCAAATGAATTCTTATAGCATACCTCTAAAGCATCCTTCAGAGCACCTCCAAGTAAGAAGAAAGCGGCCGCGTGTTCAAATCGTTGTCTGCCGAGCAGAACGAACGCGTTCTTCAACGCAGCCTTACGCCAACGATCTTCGGTGAAGTCGTTTGAGAAGAACTACACAGAAAACAAAAATATTAAAATAATTTTAAAAGCTTTCATAACTAAAATATTGTAGTCTGCAAGAAAATATATTCTATGAAGCTAAATTAATTGTTTAAAACAAATCTTCGTGTGTAAATAAATACATGCAAAAAAGAAATCGAATCAATGAGCACTTTCTAAACAACGAACAATATTAAACAAGCGCCGTATTTTCTAGCCACAAATGTCTTACTTTGGTCATCTTGTCATCTCGACTGGAGCGGAACAGTCCCCACAGTAGCATCCTCTTCTTCATGGCGAGGTAGTAGAGCGCCGCGTCCATGGGATCCTGCTTCTGCATATACGAAGCTCGCGCAAGCCTCTCAATGCAAGTGCGGAGCAACTCGCCGCGAACCCACCAACCGACACCTGCAAAGAAAGATGGCATATTAGGTATGGTAAAAGTACAATTCAAGGAACATGTTATCGTATAATTTCTTCAGCATCCTGTACACAACGTTATAAGAATACTACTTGTTGCCCGCGACTTCGTCAGCGTGAAAATGGATGAAAAGCTGCTGAATGCTGCTGCTCCAGGTCCCAGGCTACTTCTTTGTCGAATTTCAACCAAATCCGTCCAGCCGTTTTAGCGCGAAGGAATAAAAAACACACAACCTTTCGCATTTATAATATCTATTAGTGTGATGTGATGATGAAGCAATCAAATAACACAATGAAGTTTTGATAAAGACAATAGTTTCGGAAATTAGAACAGGCTTTTTATAAGGTTCAGCAGCAGTGTTAGGAAGATTTCATATGAGTGTAGAACTTACCGAGTTCCCTCATGGTAGCCCACTTGGGCGTTCCCTTGGTGTAGCCAGGTATGAGCGCGAGTAGTTGTTCGTGCGTCTCCGAGTGGAACGCCCACACCAGGTTGCAGGTGCCCACGCCCGTACGTTGGAGGTTCGCGCGCTGGGCGAGCGGGAGGCAGCGGAGTAAGTAGCCGTAGTGCTTCATGGCGAGGAGGAAGCGAAGACCGCAGTCGTCGAGGGAGTCTGATGGAAATATTCAAATAAGTCACCTTGGATTTTTTTTTACAATTTAATATACTTAGGGCCAAGTTCAGCGACAAGTTTACAGACCGATAAATTGAAAACCGCTGTTTTACATGATTTTGGCCTTTAGAAAAGTCGTGTTAATCGGCCGTTTTCAATTTAACGGACTGTTATCTTGTCGGTGAACTTGGCCCTTAGAAGCATTATCTTAGTTGTCACAAATATTTTCAGAAAGCCGTAACGTCAATAACTATTACTAATTGTCCTGTATACTTTAGATTCCTTACTTATAAACGATTATTAAACGTTATTTAACTAAAATAGCTCTTAAGTCAATTGCCATCTCTATTTATTGGCTTAGTTGGGGGTAGAGAAGTTAGATTGGCTAGCTGATAGATCGAAAAGACTTCCAATTTATTTTTTCCAGTTTTTTTCATTATTGCTCTAAACTAAAAGAACAGATAGATAGAAGATAAATAGATAGATTTGGCACGTATAACTTACCCGGTAATATCTCCTGTCCAGACGACTGCGCAACATCAACGCGCGCGTTTGTCGCGAGCCGCTCCGCGAAGTCCGCATCGCAAGTGGACACGGTATCCGCTAATGCTAACAAGTGCATCTGATCTAGTGAACTGAGGCCCGGCAAGTGTGTGTGGGTCAGCAGACGAGAGAGGATGCGACCTGTGGGAAATAATAATGAATGTTTACGTGCGAAAGTGTTTCATTTATTTGGACAATATTCTATGTTGCATCTTTTTAGATAAACATATAGAACAGTGTAGGTTTTCAGAAACCCTAAGGACAATTAACGTCGCAGGTTTAACAAGTTTACATTCTTAGAAAACGTGGATATTGGTGACTAGCCCCCATATTCAAAAACATTACTATGAGGTCTCGAACGCACAGAAAAACTCATACGAATATGAGCACTATTAAATATAAGAATAAGGTTCATATTCATGTAAGCAAATATATACAAACGCTTCATACGAATATGAATCTTAAATTAATACATATTAACGTTCATGAGTTCATGAGTTTTTTGTATACTTTGCTATGAGTCTTCATAGTAATCTTCTTGAATACGGGTGATAGATACTTTTAAAGATAAGATGACGCAAACATTCACAAAAAGAGATCGTACCACGTTTCAATGGAACATACCTACTTAACTCATTAGATGACATCAAGAATATTTCGCATCTTACAATAAGATTCACGAAAGATGACCACTGCGCAGAAGGCATATTTTAGGTCCCTTTGGAGGTGCGAGGTGAGGCGCGGGCGGAATGCGTCAAGACTGGAGCGACGCCATTGGTCCGCGCCAGTGTACGTGCGCAGACGGCCGCCATTTGTGGTCATCTTTCGTGAATCGTACTGTACCTTGTCGTAGTCCAAAGTGTGATAGCGGTTGTCGTTCGGGCATTGATGGACGTCTGTCTATTCCTTCTTCCCCTAACAATAAAGCATCAAGGTCTTCGTCTGTATCCTGTATCGTTCCTTCGAATAATTCGTTATAGTCCTGCGAAATTTGAAGACAAATATTTAATAGAATATTCCATCAAAATCAAAATAACTCTCCCAGTATTTTCTAGCTGAGTTTTCGATAAAATATTTCGATATCTTGTATTACTAGTGTTCCCTGCGGTTTCACCCCCGTTGCTCGGCTCCTAGGAGTCCTAGCGTGATGTTAAATAGTCTATACTATTTTCCTCATGAACCTGGCTATCATATACAAAAATATATTTTCAAATCCAACTGGTAGTTCCAGAGATTAGCACATTCAAACAAACAAACTCTTCAGCTTTATCATATTAGTATAGATTGCTACCTTAGCTTCCTGAATAGTGGAAGGATGATGAGGAGACTCTTTGTCTGCGACTAGCAGTGTCCATAACGGCAGAGGCGGCACCGACGTTATCTCTGCGTAGTCTAGCTGGACGTCCTCCGTTATCTATGTCAGTTTAAAATGTCAGGAGAGGCCTAAATGGTTAGAATTATTCAAACATATTTTGTTTGAAGCAGCTCATGTTTAAATCTCATATTTGAATTTTGTCACTCAGAAGTTCCAGCGCTTGAAGATTTATTTTAAGTTCGTTTCAATTTTTCATTCTTGCTTTGTGTAGGTATTACTCAGAAGAAAACGAATCGTCCCATGATTTTATGTAGGTGTAATATCGGTGAATTAATTTTAACATAAGCCGCGTATTTTGGAATAGGCGGCAACATAAATCAGTGTGATCACCGATCAATTAATGCCTCCGAGACGTGGCTGCATCATCGAACTCATGTATTATTTTGTGAAAGGCTCGTCGAACTCATATCCAATCTGCACGGTACAATAAACATACAGTATATAATACAGTGTCCTTAGCGCGTGTATATAAAAGCTACAGTTACCTGTGCAACGCCATCTAGCGGCGAAGCGGCGCCGGCGGCGAACGACACGGACAGCGTGCGCGACCGCGACCAGCCGCGCTGCAACACACGTGCGACATGCAACAGCGGCGCGACTTTTAATCGCAAGTGTTCACAGTGACATATTACGTCGTTCTTCATATGGGTTTTTACTAAAGCGATATCTTGTGGAAGATTAATCGCAAGTGTATCATGTATGACAATGTAGTCAATGTTCCATGTGGGGTTTACTCATGCGGCTACCTCTGATTGTTTACATGTTTACCTATTCAAACTGATGAGATTAAAGTCTAAACTTAGTGAAAATGTATACTTACATCTTTTATTCTACAAAACGAGATACTGAACTTCTAAATAAATAGCCTTCGAGTGAACTAATACTAAGAGTGAACTAAGTTAATAATTTAGTATTGAAAATGCAAAATGCTATTTAAAAAACCCAGGCAAACCCCAAATTATTAAAAATCATAGCTTAGTGATTTTATTAAACACACTTGATTTCAATGACGTACAGTTATATAGTTAATCCTTTTAAATCTGTTAAGCAAGCGATACACCACATCGCAATATTACATTAAAATCACAACATTTATACGATATCAATTATTTAGTTTAAAAAAAAACACAGTATACCTATATACCGAAGCACACAGTATACCTATATGAAAAAATACGAATTACCAAACCGAATAGATTCATGGTAATGTGAGCTTTATTATTTGTAATATACAGCACATATTAGACAAACTACAATCATATAATAAAAGTTATAACATTAAAGTGTATATTAGTCATTTTCAGTGTATTTGATGCACATTGTACATTGTGTGGTTTATTTTGGGTTACTTTATGCATATCCAGTGCTGGTTAGTTTGGCATGGCAACATTATGATGCCATATTATTCACTCAGTTTGCATCAAAGGCTACACTAAACAAGTACATCTGCATGGATAGTGTTTTAAAATGTAAAATAATAAAAAGATCATACCTGTCTGGATAAACTATCTTCATCACCTTGTGAACTGCGTCCAGTGTAAGTTCCGCCGATACATCTGGTAATATAATGTTTTTTTTTTATATCAAATACATTTATTTGTCTTATATAAAATAGCTGCTAGCCTGAAAACGGGTCGTATAAAAGCAACTAATGTGTATAGCCAGCATTTGCAGGCAAAGAAAAATGTTTGAATTCTCTACACGCGACTTAGCACTCCTATGGTTTCTCGCGCTTGCCTATTAGTCCGGTCTGGGCCCAGCAAAAATCATTCTTTCTAAACCAAGATAGTATACCTGACTAAATGAGCAAGGATAGCTTTAACCCATCGTATCTTGCCACTGTTGAGCAACTCCATCAGCTGCTTGGGATGGTATTGAGGTAGCACCGGGCAGGCCATTTGTGAAGCTTCGAACAATCCGTAATCTGGCATGTAGTCCAACAAGGGCTGAGAAATAAAACAAAATTGTTAAATAAAAATGTTTTAAAATTTAATTTGAAATATTGGTAGGAATATTCATTTTATGGTAGGTTAGTTCTCAATTTTCTGCATAAAACAATCGTCTCCAATGAATATGTAAATTGTGACGTCATGAATGCAATGAATACCTGCGGTTGGTCTGGTTGCGTCTTGTTACGTCTCCTAGCGTCACGCTCCAATAGTTGCAAGTTGATTGAAGATACGCGTTGTAGGTGCGGCGCGGATATGCGCAGGTCTGAGTCACGAAGCGCGCGGGATTCACCGCCTTCTTCCAGTTCCTGTATTAAATATATTTGAAAATAAAATAGTGAAGATAAATCATAGATCTAGGCTTTACTTAATCATACAGTTACTTCATAGGTACCTGTATACTCAGAATTCCAGACGCGTTCTGAGGATTCTCAGGCTTCCACTGCGAGTAGACATGCATTTCCGAGTCCATTCCAACCACTAATATGCCGTCTCTGACCCAGGAGATTTGCATCGGTAATGGTGGTAGACCATCAGCGGTCTTTAGCTCGATGCGCCGGAGTTGCATCCATCTGATTTCTTCGACGAATAGCGGCGCAGCTAACGATGAGGCCTTGCGCAGGATTGGACGGTTGTTGGTTATCGATTCCTTCATTGCCTAAAAATATTTGGATTTTTTATTACTACCTATTAATAGCTGCGTTGGGTACTTTTTATTAATGAGAATGTCGCAATGTGTGATATGTGTATATCTTGAACTTATGAAAAACAAAATGATTATCTTGTCTTAATCTATTGAGCCACAACTTAGACACGATATAGACTACCAAGTGGGTACCGTGATGATCTAGCAAAGGATATAGGAATAATTGATAAAGTGGAACGGATAATACTGTAGAAGATTTCGATAGTTTTTACTTTTCTACAAACAGTCTACCTAGGAAAAATAAAACAGTAACCATGGAGTTTTTCGTCGGTACTTCTTCAGAAGAATGACATTTTGGAGCGTCGAAACTATGTTCTTGACTATTCATAGGTGCCTGTAAAAGGTCTGAGTACTTGAAATGTATTCATCTGAAGATTGAGGAATCTCTAAATAATACAAAATGCAGTTGTTTGTCTATGTATTCAATTGTTACTTTTGAACTCATTGATAAATTTTTATGCGGTTTTCACCATAATTTACAGATTTTTTGAGGATTTTTTATGTCGCAATATTATTTAATTGAATTCGTGCAGGTGCTAGTAACAAATAACAAATTAACTTACCTTTAAATTAGCTTGTGCTAGATCGCTGGACACGGGAGTAAACAACAATACTCTTGATCCGACGGCAACCGTTAATATATGCGAACCGTCTTCCTTTGAAACCCAGTCTAGTTGGACTAAATGTTTTTGTGTCAAGGGACAGGTATTGCCGTTCTCCATGATGCTCTTGCGCAGGGACTGGAGGGTACTGAATGATGGTACCGCGAGTAGACCGGCAGATTTGCCTGTGTCGCCTTCTCCGTTGCGATTGTTGCGGCTCTCGTCTGATGAGAGAGTTTGGAGCACCTAGAAAAATTATTGAACATAAATATATCACGTCTGTAGTCACCGAAGGGGTAGGTCGAAGTGATTAGCAGGTACGTCTACATTTTGTCAGATATTATTATATTATTAAATAGATCCCATGTAATAGAGCGCTAGGAATTATTGTTTAATCATAATGTGTGTTTTGTTTAGTTTTGAACGCCGTGTCGGTCACCGGTGACCGACAAACAATAAATTTTCTATTGTGTCTGGTGGCGTGGCGTTCATGTGCACATTAACTAAGACGATTTTGACAAAGTTCTGGAGTGAGTCTTATGAAAATTATGGTTTCAATTATAGGAAAGTAAGTTGGGCACAGGTGTGTGGCAAGACAGAAAATCAACCATATTATATCCAATAAATAAGCTTACGTACCTGATTCAACCTCTGCTTCTTCTGCATAAACGACGTATCATGCAGATACGACAGATCGATCTGCGTGTCCGTACACACTCCCACTCTGGGCAGGCTAACATTTCTCAACGGTATCGTATCTTCCAGTAACCATTCAGCTCCCCCAGTGCTCTCACACTCGTACACACACACGCAAAGGTTGACGAAGCGAGCATCGTTGGTACTGTTTGTGGTGGTGCCGCCTTTGGGTCGAGTGAATGAACGCCCGCATTTATATGCGCATGCGATGCGACCGGAGTACGCTGCGCTTATGTGGAGGGGTTGGCCTGGAGAAGAAAAGTCCATCATATAGTTTTTATAATTTTAGTAACAGGGTTGTATGCCTGCAATATTATTTTTTTGTGAAGAGTTTTCTAAATTTTGATTGCACGATCATACCTGGAATGTCTATCGCCGATTCTTGGTCCTTGTTCATCATTTCCCATTCTTTCCATGTGTAATCAAAGTCCTCGTCATCCGTTTTCGTAACGTGACATTTCCAAAATCTAAAACATAAGTCATATTAAAAAAAAAAGTGATAGAGGATAGTAGTAGGTAGGGTAGATAGTAGTAGGGATAGTATAGGTTGTTTAACATCAAGCTACAGTCCTTAGGAGCCGAGCAACGGGGGTGAAACCGCGAGGAACTGCTAGTATTGCATAGAAATTACACCAATAAAGACTGAAGTATCTCTTTCTTTCTAACCTTAACGTGCTATCAGAACAAGCAGTGGCCATGATGTAGGGTGCTAAACAAGCGGGGTAGATGGACGCGGAGCTCAGGTGGCCGGCCGCCGGCGTCGCGTGAATCACGTCCACACCATCCGGCAGCGATAAGGGACATTCGCACACCTGTAAAAAAACATTGAATATAAGTAATAGAATCACAAAAATATAGGCAATACGAATGTAACCCGAGACTAGAATGAACCCGAAGATCATGGAAATAAGCAGATATGGTATCATAGCAAATTAGTACAGGATTCGTTGTCGGCACTTTTAAAGCAGTGTGTGTCACAACTACGTTCAAAATGTCGCACACCTTCAATCTAACACTGTTATTCGTAACTCCCCACTCACACTAAACTAAAACACTGTATACAACATGAAATTTTTGTGGTTGTTTTCCCGCAGCAGAACGATTTGCCTTCAGTAGTACTATCGAATCATAGAGTTAAATTTTAATAGTTACCAGAATTTTTGTTTTTTTTTCAAATTCCACGTTTTTAAAATGGTCTAAAAAGTATAAAACAATTTCTAATGAAATAAAAAACGTGGGGCGCATCTTTTTAGACCGTTTTAAAAAGGTGGTTATTGAAAAAAAAAATTTTTTTTTTCTAATAATTATTAAAATTTAACCCTATGTTTCGATAGTACTACTTAGGGCAAATCGTTGTGCCGCGGGAAAACAACCACTAAAATTTCACGTTGTATAAATGTAACTATCAACTGTAGCATTTAATTTTGATATTCTGGCATGTTGAATGCCAATTTAACCCAATGCCACATGCTACACATACACAACATACCTTTTTGGTGGATATAGAGATGTGTGAATGTGCTTGTGGCTGGGGCAGTGCGCGGTCATTGTCCATAGATACGGAGTTCTTGCGCGACTCGCCTTCATCCTCTTGTACTAGCGCACTGTCCGGTACGTACATCATACTGTTTGTTAGGTCATCTGCGAAAGATTAGTGAGTCAATAATAAAGGCGATAAGTGATGGATAGATATTAGAATTTTTGCAGTCAATGCAATTGCGCATGCAGTTAGTCAATAAGGCTGCATTTAATGGGCGGACACCATACGCCAGAGATGCAAGCAAATCAAAAACTCAATTCATGACGGATTTTCAACCCGACTTCATACATATTTCTTATTAGGATCTGCCCGCGGCTTCGCTCGGGATAAAAGGTAGCTTATGTGTTATTCTGATGTATCTGTAAAGTTTCATCAAAATCCGTCCAGCCGTTTCAGCGTGAAGACATAAGCATTTATAATATTAGTAAAGATTTAACACCAGTTGTGATGGAAAATCCATTAAAATCATACCGATGTCCACCAATGACTGTCAACTCACCGCTAGGATCAGCTTGTGATGACACAGTGAGTCTCCACATATGCACGGTGGATCCCCCGTCAGTCCTCTCCAGCACCACGATGTAGAACGGCTCGTTAAACACGGCCGCCTTACGTAGGTCCACTATCGCTTCTAAACCGGCTTCTGTGAGGGTGTTCACATCTGAGTTGTCTATACCGGAATCAGCGTTTTCTGCTTCCACTGAAGTGCGTTCACCTGGTATGAGCAAGTTAACATTAATATTATTTAGAATAATTTAATATCTCGATCATTTGAAGGCGAGTATAAGCTAGCCAAAGTATGCTAACGAATGAGTTTCGCTGCTACCTCCTGCTGCCACAATCTACATTGACTTTTGAGTAAACAAAGGGAACGAGGGAGAATTTGTTTCTTACTTCTATAAGCTTATTATCAAGTGAATGGCTTCGGCTATTTCAGACTATTTGCATACGTTCGTTATATCTTGATGAAATTGAGTGTAACTATTTCTGTTGTCAGAACACTTTTTACTAAGCGAAAGATTTGCGAAATGAGCTTTTCATTATTATTTCATGGTTACCTACTACAACTTTTGCATATCACGAGCGTGCGTCATGTGATTTTTATGGTCATTGAAATAAGGTTTAAAATACAATGATTGACATGTTCGTGAAGTGCAACCACAGAAATCTATTTAAAGTCAATAGAAGTCGCTCGCTGTGGAAGATAACAAAAAGACTGAAAAAACCAAAAGAACATATACCACCCATCAAAACCGCTGATGACAAGTGGGCAAAAACAGATCTTGAGAAGGCCCAGGTATACGCGGAACACCTAAAAGCTATTTTTAGACCTTTACCCAGCAAACATCCTGAACATGACAAGGCAGTCTATGAATATCTAGACGCACCACTTCAAATGTGCCCACCACTAAAAAGTGCTAGTCCCAAAGAATTATGGAGAGAAATCTTAAAACTACGGAAGGGAAAAGCGCCAGGCTATGATCTAATAGATGCACAACTACTCAAACAACTACCTAGAAAAGGCGTAATTCACATCACGGCTATCTACAATGCCTGCTTAAGACTAGCAATCTATCCCTCCCAGTGGAAAATTGCCCAGGTTATAATGTTGCCCAAACCAGGCAAACCGCTCCATGAAGTAAGCTCCTACAGACCGATAAGCCTCCTTCCAGTCTTGGGTAAACTCTTAGAAAAAATATTACTGAACAGGATGCGCACCTACCTAACGGAAATTATTCCTCTTCACCAGTTTGGCTTTCGAGAGCAACATGGAACTATTAAACAGATACACCGTATTACGGATACTATAAGTCGTGCACTGGAATGCAAACAGTTCTGTTCTGCTGTCTTTCTGGATATTAGCCAAGCGTTTGACAGAGTATGGCATGAAGGACTTCTTTACAAGATTAAGAAGCTGCTGCCTCACTCCTTCTTTCTGATTCTACGATCATACCTGTACAAAAGATGTTTTGAGGTGAAATTTAATAACGAGATCGCTCCTTTAAATGAAATCTTCTCAGGAGTACCACAAGGAAGTATATTGGGACCCATACTGTACTTAATATTTACTGCAGACTTGCCAACGCATGCTGATACTATAACTGCCACCTATGCCGATGACACAGCCCTTATGTCAGTACACGAGGATTCCATCATAGCATCAGCAAAATTACAAGACCACGTCCATGAAGTGGAGAAGTGGCTAGATAAATGGCGTATTAAGACTAATCAAGGAAAATCTGTCCATGTGACCTTCACCCTGAGAAGGCAGACCTGCCCCACAATAAAACTCCATAATGAAGAAATCCCCCAGGCCGAAGATGCCAAATATTTGGGTATGCATCTAGATCGAAGACTCACCTGGAGAAAGCACATCTGGACCAAGCGCAAACAACTGGACACGAAAATCAGATCAATGTACTGGTTGATAGGTCGTAAATCCAGTCTGTCATATGAAAGCAAGATAGCTATCTACAAGACCATCCTCAAGCCAATCTGGACTTATGGAATCCAGCTGTGGGGGACTGCTAGCAATAGCAACATAGAGATTCTTGAAAGATTTCAGAGCAAGACTCTGAGAGCCATGCTAGATATACCCTACTACGTGAGCAACAAATACATACACGAGGATCTAAAGATCAATACCGTCAAACAAGAGATTGCTAGACATAGTGAAAGCTATCAGACGAGAATATCTACTCACGTCAATGAACTGGCATCAAAACTAGTAGGCACGGGAAGTGTCACACATTCCCGATTGAAACGGCATAGTGTCCCTACGCTTACCGCAAGATTTGATCACACCAAATGAAAGGGACTCCCAAGAATTCCTTCTGCTAATAAAACCCAGAACGTGACACCTCAACTGAATGGCTTATTGTGTTTTACACAGATCGCCAAGTGACAGAATACATAAAAAAAAAAAAAAAAAAAAAAAATAGAAGTCGCAAAGGCGCGTGGCCTTGACGCCGTTTTCGAGCAAATTAGATAGGGCACGTGGCGCGTTTAAAAATGTGACGTATGTGAACGGAATTAGGTTTAATTTTGTATTGCATTGGATGCTTTGACTGCGAACCGGCGACACGTGCCTTGGAATAAAATGTAGTAGATGACATTTCTATTGACTAAAGGCTTCTCCAAACAAAACGCGTACTTAGCGCGTTGTATTGTGTTGTACTATGACGGTATTATACTGTCAAACAGAGCGCCGACGCTATAGTACGCAACACTCGGCGGCGCTTCATTTGTTACAACACACTTCGGCGCTATAGTGCGGCGTCAGGCTAGCGCTTGGACGCACGCTAAGTACGCGTTCTGTTTGGAGAAGCCTTTATTATTTGGATTGCTGCGAGTGCAACCATTACTACACTCACCAGTAATAAGTTGTTCTTGGAACACGTGCAGTAGCTGCGTGTTGTGCCAGTCGTGCGTCGCGTCGGCTATGGCGTGCAGCTGTATGATGGCGCCGGGCCGCGCGGTGGACTGCTGGGACACGATCTTGATGCGGTCGTGGAGAGGAATGCCACCGCCTTCCTCTAGCGTCGACTCCGATGACATCGACATTGTATCGTGCTATTGAATATTTGTACAATTAAAAAGAGTTCTGGTGGATTCAGTAGTAGCATTAGATGTTTAGTGTGCCTGTCCGTAGAAATAAATTTTGAGGCACAACTATATTAGCGCCAATTTTCAAAGTTTCAATTTCGAGTGTTAAATTTGACTTTATATAAATGACCACGGAAACATCAATTAAATACAGGGTAGCAGGTTAAACAGTGGAAATATTTAAAGGGGTCATTGTACTCATCATTATGAACAACTTTTACTATGGGACCAACACTGAAATCGTGAAAAAAAAATCTGCTGTTCCATAAATTTTGATGATTATGTGAACATGAATGTATGGAACAGCTGTTTCTTTTTCGCGATTTCTGGGTTGGTCCCATAATAAAAGTTGTTCGTAATGATGAGTACAATGACCCCTCTGAATATTTCTACTATCTAACCTGCCACCCTGTAGGTATATGAGACTAGCCGTGTCTAGTCCAGTTGTTTGATCATGTTAACCGACCTAGCGCGTGAATGTTACTAACCTGCTGTAGAGTGAGTATTTATTTACCATTACATCTTTATGACGTCTCTCCGATGTGGCTATTTCAGCGAGCAATGTGCGCGCGTCTATCACAGCTTGAAACACCCGCAGACTCTCGCCATCGCTCGCCACGAAACACGCTGACGGCGAGTTTGATAGGTTCCCGAGAGTCGTACTAAAAATAAAGAAAAATCGTACAGTACGAGATAGTAGGTATTGTATTATCTGTGGTATAAGTCACCTGCTTGGCGCCACAGATAATACAATACTACGCGTACAGATGCCTCATCTCATACAAAAAAATGTGACCGCCGCCGTAACGCGGGCTATCGGGCTATAATTTTTTTCGTAACTAAATGATTTTTTTTAAATTTAAACAAATATTTATATTTGTCTATGTAATCATGTTCTACATTTTACACAAACTTCAATAACAAATCTATACGTATAACGCCATCTATTAAGAGTTATTTGAACAAATGTTCCTTTGTTCCTGATGAGACCCCGTGTTGGCGCTAACTTTCCACAATATTTTGATATGAGAGGTATAGAACAATCTGCTTGTATAGCGTAACGGCATCGGATCCATCTATAATTTTACTATTTATATTATTATAAAAAAAAGCCATGTCTGTACATTGAAGATATTCCAGAAAAAAACAGTCGCGACACTGGGACGTAACCATGCCTGATTTTTTTCTGTTTGTGCGTGCATCAAGCAAAAATTACTGAACGGATTTTGGTGTGGTTTTCACAGTTTGGTAGTTTGGGGTTCAACTTAAAATCGAAGCCACTTTTCATCTAATTCCGATGGGATGAACCAGAGATACAGCTTGACCTCTTCATAGCCACCTTAACTAAGGAGGTAATTTAAAATGTCTAGTCGTAACATAGACTGAAATTAGGTACCTATTTCAGTAATTCGTATAGTTTGAAAGAATACATGATTTACCTAGGCAGTAACGTAGGCAGACAGGCGACGTTGCTGAAGGCGGAGAGATGCGGCGAGTTGACGCGCGCCAGCTCTGACACGCCGCCCGGCTTGCCCAGCGACCCCACGCACCACATTATCAGCACCGAACATAAGCTGCCGGCCGCGGCGTCGTCGAAGAATTAAAAAACTCACCTGGGCAGTAACGTAGGCAGCCAGGCGACGTTACTGAAGGCCGACAGATGCGGTGAGTTGACGCGCGCTAATTCGGACACCCCACCCGACTTGCCCAGCGGCCCCACGCACTCCACGCGCCACATGATCAGCTCTGAACACAGTCCGCCGGCCGCGGCGTCGTCGTCGTACTTGTGGTGGTCGCGTTCACTGTCTGTTCGGTGAAATTTGTGAAATTATGCATGTTCTGTTAAAACGTGTAAATTAAAAATATAGCTTAAAATATTCTACTATGGCACACGAATTTTGCATGCTGCTATACACTACTTATTACGGTACTTTAACACCCGTATTCACAAGCATTACTATGAGGTAAAAACATACGAATATGAACATAATTATTATTAAATTAAGGTTCATATGACTTGCTTGTTTATATTTGCATAAATGACTATGAACCTTGTTCTTATAAATGCAATGTTCATATTCGTTTGAGTTTGTGAGTACGGGTGCCTTCACACGCATTCACACATACTGTGCAAAAATATACGTAGCCATTTAGTCAACAATGGAGCCTTAAAGGGCGAAGCATACCAAATAACAAATACGCTCACATACCGCACACGGGCCTGATTTGGTTTGGCCAGGCTTAAAAAATACATACGAATTCATTTTCCAAAAAAACATAACACAACAAAACACAGAGTTTTAAGGTAAATCAAGCTTCTGAACAACAGTAAGTGATGTAAATAATCTTACCAGATATATTATGATGACTTGTAGTCAGTAGTAAAGGTAATACTGGATGGCATGTAATATCGTTTACTCTAAACCTATGACCGGACGCTCTTGAAGCGTGGCCTATTGATAGCACCTGGAACAATAAAGCATTAAGGTTTTACCATAAGTGTTTCTAATTTTGTTCAAGTTCATTTTTTCTAACCAAATTATGTTGCATATTTCGACACTTCCCACGCAAAAATTCGTAACACGTTTTTTTGGCAAAATGTGAATTAAAATGCTACCTATAATGCACTATTAAAATAGTATTGCATCAAGTGTAGTATTAAAATCTCATTTTGCCAAAAAAACGTGTTATGACTTTTTGCGTGGAAGGTATAGATTTATTCCTTACCTGTGAAAACTTGGACTTATCATCGAAAGTCAACTGCCAGAGGTTCAAGGTCCCGTTGGTGTGGTTGGTGACCATAGATATGACGGGCGCCGAGTCCAACACGTCCCCCTCTGGGTTCTCACCCAAATCTTCTGTCGCTACGCTCGTCTTCCGCTGCATTTCGTTATTGTTCTCTTCTTGATTTCCTGCACAAGATTAATAGGTCTTGTTGAAAACTTTGTTGCTATTTAGAACGAATGAAAAGAATGAGTGAATTAATTTTACACGAATCAGATATGCTGGCAATACCTATATTTATAATCTTCCAAAATATTTGTAAATAATAGCTTATACTACCATTCATTTTGAAGAATAACATTTGCACTGCAGTGGAGTATTACAATGAGTTATTTTACGTTACTTCAAAAATAAAATTTTGGAAAATAACATCATACCATTTTCCTGATTATCATGATGTTCTTCGCCTTGAGGCCACTCAGTGTCTTCTTTTTCTTCCTGTACACTTGCAAGCGGCGTTGTCACTGCTTCTGGCGGTTGGGGTCCCACTATTATCCATGAAAATAATCGTTTTAATTTTAATTGAGGGTTCAGTTTTCGAAGTTGGTTATACATTCCCAAAAAATATAAATTATTACAAAGATTTAATTGTTTTAATTGAGGATTGCAACATTTATCAAATTAATTCCAAGCTGCTGTGCAAACACGCTTCATTTTATTCTCGGATTCTTTTCAGTTTTTCCATTGAACCATACATTTGTTTGTTTCGAAATCATAATTTATACTAATAATATAAAGCTGAAGAGTTTTGTTTGTTTGAAAAAATATTTTTGTATATGATAGCCAGATTAATGAGGAATAGTATAGTTATTTAGCATCACGTTATAACCCTTAGGAGCCGAGCAACAGGAGTGAAACCGCGGGGAACAGTTATAATAATAATAATATCAACCCTGTTTATAAACTGTCCCAATGCTGGGTACGGGCCTCCTCTCAGATTGAGAGGGGATAGGCGGTAAGCCATAGTCCACCACGCTGGCCAAGTGCGGGTTGGTAGACTTCACACACCTTCAAAAACTTTATGGAGAACTCTCAGGCATGCAGGTTTCCTCTCCATGTTTTCCTTCACCGATAAAGCAAGTGATAATTAATTACTAATATGCACATGACTTCGAAAAGTCAGCGGGGAACAGTTAGCAGTGGCGAAGGGTCCCTACAATACGATTCCTACCAGCTTCGCTTTGAAAAATAGCACAGGCAGTATTGCCTGCCTTTGTTAATTAGCTTTTCGTGGCCAGATAAGGATTTGTGGCTCCGGCTTACCTCTTAAAAAACTGACCCTTTGCCACTGACAGTTAGTATAAGAGAAACATACACGGCTGCACTGGTTTAGTCCGGTGGCGCACGTAGAGCGGCTGCGCGGCCGCGTGGTAGAGCGCGGCCGGCGTGCACATGGTGGTCGCGTCGCCCAGCGGGAACGCGGACGGGATCCGCGCCGAGAACGATACCTGTGCCTGTCGGATTGCACCCGCCTGCAACTCGTCTAACCATTCGCATACCCTGCCAAAAAGAAAAAGTTAAATTTTTTCGTTCCCTTGCGAAGGTCCGACTACAGTCTCAATCACCGAGACTTTAAAAGCATATTGATGTGGCGTATTTAAGTACGTGTTTATACGAAATCGTTGGGAGTGATGTCAAGAGGTTATTAGACCCGTCGCTGCTTGAAATCTTAACTTCAGTGGGTTCTTTCAGTAAGTTCTAAAAGGTCTAAGGTTCTATTAGTCAAGCGAGCAAAAAACTTTCTAATAGTGAAGTAATTTCTTTGCTAGCACGTATAATAATAGCGAAATTTTTAAAATAAGTAATTATTTGTATAAATTCGAATGGGACCTATAACTTAACATTAAAAAGAGTTCACGTTAAACTAACGCCCTCAATCACTCACCATATAAGAAAGCTGCCATCAACAGGGTGTATAGAGAACAGTAGATCCGGACTCTGGTGCCAGTCCCGCAGTAACGATTCTATCTTCGCGTCGAGCGAGTCCGGGAGGTGCGTGCACGTGACGTCAGTAGCTATCGAGTTTATAGACGTCGTGTTTGACAAGCTCGGGTGACTGTGGTTGCCGCTACCTGGATTATAAGGCGAAGGTTATAAGCTATAGCTTCATAATTGTGGCACTTCTTGATTTGTAAAGACTCTATTAAATATGCAGACATGGACTCGTCAATCGACCATAGTAGGTTTTCTAGGTATGAATTAAATAAAACATTTTGAGACAAATGTGTACCTTACGAAATTAGTCCGTTTTACTAAGGCTGTCTGTGTTATAAGAGAACATAATGAAAAAAAGATCATCTAGTGTTCGATCGTCATTCGAATATACTTGGTTTACATTCGCATATACTTATATACCTACCTATTCCGTTTACCAAATAGAATAGGCATACACAGGCTGCGTTTCAATAGTTTAGGATTGGTTCTGTTTGCTATCTGTGTCTGACTTCCACTGCCCGTTATGGAAAATCGTCAATTATTATTTTAAAGTACCGCATTTTTATGTACTCTGCCTAGTATTTTCACAATGAATAGAGATCTTACAGTAGTTCATCGCAAATTTGACAGGACTTGAGAAATGTCTATGATGTTACTTTCTCCTAAAAAAATGTATCGCATTGAACGATTATAAATAGTATAAATTAGACTGTGGTATGCCAGGTTCACACGCAATTTTCAGAATGAAATAGTAGGGCGCTGGACATGGTCCCGCAGCCTGTGTTGGCGACCTCAGTATATTATGTTGGTGTAAGCATGCAGCATGAGTATTAGGTTACCTGGCTGTTCATCACTATTGCTGTTATCCTCGGATTGCATTTTAGTTAAATGTTGACTTGGACGTCTATGTCCTACATGGCAGCGTGAAATAAAGTAAGCAATAAGGCTTATAAGTAAGAAAGCTTTTGCCAAAGTTATACTTAAAAGCACAATATTATACGCTATAATGAATTTACATTATTACTCTCAATTCTCAAATACCATCACTTTGATACCAATATAAAACAGTTTCTATATGACAATTAGATGGTTATATGGACGTAAAAACACTTTACAGTGATTACAATAAGGCATAAAGTTGCTAAATTACTTTAAATTAGCACATTGAATCAATGAAAGCTGTAAGGCACATTATATTGATGGAAGCATGTTTTTAAAGTTTTATAATTATTGATTGCTAGACTTTTTTATAAAAGTCGACTGAAATATCTGTGGACATAATTACAATTGTAAGACAAATGAACATCACAATTATATTGAGATAATTTCGTAAGAAACCGCGCGGCCTCGCTGTGTATGCAGCTCATTTTCTACCCGTCACTGAAATCTGTGCCTTATTATGTTGTATAAAACAAAATCATGTTGTATAAAAAAAAATCAATTTTTAATTCCTGTTGATTAAAAACGTTACATGGCTAGTAGTAAGTGACGTAAATTCCACAGATATTTCTGAAAATTAGTATGCCAAGTAGTAGTTTTTTTAAATGAATATATGCAAACACACTCACTTTCGTGTTCTCCGTCCGGATGTGCGGTGTGGTCCGAACCTGATCCACCCTCTTCTGCTTCTTCTTTATCTAATACCTAGAGAAAAAAAGTATTACATTGGATGCTTTTAGAAAAAAAGAAAAATATATTTATTTGCGTTAAAAACTGTTGGTAAAATATGCGTCACATACGCACAAAATGGCCATCGCTCCGCATAATTCTGTGAAAAGTAAGTAAAAGTAAAGTTGTCTTAGGTTTTCGCGATTATTACACATTATAATAAAACAAGTTTAAACGGATTAAATCGCGTATATTACAGATTTTTCCTGACGTTTCGAACACTTTGCAGCGTTCGTGGTCGCAGGACGACTGAGCTGGTGGGCGTCATGACAGCTAATTTATAGAAAATCGATATTATTCGAATCGTACTCGTTTCGTTTCGTTTCGAATCGTTCTTGCTTCACATGATGAAGTTCCCCTGCCAGATGGTTGGCGTCGCAGATGCCATGTGCTCTCTGTAACAAAGATTTAGCCACAGTAGCTAACTGACTAGGATGGTGGTGAGATTCACCGTTAAGGTACCTATCTGTATGGGTAGGCTTTCTGTACACTGTATGACTAACAGAATGATCGGGATTATGAATAAGTAGTTTCAAGGAAGGCTAAGGAGTTGTTAATAACAAGTCCTTAGCCTTAGCCTAGCAAGTTCTGAAACAGAACAATTTACGTGCTCCAAACCCCCGTCGCAAAAGCCGCCCGAAGCCCATCTCAGTTGATCGTCGACCTGCTGTTCTACCCTTTATAAGAGGGGTCACTGAAAAATTGGTCATATCTTGATGCGTGCTTCTATAAAAACCTACTTCAAGCCACATAGAAAGATTAGCCAATTTCTTAGACCTGTGAAGTGTCATATTCCTTTACAAGATGCAGGGGTCTACAAGATTGACTGTGATTGTGGGTTGTCATACATAGGGCAAACAAAGCGCAGTATAGCCACTAGAGTTAAAGAACACATAGCTGACGTCAAAAACGTGCGCTCTTCAAAGTCTGCAGTGTGTGAACATGTCCTAGGCAAACCCAACCATTTCCTACGTTTAGATCCTCGCAAAGGAGAACCGATATGTAACTGAACTAAAAATGCTTCGCGAGGCTATTGAAATTAAAAAACATCCTAATTTCAATAGAGAGGATGGTTGGCAATTACCACCTGTTTGGAATCCAGTCCTTAAAATAATCAAGTCCCAAACTTCACACCGTGTGTGCATCGAAACGAGTACGATTCGAATAATATCGATTTTCTATAAATTAGCTGTCATGACGCCTACCAGCTCAGTCGTCCTGCGACCACGAACGCTGGAAAGTGTTCGAAACGTCAGGAAAAATCTGTAAAAATCTGTAATATACGCGATTTAATCCATTTAAACTTGTTTTATTATAAAAGTAAAGTTATTGGAATTGAGTTGGAAAGACTGCATAGTTTTCCGATAGATGTCGCCAAACGCTCCTCAGAAGCGTTTACAATGGGATCTCAAACTTCAAATGAGTCGGGCGAGACCCGGTAGCTCAGTTGGCAGAGCACTAAGCCACGGTACGTCAGAGGTCGTGGGTTCAAATCCCGCTCGAGTCATATGAGTTTTGAGAATCACTTATATATTTAATAACATAATGCTGTGACTTATGCACGGAGCAGAGTCACAACGCTAGTTTTCAGCGACAGCCAATTTCTGGCTAGTCTAAAAATTCTATACTAGATATTAGAACATATTAACATCATCAGCCCAATTCATACTTTGCATTGAAACGTTCAATGTCTGTACTATTTGTCAAAACTAACCTCGAAACTGAACATAATATAGACCCACGTAATAAAAGGTTTTTTTTTATTATTTCATTTAAAAATACGTTATGATAGTGCATGATAGCAAATATTTATATTCAATATTTGCTATCATGCACAAATACATGATGCGCAACGCTGGTCTATAGAAAGATGGGCATTCTCCTTGTCAACAACTTCAAAATAACATTAATAAGTTTAAAAACATTACTTTTTTAGTAAGATCGTGTAGTATAGCTTCGGCTTGGCTGGTGAAGTGCATTTCCTTGTTGTGCAGCCAGTGCAGTATGAAGCGCCCGCCTCCAGCGAGTGAGGGCACCAGAGGAATATCCGTCTCCGCATTTATTGAAGCTGCCAGGTGGAAGTGAAGACCTGTGAAGGTTTATATTAGAATAAGACGTGTAAAGGGCTGAATTGCATACAGCCCGTATGTTATCTATGGGCGCATGTAAAAGGTCTTCTTAGTTCCAGCAATGTGTATTATTAAAATGTTTCTGGAATTGTTATCTGTCTATATTGCACTTAATATCAAAGAAAAAGGGTTGAAACTGACTGAACCGACAAAATACAATCTCTTTATAATAATTCTCTCATTTGCAATCATATATGATACTATCACGGTAGAATCTAGCTGGCATGGCGCAGTAAACTTCATAATATTAGGAATATTATATGAGCCATAAAACTTATACTGCCCATAAATATGAAGTCTCTATCCAATGCAGTCAATAAACGATTTTACTATAAACCATTATCGTCTTCATTCATATTATAGTCTACTTTAGATTAAGCTGTAAAAAATGTTCTGAAATATAAACTAGCGACTCGCTTCTGCTTCGCGCGGAGGCAATATACTGATGTGGCGACATGTCAAAACATTAAGATTTCTATGTTGTATCTAATTTCAATAAATAAATCCTCTAAATGGTGACGAAAACTGTATTAAAATCCATTGTGTAGCTTAGAAGAACTAAGCGGACAAACACAGAGACAAAAAGCGCCTTCGATTTATAAGGCTGCAAAACTTGACCTGTGCGTTTTCAGGAATAACCGATTTAAGTCTTGTAGAGGTCTTCTTAAGAATAATAATACTGGTTTACTTCCAAACACGCCTTTATTCTCGCTCCGGATCTAACCTACTAATATCTCCCTCTTTGACAGCTATAGAGGTGTCCATCAAACAACTATAAAGATAGAGATGTTCCACACTATAAATCCTACAATCCCTTCCTTTCTTTATAAACAAAATAGCAATAAACAAGCATAATGACTAGCCTTAAACAAAAACAAATTAAGTACGCAATCAACACATCAGTCGCCCACTAAACCAAATGGTGCCTTACATAAGTACACATTCAATAATCAACACCTCGAGCACTAATACAACTAGCCTCAAACAAGTATGCATGAAGTAGTCAACACATCAAGCATTAATATAATTTATCTTTAAACATGTAAATTGAGTAATCAACATAATTCAGTCATTAATACAGTTTAATATTAGGCTTAACACAAAGTCTTTATATTTGGCAGGAGCCCTACATTCTCTTGAAGGTCTGTCTGTCTTAGTCCCAATATTAGCATCTGTCAAGTCCAGACTTTCCTTATCTTTGCTTTTCTCCCTCTGCCCTTTATCACTCTCATGGCTGTCTCTTAAATCTGTTTTCTCTTTTTCACATACCCCAGTTTGTTCACTGCTTTGCATGCTAAATCTACTCATATCTCTTCTCTTGACAGGTTGAAAATAGGTAGAATTTCTTCTCAGTATTTTTTCATCTGGTGATTGAGTTGCCATTGAATTTCCTGTTTTCCATATTACTGTATGCTCTGTAGGTGAGAAGTCTGTACTCAGTTTATTCTGCTTCATCTGTTTTACTAATACTTTATCTCCTGGTTTGATATCTGTAACTTTGCTGTGTCTTCTCTTGTCTGCATACTGCTTCTGTATGCCCTTCTGGTATCTGTCTCTATCTCTGATTTCCTCATCTTCATAATTAGTTTTTTTCAGTTTTGTTATTTCTGGTATCTTTGTCTTTATAAGTCTGCCTCTAAACAGTTCTCCTGGTGGTACTCCAGTAGTACTGTGGGGTGTTGTGCGGTAAGCAGATAGATATGTAAGTAGTTCTTCTTTCCAATCCTGTTTCATTGCCTGTGCAATCCTTAATCTTCTTAAAACATTACGGTTCTGTCGTTCAACTTCTCCGTTGGCCTGTGGCCATAGGGGTGTGCTATGCTTAAGCTTGATGCCATACGACTTCAGGAATTGCACAAAACGATGATCAATAAATGCTGGTCCATTATCACAGATTATATTATCCATGATACCCTCTCTAGCTATAATTTTGTTCAGGATATTTATTGTGTTTTCAGCTGTTGGATGTTTTACAATTTCTACTTCATAGAATCTGCTGTAATAATCCACAATAAATAACAGGTAATGTCCTGATGGTAATGGTCCAAGATAATCAATTGCCACTTGTTCCCACACTTTACTTGGAAGCTCAGTTGATACCAAAGGCTCAGGTGGTACAGCCTTCCTAACCAACCTACATCCATCACAGGTGTCTGTCCAATACTCAATATCTTTATCCATGGTCCGCCACCAAACCTTTGACCTTAATTTACCCTTCATCCCATTTGCAGAGATGTGCCCCTCATGTCCTATTTCTAGTATTTTGGCAGTCAGTTCCTTGGGTACTATGATTCTGGGCCCTCTTAAAAGAATTTCTTCCACAACACATAACTCTGTCTTTATAAGTTCATATTTCCTCAATTCCTTTGGCCATATGTCTTTTTCTATTGATTTCTTCACCTCTGTTAACTCTTCGTCTATTAAAGTAGCTTCTCTCACTTCGTCCACTGTCACTGCAGGTGTAGTTATTTCAATCAGGCCTAAAAGAGAATTTTCCTCTGTTTTATCTTCAGATGATTCTGGCTTCCTGCTGGTGTTTAATAGTCTTGATAACGGATCTGCAATGTTGTTTTTACCCGGCTTATAGATAACTTTAAAGGTATATGGTTGCAATCTTAACACCCATCTTTGTATCCTAGCGCTTGGCCTTGACCTTGCAGAATAAATTATCTCCAATGGTTTATGGTCAGATATTATTTTAAATTCTTTACCCAATAAATACATATAGAGATTCTCACAAGCCCATATAATAGACAGAGCTTCTTTTTCTGTCTGAGAATATCTCTGTTCAGTTGGTGTGAGAGCTCTACTAATATATTTGATTGGCACTGGTTGTTTCTCATTGTTAATATTTTGGTGTTGGATCAATACTCCTGCAATGCCTACAGGACTAGCATCGGTTACTAATGTAGTACTTGCATCCTTGTCATAGTAGCCCAATGCAGGTGCCTTTGCAATAATACCCTTCAGCTGCTGGAATGCCTGCTGGTGCTTGTCCTGCCATGTAAACTCTGTGTCTTTCTTTGTCAGGTCCCTCAGTGCCTCAGTGATGGTGCTAAAATTAGGTATAAACCTTGCTGAAAAATTCACCAGCCCTAGAAAGCTTCTTACTTCTGCTTTACTTTCAGGTGCCCTAAATTCTTGGATAACTTGTTGACTGGTCAGTGTGGGTTCAATACCCTTAGCTGATAAATGGTGTCCTAGAAATGTGATCTCCGGCACTCCAAATACACACTTGTTTTCATTCAGGGTGATGCCATTTTCTTGCAGCCTCTCAAGGACCATTTTTAGCCTGATACCATGCTCTTCACGTGTTTTACCTCCGATTCTGACATCATCCTGGCTGTTTGCCACACCTTCGATGCCTTGCAGCAGTTGGGAGACAATTCGTTGAAACATTTCACTTGCGCATCGAATACCAAAGAACAATCTTTTGTATCTGAAGAGTCCCACACTACAACTGAACACTGTGATGTTCCTGGAGTCCTCGGAGAGTAAGATCTGATGGTACCCCCACTTAATGTCAATTTTAGAAAAGTACTGACAGCCATTGAGGTCATCCAATAGTTCTTCAAATGTAGGAAGTGGTACCCTTTCACGCAACACAGCTTCATTTGCCATCCTCATGTCGACTACTAGTCGGTGCTGCCCCTTCTCCTTCTTCTGAACGATGTATGAAGGTGAGACACAGGGTGTCGGTCCTGTCACAGATTCAATAATATCGTTGTCAAGTAGTTCCTTAATTAAATCTTTTTCTATCTGTCTCACATTAAATGGTTGTCTTCTGACAGGTTGAGCAACAAGTGGTACTTTAGGGTTAATGGGTATTTTAAGTTCAAAATTTTTCAACTTGCCCACTCCTGTGAATATATTGGGATACATTGCAGTTATTTTGTCCTTGGTTAGATAACTGTTGTTGGGCTCTGTATATGCTGTCATAACCGTGGCTTCAGGCCCTACTCGCAATAGTCCTAACTGAATAGAAGTATCTCGGCTTAACAGTGCTGGTCCCTTGCCATCATACACTAACACAGAAGCTGTTACATTTATTTTTGTGTCTGGTGAATACAATTTTGTTTTAAAAATTCCTAATTTAAGAATTTCCTTGCCACCATAGGCACAATATCTTTGAGACTTACTGTTTACTAAATCACATTGTAAACCACACCTTAACAATTCTTTAAAAAGCTTTTTGTCAATTATATTGATCATCGCACCAGAGTCTATAATAAACTTATGATTTTGTCCACAAATCCTAATGTTACATTTATTATCTGCAGCACACATCACTGGAAATACAGACTGCACATAACCTTCTTCATCACATTCACATTCATTGTCTGATTCACTTTCACTGTTTGATTCTTCTTCTACTACATATTTTACATATCTTTTCTTGTTTTTCTTTTCATTCTTCCTTGGTTCCTGTGTCTTGCATTGTTTCTTAAAATGACCTTTCAGCCCACACTTCTCACATTTTTTGTCCATAGCGGGGCATGATGAATCTTTAGCAAAATGCCCTGTATATCCACATCTAAAGCATTTTTGATTTCCCATTTTCGGTTTCACTAAACTTACTTCCTTCTGTTCCAGCGCTTGAGACTGAGTCTCAGCAGGTTTGCATGTCACATTAGACATTTGTTTTTCCATTTCCAATATTCTTGCTACTTCTAGCAATTTATCTAGCGCTAACTCTTTCTTTAAAAACTTTCTTTTTAGCTCCCTGTTGTTACATTTTTCAATAATTTGATCACAAATTGCTTCTTCCTTGTTGGCAAACTTGCAATATTTTGCCTTTCTACGCAGACGCACGCAAAAACTGTCAATTGTCTCTCCCTCCTCCATATTCAGGCTTCGAAATATCTGCCTCTCATAATTTAGGTTAACTTTAGGTGCAAAATATCGGTTCAATTTGGCAACCGCTTTTTCAAAATCGTCTTTTCCGACATCTTCCTCACGGTCTTCTAAGCTCTCAAATATCTCCTGAACTTCTGGACCAGCCTGATGTAAAAGTCGTGCCACCTTTTGTTTTGTCGACAGTCCGATCTGTCCCTCCAAATAATAGTTAAAATTTCGCATCCATGACAGCCATCTTTCGTTCACGGAATCTGGTTCCAGGTAAGGCTCGAATTTAGGCCCCGCAGCGCCAACCGCATACTCGGCCACTGCCATCGCCATGTCTCCGTGGTTTTTTGTTTTTTTTTACTCGTCGCCAATAAATCTGTAGAGGTCTTCTTAAGAATAATAATACTGGTTTACTTCCAAACACGCCTTTATTCTCGCTCCGGATCTAACCTACTAATATCTCCCTCTTTGACAGCTATAGAGGTGTCCATCAAACAACTATAAAGATAGAGATGTTCCACACTATAAATCCTACAAGTCTTATAAATTCTACACACTTGATAAAATTCTATAAGAACGGATCTTCTAAATTACTCTAAAATGAATGAATCGCGAGCTTAGTTTTTGTTGATGGTTGGACTGAAATTCGTGCGGATGGTGTCGCAGTAGGTATCTGTTTCTAAACGACTGTATAATGCGCAAACTTCTGTCAAAGACAGTACTATAAAAAAGTGTAGTATGTTTATTACCTCCAGTATAGGAAGTCACATGATAAGGATTGTGAAAATCGTGAGCGCTATACGTCGAAGGTAACGTGGGAATAGGAGCGCCGGGCTGCTTGGACGACTGCGCTGTCCGTCTGATGTGGAAACATGTCCTGGAACAATCAAGTATCAATGCAAAACACGACATTTTACAGTGGCATAACAAGCCGCTTTTTTAAAATCATCTTTTGAATAACCAAATTGACGTAAATAACAGGCCCTAAACGTTGGTGTACAGCAAAAACACGAAAATAAATTTGCTCGAAATGAATAAAGATTCCTAATTCGTCAATTGTATCCATTTCAGAAATTCGTGATGTGATAGTCCCTTTACGGGTTAGGCAGTCAAGGGGCGTCTCCTCTCTGATATTATATTTACACTTAGGATATCGATATTAGTTTATCCGTCTAAATACAGATATTGATATACAGAGAGCTGCATGCAGTTAGATAAGAATTCAACATTATTTAGACTTTAATCTAAAGAGATTAGGCCAAGCTGTCAAGCCAAAAGTGACTAGACATTCTTGAGATAAGTAGTTATTTTCTTTTTAAATTTCCGCATCTGCTATTGTATATTTTAAACTGTTCACAAGCATTAGTAAAAAATATGCTCATATTGCGTGTTACGCTGAAATTGTTCATGCGAAGCGATCATAAATGTCTACAACACGTGAATCATAAAGGAAAGTTTACAGTCAAGGCTGTTTACGTTTAGATAATAAGAGAGGACATTAGTAATATTTTTTGCTTATATTGGGGCGCCTCATTGGGAAATTGAAAATTAGGACTATGTAGGGAATGCTATCATTCCCGGCATTTTCGTTGATGTTTCGAAATATTCGGAACATATATTTAAATATCGATACCGGGTTGAACCTGGGACGGGGGGACGAGGAAGGAGGAAGTTCAGGCCAGGACTGCAGGTTTTTGGTCTGAAATGTAAGTGTGACTAACTTCATGTGTTTCAAGCGCTGCATGAACCGGTGCTTGTGTCGGTGCGTGGCGCGCTGGCGGCGCGGCGGGGAGCGCGAGTGTGACGTCACGCAGCCGCCGCCCCACTCGTCCTCCGGCAGAAGAGTCTCCGCCCACACGCGGCAGATGTTGTCCACGCATGACGTCACCAGGACGTTGCCCACGCTGCCCCTGGGTACAAGCAACAATTTTTAAATTCAACTCTTACAATGCCGAATTTTTGATACAATAAAAAATGATTATATCTCGTGTAGATCTCTGTTTATAGGCGGAATGTTAATTACGTCTTCATGAAATTTATTTAACGTAAGTAAATGCGTGTGCGCAGTTCACATTTAGACAACATTTTGGCGTGTTCATATAGGCAATAATATTGGATGTAAAATAAAAATTTAATAAGCATTGGGTTTTTTAGTAATCTTATTAATAAACATAATACCCCCTTACTTATAAACGGCTCTTAATATAACCATTGATTAAATATACAACTATCCTTGTCATTTGTATGACAATTGACGGAGCCGTTTAATTTAATCATCGTTTAAAAGTAAGGGTGATAGTTTTTAAGTATTCCTTACTTGGGCATGTATTTGCTAGTCTTACGCCATGACAGATGTGTGATAGCGCGGGGGTGTGCCACGTATATGAACGTGTAGTTCAGCTCGGGTGGAGAGTGATCATTATGCGTCTGGGCGAGCACTGAAACAAGAAAAGTCAATATAACAGCGATATTAAGGCGTATGCCGTTCTATCAGATTGCATATTTAAATAGATGTTATTTAATACATACACCATGTAACAAAAACCCTGTTGTTCCTCAAAAGTGGTCATTATGCTCATCATTATGAACAACTTTTACTATGGGACCAACCCTGAAATCGCGAAAAAACATCAGCTATCATTTATGTTCACATAACTCAACAAAATGTATGGAGCTAATTCTTTTTTCGCGATTTCATGGTTGGTCCTATAGTACAAGTTGTTCATAATGATGAGTATAATGACCGCTTTTGGGGAACAACAGGGTTTTTGTTACATGCTGTATACCCAATAGTTATAGTTACATTAAGGACATTTAATTTGACGTACAGTAGACAAAATTCCGAGTCTTTGACCAAGTTATTATACGAAGAACAATAATGGCAGTTGTTTGCATAGAAACTTGATCATTTATTGTTTGCGTGTTAATCTACAGGAATAACGAACGACTATCGGAAAAACAGGTACTTATTATTTTAAATCAGATTATTCAGCGTGTCTTTTATTACAAAAACATACATCAATGCATATTGTATTGTTCGTTTGTAATGGAAAATGATGTCACTGCCATTTTCCTGCCGAAGATTGCCGTGACAATTATCGCGTCATTTCAATGTCATAGTATGAAATTACGACTAAGTGTAATGTGTATAAAGTAAACCAGTTTTACAAATTAGGCGACATACCAACCGTTACACCTATTAGTGGTAATCAGGTTGTTTTATCTTATAAACATCTTCATGTAGTCATGAAGATGTTTAAGATAAAACAACGAGAATTTAGCAACATCTATTATTAAATTAAAGTTAATTTAATAATAGATGTTGCTGAATTCTCGTATACGCCTTTAATATTGATTTACGTTCCAGTAATGATAACGTTATCACGCTTTAGGGAAACTGATATTATGTTCGTGCTATAACACCTTACAGCTGTGGTCCTTAAAGGATGTGTTATAAGCAGCCCCGGATTCTGAATTATTTCGAAGCGGGGCAAAAACTGAAAAATGCTGCCCCCGCCGACAATATTTTTCTTATCATCATCATAATTTCAGCCATAACACGCGCACTGATGCTGATGGACATAGGCCTCCTCCAAAAAACGCCACAATGACCGGTCCAGCGCTGCTCTTTGCGATTGCTACGCTTGGTAGATGAATACATTACTCAGTGTACTCGTCTACCAAGCTTGAATTTGCCGCCCGGGGAACGGGCCCTGGCTAGCCCCCCCTAGATCCGGGGCTGGTTATAAGGGGTCGGCAATGCGTATGAAATACTCGGTCTTGCAAGCGTTTCATAGGCTACGGTAACCGCTTGCCATTAGGCGGGCCGGACACCGTCACCATAGTCGTATAAAAAAAAACTTGCGATAGATTTTTCTCCAAAACCGCAATTGCCTCTTATCAGTACAATCGTTTTGGATTTCAACTTTATACATAATATCTAAATACCAACTTAGTCATCATATTAATATTAGCATAGATTAGAATAGATAAGCATTTATTACAAGACAGAAGCATGTTATCATTTGATACCGTCTATGGTGATATTAATAAAAGATACTAATCTAACTAAAAAATTCTCTGCCTTGGTGTAGTGGTCGCAAACGCGACTGCTGAGAGTAGGTCCCTGGGTTAGATATCCAAGTCGGACAATGTTATTCAAAATCAATTATACAATCAGTTAATTTTAACTGATTTCAGCTCTTTATATCGACGGTACTGAGTTGTAATAAAATATTATCGATAGTATTGATACTACCGATATATGCCTTTCAACAATATGGCCTTTTTATATGAAAATTATCGATAGTTCCGCAACACTAGTTTTTCAGTAGTAGGTCGGAGTCTGCATTTATGCCTGGTTAATAGCAATAGACCTCTGTTACATGGTAACTGGCGAAATGTGGTGTATTATATCTCTGCCTAGCCCTTCGGGAAATATAGGCGTTATAATAATATATAAATAATATGTATTGTTAGATACAAATCAATTGAAATATCAAATCAGCATATATGTTTGAATAACACGTAAACATAATTTTATTACCTTTGTTCTGGTACCAGATCTTGACGAGCCTGTCGTTGATGCCAGATGTGGCGAACAAGACGCCGTCCGGTGAGAACGCGAGGTGATGCGCCGGTGTGGCCGTGTGACATTGCCACACGCATATCCACCCCTACAGGACACGGAGAAATTACCATAGAGTTATGGCATGACTATGAACTGTATGCTGTGTTCACGTCATCATTGTTCCATTGAGAAAACGGGATGGTGCTATTCGTCCTGTATCGCTCCATCTATTTCTTACACTGGAACAGTGACGACGTTATACTACAGCCCCTTTTCTAAAGTATAGCATAATAAGCATAGCATTATCAGTCTATAATGATACAACTGCTGGGACACAGACCTACTCTCTGTGAGAGGGAGTGGGCCGTAGTCTATCACGCGGACCCAGTGGGGGTTAGTGGACGTCACATAGTCACAAGTCTTCGATTTCGGTTCTTGGACATGCCAGTTTCCTCACGATGTTTTCTTCACCGTTTTTAGAGCAGTGGTGTTGAAAAACCTTGCACAAAGTTTGCGAGGTTCGCACCCACCACTCACGACTTGTAAGTCGGAGCCGCTACCCCCAGTGGTACCAGTACCACCGCTCTTTTGTTCTCTAGTGTATAAAAAAAACCTTTACAAGTTAAAGTCAAGAAAGTCGTTCAAAAACTTCCCAGTACCTACATACTAATTTTAAGTTGTCAAGGCTTGCAAAACGTGATTAGTAGGTATTCAAAACGAGTGCGGGAATTGAAACCTGAAGCGGCTCTAATTTGTTTTGTCCGAAATTAAGGTTTAGTCCCATCTCTTCCTCTATGCGCAGGGGGAAGAGATAGGAAATTTTTGTAGGTATAAACACATAGGGGAAGAGATGGGAAGGGGAAGAGATGGGACTAAACCGAAATTAATCCCTACTGTTATATAATGTGTGTTTGTTGGTTTTTCCTTCTTCACGGAATTAACGGAGCGCTATGATTTGCACAGCGATAGTTTAAAAGCCGGAGAGAGACATAGGCTACTTTTTAATACCGGTAATTGTGGCGTTCCTGTGCGATAATTTCCGACTTCCACGCGGGCACAGCCGCGGGTAAAAGCAAATAAGTACATCTATAAAACTGAAATGGGTCATAAATCACTTCTGTATTTTATTGTGCCTACTCCAATTCAAGACTATTTTTAGTTTTTTATACCTACTAAAATAAACAAAACAAATATACCCATAATAATGTCTTAAGTTTTCGCGATTATAACACATTTCAGAGTTTTCCTGACGTTTCGAACACTTTGCAGCGTTTGTGGTCGCAGGACGAACGCTGCAAAGTGTTCGAAACGTCAGGAAAACTCTGTAAAAATCTGTAATATACGCGATTTAATCCGTTTAAACTTGTTTTATTATAAATATACCCATTTATTACTTTGACTGATTGCAATTACGTAACATTTCATTAAAATAATTATATGAAACAGGTAAATTACGTCATGATAGATTACAAAATTAGATAGGGAATGATGACTCTTAATGCACAACTTCCTATAAGACTGTGTTACATAAATGTAAAAAAAAATATGTAAGTATAGAAGATCAGAATTCTAGTTACGTTTAAATTCATCACGTAAGCGCTATAGAAATATTGCGGTCACCGAATGAGAGCGTTGAAGTGGAACGCAAACAAACAAGTAGCCTTACTTTGCAAAGTTTAAAATGCAGTACATGTCTGTACAACTCATTAATGAATGAGGTGTTTCTAGTGTATTCTCTGTAACTGTATATCTTACGTTGATTTAGTGTAGTAATTAAAATATTTATGTGAAGTTTCAATTATTAAATCACGCCACTATAAAACTGTAGTAAAGTTTAATTGATCATTGTATTCATACTAAATATAGTATATGTACTATATTTAGTATGAATACAGATAACCAAAACAAAGATAAGAGCGAACGGTGGAGCATATTGTTGTGTGTTTATCTTATCAGCGTATCGCAATCTGCGTTCTACTCACAGGTTCGTCTTCCTCGGCCTGCTTCGGCTTGTCATCCTTGTCGCCACCTATCTGGAATGTCACTCCTGAACTCGCTGGAAATAAGGAAACGACGTTTTTATGCGGTAGGTTAGCAATTATACTAAAGCTGCCTTCCTATCAAGGATGTGCAAGGTAGCTAAGATGTGCGAGAGAGCGATACTAGGTAAAACGATTCATATTCATATTCTTTATTGTACACACAAATATTAAATACAACTTTTATATGGAGATTTTATGTACAGAGGCGAGCTTAACTCAACATTGAGTTTTCTTACAGCAAACCTTAGAGTGATAGAGAGATTTGAGAGCATGAGAATAAGAGATAAGTGCACAATAGGCTATAATATACTAATTATAAACATACATACTTACTTATATAAACTAAACAAATATGTGCAAATTGCACCGTACATAAACATAATACATAAACATATATATCTATATAAAATAAAACGATGTGTCTCTTTCTTCCAAAGCTAAGTGATGAAGAAGCGCGATGTAGTCTACTCTTACTGCACAGCTAGGTAGATTACAACTATGTAATCTACACAGCTCTGCTTCGTAGCTCGCGGACCTACACCGCTCATATCCCTCGCTCGCTTCAGTTAACCCTACCTCACCTTAGCTCTAATGGAATAGGGCCATTAGAGCTAAGGTGAGCTAAGCCATGAAAATGAAGCGATACTATTGGTGAGTTACATGTATACACATCCTTCGCTACGCTTCCTCACACCTTTGTGGTGGAAAGCCAGCGAAGAAGCATCATACCAAAATCTCAAAACGGAATATCTGACCTACAAAGATTACCGGTATCGAACCCGTACCTATCAGTAAAACGATTGATGAGTTTAATAACTATAACTCCTGAAATACAATACGGCCACGCCCCAGCACTATTGTACCTAGTTATAACGAGTAGAAATTTCTAAACTCTAGTTCCTATTAACATTGTTATAAATTAGTTTTACTACCGGCACGATAAACGCGAATTAAAGCGTGATTCATGCTGCCTTAAAATCGTTACTTTACCGCAGTAACATTCATAATTCAAGCAAAGTATTGGTGGTAGATGCATTTACTTGGTGTCAAAATATATGAGATCGACTTAAATCACGAGATCTGATTTACAGATAAATATTAACACGAACAATGATAATACCACTTGAAACAAGAATTTAAGAGTCTCGAATCGATAAACTGGAAGAAAACGATATCTTACGTTGGCTGTCATCTTGATAGAGCGATGCTTGGTGCCATAATTGAAGTAACTTGCCGCCAGTTAGCAGCCGGGTGCCCTCGAGATTCCATGACAGCGCAGTGATCGGCCCATCCGCCACTAACTTTCCTGTTTGCACCCACCGGTATTCCAAACCCTGAACAGTTACAAGTTGTGTTAAATTGAATGATGAATCTGAGTATGAATACAGTTTTATATGATAGGGATTGGCCAGTATTCATATGGTCAATTGGCGCATCGCCATCTGCAATCGTCGAAGTTCAGAGACCTATTACATAACAAACATCTGAAAACCTATTTCATTCGACAAAATGTCCGAACTCAGATATCATGACGTAATTCTAAGCGTCATTAAGTTCCACTGCTGACAATAAAGTTATACATTATACATTGTTAATCTAAAATTCTAAAGCATAATTTAATTAATCTCTTCTATGTTTATAGGTATTTCACGAGACACGACCAATATTTTTATTGTTGCATACATATAGGTGTTAGGTAATATGAAGTTTCTGTTAAATATGAATGGTTTTATATTTGAAGTGAGTCCAAACGGCCTTGGCAGTCGCCTTCGTAAATCTTAACGCCTAAAGAGTCGCGTCCATTAGAGAGCCGAGTCGAGTCGCGTCGAATCGATTAATTCGCCTCCTATACATTTACTATGAGAGTGCGTCCACTATAGCGCGCCCGGGAGAATTCGATTCGGCGCACCGCGGCGACTCGACTCGGCTCTCTAAATGGACGCGACCCTTAATAAGCCGAAATGTAGGTATGCCATCGAAATTAACATACAGTACTCCCAAATTAATAATGCGCATGCAGATCTTCGTTAATTGTCGTATTCCCGGAAACACCGAATCATTGAATCGTAAGAGCCCTAAATTATGCATGAAGAAAATGCACTTAACCACTCTATATACTTTTTTTTTCTATATACTTTTTTGTTTCCGGGAATACTACAATTTACGAAGATCTGCATGCGCATTATTAATTTGGGAGTACTGTAAAACATAAATTATAAACACACACAGATAGGTGCACAGAATAGATAATAAAGGGTTAGTTAGCCTTTGCAGATTATTAATTACTGGACTGTGATAATTAAACAACATCAATTAAAATGTCACATGAACTCATTGTTAGTACCAAGAAGGCTAAAATAAACAATGATAGTAACTTATGTAGCAGGATACACAGTACAGCTTTTATCTAGTAATTCTTTCTGCTGTTCATCTGGCACTGAGACAATAAACCTATCAGCATTTGAAATATTATGTTAATTAACTGTTTACACACTGTGTCATAGTTACACATATTATGTAGTTTTGTATAGCTGAATGTTTCTACTTTATCTGAACATTGTTGGTGCAAACATCAGTTTGATAACATGCACACCTCAAGCTTCATTATAATCCTTCTTAATCAAGCATCTTTTATCATATTAATCAATTTAACAGTAACACTATCAGAGTTTGTGTAGGAAATTCATGTAGGAATGTAAAGTGTAGTCTGACAAAAAAAAATAGTAAATTAAAAATTAAAAAAACCCGACTGCCAAAAAACAACTCAAAAGTTCAAAACAAGAGCACTTTTCAAGCAGTCTGATGCAGTTGGTGGCAATTATTTGTGTTAAATCTTAGATTTTATGCCACCAACTGCATCAGACTGCTTGAAAAGTGCTCTTGTTTTGAACTTTTGAGTTGTTTTTTGGCAGTCGGGTTTTTTTAATTTTTAATTTACTATTTTTATTTTTCACTTTTTAGTTTTTAATGTATGTTTTCGTAATCTTCTTTTCGAGCCCTTCATTTTGATACCCCACATGATAGGTTTTGAGGATAAGTAAGAATTAGCGAGAATGATTGCTTTGTTGAACAACTTTAAATCGTTATATATCCTAAACTATTATTTAAAATGATAAAAGGAACCTAAAGATGATTTTAAAATACCTATTCAACGACACCCCACTTGACATAGTTCATCAACTTTTTTTTTTTTCATTTTGACAATATGGCGTCTGGTTGTCGCTGTGGTGAATTTTGATTACTGTTATGTCTTTAGTGACACTCGCAAGGTTAAGACGAATCGATTGACGTAAGAATTATCAAAATCGGCCTACGCATTTGGTCTCTAGAACGCCACATAGAAACAAACATACATACATACATACATACATACATACATACATAGACTGATAAACACATTACCCTCCTTTGCGTCTCGCAGTCGGGTAATAAAATAGACTCTATTAGATAGTAAACTGACAAATTTTAAGATACAAGTTTTATTATATAGGAAGCCTGAGTTTAATATCAGTAACACAAATTCAAATATTCTTTCTTTACAAATATGTCATGTATTTCTTAATTTTGTTAACATGTATAGTAATTACAATTACTTAATACTCACATGAGTGGTAGCAGACGTGTGTATGAGCGGAGTTGGTTCAAATATGCATACTTCGGCTCCATAGGATGCAGCAATCTTCCCGGTGTCAGTGCTGCAGTCTAACGAGCCAATACGGACATAACCATGGACTGCTCCTGGGATGATCTGAACTCTTTCGAAGTTGGAAGCTAAGATCACTATGTTACATCCTGCTGCATATGCCTGAGAAAAAACACATCTCTACAGCTGCTAAAATTGACTAGGTATAGTCAGCCTCAAAAAGATGTATGTATTATATTTTTTTTTTGAGGCTGACTGTACTGTTTTTATTAAGTTTTTGTAATATGTCTCAAAAATACTATTTACAATAGGAGGAGAAAAAGACAATAATTAAAAGAAACATTAGGATTTGCTTTTGAATTTTTGTTTTACTCAGCTCTATGTAACAATAAAAGATAATGCTTGATTGATTTGAGTTTTATTTTTCTTTATATATATATCATAAATTATTAGCATCCAAGATACAAGCGTTTGGGGCCAAGTTAACTTCATTGTATGTGTACTTTTTTTGGAAAAAACTATTTTTATATTATCTTTATATACTGAAGAGAAAAGCTAATAAATCAGCAATCTATGAGTTATTTGTTTTAAAAACTGTAAAGCGCAGGAAATAACACAAGTAGTTAGGTAGCAGTATATTGCTATTACTAATGAATTGGTATTAATATAATTACTTCATATTTAGTTTTAAGATTAAGATCTTTAAAATTTGTCATATTTTCAATTGATTATGTAAGTACTAGTATGATTTTTACTTCATTGATTTCACAATAATGAAAATAAAATGATGTGTCCAAACTTTGATTGATTTTATAGATTAGATTACATAAGGTCATTTTTATTATGTCAAGTTATATATTAACCTACCTAAAGTTAATTTTTAAAAACCTGTTTGTGTTGTACAAATGTTTATAAATACCATGTGTAGAATATGTGGTTAAATATTAACTTTAGCACATCTTCATAAATATTTACATATAAAATTATGATCATAGGTTGTAAATGGAAAGATTTTCGTACTGCATATTTAGGTAAGAACATGGTAAGGATAGCGATGTTATAACATTAACTCTACAGTTATCAGTTGCCTTTAGCAATATTGTTATTTAAATATCTATAAATGACTGATGCAAATTAGCATTCAAGGAAACTCATTATATTCGTATGTACCTCTGTAACTAATGCTAAGTGATGAGGTAGCATCTATTCACAAACAATAGAAGATGATATAGTATTTTGTGACCAAACAAAAATGTTATGCTTATCAAACTAGGTAGGCTAAATTAGACTTTCCTGTTAGGAGCATCACTTCTCAATTACCACTTTAGGTGCACAGGATTCCAAGTCACGAGACTTGGCCGTCAACAACAACACGGACAGTAATTGTAGTACTTACTGTGAAAGGTATTCCTTCGACAGATCCAACAGCAAAACATTGATCTCCTGAATTACAGGCACCACTTAATACTTGGTGACAGTTCATAGTGAACTAATAAAACAAAAATATCTTCGCTATATGACTCCCAGATAACCAAACGTAACTGGCATGCCTTTATTAAAGTAATACATAACTAAGAAAAGAGATAATTATTCTAAACATTTCAAGATCGAATTATTTTTTAGTAATTACACGAATATTCTCTGACACCTCACATCGAACGTGAGAGAATCAGAGAATGACGTAAAGAAAGAAAGAGATAAAAAATTATAAGTACGTTGATACGTTCGGAATATTTGATATATTTTTTAATAATCGATAATCTTTGAAGGAATTATAAAATTCGGAAAAAGCTTTGACGTCACACATTTATAAAACTGTTAATTTATTAAATGAACTCGTTAACTATTTAAAACTAAGAATGCATAATTTGTTTTAGTTCAATTAACTAAACTGTCATTCAATATTCATACAACTTAAGTTTTTGAACAAATCCTACCCATATGGTTAGGTGTTACTAGTAAAAAAATACATACAGTTTATAATGAAATTATAAAACAACATGTACCTCCATGATAGGATTTTTAAAAATAAATCTCTTTCTCAAAAAATATTAAATTTACCTAAAAGGTACATAGGCGTTTCTTAATCAAAACTATTCGTTGAATGTACTATTAAGGTAGGTATTTATTTTGTGGTCTGCTTGGGCACAGAACAATATTACTCTAGCGAGTGCTTGGGTCTGCTGAATGTTGACAGATACACTGATTGACATTAAGATGACATATTTGACGTTACGTAGATCTCTAAGGAAGTAGGTATGTATGAATGCCAACGCTAATCGTTAAATGAGCTGTTTTTTGTGTATTGATCTTAAAAGAACCAAGGACACATTGGATTTTAATTTTACTGAAGGACATTATTTTGAATAACCGGTGACATAGAAGTATTGCTCTGAAATTAGTGTTCCAACAATTCGAGGTGAAGAAGTCAACATAGCAGGTAAGTCACCAACAAATCAATAAATTATTCTATGCTATGTGGAAGAACATAAATAGAAAAAGAATAATAGGAGCCTTGTGCGGCTTAGCTTCGTATTCGGTTTTCTTGGTACATTGTGTGGAATTATTATTACCTACAGAAATAAATAGGTAGTCACAGTCCTAAGACTTAGTATAGGTTCTATTGGTTAAACTGTTGAATATATAGCATAGTTTACGGAGGCGGATGGTTACATGCCACTCAGTATGTAGATTGCAGCAATTACTGAGTATTGGACAGCATCACAGTAGTATTTTCTAAACAAAACATTGTATGGTACTCATTCAGTCAATGTAAATAATATTGATTTGAGTACCTATTACTCATCTTGTATGGCTATTAGATCGGGTTGATAGATTTACATATAAAGGTACCTGATATAGATAGATGATAGACCTAGTAGAGATAGTACTTGTACTAGTTTTACCTAAATTAAATATCTTAAAATTACTGAACTTTGCGTATTTAAATAAACTTAATCATTATTAGATAATAATTATTTATACTGCATTTATTTAAGTTTTTATTTGATATCATTGCTTGCATAACTAGCATATTTTCCTTTTATGCATCAAAACATTTTTTTTACAATAATATATTATTATTTACCCCGTTTTCATAGAAAAATTAATACAATAAATTGATATTTGTGTAGCAACATGTTTTGTCAATAAATTAATCTATGATTAGTTAAAGCCATGAGTAATTTAATACAAATTATCTCAATTATGAATTGTGTACACAATATATTTATGTTGATATGATAAGTTGGAATCACTGGCCTCTGTTTCTTGCTGGCACTGTAGCAAACTAAATGAAGTTTTATTTTTGACCAGACACTTGTCCCTAATTGAAACTAATAACTTGCTGTACAGATGTTCAAATTAAATTTTCTATCAACCTTGCCAAATACAAAAGACTTTGAACCTTAAAACTCAGAGTTTGTGAGTATTTTGGAGAATTTTCGTTTGAACTCATACATCATAGGTGTGCAATGTGTGTGATGTCATCTATTATTTTTCTCTACCATCTGCCGAGGTAATTGAGATAAAACCATGGAAGGTTTGGTTACTTCCGTAATCTTAATATGTACTCGCCAGATAAACTAGAAATTAAAGGTCTTTGGTAATTTTTTGTTTTTATATGAAATTACATTATTACCTATATTTTTTTAGTTATTATCAGAATTATCATAGTCAAAACTATGTAATCTTCTACAACAAAGATAAAGAACAAAGTTATATTACAATGCATCAAAACAAGTAGGTATGTTTTGTATGGTTTGCCAGCAAAAATAAGTCTGTTTTGTTTGACACAAGATAATACGTGATAATGCTCCTTATCAACCTCATTTATTAGTGGTAATGAAATCAAACAACTAATGTATTTTACAATTTAATGATGACATGCTATCATTCTGAAAATGAGGTTTGTGAACTTGATAATGCTATGACCGTTGTCTTGATATTTCCAAACAAACTTTAGTAAGTACAATGATTTCGCTATTATGTGATTGTTTAGGTCACAGAATTAGTTGGTTGGAAACAAAAACCTGAATTGAATAATTAAATTCTTTTACTGTGTTAATAACATAATTTTTTTATGTAGTCCCGAAACCTAGGACTATTTTCATTACAGACAAAATATTGTCGTAAGGAAGTCTCCACTTTTCATCTTTGTTCCTAGAATTTTAGGTGAAATAGCACTACCTAATCCGACCACCGTGATTGATGTCGCAGGTCGCTCCACTTCACACACTGATGATAAGACTGGCCCGAATATCGTGCTTGTTTTTTCGTTGAACCGTCTTGGTTCTCCAAGTCGCAAAATAATTATTAACCGACTTCAAAAAAGGAGGTTCTGTATTCGTCCCGTATGTTTGTATGTATGTTTGTATATGTGCGCGATTTTCTCAAAAACTACTGATTCGATTTGGATGGGGTTTTCACTAACGTAATCTAGATACGTTTTAGTATATAATACATTATGTAATCATTCCTATGTATAAAGTTATAGGTATAAATGTACACAATCCGTAGAAGATTTACTGTTGAATGAATTCGTGAAAGTAATCTAACACGGGATAAAGAACTAAAAAGTGAAAAATAAAAAACTTTTTTAACAAAAAATAACCGACTTCAAAAATCCACTACAAAGAAAATAATAATTTTGGTTTCGGAAGTCGGTGGCTTTGGTTTTTGTTTGCTTTTTTTTGCCACCGACTTCCGAAACCAAAATTATTATTTTAAGTAAAGTTTTTTTATTAAATATGTTTAATAAATATATACATGATACCTACTATACTACCTACCTAGATCAGTGTAATATGAACAGTCATGATAAGATCACAAGCTTTGCTAGCTGAGTTGGCTGAGTTATGTAAGCGTAGTTTCCTAAAATAGGTAGGTATACCGCGGGACATTCGAGATCAATTTGTTTTTTCTAGACTCGTAAGTATACACGGTGAAATTTTAACGGTTGTTTTACCGAAGCGAAATGATTTTGTCTTGGCAGTACATTCGATTGATATATCAAAAAAAAATTACAATCATAAAATGGCAGAATGGTGTGATGAGAATGATGTGAAAAACAAAATCTCAAACCAATAGTAGGTAACGATAGCTACGCAAGCGCGGCGACGACGCGAGCGGCCGCGGCCGAGCGGGGCGCGCCCGCGCGGTCATTGCCCTCCGAGTTTATCAATCAGCTGATAACTATTCACGAGTTATTGATAGACAAATTATTGAACACGTGAACACGAAACTAAAAAAACAAGATTACTAGGTAGGTAGGCACCTATCTTAGAAAACGATATTTTCTGAATTAGATACCTATTAAAGTATTATTATGGCGTAGGTATTCAAAAAAATGGAATAAACTTATTTACAATGATTTTAATTACTTACCTACTTTTAAATGTTCGGTATTTAATTCAAAGGTACAAGTAGGTACTTACGTTTAGGCCCGGTAACAGAGTAATTTTTCGAATTGCAAGCCACTGCGTTCCATACACAATAACACAAGCGAGCACGTTTTATTTGATTATCTTTACGAAAATGATAGGTACTTAAGCAGTCTTTCATTGTTGAGCACTTTCCAAACGTAGTATTGACTTACGTCAAACCCAGCCATCACAGCCATACACATAGGTAGGTACTTCGACGAGGATCCCGTTTGAAGTACCTACTTGTGGATTTCCTCGCCGAACTCGCGCAAATGAACGGCTGATCGACTTCTGGTACATACACTGTAACTCCCCATGATCGAGTAGCACTGTGTCGCCGCTACGATCGTCCGGGCCTGCGGGACTTGGGGGTTCAGAACACTGCGAAGATTGAGCGACTCCAAGTGTTGCGGCTCCGCGTAACGGCAGCATGGGAGTCATAATTCACCCTAGCGTAGTTGCACCATAGCGAGGTACTCTAAATTGGAGAAACTGTAATGACGATCCATTATTTCAATGTTATCTCACTTCACTACGCGTAGGTACCTACGACATCGCGTGATGTTCGCGGCATCAACTTCGCAGCGCAACTGAGCCGCTGGCCGGTGAGTGCGCGCGGCATCTTTTGTTTTAATTATACGACTCGCTAAAGGAGTGCGGGGCAGGGGGGAGGGGTTCATCGGTAGGCACTCGCTACGGGCGATCAGGCTAGTTTATGACGTATCACCATGCGCGAGAGCTTATTTTGCTCTGCACATTTGTGAGGCGGCTTTCATCTTTGTCGGCACCGCGTGAGCGACGGCGTGCTCTTTGACTAGATAATGATACCTACGTTAGATCTAGTGAGTTACTATTGTTTTTCACGCTTTCGAGTCTATGAATATTTTTTTTGATTATTTGAAAAAAAAAACATATTATTTTTTAAATTGAACTCTATGTTTCGATAGTACTACTGATGGCAAATCGTTCTGCTGTCGGAGAACAACCACTTACATTTCACCGTGTATGTATAGTATAAAAATATATAGGTACCTCCGTATTCACAAACATTATTATGAGGTCTCGAACGCACAGTGAACAGAAAACTCATACGAATATGAACTTTATTTGTATATGAATAAGGTTCATATTCATATCAGCGAATATAAACAAGCGCTTCATACGAATATGAACCTTAACTTGATATAAACAATGTTCATATTTGAATGAGTTTTTTGTACACTTTGCTATGAGTCCTCATAGTGATGTTCGTGAATACGGGGGTTAAACTTTAAACTCCTTCAAAATAATGACAGCGCGGTGCGAAGTTGATAAATAACCAACAATATTAATGATAATGACGGCGCGGCGTCGGCGCGGCGCGGCCGGCCGCGGGGGCGCCTACACTAGCCCGAATACGGCTAAGGCTGTTTGTGCACTACAGACGTTTTCAATTCGTATTCCGTTTTTTACGGATTTTTAGCCAATAGGCGTGCAGAACGATTCCCACCACTTTTTAAAATGTATGAAAAAAAAAAACGGTCTGTGAAAAAAACGTGCTGTAAACGTGTAGTGCAAACCAGCCTAATACCTCTCTTCCCGTAGGTGCGTGGGTGATGGGTGTTGGGAAGGGCGACTTATGGATTATGCAGTGGGTGTTTACGGTCTGAGACATAAACTACCCCACACTAACGCCCTAATGCAGAAAGTCGTCCACTTAGTCACATTAATACTAAATTACTTCTGGGGCTCAGCAGTCTTGATTCTTATCTTTACACGTAGGTACTGGAGAGAGGTGTATAAAGAGTTAAAGAGCCTTCATTAGCACTTCACTAAGCGTTCGTCCATAGCGCAAGCTGGGAATTCACAGCCGCACTACTTCTAGTGCCTGACGCACTATGGTGGTCAGATCACTATGACACACTATGGTGGTCAGATCACTATACTGATATATATAGTATAGGTCTAGTTCGGACCACCATGGACCTATTTATTTAGTACAGCCGCTAGAGACACACAGCAACTTCGTTAATCCTAACTTAAATTATTATAAATGCGAAAGTAACTTTGTCTGTCTGATTGTTACCTTATCATTGTTAAACCGCGGTACCGATTTTGATGAAACTTGGCATGGAGACAGCTTAAACCCTAGGAAAGGACACAGGGAGTACAGACAGGTAGTTCTTCTACATGGTCGCAGCCGGTCTGATCTTTGTAACTCCCAGTTTAACGTGGAAGTAATTAGTACAGTCGTGTACAACGCGGCTTGTCTATAGAGTAAACGAGGTTTATAGTGTAATTGCTTTGATGATAACGCATAGGTACTCTGTTTACGAACTGTTCTACAATCGGTTGAAAATTATCTTAATGTAGTATGCCCGCATCTTGGGGTTACGAACTTACGACTTACGCGATTACGTTACAAGAACTTTTTGAGGAGTACAAAGAAGAAAGAAAAGAACAGTAGATACTCTATAAGCTGTCTATTGTTTCATCCACGCCTTCAAGCCAACTTGATTAGTTTAGTACACAAAGGATGAAAAATGCAGTAGAGCAATGATAGAGCAAAGCAGCTGCTTTGTGTGTAATTTGTGTTCCTCCGATGTTAATCTTGTTTCGTATTAGTCATGTAGGATTTCCTTTTAATCCTTGCCTACCTACTTGTATTTAAAGCACGCAATAAAATCGTTCTATGTTATGCGGTATTGTAATCATAGGATTTTTTATATCTAAGAATCGATTAAAATTATGAAGAGGAATGTTTTGTTTATTAGATTCGTATATGAACAGCTGGTCTATTTAACAAACCTTTTTTCTCACAGTAAAACGTTCTGATATTTATAAAAACGTAAGTAAGTCCTACTACCTACATAACATAACCCTGCGAGGTCGCTAGCATAGGTATACATAACATATTATATTTGGCGGTTTAGCTCAATTTGTTTTGCTTACTTTAGACGCGAGTAAATCATAAAGTTTTGTGAAAAAAAAGTATCTGAATTGAAACTTTTTCCTTGTGAAACAGGAATCAACACTTAGGTAGGTACCTACCAAACAAACAACGGGATCCAGCATCCAGCACAGCATATACACTTAGGTAGGTACCTACCAAACAAACAACGGGATCCAGCATCCAGCACAGCATATAAAAAATTTGCGGATGTTAAAAATTTTATAATGCAGTTCCACTGAACAGCTCCAAACGTATTGAAAATCGATAAGAAATGGCCTCCAAATAGCACCTCATCCCGCATAGGTTGGCCGAGTTTGTAAATTAACCAATAGTTGCAGAGTGCACTTAGAGTCAGCCGCCGACGTGGGGGTCCATCTATTTTAGTAACGCTCCCCCAGTTTGCTAGTCCCTCTCAATTAGCGCCTTGATTTCTCACAGAGCAAGCTTTTAAAAAATAAAAACGAGCGTTTTTTTCCGACTACTAATAATTTGTTTTGTTTCTAACCGTTTTTATCTTTGTTGACCGTATGAACCGTTTAATGAGGTCGTAAACCCCGTAATTGTTTGTATTGGAACTGAGGACGGGAAGTGGGAGTAATTATTCCCGACAAAATAATGTGCGTTAGGTACACGCACATTATTTTGTCGGGAATAATTACTTCAGTGTTTGTGTCCGAAAGAAATAGCACAACGGTCACTAAGTATTAATGAACCTAGTTAATCCACGTAGGTACTTCCAATTATAATTTGCATTGTTTTCCGTAAAAAATACGCTTGATAAAGTTCTTGAAACGTAGTTAGTCGCGTGTTATTAATTCCGTTGTGATAATATTAATAGGTAGGTCTAGGCAGGTACCTATATTCTTATCACACTTTAAAAAGTTAATCATGTTACCTTGACCTTTTACATAATAATAAGCTAATGTTATTTTAGTAGGTAACTGAATTGTCACGCAAGTGAAATGAGGGAGGTCCTAGGTTTAAGGCGCACGGTACCCTCAAAAAGATAAATTCAGTCGCCGTTGGGGTCGTTCTACCCTTAAACTAACTAACATAAAAATCCAGAAAAAATATATAATAAACCTTGATACGTTACCTTTATTTTGGAAGTATAAAAATATCGTAGCTTAAAAATTACTGTATGAAAATAATTACATATTGAAATGAGGTCGTTTATAGAACTAAATTCGCTACTGCTCCTAAACTAAAGGTGATATTTTTTTGGTTTTTGCTGGAGAATATAGGCAATCCATTTATCTTTAATCTGGATGTGACTTATTTCAAAATATGTTTTGTAGCCAAAGCAGGAAATAACTTTGCTAATTGTCGCGTGCGTTTTGCTGTACTGCCGCCAGTCGCCCGCGCAAAGACGCACGCTCACCTTCACCGCTTCGGCTTTTTGGTCACCTTTTTGTCGGAATCATTCAAATTGCCAGTACCGTGTACCTTTAATGCATTTTTAGGGTTCCGTACCAAAATGGTAAAAAAGGAACCCTTATGGTGCGACTTCGTCTGGCTGTCTGTCTGTCACACCTGCTTATTTCAGCAACTACTTATGCTATCGACTTGAAATTTGGCACAGTTATAAAGAATGCTTGTTCAACTTTATTGCAAATGAAAAAAGTTCAAAAATATTTTTATTTTCATTGCAAAAGGGGCCGGAGTGGGGGTCCGAAATTTCAAAGTGGGGTTACTAGGTCAAGTGACATATCATATGAAAGGGCTTGATCTGCACATTTCAAAATATATTTTTATTTTATTTTATGTCTCACAGTTTTCGACATGTGATGAAAAATGTCCAAAAAAATACCATTCCCCCCCCCCCTTATCTCCGAAGTTTGCGGGGCGAAAAATCTGAAATAATTAGAGTTGATAGGAATTGACCCAAATATGGCACCAAAAATAAAACGATGTTCCTAACTAGTACAGTTTTTTCAAAATCATCAAAACTCCTTCACAAACAAACTTAGTTATGCGGTCCGGATTTTTTCACTTTATACGTCCAAAAATGATACGGAACCCTCGGTGCGCGAGTACGACTCGCACTTGGCCGGTTTTTCACATGGTCCTCGTAATTGATTACTTTTATTGAATGTGAGATAAAGCCGCAAAATTAACTGTTGGGATGTAGGAAGAGCATACATTTTTTTTTCAATATTTAGATAGGTAGTGTACCTACTAGGTACTGAAATTGTTCTATAGATCAGGGGTTACCAATCTTTTTTATACTGCGACTCCCTTTACAGATTATATTTTTTTTGCGACGCCCTTGTAAAAGAAGATACCGCCGTATAGCTCTAGATTATTTTACTCAAAAAAAACTCCAAAGAACTTAGAATCTTAATAAATATTATTAACCATAAAAACCGGTTGGCGACCTTCTAGCACAGTTTGGGAAACTATAGCTACACCTAATACTGTGCTGTAAACTAAGCTATACCTAATACCGTGCTGTAAATAACAGGAAGGAGTGACTGTATGTTTTAGTTCCTTATTTGAAATCCGTTGATTTTAAAAAACAATCGAAAAGCTAACAAGAATATGCAATAAAATCCCACCATTTTACATGAAATTTACATTTTCATGTAAAATGTTGCCAAACAAGACCATTCATGGCTAGCAATGTCAAACAGTTATCAGATCTCATGTAGAGGCAAGCTTCTAACTCTACACGCCCTAACTCTACAAGCCCTAACTTCACAAACTCTATATCTTATTAGTAGTCAAGTGGCTGTATGTAATGCTGAAATGACTAACGTATCCACTAAACTTGGATGTAGGTAGGTGTACTTTAAAACGGGTTATCTTTGTCCGTCGTGTTTCGATGGCACTATCAATGACAATAGATTTTCACATGCGAATATAAATATGTATGTATAATATGGTTTTATAAGGACATTAATAAAATGTATTTGCTTGTCGTTTTGAAGGACTATTTCTGTAAATAATGTAACTTCAATTTTATTCATGGTAAAAAGAAATTTGATAAAGAAGGGATTTTAATTGAGGTAGATATCCCAGTGTATCCCAGTGTGTCCCACATCCTGTCCCATCCCATGTAGGTACCAAATTAAAAGTTATATTATAACAATACAATTTTGAATTATTGGTAAATTGCTCCTTAATGGGCGAATTTGCACAAACGAACTAAACCGCAATCATTCGGTGAATAACAATTGAATTATAGTTATAAATTATAAATTTATAATGCATGGAAGCGGCTGTATAAAATCAGTTTATTTATTCATCTATTTCGCCCCGGCTATGTACATTACGGGGTGGATGTACAAATAAAAGCTTTATTGCCCTAACGCTCTTAACTATATGAGAAAGTTGAAAGGTCAGCTGGGACCACATCTTGCTCGTTTATCCGATCTTTAGCTGCTTAGCTGTTATCAGTTTATCACACATATTTTTTGGTTTGCGCACTATATTTTTGTTGGCATATCTTATCATACCATTCTGTTTACATTGTATGATGCTGTAGAAGTGGTGTCTTCATTAATTTTATCAATAACTATAATTAATGTAATTTAACCTATAAGGTGTGCCCGGCTTATGTTTTAGCACGTTTTTTTAACCGACTTTAAAAAGGAGGTTCTGTTTTATCAGTAATTGACCGCGAACTTCAATGTTAAATTAAAAGTAAGCCACCTTAATGGCAGTTTTCAATTCTATCCAATTCAAATATAACACTGGCAGACGCCCATAGAACGCTGGGCTTCAGATTGTGTAAGTCGGTAGGTACAGATATGAAATTAATTTGGTGTGATCGAGTATTTCAAGAGTATTTTAATTCATTTTTTTTTGTTTTTGTACGTAATTGTGAACAGCAAACGTACCCGTGCGTGTTGCCCTTAAAAAATGTCAAGCGTCTAGGATTTTAAAACTTTAAAAACGATTATCTCAGAAGTCCCGCGGGATATGAAGTTGATTTTTTTTAATAATAAAATACATAGCATATTATATTAATCAACTCTCTCTGGGTGTTATCGATGTGGCATAGTTGAGAAAAAAAATAAAAACCAATTGAATGAAATTTTGCATATACTCATGTTCGGCTTGAGTTTCGGAAATGCAATAAAGCTAATTATGTACTGTTTTAAATGCTTATTATGATGATGCTTTGAAATTTGTAGTTACATTTATTTTTTTCGAGAAAATATAGTTTTTGCACTTTTGGAATATCTAAAGTTGACCAATCTTTCGGATGTTTTTTCTCAGCAACCATACATAATTGGCACTCGGGAGTTCTACTCTGGCGTTTAGAATATTATGACGGATCACTTGCTAAGCTTCACTCAAAATGTCCGCTCTCAAGGGCTTTGCAACAGTGTGCATCCTTTATAGAGCTAAATTAGATAGGTTTATGTAGGTATTTTATCATCTATTTTATCATCTTATCAATTGTAATGACAATGGCATTAGCTTTAGATACAGTGGTAGATTAGAAAGCTCTATTTTTGATTCCAACACTAGTACATTTGTTATATTAATATACGAGGCCTATATCGTTAAATTCGTTAATAATGTAAGCTCGCGTACACGTCCGTTGTGTTATGCCGTTATGCCACACAGGTCAGCCGAATCGATGGACAGGTCATTAACGAATATCATTTAAAACTACCGTTGCGTCATCACAATCACAAAATACCTACGTTTATGTAAACCGGTATTGTAGATCTTTTAATCCGAATTTTTCAAAAGGTAGGTACCGGTTCAAATGTGTGCCATCGTTTATGGTAATAAATTAATAATACAAATTAAAATCTCATAAGATAGATTTTTTTGCTTACTTTAAAAATCTATTTAATACACTAACCGTATTTATTGTTTTAAAATAAAATAGCTAGGTTTTTTTAAAATTAAAGAGTCTTTTTTTTTCAAAAAAACTAATGAGAAAAATTAATGTTGGTAGGTACGTAAAAAAAAAAAAATTTAAAGAAAAACAAAAAACCCGACTGCGTAAAAACTAATTTTAAAAAATACGTGAAAGAATTAACACTAAAAAGAAAGAAACAAGCCCAGTAGTTTAGAATTCTGTTAAGTAATACTAAATAACTACACAATTGAAATAGTTTTATAATCGATACACACATAAAACAAATCATAAATTCTAATGCAGAACAGAACGACTCACAGTCGGGGCCCCTTGGGAAGATTTGATTGGTAAAATTTAAATGGGCCCCGACTGTGAGTCGTTCTGTTCTGCATTAGAATTTATGATTTGTTTTATGTGTGTATCGATTATAAAACTATTTCAATTGTGTAGTTATTTAGTATTACTTAACAGAATTCTAAACTACTGGGCTTGTTTCTTTCTTTTTAGTGTTAATTCTTTCACGTATTTTTTAAAATTAGTTTTAACGCAGTCGGGTTTTTTGTTTTTCTTTAAATTATTATTTTTTATTTTATACTTTTTAGTTATTTACTGTTTTTTTGTTTGTATATCGTTAATACTTGAAATAAAAACTTAAATCAATAAGTATGAATTAGCGAGAATGATTGCTTTGTTAAACAACTTTAAATCGTTATATATCCTAAACTATTATTTAAAATGAAAAATGATAAAAGGAACCTAAATATGATTTTAAAATACCTATTCAACGACACCCCACTTGACATAGTTCATCAACTTTTTTTTTTCATTTTGACAATATGGCGTCTGGTTGTCGCTGTGGTGAATTTTGATTACTGTTATGTCTTTAGTGACACTCGCAAGGTTAAGACGAATCGATTGACGTAAGAATTATCAAAATCGGCCTACGCATTTGGTCTCTAGAACGCCATACATACATAGACTAATAAACACATTACCCTCCTTTGCGTCGCGCAGTCGGGTAAAAATAAACGTTAAATTAATAATAACTTTCCATAAACACGTCTACCGCATTGCGGGTAAAACAAATCTTACCTTATCTTAAAGTTGTACTGAAAGTAACGCCGGTTAGGTAACAAAACTATTTTCAGACACTAGCTTGCACTGAGATCTGATCTGATCTATCGGATTTAAAATTAAAATCCGTGTAACGAAAACAGCATCTATGACGTTTGCAAATTAGATTTGAACCTTTATAGCCAGACAGAAATAAAAGCAATAGAATCTATCGGTATTAAATAATAGTATTGCTCGTATAGTAATACAATAATATGTTTTTATCCTCCATAACGAATAAAGCCAAATGCTAACAATACATGCATCATGCAATTTATCGACATATAAATATGAACCACTGGAATGTAACCAGATCTTTGCACAAATAAAACATGTTTCCGTGTTTAGACGGCTGTATAACACAGGTCACAAAGTAAACCCTCCGTTTTGCCCACTAAGTAGGTATTCATCTCGTGTAAAGGATCCCATGATACCCTTCTTATTACACGACATCTATTTCTAAGAACTCTAATGGGTTTTCGTTTCCGTGACAAATTGGACCAGTCTACTGGGTACTGATTTTTGCAGCTACGTTTACGACATTTTGTTACGGCCTCTTTATTTGGACGTTTTCCGATTCCAATTCAGTTAAACAAGGTCAATTTGAGGGTTTGCAGATCTTACTGATTCGGTATTTGGGCGCTCGCTAGACTGACCCATCTGCAAAACTTGAAATAATTTAGAACAAGTGTCAGCAGGTATACAATGACGTTTATGTCTTTTATTACTGTAAAAACCTGTTAATTAATGACATGATAAGATTTAAATCTAATCATCAGAGTTAAACTTGATTAACAACAATCGTTTGAAATCCGAATGCAAGTCAGTGTATAATCCGTCTTGGTCTATACTTCCGAATGTAGTTCTAATTTAAGCAGTGTTGTGCAGTACCTAATAAAATAGTCCACTATCTAATAAGGTCCAACCGAATTAGTTTCTCAGTACCTAATACATTTCCATTAGGTAAGTTTATTAATGTTCAAAAAGAAACGGTGTCAGGAGAATAACATTATATTGCAAATGTTTTCATCTTCTCTTAAAACATTACTTTCGATATATAGGTATGCGAAGCGAATGATGATAATGCTCGAAAGCTCTAGAAAATTGTAACATAAGTAAAACCTCTATTATACTTTCTCTTCGCAATTAACCAAGTCTCTCACTTTTACCATCGTGCATCGTGCGCCCCTAAGCCCGTAGTGCATATTGGCTTAGTAGGTAACTAACAGAAAAAAAAAGTTGAAAAAAAAGTTAAGACCGCCTTCAAAATTCAAAAAAAGGCAGGTAAAATCACACCGTTGGCCTCCTAGCCTTGCGGCTAGGATCCTATATACGGCAATAAATATTACACATCGAGCTTTAGAAAGAGATAATCAAGCTTCAGTTTCTGTCGCCAACTTGTTAGTCACAGATTAGGTACATTATTACAAAACGTCACATAGGTATGAGTGACAGAGACGATGTTCTACGAAGAGGCAGCTAGCTGATTATCCTTTTCTAAGTAAGGATGTGTTTCCATTGACGTGGAGCTGGGCGGAATGGAGAGGAGCGGACCGTGAATTGACCAATCACAGTGCTCGAAATCTCCACTCCGCATCAGTGAAAACAGTGTGATTGGTCAATTCACGGTCCGCTTCTCTCTACTCCGCCCAGATCTGTGTCAGTGGAAACGCACCCTCTAGCTCGATGTGAAATACACACATCAAAAGTGTCTAGGGATCAAGCATTTTTATGCGGATTTCTTGAGATTGAGATGTGGCTTTGTAATAAATTTATGATTTTATAAATTTATATGGATCCTTTTTGGTGCATTTCATAATTTGAATCAGGAACTCTCAATCAAATTCGAGTAAAAGATGAAAATAAGCTGTCAATATTTTCCCTATAAAAACATACAACGCATTGAAGACATTATTAGTGCTACTGTTTCCCTACTACTGATTAAAACCAACGTTATTATGGAGCGGCGACGTCATTTAAGCAGGGAAGAAATGCTCAGAGCCGTGGGAATGATAGAAGCTGGTTCCCGGCAACGTACTGTAGCTTTAGCTCTGAATACAAGTCAGAGTGTTATCAGTCGACTTTGGACACGTTACCGAAGCACTGGTACCGTGGCTGAGCGCCATGGAGGACGGTATCGCTGCACCACACGGAGACAAGACCGATACATTCAAATCTTAACTCGAAGAGCTCCAACAATAACCGCCATGATGTTAGCCGTGAGGCTTCATCACTCTTCAGGGAACTTAATTAGCGACCAAACAGTCAGAAACCGCTTGCATGAAGTGAACCTTCATTCCCGAAGACCGCTACGGGTACCACCTATAGCAATGCACAATCGTAGGATTCGATATCAATGGGCTCTTGAACACAGAAATTGGGCAGAAGAACAATGGCGTTTCGTGTGCTTTTCTGATGAGTCTCGTTTTGGTATGAGACCGGATACAAGACGTATACGACACTGGAGAACCCCTGGACGCCAACAGCGATTAAAATCCTGCCAGGAAGTCCATCCTTATAGTGGTGGAACCATCATGGTATGGGCGGGTATTTGGATCGGCGGAAGAACTGAGTTGATTTGGATCAGAGGCAACCTCAACGCTCAAATTTATGCTGAGACGATTGTATCAGACGTCATCGTTCCTCTACAAGTGCAAATCGGTCCCTTATTTCAGTTAATGCATGATAATGCACGACCGCACACCGCAAGAGTTGTAAGACAGACTCTCGCCGCAGCTAACATCAATGTCCTGCCCTGGCCTGCTCAGTCGCCAGACTTGAACCCGATTGAGCATGCATGGGATATGCTACAGAGAAGAGCTCTGCCGAATATGGAGGGTATCCAGTCGCAAGAAGACCTTTTTTTGTTGTTGCAACGAACATGGGCGGCCATTCCACAGCGTGATTTGGATGAACTCATTTTGAGTATGCCAAACCGATGTTCTTGTGTTGTTAGTGTTCGCGGTAGAAACACGGATTATTAATTGCTTAAGTTACCCAATAAAATTTTAAAGAAAACTGTTATTTCAGTCTTTTTTTCGAACTTTAATGTTAGTGGTTCAAATGTCAAAAATCCCTTTATTAGGAAAATGGCAAATTTCTTTATTAATGCAAAGGTGACTTGGTTTATCGTTACTGTGACAAACGAAAACACTTTATTTGATGAATCCTTAAAGAAAATTTTAATTAATATCAATCAGGAGAAAAGTTATTGCAAAAATATATGTTGATCCCTAGATACTTTTGATGTGTGTATGTATTACCAGCTACTGTATATTGGTTTTTCCATAATGCACAACTACTATAAAAGTCAAAACATAACGTTCCAATTTATCACTTATCTTAAAGTAATATCCCTAAACGTGTTGGGCTGTTGGTTATACTTATTTAGCGGCTGATGTTATTGCTAGTTATTTTTACTTACATGTTGTTGACCTACTTGGCTTTCTCTGCTCTGCAGTAGAATATGACGGCAGACAGACGGGCGCCCCGAGACGTTCAACCACCAGATAATGGCAACACGCCCACGCGCTAGACTAGAACCGCTTTCTCGGGAAAGCCTGTGTTCATTGCCCTAAGGAATCCTTGAGTACCGTACCGCCTTAGTAGTAATGCTATAGATTCATACATACTAAATGGATAATATTCTTGTAAATTCTAAAAAGTCAAACAACTTTCTCAAGTATTCAACTGTTAAGAATTCATATTTTACTGAAAGTTCAAGTGTCATTTGACAGTTAATAACATCTATTTTATTTTAAATCCGGTTTTCCTAAATAATTCTCACATCACATCCCATCTAAAACATGATTTTAAATCCAAAATCAAATACTTAACAAAATTGAACTTTTAAATCGGATATTAAAGGCATAATGATAGCTGTTAAATGGATGGAGATGGTGGGTAGGGGTGAGAGGTAGAGAGGTTCCCGCGATGGTTCGCGACCCACATTTCCAAACGGTTCTTTATATGTTCGCGCCCCTGACACATTGACTTACATATTCGAAACGTTCGACCCGTTTAAACCCAGCTACACCATAAGATGGTTTACGCTTGATTCTAATGATAATGACGCTCGTTATACAATTGTGAACGTCTAGGTATAGTTGTTTCCTAATAAAAGCCAGGGTTCCTTGATCCATATTTTGTACCTATATTACTTTGATTTCATTCGGAAAGAAAATAATAACATAACTTAAAAAAAGTAGAGTAATGAGTTAGCAAGTAGACATAAAACATACCTAATATAGAACGTGACGAAAATAGCGAGTTGTCAAGAACCTCTTAAAATAGCCAGAGTGTTTCGGAATTTACCAAATTCATGAAAAAGTTATAATCGAGTTTTCCTATCTAGTTTATTACGTAAAATATGTTTCAGGCTTTCCTTTACCGAGATAGGCTATAAATAATGTAAAAAATGTCCTTGATTACATGTATTCACTTGTTTGTTACTATGGGTTTGGCTTTGGGTGTATAGGTAGATAGGTACTAACACCGAAACTGATAAAAAAATGTAAAAGACAGCCAACTGGATGTCGGGGAGAGCACAAAAACTATCAATACCTAGTTTTTGTTGCTGAAAGTGTCTACTTTCAGCAACAAAAAATAGGTATTGATATAGCAAATCGTTTTGTTTTTGTTTGAATTGCCTCTGTTATACATGACCTTAATATTTGGAGAAGAAAGCAACATTTTCTACATCGCTATAGGGTACAGAATGTTCTGGAAATGGTAATATAGTCCATGGAAAGGCGATAGTTCTTAAGTTCCTTAAGTGGAATAAGCTAAGCCAGTGTCTCGTGTCGTCACCGGTTTGTGGTAGAGGATGCGCGCGCACCCGCTTCGATCCAACCAGCCAGACATTTGAATGAAAAGATCGGTCACTCAGTGAGCGTGTGGCGTCACGTGTGCGTCTGCCCTGAGGCCCTAGACAAGTTGCTTTTCTGTTAGCGTTCACGCCAAACGATAAGCACAAAATGTATGGCAATGATATTACCTACGGAAAAGTCACGTGACTCACAAATGTCACTTCCATACATTTCATCCGTAGCGTTTGGCGTGAACGATAACAGAATGACAACTTGTCTCGGGCCTCTGTGACTATGATCTAATTATACCGTCGTAATATACGCTGACATTCATACCCTACATCATTATATCTACGCTATTATCAACTCACGACATAAATTGCATGAAAGTATAAATAGCCCAATCTTGAATTTATTCTGCTAATAAATAGTAGCACGTACCTACTACATAACCGTAGTAGCAAAACGTACACGTTTGTTGAAATTCATTCTTTGATTTCTGTATGGTCTTCCAAATACCCGTACTATCCACAACGTCCAACTCGTTACACAGTCGGTGACACCAATGTGTGTGTGTCCACATAATATAAAATCTGCCGCAGATTGCACGATTTTTGCTGTCCGAAGCTGACCCCGGCTCTGTGTGCCTGGAATTTAATACCTAACCATGTTAGATAGACGCTAAAGAATTTAAAGGCATTGTTGTTGATCAAAGTCCCGTTTTATGTAAGTGTCTGTACACAGCATTGTTCACGACTTTTTATCATAATTAATGGACACACGATAAGACATTATGTTTTTGTGATAACGAGTCGTTAGCGTACACAGGTGTGAGAAATATTCTTTTGGGGCCCACTATACACCGGTAGGTATGTATAGTTCTTTGAAGTCTAAGAAATGGAGAAAATACAGTTTAAATATTGAAAACTGAAAACTTTTCACCTATTCCAGAGCTCCGGTTATCTTTTATGTGTCGTGCAGGTGTTGCAACTTGCAGTCGTGAAATGGTTTGCCATGCTAACCAATATTGTGGTAAAAGTTTTGTACATAAAATAAACAACCTTTACAGCTGTAAGTATAATCTGTGCTGTAAGTAAAATACTAAAAGTGACAGGTTTATACAATAAATAGTTTATGAAAATAGATTTTGAATTATGTTTACAATAAGTTTACATTGGCAGTGAAATTGAACACATTACCGCATCAATGGAGTTTGTTTTTTTCACAGCCTTGAGGCGCGTGAATTCATCGTATTTGAAAGAGAATACAAAAACACGCGATAAATTACCATTATTGGCATACCTGCTTAAATATTGAGTCAGGTTTTGTTTATAAATTCATCGTTTTCAGTAGAACCTCGTAGATGAAGCTTTTAAAAAATGTTTAACCCATGTGTTCTCGCATAAAAATGTCAATATCTTATAGCGATTTCGCTTTTAAGATTTTTCTCGTCTTATGCAAAGCCACAGTAGGTATCAATAACAAAAGTTTTTTTGGGATGACCAATTATCAATTAATTGAGGCGCCGAGAGAACGCCGCTGCCGGTGTCCTCAAACAATAGAGATATTATTGTGTTTACTTGATAGGTTAAAAGTTCGCAGAAAATATAAACAAATTTTCCCCTGCTCATTCACGCAGTAGGTAATCTCCGTTTCTTAACATTTTATCTACTAGGTACCTACCTACCTAAATATTTATAAAGAGGGTTTCTACGTCTTAGAGCAATATCAGCTTATCAGTATAAAATAATAAACCATTAGTCTCTAGCTACTCGTTTCTGTCAAGTCTATCATTAATTTGGTTAAATATTGGTGGCGAAGGTTAATAATGTATGTATAATGTAGTCATGAAGTCATGATAGTTGTAGTTGACTATGCCAGACGTATGAATTATACTTAGAATGAAAATGACGCGTGACTTGATAATGTCACAAAGTATGTAACACTACCTAAATTTAGAAGTTCGTGTTTGAATAAACCGTAATTTGCACATACCTAATGTAAAAGCTACTTTGTACCCGACTGCGGCGAAGCCAAAAAGGAGGGTATAGTGTTTCACCTGTATGTTAGTATGTATGTATGTGGGTATGTATTTCCGTTTTTGTGTTCCCTCCTAGAGACTAAACGAGCGAACGGATTTTAACATATGGCATATCATTAGATTCGTATCGACGTCGCGAGTAACATAGGCTATATGGATTATGAAAAAAACCAATATGGCGGATTTTAACCGCCAATAAGTGAAGTCGTAAAAAATAAACAAAATCTGACATGGTCATTGTGGGGTATCAAAATGAAGGGCTTAAAGAGACAATTACGAAAATATAAATATCTTATACATTAAAAAAAAAAACATTTAACTAAAAAAACATCTATAAAAAAAACAGTTTTTTTTTATTTTCTTGTTACATCATCATGTGGGGTATCAAAATGAAGGGCTTAAAAAGACAATTACGAAAATATATAATATATCTCATTGACATCAAAAACTAAAAAGTGAAAAATAAAAATAGAAAATTAAAAATTTTATAAAAACTCGACTGCGGTCTGCCCTACGTCTTATCTGTTGTTATAGACCCACCAAAAAGAAAAGAAAAACAAGATTATTGCAGTCGGGACCCAGTGTTTCCGGGTAATGGTCATATAATGGGTCCCGACTGCAATATCTTGTTTTCCTTTTCTTTTTGGTGGGTCTATAACAACAGATAAGACGTAGGGCAGACCGCAGTCGGGTTTTTATAAAATTTTTTATTTTCTATTTTTTTACTTAAGAAAAAACCTTTGCACCGAATTACCTAAGGTTTTTGTAAATGACGGAAGAAAAAATCATCCGTTTCGTTCCCAGCATTACACAGACTAGTTTCATATCAGATATTATTTTTTCTAGATTCATAAATTTTATTACAAGGAAAGCAATACATTTTATATTATTCCAGTCCAGTCCAGTTTTAAATAATCGCCCGATTTATACGTTTACTAGCTGGTATTTCAATAATAATGACTTCAACTCAAGTAGATCCATAAGATTCAGGCAAGAGCGTGTCGCAGCAGGCAGTGTACGATTCCGTAGCAAGGAGTATTTTCTGACCTATCCTTTATTGCCTATCCAACGATATCCCACATAAAGGGGCGCAGGATTTTTTCGAACGAAGTTCCTTAACGCGGCTTACGGTACGAGTAAACTGAGAGAAATTACGTGATGACGTTTTCTGCCATTTCGCTTTTTATACCTATTCAACAAAATAGCACGCGCGGCGAAGGTCTATATCGATTACCTCAAAAACTACTGAACGGATTTTCATATGGTTTTCACCACTGGAAGGACACCTTTCCCAGGAAGGTTTTTGTATATAATTTATAAATTTATTATATACAGGGTGGCAGGTTAGACAGTGGAAATATTTTAATGGGTCATTGCACTCATCATTATGAACAACTCTTACTACGGGACCAACCCTGAAATCGCGAAAAAAAAATCAGCTGTTCCATACATTTATGTTCACATAACTCAACAAAATGTATGGAACAGCTGATTTTTTTTTCACGATTTCAGGGTCCCATAGTAAAAGTTGTTCATAATGATGAGTGCAATGACCCCTTAAAATATTTCCACTGTCTAACCTGCCACCCTGTATATTAGCCGAGCTGTCACGGTTTTTATCAAGGAAGTCGGAAAAAAGGCACTCTACCCCTTCTTTGAATCTCTTTAAATAATCAAATATGATGCTAGCAAAGCAAACGAAGTAGTATTTCCATTTTAAATTACCTAGTATCAAAATTAATATAATAATGTTATTATACTCTATTAATGTTTGATACATTAAAAATAAACATAGCACTTGTAGCATTTCCACGGCGCGTGGGAGGCAACTGTGGGAGGGCACGGGTCTGTTTTCATGCCCACAACTTACTGGGAATCGAGTTAAGCTAACAACCATGATTTTCCGCTAAAGTAATGAATTATTTGCGTGAATATATTATTTTAAGCCCGTGAACGACGGGCGAGCTTTACCGTGGTCTGTTTGGCTTGCCGATAAAGCTCACTGGTTGATCGTCGAAAAACCGCGGTTTTAAATTTATTTTGCTATAATATTATATTATTATAACAAACATTGCGAGGCATGCGCCGCACACGCCTCGCAACGAATAATACGAGTTCTGTCTCCCTCGCACGAGATTACCCTTGGGATTACAGTCGAAACTGTTAATGAGTAATTATCTGTATCCAGAACATAGTATATAGGAGATACTCCCCAAAGATACCCAAAGAGCAATTAACTTAGTTTAGATTAGTATAGAATTTCGTAGAGATGAATGAACTTGGCAGAATATTAATTCGCATTCGAGTTGATAGAATAATCAAGACTAAATTATAGACAATCCTGTTTCTTGGTACCTATTTTAATCATGTTTACGTAGTCACTATATTTAACTTCAAGAAACATGATACTATGCTTGTTCGTAGAATAGATAATAGTGAGCTTTTGGCGGCTGAAAAAATATTTAGGTAGTATTTTTTCACTGTAAGTGGCACTAGTCTCCACCGATTATTCCCGATGTCCACCACTTGTCTGGCCACCACTGGGGGACAGCGAGACAACTTTAAAACATTATTCTCGTTGTCCACCACTGGGGGACAGCGTCACAACTTTTGCGATTATTCCCGATGTCCACCACTTGTCTGGCCACCACTGGGGGACAGCGAGACAACTTTAAAACATTATTCTCGTTGTCCACCACTCCGCAGCCGGCGGCGGCTCCCAAAAATAACGCCGTTGGGAACCGGCGTAGCCTTGGAGTAGCAGTGATACCAGACGAAAATAATTGCAAACTACCGTAGCAGCAGATTAATGTTGCCGTGTTTTAAGTTGAATTATTTACCTTAGACTTTTAATTAACAGTGTCAATGTAAAACAAAATACTACTTTTTTGGACTTACAAAGGGGAGGGAGGTGGTCGACGATCCTATTTCTGTCTACAAGGTTAAAAGTAACCTAACACGAAGCGGTTGACGAGGGCTTCGTTCGCTCGCTTTGCTCGCTCACTGAAGCCCCCGTCAACCCCTTCGAACCTAAATTGTCCGTGTCGGGGTGTCCAAGTTCCCGAGCTCGCTTCGCTCGCTCTTGGACCCTAATTTACAAAGTTGTGACGCTGTCCCCCAGTGGTAGACAACGAGAATAATGTTTTAAAGTTGTCTCGCTGTCCCCCAGTGGTGGCCAGACAAGTGGTGGACATCGGGAATAATCAGTCTCCACACCAACCCGAACAACTCGCCTGCAATGTTTTTAAGTTTATGAGCCGACACACAATGCCTATAATTAGCATAAGCATAGCATAATCGGCCTATAATGTTCCCACTGCTGGGACACAGGCCTCCTCTCTATGAGAGGGAGTAGGCCGTAGTCCACCACGCGGGCCCAGTGCGGGTTGGTGGACGTCACATGTCTTCGAATTTTTGGTTCTAGGACATGCCGGTTTCCTCACGATGTTTTCCTTCACCGTTAAAGCAAGTGATAATTAATTTATAATACGCACATGACTTCGAAAAGTCAGCGGTGCGTGCCTCGGGATCGAACTCGGACCATTCGCCGTGGGAGGCACATGGTTAAACCACTAGGCTATCACTGCACACTAGGCTATCACTGCACACTAGGCTATCACTGCACTAGGCTATAATTACGCGTCGGAATTTACATTGCATTTTATATTTATTTTGCGTAATTTCGGCAGGTGTGTCAGTAACTTAAGCTGCGTGATATCATTATTTAACGGTCATTCATAAAAAAAAAAATAATCCGACATAGGTAGAGGTACCTACGTCCCGGGCACTTTTCCATTAAACTGAGCACAACCTGCTTTTAATCGAGTAAAGAGCCTTGCAGTTGAAACTTCACTGAATACTTTCGACATTTATTGTGAGGGGTACTGAGGGATTTATTATTGCAAAGAGCACTTACCTGTCTACAGTGTGTACTAAGAGCTCAATTACATTACCGATTTGGGCACTTGTTTCGAGCGAGGTGATTGGTCAACGCGTCCACCGCGTTTCTAGCGAGTTCACCTCGTGTGCGCAAGGTATTCGCCGCGTGTAAGTAAAGCCCCGTATTCATGGTAAACAAATGTTGCGCAACATTGTTGCAGCAACGTTTTTCTGTGTTGCTAGAAACATGCTGCTGGCTAGACGTGTTCAGTGGCCAGGAAAGGATAATTTTCAGCAACATTTGATGTTGCTATCAACAATGTTGCCATTTTAAACCGCGAGGCAGGCTGTTGCGCTCGCAATGCAGGTGCACCCGAATGGGTTTGCTACGCGTCCGCTGTCAAATCGCTGCAGACACGTCTATTAATCGCCTCGTTGGAAAACGCTCGCAAATCGCCAAAATGATGACGCCCTTACACCCACCTACAATATGCCCGCGAGCGTAGGGATTACAACATTATTCACACAAAAAATGAGAGGGCCTTACTTTCTGAACAACAGACATCTTCCTGTAAAACACAATAAAGAACACCTGTTATATACCGTACTCTGTGAACCTTTTTATTGGGTATTTAAAACTTCACAACGTGGAGTTAAAAAATGTAGATGTTGCGTAGAATACGGGCCTACAGTTTGTTATACTATTATACTTATGTATGCCTACTTGCGTTTATTACTCGCTCGTGTCACTCATTGCATTGGTCTCTACAATTTACCCGTGCAGAAAAATAGGTGATGCATTCATTGTTTTCATTATAAAATCCAAACTAATTAATATTAATGCGAAAGTAACTGCTTGTCTGTCTGCCTGTTAGACATCATCACTGTTAAATCGCTGAACTGATTTTGATGTTTGGTATGGAGTTTCAATCCTAGGGAATGACTTAGGATACTTTTTATCCTAGAACTTAAAGTTACCTTAGGATTCAAGTAAAACCGCGGAAAACATCTAAAAATATTGTAACCGTAGGGCTTCTTATATTCAGACATGCCTTTGATCTCTTTCTTCCTCTTTGCTAATTAAATTGACCAGTCAGCAGCAACGTTGTGAGCGAAGCGGACTACCCAAGGTATGCCGGACGAACTCAAGTATTGTCTTGTGGAGGTGCCATCATTAGTTTCTACTAATGATGGAAGATGGAACCTCCTAATATTTAAACCCAAGCCCTATCTCCTAATATTTAAACCTTGCTGAAAGAGACTACTCAACTTATTATAAACATAATTATGCAGTGTGTATTATGTATGTATATAATGTATATTCACTGTGTGTTTATACCGTGGTTTATACGCTATGATCGTTGTGCAAAGCGTGTCGAGGTGTACGATTAGTTTACCGCGCCGACAGTCGAGGCTCATCTCCGTAGTAAACTCCGTTACGTACGAGCGGTTGACGCATGTATACGGTACTGAACGTAATAGTATAATCTCTTTATTATGTTACTAGCTGTCGTAGTAGCATAGTTACCTACAGGTCTTGGGAGCCTATTGCATTGTCTTGTCAAATAATTTTTGCCTCATGATAAATACGAGCTTTAGTAGGTAAACGAGTTTTTGGCAATTAAAAGTTTCTAATGCTCAAGTTGTTAATTAGTATCCTTAAAATATCTAGAATGAAAGAATTCTCGTATATTTTTTTTAAATTTGTATATGCCTGAGCATGTATTTCGTGCGCTGTAAATATGTAATTCGAGGCAATTATTGGAATAGAACATTTTCCGTGGAATGGCATAATTATGTATTATATTGCAATGTGATAGCAACTGCAGGTATATTACGTCATCGGGCTTAGAATAGAGGAGTCACTTGAAAAATTCATACACATTATCAAAGACAGTGGTCATTAATGTCATTATAGCTGTTTATACATAATCAAAAAATCAGGCAATATCATGAACGCCTGAAATGTTTTGTTTTAAAAACTATCGGTGAGTTCAAGTAAGGCATGTAATGGAATAATAAAATTAAATAGCTGCGAAATTACGGTAAACGACCTATTTGTAATTAAAAACTAATCGAGGTGGAGATGTCTAGTTGGTTAAATATAATTTTAGATGACGAGTTTATTCTCTCTAAAGTCTAAAGGTTCAGAGTTTATGTCATAAAAACACTATTTCGTGGCCTTAGAGACGCAGGGCACTTTGAGGGCCAAAAGGGGTACTGATTCCACATTAAATCTCCCGGGTGACTGTCTATGTAACGTTGGCAAATTATGTTTCAACTCTGCAGCCATTTGCAGTATACTAGACTAGACCTTGTCTTTTTATATAAGTAGGTACAAATGTATTTTTGAAAATATATTTATTTATTCAACAATACTTTTGCCTATAAATAATTCGAGTTTCAGCGACAGACAGTACAATTTTAACCATCTTCGTCAGAAATAGATTATAGAAAGGCACCCACGACAAATATCATAAGTATAAATCTCCCTCCGTCTACTGGCACAAGTTAAAAAGGTTACTCTACCAATGAATTTATGCACAAACGTAGGTATACATTCAACTGGCAGAGTATATCGCAATATTAGGTCTTTTCCGTTACATTTTGTCCGGCATTCGGAATTGATAAAACCGTTTATGAGTATTGCACAACCCTTGTTTCGCACTGTTTTGTGAATCTGTGTTTTCATAAAACAAAAAATTAAAACGATGAAAACAGAAAGGAACCGAAAAGCGAAAAATAAAAAAAACCGGTCAAGTGCATGTCGGGCCACGCACAGTGTAGGGTTCCGTAGTAGCAACAAGCAACTACTTCATCTTAGTCACTTTTAAAGGATTAATGCTAAGGATGTTGTATTTGGTAAAAAAATATCCAACACCCAAGTTCAACGACGGACTACTGCTAAACTAATAAAGTTATCTTAACCGCCATATTTTTCTTTCAAAGTTCATGAAATGCACTATCAATGATAGTGCATTTCAAGGATCTGGAAAAATTGAAATTGATTTTTTCCAGATTTTTCAAGCCAGCAGCAGTTTAGCTTTTAAAGGGGGAGGGGACTACTACTACTTGAACATTAATTTGCACTTAATATTTCATAAATGGAGCAATCGAAAAATAATTGTAGCAACCCCCAAGTCATTTTAGAAGACCTATTCAACGATACCCCACATGATGGGGTAGACGAGCGACGAAAAAAATATTCATCCCCACTTCACATGTAGGGGAGCTACCCTAAAAAAAAATATTTTCCAAAATTTTATTTTACCACTTTGTCGGCGTAATTGATATTTGATATACATGCTCTTACAAAATTACAGCTTTCTAGTACTAACGGTCTTTTAGCAAAATCTCGGACAGACAGACAGACGGACATGACGAAACTATAAGGGTTCCTAGTCAGAACCATGGAACCCTAAAAACGAACTCTAATTTAATATAAGTAGATAACTAAGCTCCTGCACTAAGTAGATTTCACATTGCATTCAGAAGTATTGTTTGTATTCCTAAATTAGTTTCTATTGTTTTCTTTTTACTCGACTCGGCAAAGCCAAAAGGAAGGGTAATGATTTTAGCAGTCTATTATGTATGTATGTATATATGTATGTATTTAAGTGTGTTCCACTGTAGTGCCTAAACTACTCATCCGATTTTGATGAATGAGGTGTCAATCGATTCGTTGTTATGGTCCGGGTAACATAGGCTACATATGTAGATTATCAAAAAAAAACAACATGGCGGATTTTAGTCGCCATTATGTGACGTCGAAATTTTTTTTTTCATTTATCTGGTCGTGTGGGGGTATCAAAATGAAAGGCTCGAAAAGACGATTTCGAAAATATTTTTTTTTTTATTTTTTTTTTTATTCGATGATAGGCTTGCGCTTGACCGCCATCTCGCCTGATGTTAAGCGATGATGCGGTCTACGATGGAGCACGCTTGCCTAGAAGAAACCGATTCACTCGTGACTTGAAGATACCCAGATTGTAACTGTTGGGAAACACCCACTCGGGCAGCGCATTCCATATATCTTATACTTACATATCAAAATATAAAAGTGAAAAATATATCTAGAAAATTTAAAAATTTTGGAAACCCGTCTGCGGTTTGCGCTGTGTCTTGTTCGGTATTAATAAAACCACTAAAAATATTTGAAATAAAAAATATAGTTAGTAAAAACTAATGCCACATGCCACCGTATTACTGACTCTAACAGGGCATGCGACCACGGCTATACCCATTTCAGGCTGTCAGACAGGAATGTTTTCTTGTTTCATGCTTTTCAGTTCGATTTTTTTCGTAGTCGGGTTTTAGTTTTTACGAACTATATTTTTTTAGTAATTTTAATGATCTTCGTTGATTCGATTTTTGTTGGCTGCCATAATTTCACTTTATGACAATTATAATGAATTTGCTTGTTTGTTTGTTTGGCGCCGCGCGCCGAAGCAAAATTATTTAGGTACTGTACTTACTTAGTGTAGGAGCCTAGTTACGCTAAAAAGATTAGTTTTTTTATTTTTCGCTTCGACTTGAGAACCTCCTCCGTTTTTTCGTCGGTTAAAAAGTATCGTTATTCTCAAGAAAAACTTGAAAGCTGTAGGGCATTTGAATTATAGAGTAGATATTATAAATAAAACATTCGAAAAAAAAAAACCGGATAAGAGTGCGGGTAGGACTCGCGCCCTGAGGGTTCCATACAAATTAAAGTTTGTAATCGCAAAAAAAAATTCAGATATTTTTTTTTTACTTATCTCTATCTACCTATAAGGGTTCATTCCTTTTGAGGTACGGAACCCTAAAAACAGTACCTTTGACGTCGTCAGGGATTTTTGCGGAGCTATACGAAGTCAAGAGGATTATGTTTTCCCTTCTCAAGCCAAATCCTCGCGACATTGATAAATAGTAATAGTAATACGTATCGATATTTTTAGCATAGACTAGGTGTCTATGTATAATTAGATATATAAGTCCTGTAATATCTCGATTTTTGCACTAAAGTTCTAAATGAAAAAGTTCCCGTCTCGGGCGAGAAAATGAATCTATTTAGAGGAGGACAAAGTTGGCGATGCAGCGTTCTGCGTCCACTGCACAAAGTTCTTCACGTCCTAATAAAACGAAATGCACCAGAGATGTCTCTATGTTGAACATTATATAACCGGCTTTCATGTATATAGAGATTGCAAAAGTAAATAACGCAGACATCTGAAACACTTCCATAATTCATAGTCCGTACCTTATATCAGACGTCTCTATTTGCGTAGGCGCCAATCTTGTCGTCTAGTGCGGTAGAGGAATTCTAAGTAATTTATGCGTCCTAAGATTTTCCATCTTCGCTTCGCTAGCAGGTACTAAGCTAGCTGGTAGTGCACCCCAGATTATTGATGGCCAATTTCTCACGTTACACTGAGTAATTGTTGTCTGACTTCCGCAATCTTTGTCCGAATCTATTTTAAGGAACGGAGTTGTATCCTTTCGTCCACTTTATATTCTTTAGTTGCTTCTAACGGAACACTAAAGGTGAGGTCACCTATTTAAATATATATGTATATATTGCCTAAGTTTATATAACATAACTTGTCAACTGTCCATCATGAAAACTGAAATCCTAACAAATCGTTTAACCTATGATAAAATGATAATTTATATCATGCGGCACGGTTGTCGAATGATATAAATTATAATAAAAATAAACAATAACGTTTTAATCGGAATACTCTTGCACCGGCAAGAGTATTCCGATGAAAACGTTATTGTTACCTATTATATTATTAGCAAAATCCTCCGGGTTTCCATCTAATTACGAGACATTGTAGGCCTCTAAATGTCGATACAGTAAGGATACCACTTTAAATCGAATATTAGTAAATCGTTTTGAAATTGTTTGGAAGCGGATTGATATTGGGTTTACATGTGAGGGGCGAGGCTGCGCGCGCACACCCCTACGGCCCTGTAGCGCTACGAGCGCTTCAGTCGCGTCCAAGCTACGTGAACTATTGACTGCTACGCCGTAGCACTACGATAACAAACTCAGTATATATTCATATACCGTCAAAGTGAATCAGTGACGTGATCTCAAAGGAGTCGGGGGAACTTATTGAGAAAAAGGACCCAAGGTATTTAATGTAGAATAGAGATCTTATTGTTTTATTAAATTTTGTCATTATATACTGATGTCGTCCGTAATATCCTGAGGATTCTTTTTTACAAATGAATATAAGTTACGAAACGAATGCTCTAGTATAAAATGGAGCCGATTAATAGAAACTAATATTGCAAGGTTTTATGCTTTTAATAATACGTTTTATTATTTTTTATGAGGTTTGAAAGTCGTGCATTATTGAAATGTTCTAAATAGATTTTGTACTATGAAATCATTCGTAAATAAAGTGCGCTAAGCATTCGTGTACATTCTAACATTTTATAATGTCTTTCCGTTTGAATTTCATAGTTTGGAAAATACTATAGAATATGTATTTCTAAAACAAGAAAGATTTTATTCAGGATTGAGAAAGAGTAAATCAAAACTTGTGTTTTTAACATCACTTTATCATTTTGTAGAACGAAATCGGTTTAACCTTAACTTAGTTTTATTTACGTAATCTAAGTATACGATAGAAAAATAAACAATAAAAACACATTTTGATCTTCATAATCGGGCCTGCATGTGACCACATCCAATCAACTATTCATTACAAAACAGATTCTCCATTCACCGCTAGATTAATTAACGATAAGTAATTATAGATTGCAATAATCTGTTAGATCAAAATGAAGCCTTCTTTGATGGTGTCACCGATTAACCTCATTCGAGAAGTGATACTGAATCGATTCAACATAATTATAACTTTAAAGCTTGCCTCCACGAGGAGGGTGATAAACATAAAATGTATCCAACGCTTATCGTCCTGCAAAGTCGTAAAAGACGAAGGAAAGAGTTAATATCGCTTTTTTATACAGGGTGACTTGAAATTGGACGTATTTCTAGACGCGATAGTGTGACCTGTGTGCTACAAATAGGCACCTCATTAGATTTAGACGAAAGTCGATAGCATGCTTTATGTGGCACATAAATGTCACAATGAAATGTTTAAATGAATATATACAGGATGTCGCGTAATTAATGGATAAAACGTAACGGGTAGGTAGCTCACCTGATTTCAAACAACTTATTTGAATAGTTTGAAAAAAAAAATTTTTTTTTTCTTTTTTTTTTTTATTGTTAAATTAACGTTATTTAACATAAATGATATCTTATAACATTATTATGCTATTATTAAAATCATATACCTACAAATTTTAACATTTGCACCGGCAGCATTAAAAAAACAGAATTCTGGTAGAGAAAATGGAACATTCGAAAACAAAAATATTGGTTACCGTAACATTTTTTTTTTTAATATTCAAATTAGTTGTTGGAAATCAGGTGAGCTACCTACCCGTTACGTTTTATCCATTAATTACGGGACACCCTGTATAATATTATGGAATTACAAGTCACCCTGTATCAGGTATCAGGACTTCAGGAGTGTAAAATATGTACCGTACCTGGACATCTACTGCGATCATAATAACGTCTTTGTTTGCTGACGATGAAGACAAAGAACGATCTTGAGCGAATCGTCCTTAATCAACCACAGAAAATGACGTGACGTATAAATATTCAATCAAGTTTCATAGGAGGATACCACTATACGTCTACTCGTCGTACTTATATATTATAATACTTACGTCTTTTAGTCACGGTAAAAGAGGTCGGCTATACTTCGAAATGGGTGTTATTAAAAAACGGGAGTTGTATCGACTTTCCAAGCCGGCGTTCTAAGGTTTTATATAAATGTATGTCTTGCATATTACAGGTATTGGAAAAACCAAGTGTTACGTCGTGAAGTGTTACGTCATCCAATAGTATTTATAAGCAGGACAGGCAGTGGCGTGCAGTGCATATAGGCAAGTAGGCAGTGCGTACCTCATATGATTCAATAAAACTATTTTAACTGTTACTACATAAATAAAATATATCAATCATGACTAATTTATTGATATATAATTATGTATATTGATGTAGTAATAGTTAAAATGGTTTTATTGAACCTTAAGAGGTAGTCACTGCCTACTTGCCTATATGCAATGCACGCGCCTGAGGACAGGTATTTATTTTAAACTCCTACTGGGTTTAATTATATAAGATTATAATAATACGTAAAACGGATATTTATTTTAAATCCTTTTGATTAACAGGGTGTTAGGTACGTTTAATAATATCTACCTTCGTAATACGTCGTGTTCATATGAGATCAAATGAAATTTTCTTTAATAAAACACGCCGCCCGTCCGATTAAATGTTAGTGGTTTTGTAAAGGTATGCCTTGTTGAGTCGCTTTTCAACTACAGACATTTTGAAAGCTGCACAGCTACTTGTGGCAATAGGCCTTAAATTTGTATTTTAACAAAGGTTCGACGTTCTTCATAATTATCAAAAAAATAATTATCTTGATTATTTTGAACCCTGATTTTGAATAGGTACCTGTGTATTGTTGTTATCTATACAGGGTTATGGTAATGCTGACGTCTTTGACTGAGAATGGGAGATAAAATATTAATAGAATTATTCATGTGCCGATTTTTCTTCATACCTATATCGATTTTTATTTCGTACTCTTGTTTGTCAAGAAAAACATAATTATCGCACAGCGTGTGTCGGTTTTTTTAGGGTTCCGTACCAAAAGGATAAAAACTGAACCCTATTACTGAGACTTCGCTGTCCGTCTGTCTGTCCGTCACTAGGCTGTATCTCATGTTTAACATACATAATACCCTACTGTTCTCTAACTCTAGGAAATAGAAATTAACAGAATTCTCAGAAAGTGTATTGCTTCTATAAATACGACAAGATTACAGTAAGCGGCAACGAGAATAAATTCAGGATTTTCATTGAAGATTTTATTTATTAAGTTAAAAAGACCAGTCCTCGATTCTTCGTAATACGATGTTTTTATTTAGAGAAAGTGGTGGCTGTTTTCCTCCTCAAAAATCCATTGAGGGGTTGAGTGATTTAAAAAAATACTGGGAAACATACACATTCACTATTATCATCAAACAGGTGGATTCTGCCCAGTCAGTTTTAGTCCCTTTTACGTCATTTGCAAGAAGACATGGGAGTGTCTTACTATCGTAGAATTTCAATATGTTCTTTACCGTCGATACCTGATTATGATAATGCGAATATTTATATTCATACCTATTTCTGCTGAGTATATAATGCTTAGTATATAAACCTTTAATCCACCGTGATTATAACCCCTGACATTACATCCTTCTATAAAGTGTTTACAGAAAGGATCGGGAACTATTGTTGCAAGTTTCCTATCACGGCGTAAAACTTATATTGGAATACTATTGTGTACCTACTGTACGCCTCGCGGACATATTGCTGTCATATGGAAGTTTTTATTCTCCAATATTACGTAATCGCTCAGCAAACAATGTAAAAATATATTTTTCTGAAATGATCTCGATATGAAGTGAAGTTTTTTAGTCATATTTACATAGAAGTCCCGTGTGCTACATATGTTTATTACTGCTCCATTATACGTAAACGGGTTTACATTATTAAACTGTCTGTGTTGCTCTGTTAGATATTCAAAATATGATAATTTGATCTATGTTAAAATATGATAATTTTGTTATATGTAAGATCCTGGACGATCCTATTTGACGTCACGAGCTCTAAATCCCGGTTTCATTGTCAATTCTATGATTACAGTCGTTTTCATCATTGTTGTCACAAAATATCTCTCGCTGCAACGTATAAATGTCAAGCTACGTCGATAAACGTAGTATAGAGCTAAATGAAACGAAACACGCCACAATAGGCAGATGTTACCAGCCGAAACAAATACCGCTCGCCCTAAATTACATTTTGTTTCATGTTCACACTTTTCTCTTTGTAAATTTTTCCCTGTATATTTAAACAAAAACCTTTGTACTTACAAATATAAAATTATACCGACTGATTTACATAATGCTGGATGTTCATTTATCGCTGGCAACAGAGAATCCACTTTGACCTTTATATTCAGCTCAGTGAGATTAATGGCCATTGAGAGACAATTTTGAATAGATAAGCTATTAATCTCAATACTAATCAAAGTACAAGGAAATTGTACATACGTAGTAATAGTCGAAGCTAATGAACCCAAATTGATATTTATCTTTGATGTTCTGTGAGTGGTTGGTGAAGCGATGTTCGTGTGAAGTCGTCGCGATGCGCTCATTGGTGACATGTAATTGCCAATTTAGTCAATATATAAAGCTGTTGCCACTAATATAAATCCATTGACATAAAACTTGCTTCACCAGCTGTTTTATTAGCAAATGTTAACGCAGTCACGGGTTGTACGCGTGAGCTCCCGAGTGCTCGACGCTCATAACTTCAGGGAAAATGAAATAATTCCATTAGCACTTTCATAATTATAATTTAGGATTTAAGTAATGAGGTCTCGAATAAAGTTGTAATTTACCGTGACTTATTTGCTTGATAAAGACAACGACTTTACCAAATCACATTATTTTATACATAAAAGGATTTTTGTTTTACACAATCTTTATAATTTTGCTTATAGCATGGATAAAGAGATAAAAGGGCAAAGATCTAATTATGAAAAATATGAATACCTAACAGAATGTCTGGGTACGACCCCACCGCGATAATAAAAATGGATTTAAGCTTTTCGCGTAGGTTTCATCATCGCCTACACACACTCCATTTTCTAGAACAGTAAAATGAAAAGATAAGTGTAAAATATATGATTTTAGTGAGATTTTCTAACGTGTTCTCCCGTCTCCTTAACATATTTTTTACTTGTACAAAAAACCTTGACCGTAGAACTTTTTTGATTGATGATTCTACTCTTTTGTTCTTCGATATCGCGAAACACTTCAGATTGTTTGAGATTTTGTTAGACACATCAAAGTGAGGCTTTACACAAAAATCTAGCTTGTTCAGGTCTGTTCGCAGTGAAAGTCTAATTTAACTGAACTTTGCTTTAGATTCGGGCTTTACTGAAAAGTAAAGAGATGTAATTAATGTTGGGAGAGGTTTTTACGAATGAATAGCTTGTTTTCATACTAGAGATACTCGTAGTCTATACATTACTAGATCAAAGGATTTAGAAATAGCCATATAATAATTATATACTTTTTACTACAAAAATCGTTCGGAGATATAATTGTGAATGTAAATTCAGCCGCAATGAAAAATTAAGTACGTTATGAAATTGCTTTCAGACCCAAAGTTCGTATAAAATTATTGGGACGCGCTCACAAGCGTACAAATTTTAATATCACCGTAATGAGTGACGCGGGAGACCGCCCACGTGTCGCGGTCTAATATCACTAATTTCCACTTCCCGTTATATATTCATGAGAATGGGAAACCTTACCTCATCATAAAATATAAAACGTCCTTTGCGGAGCATAAAATAACATTGCAATCTTCTACGTAATGAAACTTTAAGGTCCAATTAGACTTAATCGCGGGCTCTCTGTGGACAAAGATACGAGTTCTGCAGAACATTGTATGTGATTTGATGTCATGCATTCGACTTCATTTAAGTTGGAGCGCCTATTATCTGGGTAAGTGGTTGTGTGCTGACATAGTTACCTTTGGAGACGCCTAACTTAGATGCTAAGGGCTCACGAAAACAACTGTTTTAGGTCTTTAAATATATTTTACTAAACGTGCTTTCTAGTTATTTTTTTTTCAATAATATTCCTCACCTAAGTTCCACACTGAATCAACTCAATCGTAATTTTGCACACAGATGACAATAGTGGTGTCATTAATACGATTAAACAGATAGACTCCGATGCAGACGCATATTATTCTGGATTAGTAGGATATAATACATTAGTACACAAACAAACTAGAATAAACAAGTATAATCATGTAATGAGCTTAATATTTCAAATTGTCAATTACATTAATGTGTAGCGCTACGGCGTAGATCCCGTCACATCTACAAAGCGCTACGCTGCGCTACGAGAATAAAGGAATGAAGCTAAGCAAACATTGTAAACGTTCCTTTACGATTCATTGTTATCTTCTGCGAACATTTTGCTACTTTAAATAAACTTTTTAGTAGCTATTATTTTTTCGTATTGCTTTACGCTTTAAATTATTATCTTTAAAGGAATTGTTAATTAACATTGGCATGAATTACGAAACAGGTACCTACATGCCCTGAATTTTTAATACAGACATGATGTTCTGTATTATTTATTCAAACAAGGGAACGTTATTTATTATTCAACTATAAAAGAAGAACTCACGAAAAGATTCACACGAATATTCATCAAAACGTTCGTAATATCTTGGTGATGACAACAACACCTATACAGGGTAAAATTAAAACCAGTACGGATATTTTAGGAGGTGAAAGTACTCATGAATATGATCAACTTTTACTACAGGACCGACACTGAAATATGAAAAAAAATCAGCTGTTCCCTACAAAAATGCACTACAACACGATGAAAATGTATGGAACAGCAGATTTTTTTTTCATATTTCAGTGTCGATCCCTTAATAAAAGTTGATCATATTAAAATATCCGCACTGGTTTTAATTTTACCCTGTATAGTCTCCTGTCAAATTGTACATCAAAATTAAACTGTCTTCACAATAATTATTATTGTCTGCCGAGCAGTCAGTAGTATGTACCGTACGTATTTATGTATTGCTTTTTCAACTCTAACAATCGATCTTCATTTCAATTCTTAAAAATGTATAACTATGTAAGTATATATAACCGTCGTTTACTTACAAAGAAATTATGACTCAGCTAAGTAGTTTATAGTTCTTTAACCCGTAACGCTGTACGTTGCCCTTTTACAGGTAAATAAGTATATTGAACTGACTACTTTTCTAAATTTATAAATGTTTAATATAAAATAGGTACTAAATGAAGCCATGTTTTCTAAATTCTAAATGACAATTTCAAAACACATAAATATACTTACAAAGTTAAAGAGCCCAAAAATTTGTAACAGAATTAAAGTAATTTTAAACATTTTAGTCTTTAATTAAATTAAGCTAAAACAGCTTAAGTTCGTTAGTTCATTAAAATAAATTGTGTAAGATAAAACCGGCTAGATTTTTCCTTCTGGGTCACCGACTTCGTATTACAAGTAGAGAATACAATCCCGAGCATGTTTTTCAATCCCGGGATTACGGGATTTTTGAAGCGTAATCCCGGGATCCCGGGCCTATCCCGGGATTAGACTATGTGGTTTCTAATTGGGCTCAAATTAAAAAAAAACTTGAGTAATTAAAAAACTTTATAATGTCTTTGCACAACAGTCAACACAAATCACAATAATAATAAGAAAATAAAAAAGACAAAACAAAAAAATTATACTTTTGCAAGAAATTAAAAAGACAACATAAATATACTATTTAGTATTTCGAAAATATAATCGCAGAAATATCAAAGCATCCAATGTTTGACTTCCAAGCCTGCTTCGTAGTTTATTGCCAACATAAGCGGCAGCTGAAAACGCTCGCTCAGGTTCAACGCTGGTTGGAGGAATAGACAATAGATACTTGTATGCTGTTTCTAAGTGATATCCACGAACTCCTCCATTTTCGAACAGACTCATTTCACGTCTAATACTATTTGCCAACCCCAATTCATTTTGTACTTGTACATCAGGATCTGGGGATTTCATACTCTTGTTAATTTCCAGCTGTAACTTTTCCTTTAATGTCAATTGGGGTTGGGAGGTTTCTGGCCTTAGCTCATCATCTATTTGTGATCCTGACCTTTCTTCTTCTTCTGTGTCATCTCGACTATTAAGTCTTTTAACAATACTCTTTATTTGCTTCCTCACTATAGCCTGTGTCGGAACTGGAAATAAGTCATGCCATTCCAAATCCGATAACAACTGATTTTCATCATTCATTCGTGGATTTTGTAAATAATTCAATACACCAGTTAAATTATCACTTCGTCGTTGCTTTATACGTTCCACTAAGGATGTTTTCATTTTTTTGGCAAGTGCTGAGTTTTTGCTAGACAGTTGTTTTATAAGAAATTTCAAAGCGGCATCAGCTGTGCATAAATTAGCATCTCGCCTACAGATTGCTTCTACTGTCAATTTAATTGGGGTCAGCACATCAACAATTTTATTTACCAATTCATAATCAACATCTTCTAAACGAATTGGATGATTGAGATCTATAAGAGCTTTTTGAATGCATGCTTTTAAAAGATAAAATCGCTCCAGCATTGTTAAAAAACTATTCCATCTGGTTTTACAGTCCAAGAGAAGTGACAGCTCTTTTCCATGTTCAATTTTCACATATTTTTGAAGTACTGTTTCATTTTTTAATGGTGATCTTTTGAAATACACTACAACTTTGCGGATTTTCTTTATCAGCTCATTAATATTTTCATATTGTGTTAACTCTGGTACGTGTTCTGGCGCAAGATCATTTTGTGACATTACGATTAAACCTGATTCTGGACAGTCTAAGTCTTCTAAATCGTGTTCATCATCGCTGTCGTCCATATAATCAACAGTAACAGCTGGTTCATTCAGAGTATCATCTGAGGTAGGGCTATGTTGCAAATAATTATGTTTTTCATAAAGCACATCACAGACCGCCAAATTGATACCATGTGCGAGACACAGTTGATGTTCGGTGCAAACAAGCCGCCCCACCTTTATCATAACATTCGGTCCATCGGTTACAATAGCCACGATGTCAGTTTCCAGGGAAATATCAAATTCACTGAGACGCTCTTTCAATATACGAAGACAATTTTCAGCTGTCATACTTCCGTAAATAGGAACAAGTCCTAAGTTCCAAAATTTTTTATATGAATGAACGTTGACAGCCATGTATCGTTTATTGGAAGTTGAAGTCCACTCGTCGAAAGAAAGACTAAATCTTTCACCTGCACTTTTCAATTGTTTCAATTCTGCAATTACTTGCTTTTTGATTTTTTCACTGTAATTCATAACACGTTTTCGAACAGTGACGGCTGACTTTGGTAAATCCGGGTATTTTGCTAAGAGCAATTTTCTCAAATCATCTGAAGCTATGAATACACTGAATGGAAATCCATCTAATGCAACCATTCTTGCCAAAACATCATCCAGGCTATCGTCGGCACTTTTAGTAAAATAATCATCTAACTTTCGCTTGGTTGGCGGCGGAGCTGTGTTCATATTTTCAGAATCTTGACTTGTTGAAGCTGATATAACCTTGATGTTATGTTTTGATAACAAATGTGTATGTAATCCCTTAGTCGATCCACCCAAAGTCTTGAGAATGGCTGGGCACCGCTTACATTTAGCACTATTCCCATCCTTCGCGACTAAAAAATAACTCCACACTGACGTCGCATCACTGTCTTTTTTATGTTTAACAAAGTCTGCCGCCATTAGAAATACTTAATTTCAGGTAATTTACTTTAAATTTAAATGACGAAACCTTCGTAACCCGTCACTGACAGAATAATAAATGAAAAAAATAAAATCTGATTAGCATATTTATACTTTCATACAGGGAATCCCCGACGGGAAAATACCCGCAACAATACTATGATATGAGATGATCGGGTGATTTCCCTGTTGGTTCGTTGGGGACTTGGGGAATCACCTTAAAAGTAGCATATTTAATACTTTCGTACAGGGAAACCCCGACGGGAAATACCCGCAAAAATATTATGATAATAAGAGATGATCGGGTGATTCCCCCGTTAGTTCATTCATTGGGGAATTACCTTAAGAGTATTGTATTGAAGTACTCAGAGTGGGGAAGTCCCTTCTAAGTTTACAACAAACATATTAAGACTGTACCTGTGTAGTGAATAGTACGTATCGTATGACGGCATTGACGGCGTATCTAAAAGTGTTTTTTGTCGTTATGTATTAAATGCTATTAAATAACCTAGGCAAGGTTATCGTCAACGCGCAACGGACTACGGCATATAAACTAAACTTGTATGTGGCAATCCCGAAAATCCCGAGATTAGCCAAGTGCAGTCCCGGGATTTTCGGGGCCAGAAAACGGTCGGGATCCCGGGATCCCGAGATTCGGGATCCCGGGATTGTATTCTCTAATTACAAGTAACCATTAATAGGGTGAGGGCGGTCAGTTGCCGGACTTGGTCATAGTGCACATTAAGCTGTACTACCGTAATAGGGTTATTGTTGAACAAGCCGGCGATTACATAATGTTACTTAGGGTTCCCGCGACCGTATCGATCCGTTAATGTGGCACCGTGCCAATAACAAACTCGGCTACCCTACTCTCCGCTGTTCTGTCTGCCTGCACCAGAAGAGGGACTTGCGCCCGATGATAAAAGTTTCGGTGTTAAAACTGTTTTATAACTGTGAGTGCTTTTTACTGCCCGTGTCTGCTACACGTACGGAATAATTATTTCGTAACGGCCAGTCTGCTCCTAAAGCTGTCTTCAGACTACGCTATACTATATAGCATTATAGCTCATAGCACGACAATATCGCGCACCATACATTGTTATGGACACGTTCACACTGTGCTATACTATATAGTATTGCGTATCTGCGTATGCGTAGTCTGAAGACAGCTTAAATGTTGGAACTTTAAACTTACATTTTATCAGTTACAAGGCGTACTACAGTTCGCAGAGACTTCAGTTTTTTTTTTATGTATTGACTTATCTTACTCGCATCTGTAGAAGCAGTATTTCCCCAAGCAAATACTTTTCCAGTCTAATTATTATATTTTCTGATTACAACTGAAGCAAGACTGCCTAGTCGTTTACTTATTCTAGATATTGACGCTATTTATTTTACCATCTAACCAACAATGTTATCGCTGTTTGTTCTTATAAAAGCGGCCTGCGATTGAATATTGATTAATTCAATAATTAACTTTTTTTTCCTTTTTTCAGATAACATAACGCGAGGATAGGCGCAACATTACCAACATGGCTTTCGCCGGTTTAAAGAAACAAATCAACAAAGCCAATCAGGTGAGAGAGTTTATTATATAACGTTTTTTTTTTATCATCCGCAGCGAGTTCACTAAGCGTTCGCGGCGAACTCGCTACAGACGTACGGTTATTAATCGCCGCGCTGAAAAGACGCTCGCAAATCGCCAGTGTGATAACGCCTTTAGGGAAAATTCCGAGATTAAAAACTTTTTTAAAGAAAGCTCTTGCGGATTATGCCATCGTAGACGGCGAATATAAAAAAAACTTTGGCCAGGTTTCACAGCTTATAATGCTAATTCAATACTTATAAGTGCTCATGTACATTTCTAATAATATATAGGTAATAACGTTCTGTTAAAATTTTCTTTCAACTTTCAATATTATTAACGAAAGTCTTTTAATGTCGTATTTATAAATCGGCGTTTGCCCTATGGTATTTGAATAAACTAATTCGTAATGAATAAAACGTAACATTATTTTGTTTTGCTATAATATATGAAAACTATGAAATTGTTAGGTTTATCAGTTCGCATAACTTTCATAAATGTTTAGAAAGTCGTTCGGTTAATGATAATAGAAAAGCATTTTTTCGCATGGATAAAATCAAAGCGATTATAACTTTTGAATTAATTTTGAACATTGTAAAATACTTGTTAAACGTTTTAACCTTTAACCCCTCACTGCCTAACAAGGCAGAGCTTATAACATTCAACGAATATAATATAGGTACAGTTGTCGCAACAAGGAGACATAAATTGTTATGTATCTATGTATCTCAAATCTTGGTCCTATTTGATCATTCTAAAGCAGTGATGGGCAAAGTACGGCCCCCGGGTCAGCTCCGGCCCGCGAAAGTATTTAATCTGGCCCGCCGACGGTTCTTTTGGGAACATTTATGCAAGTGTGTAATACTGTAATGTTTTTATATGATTAAAAGTTTCAACACAAAATGCATTTTTCCTATAATTCTGGCCCTCTTCTGAAATTTCTTAAACTTTCTGGCCCCCCATTAAGAAAGTTTGCCCACCACTGTTCTAAAGGAATAAAAATGTAGTAAACCTTAATTTAATTATTTAAATCTTTAAGCGTTTTTTACTATAGATACACACTTTCGCTATTTATGCCCCTAAAATCGAACTTAATTAATTGTCTGATATCGTTATCTTATCAGCTCACTATCCCTGATTAATATTGTTACTCGAACTCCGGAAATGAGTAACACTTACATTGCGTTTTGTTTACAACAATACCAATACGCCAATGCAGACTACACATCATGCGAGGAGGGTTCGCACTTGACCGCGTTTTTTAAAATTCAATTTGGAGTAGTGTCAGCATTTCACCTCGCGACATATTGTACCATCGATTCTGCTGAAATATTTTTCAATTAACCGGCTGGTTGCGCTCGAAGTTTATTAAAGTTAATAACCATACCATCCCCGACATTGTTTTCACTCAGCCTACAACAATATTTAGATAATATAACAAGCCGTTTTGTAAGCTTAGTTTCCTCTCCCCAACATTATGTTTCCTGTTAATGAATGGAATGTTTAACAGTTTGCAAGTTACTCAGAAAGTCAGGTTTGTTATTTATTTAGTCGCCAAAAACCTGATGAAAAATAAACTGAGGGCACCTCGACCTCTCGGGATACCGTCTGGGCTCGAAGCACGTACCTACCGAGTAATGAATTCATGAAGAGATTCACGACTGCGATAGCACCTGATATAAAGTTTTTAGTTAGCTTCGGGCTCTTTTTTAACCGACTTCCAAAAAGGAGGAGGTTCTGCATTCGGTTGGTTTTTTTTTTTTTTTTTTTTTTTTTTTTTTCATGTATGTACACCGATTACTCCGTGGTTTATGAGCCGATTTACGTGATTCTTTTTTCATATGGTAGAAGAAGCTCGCGAGGTGGTCCCATATAAATTTTATTAACTTTGGTTGAGTAGATTTTTAACGAGGTGTAATAAACGGTATTTTTGGTGTATCTAGATGACATCATGACGATAATGAAAAAGTGATATTGTGTAGGTACATGAATTCCTGAACGCAATCGATCTCGATATTATGCATACATAACATCACGCCGATATTTCCCGCAAGGTTAGACAGAGGTGTATAGTACACACAATTTTTTTATGCTTAAGTCGCATTTGATAGAAGGCTAGGGAGCGAGCCTATTGCTATTACTACTATCTACAGTTCATAACCAATTTATATGAAACTTCGTAGGTAGATGTCTTTTACAAGCCGCCATTAAGGTCTATAGTGAAATTACGAAAAATAAAATTATTAGGGGGGGCTCCCATACATGAAACTGAGGGATGAAAAATAATATTTTCGCGCACCCCACCATGTGGGATATCGTTGGATAGGTCTTTGAAAATAACATGAAGGTTTCTAAATACCTTTTTTATTTAAGTGCATATTGAGTGAACTAGGAGCTCCCAAAGTCGTTAACAATGTGTGTCCCCCCCTGTAATTTTCCAACCGCGCTATCAGAAAATCTGGAAAAAATCAAGCTTATAGCATTTAATAAATACTTTCGATTGAAATTGGTTTGAACAAGATACGTCACAAAATTTTTGAAATATTCACTATTTTCCATTTTGAGTTTGACAACCGTAAAAATAATAATATTTCATAATAATATTATGAAATACAAACTTGTATTTGCGGTCGGAACACTCAAAATACTTCTTGCTATGGAATCCTAGACTGCGTGGTCCGACACGCTCTTGCCCGGTTTTTGTTTACTGAAATGCTCTCATCCACCAACATCTATGAATATAGGTAAGTACATACCTATTTAAATTCGTGGAAGTAATCGATCTCGGTAAAAGTACATAAATGATCAAAGTCGCTCTGTCCATGATTTAATGGTACTTTATTGTAATAAATTAACAACAACAAAAATGGATACACTACACTAAAAAGATAAAAATAAAAACAGGTTTAAAAAAAACCGACTTCCAAAAACTACACTAAAAACTATGAAATAAAAATGTTAAACTTCCATAAATAAAAATCTAAATGTATATTGAAGTCGGCGGGGCCTAGCATAAATATAAGCAACATTATAGATTAAGGAGGAATGAAAGAAAATTTTAATTTGTCTAGGCGCAAAGCAAGCTGCACGTTCGCTGCACACACTGCGCACGTTCTTCGTGTTCAAAGGCTGAGAGGTAGAAACCTGAAGAAGAGGCCCCGCCGACTTCAATATACATTTAGATTTTTATTTATGGAAGTTTAACATTTTTATTTCATAGTTTTTAGTGTAGTTTTTGGAAGTCGGTTTTTTTTAAACCTGTTTTTTATCCCTATGGAGTTATAATTATTATGTGTCTGAAACATTTTTATCTGTGGATCACCCTTTTTTACCCGACTGCGGCGAAGCCCAAAAGGAGGGTATAGTGTTTCACCTGTATGTTAGTATGTGGGTATGTATGTATGTATGTATGAATGTATGTATTTCCGTTTCTGTGTTCCCTCCTAGAGACTAAACGAGCAAACGGATTTTAACATATGACATATCATTAGATTCGTATTGACGTCGCGAGTAACATAGGCTATATGGATTATGAAAAAAACCAACATGGCGGATTTTAATCGCCATTATGTGAAGTCGTAAAAAATAAAAAAAACTGACATGGTCATGTGAGGTATCAAAATGAAGGGCTCAAAGAGACGATTACGAAAATATATATATCTTATACATAAAAAAAATATTTACCTAAAAAAACAGAGTGGTTTTTATTTTTAACCGACTTCCAAAAAGGAGGAGGTTCTGCATTCGGTTGTTTTTTTTTTTTTTTTTTTTTTCTTTTCATGTATGTACACCGATTACTCCGTGATCTCTGAGCCGATTTACGTGATTCTTTTTTCATACGGTAGAAGAACCTCGCGCGGTGGTCCCATTTAAATTTTATTAACTTTGATTGAGTAGATTTTTAACCATGTGTAATAAACGATATTTTTGGTGTATCTCGATGACATCATGACAATGATGAAAAAGTGATATTGTGTAAGTACATGAATTCCTAAACGCAATCGATCTCGATATTATACATACATAACATCACGCCGGTATTTCCCGCAAGGTTAGACAGAGGTGTATAGTACACACAATTTTTTTATGCTATGGTTATTTTTTATATTAAATTACGTAGGATGATGTTGATGACACAAGGAGCGCTCGTAATGTGTGGACGCCGCGCGCTGTCGAGTTCTTTTTGTGTTATATAAAGAGATTTCGCGTCATCACTTTATAATGTTTCTGTAATTTATCTTTTCATTACAGCTACTTATTTGTTTTTAACGAATATTAAATGACTTCAACAATGTCACCGGCTTCTGTATTAGAACTTGGCCTCCAAAAACTCTTCCTATCCGTTTCCGGATATCAAAGGAATAGACAATTGCATCCACCTAGTTTGCTAAGGTCAAACTACCCTTAGCTCTCTGGGAAACTAGATCCCTTTCCGTGACTAAGAATGTAATCTTGTATAATATGGCCATTAAACGATGCGGTCCAGTTCTGTTGGCCCGGAACAACTGTTTGTCGGGCTAAAACGCTTGAACGAACGCCATACTTTACTTAATACAGGAAGGCAAGTAAATCTGGCGTGATTGATGGCTCAACAGGCCCGGTAATAGCAAATCCCGATTACGCCCACCCAGAAACTATCCCTCGGTAAAATATATGGGCAAACTCCCATTTGATACAGGGCAGAGGTAGCTTTTTACCCGACTGCGTCGGAGCCCAAAAGGAGAGTAATGTTTTTGGTTTGTAGTATGTGTCTCGACTGTAGCATCTTTTTATTGTGGTTCTTAATCAGACAAGACCAAACGCAGTGAGTGCAAACGGCAGTCGGTTTTTAATTTTTTTTCGTATTTTAACCAAATACTCAAGTAAAATTGGTCTCCTCGTTAATGAAAGTCACGGGCAAGGCTGTGTAAACGTTGTCAAAGGAATAATGGTATTATTTCAGGTTGCCTCTTATTCATTTTCCTTAGATAATTTAATAATGCTACCACCGCATAATCTAACCTACACAGGGTGGTTAAGAAACGCCACAAATTCTGCATATTATAATTGACGAATTTGGATAAAGATTTAAAGAGTCCTTTTGTCTTTGTAGATAAATTCTTTAGTCGTGTATCTAAGCGTACGAGCTTGCTTTGGCTTATCGTAGTTCGTTTGTTCAATGACTTTTCGACTTTTTCTCTACTACCTACTCTTTTATTTCTCGTTCTGTGAATAAATTGTCATCTGCTGTTGTTTAGTCAGCGTAGTCCATGTGCGTTTTACGACTGTTGCCGGACCACAAAACGTTTGCCGCAATAAATTGTCTGGTCTGCTTGTCGTGCAGTTTTTTCGTCATAAAAAATGCGATAAAAATAACCAAAGCCGTGTCATTGTAACCGAATATTTTATATATTTGGACTGGCGTAAAAAGTAATGCAATATTCGATTTATTAATTTAATTTGGTATCGGCGGGCGGCGGCATATACAGGGTTAGGTACTGGTAACATGACGGCAATCCGTTAAGGGGACGTAGGAGAGATCATTTGCAACCAAATGACCCTTTATGACCCCTATGCAACTATGTCAAATTTTTTTTAGTAATTTTACATTTTATACTTTTTTGAAGGTATCCACGACAATAAAATTATCTTCGATGTTTTTAAAATAAATCGTTACGATTTTCGAATTACTCGAAAATGGTTGACATTTGCATAGGGGTCATTTGTTGGAAATGATCTCTCCTACATACATCCCCTTAATGGATTGCCGACATATATCTATATATACCTCGTATACTCAGCAACATCATTTTTTTTTTTCCTGTATAATCGCTGAGATCATTGGATCTCAGCGATTATACAGGAAAAAAAAATGCGCTTCCATTTTCCATTTTTCTTTTTTACGTTGTTTTTTTTAATCTACAGATAACACTCATAAATTACTGACGTATTTAGTACCTATAACAAAATTTAAGAAATTACGCTGTTATATTAATATTCGATGTAATATAATTTATTGTACAATCGGGAGTGCGTCGATTGGTTGAACGTGCGACCTCATTTTATACAATTTGTAGGAAGTAAACCTAGCGATAAACGCAATTTACGATAATCTTCGTCGCACATGTACCGTTACCTCAAACCAAATATTTCGCTTCCTCTCATTTGGGATGTTTACGTGCGTAGTGTAATTTTGGATGTGGTAATGAATCATAAAGTATGTGTGAATGACATCATACGACCGTCTGTAATGATCTTGGAAGAACGCTAGCTAGTCTTAGAGTACCTAGCTATATAGAGTGGAAAACTCGACTGCAAAAAATATGTTATCTACCTATCTATACTATTATAAAATTGTAAACAAGCTGTGTCTGTACATTGAAGATATTCAAGTTAAAATCTAAGCCACGTTTCATCTAATTCTGATGGGAGGAACAAGAGATACAGCTAGTCAAAGTTAAAAAAAAATAGTACTAAAAGTGGCGACAGTTATTTCCGTACTAATTTGCTATGATGGCATATCTCCTTGTTTCTATGATCTGAGTTTTCCTTCCATTTTTTTTTCCGCCCTGTATGCAGATTCGATATTATGTCATATCCGTGTACATAACATATACATATACAGAATACAGATCATCATGCCATACAAACATGGAAATAATTCGACTATTTTAAACCACTCGATCGATATTTTATATAAATACAACTTATATCCACTTAAAAATAAATCACAAAAGTGTATCAACATTGTATCATCATAATGTTGTATTATGTATCCCTTCACATTATTTATTCAACTGAAGCCTTAGACCTAATAGAAACCAGAAATAACATTTCACATTTAACCCACGCGTGCCATTTATATCAACTACGCTTATATTTTATAGATGTTCCTAAGTTATAAATCTATTAGGATTAGAGAAAATGTTGTGAAAATGTCGAGTTATCCCACCTTGGGTGCTAAAAGGACGGGAAGTGAGGGCAGAGGGGTTGGCCGTGACCTAGCCTGCTCTATATCGACGAGATGCCCCAATTATTACGGCCTTCACAGCTTCTCTCGAGTCCTGCGACATTGGAGCAGGAATATAGTTAGATCGCTTTAATGGAGTTAATAATGTAGGTGTTGATGTGATAGCAGGCCATGTAAATTGAATGGAAATTGCAAAATATATCGCAGTTGCCGTCATATAGAATTCAGCAATATCTTAAAATATATGATGATATTCATTTTTAGGGATTAATGGTATACAATATATCTGAAAAGTCGATCTACTTTCATCATATACAATCCCAGAAATAATTTTCGGGGTCACACATGTATTGTGTACCTAAGATACACATGAGAGTTTACAACCTTAATCCTTCCTTTCAGCCTCGAACTAGTTAAGTGAAACCTAAGGCTAACAAGGCAGTGATGACATAGAGGGAAAATGTGTCCCAGTATTCTTTCGGGAGGCATTTTAATGATTGAGACAAGTAGGTACACTGCTTAGCCTACATCTATATTTATCTGGAACAATAACTTTCGTAAACTAGGTTACGTGAAAGATTAGCGTAGTAAAAATAAAAAGATGAAAGTTTCGTCTCATTTGATCTAGAAAATTTTTTTGCTTATCTAAAAGTTGTGCAGTAAAACCACAAACGTTGTTTACGAGTCCTTCCTTGTTTTTACGACGGCCACAAGATATGACAAGGATCTTATTTCTCGGCTAACAAGGTCTTTGATAGAAGGTTCCGCCCTCTAGAATTCATTTTATACTACACGCTCTATTACAAATGGGGCCGTATACTCGTAGTTGTGTGAAACGAAATAACATTATGAATTTTAGGTGCCACGATAATAGCCATTATGTAAAAGTAATAAAATAACTATCACAGGTGGTACATTAGGTTTATGTTCCTGATTTTTGCTTTTAACGTTCAAATCTTTCCGTGAAGTAGGTACCTACATAATTATTTGAACTCTGGCAGATAATTGTTTGATGATTAGCAAATAATCATTATAAATGTCACAGTAGAAACAATTTTGATATCTACGATGAGACAAAATTAGGAAAATACACAAAACTTTCAAACTTTCTTAACCTAAGATAGGATAGGTCGAAAATGGAAACTGAAATTTGAATTCAACTTCCAGTTTTCCTACTCTGGAGTTCATAATAAATTGCTTCAGGGTATAATAATATAACAAATGGAGGCATGGGTGTGTGTGATAAAGTATGAGCTTTATTCTGAGAATTTGGATCCATTAATAAAGCAATGTTACTACATATTTTCCGAAGTCAGTAACTTTTTTTTTTTTTTTTTGAGGATGGGAAATCATCAAATGACCCCTCCCGCTCTGGGCGGAGCGGAAGGGAGTGTCAGACTCTTACTGACTAAAACCCACCCGTGTTCCTTCCGTAGCCCTTTTGTCCGGGTCAGCGGTATCCCTTTCGGACAATCCCGCTTTCCCGGCAGGCTTGGGCCCTAGTGGGCCCCCTCTTTGATGCTGACATCTCTTTGAGGCGCGCGTGGAACACGTACGCGCCGTTCGGCACGGGCCTGGTCCTGATCGGACGGTGAGCTACCCATTACTCACCGCCCGCAGGCCCGCGCCTATGGTGGCCGGGAGTCGTCACGCGGCTCCCGACGCCCGGAGCGTCTACCGCGGCGGCTTGGACGGGAGAATCTCTCCCTCTCCCGTCCCGCCGCCTCCTTCGCTAGCATGACTGCTTCGCAGAAGGAGGCGACTGCCTCCCACTCCCCCTCGCCCCGGACCATGGCTTGAACCAGGGCCGGGCGCGAGAGAGGTCCGGTCTAGCGTTTTCATAAACGTAAATCCTATAATATAAGGTATTAAAAATAGTTTATTTCAACTTTTATAAAATGACGTAAATTTCTTGTGCATTCGACAAGTTTAAATCAGTCTGGCACTATCTTAACAAGCTGTAGGCAGTCTGGCAATACTTAAAGATGATTTTTTACGTTACATATTCCTTGAAAATAAAAAAATGAAGTGTTATAAAATGACGTAATTTTGTTGAATTTTCCCTGGATTGCAACCGCCCATCCTCCTAAACGCAACGGCACTCAGTAGCCAGACTGACATAATGGTAGTCAAGAAGCATGCCGAAACACAACTAAAGCAATCTTAATCGTTATAAAATTTACGCTGCTATCTCTCAGTCTATAAGCACTATCCGTTAAATTCAAAATTGGAACAGAATTAGTATGAAATTATGTACCAGGTAAACTAACTGGTCTAAGGACTTATTTGAAGGTGATGAAACAGGCTTTGTTTTAATAATTTCATAAGTAAGGTGATTAGTAACTGATTGCGTTTGTAGTGAGTCATTAACGCAGAAGCTTTCCCTGTTATTACAATTTCGATGTCAGTGTAGAACGGGCACAATCCGGCCAAGGTTAGACCTCGACCCAAGCTTTTGTTCGCGCAACCCTCCCAATACTTCCGCGGTTTATCCTTTGTATAAACTTTTTAACAGTAAAATGCAACGCATTAATGCTTTCAGTCCTTTATTAGATTCCTTTTGAAGATTTTTTACGGTCTTCCTAAAATTAAGAAACCGTATTCCCGTTCAATTACTCCGGCAGGTCGCAGTTTTAATGCAGTACAACATTTCGGGTGTAAAAAGACTTAACGAAAACTAAAGTCACACATTCTGTCCATTATTGTGATGATTTTTGTGTATTAGACCATGTCTGGGAACTAAGTGGTTATGAAGATATTAAAGGTCAAAGTCTATTTTTTATTTTCGTATTTTATGAAAACTAAATGTTTTTAGAATACTAAACTATCATCCAAATAATGATTGTCAATATTTTTGATTTTTTTTTAACATATTACTTTTTTGTTACCAAACGCGATGAATATCTAACGCAACACACCGCTTTGACTCAGCTCAGTCATTTATGCCCGCTGCACGCACACAAACGAGCAACAGAACTGCTGTTTGTACGATTTGCGTGCATTAGATACATTGCACGGCTATAAAGAAAAAAAAAAAAAAAACAACCGAATGCAGAACCTCCTCCTTTTTGGAAGTCGGTTAAAAAGAGCTGTTTTTAATAAGTACTTACCTAAAAATTAAAAATTAAAAAAACCCGACTGCCAAAAAACAACTAAAAAGTTCAAAACAAGAGCACTTTTCAAGCAGTCTGATGCAGTTGGTGGCAATTATTTGTGTTAAATCTTAGATTTTATGCCACCAACTGCATCAGACTGCTTGAAAAGTGCTCTTGTTTTGAACTTTTTAGTTGTTTTTTGGCAGTCGGGTTTTTTTAATATTTAATTTACTATTTTTATTTTTCACTTTTTTTCGTAATCTCCTTTTTTGTTTGTATATCGTTAATACTTGAAATAAAAACTTAAATCAATAAGTAAGAATTAGCGAGAATGATTGCTTTGTTAAACAACTTTAAATCGTTATATATCCTAAACTATTATTTAAAATGAAAAATGATAAAAGGAACCTAAAGATGATTTTAAAATACCTATTCAACGAAACCCCACTTGACATAGTTCATCAACTTTTTATTTTTTTATTTTGACAATATGGCGTCTGGTTGTCGCTGTGGTGAATTTTGATTACTGTTATGTCTTTAGTGACACTCGCAAGGTTAAGACGAATCGATTGACGTAAGAATTATCAAAATCGGCCTACGCATTTGGTCTCTAGAACGCCACATAGAAACAAACATACATACATACATACATACATACATACATACATAGACTGGTAAACACATTACCCTCCTTTGCGTCTCGCAGTCGGGTAAAAACAATGGTCGATTCACAGCAATAATGATTGCTCAATGTTACTTGGATGAACAGTTTTGGGTGGATTTCGAGTTGGTGATGGGTCTTTTTACGCACCTTTAAGTGCTCGTAGACCGCATCATCGCTTAACATCAGGCGAGATGGCGCAAGCCTATCTTCGAATAAAAAAATAAAAAAAAATCTTACAATATTCACTTCATAACTACATAAGCTGTCTACAGTTCTATTGAAATATTGATGCAGTTGTCAATAATAAAAACATGTTTTATTTTATTTCAGTATGTCACAGAGAAGATGGGAGGTGCCGAGGGCACAAAATTGGATTTGGACTTTGTGGAGATGGAAAGAGTAAGTACAGCAGTAACTATTGGCTTTTATAGAAACACAATAAAGCTTCAGATACGCGGTTCTGAGAGAAATATGAATTCAGATGTTATTTCACAATCGAATGTAATAAAAGTGAGGGTGTTTACGAAAAGCACGTAACCGCTTCCGAATACATTTATTTGCCAAGGTATATGAATGTTCTTAAATTATGATTTATGTGTAAGGCTCATTTTACGATTTGGTATGCTCATTTGACTTTACCAGCCATCCAATATTTTACCATAACTAAATAAAAAATCCTAATGGTTTTTTTTTTTAAGAAAACGGACGTCACTTGCGAGCTAGTCGAAGAATTACAAGCAAAAACGAAAGAGTTCCTGCAGCCGAACCCCACAGCGCGAGCAAAGATGGCGGCTGTGAAGGGCATCAGCAAATTGAGCGGGCAAGCCAAGAGCAACACCTACCCGCAGCCAGAGGGCGTGCTTGGCGACTGCATGCTGCTCTATGGCAAGAAACTTGGAGAGGACACCGTCTTCTGTAAGTTTCATTCTAAAAATCTTAATGTGTTTCGAGTGTTTCGAAGATGGTGAACCAAACTTTGTCATTCAGATGGACACGGTATGGCGGGGCAGGCACACTGGCGTTTGCCGGGCGTGCGCGTGACTCGAACGAGCGCGCGGCGTTGTCGCGGCGCACGGTCCGCGTGACGCCGCGTGCACGTCGTGCGGCGGTGGAACGCTACGCTGGCATCGCACGCCGATTTTTTTTTTTTCGTTAATTATTATATTTTTCGTTCCGTTCTATCGTTTCGCAGTCACGCGACGTGCACGCAGCGTGGGCGCTGCGGGTACAGCGCGCTCCCAAGAGAGTCGTGCGTGCCCGGCCAGCATACGCCAGTATGATGGGCCGAAACTGACTTACACTTTTTTGTTGTAATGTTAATTTGACTTTGGTTTGCTTGTGTTTATTATATGTATGATAATTTTATTAATTTATTATTGATGACGTATCAGTTGCTATCATCCGGCGTATGTTGGCAGAGCCTTCTCAGATAAGTGTAGTTACATAATGAAAACAATTTGCAGCTTTAAGGAGGTCGCCCACGGCGACATTTTGCAGCAATTCAGTAGTGCGGTTCGTTAACACGCGTCTGCAGCGCTACTTTTGGCCGTTTGTCGCATTTGCAAGGTACGACTGTGTTGATTTAAGCCATGATTGATCCTGTATCGCGATAGTAGCGGTGCAAAATCATAGTTACGTGGCCGAAGGTACAATACGAACAGCGACAGCATCGAGTCTGTATCGCGGTCTTTTTGCAATTGTATTGCTACTGAATCAGTGCAAAAACTCATCGTGGGCGACCTCCCTTAGATTTAAATCTGACATTCATTTCTTTTTTTTTTTCTTTTATACAAGTAGCACGTAGATCAATATGATTTTTGAACAATTTTTTATCAAAGAAAGCGACATAATTGCATGTTAATAAAATAAAATAGGTTTAAGCCCTCATTAGTCAAGGGATCGATTAGCCTAGGGTTTCGAATTATGTTTTGTAAGTAGATTGGTAGACTTATACCTCGAATTACTGAAACCAGGTCTTTAACAATGTACTTTCAAAGGAGCTGTTTCAGTAATATTGGGGAGAAGATAGCCTCACTTTTCGGAGCATTCAGGCGTAATGTTTTAATTAAAAATAACTTCTTAGCGAATTGTCTCATCGAGATGGGCGAAGCTCTGAAGCAAATGGCCGACGTTAAGTATTCACTGGACGACAACATTAAGCAGAACTTCTTGGAACCTCTCCATCACCTGCAGACCAAAGATCTTAAGGAAGTCATGGTGAGTTCTTCGGCTTACATTTTTTAATTTGTAGTCTAGCTTCTATACCTTACGCACTGGTTTTTACTATAACTGACGTACCTCCATGTTATCAGTAAGAAGTATAGTCTATATTGCGTAGTGTAGTAAAGGCTCCCGTTCGCTAGTAGCATAGAATCACTATAATTGATCCAGTATAAATAATATTTTAAAATGTGTCGGAATCGTGATTGTGAAAGTATGGCACTATTTTCAGCTTAATATAAAAAAAACTAATTTACCTTTCAGCATCACCGAAAGAAACTACAGGGACGACGGTTGGACTTTGACTGCAAACGGCGAAGACAGGCTAAAGGTGATTATCATTTATTGGTGAAACATAAAACCTCCTTTTTAATTGGTTTGCCTCTGTCAACTTTTGTTTTTCTTAAATTTTTCTAAGTTCTTACTTTTCTTTTTTCCGAATGTATTGGCCAGGCCCCGGTAGGGCCAGCCCTTACATGAGCCCAAGTCACAACACACCAAGACAGGGTATGTGGGGAAAAATAAATGCTAAACTAAAACACAATAGGCCTGTAGTGCAAAGCTAACACGCCGTTCAAAGCCTCATTAGATATTATTCAAATCGTATAATGTGCGCTCGTTTTTTCCATGTTTTTGTTCCCGTCCTTCGTTTGCGCCGCTCCTAACCACATTCATAACCTGAGTATTATTTTCGTCGTTTGGTTTGTATGCACCTTTTTTGGTTATTTTATTGTTTTATTTGTGACTAATTTCGCGTTAATTTACGTATTGTTGCGTACCCGTGTGCGTACCGTACGTTTGTGAAGCGTCCATACATCAGGTGCTCATATTGCAGACGATGAAATCCGACAGGCGGAGGAGAAGTTCGCCGAGTCCCTTCAACTCGCCCAGATCGGCATGTTCAACCTCCTTGACAATGACGTAAGTAGACCTTCATGACTTCACGACCTTGTAACAAATTGTCACGTGTCGCGTAGACCGAGTACGACATGCTAACGTGTGTTACGTTCACAGGTCGAGCAGGTAGCACAGCTTACGTACTTCGCCGAGAGCTTGCTGGAGTACCATCAGCAATGCACAGAGATCCTCAAAGGACTCGTATCTACACTTATGGAAAAGTAAATATACTATTTCATTGCTTTCATGTAATATCCTTAATTTTTTTCAGGTATTTGGTATCATTATGTCACTAGTGACGTCATTGTTAATTAATTAGCCCCTATAATTTTTGCTCTTCAACTTTTTCAGGAAAGAGGAAGCGGTGAACCGTCCCAAGATGGAGTTCGTACCTAAGACCTTAGCGGATCTCCACATCGAGGGCATCCACGATTTTAACAATGGTAGGCGGTACGGTTCCACCCAGAGTTTGTCCCGTCCCCGCCAACATATCCCCCCCTCGTCCTCTGTCGGCGACCTCAGCAATACAGACCCCTTCAAGGCTTGGGAGGCACCCCCACCCATTCGTGGCCAAGTAAAGCCAGCGCCAGGGTTCAAACCGCACCCGGCGCCGCGGAATCAGTTCAATGGAAGGGACCCCTGGACAGGTGACTTTGGTTTTATTTGCTGGGTTATATTTTATGTTCGGTTTTGGTTGTGGATTGTTGGGTAAAGGTGGCAGTTCTATTTTTAAACGGGTTATTTTTTTCTGGGAGCAGTCCATGGTCGAAATCTTACTTGCACTTATACACGTTTCATTGAGGACACGCACGCTTCCGGGCACAGCGAGTTCCGCGGCACTCGTTAGAACGGTGGACTAACAATACACATATCACTCATAACTAACCACGGTATACATTAAAATAATACAAATGTGTTGGGAACGCGACATGCATCAAATGTGGGTAATTTTGGATTTGGCACCGGTCATGCGCAATATGCCATGTGCTGTGTGACACATTTTAGATTAAAATTAATAAAACCAAGTAAAGATACAGTTTCTTTAATACCTATACAAAAAATCTAGTAATATTTATTGACTTTATTTCTATTTTATTACTTTCTGTGTAAATTGTGACTAATTATTCCCAAACCTAAATAATCAATTTGTGGATCTAAAATGTTTATTTACAATTGTTAGCTGCTGCAATGTGAGCTGTTATAAATCGTACGTGTAAATATTTCGATTGCTAATTAATTATTAGATATGGACATAATTATAGACCGGGGAAAAGGTAACAATATAGTAAATCAAATGGGAAATGAATAACATATTTTTACAACCAATCAAAACTAGTGTTTTACTTTAGTAAGTATTATACATTTAACTAGTCAATTTGTAGGTGTACAGTTAGCTTCAAAATTATACTAGTTAAACGGATAATGCCAACAAATTTAATTCCTAAGTTGTACACGATTACACATTGGAGACTGGCCAATGAAAGTGGACCCTGGAAAAGCGCATGAAATTCAAAAATGATGAACGGAATTACACCAAAATCAGCAACGTACGTTGCTGATTTTGGTGTGATACCGTTCATATTTTTTGCCGTAGACCTTTGATTATATTATTGCATATCATTTATTTTCAATCTATTTGATGCACAAACAAATAATTCAAGTACCTAACAAAATTAAATTGTATTTTTCTTGGTGTGGATCCAATTACATTTTTAGAATTTGACGAGCTTTTCTAGGGTCAACTTTTGTTGGCAAAACTATTAATAGAAACGATTTTTGTTGAATAAATATTTTCCAAGCTAACTGTACAATGTACATATTATAAAGGGGTCATACACACTGCCTCGTGTCACGCGACGGGGCGGGGGGCAGCGGTTTTTAGCGCTGTATGCAAGTAGCTAAGTTTGTATAGAAAACACGCGAGGTCGCACACACTGCCCGGTGCCACGCGATCCAAACCGAAAGTGTGCGACCAGCCGTGTTTTCTACACAAACTGAGTTACTTGCAAGTTGCATACAACGCTAAAAACTGCGGCCCCCGCCCCGTCCGCTGACGCAAGTGTGTATGACATCTAAGGTATTTCAACAGTCTTCAGGTATTCAGGTCGCTCGCTTCTCGAAAAATCTTCTGTACATTACTATGGGGCTAAAATATTACGACATAACATTGTATATTTTTTATTTAGCTTCTCTTATTCTGTTTATAACCGAAAAGGTGCACTTACAGGCGTGGGACGATTATTGACAACTTTTCTTACAGGTTGCCGAAAATCCTTATCCTACATCCCTCCTCCTATTTTAATTTAGGAATATATTATATTCAAATTAATATGTGTGTTATTGCAATTTGTGTTGTCATTAATAACGTTCATGGGAAAAGTCACATGGAATACCACTTCGACATTTTTTTATATTAGTGTGTTTAATTTTGATAACGCAAGCTTGCTTTAATCTTAGATAACATACCTTGGATTCTATAAGTTGTTGCTTTAGAATTTTATATTACTGGCAACACCAATAGCAGTTTATAATTGTCTCCTCTTTATAAAATAATAATAAATGTTTCTTTCTATTTTGATATTATGAATGTTTAGTCTCTGGTAGGAAAACGAGTATGGTATGATCTTTCTTCCTATTTCTTCGAGTAGTCGATATTTTTGATGTCTCTACTTTATTTCTGAAGATGTTTGATGTTCAGTCCTCTACAGACGAACCGATTGACATGCACATTGCGGAAGTCAAATTCAAACTACACTAAAATTGTTATTAGTAACAGTAATTTCAGAAATATTTTTTAAATTAACTATTATAAGTAGTAACCTTTAGGGTTGTGTTAACTCACTTTCGAAATATTTTTTTAACGTTTCTGATTACCTTCGGATTTTCGAAATAACTTATGTGGGCATTGAGTATATGGTTTGTTCACGTTGTGCGAAGCTGGTTCCCACGCCGGCACCCCGGAGCACAAGCCGCCGTCGAACCTGGAACTGTTCCCGGGATCGGGCAACCCGTCGCGCTCAACCAATGGTAACACGCGAACACATACATGAGAGATTGCATCTTATTTATTTGCCTGACTGTACTAAGATGTTTTTAGACTATTTTTTTTTAAATCATCTTCTAATATAACGTAATGCATATAATAACGTATTTATTTTTAATGTTTTTAATTCAAAATTATGAAATTGGTTTGTTTTAGAGCACGAAACTTTAATGTATTTGTAATCTCTGAAACATGAATGTTACAAACATATTTTTGTATTAAACACCGGTTTTAGTTCACAAACATTAAAATATCTAAATTGGGTAGCTTTTATTTAAATAGACAGTTTAATGCAATCTTTCACACATCACCATACACACACACACATCGTATAGATAAAAATCGAGTAGTTTTCACAAAAAATGCTTATCTATTTTGTTTAAACCGTACGCTGACTGTACTCAGAACATGTACACAAAGCAAAACAAACATACACATACGTAGAGTAGATTTTGATTTCAAGTTTGTCTTTGCTTTTGAGCGAATTACCAAAATATTGCTTTTTACGTGTTGCTTGATAAACATGTGTGGCGTTTTAGTGAAGTCTTCATTTTAGTAAAATGTGTAGTAAAAACTTAGGCTAAAACTGTATCGTTAAATATTCAATAAATCTAAGTTTTTAACTAAATAAAATAAGCTGTGCATGTCAAGATCATAAAAATATAGACACGTGTGACGTTCAGTAGTTGCCATTTGAATGTGATACATTGATGGCATGCTAGCGCTTTTGATACCAACGTTGTAATCAGCATAGCCATATGGTCATATCATGTAACCGTCAGACATTCTTTGATGTCAAACTACCATACAATACATATTCTCATAAACATTCACTGCAGTTTACAATCATATTGTTTGGTGGATACTACGTGTCAGTGTATACTTAAATTATTTAACTATATTCGTAGAACACTTTTAGAGCTCTAAAGAGGCGTAATTGGAAAATGAATTAAAACTTCAACTAATACAAATGGAACACGGTAGCTCAATAGTCGAAGCAATGCCACGGTTCGGTAGATGTCGCCGGTTCCAGTCCCACTCTTGTTGTTTTTAAATCTCATAATATTTAATAATTTTTAAAGCGTTATGCATCGACTTGGAGGCGACCTAATTACACTTGAGACTAGTACAGGACACATAGTATCAACCCACTAGTGGCGAAAACACACTCTTCTTTAACTTAATTCATATTGCTGATAACTTAAAACACTGTTGGTCATGTGTTTCTTCTGCATATTTTTCCAAATTGTTCCAAAACATAAATTAGATGCTGACGACTATGTTTTCGCCTGAGCCCATAGCATAGGAACGTGACATTTTTAGCAAAGGTGATCGGCAAATTCGGCTCAATTATGGGAACGTGGCACGATTCGAGTCTAGAATCGCGCCGTGCAGTTATTTCAAACGTATGGCCATGTATGAGAGCGTTCATGCAGAAGCGTTTGTTTGATATGTAGCGTTGCTCGCGCTGGAGTATGCGCCAGGCATCGCGTCGTTGCACGAATCACGCCGCTCCGCGTCTTCGATACAACATAATATATCGCCATATTTATACAGGGTGGCAGGTTAGACAGTGGAAATATTTTAAGGGGTCATTGTACTCATCATTACTTATTTTTTTTTCGCGATTTCAGGGTTTGTCCCCTAATAAAAGTAGTTCATAATGATGAGTACAATGATCCCTTTAAATATTTCCACTGTCTAACCTGCCACCCTGTATATTTATGTATTCGCACGTGTGACGCCGCGGGTGGCCGCCACGCTTCACACGCCGCCTCTTCATGAACGATGAGAATAGCGTGATGCGACGCACAACGCGATGTGCATTGCGCCGCATCTCCATAATTGAGCCCTTTGCAATATTTAGCTTTACCAACGAACATATAAAGCTTGTTTGCATTCTAATAATCCGTAACATGTTGCTATGTTAGGAAAGCTAGGAAGGAAGTAGGTAAGTAAGATCGCCGACGCTAAAAATATCGCGTTTTCTTCGGTCGTAGCGACTTCTGGCACACTGCAGCGAAAGCGTAACGAAACTAAATTATAGCGAGTAGCATGATTTCGAATTTCTTGTTCCGAAGCGAAAGCGTAGCGAAACGAAATAATGGCGAATCGCGTATTTAGCATGATTTCGGTTCGCTACAGTTCCGCGTGCTGTGTGATGGATGTGTCACTTAAAGACATTAGGTAGAGTCTCGATCGCTTTTGTTACTTTTTGCTGCAGTGTGGCAAAATCTTGAAAGTTCACATATATGTATGTGTTCGTACTAACGTGTATTGTCCCTGCAGCATCCCCGTTGCCGTCGCCAGTTAAGTCGCCCGCGCGAACCCCGGTGGTCCCCAACAAGGCACCCTGCTGCACTGCTCTCTATGACTTCGAGCCGGAAAATCAAGGCGAACTAGGATTTAAGGTATTACAAACCTTGTTATTATCTTTGTTTAGGTTTTTTTTTACAGTAGGTAGGTACTACCTTAGCCGGGCCGCACACCAACCGGCCTAGCATGACCACGATAGAAACGGGTTTTGTCTACATAGAAATAGACAAAGTGACAGATTGTAGAAACATTTCTACGTTTTATGAATGAAACGGTAGAAATGTTTCTACAATCTGTCACTTTGTCTATTTCTATGTAGACAAAACATACACTTGTGGCAGACATACACTTGTGTTACGATAATTTTGGCGCCACATTTGAAACGTGACACATTTAGCCCCCGACCCCTGTACAACAAACGTAACACAAGAAATTAAACTGTATCTCAATGTGACAACATCATTCTTGTCAAAATGACAGTTGGCGTGTAGTGTTCAATCTGAAACATTCTTTATAAAGGCGGGTCTACTGCGAGCGACGTGTTTGAGTGTTCAATAAACATCGAACATGTTTAATGAACAAAAAAGTGGCGTGGCCTACGCGTTTTGGTTGGCAAAAACACTCGACCACGTGACGGAAAACATGTTCGATGTTTAATGAACACTCTAACACGTCGCAGGAGACCCGCTTTAACATTGAGATAATAGTTTAATTTTCTTAGTTGTTCATATGATTTTGAATACTGTTCGTTCCGACATTTTTGATGCTGACTGTACTCATTTTGTAGACACGTAAAAAAATAAGATGGGAATGCCTTTCAACAAAGGTCCAACACGAAATTATTCACATAATTATGTAGAATCGATCCCAATTTCTTCAGCGACATCATAATTTTAATATTGACTGTGTTTTATTTCAGGAGAACGACGTGATCACGCTGATCAACAAAGTTGACGACAACTGGTTCGAGGGCTCCGTGAACGGCAAGACCGGCTACTTCCCGATCAGCTACGTTCAGGTCACCGTGCCCTTACCCAACATGTAAGCACCGCGAGTCACACCTAACCACCAACGTATTCATTCATTCCCCTACTGATGTAACACAACTTTATACTGCTACGAAGACAAACCGATGCATTCACTTTACAATGCGAGATATTATAGAAACCGCGTGGAATCTCAAGTTGAACAAATGGTACCAGTGCAGTCGGTCGAACCTTTGTAAAAGTTGTGTTACACTTCTTACTCATTCGTTATGTCACGTTACGCAGTATTACGTAGATTTGAATCTATTATTGTGTCAAAAGCTCAATGGCAAGCTGTTTATAGTTAAACCTCGTTTATTACGCCGAAAATTAGATGGACTATGTAATTTTATCGGTTCAAACTTGTCTTCCGGTGTATTTTACAGTTTTGTCATAATTTTATCGTAGCAGAATTTCTTTGAATATCATCATGTCTTACAATATTAAATACTAAAAATGTTTTCAATCTTCCAATCTTTAAAAATATAGTAGTACAAAAAATTGCATGTTTATAAATTGAATTTCTAGATGTAAACATCTAATCTAATCTCAAGGAGATGATGCTACGAATTTTACCCATGAAATTATTTTGTATTGTACCTACCTACTGTTTGCATTTATTGCCAAAATAAGTAATTATTTAATATTAAAATTATTGTAATAGTAATCATTGTAATCATGTTGCCATTTTACTTCATGACGATTTAAATTAGTAATGAGTTGGGAGTAAATTGCCGTTATTTTTATGTATTAGGTATTTTTAGTTTTAAAAGTGACTTACGCCAAATATACCAACATCAATTGGAGTACCTTTGCTCAGACTCGAACGACGAGGAATAATATTGATTGTTAATAACTGAAGTATGAAGTACTGTCCACATAAGTAGAAAGTTGCTGTGCGTATTTAAAGCGGCAAGTTTATGCCAGACTATGTTGCATTCCAAATAGGTACAGCTCAAGTTTATCAATGTGGATACGATAAGTGAGATTGATAATTTTAAGCAAAGTGATACGTCAATGTCAATCGCAATACATTATTGCTGAGGGCTCTGCCGTGACGCAGCAAAAATTCTGTAAAGTGATATTTTTAAACTAACGTTTGTATATTAGTTAAATATCGTGCATCAATTTTTTTAGGTGCATTGCCCTTTGTATAGTATTCTACTTTGACGTACGATTAGTTTATTTAGTTTATTATCCTTATTTGTACCGTAAAGTAAAGGCACAGGAGCGGGATATTATAGTATTTATTAGGACTATTATATAAAACTAGTTAACACATGCGATTAGATTTTATAGTTGTATGTTTGCGGGTAATTATTTAACTGAATGAAGAAAGTATACAATGTAACGTATATTATACAATTAATGTGAGAATATAAGGGATGGAGTCGTAAGAATTGTTGAATTATTGCCAGAAATCTATGGCGTTTCGATGTTTGATGTATTATTGGCAAGCTATATAAAAAACATAATATAATGTAATTGTGATAACTATATATATCATGCTGTTGGTGCGGTGTCATACCATGTATTTTTTTTATATTTACATTGTTTTTATACCAGACCCATAATTACTTTTTCGATATTTCGCATAATAACTCTTAGTCATTACACTATCTAAGCTACCTATTTTAACTATATTTTAATGTGTATGATTGATACCAAAAATATCGAAATTAGTAATGGTACATGGCCTCCATTCAATAGTAATGTTAAATTAAATGAACTTTAATTAATGCACTTGAGAGCTAAGATCTTAAATCGTCATATATTCACTTTGTCCGATATTGATGTTGCAGTAATATTGAACATAAGTAATTTATAGAAAATTCATCGCATCATTATTGTCGTAAGCGGACCCCATTGTATCACGTTTCCGGCATACAAAAGACAATACCTAGGTCTAATGTTAGTTGTATGTAAGTTCATAAATAATTGTTCTATCTTCAAGTGTCTCTAATATAATAAGTATTTTGAGTAAATAAATATATTCATCAATGTTATGAGGATGTCATATTTCAATGTTTAATGTGAGATATTACGGCGTGGGCTGTACGCAACGATGCGTCCACCAGCACGTACCATATCGCTGTGACCTTCTCAATATACATACCATTTAATCGAATGCAGTACGATCTTATCACTATCCTACAGAACGGAAATTAGACTGTTGTTGTTTTAAATGTGTATAAATTCTACTAGCTTGGGAATGTGTGAATGATTGATATGAAAGGTGCGGACGTGTTTCAGTGTTCGACCAACTAGCTTACTTACCAAGAAAACATTCCAATATGCTCAGTGAAAACTCCAAAATATTCATGTACAGTCAGGGAAAGGGATCCTTTAGCAGGTGAAGCAAATCCGGATCCGAATTGCTTCTAAGTTTGAATATACGACCAATTATGAATGATAGTGTACCTGCTAAAGAATCCCTTTCCCTGACTGTACACGTACAGCCACGAGCACAAAAATGTATACATGGAGTGAAACTCGAGTAGGTAACTAGGTCAGGCCCGGATCTAGGGGGGGGCTAGCCGGGACCCGCGGCAAACTCAGAGGGCGGTAAATTCAAGCTTTGTTGATGTTGACGAATACACTGAGTAGTGTATTCGTCTACCAAGCGTAGTAATCGTTGTGGCGTTCTTTGGGGAAGGCCTATGTCCATCAGCATCAGTGTGTTATGGCTGAAATGATGATAATAATAACAAAAATATTGTCGGGCGGGGGCGGCATTTTTCAGTTTTTGCCCCGCCTCGAAATAAATCAAGATCCGGGGCTGAACTAGGTACCTACCTAAACGCATTGCATTTATTGCAGAACTTTACATACCTACTGTGTAGGTAGGTATGTAGGTATTTGTATGGATCGCATATACAATAGAAATTCCGCTTCTTGTAGACATTTGAGTGCTCAAAATGGTATACCTACCATTAAAAAAAACCGGCCAAGTGCGAGTCGTACTCGCGCACCGAGGGTTCCGTATCATTTTTGGACGTATAAAGTGAAAAAAACCGGACCGCATAACTATGTATATTTGTGAAGTAATTTTGATGATTTTAAAAAATCTGTACTAGTTAGGAACATCGTTTTATTTTTGGTGCCATATTTGGGTCAATTCCTATCAATCCTAATTATTTCAGATTTTTCGCTCCGCAAACTTCGGAGATAAGGGGGGGGGGAATGTTATTTTTTCAGACATTTTTCATCATATGTCGAAAACTGTGAGACATAAAATAAAATGAAAATATATTTTGAAATGTGCAGATCAAGCCCTTTCATATGATATGTCACTTGACCTAGTAACCCCACTTTGAAATTTTGGACCCCCACTCCGGCCCCTTTTGCAATGAAAATAAAAATATTTTTTGACTTTTTTCATTTGCAATATAGTTGGACAAGCATTCTTTATAATTGTTCCAAATTTCAAGTCGATAGCATTAGTAGTTGCTGAAATAAACAGGTGTGACAGACAGACAGACGAAGTCGCACCATAAGGGTTCCTTTTTTACCATATTGGTACGGAACCCTAAAAATGGTAAATTATGAAAATCGTGTACCTAATCATTTTGTTTCAAAATATAAAAAAGAAAATAAGGCAATAGGTATTAAGATTAATGAAGGATGCTTTTGAATCCAAGATAATAACGAGTCTTTGTCTTTGAAATCATGTAATAATTACATGATAACAATTTATTTGTTGATTCTGGCAGCTTTTGAGTCTGTCGTTATGATAGCTAATTCGGTAAGAGGCTAGTTTACCGAACACCCATTTTTGTAGTTTCCCTATGTGTTGGTTCAGTGTTGCTTCACTTGTTATGTAGGTATGTCGAATCATTGGTTCGTATGGTAATGATACTTGGTGTTACATTCTTCTCAATTGAGTTAGTGAATTCATAAAATGAATTGAAACGTTTGGTTTCTTCATCTTTTTACTTTTCGAACAACAAGTAACATTATCTTGAAAGGCGATTTTTGAGCATACCAAAGTATAATTACGTGTCCGGTATCACTATCATTATTTATCTCCCAAAATATTTTGCTATTGACGCAAGTACCTACCTACGTCTGTTATGGTGTATTATTCTTGTTCATGTTACTGTAATCTTAAAATACTGTAATTTCATAGATTTAAAACTTGACGATTTACGAGATATAATGCAAATATTATTGATTTGTATTAAAATTTATCCCGAAACTTATTGCTCGTTTTCGCCTCCTAATAAAATGTTAACAATTAAACACTTAAGTACTTTTGTTTCATTTAAATGTCCTGTCCCTATGATCACAGGATCGTATGTGCAGAAAATATAAAAGCCGCATTTCGCGTGCTCCTGCCGGAATTATTTTTATCTTGTGGGAAACAGAAAACTACAATTTGAATTTAATTTAGGACTTGCTTTTACTCCATTAGACTACAAGGTGAACGTATCGTTTTATTTATTTTACCTTCAAGGAAAGGCAAAAATTAACATCATTTTAAATAAACATGCGCAGTTTGTAAATAATAGGTAAGATTAGCTAGCTACGTACGTCATCTTAATAAGCAATTTAAGAATATCATAGCAGCCTGTTAACATCTACTTGTGAAAATAAGTGCCTCAAATTCTTACAGACCCTCTTCTTGTTGACTTCCGTTTGCGTGACCCACACAGCAACATATTATAAATGTATATTTTTTGTGAATTTGAAACATGTCAAAGCCATGTTATGCTTATATTAAGTTATTAAATATATAAGTGATTCTCAAAAATCATATGACCCGAGCGGGATTTGAACCCGCGACCTCTGCCGAACCGTTCAGAGCACTAGCCACGGTTCGGCAGAGGTCGCGGGTTCAAATCCCGCTCGGGTCATATGATTTTTGAGAATCACTTATATATTTAATAACTTAGCAACATATTATTTAAAAAAAACCGACCCAGTGCGAGTCGTACTCGCGCACCGAGGGTTCCGTATCTGTTTTGGACGTATAAAGTGAAAAAAACCGGGCCACAAACTAAGTTTGTTTGTGAAGGAATTTTGATGATTTTGAAAAAACTGTACTAGTTAGGAACATCATTTTATTTTTGGTGCCATATTTGGGTCAATTCCTATCAACTCTTAATTATTTCAGATTTTTCGCTCCGCAAACTTCGGAGATAAGGGGGGGGAATGGTATTTTTTCAGTCATTTTTCATCATATGTCGATGTGAGACATAAAATTAAATAAAAATATATTTTGAAATGTGCAGATCAAGCCCTTTCATATGATATGGCACTTGACCTAGTAACCCCACTTTAAAATTTCGGGCCCCCATTCTGGCCCCTTTTGCAATGAAAATAAAAATATTTTTGGACTTTCTTCATTTGCAATGTTGAACAAGCATTCTTTATAAGTGTTCCAAATTTCAAGTCGATAGCATTAGTAGTTGCTGAAAAACATTTCATAGTTCCCACCGTACCAGTTCACCCAGGTGGTCTATGGGCAAGAAAAAATGCCCTTGGACCACCTAGGTGGTCGAAACAGGTGCGTGGTCTACGGGCAATACCCGAGAAATAAGCAGGTGTGACAGACAGACGAAGTCGCACCATAAGGGTTCCTTTTTTACCATTTTGGTACGGAACTCTAATAGACACGCGAATGCTACGAAAAATAAAATACACTTTGTTTTAGACAAGTTAGTGCTAAAACAAGTGCGTATTATTTTTGGTAGCATTCGCGTTTAACGCGTGTCTATCTTCTTTGTCGTACGGCCATGTCTAACGCAAAACTGGCAACGGTGGAGGCAAATACTGATTTAATTTTCTCAAATGAAAATTGAAAGGAAATAAATACAATGTAATCAGAAGTTAAAGATCTTTATTCAAATCAAAACGAGTTTCAATTAGTGTAACTGGAATGATTAAAATATTGATATTTTGAATATGTGTGTAGGTATAGCTATGGGATAGAGAGATAGAGAGTTAGTTGCCGCCACGAAGACGGAGTACCAAGTGCAGAGTTGACTCTTTCTGGATGTTGTAGTCGGAGAGAGTGCGGCCATCTTCCAGTTGTTTGCCAGCAAAGATAAGACGCTGTTGGTCTGGGGGGATCCCTTCCTTATCTTGGATTTTTGCCTTTACATTCTCAATAGTGTCAGAAGGCTCAACTTCAAGAGTGATGGTTTTTCCTGTCAAGGTCTTGACGAAAATCTGCATACCACCACGAAGACGCAAGACCAAGTGAAGGGTGGATTCTTTCTGGATGTTGTAGTCGGAAAGTGTGCGACCATCTTCTAGCTGTTTGCCAGCAAAGATGAGACGCTGCTGGTCTGGGGGGATCCCTTCTTTGTCTTGGATTTTGGCTTTTACATTCTCTATTGTGTCAGAGGGTTCAACCTCAAGAGTGATGGTCTTACCAGTCAATGTCTTTACGAAGATCTGCATACCACCACGAAGTCTCAGAACCAAGTGAAGGGTGGATTCTTTCTGGATATTGTAGTCTGAAAGGGTGCGACCATCTTCAAGCTGTTTGCCAGCAAAGATGAGACGCTGCTGGTCTGGGGGGATCCCTTCCTTGTCTTGGATCTTAGCCTTTACATTCTCGATGGTGTCTGAAGGCTCAACCTCAAGAGTGATGGTTTTGCCAGTAAGGGTCTTGACAAAAATCTGCATACCACCACGTAGGCGCAGGACCAAGTGAAGGGTTGATTCTTTCTGGATGTTATAGTCTGAAAGGGTGCGACCATCTTCAAGCTGTTTGCCAGCGAAGATAAGACGCTGTTGGTCTGGGGGGATCCCTTCCTTGTCTTGGATCTTTGCCTTTACATTCTCAATAGTGTCAGAAGGCTCAACCTCAAGAGTGATGGTTTTTCCTGTCAAGGTCTTGACGAAAATCTGCATACCACCACGTAGGCGCAGGACCAAGTGAAGGGTTGATTCTTTCTGGATGTTATAGTCTGAAAGGGTGCGACCATCTTCAAGCTGTTTGCCAGCGAAGATAAGACGCTGTTGGTCTGGGGGGATCCCTTCCTTGTCTTGGATCTTTGCCTTTACATTCTCAATAGTGTCAGAAGGCTCAACCTCAAGAGTGATGGTTTTTCCTGTCAAGGTCTTGACGAAAATCTGCATACCACCACGAAGACGCAAGACCAAGTGAAGGGTCGATTCTTTCTGGATGTTGTAGTCTGAAAGGGTGCGACCATCTTCTAGCTGTTTGCCGGCAAAGATGAGACGCTGCTGGTCTGGGGGGATCCCTTCCTTATCTTGGATCTTAGCCTTTACATTCTCGATGGTGTCAGATGGCTCGACCTCAAGGGTGATGGTTTTCCCAGTAAGAGTCTTGACGAAAATCTGCATACCACCACGAAGACGCAGGACCAAGTGAAGGGTGGATTCTTTCTGGATGTTGTAGTCGGAAAGTGTGCGACCATCTTCTAGCTGTTTGCCGGCAAAGATGAGGCGCTGTTGGTCTGGAGGAATGCCTTCCTTGTCCTGTATCTTTGCCTTGACATTCTCAATCGTGTCTGAAGGCTCAACCTCAAGAGTGATGGTTTTGCCAGTCAATGTCTTTACGAAGATTTGCATACCACCACGTAGACGCAGCACCAAGTGAAGGGTGGATTCTTTCTGGATGTTGTAGTCGGAAAGGGTGCGACCATCTTCTAGCTGTTTGCCGGCGAAGATAAGACGTTGCTGGTCGGGGGGGATCCCTTCCTTATCTTGGATCTTAGCCTTTACATTCTCGATGGTGTCAGATGGCTCGACCTCAAGGGTGATGGTTTTCCCAGTAAGGGTCTTAACAAAAATTTGCATACCACCACGAAGACGAAGGACCAAGTGAAGAGTAGATTCTTTTTGAATATTGTAGTCAGACAATGTACGTCCATCTTCCAATTGTTTACCAGCAAAGATGAGTCGCTGCTGATCCGGGGGTATGCCTTCCTTATCTTGGATTTTAGCCTTGACATTTTCAATTGTATCTGAAGGCTCCACTTCTAATGTGATAGTTTTGCCTGTGAGTGTTTTGACAAAGATCTGCATACCACCTCGGAGACGCAGTACAAGATGAAGGGTGGATTCCTTCTGAATGTTGTAATCTGAGAGAGTGCGGCCATCCTCAAGCTGTTTGCCAGCGAAGATCAACCGTTGCTGGTCTGGGGGAATGCCTTCCTTGTCTTGGATTTTAGCCTTCACATTTTCGATAGTATCTGAAGGCTCAACTTCAAGGGTAATAGTCTTACCAGTAAGGGTTTTCACGAAAATCTGCATACCACCACGGAGGCGCAGAACAAGATGGAGGGTCGATTCCTTTTGAATGTTGTAGTCGGACAGTGTGCGACCGTCTTCCAACTGCTTTCCAGCGAAAATCAGTCGCTGCTGATCTGGGGGAATGCCTTCTTTGTCTTGAATTTTAGCTTTTACATTTTCAATAGTATCGGATGGCTCAACTTCAAGAGTGATAGTTTTACCCGTCAAGGTTTTCACGAAAATCTGCATTATGATATCTGTAACAATCGAGGAAAGCTATTTGAGGACGGTACAAACTATGAATTTGGTCAGTGTCTATAATTAAGAGAGGGCTACCAAACTGGGACAAAGGACAAAAGAACAAAGAAAGTTCGCGATCACAAAATGGCGTCGTCGATTCGTCGAATCATCGCGTCTTTTGTGAAATCAAAATGACAACGTCATTTTACAGCGGGAGAGAACAGAGGGACTTTTTTATCAACGTATCAATTTGTTATGATTTCGGATGAACTTACCAATTCAATACTTAGCAGAAATACACAAGACTAGTTTATTATTAAATTGTACAGTTTACACAAAACACTGTTTATTCAACGCGAGTCAATCACAAAATGAAAATTCACAAAATCACGAAGCCACAAACAACATGAAAAAAACGAAAATCACCATTGAATGAATGAAAAGAATGTCCCAATCACTGTTTGATTTTTTGGCATAAACACTAGCGTTTTGAGTTATAACTAAAGCTTGCTGTTCATCACTATAAAGGCGGGTCTGATGCGCGTGTTCATTGAATACACAATGAACCCCTTTTTGTTCTTTAAACATGTTTAATGAACAAAAAGGGGCGTGGCCTACGCGTTTTGTTTAGCAAAATCACTCGACCACGTGACGGAAAACATGTTCGATGTTCAATTGAACACGAAAACACGTCGCTGGAGACCCGCGGCCTAATTGTGTAACTCAATTTCTTTCGCCATGGCTTTCATATTGACAGTTCAACAACATCCATGACGGCATTGAGCTAGTTACGGGAGCACGGATTAACAAACATACGGCGTAATGAATATCAAAAACAATGCCATGGTGATAGCAATTGAGTTACGCAATTAGGGTGCCGGCTTAAGAGTGTTCTCATAGTCGCACTTACGCCGCCGGCGCGGGTGGTAAGAGGGATAGATGTGCGGTGTGCCCTAAGTAAGTTTAACACGGCTCGTAAAGCTTCGGTTTCCTAGAAGCGGTGCCGTCACAAAGCGGCTGCAAAAACGGTGATGTAAAAGACGGCCGTCATAACGGTAACGACATTGTGGAAAGTTCCATACTGCTAGTTTTGACGGCTCAAGGCCGCCTTTCTTATATTATTATAAATTTTTGTTTTTAATGGGTATTTCTTTTCTATTTTCTTTAATGGGTATCTGTAGGCTTCACATTTTATTTTATACATTTCTTCGTTTTCGCCGTTCTCGCTGCTCCAGTTGAGACTAAAGCCGGGTCTCATGCGACGTGTTTTCGTGTTCAATTGAACGACGAACATGTTTTCCGTCACGTGGTCGAGTGATTTTGCTATGCAAAACGCGTAGGCCACGCCCCTTTTTGTTCATTAAACATGTTCGATGTTCAATGAAAACGCGCAGGCGACCCGCCTTTAGTAAGCACTGTTATTAAAAAATCGTGCGAAAATTATTCGGCGCCGAAATGACGACCGTCATACTATAGAGTACAAAATGACGGTACTGATATTTGACGAATATGGTGTCAAACACCGATCTATAAGAAACGTCACGTCATCTTGTTTCTATAGACAACGTTACAGTTACGTCATTGGACGCTAAGTAAGCTATGTAGCTTACTTAGCAAGGAATATAATACTCTCTGACGAGAGTTACTTAGCGTCCAATGACGTAACGCCGTAATGTTACGGCTGCTGTGTGTGTGACGGTGACGGCACCTCTTTTCTAGGAAACCGTAGCCTTAGCGTACGATCCTATGGCTTACGAGCTGCGCTGGCCCCCCGGGCTGACGGTCAGCGTGACTGTGAAACCAACTATAATAGATGCGAAAAAAAACTTTCGGTAAGCGATTCACGGTTCGGATTTGTCCAGTGCGGCGCAGCGCTTGCAACTTCGGGCAGCGAACATGGCGAACCGTAAACCCTATCATTCACACGCAGCGCAGATTTGGCCGTGGACTTGTCGCCAGCGACAAATCCGGCGGATGGGCTCGCGTGTGAATGGTGGCCATTCATGGAGGAATGGATCCATAAGGGCCCCATTTACGGCAGTCCACCCTGCCGTCCGCTACTTAAGCAGGATTGTGAATGTTGTTGCCTCAGACGCGTCTATCCTAAATATTATCATCATATTATCATTCCTTACTACTAAATATACCCTGGTATAATCATATTTCTTCCGTGTCGTGAAAGTTGTGTTGTAACTAGCCCTGTAATGTGACCCAGGGAAATGACATCCATCCATCCAATGACTGATTGGAAAACATAACTTAGTTTCGATGGTATGCTAGACCTAGGCTGGCTAAGCTACGGCGCTACACGTTAGTGATAACCTAATTACCTAGAAGCTAGATAAGTTAATGTTATAATTTACGAGTATAAATAGAGGAAAAGTCCGTTTTGATGTGTAATCTTAGTACCTATAGCGGGATATTTATTATACTATCAAATATGATATAATCAAAGATCTTTGAGTCAAAGATATAATGTAGTATAGACATATCGATGTAATTTTCTTTTAAATTCTTCCTACATTTATTTAGTAGGAAGAATTTTATCAAAGATGTGATCTTATACGGGGTGTAAGTAACACCCTAACGAAACTGAAACCATGGGTTCAGTACCTTATTCTGAACCTCTCAGAGTTAAAATAGTAATATATATTTGATAATGAAATAGTCCCCGAGATCATTATTATGACATAAGGATAATGTCATATACTATAATATGATATTAATATTCATGTACTAGTTATTTTGCATTAGGCACATAGTTGATAATATTTTAAATTAAGCTGTTTTCTTTTACGGCTACAGGTTTTGCAGTTGGAATTTCTAGTTTGCGTAACTTGCATAATGAAGACTAAAATTACGTAAACAAACAAAAGACAAGGACAATACAGGGCGTGAACCTATGTGCAAAAGAAAGACAATATGAGTAGTGCGTGAGCCGTACCTACCCTGTTCGGGTATAATTAGGAGCTGTGATTTTTGCGAAGTAACTCCTATTTATACCCGATCTGAGTAAAATCACCGCATCGGGTAAAGGTACATTTAGGAGTGATCACATGACGAGTTTGATCTCCTATCTATACCCGAACACAGTCAGTTTCGTGACGTCATCGGCGTTTCCACTGGGTATATTTAGGATAGACGCGCCTCAGACCAACAAAAAAAGGAAGACGGCGCGCCGCGAACATCAAAGAAAAGCCATCTTTTTATCTGTGTGTGTCGAAGGGTTGCCATTTGTTAATTTTTTCCCATATAATTAGGAGAATAAAATTAGTGTGGGTAGGATAATATTGTGCGAGGAAGATTAATCGAATGGGGAAATTTTAAATCATATTATGGCAACCCTCGCACTTTATGTCACTGCTTTAGTTTGTTGAGGTTTTGTGTTTCAAGTAACCTAAAATTCATATAATTATTAAGAAACGATGTTATTTGAAGTAGGTACCTACATGTGAAAAGTGATTCAGTGTCCAACACCCAGTGTCAACAACTATTACTGGAAAGAGAGGAAAGTGAGGAGGAAGTAAAGAAGATTGTGGACAAGAACTCCAGCTTAAAACGGGAGCTAGTAGGCTTACATCAGCAATACCTGGATGTTGTCGATGAACGCGATAAACTCCAGGCGGTAACAGATGGTTTCAGTGGCTGCTGTAATTTATATGAGGAGGCTTTGTGTAAGGTTAGGTTCCTAGAGGATGAATTAATTGCAGCAAATGTACAAATTGCACAATTTCAGAGGGAGAAGGAATGTTCCCAAATAAATGTAACCAACAACTTGTATGATGAATTAATAAATGTTAACTCTGACCCCTCACATCACTCTCCCTTAATAACCATTGATCTAACTGAACAAGACTCAATTTTAAAACATAATTGTGGTCATAAAATCAGTAAAAATAAAATTAAAAAATATATTAAATTAAACAAAATCATAAATAAATGTATTAAGCTTAAGAAACTTCAAAAACACTTTTCCAATAATATTCAATTGAGGAAAGAACGTGTTGCATTAAGAAATAAACTAAATAATTATCAAATTAAATTAGAAGATAGCAAAAATATTTATGAAATAGATACCCAGCGCTTGCAGTCTGAAATCCAGACACTAGAAGATTCACTTAATTCCCTTTATACTAAATATGTAACATCTCAAAATCAAATTGAGGAACATATTTTAGCTGCAGATAGGTTAATAGATATGTGTAACTACAATGCAGAAAGAGTGGACTCGTTGGCTCTCAGCAACAGTCATTGTACCTGTATGAGGGAGTCCAACTCTAATGATTCCCAGCCTGAGGTCACGGAGAATGTGTCGCAGGCTGGAATACCACAAAATAACTGTAACCACAATCCACAAAGTTATGATAATGTTCCAAAATCATTTCAAGTGGATCTGTCATCCACCAGCGGCTCTAACCTTTGTAAAAATAGTGATAATTGTTATCGTTCCTTATTGTTCACAGATAGTATAGGGAGTGGTATAGGTAAATTATTGAGCAACAGCCTGGATCATTCTATGCTTAACAATTGCATGCGTGGGTCCACCTACAAGCAAATAATGTCATCACTAATTAGGAATGAGTATAATGCTTACACAAATATAACTATATTTGTAGGTAATAGTACAAATGTTAAAATTGATGAGATCACTGACATTGTAGCTCAACTCTTAAAGCTTAATTGTCATAAAATAATATTGTGTGCTTTTCCATACTTTGACCATCTGTCAAATAAACAAAACAATTACATACATATGCTTAATAAGCATGTGCATTTCCTAGTTTCTCACTATAGCGACAAGTTTATATATTTTGACATCAACAGTTTTGTTGGTAAATTAAGATCGACAAGGGATACTGCGTAGATCAAGGAGTCTTCCCAGATCTTATGAAGTACAGTAAAGTTATACCACTTTACAAATCTGGAGACAGTAAAGACACAAATAATTATAGACCCGTATCAGTATTGCCGGTTTTCAGCAAAGTGTTTGAAAAGATTATGCTTGGTCAGATGCTCAATCATTTTAACACCAATAACATCCTTCACGATCAACAGTATGGTTTCACAAAAGGACGTTGTACGACTGACGCAGGTGTCACCTTACTAAAGCACATTTTTAACGCGTGGGAAGAGGCTCAAGACTCAATTGGAATATTTTGCGACCTCTCCAAGGCATTTGATTGCGTAAATCATGAAACACTACTCTTGAAGCTTGAGCATTACGGACTAGGTAAATCTGCGCTCTGCTTAATGAAATCGTATTTAAATGATAGACAGCAGCAGGTACAAGTTAATGGTGTAAATTCACCGGGCTTAAAAGTAAAGATGGGAGTTCCGCAGGGTTCAATATTAGGCCCGTTTCTCTTTTTAGTTTATATAAATGATTTACCCCATTTATTGCAAAATCAACCAGAAATGGTGTTATTTGCTGATGACACTTCATTGATTTTTAAGATAGATAGACGTGCTCAAAATCTTGACGACGTAAATAACGCTATTATAAAGGTTCACGATTGGTTTACTGTAAATAATTTAGTATTAAATGGGAAGAAAACTAAGTGTATAAGATTCGCTTTGCCTAATGTTAAAAGTAGTCAATGTGATGTTGTACTGAATAAGGAGAAACTAGACTTCGTCGATGAAACGGTTTTCCTGGGAATCACGCTTGACTCAAAGCTACAATGGGGCCCTCATATAACATCTCTGGCAGGACGGCTAAGTTCAGCAGCATATGCTGTTAGAAAAATCCGGCAATTAACAGACGTGGATACCGCGAGACTGGTCTATTTTAGTTATTTTCATAGTATAATGTCTTACGGTATTCTACTGTGGGGACGGGCTGCAGATATAGATTCTATATTCATTCTGCAAAAGAGAGCTATCAGAGCCATTTATAATCTCCGTAGTCGTGAATCTCTAAGGGAATTATTTAAAGAAATTAACATCATGACGGTGCCTTGTCAGTACATTTATGCAAATATTATGTATGTTAGAAAAAATCAACATCTTTTTACTAAAAGATGTGATAGGCATAATTATAACACTAGAGATAGGAACAAATTGGTTCAAACACGGTTCAGATTGGCAAAGGTACACACTTCCTTTATGGGGTACTGTACAAAATTCTATAATAAAATACCTTTAGACATTCTTCAACTAAATGAGAAGAAATTTAAAACCTGTATAAAACGCACACTATGTAAGCAAGCATATTACAAATTAGAAGACTATTTAAATGATAAAAATGCTTGGCAAAATGCTGGTCCTGCTCCACAACCACTAAGCTCATAAATTATGTACTGATATTTATTATAGCTTTGATAATCAGTTGCCGTTGACGATCAAATATAATTTTGTGATGTTATTAATTTCATATTATTAGCCATTTGCATTTTTATGGATTCAGTATTTTAATCCTTGGTTTATATAACTTCATAGCATTATTTCAATATTGTACATGTGAGTACAGTGTAGCCATTTACTACTTAAGATTTTAATTGAATGTCGCCTGGTGGTTGAGAGTATGTCATGCTCACTAAAATGTCTTGCTGATGGTGGCGCATGCGTTGGGTCATTCGGTTCCCTTTAAAATGGTTGAGCTAAATGGCGCTGATTCATGCGTCATGTTCGTGAACGGGCGCCGTCTGTTGGGACTGGTCATCTCTGAACTGCTATGGCCAATATTTGGAGTTGTGTTTACTATTATTCTAGACTTTTACATTGTTCTCTCATATTTGTGTTATTTCCGACAAAAGCAATGTAACCATGATATTGTAATCATTTGATTTAAAAGAGTAACCATGGAGTTTCTTGCCCGTTCTTCTCCATAGGAATCTACGCTTTGGAACGGGCATCTAGCTTCATCATTATGACTAACTGACAGACTCCTTGACAATTCAAAAGTACCTGTAATTGGTCTAATTGAAATAAATGCTTTGACTTTGACTTTGACTTTGATTTCGTGAGATTTTTTATGTGATTTGCTGCTGTTTTTACAAATTTTCACTACACAGGAAGGCATAAAATCTATTTTAAAATTTTAAGTTCACTAGACGACAACTCGTGACGTACTAAGGCCCGTATTCAGTGTCTCCAACTTTATGTGATAAAATTACGGTATTTCCATTCTAAAAATACGGTAGATGATCGAAAATTACGGTAGATTTACATTTTTTAAACCTAAACAACTAGAATAACCCATTTTGATAGGTAATCTAAAAAGTCCTAAACGATTGCAAATAATGACAAAATTACTAGCGCATTAATTAAATCTATTATTTAGGTGCAATGACTATCGATAAAGATAAGCTGGTAAAACACAGAGTATGGCGTACCTATACCTACTACTATCACTCCAATAGTAATTTATTAACTTCGTAATTTGGTCGCATAATCATAATCATCTTGTAAAGTCAATACAAAATTAAACAAAAGGTGTACAAGTTTATTCTGAAGGATTCTCTCATTCGTGTGACCATTACGAAAGTAAAAATTTATTACTTTTGTGTTGTAATTTACACAAATAACGATGATTCTAGTAAGAGGTTGCAAGACACGTAATTACGGTAGAAAGTGTTACCGTAATGACATGTCTACGGTAGGTGGTAGATTTGTAAAAAATACGGTAGGTCTACCGTAATTACGGTGTAGTTGGAGACACTGCCCGTATTACAGAACGCTACTCGAGCACAGATCTCTGCTTGAGCATAGATCGAAGCTAGTTTCAACCAATCAAATGGCTTTAAATCTATGCTCAAGCAGAGATCTGTGCTCGAGCATCGTTCTGTAATACGAGTCTAAGAGCGATGAGCATGGTTTTAGTGTAGGGTAGAGATGGGTCATTGACGGTTTTTGAGTTAATGTAATTTAACTGTTAAACATTAATGGTCAACGGGTTAAAAAAACTGTTAATAAATAACAGGTTATTCAATGATTCAATCATTAGCGATAATCGTCAATTTATTGTGTCAATGTTTACGATACGAACGAATACGCATAAAATAACAACTTTGTTGCAGTTTAGGTTGAGATTTGATAAGAAATAAGTTTTTTTTTCTTATTGAACTGGACTGTAATGGAAAGACCTTTCCTTCGTACTTATTTTATATACTTTACTTCGTAGGTATATAAGTAACGACTATTTCCGAAGGAGACTACATTCACAGAAATGAATAAAATAATATTGAAATAATGCGTTGAGTGCATTGACGTAAACTGACAGCTATTATTTTCAACCTGTTTTTTCATTAATGATTGAAACATGAATGATGAACAGTTAACCCGTTGACCAATGAAAAGTCGTTAAAAAAAACAGTTTATTGATTCAACGCCCACCTCTAGTGTAGGGGTGTGCGTGAGCATGTATGTTTACTTGCAAGAGCACGGTTCTGTGGCTTCACTCTTCACTTTTTTGTTCATGGGCTCGTGGCGCACCGTCTACCTTTTTTTGTAGGTCTGAGGTTGTTGCAGCCTGCATGGCGTCCGGCAACACCAAGCAGGATTCACCTCTCTGCAGTAGGTTGTGGCAGTAGGCCTGCAACGCGGACTGCCGTGAATGGGCCCCTTTAGTCAATGGTGACCATAAAGCCGTGTCTCCTGCGCCCTGTTTTCGTGTTCGACGAACATCGAACAGTGAACAGTGAACGAGAAAGGGGCGTGGTCTACGTGTTTTGACGAATAAAAACACTCAAAACACGTAGACCATCGTTCACTGTTCACTGTTCGATGTTCGTCGAACACGAAAACAGGGCGCAAGAGACACGGCTTAATGTACAAATGTCTTTTTTGATCAAGAGGATCAAGGATTGAACGAACTGATTGATTCATAAATATAATCTATATCTAATTCTATGTATTTTATTCAATTTTATTTTATCATCTGTGTCGCGGGCGTAGCGAATGAAGTTGAAAATTGACTCTTGAAAATTATTTTAGAAAAATATTATTTTTGTTAATAATTCTACTGCTATCAGAAATCGTTTACTTTAAGCGGTGGAATAATGTGTTAATATTGTACTACTGCTCTTGGTTTAAATACTTCTCCATTGCTTCGACGGCTTCTAATTAGTTTTTTTTTCTTTTGTAAACACGTTTGAGTTATTTCCTAAAATTTTGATATCAAACTGTTCCTGAATAAACTATGAGTCACTGGTATAGATCTAACGTGTACAAGTGAAGTGTTTCGAATCTAAATTGTTTGTTTTGAAAGATGGCCGATTTAATTCGAGCTATGGGGGCGCCGATCGGACCCCCAGTAAAGGATAAGTTGGGGTCTCCATCGACGGAATCTGAGGACGGTGGGGGTGATATCGCAGAACTGGCGGCAGATTTGGAGCTAGATGAAGCAGATGGACCTAGCACTAATGGTGAGATAAACTAAAAAAATATGAATTTGCTGAGGCAATTCAGATTTGCTGATGGTGATATAATAATTATGTGTGACAGGTGAAAGACAAGCAGTGCTGGCTCCGCCAGAGACTGAGTGGTACCATGGCCGGCTGGATAGATATACCTCCGAAGAAAGGCTCTGGGCTGCTGGCAAACTTGGTAGCTACCTAGGTAAGTTTACCTCTTGTTCTTATTATGTTTCATTGAACTACAGATTTATCAACATTACTTGGTCGCTCTGAAGTTAGCTGTTTGGCTGCACCTTAAACAATTTATAGGCTAACGCTAAACAATCCATTGCACATTCAAATGGGTAACTTCAGAGCATCTAGAAACATTAGCGGATCTGTAGATTAAAGAATGGTTTTCATTTTAGATTAGAAATGGACATAAAATAATAAAATATAAATTGTATATAAATAAAATATAAAGCAAACTAAAATGTTATCTTGCAGTTAAAACATACCTAGTTAGAGAGAGCATACATCTAGGATTTATGGGATAGTATTGTTTTAGGGATAATAAACTGAATTCCTAATTACAGCATGTGGTGTTATTTTCGTCAGATTACTTTGAAACAATTGTTTGCTAGAAGAGAAAAAATCAGCTGTCCTATACATTTATGTCCACATAACAAAATGTATGGAACAGCTGATTTTTTTTTTGATTTCAGGATTGGTCGCATATTACAAGTTATTCATAATGATGAGTACAATAACCCCTTTTCGTTTTTTGACTGACTAATCTTACACTCTGTATAAAAAACCTTGCGCTGCATCATTTTATTTTATAGAATCTATAGAATAAAACATATTTTTCTTACCAATCAAACATCCTTAGTAGTTGATTTATAAAGTTTAAAAAATATCAACTAACATTTTAACATAATTATTTCTTTAACAGTTGGTTGCAGAAAAGGTCATTAAGTTTAAAGGAGACTTTAACCATACAATTTCTATGGTTAAAGTCTTCTTTAAAACTTAATGACCTTTTCTGCAACTGACTGTTAGACCTATGTAAAAAATAATGAAATCATTATAAGACCTTGCAAGCATGTGCCTTTAATACTTTCTGGCTCAACAATAGACAAAATGATTATTGTGAGAAAGGGTTATGCAATGAATGACAATTCCTTTGAAAGTACAACTAAAATGTAAGATACATTGTTCTGTTGTGTTCACTTAATCAACAAAGATAACACAATGTAGGTAGGTAGTTATAAATGTATATTATATGGTTTCTAGTTTTTATTAGCAAGTCATTATAAAGTTGGTACAATGGGTTGTTATGTTACTAAATGCAACTTGTAACAGAATTCCAATTTTTGATGATTGTAATTGTAAATGTTGATGAGAATGTCTTGGTATTTTCTCTTTTAGTACTATCTGGGTAGGTAATTGAAATTGAAATTGGTATATATATAATGAAATTAACAGGGCATATTAAGGGTTGTTCAGTATTCAAACATAATTTTGAAATACAAATTAGGTATATTCTTGTTATAAATGTATATTTTTGTGAATTTGAAACATGTCAAAGCCATGTTATGCTTTTCTTAAGTTATTAAATATTTTAGAGATTCTCAAAAATCGAATGTCGCGAACGGGATTTGAACCCACGACCTGTGGCGTACCGTGCCAATGCTCTCCCAACTGAGCTACCGCGACCCGCTCGGTTTCCTCACGATGTTTTCCTTCACTATTCTCAGAGTAGTAATGAATAAATGAAGTAACAAATTGCACAAAGTGTGCTCCTGCCTGGATTCGAACCGACGACTTGTAAGTCGGAGCTGCTAGCACTGGGCTACTACTGCTGTCCTATTATTATACATATATGTACTAACTAGCTTCCGCCCGCAGCTTCGCCCGCGTTTTTGGGATAAAGAGTAGCCTACGTGTTATTCTGATGTATAAGCTATATTACTTGTAAAGTTTCATCAAAATCCGATCAGTAGTTTTTGCGTGAAAGAGTAACAAACATCCATACATCCATCCATACATATTTACATCCTCACAAACTTTCACGTTTATAATATTAGTAGTATAGAATAATATACCAAGTATTTATATTACAAAATTACGAAAATGATAATTCATAGGTGTATCCGTCAAAGTAGCGGTAAAATTTCTTACGTTTTTTTGCTAATCGCAGAGATGTTTTACGTTGTATGTTATAATATAGTTCTTATTAATAAATCATCAAAGCCATCAAAATTATATTTGAGGAAAATCCTAATGTTTTCACAAAATAATCTTTTCCTCAAATAGAATTTGTGTGGTGGAGCCTCAAAAAGCTCCTGTTGTTAAATTGAGTTTAAAAGTTAACCCTGTATTCTTTGCTTATGTATCTAGATTAAAAATTGATTATTATACACTATTTGAATAATTAATGAGATTTTTTTTTCCAGTACGAGAGAGTGATCGAAAACCAGGATCATATGTTTTGAGTTACTTGGGCCGCACTGGAATTAATCATTTTAGGTGAATAAATATTTGTATTATATTATTTACCTGTACTTACACATGTATTTCATGCAATTTAGATTTTTTTGTATTTGCTTTTGTAGGCTTCATAAGTTCATAACTCTTTATTTATTGGGTTTATTACGTAATTTGTTTCTTTTCCGCTATAATCATCTGTTTCACAACAAACAGAATAACAGCGGTATGCGGCGACTATTACATCGGTGGTCGTCAGTTTGACTCACTGACCGAACTGGTGGGCTTCTACAGCCACTGCTCCGACCTCCTGAAGCGAGAGCGCCTTGTGGAGCCAGTGCCACCACCAGAACCCGTTAACGATAAAAAGGTACATCAACGTCAATTATGTTAAAGGTATCAGCAACACAAATGATTGAAAGAAAGCGCCCTTTTTATTACCTCATGCAAAAGTAAATAATACTTCGTAGTTCGTATAGAAATCAACTCCAGCTCCGAACGTGCTTAAAATTGCTCTACCTACGGATTTGGGGCGTATAATACGAGAGTTTCGCTTAAATACGAACTATTTTTTTTTTTTTTACTATGCCTTGGTTAGATAATTATGCCAATGCCTCGTCAACCAATTTCCACAATTATTAGGATTTACTGCTCAATTTATTATACATATAATGCCAAAAAATCATTGAATATTTCCGATGTTAGATTATGTTCTTGTTTTGTTGGCAGAGGGTAGTAGCAATACTGCCGTACACGAAGATGCCCGACACAGACGAGCTTACCTTCCAGAAGGGAGACATATTCTTTCTGCACAACGACATGGGCGACGGCTGGCTCTGGGTCACTGCACATAGGTAAGAAATTCTTACTTAGCTTCAAACTGTTTAATGAGGAATTCTAAGCAAGGTTTAAATTAATAGCCCTATTTGGTGCATAGTGCATATGAAGGTAAAATTCAATTCCTGTATTGCTAATAAACAAGTTCGACACTGACACGACAAACACTGAGTAAGCGTAGACATCCACATGATTAAAGAACCATCAATTACTTTTGATGTTGGCAATACTGCATTACATTTTTGGCGCTCACTAACTGCATTAATGTTTGCTTACACCAGGTCGACTGCCGCGTTCAGTAAGCGACTACAGTTTGCCGAAGTTGCTTGCCGAAGGCGGCTGTCGAAGCGGTATTTATAACGACCGCCCTCGACCGCCCTCTTCGGCTAAAAGTCAGGGCGAACCGTTGTAAAGGTGGCATTCCATTCGAAGTTCGGTTTGATCTGCGTTCGCTTGCCGAAGGCGTCAAAGTCGCCCAACAGTGTTTAACACCTAGTCGACTCAGTCTACTTCGGCTGCGAATTGTAGTCGTCAAATGTCTAGTTGCTTACACTGGGTCGGTTGCCGCCTTCGCTTGGCACGCGAAGCTAACCTGTCGACCTAGTCTGAGAGAGCTATTAAGCATACATGCTATTGATTCAATCACGTGCATCCGTTAGGGGGTAATTTTTCCCGTCATACTGAATAACTTATCCATAATATAATGACTAGAGATCGGATAATCGGATTCATATTTACCTACACTTCACTTTTTCCCACAATAATACGGACATGCCTCTGAATAAATTTATTGTTTATCTTAAAAAACATTTCGTATCAGTAATAATATTATTATATTAACAGTTGGGAGTTGTACGTAAAAGTATATAAGTAATATAGGCGTGGACAATTTTGTCTGACTTGATGCAAACATAACATTATCAACATACATTCCTATCACATTGAAATCGTACTAACACATTAATGAAATACTATCAAATTAATAAAATAATTAGTAAGTATGTATTATTAAAAAATAAAAGAAATCAGAAAGGTATGTCCATATTATTTTTTCGTTGAAATAAAAGTAATGTTTAGGTAAATATGCATCCGATTATCCGATCTGTAATAATGACCCATAACCGATTCGTGAAAAACAAAAAACAACTTTTCGTTGGCTACTTTTTTATTCATTTCCCAAATATTTGGTTGATTTTTTTTCACGAATTGGACATAATTACTGTTTGGAAAAGTTGTTCAGCATGTCGTGTCGAATTAACGGATGCAGGTAACTAAGTCAACAGCCTGTATATCAAACAAACAGCACTAACATTAAAGTCATGGCCAAAAACGTGACATAGATCATGTCCCGCTATTATAAGTAACAGTTCATTCAAGTAGATAATTTCCGATATCTTGCCTTGGCATCAATGCGTCCATTTATTTTCCGATATCTCACATCCTGCTACTACATGTAGAACTAATGCGTAGTTCCCTTGACCAGCTATTATATTTAGAAAGGGCCTAGTTCGTAGTACAATTTATTTACAGGTCAATGGTCACTGGTGTAGGAAGGAAATCATGATTAGATATTTAATTATTTTTTTAGTGCGATATACGCCAATTTATGTTAAATAGGACTGGATCTTTCTGTCTCCTGCTTGTTTCGTAACGGGTTACTTAGGGAAGTCTTAGTCCTAGATGTAGGAATGTGTACTATTGTCAACCTCACATTTCGATAGGTTATACGCCGGCTAATGTAATCATTAGGATGCCGAAGTATAGTATGTTCATCATTAGACTGAATTGACAGAAGTAGTCATACAATTCTATAGTTAATGTGAGATAGGGACTTGAAATCTGTTTTCGATATAGGTGCAAGTGATGAATAATTAGGATAATGAATTAATGCAGTATTTCATTCTATGCTGACATGTTTTTCCTTGTATTATTTGAGATAAATCATTTACCTGTTTGGTTTATGCCTTTGCAGTTGTGTAATTTATTAGTGTTCGTGTAAGTTATAAAAATGTGTAATTTACAAAGTAATATTTTTTTACATAGAACTGGAGAACAAGGAATGATCTTCAGAGAGTTGGTCGAGGATCTTGACCCATCAATAGATCCGAATACCGTTTTCTCATGGTTCCATCCTAACTGTACCAAGAGTGAAGCAGTGGACATGCTAGTCAAGGCTGGCCCAGGGAGCTTCCTCGTTAGACCCTCGGACAATTCCCCCGGGGACTACTCCTTGTTCTTTCACATCAACAACCAGATCCAAAGGTTCAGGATAGAGAAGAAAGGCGTCAGGTATCTCATGGGTGGGAGAACCTTTGAATGTTTGGATGCTGTCATCAATCGGTACAGGAAGGAGCAGATTGTTGAAGGGCATACCTTAGGACAGCCAGTAAGTTGGTGTTATGTATATTTTATTACTTTAAATGAGAAATTCTTATACAAACAAAAACATATATTTTACTCAACCGATCGAAGTTTATAGCTCAGTCGCCCAGCCGGCCTAGCATGACCACGATAGAAACGGGTTTTGTCTACATAGAAATAGACAAAGTGACAGATTGTAGAAACATTTCTACGTTTTATGAATGAAACGGTAGAAATGTTTCTACAATCTGTCATGCTAGGCCGGCGCTTATATTTATTCTAATAAAGTCCTTGTGCTTTATTCTAACCTTGTGGTATTGTTTCGTGATTCCGCCTGCTATATTTTCGTGTCACGCCAGAAAGGAGTTATGCATGATAAAGAAGTATTAAAACCTGCATTCGAGAGTACAGAAATAGAACATTATTTATCTAAACAAATGATCACAGATATTATCACGAATGGAAAGGTATTAAATAAATATACATTCACAATAACTACTTGATAAGATAGTAGATTAGTGTCAACCTTACATACACAAACATTGTTTTAGTGATAGTATTTTTTTCGTCGTTCACAACAGAATCATTATAATAGAGAAGAGACCTAATACCCTGCAATGCTACGCACTTATACTCATTACGATAGCTATTTTGTGGTAAAAGTATTTTTATGATGCTATTGAAAATATCTTTGTAAATATTTTTTTATTAAATAAGCTATTGATTTTTCTATCCTTCAATCGTAATAAAACTACACACTTACCTGTCTATTGTATCTATTTAATTTTTTTTTCAAATATTTATACTTTTTTTCATCAGCTGATAGCAGAAGGCCATGTGATCGAGCCGCAACAAAGCACAACCGGAGCAGCCGCCGAGAAGATATACGCGACGTTACGAGAGTGCCGCGACCAAATAGGCCTGAAGAAGACCAAGGGCATCAAACACCAAGGCTACTTAAACAAGAAGTCGGATAAAGGAGCCAAGAAATGGAAGGCGTTGTACTTCGTGCTGCTACAAGAGGGGACTGACACGCATTTGTATTTCTACGACTCGCCCAAGAGGACGAAGCCGAAGGGATTGATTGATCTGTCCTGTGCCTATCTTTATCAGGTAGGGATACTTCTTGCTTGTACCACAGAGTATAGACCTTAAAGTGGTTCATCACCCATACATTTGACAGGACTTGAGAAATGTCAAAATTTGCATAACGAAAGTGGTAAGATCCTGGATTGGAATGACAGCATCAGTGGCGTGCCTACAGGGCAAGCCCGAGGGTATATCTCTAAATTTTTCATGAATGTAAGTGAGTAGCGTACAATAAAAAACACTTGCCCTGTAGGCACGCCACTGGACAGCATTGTATGGCAATCAATTGGGACCCCTATCCCCTGCAACTCTCCGCCCGATTGACTTGCAAAACCTTCGCATTGCACGACTATAAGGAGTATTTATAATAGCTAGACTATGCTTACACAGTGACATTGTTTACCTATTTAGTATTTTGGTTTAAAACTTCGTTGACTGCTTCTTTGCTTTAGAAGCAAGTGCGAACTGCTGCGTCCTGAGTTTGTTCCCTAATCTTGGTATTTGGATTCTCAAGTGTTTTAAATGATGTCTTACACATTGTGATAGCTGAAATAAAAATAAATGGAAAGATCGCGAACTTTTTCATAGACTCGAAATAGGTTCTAACTTTCTAAGGTAGGTACAGTCCCCGGCACGTAACTTGGCAATGTTTTAGCATAGTGGGGGTAAGTTCGCGCATCGTGGCCCATACTTTACTTCGCGCCCCACTTGACCACAAAAAGACCTACAAAACGAGTTCTGCGCATCTAACGACTCTTGCCATGTTACGTGCCGGGGACTGTATATCTGTATACTTATTATTTTGTTGTTCGTAGGTCCACGAGTCTCTCTGGGAGCGTGAGTTCTGCTTCCAACTGGTGGAGCGCGCACTGCCGTGCCTGTCGACGCACACGTTCCTGGCCGCTAACTCGGCGGGCGAGGAGCGCGCGTGGCTCGACGCGCTCAGGCCGCTCTGCGTGCCACAGCAGGCGAGACACCAGTGCAAGGTAAGACAGCTCTTTAGTAAGGTTTCAGTAAGGTTGTTACTCGAAATTGGTTAAAAATCTTATGCAGTTCAGTTGATGGTTTTTTCGTCATCTGTTGGTCGTTCGGATCAGAGGGATAATTATGTTTTTGGTTCAGTCTGGTCTCTTTACAGTAAGGTTGACCTCTGACTTTCTAATATTATAAACTATCTGTTGCCCGCGACATCGTTTGCGTGGAAATTACACGTCTATCCCACGAGAACCACGAGCCCTGCGCATAATCCGCGCGCTATCAGAATGGGATGGACCTTGTCAAAGTAAATCGAAAATGACATTTCTTTAGCGAAGTAGCGTCAGTAACGAAGTTTTAATGCGTTAGAATACTGACTTCGTTTTTGTTCGAAAAATTACGGTAGTAGACTACTATTAAAAAAGTACAAATAAATTATTTTATTCCCAAGAAGGAATAGGAATAACATAAATGTAAAAAAAAAAAATATCACAAAATGGAAAACATGACGCTTTTAAAGTTTTTGGAGGGAGTATCACTCCGTCTTTGTCGCGCGAAGCGGACATAGGTGGTGTTACGTCACTTATCATGCATGCCGTCCGTGTCTAGCAAATCATTTTAAAACGCTTATAACTTTGCCAATTTTGTAGATGTTTCATCGGTTTTTTTGGTGTTAATTATCTTTTTTTCAAATCTATTGCAAGAATTATTTAGCGTGATTGACTTTTCAAAATGTTACCTCTATTTCCGCTCAATATTAATTTAATCACTAAAATAATCTTGCAAACATAAATCTCTTGTGGCAGCTAGCATCGACGCACGTCCGCGCCTCTTGAGGGTAAACTCTAAAATAATGCTGTAACAAATCACGAGCAAAAATCCACACTAACAGTAACAGACAAGTAACAACACGTCATAATTATATCGTTCCGCGAGCATCGATGCGAGTTTGCTGATGCTACCGCTCCCGGGCGGACCGCGCGTATCTTAGTTCCAAAAGGTAGCATCCCATTATGATCGCGCGCGGATTAAACGCGTAGGTATAGGTAACGTCAGTGGCGGATTGCCCTAAGGTCCAGTAGGTTCGGGCCTAGAGAAAATTAAATTTTAAATACAGCCCGTATTTAAAAAAAATACAGTTAAGCTCATCGTCGTCGAGCTTGATTTAGGTTTACTCAACATTGGATGAACAACAATAAATAAAACATTGTTTCCTTATTTTAAACCTACTTATAAATTCTATTAGCCAAATGATGAGAACTGAGAATGGGGCGGCTACTACATGGCCTAGGGCGGCCAAGAATGCAAATCCGCCACTTCCCCCCCAGGTGGCGCGCGTGGTGTGGCTGCGCGCGCTGCGCGTGCGCTGCCTGACGGCGCACCGGCTGCCCGCGCGCCTGGCGCCGCGCCCGCACCTGCGCCTCGCGCTGGGCGCCGCGCCCGTCGCCTCCACCAAGCCGCGGCCCTCGCCCGACCCGCACTGGGACGACGAGTTTGTGTTCGAGTCAGTGCCCTACCACCAGTGGCGTGCCTAGAGGGCAAGCCCGACGGTATCATTATGTTCATTTTTCATGAATGTAACGGCCTTACCACAAACAAGATAAACATCTGTTAAACACGAATGCCACCAAAAATAATACACACTTGTTTTAGACAAGTTAGTGCTAAAACAAGTGCGTATTATTTTTGGTAGCATTCGTGTTCAACACAAGTTTATCTTTTTTGTAGTACGGCCCTAAGTGTTTTAAAAACACGTTAAACTCATGAAAAATGAACATAAATGCCCTCGGACTTGCCCTCTAGGCACGCCACTGCGTACCACACACATATACACACCACACAAATCTAAATAATAAGTCAATAGACGTCGCAAAAGCGTATGACCTTGTCGCCGCTTTCGAGCAAATTATATGAGGCAGGTGATGTGTAATGTGACACCACAACATCGAGAGCGCGCATTTAAATATGTGACGTATGGGAACGGAATTAAGTTTGATTTATATTGCATTGGATGCATTGACATTGACTGCAAACCGGCGACACGCGTCTGGCAGTAAAATGTAGTAGATGACATTTCTATTGAATTATTATTTAGATTTTTGTGATACACATGAATATAGCGTGCGCTTCCTTTTGCGAATCCAAATTCTGTAAAACTGACAAATCCATTCCTAGGGCGAACGCGTCTGTTTAATAAAAAGCGAATCTATTGCCATCTGGTAAAATTTTTGTTTGTAAATAAAATTCTAATAAATAATTTCGTTGTACAGCGACGTGCCTCCCGATGTAACATCGTTTACAATCACCGTCCACAACACAGGGAAGAGAGGAAAAGAATCTGAAGTAAGACGATTCAAATATATACTTGTTAGTAAATATTTCTTTGATAATATCGGAATTGCTTTCATATTATTATATTTCAGGTTGCAGAATTGACTATCGAACTAGCGAATCTCGCGAACGGTGAAGAGATCGAAGAATGGTATCCGCTCGCGGGTATGACGCCTATTGGGGAGTGGGGATCTTTAAGACTGCGTATTAGGTAACTATAAATATTCGTTTCTTCTTCTACGACTTCTCAGAAAACATTAATTAACGCTGTGGCATCATATCAGTCATATAAGTCCTACCAATAAAATCAAACCAAACTAAAATGGCTGCATTTGAAAACTGGCAAAAAACCGTGGGTTGAAATCAAACAGCACATTGAAGATTTACGTGATTCTTTTCGTCGTAGTCACAAGGTTAGAGGTTCTTTTGTTCATAATCTTACAAGGTATATTATTTTGCAGATACATGCAAGAGTTGGTGATGCCTCGGGAAGAATACAATCCACTGCGACAGTTGCTCTTGGAGCCAGGGTTACCTGCTGTCAAAGCCTTAGCAGATCTGTGCCGAACTGACAGACAACCATTAGCTACTTGTGAGTATAACCATTGTCTAGGTTTCACAAAAAATATACATATTTGTCTAGTTTTAGCCAAAATTATAGTTAAATAGATGAAATGCTGAAAAAATTAATTATTATTATAATTTTGCTTGAATTATAATTTTTAATATTTAGAATCGTGATCGTATTGCTGGTGCTCAATGAATGTGTGCGACTCAGATTTGACAGTGTCATTTAGTTTCATTATTTTTGTTGGGTACACATAACACAATAAAACATCCAAATTCCAATACGTATATTTCTCGTCATAATATCCATCAAATCCTCTCGACCGTTATTCGGCTTCCTAGATGTCGGCAAAACAATAGGCAATTAATTGTGTCTTATTATTAGTCGGCACTTGAGCTCATATAGACGGGAAGAAGTTTAACAAACTGTCAATAATACTTATTAAAATAATAAAATCGGTGTACGTCCACAGCCTTACTGCATGCCTTCACGGAGTGTGGGCGCGGCGCAGAGTTGGCCCGAGAACTAGTGAGCGCGGAAGTGGCTCGCGAGACCGACCACCGAGCAATGTTCCGCGCCGCCTCGCTCGCCACCGCGCTCGTCGACGAGTTCATGAGGGCACACTGCAAGCCCTTCTTGCAGGTTAATATATCTTTGGCAGTACATTATAAAACGCTACACACAAAAATGTTTAGAAACCAAATTTTCATTAGAAAACGGCCAAAATTCCGACGGTTATGATGTTATGTGTAGGTTTCGGGATTCCATGGCTAGTTATTCGTAAGTAAATAAAAGTTGTAAACAATCGTAAGCTTGTTTCCCGAAAATTATCCTACTATCCTACTAATATTATAAATGGGAAAGTTTGTGAGGATGGATGTATGTATGTATGGGTGTTTGTTACTCTTTCACGCACGATGAAACTTTACAGTAATACAGCGTAGACATCAGAATAACATATAGGCTACTTTTTATCCCAAAAACGCGGGCGAAGCCGCGGGCGGACGCTAGTACTATCATAATGCTACGGCGTTTTCCTGCTTTTAATTTTATTTTTTGGTGTATTCAGGCGGCGATTTCGGAAACGGTTCAGAGGCTGATAGACGCGAAACAATCAGCTGAATTGAATCCCACGAAAATGGACTCTCCCGATGACGCGTGCAATAATGCTGAATTCCTGCTAATGATACTGGATCAGGTAATCAATCTTTTTATTTTTAAGATATTGTGGATGGTTATCATGTCAAGAAAATAGTATATTGTACATACCTGTTCATAGATGTCGTCTTCTTTTCGTTCGTGTTGGCGAAAACTTAAAATGGATAAAAGATAAGCCAGTGAGTAAAGTTGCTAGTCGGGCTGATTGGGCCAGTCTGCGCTGGACAGCCTTGAATTAGGAATGTAGAATTAAAGAATACCCCCGTACTTATAAACGCCTCTTAATTTAAACATAAGAGCTTTTAATTTAATCATCGTTTACAAGGAGGTAAATTGTGACTATAGAATTAAGACTACAGAATAACTAGCGACAACTTTTCAGTGATAACTCTCGTCCCAGCGTCCTCGTTCACAATAGTTTAGTCATTCAAATAAACACAACACTCCTTCCGCAAACTTTCATGCGTCCGTTTTATTATTTCATGATATCACAAAAGTTTTAATATCATAGTATATTCCTGAGATATATCCAAGTGTTTCATTAGATGTCGTGTTCCAGATAACGTTGTCGATCTTCACGTCTCCGGAGGCGTGTCCGCGGCCGGTGCGCTACCTGTGCGGCTGCCTGCAACGCGCTGCTGTGGCCAAGTGGCCCAACGAGCGGTTCGTGCGCACTCGAGTCGTCTCAGGTATGCTACATAAAAAATAGAGCAATGTAATATCCTTCGTTGCGACTGTCTAGAATAAAATTCTGTGCAGGTGTTTTTGGTGTTGTTTTTTGGAACGAAGTACCGCGGATTGCGGTAGGAGTTTACGGGTAGAAACGGTCAGAAAAAAGTGTTATGCACCCTCCATAAATCTAAAACTCACAGCAATCGCGCTCGCAGTCTCCGACCAGTACCCGCCGAGACGTCAGAGCAGGTGGTCGCGTCGCCGGATAGGAAAAAAATACGCGTGATTTTACCGTGTAAAAAATGGGTGATAAAAGAAACGTTCATACGAATATGAATATTATTGAAACTTCGTTCCTGCCTGACCAGCCGCCGACCGCACACGTTTTTTTTCTTTTAATAAAATTGTCCCTTACTAGGATTATTTCCACTAACATCCAGACCTAGAGAAATGAAACAGTATGACGGCAGTTAGCGATGTGATCCAACCGTAGTGTAACTCCACTACGGTTGGATCGGTTGGAATATTGGGTTATTCCCAACGGACCACGTGGTCGATTGGCGAGTTGCACCGACCACGTGATCCGTTGGGAATAACCCCACCGTGGCATCGCTCCAAGCAACTGAGCTGCTGTGTGTTGGCTGACGCTTGGAGACGATGTTGGTTGCCCCCCAGGGTTCATCTTCCTGCGCCTGATCTGCCCGGCGCTGGTGGAGCCGCGCGCGTGGGCGCTGGTGGCGGGCGCGCCGCCGCCGCACGCGCAGCGCTCGCTGCTGATGGTGGCCAAGTGCCTGCAGAACCTCGCCAACCTCGTCGAGTTCGGCGCCAAGGTATGCCCTCTGGCTACGAACGCACAGACAGGTAGTCTAGAGCCTAGCTAGTCATCTAGCGACAGAGAACCCAATTTTGAGTTAAGCTCGCCTTTGTACATAACGACCTATATCTTGTAATTTTGTGATTTTGCATTTTAATTTTATGTGTGTACATTAAAGAATAAGAATAATTATTTTTAATAATTAATATAATATTTTTTATAGTTAGTAATACCTAGTTGATTAGTTAATATTTTTTGTTTCTTATTTCACACGTGTAATCTCTATGAAAACCAGTTCAAAACTAGCGCATATAGACGGCACTCGTAGCTAACATCCTTGGTAATTTTTCGTTGATTTTCACGTTTGAATCTCATGTACATGTCCCGATAAAGCATTTTACGCTGAGATACTAGAAGCCAATACCTACATTCCGTACCCATGCATGTTTCTATTGTTTAACTACGCGCGAGTCCAGATACTCGATTCGCCTTGTTACATTCACTATTATACATATGTGTGCAATTATCATGCGAAAAAAGCCCTTATCCTGTATGTGTAAAATAATGTTAATTTTTGTAGGAGCCGTACATGGAAGTGGTAAATCCGTTCATTCTGAAGAACAAAGAGCGTATGGTTGTGTTTTTGGACCAGCTCAGCAACATGCCCGATCCTGGCAACCCGCCGCCCAACCCTAACAACAACTTTGACATAGGTAAGGATCATCTTAAATTACGTGTATAAATACTACAAAGTAGATTAAAAACCCCTTTCTATTTATTTAAAATCAGTGAAACATACTGCTATTACTACATAATTTCATAATCGGCGGTACAGTTGCCGGAACAAGCTCACAAAAAAATATTATTCATGCACTTTGAATCTCTAAAATATCTTTGAACCAAAGATTTCACAAGGTTACTGACCTACTATTTGGCACTACTAATTGGGTACCTCTCTAAATAAAATACGAATCTTCTGCTTCAGCGAAAGAACTAGCAACACTCCACCACATATGCGTGTCTCATCTAACGGAGCTCCAAGGGCTGGCCAAGACTCAGCCTGCTATAAGGAAACTGGTGACCGTCACGGAGATGCTCACCAAACACAAGCACAAATATCTCGAGATGATCAGATAGAATACAACTACTAATACACAGGTAAATTATACTTTTTAAACTCCTGTATTGTAGGCACACAATCATAAATCTCAAATCCGGAAAAATTATATAATTTAATCATTATAGGTAAGTATGTCTTTTTCTCTTCCATTCATCTTTATCAGAAATTTCCGGATTCACTTTTTTCACATTCATGTCATGTTTCACACAGTCCATCCATCTTTTCTTTGGTTTACCTCTTCTCTTATAGCCAACATATAAATTGATAGGATAAATATCAATTGATATATAGGGTGTCTCGAAACTCAACGTCAAACGGGTACGGGGCGATAAGCTAGGTTGTACCAGGTCTAGCAAAAATAAAAAAAAAATCCATGTCACTTGGTTAAGCGATAATAGGTATACTTTTGAAAATGTTGAAAATCAACACCCTAGATCACATATTTAGGTACTGTGATCACAAATGTCTAAATTTTTCAGTGATTTTTTTTAATATAGTCCTAATTAACTATGCTATTGATTGCAGTCATTAATCTAATAATTAATGTTGTGAGTTTAGTACAAAAAAAATAAAGCTTAATAAAGTCATGGTTAAAAACGTTTTATCACATAACTTTGAGACCTTGTCTTTAAAAATAAATGTACTATACTACCATAGGCAAGTTATTTTAAAAAATGGCCCATTTAATTAAGATTTCAAAATGGTGCAACACTTGCTACTTATATTTCCATAAAAATTATTATTGCATATTTACTTCCAAAAGGACTAAATTTCAAACAAACTTTTTTACCTGAATAGTACTTTTAGGTGAACATACATACATACATACCTACACACATACATACATACATACATACATATATACATACATACGGGACGAATACAGAACCTCCTTTTTTGAAGTCGGTTAAAAAGGATTTGCTTTATTATTGTGTAAGCAAGACAGACAGATATGATAGAGTGATATTAGAGAGTGACTTTGTTAAAAGTGCAATAGAGTGGGATAGACTGACATTTTGTTTTTAGAGAAAGCGAGACGGTTATTGACGCCGATGCGATAGTCAAATTGATTTATTGCTTATTATCATTCAGTCTTAGATTATAGAAAAATAGCATTCAGTACGCTTCGTTCCTTCGTTTACTGCGCATCTCCTAGTAAGTAATCGTGTAACTTTCGTAGTGACAACTTTAGCTTGTTTTACCTGGACTTGATATTGCATTTGTGTTGACGACTTTGGCTGCTTGAAAGCTGCCTGAAAACTAAAATGGCAACAAAAACCTTTAGTTTTTACAAAATCATTTGCCGAATTTATTAGAATACGTACCACTCAACATCTACCGGGATATTGTGGTTTCAACAAGATGGCTGCCCAGCGCATTATGCTCGTCCAGTACGGGATCTTCTAAATACACAAATTCAAAAGTCATTTATTCAAACTAGGCTAAAGTCAATTAGCACTTTTTGAACGTCAAAATATACATAAGACAGCCCCCAAAAACGCCCGCCCATCACCGCTTCCTAGTGATTTAGCTGCGAAGAAGAAACGGCGCAACAAACTCCGCAGAACACACACAGGATATCCCGGTAGGTGGATTAGACGCCTTGGCATAATTTCATGGCCTCCTCGTTCTCCGAACCTAAATCCAAATCTTTTACTGGGGCTGCATAAAAGCAAGAGTGTACTTAAAACCAATACAAAATCTAGCCGAACTATGCCGCAAAATAGCTAAAACAGCAGAAGAAATAAACTCAAGCAGATACGCACGATTAGTAAAAAGATCTTTTCTCAGGCCATGCAGAGCCTGTATTCGTGCTGAAGGCAAACAATTTGAACATTTTAATTTTAAGAAAAAAATAAATGTATTACAATTATTCCTAGTGTTTCATTATTGTTAACTTTTGCCATAATACGACAATAGGGCATAATTATCATACTTTGATATTTTGATGTTCGATTTTTTTATGTTTTAAATTGTTGATAATCGTGATAATATTTTTTATGCAAAGATAAGTAGCAAGTGTTGCACCATTTTGAAATCTTAATTAAGTGGGCCATTTTTTAAAATAACTTGCCTATGGTAGTATAGTACATTTTTTTTTAAAGACAAGTTGTCAAATTTATGTGATAAAACGATTTTAACCATGACTTTATTAAACTTTATTTTTTTGTACTAAACTCACAATATTAATTATTAGATTAATGACTGCAATCAATAGCAATGTTAATTAGGACTATATTTAAAAAAAAAACACTAAAAAATTTAGACATTTGTGATCACAGTACAATAAGATTCACGAAAGATGACCACTTAAGAAGGCATATTTTAGGTCCCTTTGGAGGTGCGAGGTGAGGCGCGGGCGAAATGCGTCAAGACCGGAGCGACGCCATTGGTCCGCGCCAGTGTACGTGCGCAGACGGCCGCCATTTGTGGTCATCTTTCGTGAATCGTACTGTACCTAAATATGTGATCTAGGGTGTTGATTTTTAACATTTTCAAAAGTATACCTATTATCGCTTAACCAAGTGACATGGATTTTTTTTTTATTTTTGCTAGACCTGGTACAACCTAGCTTATCGCCCCGTACCCGTTTGACGTTGAGTTTCGGGACACCCTGTATATCACTATAAATATCAATTGATATATATCAAGATATATATCCATTGATATATATGAGCGAACCCTGATATTACCTAATGCTAATATACTAAGCTTCCTGAAAGTATGTAGATTATTTTAGTGAAAACCCCATCCAAATCGGATCAGTAGTTTTTGAGAAAATTGCGGACATACAAACGTACATACATACGGGTCGAATACAGTACCTTCTTATTTGAAATCGATTAAAAATCGAAATAATTATGTAATTAGTTTTGTTTACTTAGTTTTCTTTGTTCCAGGGTAACAAGCAGTAATTGTATCGGACAATCGGTAAAGGTAGCGGCAGACGTAAGGCTTCCGGTGTAGTAATAAGGAATTTCCCATAGTCGTTCATGCATAGTCATTGTTAGCTTTAGTCTTGTATATTACTTTGACGACAATTTACGTATACTTACATGTTTGGTTCAAGCTTATTCGTGCCAAAACTTACGTTTTAAATGCGTACCTTATAATCCTCTTTCATTTAAATGCAATTTTTATTTCAAGAGAAAATTTCAAAAAAATCAGCTCTCTAGTATTTTAAGCTATATTTAGTGATATAATTTGAATCAAATAAAAAGGTCAAACATTTATATAATTTAATTTAATTTGAGCATTTATTTAATTAATTATTAAGAGTAATCTATGAGCGAGAAATGATTAAGCTCTATTTATATATTTAGGAATTCAGTATTTATTTTTATTGAGAGGTCTTCTTTGATTCATATAGCACGCAATCTTTATGCTAAGATGACACTGTTATATCCTTAGGCGTCCGAGTTGGCCAGCAATAATAAAGTTAAGATCATTGTAATTATGAGAATACCTCTTACTGAAAATGCTTTAAATCATTAAGAATAGATTTAATATTAATAATCCTTTTATACTATTCGATTATTTAGATTTTTGTACTTTATAGTCCGATTATTTTAGTAGTTTATCTAGATGTAGATAACTCTAGGAGTAACGTTCGACCATCATTCTGAAGACACCAAAAATGTAGGTAAAGTGTATGAATGTGATAGACGTGAGTGGTGACTTGTAGACTCGTGTTTGCAAAATTACATTTTTGAATGTTGCACTTACAATCATTGCTGTGCACCTCGACTATATTGATTCTCTGTGATAATGTCTGATTATACTTTTCATAAAATTTTGCATTTCATTCTGTGATCTGATTAATGGTTTTATTCAAATATTGATTTTGAAACTTTTAAGATTTTATTACTGTGTTAAGGTGCCTACTGATTTGTTTAATTTTGCTTAGTTTTTTTGGGTATTGTAAGTAAATTTGACAAATCTGTAGATGTGTCTGACTGACTTGAACTCGTTCCATACTTCCTCCCTTCCCTCTTGCTCAATAAATGTTTGTTATTGTAGACAGTTTATATTTCTAGTGCCATAATTATATTCTGTACTTATATACCTGCACTTGCTTTGTACATCACAATGTTATTAAGCTGCTATAAATAAACTGCTGTCGTTTTCTATAATACAAGTAATGCAGGCGACGCAATGCAAATTTAAAATATTTCTATTAATTTATTAACTGCATAGATTTAAAGATCGAATCAGCTACTTTCTTTGACATTGTATAATTACAAAATAGATTTGATTTAGATTTTATTTTTATACTTACAGAATATTTTAACTTTATTGCAGATGGATATTGATTTATTTATGGAATTTCCAAATGTGTTGTCTCCATTCCGCCTGTATTCATCATAACGTCGTCGCAAAAAGTTTTCAATACAGGATTGACTGTAACAAGTAATAACGCACATCAATGCATCGAAGTTCGTTTATTTATTTAGTAATAGCTTGTAGGACTAGTGGATGTGTCGTCGCTGTATTTAAGTGTGTTTAGCTTACGATAGGACAATGTCTAGACTGAATTAAGCCCAATTAGACATGTTAGTATTACGTATTATGCACTAGATTTTCCACAAAATTGCAACAAAAAGTGATAACAAATTGCAATATTTGGCCCATTTGATAAAAAAATTGTACTGAAATTCAGAGATTATATCCATAGCATAGGAGTTGATATTGTTAATATTTTGAAACATTTTACAATGCTTAAGTTTATTTTATTACAATTTTTAGGCATATTGACAAAGTATAAAGCTTATTGGAATTGCTATGTTAGTACAGATTGAATGCCAATCGAACAAAGTTATTTGATAAAATCATATTGGTTTTATGATTATTTATTCGAGAATAATGAGTAATATTTATCGTAACTACCTATGTTAATTTTAATAATTCAATGCAATATTTGCAAGCATGTTTAATATTCACTATTTGATGATCGGCACAGTTTGTAAAGTGATTGCACTAGTTAATATCTGCGTATCACTCAGCTGATGCTTACACTTGCTATTTATATATTTGAAGGCATTTATTTGTTTTCATTACAGTTATTCAGTTATGAAAAAATAATTACAAGGTACCTATATTATAATGGTTAGTATTAGATTTTGTGACTGTTTTGTAATCTCTTTATATTCTATCCCTTAGCATTTTCTATTTTTAGAAACCCAGACACGTATAAAAATAAAATTATAGAAAAATAATGTTGGTTTTATTCGCTTCGCTCGCTCTTGAGCCCTAGTTAGGTGTGTTACTCAAATGAAACTCGTCTTTTTAATTATGCCAAATTACCAACCCCATTTCCCGCTTTTTTGCAAAGTCAGCGCCGACAGCCAATTCAGCAACGGGCGCTGGCAGCCAATACGGCGCCGGCTGAGGAGTCACTCCCTATTTTTTTTCATCCCTCGGTTTCATGTAGGTACTAATTATTTATTTTCCATTCATTTTACTACACTCCTTTATGGCGGTTCACAGAAGTCATCTACCTGCGCAGTTTCATGCAAATTGGTTGAGACTTTGAGAGCTGTAGATTTTACGAGGGTGTAACAGACTGACAGATGGATGGACAAACGGACATGACGAAAGTTTATGGGTTCCTGTTTTACTACAGAACCCTAAAAACTAAGAATAACAGTACTAAAACTGATCAAAAATCTACTAGCAAAAAAAATAAAAAAAATTGGCTATGACAATAAGGTTAGTATGTATTTTGATAAAAAACTCAAAAGTGAGCTATCCATTTACTTGCAAAATTTTAGCTTCATGTGTCAATGCAAAAACAAAGATTTGAAAAATTCTTTATTTACAAATTTAAAAATATGCAGGTTAGCCCTCACTGCACACGGGCCACTCGCAACAGCCACAAACACTGTCACCACCATGGACATAGCCAGGTACAGGCAGGGAGGGGGCGGCTGCCCCCCCTAGCAACTCCTGAGCCAAACAGTATTATGTTAGAAAGATAAAAAGCATTTTTTTTTTTTATTTTACATCAATATAATGTGTACCTATGTTTATAAAATCTATAAAATACCATATTTCAGGCAAATAAATGAATCTATCTATCTATCTATCAATTTGAATATTGTTTAAACTATGAGCATTGTCCCTAAGGCTGTTTGTGCACTACTCCGTTTCCAGCACATTTTTTCAAGGACCGTTTTTTTTAGGCAATAGGATTGCAGAACGATCCCCACCACATTGTATTGTATATGAACTTGTGTAGACTAACAAGTAACACCACAAATGGCTGTTGTGCGCTTTAGGTGGCAGCATTTGTGGCTGTCGCGAGTGACCCGTGTGCGGGGAGGCTTATATACTGTTATAATAAGTTCAACTAGGTTCTATTAACAATTATTATGTAAGGAATAATATACTAAATGCCATCACAATGCAGCATACAGCAACATAAGGAGATTTTCTTTCACCAATCCTTGCACACTTCCAAAATGTTCCAAGTAAACTGAAAACAGAATAAATTATGATTATTTCATCTATAGCCTTGTTTGTACTATGACAGAAGTAGAATATACAATTTGCAACTTGTGGCAGAAGGTAAAAAATATAGCTAACTTTACCAAAGGATAGCTAATAGCAAAGTTTGCAATGGCAGTCATTGTCAAAGAGCAGTATTTTTGTGGCTATGTGTTTCAAGCCAGTTACATATACAAACGATACATACCCTGTCTTATTACGGTCCATAATACTTGGAAAGAATGATCTTAAGTACGCACAGGTGCATATGAGCAATAATATCACGGACAGCAAACTTTGGAAATTGAATATAGCACTCTGAAACAAAAATTAAAACATTACAATAAAACAATCAAAACAGGATTAAAACAGTAATAGGTACACGCGATTTAATCAGTATAAACATACTGATTAAATCGCGTATACCTATTACTGATTTTTCCTGACGTTTTAATCCGTTGTTTTATTATAATGTGTAGTAATCGCGAAAACCTAAGACATTAAATTAAAACCATCAAAGATTAAAACATTACTTTTATTTGATTGTGAAATAAACTATAGTGTTTGTTGTTTCCTAAACGTGTATATAATCGATAGAATGAGTGCCATAATTACCATTTCAAGTATTCCAACTGGCAAATGACTCAGTTCTGATTTGTAATTTTGGAGTTTTCAAAGTTTTGGACTTATTTTGACAGCAATGACACGATTTCACATTCACATTATGGTATTATGACAGTGACATGACAACTCATTTACTGCGGAAGGGCGTTTGTGCACTACTCAGTTTCCAGCACGTTTTTTTAGGGTTCCGTACCAAAATGGTAAAAAAGGAACCCTTATGGTGCGACTTCGTCTGTCTGTCTGTCTGTCTGTCTGTCTGTCTGTCTGTCACACCTGCTTATTTCAGCAACTACTTATGCTATCGACTTGAAATTTGGAACAGTTATAAAGAATGCTTGTTCAACTTTATTGCAAATGAAAAAAGTCCAAAAATATTTTTATTTTCATTGCAAAAGGGGCCGGAGTGGGGGTCCGAAATTTCAAAGTGGGGTTACTAGGTCAAGTGACATATCATATGAAAAGGCTTGATCTGCACATTTCAAAATATATTTTTATTTTATTTTATGTCTCACAGTTTTCGACATATGATGAAAAATGTCCAAAAAAATACCATTCCCCCCCCCTTATCTCCGAAGTTTGCGAGGCGAAAAATATGAAATAATTAGGGTTGATAGGAATTGACCCAAATATGGCACCAAAAATAAAACGATGTTCCTAACTATTAGATTTTTCAAAATCATCAAAATTCCTTTACAAACAAACTTAGTTATGCGGTCCGGATTTTTTCACTTTATACGTCCAAAAATTATACGGAACCCTCGGTGCGCGAGTACGACTCGCACTTGGCCGGTTTTTTTAGCCAATGACTGCTTGTGCACTACAGACGTTTTCAATTCGTATTCGGATTTTTACGGATTTTTAGCCAATAGGCGTGCAGAACGATCCCCACCACTTTTTGAAATATATGAAAAAAAGCGGTCCGTGAAAAAGGTGCTGTAAACGTGTAGTGCTATTGGCTGCTTGTGCCACAGAACAATATTACTCTAGCGAGGCTTGTGCACTACACGTTTACAGCAAACGTTTACAGTTAAACATTAAAATCTTTTCTCATGTAAACTAAAATACGATATCCGCATCAGGAAGGGCGAATATTTCCTCGTCTTTGAATGTTGGAAGTCTCCATGTAAACAACATTTTGATGAACGTCTCGAATGGCGAGTCTCGCCTTCAAAACGATTCAAACCGATTTGTGCGATACTCGTATGAACTTGAAGAAATGTCATACAAGATCGTGTTTAGACTAGTGAGTCGAGAAATCGTAAGCATATATATATCGCCTTGCAGCATGGCTCGTCATGTAAACAATCACACATGGCGATTATTACCCGACGAGTATCGCATGACATAATCGTAGGCGAGTTTTTGTTTTTCGCTTTAAATGTAGGTAAATACACGAGTGCAAGAATCGCCTAAAATTTTCGCCTACAATAAACGCATGCAATCTCGCCACAAAACGTACGACAAACTCTCTCCATGTAAATGAGCCTTAAGTCTCCTGTCTTCTGGATAGGTATAGAATTATCTATCCCTGATTGAACCAGGCAGTTTCATACATAGACAGTTATAAACGTTTTTGTCATTTAGATAGGAAACGAAAAAAAACGAGAAAATGCGGCATATTAGATAAATTTTTGTTTTTCAGTTTTCAGAGATATCCTTATAAATTCCTTTTTTCAATTGTTGTTTTCTTATGGTACAATTTAAGGTACAGTTATTTGAAAAATGTACGTCAATTCTCAAGCCAACCTGACGTCAAAATGGCTTGAGAGTATAACACTATGCGTTTATTATTCAATTGCTAGAGGTACAATTCCTCTATGCATAAGTACAATTAGGTACAGTTTTGGTACAATTATTTGGCATACATTTCGTGACCATTCAGACCAATATAAAATGTACTGTGATTCAGACACCTCTCAAGCGGTCCTGACACATACGTATCTACGCGATTTACTTGTAAACACATGAGTGCGAGAATCGCCTAAAATTGTCTCCTACGATAATCCTTCGAAATTGAGCCTTTACTCGGTTTGCCTGTCTGTTACGTTTTTACGACCAATTTTGATGTTGATAAGGACTTAAGAGGGCCCAACCCCGTCCGACGAACGGCAACGCGAGCATGGCCAAAAAGTTTGTTGTTTCATCCAGCGCAATGTCAGAACAAGAGGCAAAGCGAAAAGAGAGAGAAAGCGCCTGAGCGCTCGCAGGCGCTCGGCCGGTAGCGAGCCATTCATAAAAATAATATCGTATAAACCTACCGCGCGCGTGCCTCGCTACGCGCGCAGTTATAGATAGTTTTGTACATTTCACATTAAATTTTACAGGAGAGTGATTTAAAGTTCAAATATTTAAATAAAAAATCACCTAATTGTTCGATTAAAATGATGTTAACACTCGTAGAAATCATTTTTTTACAGCTATCCAAATTGTCAAAATAAGACACCTGACACTTATAAAAACACCAGTTTGTGTCGGTTAGATAAAATTTACCTGATTTGATAAACAAGTAAAATTATCAAAATCGTCACTGCAGTGTGTGCAGTAACATGTAAAAATAGGTAAACATATTTAGTTTAGAATTTTGAAATAGGAAGATTGATCTAAAAAGTTCTGATAGTTTAAAATACATCAAGTAAATTTACCTAAGCATCATTTAATGATTTTTGTGACTGTGGAAATTGTATCTTAGTTATTAAAATTACCCCAAACCTCCCTTCGTAACCGACATTTAACTAAGAACTGTATACTTAGGTAAATTATTAACAAATGCACGACAATAAATGAAATAGATTATTATATTTTCTTTATTAAAATTAAAGAAAATACGCTACGTAGTGCCAACCATACAAAATTAATAAAGAAACTTATTATGACATAACATTCAATCAGAGATCAATTTCAATATCTAAGGATAAAAAAGATATCTTTAGGTACTAAGTATTATAAAATTGTAAAAATGCCGTGTCTGTACATTGAAGATATTCCAGAAAAAACAGTCGGGATAGGGTACCTACTGGGACGTAACCATACCCAAAAATATTTTTTTTAGAATTTTTGTCTGTTTGTGCGCGCATCATGCAAAAAGTACTGAACGGATTTTGATGTGATTTTCACAGTTCGATAGCTTAGGGTCCAATTTAAAATCTAAGTCACGTTTCATCTGATTCCGCTGAAAAAAACCAGAGATACAGCTTGACCTCTTGGTAGTACTAGCCAACCTATACTAAGGAGGTCATTTAAACTGGTCAGTTCATTGTAGTCCACGCGGACGGAGTCGCGGGCAAAGATATTTCACAAGTAAAAATATGTAAGCTCTAATATTCTTCCACTTTATTTCAGGTTAACTTATACAAATGACACTGTCACAAAATATAAAAACAAGTTAAAATACATAACCACATAAATTACAATTGCTTTGTGTAGGTAAAATCTACTAAGTGATTTCAAAGGATAATTTTATTACAAGTAAAAATACCTAATTACAAATATATGAAAAAGTCAATACATGAAAAACTGACTAAGTTCATATTCCTAATTGTTAGAATGTCGTAACTGCTGGATATTCTAAAAATCACTTTTTTTTGGTCGTTTAGTAAGCACAAAATGTAGATTTGACCGAAATTACGCAGTATCTAAGCGACAATAAAGCTCGTCGTAGAGCTATGAGACCTAGACCAAACGACGCAGAAAAATCTGGCGGTTCGAATGATATATATAACTCATTTTACGAATTTTTGTCGGTTAGTAAGGATTGCCTTTCAAGCGTCGATATTTTTTTATTCTAAACAACTTTGTTACACTTTATAAAAAATACATAAAACATATCGGTTGTCGAGAAGATTTCGATTTCCTCCAAACACCAGTTTTTCAGAAGTGTTTGAAAGTTTAGTAAAAATTTTTTTTCCCACTAATATTAGAAAGAGAAAAGAGTTATATGTATTTTTGTATGTTTGATACAAATAAACACAAATTTTCAAAAATATTTCACCGTTGGAAAGGTTACACGTTGTATGATCATCACAACGACCATACAGCATATAAACGCCTAAATACACGCCTAAATAAAATCGGTGTCCGTATTCACTAGTGCCAGGTTCGTTTCACATTATAAATCAATAATCCTTTCGCAAGCAAAATCAGTGTCCGGTATGAAAAAACAAAATCGTTGTAGTAGGTAAAACAGAATTCACTAAAAGTAAAACGCAATGTAGCACACACGTACGCGCAGTCAACAAATTCAATACCTATTAACAATTCCGAGAGGCACGAGAGCCGAGCTGCCGTGCGCCATTCAACTCCCGCGTCTCACCCCGCCCGACCCCGCTCGACTCGTCCCCCGCGTACCTCTTACCGCCACATGGCTAACAAGCAAGTGAGAACGCGATAACATTGAAAGAAAAATTGTGTGCGGAAATTTCATAAAACCTGTTCCAAGAAATACGTGTTTTTTCGTAAGCCTTACAAGATTATGAAAAAAAAGTTTTACATTTAGAAACTCCATTACATTTGCTAGGTTTCTATGCAAATATTTCTTTCCGGTTACAATTAATGAGTACATTATCAACGCCCAAACTTCGTATAAAATTTGTGCAAAAAAGCTGATTTTTGGAGGCTTGTACTGAATTTGTTTCTTAAAAATTTGATTTTGCGTTTCAATAGAAACCTAGATATAGTGCACAAGATACCTATTAGTTCAAAAGTTTCAAAGAAATATCTGTTACAACGCCATAATCACGTACGAGCGTTTGTATGAAAAAATAGACGGATTGGCCGCTCTTAAACCCTACGGGGGAAAATCCTCTAGTCATTTCATATTATGAAATAAAATACCTAACACGCATATCACCTGATTATCAACTGATAGTCTGTTGATTGTCATGATGCGTTGCCAACACGATAAGAGAGGAACTGATATATAATGTGTATTAAGTATATAGGTACCTACTTACGTAAAATACTATTTTATTATCAATTTGATATACAAGTGCGACTGTGCGTGTAAAATACACGGAACACTTGTTGTATAATATTGAGTAGGTACATCGGCACCATGGCGCAGTGGGTCACAACAAACAAAACATTTTTAATAACTGGCGGTGCTTCCGGCCTGGGAGCTGGGTACGCGGAGACTTTTCTAAATCAAGGAGCAAAGGTATCTAAGCCCTAAGTTCACCGACAAGATAACAATCCTAGTCTATATTTAATATAAATTTTAAGGTTGACTCACAATAACCATTTATACCATTCCCCCTCTAAAAAGCTTATTTTATTCACTGAAAACAGTGAATAAAAAGCACTTTTACTCACTGTTTTGATGTTTGAAAATGGAACACACCAATGTATTTGACCACAGATTTAAAGAACCTATGCTAGATGCGGCACGTTATTAGATTGTATGAAAACCGAACGTGTCATCTTTTTTATACCTACGATAACTTCACCCCAGCCATTTAGTAATGTGCTCAGAGTAAACAGAATTGTTTCAATCACTAAGCGTCACTGAGCTAACAGACTTATTTTAGTACGAACAGTCGGAACATGCAGGGCACGCTTGGTCGTGGCTTGCCGTATCTAGTGTAAGTGTAATCTGTGTATTCGACCTATATTGATGTGTTGATTTGTTGATTGATTCATGATGACTGAATCACTCGCTACGCTCGTGATTCAGTCATCATGAATCACTCCCTACGGTCGTGATTCAATCGTTAGAATCCTTCACTAGCTCGTGATTCATCTATGGCCCTCGCTTTAAATCCGTCCTTTATTCACTAATTGCATAATATACTATTTTATGATTTTCAAATTTGGTCAAAAAGAATGCTTTATTTGCGAAGGTGGTTTTAGTAAAAACTTTTACTAATATGGTATTAATCCTTATCTAAATAATAATTGTTAGTCATCTCAAGTATTTAATTTAGACCAAAATTACCCTTTATACCTACCATTTAATTTGGATGAATATCTTAGGAAATATCACAGAATTAAAATAACTCGCGCAACAAAATAATATCACGCCGACGACGGACGACCTTCAGGGTGCTTTAGGGGCCTGGCAGGCCGGTCAACTGAGATTGCACGTACTATAGGTATAGGTAATATGTACTTAGTGCTACCCGTGCGAAGCCCGGGCGGGTCGCTAGTCTAACTACATAAAGTAACATAATATGTACTGATAATTCGTAGACTGGAAAGAGTGGATCGGTAATTAATTAATTCTTGGTGTGGCAAAATCATTATAGGTACTAAGTCTTGTGCTTGCACAGCAGCACAGTGCTCCACGTCTTATTACCTTTCTCTTATTGAGATGATTTTTGCTAGTTGCCACTTGGAACTAGACGAATTGGGCGAATTTAAACATACTTACCTCTTTTTATTATTAATTACAGAATGTAGCTATCCTAGATATTGCAGAGGAGCTTGGCAAGGCGACAGCCGAGCGTCTGAACAAAGTTCACGGCAATAAGGCGGTGTTTATCAAATGCGATATTAGCAAGGAAGATGACATAACGAACGCGTTTGAGACTGTGCTCGCTCAGTTCAAGCAAATCGATGTTATTATCAATAATGCCGGCATTATGATCGACGCGCCAAACATGTGGAGAATTGCCTGCGACGTTAATTGGGTAGGTACTAGGGAATGCAATCTCGCGAGATTTCCGACCGAGCCGAGATCTCGCGAGATTGGGTATTTTTATTGAAAACGTATGCAAATGATATTCATTCCATTTACTGATTATCAACATGTAAGATAAAAATAGATAATGCATGTAATGTGACATATTTATATCCGTTTTCAAAATAAGACACTACCTTCCTTACTAATAGATGATGATTAAATTAAACAGCTTTCAAGTCAATTGTTATCTCTATTCATTGTCTAGAAATGAGAAGGATAGATGTATATTTAATCAGTGGTTAAAGTTAAGAGGCGTCAATAAGTAAGGGGGTAATTAAATATTTTACCATCAGGTTATAATTTCTGTCTTTTTACCTATTTATATTATAATCACTTTCTTTAGGTAACCTTGTTATATCAGCCTTCTGCAGCAATAATTAATGAAACTGAACTTCTCAAGTTACAAAAAAAATATTAAACATTTAAATGAAGTCGAAGAAGAAGAAATCAAATAAATAGTTTAAAGTTAGTCAGATGAAACTTGTCATTCTGTGTTTCAATGGTAAAAGTTATTTTTGAAAATAACTTCTCAAAAAACAGCACATCAAGGGTTTGATCTGACAGACGGTGACTCTTGACTTTGCAGGCCAAGTAGGTACCTACCTAACCTGCGGCCGAAAATGCTCGTTCTGCCTCAACACTCGTAGGAATCACAGACGATAGGCAGTTGGGTACACGCGCGGTTTATGCTACCCCGCTCAATCTCGCAATCTCGCGAGATCTCGTACAGAAATTGGGCGAGATTCAATCTCGTAAAATATTGACGAGATCGAGATTGCATTCCCTAGTAGGTACCTACCTATTATATTTAGAATTATAAAAGTAGGCAAAGTGCCTGTGCTATTTTTCAAAGGGAAGCCGGTAGGACTCGTATTGTAGGGACCCTTCGCCACTGGTAGGTATTCCGACAGCGTGGAAGTTGGAAACCGAAATTCAGTCAACAGCTATTTGAGGACCAGAGAATCAACGAATTTGATCAGATATACCTACCTACTTACTTATTTGAAAAAAAAAGTCCTCTCACACTTCACATTTTGTTAAATTAGGTCTCATTCGATCTCACCGTCACATGGCACTAGATCAGGGGTCGCCAAATGGCGGACCGCGGTCCGATGTAAAAAAAATACCTGTTATTTCCATAATTACATTTGTAATTTTTTTTTTAAAAGATTTTGTGCGGACTGTTATGGTCATTTCATTTCATAAAACGGACCCCGAGCGTAACTAATTGGTGACCCCCGCACTATAGATGCTAGTGCAAGAGCCAAACTTACCTACGTATTGTTTTCGCAAATTCCTCTGAGGTGCCTCTGCAGTCGCACCACTATTTACTTACAATATTCGCCGTATTACATAATGGCTAGCCATTTAAAAAAAACGGGGCCGTTTTTATTACGTACGGCGGATCAACGTTTAGCCAGAAAGTAATTGCGTTAAATAGGTAGGTAGGTAGGTATTTGGTTTCCTTTATTTTGCGCGTTTTCAATAATAGGCGGTGATAGGCACCTAAATCATTTTGTAAGCCCTGTAAGTGTTTATATTTTTTTAGCAAGGATTGGTTTCCGTCACATTAAAAGGCGTTAAGCATATGAGGAAAGACGAAGGTGGAGTTGGTGGAACTATCATCAACGTCTCGTCGTCACTTGGTTTGGTGAAATTCCCTGGTCTACCGATATATTCTGGATCCAAAATGGCTGTCTTGCACTTCAGCCAATGTTTAGCGGTGAGTTACATATATATTAGATATACTGGTTTATCAGTTGTGGATCCAGAGGTGGAAGCTAGGGGGCTGAAGCCCCGCTCATATCTTAAATACCTACTGACAGGTTTCAGATTGTGGTAGGATTTCCGACGCTTTCCGGCCCCCAAAAATAAGGGCGAGATTCACAGAATATTGAACTTTGACTTTGCTGAGTAAGCGTTTCATACCAATACGAATCTTGCCGCGTTGTCTAAATAAAAATATGACTTAAGCGGAATTGAAATAAAACAGCGCTGCAATTTACAAAAAACCCAAGATATTTTGAATATCGCGCGCAATCTATGCTATATGACATGGTTTGTTTGCAAGGCTGCAAGGGGCTTCTTTGCTTGAAATTCAAACAATCATAACTTGAATGATTCAACTAGTGGCTGACTACTTAGTACGAGTCTAAAACTCTATAGCACAGATTACTATCTAAAGTAAATAGTAGGTAATTAAACCAATATAGGTAGGTACCTAGGTATTTGACGGCGAGCTATATTAAGTACCTATACCTACTGCTATTATTTTTCTTTCTTTTCAGATGGATCCATTTTTTGCTAACACAGGCATTAGAGTTTTAACTATTTGTTTTGGTCCTACCGATACTCCTCTACTACATAATTTAGAATCGAAGTGTTATGAACAAAAACTTGGGGAGAAATTCGGAGCAGATTCTGATAAAGTCATGTTGCAAACGTAAGTCGTTCTTCCTTACGTCAAATGGAAGGGTTGATACCAAGGAACATAAACTCTAAGGGCCGTACGTACCACAAAAAAGATAAACACGTGTTCAACACGAATGCTACCAAAAATAATATGTAGGTACTTGTTTTAGCACTAACTTGTCTAAAACAAGAGTGTGTATTGTTTTTGGTAGCATTCACGTTTAACACGTATTTATCTTTTTTGTGGTAAGGCAATAAAGAGTTGGTTGATACTTAAATCGATCATTCCTGAGTTATATTTTTTAAACGCATTAAAAAATATATGCACTTTAACCAAGATCAGCATTTTGTCTATTTCTCAGGGTGGAGTCAGCAGTTGAAGCTTTTGTTCAGATGTTCAGGATTGGTGCACCAGGATCAATTTGGGCGTCTTCTGATAATAAACCAGCTCAAGACATCACCCCGCTCATTGATGGCGCATTTAAAGATTTTCAGAATGTTATGTTAGCATAAAATCAATATTCTGTATACAATTTTGGTATTTATAGGTACCTACTTACTAATCACCTGGATTCTGCGTTTGGTTTTGACTCCTTTACAAAAGACATGAGATGAGATTATTGGAGTGGGTGCACTACTATTTAAATGAAAAGTAACTACAGTACCCGGCATTAAATAACACTGATAGACAAAAATTACCATAGTGAAAGTTAAATGAATTTGAATGATAAAATAATGATAATGATATATGATATTTATTTTGTAAATAGGTTAAAAATAACACTTTTACACGTCAAAACATTTTTTTAAGTTAGATGAGTTCGGTGTTTCCTATATGACTACCTTTGAGAAGAAACACCGAAACAAACTCAAAGGTTGATGTCTCTTTTAATGTCCAGACAAATTAAGATAAAATGTGTTAAAACCATGCAGGTTAGTCTGAAATGGCCTTTAGAAAAAAGGGCCATACAGATTTGAGTGGACCTGACCTAACTGTGCACGCATGTGCCGGGTATCGTGGCAGCTCAACCTTGACTAAGGGAGCTCAACGACCCGACGAACATTACCATCAGAAAGGACATTTGGGTAGGCCCTCTTAAGGTAGGTACTCAAACTGTCAGACTGAATTTTGAGATCTGTAACAGTAACATAATAACCCACATAGTACTCACATTTACAATACCTAATCAATAATAATTTCACATTCAATGTCAGTATTTATAAATTGTTTCAAAAGAAAATATGTCATGTCATGTCAAAGCGTATACACGGCGAAATGTTAGTGGTTGTTTTCCGGCAGCAGAACGATTTTCCATCAGTACCCCGATCATGAGTTTTTTTGACGTGTAGTATCGTTAACGTAAGCATATTTTGAATTGAAAATACACGTTTGTTACACAATATTTATATAAATTAAATACTTAATTAATTTCTCTGTATTTTTTTAAATGTGCAAATTGTATAAAATTTTATCAAAATGTTCTAGGACTGCTGTATTTTAAATTCAAAATATGCTTACGTTAACGATACTATACGTCAAAAAACTCATGATCGAGATACTGTAATACTATCGAAACATAGAGTTCAATTTAAAAAATATTATGTTTTTTTTTTCAAATAATAAAAAAAAATATTCATAGACTCGAAAGCGTGAAAAACAATAGTAACTCACTAGATCTAACGTAAATGATAAATGATAAATGATATTTATTTTGTAAATAGGTTAAAAATAACACTTATACACGTCAAAACATTTTTTTAAGCTAGATGAGTTCGGTGTTTCCTATATGACTACCTTTGAGAAGAAACACCGAAACAAACTCAAAGGTTGATGTCTCTTTTAAAGTCCAGACAATTAAGATAAATTGTGTAAGAACCATGCAGGTTAGTCTGAAATGGTCTTTAGAGGCAAGAGCCATACAGATTTGAGTGGACCTGACCTGACTGTGCACGCATGTGCCGGGTATCGTGGTAGCTCAACCCAGACTTAGGGAGCTCAACGACCGGACCCGACGAACATTACCATCAGAGAGGACATTTGGGTAGGCCCCCTAAAGTACCTACTCAAACTGTCAGACTGAACTTGAGATCTATAACAGTAACATAATAACCCACATAGTACTCACATTTACAATAATTATAATCAATATATTATCATTATTATCACATTCAATGTCATTTTGTAAATAATATTTTTCAAAAGGAAACATTCAATGTCAAAGTGTATATAGAAAAAATTATAAAATCAAATAAAAGAGCAATAATTTAGTGGTTATGTCAATAGTAGTATTGGCCCATGTATGTATTGGAACAGCTCAATCCCAAGCCTTTTTGTCCTCCATATAATAAAGTAATATAATATGTATAATAAAGTAGGTATAGTTATCTAGTCACACCGACACGCGCCACGCGCCGCAATTCCGCGAATCAAAGCGGTGCCGACAAAAGCGGCGACCGATTCATAAATGTGCAGAGCAAAATAAGCTCTCGCGCATAGTGATGCGGCATAAAACAGACTGATCGCCCGTTGCAACCGCACCGCATCCCCCCGACCCGCACTCCACTATCGAGTTGCACTCAACAAAAGGATAGCCGACCGCGACGCCGACAGTCAGTTGTGCCGCGAACGCGAATCTCGTAACATGCGTAGTGAACTAGTGAATTATCGTTGCAAAAATGGATCGACATTACATTATTATTCCAATTTAGAGTACGTCGCTATGGTGCAAATGTATGCTAGGGCTAATTATGACTCCCATGCTGCCGTTACGCGGAGCCGCAACACTTGGAGTCGCTCAATCTTCGCGGTGTTCTGAACTCCCAAGTCCCGCAGGCCCGGACGATCGTAGCGGCGACACAGTGCTACTCGATCATGGGGAGTTACAGTGTATGTACCAGAGGTTGATCAGCCGTTCATTTGCGCGAGTTCGGCGAGGAAATCCACAAGTAGGTACTTCAAACGGGATCCTCGTCGAAGTACCTACCTATGTGTATGGCTGTGATGGCTGGGTTTGACGTAAGTCAATACTACGTTTGGAAAGTGCTCAACAATGAAAGACTGCTTAAGTACCTATCATTTTCGTAAAGTTAATCAAATAAAACGTGCTCGATTGTGTTATTGTGTATGGAACGCAGTGGCTTGGAATTCGAAAAATTACTCCGTTACCGGGCCTAAGCGTAAGTACCTACTTGTACCTTTGTATTAAATACCGAATATTTAAAAGTAGGTAAGTAATTAAAATCATTGTAAATAAGTTTATTCCATTTTTTTGAATACCTACGCCTTAAATACTTTAATAGGTATCTAATTCAGAAAATATCGTTTTCTAAGATAGGTGCCTACCTACCTAGTAAAATTGTTTTTTAGTTTCGTGTTCACGTGTTCAATAATTTGTCTATCAATAACTCGGGAATAGTTATCAGCTGATTGATAAACACGGAGGGCAATGACCGCGCGGGCGCGCCCCGCTCGGCTGCGGCCGCTCGCGTCGTCGTCACCGCGCTTGCGTAGCTATCGTGAGGTGTTACCTACTATTGGTTTGAGATTTTGTTTTTCTCATCACACCATTCTGCCATTTTTTGATTCTAATTTTTTTTTTATATATCAATCGAATGTACTGCCAAGACAAACCATTTCGCTACGGGAGAACAATCACTAACATTTCGCCGTGTATAGAAAAATTTACAAAATCAAATAAAAAATGGAATGGAATGGGTTTCAAATTCATTTAACTTTAGTAGATACAGGGACGTATTTCAGAATTTGGCGCCCTGGGCGCTTATGATTTGGCCGCCCCTTTTTTCAACGCCCATGTCGCAGCCGAATTGTAGAATTCGCCATATTAAAATAACGGCTAGCCATTTTAAAAAAACGGGGCCATTTTGTACTATGGCGGATCAACATTTCACCGGGTTGTATTACGGCTGAACGTTTAGTATTAGCGTTTTGCGTTCTCCAATGCGACTAAATGTCGCGTCGCCGTTTTGTAAAACTGGACAAAACTATACCGCGAACCTCGGAAGATCGAATGCCCGCTGATTTGAAGAACTGTAGCTCGACTTGACTCAAGTGCGAAAATACAATACCAAGACATCTCATACGGTACCAAAGGAAGCTGGTAACAGGGAGGGAGGGAACAGGAACCGTCAGGGAATTCGGGGGGCGAAGTACCCCGCAAAAAAAAAGAAAAACCGATAGTCGAAAAATCGTACGGTGACCACACAATGCACACGCCGAGGGGGTGGAGAGAGCGGTACTGCAGCTGCGGCCTGCGAGTACCAGAAAACATTAGCCGATCATATTTGGGATTATCTTTCAACTGAAACAACTACAGTGGTGTCGATTTTGTGGCGCACTAGCGTGATTAGCACTTGAGTGGAGTCGAGCTACAGTTCGACCAGCGTGCATTTGATCTTCCGTGGTTCGCGGTACAGTCTTGTCGTACCAGCCATATTCGCACTTGGTACCAGTATTAGTATCAAATGAAATGAGATTAAGTTAAATCCGATAAAAAATGCGAACTTAAGAGCTAGGTAACATTTTTAAACAAAAAACTGGCTACGCTGCAAGTCGAGACTCCAGCAGCAAGACTTCCAATGCGTACAAAAAGCATTAACGACAAAGCCAGTGACACCGTGGTCAAAACACTACGAGAAAACTACGCCCCGCTGTTTTTTTCCATCGCAGCGATAAGTACAGCAAGGTGTCCAAACTTTCCTCATGCTATCCACGCAGTCTTCTTTGTCAAATAATGTAAGAGTAATTCTTAAACCTAAAGATCAGACGACTAACGTGACACGATTCACACGATTTCCATGATTACCCCGACCCCCGATATTGGTGTTGCGGTTGAGGATAACAAAAGGAAGAAAATTTCAGCGATTAACCAGGTTTCATTTGACCAAACTCAAAACTGTGGATGGCTAAATCATGCTTTCAGAGTCTGAAAATACAAGCACTTGAAGGTTTCTATGGACTCTTGTTCTTAACATGTGTACTTACGGCAAAATAAGTGTGACCCCAGTTGCTTCAGTACCGTAGACACTGGATAATTAGACAAAAGAACCAAAATTACATACGGAGGGGTGTAATACTGTGGTGTAATATTCTTATATAGAAAAATTGGACGAAATGCTGCGCAGCCTAAATATAGCATTAACTTAGACAAATCTAAGATCATAATATTCAATGCAGATATCAGTAGTTACGCAAAGTTATGGAGAATAAAACATAGACACAAAGCTAACAGAGAAGGATACAGTTCAGCTAGACATCATTTAGTGAACTACGCAAACTCTTCCTTTCGCATAAACCGCAATGTCTGAAGACTCAAGTCATTATCCTGTGCATCCTACCCGATAACACATAATTAAGGTGCCGAGACGTGAATACTAATAATTGGGTTAGATCACATAGAATACAAAGTCATTCAAGCGAGCTATGCCTGAAGTTTCTCAAATTTTTCGTTATTTTTGTAAAATTCTAGGCTTTTGTCTTATGGTCAAGCAGCAGGTAATAAGGGCGGCCTGGCGGCCGCCCCTCCAGGCCGGCCGCCCCGGGCGGTCGCCCCCTACGCCCTTAGGGAAATACGTCCCTGAGTAGATATATTATATTATACTCATAAGTACTACGTCTGGAACTAGGTTCTATGTTTATTAATATTTAATTAAGAATTAATGCTAACAATGAACCCTTTCGATCGGCATCATAAAATAAAGGATGTTCATTTTTCACATTTGGTCGGTTCGATTCCCAGATGAAGCAAGCAACTTTTTAAAAATCTTTGAATGCAGTATTACTTAATTTTAAAAATAAAGTGAAGTTTCCATGAAGCAAAACTTCCTATCTCAAATATTTAAAGTACTTTCCCTCCATGTGGCATAGCCGTGAGACACCCTGTATATGTATAGAAAGAGCGTTATTATGAATGTGCGTTATATGAACGTTAAACAATAATATTATATGGTGTGTTTATTATAAAAACTGAATGTTATATTAAATGAAAATTATGTGAAGTATTTTTAGGCAAAGTTTATATTATATACATTCAACGTTATTGCTTTTATATTAGTTTTTTTTTTATACAAAATAAGCCGCACCCTCGCCTATTGGCTAAAAAAACGGTCCGTGAAAAACGTGCTGGAAAGGGTGTTTGTGCACTACAGACGTTTTCAATTCGTATTCGGATTTTTAGCCAATAGGCCTGCAGAACGATCCCCACCACTTTTTAAATCGTATGAAAAAAAAAACGGTCCGTGAAAAACGTGCTGGAAACGTATAGTGCACAATCGCCCAAACGGAGTAGTGCAACGCCCTCAGTCTACGCCATAGACCAATATGTATATAGGAAAGTCTACGCTAAAATGACATTTGACAATAATTTTATTGACAATATTGGACATTGACGTTTTAAAATGCTTCGTACGTACGTGGTTCCTTGAACTTGTTTTAGTTTTTATTTAATTACCTCTTGAAAATTCTACAATTTCACAAGATTGCAATCAATAATTCATATATTAATAAATTCTGTTTTTACTCATATCACAATGGACGATTCCAACGGGCTGGTAGAGAAAATAATAAGAGAGTTGAATCACGTTCTTTCGAAACCTGAATTGTAAATATTTACTTCGCATTGGCAAAATTTCAATTAGTTATATTTACTTTTATTGAACTTGTGTGCTAATTCTTTGTGCTTTTCAGAACTGAGTTCGACGTTGTCCCTTTGGAATCGAACATGAACAAGTCACCTGTTTTGTATGTAGAAACTTCAGTTGGTCTGGAGTCTTGGTGCGTGAAACATGTGTACATGTACTGCTATGCTGAGTTAATTGAGGACTTCTTGACTCACCCAAAGCGAAGACTCAGCAGAATATCGAATCTAAACCATAGGAGGATAACTAGTCTGTTAAATCCAACAATGCTGTTAAACCCAGATGTAACTACCCTATGGAACAAAAGAAGAGAATTGATCCAGAAAAATTTCCTCGAGTGGGTGTCAGAATTGCAGTTCTCAAGATTAGTATTAACAAGGAAGCCAAAGTGTAACGAGGCTTATGCATACAGGAGATGGATGTTAAAAGAAATATTAAGAGGTATGTTTTAAATAGAATGAGTTCTAATAATCAAACAATCTAAGTAACAATATGCCTAATATTATACCAATTAATATTTCAATCTGGTACATTCATGATAATTCAGACCATTTCTATTTAAGAAAGAGAAAATAGAAATTTTGCCATACAATTTTCAATTCCCACCATACTCATTGGAAATGCACCTTTACTCCTTGAGACATACAGGTGTGATGTATGTTTACATTAATGGTAGAGCATTAATGTAAACATATATAAAAACTTATATAAAAGGAGATCAACAACAATATTTGGCTAAATGAAGTACCAAGGTACACTCAGTTGAATAAAATACCCTAAATCATACTGAATAATGCTCTGTTTTTATTTATTTTTTATCCAGCCAAATATTGTTGATCTCCTTTTACATAAGTTTTTATGTATGTTTACATTAATGCTCTACCATTAATGTAATCATACATAAAAACTTATGTAAAAGTAAGCTTGTATACATTATATGAGGCAATCTCTACTGCTTTAGAACTACTACTCTGATTTTGAAAATTCTTTCACTAATAGGAAGATACATTATCCCTGAGTGCCATAGGTTATTTTTTATCCTGAAAAAATGTACATTTTCTGTGGGTCATGCAGACAAAGTCATGGGAAAAGCGCTTAGATAGGGATTTTATTCCCTATAATTATATATATATAATTAATATTAATCATTTAATTATTATTTCAGAGGAAAGAGTGCATCCCCACCAGTTTATAGATGCTGTAATAGATCAAGAAATCAATCTCTGCAATATGGCTGCAGACAAGTGCCAAAATAATTATCACTGCTGGGACCATCGCAGGTGGCTACTAGTTCTTTGCTGGGACATCAGATATGACTTTGACTACACTCACCTTATCTTCCACGAATACGAATTCTTAAAGGAATGGACTTCAAACCATGTGTCAGACTACAGCTGCTTTCACTACCGCCAGTTTTGCTTAAAAAAGCTTTATGAAATAGATGAAAAATGGACAGTATTTGAACAAATTATGGAAGTCAACCTTCGTGAGAATTTCCAGAAGATTATAGCTGCACATATACCTCATGATCCAATTGTAAAACCTAATAAAACCTTTAAAAGAACTATAGAAGATAATGATCTAATTGCCCTTGTTTTGGGTCATTGCCCTGGTAATTGCAAATGTTATGCAACAATCTATAAAACTTGCCGAAAATTAGAGCTTCTGTTCTATGAAATAGTACAGAATGATGAACTGCTAAAGTACTACAAGTATCACGAGACGCTCTGGTATCACCGAAGATTTATTGTGAACGAGATCTTAGCCACTATGTATGAGTACTTTGAAATAGAGAGAAAGAATGGGCAACTTGTGAGGAAGACCATATCACCAACGTTAACTGAACTTAAAAACAAATGTGAGAATTGTGTTAATGCAGACTTGAAGGAGCATCATAGTAAGGTGGAGAAACAAGGCATAGGCTGGGTGTACTCCTGCCCCCTATTTACAGTGTTAGTCAAACATGAGAAGGAATTAATAAAAGATAGACGAAAAGATTCTGATAAATATGCTGGCAGGCATGAAAATTACCTTAAATATGTTGAAGGTCTTGATGTGCACTTTTGAAATAATTTGTTGTGATCTGTATCGATAGGTGTGGATACAGGGAGGGTGGCAATGGTTGCAATTCGCCCCTGACTCGTGGATAACAAACTAAAATGTTATATTTTGTTTTGTTTGCATCGAATTTCCTGGAAGATAGGGTAAAATTACACAAAAAATCCTTCCTTAAATTTAAGGCCTCTAACAGACGATGTTCTTCTTGCGCGATTGAGAACTTACGTCACTGATTGTTCGGGTGGTTCTTTATCGTTCTCGATCGCGCAAAAAGAACGTCGTCTGTTAGAGGCCTTATCGATATCCATAAACTCAGGCTGTTATCAATTGAAGGCTAGAGATATTACATGTTTATTCAGGAGCCGTACTATGAAAGTGTAAACACCATAATTATTGTTTCATTGTAAATAAGAATGATAATGAAATCTGCGTAATATTTAAAAATTATACTCTGTCACTCCCACAGTGAAAATGACTGGAACGATACCTTATAAATGTTGAATTCCATCAAGCCGTTTAGGCTACAGAGCGTGCCAAAGAAATAGACATATATGCAGTCGAACAACATTACCCAACTTTTGGGCAGTCGGGTAAAAAAGGACAGTGCTATTTGTTTTGTATAGTTCCATCTCGCTCTGTCACACTGAATCAATGGGCGTCATAGTACGGGCCGACGCCTTCCTCCAGAGCATGCTAGTTGCAAAAAGATGATTTGACAATTTTATCATTACAATCACTTATATCATAAAACTCTAGTCAGGTACTGCACTCTTATAATATAAGTTAAGTTTTATATAATTTAAATATAATCCATAATATTTAAACTTGCATGTAACATAATTATTTTATTGTCAAACATCTTGCAAAAACCGCAAATAGTAATTTGGATAAACGGTCATAAATTGTCAATGGCCTGAGTAGAATACTGTTTTATATTAATCACAATAAAATAAAATGTATTTTAAAATTACTGCATTTTCCGGGTATTTATTCAAAGTTAGTATTGTAGGAAAGTAGGATTTTTTTATAAATAATTGAAATATTCAATATGTATAATTGCTATTGAAAAAAAAGTAGTATAAAATGCTAATTAAGTCGCTAGGAAGCGTTTTAGTGCGTTCAACGACAATGTAGATCTCTGTGTAGTATATAGAATATATGGAACTGTTTAGAACAGCATTCATATAAGCGCGTGCGCATGGCAGCTAAAAACAATGCGGGTGCCAGACATAGTTTCAAAGTTTGAACAAACATTTTGTGTTTTGCCATCCAAACTTTGAAGACAAGTCTAGTGCTAATTTAACTAAACATAATTAGGAACAATTCAGTATAGGTAACCTACTTTACATTTTGTTTGATGATAAGCAGAGGTTAAAAAACACCTCATAGACAATATTCCTTACAAAAATGTTGTGTGCGAATAAAGAATGGGATTGAAAATGGCGTCGCCTATATTCACCTCTCGCTCGCACTCATCTGTGAGTATAGAGAGCAACAGTGTGCAAGTGAAAGTTAAATAGATTATAATCCCACTGTCTATCTGCTTCGGTTGTACATACTTATTAGTATTCTAAAATAAACCAGCTATTCTACTATTCATTTTTATTGTATTTTCAAACATTTTTTAACTGCAGTGCGTACGGATACGTAGGTATATTAAGAATTATGATATATTTATCACTTTAGTGTTGGTAATTTTTATTATTCGTAGACATTGAATAATCAATTAAAAGGGTAATCTTTGATAAAACATTGACTGATGATCAATATGATATATTTAGATGTATTGACGTCACTGTGTATTCTGAAATAATTTGGTTATTTATCGCAAATATAAAAAAAATATGTTATAGGTATTGTGTTCGTGCACTACGATGAATAAATAACATTTATATTACTGAGTGTAGTTTTAAAATAGTGTATGCAATTCATGTGCAATTTTTATTATGACATTGTATTTAATCACATAAGATAAGCAGTACCGGCGAGAGTCATGAGCACAGACCGCGCATGTACATTTTCGGCCCAATAGACAATAGACAGTTGACAATACGTAATAGGGAATAGTCCAATAGACGACGAGCATCGACGACGACCAATCGCATGCAGCCTCGGCGCCCCCCGTCTTCTTCATTCCGCGAAAGAGACCGAAAAATCAACTAATGCGCAGCGCAGGTGACGTTTGTGCTCAAGTGTTCAAGACTGGTGCCGGTACTTATACCTAGTTGAAATAATTGATATAGGATTGAAGTTCCTCATTATAAAATGAAAGAGCTACAGGTTACAGAAATACAGGTTTAAAAAAGAGCTTCGAAGTTTCGAACGGATTATTTATACGGAACCCTTCTCGGTATTAAGTAGTCTTGCAAATACGATATTTCTGACAAGATTTTTGGAAACTTGTAACGTCGTATGTTGAAACAACAAGACCGTTCATTATAAGATTTTAGATAAAAGGAATTGTAAATACTTACGCCCTTAAATTGTTCATAAACAGTTGTCATTTATGCCTGTGTTGTGCGAGCCTAGTTTTTTAAAGCTATGCTATAATGTCCAATCCTGGCTTACTATCGCGGCTTGGCAAGTATACTTTTTTAAAATAATATGCTTGTGATAGTAATAGCTTAGTGGTTTAACCATGTGCCTCCCACGGAGGATGGTTCGAGTTCGATCCCGAGGCACGCATCGCTGACTTTTTTAATTTAAGTCATGTGCGTATTAGAAATAAATTATCACTTGCTTTAACGATGAAGGAAAACATCATGAGGAAACCTGCATGCCTGGGAGTTCTCCATAAAGTTCTTAAAGATGTGTGAAGTCTGCCAACCCGCACTTGGCCAGCGTGGTGGACTATGGCCTACCCCCCTCATTCCGAGAGGAGGCCCGTGCCAGCAGTGGGACAGTTTATAAACAGGGCTGATATTATTATAATAATATGATTGCAATTGACCACCATCTCAGCTGATAAGCGATGATAAAAGAAACCGATTCACTCGCGACTTGAACACACCCAGATTGTAACTTTACTATCGGGAAACACCCACTCCGGCAGTGCATTTCACTGTTTGGTGGTTCTGTTTTTACCCGACTTCGGCAAAGCCAAAAAGAAGGGTAATGATTGGTATACCTACCTATCAAGGCCTTGCAAATATTCGAATAATATTCGAATATAAGTAGGTACCCTATAAAAACATCGAATATTCGAATATTTGCAAGCCCTATCAACCCTGAAATGATGTCGTCTTTCAATCTGAAATGATGTCTTTCGTCCTGGCTATCTGTTTGAAAAAACTAACTTAAAAATATTTTTTATTATACATAATTTGTTTATTGACTTTTCAAGATCCACTTTGTTAGTAAAGACTTACAATCTATGTTAAATGCTGGTGCTGTTTTGCTAGCTTGTTAACTTACCAACATTAGCTTCCTATATTCTAGCTATGAAAAACCAGCCTCGTGTGACCCAGGCATTATAAACTTAAAATTAACTTTTTGTCATTCCAATGAAGTGAAAAGGCAAACTTTAACCACCTTTTTGCTGGAGATGTTTATGAATAAGGGTATTATTCTTAATTGCCAATTCAATTTAACGTATAAGATTACCAAATGTTTACCCTAAGTATTCAATATAATGTGTGTGATTTTTTAATGTAATAGATTTCGATTCAAATAAAAGACACTTCTTACATTTCAGTAAATTTTATCACTATAATGTTGTTATTTATTTAAAAACTATCTGTGTCCGGCATGTGTTGCAATGCTTCTTTTTTGTCGGAAACATTCCTGGGTGTGCGCGCCTATATGTCCCTAGACAAGCAGTTCCGAACAAAAATCATGCCCCACACGCGGGTACTTGTCTGTTGCTCACCACATCAAACGTCAAAGTGAATGTGAGGCTTGTGTTGTGCCCGCACAACACTTGAGTGTGACATGTCTAATGTTCGGAACTGCTTGTCTAGACATATAGGTCAATGGCGTGCAACAACATTATGTACAAAGTTTCAAGTCAATCGGATGAATGATGCGCGAACGCACACCCACACACAAACTTTCGCATTTTATAATATTAGTGGGATTAGATAACATAATTATTAAGAGAAACAGTCGCCAACAAAAGCCGTTGAACACATTTCCATGCCCTGGGGCCAAAAAACCGGACAAGTGCGAGCATGCCTCGCGCCCTAAGGGTTCCCAAATATGATCATAGATGGTGCTACTGTATACTTCCAATGGCGCCATCTATGAGCAGATGGCTCCGCTTATGGTCCGGCGACTGACGGCGGACAACAAAGTGATCCTATAAGGGTTCCGTTTTTCCTTTTGAGGTACGGAGCCCTAAAAATGATACCTACGGCCATTGACCTATATGTCCTTAGACAACCAGTTTCGAACAAAAATTATGTCCACACGCGGGTAGGTACTTGTCTGTTGCTCACCGCATCAAACGTCAAAGTGAATGTGAGGCGAGTGTGACATGTTTAATGTTCGGAACTGCTTGTCTAGACATATAGGTCAATGCCTACGGCTGCAGCTGCTAAGCTTTTGTAAAGATTCTTTAAGTTCTTCTCTCTTTTAAGTTATTTATTGATGTAGTGACAAATCTCAACAACCAGCAACTTTCTGAAAATTACAGCGTTTAGGCTTTATTAAAATGTATTTATGTTCAGAAGTAAGTTGCAAACTGCTTATTAAAAAAAACCGGCCAAGTGCGAGTCGTACTCGCGCACCGAGGGTTCCGTATCATTTTTGGACGTATAAAGTGAAAAAAACAGGACCGCATAACTAAGTTTGTTTGTGGAGGAATTTTGATGATTTTGAAAGAACTGTACTAGTTAGGAACATCGTTTTATTTTTGGTGCAATATTTGGATCAATTCCTATCAACTCTAATTATTTCAGATTTTTCGCTTCGCAAACTTCGGAGATAAGGGGGGGGGAATGGTATTTTTTCAGAAATTTTTCATCATATGTCGAAAACTATGAGACATAAAATTAAATAAAAATATATTTTGAAATATGCAGATCAAGCCCTTTCATATGATATGTCACATGACCTAGTAACCCCACTTCGAAATTTTGGACCCCCACTCCGGCCCCTTTTGCAATGAAAATAAAAATATTTTTTGACTTTTTTCATTTGCAATAAAGTTGGACAAGCATTTTTTATAACTACCAAATTTCAAGTCGATAGCATTAGTAGTTGCTGAAATAAGCAGGTGTGACACACAGACAGACGAAGTCGCACCATAAGGGTTCCTTTTTTACCATTTTGGTACGGAACCCTAAAAATATTGTTTTTTTTTTTCCATCAACAAAATAATAATGAAATAGGATGGCCAAGCAATCGAAATTTTAATCAAGACCAAAAGAGGGTAGGTGAAAATTCGCGCTTCAAAACGTTATCTCGCCGTCGTGTCGCCGTAATTCGGCTGCAATGTCTGATATAGAATGGTATCCTACCTTTTATATTATGTATAAGTTATCGCAAAATAGAGAGTGAGTGTTACTTTAATGTGTAGTGTTCAAATCGTCATTATCTAATCAAGATCATGGTCCAATACCTAACAAGCGAGAGGTGACTGCGACGAACGATCATGTCAGAAAACAAGAAACCAAGTAAGTAAACTAAGTTATTTTAGTATTACCTACCGTAGTATATAATTATTATTATTTTATTATTATTATGGTACCATTATTAGTACCATACCATACCATTATTAGTACCATTTAGTAGTATTACCATAGAATCATAGATGAATGATTATTACAATATTATTTTCAATCAATATTGTGTAGGTACACTTCGCAACGAAAGTCCACACTGGCCAATTTTCGTTGCTGACCGTGGGTCCATTGCTTTCTTGAATCTTTCTTCTCTTTAAACTACAATAATATAATTGTTTACTTATGAAAATGACGTTGTTATGTTTTTATAAGTCGCTTTATTGTATATTCCTGTACATAATTATAATGTTAACATTGAAAATTTCTCCGCATAATATTTCCATCATATAAATTTTCTGGAAAATAATAATTGCGTCTGTAAACTCATAGTACCTACCTACCTACTTAGTTGTTTACAGAAGGTACTCATGATATAACTTATTAACCTACGTGCGATATGTCGATTGTTTCGAATCGGTAATAGTTGAAAAGTTCTATTGACGAAACATATGAATCGTTCCGTCGGCGATCAATTCAACGGAGACACGAATGTCGAAGAACGATTTCGGAATCGAGTTTTGTGGCTAGTCATTGGCGGCGCTAACTGTTCCTTATTCGGTGGCGCTTATGCAAAAACCTATTGAAACTTGAAAGGATGAATAAAAGAAAAAAAAAGAGATAAAGAGAGAAGGGCAAGCCTGCACCATCGTCGACCGTATCATCGCTTACCATTAGGTGAGATAGTGGTCAAACGCGAGCCTATAATTATAAAAAACCGGCCAAGTGCGAGTCGTACTCGCGCACCGAGGGTTCCGTATCAGTTTAGGACGTATAAAGTGAAAAAAACGACCGCATAACTAAGTTTGTTTGTCAAGGAATTTTGATGATTTTGAAAAAAACTGTAATAGGAACATCGTTTTATTTTTGGTGCAATATTTGCGTCAATTCCTATCAACTCTAATTATTTCAGATTTTTCGCACCGCAAACTTCGGAGATAAGGACCCCCCCCTAATCTCCGAAGTTTGCGGTGCGAAAAATCTAAATCGAATGGTATTTTTTCAGATATTTTTCATCATATGTCGAAAACTGTGAGACATAAAATAATATGAAAATATATTTTGAAATGTGCAAATCAAGCCCTTTCATATGATATGTCACTTGACCTAGTAACCCCACTTTAAAATTTCGGACCCCCACTCCGGCCCCTTTTGCAATGAAAATAAAAATATTTTTTGACTTTTTTCATTTGCAATAATGTTGGGCAAGCGTTTTTTATAACTGTTCCAAATTTTAAGTCGATAGCTTTAGTAGTTGCTGAAATAAGTAGGTGTGACAGACAGACAGACAGACGAAGTCGCACCATAAGGTTTCCTTTTTTACCATTTTGGTACGGAACCCTAAAAACTAGCTTCCGCCCGCGGCTTCGCCCGCGTTTTTGGGATAAAAAGTAGGTAGCCTATATGTTATTCTGATGTATAAGCTATATTACTGCAAAATTCCTACAGTAGTTATTGCGTGAAAGAGTAACAAACACATCCATCCTCACAAAATTTCACATTATTTTATATTAGTAAGATGTAGCTTCAAATCATGCTAATATCGAGCAGATACTACCTACTCGCATGTGTTGTATAAAGTACGAGCTGAGAAACGAGTATGCTTATTTTCAGTGTGATGATGCTAGTAATAAGTACGGCACTACAAAACTTAATAAAAAAAAAACAGGCCAAGTGTGAGTCGTACTCGCGCACCGAGGGTTCCGTACCATCCTTGGACGTATAAAAGTTAAAATAAATTGTATGAGCGCCCATACAACTCAGAGGACTATCTTAATTGGCGTCAACTATGTGTGTATGGGGATTGGGGACACCCTTTAATTTTCAACTTTTTTTTTTTTTTGGAATTTTTCCTTTTATTTGTGCTGTACCTTGCTTTTTGCCAAATTTCGTGATTCGATATAGGTTTTCGACCCAAAACCTCTAGGGTACTTCCGGTGGAACCAATCCGGTTTCACACTTCCGGTCACATGCAAGGTCTGTACAGCACAAGTAAAGGAAAAATTCGAAAAATATAAAAAGTGGAAAATCAAGTTGGCGCGAAAATCTAAATTTGCCCATATCTTTTTATCGTGTTAATTAACTCAGCACCTTGATTTTCATACACCTAATAGGGACTATAGACCTCAGTATCTGGTATCAATTTCAACATGCTCGGTTCACCCGTTCCTGAGAAAATCGGTGGTGACACACGGACAGACAGACGGACAAGAGTGATCTTATAAGGGTTCCTTTTTTGACCTTTTGAAGTATGGGACCCTAAAAAGAACAAAGTAAAATCAATACTAAATCCGGGGATTTATTTCCAAGAGAAAGTCATAAAGATCGACAGAAATGGTTACACCAAGAAAATTCTACTTAGAACTCAGGTAAACATGAAAATGTTCGCTAATGATCATAAAGGCGAAATCTGTTTAACGGTTGGCTGCGTTTTTGTCCCCGTTGCACAGTTTTTGTGGCAGCGTTACACTTCGTAGCGTTTCGTAGCCAACTTCTTGTAGCCGTAGCTCCGTAGCGTCGTAGATCTCTTTTATTGTACACGTACAATTTTTTAGAATTCACTTTTGGTGTTTTAATTTTTAAAAGGAAAATTAATCGTTTATTTTATTTATTTGGGATATAGAAAATAGATTCTGGGTTAATAAAAAAACCTTAATTGTTTTATGAGGTACACGGTGTTTCCGCAGTGACCATTAGGAACTTAGAACTTCTGTAAAATAATATTTCATTTGATATTAGCAAAACAATCGACATTACCATCCGCAATAATATGCCTATTATTTATTGAATTTTCGCTGTTATCTCCACAGTTATAACCAAACAGTACTCATACCACTCGTACAACTCACATGTTGAAGTTCACGCAGTAGTACTAGGGTACTAGTACATAACAGGTGCATACGCATTACGCATCGTCCCCGATATGGGTCAGGAGGCTCGCACGCGGGGAACCGCCACCTTTATAACTCATCGGCTATAAAAAAACAGACTCAAAACATGTATCAACCATGCGAATTGCAACTTTAATTGAATGAAAATAAGGTGGGTTTTTATTTGGCGGGGTGTTTAATATAAAACGTTTTGTTGTCGCATGATTTGTGACGTCACAGCAGTGTCGCGCGTTCGCGGGCTTGTCCGGATCGATATTGGATTCGGTCGTTCCCGCGAAAGGTCGGAAAGGGCCGAGTGACGCGCCACCACGTGCATGTTACGTAATGATGGGTACAACTCATTGACAAAGATTATTTGCACCAACGCTTTGCCGCACAAACACGGACATAGCCGGACATAGTGAACAAAGGAAATGTAATAAATTAGAATTATAGGTTTTTTTATTAATTGGTTGATTGATAATAATTTAATTAAACTGGCAGGCGTGTATTAACAACAACACAGTCACCCTTACCATAAAAAAGATAAACACGTGTTGAACGCGAATGCTACCAAAAATAATACTCACTTGTTTTAGACAAGCTAGTGCTAAAACAAGTGCGTATTATTTTTGGTAGCATTCGTGTTGAACACGTGTTTATCTTTTTTGTGGTACGGCCCAATATGTTTATGAATTTTGAGAAAAAAATCTAGGTAACATTTTTGAACAAAGAACTTTAAACACACAATAATCCACGAAGAATTGTCGATAGTATTTATTGATTTATTATCTGTTGAATGCATTCCCAAGAGATTTTCATCGAAATTGAATTCAATTCTTCTGATACTACGAGAATTTTATGCTGCTGCGTTTTCCAATCGGAATTCTATGTACCTATATACCGCAATAGAATATTTCTGTCGAAGCTTTATTATGTACGTATACACTTTATACAATAACGTTTTTAGAATAAAAATATTACTTTATTTATTGGTGAGTACGCCTTTCTGCACCAACACCATAATTATACACTTTGCCCGATCTGTACCCCTATCATGAGTTTTTTTGACGTATAGTTTCGTTAACGTAAGCATATTTTGAATTTGAAATGATAGGGGTACTGGAAATCAAATCCAGGATCCCCCCTTAGCAGTCACGCTTGCCGTGCTGAGGCAGTTACCATCAATAATAGTGACAATAAAGCCTCAAAGACCCAAAACTTGCAAATTTGACCGTACGGTTGTCGCAGTGGCTGAGAGATTGGCTGCTGCGCGACGTGTCGCGGGTTCGATTCCCGCATTGCACATAGGTCTGGCTGTTTGTGTATGTAAACGCACCCACGACACAGGAGAAATCCTAGTGTGGGGCAACGTTTAAAAAAATATATACAGTATATATATACAAATATATAAAAAAAATCAGCTGTTCCCTACAAAAATGCACTACAACACGATCAAAATGTATGGAACAGCTGATTTTTCTTTTCATATTACAGTGTCGGTCCCATAATAAAAGTTGATCATATTCATGAGTATTTTCACCTCCTAAAATATCCGCACTGGTTTTATTTTATCCTGTATATATAATAGGTAGAACACACTTGCAATTTATCGTTGTGTAATAGTTGCATTAATCAAAGGAAAGTATGGAATAATTACTTTGAAACGAATTGCAAATGTGCGCGCATTCAATATCTCTGCTTTCCTTTGATCAGTGCGATTATTATTTTACTATTATATATTTGCTATTAATTGCAAGTGTTATCAAGTTCTAATTATTGTGCGATAGCTGAAAAGAAAGTATGGATATTAAATAGGTGCGCACACACTTGCGATTCGTTTCAAAGCGATTATTCCATATTTTCCTTTGATCAGTCAGATCAGTTTACAACGATTAATTGCAAATGTGTTCAAGCTATTATTTGCAAGTGTGTTCTTGCTCTAAGTAAGGCTAAAGTCCCCGCGCGAATTACTTTAATTGATTTAATTTAATTACTTTAATTGAGGAGTAAGTAGTCGAGAACCAACCTGCATAATTATGTAGTGAACTACTTACTGCACGAAGTTTTATAAATGCAGGTGAACTTTCACAAGTTAGAATAAGCAATGAATAAATTAGGGACTAACTTTGAATGAACTATGTAGTGTTAAAATAAACCTACCTATTCGTGTAGTTTGAGTTTACTGCTGCATGTAAACTTGCCAATGGAAAAAAATTGTAGGTCAGTGCATTTGTCTTCATATTCCGTATTTTGTATATTTATCCTTTTAAGCTACGTTACATTCAAGTAATTATTACGATGAAAACCGTTTATATCTCAAAGCTCGAGTATCTTCGTAAAATATATATCCTTATTTTCAGAATGTACAAATATTGATGTAGAGTGGTTTATTAAAAAAAAAAAATATTTTCATGTCAATGGTACAGCTCCTATTGTTAGGCCCAACAAGTAGCCACATCTATCGCATCAGCATCAGCAGCATAAGTGGTTTTAAGATCTTCTAAGGTGCCATTATTTGGACAAAATATTTAATGTGTGTTTTATATGTTCTTAGCAACCCATTTGTTACATGGGTGTCGTAAAAGGTAACTAATTGCTAACACTAATCAGACCAGCAAGCGATTTTCCTGTTACCGGTTAATGGTAGCAATCATTGAGAGGCTCATGTTCGGCAGAGCTCGTTAACACAAAGAAGTAATGAGATATGAACAAAAAACCCGTCTTCTAGCGTAAAATATATTAAGCAATTAATAATATCTCCGTGTAGTCCATAATAAGCATAGATAGTAGCAGTCGGAAGTGGTCTAGAGAATGCATGCCCGCGGCGTCTCGACGTGCAATGAATTTATAACCCATTAGTTGCAGTCGACTACGTGATTAAATTCCTATTACGCTGTATAATGCAATTTTGTACTCGGCTGTACCTGAGAAATAGTTACAGTCAAGCACAAATTGAAAAAATTTAGGGTGAACATTTCTACCAGAAAGTATGGATAAATAATAATATATTTTACTTAATCTAAAATACAATTCAGTTTTAATGAGAAAAGCTCTAGAAGAATTGTTTTGTTCTTACGAAATTGATTGGTTACGTAAAAGCGGACACTCTGCGGCGAGCTAAGAATAGCACCGTAGCAACGTACTACGCAACGCGTAGCGCTCTACGAACTCGTAGCAGCTCGTAGCAGATAACTTCCAAGGTGCAAATAAGAACGTAGTAAGTTTACCTTGTAGCAATTATTACCTTTTATGCTACGAGGTCTCGGCTACAAACAGACTTTGCGTAGTGCACTTTTGGAAGGTTTTTACAAGGCGACTAAAAGATTTTATCAAAAGGATGTGAAGCAGACACAGATTCTTTGTCATAAAATCAAACTGCGGTCCCTCAAATGGCCTGCGAAGTATACTTGATCATGATAATATGTCCCCGAGAGCGTTTCTTGGAGAACTTTATGGGGAGGATGATGTTTTCGTGGAAACGAGCTGATATGATAATGCAAACTGAAAGCAAGTTTATCGTATAACAGTGAATTCACCGAAGCTAAATATTTCCCGCCTCTACAAAATCGTTTAATTCATTCAACCGTTCCGCAGTCGATTAAAATAAATGGTTTGTACCACTTTACTTGGAACTAGATTTTCCATTGTGAAAAATATCTCCATTTCATATTCGTGCGTTGTTTTCATCGTGACTGGGGCAAGTCTTGGTCAAATATCTGAGAAAATCGCACTGAGACAGACAGCTTAAGATTGAGATAAAACTTGATTTCTTTTTGTAAGGAAATAAAAGATTGTTCGCGTGCGCTCGTACCCCACGATGATTTATCTATACCTACTATAATAAAATTGTAAAAGAGCCGTGTCTGTACATTGAAAATTTTCCAGGAAAAACAGTCGGGATAGGGTACTGGGACGTAACTATATCCGAAAAGATTTTTTTTTGAATTTTTGTCTGTTTATATGTTTGTCTGTTTGTGAGCGCATCACGCAAAAACTACTGAACGGATTTTGATTCGGTTTTCACAGTTCAATAGCTTATGGTCCAACTTAAAATCTAAGCTACGTTTCATCTGATTCCGCTGAAAAAAACCAGAGATACAGCTTGACCTCTTGGTAGTACTATCCAACCTACACTACAGAGGTCATTTAAACTGGTCAGTTCATTGTAGTCCACGCGGACGGAGTCGCGGGCAAAAGTCTAGTTTTTACTATATTGCTAGCAACCGCATTGAAAGCTAAATTTAGATTTGCAGCTTTTCCTTTGTTTGAAATTACGTCTGAGAACTGTCGTAGCACGTTGTAAAAACTAAGCTCGGAATTTTTATTATGAAAATAATGAACGACTCATGAAACTCGCTGCAAACTTGTGCAGCTCTCCAACCACTCGCATATTAAAAAGCGTGAAGACAGCTCGGATACTAATAATCCTTGGTTCGTCGCCAGCACCTGCGTCCCAAGGAGGCGAGTTCGTTAGCGGTCATTAAAACTGCATCTGTAAGGACTAGGGCAGTGCAATAATTGCATCAAGTTTAACCGGGCTCGATCGATGTGAGGGTATTTACCTCGCCGGGCGAAAATAATCCGGGTACCGGTGATGTCAGAAGGTGTTCAATGCGCATGCGTGAGGACGCTAGTAGATACTAGTGGGTACAGTGGGTAGCCGGGCGTCAGTCGGTCGCCGGCCGCGCGTTGAGCCGGGCGCGCGTGTGCTACTAATGGCGCCCCGTGGCGGCCGGTGAGGCGCCGGCCCCGCCGACCGCCTCGGGTCGACGGGCCAGCCAGGCCAGACGGGCGTTCGTCCCATCATGTCCTTGCTCAGCGTCACAGGTACATAGTGCTGTGTGCTCAGGTGGTGCTAACCCGCTTTGTGCTAACATATACGAGAGTTACGCAGCAATTTGTGGTCGTTATGGACGCGTATTGAATGTGTTCAGGTACTTATGGTGGTCAGGGCTAAGGACTTGACTGTAGCAACGTAACACGATCAACTAATAGCCACGTTACACTGATAATTGTCGAGAAAAACAAGTTATTTTTCAGGAGACGTCCCTATATACACAATATACACAATTACACATAGCTCAGTTGCTATGACCGCAGGCTTAATGTATTTCCGAGAACTTTTTGTTTAACAGATAACAGATAAATAAAGTTTGATTACCAGTTCCGATATATTAGTTTGTTTTGCGTGGGTAACGTTCGTATATCAGCGCATATCAACCGTGTGCTATTGGTTATAAAGGTCATAGTCAAGGCGCGCGTGGCATGTTGCACTTTAGCATTTTAATAGATTTTATAAATGTTCGTGACGTTTTCTATAACAATACATCGTTGAAAGTACAGCATTATTTTATATATATTTAAGTGTTTTATTCGCCGAACCGAAATGTGGGTCTACATTGCGCGCTGTTCAAGTGTTTTGTTTGCTCCGACTTTTTTACCAGTCAGTGTATACCGCCGCAATTTCTAGAATCGCGAAGTTGAAGGTATTCAGACGTCTTCGCTGTATGTATTGAAGAAAGGCCGCATGATCTGAAGTGAGGTAGTTAATTCAATAGTGCTGGAGCGAGCGCATCGACGAGCCACGCAGGGAGGCTAAGTATAGCCATAGTATACACGATATTCTGCCCCATTTAATGCGGATGTAGGTCGTGACCATAACAAGATGCCTTTTTGTGACTGAAAGAATTAACTGCCTCACATTGTTGCGGTTACAGTTTTCAGGGCAAATTACTAACAACATGCGGTTATTTCTGCTGAACATTTAATAAAGATTTTTTCGAATCTACTTAGGAGTAGCATTGAATTTGAATACCAGTATACAAAATTAAGGCGGCATGCTAAACTCTTCTATTTTTTGTATTTTCCTAATAGGTTTTCCTGGTACATTTAATGCTATCTTTTCTTTCCTTTCGAGTTCGCTTGTAATCACGCCTCCCCATAAAATAAGTGGGATTCCCATCGTAATGAATGTCGACGAAGTAAACGATAGCGAGAGACGCTCCAATGTCATTATTTATTTGTCTAGATTAAATAATCTACTTTGTTTAGAACGGCGTTTAAGGTAGATACTTTGTTTTATTTTTGTACATTTTTTAAATAAGGAGGAAAAAGTAACTAAGACTAGAATTTATTATATCTATATAATAAATAGTAAAAAACAAAGTGCTTTTCGTGTCTGTTTGTTTGTCCGCTTAGTTATTTTATACAATGGATTTCAATGCAATTTTCATTACCATTTAGAGAATTTATTTCGTAAGGTTTATACGTATAACACGTTATGTATTTAACTTAGAGGATGTTTCGATATGTCCCACATCAGTAGATTGCACCCTTGCAAAGCAGGGGTGGGTGGCAAGTCAGAAATAATTAATTACGTTGAACATAATCTTAATTTTACTTATAAGAAGCTCTGTTGCCGACTCGCATTGGATCCGCGTGGTGTATTACGGCCTTGTCTCTCTCATATAGTGGAAGCCTCAACAGTGGGCAATATGCCCACTGTTGGGGCATTGGCTGTTTATGTAAGTTTTAATCTCGAACTGGCAAATAGCACCACCTCGTGCTCGGTGACCACTCGTTGTTGACAGGTGGTCCAGGGTTGGATGCCGCGTGTCAACCAGTGAACCACTCGCGGACAGCGCTTGATCCATTCAGGACCTACGCGTGGGCAACACAAGGCAAGCGAGTGAACAACGGGTGGTCACAGACCTGTCCGCTCGACGTCCGCGCGTGGTCAGCCCGTGGGCGAGGCGCTCAGGAGTTGATGTAGTGAGCGCATACCCATAGTGTACTTCATCTATAGAATACTAACCGATCGAGGCGAGGCGGTGCTAGTCGGGTTCCGGTGGCTCTAATGACCTTTATGCTACCCAGCTGTGCGATGGTTGAAGCTTTATGAAGATATAAGTATGATCTATTTTTTCTGCGACATTTTTTAACTTGCACGTAAATACGTAATATATCTTTTCAGGTTGTCAAAACGTTGACTAATCCATTCAAGTGCGTGTAACACGGTATAATATTCATATTTATGTTCTCACGCCCACTCGTTTAACTATGAAATATTCCCGCCGATATCGTTAGCTTCGTGTTAAGTATTTTTAGACTCATTTTGTTATCCAAAGGGTATGAAAATAAAGTAAGCGATTAAACAGATCAAAATGAGTAGAATTTAGATAATATATGTTTGTGAGTAATCTATATTTAAATTAATCGGAAAGTAAATATAAAAGTTCGATATATCGTGCGAGAATTGCGGGTTGGTCACAAAAATCGTAATAATTTCGAAACTATGAATGCTAGCTAAGTGAAATAAATATATAATATATAAATAAATAACATAGTACGAGATTTAACTTTAAGTAAATAAAACCAGCATTTTCTTAGTAAAACCTGCCTAGAGAGAATAATAAATACAGTATTTTCCAGTAATTCTTGGCCCGACCGTGAGTCAATATTTCTCATCCATAAATTACCGAATAATATAGAAAAAACACTGTCTAAATTAACACGAATCTTGTTCCAAATCGTAAGTAAAATGTAAGAAGAAAGCCTACTGAACTTTGCACGGGTAAAATTAATTAAATTACGTCGAAAGTTTCCTCGGTGGCGGTGAAAGCTGTACCAAAATCCATTCAATCGTTTTCGAGATTAGCTCGCACGTATAGATTGTTGCCATTAAGAACTTTGTTTTAAAATACTCGTTTGCAGTCTTTAATAAATTAAGGAATAGATTACTATCTTATTAGTATTCTAACTTCTTTGTTAGACTTAATGAGTGGTCTAAGTTCTTTGTTAGTGAAGTTTTGTATGAAAATACGCTTTATTTTTATGAAATATTTAAACGGTGTATATTTTAGATGATTGGTTTTCAATTTTAATACCTATACTGATGCAGTCTTTGAGTGTTTTCAAACGCAAGGATTATATAGAGACTCTGATAGCGTTCTTGTCATCATTCGCCATAAGATGACGGGTTTGACACAAACAAAAAAATATTTAAAATATGCAATTTAATTAAAGTTGGTTATTCAATTATAGATTCTTCTAAAAAAATAATATTATCGATCTTGCTATAGCTTTGTAAAAATGGGGAAAAAATTGGTATTTGCAGGAGTCAATTCCGTCATCGTCTAATGACGAGCGTTTAATAACGAGCGTTTAATTTATTAATTTATACGAATATTATAAAAATAAAGAGGTAAAGCTTGATAGTTTGTATGTACCCATGAGATAATTTTTGGAACTACTGATCCTATTCTGAATATAATTTCACTAATCGCAAATTACAGTATTTCTAAGGGCCGTAAGATCAATCGTAGTTTAAACCACAGAAGAGAGTTTAATCTCCCGTCTGCGATTGTTTCTTTGGGTTTTTGAATTAGAAAACAATCGAAGACGGGAGATTAAACTCTCTTCTGTGGTTAAGCTACGATTGATCTTACGGCCCTAAGAGCTATAGCTGCTTATTATCTCGAAAAAATGCTGTTAGTCTGGGTCACGCGGATGAAGTCGTGGGCAAAGTGCTAGTTGTTTCTATAACACTGGCTGTATTTAATTAATCAGTGCAATACTTTTTCTACATACGCGCTCCAACTTGATCGTCAACTAACTAAGAAACTTAATCAAGTATGTATGAAGTTGGAGGCTTTGGATGGTTCCCAGCTTTATTGCACTGAGTTAGAAAGGAATGATAGATGGATATGTACTGTACCTCTAGTAGGTACCTAATGTTGTTTAAAGTAGAGAAAAGCGGTAGCTTTTCTTGAGTCGCCTTTTTGACACCTTTTTTATGCTGTGATATTGATTAGGTTACCACTTGAAAAAAAAAAAATTAAACCACCTTTTTAAAACGGACTAAAAATTATAAAATAATTTATATAAAAAAAAAATGTGTGGCGCATCTTACTATTATAGCTATTGCATGCGCCTCACGTTTTTCATTTGATTAGAAAATATTTTATACTTTTTAGTCTATATTATTGCATTGTCATCTAAATTACATACGTAGGTAGGTATACCAAATTTCAGCTTAGTCCGATGCTAGCAAGTGCTTGAAATATGAATTGCAAAATTTGTACCGAACAGACAGACAGACGGACACACAGACAAGAAAGCGAGTTAATACAAACGTGGTAACTAAAACAAAAAATCAACTGTTCCATACAAAAATATCCATATCACTCGACAAAATATATGGAAAACAGTTGATTTTCTTCGTGATTTCAAGGCTGGTCCCATAGTCTGTTAATACTGAATACCTTCCTTTAAATGTCCTTCGTGTAACCAAACAGACTGTATAGGTACAAACGCATTAGTGCCTCCTATTGTGTGTAAAGGCTTCAGACAGACCGGTATAAAGCTGTTTTAGGTGACAGTGAAAAATCACTTCTCGTTAATTGCTGGTCTCAATAGGTCTGGAAAGTGTTATTGGGATGGTTTATTTGTAGTAAGTAGACAGACTTTTGTTGTTCGTAAAAATATAAAAGAACGATATTTCTTTCTGATGAAGATTTTAATTTACCCTAAATTAGAATTAATCTATCTATTCTATACTGTTATAAAACTTTATAAAAACCACGGGCGTAGCCGGGGGGTAACCCCCCCGAAAAATATTCCAAAAGAAGCAGTCGGGATAGGATTAATACTGGATATAACCATACTCAAAAAGTTTTTGCGCGCATCATGCACGCACAAAGTATTGAATGGATTTTGATGTGGTTTTCATAGTTTGATAGCGTGGTGTCCAATTTAAAATCTAAGCTACAAATCACCTAATTCTGTGGGCTGAACTAGAGATACAGCTTGACTTCTTCGTAGTACTAGCCACCCTACACTAAGGTCCATGCGGACTACAATAAACTGTTCGCGGAAAAAGTCGTCGCAGGAAAAAGGAAAAAGCTTGTTAGTAAACATAATCGTTTCTATTATGCCAATCCTGGCAGAAGCCCAGATTAAAGCCTAACTTTAAACCAGAAGATTTAATAAATAGATATACGAGTATTACAACAGTTTGTTGCATAAATCTCGAATATAAACACTAGCATATGACCGATATTGGTGGTATTGATCTTTAAACCGGCTTACTGGACTCTGCAACAGGTTTCAACAGTATTTCCTCGAATTTAAGGATCACTGATATTTAAGGGCGGAGAGGAACTATGTTAAAATCGAAAACATTTTTTTATTTTATTCTCGTGACCGTGAAATGCGTCGTATTTTCCGAATACTCGATTTATTGGAGTAAATAAAGTGCTTGAAGTGAATGAATGAGTAGTGAACGTCTGGCGATAAGCGTTTGTTTATAGTATTAAGATATTTTATTTATTTACCATGTTTTACGGTTATGATATTTTGGTTATGAATCAAGGTTATTGATGCTGTCAAAATGTAAGTTCTGCATATCTTGTTTAATGATTTTAAGTTGTACTTAAAGCAATGATAGTAGAAGGCTTCTGACGTCACTATACTAGGCGACCAATACTGCAGGCAAGCGGAAGCACACGGGATGCATACACAGGATACATGACAGGAAAAGTATGTACGAAATGATTGGATGCGGGCGGCACACATGCGGCCTATACAGGGTAAAATTAAAACCAGTGCGGATATTTTAGGAGGTGAAAGTACTCATGAATATGATCAACTTTTATTATTGGACCGACACTGAAATATGAAAAAAAATCAGCTGTTTCATACATTTTGATCGTGTTGTAGTGCATTTTAGTAGGGATACGCATGCGGGTACAAATCCGTGTGATAGGAAAAGGCCCTTAGAGCTATGTCGGTGATTTTGGTTCTCCTATGGACTTCTTCATTTCTCATTTTGTCACGAAGAAGTTCCAAGCATAGTTCTTTGAATGATTTTGAGCTTGTTTATGAGGCCAATTGCGAGGGACCACGTTTCGGTGCCGTAAGTTAACTAACACTCGCAATGAGCACTAATATTTGCGCACTGTGGATTGGATAGTGTAATGCGACTTTAACGCTTTGACCGCCATTGTACATTTAATAATTTATAACCTAACCTCCAGTCCTTTCACCTACAATACACGCATTATTTGCGAGAGCTGTGAATGACACTTTAAGTTGTCATTGGCGGTCAAAGATTTAAGCAACTTTCGACTAGTGACTACCCTTCTGAAATCAGTGTGTAGGATGCGTATTCCTTAATAGTTTGTCTGTCGCACTTGACAGACACAATTGATTACGACCAGAATAAGGCGGATTTTTTAAATGCGATACATGGAAGGTTATTTTACATGATCGGAAAATATAATTATGACATAAGAGCGTGGTTGACCGTAACTATTATCTACGAATATATTGTATTAGTTCGCGTGCTCCGCGAACATTTCACATTGATATTCACGATTTATTAATACCGATGCTATTATGTAAGGTTGCCGTAAGTAACATTACTTATTTTCATATGATATGCAGGTATTTGGAGAGATGGTTCTCTCTGATTTTGTTGTCTGCGCTTTTATTGTAGTCGTTCATAAATGATTTAATATTTGTAGTACGTCTGTTTTAACTATTGTTTTGTTTTATTTTACTTTATTTAAGTTGTGAACAGGTAAAAGTTAATTTATTGATTACACATGTAACACTTGAACCCTAGCCCTGAACAATTTATTTGTCTTGTGTCGTATGGCGGTATAGTAGGTACACTCGACAACATTGACGGTCGACCACTTTTCACCCTTATGTTCTTAGTAATAAGGGTGAAAAGTGGTCGACCGTCAATGTTGTCGAGTGTACATAAAGGGGTAAAATATTATATGGCTCCCGGGCTAGTGCCTACTCATGCTCATGGCCGAAATGGAACTGTGCTCAAGCACAAAGAGAAAATAATACTTACTCGAGCACAAAGGGGTTAAAAACTTACGAACAACAACATATAGTTCGAAACAAAACTATATGATGTATACTATTGTTTACTAGGTATTTATTTGAACTAGGGTACTCAAGAAAGATTCAGTTTGTGGTAAAGGTATTCTCTCATTATAGGGTCAATATACAAAACAGCAATACATAGAATAAAATGCATATAAGGCATATTTTTTACTGCAGTTTAAAAAATATTACAGTCCCATTTTATGTATAAAAATAAAAGCACACAATTTTACCAAAAATATTCCAATGGATTGCCTTTGTTTAATCTTTTTTCAATTGATACTATCACTCTTAGTAAATTGGCAATTTATTTTTACCTTTTTCAATATAAATAAATTCTGTACCAGTGCGTTAAAATACAGGTTTAATTTATAGTACCTACTGATATTTATCTAGCCAATGGACGATAGATTGGAAAATCTGTTGCAGTTTTTCTTTTCCTATAGTCATACTAAAGTGTATCTATGTGGGTATTCAGGGATATAGATCCACTGTTGTATATTAAAATTTTAGCTTATTATATTACAAGTAGTGGCAACTTATAACTTGGCAACTTATAACTTTGTTTCGTCAACTTTATTTTTGGCAATCTGTGATGAACAGTGAAGTTTTATACAGTGAAAAATGTGATGATTGTGGACCACTTAATTATATAAAAAAGTCCCTGTAATTATGGAAAATGAATATTTTTTTAGTACCCACGTATTAGGAAAAAAATTAAATTAATGAAAGTATCAACAATATAATTTCACACATTACAGCTGCTAGGTACTTTTCTCTAGAAAGAAATAGGTAAACGAATGACCGCTAGTACGAAGCGTTGCCATACCATGGCATGGCATGGCGCGACTGAATTGATACCTATAATAATTGATTTGTCATAATATTTTTTTATTAAAACGCCGGCTTATTTCTACCTGAAAACAATAGAAAAATGACGGACTCTGCGAGCTACATACTTTGTTTGTTCAAGTATTAATGTGGGCATACTCCTGAGATATTAACAAACATCCATGTATCTTTCCGCTTTAGTTTCTGCCTACAAATAGGAGCATTCTTTAGCTTCCCACGGGTATCGGTAAAGACGACTGAGGGATTATTCCTGGGAATGGGCAGAGGTACGCACGGCTACAGATCAAGCTATACATTTCCAGTATAAGCTGATCTCGCATTGTATAGGATTTCCTTACAGTGAGAGGTCAGTGTAAACTGGGAATGTATAGCTTGATGTGTAGCCGTGTGTACATAGCCGTATATGTGTCCGTAGCCGTACATGTGACTAATATCTACTATAATCGCATGCCAGTAGTGAGCCTATCTGATCTAAAGTTATAGTTTAGGGTGTAGTTGCATTTGAGACTTCATAAATTCCGGAGCAATAAATCCGAGAGTAAATACACTCGAGGGCAATGAATCCGGGTCGTTTACAAAAATCTTAATACCACTGAAAGAATGAATAATATATACATAAACTGTATGAAGTTTATTTATTATTAAATAAAAATAAAAAAGTTTATGTTTAAAGACAAGCTGCAGCAATAAAACAAATTTTATGTACTTAAGTTATAATTTCAGAGATGTTAAGATTTTTGTGACTGACCCCAGATTCATTGTTCTCAAGTGTGAAATATGTTTAAGAATTAATGTTTGTTGGTTTGTTCTTTTCACCACTCATGATTGTTATTCAATTCGCAAATGAATTTCAAATTGACCGATTTCAATTGCCTCGTGAGAACGCCACTACACCGCATCATGTGTTCACCGTACACTTGCAACGTTAGTGATGTTCTTGTATTTTAAAAGATTTTTGCACAAAATGTGATTCTGCTTGAGTAACTTATATTTTCTATTTTGATAGTATTTCTTAAAACTTGTTATAAAGTTTACAAATCAGTGTAGTCCGATACGTAAACAAGAAATGCAAATTAAATATTTTAAATATAATGTTTTCGCATGAAATTCGTATGGAATTCCAATATTTTGTAAATTCTATTTGGTTGCTTAAAATAACAATCTACTCAACAAATTAATAAATAAACCATTGTTTCACTTTTTGAAAAATTCTTTGAAAATAACACTTAAGAAAAGTTCAATACGAAAATGTTTAAGTTTAATTTGTGTTAAAAACACGTTTCACATTAATGAACTTCTTCTACTGAACTGCTTAGTCAATCAAGTGGATTTTTCTTTAATGTTTTCATACATATTACCCATAGAAAAACATCAAAGAAATATGCAAGCAATAATTTTTCATGCTCTCATGAAAATCCATCGATACCTACACATCGCTACGTTCATAGATAATCCCATGCACACACAAGACCGTAGTGTGTAGAACATAAGAATGGAAGTTGAACCTATACGCTAGTAGTCTACAACTATAAGATATAGACTCTATGTCTTATGATAGTGTACTGGAGGATTGCCTACATAGCGGTCTCACATAAGCCATATTGACATATTAAACGGGTGTACACCGATCATGTTATGAACGGTAGCGTTTTTATATTTGGTTCCGAGCAATTGTGTTTGCACATTATCTCCTAGTACCTACCTATTTCTTAAATATTCATGTAGTAGAAATGGGTTTACGTCATTACAGCAACGTTTGAGGTTCTAATTTATGACCGCTCGCTTTGTTGAACTATTCCCGCTTTATTACAATGTAGCTAGGCGTATTTTCGACAAGTTTCAAGCGGGCTACCTATTTAACTTCATGTTTTGTATCAATTTAAGATAAAAAAATATATTGCCTTTAAACCTAGTATTTTTCAGCAATGTGGCTTCCAACAAAAGAAGGACAACTATATTCTAACTTCAGTTAAAAATGTATTGCTATTTTATGCTATATTATCATGATGCCAACTTTAGATAAAAAAAAAAAACGGACAAGTGCGAGTATGCCTCGCGCCCTAAGGGTTCCGATATATGATCATAGATGGCGCTACTGCATACTTCTAGTGGTGTCTTCTATGAGCAGATGGCTCCACTTATGGTCCGGTGACTGACGGCGGACAACAAAGTGATCCTATAAGGGTTCCGTTTTTCCTTTTGAGGTACGGAACCCTAAAAAGCCCCAAAAAATAAGAAAAAAGGCGGATGTCAGTTCCAGTACTCGTTATGTTTCCTTATGCCAATGTAATCTCATAAGATTGTCAGTTCTCGCATGAATTATAAAGCGGGGAGATATCTGAAAAAGCTGGATCATTTAGTTATTCATGAACAACAGATGCTGTTGTGCGTGAACTGCTTTACATCTTATTGTTGCTTTTGGTTCATAATGGAATCTTTTGTGGTTATTTTGATTGCAGGTTTTCTTTTTTTTTGAGAAAAATAAAAATGGTTTTTCATTTTAATGTTATATACTTAGTTAAAAAATAGCTTTATCTTTGTGTACAAAACAAAAATTTGTAAGTTCAAAATTGATATGAGACGTTATTTTTTCATTTATTTGATACCTAACAGTGGATAAAGAGTACTTTTATCTAAATAGAATGTCGTGCAATGCTATCAATAGATTGTATATGCATAGATGAGTATTGAACCAGTATCAGACATATTTATAAACGACAGATATTATGCCCCTGCCAGACTATTCTCCTTGCGCTGCTCATCGCTATGCTCCTCGCGCTGCCGTGATTTGCCGCGATGTTGCCCTTTCTGCACACACACTGCTCTACTCGAGCAATTAATCGCGACGCTCCTCACTTGTCATTTGCCTTGGTGAGACAATGGACGTTGAAACGGTGGCAGCGTGCGCGCTATGCATTTTTAGTATAGCTAATTATATTAATGTAGTAAAAAGAAATATACATCGTCGTCGTCGTCCTCGCCAACGGAGATGGTGGATCACATCTATTCAATAAACATTAACACTTTTTCATTTGACCATTCCACGACATAATTTCCAATTTTGCATACGCGTGCGTCTTGCGCGAGCGCTCGATGCGGACTACGACCGCGCGATTATGTGGCCAGCCACTCACACTCGTATTGCCGGTCCTTTAAAACCGACAAAATAGGGAGCAGTGGGCAGGACGAGGAGCATGACGTGTGGCATGACGAGTAATGTTGCCACACTATGTCTCTGCCTCCTTTCCTCGTTACTTCCCATGCCACTCGTCGAGTGTGTGGCAGGCACATTACAGATTTATCAGAGTCTTACTACTTCTCGATTTATAAACAAGTAGGTCTCTTATTTGTACGTAAGAATAAAATAAAATCTTGCAAATTAAAGTAACTACCGACTCTCACAGTGTTTCTTGCCAAAAACGTTTTTTGTAAACATGAGAAGGGGCGTTATTATGCCAATTTGCTACTTCTTGCCGTGGTAAGTTCGGAGGCGTTGTGAGAGGAACTTTAATAATTAAGTTATTCGGAATGACCTTAAGAAGGGGCACAGCTAATCTGATTTTGAAATTCAATCTCCTTACAAACGGGAATCTTAACTTGGCTGGTTTTTCCATAAATTCGCGAAATTTTTAGCATGTTATGTTTCGTCGTGACGAGCAGTGATAGCCTAGTGGTTTAACCATGTGCCTCCCACGGCGAATGGTTCGAGTTCGATCCCGAGGCACGCACCGCTGACTTTTCGAAGTCATGTGCGTATTAGAAATTAATTATCATTTGCGTTAACGGTGAAGGAAAACATCGTGAGGAAACCGGCATGTCCTAGAACCAAAAATTAGAAGACATGTGACGTCCACCAACCCGCACTGGGCCCGCGTGGTGGACTACGGCCCACTCCCTCTCACAGAGGAGGCCTGTGTCCCAGCAGCGGGAACATTATAGGCCGATTATTATTATTATCTGTCTCTGTTACATGGGACTAAGAGTCCCGGACCTTTTGAAGGCGTGCGCGGGGCCGAAGCCAACACGTAGAGGCCCTTTATGATAGCTTTTTAATAAAATTTAATGGTTATTGTTTTTTTTTTTTTTATTATTATTATTATGTTTTGTTGTGGATCTGTGAAAATTGGACCATGTTGTATAGTTATAATTAGGATTTTTATATATTATTATTGCGATCCAACAGACAAACTATATACATAATTATATAGTTTTGTTGGACATTATATTATTTTATAGACCTTAATATGTACCTTTATAATAAATAAATAAATAAATAAATCATTTAGGACTAGGTATTGTAATTTACAGTCTTTCAGTGCCATATCCAGAAAATTTAGGGGGGAAGGAGTGCTCAGGGTTGGAAATCAAAGGAATTAAATCGCAAATCTGTTAGCGGATTTAACATTGAGGGCGGAGGGCAGAGGGGGGGGGCAGCTTCAGACTTTTATACGTCTGTTAGATTTGACTTTGTATACAAACATATCTGTAACTTTAGTATCGTGTCTGTCTACTATCTTTATAAGAACGAAATCGTCTGTCTGCTACTTGGTGGATTTTGATGCGGTTTTCATCATAATTTTCAAAATTTCTCGAGGTAGGTTTATGTGTATAATACAATTTATTGTATTGTCCAAAGTCGGGTCCACTAGTAGTTAGGTATACATATAAAAGGTAGAGTCAAATTGATTGAATCCATTTTGAATTCTAAGACAGTAGTAAGATTTCCCCGGGGGGCGACATATACTTCACTTTCAATAACTATGACTAGAACGTGACTTCGTTGACAGGGGACAGAGGGAGAGAGATCTTGAGAGGAAAAAATACAAAGCGGGAACATATTCAAATAACTTACTTTGTGTGGAAGTATATTTATAGATATTTATATTTTTGGGGCCAAAGTCAAAGCCATTATAATGTCTTAGGTTTTCGCGATTATTACACATTATAATAAAACAAGTTTAAACGGATTAATCGCGTATATTACAGAGTTTTCCTGACGTTTCGAACACTTTGCAGCGTTCGTGGTCGCAGGACGACTGAGGTGGTAGGCGACAAGATTGACTGTGATTGTGGGTTATCATACATAGGGCAAACAAAGCGCAGTATAGCCACTAGAGTTAAAGAACACATAGCTGACGTCAAAAACGTGCGCTCTACAAAGTCTGCAGTGTGTGAGCATGCCCTAGGCAAACCCAACCATTTCCTACGTTTTGATCAACCTCAAATCCTCGCAAAGGAGATCCGATATGTACCTAGAATGCTTCGCGAGGCTATTGAAATTAAAAAACATCCTAATTTCAATAGAGAGGATGGTTGGCAATTACCACCTGTTTGGAATCCAGTTCTTAAAATAATCAAGTCCCAAACTTCACACCGGACTACAAAACATCGAGACACCGTGAGCGATTATTGTGTGCATCGAAACGAGTACGATTCGAGATTGAATCGATTGTGCGGGTAGATCGAGAATAATTTTTCTATAAATTAGCTGTCATGACGCCTACCACCTCAGTCGTCCTGCGACCACGAACGCTGCAAAGTGTTCGAAACGTCAGGAAAACTCTGTAATATACACGATTAATCCGTTTAAACTTGTTTTATCAAAGCCATTATTTCAATAAGAAACACTTTACTCAGAAATTAATCATTGGAAAATCTAGTAACATTTTGCTAGGCCTAAGAGTCCTGGGAATTCGTTAGCCGCACTTGCTACTTAAAGTAGACAAATAAAACATTTACCACTAACAGTACCTAATTAAGACGCAACTAGTACACAAACTTCTCACAATACTCCAGGCATACTGATAAAATCTTGAAAGAAAGAAAGAGGAAAGTAAATACCTACATTTATTTGCGTGAACATGGCGCTCAAAATAAAAAAAAAATCAAAGATATCTTCTTCCATTCATCAGCAAAAATATCACAACATGTTTTCATGTCCTACAATAATGTTAGAAAAATGATAGTCACGTTTTTCAGTTAATATTAGAATATTCAACTCATAGCTCGTTCATCAATCAGTTCTACATTTTTCTATTAAATGACGGCGATTTTTCAAGGCAATTTCAACATTTTGTAGGAACTGTGGGTTCATTCGCCGGAATCCGAACAGCTGTTCCTTCCTGTTTGATGAATGAAGTTATTCCGTAAGTATGTCATTCGTACAAAAGATTAAGTAGGTACTGCTCTATAATTTAGCAGTAGCAGTGATAGCCTAGTGGTTTAACCATGTGCCTCCCAGCGCGAATGGTTCGAGTTCGATCCCGCGGCACGCACCACTGACTTTTCTGAGTCATGTGCGTATTAGAAATTAATTATCACTTGCTTTAACGGTAAAGGAAACATCTTGAGGAAACCGGCATGTCCTAGAACCAAAAATTCGAAAAACATGTGACGTCCACCGACCCGCACTGGGCCCGCGTGGTGGACTACGGCCCACTCCCTCTCACAAAGGAGGCCTGTGACCCAGTAGTGGCAGTATAGGCCGATTATGATACGCTTATGCTATAATTTAGAACTTAAAATGAAATTGATTCCTAAATTACCTATCGTGTTCTTTTGTACTACAATCGCTCATGACTTGTGCCATATCCAAAGGCAGGTGTACTCGGGGAACTATGTCAAGATGAACCATTTTTTAATCGTGTCGTCGCAAGTGTGAAGCAAGGCACTTGGTCGGATTCTCGCACTTAAATATTGACTTAGTTTTTGTTAAGACAGTGTAGTTTAGTCAATTGGACACTTGATTACTTGTAAAACCTACGTTCAAATGAAATGATATTTATTATATTATGTGTAAATAAGTAACACTTTTACACGTTAATATTTTTTAGAACTCGATGAGGTCGGTGTTTTCTATTTGACTACCTTTGAGAAGAAACACCGAAACAAACTCAAACTCTAAAAGCTATCATTATCCAGAAAGACCGCGGTCTTCAATTTTTTAAAATAAGATAAACATAATTGACCGCACGGTTGTCGCATTGGCTGAGAGATTGGCTGCTGCGCAACGTGTCGCGGGTTCGATTCCCGCTTTGCACATAGGTCTGGCTGTTTGTGTATGTGAAGTTTGTATTTGTAAACGCACCCACGATACAGGAGAAATCCCAGTGTGGGACATGGTATTATAAAAAAAAAAAAAAACAAAAATCTTGTAGGTATTTATTCAATATTATAGTCTATGTAATTCCCACAATGACGACGAATCTAACGACACATTGTTATCAATTCTGCACGTCGTCATCGCCGTTTAGGCTACAGAGCGTGCTAAAATAATAGACAATCATAGACATACACTCAAAAAACATTACCCTCTTGCTGAAACAGTTGGGTGAAAAGAAACAAATCTTATTATTATATTGTTACCAGAAGGATCTATTTACCAAATGACAACACCTATGAGAATTGGAATGTTACATAGTTACATAAAAGCAGGTTAACAAGATATAGGTACTCGTATAAATACTATTCTACTTAATTTTATTATAAATATCACACTTTTCCATGCTACTTATCTGTTGAGAACGCTTTCTATTTTTAAATAGAAGATAATTAGGGTACTCTTATTTGAGAGTTAGTAGGCCTTCATGAAACCGTAGATATAATTGTGTGATCGTCTTAAAAATACTTCATAGACTTTTTCTTTTGTGAGAAAAAAATGGTTGCACTAATTGAGCGCACGACCTTTAGACTAAACGTGACAATGGACCGGATAATCGCAAAGACGTATATATACTTACGTATTTTCCTTTTGTATAGAGAAATGTCTACTCTTATAAAATAATTATGTCACATTTATAACGTAACCATGGATGCCCGTCAGGTGAATATCCATGGCATTTGTGACGAGTTGTCAGATACCCGATAATATTATACAATATTATTGGTTATCTTACCTTTGCGGAACGGTAGCGGTAGGGGGATAGCGAATTTGGTTACGGAACCCCATGACACTTGACATGAGGTTTGACAAAAGATTAAATTGAACAGGCTTTGAGAAACTGTGGGATAGAGTTTGTCAAAATAAGGACAAGTAAGGGCGGGTTGCTTCAAACCATCTGTATTCGTAAGTCAGTACGTAATCGTTAAGTCAGTATGAAATTGTCATACAAGCCGCTATATTTGACGGTTACAGATACGTAACTGTAAGATGAAACAACATGGCCTTAATACAGATGGTTTGAAGCAACCCGCCCTTAGTCTGTCAGCGTCACGTCATGTCAGACGATTTCAAGCGTAAATCGCATATACATTGAATGCAACAATGCACTCCTAGCTAAACTCATGAAAGTGTAAAACAAGTGAAAAGCGTACTGGGGACGCAATGTATTGGCTTCTGACATCTTAAATAGCAGCCCGAAGTTTGAATTTGTGCCCGGTTAATGGGCTTACCTCCTATCAAATGGGACTTAAAGTGATTTCATAGTCGCGCCGACCGTCAGCGCGGCTCGTAAGCCGTACAATAGTACGCGTTTCACTATGAAACGGTACAAGACACGTCTATCCCGTGACTCGCACCGCTTACCATCCGCGCGCCCGTAAGCGCGACTGTGAAATCATCCTTAAACTGTGGCATCCACATCATCCTAAGTTCGGTCTCCCAATGTCCTATCGTTCTTCTTGCTGTTGTCATATTCACCGCTGCCTACTTAGCCGTGCTATACCATACACGCCAGTGGCGATTTTTCAAAGGGAAGCCGGTAGGAATCGTAAAGTAGGGACCTCTCCATAAAACTTAACGGGCAAAAAAATGGTGTACTAACTAACACTTCTGTTTAATCCTTCGGGGATTATGGCGTGATTTTATGTTGTCAAATAGATATCTAGTCTGTGGCATGCTGACTGATCATGTAGAACAGGTAGAACACAGGTGGGGAATGTTAGGTATGTCGGCAGTAATAGGCCAATAGGTAGTTTACCTGAAATGGTGCGCATTGAATATATTGCAGGTCCTGTACTTATATACATGGTGCCACCTGTGGCGTGATGTATTTTGAAATTGATTTTGTATGTATATTAGTATTGATTTTGTATGGATAATAGTATAATTGTATATAAAACTTAGGAGTGTTTTATGTCTTCGTGAACGCATAAGCTGAGTTGATTGATTCATTGTTAGTAGTCTGGTTTTGTTTTACAGAGTGAATTTTGTAAGTGTCCATGGATAGCCAAATCAGAAAACCAAACCGGTATAATTAGATTTTTGAAATATACATTTTGAAAATAAGAATCAGTTTATTAAAAAATCAACATATCGTTACAATTGACATATCATTCCATAATATGGTGTTATCTCTTAAACTATAAGTCCAAATAATATACAGTAAACGGCTAAAATCATGTCTATGAAATACCTACTTGTGACGGTGGAACTACTTATTTTGATAAGGATTCATATTTTATCGATAAATATGTTTTCCTCATTACTGTCTAGATGGATAATTGTTAAGTTTTCCTATGGCATTTTTGCAAGTTGATGTGGCCTTATAATTGATTTATAATACTTCTTGCAATTTTAATGTTCTTCGAAACTAAGTAATTAAAGAAATACTGCTAATTATAGTAGAGGGCATACCTACCTTGTTTAATTCAATCAATAACTAACCAACAATCCAACATTCCTATGACTAGCACACTAACTAGTGCTGTGCAATCGTCTAATAAAAAGGACTGTTTTGATCCAAAACTAGTCGCGTATTCCCGAAAAATACTCGTGAGATCCGTATAAGACTAGAAACAATAATATTTCTAAAATCACGTTGGAAACAAATGTGGGTCGTAAAAGCTACTTATTTTTTATGTAGGTATACAGTTCGGCAGTAATTGCGAGCACTTATGTCTCGGTTTAAGAGCTTCCTACACGTTAAAATCCACTACTAAACTTATACAAAAAACTGTTTGCAACAAAATTAAATGAGCATTTATGTGACCTTTGACCTTTTGCCGGAGAATCGTAAGTTTAATGTCATGACTGCCTACGCTCTAAAATATTCTGAGGGTGAACATAGGGATGTTCCGTTGGACCATTTAGTCCATTAAGTGAGGTAGCTATCGGCTATTTATGAATCTTGTCCATTTCTTGAACGCCTTTTTTTTTTTTTTTTTTTTGAGGATGGGAAATCATCAAATGACCCCTCCCGCTCTGGGCGGAGCGGAAGGGAGTGTCAGACTCTTACTGACTAAAACCCACCCGTGTTCCTTCCTTAGCCCTTTTGTCCGGGTCAGCGGTATCCCTTCCGGACAATCCCGCTTTCCCGGCAGGCTTGGGCCCTAATGGGCCCCCTCTCTGATGCTGACATCTCTATGAGGCGCGCGTGGAACACGTACGCGCCGTTCGGCACGGGCCTGGTCCTGATCGGACGGTGAGCTACCCATTTCTCACAGCCCGCAGGCCCGCGCCTACGGTGGCCGGGAGTCGTCACGCGGCTCCCGACGCCCGGAGCGTCTACCGCGGCGGCTTGGACGGGAGAATCTCTCCCTCTCCCGTCCAGCCGCCTCCTTCGCTAGCATGACTGCTTCGCAGAAGGAGGCGACTGCTTCTTAAACGCCTACGCTTCTGTTTAAAAAAGTCTTTGATAAGAGGTCATTCTTTATGTTCGTATGTCTTCTTTAAATAAGTATCTATAAATAAGTACTAGCTTTTGCCCGCGACTCCGCCCACGTGGACTCTAGTATCCCGTGGGATTGGAATTTTATAAAAAAGAATTTCCAATTAATTATTATAACTATACACGTATATGTATATAACGGCACGCCTTTTTCTCATGGGTAGCCAGTAACTTTATTTTCTTTAAAAAATATTTATTTAATTAATTTTAATCTTAAAAAAATGTCGCTGTTATAAGTATTATCCGCAAATGGAAAGATAATATAGCGTCACGATAGCATCGTTTGCTACAAAAATGTTTATATTAGCTTGTTCTCAAAATCGTTTTGCTACTAAAATGGGTGCTGTAACAGGCGCCTTTCCTGATCATGTGAAATTGCGAGACATTTGTGCCGAATCGAAACCCAAGCCAGTGGAAATAGACCTAATAATTTACATACTGAGCTTCCCATCTCTCCAAATGGAATTTCACGGAGGAATACCCAAATATAACCACGGATACTTGCGGTAGCTAAACATTCCCTTCATTGAGGAGTAAACACAACTGTACCCCTATCATGAGTTTTTTTGACGTATAGTATAGTTAACGTAAGCATATTTTGAATTTAAAATACAGCAGTCCTGGAACATTTTGATAAAATTTTATACAACTTGCACATTTTAAAAAATACAGAGAAATTAATTAAGTATTTAATTTATATAAATATTGTGTAGCAAAAGTGTATTTTCAATTCAAAATATGCTTACGTTAACGAAACTATACGTCAAAAAAACTCATGATAGGGGTACTGAACTATATATTTTGGAGCTTTATACAGGGTTATTGGAAAAACATTAACAACCTCTAAGGACTATAATTTACTAACATCATTTTAAAAATATCTGGCTTTTGCGTAGAAATCGCCGAAACTCGTACTTATAGGCACTTACTTCGAATTGTTATTACGAATGACAGGGCACGGAAGACGTTACTATAATATAGATCTAAAACGTGTCCGATAGGTCGTACAACAGAAACTTGAAACTCTATTTGTGGTAAATGTATTATGTTTTGTAAAAAGTCACAGAACAACAGTTGTTGGTTAAGATGATAGTGATACAGTCCTGCAAGGTTGTTAGTGTTTTATATGTATAAAATATAAATATTACATAACATCACACCTCAGATCATAGCAAATTAGTACGGGAACAACTGTCGCCACTTTTAGTACATTTTTCAACACAATTACAAGCGCCCCTCGTGAATATAAAGATCTCCCACGCATTAAACATTCCACACACCCTCAATCTAACACTGTTAATCGTTACTCAACACTAGCACTAAACTAAAACACTGTATTTATATCATCGATCGTGTTCGGTTTGTCGCCAGCGTGTACGTTTTATATACGGTCAATGTGACCGTATCAAAGCGTCAATTTTAGTAGCGCCCTTGTTTCTATGATCTGAGCATCACACCTACATGCCCAAAAAGAGTAAGCACAAGTGTATAAGCAAGAAAATACTTTTTTTATATGACGATGGTGGCAAAAAGGCGTACGGTACGGCCCAGCTAGTGTTGCCCAAATGCAAGACTGAGACGAGTCTAACCCCATCTTTGGTCTCGGTTCTGCGTCAATACCCATATTCGTGGTCTTAGTTTTAGTATTGTACATTCATTCTTGGTCTTGGTCTTAGTCTTGCTGTAACTAATTACAGCAAGATCAAGACCACTTAGGTGGTCTTGATCTTGCGAAAATGATTGTTGCAAGACCGATTTTGGGCAACACTAGGCCCAGCTGATGGTAAGCGGTTGCCGTACCTACTCTATGTAATGCTTACAACACCGAGCATCACATGCAGATCGTCATTGTGCCGACAGCTTAGAGGACAAGCAGGTCCTCCGCTGTCAACACAGCGCATCCTCAGGAGCTCTGGCGACCTTACTCACCACAGGAACACAACACTACCAAAGAGTAGCGTTATTTGGCTGTGGTGTTCTGTAAGGTGGAAGTGCCTCGCAGATTGATCGATCAGCGTGACTGTTATTTAGCCCCTGATGACTATTGCATTGTATTACACTATATACAATAATCCCTATTCTCTTCTATCATCACTGAAAGTGCAATTAATATGAAATGTATAGTAAAATATTTTGTTTGTGTAAAGTAAGAGCCGTTAACTCATAGCTTCCCTTTCAAAGCTTTCTTTACTTCTTTGTGTTGCACGTTTCATTGCAAAGCCAAGTAGGTCAGTGACACATCAGCACTGATACACATTGTTGGTAAATAGGTTAGGAGTTATGATGCCTATATATATATATTTTTTTTTCTTTTTTTTATATTATAAGGAGGCAAACGAGCAGACGGATCACGTGATGGTAATTGATTACCGCCGCCCATGGACACTCGCAACGCCAGATGAGTCACAAGTGCGTTGCTGGCCTTTAAAAAACTGCTCTTGCCTTGGGCATTGTTGAGCGCAGTTTTGCCCCCCCCCCCACAACAATGGATTTATCAACTGCGCTATCATGGGGGCGGGGGTTGGGCCGTTGGGGTTGGCCTCCGGTACCCTCACTCACTCGGCGAAACACGACGCAAGCGTCGTTTCACGCCGGCTTTCTGTGAGGCCGTGGTATTACTCCGGTCAAGCCGGCCCATTCGTGCCGAAGCATGGCTCTCCCACGGTTGAATATTAAGGGTTTAAATAGTTGGGTAAATATCAAATCATCAGGTAAATTATAATATGATATCAAAAATGTGTTTTACTGTAAAGGTGTGCTTGGCAATTTGGAACTGTTAAATTGTCTTCAGTAACTACCTACCTAGATCCTAACTCAGAGAAAATTATCAAGAGATTATATTGACCGTTACATCTAAGGATATTTTATGAAAATGGATAATAAAATTTAGGTATTTGAATTTCAACATTCACTGGAAATTTAAGTATTTTATGCGGCCTACCCAAAAGTCCATGCTTATGGTAATGTTCGTTGGTGCGTTGAGCTCCCTACGATCAGGTTGAGCTACACAATGACTGAGTTATGCGTGTCAGTTGCTGAAACAGGATCACTTACATATATCTACATGGCGATTCCTGAAAACGCCATTTCAGACATTACCGTACTTTATTCTCACTCATATATTATTATAATAAACAAAATATCTGAACTTTAAGGCTGTTTCCCCAATAGGCAAACTGTGAGCGGCCGACTGAGTTTGCGCTAACAGTTTGCAGTAGCAAACTGTTAGGATATGGAAGCCATGGAAGGGCGTACTAAACCGATACGCCGCAAACTCTGTCGGCCGCTCACAGTTTGCCTATTGAGGACACAGCCTAAAAGAGTTCTTAACCTTGGAGTTTGTATCAATTTCTTCGAAATACGGCATTCATTTAGATTTTTTTTTTATAAAATACAGAATTATTTAACAAATCAGAGAAATAAGTTTTACATGCAACTGATCCCTAGGGTCGATTTCAAATTAAGCTGGACCGGTTGCGATCTCACCGCAAGATCTACCTTTCAACCATCCTGCCTTAGTTAAGCCTGTAAGATTATAATAAGATTGCATCATTGAAATAGGAGTTATAAAATAGTCGCCATAGTCGTATTTCGTTTTTGTACTACAATGAGTAAATTATTGTTAATCTTTGTAGGGGTGTAGTAGACTGCCTGCGTTGTTCTCTGTCAGCCGCCTTGTAAAAGTGACAAAGAATAAATAATCCGTCGGTAGTCTACAACTCTTCTCTAGTGGCTCCTAGAAGCTGTTCGCAGCGGCCACACCCCGGTAACCACGTCGGCTCGTGGGCTAAACCTAGAGAAGGGGGCTTGGCAACAACATCTCCCAAGCCTGATCGGATATCCCCCGAAACTGTGTCTTGGCTGAAAAGCAAACCACCGACGGTGGCAAGACATCGAGGCAACTGCATGAAGGCCTTAAGGCAGCGATAGGGATCGTGTTATCGTATGTCAAACTGCTGCATCTGACATCTCTCCGATCGTAACGGTCCTCCGTTCCATCGGATAAAGAGGTGTCAGACGAGAGAGTGCTCTTGCGTTTGCGCATACGTCTGAGCACTATAATATATCCTGCGCATCTGACCGCTTCCGTACAATGGACTCAGATTTGGCAAAGACTGGTGGCGATGGGTTGAGGTAGAGAGGCTCGGGCTGATGCAACCCGAGCTTTGTCTGAGGCCTGCACACTAGCGGCTCTGGGGGTGTGAGTACACGCCGTGGTCGTTTTCTCTTTGAACTGGGGAGACAGAGGGAATCCGGCAGCACCCAGAGTGACAAAGCAGCCCTTTTTAGGGGAGCACTGCTTTCCTTGCTTAGCCTGGGAGGGGGCTAGAAAAGGTGCCCTAAAAAAATGCTCGCCCCAACACTCTTTGGATAGCAGTAACCACGGCTGCTTCCGCATCTTTTTACTCGTGGTCGACGCAACAATCAAAATAAATTTAAAACACCTATATTGACTTTTGGCGCATGGAATGTACGTACCCTTCTTGACCGCGATACAAACGCCTGCCCTGAACGAAAGACCGCCATAGTTGCTCGGGAACTCCGCCGGTACAACATAGATATGGCTGCTATAAGCGAAACCCATCTTGCCGAAGAGGGCGAACTAGTCGAGCATGGCGGTGGTTATACATTCTATTGGAAGGGCACTGCTGCAACAGAACCAAGAAGGTCAGGAGTTGGTTTTGCGATCAAGAATAATCTTGTGAAGACACTCCAAGAATGTCCAATCCACATCTCGGACCGTATTACCACATTACGTCTTCACTTAGACTGTGACAATTTCCTTAATGTCATCAGTATCTATGCACCAACGCTAGATAGTTCTGATGACATTAAAGATAAATTTTATGAAGAACTCACGCAATGTCTTCATAAAATACCCAACAAAGAAAAGATTCTCTTATTGGGGGACTTTAATGCCAGAGTAGGTCGAGACTATGAAGCCTGGCCTAAAGTTTTAGGTAGGCATGGGGTAGGCAACATCAACTCTAACGGCGAGTTGCTGCTTAGTTTATGTGCTCAATTCCAACTTGCAGTCACCAACACCATGTTCCGCCTTGCTGCTAAGCACAAAACTACGTGGATGCATCCCAGATCTAAACACTGGCACCTCATCGACTATGCCATCACAAGACAGAGAGACATCTCTCAGGTCCTAGTCACTCGTGCTATGCGCGGTGCACATTGCTGGACGGACCATAGACTTATTGTCACCAAACTACGTCTTTGCCTTCGGCGACCATTAAGGGCTAACAGGAAAAAGCCTCAGAGTGTCAACGTAGAGAATCTGAAATATCCAGAGCTCAGAAGCAATTACACCGAAAAGCTAGCACGTGATATACACTCTCATAAAAATACCGGTGATATTGACGCTGACTGGAAGACTTTGTCGTCGTCTATACTAGACGTGGCTACTAACACAGTAGGCTTAAAAAAGAGAACAAATCAAGACTGGTTCGATGATAACGACAAAGCTCTTACTGAAGCCATTGCTAAACACCGAGATCTTCTGAGGCGCAGCGATAACAGCGCAAGAATAAGAGAGAGTGACCGTGAGCTGCGTAAGCTCACGAGATACACCAAAGATAAATGGTGGCAAGACAGGGCTCAGTACATCCAGTGGCTTGCTGATAGTAATCAGCTCGGTGAGTTCTACAGTGAAATTCGCAAACTCACTGGCACTACTAACTTTACTAAGGTACCGCTAAAGTCATTGGATGGTAACATTCTACTGAAGAGCAAAGAGGAAGTACTTAAGCGTTGGGCAGAACACTTCAATAATTTGCTTAATGTAGATCGATCAGCTGATCTACAATATATTGACGGTCTACCTCAATTTCAGATAGCGGAGGAACTGGATGATGCCTTGTCTAAAGGAGAAGTATTCTGTGCCATCAAACAACAGCAAAACCAGCGTGCGGTTGGCTTAGACTTTATACCGGGTGAACTTCTGAAATACGGCGGTGAGGAATTACATTCGCGTGTCTGGGAAATGTTTGTGCTTATGTGGGAGAAAGAACAAGTACCTGAAACTTTTAAGTTATCTCGCATTAGGGCTCTCTATAAGAACAAAGGTGACCGGTCGGAATGCGGCTCTTACCGCGGTATATCACTTCTCTCTGTCCCTGGAAAAGTATTTGCCAGAGTACTATTAAACCGCCTCAGGAAACTCTCCGAAAAGATTCTGCCAGAAACCCAGTTTGGTTTCAGACCAGACAGAGGTACTTGTGAGGCAATATTTGCAGTCCGTCAACTGCAGGAGAAAAGTAGAGAGCAGGGCCAGCACCTGTACCTCTGCTTTGTTGATCTGGAAAAAGCTTTTGACTGCGTTCCTCGCGAGGCCCTTTGGAAGGTGCTGGGGAAATTGGGGTGTACAGAGAAGTTTGTAAGGCTCCTGCGGCTCCTGCATGATGACATGCAATGTTGTGTAGCTGTCGAAGGTGACCAATCAAGCTTCTTTTCCGTCACTTGTGGAGTGAAGCAAGGTTGTGTCTTAGCTCCGACATTGTTTGCCTTATATTTTGCAGTTGTAGTCCGAGAAGTACTGATTTCTTCTTCTGAAGGAATTCGTGTTCGCTATCGGACTGACGGCAAACTTTTTAATTTGAACAGACTTAGGGCAACAACAAAAGTGTCTTATGCACACATAGAGGATATAATGTATGCAGACGATCTATGTTTCGTGGCTGAAACCCCTGATGTCCTGCAACAGCTAGTTACTAACCTTCATGAGCAGTGTTGTAGATTTGGCTTAAAGATCAGTGTCAAAAAGACTGAAGTGATGTCACTAGACAGTCATGGTCATGAAGAACTGACCATCACGCTTGGTGAAGATGTGCTGAAGCAGGTCGATAAGTTTCGATATTTGGGGAGCACTATAACATCAAAGTGTGACCTTGGTGTCGAAATCAATAGCAGAATAGGTGCCGCAGCCTCTGCTTTCGGTAGACTCGACAGGAAGGTCTTCAGCTCACATGACATAAAGGTATCCACAAAGGTTTCTGTGTATATGGCAGTTGTGTTGCCTTGTATATTGTACTCTGCCGAAACGTGGACACCGTACCGACGCCACATCAGACAGTTAGACCGCTTCCACCTAAAATGCCTGCGCAAAATTCTTAACATCCATTGGTCTGATCGTGTACGAAACACAGAAGTGTTGAGAAGATGCAATGTAGGTGGCATTGAAGCCTACCTCATGAGGAGGCAGCTCCGTTGGTGCGGACATGTATCGCGCATGTCGGAGAATAGAGTGGCCAAGCGCATCCTTTACTCCGAGTTACAGGAGGGCAAGCGAAAGCATGGCGGACAGCTGCTACGATATAAGGATGTGCTGAAGCGCCACATGAAAAAATGTCACATAGACCCGTCTCAGTGGGAGGATCTGGCATCCAACCGCATAGAATGGAGAAGCCGCGTTAGAGAAAAAGTCTCTGACTTTGAAGTACGCCGGCTTTCTGAGTTGGATGCCAAACGTGACGAGTTGATAGCTCGACCACCTGTAGCTATCAACTATAACATTGTGGCTGGTACCCTGACATGTCCGCAGTGTGCACGGACCTTTACGCATAAAATAGGGTACACCAGTCATGTACGAGCACACGCACGACGCCAGTAGAGTCGAAACGGTCGCCATTACCGAAATCGGTGTGGAGGATTATTATTATTATTGTTAATCTTTACTTTTTTCTGAATCTACACAAACCAAATTCAATTTTCTTTTATTCGCGTATTCACAAAATAGTGGTAAGATAACATCACCCATATAGGTTCACGCTTACGAAAGTAGGGATGTATAGTATATACTCATATGTATGTGCCTATACGTCTTATAAATCGTTCACTTTGTAGGTAATTACTGAACCGCTAAGATAACCTCACGCGGATACGGACAGAACCGCGGTTACAACATATTTAGAGCAGTTAGTTACAATAGTGAAGCGGATAGGAATTGAGCTCACGACTTCTTTCATAGCTAGTCGTCGACGTCTTAGGCTATTGTTCCTTTGATATGAAACGTCTTTAATAGTGAAGTGTCTACAGTTAAAACTAAATGGTTTTTGTTAACTGCTTAATGATTCTTTTTTATTGCTTATTGCTTTAAGGGCGTAGACAACTGTCGTCTCTGTTTTCGTTATCCGTATCCCGACGACAGTTTATTGTGCCGTGCTATACCTATGTGGACAACTCTTTTTAAATATACAAGCCACCTTGATGATGCATGGAGTGATGATGAGTGGAGACCGCGAATCGGCAAACGAAGCGTAGGACGCCCTCAGGCTAGGTGGAGCGATGATCTTCGCAGGGTGGCTGGTGGCAGCTGGATGAGAGTAGCCGAGGATCGAGTTAAGTGGCGTGCAATTGGAGAGGCCTATGTCCAGCAGTGGACTGCTATAGGCTGATGATGATGATGAAGATGATGATGCAAACGATTTTTAGAAACGTATTGTTTGGAAACAATTTTAGAAATTGGTGCCGAATTCAACCAAATGAAAAATCAAAGGCATCGACTTCGGAAACTGTTTCACACAACATTATTGTGGTCTTGTAGGCAGTTTTTTCCTGCAAAGAAAAAGTAATCCTGTCCATTTTATTTCGCCATATCTTTCATAATTAAGCAAGTGTTACAATACACAGTTGACAGTTTTGTAGTTTCATAAATATGCCCCAGAGCCAGTGGCTGTTGCCACCGTTGTGTGTAACCGCTTCAAAATCACAGTTAAGCTACATTACTAACTTTCCTTGTGTGACCTCGTGCAGAACTAATACCCTGTATAATGCTTCGAGTTTAGCTTATCCTGCTACTAACGAATGTTCGTAAGTAATTTGTAAGTTACAGAGGAAAGTCAGAGTTTTTGGTCGTTGGTCGTGTGGGCTTAATGATCGTATTAATAAACTTAGTGTTAATTAACATCTGAATGTAGCTATAATTACGAGTATTATAGTTGGAATCGCGGTAGTTTGTTGTGACTTCCTTTGATCAAAGTTATCTTTAATTAGATTTTGGCAAACGTATAATCCATATCCCTATCCGTACTTATATTATACTTACTGTAAATACGAAATTGTGTTTGTTGGTTTGTCCTTCTTTTATTCACGCAGCTGATTGGCGCAACGGATCGCCATCATTTTACGAAGAGATAGTTTATGGGCAGGAGAGTGACATAGGCTACTTTTAACCCCATGGTACGTTGCCCTGGGATAATTTCCGACCTCCACGCGTGCGAAGCCGTGGGCAAAGTTCAGAAGATTTTTACTTAATCTGCTTTGCTTTATTAATCTGCGGGCGTATCATGACATGTTATTGCCAACATTGTTCCGGTGTGAGAGAGAAATGGAGCGATAGAAGTCAAATATCATTTTATCACTTCATAATATGGCCATTGGCCATATCCCCATACAAAATGGCCTACTACTACTACAGGAGCACCGGCCTATCCGCACACGTTTTGTGTGTGTAGGTAATCATTGTCTAGGCTGAACTAAGCCAATCAAGGCACGGCAATACTGCCTGGCCTACTGCTGCTTTGCGGGGTACGTTAATTTGGTGGGGGGAGTAGGTGTCGCTTCTTTAGGGCTCTTTCAGTTTAGACGATTGGTGTCCGACTGCTGCCGTGCGGGAGCCGTGCGTACTGACGCACGTCGGTGGTTTTTTTCCGTGCGACGTCCGCACGGTTGCTGTACGACAGTCGGACGGCTCTCTCGACATGTCATCTGTATGAAAAAAAAACCGGCCAAGTGCGAGTCGTACTCGCGCACCGAGGGTTCCGTATCAGTCTTGGACGTATAAAGTGAAAAAAACCGGACCGCAAAACTAAGTTTGTTTGTGAAAGAATTTTGATGATTATGAAAAAACTGTACTAGTTAGGAACATTGTTTTATTTTTGGTGCCATACTTGGGTCAATTCCTATCAACTCTAATTATTTCAGATTTTTCACTAGGCAAACTTCGGAGATAAGGGTCATAAAAATGTCTGAAAAAATACCATTCCCCCGAACGGTATTTTTTCAGACATTTTTCATCATATGTCGAAAACTGTGAGACATAAAATTAAAAAAATATATATTTTGAAATTTGCAGATCAAGCCCTTTCATATGATATGTCACTTGACCTAGTAACCCCACTTTGAAATTTTGGACCCCCACGCCGGCCCCTTTTGCAATGAAAATAAAAATATTTTTTAAATTTTTTCATTTGTAATAAAGTTGGACAAGCATTTTTTATAACTGTTCCAAATTTCAAGTCGATAGCATTAGTAGTTGCTGAAATAAGCAGGTGTGACAGACAGACAGACGAAGTCTCACCATAAGGGTTCCTTTTTTACCATTTTGGTACGGAACCCTAAAAACAACCGGCGGTGCGTAATGGGACACCCGCACGGCTGCCGCACGACTACCGCACGGCAGCAGTCCGACACCAATCGTTTAAAATTTAAATTGAAAGAGGGCTCTTTCAATTCAGCGGCCATACCAAAGGATAATAACTATTACTACGTAAGGGCTTACGTAGTAATAGTTATTATGCTTTGGTATGGCCGCTGAATTGACCCATCTATTCATACTTTTAAAGGATGCTTGGAAAAACATTCAGATTCTAATTGAGAACAAACTTTTATTGAACTCTTACATTACGTAAACGATTTTCAGAACATCTTCAAGCTTATAGCTATTTAGGTACGTGTAACGAACATAACCTTTAAATTTCATCTCTACACATTTCTGGGCTTCATTTATTATTCAAAAGGTGTCTGAAACTTTCAGCTTATGTACAGGTAGGTACCTACAATTTTTGTGTTTATATTAAAGTGGATTTACTCGGCAACCTAGTTAAAGAACGCTGATTAAACAGCACGGGAAATTAAAATTGCTTGGGAAAAAGGGTAAAAGTAATTCCTACGCAGTTGCGAAAGTTCAGGAACCACTATATTTTTCTATTGTTTACTTAGAAATGCTGATATTTTTGGCCAATTTGTTTAGACATTTTTTTTTGTAGAAGCCAGATAAAATTGGCGAAATAAATTCCATTAAATTTCGCCAGGACCGTTTTGGCCGCGGATTAAAGTGTAAAAAGACCACTTGGTAGGACAAAGACTACGTATTCTAATATTTTTTTTTATTATCAGAGCTATATATTTATGGAGGTGTAACACTTTTTTTTCATTTCGTCACGATTTCTCCCAGTAAACTCTACCGCAAGCCACGTTAGGGAACTTCGTTCAAAAAAATATTTTTTCGTACGTGATCCGGGTATGTATACCTACCTAGTAACAGTTTACGGTTGCGTTAGTATCTACCTGTGAACTACCAATACTATAGTTCAACGTGTTAATGTTGATTATTAATTTGTACACACGTAACAAACAAAGTTAAATGGCTTCCGCACAGTGGTGCAGCCGAATTTATGGCTTAGTAAACATACGGGTGATATTAGTTCCTCCTTTATGTAGATTGTGTTTGCTTGTTTTGTCATGCTAGTGTTGTAGTTATCTAACATCTTGGCGCGACACTGTGTAAGTGAAATCATCCGCCTAGCCTTTTCCCCAACTGGGGTCGGTTTCCAGTCTATCTAGATTTAGTTGAATATATATTTATTTATTTATCACAATCACAATATCTATATTTCATGTGGAGCGACTGCCATCTGACCTCCACAACCTGATTATTGGGTAATTACACGAAAGATAGATCTGTTGTCAGTATATTTGTATAACGACCGGGACTAATTGTTTAACGTGCTCTCAGAGGCACGGAAGATTCTTATTGTGTAAAAAATGATCACCCATCCATGGACTGAACGGTGGCGAACCTCGCAAATTGATCGATCAGCGTGGCTGTTATCTAGCCACGAGCCCCTCTGAACGACACTATAAAAGTGACAAATGATGCGTATTATATGAATAATGAAGAGTTTAAGGATGAAATTAATTTTAATGATGAATTCGTTTATTAAAATATCATTAGCTGAATTATGAACAAATAGGTAAAAAAAAATACACTTAGCTTTGATTAGAAACATAAAACATGCCTTTATGAATAAGTCAAAGTGATAAAGATTTTAGAGAATAATAAAAAAATAATTAAATGTTTCGACCAAATTCGGGATACGGCACGACTTTCGACTAAACAGGGAAAAAGGACAGAAAAAAAGCAACATTGTCATGTGTTTTTTTTATATCCGCACACATACCAACCAACCGCTAATTTCAAACAGCCAGCCAAGTCATTATGAGACCCGTACTGCAACGCAATTGAACGCATGAAGTGCTCTTTGCAGATAATAGTCCCGCTACCTGTCGCATTGAGTTCCCAGTGAATAGCCCTGACGTGGATACATTGGGCTCTAAGCATTCACCCTGAGTGGCACTCGATTTAATAGTACCCCTGGGACTAGGAATGCATGTGTGTGAATAGAGGTGCTTCAGGTAACAATAGGTCACCTCAGCAATTGTCATAGGATCTCTTGAGGAAATATGGGGTTGATAAACTGATGTTTTTATTGGAGGAAAATTGAAAGGCAATCTAGTAGGTTATTGCACTTTCCACCTACTTTGCTGTGCCCGACACTCCACGGTGTTTTTTATTATAAGTTCACAAATTAGCTCAAATAGATATTTTTGTTTCCCAACTTATCATGGCGCTAGCGCCTGCAATGTATCGTAACCATTTATTTATTTATTGGTTCACCAACAATTGTTACACTTTATGTAACATGTTTTCAGTGCATGAAAAATTTATAACTAAGTGCACAATATCAAGCGGTAAACACCACATGAAAAAGCTTAACAAATAAAGACAATAAGCTAGCAACATAAAAACTTTTTTAACCAAAAATAACCGACTTCAAAAAGCCACTACAAAGAAAATAATAATTTTGGTTTCGGAAGTCCATGGCTTTGGTTTTTGTTTCCTTTTTTTGCCGCCGACTTCCGAAACCAAAATTATTATTTTCTTTGTAGTGGCTTTTTGAAGTCGGTTATTTTTTGTTAAAAAAGTTTTTATTTTTAACCGACTTCAAAAAAGGAGGAGGTTCTGTATTCGTCCCGTATGTATGTATGTATGTAAGTATGTATATATGTATGTATGTATGTAAGTATGTATGTATGTAAGTATGTATGTATGTATGTATGTATGTTTGTATGTGCGCGATTTTCTCAAAAACGACTGATTCGATTTGGATGGGGTTTTCACTAACGTAATCTACATACTTTCAGGAAGGTTTTAGTATATAATACATTATGTAATCGTTCCTATGTACAAAGTTATATGCATAAATGTACACACTCCGTAGAAGATTTACTGTTGAACGAATTCGTGAAAGTAATCTAACACGGGATAAAGAACTAAAAAGGGAAAAATAAAAAACTTTTACAAAAAATAACCGACTTCGAAAATCCACTACAAAGAAAATAATAATATTTGTTTCGGAAGTCGGTGGCAAAAAAAACCAAACAAAAACCAAAGTTTTTATTTTTCCCTTTTTAGTTCTTTATCTCGCGTTAGATTACTTTGACGAATTCGTTCAACAGTAAATCTTCTACGTAGTGAGTACATTTATGCATATAACTTTGTACATAGGAATGATTACCTAATGTATTATATACTAAAACCTTCCTCAAAGTATGTAGATTACGTTAGTGAAAACCCCATCCAAATCGAATGAGTAGTTTTTGAGAAAATCGCGCACATACAAACATACATACATACATACGGTACGAATACAGAACCTCCTTTTTTGAAGTCGGTTAAAAATATAGGTTCAACCTGTCACAATTGCGTTGTTAGATAGAAAATGAAAATGATTTGGAAAATTTGGAAATTATAAATTTAGAGAAATTACATAACTAGGTACCTATGCGCCGATTGATGGACTTGGTGCTTGAATTTACTAAGGGTTGTACAAAACTATTCGTTTAAGTATTTCAAATTGTGTCTTGAGCAAAGTTAGAAAATCTATAACTTGATTATCACATATAGGATTCATAAATCTCAGAAGATCGAAAGACATTTTCGTATCAGCAAGACAGTTTAATTAGAATAGATCCTGACCCCGATAAGCCGTATATAAGAAAAGTAGTTGTCGATGGCCTAGATAAGGCTAAGATGAAGAAATCATTGGAGTTCCTACAGCAATACAATTACTAGAGATACAGATAGCCAGTATAAAAAAAGCGATAAAAACAATGATAGCGCACTATTGCGCAGGTTAATTTAGTATAAGAACCTTCCAGGGCAGCACGTGTTTCGATCTAATAGTTTTAAGCATTTATGTAATGTTTTGGTAAAAGATTCGATTAGCTAGTAAGTTTATGGAATTGTTTGTAGTTTAGATAAGTTTAAAAAGTAAAGCGTTACCATAGAAAAGCAGTTAAAAATCATAAATTTAAAGAGTCCGTGATTATGTTAATGGTTGATTGTTTTAAACCGTAATCCGTAATCATTAAGTCAGCATGAAATTCTCATACCTACATCCTCATTTAATGGTTACAGATGAAATGATACAACTAAGCCCAATAGGTCATGTTATATGTAGTTTCGTTAATAGTCGTAGAATTTAGGACGTTCATACTATATGAGTGTTTAAGGTTCTAGAAATGTATTCTAGAACCTTAAAACTCAGACCAAGTTATTGGAACAACATATTTATAAATAGGTGTACTATATAATATTATGCTCTCTTCACAAAACAATACCAGTAACAAAAGCATGTACCTAATTCGTAAAGCGCTAATTCGCGTGTGAATGTTCTTGTTTACGCGTGTGGTCTATATACCTAGTGCCTTAGTTGCTGGAGATTAATAAAATGCTTTGTCCTGACTGACTGACTGACGGATCAACGCACAGCCTGAACGGCTGGTCGTAGAAACGTGAAATTTGGAGAACGTATTCCTTATATGATGTAGTCATCCGATAAGAAAGGATTTTTGATAATTCCACCCCCAAGAGGGTGAAATCCAGCGCGAGCGAAGCCGCGGGCAAAAGGAAGTGTAGGTATATAACCGGAATACAATGAATATGCGCGCGTTCAAAGAGCCAATACTTTCGTTTGTTATTTTAAAATGATTTATTAAATAAGCGTTATTTACTCTAACATCCCAAACATTTTGTTTTATTGATATAAACTGCCTTTGCTAAATAAATTGACCTTTACAATAAAGAAAATCTTTTCTCCTACAAGTAACTTGACATAAAACAGAACCACATATATGCGACCTTTCTTAAAACAATGTTTAAAATAATTGTAGAATTATGTAATTATAAACATTTATTTTAAACACTGTTTTAAGAAAGGTTATTATTCAAGTGGTTCTGCTTTATGTTGAACTTTTAGAAGAAAGTGTTTGTAAATCATACCTAATTTTAAGGAATAATTTGGTGGTACTGATATTCAAAGCGTGGGAGAAATTGGTATCTGTTATATCAAGATAAAATGTAAATATACCTATTTATACTTAGACGTACTTGTACATTCTAATAATACAAATGCCATGCGTGGGAGTTGAAATTAGTATTTATAGTTAGACAAAAATACGTAGGTAACAAAATATTGTGAAGTTTTAGGTAGGTATTTGCAAAGAAAAATTTTGAGTTAAAATAAGCAAGCCTCATTTTGGTGAAAAATTCTAAATTTGTGCTTGTTTATTTTATGGGTTTTAAATATCATTTTGTGGACGAATTTATACATCAGTCGATCAGCTGTTATTGAGCCACGAGCTCCTCATGGGACACGAGATGTAAACACAATTTGAATTTGAATAAGCTACTATACGGGGTTTTAGTTAATTTGATTCTTTTTAAAGAACTTTCTGATATTTTTTTAATGCTTACTCTGAAAGTTTAGTTAAGATTTTATATGGTATCGTTGCGTATTGTGGGCAGAAAACTCTTCGAGTAACAATGTTGGCTCATTATTCAGATTTTCAAGTAAAACATTAAAAATAAACTTTTGCCTTACAGACTTTTAGAAGCCTCACCAATTACAATTTTGTTTATGCTCTTTAACTATTTTGGGTTCAGCCAAACGGCCTTCGAGCCAAATATTCTCAGAATATTCAAAAAATCGCGCACATACAAACATACATACATACATACATACATATATACATACATACATACATACATACATACATACGGGACGAATACAGAACCTCCTTTTTTGAAGTCGGTTAAAAAAGAGAGTAAAAAGTTCTTAAAACGTGTCTAATCGAGGATAACTATAAAATTATAATCGACGAAGTAATTAAGTGTACAGGCAAAAAATATCGTGTTTGCACTACGCAGGCAATTATACGTAATTAACAATAAACTTACATTACCTATATAATATACTAAATTTATTCTCTGTATTTACATATTTTGAATAGAGGTATGACATAAGTAAAACAGTTTTTTTGTAATTTTATTACTATTTTCCCTTCACCACTGATACTTAACACTTTTATTGGCTGTACAAAACATGTGATTATACATAGACTTGGTAAAAACATTACCTAGATCCTTTTAGCGTGTCCCGACGTTTGGAGCATCACGTCTTGATTATTAAGTGGGCCGAGCGCCCGATGTGAAGGGTTATCAATATTAGGAGCCGTGCCGCTATTCCACTGACACCCATTTATTTATACATAACTTCACGCCTGAGTGGGTGACTAAATCTCATACTAAAGTTCTTATGTATAACTTGATAAACGAAGTTAATTTCCTAATGTCAATTTGGTAATAGCGTTGACTGTTTTCATTAGGATTGACAAGAAACCTGAGCATTTCATTCAAAGTTGTTCTGTATAACTAAATTGTTAATGTATTCAGTGAAGTCTATACTTAGATACTTTAGAGTGGTTATTAAGAGAATTAATGGCAATAGGCTCGCTCCCTATTACATGGAACTTATAAGTAGGAGATGTGAGTGTACTATAGGTATGCATCTGCTTACCCTAACCGGGAACACAGGCGAATAATATTATAAAGCTGAAGAGTTTGTCTGTTTGTTTGTACACGCTAATTTCTGGAACTATCCGTCGGATTCAAAAAAATATTTTTGTATATGATAGCCAGATTCATGAGGATTAGTATTTGCTATTAATGGCGGCTTTAACATCACGCTGCAATCCTTAGGAGCCGAGCCACGGAGGTGAAACCGCGGAAACAGCTAGTTATTAAGATAAGACAAATCGAGACATAAAATCGTTATGCCAAATACAGACGTATTTTCCTTGCCGGTTTCGATTCTATTCTTAGATTTTACCAATACTCGACTAACTAATATCGTTCCGGAATAGCTTGGTTATTATTTAGGTATACATCACTTAGGTACAGAAGTAGTTAAACCGGGTCTACGTTCACATAGGTAATGATTTTGGTTTATGAAATCTCTGTCGCGAGAAACCATGATTACAGGTTGCAACCAGACGTGGCTGCGAAAAAGATAAACTTTAACATTAAAATAACTGTTTTTTCTAGAATAAACGTTGCTCAAACCATGGTCTGCCAATGGTCAAATTAATATTTTTGTTGTGAATTTTAAACATGTCTAAGCCTAACTTATTGTTTTAAATCTTTTAAATATTTAATAACAATACGTCATTGGTTTAAGGCGGTACTAAGCACGGTTGCACGGCATGGCTAATGATTTATTTGCTTTTCGGTCCACATTGGCTAGACACTCTTGTTAGTCCATATGGACTCTTCTTCTTCTCTCTCTCTCTTCTCTTCTATCGCTACCGAGAGTGAACAATGTGCCAACGTTTGAGCAGCATAAGACTTATTTGAGAACGCCTGTTTTAGTTTTTTTTAATAATATACTAATTGCTATAGAATGTTAGTAGACAAATGAACAACGTTTGTTTTAGAAAACCCACCGAACTGCGGACTCAGTTTTCATACATTTTATATGAACTTGCTGCACACGGTAGAGGCGGCGTTTTGTGGATATTACAAGTGGTCCATATGTGCCAACCCCCGGGTAGAAACCTAACTATATAGTTGGGTTTATGCCCGGAAATAATCCCATTTCGGGTTTTTAATCCCGGATAGACACTCAACAAAATACAAACTCAAAAAAATACGTTTTAAAAGCAGTAGATATTGTTTCTCTCCTGTTTTTGTAAGGTTTCTACAAGTATGAATTGCACATAAATATGGGTCCAATTGACAATAAAATAATATCTTTATATCATAGCATATACATAGTATTAAGGCAATACCCAGCTGGAAACCATTATTTGTACATTAACGACGAGTTTAATGCCAAACAACCGTACGAAAAACATTTACAAATGTCACCAAACATTCGTTTCTCGAAGTTTCTCTGACCCCAATGACCTTTACATTATACCTATCCAAAAATCTGTAATGTGTATTTCATTGGTTATTTGAAAACGTTCAACCTTATCTAGTTGGAATAGGGTTTTAAATAGGTCAGAACTGTACCCATATCATGAGTTTTTTTGACGTATAGTTTCGTTAACGTAAGCATATTTTGAATTTAAAATACAGCAGTCCTGGAACATTTTGATACAATTTTATACAATTTGCACATTTAAAAAAATACAGAGAAATTGATTAAGTATTAAATTTATATAAATATTGTGTAACAAACGTGTATTTTCAATTCAAAATATGCTTACGTTAACGATACTACACGTCAAAAAAACTCATGATCGGGGTACTGGTGTGCATTGCAACTTTGTGAAATGTGTTTTTATAAAATGAGATGAGTATTTTCTTTTATATAGTCTTAGGAACTTTACACACTAGACTGCAACGCGGTCACGAATTCTGCAAACTGCGAGTATATTATGTTATATATGTTGCATTTAGGGTTCCTACCTTTTTTGGTACAATAAAAGCACATTTGTGTTTTAGGATAGCAAAAAATTAAAAAAGATGTATAAAAAAAGAGTACCTACCTAGTTTTTTTATGTTTAAGTTTATATTTCTTCATCGCTTCTTTAGTATTTGTTTTATTGAAACCTCCATTACATCTTAAATCCAAGCTAGTAGGATGAGAATCAAATGAATGACAATGGTGTTAGGTAAAAAGACTAGGTATTTTAGCACAGTAGATTGTAATGTACGCCCACCTACGTGAAATAGAGTAGTATACTTTATTATAGAGTACGGGGAGTAACCCTCGTTGCAATATACACTGTTTGCTAGAATGTTAAGCAATAAATAATTTGTTCTGCTGTCCGCGATCTCGTTTTCTGACACACTTTAATTCCCCGTATTTGACCCCCGTGTGTCTGTTTATCTTTCATGGTTAGGGTGTGTGATGTCAGTAGTCTATCATCTCAATGTATACCTACCTACGTATAAAAGATCACGAAATGGTTTAAAGTTAGATAAATAGCATACAGAATGAATTTGAAAACTTTTAGAAATGAGAAGATCAGTACATAACTGTACATTTTAAATTATTGTCATTTTATGTCTATGTGTTTATGTCTTAGATGCTGTAAACGAAGTTATTGTCTTTAGAAAGACACGAATTATCGGCATTTTAATAAAAATATATTAAGACTAAGTAACTTAAAATATCATTTTTAGGGTTCCGTACCAAAATGGTAAAAAAGGAACCCTTATGGTGCGACTTCGTCTGTCTGTCTGTCTGTCTGTCACACCTGCTTATTTCAGCAACTACTTATGCTATCGACTTGAAATTTGTACCAGTTATAAAGAATGCTTGTTCAACTTTATTACAAATGAAAAAAGTCAAAAAATATTTTTATTTTAATTGCAAAAGGGGCCGGAGTGGGGGTCTGAAATTTTAAAGTGGGGTTATTAGGTTAAGTGACATATCATATGAAAGGGCTTGATCTGCACATTTCAAAATATATTTTCATTTTATTTTATGTCTCACAGTTTTCGACATATGATGAAAAATGTCTGAAAAAATACCATTCCCTCCCTTATCTCCTTAAGTTTGCGAAGCGAAAAATCTGAAATAACTAGAGTTGATAGGAATTGATCCATATATTGTATCAAAAATAAAACGATGTTCCTAACTACTACAGTTTTTTCAAAATCATCAAAATTCCTTCACAAACAAACTTAGTTATGCGGTCCGGATTTTTTCACTTTATACGTCCAAAAATTATACGGAACCCTCGGTGCGCGAAATCGACTCGCACTTGGCCGGTTTTTTTTAATTGCGCCGTTCTCAGTGTGAATAGGGATGTTAACTACTTTTTTTTATTGTGAATCTGTAGACTATTTGAAAAAAGACAATTAACACCAAAAAAACCGTTGAAACAACTACAAAATTGGCAAAGTTATAAGCGTTTTAAAATGATTTGCTGGACACGGACGGCACTACCTACTAGTGACGTAACACCACCTACGTCCGCTTCGCGCGACAAAGACGGAGCGATACTCCCTCCAAAAACTTTAAAAGCGTCTATGTTTTCCATTTTGTGATAAGTTATTATTTTTGCTTTTACTTTTTTGTTGTGCCTATTCCATCTTTGAAATAATATAATTTATTTGTACTTTTTAATAGCAGGCCACTACCGTATTATGGCAACGTTTTGCACTAGCGGTAATTCATAATGATATTTATTTTCACGAGAAAAGTAGCATTGTAATACGTAGAATTATTTAGTTGATACTTTTATTACTTACCTTAATGTTTTTCGCAATAGGTACTAAAATTTCATGCTCTAAATTATCTTTGTTACACAGAAGAATATATTTTTTGTCACTTCATTTTATCCTATATATAACATCACGCCTGTATTAATACTCGGAGTAGACAGAGGTGTATTGCACACCCACATTTCGCTAGCCATGCATATCAGTCCTATGTAATAGAGGGAATAAATAATACAGTTAGTACGAAAAGTCGGTATTTATAAATATCCTATTACTCGCACAGTTAACTTGAAAACTCATTTAAACTTGACCAGGGTGTGTGCATATTTGATTTTAAACCTAAAACAATTACCAAACTTTTACCTCAATCATTTTAGTTTTTGTGTAACTTGTAGGCCTTTCTTTCTCAAACTCGCGAAGAATTTATACAATGTTTTGTTTCGCCGTAATATTTCTAACCATATAAAAGCACAGAAAAGACAGAATAAATATATACAAAAGGCCTGCTCGATACGTACGATATCAGTTGCACGCACACATAGATGTGAGATTGCCGTACGTACTCAAACTCAAATTGTTTCAGTGCTAGAAAGAGATGGAGTTATCCAGGATGAATTGCACCATTTTTTCGTAACGCAACAATCATGACATTGGTAGTAGGTACGGCTGGCAATAAGTATGTTACGGTATGTAGTACCTCATATCATCAGATAAAATCATGCTTGTTTCCTCCGAACGGTTAAGTACAGGCAGAGATGTATAGTAGGTAGGTATATACCTACATTTCGTCAGTTAAGTTATAAAGTCACTTGTAACCTCTATAACAAGTGACTTTTGCCATAAACCGGGCACAAATTCCGGGGTGCTACTAGAAAAGAAGCAAAAAATGCATTTATTTGCGTCGACATGACGCGTAAAGTTAAGTGAAACCAAGACATAAAAAAAATAAACTGGAAAATATGCGTCATATATGCGTAAAACGGCCATCGCTCAACATAATGCTGTGACCCATGCACGGAGCAGAGCACAGCGCTGGCTTTCAGCGACAGCCAAAATACTGAAAATATCTCAACGGAAACCCTAACGAATCTGGGGACTCCACGCTCAATAGTTGAGCTTGCTACCACAAAAGAGGCAATTATCTCACCACATAGGCTTATATTCACTTACATAGAAAGTGGGGGCAAAGTGTACTAATCCATCATGATCACTTAACGACCGTTTAAACTCCGTTTAGCAATGACATAACACAGTAGGTACACTCGTGCCTGCAAAGCAACAGGTTGCCAAATCATCATTCATAATACAATTTGTAAACCTTTTCCGGCTTACCATTGCTTAACTCAGACCTGAGTTAAATCTCACGAACTCAGACAAGTTTCAACAAAACAATATATAAATTTATTTATAAGCTGTGCCTTAATTTTTTTTTGTTCGTTTTAAGATATCTTTTAAAACGATCAAACTTTAGCGTTTATATTATTTGTAAGACTTAGGTATGCTAGTATGATATTTATAATAAGACTTATCTTATGATTTTGTTTAAATATCTTAATAAGTAAACAAAATCCTCTACAGCCAAGATAACTTTATAAAAGTTACATTAAACAATTAAAATGTACCTGCAAAAAATCTAAAATATTACACTAGCTAGCATATTCCGTAATTATTAATAAACGACGCAAAATATCTTATAATTTCAATCCATACTTTGAATATAAAAAGTATAAAAACGCTTTTTAATTTTACATTAATTTTCAATAGTTCTCGCGTCGTACATACATCGTGTCGTGTGTGAAGCCCTTTACAAGTGATTACAGAGTGAATGCCAATGTGTGTAATTGCGTGCTTACTCGTTTGAATTTTTAAAAACGAGTACCTACCATCTTTAAGTAAGAGACATTTAAATTAACATAATTATCATCACCCCTTTATTCTCCTAAAGGTCAGGCAGAAGTGCATTAATATAGGGTTCATTTCGCCAGTTATGTATAAATCCAATGTAAGAGGGAGCGATCCTATTGTGGCGACAAAAATCCATACCCCGGGCTACTACTGAGATTTGTTTAATGGAAAAATCTCATAACATTGCCCACCTCGGGGATCGAACCCAGCATCCCATCCTCAGCAGATACACTTGCGTTCACTTGACCAACGAGGCATGTGGTAGCAGATTAAACTGATAACTGAATTATTGTGTTAGTGCAAAAAATCTATCTATATTATATAAAAGGATCTGTAGGTACGGTATATTTTCAGTTTAAGGGAATAAAGCAAATTTAATGATAAAATCCCACTTTTTATCCCAAGAAAATGGTATTGTTATCAAAAAATAATTGGATATCACTTAAAATAAACGGTTGACAAAGATTTTGTCCAATTAAATTATAATAATGGACAAAATTAGAGGTCTTCCGTCAGTTCCATACGAAATCATTTGAATATCGAAATTGGAATCGTGTATTAGGTATTCGGCTGTCCCGTTTCAAAACCTAGTATGGGACATTTTTTTCGGGACATGGTTTTATGGCATAATCTTGCCTACCTTTACTAGGTTAGCAAGATTATGCAATAAAACGATGTCGCGAAAAAAATGTACCATACTAGGTTTTGAAATGGGACAGCCGTATTGGTTTGGGTAAATATAATTTAGTTTTTTATCGATAAAATAAAAAAAAAACAAGTGCCGGTGAATTTTTAAGTTTTAGATGTAAGGAGGTTCTGTTAGGTACGATTGTTGCATTGCACGAGCGCCCGTCAAACATTGTAATTTGAACCATATGTCAATGTTAATAAAAATCGCATGACGCATGCTCATAATTTGCAACGCTATATGTATTAGTATTTTTTTGTGAAACAATAAAACTATAGATTTAAATATGAGTGAGAAGTGTCACACACCGCACCCATGTGCAGTTGTGTGACATAACATGATAACATAGGTATTTAGAGTTGTGGCGTGCTTAGACGTTAAATGTATTTTATTTATTTTTTCAATTAAGCATTAAGGGACGTACCACAAAAAAGATAGACACGCGTTAAACTTGAATGTAGTACGTAGTAGTAGAATGTAGCATTCGCGTTTAATGCGTGTCTATCTTTTTTGTGGTAAGGGTGTATTTGTTTACTGAAGAAAAAGTATAAAAGGGGAATAAACTTATTTTTATTTCTTGAGATGTTTCCTGGTATCGGTTAACAAAGTGTTAACCCTATTATGGGTAAACCAATAGGACTGACGCGATGACGTTCAGCTTATGAACGAATGTTGGTAGCGAATAACCTCTAATATTATTACGTCGCCAAGAACGAGGAAAATGAAAAGTTAGAGGAAAACGAATTACTTTCTTTCGTTTCGTTTCTACGTCTTTTCCGGATAAAAAGTGTAACATATGGTTAGAGGCACGTGCTATGATTTGTAAGACGCATAAAAAAAAGCTACGGAAAACTGTATCGTGTACATTTTTTCATAAAAAGAAAAGGTTTCACGGACAATTTTGACTGAAGCGTATGTACATTTCTGATGAATAATGGGACAGATAATAAAATGATGACGTACATTATCATTATTATAACAGGGCCGTGTTATGAAGAGTTAAAATTCAGCATTGTTTCGGTGTAAGAGAAAAATGGAGCAACACAAATAACACCATCTCTTTTTGAGCGAAAATGTCCACTGGCGGGTTACATTATCAAATATATATTAGGTATGATCTTTTATCCAATATTTTGTAGGAAGGATTTTAAAAATCTTTGAAGACGATATGACGCATAATATGTCTATTTGATATATTTATCAGTCAATTGCAGAAAAGGTCATCAAGTTTTAAAGGAGACTTTAACCAAAGAAATTGTATGGTTAAAGTCTCCTTTAAAACTTTAATGACCTTTTCTGCAACCGACTGTTTTGTTTGATAGTGTAATACTAAGTGACTGTGTGTCAATGGCCTGGACTATAAGTATGGTAGTTGGGGATAGAAGCTCTTTCGCAACCGGGCATGATTGACCTGTGAAAACCTTCGCGCTAAACGACTATAAGAAGTTTAATATTAATAATAGCTTCACTGTATCTTTACTATCGCGTACTACAATATTCCTTTTACTATGCCGTTTTGTAATTAGGATAATTACCCAAAATACTGCGGTTGCGAATCTAGGTGACCTACAAACCCCATGAAATCTTTTCCCCTTGATTGTAAAACATGACAAACCGATAAGTCCTTGTGTTGACCTTGCTACACATTTTTGATTGGCGGATCGACATGCAAACTGAAGGCCTTCTAATACTACAATTATTAGTTGTTGAATGCCAATAGTCTGGGTGTTCGAGAGTCTTCCCCCATATTATTAATTGTTTCTTGGAAAGGTCCTTGACTTGAAGCATAATCAAATTCTGGTCGTAAATAAATAAACAGTGTCAATTAAGTTTAAATGTTTCAAGTTTAATACCAAAACGTTTAAAAACTGTGCGGCAGCAAACCCAAGCATATAACATTGCAACATCGTCCTGTGTATTAATGCATGATTTTTAGTGTTATTGACTGTATTTAGAATATAAAATAAAAATGTTAATGCCTCTACTGATGAATAACTTACCATATATTTAACCGACTTCAAAAAAGGAGGTTCTGTATTCGTCCCGTATGTATGTATGTTTGTATGTGCGCGATTTTCTCAAAAACTACTGATTCGATTTGGATGGGGTTTTCACTAACGTAATCTACATACTTTGAGGAAGGTATTAGTATATAATATATTAGGTAATCATTCCTATGTACAAAGTTATATGCATAAATGTACACACTACGTAGAAGATTTACTGTTGAACGAAGTCGTCAAAGTAATCTAACGCAAGATAAAGAACTAAAAAGGGAAAAATAAAAACTTTTTTAACAAAAAATAACCGACTTCAAAAAGCCACTACATAGAAAATAATAATTTTGGTTTCGGAAGTCGGTGGCAAAAAAAGCAAACAAAAACCAAAGCCACCGACTTCCGAAACCAAAATTATTATTTTCTATGTAGTGGCTTTTTGAAGTCGGTAATTTTTTGTTAAAAAAGTTTTTTTAGGTAAATAAAATCAAACGTAAAGCTTATAACTCTCTATCAAGTCAGATCACAGTACTTATACAATAATAATCAAGCAAATACATCAGTCAAACAAAATAATTACGCATTAAAATGCACTTATTTTAATACCGCTCCGAGGACGCGTCAATGAGTGCCCACTACCTATGCACATAATATGCACGCGAGAGTGCTTCAGGCCCGACCTTGACGTCGTAGTACTGTACAATATTGCGCGGACTAAGTTATAAATTATAGAGCGGAGGCCGTACGTAGAACAGCATAAGCATAATCGGCCTATAATGTTCCCACTGCTGGGACACAGGCCTCCTCTCTGTGAAAGGGAGTAGGTAGTCCACCACGCGGGCCCAGTGCGGGTTGGTGGACGTCACATGTCTTCGAATTTTTGGTTCTAGGACATGCCGGTTTCCTCACGATGTTTTTCCTTCACCGTTAAAGCAAGTGATAATTAATTTCTAATACGCACATGACTTCGAAAAGTCAGCGGTGCGTGCCTCGGGATTGAACTCGAACCATTCGCCGTGGGAGGCACATGGTTAGACCACTAGGCTATCACTGCTTTTTAGAACGTAGAACAGGTCTAGTGGTAAAGACCCCGGCTTATAGGTAGTGCCATCCACGAAGACGCGCCCCACAAATTTTTCAATGATCTATAGTGTGGGTGTGCACTCAGATAACTAGTGTGTAACCACAGAACTAAAAAAAAACCGGCCAAGTGCGAGTCGTACTCGCGCACGGAGGGTTCCGTATCGGTTTTGGACGTATAAAGTGAAAAAAACCGGACCGCATAACTAAGTTTGTTTGTGAAGGAATTTTGATGATTTTGAAAAAACTGCACTAGTTAGGAACATCGTTTTATTTTTGCTGCAATATTTGGGTCAATTCCTACCAACTCTAATTATTTTAGATTTTTTGCTCCGCAAACTTCAGAGATAAGGGGGGGGAATGGTATTTTTTCAGTCATTTTTCATCATATGTCGAAAACTGTGAGACATAAAATAAAATGAAAATATATTTTGAAATGTGCAGATCAAGCCCTTTCATATGATATGTCACTTGACCTAGTAACCCCACTTTGAAATTTCGGACCCCCACTCCGGCCCCTTTTGCAATGAAAATAAAAACATTTTTTGACTTTTTCCATTTTTAATAAAGTTTGGCAAGCATTTTTTATAACTGTTTCAAATTTCAAGTCGACAGCATTAGTAGTTGCTGAAATAAGCAGGTGTGACAGACAGACAGACAGACGAAGTCGCACCATAAGGGTTCCATTTTTACCATTTTGGTACGGAACCCTAACAAACGGAAGGTTGCACAGTTGCAACGGAGTGGGGCGTGTCTTCATGAATGGCATGATCTATACCAGTCGCAGGCAAGGGCGTCCAGCGTTTGAGTCAGCGGGGTGAGGTCCCTACGTGTATTTTACTAAAATATTTTTTTTAGATTACAAATATTATTAGTGGTCGACCTAGGCCGAGTTCAGAGGGGTCATGACCCCAATGACCCCCCTCTAGATTCACCCATGTGTTTCATCAACACTGTTCTAAAAACGGTGAATGCAAACCAGCATGTCCTTGAACCAAGTATTCGAAGACATGTGACTACCAACCCACACTGGGGCCGCATGGTGGGTTACGGTGCACTCCCTCTCACAAAGAGGGGGACTGAGTCCCAGTTCTTAATTTAAATTTATTGTTTGTGACTTGACCCATTGCTAATATTGTTTGCAGTAACTTGACAGTTCAAAGCAAAATAATTATACCATACTTACACTAATAGTGTTGAGGCACTGGATGAATTCGTGAAAGGAACGAATGATAAAAATAGTTGAATTTAAATAAATCTTAGATATCTATGAAAAGTACATTACATAAGTACAAAGGTACTTCAGTACCCCTATGATGAGTTTTTTTGACGTATAGTTTCGTTAATGTAGCATATTTTGAATTGAAAATATATGTTTGCTACACAATATTTATATAAATTAAGTACCTACATGATTAATTTCTCTGTATTTTTTAAAATACGCAAATTGTATAAAATTTTATGAAAATGTTCCAGGACTCAACTATTTTAGATTCAAAATATGCTTACATTAACGATACTATACGTCAAAAAAAACTCATGATAGTGGTACAGTTCAAACAATTTTGTTCATTCTTTTTCACATCACTTTCTTTTTTTATGTTAAAAAGTGGTATCTCTGCAGTTGTCAAGTTATTGCAATTAATTATGGATCACAGTATTTATACTTAACCTCCTCCTCGTAGCCTTCTTCCGTAGTTGTGAAGTTAAAATCCGGTACAATCCGTACCGCTTATAACTTATACCATACAATACATACGGTGGTTTGCTAGCCCGTTGTACCACCATCATATTAATTTACAAGCTTCTCTGCTGATGACGCGAGTTTACCGGATAGTGCAGTTAAAACCGATACATACCTTTAAGTTAATAATAGACTGTTCATTATGAACTACTGTTTTAGCTTAATTAATAGTTAAAATGTTTCGTGCAAAACGGGCTTTGTTTAATGTCGTGCTATTATTTAATAGGTGCATGGAATTTGGACGTGTTTCGGCGCATTTTGGTAGCTTTATGAATGTTTCTCCCTTTGGGTACTTTATGCAACGTTATATGTTTATGTAAGGATTTTTTATTAGCTGCAGGGAAATGTGGCGACACATAAAACAATTTTTGAGATCATTTATTTTGTGATATATGTATGTGAACATAATTATGGTTTCTTCAAAGAATTATTATATTAATTGAGTAGGTTTTGGGTACTTACCAATTCACAAAAGGCATTTTTTAGTGCGTAGAGTTTACGTGTTATGCATCTGGTTCTGCTCGAATCGCCATTTTCTGGAGCTCATCCGCAATATGTTATTCTTTTATTCTTGTCTATCTTTGTTACGTCCTACCCTCACCCTCCCTCACACAGCCCCTTGATCCCTCCTTTAAACACTTACCAAGCATAGTGTTTAAGTTGATCATTCAAACAATCCTTAAGACGTAAAATGAAACAAGTTTATTTATCTTATTGCTAGTTCTAAAGCCATTATGCTACGAAGCGGCTACGTGCTACGCCGTAGCAAATGCTACGCAAAAACTACGTGACGCAATCTTTGAGATTCTGATGCGGACATTTTGATGAAAGGGGAAATATTAGGCTAGATTGAAAGAAAAATATACAGAAAAGGTATATTATTGCTTCTGTCTTTATATTATCTCTACCCGAAAATCAAAGATTATATTCAGAAGTCAATTTTGATTTTCTTTCCATCCATCAAATTGATTACGTCCTATAATAAGCCAAAACACCTGCATGCCGTCGCTTGTCATGTCACTATGTATAGTACAACCATGTTTTATACAGAAAATGCAGGCGTGATATTATGTTATGCAATATTTTACAACATTGTTTACTTTTCATAGAAAACGTAGGAACAAAAATAGTGTAAACTAATATTATGACGAAATACTGAATAATTATGTTATCGTAAGCGTACATTGCCCTTGTCACTGTGTCTATTGGTTTGTGGGTTAATAAACAAACTAGTATCGCTTCGTGTTAGTAAACATAGTGTTTCGGTAATTTAAACTGTGTGTGTGTTGCTTAGAGTAGAAGTTTGAGTACTTATGCTCGTTTTGATAGTGTATGTTTTGTTATTTATTAGGGTGTCTGTCTGTCTGTCTGGGTGATTGTGTTTTGATTAACTAGCTGTGTCCGCGACTTCGTCTGCATAGAAGTCGGTAAACAACACAATGTCGCCATCTCTTTTTATCCCTTCATGGAAGGAATTTGAAAAAATCCCATAGTGCACTTCTAACACAAGAAATGTTTTCTTCGAATCTCTAGGTCCAGTGGTTAGGCTATTCATTGTCTGTTAGCAAGCCAGATACAGAAAGGACACTGGCAGACGCCCATAGAACGCTGGGCTTCAGATTGTGTATGTCGGTACAGATATGAAATTAGTTTGGTGTGATCGAGTATTTCAAGAGTATTTAAATTCATTTTTTATTTGTTTTTGTACGTAATTTGGTTAAAGAGAAGTCTTCGTATTTGTGACAGTGAGGTTAAGTATGGTGTGAATGATCCAATGAAGTTAATGAGCCCGACTAATGAGTTCTCAATTCAAAGATTGAAGTTGCTGTTGACATGATATTCTGTGGAGGTCCAATGAAGTACAGCCCGACTAATGAGTTCTCAATTCAAAGATTTTAGTTGCTGTTGACATGATATTCTGTGGAGGCACGCGCCAGGGCGCATAAGCCTTGCGCTGCTGGGTTTAGGCGCCATGTTGTTTGTTTTTGTTTTATTGGTTTTTTCAAAATGTCAACGGCGTAATCATTTTATTTCTTATTTATTTCGATTTTTGATTCCAATTCTTAATCTCTAAGATAAATTCGGCAAAGAACAATTAAAATATATAATATTTTTGGTTAAGCTTTTATTGCTGTACCATATCAAGCCCAAAACTGCCAACGTCCTTTGCCTCTATAATTAGTGTTGATGATTTTTTGTCTTTTGCCTACAATATCTCAAAGCTAAACGTTTGTTCTATTTTTGATGTTTTGAAAGCATTGTCTTATAGCCTACGACCCTACGTATTATGTTCTGCTCTTAACCTTTTTCGTACTTAATTAAGTGGAACAAAAATACTCTATTGTGAAACAAAAATATTATTTACACCACAATGACGGCCTTATTATATTTATGTAAACAATGCACTTCATTACACAAAGGCTAGAATCACCTAAATGCTAGTTAAACAATACATTTAACATCCATTAAGCTATTTTCGTATATAATGCATATTTGCTGACAAAATGTTGACAAAAGTAGGTCATCATTCGCGCGCACTACTTGACTTGACATCTATACTACTACAGAACTTTTAAAAAAATGCAATGTCTGTACAATAAAGATATTCCAGAAAAAAAACAGTTGGGATTGGATACGTCACCATGTCCAAAAAACATCTTTTGGAATTTTTGTCTGTTTGTTTGTGCGCGCATCACGCAAACAGTACTGAACTTTGTAGTACTAACCACACTACACTCAGGAGTATATTAAAAATGGGCGGTTTATAGTGTAGTCCACGCGGACGGAGTCACCGGCAAAAGCCTAGTTTATCCCCTACACATTATGCCAGCGGCATGTCGGTGGCCGTACCGCTGGTGCCGCACAAACGAGCAGCCGACATGAATGATAATGCCGGCGACAAACTCGCGTGGCCATGTCTCCGGCATAGTGTGTACCTTTACAGGTAGTTGCCAAAATAATTGCATTGACAAAGTTCTTTAGAATAAAATTACTAATTGTCTAGAATCATTGTTTACTAGTGGCATGGAGTACTGTAGGAGAAGGTAGCTCAGATACTGGGAATGAAATATATTTATAAGCTATTATTCGTCTATTCGTATATCGGAGCTTTATGAACAATTTACATCAGAATGATAAAATCGCGACTTGTACGAAATAGCTGACGTGCAGAGAATTCCTCTACTCTATTTCTTGTCAAATCTTTTCTACATCAAAATAATTTAAATCTAACCGTCCTATACAATAACACCTCTACAGTACTCAACCTTTATTTCAGTAGAAACAAGGTGTATAATTACTTGCAGATTGCAATTTACTACAAGGGATAGAGGCAGGATACTCATTTCCTGATACAACTACAGGTGGAAGTTAGTGTGATAAAAGAAATATTAGATATAAAGAGTTTTTGCGTTCGCTGACAACTTTCTTTATGATAAACTATACATAATATTACACCTTGCCCATAGGGACAGGCAAAGAAACCATGACTACGTATCTTTAGGTATTTTCTACGTAAACCTAATAATAAAGCAATGCAAGGTTAAATATACTTACTACAAATTCTATTGTTTGAGGCCGCGGACATCTTTTCGGCGGCTGAATTGATGAATTGATGCATACTTTTAACCAACTTCAAAAAGGAGGAGGTTATTAATTTGACTGTATTTTTTTGAATCTTGTTACGCAATATCTTCGCCGATTATGGACCGATTTTAATTATTGTTTTTTCATTTGACATAAAAAACTCGTCCAATGGTTGAGGCTTTTTTAACTTTGGTTGAATAGTTTTAGTTCACTTTGCCTATGTTGACAATGTAATTTATTATTCACAGCAAAAAGTAGTATGTAGGTTTGGTTAGTGGTAACGAATTCACGCTATTGCTGTAATCGCGTATGCTTATGTCACTCAACATAAAAAACTAAAAAAGCTTTCAAACAGTTTCGGAAGTTGTTGTCTTTGCTTTTTGATTGGGTTTGATTCGGCACCAACTTCCAAAACTGTTTAACACAACATTAATGAGATAATTTTAAGGTATATTTTTTTATAAGTTATTTTTTTTTTAAAGTTTTTTTATCTTGAAGTATGTGAAGTATGAAAATTATTTTCCAATTTTAATTAAACAATCAACACAGGCCTCTTCTGAGTTGCATCATTACACCCTGTTCTCCAATTTCCGTTTCCGTATGTCCCGGCTGCCTTTTTGAAGTCCTTGGTTCATCGACTATCCAACCAACTTTTCATTTGTTTCTTTTGCATTAAAAATCTTTGTATTTAAGTACCGTACTAAATATTTCATAATCACTTACTTACCTTGTATTGAATCACCTATAAACTAGAAACAATATGTTTTTAAATGTCAGAACGATACCGGGGATGTGCCTCAAGGCGGGAATGCAGAGGTCGATGGCGAAATCCGCCCTTCCCCGACCCTCAAGGTCTCGGCCACTTGCGTTCGTTACGTCATCGCTAGGGATGTTGTGGCGCAATGTGGAGTCGAGTTCAAGTTTCAAGGAGATTTGGTTATTGGTTATTGTATGATCCATTTTGAGTGGGTTGTTGTACGTCTTTATTTTTTAATGGGAAGTGTTTGTCTAGCAATAAACAATAAAGGCTGATGTTATGGTTAATCTAGACATAATATTGCGCCTGTATTTCCCTAAGGGACAGGCAGAGGTGTGTCTGTAGTTCTACATCAACATTGAAATGTTGTTCATTGATTATGTTACCCGATATATTATACATAATTTGTTCACCAGTTATGTATAATATATTATACATAACTGGTTCACCAACATAGGCAAAATCAGCCTACAATGTACCCACTATTGGGACAGATGCACCTCCTCTCTGTGAGAGAAAGTGGGACGCCACATTATGTCTTCGATTTTTTGGTTCTAGAACATGCCGGTTTCCTCACCATGTTTTCCTTCACCATTTCAGAGCAGTGGTGATGAAACAAATAGCACAAAGTGTGCGCCTGTTGGAGTTCAAACCTATGACTTGTAAGTCGGGGTCACTACCACTGGAACACTACTGCTCTCGTTATGTTCATGTAATAGGGCTGATTGTGGAGTCTGAATTTGTGCCCAAGGTGAAGGTTTGCCGCCTAGTGCTGTAAACCGGGCACAGTCAAATTTAGGGCATGCAGGCTATTGAAAATTTTATAATAAGAAGTCGGTTAAAAAGACTAAGAACTTTTTGCTAAGGACCCAAGAACCCACACTCAGCAGTCGTGCAACTAGACCAGCAACGCAGTCATCTTCCGACAATCACGTGGAACGTGTTTTAGCACCAAAATATTTATTATTCCACCGTATATGTTAAGCGTTTTTGACTAATCGGCTTAGTCATAATGTTAACTCGAATAATAAACAAGGTCATGGCTGTTCGTATAGGTAAACAAAGCGTTATCTCGCGTGTTTACATACTTACGGCAAAGAGGAATATGTGTGTACCTGTATACGTCACTCCACCGTTTGGCCCACGTCCTGTACTAAAATGGCGAAAACTCATTGACACAACATATAACAATATACAACAGCTGAAAAAAACACGCCTTTAATAGAAAAAGGGTTGGCAGAATTGTAGGTATAGGACTATAAGGATTGTTCACCAGCTGTAGTGGGTTGCATGTAATGGGGGCGTTATTGCCCTCAATCAGGAAAAGTTCCAAACTTCGAGCTGTTGATGAGAATTTCTTGACAGAAAAGCACAAAAAAACTTTTGACTGATCTGGTAATGAAACCCAGGACTGCCACTACGCCAATGTGGAACGCCAGGAGAGAAAAGTTACTATCTGATTAAAAAATAGGCCAATGTATCTATACCAGGAATCGAATGGTGATAACAAGGTTATCTGATTGCAAATTGCTGTACTGTACTAAAATGTAGGTATAACCTATTTATAATTTTAAGGAGTTGATAAGGCAAATTTTAGTGGAGACGCAGGGAGGGGACGCCCTAAGAGGACATACCTTCTTGGTGTTGGTCTTCATAAAGGTCAGGTGCGTAGCACCCTCAGTTCTGTAGTTTCTGCCTACTCTCATTGGAAAGGCTTGAGTTTATATATGCATCGATAAGTTTTTGTTGATTTATTTTTTATTATAGGTAACACTGTAGTAAGTAGGTTACATTTATGCACGGAAACGAGAGGCCTTGAGCATTCTAGGTTCAATAGTAAAGAGTACTAGGACATTGTTGGTTTATTTATATCTACTGATTTTGCAACTATGTGTAACGAATAAAATATTTCGAAGTGTTCGCGACAATTCATCTTAGCTGTTTAATCAGATTTTCTAGTTTAGGGTTTATATAAAAAGTGGCATAGCAAACATAGGTACATCTCAAACTGAAATCATAACTTAATTTCATGATGTTTATGGGATGATGTAGGCCACCACGCGACTCAGTACGGGTAGACGTCACATGCCTTCGAATTTTTGGTTCCAGGACATACCGGTTTCTTCACGATGTTTTCCTTCACCGTTTTTAAATTAGTGGTGATGAAACAAATTGTATACAGTGCGCGCCTGCCGGATTCACGATCTACGACTTGTATGCCGCTACTACTTGGACATCACTGCTTAACCTTATAATATACGACCTCTTAGTTAATTTTGGATAATGTTAGTTAAAGTCTTTTTCTTGCTCTAGTTTCTAGCTTTATTCATCATACTGTCATCCACTGTCCTGTGATCTTCGGCTAATAATGGAACAGGTCAATCACTTAATAGTGTGCTTAGCATTCGTTTTGGATTGAGTTTAGTTCGTAACTCAGAGAGATCGATAAGTCCCTAAAGTTTCTGTGGTACATGATTGTATAATGTCCCATATTATGTCCACCTGTCACCAGATATGTCGAGCGATGTCGCACGATATGTCCGGTGACTTGTACCTAGTACAAATATTATGATGCATGTGATATGTCGTGCGACGGCGTGCGTCTTGCGACACGTGTTGCGTGACATATTTGTCCCTTAATGAATGGATGGTTACTTAAGTTTGTTTTAAATGCTGAATTGCGGAACTACCTTTATGAAAATCAAATAAATATTTATTTTACTAACCGACTTAAAAAAAAAAAGGAGGTTATCAATTCGATACGTATGTATGTAATATTATTGGAAGTGCACTATATTCGCACATGATGATCTATTAGGGCTTCTAAATAAATATACAAAATTTCATAGGTGTATGTATGTATGTATGTTTGTATGTTTGTCCACGAATTTCTCCGAAACTATCAATCGGATTGTGGTCATTCTTCTATTGGCTTACATTTACTTCAACTTAGGGAACAGTGTAAGTTTCATCAAAATCGATTCAGTAGTTTTCAAGATTTCACGAAAAATAAAAAAAACTTTATAAATAGTTAAAACCGCCTTCAAAAAAAGATCAAAATAATGTGTGATGAAAAACAGTTTCGGTAGTCGGTGCCGAATCAAACTAAAACAAAAATCAAAGGCAACGGCATCCGAAACTGTTTTTCATCACACGGTTTTTTTAATGTTTTTTTTTAATATTTGATATTATGAATGTATTTTACTTTAGGTACCATCAGACAAATTTAGACCTTACCATTTTGAAAACAATATCCCGTGCACATGATGAACACAGCTGTTTACCGCCCATTTTGCATAGATAATAGTCTTAAAACCTATAATTATATATTTTGACGTACGATTGAGTTGTTGCATATAGTCGTTATAATTTATATTTTACTAGATGTGCCCCGCAACTCTGTCTGCGTGGATGTCCAAAAATCTTTCGTTCTTTCGTTCCCGATGAATAAAGCAGGCAGAAACGCAGATAGAACTAGTTTTAATGTTTGGAAACTGCTGCCCACTGTACCTAAAGTGACTGGAATGAGCTGGAATGTGACTGGAAATGGAAATACTGCGTAAATTCCTTAGTTTGAAAACACGGGGCTTCTAGGGTTAACCTTGAACTTTGTTTGGGCTTTCGCCATTTCATTGTTCTTGTTGACTTTCAAAGAAAACTTCACTCAAATGCGTACTATATTTGGATTAAGTAACTACGCAGTATTTTAGATAAAAAAAAATTGATGAAATCAAAAAACCCGATCAATTTTTTTATTTCTTACCTTTTAGTGAGTTATAATTTTTAGCATTTCTCATTCCGAATTTCATTTAAACATATAAGTTGTATATATTTTTGCAAGCCATTTATAAAATCCTTTATTTTGATAACCCACTCGATAGGCTTTGTAAAAAAAAATTTTATATGTAAATATTATGGCGCAAAAAAATCGGCCATTTTAAATTTTGATATACCCAGTGTCACTCTCACAATCAAGACAAATCTAACGACACCTCTCAAGCTAAAATCCATCAAGTCGTTTCGGCTACAGAGCGTGCCAAAGAAATATACATACATACACTCGAAAAACATAACCCTCCTTCTGGCGCAGTCGGGTAAAAAGGTACCTACCTTGACTTTTCCTTGTGTAAACAACGATTTTTTTTGTGTTTTTTTACCTTTTTACTGCGTCGTTGGTGTAGTGGTCTGTGACTGCTGAGCGCAGAGTTCTGGGGTCGATTCCCAGATTGGGCAAAGTGTTGTTGAGTTTTTCTATCAGGAAGTTCTCAGTAGCAGTCCGCGAGCCTAACGAGACGAGAACGCTTTGGCTCAACTTGTCATTCGAGTGACTAAAAATGACATTAAGACCCAGTTTCACAGACCCCGAATTGGTACTATTACCAGTAAAAAGTGTAGAAGTTGTATAAACTTACTTGTCAAATAATTTAAACTAAACTTTTCCAGAAATGGTGAAATTGACCGTAAACAAAATAATTGGTTGTATGCTTACTATAATTATTATGCATACTGATAGGAACAATTTTCCTCAAATAAGACTAGAAAAAATCTAGAAAACAAATATTCCCTACTACCTAAGTAGTTCCTATATTTAAATTGTTGTGACAGGAATATTACCCGAATGTATTACGGATATAAGTAAGAGCAGCCCTTAACTGAATAAAGTAGCCGTAAGGAGGTTTTATTCGCGTTTTGACCTTCGAGACGCGTGAGTGAGCTGATATAAAACGCACTTGGAATGACTGATCGTATATTGTGCGATGTGGCTTTCTCGGCGTTACGGCTATAGTTAGGTTTTACGGCAGAAAGTGCTTAAAATTCTTGTCTTATATTTTTTTATTGTTGGATTATTATGTTTTGAACAAGGCTCGCTTACACAAAGAGTTTTTGGACGGGACTAGTCAACGCAAAATAGTTTTATTTACTTACGGCTATAGTTAGGTTTTACGGCAGAAAGTGCTTAAAATTCTTGTCTTATATTTTTTTATTGTTGGATTATTATGTTTTGAACAAGGCTCGCTTACACAAACAGTTTTTGGACGGGACTAGTCAATGCAATATAGTTTTATTTACAAACGCCACTGTTGACTCAGTGTACCGTTCAAGCATACTGTTGACGTGGGTCTTAAAGTTTTTATGAGTACTTTAATAAACGACTTTTAAAATTACATAGCTCTAGGTCAGGTTTGTTTAGTTAGTACTAGTATTTTAATCCACTAGAACAATTTTGCTGTAGTAGTTAATTGTGAAAATTATCGCAGCTAAATAACTTTAGTTGCGTTAACTTTTGAAATGTGTGCCTCTATTACACTTTCTCAAATTCGTATGAAGCAAGGGTAAGCCGTCGCTTAGAGCAATGAAAAATTGAAAGTAATGTGAAGTTTTTATTGCTTTTTTTCACTAACAACTTATATTCCTACCTAGATTTATTTTTTAGGTGTAGTTTAGTAGATTTTCTTCTCATTTTCTCTCGTATCGGCTTTAACAGGTGGTTGTAATAATAACATCATACAGCGATAACCAATTCGCTTACGACGGCATTGATTAAGTTAAGGCCCTCAGGATCTTCCGTGGCAGTGAGGGGAAGCTTTGAGTTTAGCTAGATATTTAAGCTGTCTTCAGACTACGCTATACTATATAGCATTATAGCATAAAGCTCATAGCACGACAAAATCGCGCACCATACATTGTTATGGACACGTTCACACTGTGCTATACTATATAGTATGGCTTTGTATGGCACGCTATACTATATAGCATACGCTATACTATATAGTATAGCGTAGTCTGAAGACAGCTTTAGGTAAATAAACGCAGCCTTCAAACTAGAATTGAACATTATTACGAAGTTGCTTTAGCTTGCTTACTTTCAAACTTAAATTGAAAGTGTTTTCTATTTAACATAACATAACATCACGCCTTTATTTCCCATAGGGATAGGCAGACATGTGTAGTACACCCATATTTCATCAGTCATGTTTAAGTCCTATGTAATAAGGGGCGAGCCTTAATCCCCCCAGAAATCGAAATATAGGTTAATAGAAATGTCATCTACTACATTTTGTCAAAGCATCCAATGCGATACAAAATTAAACTTAATCCCGTCCACATACGGCACAGCTAGTTCTTTAAATAGGTACTGGTTGTTCCTTGCGGTTTCACCCCCGTTGCTTGGCTTCTAAGGGTCGTAGCGTGATGATAAATTGCTTATACTATTCCTCATAAATCTGGCTATTATATACAATTTTTTTTTAATCTGACTGGTAGTTCTAGATATTAGCGCGTCCAAACAAACACAAAGAAATAAATTCTTCAGCTTAATAATATTAGTATGGATGTTGATAATGTACATTGGCATGCACAGCCGACATAAGCGTAGACAGGCTTCTAACTTTAGAGTGCTAGAGCACAGAAGATTATGTTAATCAGCTTGGAATCTAATCGCCTCAGAATCCAAAAGAAAGTCTTCAAATGATAAATGATAAATTATATTTATTTTGTAAATAGGTTAAAAATAACACTTTTACTCGTCAAAACATTTTTTAAGCTAGATGAGTTCGGTGTTTCCTATATGACTACCTTTGAGAAGAAACACCGAAACAAACTCAAAGGTTGATGTCTCTTTATAGTCCAGACAATTAAGATAAATTGTGTAAGAACCATGCAGGTTAGTCTGAAATGGCCTTTAGAGGAAAGAGCCATACAGATTTGAGTGGAGAGAGAGCTTGCCTTGTCTTCAGAGCAATGACACCAATGTGTCCTACGTAGCAATAAAACCATAAAAAATAAACCCATAATAATAATATGACGGTTATATGCAATAATATAAAAAAACTTTATAGAATATCTGTTGCCGTGTAATAAAGGCATAATTTCGCACAGGCGAGTCTGGTATCCGTTATTGTTGGCACAGAGCCATTAACTTCTATCCATATTACGAAAACTTCCTATAATCCTACTGGTGTAATATTAAACCTTAATGTTCCAAGATAAGGTTCAATTTTAGCTGTAAGTGGCGTTATTTTGTAACAACTGGCGAATCTTTTTTGTTTGAAATTTTTGACTTGACGGTCCTAGATCCCATGTGGATTCCAATTAGGGAATGATATTGAAGCGTGTGAATGTAGAGTAAAGATTGTATGTATCTATGTATTAAGAAAGGTATTCGCATTCTAGGTAAGGAATTCCTCTGTGATTTACTTTACTGACGAGCTCGGTTCGAAACCTTGATAATGTCACCAGCAAGTACTTAAAATCTGCTGTCATTCATCTTAATTGTGATAAAAACGTCGAGGTTAGTCAAAATGCTTATATTTTGATTATATTTGTGCGCGAAAAGTCCCGATATAATTCAAAACATAATTGTGATAAGTTGACAAAATGATCACAAATAAACGTATACTTGACATCAGATTTGAAAGCTTCGAAACTTTAGGTACACATCAATAATAAAATATGTAGCCAGTCATTTTAGTGTTCCATTATAACTGGGCAAAGGCCATCTTATACAAAACTAGCATAGATCATCGCTTCTATCCACTTTGCGTGGGTAATTCCAGATCTGTACGTCTAAGTTACAATATATTATGCTTTCTTTCTACACTGTAGCTTAGTTAGTAACTTAAGAAGTACATAATGGTATCGAAAAAGCCAAATCAGCACTTCTATTTAACTTAAGTCTTTTTAATTCTAAGTTTTACTTGGGTATGTGTAGACTCGTTTACATCATATTTTTTTCGGGTGGGTATTGCATTTTTCTTACGATTTTCTGACAGATAGCCATTTACAATTTTATTGTATTTTGGAAACAATCTGCCAGTATCCATGAAACATAATACGTTTTTATTGTGTCTATAATTGCGCGGCATTCAAGCGATAACAAGAACTTCATAAATCAGACACCATTTTTCTATACACCACAACCGCGTTCAAGGAAAAAAGTATAATAATATATAGCCAAGGTCGTCCAACTTAGATATTGGATCAGCGAGATAGAAAGATTAATTAAACATGGCTGCCACCCCGATATAATTAATGTACTTGCCAACTTCGTGAGGGTTTAGGAATCACTGGCGCTTCAAGGAAGTGTCTTGTCTGTAATGATATTTTGTAAATTGTTTCTGGTTTAGTTTAATTTAAGACAAACTTTCGCATTTATAATATCAGTTTTTTTTACAATAAATTAATCGAATTTCGATCCCAGGTGGATTTTTAGAAGCACCGTTTTAATCTCAAGTTACAAGCACATGAGACTCCTTATTTTGAAAGTCCCCTGAGTGCAGTTTAATTGATACAATAACACAAAGGAACCATTTGTTTTGAACAATCCTTTATTTTGGATCTCTGCCGTCATGTTCAGATTTATCGTCGAATGTTATAGGTATTATTTCAATAAATATAGGTGAAGTGGTATTTTTAGTGTCGATAAAAGCTCTTCTCCGTTCACGTTTTTAGAATTTTTATTTACTTATTTAAAAATTGGGTCATCACAGGTCGTTTCATCCGACCCGTCTCTGAATGAATGCGTATTAGTGAGTGAGTATTTTAAGTATCTGTCACTTTGTGTGTCACACTGTTTTCAAGCCTATTATTTTATTAATGTTTTTCTGTTTAAGATAGAATGCTACATAAGGCGGACTTAATGCTATGTAGGATTCTTTACCTATTTGTATTATCGAAACATATGCCTAACCATTTGACGTGCGATGTAGACGTTTTCATACTACTATCAGTAGTCCGACTCATGAACTTGCGAGGGGCGATGAGGGGTATACGGGGAAGCGAGCGGCAGAATTGACGAGCGCAATTTCGGTTAGTTTACGCTCTCTAATCCGAAGGGAGATCTGAACGCGCTTAATGCATTTAAACTATAAATACACGCCATTGTGTTCAGGAATTGTTCTCTAAATAACTTTACACGGAAAAATACAATGTTAATATGTTTAAATAAAGTAAATTTAATGCGTAGGTCCATGTATTACTTACCTGTCACTTAAAAGTAACGTATGTTCCTGTTGTTTTCGCCCTGAGTTTAACAAGAACAATATAAAGTTTTCAAACATTCAGTGTAATTATAATTTCCACAATACAACGACCATTAATTTAAATAATAACAATAGATTTACAAACGGCAAACTTGTTTGCTTTAACCTTGAGTTGTGCTTAGAACATAATATTTGTTTTAGAAAATATAAGTTTCTCTATACAGCGTGTGTTTTTCACATGAGACTGGCAGACAAAGATAGAAACTATGAGAGATAGAGTGCTCAAAGATGTAAGGGCCTGTGCACACCACGTTTTTCAAACGCAAACGCGCGTCGACGGCGCGCTTTTATCCAACAGAGCAGTTTGTTGTCGTTTGTATCGATACAAACGCGCGGCACCGGCGCGTCTGTATCGATACACACGCGCGTTTGCATCGCGTCTGTATCAATTCAAACGCGTATTTGAATTTATACAGGTGTGCAAAGGACTACAGGCTGCGTCTGACTTGCGTGCGTATCGCGTCTGTATCGCTACAAACGCGCGTCAACGGTGCGTTTAAAGAACGTGGTGTGCATAGACTAAGAAGCTCACATTCTTGGACAAACTAGTTTTCATGTAAAAAAATGATATATATTTGTATATCTTCTATATCTATTCCATAACCTGGACACCGCTGTACCTATGTGTTGATTTGAATTCGGTAAATTGTCTATTAGAATGGTGATTTATCAAATTGTTTTTCAGAACACTGAATTGGAATTCGCTGACAGAGGAATTTCCGGCCATTATTTCAGATTACCGTGGAAGTGCCATGCTTCGGCACGAATGGGCCGGCTCGACCGGAGTAATACCACGGCCTCACAGAAAGCCGGCGTGAAACGACGCTTTCGTCATGTTTCGCCGATTGAGTGAGGGTACCGGAGGCCCAGTCCTCCCCCCCCCATGATGGCGCAGTTGATAAATCCATTGTTGTGGGGGGGGCAAAACTGCGCTCAACAATGCCCAGGGCAAGAGCAGTTTTTTAAAGGCCGACAACGCACTTGTGACTCATCTGGTGTTGCGAGTGTCCATGGGCGGCGGTAATCACTTACCATCACGTGATCCGTCTGCTCGTTTGCCTTCTATAATATAAAAAAAAGATAGGAATACCTATTTTCGTGTTTCATGCTTTTCAGTTGGTTTTTATCGTAGTGTGGTTTTAGTTTTTTCAATCTAGCTCGTACTACAAACTCGTACTACAAAAAAAAACCGAGAAGTGCGAGTAAAATTCGCGCCGTAAGGTTTTCATACAAATTCAATTTTAAATGCTGTGAAAATATTTTTTTGCATGATTCTAAGTCAACGGGAAATATCCTATTCGTTTTGTTTTATGTGCGAGTGTCAAAATATGCGGCATGAATGGCCATATTTTTTTATTGCGTTGACTGAGAAGTTTGTTTTTTGTACATCTCATCTCTCATTTTAATTTCCACTTGATAACTTTACGCGTTTCTGAGAAAAAAGGTCTATCTTGACAGACAGACACATATATAGACAGACAGATAAATAGACAGACAGATGGATAACGAAGTGATAAGGGATCTGTTTTTCCTTGTAACGCATGGAACCCTAAAAAGAGGGTTTCTTCGTCATAACAATCATATTTTATGCTATTTACATTTTCATATATCACACAGTCATGATTAGGAGGGGCTCGTGGCTAAATGACAGCCGCGCTGATCGATCGATCTGCGAGGTTAAGCTGCGCTTGCCGCGGTCAGTCCTTGGATGGGTGACCGTTCTTTGCACACCGAGACCCCTCCGTGCCTCGGAGAGCACGTTAAGCAGTCGGTCCCGGTTGTCATAGGAATATCTTTGACAGTCGTTACGGGTAGTCAGAAGCCCTAAAAGTCTGACAGCTGGTCTAACATTCGAATACCGGTATTACCCATTAATTGGGTTGTGGAGGTCAGATGGCAGTCGCTCCACGTAAAACATTGATATTCAGCCGAAACTAGTTAGACTGGAAGCCGACCCCAATATAATTTGGGAAAAGGCTAGGCAGATGATGACACAGTCATCATTAGACAACACGTTTACATAAATAAGGTTTACGTTCGGTTTACGTTTACGTTTTGGGATGTAATCTTATTATTGTCTGAGTCTACAGAAGGCATTTAAAGCCGCTTCGCATGTACTCGAGTTTTGGGAAATGGTAGTTATGTTTTTACTTAAGTAAAAGAAATGTTGTACAAGATTGTGAAGTCAGCACTGTGTCAAGTTTATGTATTAAGTTAACTATCTTGTAATCCTTAACTGTATGAGGATTTCTTTTAAGACCTTGTTAGGATATTTTTTTTTAGGTATTTTTTTTAATTTTGGGCTTTAATCATTTATGGTAATATTTTTCCCACTTCTGGGACAGCCAAAAACAAAAAAAGGACCAGGTTTTTAACAACACACGTCAAACAGTCGCAAATGTATGTATAGACCGTTTCACGTAAGAATTCCCTTGGACGCTATGTTGGCTGCCCTGAATCTTAATTTATTACAACGTTTTTAACGGTATTGGAAGTTTTCTTTCAGCACCAATCCACTTTCATCACTTTTTAACGTCCTAAATATTATTATCACTACATAGTATGAAACAAAGTCGCTTCCCTCTGTCTGTCTGTCCCTATGTATGCTTAGATCTTTAAAACTACGCAACGGATTTTGATGCGGTTTTTTTGAATAGATAGAGTGATTCAAGAGAAAGGTTTATAGCAGCCGGGACGGATCGTAAAACATAAATCTACAAAAAACACAAAAAGATGTGACCTAAATAGGAATGACAAGCAGGAGTGCCAACATAGCGTCGAAAGGGATTCTTACGTGAAACGGTCAATAGGTATGTATTCATGTACGATTCGATGTCAATATTTAAAAAAGAAATTACGGTTAATGTCGTAACAATGATCATTCCGTTTTGCACATCCATTTTAATGAAGTGTTCGCAGTGATTCTAGTACATTTGCAGAGTATTTTAATTCTATTTAATGTTGTGAGTCGTTTCCACTGGGATTTGAGCCGACCGACCGTATTTTAAATGACGCACGATTAACTGTTAAAAGGTTGGTCTATGCTATATATATTACTCCACCTAGTGTCTATGGTTTTATTGAAATCTATACTAATATTATAAAGCTGAAGAGTTTGTTTGTTTGAATGCGCGAATCTCTGGAACCACGGACACCTACGTATTAGTGTTATTTTCTAGAACTGTTTTTTTCATTCCTATTGGTAATGCAAAAAAAACTTTATGCCTGGCGCAAAGATTTTCTTGTAAATTTTGAAACAGAATAGGCAGTCCAGATGTAAATAAGTAATCTCTTTGTCATATACCTATAGTTAATTTATAGCATTTCACAGAAGCAACTTGTATGCGTGTTTTAAACTCCATTACTTGAAGCTTCGGAATTTCCTATTTCCGTGTATGTTGTTCATTGTTAAGTACGCTATGAATATTCAATGCTTCGTAATAAATGCAATATGCTTATTTAACTGTTTGCTTGGATCTACGAAATATTCGTGTTTGTTTTTACCCTTGTATTTCCCTATGGAACTCGAAAAAACAGACAAAATATTAACATCGGTAGGTTGGTTCTCGTATCGCAATTTATTTCCGTCGAAAGCTTGTTTGGATTATTTTAAGACAATGGATGTTTACATTGCTATAATGATTGCAAGCACTGATGCTAGAGGGTTCTGAACTCGATGAAGGTATATGAAACATGAATTTATTTATCGCTTTTTACTATTATTATTTGCGTCAGATTTTAAATTAGGTATGTGTCTAATAAATTAATGGCAACTGCGGTCTTATTTATATATTAATAATCTATAGATAGATAGATACTAATGTGGCGTAGATTAGTTCATTAGAAAGTTAAAATTTTTATTGTTATGTGTATAAATATTGTGTATTGTTTATTATATAAAATTTAATAATTAATAATATTGTAATTTAAAATATATATTTAATGTTTACGCGGACGGACAAGCAAACCACTCTTGTTATTAGTGAATCGACCGGCCGGCCGCCTGAGCGCTCCATTGTTCTGCGCGTGAGGTGGGGACTCGCATTCCAGAGCCGCGCCCGCGCCTCAGCTTACGCCGGCGGCCCGCCAGTCAGCTTACCGCATTGCACGCGACCACTGTGTCGATCGGTCCGCTAACGCGCCTACGCTAACGCTTGCAAATCATTGTTATTACAACGCTTAACGCCAGCCTATATTATTATTGTGTTCATTGTGCTTTCTTCAATCTGTCTACTCCTTCTTTCTACGTCGTACTCTTGACTCTTATTGTGCTGTGGACTTGTATATCTGTGCTTACCTGCTTAATAAACTTTCGCCTTCCACTGTGTAAGTGTACGAACTTTTATTCATCTCTGCACACACCTTCAAGACTACTATATTGGTGACCCCGATCAGAACGCGAGGATGACGGAAAATAGTGAGCGCAACGTGGCCGCGGCAGGCCAAGATGGCGGCGAAAAATTTCAAGAAACTTTTCGAGTGGGCGTACGCATACCACCTTTTTATCCAGAGAAGCCTTCACTTTGGTTTTCACAAATGGAAGCGCAATTCGCGCTATCAAATATAAAGACGGATGAGACGAAATTCTATTACGTCACAGGCCACTTGGACCCGCAATATGCTTCCGAGGTTCAAGAAATAATCGAAAACCCTCCAGCCACCAACAAATATGAAAAACTAAAGGCTGAATTGATAAAGAGAATGTCAGCGTCGCGTGAGAAAAAGGTTAAGCAACTACTCATGCATGAAGAACTCGGCGACCGAAAACCATCGCAATTCTACCGCCACCTATTGAACCTTGCCGGACCGGGCGTCCCCGAGGAGTTTCTCCGCACTATTTGGACGAGCCGTCTACCAAGCGGGACGCAGGCCATCATTGCCTCGCAGTCCAAGACCAACATGGAGGAATTGGTGGAACTAGCAGACCGGATCAACGACGTCGTTGGACCCCAGGTAGCATCTACATCTGCCATCGGTATAGCAACGTCCTCGAATAGTGCGAATCCAGAGATAGCCGCACTGGCCAGGCAAGTGGAAAAGTTGACCGCGAAAATCGAGCGAATGTCCCGACCCCGAGAACGATCAAACAGCCGTTCACGTCATCGTTCGAGTACGTCGAGATCGCAGTCGAGTTACAGAAAATTCCCGCAATGTTGGTACCACCAAAGGTTCGGGGAACGTGCGAAGAAGTGTGTCAAGCCATGTGATTACAACGCGTCGGGAAATGCAAAGGGCAATCAGTAACGGCGACCGACGATTGTCCGAGCACCGGTCGCTTATTTGTCACAGATCGACGGTCAATGACGCAATTTTTGGTCGACACCGGCAGTGACCTATGTGTTTACCCACGATCAGTATTGCCAAGACGACGTGAGACTTCAGATTACCAACTGTGCGCGGCTAACGGTACACCCATCAAAACATACGGTTATATTAATCTAAGTTTAAACTTGGGGTTGCGCCGCGACTATGTTTGGCAATTTATTGTAGCTGACGTTACGAAGGCGATAATAGGTGTGGATTTTCTGTCATTTTACAATTTAGTTGTTGATTGCAGGAACCAGCGTCTGATCGATAATTGTACAACACTTGCGACCCCGGCTTCGCCTACGCGTAAGTCAGATATTATTTCCTCGGTTAAGGTAATTATTGGTGACACCACATACCACAACATACTACGGAAATTCCCTGACATTACCCGACCACCCGGCGTACATCGTACATTAACACACAATACTGTCCATCACATACAGACTACACCTGGACCCCCAGTTTCATGTACACCACGACGCCTAGCCCCCGATAAATTAAAAATTGCAAAAGAAGAGTTTGAAGCGATGCTGAAGGATGGCACCGCCAGACCCTCAAGTTCACCATGGTCATCGCCATTGCACCTGGCTCCTAAAAAGAACAGCGGATGGCGACCCTGTGGTGACTATCGAATGCTGAATTCCAGGACAGTACCCGACAATTATCCAATACGTCATATTCATGATTTTTCACATAGCCTGTCAGGTTGTTCAGTCTTCAGTACAATTGATTTAGTTAAGGCCTATAATCAAATTCCTGTAAGTCCAGAGGACATTCCCAAGACCGCCATAACCACGCCGTTCGGACTTTACGAATTCCCGTTTATGACATTCGGGCTTCGTAACGCGGGGCAGACTTTTCAGCGGTTCGTTGACGAGATGCTACGAGGACTTGACTTCTGCTACGCTTACCTCGACGACTTCCTGGTCTTCTCGAAAGACCAGAAGACCCACGAAGATCATCTACGTCAACTGTTCACCCGCTTACAGGAATATGGTATGGTCATCAATACTGCTAAGTGCGTGTTTGGAGAAAAGGAGGTAACTTTCTTAGGATATAGGATCTCAGCCGATGGCACCAGACCGCTATCAGAGAAGGTGGAAGCCATCACAAAATACCCCGCACCCAAAACTGTCCGGGAACTTCGCAGATTTTTAGGTATGTTAAATTTCTACAGGCGATTTATACCCGACGCAGCTCAACACCAGGCCCCCTTGAATGCTCTGTTGATAGGCTCCGTAAAGGGCTCTCACCCAGTGCATTTCACAGCTGAGGAGATGGAAGCCTTTAATAACTGCAAGGAAAGCCTTTGCAAAGCTGCGATGCTCGCCCATCCCGACTGCGAAGCCAAACTAGCAGTAGTGACTGACGCCTCAGATACAGCGGTAGGTGCAGTATTACAACAGTGCAAGGACGGGGAACCATGGCAACCGCTAGCATTCTACTCCCGTAAGCTGAGCTCCGCTCAGAGGAAATACTCGCCTTACGATAGGGAATTACTTGCGATCTACGAAGCGATCAAGCACTTCAGGCATATGGTCGAAGCACGAAACTTTGTTATCTATACAGATCACAAACCTATATGTTTCGCATTTCACTCGCGAAAGGAAAATTGCTCACCAAGACAGTTCAGGCACCTGGATTACATCTCACAGTTTACGACAGATATAAGGCATATATCAGGCAAGGACAACGTCGTTGCTGACAGCCTCTCACGGATCGAGGAGATAGCTCAGCCAGTAGATCTATACCAGCTAGCTCAATCTCAGAAGCACGACGTTGAACTGGAACAGCTGCTCAACAGCAACACATCCTTGTGTCTTACTAAAGTAAAACTGCCAGGATCAGAGACCGAACTGTACTGCGATGAGAGAAGCAAGATCCCCCGACCATATGTCACAAAGGAACACCGTCGCAAAGTTTTTGAGAGCGTACACTCGTGGAGTCACCCCGGCGCAAACGCAACAACCAAAATGGTTACTGAAAGGTACGTTTGGCCTGCAGTGAAAAAAGACTGCAGAGAATGGAGCCGTTCTTGCTTAGCGTGTCAGCGAGCAAAGATTACACGACATGTCTCTTCTCCACTGGGAACCTTCAAACTGCCGAGGGCTAGATTCAGTCACATTCACATAGACCTCATAGGCCCATTGCCGCTGTCTCAAGGACATCGTTATTGCCTCACGGCCATCGATCGTTTCACACGTTGGCCTGAGGTGATACCTACACCTGATATAACGGCTGAGACAGTGGCAAAAGCCTTAGTGACTGGCTGGATCTCTCGATTCGGATGCCCCGTTGACATTGTAACGGACCGTGGTCGACAATTCGAGTCAGCACTCTTTAAACATTTATCGGAGATGGTTGGATTTCACCACAAGCGTACCACGGCTTATCACCCTGCCTGTAACGGCCTTATAGAAAGGTTTCACAGACAGTTAAAAGCCGCTATTATCTGCCACTCTAAAGACAACTGGGTCGAGTCTTTGCCTCTAGTATTACTGGGTATTAGGAACGCATACAAAGAAGACCTTGGAGCTACACCAGCCGAAATGTTATACGGCGAAACGCTCAGACTGCCAGGGGAATTATTTCAGCCGCAGGTCGATGACACAATTGACATGTCAGACTATGTGGCCCGGTTAAAGGTCTTTGCAAGGAGACTACAGCCGTCACCAACATCCCGACACGGTAGCAGAAGTACATTCATCTTCAAAGATTTAGGCTCAACTAGTCACGTGTTTCTCAGAGATGAGACATCTGGTTCGCTAAAACCAGCATACACGGGACCACACAAAGTCCTGCAACATGGGGACAAGGTTTTCAAGCTTCTCGTCAATGGCAAAACTATCACTGTTTCTATTGACAGGCTCAAACCTGCCTACATATTACACGACCCAAATACAGACACAAACAACAACATAAAAACACCTACAAACACAAACACACCCACAACTCACGAACCAACACCCACCACCAAATTACCTGAAAGCCCAGGAAATAATGTCAAGACGACAAGATCAGGTCGTAAAGTCCATTATCCAGACTATTATCGCCCGTAGTGACGGTCTCTGGAGGGGGGTGATGTGGCGTAGATTAGTTCATTAGAAAGTTAAAATTTTTATTGTTATGTGTATAAATATTGTGTATTGTTTATTATATAAAATTTAATAATTAATAATATTGTAATTTAAAATATATATTTAATGTTTACGCGGACGGACAAGCAAACCACTCTTGTTATTAGTGAATCGACCGGCTGGCCGCCTGAGCGCTCCATTGTTCTGCGCGTGAGGTGGGGACTCGCATTCCAGAGCCGCGCCCGCGCCTCAGCTTACGCCGGCGGCCCGCCAGTCAGCTTACCGCATTGCACGCGACCACTATGTCGATCGGTCCGCTAACGCGCCTACGCTAACGCTTGCAAATCATTGTTATTACAACGCTTAACGCCAGCCTATATTATTATTGTGTTCATTGTGCTTTCTTCAATCTGTCTACTCCTTCTTTCTACGTCGTACTCTTGACTCTTATTGTGCTGTGGACTTGTATATCTGTGCTTACCTGCTTAATAAACTTTCGCCTTCCACTGTGTAAGTGTACGAACTTTTATTCATCTCTGCACACACCTTCAAGACTACTATACTAACATTACAAAGAGGTCAAGTTTGTATGTAGTTAGGAGGTGATCTACGAAACTACTTATCCGATTCTAAAATTAGATCAATTGTTTCTTACATACAGATTTGACTACCTTTCTACTTAATTACATACCACAATGATTGAAAAACAAAGCACAGTTTAAACCGAATGGGTGAAGAAGCATGAAATGCACAGGAGTTTCTTATATATTTATACCGTAGACGGGTACGAAGGATTTTTGAAAATTCATCACCTATGCGAAATCACAGACACGGGCCTTGATTTATATTAATCAAATATTTTATGAAATATCCATACTTTACCTCGTTCTTGAAAGTTCAGAATCCGATATAAAGTACAGCGGGCACTGTCGATAACAACATTATAAAAGTATTTGGAGTGTCGCCAGCCTCCTCGTCACTTATTGCGAAGTTTATCTATTAAGTAGTTGTCAAGTTGTGCCAGACATCGAACTGGGCGTCATTTTTCTTACTTATCCGATTTTGGATAGTTCTCCATAGTAGCAAATTATGGAGGACTTTTAGAAACGGGAAAAGTAGGTAGGTATGTCTGATTAAAAGCTGTGTTATCTTACTATCGATGTTGGCATTAAGTCCGTTTTGTGTAGGTATCATTCCAATGTGCTTATGATTAAATAAATAAATAGATACGAAAATAGGTGTGATAAAGGGTGTGATTAAGAACGGATTACCATAATTATCCATGGTCCAATATTGACGGCTTTAAATTCGTTGGTGAGCAGATTTTATTGCTATTGACTGTAAAAAATTTAAAAAATGTGTTTTAATTTTATATTGCCGTATAATGTACTTACCTATAAAACGATCAAGTCGGCTAAAACAAACTGCCTCAATGTAAACACTCTAGTCAAGTCGTTTCGTACACTGATAATATAACTTGTCAATTATTTTTTCAATAAATTAACTGTTATCGTTAAAAATTGGTTGTAATTTTAGAAAATTTAGTACCCTATTTACATGCACTACACCTATTTGTATTACGTGATCCGGTATTCGGAATCATTCTCCGGTAATCTCGTGTGCGCTATGCTTAATAAGTGTTAAGCACGCAACGCCGCGCTATTTTTGGTTCAAATTTTTCTAACACACTTATTAACCGTTTTGTTCACCGACGGAAAATTCTTTTTGTTACTGTTTTGGCGCCAGTCGCTTGAACTTATGAACTTAGGCAGCTTCTACTTCTCAATTTAGTTACCCGTCATAAAAAAGTTGGCCCCGTTTTTGCGTAACGAAAATGGTCGTTTATAAATTGGTTGTCAAAACTTTGGAGTACACGCATACTGTGTGATACACCAAAATATGTTTGGTTAAAAATGGAATGTCGTATGTGGTAATGAAAATGTGAAATGTTTGTAAGTCCTAATATGCGTTGTTACTGGACACGTTTCAAAACATTTTTGGCAAAAATATGATAGTAGAAGACTGAATATGAACATGTTTGAATTATGGCAGTCAGTTTCTTTATTTGTAAAAATATTATAATAACATAACGTTGTTAGTTTTAGATTGATTGTAATGAACCTTCCACAATAATTTAGAAGTATGAAGAAAAAAAATATACATATAGGTACTTACTTAAGTAGTAAAATTAGAAATCTCATGCTTTCAAACAATATTTCCATAATTCTTTTAGAAAAATAATTACCCATTGCGGTAATAAATCCCAAAGGTTAATATGCCTACAATTTTTATTGAACGACCTCCATATTTATAAATGCTATACAAAAACTATCGCATCTAATACAATTAGCCACTCATTTTATTCTCAAGCTAGACTTTTGGCCGCGACTCCGTCCGCGTGGACTACAATAAAACGACCAGTTTAGATGACCTCCGTAGTGTAGGGTGGCTAGTACTACCAAGAGGTCAAGCTGTATCTGTGGTTTATCCCACCGGAATTAGATGAAGCTTGGCTTAAATTTTAAGTTGGACTCCAAGGTATTAAACTGTGGAAACCAAATCAAAATCCGTTCAGTACTTTTTGCGTGATGTGCACACCAACAGACAAATAGATAAACAGACAAAAAATCCAAAAAAAATCTTTTTGGTTATGGTTACGTCCCAGTACCCTATGCCAACTGTTTTTTTTCTGGAATATCTTCAATGTACAGACACAGATTTTTTACAATATTATAAAGCTATCTTCAGACTACGCTATACTATATAGCATTATAGCATATATAGCTCATAGCACGACAATATCGAGCACCATAGATTGTTATGGATACGTTCACACTGTGCTATACTATATAGTATGGCTTTGTATGGCGCGCTATACTATATAGCATACGCTATACTATATGTATAGTATAGCGTAGTCTGAAGACAGTTTAATAGTACATCAAAAAAAATATATTTTAATATGATGATCTTCTGATAACGTTTTGAGTTGAAATATCCTTTTTAGGTATAACCGTCTACATTTCTTTGCGAAGATATTAACTGATCAGTCTTGGGTCTAGAATGTTCGTTATTATTCACGTTCCTTAGAACGTCTGTCTGTCAGATGTGATATAGGGATTATTTGCTTTCTTTGTCTAGCTATGAACTGGGTATGACCTTAATTTTCAGTTCTATTTGCGAGCTTGTATTTTTTACTAGAAAACGATGCTTTTTTAGAGTTCTTTAACTAATCCAGGGTTTGGTTCGTTTGTCTGTTTGTCCATCTGTCCGTCTGTCATCATCATCATCATCATCTGCCTAGCCTTTTCCCAAATTATATTGGGGTCGGCATCCAGTCTAACTAGTTTTTGGCTGAATATCAATATTTTACGTGGAGCGACTGCCATCTGACCTCCACAACCCAATTAATGGGTAATACCGGTATTCGAATGTTAGACCAGCTGTCAGACTTTAGGGCTTCTGACTACCCGTAACGATTGTCAAAGATATTCCTATGACAACCGGGACCGACTGCTTAACGTGCTCTCCGAGGCAAGGAGGGGTCTCGATGTGTAAAGAACGGTCACCCATCCAAGGACTGACCGCGGCAAGCGCAGCTTAACCTCGCAGATCGATCGATCAGCGTGGCCGTCATTTAGCCACGAGCCCCTCAAATCTGTCCGTCTGTCATACCCTCGTAAAATCTACTAATCTGCTAATTAATTTGTATGAAACTTTGCAGGTAGATATCTTCTGTGAAAAGCCATAATTACAAAATTAAAAATATTTTGGGTGGCACTCCAATCATGAAACTACGCCTTAAGTTGAACTTACTTTAAAATTATCTGGTTTTATTTTTAAAGAAATTACTGGTTTTGTAATAAAAATAACTGTAGTAAGCTTCTTTAGTGAATCATAGAAATATCGACTGTTGACTATTAAATTCAACCTCATTTCAGCCTGTAGACTGAGGATAATTGAGAACCATTGCATTAATAATGAGGACAGTCTAGTATTAGCTTAGTTGTAGCAGTACGATCATACCCAGGACTTATATTTTACGGACTGTTATTGGTTTAAATAAGACGTTTACTTAATATCTATATTTCAATAATTACTACTTACCATTAGCCTGAAAAGTTTAGGGTGGCATACCACTTTATTAATTGAGAATAGTAGAAAATTAATAACTTACGAATAAAGATAAGTAGGTACCTACGTTAATAAATTGCTCGTTTTTGGCTATCGGAGCCGGTCAATACTAGGATATTTTTGGTGGCGACAGTAGTAAATGAGATCGCTTTAAATATACTCGGTTTCACGGAACTGCAGTGCAAATGTTCAGGTCATTTAATATTAGACTTTAGCTTCGTCCATTGTGTTGAATATTATTGTTGTGTGTTGTCTTTTGTTTGGAGAGTACTAACAACAATACCTTTAAGAGCAACTATTCATTAATGAGTTTTAATAAGGTAGGTATAAAGAAAAAACTTGAAAAAATACTTTTTCTTAAGAGTTTGCTTGGCGATACTGCTACGGAGTAAAGCTCCCTGTTGGAGGATGTTATCTGTTGGCTGTAACCTAGGAATCTTTAAGTCACGAGTGAATAGATTGCTTCTAGGCAAGTATGTACCAATGTTCACCGTATCATCGCTTAAAATCAGTGGGGGCGCGAGCCTGTCTAAGGTACAATGTTTTTTTATAATTTCATGGATTGTCATTAGGTACGTGACCAAAATAAACCACGCGTCGCTAGCTTTAATAAGTAATTATCTGTATACAGTAATAGTACTGCGATTAGCTGAGTGTTTTTTATTTAATCTTGAAGACAAACTAACAAGAAATAACTAGTATGAAAAAGCTCTGTTCTTTCATACAGCGCTTTATAAGCAGTATAAAGCGTCGCCTGAAAAATAACAGCGCTGAAATAACATTGCAAACAGCGCTGCAAGTTAATTTGCTTGTTACAGTAACCCGTATTGTCTGAGAATTTGCTGGCTCTATTCTAATAGCTAGTTTATTGTTACAAATCTTAAAAGAGTTTCTTCATATTCTTTTTTAGTGCTTTTATTGAGCTTGCCTTATAAGTTTTATTTTTTTAGCACACATCACACACATACAACATGTATCAATTTAGCTGTTATCACACACTCAACATGTATCAGTTTAGCTGTTGGAGCGTGTTGCTAGCACAGTAGCTGCATTTTTGGGAATTTTCGTTATTTGTGTACAATTGTATATGATTAGTCTATAACGTTTCTACTCTTGGGATTCAAGCCTCACTATGTGAAAGGAAGTGGGCCCTAATCCTAATTCATAGCCAATTGCGGGTTGGTGGATGTCACATATTATGTTTTCGAATTTTTGGTTCTAGGACATGTCGGTTTCCTCACGATGTTTGCCTTCATCGTTTTTAGAGTAGTGTTGAAACAAATTACATAAAATAAACTGCGTGGCTGGTTGGTTTTGTATCCATGACCTACGCTTCGTAAAATTACGAAAAAAAAAATTAACTATCCCATACCAAAATATCCATATTATTCGGCATTTATGGAACAGCTGATTTTTTTGGTGATTTCAAGCTGAGTCCCGTAGTTAATCTAACTAGCATTGAATACTAATTATCCTCCTTCAAGTCGTCGCTCGTTTAACCTGTCACCCAGTAGACACTTTCATAGAAAGGGATTGAAAGATATTTATTAGGTAATAAGCAGTAATATAATATATATGTGCTTGATAGTGACCGGCAAAGCATCCACACGATCATTATTGTGGACATTCGTAGTATCCTATCGTATAAATGCCTATCGGCTATCTTTGAATTTATACTTAAAACGCGCATTGGTCTTTACAGATAGACTTATAAAAAGATAAACGACTATTTTGAGACCTATTTCGTTGAACCAATCCCATCTACAACAAAGAAATCTTTCTGAGAAAAATACAGTCCGGAATCACTTTTAACCGAATTATAAACATGTAAAATATAAGCATTTTCTTTATCTCCGGACGGAGACTCCAGCGTCTATAAAGCTTTATTTCACGATGGTGTTTATTGGAGTCCAGAAGTCTAGCAGACTGTCAATGACATAAAATCTTAATGTTGTGTACTTAACCTTATACTTGGACCAAAACCGCCAAATGTTCGTAATTTGTCCTGCTTTATTAGGGTATAAAATAAAATATCGGAATAAATGAACGTTGTAATATTTTTTTATAAAAATGTATAGAGAATTTTGTTGATATTGTTTACGTTGGAATGTATTGAATAGTTTCGTTTAAGTAGGTATGTTTGTAGCAATTTTAGCTAAATGACGGCACTGTTAGCGTAGTGGCTGAGCCATAAGTTGTTGTACTACGTGTCAAGGGTTTGATTCTCGGACGGAACAAATATTTGTATGCATACGAGGTTTGTGTTTGTAAACACACTCACAATATAGGACGCAATTCTAGTGCAGGGCAACGTTTCGTTAAAAAAGAATTGTTTGACTAACTAGATTGTCAGCCCTAAAGTTTATCTGTCCCTTTTATATTGTGCTCATCCGAAAGAGATACCAATGTTTTTAGTTTAGATTAGTCTGTGCTTTACAAAATCTATAGCACTGTCTCAATGGCCGTATGAAAATTCTGGTAGAGGATAAATAACCTAAATCTTCTGTGACCTCTTTACTAAATAAATATTAGGTACCTACTCATGATTATTATACACTCCGTTTGAGAGTCAGTTTCAACACTTTATGATGCTATTTCATTTTAACTTCACAATAAAATAAAGAAAACATGTTTTAGTGAAAACTAAAATCTGGCAAACTTTTAGTGACGATTTTATTCGTATATTGGATTTAGGTTAAAGTTTTATGGAATTGTAATTTTATTTTATTTTAATTTTAACTGTCGCTTTTATAGACATAGTAGTTGTTGCCCGGCTTCACTCACACCCAGTCATGGATCTAGAAATTATGTTGGGGGGGGGACTGAAGGTTAGCCTGAAATAATTTTGGGGGGGCTGAGGTAGAAATCAAAACACTAAATCACTAATCTAATCTGAAATCAGTCACGTTTGGACTATCTTTGATAGCCATCGGTCTTTGAAGTAGTATACGTTAAATGATATCTCCACGCATCTATATGATGTTGTTAAATATTAACCTCTTGCTTATAGACGATGATTAAATTAAACAGCTTATGTATATTGTCATCTCTATTCATTGTTATACAAATGAAAAGGAGAGTTGTATATTTAATCAGTGGGTAAAGTTAAGAGGCGTTTAGTAAGGGGGCTTAAGTTGAGTATACATGCACTTTACTTCATATACATCAGTAGTCAGATTAAGCCTCATGTTCCTTCACATCGTTAAAGTAATGGTACCGACATTTCCGTCTGCGTGGGCGTTATTACCTGCGATTCATCTTGTGAAGCTCTTTCTACCTTTTTTGACTGGACTGAGCAAAAAACACGTGAGATCCTTTTACTCGTATTTGCTTGACAAAAAAAAAATTCTTGCAGTGACCAGTCTGCCTTATCTACTTCATAAAGTTATTAATACAGACTGATAGACAATGCACAGCTTAAACCGCTTGGTCAAGGAGCATGAAAACATATAAAACAGTACCTACTTTGACTGATTGACTGACAGTAAACTTACAACCTAAACCGATGGATCGTGAGATTTGAAATAGAGGAAATTCCATACCTAAAGGGTGAAAAGGGGTTAAGACTGAAGTTTGTATGAAGAAAATAACGACATTGTTATTTGTTTTCCGATTTCCACGTGGAATAATTGTAGTGTAGTAGTTTTGTATACTACCTTACTAGCACTTTACCCGCGACTTCATCCACGTGACATAGTACGTAGCGCCATCTAGCGTCCTAAAGCAATTGTGACCGTCGAAATTTATTGTTCTTTCCCTCGGGAACAGTAGGTACATTTTTCTGGATGAAAAGTACCCTATGTCCTTGTCTGTAACCCTGATAACGTATATGCAAAATTTCATGATGATCTATCATCATGAAATCATGATCAGCCTATGTGTTATTCCACATTATAATCTATCAGTGTGCCAAATTTCATCCAAATCCATCCAGCCGTTTCAGCGTGAAGAAGTAACAAACATACACACACACCCACACACACACGCACAAACTTTCGCATTTATAATATTAGTGTGATAGTGTGATGGATCATGGTTCCTGAGATATTACCGACGGGAAATCCCATCGGGTACGCGGCTAGTGTGTAGATAGACTTTCCCTGCCGATATTTTTGGAAACGATCCAAAAGAATATTATTACAATATCCGACGATGAATGGTATGGATATGACCTTCTAAAACAAATATAAATGATTGGAATCCGAATCGTTCCATGTGGTACAGTCAGCGACATAAGTTGGTTACCGCGGCTGTTACTTTTACATAGTGCTTAAATTGTCAAAAAAATATTCGGTACAATATTTACGTGTAGCTGATACAAAAGTTGTTTTAGGCATCAGAAACAAATGAAAGTTTACGATACAATAATTACTTGTTTCTGATACAATAATTGTTGTATCATTAGATAATATTCCATAAGATACAATATTTAGTGTAATAACACGTAAATATTGTATCTGATGAAATGTTTATATACAAATGTTTCCTATGAATACGTGGCCTTAATAAAACAGTCTTTTGTTTCTATCACAAACCTATAAAATATAGAAGGACCCATATATCACAGCAGTAAAATGTTTCAGCACAAATCGACCTTTTAAAGTACACCCTCAATTCGTTATTAGTCCTTTTAAATTGTCCCTTTCACCCTTCCACATAGATTGGCTCAAATATATACGATCCGTAAATCTTCATTGTTCGTTCAGTCTTTAGACGTTTCTTCAAGCGTGGCAAAATCGATAGTTTTGCGTTGTGAGCGAGTAATTTCGTTGTTTGGTATAAAAGCTGGTCGTTGTTGGCAATACCGAAGGAAAGAGAGCACGAGGCCGGTCGCCAACACGATGGTCCGACCAAGTAAAAGAAGCTACGTCCTCAAGCAAATTTCAGCAGATGGTGATGGCAACTCTGTACATTTAAAATACTATCTATAATAATAATGTTTATTTGTTGGTTTGTTTGTTCATCTTCTATGCGTTCGCTCATCGTTCATCTGATTGACTTAAACTTTCTACCTGCAGTTGTTGTGCACACGACCAGGAAGGTTTCTGAGAAAAAAAAGAAAAACAGTAGGTACATTACAAGGGCACAGCTAGTAATTAATAAATAATAATATGATTATTTAATTGACATTTTCAGTATTTTTTTTTTAATTATATAAATGGTAAATGTATGTATTTTTAGATAAATAACAAAAGACACATTACCAAAAAACCATCTTAGTAGTCCGTCTAGGTAAAACAGGTCATGATATACTAATTACATAATATTATCATTATTTGGCATAATATTATCATTATTTGGCATAATATTATCATTATAATATTTAATCACATGAACACTGCAGGTGCATATCATAACAGTACGTAATTAATTCTCGCGATAGCCATTATTATTTTAGTATTAATTAAGCTGTTAGCTTAGTGCCTGCTTCCTGACCTATTGACCTAGCCATGTTGTTAAAATGACAGGAAGGTTATAAGGTTAATATGTTTAAAAGGTACAGTTCAAAGGTATTCCTCTGTTTTATCTTCAGATATTGGCACAAGAACAAATATATCTACAGGGTGGCAGGTTAGACAGTGGAAATATTTTAAGGGGTCATTGTACTCATTTCCACTGTCTAACCTGCCACTCTGTATATCTACCACTGTCAGATTCCTGTTTTGAGTTTTTACTTATATTAATATTATCATAAGAATTAGGTGCCTTCTAAAATTATTAAAATTGCCAAGTTATACCGTCGTTATCGGACATCCAGCAAACAAATTTGAAGAATATAAAAAAATAAAGAAAAGTATACAGACATAGCTAAAGTCATCTTTATATATTCTTAAAAAAAATATCAATCAGTCCAGTTTTGGAGAAAGAAATAGGGAAATACGAATTTATGATCCAAGAATGGCAGTCTAATCCTACTGAATTTAAAATTACGCGATGCACCGTAATTTGTTGATGTTTTGATTTATTTTAACTTTTCTGTATAGTTATTACATTGACAAGTTAAGATGAACAAAAAAATCAACAATTACGGTGCATCGCTTGATTTCAGTCACTCTCTCTCTCTAGTCGTTCCCTCATGACTAAGGGTCGTGGTCATCAACAAGTGGTCCACACTTGGAGTGAACTATTTGTTACCATCGGCTTCTGTCCATCGCGGCCCTGACGACGGAGCTAAACCTCGGGAACCTGGAGTCTTTTATTTGGTCGGTCCATCTGGTAGGACATCGGCCTCGGGCTCGCTTGCCATTTGTGTTCCCAACTACGATCAATTTCTTCAGGCTCTCATTACTCCTTTGCATTATGTGGCCAAAATACTAAAGAATTCGTTGGTGGCATACCGTGGGACGTGGATAGATGGGTTTTTATCTTGAGCTGTGAGAGGATCGACACATTTGTTCGCTTGGCCGTCCAAGGTATCCTCAACATGCGCCTCCAGCACCACATCTCCAAGGCATCAATCCTCTGCCTCTCTCGAGCCCGTATCGTCCACGACTCCACGCCATACAGAAAAATGGGAAATTTGATGGGAATTTTTTTGGGGAAATTGATTTCAGTAGGTTACCTCTATTGTTTACATTTTATGTTAAAGCCAATTGAATATAATATACCTACTATACCTATAAAATATACATACGTTGATACTGCGGCCAATCTTGTGGATATAATCCCCCATCTAGCCTATTGTAACAACAGTACAGAAAGGGAAACGGGACGAAAAGGGATTTATAGGCAGAGCACGTAGCTTATTATATGTGACATAAAAACCTTGGCAATATATATTTCACTATAAAAATTCCACCAACAAAAGTGTTTCACAACTTCAACTTATTACATGTGATAATGTATGCAAGTCTTAGCATAAGGAACCTTAATCCTAGTATAGATATTTCAAATTTAATTGCAACTACAATTGATTTATCACCTTTTTATTTACTTCTGTTAATCCAAAATCAACTTAGTTGGCATATTTTTAAAGTTGACATTTGTATAGATACTCGTATGTCGCAGTAATAAGTATCTCTCGGCGAGTTCTTAAAGAATTCATCTCATATCGTCCCAACGTCATGCCGGCCGGATTTATTACTTTCGTTGTTCGTTGTTCGACAGTGCTTACGACAGATTTTAGTAACGTCACTATTGTTTAAGGAAAAAAGGTCTTGTAGGTAGGATATTCACCGCATAAGCAAGAAATTATATTTTTTTTTATGTAGTTTTATTATTTGTGCCTTAGATATAAGCATATAGCATAACCGGCCTATAATGTTCCCACTGCTGGGACACAGGCCTCCTCTGTGAGAGGGAGTGGGCCGTAGTCCACCACGCGGGCCCAGTGCGGGTTGGTAGACGTCACATGTCTTCGAATTTTTTGGTTCTAGGACATGCCGGTTTCCTCACGATGTTTTTCCTTCACCGTTAAAGCAAGTGATAATTAATTTCTAATACTCACATGACTTCGAAAAGTCAGCGGTGCGTGCCTCGGGATCGAACTCGAACCATTCGCCGTGGAAGGCACATGGTTAATCCACTAGGCTATCACTGCATTTTTGTATAAGCATAAAATGGAATTAAGTTGATGTACGTAACTATTTCGCTTTTGATATTTTAAAACCGTACGTAAATAGTACAAAAACCTTAGTAAAGGGGATAACCATTGATGCAGTCGTCTGTACATACTGTTCTAACTAAATAATTAAATACATGCAATAAATAAATAAATTACGCGCCTTATACGATGTTCAAATTGTGTGTAAAACATTAAAAGGTCATCAAATCCATAAAAAACAAACGGTAGTACTTCCATCTTAAGTAATTTCGATAAAACGACGATAAGACTTTTTATTATCCTTAAATCTATACTTCCTTCGTAAAAAATATTGAGGAAATTTATTACTTCCTTGGCGAGATAGAAAATACACAAGTTTATGCGGGGCACGTACTCGGGTTATATACTGATGATAAACGACACAATTTTAGGTAAAAAATGAAATTTAAGAGGAAACGCGGTCCGCAAGACTTTTGAAGAATAGGTTTTAACAAAAATCTATTGCTGTCGCGCTTGCCTGAACGATCGAGTAGAGCGCGAGAGAGACAACTGCAGCTCGGATTGATTATGCCTATGTTATACAGACGAAATTATAATTTCCTATTTCCTAATTTTTCTGGACTGATTTTAATTTCTTTCAACAATAATACAAATAGGAAAAGTCCTTCTTATATTTGGTATTCTTGAAAATTCACGCGATGCACCGTAATTTGTTGATGTTTCGGTTTATTTACACTTGTCAGTATAATAAAAATCTTATCAGATATTATTATACTGATAAGATAATTATGATGAACGAACACTTAAACAAATGATGGTGCATCGCGTGATATTTTTTCGTGCAAGTCGTGTTATAGTCTTAGGTTTTCGCGATTACTACACATTATAATATAATAAGTTTAAACGAATTACCTACATCGCGTATATTACTGATTTCTTGTTTTTTCCTCAGACGTTTCGAATAAGAAAAAAAAATCTATAATATACGCGATGTAATCCGTTTATTATAATAAGTCGTATTATTTTTATTGCATTTCATAAAATACTGGACTTTTGCCCGCGACTCCGTCCGCGTGAACAACAAAGAAATGACCAGTTTAAATGACCTCCGTAGTGTAGGGTGGCTAGTACTACCAAGAGCTGTATCTTTGGTTTATCCCACCGGAATTAGATAAAACGCTATCGAACTGTGAAAACATCATCAGAATCCGTTCAGTACTTTTTGCGTGATGCACGCACAAACAGACAAAAAAATATATTTTAGAAAGCGTCGTCTACCGGAGTTCGAATCCACCACCTATGGTTTGTAAGCCAAGGCCTTGTTACCACTGGGTCACCATAGCTCCTCACAAGTCCTGGCAAGTTATTTGTCCCGTACGATACAGGGCGAGTCTATTAACATTAAATGGGCACAAATCCAAACCCCGAGCTGCTATTGGGAATTTCCTAAACAAAAAACAATAACACTGCTTGAAGTAGGGATTCAACCCAGGACGGCAGACACAGCTGAGATTTTTTTAGTCGATAAAGCCATAATGGGAATAAAAAAGTTTTTACTCACTGTATGTATAGGTACTTTTATGTGCATCATTTTGGCGTTTTCTCTTATCAGGTAATCAGAACTTCATGCTAATCTAAAGTACCTATCCATGTTAGCAATAGTGCCTACTTTTATACTTACTCATAATATGTAGGTATGTATGTTCACTAGACTTTTGGTATCTCTGTGTACTAAAAAAGTTACAGCATGCGAAAACCGAAATACCCCAAAAAGATTTTGAGTAGGAAATGAGAAAGAAATAATGAAAACTGACAAAGTGATACGCTATAGTTCTGTCCCCGCAGTACGACCGTACAAAAATTGAAATAATGTTATTTTGGCAAAATGATTTAAACAATAGATTTTTATGAACCTACTAATTTTGAACAAACTACTTTCAGATTTCGTATATACTAAAAATAATTTTGTATATCTATTGGTACCTTTTTTAACCGAATTCAAAAAGGAGCAGGTTATGTATATCGATCGACTGCATAACCACCACCTTTTTAATTCGCTGGTGTACGAGAGGTCTCCTGCGGTCGCAAACAATGTAATTTTAACTGTGTCTCATTTTATTGTATAGTTAGGTTAAGTTGGGTAAAAAAAAAAATCAAGGACACCAGCTTCCGAAAAAATCCATTACATTGTTACAGTGAAATGCTAACAATTACTTTACACTTTGTAGTCGCTTATTTGATAGAGTCACCGTCGTAAACGCAGGTTTTATTTACAAGTTAAGTTCCTGGATGACCATCAATTTCGCCAATACATCTCCGTGCTACGGAGAGCTCATTTAACTTTTATTCCTTGAGGTTACGTACGTACCTCGAGGTATACGACAGTAACAAAGGCGGCAGTTACGCGTAGTCAGTAAAAAAGGGTTGCAGAGATTAGGCAAATTCATTTGCATCTGGTTAGTGTGGAAACTGCCTCCAACAAAAATGAGAACAGGGAACAGGCTAGAGCGATAATGAGTACGACTCATTCAATGCCTGCTAGTGTTATTAAGCGGAGTTTTTAAGAGGAAATCCGGGCGACGGACGTGTAGTTCATACAAACGTATTCTTCTGTTTTATTCCTGGATAATGGCACTAAAGCAAATATTTTGATATTATACAATCTATAAATCTAGCACTGCCAAGTAGATGTTTCGATATTTTCTTTAAATTAATTATTTTATTATAGGAACAAGGAGCCTTCTAACATTGCCAAAATTGCCCACTTGTACCGCCGTTATCAGACATCCAGTAAACTTTGACGAATATAAAAAACCTGACAAGTGCGAGTAGGACTTGCGTCCTGAGGGTTCCGTACAAATTTAATTATATACCTATTTGGATGGTTCATCCATAATAAAATAAAATATTCAATAGCGTCATCTATGATCAAGATACCGCTATTACATACTTCTAGTGGCATCATCTAAGAGCAAGTGTCACCACTCGTTAAGGATCTTGACTGACGGACAGCAAAGTGATCCTATAAGAGCGGTTTCGCACTACGTCCGATCCGCTTCCCTGAAAAGACGGTCCAAAGTAGTCGAAGTACTATTTGTATAAGTGGTTGCGCACTGCGTCCGATCCGATTTCGAGTTATTTTCATAATTTCTCATCCATATTTTTTTCGGACCAAATTTTCTCGGATTCGGATCGGAGGAAGTGCGAAACCGCTCCAAGGGTTTCGTTTTTTCCTTTTGAGATACGGAACCCTAAAAAGCGTTCGAGGTTGTTTCAGGTCAAACAACTCATAGAGCTATAATAATCATTCCTTCAAGTATAACATTTCCCACTCCCACTTAAGCGTGAGAAAGTGCCTCAATCTACTTATCTAATGTTACAAAGTAAACCACTTAGATTAATCAAAGTCCGTAGTGTGCTCATCTCATATTTAAGTTAATATTCACTTAAGATCTACCTGTAACTACTTTAACATAAATTATTCTTAGTAAGAAAGTCCTGAAAAAGGGAAACTAAATTGTTTGCAAAAAATCGTATGTATTACAATGTTTATCAGCGACTTTGAATTAATATGATTTACGATTGTAAACTTTAGTTCTATTATACATAGTCTAGTATTCATTACAACTGACATTACTTTATAACCTTTTTACTATCCATTGTCATTCCAATATGAACTCAGTTGAGATGTTCTTAAAGGTGACTTTTGCGTGAGTTTCAATCATATTCGTATATAACCCTTATAATGACTCTGGTCGTTTGCAAGCCGAGCTTTTTATAAATCCGCTGTGTTGTGGTTTGATGCGGCTATTCGAAGGGCAATAATAGGGGGAAGGGGGATTATAGTTGCGCCGTGAAACTTGTTATTCGTTATTTCTGTTATTAACGCTAGTGTTGTGCGGTTCTGTTGTCATTTGTTATGGCTCAGTTTTTGTAAGTTTGAAGTATTCCTTGAGTGAAAAACTGCAAAGCAAGGTTTATAAATTCGTGGTTTATAAAACTTTTGTTTAAAAGCAGATATAGTTTCTTACTTTTAAAAATTGTACGCTGTTGCACGTGACCTTAAAGTAAATTGTTTCTAGCTTACGGAAAGTATCGATAGAAGAGCAAATCTTTTATGTTTGGTATCACCAACTACCAGTAAGCGAGAGTGATGATCAGTGCCTTAGGCCTAAGTTCACCGACAATATAACAGTCCGATAAATTGAAAACGGCCGTTTAACATGACTTTTTGTATAGAAAAAGATGTGATAAACAGCCATTTTCAATTTAACGGACTGTTATATTGTCGGTGAACTTGCCCCTTAGTACCTTCTCTGAATGAGAAGAGGCTTTTGGCCAACAGTGGCATAATTACAGTCTAGAATTTTTACGCTAATTCTGGGGCTATATTCTCGCGCAAATGTTTGTGTCTGGTTGTTCGATCATTAGCGATGTCCTCATTAGCATTCAACCAGATCGTATTATCCATAGTATCGTGGCACATATGATGCGCGCCAATTTACCGATAGTACCTCGATAGGCATTCGTGTTCGCCCGAATACATCGCGATTAGACGAACTACTCGGCCAGGCTTGTTGCGACAATGCGAACATTCACCAAATCCCGATAGTGTAGCCGCAGTATTTTTTAATTTTGAGTGGAAGGCTGTTTGTGCACTACAGACGTTTTCAATTCGTATTCGGTTTTTACGGATTTTTAGCCCTGCAGAACGAACCCCACCACTTTTTAAAATGTATGAAAAAGAAACGGTCCGTGAAAAAATGTGCTGTAAACGTGTAGTGCACAAACAGCCGAAGGCAATTATTTTACATTATAGACCGCAATTGTTTTACATTGTAACCTAGCGTAACATCATTGCTAAAACTGGCGGCACGGTTGTCGTAGTGGCTGAGCAATTGGCTGCTGCGCAACGTGTCGCGGGTTCAATTTCCGCACGGAACAAATGATTGTTTCGGGTTTGAGTGTTTGTGTATGTGAGATTTGTGCTTGTCAACGCACCCACGATACAGGAGAAATCCTAGTGTGGGGCAAAGTTTTGTAAATAAAAAAATATATATGTGGTTCGTGTCTAACAGTGGCGAAGAGTCAGTTTTTGTAAGAGGTAAGCCGGAGCTTCAAATGCTAACCTGGCCACGAAAAGCTAAGTAATAAAAGTAGACAATACTGCCTGTGCTATATTTCAAAGGGAAGCCGGTAGGAGTCGTATTGTAGGTACCCTTCGCCACTGGTGTCTAATAAATGTGGTGGTAATGTTTATGGGTAAAACGCAAGCTTAATTATAATAAATTAAAAGTTAAGTTATATAAAAATAATGTTCACCTTCGAATGCAACATTACAAGTGCTGTTGTTATAGTTTATCAGTTAGTTCATAACAATAATTTATTACCACTTTAACTGAAAATTAAAACTCCATTAAGCTTAATAGGTTTTCTATCGAAAACAATCGGAATGAAACTTCACATGGTGTTTGACATTTGATACCTTAAATGAAAAATGTAACTTGCGGCCATATTAGGGCCAAAGCAAGCAAACTAGCTACTTTTGGTATTGGCGATTGGATTTTGCAATTGCATCGATGCTGCATCTAGCTTTGCCAGACGTTCCGTATTTCCCGGGACGTCCCGTATTTTAGGCATAGTTTAAAATGTCCCAGCGGGGCTGACTCTGTTCCGTAAATCGATCGATCTACGGTTGACAAGTACCCAAGTAAACTATTTGTCCGTTTTTGTGTCATGCATAATAAACACATTGTACAAGACAAATAACACCATCACTTTTTCACACCGAAGAAACGCTGATTTAACATTTAACATTTAACATTTCATAATACGACCCCTGCACTTAAATATATTAGTTTGAATTTATGATACCTACTGACAGATTAATCAAATATTTAGAACTAAAGCCCTCGAAATTATATTTGAGGGAAATCGTAATGTTTTCACGAAATAATCGTATTTTCCTCAAATATAATTTCGAAGGCTATATTGATGATTTTGATGAGTATTATTTTGTAACTATATTATCATTACTGTCGTAAATCAAATTTGGATCAACATACAACGTAAAATAGCACTGCAATTTGCAACAAACCCAAGATATTTTGAATTTCGCGCGCAACCTTGACGGGTACACCAAAACACTTAAACAAAAGTGTTCTTTGTAATTGACTTGTATCAATTTCCATAAACACCGATCATTGTTTCGGGTTTGACCCCCGTATTCACGAACATTACTATGAGCTCTCGAACGCATACTGTACAGAAAACTCATTCGAATATGAACCTTAACTTAATACATACAATATTTATATTTGAACCAGTTTTCTCTACACTTTGCTATGAGCTCAGATCATAGAAACAAGGAGATATGCCATCATAGCAAATTAGTACAGTAGTAGGCACAACTGATGCCACTATTAGTACATTTTTCGACACAATTACGCGCATTATTAAGCGCTCCTTGTGAATAAAAAGATCTCCCACGCATTAAACATTCAGCACACCCTCAATCTAACACTGTTAATCGTCACTCAACACTAGCACACAACTAAAACACTGTATTTATACCATCGATCATTTTCGGTTCGTCGCCAGCGCGTACGTTTTTAATATGAGCAATTTGCTCAGAATCAGGCATCAATCTCGATAGCGCCTTGGCACATCTCCTTTGTTTCTATGATCTGAGGCTATGAGTCTTCATAGTATTGTTCGTGAAACGGGGGTTAGTGTTAGTAAGATTTGTGTTCATAAACGCACCTAAATACCTACAGGAAAAATCCTGAGACGCGAGACGCAGTACCTTTTTTTTATAATTAACACTTCCCTGATGTTTAGTAAAAGATGGAGCAGATATGAATGTATCTCTAATGGCTAGTTTTCTTGTACAAACTGGGCAGGTATCCAACCTTACGTGGTATTAACAGTTTTCGTATCATGTCTTCTAACAGCTTATTGCTTGGAATCCTACCAAATGTTCGATGTTGTGAGCGTTGGCATACCATTCAAACTGGATTAAGCGCGCTCTCGGAATTTTGTCACCTCTCTCGCTCGCACAGAACCATTTTTAAGAACGTTGATGAATATGCATTTTTGAAAAATGTAATCTGATACAGAACTACAAAATAATATTAATTTTACAGGTAAATAATTAAAACACATTTCTACTGTGATATCTAATAAACAAGGTTAAAAAACGATTACGATGTGTTTTTGAGACATGTTTAACTCATGTGTTTTTAATTTTTAAACTGGAGTTTATAATATTATAATTAATATCATTTTGTAGTTCTGTATCAGATTATTTTTTTCAAAAATGCATCTTTTCATTTAACTTTCTTAAAATATATGGTTCTGTGCGAGCGAGAAAGGTGCCGAATGCGAGAGCCCTCTTAAAGAAGCTAGTATCGAATGGAAAGTATTATAAATCAGTGTTGTGGTCTATAAGAAGAGGATTCACTTCGAAATACTGATATTATCCTGGGTAAATTGTTGTTGTATTTAAGTATTAAGAACATTTGCGGCAAAAAAAAAAACACAGAAGTTACTCATCGGTCATCGATCAGTGACTCAGTAAACTCATTATAAATGAATCACGAACGTAGTATGATTTCCTTGTAAATGGTTACATAATCAGTTCTTTTAATTAAAAAGTGGAAATAATGAGTATGGCCAGCGGATTTATTCATTAATTGATAAGACATAATACGTATTCATATTTTTTAACTGATATAATAGGTCGGGGAAAAAGTTTCTTCGCATTTCTTAAGAAAATTCAAAACATTTTTTAATAAAGTTTATTTACATTTAACTAAAGTATGTAGGTACCATTTTGTTCGATAACTTTTTGCCATCTTGTAGGTAGGGACATGATCCCATTGCTATAGAAATTTTGGGACTTCTGGTCAAAATACCGCGACAAGTGGTTTTGGCAGTCCTCTCGTGATGTTAACCTGACACTGCCTAAAGAATTCTGAAGAGACCAAAACAGGTGGAAATCTGAAGGTGCAAGGTCAGGACTATACGGCGGATGCATTAACACCTCCCAGCCAAACTCTCTTAATTTTTGTTGGGTGGCTAAAGATGTGTGAGGTCTAGCGTTATCATGATGAAAAACCACACCCCTTCTGTTGATTAATTCCGGCCGCTTTCTCTCAACTTCTTGCTTTAATCTCATCAGTTGTTCGCAGTAGAGTTCAGAATCGATGGTCCTGCCTGGTGGTAACAGCTCGTAATGAATAATGCCCTTCCAATCCCACCACACACACAGCATCACCTTGTTGCGAGTTAACCCGGGTTTCGCCACAGTCTGTGAAGCCTGACCGGCCTTTAACCACGACCTTTTTCGCACGTTCTTGTCATACGTGATCCACTTTTCATCACCAGTTATCAGCTTCTTCAAAAATGGTTCGGTTTCATTACGTCGTAATAAAGAATCACAAATGAGTACACGGTTCATTAGGTTTCTTTCAGTGAGTTCGTGAGGTACCCAAATGTCGAGCTTTTTTGTGTACCCAGTTTTTTTCAAATGCACCAAAACTGTTTTGTGGTCAATTTCCAGTTCTTCAGCTACGTCGTAACTACTGGTATGCCGATCTTGCTCCACTTTTTCAAAAATGGCATCCATTTTATCCGTAATAGGGCGACCAGAGCGAAGTGCATCTTTGACATCAAAATTTCCGGATTCAAAACGCTTAAACTAAATTTGTGCTACTCTCACAGACACTACACTAGGTCCATAAACATCGCAATTTTTCTTGCGGCTTGCGTTGCATTTTTACCTTTTTTGTAGTAATCGAATTTCTTCATTAGATTCACTCATCTTGACGGTACGAAAAACAAATGAAAATCACACATTTTCCTAATTTGAATTTGAAATTATGTTCTTTAAAATTTAAACTTTCAATGATACCAAAACCAGCCAGATACAAATAGTATAGCCAAAGAGATTTTATTACAAGTTCATACATACTATAATGCGAAAAGACTTTTTCCCCAACCTATAGTAACCGTATCAAAAATATAAAAAAAATATAGCACCCATCCCCTTAATATCAGTTTAAACTTTGGGAATATCTTTTAAATTACCGAACTTATTAAGACTCACTTACCTATCACTTTCACCCTATATAAGTAGATATTATCAACATAATGAACACGTTAGAGTGAGCATCCGAAGCATAGAGGAGTCTCGATGTATAAAGAATGGTCACCCATCTATGGACTGACCGCGGCAAGCGGTCATTCGATCGTTCGATCAGTGCGTCTACTATTTAATGGCCAGCAGTATAATACTTGATGCAATTTACGAAGAAAACGTGTTAGTACTTATAAAAGACAAGTATATATTTTTTCAAGCCGTATGTTATTATACATGGCTTCAGCAGTAATATCATTATGCATCGATGCACTTCACGGTGGAGCTCCTCCGCTTGTTTACATTATTACGGGGAATGCGGCCGGCGTGATGCACTATGCATACTAAATGAATCGATTCAAAATGGAATCTTATTAAGTTTTCCTATTATGTCGTGGAAATGCGTGATCAAAACTAAGTTGTATGTTATTTATTTATCTACACTATGTTACACAAAAAGTACAGGGCTGTCTTAATACTTCTAATAGTCAATCAAGTGTGGTGAAGAGATAATAATTTATTTATGGCAAGTGCATTATGTTTGAAAATTTCTATGATATAAATATTATATACGCATACGTGCATACATATTATGTATGTACAAATTCATATGTACCTTATTGTAACACTTTTCGATCTAATCAGATACTAATTTAAGCTCCCATTAACGTTTAATGCTCCCTTTAACATTTAAAATTTAAAAGATTATACCTTACGAAATTCCTTTGTTTCATACTAAACAGATTTTAATAGAAAATTTATTTCTACAGTACTATTGTTTACGCACCTTTAGTATTAATGCCAATAAACTTACAGCACAAATATCTCTATTAAATTTAAATATTTCCTTAGCACTGGAAACAGATTTCAAGAGAATAATTGCCTTAGTGCGCCCATGGGTGTCAAAATAAGACCTTGTACAATTGTGGCCAAAATTCTTAGCACAGCTTACGAGACTAGAATAATTTGCACGAGTTGACAAACTTTTGTGTTTACAATGAACGCTTACCCACTGTAATGGCATGGAGTACGCGCGTGTGATTCTGAAGTTGTTAAATGCTTTTGATAAATCTACTTTTGATGTATAACCTTAATAGACAATTAGCTGACGACTTTTTTTAAGATTTTAGGAGAAAATGCAATTTAGATAGTTCCTTCCTAAATTCGGGCTTATTTTGCATTTAAGAAATTATTGAGAAATGACAGCAGTGAATTAATACACTCGGGCATAAAGATTTAAAATAACGGATATAGATAGTCATAATTAGGTGTCCGACATTTGGCACAAGAAAAAACCTCTATTCTATTTTTTCTTTTGTCACAGACCTTTAGATAAGTTCTGTTTACAAACATTATAAATGTTTAATCCCTTTCAGCATCAAATCATGTTGTAAAAGCTTGTAAAATATAAAACAAAATGTAACCAATTAGCAATCAAGCGGTGGTTTAGCTGCTCGACAGTGCACGTGGGTTCATAGCAAATTGTGGACCAATTCCCAGCACTAACTACACGGCTGGAATAATTTATAATTAGACCGAGCCGGCGGGATTATTTTGGCCAAAACTACGTAGGTAGTTTTAAATTCAGAATTTTACTGAATTACAGCAATGTAAATAAGAATTGTGTGGGTATAAAATTAGTGAAATTGATGTACCTACTCATAGAAAAGTAACCAAAGGAATAACAAAAAATACCGAATGCAAAACCTTTTCATTTTTTAAGTCGGTTAAATGCGATGCGTCCGATGCGTACGATACGGACTTGTGGACGCTTCGCTTAAAGCTCTTTGAATTTAGACGTTTGGTGTCGGACTGCTGCCATGTGGTGTCGTACTGCGTGCCGCCGGTTGTTTTTTCCATATATTTGTAATGTTGAGAGCGCCGTCCGATTGTCGTGTGGCAGCCGTGCGGGCGTCGCACGACAACCGCACGACGCTCTTGACGCGTCATCTGTATGCAAAAAAGCAACCGACGTGTATCAGTATGACACCCGCACGGCTGCCGCACGACTACGGCACGGCAGCAGTCCGACACCAAACGTGTAAATTGAAAGAGCCCTTATTATATACTAGATTCCGCCCGCGGCTTCGCCCGCGTTTTTCGAGATAAAAGGTAAAGCCTATGTGTTATTCCAGACTATAATCTATCTGTGTGACAAATTTCATCCAAATCCGTCCAGCCGTTTCAGCGTGAAGAAGTAACAAACATACACACACACACGCTCAAACTTTCGCATTTATAATATTAGTAGGATTAAATTTCGCGCACGTGTCTCACCAAACGTGCACATGTACTGCTATGCTATTACTCAGCCTCTGTTCCAGTCAATCTATAGAATAATGTAGGAAATTCTACCTATGAAATCTTGTTAGAATAAAAATTAAGATAATAAACACTGATCTTGTTATCCAAATAAAATTCTCATTCAGTTTTTAAGAAAATTTGATTAATATTTAACCTTTAGAGATTAGTTAATGAGGTTGTATTCAAGTTAGGTTTTTTAGGATTTAGCATTAAATAAAAAGGTAGAGCACGCCGGAGTATTTCGCCCAAAGGACGTTGGTAGATTTGGGCTTGATAATTATGGTACAGTAATAAAAGCTTAACCAAAAATAAAAATATATTTTAATTGTTCTTTGCCTAATTTATCTTAGAGATTAAGAATTGGAATCAAAAATCGAAATAAATAAGAAATAAAATGATTATGCTGTTGACATTTTGAAAAAACCAATAAAACAAAAACGGGTGCATGCTGGCTGGCGCGTGCCTCCACAGAATATCATGTCGACGGCAACTAAAACCTTTGAATTGAGAACTCATTAGTCGGGCTGTACTTACAACTGTACAAACTAATTTCATATTTGTACCGACATACACAATCTGAAGTTCAGCGTTCTATGGGCGTCTGCCGTGTCCTTTGGAGTATTCCGACTGGGGAAGTACCTACACCACAGAATACTGTCAGAAAACGTCTAAATTGAAAGAGCCCTAATACTTTATAATACCGATTTGGGCCCATACTCAACTACAGTAGAACAAGGTTCAAAGTTTATTTTTCTTATCGCAGGCCCAATATTGGGCCTATTATTCGTGACCAGATAAATCCCTTGAAGTGTATTCACGCCGAGAATTCCATTAATGAAATGGTGCTTATTTAAACTTGTAACACAGTGGTTGTTGCTTTTTGTCATTTTACCGTGGAGGGTTCGTACTCATTGCTTTTGTTATTTAAAATCTTCTTGTTGTCGCTTCGTTTGCCAACAAAAACGAAGGCTTTGTTGCTTGGTTGTGCCATAAAAAATAAAGAGAGTTAGAAAGTGATGATATTTGGCACAATTTGTTGAGTGTTCTGAAATGCGTTGAAGATTTTTGTTACGGTGTTTTAAGAGTATTAGTTTGTGGATGGATAAAAATAAATGACTCTTTGTTGTCTATATAATATTATACGTAGTCCCGTTACAATAAAGTGAGCAATACCGGAGTTAAAATGGTAGGATCTGTGCCGACATTATATATTGTTTTACATACAGCTTACTAAATATACCTAACTTAAAATACTCGTCCAATGCTAAACAAAGTTTACGGTTAATTAATCGACGCGTAGGGAATTGACTATCTGCTACGCCAGCGTAGCAAGCGTAGCCACCGCATCGTAGCAGTAGCTACGTCGTAGCGATAGTACAAATCTTTATAATTTACTTTTCATATATTATCTACTATGTGATTATTACAGTACACATGTTGCTCAGTCTTTATTAGACCACCTAACAGTGTTAAATTAATGATATTAGAGGAATAATGGCATTATCATCACGAATTTTTATTCAAACATGTAAAAATTGCTTTCTAGTCTAAAATAATCCCGTAATTGCCTTTTTATAGAATTGAAAAGTCCACAAAACATAAACATACGTATCAAGTGTATAAAGATCGACAGAGTTTTCATAATAACGAATTCAGGGGACGTATAATGTGTGTTGGTATAGGTGGAATCATAAAACGGACACTGGTTTCAGCGCCGGGCGACCCTTTTGAAAGTATGGCGTAAATAATCTAGTTTTACGAGTTTGTGTGTTCGTAGAGTACGTACCTACGTAGTTACGATGTGTGTTACTGTAGCTACTTGTAAACAAAGAATTACTAAATCTGTTTTAAATTGATTAAAAGTAATTTGAAACAGTTTACTAGAGATATTGCTTTTTACGTACGACAATTATATACAACAATATAAAGGGATCACTTGACAACATAAACATTTATAAATGTGTAATACACGTGTTTCACTATAAAATACTGGTTATTCTAGTAATCAATAAAAAAAAACGTTTTTGCTTTAGCCTGCTACTGCTTGTCAGAAATGTTATGAATTACAAATATAAGGTCTTACCCTTCATACTCGAAATATTTTAAGAGGTACATCTGTTAGTGGTAAAGATGCCATACAAATAAAAAAAAAATGATCTGAGTATATATTTTTTTTAAATAAATTAATTTAAAATTATTTGACACACATAAAAATATTATTTTCAACATCCATTACGCTAGTTTTTACGTACCTTACTATTAATATTAGAAACAAGCGTAATGGATGTCGAAAATAGTATTTTTATGTGTCAAATAATTTATTTAAAATAATTTTATTTATTTATTTAAAAAAAATACTCAGATCATTTTTTTTTCATTTGTATGGCATCTTTATCACCTATAGATGTGCCTCTTAAAATATTTCGAGTATGAAGGGTAGGACCCTATATATACAGAATTAAAGAACACCATTTTATTTTTCTGTTCACTTTGGAACTCTCGTAGTTTGTAAATATGCACTATCATATCTGTTTGTAAAAAGTGACAAATAACCAGTAGAGGGACAGAGATTGAATGCCAAAGGAACCAACGCTTCAACATTCGCACGTAATACTCGCAAGCACAATCCTCTTCCTACATTTAATTACACAGTTTGAGAAAGTTGGTTAAATAAACCAACGGAGGCAACCCTAGCACAGAAGAATTTGCATACGAACGTATTTTAGACATATAATTCTCCGGTTGCCTTCATATAAATTGCATAAACGTAGTTTCTTACATTCCCCAGTATCCGAGCTCCTAGAAGCCGAGACATCTAAATAGAACTTTTGAGAAATTCACACACACATCCGTACATCGCCACAACTTTTTATACACAAACATACACATGCTTTACACCTGTTTAACTACGTAATACACACAATAAAAAAAAAATATATTAAAAAGTATTTTGTTTGAAACGATGCCAATATTTATTCGATGTCCCTCGCTTGAAAAATTGTTCAAGCTTAGAAATATTTTACATTCTCGTTTTTATTTATACACTTTGACTACAAAAGGACAAATTTACATACCTTATTCTCGTCAGCTCTGCCTCTGTGTGACCTTTTTGTGGTAATTTTTATTTGCATGCGAAAATACAAATGGCAACATGCCGCACGTGTTTAAAGGACTTTTAGAAGTATTTTACTGACAAGCTGCTGGGTAGACTGTACGTCACACAGTTTAACTGTGTTGATTTAATTTACGGAGTGTTACAAAAGTGGTGCGTCTTTAAATCTGATCTTTTATGACCTTTTTTGTAAGATGAGTACAACGTTGTTTATTTCGTTTTTTAGGGTTGTTTTTGGTTTTATGATATTTACGATTGCATAGCAGGATTATCTTTACTATATTAAGGGAAGTTGGGAATGAAATAGAAATAAGATATTAATAATGGCTCGTTTACGTCTTGCAGCTAAACATGAACTCCACACTGCAATTGACAATCTTGGCTCGTTAATTGGCCATTGCGCTCGGCAGTTGGATAGGTGATCGTAAGATATAGTGGTATATTGTAAAGGCATAAGATATAGCTGGATATTTCATATTAATGAGAATGAGAAATATTTTCTGTTTATGTTAAAATTGTTATGCTATTTTGTAATGGTTACGTCTTCAATTTTAGTGTTATGTTCCATGTGATGTGTTATTTGCCACATAATAATTCATAATTTCTAATAAAACGTTTATGTATTAGAACAGTCAAGAAAATCAAGCAATTAACGGATCTATATAAATATCAACCATAGTATTTCCTAAATTGTCGCAAACATAATCTCACTTAAGATACCCTTCTGGTCTCACTGGAATACCAACACTGATTTATACAAAACTAAAAGCGATCAAAAAGTACATAAAATATGTAAACAGAGTTGGTTCCTATTTTTATAACGGTAGCCTTAGATCTAGAATCTGAAGGCAAAGTGTTGGTCCGGGGAGGAAAGTTAGGCCTTCCTGAGGGAGTGAATTATTTAAAGTACGCTTTAAGTTGTGAGAGGGTAGGGACTCGGTGTTTCTGAAAAATTGCTAAGACAGGTTTTTATTTGAGTTGGTTACATAACAGATGACACGATGTTTTTTAACCTTCCATCGAACAGAAGGTACAGTCCTCGCGATTTAACTACTAGTTGGCTCACCGAGAAATTTGCGCATTTACAGTCGCGAAGAAAAACAGTTAAAAGTGGGAAATTCACTTTATTGTTTCATAAAAATAGACTTTTTTTAGTTAGTTAGATTAATGTGGTACTTAAAGGCTAATTATGAATTTACAGCCACTCGTGACTAACTTCTGCGCGGTCAAGTAAGATTGTGCGGACTGTAGATAGGTACGCTTAAAATCTACTGTGTGCGGTCCCCGGGGACCTGGCGCCGCCGCCGTTCAATGAATTAACCAGATATATTGGACTATAGGGTCTACTGAAGATGTTCACTGCGTGTATTCGTCATCATATCACCCAAAGACTATTCTATCTTCAATTAACGGGTCCAACAGTTTCAGATATAGAACGATACCACTATCGGCTTGGTAGCCGATAGTGGTATCGTTTTATATCTGGTATCCATTAACGCTATGGTTCTTGCCACGCTACGATTGAAACTATTTATTTTCAACATCATTTTAAAAAGTGTTATTTGTATTAAATATAATTTCTAATCCAGTTTGTATTCCCCCGTAAATATATAGTTTTTTTAGCTACGATAGATACTTTAATTTATATTCATGAATTAAATTTCAACCATTGAACAATCGCTCCTCATAAAGTATTCAAATGTCAGTGTAAAGTCTTTGTTATCTACCGCCCGTGGGAACGATGTTTCCAATGAGCTAACTTTTAACCAAGTCCCCTAGATAAGTCTGAGAACTCCGGCTTTGGGGGATTTGATAAATTGATACAGATTGTGGATAGTTAAAGTTTTTGTATACCTGTTGTTGGACTCTACCCCGAAGGGACCGGCTAACAAATATAATTGGAGAACTTCTATTTATCAAAGTATTAATTAGATATTTTTGTGTTTGAAACAATCGTAATTCATATCTTGAGTTTGGGGTTTGGTAAAGAGTTTTGCTGTTATAACATGTACCTAATAAATGTTTTTTTTATTCGATAATAGGTTTGCGTTTGACCGCCATCTCGCCTGATATTAAGCGATGATGCGGACTACAATGTAGCACGCTTGCTTAGAAGAAACCGATTCACTCGCAACTTGAAGACACCCAGATTGTAACTATCGAGGAACACTCTACTCAGACATCGCATTCCACTGTTTGGCGGTTACTACAATGAAAGTGGAGTCAAAGCGCTTCGTTCGTATTTTTGGTATATTAACCACGAAACGATGTCGCTTTTTCGTGCTTCTGGCCGACCGATAGAAAAAAGGGCAGGAGGGAATTAGGTCACGAAGTATAATACGTGCATGTATAAAAGCATCTAGCTTCATCATTCTGACTAACTAACCGACTCATTGACAATTCAATAGTACTTGTAAGTGGTCTAATTGAAATAAATGCTTTGACTTTGAAGGCTATATACCTACTCACAGGTGCTGCTAAAACATTATTTTATTTGTCTGGTTGAATTGCCTCGTCGGTCTAACTAGTGGTCGCGAGTGCGGGTGCAGTGATCGTGACGTTCAATGTTCAGGTGGTGTTATACAGGGTGGCAGGTTAGAGAGTGGAAATATTTTAAGGGGTCATTGTACTCATCATTATGAACAACTTTTACGGTGGAATCAACCCTGAAATCGCGAAAAAAAAATCAGTTGTTCCATACATTTTGTTGAGTTATGTGAACATAAATGTATGGAACAGCAGATTTCTTTTTCGCGATTTCAGGGTTAGTCCCATAGTAAAAGTAGTTCATAATGATGAGTACAATGACCCCTTAAAATATTTCCACTGTCTAACCTGCCACCCTGTATAGTTTTTCTGTCAGAAAATTCTTATTAGAAATCGGAGTTTAAAACTTTGTTCGGTAAATTGCAGGCTCACTCTCTATAATATTGGTCCCTATTAAAGCTGGCGAAATGTGGATGTTATACACTTCTAATCACATCGGCGGAAAAAACACGATGCTATATTATGTATTTTTTTAATGTTATGCATATGCACTGACATACAGAGGTCTGTGCTGATGAGAATATCACATTAAATAGTACGGCGGCTAGTAAATGTTGATATATTTCTGTTAAATAATTATCTGAACAGAATGGCCACGTTTGGACTATCTTTGCCCGCCATGGGTCTCTGAGTCTCTGACTGACTAGTATTCGTCAGGTGATATCACTACGCATCTACATGATGTTGTTAAATATTAAACGAAAAAAAATGTCCTGCTACTAAAATATTTAATGTTATTGTTTTAATAATGCAATGTAGTACGTGGTATCATTTAACGTGATAATCGAATAGGCATTCTGTATAAGAATAATATCTGTCAAATAACACCGATTTATATTAACATAGCACTTTGCCCGCGACTTCGTCCGCATAACCCATAGGAACTGTGCATTTTTTCGGGATAATAAGTAGCCTATATTACTCAGTGATAATGTAGCTTTCTACTGGTGAAATATTTTTTTAAATCGGTCCAGTAGTTTCGGAGCCTATTTAAGAGGGAACGGGGCCTGCGAGGAATTTGAAAAATAGGTATTTGAAGAAACTATTGCCGTCGCGCTGCGCCCGAACAACCCCCGTAGTGTGTGATAGGGACAACTGCAGCTCAGACCGATTATATCACAAAACAATTGACGAGATTGACGTTTCGTATTTCCCCTTTTTCTCCTTGAAAACTGACCCGATGCAATTTTATTTTTTTAATTTATTTAAAAAAAGAGTATGCTTAGGTTCCTATCATTTTCTTTTCTGTTAATAACTTTTCTAAATTGTCTGGTAGTCCTTTAATCACGGCGGTAAAAATAGGTCATTTTTTGTAATTTTTGGAGGGTCATATTTTCTTTACTAATAGGTTGCTGAAAAAAAGAAAATGACAGGGACATGTATACAGCAGACCTTGATTTATTGAAACAAAAAAAAATACTCTAGAGCCATTATTCAGGAAGATAAAAGGGGAATACGTTTGTATGGAGAATCTCAGGCCCTGTTCCCTCTTAATGCAAACAAACAATCAAATCTTTCCTTTTTATAATATTAGTATAGATAGTATAGATACTTAGATAGTATAGATTTTACTGCTCAAAACCACCATAAGACCATATTCTAAAATAAACGTAACATTTCTTACACGCAATTATTAACCCTATAATTTTAAAGCCAAATATCAAATTAGAATTTAAGTGACGAAGTGATAATTATCACTTATACCTATACTTATTATACAAATATTAAATTAAAACGTGTCGCAGACATTTTTATTACAGTCCATCGACCACATTACGTTTTCTTATTCCTCAATAAGTCATGGTGGGGTACCCCCATCGATTGCCGTACCTATTCTCGGAGTAGTAACTTTACACACGCAAACGCTGCACGTGGCTTACACCTTTTTTCTACACTTTATGGCGGTATTCAAGTGATTTGGTTGCACAGTTACTGTATGTTAAGTGTAAAAAAAATGTAAAATTATTGTTTTCATATTTGTTAAAACTTGACAATTAAAAGTATTTATTTTTAAACGTTCTTAGATTGTCAATTTCGTGATGTAAAGTAAGAGTGTTAATTTAACACCATTTTGAATTTATGTTTTTAAGTGAGAAGTGACTCATGCAAGTGATTAAGTGAAAAGGATTTCTGTAAGTCCAAGTGCCATATTTTATTAGAGCCCCTTGTCAAGAGTTTGCTCTAAAAGTACTAAAATCATACTTACTTCCTCGCCAAGTATTGCTTTGTTCCAATTCGAAGTATTGCACAAGGTATTTTCAACTTCGCGCAATAAGTTGGTGTTGAAAATCCCATGTGTTTACCAATGTGGTGAGTAAGGTCGCCAGAGCTCCTGAAGATGCGCTGTGTTGACAGCAGGGGACCTGCTTGTCCCCTAAGCTGTCGGCTCAGCGAATCCTCATTTTAAAGGGTCAGCAATGTGCATGAGATACTCAGTGTTGCAAGCTTTTCATAGGCTATAGTAATTGGTTACCATCAGGCGGCCCATACGTCTGTTTGACACCATCGTCACCGTCGTATAGAAAAAACTTGTAACGTAATAATGTCCAAGTAGGTATAGTTGTATTCAATATTGAATGGTCGTGTAAGAGCTCAATACTTCCAAGTTAGCTGAAATCTAATAAATAGTGATCTAAGAGGTCAAATGTCAAGAGTCTTAACATTTCTTGACCTGAATGGGCTCTTTTACGTAGTTTGTGTTGTACGAAACCAAGTACCCTTACGTAGTTATTAGAACTTTGGGAGACCTATTGTTCACTAGTTCTATGTTAAAGGTCTCTTGTTACAGAGTTACTAGAATTTATCACGTAGAACAAAGTATATTTCACAAATCAAGAAATCAAGTTTTTATACCCAACTTTAAAATAAGTGTTTGTGTATTTGATGCAGACTTTTTCAACTGAAAGTAGTTTGACTGATAAGCACTAAAATGAACCAGTCCCGACTAAACTCTTTTCTAAGAATTTTGCATTTAAGAAATAGCATGTAGAAGTGATTGCAGGAATAAAATAAACAGAAAGGTAACTGTGCAACTAAACCTAACTTAATTGAACGAAGCTTAAGCGGGATCCATCAAGGTTGCGCGCGAAATTCAAATTACCTTGGGTTTTTTGCCAATTGCAGCACTGTTTTACGTTGTATGTTGATCAAAATTCCACACGCGATAATAGTTATAGTAGAAGTTAGTTAGACCGTTAGACTTTCGGGCTCCTGACTACCTGTAACGACTGTCAAAAAATTTTATATGACAACCGGGTCGTGCTCTCCGAGGCACGAAGGGGTCTCGATGGGTCTCCAAAACGGCGTAATAATTTTATTGTAATTAAAGTGTTTTTTTTTTGTTTCAGTAAAAAAGGCGCGTTATGTTTCTATGCAAGGTAAGATATTTTTATTATTACTGTATCATGTTTCAAAATATTATTCCTAAATATACCAGTAAATAATACCAAAAAATACCAGTTTGATATTGTGTGACTGTCTTTAATAGTTTTTCATTCATCTAAGTGAAGTTTTGTGTAATAATAGGTATGTATGTATACATATACCTAGCAATATACAGTAAATAATTAAACGCTCCCTAAATAACCATATTGACCATGCACCAGCATGGTTTGACACGTAAAGCTGCTTTCAGACTACGCTATACTATATAGCATTATAGCTTATAGTTCATAGCACAACAATGTTGTGACATGTTCACACTGTACTATACTATTATATTATTGGCTTTGTATGGTGCGCGATATTGTTGTGCTACGAGATATATACTATATAATAATAGCGTAGTCTGAAAGCAGCTTAAGGCATGTCACGTGCATGTCATGTTGTATAACTAACAATTATTATATTGATTGCTTAAACTGAGAACAATTTGCACTTTGGCATAATCTTAAAATATTGTGACGTTGGTCTAGATTATGTGCATTGTTCTAAAAAAAGTTGATGATAGGTCTATATTATGCTTGAATTGAAACATGACGATCTATTGAATTCTAGCATAGGTCACAATATTTTAAGATTATGCCACAATGAAAATTTTCTCAGTGTGATTGACATTCTAACTAGTACTGCCGATTGAAGTAGGTACTCCCTAGACCAGACAGTCATGCTGCATGACATACCTTTCGTGCATGATCATATTGCATTACAATAATATATTATAATCATTTATCTACAAACACAAAAATATCAACAAATGATGGCTAAAAATATTTTTTACTTTTTCATCTAGGCATGTGTATAATTGTGCGTGTAAATAAACTTAAACAAAGAGGAATTACCTAAACTTTAGTTCTATTTACTGTTTAACGACTTTGAGTTAAGTTAAACATGTACAGCGGTCACACAGATCCGCACACCACCCAACATTCAATGAAACCTAACTTTCAACTCTCATTAGGTCTTTGATTGATACTATACTAGGAAACCTATATCGCAGTCTTTCTTTTCATGCGCCAGACTACCTTCCCGTATCTGGTGAACAATTTTCAACTCACAGCATATTCACATAAGGTTTATTTTCGCCAGGAGTACAACAGTTCAACACTTACGTGACACTCAAACTACAGAATGTCAAGTCTACGACGGTGACAGTTAAGGGTCCGACTCCATGTTGGGAGCAAGACTTCCTTTTGTGAGTATTTTTAACTTTTTTTTCGTATTATTATGCATGCTATATTAGACGTTATTCTTTCGACTAAAGGTACACAATTGTGTGTAGATGAGTGTGTTTTCTAGTGGTAAAAGTGAGTGGTTTATTTTTTTCTAGGAATGTTGTCTAATTTAGTGAAAAACTTTGAATTTGTTTGTGTTTAGCCTAGTATTTATGTCAGAGAATTTAGCTAACGCATTGAATTCCAACGATGGTTATCAAAGTAGAATAGGTCCCTGCTATGATAAATATGTCGTCTAATTTAAAAGCTATGTTTATTATTTAACTAAATGCTAAGAGCGCATTTAACTTGTTTTTAAATTATTTAATGATAAGGGAAACGTTTAAGTATTTTTAGATTCTAGCTGTTGGTTGTTTTATAAAACATTAAAATTAAGAATTGTTTTAGATTCGATACTTGGGCACGTGTAAACTTATCTTTTGAACAAAGCAGTAATATTGACACAATTATCTTGATGTAAAAAAAGATTGTAGTACATTCTGCAGTTCTGATTCAATAAAAACTGTACATAATGCAAGCACAGTTTTTTTCCCAATCATAGTCAAAGAAAAACAACACTATCAAATCAACGTTACATTTAAGTGTAAACTCATTTGCTTTACAAATACGACCGCACACATTTTCCATTTTCCGCTGCAAAACAATAAAGTCTACACATAGGTGCAGGTATTATTAATTTATTTAACCCTACAAACGCCGAGGGATGAACAATCTGTAAGCGGGACAATAGCTTCGCCACGGGACGTCATTCTCACTGACGTAGGTCGCAAATGTCTACTTGTCATTCCTAACCGCGTTCTAGGGTTGTATCGAATCCGAAAGCCTAGGATTTTATGACTTTGCCTCTATTTAGGAACGTCGTATATGTTTACGTGCATACATTTATGTATGCGGTGGTAAGTAGTTTTTGTAATAAAGAATGGAAAGGTCAAATATGCGTTTTTCTGTCATATGAGCACGTTCCATAAATGGCATAAATGGCAAGCTTAATTAGTAGCAAAAAAAATGACAAATTAATAGAGTGGTCCATAATGAGGTTCCTAAACGATGGATTAATTAATGGAAATCCAATGAACAAATCGTAGCTCTTGGCACTTATAAAGCCTTTATGAATTGAAAGAACTAGCGCCCTAATTGCAAAACTCAATATCTATCACCATGGCTTTTATTTTGACAGTTCAACAACATCCATTGCGGCGTTGAGCTAGTTATCGGGAACACGGATTATACCTACAGCGGCGGCGTAATATGGTGATAGCAATTGAGTTAAGCAATTAGCGTGCTGTCCTTGTTGTTTTATTTCATGTCAATAAAGTGACATGATGCATTTGTAAGAAGTATAAGAGGGTTAGTTTCCTTTTCGTATTTTCAAAGCAGTTAAGTTGTAAGCGGTAATAAAGTCTTCAAGTAAAGGAGGATGTATTTAAAACGTCAACCTCATTTGAATAAGAGATTTCATTTCGCTTCATTAATGTGGTAGAGACCGTTCCACGTAAGAATTCCCCTAGTAGTTATGTTGGCTGCCCTGAATTTCAATTTATTACAACGTTTTTAACGGTGTTGGAAGTTTTCTTTCAGCACCAATTAATTCACTTTCATCACTTTTTAACGTCCTAAATATTATTATAAAACATAAATCTACAAAAAACACAAAACGATATGACCTAAATAGGAATGACGAGCAGGGGAGCCAACATAACTTCTAGGGGAATTCTTACGTGGAACGGTCTCTACGGTGCTCCGTGTTAGGACCCATAACCCAAAAATACAGTGACTTGGGTCCCGTAGCTTGGCTCATTAATCTCAATTGAGTCTCAGAACTGGTGCTGCATAGTAAACAGCTGACACATCTTGTTTCGTTTTGTATTCCTTGGTAATTTAGACGGAACTGTGACTTTTTTATCGTGAGGCTTGTAATGTTTTATTTTATTGTGTAATAAAAATGGAACCTGCCTGAAAAGTTACACTACGCTTGTATAAAGCCACTTCCATGGAACTTTATAAACAACGTTCTCGATTATCCTTTTTACATACTTTTTACATACATTATATTTGCAAAATGCCACATTATCGAACAACAAATTCGCTTATGGTCTGACGATCGATTGCAAATAAGAGAAAAAAAAATTGAAACGCAAAAGAAAAGGACGGGAGACACCGCGGCGTCATCGGCAGCGTAAATATAAAGTCAGCCGTTCTCTGTTGTTGGTCGCGTACGGAAACCGACCGTCAGCAAGAATACGTGCTGCGGACGTTAGCGTAGCAGTAGGTACAGTGCTTCATAAGTCATACATGATGTATATTGGCACGCACGACCCACATCAGCGTAGGCAGTTTAATCAGCGTAGCGTAGTTTAATCAGCGTAGGGTAGTTTAATCAGCGTAGGAGGACGGCCGGCCTAAACAAACCAAGACCAGGAAAGATTGTTAATTAAAAATCAATAGTTAATGAATTGCACTGAGTCTATAAAACCAGCCTAACGAAGTTCGCAGGTTGAAATAAGCTTGTCTAGACACGTTAAATCCACTTGAGTAAAGTGACTGAACTGTCATTATTAATATCCAAATACGACCATAACTTACGAGAACATAAATAAAACCCAAATATAAACTAAAACGCCGAACTATCACATTTTAGGAGATTGGAAGGAAATCACGCGTATGCCAACCCTGTCGCTGTCAGACTACAATTTGTATTATATTAGCATTTCAACCCCCACTCCCGTTTGTTCATAGCACAGCGCTGAGCGTTGTAAGTCACAATATGCGAATATACGTCATTTTTGGTTTTGGGTTTGTGGAGGGGTGAAAACGGATTGCATTTGGGTAAAATTAGGTCTATTTTTAGATTAAGCAAATAAGCGCTACTTTTAAGTATAAATTAAAGTTTTTTTTTATAAAAATATCGATATATGTATACTCGTATAATTTTTAATGCAATAGGATGTTAACTACTTTTTTTTATTATGAATTTGTAAACTATTTGAAAAAAGACAATTAACACCAAAAAAATCGATGAAACATCTACAAAATTGGCAAAGTTATAAACGTTTTAAAATGATTTGCTAGACACGGACGGCACTATCTACTAGTGACGTAACACCACCTACGTCCGCTTCGCGCGACAAAGACGGAGCGATACTCCCTCCAAAAACTTTAAAAGCGTCTGTTTTCCATTTTGTGATAAATTATTATTTTTGCTTTTACTTTTTTGTTGTGCCTATTCCTTCTTTGAAATAAAATAAATTATTTGTACTTTTTTAATAGTAGGTCACTACCGTATTCCGTGACTATTTGACTGACGAACAACGCAGCTTATTCCACTAAAGACGGAAAAATGATCTTTTGAAGATTTATCTTGCTTAAGAGGTTATACAGGTGCACTAAGGCTAGGGGCTCTTTCAATTTCGACTAAATATAATCTCTAAATCTGTAAATTGAAAGAGCCCTAAAATCTATAGACAAACCGTACTTACACTTTGCTCAGACTTAACTAACGAGTTATGAGAAATTCGGTAACCTTTAAAACTGCTTTCAGACTACACTGTACTATATTATAGCATACAATATCGCGCACCATACATTGTTATGGACTCGTTCACACTGTGCTATACTATAGTATACCTATATTATTGGCTTTGTATGGTGCGCGATATTGTTATGCTATTATATAAGCTATATATTATATGCTATATATTATAGCGTAGTCTAAAAGCAGCTAAAGTCCGCCTGAGTGCATGCTTAGCAGTTTTTCGTAAGTTGTCGATTTCGTGAACTTTGGCTTTGCTAAGCATGCCTTTAGAGGAACTCAAAGATTGCATTATGATTAGGGAGTTTAATAGTAGGTCTGATTAAAGTTAGGTACTCTCTATAGATGTCACCCTAAGAAAGGATTTTTAGGAACTCAACCCCTAAACAGTGGTTTATGGGGGTTAAAAATTATATGCAAACAAAGTTCTCGTAACAGTAGGTAGATAAAGAAAGAGATATCAGCTACACTGTCTTTCACGCCTTGTCTTATATCCGACTGAAGAAGGTATGTTGATGGCTTGATAGCAATCTAGTGACCATTACTTTGCACCTCGCGGTGATAAAGTGCGGTAAAAGACATTCAACAGGCTTTACTTTACTCGTGTTAAATAGAATTCTGATCATATCAGTATTACTATCAGAGAGTAGTTTGTACAACAATGTATTTATAGATAATCTTTCTCTTTTGTTTATTTGGAACGGGGATAGTATGAAGTGTTAAAACTTAAAACCATTCTTCCGTTATAAAACAGGGACTCTACTGTAACATCTTATGTAAAACCCATATTACGCAAATAAAGAATTGAAATTGAAATTAGGAAGGTTAATATTTAAAAAAAAATGCCTGTAGCAGTGAGGGCTTCCTATTAGTGAAAGAATTTTCAGAATCGAATCAGTGGTTCCGCAGATTACCTACCTCGTAAATTCATACAAACTTTATAATGTATTATGTAATTAATTTGGAAGAGACTCCGCGACGAATTTGCAACCGGTTGCTAAATTGGCAGCCGGCGCTGACTTTGGAAAAAAAGCAGGAAATGGGGTTAGCAATTTGGCAATTTGGCATTTTAAAAAAACATTTCACGTTTCATTTGAGTAACATACCTAATTAGAGTTCAAGAGCAAGCGAAGCGAGCTCGGGAACTTGGACACCCCGACACGGACAGGTTAGGTTACTTTTATTTTAACCTTGCAGACAGAAATAGGAGCCCCGCACAGCGGGGCTCCGTCTACTACCTCCCTCTCCCTTGTAAGTCCAAAAAAAGTTGTATTTTGTTTTACATTGACACTGTAAGTTAAAAGTCAGTCTAAGGTAGATAATTCAACTTAAAACACGGCAACATTAATCTGCTGCTACGGTAGTTTGCAATTATTTTCGTCTGGTATCACTGCTACTCCAAGGCTACTCCGGTTGCCAACGGCGTTACTTGGGAGCCGGCGCCGGCGGCGGAGGCACTCCCAATTAATTTATATGTCAATGTAAGTATCATTTATAATAGATCTTAACATAATATAAGTATCACTACATTCTACCCGTGTGAATATAAATTATTCAAATTACAATGTCAACATTACAAATCGGAACAATATTTTAATTACAGATAATAAATCATAATCAAATTCATATTTACTCATTTACAATACAAATTATTCAATTACAATGACAAATTCTAAATTAGTTCTAAATTAAACCACACATCGTGATCATACTTTATTATATACTTAACCTTATAAAATACTTACAAGTAAATTAATTAATTAAAACTATTTCCAATAAAGTCGATCATGGTATAGAAACATTTAGTGACTATGAATTTCTTGGGTTTCAATAATGGTTTCCTGTTGCGTTATTTGGCCACCTTTCACAATGGATCGTCGTAAATTGGCACACGGAAATGGACATAAAAGACGTGAATTCGGTGAACGTCTTATGTTTGACTCGGCGGTCATTTCAGAAAAATTGTGACACCAAAAACATGTACTTTTGAAAGCTTCGTGTTTCTATAGTATAAAGATTCATTTGACGACTACACAAAGCATGTGCTTGATCCATTTTTTAATTACATCCTGTGACGTCATAGTTTGCGAAAGTGTGTTCTAAAAATATGGTATCATACAGTCGCCGTAGTTCAAAACGTGTTACCGTCAAAAATCCTCGATAGATATAGATTTAAACGATATAAACTGTATTTTAAAGACTATACTGCCAACTGTATTTTGTTTTAAAATTAAATCATCGAATACACGAAAAATACTAGTGGTAGTAACCCGACCTTCAGCCACCCCTTTTTACTAGGATGTGAGTGAAATAGCAAGAAAAAACTAGTTCATAATAAAACCACTTCGTATATTACGAAAAGTCGTTGCGGTATGTCGTTTTCGAGATGAGTTTTTGCGTCCCCTTAACCATTTATAATAGAGAGTTTTGACGGAAAAAATCAAAATATAAGGCTTGAGATTTAGTTAAGATGAATGAAGAGTGTTGCCCAAAAAAGATGACGTACATCACAAGCAGGCCTAGGGTTGCCATTGTACGTCTAATATGAACCTTTAGGTACTTTATTTAATAAGGATAGTGATGCTTTCAGGCTATTTAGCTATTATGTGCGGCATAAGTGAAGATAATGGAAGCAATGTGTTGTATTGTATCATGTATCATTGTGTGGTTGGAAAGATCAAAGGTGGATTTAGGTACTCGGTCTTGGAACATGTTGTTGAATTCGTTATTTGTAATTCTGAAATCAATACTGTAAGCAATTGAAATTAATTATTTCAAAACGATTAATGGGCTCTTAAGAAAAGTTAAAATAATAATAATAACATCAGGCGAGATGGCGGCCAAGCGCAAGCCTATCATATAATAAAAAAAAAAACCGGACAAGTGCGAGTATGCCTCGCGCCCTAAGGGTTCCGAAATATGATCATAGATGGCGCTACTGCATACTTCCAATGGCGCCATCTATGAGCAGATGGCTCCACTTATGGTCCAGTGACTGACCTTTTTCCTTTTGAGGTACGGAACCCTAAAAAAATGTCGGTTTTTAGAACATGATAAAATAACACTAAAATATTATGACTAATTGAAGGTAAAATTAAGGAATATTAGCTGTTTATTTTTTAAGACTAAGATTTATCTGAAGTTTTGTTTTCCGCTTTAGCTTTATGGTACGTACTTAAAATATAGTTTTATTTTTTACTTTATACATTGCCACTTTCGCAGTTGAAGAGCTCTTTATTCATTGCATTTCAATTTTGCCTTCTTCCTTTTCAAACCTATCTTACTTAATTATTATCATCATCCGCCTAGCCTTTTCCCAAACATGATTAGGGTCGGCTTCCAGTCTAACTGGTTGCGGCTGAATATCAATATTTTACATGGAGCGACTGCCATCTGACCTCCACAACCCAATTATTGGGGAACACCGGTATTCGAATGTTAGACCAGTTGTCAGACTTTTGGGCTCCTGACTACCCGTAACGACTGTCAAAGATATTCCTATGATAACCGGGACCGACTGCTTAACGTGCTCTCCGAGGCACGGAGGGGTCTCGATGTGTTAAGAACGGTCACCCATTCAAGGACTGACCGCGGCAAGCGTAGCTTACCCTCGCAGATCGATCGATCAGCGCGGCTGTCATTTAGCCACGAGCCCCTCTTCTTACTTAATTATTATACCGTAGGTAAATATACCTTTGGTTGTTTTTTTAAACATGTCATGTTTAAAAAAACATGTTTGATAATGTCCTTTCTATTTCCACTTCTTCTTCTACAATACATGTGCATTATGACGTACTCTGTAAATGTAATATAACATTGTTGGTAAATGTGGTTTCACCCGGTGGTGACACCTATCGCGGTCTCCGTTTAGAAAGCTTATTATTTATTACACTTATAACAGAAACTGTACTATAAAAGCATTGTAAATATAAACAAAACCTTTCACAGCTGATATAATTTTACCACGGATAAATGGACTTTGTTTGTTGTTTGTGTAAACAATTCATTGGATCAAATTGAATCTCGTCAAAATATTATGTCGAGCCATTTATGTTCACGTTACTGTAAAATTATTTAGTAAATTGCGAATACAAAGTGTTAGGTTAGTATGCGTTGCCGTACTGTAAAACAGATGTTCAGGATGGTCCACCAGTTTAGTTCCCCTGTTTTACGAATTTGTAAAAAAAAATGATACCTACACACAGACAAGAAAGCGAGTTAATAAAAACGTGGTAAAATAGATGCGATTGTCAACATGAGTGTGTGTAATTAGCTCGCTATTCTTATACACTCAAATTAATAAAGCTTCCCAGTTATCACGTATAATTCTAATATTATACAAATTAAACCAACACAAAGCGCCACAAAATAACGATTATTTCATAACAAATGGATAACGAACTCAATAAAATATAATATGTACTATATGATGTTTATATCAACATCACGCGAGCCAGCGATCGATAAAACACAAGCACTAGATTTTTATCAAATGTGCAAGTTATGAATTTTGCGATAAGTCTATCTACGTAGGTGTGATACCTATAGTTGGCAAAGTGTGCTTAACACTACTTTCCCGAATACTCAAACGCCAGTTGAAGGCCTGTTAAACTCATAATAAGTGTAGAGACCCCGACGCATTTAACGTCAAAAATAATTTAAAACTATTATTTTCTGCTTTTATGTTTTTTTGTGTCGGAGGTTTTTTAACTTTTTTATTTAAGTTTTATTTGCAGATTTTTAAACTTTAATACTACTAACATTTTTGTATCAGAGCTCATAACTTTTAAACAATCGAACAGAGTTTCATCAAATATAGCAAGAATTATCTCGATTAAACTTGCTTTCCGATACCTTATTGAAATAGGTCCATCCATATGTGAGCTACGATGCCACAGACAGACACACAGATACACAGATATACATAGCTGTCAAACTTATTAACACCCCTCATTTTTTCAAAGTCGGGGGTTTAAAATTAACATTAATATAACACAACCGTCCACCAACCCGCACTGGGCCCGCGTGGTGGACTACGACCCACTCCCTCTCACAGAGGAGGCCTGTGTCCCAGCAGTGAGAACATTATAGGCCGATTATGCTATGCTTATGCTAACACAAGCTCTTGACTATGAATTGATCAAAAGTATTGTATAATGTTCAGAGGAGGCGTGTTACAAGGGATTTCACAACTGATTCAGGCGAAGACACAGTAGCTCAGTTGGTTAGAGCGCTGGCCACGGTGCGGCAGAGGTCGCGGGTTCAAACCTCGCCTGTGTCGGTTATTTTTGAAATGTCTTAATCACAGTAATATTATAAATGCGAAAGTTTGTGCGTGTGTGTGGGTGTGTGGGTGTGTGTGTATGTTTGTTACTTCTTCACGCTGAAACGGCTGGACGGATTTGGATGAAATTTGGCACAAAGATAGATTATAGTCTGGAATAACATATAGGCTACCTTTTATCCCGAAAAACGCGGGCGAAGCCGCGGACGGAAGCTAGTATTTAATAACAGAATTGTATAATTCCATGAAAATTTAGATAAATAAGTAATAATAATTGTTGTAGTTGACTGTACCAATTTTTGCAAACGAGTATTTAGTTATTCATCGATGTTTGAATATCGATTCTCAATGTTTTGTGTACTAGGTACCTACTAGTGCGTGTACCTTTTAAAATCGATTCCAACAATGGGTTGATTAATTGTGAAATTGTGAAAATCCAACGAAGTGGCGGTTTCAATGTTGTTTACTTCTAGTAAATGATTATAATATGGTTTATCAATTTGATATATTGTTCTGCTAAGTTTGAACATTCGGATTTTCGTTACAAAGGTTTTATTATTCAGATTTTCGAGACGTTTTCAATAATGGCCATTGACTTTTAAGCATTATGTACCAAATGTATTCAAGGAATTTAGATATTATTTTGTGATAGGTACGAATATATTATTTTCACGATACGATGACTGGTTTCACACCAATTTTAGAGTGGTAGCATTAAATCGCGGTTGGTAATTCGATTATTGATTATTTTAAAGACCAGAGCAAGAATAATTTTGCTTGACATTCTGTAAACCTAAGAGAATTTTGAATTGGTATGACATACGTTTGCTATATAAAATTTATAGTCTATCTTCATTTATACATATAAACACTACCGTGTCTGACTGACAGACAACGCACACCATCGATGGATCTATAGATTTGAAAGGAGGTAATACTCCTGTAGTATCTTTTTTTGAAATTCCATCCCTAAATGGGTGAAAACGGGTAGAAAATATTTTTTTTCGAAACTCACCTTCTGCAATGGTTAATAAGTTAAACGTAAAATACTACGCGAATCGCGCAATCACTGTATGAGAGAAAGGGTCGACGCACGGGCGCAGGCCGTAGCGGGAAGAGTAAGAGCAAGTGCGTAATTTTTAGACAACTTGGTGTTACCATATCTCTATATTTTAATACTGAGTGATACTAAAATGAAAAAAATAACCGGCCAAGTGCGAGTCGTACTCGCGCACCGAGGGTTCCGTATCATTTTTGGACGTATAAAGTAAAAAAATCCGGACCGCATAACTAAGTTTGTTTGGGAAGGAATTTTGATGATTTTGAAAAAACTGTACTAGTTAGGAACATCGTTTTATTTTTGGTGCCATATTTGGGTCAATTTCTATCAACTCTAATTATTTCAGATTTTTCGCCCCGCAAACTTCGGAGATAAGGGGGGGGAATGGTATTTTTTTGGTCATTTTTCATCATATGTCGAAAACTGTGAGACATAAAATAAAATAAAAATATATTTTGAAATGTGCAGATCAAGCCCTTTCATATGATATGACACTTGACCTAATAACCCCACTTTAAAATTTCGGACCCCCACTCCGGTTCCTTTTGCAATGAAAATAAAAATATTTTTGGACTTTTTTCATTTGCAATAAAGTTGAACAAACATTCTTTATAATTGTTCCAAATTTCAAGTCGATAGCATAAGTATAGCATAGCTGAAACAAGCAGGTGTGACAGACAGACAGACAGACAGACAGACGAAGTCGCACCATAAGGGTTCCTTTTTTACCATTTTGGTACGGAACCCTAATAAGTATTTTATTATTTTCACCAAAGATGTTTAAAGGATGGTGATTAAAAAGTTGCGCAGTATGTCATGAGATTCAGAGACATCTAACTGTCTTAATACTTCTATAGGTATTAAACAGTTAGACGTCTCTGAATATTATTTTATTAGAGGAGTAGTCTTATAATACAAGGATGTTGAGATTCAGTCGTCGTTTCAACTAAGCCTGCTTGAAATGCCTCTCGCGTGATGTCAGACATTTGTCTAAAGGTTTTGGTACTGATTGAACGTACACCTTAGGAATGATTTTATCAAAATCATGTCTTTTCGTGCTTTAGGAATATTTGATTATAGAAAATAAAATTAAGATACGATAATTTTTAAAAATTGAGTTCTTTTGCTGGCTAATGACGAAAGTAATACTTAAGTGGATTTATAAAAATTAATAAGTTCAATAAAATATTTCTCTTATTTGATTTCGTTTTGTATAATAGCAAGCGCGAGCACTAAAGGCTCTAATAGATTTTCTACTTATATAGAATTATAATGTGTATTTATTTCGTGTAAAAAGAATAGGTATTACGACTGATTCATTAGGTCACTTTTTTAATTTCAGTAAGAACGAATTAAGTTTGAGATAAACGATTATTTTAATACAGGTTGTGTATTAAAACTAAGAAGATGTTAACTAATCTATTATAGATCTAAGATTTTACATATTAAAGGGCTTATCTGATCGTTTATATAAAAATAAGTACTCAATCATTTGTACAGAGAAAGAAATATTATCCCTTGAGGCATGAAATTTCATATATTTAGATATAAGTGAGTGCATATCTTGAAAAATATTTTCCTATAAAGTTTATATATTTATCCTCAGCCGAGCGCCTGCAATACCCTAGGTGTTGGTTGCAGGTGTGCAAGACGGCGGTAACCACTTTCAACCAAGTGGACCGTCGGGCATTTTTACCTTTCAAATATATAAACGCAAAAATTGGTCTATATTGCAACCCATTAGTCCCCCACATAGTTTTATCATGAACTTGATTTAGCCAGTACAAAAGCCAAATTCAAACTTGGCTGGCCTCAAGTGTACGCCCTGTATTCTTGAATATGGGCCATTAATGTTATAATGGGGCATAAACTCGTTTTGTCCGGGCTCAATGGGCGCAATTAGGAACCGAGCAGAGGTGACGCCGGGCCAAAATGCGAAGCTTGCGTCGATGCGGATTAGTCGTGATTTTAGTTAAGCCTATCTAGCCAATTAGTTTTTATTTGTTGCATAGTTGGACAGATATTTTATTACGGTTTTATGCTATTTGCACGATAACGTTGCGGTTCACGGGAATATATGATTAGCAACGCAAAATGTATGAAATGGGTCGCTGATTGTTGCAGTATCGCGGCAGTAAGCGGTGGAGCGCAAACAGCGTTAGTGCTTCTAGAATTAAAAATATGGTTTAAAGATTAACAAATAAATGTTTTATTATAAGAAACGGGTACAATAGACAATGTAATTTTATCATTGTTAAAATTTCTACAAAATGGTATCTTACAAGGATTGAGTTAACGACACATATTCTTGGTGTAATTGTATTGTTTCTTATATCTACTATAGTAACTATATTTAAACCAAAACTATCGTTAGCAGACTTTTGTTGTGTTTGGCCCAAACAACTACAAGCAACTGTTCATTTTAAACCTACGATAATACAGTATGTAACGTAAAACGAGGGACGTATTTGATACCACTAGATGATACTAGTTCGATTTACTAAGGGACCCGCTACGAAATCACGAAAAAAAACAACTGTTCCATACATTTTGTTGAGTGATATGGAGATTTTTGTATGGAATAGTTGATTTTTTTCGTGATTTCAAGGTTGGTCCCGCACCCTAATTGCGTAACTCAATTGCTATCACCATGGCATTGTTTTTGACATTCATTACGCCGTATGATTGGTAATCCGTGTTCCCTTAACTAGCTCAACGCCGCAATGGATGTTGTTGAACTGTCAAAATGAAAGCCATGGTGAAAGAAATTGAGTTACGCAATTAGGCTGCCGTAGTCTTATCCCTCGTTCAACTTTACACCCTGTATATTTTATTTAGTTCTCGAAACTGTTCACTACGTTGTTAAAGAATTAGAAGTTACGTGTTTTTAATTATTATAGTTCCTAGTTGTAGAGTTTGTGCGGATTAAGTTTCTTATATAGAAAGAAAATTCACGGAAGGATGAAACTTCCAGTACGTGTTCATATTTCATTACAAGCATAGAAGTAGGTATATACTTACTTCTATGCTTGTTCAACTGGCCTGTTAGAGTTAAAATGTAAAAAGTTACGCCAGGTTTCAAGACTGAATTGAAATAAACATTTTTAAGAAAACAACTGAGTCTTAACGAATTTCAAAAGTTTGAGTCTAACTCATCAGTTGTTTAAATGATTTTAACCTTTTCTCTCTATAATAGTTGAAACTTAACGGAACTCAAGAAAAAATTGCCTGACCCGGAATTCAAACATAGGATCATCTCAGCAGTCGCGCATGTGACCACTTAGATCATCGAAGTCACACACATGATTCTTGTTAGTAAATATTCTAAAACTTCAACCAATAGAAAATTCAGTGTGTATGTATTTGTTTACTTACACCTTTTTACACGTGCCTCGGCATTATTTATGAATGTGCATTAGTTAAAAGGGTCATGCAAGATTAGGTTGGGTCACAGGCAAATTAAAATTGAAAAAGGCAAATATAACAGGATGAAACCGTTGAATGCCTAGATAAACGGACAAAAATAATAAAATACTGTATGAATGCTTTTGTTTGACAATAGAATTGAAAAGTTTAAAATTATATTCTGCAAAAATTCTGTCAATAAACTCTGTTCTATTGTTCATATTCAATTTTAACTGTTATAAAAGTTCAGCTTCCATTGTTGTTCAAGTTTTGACAATATATTTTGCTATTGGTGTTTTCACCGGTATTTTAGGGTGGGATTTGATAACAGTCGCTTCTACTAAAATATAACCCGCGCAGATAAAGAAAGGTATTATAAATTATAATATTATAAATGGCGTCGTCTTATTCGCTTGCGCTGCTGCTGTCTATATTCACACCCGCCGGAGTGTGAGTGAGAGGTGAATAGAGGCGACGCCATTTTCAATCTCCATTCTTTATTCGCACGGATAGTAGGTACTGATGTTTTGTCGCATCTATTTAGCCTAGGAGCTGATTTACATGCTATAATAATACTTTTGGTAGCTACCATAATAATTACCATAATATTTAATTATTCTAGAAATTAAATTCTCGCACCAGAAGCGTTCAATAGGTCACGATAATAGCCTACCATTTCGCGTTTGTTAAACAAAAAAGTCAGTATTAAATAGGTAACCCTGGCTGCAACCGTAGGGCGACAGTGGGGTGTTCCGGACTGGGAGGGGTATGTTTATAATGCAACGTTTTAGGCACGCACATAGGAGATTATTATTCTTATGTAGCTACTAACAATTTTCTGAGAAAAATGCACTAAAATCTTATGCCTTTGTGAAAATTTAGAAGACTATGAATAAGAAAGAGTTTTCCGTCTAGGACTGCCTCATTGGTATTAAAATGTTTGAGCTTAGGTTCCAGGGTTAATCTCCGGGTTAGGTAAAGTGTTATTAAGTTCTTTTGTTAGAATATTCTCAATAGTAGCGAGGACTCTGGATTGGCCTCCTATTACATAGGCCTTATAACTTAATTGGCGATATTGAATCGCATCCGGCTCGAAGGACCATGTCCAACCCTCACGAAGCCCGAAGCTTGAACAGTGCGTGTACTATTACATCTCTGCCAACCCCTTTAATTAAAAAATATCCATAAAACGACAACACAAAGCTAATTCATCTCAAATGTAAACTTCAACACTAACCCTCTAATAAATCCATCAAAGTCAGCTGAGTATAAATAAAAACTCACATTAGTTTCTCTTTGTAGAGTAATGTTCACAGCTCTTCAGCTAACAGCGTCTCAAATATTGCTATTGCCTATATTTAATCACCCAATTATGGGAGGCTTTTATTTTGATTGCAAAACGTATTTTAAACGCCAACTCCATTATTTTGATTCAAGGTTATACGGAAATCTATGGCAACCCTGTTGTTTTATTAGGTAATCTTCTAGGAGTGATATTACGCATTACTTTAACAAGTTAAGGACGAAGATGAAACATAATAACTATCTTGGTTTAAATCAATTGTTATAGTGTCAGAAAAATAATAGACTTCTAGGGCCCTTTCAATTTAAATGTTTGGTGAAAAAACAACCGACTACGTCATTACGACTAAACAAATTGAACATTCGGAGAGTACGAAGCCCGCACGGCTGCCGCACGACTACCGCACCAAACATTTAAATTGAAACAGCCCTTGAATCAAGAAGACTATAGTTATTTTAATATCATCATCATGCTGCTGCCCTTATCCCAATCTATTTGGGATCGGCTCAATGTTTTTTTCTTCCATACATCTCTATCTGCCATCATCTCAGACTTTTTTGGCCATACCATCTTTTATAAATTCTTATATCCATCCTCATTCATACTCCAAACCTTTCTTGAGAAATTTTCCTCATTCCTCTGCATAACATACCCATACCAACACAAACTATTGCCACACAACTTATTAAACAATTAATAGACTAGTTTGTGTAATTAGGGGAGTAGCATTTTAGAAGTAGATGTGGAAAAAATGGGCGTAGTCTGACCATCGGCCACCTTTTCTTGGCCGTCTTAGTAGCATGGTATATAGTTTATGTAATCACCCGAATTTTGTTAACCACTTCTTTTGTTCGTTTTCTAGTAGAGAGGAGTAAATTAAGTGGTGATGTGTTATGAAAATGGATACCTCTATTAAGCAAAGGTTACTTTATTATTAATTCAATATATAATTGGACTTTAGTAAAAGTTGAATAAAGTGATGTAACAGCAGTTGAAATAAATTTAGTAGGAAAAAGACTAACCTGTGATAACCGACAAAGAAACCTGCAGTCCTTTATTACCTATAGATGGCGCATAAAGCGGCTACCAAAGGATTAGTTCAGAAGTGCTCTTGTCTACTTCAGACGCTGAGCTATTTTCACTGCGTGTACGACCAATATGTCTGGTATTGTGCAGGCCATTGAGACTAGGGGTGACACAGTGGCACCGATCCCAACTTACGAGTCATAGGTCGTGGGTTCGGCCAATGCCCTGCATAGGGGGCAAGCCCAACGTATTTTTTTTTCAGCGAGCTTTACTGACGTGACCTCGGTAATGCTCACTGTAGACTACCGCAAAACCACGGTTTTAAAATCCAACGAGCTAAGCTCTTCAACGTTATTTGAAATATAAACAAACTCAAAAAGGATTATTGTTTTGCTCACTCGTTGACCAAAAGTGACAAGTATCCTTGTGATCCTTGGGAGACCCATGTTGAGGTCTGCTTATTCATAAGTTCAATTCAAAATATACGAAACTAGTTTCACCCCTGTTTCTCGGCTCCTAGTAGTCATAGCGTAATGTTAAATAACCTAAATGAAATAGGTCCTATACTATTTTATTTCTCATGAATATGGCTATCATATAAAAAAAAAAATTCTAATCCGACTGGTACTTCCAGAGATTAGCGCGTTCAAACAAACAAACGAACTCATCAGCTTTATTACTATAGACGAGTGTCTGTCATACTGGATTTTAGCAAATTCTGTTTTTACCTGAGTGGTGCAAGCAACATTGTATTTTCTTAACTAGAAGAAGAAAATACAATGTTGCTTGCACCACTCACATAAAAACAGAATTTGCTAAAATTCAGTACGACAAACACTCATCTTACTTATAAAATAAAGTAAATAAAGTATTAGACATCTATACTAAACCGTTTAAAGAATGCAAATCGTTGCTGGTTAACTGAATAAACAAGTTAGGTTATGATGAAACAGACAATCTGCTGTTAAATATAAATTAAACTGTTCCTATTTACACAAACCACTTTTCATACAAATTGACCTTGCACTCACACACACCCCTTCATTCACAAACACATACACACAAACTCGCACGAACGCACACAAGCACCTGCACTCACACACCCCCACACACTCAAATACACACACACCAACAGACTTATGATAAGACTAGAATTAGATTATTAATTATTCATTTAAGTACACTTTTGTTTTGAAACTTATTACACTCGTATGATATAAATGAGCGGCGCCTCCTGGTACAGGCATCTATATGCTTAAAAGGGGACGCCACCAACTGTATTACTTTCTATTAATAATGTGTAATAACGAAATAAACATTTTTGATTTTGATTTTTGATTTGATTTGATGTAGAAAGTCAACGTGAAGTCATATTTTTGTATTTGGGTCTCGTCGATGTTGACGTTGCGTCCCGTCCCGTATAAATAGAGCTTAATGGTCAAAAAGTGTTAGCAAAGGTTTTTAAAAGCAAGACCAGCACAAAACAGTCCCCTGAGATAAAATACATGAAATAACAACTACTACAATGAAGTAAATCTTGTCAGTTATTTCCTTGGCGAGTGCACAACAAGAATGAAAAGTGTACAATTTTATTTGCTTGGAGAATGAAGGTTGCTTTTTATAAGGTAAATGCATTAACTGTTCTTAAGGATAGGATAAAGCAAATGTGCTTAAACGTTTACTTTATATTGATATATCGTTTTATAATGGGATACCTATTAAGGCTTAGGTATAAATTGTATTGAAGTTTTTTTTTTGTGGTAAATATTGGACTTACTCTCTATGATTATCAATTGTTGGATAAAAAATAATAGTTGATGTTTATTAAAGATCACAATTTGTTTTTTTAAGGATTCGCATTTTAATTAGAAAGTATTGAAAATAAAGAATTCCTTTTTTCCAAACTTATGCAGGTTCCTAGAGAAAAATCAAAATTAAAACTAGCTTCGTGATGGTTCGCTTGTCAGAGTAGGTACATTTATTGATATAAATGTACCTACTCTGACAAGCGAACATGCAACTGTTTTTTTTTTTGTAACGGAACTGGTTTTGAACTGATAGTTTACAAAAATAAACCATCACGAAGCTAGTTTTAATTTTCTGGTTTAATTCTAAGTTTTGCTTTGCTAGATGATTCTAGCAAAGCAAAACTTAGAATTAAACCAGAAAATACTAGGACGAAGTAAAATATGAGCTCATAAAACTTTACTCTTTCCTAACTCGAGTAGGATGAATATAAGATTAACTTCTTTTCCTCTGTCACTTTACGGCAAAGAAAACAAATTTAAAAAGAAAAACATTCCTGTTCCTCTAGCCAATATTAGTATATTTTGATAAGTTTTAGTAGGTGAGGGTGCGGTGGTGAATCACTGCAGGCGTGTCTGCGCCCTGTTATTATTAGGAACACTCTGTGTCTATAAATAATTAAATAGTATAAAACAAAGTCACTTTTTATGTGCGTCTGTTTGTCTGTTTAGTAGCAGCCCAGATTCTGGATTTGTGCTCGGTTAATAATCTCTTAGGTTTTCGCGATCACTACAAATTTTAATAAAACAAGATTAAATGGATTACATCGCGTCATATTACCTACCGATTTTTTGTGACTTTTCGAACGCTTTGCAGCGTTCGTGGTCGCAGCACGAAGTCATCCTGCGACCACGAATACTGCAAATGGTTGATGCCAATAAGCTCGTCTCTTATCACCTGGAACTTAATCGTTATAAAATGTAGATCATGTACTGTGTACGCCTCTGCCTAACCCTTTGGGGAATACAAGCGTGATATTATGCAAGATATTCGAATAATAAAATGAGAGTTCCTCATAAACCAGAAAACTAAGCAACACCATCTATCCCGTCCATCTCATGAACTGCAACAATTTGAAACATGTCTCCCAAAACACATAAATTCCGATAAACCCGGAAAAGTTTTCAATTCAACTTTACTGCATAAAATAGTACCCGAGCTATGTGATTTGTTTGTGCCGTTGGCAGGACGAAGCTTATGTTTCGCTGGAGTAAGCGCTTTTATATCGTACCAAGCTGATTTTATAGACTGTTTACGTTTGGTTGCGGTTTATTTTGTTTTTAGGGTTCCGTATCTCCACAGGAACAAACGGAACTCCTATCTATAGGATCATTATTTTGTCTGACAAGGCCTTTTTTTCAGGAGTAGACGTGATAAGTTGAAATTAATACTAGGTATCTATTATTCGTAATACAATTGAAATGGCGATCATCATACGAGTAATTATGGCGATTAATTTTTTTTTGATATTCTTAATTGCAGACACACATTATTTTATGTATATTTTATGTACAAAGGCGTGTTTGACTAAAAATTAAATTTTCTGACAGCAAACCTCAAGGCAACAGAGAAATAGAGTTAAGAGCACAATAGGCTAAAATACACTAATTAAAAACGTCTCTTGTCGTTAATTATAATATTTTTGTCCAACAGTGAAATCAATGACATCAACCTGGGTCTCCTAGTGGAGGTGTGGAACAAAGGCGTCATCTGGGACAAAGCGCTCGGCTACCACTACCTGCCTCTCGCTTCCGTCGCATATAACGAGGTAAGATAGAAAGAGATGGAACAATCTTGAATTATCCTACTAATATGTATGGATGGATGTTTGTTACGCTTTCACGCAAAAACTTGCATTTTGCAGTAATATAGCTTATACATCAAAATAACACATAGGTTACTTTTTATCCCAAAAATGCGGGCGAATTTTTCATTTGCAATAAAGTTGGACAAGCATTTTTAATAACTGTTCCAAATTTCAAGTCGATAGCATTAGTAGTTGCTGAAATAAGCAGGTGTGACAGATAGACAGACAGACAGACAGACGAAGTCGCACCATAAGGGTTCCTTTTTTACCATTTTGGTACGGAACCCTAAAAACAAGTAGGTACCGTTCCGTAGACTAATTTGAATACCTGTTTTTCTATTGTTATTGATTTTTTTTTGTTTTACGACAAACTGGTTTCCTCACGAAGTTTTCCTTCACCGTTTTTGGAGCAGTCATGCTCTAAATTGAAGACATGTAATTATGGACCACTCCATCTCACCTTAAAATATTATTCTAAAGAACTTTTACAGGGTAAAAGTTGAACTGAACTCTTACTGGCTAAAATTTCACTATAATAATACCTAGCTTTTGCCCGCGACTTCGTCCGAGTTTCCGTCGTTATTCGTAAAAAAGTAGCGTATGTCCTTATCTTTTATGGTTGACTCACAATAACACCGTGAGGAAGGCCTCACGGTGTTATTGTGAGTCAACCATAAAAGATAGACATATGCTGTCATAGGATATTTTTTAGATAATTTTATGTAAAACATTTCCGTCATACATGATTTCTATGTAGCTTTAACCATTAAGGCTGCACACGCGACGGAAGCTTAAAAAATGGAGTAACTTCTCCCGTTTTCCCAACACTTCCCTTCACTGCTCTGCTCCTATTGATTGTAGCGTAATAAAAAGTATACTATAACCTGCCCAGGAGTATGAAGAATAATTGTACCAAGTTTCGTTAAAATCCGTCGAGTAGTTTTTGTTTCTATAAGGAACATACAGACAGACAGACAGACAGACAGACAAAAATTTTACTGATTGCATTTTTGGCATCAGTATCGATCACTAATCACCCCCTGATAGTTATTTTGAAAATATATTTCATGTACAGAATTGACCTCTCTACAGATTTATTATAAGTATAGATTTAGAGGTCTACGAATAATGTATTTAATAAGCCTGAGCCATCTGAGACAGCCTTGAAAGGGGCAATCCCTTTAAATGCTGCCTAATGTAAACGGGGCTTCCTGTGCAATCCTCTACAGATTGCAGTATACCTACCTACCTACCTACTTACCTACCTATCTTTGGTATGGAATAGGGTCGTCTTTTAAAGGGTAGGGGTAGTACGATTTCGTGATAAGAAACTGAACGAAAACAAAATGAATGTCGCGTCAATTGTGGTGGAAGTTACCGTAGGTATATGGTTTATTTGTTTTGTACAAGAAGTTGACAGTATTTATGGAATTTGCTATTGTATAAAAAAAACAATCTTCTGTAATCATTGTACCAGTGTAGTCTATCGGGGAAGGCTTTGTCAGTGAGGGTCATCTGATTGATGTGACGACAATTAATTACATAAATATAATAGGTATAATAAGTATGATATGGTAATAGTTAGAAATTATTGGAAACAAAAAATAACGAGGTCAAGAAATAGGCGTAACTGATACTTTTTGTTTCAATTGTACCTATAGAGAACCAACGTTTTTAAAACGAAAAATGATAATTAAAACGCATGAAAACCCTGCAACCTTCCGTTTAGTGAACTTTAACTGAACAATGGATGTTAATTTTCATGGAAATCATTGTATAGCTCCGATATATTGTACACGGTATCCACTTTACGATGGTACGCAAATTGTATGGAATTTGCATACATAAAGGCCGTAAGCGGTATTTTCCGCGGCGTCGACACAGCTCCACTCTTGTTAACACGGTAACCGCTAACCGGACGAGTTTTTTTAATGAATGCTACGTAACAAGTTGCAGGTTTTAAACTGGGTTTAATAATAAAGGTGATTGTAAAAACAACCGACTTCAAAATACCACTCCAAAATATATTTTTGTTTCAGAAGTCATTGAGTTATGAATATATGGCAGTCTTATTTGTAGAGATCGAATTTTGACATAAGCTAGTAAGCAGAAGTAATGTCAGAATTCTATTTGTAGAAAGCGAAACGACGTATACTCATAGATACATTATTGAATGTGCGTTCCCATTAGGCCATTAATATGGTGTAATAAGGTAGGTATATAAGTAGTTGGCACTCTCTAGTTTAATAAATACTTCACAGATTCCATTTCTGTTTTTAGATAGCTAATTGGGATAAATTATGTTTGCTATTTTAGGAAAGTACATAATATAAAGCAATGGTTTGTGTTATTTTAACCGTAAAGGTCTACAGGGTTATTTGTAAAACACCGGTAACCTCTCAGGACTACGTTACTAACATCATAATCAATAACTTTTGTTCTATGACTTTTAAAAATTCATCATATTTTAATTCATCAGATTTACACACAAAAATAAAAATATTTAAATTCAACGCTCTAAATGTTACTTTAGAGCGTTGAATTTAAATATTTTAATTTTTTGTTGTTTGTTGATTATGATGTTAGTAACGTAGTCCTAAGAGGTTACCGGTGTTTTACAAATAACCCTGTATTTTAATCGTGTATTGAATTAATTAAAAATATAAATAATTATATACAAATGAAAAATAAACATAATATAAATATGATGATAATTATGTTTACTTAATGTAGACTTTAACAATTATTTTCAAAATCGCGTAGGTACTTATCTCTATTATTTAGCGAGTATAAATTAGTACTAGTCATAAATTATGTCTATGAGGATTTTCCCGAGAGGCAGGCTTTAGGATACATACTTGTGTTATTTTACTGTAATATATCATTGCTTCATTAATTAAATATAATTATAATTTATAAGTGCGATGTTATACCGTTTCTCTGGCTGCAAATAGAGTCTAAATAAATTACAAAATCATTATATCAGCCGAATTACGTCCGCTGCTAGATATATGGGTCCTCCAATTAGTAAAAAAGTACATATTAGGAAAAAAATGCTGAAATAAAAATATTATAAGTGCAGTTAACATCAAAAGACGGTAACTATACTGGTACTGGTAGGTATTTCCAAATTAAATCCCCTTCACACTACTATCCATGCGGGTAAAGAATGGGATTGAGAATGTAATTGAAAATGGCGTCGCCTATATTAATCTCTCGCTCGCACTCGGATTTGAGTATGGATAGCAACAGTGTGCAAGCGAATAGAGGGGACGCCATTTATTAGTTCATCTGTCGAAACACCTGATTCAGGTCAGAAACAACAGAAAATCAATTGTGTCTCATTAGTGATAGTCAAAGGGTTATAATTCATTCTTTGGGCTCTTTAATTTAGACGTTTGGTGTCGGACTGCTGCTGTGCGGTAGCCGTGCGGCAACCGTGCGGGTTCAGGTCAGAAACAATAGAAAATCAATTGTGTCTCAATAGTGATGGTCAAAGGGTTTTAATTCCATTCTTTGGGCTATTTCAATTTAGACGTTTGGTGTCGGACTACTGCTGTGCGGTAGCCGTGCGGCAACCGTGCGGGTATCTTACTGCACACGGAAGGCTCTCGACGTGTCAACTGTATGGAAAAAAACAACCGTCCGTGCGCAGTACGCACGGCTACCGCACGGCAGCAGTCCGACACCATACGTCTAAATCAGTGGTTCCTAACCTTTTTAATCTTGTTACCCCTAAATGACCTTAGAAAACCTCATTTTACCCCCGGCCCCCTCGCCTCGCGATAGCATTTTAATTATCAGAGGAATAAGGCCCGTATTACAGAACGATGCTCGAGCACAGATCTCTGCTTGAGCATACATTTAAAGCCATTTGATTGGTTGAAATCTATGCTCAAGCAGATATCTGTGCTCGAGCATCGTTCTGTAATACGGGCCTAAGTCTGCGATCAATAAAGACGACTGCGACGGTCGATTGCAGAAAGATAATTAAATTTTAAAGGAGGCTTTAACCATACAATTTCTATCGTTAAAGCCTCCTTCAAAACTTAATGACCTTTTCTGCAACTCAGTGTCAGTGTGAAGGTTTGTATTGTTTTGCATTAGGTTTAGTTTTTAATTAATTAATAACATTTGTTATTTATTACCAGTCTTATTACCCCTGCAGAATAGCTGTTTTACCCCCGAGGGGGTAATTACCCCCAGGTTAGGAACCCAGGGTCTAAATTGAAAGAGCCCTGCGGGGGTTGTAATCATTAATCTCAACTTATTTTAATTTTAGTTTTAAAAAAATACCTATAATAAATAAAAAATATACTTAGGTAATTACTTACTAAAAATTATTCGAAATTTTTTATTGATAAAAACACTCATGTATGAATTCGTCATTTAGTTTGGCGGTAGTTACATAAAAATAATATGAAATTCATTGGTACCGACCCATGCGAGTTAATACGTAATTGTCGGTAGCAAACCAGTCATCAGTCGGCAATTGATCAGATTAACTCTGAAATATTAATGAGAATCGTTATTCACGTTAATGAGCCCATGACTGATTGATTGCACGTTGCTAGTTATTTCAATTTGTTTGCGAATAACTCCTGTCTGATGTGCGGTTAATATTGAGTTTTAAAGTGATAAAGGTTAGTGAATTGTTTAATGCAAAATTATTTTAGTTACAATGCTGTGTACCTACCTGAAGTTGTAAATTTTTTGGAACCAAGTTCTGCGGTAGGAATTGACTGGTAGGAATCATCACGTGAGGCAAAAGCGTTATGCCCTCTCCATGTGACTTTCTTTCGCTCTCTGTCTCTTTCTATTGTGATTATACGAGGCGTAAGGAATTTCGTTCCTGAAGAGAGAAGTCGCGTGTCTTACAGGACACCACTAAATAGAAAGCGCGTGTTTAAAAATGTGACTAGTGTTGCCCAAATGCAAGACCGAGACGAGTCTAACCCCGTCTTTGGTCTCGGTTCTGCGTCAATACCCATAGTCGTGGTCTTAGTTTTAGTATTGTACATTCATTCTTGGTCTTGGTCTTAGTCTTGCTGTAATTAGGTCTTGATCTTGCGAAAATGATTGTTGCAAGACCAATTTTGGGCAACACTAAATGTGACCTATGTGAACGGAATTAAGTTTAATTTTGTATTGAAATAAAATGTAGTAGATGAAATTTCTATTGACTTATTATTTCTCGACATTAGGTCGTATCTACGAATCATAACGTTTTCAGGAAAGCAAAAATAAAATTCACTTTTGTATGGGAAAGCCTTCAGAATTCAGATCCGATTTATCACCTTATGTATTTCCTTAGTGGATAGAGATAGGAAAACCAGAATCCGTGGGTTGGAAAGAGAAACGGAACCTCTGTGTCAAACAGTGTTTTGGGCGGATGTGTACATCCTACCCGATGCCTCTGATGTCGAGATTTAGATTTCTGTGCTTCCAATATATTTGTTCCGTGTCGTTGCCTTCTGCCGCAGTCGCCGGTGTCCGAATTGTACCATTAAGTTCAAAACAGGTATCTCAATTCACTACGTATTACCTGCCCCATTCTTAGTACCAAGAGGCCAGCTTTAAACACAATATTCATCCTTCGGGAGCGTTCGCATTTGCATTTCCTCCTCCATTTACTCTTTGAAGGTAATTGGTACAAGTATAATGGAATGAGAGGTGGTATCGTAAAGTTTGGTATTCATATTCATGGAGTTTAAGTAGGAAGCGTTACTTTAACGTTCTAGTGCACTTGTGCTCTTCCTGATTAGCGTCAGATGTTAAGATTACCGTTGAGTTTATATTATTCCAAGTGAATACGGACGAAGGAGAGTTTGAATGTTAATTCGTAAGGGGTAATTTCTGAAACTATTGATCGGATTAAATAATTCCTTGGACTGGTGTTTAGCTTGAACTTTTAGGCAAAATTTTATGTGATTGTGAACAAACGTAGTTGAGTAATATTTTTTTTATGTCCAGCTTATATTCTAGAGCTACATTTAGGTTAATTTTCTCTCAGAATGTAGAGGGTTTGTAAAACGTGAAAAATTGCGTATCTTTAAAATAGCCAAATGAATTAAGAGACGCGGTACGGTATTTCATATTCAAACAAGTCCAAAATCAAGTCAAGTCCAAAATCCAAAATGAAATAGGTACGTAAAACGATTTTAATAAAACTTTTATGGTTATATAATATGATAATAAATTATCCATTGACGTTTCAGTCGGACGGTGGGGGGCGGTGGGTGGAACTGGAGGCGCAGGTGATGATGCGAGGTGGCGCTGTCGTCGGCACCACCGGCCCCACTGGCAATGCCTTGCTACTGGACTGCAGGTTCGAGCCGCCCTTCGGTGAGTACTAATTCATATTACTTAACCCGCACATAATAAAGAATGAGATTATAAGTAGCGTAGCTTCTATTCAACTTTCGCTTGCACACTGTTGCTGTCTATACTCACATCATGCGAGTGTGAGCGAGAGGCGAATAGAGGCGACGCTATTTTCAATCCCATTCTTTATCCGTTACTTTTTTCCTTTTGTGGTACGCAACCCTAAAAACAGATGGTGCAAGCATAAAAACACAAAACAATATGTTTTGTCCTATGCATTTTTTTGACATTTTTAAACACATCATTTGTGGCGTACATTGAGGTATTACGCAGAATAAAGGATGTACACACTGGTTTCTGTATAATAGGTCGGGGAAAAAGTTTCTTCGCATTTTTTAAGAAAATTCAAAACATTTTTTAATAAAGTTTATTTACATTTAACTAAAGTATGTAGGTACCATTTTGTTCGATAACTTTTTGCCATCTTGTAGGTAGGGACATGATCCCATTGCTATAGAAATTTTGGGACTTCTGGTCAAAATACCGCGACAAATGGTTTTGGCAGTCCTCTCGTGATGTTAACCTGACACTGCCTAAAGAATTCTGAAGAGACCGAAACAGGTGGAAATCTGAAGGTGCAAGGTCAGGACTATACGGCGGATGCATTAACACCTCCCAGCCAAACTCTCTTAATTTTTGTTGGATGGCTAAAGATGTGTGAGGTCTAGCGTTATAATGATGAAAAACCACACCCCTTCTGTTGATTAATTCCGGCCGCTTTCTCTCAACTTCTTGCTTTAATCTCATCAGTTGTTCGCAGCAGACTTCAGAATCGATGGTCCTGCCTGGTAGTAACAGCTCATAATGAATAATGCCCTTCCAATCCCACCACACACACAGCATCACCTTGTTGCGAGTTAACCCGGGTTTCGCCACAGTCTGTGAAGCCTGACCGGCCTTTGACCACGACCTTTTTCGCACGTTCTTGTCATACGTGATCCACTTTTCATCACCAGTTATCAGCTTCTTCAAAAATGGTTCGGTTTCATTACGTCGTAATAAAGAATCACAAATGAGTACACGGTTCATTAGGTTTCTTTCAGTGAGCTCGTGAGGTACCCAAATGTCGAGCTTTTTTGTGTACCCAGTTTTTTTCAAATGCGCCAAAACTGTTTTGTGGTCAATTTCCAGTTCTTCAGCTACGTCATAACCACTGGTATGCCGATCTTTTATCCGTAATCGGCATCCATTTTATCCGTAATAGGGCGACATGACCGCCTAACATGCGCGCCACGACAAAATTTTGTCGACGCTTTTATCGTGCATTTGTCTCGTATTCGCACGAGTAAGAGCGAGACAAAACAGTCGACAAAATTTGTCGCGGCGCGCATGTTAGCCCGGCAGAGCAACGTGCATCTTTGACATCAAAATTTCCGGATTGAAAACGCTTAAACCAAATTTGTGCTACTCTCACAGACACTAAACTAGGTCCATAAACATCACAAATTTTTTTCGCGGCTTGCGTTGCATTTTTACCTTTTTTGTAGTAAAATTTTAAAATGTATCGAATTTCTTCATAAGATTCACTCATCTTGACGGTAAGAAAAACAAATGAAAATCACACATATTCCTAATTTGAATTTGGAATCATGTTCTTTAAAATTTAAACATTCAATGATACCAAAACCAGCCAGATACAAATAGTATAGCCAAAGAGATTTTATTACAAGTTCATACATACTATAATGCGAAAAGACTTTTTCCCCAACCTAATATTTTGGTTTGAGTGGAGACCACTCTCGTAACCTGCATTGCACTTTTTAATTGCATTGCTTTAATTTTGGCAATCCAACAATGTTCATTGCGAAGTTAGTTTCTAAATCGGGGTTCACGATAACTAGCTTAACGCAATGGCTGTGTTGGACTGTCAAAACAAAGCCATTGTGATTTTATACTTATAGTTATTAAATCCATCGAATACTTTATCAATGAACGAATATTTAAAACAATTGGTTTAGTAAGTAATTAAATATATCAATTTAATAAATATTATGTCTACTTACTATAACTTAAACACCGTATTAAGACCATTAGGTATATACCTAGTACATCAACGCAAATAGCTGTATAGCTGTGAAGTATTCCTGGTACACACAGACTTCCAAGGGAAAATGAAATAGGATATCGACTATTAGGGTTTATGAGAACTTGTCGATTTTCTCTTGCAATGTATCTTGAGCACGATTTCCTCTAAGTCTTCCTGCGCGGAAATATTCTGTCACTAAAGATAAAATGAACTTTAAAATCTCTTTTTTGAAATATTTTTATGATACATACATAATATCACACCTGTATATTAAGCAGAGGTGTATAGACTTGTATAGAAAACTGCAATGCGACGTCACATCGCAAAAATCTATGAGCTCGCACGACACATCGTAAGATCCTGCGAATTAATTCGCTACAAGCATTCTTGCGATGTTACATTTTTTTAGTGTTTTTACTTTTTTTTCTATATATTTTTATTAATAACAGCAGTGTAACAACACTCTTTTACTGAAATGAAATGATGAAATGATATTTTATTCTGTAAATAGGTTACAGGTAACACTTTTACACGTCAAAAATTGTTTTGATTTTTAAGCTAGATGAGGTCGGTGTTTCCTATCTGACTACCTTTGAGAAGAATCACCGAAACAAACTCAAAGGTCAGTCTCTTTTAAAGTCCAGACAAATTAAAATGAAGCTATGCAAGGACCATGCAGGTTAGTCTGGAATGGCCTTTAAAGGAAAGAGCCATACAGATTTGAGTGGACCTGTCCTGACTGTGCACGCATGTGCTGAGTATCGTACTATCCATGTCACAGGTCATTACCTAGGAAAAAAATACATTCAGTACGGTTGACGATCGTCAAAGGACTGGTCATGGTCATTCGAACCGTGGAAGGGAGACCCCTTGCCGCACAAAATCGCATCGCAGCAATTCGCGTCACAGTTTTCTGCGTTGCGAATTCGCATCGCACCTATTCGCAGTTTTGTTTACAAGCCCTATAGTGCACTCAAATTTCATCAGTTATATTTAAGTTCCATGCAATAAAGGGCGAGTCTATTGCCATTGATCGAGCACAAATCTAGACTCCGAATAAGAACTGAACCCAATAGAAAAAGCTAATAAACTATAGGATCTCAAGCTTTGCACGTTAGACCCATGAAGCAGTCGGACATATCCTTATTATGATAAATATTAAATATACCACGAATATAATTTTAATAGAGGAAGACGCATCATTAATAATTTTCTGGAAACATGATACTTGTTGGCAGAATCTGCTGCAGGATTAAATAATTAAATTTTATGAATTTTGCGGCAGTGCTTTTTGACGTCAGGATGTTTTAGCTCACAAAATTTAATTATAAGCAGCGCACCATGCGAAATAACATGATTTTAATTTAAAATGGCTACTGTTTTTGAGTAGGTCCAATTAGTCTCAACAATATTTATAAAATCATAATCTTTCCTTTTAGCTTTGCCGTAGTTGGCTAAACATATAAGTTACCTACGAAAAAAATATTTTTCACCGATGTCTACCGGACAAGTGCGAGTACGACTCGCGCCCTGACGGTTCCGAAAAATGCAATACCGCCATTTATGCCGCTATTACATCATAGTACCTACTAGTAGATATATCAGTACCCCGATCATGAGTTTTTTTGACGTGTAGTATCGTTAACGTAAGCATATTTTGAATTGAAAATACACGTTTGTTACACAATATTTATATAAATTAAATACTTAATAAATTTCGCTGAATTTTTTAAAATGTGCAAATTGTATCAAATTTTATCAAAATGTTCCAGGACTGCTGTATTTTAAATTCAAAATATGCTTACGTTAACGAAACTATACGTCAAAAAAACTCATGATACGGGTACAGATCTTGATCATAGGTGGCGCTATTGCATACCTACTTCTAGTGACGCCATCAGATGGCTCCACTTTCTCTTCTTCCGTTTTTCGTTTTGAGGTACGGAACCTAAATAAAACATTCATAATATTTTGTCTTAACAGATTGTTTTTTATAAAAATCAATTGCTATTAAACACTTTTATCCCAACATCGTACAACTTCTGAAGAGCTTTTGGAGTATAATTAATTTAAAACAAACACAAAAGCTTACACTCTTACGAATATCCACCGTAATTTATATGAGAATATTAAAGTAATCATGATACTTTAATATGAGGGGCTTCATAATTAACGTCAATTTGTGCTTAATTATCACGTCCTATTATCCTTTGTTTATTCAACACCAGTTTATTTTTGTAGAAGATCATATTAGGTGTATAAACGTTTGGTGGATTATAAATTATAATTAATTAACTTCTGAATTTGCTCAGCTTAATGCTACCCAAGTTCAGTCTACGTGCAACAGAGTAACGAAGCTAGCAAGTTTTCCTCTTTTAACATTTTATTACTACTGCATTTCTTCGCTCATCTTTATTGTTAATACCCAAGAGTGTCGAACACAAGAAACCAAAAGTAGCAAACGTTAAAATTTTCATTCGCAATTTTACTCAGACATACATTACATACGCACATAAACTTTCACGCACCCTTGATCTTGTGTCTCTTTCAAACATACGAAAGGAAAACGAGACACTCTCAAAGTGAAACAATGTGAAACTTGAACGGTAAAACATGCGCGACCCAAGACCCTTGTCACCAAAACTGGCGTAGCGGGTCAGAAGCAGGACGCGTAAAATAGTTTTTGGGCAACAATTCTTTAGGACATTTCGCTTCCCATAATCGATGAAGGAAATGATATAAAGTCGAGTTGGCACAAATCTCAAGTGTGTCAGATTGGCGCCAGACTGGCTGTTGAGCCCTGCCAAGCTGTATGTCCTGGTTTGCGAGAATCTATGGTTAGGATAGGTCAGACCAGTGAACACAAGTAATGTGTCCATTTAATTTGTTCCACATTCGTACAGGTCGTTTTTATTTATGGTTATGAATTGAAGAAAAAATTGAATACTCTTTTTGCTTATATGGTTTTTCGATATAGAATCCTGATAAGGGTTTTATGAATAGGTCCTTTTTACAGACTTTCAGTTTTCCAATTTAGTTTCGACTAACAGACCTTAGCGATATATTTTCTTTGCTTTTCGATTACGTTATCTGATGAGATCACATCTTAAATAGCCACTTAGAAGACATTTACTATCCTATCTTTTATTTTGCAACATTGAAAAAGTTTTTAGGGTTGGCAAACTGTTGGTGTTAAAGGACTCAATTAAGAAGAGACTGTGAAAATAATTATTATGGTAGAATAATTTTATTATATTATCTTTATTTATTTATGTTACTTAAATAATTTTGAAATTTCGACAAAGTTACATGTGGTAAGTAGGTAGCTATGAATTTAATTTTTTTAATTATCTGTTCTGTCAGCTTGTTTTGTAAATCGTATATTACAATATTTTTGCAACCGGTAGCCATACCTGAAAACCATCATCTCAAAAAAAAACCATGCATTTTTCTACAAAAAAGTTGGCGCAAAGAAAGCAAAGATTTTCAGCCAGGACGCGTCGTCAGTAGGACGAGACATTTTTTTTATTCTTGTCCACAATGTAGCAAACATCGGGCGCCGTCTAGGCGGCACTGTGAGACTCGTGGGCGAACGGCGCGATGCGCGGGTGCCAAGGTCACAGTGTCACGTGACCGACCAACTGGGCGACCGATAATGAATGGACAGCTCTATGACGTCAGGCTATGCTGGCTGTAGACGATTTGGCGCGAAATGGTAGATGCGTTCCATTTTTGAATGTGTACGGTGAGAGCACAGACTAGAACCTGCATGAAGAAATTACTATAATATGACCTATATTATGTGGAAGGGGTAAAAAAAACGAGCTGAGTCGAAAAATGGGGAAAAATTTTCGCTGATCTTTCACATTATGTTACGATGATTTTAGTAGAATATAAAATAGGTTATTCAAATAACGTGTATTAATTATGTAGTATATAAAACTCTTAGTTAGGTGCGTCAGTGGCTATTTCAGAACCTGTTAATACGACGGCAGGAAACAAAATTGTCGATAGCTATTAGTGCTAAGTTTTGTACGATGACACATAATAGCTTTTGCAGTATGCTGCAACATTTTAGAGTAGATAAACAACGAACAATGCTAGCAATAAGCTGAAATTTTAAAATGAAAATTTGCTTTCTAATATTGAACTTAATCATTCTCATAATAAATCCGCGCCCTACATAGCTACATAATTACAAAACATGAGGTGCATAAAAGCTTATAATATATTGGCAGCGGGGTGGTTCCATACGTCAACATTGATGGATTGAGCTCGTATTAGGCAGTTCCTATACTTGAACATTTATGATAAATCGGGGGTCGCCAGACGATTAGCGTCATAAGGGGGAGATAAATGTATCGGTGTTAGTCCAAAAGCCACGAAGTATGTGATTTTTTAACGTTTTTATAGAGTGAATGCTGTGCATTTGTTTTATCTGTAAGTGACTGAAATAAAGGTCAGGTAGGTAGGTACTTATACGCATATCGCAATCAATTAATTATGTATCATTATTCTGTATTTTGAGGAATATACGAATATCTACTAATACATTTTAAGAAAATTGAACTCCTTTGTGTTACCTACTGCAATTATTTTGCAAAATATTTACATTAAATGAGATACCTACATAATTGATTTTCTTAATATGTTATATGCTGATAATATTTTATGAATTCGTGTCTATAGCTGTTTTTATTTTAAAAACTGTGAGAATGTTTGTTCCAACTGTGACAATAATACAGATTGTAACTGTGAATAAAAACAAACTCGAAGCGTTCTGGTTTACAAGTATGAAATGATTTTAAAATGGCCGCTGGCGCCAGCTGTCAGTTCAGATAATAACATGAACCTCGCTGGATAACAGTTGACAGCTGAGCTGTTGTGGGATAGCTACTTTATAGTGAATTTTATCCCACAACTAGATTCTATGTGCCTACGATTCCGTCTGCGGGCAAGTTGTCATCTCGCCCGATGATGCGGTCTACAATAGAGCACGCTTGCCTAGAAGAAACCGATTTATAGTTTATTAGACTTTTGCCCGCGACTCCGTCCGCGTGGACTGCAATGAACTGATCAGTTTAAATGACCTCCGTAGTGTAGGTTGGCACGTTGGTTGGTTGTTGGTTGAAAAAAACCAGAGATACAGCTTGACCTCTTGGTAGTACTAACTAGAATAGAATAGAATAGAATATACTTTATTGTACACCATAATTGTTAAACAGTTTTTAAAAGGTATTGTTAATTCTAAGGGTACAATGGCGGTCTTATCGCTGATAGCGATATCTTCCAGACAACCTTTGGATGGACTCAGAGAACTTAAATAAAGTAGGGGGGTAGTTCGTGGTGTACGGTTATTATAATTATACATATAAATACATAAATATAATAGGTAGGTGTATAATATAAAATTATATAGGAGGGTATGTACACATACATTATATATATATATATATATTAAAAGAAGCTAGTGACTAAGTAGTAGTAACTACCAAGAGGTCAAGCTGTATCTCTGGTTTTTTTCAGCGGAATTAGATGAAACGTAGCTTAGATTTTAAGTTGGACCATAAGCTATCGAACTGTGAAAACTGCATCAAAATCCGTTCAGTAGTTTTTGCGTGGTGCGCGCACAAACAGACAAAAATTCAAAAATAATCTTTTCGGATATAGTTACGTCCTAGTACCATATCCCGACTGTTTTTTCTGGAATATCTTCAATGTACAGACACGGCTCTTTTACAATTTTATAATAGTATAGATAATTATGGAGAAAAAGTGCAGAAAGCTAAAATTTATAATATTTTCTCTGATTGTTTATAATCAAAGTGTTTTCCAAACAAAATGCTTTAGCAAAACACAACTGGTCGAATTTTGACGATAGGCGATACTTATAATTTTATTATAATTAGGTACAACAGCATTGTTGTTGTTAGTTGTTATCTATCCATGGGTTTTGCCTGGACCCATACAAACTGAATTAATAGATAGAACCCTGTAACAATAATATCCAGTTTCATTTTAATAACGCCAAACTTTCCTTCAGGCTGTTTGATAAGGAAAATGATATTCATTTAATTTAGCTACTCTGATACCGGAGTTTCAGCCAATTATAATCGGGTCCAATTACTTTTTTATGCAATTTGATTAAGCGGATTGAATATTGAAAAGATTTGTCGAAGTAATTTTAAACGCCAAATTTTGAAATGGCTTTGGAAAAATAATTAAGCCTGCAGGTATTTTTCTGCATGGCAATCATGTGCTTTTAACATAATAAAAATGCAGTTAGGTCGTCTAATAATCTTTTACGAATAATAAGACGTTTTTATCATACGTTATCAGACGTTTTTCTTCGTACAAATAAAGTATTGAATTTTTTTGTCGTACTCAAACATAACAAAATAACAAAAAGTTATACAGTCTAATCAAAAACCCTATTCTATTTCTAAAATAACGCAATTTACCAACTGATTTTCAAATAAAACTAACGTTTTATAACTATGCATTGATATAGATTCTTATACACAAAGAAGCCTACATCCGTGTCTTGTCTCCGCTTCCTCATACACTGCTCTATCATATAGGAATGTAGGGAAGTGGGTGAAGGGAGGGTGCACCGTCTAATCAATGTATTGTACTTCCCGTGTATTACATTATGTTCTACATTACGTATTGTATTAAGACGCTTGCACACATGTTCAAGTGTTTGCATGTGTGTGTGTTTTTCTACACGTTAAACGATAATAGAAAAAGGTTGAGAGGTTGTTTGTAATGTTCTCTTTTATGGCTTACACAAAGAGATCTAATACTGCGTAGGTAATAAATTAATACAACGTAGTAATATGGAAATAGCTTGTGAGTTATTTCGTAAAAAGAAATGGTCGTAAAAATACAGAGTATCAACTCTTGATTAACGAGGCAACATTGTACAATGTAAATGAAAAGAAAAAAATATAAAATCGAACGAGGCAACGTTGTACGGTAATGGCGTCAAACGCTGAAAAAACTTATAAAATTCTTTTTCTCATGAAACATTACAAAATGTCTCAGAACAAACGGTGGTTTCAAATCTTTTTCAATTTTTTAAACTATCTTAGGATGGTAGCAGCTGGATGAGAGAGGCTAAAGATTGAGTATGATGGCGTGCGATTGGAGATGCCTATGTCCAGTAGTAGGTACAGTGCTATGGGGTGATAATAATAATGATGAAATCTCTTTCCCCTCTGTTTAGCCTCCTTTTTGAATCGAATTGCTGCAGAATTTTTTCTACATCAGTAATTTTCACATGCTTTTTTTTGCACCCAGTTACAGTTTCGGAAGTTGGTGCCGAGAATCAAACCAAATCAAAAATTACTTGTAAAACTGTTTTACATAACATTGTGATCTTTTTGAAGGCGGTTTTAACTTTTATTTTTAAGGTTTTCTTGAACTTTCTGTTTTCAATATCTCAATTTTTCGTTTGGCGCAGTGGCTGAGCGATTGGTTTAGATACTGCGCGACGTGGCGCGTGTTCAATTCCTCACGGAACAAACTTTTGTTTCGAGGCTGACTGTTTCGGTTTAAATATATTTTCTGTATGGAAAATGTGTACTTATTTGTAATCGCACTCACGATTCACGATGCAGGTGAAATTCTAGTGATGGCTAAAATAAAAACAAAAAACATTATTAGTTAAAAATAAGTATGTAGGTACTTGTTGCCGACTTAGCTACAACAAATAAGTCATTCAAACTTGATATTGATTAACCAATCCGTCTAGAAAATTCTATCTCAAAAATTCTAGTGCGAGCTTCTAATATAATAATTGATTACATTCGTTAAATATTGCGCAATCGGAAGCCTTGTAATTGCGTATTTCGGGACCGAATTCTTCATTCATCGTTTTCGCTGAAAGTCGGGATCTTTACTTACGTATTCTTGATCCTCGTGATTATTTCTATATCTGATTTGATTACAGTAACAATAGATACAGAGCATTTTGGGGATTACGGTCGAAGATTAATACTTTATTTATATATATTTTTCAGGTATGGCACACTGAGGCTGTGTCCCCAATAGGCAAACTGTGAGCGGCCGACTGAGTTTGCGGCGTTTCGGTTTAGTACGCCCTTCCATATATTTGAAATGGAGTGTCCACCTCCACAGTTTGCTAGTTTGCGCTAACAGGTTGCTACTGCAATTTGCTAGCGCAGACTGAGTCGGCCGCTCACAGTTCGCCTATTGGGGGCACAGCCTGAATCGTAATTCATAATGACAGACTGAGGCCGTACTATCACGTATTATCGCCATCATTTTATTGTTGTGAGCGAGAAATGGTGCTACAAGAACAGATAAAGAAAATCTGGAGAAAATTCCGGACATTTACAATTCGCAAAAAATACGCACGTTTTTTAAATTTCTAATTTCGCGGCATGTCGATTACTTGCGTGCAACCTCGTGCAACATTTATTTTGTTAGATTTATATTTTTTTTCCTTCATTTGTGTGAAAATTCCGGAAATCTTAGAATTTTCCTATCTTCTGGACAAATCTTTCCGGACATATACGGAAATTACTGAACATATTGCAAACCTATTGAGGATGAAGAAGAAGCACCATCCTTTTTATAACGGTACAATACTGGTTTTGGCATTGCATATTAAGGCTGCAGATCAAACTTAATCCCTTAGCTGTCCCGTGAATCACATATGATTCATGGCGATTGTATAACTATTGTATCTGCTTTGTGACAGTGAAGTTATTAAGCACTGCACCTAACTTTCGAACGTTTTTAGTTGGATGTCCAGAGTCCTACTTAGTCTAAATTAATATAAAATGAAGAAGGAGAATTATAAATAAATAAATTGACTCTAACGTCGGAAACCTATTGGTTATTCCCTTGATGCTACAATTGCTAGAGACCGTTACACTATTCATGCACCTACCAAGTACTATTAAATAATGTATGTTCTTCCGGTGCTTCAAGACACCGGTTGCAAATGAATTAATTATTGTATTTCAAATGTCACTACATTCGTCATTCTCATTTGTAGGCACTTTGTTGCAGGTACGATGGTTAGTTTAATTATAACCGACGCCAGTTTCACAAAGTTTTGCCATTTAATGTGTTCACTAGAGCGTGGGATATGGGCCTTTGATGTTTATATAGGTTGCGCCTTGTTTATAGTTTCATTGCTGTTTCTATTCGCAGTTATATACTTGCCTATCTTTGGTATATTTCATACTATGTCTACTGATGAAATAACGTCACCCGATTTCTCCTATAGATAGGTAAGTAAGTCGTTTACAGATATTAATTTAACCTATAAAACAGTACCGTAACTGATTTACGGCCGTTCCTAATAACCGATCTATCGGCTCTTTACCCTACTAGAGATGAATTTTTGACATACCTAAGTTCTATCGAAGTAATGTCAAAAATCTATCTCTAGTATAACGGGACAGAGCCTATGAATCGGTTGTTGGGAACGGCCTTATACCGATAGACCTCGAATATGAAATTTGCAATAAATATTAATTATAGCATAACTTTTTGACTGTTACAATTGACAGACACATTTTGATCTGAATCAGGTTGCTCGACGGATGAACTATTCAGAGTTTTGTCTAGAATAGAAACATTTCTTCTCTTCATTGTAGCAAAACGGTAGAAATCTTTCTACAATCTGTCATTTTGTCTATTCTCGTCAATAAAACTCGTTTTTATCGTGGTCATGCTAGGCGTGCAGCTATGTTATGAATCTCTAATGCAATAAGGGGCAAACTATCAACCGTGCATAGTTACAGACTTCGAGCTGGTATTGAGAATTTTCTAATGAAAAATCCTTTTGCCTCCTTTTGCCCTACTCGGATATCGAACCTAAGACCTCGCGCTATGGAGGGTATATTTAAGGGAGTACTATTTCATAAAGGAGACAAGTTGGAAAAGTGTGCAGCTTTAAGTAATAAATAATAGTTCAAAAACCCTCCAAAGTGGCGCTAACATAGGTAGGCAAAGGGTAGTATGAATGTGGCACAGTAGCGCCACTCTAATTTAACGCATTTTGGCGGAACTTATCATTTTTTTTTGATTGGGTGGAACTATTTGTGCTTTATTTGAAATTATCCCTCTTACTAGAGTAGCGCCACCTTAATTTAACACTTTTCATACACAGAGATGTTCCTCCTGATCTTTATCCTCCATAGTCAAGACCAACAAGGTAGGTTTTGTATACCTAGATGTAGCAAAATACAAAAAACAAATACTTCACTTGATATAAAGCTCGGAGAATATTTATTATTTTGTTTACCATCCTAAATTACTTTTTCATCTTTTTGATGATGGAGGGAGAGCGATATTGTGTAGGGAAATATGAATTTGTATGGGTAAATATGAGAAAAACTTCGCTATAAGAAAATAAATAATATAGATTGTGACATCGTTGTCCCACGGCTATGCCACATGGAGGGAAAGTGCTTTATATATTTTAGATCATCGAAAAACGCATATTTCTAACGACACCTTGGTGCCTAAGATCTTTGATAAGTTCAAAAATAACTAGATGTGTATTCTTTCCAACGATCTGTTATTCAAAACAGAGAAGTTCAAATAATAATATGTATTATAAAAGTATCGCAGCTTCTTACGATGCAAACCCTTCGGTCTTACACGTTATCCTGACTAAGAGCTAAGAGTCGAATTATGACACCGCGGTCCCAACGTTCCCAGGCTTTGTGACCGCTTTTCTTTACTTAACTTCGGTGGGAACGGTTGTAGTTATATTTAGAATATAATTAGTGATTGATTTTAATTTTTATTCGTTCAATTTATGTAATGACCTTTTGTGGAAACTGAATTATATATGACTTTTGGTGAACTTTATAACCGACACGGGCGTGTGTCGGGAAGCTCACCAATAAAATAAGTTCTTATCCACACATATCTAGCTTTTCGTGACCAATCAGTGCATATTTTGATATCTATGAAAAATCATAACAATATTAGATACCCATTTTAATATCCAAACATTTTCGATACCATTCACGCCTTGTTTACCAAAATTTTCATCACAATTTTCATTGTACTACAAAAGATTTTTAAAGTATACTTTGTAACGAAAAACGCATATTTTCATAAATTACTTTTTAACTTACCTACCGTTGGGTGAAATAAGTTGTATATTATTGAAAAGCCTCCCTCGCTTCAGCGCCCCAATCAAAATTCAAGACATGATCTCGACTCAAAATAGCATTTCGGAACCTAATTCTCTTTTATTGCAAGCATAATACCAATTAACTTGCTCTAAGGAACTTTGTTCGTTGAATTTATACTTTGCAAGCTGAGGACAGTCGTGTTATAGATATCGTTTTGTTATGTAAAGACTGTCGAGAAAATTTCATAAAATCTCGTATCGTGTGGATTCTTAATTATTTATTTTTGTGAATGTTTTGATGCTAAAGTATTTACAGTAAAACATTATTTAGACTAAGTATTATGATGGTTGCCAAGTTTTAAGCGATTGCCGTACCTATGGTTTCTCGCAATCGAGGGGAAATACTTCCTAAGCAACCTGCACAGATAAATAATGGAATTGAAAGTGGCGTCGCTTCTATTCACCTCTCGCTGTCACACTATCACTCTCTCTATACTCACACTCGCCGCCGCCGGTGTGCAAGCGAGAGGTGAATTGAAGTGACGCCATTTTCAAACCTATTCTTTATCTGCGCAGATTGTACCTCGATAAAAGTATCCTGTGAGTTAATCCAGAACATTGTCCGTCTGGCCGGTTTGCGTGATTGAGTTACAATCTTCCACATAATCTCAAGAAACTTTTACATTTGAAATATTCGTGGAATAAATGAATATTAATCATATCTGCATCTACAGATTATGCCAAACTTTCATTATTCAGCTGATGACGTACATAATCATATTATAATTTATTACATAAATCGGATTTTAATCAATAATTACACGTTATAATTCTATAATATTCCCTGCTATTATTAATGAATACCTTTGATATCAGTGTCAGTAAGGACTTACCGAAGATCGGCCAATTTGTATTTAGAATGAATATGCTTTGGGATAAGACACTTAGGCTCGTATTACAGCACGATACTCGAGCACAGTACCCCTATCATGAGTTTTTTTGACGTGTAGTATCGTTAACGTAAGCATATTTTGAATTGAAAATACACGTTTGTTACACAATATTTATATAAATTAAATACTTAATTAATTACTCTGTATATTTTAAAATGTGCAAATTGCATAAAAGTTTATCAAAATGTTCCAGGACTGCTGTATTTTAAATTCAAAATATGCTTACGTTAACGAAACTATACCTACGTCAAAAAAACTTGAGCATAGATGTCAACCAATCAAATGGCTTTAAATGTATGCTCAAGCAGAGATCTGTGCTCGAGCGTCATTCTGTAATACGAGCCTTAAACTTGCTTTAATGAAGTTCGGTTTACATTACAAGTAAAACCATTTTAGAATCTTTTTAATCTGACATTTGAAAATTAACTTTGTATTATAAATCTTAAAGTTGATATTTGTTATAGGCGCTATTTTACAAAGTGTGACATGTTTACATCCAGTTGTTTTACGGTTAAGTAGATAATTAAGGGTTTGTGCCACAGAACAAAGTAATTCGTACTGTTTATTTATTTAAATTATATGGAAGACCTACAGCTAAAGAAAACAGATCAGGAACAGTGAATTAAACTGACAACGGTATTAAATCAATATGCACGTGACAAGGTGGTATTGCTTAGTACGCATGATCATTATCTTAAAATAACGTAATATTTGATCAAAATAATTAAATAACCATGATAAAATAACAATTGGGTAAAAGTTTTTACTTTTTCGTAATTTTAAGAACACATATTATGGTCCATTAGCGCAAATGTTTCGATTGGTGTGGTACCTAGCTGTTCGGTGTAACCATTTATAACGCTCATTTTAATTTATTCATAATTTATACTTCATTTTAATTCACATACTGATATTTTGGTGACCATTCACATAAAAAACCTTTGTAACTTATCAGTTATTAACAAAGAAAAACAACGAACAGATGAAATTATTTATTCTGTTTATATTTAACCTACCTCTGACTTTAATTTGGGTTGCTAATACCTTATTACGAAATCCGTTTGAGTGGAACATTCGCGTCATTTTATGTCAAGTCCCTAAGAGCTAGTAAGCAAAGTATTGTCATAATTCACTACAAACAGCGCGCGAATATGATATCTTTGTGTAGCTAATTACTTGTGTATATGTACGTAGGAACTTACCGCATACGTACAAGTGGCGTTAGGGTTGTGTGCGTGCTGAAGTATATTTAAAAGCTTTGTGTCACTTTATTCTACAACGTGTATCAGAAATGCGTGATCATGTTTAAGGGATTTATTTTGACTTAAAATCAGAATAAAATGTAAAACAAAAAAAAACGGTAATTTTTTTCGACATTTCATGCAAATGGCATCAGCTGATCGGGTGAATTTGTATGGAGAGTCGAAAAAATTTGGGCCAAATCGGCCTAAAATTTTTCGACTCTCCATTTCTATTTGACCTATCAAATATCCTTCTGAATATGAGTCCAAACAACCCCCTTAAATAATGACCAGGACCACACTGGCGACCATACCTTTCCCGGAGCACAGCAATAGTATTTAGCGGCAGATACAGTTATGATGGTTCCCTAGATGAGCTCTTTCACGAAAAGTTCTACTACTAATAAATTGTTTTGTCATAATCTAAATCAATTAAAGTACTTGATACGATCTAAATATCAATTTCATTTTATATTATGTCCTTCAATTTGATCGATTGGTTTTTGGGAACATAATGGATTTTTGTATAAGACGTTGAGTCGTTGATATGGTGTATTGATGTTATGTTTAATTCGATTGTAACAGTGGGTAATAGAACAGATCGTAATTATAGATTTTTACTGTTAAAGTTTGTTTGTGGATAGTAAACAATACATTGCTGAAACAATGGTAAATATAATTTATGCGATTGGAACAAGCTGTGAACCAGTTATAAACAAAAGGTTATAGATTTAATCGAAGAAAATTCCCCCAATATTGACTGAAACTTTGACTAAACCAAAACTATCGTTAAACCACGTTTTGTAATAACACAAAGTCAAGCTCGTAATTTTTAAGTTTCCTTAAACATCTTATTATAACGAAACTCTAACCTTCAAATTGAATACACAGATCTCATAGCATTAACCCTATCTCGTCGTACCAGTCCATTTTAATAAACCAATGCTCTCTAGGTAATGACAAGATGGCTGCGATTACGAGATGCCGCATATATTATTCGAGGGTTGAGCGGTCGGTCGGTCAATGTATATAATATCTATATTTCAGTATCATGTCATAACATGGCCTGTATTTTATTACGAATTTAAGTCTTTTAAAGGTTTTATTCGGGGTGGTTGTTATAGGATTGTGCATTATTATGTGTGTTGATATTTATAAAGTAAATTAATTATGATTGTTTTAAAAGAGTTTGATCTATAGTAGGTACTTGCAAAATTTTATCACTTTATTTTTGTTGATGTCAATGTTTTAGAGTGCCTGCTCAGTGTTTGGATGCCAAAAGAACTTATTACACAAATAGGTACATAATTATGGTACAAATAAACACGGAATAAAGTTCAAGCATCCAAAAAAAATGTATGGTTAAACAGACGTTATTCATTGCATTACTTAATTCTGTGTTTATTTGTGCCAAGCTTAAAGTTTCAGGTGGGATTCACTCTTATGCGATATTAAATACTATCCATCACTTTAGTATTTGAAGCAATGTGAGGTAGACACAATTAAAATTCGATTGTTTGCGTCTGAACGTAGCTCAACGAAATACTTTATTCAAGAGACCTATTTGGATACGGCATTTGTCTATTTAGTAGTAGTTCATCACTGTCGGTCAACCTGATTTAGGTCAAAATCAATTGTGTCTGCCAATTGTATCTAATAGTCAAAGGGGTAGTTACACATAATTATCAGATTTTTAATATGGAAAAATCCAAAAATATAACCATACCCGGAAATCAACCCAGATTCCAATACATGCCGTTCATCATATCATAATCTTCATTATAACACGTTATTCAGTTCTCAAAGGAGTTCACAGTTGTCATTGTGTTAAATTATTGGAGTCTCGATAAGCATGAAAAGGGAAACGAATGGAAAACGTATGCATTTTAACGTTGGAATATCCGAACACATTATTCACATTTTTAGTATTCCAAATGTACTAAAATGCAAATTGTACTTCCAACTTGTTTTGCTGTTATTATTTTCTCTGTCAAATCATTTTATATTGCAGTATAAAACTTATAAACGTAGTTTGAAAAAAAAAAACTTTTTTAACAAAAAATAACCGACTTCAAAAAGCCACTACAAAGAAAATAATAATTTTGGTTTCGGAAGTCGGTGGCTTTGGTTTGTGTTTGCTTTTTTTGCCACCGCTTCCGAAACCAAAATTATTATTTTCTTTGTAGTGGCTTTTTGAAGTCGGTTATTTTTTGTTAAAAAAGTTTTTTATTTTTCCCTTTTTAGTTCTTTATCTCGCGTTAGATTACTTTGACGACTTCGTTCAACAGTAAATCTTCTACGTAGTGTGTACATTTATGCATATAACTTTGTACATAGGAATGATTACCTAATGTATTATATACTAAAACCTTCCTCAAAGTATGTAGATTACGTTAGTGAAAACCCCATCCAAATCGAATTAGTAGTTTTTGAGAAAAACGCGCACATACAAACATACATACATACATACATACGGGACGAATACAGAACCTCCTTTTTTGAAGTCGGTTAAAAAATACTATAATAAAATAGTAGCCATAACGCAACCATATCGCAACCACAGACACAATTTACAACTACTGCGTGCCCACTTTTTGTCGTTGCGATGTGTGAGGCCCTACGTGTGAATGGGCCCTTAGGCATCTGTTTAGTACCAGTCTAAACATAATCCTAAAAGCTAAAGCCTAACAGATATATCCGAGTTTAGTACATAGCACTAGCTTAGACAGCCGTATATCAACGTAAGTACGCAGTCAAGAGTAAACAGTAGCGTAACTTTGTAGACACAGCCGATTGTTGCCGATGTTCTCCAACGTACGTCACTTATAAAATATTCAGGAACAGTATTATACTATATTCTGTCGTATTTTAGCTGTAGACGTTTTTGAGGCGTATAGTTATGTATTCCACGCTTATGCCTCATACTTTACCGATAAACTGCGACTAAATAAAAGTTGTTAACTTGAATGAAGAAAAATTGATTATACCTAAGAGTATTTGGTATTTTGCAATTCAAAACTGCATTAATTTGTTGATAGATCATGTAAAAAATATTTCTTTGAGTTCTATAAATATAATTAAGTGTATTTTTAGGGTTCCATAACGAACCGATTGAAACGGGATCACTATGGCACTACGGCAACATTTTTTGTCTGTCCATCTGTCTGTTTTGAGTTTTTGAATAAGTTATAGTTGTTTAAAAAAAAAATAACACATAAATAAAAACAAAGTTTGCAATAACACAGATAATGAATAATTATGTGTCTTGCACACATATTGGTCTTGCATTTGTGTGCATTCAAATCAGCAGTTTTGTCTGCAGTAACTCTACTGCTTTTTATTGACTGTGTCACATAGCTCGGCGCTTATCACGTGAGTACCTCTTGATAAATGGACCGAAGGCTGCAAGCCACCATATCTTTCTGGTTAATAAACTCTTGCCCTAATTCGCTTTCTCTCGAAGGAGTAGCGCGATTTAGAGAACCAATCACGTTGATAAGGATGTTATCTTGCTATCTCTTTCTGTTATAATGAACTTTGAATGTGTGGATAAATGTTTTCTATTACGAAATTGGGCCGCCAAGCTTGATATTACATCGACTCCGTCCGCGTGGATTTTACCCTGAAAAACCGAATAGTTGATTTTTTTATTGTTGATTTCCTTTTGGTTGAGTTGACATTAAATTGTGTTAAAAAAAACTGTTCCATGACGTTTGTTTTGACAAAAATAAAATTGAAAACAATCTTAATTTTGTTGATTTAACAAATCATGTCAGTAGGTGCTATATTAACCCAAAATATATTATGTTAAAAAAAGGTTAAATCAACTTCAAAATGATTTTCAGTGTAGTGCGGCAATTTCGAAAAAATCGGCATTATTCCTAGTCTACATCATATAAGGAACCTCTGTGCAAATTTTGGCGGTGTGTGAATTAAACGGAGAGTTTTAAGTTTCTAATATTCTGTGAAACGTTGAACAGGCTCAAATCTATACTATACTAATATTATAAAAGCGAAATTTTGGATGGATGGACGGATGTTTGTTACTCAATCACGCCAAAACAGGTGAACGAATGCCGAAAAGGAAATTTGGCACAGAGAGATAGATTATAGTCTGGAATAGCACATAGGGGGAGCCGCGGGCGAAACTAGTAGACACTAATTTCTACAAAAGTAATTTAAAAATTGCGAGTAACTTACATTTGTGGTCGCCTAGTGGTCGAAATTCGACCGTAATTCATTAAAATTTTAACTTCGCATTCCTCTATATAAACATTAACTACATAATGCCAAATCTCACACCCCTCGGTGCGCACAATATGCTTAAAAAGGGGTACAAAGTTTTCTTCTCGCGTATTAGTTTATAGATAAACGCATCTATTAAAGAAGAGATCCCGTAAATGAGTTTTAATAGAAGTAACTGAACGGTTAAAGGCGTTAATGCAAATAAAGGAATTTCTAGACTTTTGTGGCTTTCTCTTGTTTTGCGGCTTAAATATTGGGATTGGGTGAATTTTCGCTTTCACGCGACAAGTATAGCCGAGTAGTCCATTGATAAACAGTATTGTCGATGCTAATAATTTATTCTCGTATTCTGCGGTTTCATTATCAGGATTGGGTGAATTTTCGCATTTTGGCGATAATTGGCGATAAGTATAGCCGATCGAGTAGTTCGACTTATCGCGATGTATTCGGGCGAACATGAATGCCTTTGTGGTACTATCGGTAAATTGGCGCGCATCAAAGGACCCGAAAATCACACGCGCGGAATTCGATCTGGTTGGTTGCTAATGTGGACAGTAGCATTGCTAATGACCGAACACGAAGTTTTTATCGCGATAACCCGACACGAAAATTGCGCGATAGTCGCGCAATTTGTGTGTAAAATGTAGCCACGGCAATACTAAAAATGAAAACAATGCGGATTTCTTTTGTTCATCAATTAAAAGTTCATTGTACCTATTATAAACTGCTTTATATAATGTTTTAGGATCAAGGGCAACATTTAGGTTATAAAAACAAAAGCCAATCAAAATGATTTATGGACACTAGAGTGCCTTTGTTTTAGTTCAAATCGGTTGAAACTTTTGAAAGGTGAAGGAAATGAATAAGGTATCGGATCAAGAAGTAAATTAGAAAACGAAATACGTTTAACAACATTTTCTTTATTTTCTGTAAACGGTTGGGTTTTTACCCTGAAACGGGTCAATTCAGGCGGGTTTTATTAAGAGTAAGGTAATGATATAATTTCGAATAGTTATATAACATCCTATTTATCTATTCGAAAGTTCTATTTGGTAACCTGCCCGACTTTTTATTCCATTCACTAATAAAGTACATAATTAATACATAACATTATCATAACATTCAATATAAAATCAACGTAAAGCTTTTCTACCGAAACTACTAAAGCCAAGTGGCCTGAATTACTAAACTGGAAACCCACCCAATACGAAGTTGCAATTTTCCAGTCGCGAACATCGAATAAACTTATACAGTTACAAACCCCGTGTGTTGGAAACGAACCAAACACACCACACGAGTAGTTTAACAGAGATCAAACTTTATACAAATGTGCTGCGATAAGTACAGTCTCAAAAAACAGTGATAGCTTAGTGGTTTAACCATGTGCCTCCCACGGCGAATGGTTCGAGTTCGATTCTGAGGCACGCACCGCTGACTTTTCGAAGTCATGTGCGTATTAGAAATTAATTATCACTTGCTTTAACGGTGATTCCTTCACCGTGACATCATGAGGAACAACATCGTGAGGAAACCGGCATGTCCTAGAACCAAAAATTCGAAGACATTTGTGACGTCCACCAACCCGCACTGGGCCCGCGTGGTGGACTACAGCCCACTCCCTGTCACAGAGGAGGCCTGTGTCCCAGCAGTGGGAACATTATAGGCCGATTATGCTATGCTATTATGCTAAGTACAATCTCGAAATTAAAAGGTACCCAAGGTAAATGATTATTTGCACAAACAAAAATCTTACTGTATTTGCAATTACCTACGTTGTCGTGAGACGTTACGCCTAATTGTAGTATGCATGGTATGTGCTAGTGCAGTTACTGTAAAGGTTTTATTATGAGGTTTTAAAATACGCCGATTATAATTATGGATAAAAAAAAAAATGCAGTTTCGTTGAAAAAAAAAACAACCTTTTGGTTTAAATATTTGACCGAAGTAGATTAATTATTTTGGGTTTCAGCTCTATACGACGTATTTTTCAAGTAATGAACGAGTTATCAGTCTTAAAATTGCAATAAACTAATTCGATAACTCTACGCGAGTGTCCTTCTCAGTACTTTTGAGTTTTTACATAGAGTAGATACTTATCGCAGCGCGATTGTATAAGGTTTGACAACAGATTCGTGATTATTTTCACAGCTTAACAATTTTTTATGTGAATAGTTTTACACTCATCCCTCACTCATATCCCTCGGAAAGGCGACAAAAAGTTGGGTCTCTGTTGCATATCTACTCATGTAGTACACACCCCGTTTACGGAATACGAATTGCGCTCCAAATACTTTTTTATTTTTCCTTTCAAGTTTAAAAAAGTTTTCGTTGTTGGCACAATAATAAAGGGGCTGCCGGCTGTTTTGAAATGTGCGGGATTACGACGCCAACGCGGCCATTTTAAAGTGTTCCGCTGTGAAATATTATGGTTTTTAGGGTTTCGTAGCCAAATGGTAAAACGAAACCCTTATACATAATTTCATCCTGTCCGTTCGTCTGTCCGTCTGTTTTACTCGGAGACTATTGCCACTCTATGTATGAAACTTCGCAGGTCGATGTCTTCTGTGAACTGCCAGAGTGAAGTAAAATTACGATAAAATAAATTATTAAGGAAGGGGCGCTCCATACTTGAAACTGAGAGATGAAAATAGTACCTATATTTTCACGCACTACTTCAAGTGTTTATATGTGACTTTTTTATTTAGGTAAATATTTGGCCATATTTGAGCTCCAAAAGTCGTTAACAATGTTTTCCCCTCTCTAACTTTCCAACCGCGTTAAAAAAAACTCTGAAATAAATTATGTAGACCTCTCAGATCATCATCATCGACCTAGTCGACACTTTTGATGGAAATTAGTTTGAACACGATACGTCAATTAGTTTTTGAAATATTCGCTATTTTCAGAGTTTGCCAACTGCAAAAATAACTTTGTGTTTCATAATAGTAGATTGTTATACAAGGGTGGAAAGAAATCAATTCCCATACGAGGTATTTAGACGCACGAGCGAAGCGAGGGCGGCTATAGTCCGAGTGGGAATTGATGACTTTCACCCGTGTTAAACACTCTACTTTTCATTTCAAATATAAGGAAAGTAAAAAATAGTAGTTTTTAATGAAATAATTTCGGTACAGAGTTAGTATCCCGCCAAATTATACATAAATAGTCTTTTTTAATTTAAATTTCAAATATGGAACACACCGCCCGCGTCACCGCCGCGGGCCATCCCACTTTAATAGGTATTTTTTTTAATTCACATTGGCCGTATACACTCACAAGACCGCAGCATTTTTTTTTAATCGATATTTTTCTTAATTATGTAAAAAAAATTATAGCCGAGTAAATAACCAATTTTAGTTCTATTTTTAAAATTCATTCCCGCCCTAGGGAGGGAAGCAATTACTATGAGTCTTTCCCGCCCAAGGGAGGGAAGCATCGTTTTCGACCCGCTGCTCTGATCAAACAAACACTACTTTCCGAGTATGAGAAATGAAAAAGTATATTTCAATATACTAATAAAGTGGTATATTATAATATATTATATTCCTTACTACGGAGCCCTACAATGTGTGTGGTCCAACACGAACTTGGCCGGTTTTATACATTTTTTATTTGGTGGCAACCTTTATGCTTATATAAAAGGAACGGAATGAATGATCATTGCACGGCTGGAACGAAAAAAAAGATTTTGTTAATCTTTTACAGCGCAATCATTTGAATGAAAATTTACTGGTGAGTGTATAAATAAGTAGGTTAAATCATTAAATGTAATTCATGCTTTTTAGGGTTCCGTAGTAAAACTAGGAATCCTTATAGTTTCGTCATATCCGCCTGTCTGTCTGTCTGTCTGTCTGTCTGTCCGTCTGTCACACCCTCGTAAAATCTACATACAGTTCATAACCAATATGTATGAAACTTCACAGGTGTCTTCTGTAAGCCGCTATTAAAACCTGTAGCGAAATTATAAAAAATAAAATAATTAGGGGGGGGGGGGCATACATGAAACTGAAGGATGAAAAAAAATATTTTCTTGCACTCCTTCATGTGGGGTATCGTTGGATAGGTCTTTGAAAATAAGATCAAGGTTTCTAAATTACTTCTTTATTTAAGTGCATATTTAGTGAACTAGAAGCTTCGAAAGTCGTTAACAATTTGTCCCCCCCCCTGTAATTTTCCAACCGCGTTATCAAAAAATCTGAAAAAAATCAAACTAATAGCATCTAATAAATTATTACGATTAAAATTGGTATGAACAAGAATAAAATAATTAGGGGGAGGGGCCCCATACATGAAACTGAAGGATGAAGAAAAATATTTTACACGCACCCCTTCATGTGGGGTATCGTTGTATAGTTCTTTGAAAATAACATAGAAGTTCCTAAATGACTTTTTTAATTAACATTAGCGAACTATGTGTACTTACAAATAAACTGTACTTACAATACTTCTTCCTACGGAACCCTAGACTGTGCGTGGTTCGACACGCTCTTGCCCGGTTTTTTTTATATGAAACCGTACATTGTCACCGTAAACGACGTGAATAAAACGCCTACTCAATCGAATGATTTATAAAATCAGTCACCAATCATTCGTAAATCAAAGCCTTTCCGAATGTCACTTTATTCAGTTCAACAATTTTCATTTTATCACAAAATGTCACTAAGCAATTTGTTGTTTACACGTTGGGTATTTCCTTTTGCAGTGACGTAGATATAACTGAATACACAAACTCATTAAAACTATGCTTCGAATAAAAGTTCAGTGGTTTCACGCATTTTAAAATAAAAAAATAGAATACTCTCTGCAACCGCGTTTCTCCGTAATCCAGTGTAATTCGACTTGAGAGTTAACAAAAATAGGGTTTAATCGCTTGTAATAGAGTCGTGTTTACTATTTCTGTAGGTCAATAACACTGGTCGGTTTGTATGACGTAACGAGGGCTTCTTCCGAGCTGTCACGATGACCCGCCGTCCTTGTTTAATAATACTTTCTTTCAAGCCAGTGTGTTACGACAAATTCTGTTGTTATAATGTGTCTACGGCGTAGCGTGCTACGGTGCTACGCGAACTACGTAAGTACGACGTAGTATAAAGTAAGAGCTTTGAAGTTATTTATAACTGGTTTTAATTGGTGTCTACTGTTTGCTTTGCGTTTAATTACTGCGGCTATTTTATTATGTACTTAGTGAAGTTTATTAAACGTACATTTGTGCTACGGTTTCTACATTAAGAATGAACAATAAAACCCTATAAAAGTTGAAAAGCATTAAGCGGAAAAAAAATCCAAAGCCTTTCAATTTTGGCCAACTGGCTCTTTGACGGAGTGTTTTTCGTATTGCGGTTCAAAGTTTGATTCTCCTGTCAAGACGTCGGTAAATTATAACTTAAAGTTTTTTTACTTGAATCTGGGTGTTTGTGTAAATGAAATGCTAAAAAATATCATTTCGAATAAATTAACTGACGTAATTGAAATATTTTCATACACTATTTCTTAAAAATATCTTATCGGAGCCAAAAGGTATTAGTTTCAATACTTTCAATTGTACACAATAAGCCTAATTGTTTATTCATGTGTATACAACCAATATGTATACATAAGTCACGTTGCTTTGTTTTCACGGATATGTACCTAATGTTTACTTAACTGTACTGTATGTATAACTATATTAGTTGTTTGTGTAATAAATTAGATAACGCGTTAACTGCACAAGTTTTCGTGTAAACACCGCGTGAGGTAACTGATCTTGGTATAGATACCTATGTAATAAGCAACTGAGAAATGTTCTGTACTGAGCAGTGATAGCCTAGTGGTTTAACCTTGTGTCTCCCACGGCGAATGGTTCGAGTTCGATTCCGAGGCACGCACCGCCGACTTTTCGAAGTCATGTGCGTATTAGAAATTAATTATCACGTGAAGGAAAACATCGTGAGGAAACCGGCATGTCCTAGAACCAAAAATTCGAAGACGTGACGTCCACCAACCCGCACTGGGTCCGCGTGGTGGACTACGGCCCACTCCCTCTCACAGAGGAGACCTGTGTCCCAGCAGTGGGAACATTATAGGCCGATTATGCTTATGCTTATGCTAAGTGCCTTATTTTTAGGTGTCATGGTCGAATTTGATAATTAAAATACTTTTAATCAATACAATAGGTGGCTACACTAATTGCTTTTTAGCCTTAATCCTATATTAATCAAAACTCAGCTCTTTTTTCTGGGAATTTGAACTTTTCAATCATATAACAATGAACAAACTCCAGCAGCCATAACAATACCTAACTAAAACCCTTCGCAAATAAAAAAAAAACAACATGAATATTTTACACAAAAAAAACACCTAAATTGACCTAGCTACAGGTGACACGTGTAATTGTGTCACCTTATGTGTTCAACCATGTAAGGGACATTTTATATCCATACACGTGCATATCTTTGTTTTACGACCAATAAGCACACGTATTTATTGCAAAATGCCATAACATTGTATGTTACGGTACACGATATGATGAGGTGTGGTGCTGATGTAAGCGAGAAGGTCAATATGTTTTTTTTTGGTAGATGCGGTAGGAGTTGACTGGGAAAAATCATATCGTAATGAAAAAGCATCATGCCCCATCCATGAATCTTTAACTCACGGCAATCTACCAGTACCCTTTGCGACGTCAGAGCGGAAGGTCAATCGGTTACCGGATTGGAAAATAATACGCGTAATTTTACCGTGTAAAATTAAGATCATTATTATTTTGAACTTCGTTCCTGGGGGTCTACTCTCTAAGCACGAAATACGTAGTTTCGGCCTTAGTTACGGGCGTTTCTTACTCCGTATCACCTACGGACTTAAGATTAGTTCGAGGCCCGAACTAAGAATGAATGATAGCCCGATTTGACAGTTGTCCCTACTCGCGATGTGTTTTTATCCGTCCGAAAAATTGATTTTGACACTTGTTTCGACGGAATCTTATGTCTATTGTACTTTCGGACGGGCCCGTATCTTCGTTGACGGACTTACGGAGTAGACCCCCTGACTCCGGTTCCCCGACCGTACATTTTTTATTTTATTTTGCTTACTTAGCAGTCCTCCACACGCATTTAAGGGTCAAAAATAATTTGAAACTATATCTTAGTTAGTTTTTAAGGCTGGTATTATGTGTCGGGGCTATTTTAAATTTTTGTAATGTTATACATTTAGTGTCAACATGTTTTATTGTTTAGGTACACGCAGATTGCTTCATCGTTACTAGTACTAATTTCGTTTTGTTAAGCTTCATTTTCAATGAAGTGCAACATCAACTACCTACTTATCATGGTTTCAAATATTCATTTGACGGCTAACAAGCTTTAAGTCCGAATAAGACTACAATAGCTTTCTCTTCGTCTATGATTGCCAATCGCTAAATCTCTAGCGATCGCGAATAGAGAATCCCCACCCTAAAGTATAATATCTCGCTCGATGTTAGATACGACATAACTGCCCCTTTGATGCTGTTTACGGACAAATAAAACACTCACTCCGCATTTAAGATAACATTGTTACATGAAAATGGTCTCCTTTCTTTACCCAACTTCAAAGTAGGCTATTTTCTAAAGGACAGTGTAATAAGTAAGTTTATGATTTTAATACCTAATGGTAGGGTTCACGACGTAAAATTTTGGTGACATGTTTGCCTGTAAACAATTCTAAAGGTGCTTACGATTGATTCAATTTGACGCCCGATCTGTAGAGCCAACCCGGGCGAATCTAAATAAATTGGTACGTGAATACCGTAGGTTGGGCTCTCAGATCATAGAAACAAGGAGATGTGCCAAGGCGCTATCGAGCTTGATGCCCGATCTTGAGCAAATTGCTCATATTAAAAACGTACGCGCTGGCGACGAACCGAACACGATCGATGGTATAAATGCAGTGTTTTAGTTTAGTGCTAGTGTTGAGTGACGATTAACAGTGTTAGATTAAGAGTGTGCGGAATGTTCAATGCGTGGGAGATCTTTTTATTCACAAGGAGTGCTTAATTATGCGCGTAATTGTGTCGAAAAATGTACTAAAAGTGGCATCAGTTGTTCCCGTACTAATTTGCTATTATGGCATATCTCCTTGTTTCTATGATCTGAGGTTGGGCTAATAATAAAGTGCCAATCTGTCGAGACTACCGATCGGTATCTTAAAGAACGATGGTCAGGGTCTATTATGTGCTATTAGAAACTTAGTTTCGATTCAATCGAACATACCGAGATAGGTTTAATAAACGGTCATTAAGTTATGATGAATCGGGCATATGGCCTTTGTTTGTTCCTCCTTGAATAAAATCAGTCTTGAAAATAGGTATGTTCAAGTCTGAAATGTTGTGAAAGTTCAAATGTCAAAGATCAAAGCTTGACCCTTGGTTTTGTAAATAATTTAGAAAACAGTTTGTTCTAAATTGGACTGACTACGGTTCCATATACCTATATTAAGGAGCCATTTTTAGATGTTAATTATAAATAAATAGGTTTATACTCAGTTTTAGGTCATTTAAAATGTAAAGAACGTTCTTTTGATTAATTATTCGAGAATCAAGACGTTTTGACGTGTTGGCAATTAAATATTCCGGCGTTTCTTCTAGGACTAAAAGCTGGCGTGCAATTGAGTTTGAAAAATGGTTCTGCTTAATTACAATTTTATGCTTATAACTAGCCATCTCCGCTACTTCGTTCGTGACGTAATTAATTGTTGTAAAGCAGCGTTTATACTTTGTCTTAAAAATATACTGCGCCTTGTTTGTGCACGTATAATTAGGTTCTGCATTAAAAAATGTAGCTAATAAAATATTGAGAGAAAACACGTAACGTCACGTGTAAAGCGACCTTAAAGCACGTCCTATCCCATTCTATTCAATGTACTATGTCCTATTGTGTCTGCTATCAGCTGAAGTGATGTCAGTTTTATAGCTTGATTTTGTATAAGCCTGCTAACTTTCAAATTAAGTATTTGTAAAAAAATAAAATATAAATAAATGCCCTTTAGGTTCCTATGTCTTAACAAATATCAAAATATTGACTCGTTTCTTCATGAAACAAAAGAAAATATGGTAACGTAAGTTCACTAAAAATGTCATAGATGTTTAAACAACCAATCTATATTTCAACAGCTTGAATAACGTGTCATCAAAATTTCTTTGAAGCATTTCATTGATGCGATTACATATTGAAGTCCACAATTAAGCTGCCATACCTCATAAATCATTTAAGTAATTCGAGGGGCCACTGCACACGTCATATACCAAGCGATTGCTTGTTCATGCCCCTGTTATGCAAATTTCGACCTTGTTCCGATAAAAATACGCACGTATAAAAATATTTTTAATTTTATGAGTGAAACTTTCGTGATTGCTCTAACTTTTGATGGGATTATGGCTGTGTATGTTGATATTTATGCGAGCTTGACTTCAAGCAAAGCCTCCGTGCAAGAAATAAAATGAGGTATTTCCGTATATCTCAGAACTTAGTTGCATTACTAGAAAATATTTCCGAAGAAATTCAAGCCTGCTCGGTTGCGGTTTGAAAGGAAATTTGATTTTAAATTCCTAGTAATCTTTTCCATCTTTCCGACGATGTTGTTTGTTCTAGGGTTCGGGAAATTTGTTCATGTAAATTATGTTTTGAACTGGCAACCGTCGATGCCAAGTTTGCTAGACTTGTTTGAGTTCAATGACCTATTAGGGTCACGGCAATGGAAATATTTGGATTGAAGACTTGATTACTAGGCATTATATTGACAGAAATACTATTATTATATCTTGTGCTATGAAGCGTATGTAATTAGGAACAAATTTAACTTTAGTTAAATGTATAGACACCTAGTCAATAAGGTTGCTCAATACGCAACATGAGAATTAAATACGTTTTTGTAGTGTAGGTACTACAATATACTTCTGCTTTTCGGTAAATAAAGGTGAGAAGTTACCTATGTAGCTAAAATAAATTAAATTACAATTAATAACTGAAAAATTACCTTGACTGCGCAGTAGTCGATTTTTGCATTTTAACCCTTAATGCATAAAAGCGTACGTGCGCAAACTTTCCCCCACTACACCGTTTGCTCAAGATGTTTGCCGGTAAAGACCGGCAAACATTTTGAGCAAAAGCGCAGCAAAAACTTTCACATTAAAGGTACAGGGGTACCTTTCATTTGAAAGTTAGAAAAATTGAATAGCTACTATTATTGGCCAAGAAATCATAGATTGGAAGAAGCAATAAAGATCTATTATCACCATATAAAAATAATAATTAACAATTAGCAACTACGTAATACAGGTCGCTAATGACATCTGAAGAGACTAGGTTCGCTGGGGAAATGAATTTAATCTAAGAAATTGGGTCGCTCGGCGAGTATATTATGGAAGACTCTCGTCTTTTGTACATGCTTAAATGAATTATTTAAATCACGGTAGAAACATAGTTTTATGGTTTAAAGAAATTCAATTGCCTATTCAACAATAAAATCGTTTACATAAACATTAGATTAGATTTATTCACAACAAAGAGTTTATTGAATTATGAATGTAATTCAATAAACTCTGACAGTTGAATATACTGTAAGAATGAATAATTATAGACACCAAAATGGTTTAAATACACTAGGTACCTATTAATATATCAATATTTAACCGAACTTTAAAAGAGAAGTTCTATATTCCCGGTAATAGGAATTACGATGACGCATACTACTATAGGTACCTAAAGTTACTAAGAAACCTGTATATAATTAATATGGTTGAGAAAAGACAGTATCCAACTTAAGTAAGTAAGATATGCAAATTATCGGTGTTAATTTATTGTAATGAGTTTCTGTATAGCGTTATAGGTATGTTATAGGCATTATGGTAGCATACTTGTTCCTGTTTCAGTAATTCTGCGCTAGTGATAGTGTGATGATGGTGTTGTTATGGGTTTTAGAGTGATTAGGGTCTTGTTAGCACGGTTTCAAGCAGTCAAGGCGGCAGTTAAGGCCCCTATAATATTAATATACTTTCAATGTGCATAGTGTTACATGTTTGCTATAATTTTAACAATAGCTTAAATATGATGGGATGCGTTATATAGCGTGTTGCTACATTGGCAATATTAATTTAATACACCGGTAGGGTTAGTAGCTAGTAATAAAATAAAGTATCTACATAATTTTTAAAATAAACAAATATCCTACAATTTATAAAAAAATAAATTAACCAAATTGATATCATTATTTTCATTGATACAATGTTATAATCTGTGAACTCGGCAGCTGACTGTGCGCTTATAGTTTTTTACGCACAGGTTGCTGCAACATAGTATTTTAGAATATTGTAGAAAATTCAAAGGAAATAATAACGCATAATAAAATGAACATATTTTCAAAACCTTAAATCGAGAAATTGATTTAATGTCGCCATTAAAGCGGTACGCTTTATTTATAAATCACTAGCTTCTGCCGGCGGCTTCGCCTGCGTTTTTCGGGATAAAAGGTAGCCTGTGTGTTATTCCAGGCTATAATATATCTGTGTGCCAAATTTCATCCAAATCCGTTCATCCGTTTCAGCGTGAAGAAGTAACAAACATACACACACACACACAAACTTTCGCATTTAAAATATTAGTGTGATAGATATTGGTATTAATATCCTTTACCTTTCGAAAAACGTTTTTGTCTCGTCGTCCAATAAGTATCATACCTATTCTGAGTCAATAGGAGTCAAGTTAAAGTACTTATGAAACGTTAATAGGTAGGTAAGTGGTCTATTTATACTTTAATTAGTGTAACATTCGATAAATAAAACCTACTTTAGAATGAAATAAGTAACGTGTTTGCTGTCAGGCAGTGTAATGATTTTATGAATAATTTAAATGATCAATCAAGATGGGTTGAATGGACACGGCAGACGCCCATAGAACGCTGGGCTTCAGATTGTGTATGTCGGTACAGATATGAAATTATTTGGTGTGATCGAGTATTTCAAGAGTATTTAAATTTATTTTTTATTTGTTTTTGTACGTAATTGGATTAAAGAGAAATTATCGTATTTGTGACAGTGAGGTTAAGTATGGTGTGAATGATTCAATGAAGTACAGCGCGACTAATGAGTTCTCAATTCAAAGGTTTTAGTTGCTGTCGACATGATATTCTGTGGAAGCACGCGCCAGCCAGCATGCACCCGTTTTTGTTTTATTGGTTTTTTCAAAACGTCAACGGCATAATCATTTTATTTCTTATTTATTTCGATTTTTGATTTCAATTCTTAATCTCTAAGATAAATTAGGCAAAGAACAATTAAAATATCTTGTTATTTTTGGTTAAGCTTTTATTACTGTACCATATCAAGCCCAAAACTGCCAATCTCCTTTGTGTAAGTAATCCGATGGAGGAGAGTACCTTTGGTTCTTGAATATGGGAAACGAAGCTGTAATATAGGTACTCATATTAATAGGTAAACATGTAAACAGATGTCCATTCTGAAGACAAATTTATTAGTAATCCAGAAGAACATACAAAGGCTCCTTACTCATAAATGATGATTAAATTAAACAGCTCTTATGTCAATTGTGATCTATTTGTTGTCATACAAATGACAAGGATGGCTGTATATTTTTTTTTTGGCATTTCCTTAAGGTGCGGTTAAACGGGCTAGTTTCTTGACATTTTTTTGCTGCAATTGTATAGCCGTGAGTTGAGATCTATATCGTGCAACTCAGTAGAACCATTGCCGCAATCTTGCAGTATAGTCCGGCGTTATTACAATTAAATTAAATGATGGTATGTAACAATATCTGCTGTACGATATAGATCTCAACTTACGGCTATACAATTGCAGCAAGAAATTGTCAAAAGCTAGTCCGTTTAACAGCACCTTTATAAAGAAATAAAATTAAAAACTGCAGGTTCTGTTCTTTTCCAAATAAATAATAAAATGATTGTAGGCTTATGTAATTCAAGTCCATGTCTCCTTATTCCAGACGCAGAAGGCACAGGCGGTGCGGACCTGCAGCGCAAGCTGGACCTGCTCAACGGCACGCTGGACGCAGAAAGAGCCGAGCAGGCACGCAGGCAGATGCAGTACATTGCTCATTGTAAGTACCTACCTATTATACTACATAGTATAAAACAAAGTCGCTTCCTCAGATCATAGAAACAAGGAGATATGCCATCATAGCAAATTAGTACCGGAATAACTGATGCCACTTTTAGTACATATTTCGACACAATTACGCGCATAATTAAGCGCTCCTTGTGAATAAAAAGATCTACTACGCATTAAACATTCCGGACACCCTCAATCTAACATTGTTAATCGTCACTCAACACTAGCACTAAACTAAAACACTGAATTTATACCATCGATCGTGTTCGGTTCGTCGTCAGCGCGTACGTTTTTAATATGAGCAATTTGCTCAAAATCAGGCATCAAGCTCGATAGCGTCTTGGCACATCTTCCTTGTTTCTATGATCTGAGGTCGCTTCCCTCTGTCTGTCTCTATGTATGCTTAGTACGCAACGGATTTTGATGCAGTTTTTTTTATTAGGTAGAGTGATTCAAGAGGAAGGTTTATATGATTGTATAATATATCTTGAAAAACGCGGGCGAAGCCACGGGCGGAACCTAGTTATTTATAATAATGTGACTGAATTGCCACCGGTTGATGGCTTTAATATTGGCTTAGTTTATGCTTGGCTTAGTATATTTCGGACAGATTACCACAAAAAATGTTAAATGAAAGCAGAAATAAGTTCTTTAAGTATACCAAAGAATAAAAACCGGACAAGTCGCGCCCTGAGGGTTCTGTTCAAAATACTCGTATAAGTTTGTATAATTGTAAAAAAATATTTTTATGTCACATAATTACAAATTGGTGATTATTGGATTTTTTCCTTTATTTTTGCTTTGAGACCTTGCTTCATAATAATAATTCTAAGTCAACGGAAAGTATCCTATAGGTTTTTGATGTCAAAATATGCAGGATAAAGGGCCGTATTATTTAATGCCGTTAACTTAGAAGCTTTATTTTTTTAAACTTTCAAGTGATCGTAGATTTAAGTATTTGATATTAATTTCAACTTCATACCTTCACGCGTTCCTGAGAGAAAGGGCCTTGACAGATAGACAGACGAAGAAAGTGATCCTATAAGAGTTCCTTTTTTCTTCTTTTTTTGCGACAAACGGTTTCTACTTTCAAGGTTATTGTAACAGGTGGTTTGGACTTACGATCACTCAACTGTTAGTCCGGTTACGCCTTTGCTATGTATAGTTTGTCCTATTAGATTGACAGCTTAACGCCCACCTAAAGGAGATTAGGGTATATCAATCTATTGTGCGTTCAGCTGTAGTTTACCAGGTAGATTAATATCTAGACCTGTATATGAACATAAGTCGCTTAATATTTGACCCATGAAATAGATTTTCATTTTTACTAGGTGTTTGTCTAAATATACGCGTTTTGCTGAACTGGAGGTTTTCTAACATATTCGATCGCGTAAACGTTAACTAAGGTCATAATCAACGACCAATCAAACCTCAGCTCGCGCTCGAAAGTGCAGACGCTAACGCACGTGATTGGTTATTTTAATCACTTTGCGAGATGTTTACTCGATTAACGCGATGGTTTGCAACTCACACTAGGCACTCTGGTGGCTAACTTTCACTTATTTATTTGATAAAAAACTTACCATTGCCCACCATCTGGCTTGACTTTTGACCGCTATCTAGCCTAATGTTGAGCGATGATGCGGTCGACGATGGATCATACGCTTGCCTAGAAAAAACTGATTCACTCACCACTGGAAGAAGACATCCAGAAGGACACTTGTGCCAATGCCGAAAAAATGCTACCAATGTAGAAGAAGTCTAACCACCATATTCCCCATGTTTCAGCGGGTTACTCAGAGGACTCGGACTATACGTCGGACCTCAACTACCCAGTGGGGCAGCATGCCAACTGCAGCGCGTCACAGTTCCGAAGCGCTGCGCATCAGATGCACACACCACAGGTATAGAATTTATCATAATAAATTATTCTATTTCAACAATTCTACTGAGTAAGTCTACATCACGTAGAAACCTAGCCTAGTGATGAGCAGGAGCGTCCTAGGCTACAACAGCACCAAGAGATTATAATACACTCGAGAGCAAATATGAATCCGGATTGGTCACAAGAATCTTAATCAATCATCGTATCAATTAAGGTAGGATGCGCTGTGTTGACAGCAAGAGACCTGCCTCCCTAGCCAAGTAGTTTTTCTGTACATGTTCATGCCAAACGATAAGCACAAAATGTATGGCAATGACATTACCTGTGGAAAAGACACGTGACCTTACTACTTATCCCTTAAGCTGTCAGCACAGAGAATCCTCATTTAAAAGGGTCGGCAACGCCCATGTGATATTCGGTGTTGCCTGCGTTTCATAGGCTAGGAGACCTATATTTCTTGGCCTGCGAAAGTTTGGCTGTGGATTGCAACACAGTTGCGAAATCTTTGATATTTGTAACCTGCTTGGCACATGATTTAGACCAAGCTAAACGATGTAGTAATTTAGTGATTCAAGTCTGCATTACTATGTTTTCTAACCATTGCTCTTCTTACCATTTCCAGAGATCGTTGGAGGTATCTCGTGAGAATTCGTACGAGAGGGACGAGTACCACATACACGGGGACACCGACCCGCTGTATTATAACAGTCAGCCGCGGACCAACAGGTAACCAAACATTATACTATTTAGGGCCAAATTTGCCGACAAGACAACAGTCCGTTAATTTGAAAACAGCCGTGTAACATATCTTTTTCTATACAAAAAGTCATGTTAAACGGTCGTTTTCAATTTATCGGATTGTTATCTTGTCGGTGAACTTAGACTTTAAGTCCATCTTTATCCACCCGGTATGGGTCTTCGGACAGACTGACAACAAAGTGATCCTATAAGAGCTCCGTTTTTCCTTTCTGAGGTACGAAACCCTAAAAAACATTTTTTTTCGCAATTAAAAACTTAAATTTTGTACGATACCTACTCGCATGTTCAATATTGAATCTAAAGGCAGTTACAGAATGCATAGGTATAATGTAAAGTTCGGAATTGGATGATAAATGCATTTCGATTTTACGTGATACGGTACTTTTTTGTTTTTACTTACATTACAAAATGATAAAATATTTGAGTTTAGAGTGTAACTTTACAATTTGACAACTATATAACGTTTAATTAAAATGATTCAATAAACAATGTCTTCCAGTATTCAGGCAAAAGTAATGCGTCAATTTATTTCCACACTAAAATTATTTATTTTATTAATTTCAGGATAGACACGTGGTCACAGCTGCACGCGCAAGTGAGTGTGGAGTCGGCTGTATCATGGCGGACCGCGGCTGACTGGCAGTCTGGGGGTAAGCAGGGCAGTTTGGCTAATAAATGCTAAATAGGGTGACTTGTTGGACGTGGCACTCTTTGAAGGAGGTTTTTTATTATTATTTTTGATAATAGCCTTGCGTTGACTGCCACCTCGCCTAATGTTGAGCAATGATGCTGTCAACGATGGGGCACGTTTCCCTAAAACAAATCGATTCACTCAGGACTTGAAGACACCCAGATTGCTATCTGGGAATAAACTGAGACAGCTTTTTGTGATATCAACCATGAATGATGTTGCTGCTTTTTTGTGCTTCTGGCCGTCCGATTGAAAATTTGATCATACAGATCCAAAGCACATTCTTCGAAATGTATCTGATAAAAAACTGATAGACTAGCAACTTTGCGTCGAGGGTATTCAGTACCCCGATCATGAGTTTTTTTGACGTATAGTTACGTTAATGTAAGCACATTTTAAATTGAAAATATATGTTTGCTACACAACATTTATATAAATTAAATACTTAATTAATTTCTCTGTATTTTTTAAATTTGCAAATTGTATAAAATTTTATCAAAATGTTCTAGGGCTGTTGTATTTTAAATTAAATTCAAAATATGCTCACGTTAACGATACTATACGTCAAAAAAACTCATGATAGGGGTACAGTTCGATCCTAGATCGATTTAATACGGAACCAACTTTGAAATCACGAATAAAACGGACTCTTTCAAACATAATATATTATCCATATCGCACAACAAAATGCAAATGATTTTAGGATTGAACAATTAAATCTTTGTCTGCAATCATTACCTATCGATAGTTTTTTCAACCCTCTGCAAGTTAAACCTTCTATTCCTACCTGATCGCGCCATTATTCCATACTGATGATAAGCCATATTTGATTATTGTGGTTGTTATGGAAGTGGGCCAATCATTTACTATATCTATTGTTCCACAGAGGAGCAGCGTCGACCGAGTTTGGAGCGTCAGAACACGCTGTACGATGACAACATGCCTATGTATGGGTTCGAGAGCTACGCCAATATCACGCACACGAGGTTCGTACTACTTAACTTTTATAGTGAACTGGCTTACGTCACTTCAAGCGGTTAGACCACAAACGCATGGACGCGGATCGTACGGCTTGTGCATATAAAAAGCAAGACATTTTGTTTGGGATCTTTTCGTATAAATGTTGCCTACGCTTTTCTACCTCTGATGAATTGGAACGTCGAACACCAGTCAACGTATTGGGTTGAAACTAAGAATGTTGCACATACCTATTTATTTCAATATTTTATGACCACACAAATGCTTTTCATTCAGAATTTATAATCCCCCAAGCTACGTACAGCTATAATATACAAATGTTTTCTCAAGTCTAGTTATCAAAAACGGGCAGGATATTATACTATCACGATGCAATATTTTCTTCTTCAAATTCATTGTCCTATTTTAACTCGAGTCATACACAACTAATCTTATCCAGAAAAGAACGAGGATGTCTTTAACACCACCCAATTTCGTATTTGCAGGGACCATTCGCATCTATCTCAGCAGCCCAGTTACGAGGAGTTCTACGACTCGTCGAGCTACCCCTACCAGACGTCGTACGTAGGAGACGACTCGCGGCAGTGGGACAGCGGCGGGCAGTACTTCTACGACGACGGGCACGGGCTGACGCCGACGGAGTACGAGAATATTGTCAATAAGAGAAGGTCTTCTGTTGTTCAGTTGCCGCAAGTGCCGCCTAAACCGGTAAGTTTAAAAATAATAATGAATAATATCAGCCCTGTTTAGAAACTGTCCCAATGCCGGGCATGGGCCTCATTTCAGAATGATAGGGGTCCACCAGAGCATAGTCCACCACGCTGGCCAAGTGCAAGTTGCCAGACTTCACACACTTATGAAGAATTGTCAGGCATGCTGGTTTCCACACAATGTTTCCCTTCACCGTTAAAGCAAGTGATAATTAGCGGTGCGTGCCTTGAGGTCGAACTCGAACTTTTGCCTTAGCAGGCGCTTGGTTATACCCTCAGATCATAGAAACAAGGGAGATGTGCCAAGGCGCTACTAAAATTGACGCTTTGATACGGTCACATTGACCGTAAATAAAATGTACACGCTGGCGAGGAACCGAACACGATCGATGATATAAATACAGTGTTTTAGTTTAGTGCTAGTGTTGAGTGACGATTAACAGTGTTAGATTGAGGGTGTGTGCAATGTTTAATGCGTGGGAGATCTATACTCACGAGGGGCGCTTGTAATTGTGTTGAAAAATGTACTAAAAGTGGCGACAGTTGTTCCCGTACTAATTTGCTATGATGGCATATCTCCTTGTTTCTATGATCTGAGGTACTAGGTTCCTACCACTAGGTTATCACTGCACAGCACACAAGTTTCATAATTTTGAATACCTATTTTAACTGGACTGATTCGTTGATCTAGTGGTCGCAAACGCGACTGCTGAGTGCGTCCTGAATTCGATTCCCGGGTCGAGTAAAGTGTTCATAGGTTTTTATGTATTTATTGCTTTATGCATCAGTAAAAAAAATACAGCACAAAGGCGGACTTAATGCCTATTGTTTTTCCAATAGGAAACTCTTAGTAGCAGGTATAATAATACCTCTTTAGGAATTCAGGCGTGATATTGTGTTATGTTATTTAGAAGGAATATGTTGTGTTGTTTCAGTTGGTGCCATCGTCTAGGTACTCAGACTACAATGAGATGGCGCCGTACAGGCCTCGGCCGCGACGGACTGCCGCTAGTCTTCCAGGTACACACTTCTCCTTACCCAGGGCGAGATTCACAGATCGCACTTTGACTTTACTTGGCCAAGTAAGCGTGTCATTCGAATAGGAACGTTATTCGCATAAAATTAAGATTCATATTCATATGAAGCGCTTGTTTACGTTCTATATACGAATGTGTACCTTGTTCATTTACGCATAATGCTCATATTACTTACTAAAGACAAAGTGCAGTCTGTGAATTTCGCCCTAAGGCTTGTAAAGCTTCGACAAATATCGTTTTCACGGAAATATTAAAAAAAAAGATTATTTACCCAAGTTATCTATGCTCAAATATATAAATAAAGTTTTTTTATCATACATTCGGGAAGGGAAATAGTCATGAGAAGCTGTTTGGTATACCGTTATACCGGTATACCGTTTCGACGTCTTAATCCTACATGCTTGCTTGTGCAGAATTTGTGTAAGTAAGATTGAGCGTGTAGGACCTTAAGGCTATCAAAAAATGCCGTCCTGTCAAGGGGTCTTTAACGCTGCCTCAGCTTTCCGTCAATCAATGTGCCTTCTTTCCAGCCACGCCGTCGTCGACCCCCAAGCGGGGCCGCGCGCTGCCGGTGCCGCCGGGCAGCGAGTCGGGCTCGACGCGCGGCAGTCGCGGCCGCCGCCTGCCGCAGCCCCCCACGCCGCTGACGTCATCTATGACGTCATACGGCAGCTTCACGCGCCCCAGGCGCGCGCCTTCCGCCTCCACGCTTACGCACGTGCCTTACGTACCCGGTGAGCGGATAGCTTCCGATGAGTGTTTTTATGGACGTTCCCGATAATCGATCTATCGTCTTTTTACTCTACTAGAGATCGATTTTTGACATTTTTTCTATAGAGCTTAGTCAAAAATTTATCTCTAGTAGGGTAAAAAGCCGATAGATCGGTTATTGGGAACGGCTATTATTGGCTTAAATGACTAAACTGGATAGGAAAATGCGACTCCTATTGGGCTCGTCTTAAAATTTGCAGCGTGGCGTTGTATGGAGCTGCTTACGCTACGGCGCTGAACCAGTTGCTGAAGCCTTAACACCCCCAATAGAGGGCTCAGTGTACAATTTCTTAGTTCAATCTGTTAACGGGCTTTGTTTGAAAAAGATGAGGTCGTTTTAGCCGAGTAGTCCAAAAGGTTACATGAGTTAGTGACGCTATTTTTACTGTGCTTATTATAAAGTACATCTTATTTCACAGAACCTGAAAAACCTATACCTGATGTGAGTTATGGTTACGATAGCTTCGGGTTTCAGCAAGACTTTCAAGACACTGCCACAGAACCGTATCAAGATTCTAATTATAATAATACGACGTAAGTAGAATTTGTTATTATCTATCAATACGATAAATCTATGTATAAAAGCTGTTAAAGTTAATATAATCTGGTTAGATGCGATTGTGATGTCAATGGAAGAGAGAACACGAAAACTAAATATTTTATTAAAATTCTAAGACGTTTGTGAGGCATACAAAGTCAGATCAGATCAGGATCCATTCGAAAGCCTGTCTAGAAAGACAGGCTTTCGAATGGATATAACCCTATAACACGGCATCGAATCCAGGATCCCATAAAGGTGCATACCGACGCAACTTGACACTCGATCTGTATCATAGCCCATCCGGGCAAGTCTCAACAGATTGGCATGTGAGAAGTTGGGTTAATATGAACGTGTCAATCTGTTGGGACTCGCTGGAATCGGCTCTACAAATCGGGTGTTAAGTTGGGTCGTTTGTACGTACTTTACTTGGTATTTGCAACCAGGCAACCAAAAAACCCAACGAGGAAGTCAAAACCACGCTAGCTATATTAGGGGACGAAAGAATGGTTATTAAAACCATTTTCCTAAACCTTCCCAGATTCTGGAAATCTTTTTTACTACCAAATGCATAAACGAGTTTTACACAGTAACCTTTAAAGTTATCAAGTGTGACGTATTCTACGAACTAATCACAACAATGATTATTAGCTACAGCCTGCATACGCCCACTACATAAATACATAAATAGATTGTATTCTTCATCTAGACTGCTTCGTTGGTCCAGCGTGAGTGTGCATACGAGTCTAAAGCTGCGGGTACCGAAATTGCGAGGCTGCCTCACGAGGCTGATCATCAAATGCTCACACGAGCGCATAGTCACGAGGCACCTTCGCGCTCGAGTTTTGTCTACATAGCCGACAAGAGCTATATGCTGTGGCTGCAAGGAGTCAGTTTACGTTTGACCATAAATCTAAACGTTTTCCTTAGTGCTAGCGCGCGAGGCTATACACTAATGCTTCCCTTGCAAGGGAGCAGTTGACACTGGGCACCCTTTGATCACCGCTCTTTACCGACACCGCAACGGATTCCTAGAGGCACGCTCGTGCGCGGCGATAATCACGTTGCTGACGTTGCCTCTCTAGGTAAACACGTATCTACATTGCGAAGCTGCCTTGCATTATACCTACTCAGCTTTAGTGTGTTGGTCGACAGATGAGCGTGAGATTTTTCCATTAAAAATAGGCAATAAGTTGGTCTCATAATACACGGGACTCACAACATAACTAGCGAAATGAGGGTACTAGGTACACCTTTTTCTGCTATCGGGGAATATAGGCGTGTTAAATGTTAATTAACGTTGTTACAGGTATGATTCAGATGGGATGCAACCTTTCTTTGATGAAACGCCACATGCTACTCCGCCTGCAGCTGGTAATAAATGTTCAGTAATTGTAAATATGTCATGTAGTAATTAGTACTATACATTTTTAATAAGCTTATAAGCTTAAGGTTTCTCATTAAGGAGATTTATTCAGACTTTATAGTGTACGTACTTAAAATTGTTATCGATACCACATTAAAAAATGTTTACGAAAAAATCGATATTAATGTTTTGGGTTAGGTAGTTTTTAAACTTTCGCGAATTGTAGACATCGCGAATTTTGGGTTAGTTGTAAAGCAAAATGAAGTCATAAAAAAATTAATCCGTTTTGTCCAAAACGAAGGAACCACCTGAAAGCTTTCTTTGTGAGCTAATTTACTGAAGTCAGATAATAAATCCACAATGAAATTTATCTATTTATAAACACAGTTTGCGATATCAAAATTATGTCAATGTCGATACAACAATAGCAAGAATTTATAATAATTCACATTAAAAATGATTCAGTTACATAAAAGATAAGAACTTCCGTAGCATACAGATTGGTTAAATATCATCAGTTCTTTTTAAACCATAAACATGACGGCCCGTTTCATAAACTGTCTATGTAGCGAGTGTTCATTTAATATATATAACGTTTTCTTCCAATTTCCAGCTCAAAAAACACCGTGGACCGAAACAGAGACAATATCACAGTTCACATACCCTATTACTAGTGAGATAGATTCATTATTACCGAAAACCGTGCCATCAACAATTTCGTCTTATTTACCACAACCACCAGTTACGAGTCAACAAGAAGTGTTTCAAGTGCAAAGTTATCCGGAGTTTGAAACACCGTACGAAGACCAACAGTATCAGTACGACCAACAAGACCAACAGTTTCCAGACCAAAGCCAGTATGAAGATAAACAACAATATCAACAGCGGGATTATCAGTATGATTCTCAGTTTGAGTCGCAGTACCCAGAGGAAGAGAAACAACCAGTTTCACACCAGCTATATACACAGCAGTTTGAACAAGATCAGCAATATTTACAAGATCAACAGTATTTAGAACATCATGAAGAACAAAAGACTCACCAATTGCCATTCCAACAACAGCAGCAGCAGTTACAATCGCAACAGCAACAACAAAAGCTACAACAGCAGCAGCAGCAGCAGCAGCAGCAGCATCTGCTGCAACAACAACAACATGCAAAACAACCTGCGCAACAACTGCAAACCACAGTTTTAACCGGTGCTGCTACTTTAGGTTCATTTATGGCGGGTAGTGCAAAAAAGTTAGGAAGTTTTTTCGGTGCAGCTGCCGCGGCAGTATCGGCTCCAGCAGTGAGCCATCCCCCTCACACTGCTCCCGTGACGACTGCTCCAACAAGCCACTTTATTTCATCCGTAGCTCCCGTAACACCGTTTACAAGTACCATGTCAGCGACAACATCCGTCCCAGAAGTATTGCCGTCAGTGCCAGTATCTACTGTGACTGTGACCACATCAGCGCCCGTTTCTTTACCCCGAACTCCGTCTCTAAGAAGACAGGAGTCCATACAAAGACCTCCGGTGCGTCGTACTCGGACGTTACCAGACGCACCCAAAGACTTAACCCAGTCGAGTTTCGACGAAAGTGCCTACGAGGACGAGTATCATAAGACTGAATACGATCAATCAATAGATCGCGAAAGGACTTCTTTGGACAGGTATCGTGACGACGACTATGCTCATGATACCATCCTTGAAGAAGTCCCCGATGAGAGGCGTTCGTCGGAAGTGCCGCCGAGCCCTAGCTTGCAGAAGCAGGCGTCTCCGACGAGGACTGTGGCTCAAATAAGGAAACCTTCAGTTGACAGCTATCACAGTCAAACGCCGTCGATTGTTGACCGTAGAACCTCGCAAAGTTCTTTTCATCCTGAAGAGAAACTTGCTGTCCCAACTACACAAGAAGGTAATTAACTTTTATTTAATGTTTTTAGAGATATGAGACTTAATTCCTTTTTTATCAAAACATACAAAAAAAAAACATTCTATTACCTTCACTAACTTACCTTACTTAGGTACTTATAAAAAGCCTGTGAAGTTTGTTTCGAATGTATGGGATAATCTACGGAACTGCTGATCCAGTTCTGAAAATTATTTCACTAATAAGAAACTACATTATTCTTGAGTGCTAATAATTTTTATCCCAAATTATGGCACAGTTCCAGTGGAACACGCGGATAAAATCGCGGGCAAAGTGCTGGTACTCACCAGTACTCACTAAATACACAAGTAGGTACACGTTTTACCTTGAAACAATTTTTTTAAGCCTAATTTTTGTAACACTAAATACGAATACGAGCAATTGTGATTTTACTACTTCCTACTTTACTACTTCCATAATAAATATCCCGATACTCAATAAATAATAATATCGGACAAATTGTCACGCCTAATAACAGAAGAACTTCATTTCACAGAATCACTCACGGATAAAACTAAAGTCACGTTCCAAGACGATCGTACGAGGTATCATGAGGTACCGGAGGAAACTGACGGCTTCCACGAAGCTGAACCTTATGATGATCAAGTCGAAGAATACCGAGATGATACGTATACTGACCAAGACGATACGTTTCGAGAAGAAAGAGAAAAGTTTGATGACCAAGAGCAGTTCCAGGAGACGGACGAACCGTACCAGGAAGAAGACAGTGTGTTCCGTGAGGAGCAAGAAAGGCCCGCGGAAGATAGACTGGAATTCCAGCCTGAACAGCCGAAGCTGACGCCGAAGCAGAGGTGGCATCGTGCGTACAACAAGATCGTGATGCAGCTAAACGTGAGTAATCTTTATGATTAATACCGATGAATGCAGAAATATTAATTTACGAAAAATAATTTATTTACATTTTTGAATTTTATTAACGTGAGTAATTTTTACGATTAATAACGATGAATGCAGAAATATTAATTTACTAAAAATAATTTATTTACTCTTTTTTTGAATTTGATTTTGTTTTATGTTTGTTAATGTTTTTTCTGTCATCTTTCGATTTATAACGATGGATGCAGAAATATTAATTTACGAAATTCTTTATACTTACTTACCTGCTTAAATATTCTCTTTTATTTTATATTGATTTTGTTTTATGTTTGTTGATGTTTTTTTTTCCTTTTTATTTTTTTTTAATATCGATTGTTAATTTTTTAATTCTTTTTTTTTTTGTTAATTTTTGTTTACCTTCACTTTTTATTGTTTTTTTGTTTTTGAAAATGACACAAGTAATAGGTAGGTACCGAAAAGAACAGAATTGATACTATAACATAAAAGAAATCTGCATTCATCGTCAACTGCTTAACAATTAGATTTTTGGTTCAATATTTTGTGTAACTAGCTTTTTTACGATCATGGAGAATTAATCATAGCTTTCAATTGAAAAGGACCAGGTAAGTCATATCACTGAACATAAATTAGAAGTTAATTGAATAATTATAGATAGGTACGGCGAAACAAGGTTGAATTTGTTAGCGTTCATTGTCCCAATTTAATGAACTTTCAAATACATATTTTAGCAGTACAAGTAGGAAATCGAAATTATACGATGAATTTATTTTTAGGAATTTAAAACAGGTTATTTTTACATCAAAAACGTTTACGTTTAATGAATGTAAAGTATGTAGCTATTATAGATAACTAATAAATGTATTTTCTTGTAAGTGTATCAAGGTGTAATGAGTGTCCCAGTTTGAAATGTCTGCGGTTTACTTTTATTACCATATTGTAACAATTTGACTTTCTTTTTTTTATTGATGTTATAGGAACAGTGTATGTAAACCATTTCAGGAGTGCTATTATAATTGAAACCTTAACGAAATGTCACATCAAGATATCATACGGCGTTTCTAATTAAGTGCATTGACATTCATAATTTTATGAAATAACGTAGGTATACATACTGAATTCATGTGCTAATTTGTAATACAAGAAAGCCGCGTCCACGACAAAAACGTCAATCCGAATGACTTAAAACTAGTGGTTCATACACACGAAGCCAATGGCTATATACCTTCGTTTATTGCCTGCCCAGTTCACTTTGGCTATGGATAACAGTTTTGAAAAGACAAAGTGTTTACACCAGTTTTGTTGCCAACTTCGGCGGGAAAGCAAAGTTAAGGTGTCGAACTGGTGTAAATGAACCAAATAGATTTATTTTAATAAAACTGTTAGGTAAAAGAACATGTTCAGGATTTTTAAATTATTCATGACAACATTTTGCATTTATTAATTACAACATTTTGTAATTATTAATTATAAAATTATTAATGTCCCTACTTATTAAATACAAAATTCTTCGAAATGATTGTAGACCAATAATAAGTAGATATACCAGTGGTGAAGGGTGAGGGCAAGCCGGTATAATAAAATACTAACAAAATTATAAATAATTCAATTTTACATAATATGTCATGTCATACCTCTTTGTTTATTAATTGTATTTACAAACTCGTATTTTGAATAGGTGAATAGTTTCATAGGTTTTAAGTTTAGGTATATCTTAATAGGTAAAATGAAACTATTTTTAATTTTGTTACTATTTTATTGTACCGGCTTTCCCTCACCCTATGCCATTGATATATACGACTTATTCTCTATCTCAAACTAAATCCGCATGGCACTTATAGTACGGATAAGTGCCAAACATAAGACTACACTAAGAGTGTCTGGCACAGCAGGGGCTAACCCCTACCGTGTTATGGCCTTACTGACGATTTAATGGACACACTAATTATGTCTAAGCACCAATTGAGGTTACCAAAAGTGTTGTAGGCATCGGAGGGTTGGGAAAAGGAATGAATATTACTTTTTTAATAAGAAGCAATTTATCGCTGTAGGTTTCATCAGTTTCGTAACTAGCGGTTGCTACGTTAAAAATATAAAACATTTTAAATAACAAATGCTGAACAGTTTAGTTGGAAAAAAGGCAATTTAAAGTAAATTCAGAATAAATAATTATGGTCAAAATAATTTAACATATAAGTAAAACAGATTCTATATAATCTTATTAATTCCTTCAGAATATAGGTACATATAACTATGATAACTGCAGTTTTACATGCATTTAGGTTGCACTCTAAGTTTTAATCCGACTACAAATTAAAACTTAGAGTACAACAAGAAGAAACACAACTATTCATATCAAAGTTTCTGCTTACAATATACAAGAAATGCATATCTGTAGCACCAGTTCAGTGCTCTACTTAGAATCAAAATGTAGGTAAGTACATTAACATTATGATAACAAAAATGTTATTTTGTTCTTCGTTTAAAAATGACGCCAATATAAATTAGGTATGTATCTATCTAGTTTAAACTACAATTTTAGCGGCGTGTACAGGGTTTCAATTTCTTTACCGAAATCGAAAATTATTTTAAGAAAGTTAACATAATTATTATTCCTGCAAAGGTCATATTTATATGCCAAACGCGGGTCACATTATTAATAACTTCACCTTTAACTTTAACAATTTGCATACTAAAACTTACAACAATATGCTAATAGAACGAAACAACATAGTATACGAACATTTAAACTAAGTAAACACCCTTTCAGGAACAATTCTACATTCAAGACTATAATCCCACTGCATAGTGGAGCTACTGAACTTTAATCCAATGCATTACGCTGTACGCAAATAGTGCAAAGTCCTGTACAATACAGTAACAAGACAAACGCATATAGAAACAGCGTTGTGCTTTACGCCCCGCTGCGTTGTGCGAGTAGGCACATAATAAAGATGGCGGGCAAAGAAAATGGCTAAATGTTCTTACGCGGCCTTCGACTGACCGGGTGTGACCTTGAACGGGGTAAATGGGAATTCGATAAATGTAGGCTTGGTGAATTAAAGATTGGGATTATGTTGATTAGTTCCGTGTTTTTATATGAACAATTAATTAAAGCTAGAAAATTTAATATAAATAAATAAAAAATAAAATAATAAAATATAGTTTTGTGGCAAATAAATAATTTTTTTATCATTATATTAAAAAAAAATGTACTATTTTTTTTGCTTCCAATAGATATGACGGTAGGATAGAGTATGTATACAAAAACTATACAGCGTGACTCGTAAAACCATTGTTCAGCCGTAAATTCCAAATTCTGTTGTGTATTGTTGATCATTGTATGAGATCCCCAACACTGTTTATTAAAGTTTTTTAATGTTTTCGACATGTCAAAGTTTTTTTCATATTTTTGATGGAGTCAACCCTGAAATTGATTGACCTCTGTTGAACTTCATCGATAAAGGGATAAATGCGACAGATAGGACACTTAACACATAATGGTAAAAAGCCTATCATTTTCTTGCATCAGAGAGGCAAGTTGTATTTTTATTTCAAGATTGAATTAGGTCTTGAATACCGGTACGGTATGTGACATACCTACGCAGAGCAAAAGTAGATGTACCTACATACATTTGCATAAAACTGTTAGTTAAAACCAGACAACTAGGTTTTTATAAAAATACAAGTTAAAAAAAAAACCTTTTAGCTCGCTATGTAATGTAATTCCCTTTGTTTATTAGAAATCCACCCTTAAAAGTACAAATAAAATAATACAAATCGAACGACCTAACTGTTTCATTACTCTTTGGTGAAATAGAATTGATTGCAGTTGGAATCATCTGATTGGTAAAAATGCAACCAATGTCGAACGTATTACTACACTAACTACACGCCCTAATTATTTCCGGCTTTCTTATTGGATATGACAAATCCGAAAGATTTTTTTAAGCTGAAATTATTTTGAATGTTATTTTATCATTAAAATAAGATTCAAAGTCTTTCAACTTACAAAAACCCTTTGCTAAGCCGCCTCTGCTAATGTTGCGGACCGACAATCGTTTGAGCTTTGCCGACGCGCCGCCGCGCTGGCTCGAAAATTAATTTACTAAGTTCCGTACAATTGTTTTTTTTTTAACTAAGATTTACAAACCGAACATTTTTCGAAACAACTAGTTATAACCGGGATAAAACAAATATCATTCTAACTTTTAATTTATTCATGCGTCAAGTACCTACATAAGATTAGTGTAATGATGATGGGCAATCTTTATGAACTTTTCGAAAACTGTATTCGATTATTCCGAAATTAGCATTGTTTCGTAATAAGCGATATTTTTTCGTTCACAAAAAAATCAGAAAATAGGTAAAAAAAAACCCGTAAGACTTGTAATTAATGCTACAAATAGTCAACCTCAATATCATAATTTTGTCTCGCTCCTTATCATATCGACAGAATTACCGTAGGCATCACAGTGTAGGTATGTCAGGGGTATGTTTTATCCACAATGAAAAGAACTTCTTATTTTATTTTAAAAATAGTATTTATTGGAATTCACATAATATCATAACGATCTCTAAAATTGTGTACATTTTTATTTGTAGGCTAGTTAGATAATTACGTATTTATTTTGTTAGTTCGTTTGATGCTTCCGAATCGGATGCTTGTCGTCATGTCGTCTAGTTTCGCGTTGGATTGCAGTGAATTTAGCGAGGAATCATGAGTAATCATGACGGAATAGTAGGTAGGTAGGTACTTACCTACCTAGTTGCGAATGAAAATAATCTTCATCAGCAAGACAATGCTACAGGCGGCGGCGTTTTCGCAACAGAAGAATTCCGTAGTAGGTACGATTGCTTCAGTGGTTTGGTGCATCGCCTTCACTCCACTGGGACCTTTCGTCGTACAACCCATGGTGGTATTACGCATTGATTAGCCAACCAGCACAAAGAGAATGCCCACCCGTCCCGCCAATTTTTGTGAAGACTAATAAATTAGAGTTATGTGACTCTGACCGAGTTCTGTGTGGAGTTCTGTGTTCAGGTAGGCACCCACCCTTTGTGTTTGTTGTTCCTTTAGTAAATATTTTCATGTAGGTACCTACCTACCTACCAAAACTATGAGTGTACGCGTACGTGTGTAAAGCTACGCGGGATTAAAAAAGGAAAATGGTAGACCCACAAACTTAATAGTTACTGATAATTTCACTCATGAGTGAAATTGTGTCTAATCGGCGCATATTATGAATAATATGCGCCGATTAGACACGGTGTAGGTACCTTTGTGTTTTCGAGCGACGCGCGACAAGGTCAAAGGACGCGCCAGTGCCTACTTATAGATATGTACAATATTTGTTAATAATTGGCTCCGCCCATCGATTAGGGTTGCTACGACATGGCAAAGTTAAAATATTATTAGTACTTTGTAAGAGAAAAACAAAATTACTTAAAGTTGAGATACGACCATGGCGACCTTCCAGAATAACTACTAGTGTACAGAGCCATGCAGTGTTTACGGGTTAAAACCCTTATATTGAATCACCCTGTATACTCCACATTTCCAATTTTATTGATTTATTTCCAATTGTATTGATTTATTCGTATTTTGCTTTAGGTACAATAACTACATTACATACCTTAATTCATTGTCTTAATTCGAAGTGACTTTTGTTGTAACTTTGTGCTTATTAACAAAAATAAAACATGCAGAATAGATACAATAACTTTCTGTATATTACCATACAAACACAATCATACGAATCCCAATCGATTCTAGCACTTGTAACAAACAATGTTACGGTGTACACGCTAACATTAGAACAGCCAACTGTGCATTAACAAAGTTATCTTGTCAAGTAGGTAGTTTCTAACAGTCCGCTGGTAATAACGAATAAGGACTTCAGCATACTAATAGCTATACCATGCAGCAATGGACGCTATTCGCGTCAACGACTTAACTCTATTGCTAATCTTCTTAGAATTTAAACAGGATTAGCATAGACATTTTGTTTAATGCTAGGACCTCAGATCATAGAAACAAGGAGATATCAAATTAGTACGGGAATAACTGTCGCCACTTGTAGTACATTTTTCAACAGAATTACAAGCGCCCGTCGTGAATATAAAGATCTCCCACACATTAAAAATCCCGCACACCCTCAATCTAACACTGTTAATCGTCACTCAACACTAGTACTAAACTAAAACACTGTATTTATATCATCGATCGTGTTCGGTTCGTCGCCAGCGTGTACTTTAGTACTACGCCCAATTTGCTCAAATTAAAGCATCAAGCTTAATAGCGCATTGGCACATCTCCCTTGTTTCTATGATCTGAGGCTAGGACTTATTGCAAAGGACTCGTGTTTCGTTCGAAAAGTATGTCTAAGTAAAGATACAATATTGTCCTAGCTAGATTGTAGGTAAAGCCAAACTTATACATAAATCTCCCGAAGCACAACAATCCAACTAGATATGTATGTAATATCCCTGTTTAATGGCTGTTTCTAATAACTTATCCATCGGCTCTTTGCCCCACTAGAGATTGAATTTTGACATAAGCCGGTCAGAATTCTATCTGTAAATCTGTAGTAAGCAAAACGATGGATATAGATACATCATTGAAAACGACTATTTATTGTATCTGTAGCGGTTATCACCTTACCACCTTAATTAGTATCCAAATATTGTAAAACACTCCACAATACACAAACATCGTATTTATTTTTCACTTGACATTTCTCCAACGATACACCACAGATTATAAATACAGACCATAAATCATACAAAGCATTATCTATTACTAACTCAATTAATAAAACATTATTTATACAACAATTATATATTTATTATATTTACAACACACATAATATTTGGATACTAATTAAGGTGGTAAGGTGATAACCGCTACATATCTGAGGCCTACGTAGCACAAGGGTTTCATTGATAAGTAAAATAAACGCGATGAATAATAAGCTTTGCTTTATATCGTAGCGCTCTTATATGATACTGTCCTAATAAGCCAAATTCCAAACAAAGATTATGCAAACATTGCCAGACTTCGAGTGGCTTTAATTGTTCTACTTACTTCCAATAAGCTTGACCTAATTGTGGACGTGCTAGAGATTTGCATGCGATTTCATCTTTATATCTGGTACTGAAAATATTATGAGAATTTTTAAAGAAAAACTAAATTTTAGATGGATTTTTATGAGACGGTAAAATTACCATAAGGTTACAATTATCACATTATTTGAGAGAGTGGATATTTTTAATAATAATTTCTCTTTCATTTACGCAATTCTTCAATAAAGTAAGTTTCACACTTTACTACATAATTATTATATTTTTGCTGTATAAAATCACAGTTCTAAAAACTTGAAATAAGTAAAAAAATATCAAAAGATGGAGTCTTTTGTGAAAGGATTACTAACACATGGATGACCAGGCAAAACGCTAGCGAGGTTATAACATATACCTATAGTAATCGACACCTTTAGCATCGGTTCTGTATTTTATAAGGTATATAACGTATCTTGACGTGAATTCGATTAACGTCTTGCGTTTGGTTCGGCGGTACCTACTTCCAGAAAAATTGCGACACCAAAAACATGTAGAAAAACATGTAAGTACTTACTTTTAAAAGCTTCTTGCTATTAAAGTTTATTTAAGTTATAAAAGTAATTGTTATATAATTTCATCTATTCACCCCAGTGCTGGTAGCAACAACTAATCTCTACTTTTGCCATCAGATTCTGATTGACCTGTACCTACAATAGTCGGAGAGCCGTGTATTGAATTAATTAATATTTTCAACTGTTTCGTTTTTTATTCAAAGGGCCCTTTAACGTTTATCAAATATTATTATTATTTACGTCATATTTTATGTTCACAATATAATTATGTTAGAATCCCCCGAAGAAAATAATGTTTTAACAAATATTTGATTCTTCTACGTAAATATTTGATCTAATTGGTTTCGTAAGTTGAGTCCATATAAATGTTTGAATTGAATATACATTTTGTTGCTTCAATCAGAACAGAACAATTGATTAATTGAATCTAAACAATTGAAATCAAGTGGGTATACAGATAATCTGAACAATAAATGATTTTGTTTACTCATTGAATGAAGACTCTAGGGACACACCCTTGTTTCACTGGGTAAAAAAATACTTATCTTATGTCTTCTAAGAATACCTACATATTTTTCGTAGTGGTAAAATAACACTTTTTATTTATACGTCGAAAAATACTTCTTCTGGTCTGGCTACATGTATGCATCGCGAGCTAAACCTTCGCGAAGACTTCGGAATTTCGGGCGAAGCCAAAGATGCTTCAAGTATCTATAATATTGGCGCCAACTTTCCTAACAAAAATAAAACCTTCTAAGTAAGATACCTGTCAATTAATTCCATTAACACATCCTCCTCAGTGATTTACTCACAAAGCTGATCCACTCGGCCTCAACATGTTCGGTAATTGATTGAACCCCGTCTTAACGAGTGCACTCGTAAAATAACATTAACCTCTATATCTTGTTAATTAATTTTCGCACACGGTTAACAAGTGAATTTAGTAGGGTGATTATGGTTTTGAAACATGAGTCCGTGATAGATAAAGTAATATTTTAAGGTGCCTTCTAGTGTAATTAAAGAGACGTTTCGTTCCCTTTGTTTCATGGATTTGTAAGGCGGTATAGTTTAGAGTTTCGCTTTTATCTAAATAATGTTTCTACATTGATCTGAAATATTAACAATTAAAGTAATTCAATATACACAAAAGATGCTGGGAGTTGAGATGAAGGTTCTAGGGAGTCTAGAGTCTAGTAATAATTCTTAAGGCTTTATTTAAGGTGTCTATTTATTTATTAAGGCTGTTTAACGTATTTGAATAGGTCGCAGTTTAATAACGGTACCAAATTAAAATACCTACAAAAAAGTACAATACTGGTTACTGATTAAAAAATGTAACATCGCAAAAGGCCTTGGAATAAATATACGAAATTATGTAGATATTTACTCTTCCAATAACAAAAGAGTTCTTAAAAGAATAACATAGCGATAACCTTTGAAAATACGTAAAAATTTCCTTTGTTTAATTTTGCCGCTGGCCGATTGCGGGAAAGGCTTCCCAAGTGAACGTATCACTTTTTATACGAATACAAATTGAATAGCTAATTTTTATGTTTTTTTTTTCATTCGGACTCGATTGCTGTATTCTTTGGAGGGCAACTACTAGTACTTATAGCGCAGTGGCGACCGTAGCCTGCAGAGACCCCTGACGCCTTTGAACTCGATCACCTCATTAGTCCAGCTCAGTTGCTCCATACATACGCATATACGAAACTACGCGTTCCCGCTCAGTCCGTTAACAGACTTTGCTGCGTACGCACCCCTTAATAAAAATCAGAAGAAATTCGAAAGTGTCGTTCGGGGTACGAAAACATTGCGCAAGCGATGGCGGCGGAAACTCGCGAGGACGCGATAGCGACATCCTGCGGGCGACCGTGGCCCTATTGATATCGCACCTATCACTCATTTGTATGCAAATTCTTCATACAGGTGTTAACGTTCAGTGTTGTTGTCGACGTTCATGTGTCATCACACGTTTGTAAAATGTTCCGGAGCAGGAAAGGTCAGGCGATCAGCGAGGCGGATGTCCGGCGGGATCAGGCTCTGGGGTATCAGAATCGTTCTAACGTGAGCGGTTCGCGCCTCCGCGTTCGCCGCGGATCTAGTTTGACGGACTTAGACAAGTTGCGTTGTGGTGGCGGTTCGAGCGGCGGTGGTTCGATTGGGGATTTGATGAACATGTTCAGTGGTAGTGTGAATTCTGTTGGGAGTGACTCTTTGGTGGCTCGGACTGTTCCTTTGGAGACGGTTCGGCGTAATGTGCCGTCAATGTCGACGCCGCCTCCGCGTCCGCCGTCGTCGCCGCTCATCCACGTGTCCAGACCCGTGGGTCCACTCACGATGGCCCAACGGACGCTGAGATTTAGTAGACTGCTGAAGTACCAACCCTGTTCTGCCGACGTTATTATTACTCTGGTGAGTGGAACCACATAGTTTTATTATTATGGATTTATTAACAGTGAATCGACCTATAAATACTATCCTCCTACCTAGTACCTAGATATTAGACCTCTCATGTACATTTTAATGTGTTTATTGACAGTGAAGTTTGTGTACAAACACAAAGTTTTACTAGCTTTATAAGCATTATCAGTCAAGGGTATCGTATCGGTCGTGAAAGCTCGTCAAATATCCCTGACTGGTGATAATTGCGTTATTAACTCATTATCAATTGATCACTTCGATATCATTTGACATTATCTCTGCAACAGCTTTTAATAATGATAACCTTTTTTACACGATATTCATCTAAACTTCATGTTCTGAAGAATACAACTATTCTTCAGAACATGCAGTTTAGAATATGGTGTTTAGAATAATGAGAATGAATAAATCGTAGGTACCTACTAAATAGTACATATAGGTACATAAATGGAGTTCAATGACCTATAGATAATTTTGTTACCATGAAGTGTCAAGTAGCCTATCTTTAGTGTTTGTAGTCGACAATTTATTGAAGCAATTAAAATATAAAGGCAAGTTAGTATAATAATTATCTGTCAATATACACGTTATCGGTAAAACATTTTTATATTAGAAAAATTAGCATAAACCAACATTGATGAAGTATTTACCATTTAAATAGCTAAAAAGACTTTGGATCTTCGTAGGATATGAAGATCTTCGTAGGATATGAAATTACTTGCGACTTGTCTTTTATTCCTTCGTCTGTCGCAAAAAAAGACAATTAATTTTGACCTCCAGGAGGTTGATTTTTCAAATGCGACAGACGACTGTTTATGCAAGACAATTTATTAACTTACACCCAATTTCGGACTGCATGTTTAACTTAAATTTTCTGTTAACTTTATCACAATCACAATTTGCTGACTTGAAACTAACAGCAATTTAAAATAGTTTTTAGAAAAATGGTAAACGTATTTTATTCTGCCATCGGAACTATTGGAAGCTTTTTAAAAAGTGGCCGGACATTTTATATTAAAATAGAGACGTTCGAGACAAGCGTTAAACGCGAATGCTACCAAAAATAATACGCACTTGTTTTAGCACTAACTTGTCTAAAACAAGTGTGTATTATTTTTGGTAGTATTCGCGTTTAACACGTGTCTATCTTTTTTGTGGTAAGGGTGTTAGTATTTTTCCATGGATGTTCGATGTCATGATGAAGTAGTTCGTATGCAAGCAATCTTATTATTTTATTTAGATGACGTCTGTCGATTCCCAAGAACAAAGAGTTAGACAAATAGACCGAAGCCTACAAATTGAATTATAAAAATACTACACAGTCATGGTAGAAATTCATTTTGATTTAACTTGTATAATTGGCAATAATGTATTAATCTATTACAGCAAAAATATTGTTTCATTCACACTATTATCTACGCGTACCTAAAGTTTGCTAATGAGTGTAAGCCCTCATTCGCATGAGCGCTTTTTCAACGCACCTTAAAAAAGCGCCCATATGAAGCAAATGGGCAACGATACATCTGTTCGCACGACAGCATTGTTTTAATGCCGCTTTTTAAATCGCGCTTATTTTTTACGTTCGGCGTCGGGCTTTGAAGTGTCTTGATAAACGCATACGACACTTTTTTTAACGCACGTTAAAAAAGCGCCCGTGCCTTTGAGGGAGGTTTAAGTTTCTGAGTATAAAGGCCGGGCTACACTGATTAAGGGTGCGGTGGATGTGCAGTACATGCAGTGTGCGATTTTAAATATCAAACTAAACATAGGTACCTACTTACTGCATATGACATCACTGATGTGACAATTTCTACCATTACTAGCGTTGCTGCTCGCTTCATACCAACACTGCACCTATATTTGATGTGGAGTACCAAATGTATCAATCAACGTGGTCAATCAACGTTATCCCTACATATTGGTAGCGCCGCACTGAAATTGCTTGTGTTGACTATTAATTGCACTATTGACAACTTATGTTCATTAAATATAGGCTAACTCTATTGTCTAATGACCGTTTGCATTCACGTCATAATCAGTGATTTCTAATTAAAGAAATCTAATTCAGTTGTTTCTTAAAATTAGTGATAAAGAAAACTTTTATTAATTTTAGGCAATGATTCCATTTAATTCAAGCAAGAACGTATTATAAACGCTTGCCTTAACCCATTGGATGCTGTTCTTCTGCTATTCTGCTATATTTATTTTTTATGAAGAAAAATTAACTATGTGAAACAATTTTTCCAAAACATGATTTTCTTTTTTATGATGATACAATGAATACTCATGAACGAGTTTGTCTTTTACACTGCCATATCTTGCAAAATAAGTACCTAGAAGCCAGTTGTTATTATATAAATCGTTCATCGTGTCATGATGAATCTAATATCATGTCTAAAACTGTAAGTAGATAGGTAGGTACTCAATTTGTGGCAATGTAAATACTTACTACCTTAGTATCTAAATCGTTACGGCAACGTTAAAACCAAAGCGAAAATTCAAAGGTGTGTAGCAAGCTTTATAATTAGTGTACTTAGTAGTTCTTGCAACGTAAAAGAGATGGCGTTGTTATCGTTCTTAGGCTCGTATACTACCTACTCATTGAGAGGTCAATTTAATTGAACAGTTTTTCCCTCAAAACTACTGGTGACTGTGTGAGAAGCTCACTGAAAATAAATGAGCAATGTTTTATTTACCTAGTTTTGTTGCCATGTCAAATAAATGCTAATCTCAAGATTGGTATAAAATACGGGCCTTACTTTCCCGTATAATGAAAGCTTAATTAATCTGTACTCAAGTCTTGTGTCACCACAACAGCTAACTTGAAATTGAATAGGAAGGCTAATTAAATTTGACTGGTATTAAACTAGCGTTTGAGTATTCGAGCACTATTTTTGTTTGTTTTACTACCAATGATGATAATAAGTGAGTTTCCTTATTACTAATACATTGAAATGTCAGTGACCCGTTTGATTTGCCTTTGAAAGTTCTTTCAAGACAATTTCCAAGAGTATTTGTGTTGAGATTCAATGAATCGAATCATTGAATGGAATAGAAAGCAATGCATAAGGAAGTGGTGACGTCACCCGGTGGCGTGCATTTCATGAATTTTCAACTACCCTACATTTTTATTTAAATAGCTCCATTTACATTTTGGAATAAGCACAAACAGGATTGAGTGCAGTCTGTGTGATATTCAATTAATATTATTGTACAAAAAAAATTGTAACGATGAACAACGAAATACCTATTGTACCTATATTGTCATAAAAGTTATCTGTATGATAACAAAATTTTGGATCTAGCTGATGGTAATCATCAGCTAAGTCCAAATTATGAACGATGATTGCAGATTTTAAAAATATGTAAAGATTAAATTTATTTCTCGCACTGGCGGGATTTATGCTGTTAGCAACACCAGTTATCACGAAAATTAAATGTGACATTTGCATATATTTTGTTCTGCTGCCGCTGTATTATCGCGGTCTGCGGCGGTTGTGACTTGTGTACTTTCTATAATATGTATTATCAAATATCAAACTAGGTATAATTATGAAAAAAAGTTTCCTCAAACTGTGTGGACTTCAGCATTTTCATCAGCATTCAACTTTGTTTATGACACATGAATATAAATTGATGAATAATATACTGATTATCTTTATGGAAATATCGTTTAAATATTGAATAAAACAAAAGACAATTTAGGTTTATTTATTCAAATCGTAAATCTCATCAATATTAGATAATTAAAAATAATTTCACTATAATGTATTACAGTGAATGTTAATAAAACACACGTTATTTACATTTTGATTAACCCATACAAATCATAATCAATCATACCTACCTACATAAGGTTGCCATTTTATTTACTCCAATTTAATACCGTCAACTGCCGTACCAAAATAATCTTTATGTAATAACCAAAATGTCTATTAATGTACGTTTTTACTAAAAAGCTAAATAATGCCGTAAAAAACTTGATAATGCTAAAATAGCTACAACTCTCAATTATGTTATTAATTTTACAGAGTAGGTAGTTCAAAGTATAAAATAAAAATTTCATTCTAAATCTCGGGTTTTGCAACAAAAAGTACCTAAATTGGTACCTATTGTAACACTGAAAAATTCACATCAATATTAATTCTTCCAAAAACACACATAAAAATTGGCAACCCATATAAACTCAACCATGCGCTCAATCAGGCATATTTCTTCATGAACTTGAGTAAATACTTAAGTTTCGGCATCTCTATGTTGTGGATGCATCTGTTGAAGTCTCCGATGACCTTGACGGAGTGTGTCATCATTCTGGAGATAATGTCCTTGAGGCACACGCTGAGGTCTGAAACTTCTTTGAAGCCGTGGATGGCTATCTCAGCCATTACCACCGGGAAAGGTGATGTTTCGTACAGGAACTGAAAATGAACAAAAATACATCGTGATTCTCGTATAAGAAAATTTGGCGTGCTAAACTGTTTGAACTAGTAAGTTTCAAAGATATTTTTTTTGTTTTGTTATATTACTTTTTTAATTTTGTGTTTCGCTTTAATGCCCCAGTGGAACCACTTGCTAGTTAGATCCGAACTATGTATTTGATGGGATACCTATAATCTTGATGGGATACAGGCTCTCCAACAGTCTAGTACAGACACATTATTTGGAAAAACATCGATGCAGAGGCAATTAGATTAGGGACCAATATTATAATTATTTCTGACAAATATTGAATTTCAACGTATTAATCATATTACAGCATTAATATTTCCTACACTCAGTATTTCAGAGCTGGCGAGCTTCCTGTTCAGAAACATAAGTGTAGACTGTAGATATAAACTCAATTCCCCGGATCACGTATCCGGTTGCTACTCAACTAGCCTCTTGGGGTTGACTGTTCTAACCTAGCTATGTATTACTTGCTTGTTTCTGTTTATTTACATGCTTGATATGATACCCAGGAAATTACGACGTGGAGTAAATGCGACAAATTTTAAACATTGAGAACTATATTATTCTTTGGAGTTTAAAATAGTAGGTAGAATGGAGTTTAAGGATTGGAGGTATTACAAAAAATGTGGACAGTGAATTAAATATCAATTGATAAAATGAAAGAGAAAATGCTGAACACATGAAACCATACAGAAACAAAAGAAAAAAAGATCTTGATAGTCTGTGTGAGTGGAGAACTGAAAAGAAAGAAAGACCAATACTGATTTTATTTATGAATTGGGATAAAATTAATTTAAACTGATAATAATTAATCAATTATAGGAGTGCCTAAAGGTATGTTGTAGTAGATAGATAAGGTTTTGATACTTACAACAGTCCTTTCTAGATCTTGACTCTCGTGGGAACAGTTTCCACCAACTTGCTGCTGCTTCTGACATTCGAACAGCTTTGAAGCTGAATATTTTTTCAAATTCTCCAGCGTCTCGAAGTGGACTTGTAGTTTTTCTACAACGAAATATTTTGATATCGTCAATCTCAATAGGTAGGTTCTAGATTTTGATAATGGGGAGGATAGCTTTTTGAATGATGTGATTGCAATTTGACTTTTATGGGATTAGTCAGATTTGTGCAGAGTACTATAAATTACAGTCACTTCATCTTCTTTTACAGCATTGTCGAATATTGAAAGATTCTTAATTAAAAATCTTGATGTGCGTACGTTGAAAATAATTTCAAGTTTGTAACATTCTACTATTCCTTTTAGTTAGCCTTAATTTTCATTTCGTCACATTAATTTGTTTGTGCAAAATGAATAAATAGTACCAAAGCCTCTGAGACCGACATAGCAAACTGAATTTCTGTTTAATCATGTACATAGTAGATTTTACTACGGCATACATTGATTTTGTTATTACTAAGTGCTGCGGTTTGTTTTGGCTGCAAGCTGTATTGTCACTAGCGGATATGTTGACGTTGATAAACAAAGGACGTTGTCCCAAAATAATACGGATGTAGGTATGTAGGTTGACAAAGCGGACGGCCAAACCGTAAACAGTTTAGATTTAAAGTAAACAGAACCAGTTTACAGACAACTTATTGACTTAGGCTACTTTCGTACTTCCCTTTTCTATAAATAGCGGATGTTTTTGTAGAATTCATATACTACACTAGCTGTTGCCCGCGACTTCGTCTGCGTGTATTGATGAATGAAAAGTAGCCTATGTTCTTCTTCAAGTCCACGGCTACCTCTTTGTCAAATTTCATCCAAATCCGTCTTGGTGTTTCAGCGTGAAGTTCGTATTATATTAGTATGATTAGAGTTTTCAAAAGTACAAAATAACTGATCATAATTCTTATTGTAAACTCCGTTTTGGTATTTAAGATTTCGTGCGGTCGAAGTTTAAAAATATAAACGAGAAAATAATATTTTTTCTAAATTCACGTCAATCCATACCCTGTAGGCTTCCTCAAAATACTTCGTTAACAGATTAGTGTCCATCGCCAAAGTTAGTGTGCATCAATTATCAATTATTACCAAGAAATTCAGTACCTTGACTTGATCAAAGAGCAAGAATATTGGCCAGTGCCAGCGTAATCGACTCTCCGACAAACAGGAAGCCTGATTTAACTGAGCTCTACCGCGCATTCATTAAGCCCAAACTACAACACAGAATATGTACACAATAACAGTGTACCGACCGGAAGGCAACACTGAACATGGATATTACCTTTATTACGGTGGAAGTTAAGTATTTAGTTGTATCCTACACCTCATGGTTTCTTACTGAATTTCAATATAGTTAGAGCCCCTGATTGCCATTGGATTATGTCTTAAAAAGGGTCAACGTAGACTTAATTAGACTCCCTTGGCGTACCCCGAGGAACTATCATGGGTCCCTTTCCAAACTCAAAACCCAAAAATGACTTCTAAACAGTAACTGTTTATGGAAAAAACTGCTACTAGAATTCAAACTTATAAGTATATTTTAATAACTCATATAAAAGACGAAATTATAAGTATATTCATAGAAGTACAACATACCTGGTAATCTCTGTACCCTCTGGTAGCCAAGTGCGAGGCACAATGTAACATTTTCATCGGCCAACTGTAAGTTCTCGCCAAGCAGCTTAACTATGCTCTCTTTGCAATACGTCCCGTTTCGAGGCTTACGGTCGTGTATAATCACCTAGGGAAGCGTAAAATGGTCAGCTATAATCGGATAAACGCTTGCCGCAATTTATTGAAAGTCATTAGGACGTAAGATTGGATTTTATTGTTGAAACTTTAACTATACGTAAAGGGTTAATAATAATTCTGGTAATTTATAGAAAAGTGCTTTTCTTTAATTAATTAATTGTTAAAAGAAAACAATTTTTTTAATGGATATTTTCGGCACACCAAAAATAATTTTATGGAAATGTTTAATTTTATAGAAAGGCAAGGCCGTAGCCAGGATTCGCCTCAGGGAGATTGCTCATAGTTTAAACAATATTCAACTTGATGCAAAAGAATCTACTTATTTATGAATTATTGGAAGTGCTTTTTATCTTTTTAAATTATTTACTCTTCGGTCCGGTAGCACTCCGACCGAGCGCCGAACACTTACTCAACCCTTGCTAGGGGGAGGCCCCCCCTGTCTGTACCTGGCTACGCCCTTGAAGAAAGAACTAGGATTTGCAATCAATTTTGCCGAAATATTGCGGGAAAAATCTTGTTACAAAATCAAAACTTACCTGGAAGTACAAAGATATTTGTTCAAGGTACACAGTCATGTAGTTAATGGCTTTGTCAGCCTCGTTCTTCATGAGCAATTTTATTTGGGACACTAGTGTGTCCATGTCCTCCCGGGACTTTTGTGTCCGGACCTGAATGTCCGCAATCAGCGCCCGGTACCCATTTATTAGGTTATCTTGAAAATCAGTCGTCTGAAAAAAAAAGATGACGGTTGTTAGTTGAAACATTTATTGAGACAATTTTTTTATTTATATTTGTTCAGTAAGAATAAAATGTATGTGAATTACGTTGATTTTATTGGAAAGTGTTTTTTAAAGTTAATGGAGATTTTTTTTTTAATTCATGATAATTAAGTTCTTTTACAATCATTAAAATTACCTGGATTACATTACATTATCTGGAAGGGTGAAGTTTTTTTTAGAATTATTCGGCGTTAAGTTTTTTAACTTTAATTAACTTTTCTTTCCGAATAGGTATATTTTTGAATACGATATTTCAAATCAAGTTTAAACTTCAGAGTTATTTATAATCAACTGCATTCAAAGATGAGTAATATAAATTATCTGATGGATAAATAGAGACCGGAACAATTGGTTTGTTATCAAACAGATCCTGAATATAAAATCATCTCATTGTCTCCTACAATTGATGTGATATTGTTTTATTGGAACGACTGAATAAACATTGTTGTTAGTCACATGGTATAATATCAAAATAAATAACCATTATTATCGATCAGATGACTGTATTTATTTAAACAATAGGTAATTATATTCACAACAGATTTATTTAATTTACTTTTGAATTAGAAAACATTGGCTCGCCAACGAAAAAAAAATCAACGGTTCCGTAAAAAAATATCCATATTATATCATTTGACAAAATGTATGGAACAGCTGATTGTTTTTTCGTGATTTCAGGTTTGATCCCGTAGCTAATCGAACTAGTATCGATTATTGAATACCATCCTTCAATATAACCTAACAGACTGTGTAGGTAATTGGGTTTTGACCTAATTACGTAATACATGTTAATATTGTTTTACACGCTTCCTTTGTACTTCATAACAGTATATTTTGTATCTACGTATTAGAATATTGAGAATAGGAAAGCTTATAATTTTCTCTGGATATCATGCTTTTAGTTATTCTGCAAGAATACTGGTACCACTGACTGGATTGTTGGATAACTTTCTGTTAGGGCCAAAGCAAACTAGCTACTTTTAGCATCGCTGATCGATGATTTAGTCGCTTTTTGAAACTTGGATGCCGCGTCCGAACGCTCCTATATCCGCACAGATTCTATACAAAGTTTTGATTGAGCATCGATGCTGTTGCAAAATTGACTGCTTTGGCCTCTATAGTTGTTCCATTTGCAAGACGTGATTAGGGGTTACTTATACGAGCTCGCGCCTTCTGAATTTTGTAGACATCAAAATAAGGTTTAAATTAAAAGTGATTATTATTGATACACGCTCGTGAATTACAATAACTGTCATGCTAAAGGTATTTTAATTTTCCTATTGCTTATATATCAAGCTCGTTTTCGTTATCTTGATATAGGTACAACAGTAAATCTTCGCCTGGATTTTAAGGACGTTAACCAATAAAATTTACCATTTTACCTTATTATTTTTAAATTATAGACTTTAATTTGTATCGGATTTTTATTAGGTAGGTACTAATCCTTTATCGCTCGCTGCCACATACGTAATAAGACAAAATCGTTTACCGTTTTGGTCTTCTATTTAAGGCGATAATAGTGATAACATAATTGACTATTGTTCTTTCTTGCCTTCATTTGCATAGTTTATTCATCTTGATAGTTTATTAGTTAATGGAATATAAAACGCTACAGATGCTAAAACATTACAAGACACGTGAAAAACACGCCGTGTGTGTTAATATTGTATCTGCATAGAGTCCCGTCATTCTAACGTACATACAACGTCACTTAAATAGGCGCATTCGCCGCTGATTATGCATTGAGAATTTGAAATTCATAGCAAATTAGTTATTATTATACGTCAAGTCAGTTACCCATATCGACTGTCGTGTATGACAACTGTGGTGCTTCCCAAGCCATGAAGAGGGTTTAATATGTAATTTATGGTCACCCATCTGCGAATTGACAGCGGCAAGCGTAACTTAAGCCATATATTCACTAAGAAACATTTGTGTACAAACATAGTATCAGATACAATATTTACGTGTATTAGATACAACAATTATTGTATCAGAAACAAGTAATTATTGTATCGTAATTATTATCATGTTTCGCGCTGTATATTTATAGTTTCAATGTTCTAGTTCCGCTAGAGAAAATATCTGTCGCGCAAAAAATGTTTTCTGGTGTGAACGCGTTCGTCGGCTGTCTCTCAACATGGACATAGAGTGGGATACCGACAAAATATTAAAAGAAGTTTTCATAAGAGTCATAATGTAAATAAACTTAGGTAGGTACGCAGCATATAACAACGCTACTTCTTCTGGCGATATGTTCATGACTACTGGATGATGAGGATGGTTAAACTTTTTGAAACATTAATTTCAGAAACATTTACGTGATGTATCTGAAACTGTTTTACCGCATATTAGTGATCACGTGACGTTGACCTCGCGGACCTATCAGCGAGCCTCTCATGAGCTACTTACTGGGATATGATATAGTTTGATAATTTCTTCCAGCAAAGAAAAGTTCTACGTTCAAATAATTACGTTAACCATCGAGATTATGAAACTTGTTTTTAAAACGTTTTTTTATAATCTGTGCTCATCATTAACGGTATGACTTTTTAATCCCTGGAGTCACAGTAACAAGCAGTGCTAATGAGGCGAGGTTTACTTAAAAATGTATATTATATCGTTACGCTATATTTTATTTACATTTTCTTTGATGCATAAGTTTATGTGCTGAAAAATGTTTGAGGTCATAAAGAAGGGACGTTAGTTTTAGTGTTTATTTTTATAGTCATAAGATGCTATAACTGATTTTATTGAATGAGTTATTTGTATAGTGTAATCCGTTTGCAAAGTAAAATTGTATATTTCTCAGAATTTTAACAAAAATGTCAAAGCCATGTAAAATGCATCTCCTTATAAAACAGTACTGTGACTGACTGACTGCCAAACAGACGATGCACAGCTTAAATTGGTAGACCTAGAAATTTGGGAGAAAATATTCCTTGAGTAAATACCCTTGAGAGGGTAAGGAGAGATTTATTGAAATTCCATGGTTGTTTTCCGACTTCACGCGGGCGAATTAAAAATATGATAAAACTGAAAGAGAAGCGTGTTCTTAACCTTTTTCTAGTCCATGGAACTACATAATATGGAACCAATATTAGATTTTTCTATAAGCGTAACAAACGCATAACAGTAAAATTTTCTCAACCCTATTTTTGAACAGCTTATCTTGTTTTTCCGAATAAACGATAAACAAACTGGCAAACAATGAATAATGTTTTGTAGCTAACTTAGCTGAAAATTTACGGCTATGTTTAAAAAATAAAAATAAAACAAGTTAAATAGGCAATTAAAACTTTGTTTACCTTTTCAAATGGAAGTTCAATCGTTTGGTTTGGAAAGGTAAAAATTAATGTGGTGTTTGCACTGACCGTTCGAGTTTTAATGAACCAGTCTGTGTTTTAATTCCCACGTTTACGTACTAAGCGACTTGATGATAAAAAAACCGGACAAGTGCGAGTATGCCTCGCGCCCTAAGGGTTCCGACATATGATCATAGATGGCGCTACTGCATACTTCCAATGGCGCCATCTATGAGCAGATGGCTCCACTTATGGTCCGGTGACTGACGGCGGACAACAAAGTGATCCTATAAGGGTTTCGTTTTTCCTTTTGAGGGACGGAACCCTAAAAAATGTTTTATTTTCTACTGACGCCAAAAGCCAGTCAAAATCTGGTGTTTTATTTGATTTATGTGACAGTTTAATACAGTTAAATCGAAGAGTAAACCGTACACGGCGTACACGGAATATGTGTAACAGAATAAAGTGGAAAGCAATATTTTTTTCGTAACATTATTATGTCACCAGAATATTTACGAGCCAATAAATTTTCAAATGTACAATAACATAACTCTAAAGGTTTAGTTACTTTATGGTATAATATTACAAATAAATCAAAAACTCACCTGCAAGGTAATGACGATTGAAATCGCGAATACAAAAATTATCCTGCGATGCATTTCTTTTCTTATATTTCACATCCCGCAATCAACTATTTTCACACAACATTTTTATATTCCTAGTATATGTAAAAATATAAGATATTTTTTTATGCTAAGATGAGAGGGCCGTTTTAAAATTATTTGTTATTTGAAGCGTGGTACAATGTTGACTGAATGGTAATCTCCGTCCAACTGCTTGTTTAGCCGTGAGCCATGTTTTGCTTAACAGCGCCGATTGCTTCGCCGCTTGTTATGATTTTGTTCAAAACTGTATCGCGCCGATGACTCGTTCGATTGCTATAGTTTATGATACAAGCTAAATTGTTTTATTATTGGCTCACACCGCTTGGGGTACCGTACGATGATGAGACTGTGTATCTATGAATATCTAAATAATTACATTTTTATACATTATTAATATATTTATACGGAACGAGAAACTATAATATATATATCTAAGTAGTCTATAGTTGTACACTCTTCCTCGATATATAAAGAAGATAAACATTGATGTTGCTGTACCTACTTAGTCTAATTGTAAGGAACATCGTCTGTCCAGGCATAAATATAGTGCATTCAATAGAACTTGATACATTTATACAGTAAAATGTTGAATAAATAAGATGCGGAACCATAAAATATTATGTTCGTTTATGATAATATGTATTATATTCTTGGTATGTCTTGGCTATTTTAGTTTAAATAGAAATGATTAGATACCTACATAGACCAATAAGTCATCAAATGTCACAAAAAACTATTCATATCCAGCGAATTAACACACTTTTGTTTTAATCTATTAAGGCCCGATTTCACCAACGTCAGATATCATTTATCCAAGGAATAAAGTTGAGTTTTGACAGATTTTCTATACACAATCTGTCAAATCTCAACTTTATTCCTTGGATAAATGTTATCTGACGTTGGTGAAATCGGCCCTTAGTCAAGTAAAAATCGAATATGGGCCTGTTCTTGATAAATTGGTAATAATGAATGAAGTGAAGCATCCACAATGGAAAGGGAAAACTGTCATATTTACTAACATTGTTACCGTACGATTTTCTTTACAATCACTTGAGGAGATAGATAAAGACGGATAGACTTCAAAAACTTTGTAAAACTGTCAATTTCTCCATAACTCTTGGTTTTAAGCACGTAATTGAGATTCAAATAAAATATACTTAGTGACTTATATTGCAACAACATAGTTTATTTTAATACTTAATATGTGTAGCCTATGGCAGAAATTGCACATTTGTAAAATCCTAAATGTTACGTTGCTAAGAATTTACACAACAATCCCAGTAATATATCTCTTCTAAGTCTCAAATATATTCAAAGGGAATATTTAATAAGTACATTTACTTACATACCTACTAGTTATTTCCAATAATTTAAAGCATATAAATTCTAGTGTGGCACAAAGTAATAAATTGTCGCATACATTCGCAGCCGCTGAAACTACGTGATATCGGCAGTGTATGTAATAAAGAGAAAAGATAATGTACAGCTATTTCTCCACAGAGGACATAGTTTATGGCATACAATTTATTAACGTGGCTTCCTAAGAAATAATGAGGGTCTTTAGTCAGCAACGGCTATCGTTTCTTTGATTTATTACGCTCTCATTTTACTGTTTTTATACCATAAAGACAACTTTTTTATACATTTTTGTACCTACTAATAATAGTAATAGAGGTAATAAAAGATGCGACTTAGAATACGCGGCTTAAACATCTTGAAAACAGCGCCATCTATTGGAATTTCCACGCATTAGCAGGAATAAAGCTCTGTGAGTTTTCCATGAAATATTTACTCACGTTGAACATAGATGGAACTACTGCTGCTATTTATAAAAATATTATATAAAATTTAATGATCAGTGTTTGTTCATGTAATAAATTGAGCGAGATTTTATTTTAACTGCTCATGATCAAATTGTACTAATATTTTCTGGTTATTGTCCGGTTCCTTTTTAAACGCCAAAATATTGGTTTATTCATGAAAAATGTATGAATCAAAACAAGACAAGGAAACACCAGTTTTAATCCTAGAAAAAGTGTTAGATAATTAAGTACCTACCTCAAAAACTGGTTCCAACCATAAACTTCCAAGATTGCAATTTCTATACCTACAGCAACAGTTGAAACTAGGTTAGAACTAACAGAATAGAGTGCTGTACCAATTAAACTGCATAGGTACAGCGCAAATAAATACATATATTAGTATTAAAATAAGATTCAAATAATTTCTACTTAAAAATCCTTTGCCACAGCCGTGCCGTTAGTGAGCGTCGGCTATAACCTCCGAATTGCTCATTGATATCAATAAAGTTTTGTTCTTGCTTGTTTTGGACTCGACGGTTCGATTTCGAAATATCATGCTCATGAATTGCGATGGACTTCGATTGCAATTCAACAGTACCTTGTGAGCGGGTTATTGCGTTCCTTCGCATTATGTAGAGGGTTTAATATCAACCTACTTGCCTTAGAGAGGATGCGGTGAAATAGAAGTTTACTGAAATGGTAGAAGGTCTTTTAGCCGTAAAAGATCTTCTTGTTTTGATACAACTGAAATACTGAAAGTTTGGCTTAAATATTAAGCTAATTATGTTGTCCATCGCACTAACCTAATTTTAATCATACTGGGTAGGTATATAATATATTTTAGTTAATGGCATTGAAGAAGGATAGATAATGGTGCCGATTCTGTTGTTTACCAACTAAACTAATTTAGTCTCATTACGTCTGTTTCTAATAAAAAAACATGAGAAAAGGATAGAAGATATTCAAATCCTGTCAAATTAGTCCACTTGAATAGTTTTGTTGTCAATTTAGTCGTAATCGCAAAAGGTCACGACTATTTTCCCGAAATGACAAGGGCGTAGAATAATTTGACAGTTCTAAATATTTTCTGTTCTTTTTAACCGACTTCCTTCAATGTTATTATTTTGTAAGAAAGAGATGTAGTGTGATTAAAATTAGTTTAGTGCGACGTTCAACAGAATCAGCACCAATATTAAGGAATGTAAAATTAGTCTTAGATGCTCTACATTTACGGGAAAATAGCTGCGACCAGTAGAGTTGGCGACTAAATTTCGTTAAAAATTAGCAAGTACCTAGACTAATTTAACAGGACTAAATATATTTGGTCGTATTCTTTTTTCTAAAATGAGACATACTAAGGCTAAATTAGTTTAGTTTGTTAACAATAGAATAAAATTAGCAACAATATTATTTTATTAACGTTTTTATAATACCTTCATACCTAAGCGTAGGTATTATATTTTTAGTGGTGGTAATTTTTTTGTAACCCAAAAATCTTAAAGAATTTTATTAAGTACCTACATACTAAAAATAATATTTGTTAACCGACTTCATTTATTGCACGTAAACTCCTTTTTCATTTGAATAAGAAATGTTTATTATTACTTTAGGTATTTGCGTTACTAAATCTTTTCTAACTTCGTAAAAGAAAACCCCGGAAATAAGTGAACACATTACTTTCTTTAATAAAGCCACAGTTGGACAATTATCTCCAAATGAGACTACGTTATTAACACAATAAATTAAGCTAAGTCCATCTTATACCCAATGTAGATCTGGTTAATTAGTGGTATGATGACTAATTAAGAGGTCTGAATATTATGTGAAACCGTTATTGAGTCTATTAATAATTAGCTTAAATTAACTTTAGAGTACCATAGATAGTAGTGAGTAGGTACCAGCGTGAGTTATCAGCACAGATCGTGCATGTACATTTTCGGCCCAACAGATATTGTCTGTTGACAGTTGACAATACATAATAGAGAAAAATCCAATATACGACAAACATCTACTGACGAACCAATCGCGTGCAGCTTCGGCGTCCTCCGTCTTCTTTATTCCGTTAAAAAGACCAAAAAATCAGCTAATGCGCAGGTGACGTTTGTGCTCATAACTGGTGCCGGTACCTTTACCTATATTAAGAGTAACATTTTTTCAAGCAGAAAATAATATTTTTTTGACACCTTGCGGGTGCTACTCGTACTTGCCGGTGTTTTCTTCGTTCGTTTTTGCGGTGATTGTACTCAGGCCATGAGTACTATCCGCTTACGCCCACGCCCACACTCATCAGTTGCAATTGCCACCAGTAAAATTTAAATATTGTTATAAAGTCTAACATGGTTCCATTATACAGGATAACAGATAAGGTACAATTAATCCACCGTAATTGATTTAGTTAACGTTTGCGTCTCATTCGCATGAATTTTAATTGAATCCTATTTTGTTACCGTGTATTTGCATTTTACTTAAATGCAAATTTCATTAGGTAGCCCGTGCTGAAATGCTAAAATGATTTTAACACAGGAAAATATCATTGGCATAGCAATTTTATTTATTTTGTTAGTTTTTTTTTTATTTATTTAGCCACAATGAAAAAAATTAAGGACGCAGCTCTTAGCGGCCTTACGGTGAGTTGCAGAAAAGGTCATTAAGTTTTAAAGGAGACTTTAACGATAGAAATTGTATGGTTAATGCTTCCATTAAAAAATTATCTTTCTGCAACCGACCGTTAATGAATCAAAGTAGTTTCATTTTAGATTGTTATAATAAATATTTTTTTTTTTTTTAAATTAAACAGTGCGCCTTATGGTAATTTCTGTTATCCACTCCAACCAAGCCACAGATTTATTTGGACCGGGAGCCACATAAGCTGAGTAGAAAAGGTTAACTAACGACTTACTTGACTGAAGCTCAAATTAAATGGTTAATAATACGTGCATAACTAAGCCACTATTTAGTTAACTTTTTATGTCTTTATAAATAAATATAAAACGTGTATATTACAAAAGTCTACAAATATTACTAAAGAACAGGTATGTATATCAAGTCGAGAATCACGTGTAAAAATATTGAACACAAAGAAGTATTTTTTTTACATTTATTGACCTTTCTAACTGACTTTTAGGGCTGTGCTTGAACGTTTTCTATAAAAAATTATCGCTGTGGTTTACCAAACTACTGTTAGGAGTTCGGTTCCAACACCTATGCCCAAGGATTGTTTATTATAACCTTGGAGGTCAAACTCAAGTCTATTATTAAATTTAAAAAAAATCATACGCCCAGTATTATTTCAGACTTTTGTAATTACACGCTGTATAATATATACTTACATAGAATTTATGTTTAATTATACACCAAAAAAAATTACCTTCAAAAGTATAACACGGTCGTATCGTTAATAGCGATACCTATAAATATAGGACTATTTTACTTTTAAAACATTTGCTGATATAAACCCAAAGGAGGTAAATAACAAGCATTTAAAAATGTAATTCAAATGCTTTTAAACAAAACACCTAACTATATAATAAACGTTCGACAATTAGATTAATTCCTTGTTCAGTTTAATTTCCGCTATCCAATTTATTTAATGGCTTCTACAATGCCCTTTCCTATTTATTTAAAAGCATAAAAATTACATTTCCTTGTATTTATTACCTTTGCTCTCAATTAGTTACGGAATACGGAGCAAATGGAACATTATTATTCAAGCAGACATTGCTGCTATTATTCTTATTTGTAACGGATATAATAAACTTTATTTAGATACTAGGAATATTAGCTTTTATCTCCGTCCGTCTTCGTTCACGTGGATTTCGGAGATACTGGAATCTGATTTTTCCATACAAATACGGACCTTCCGTAAACTTGTTTATCGTTAGAATTTCGAAGAATCATTTCTGTGCGGCGCTCTATAACTTTTAAGAAAATAGGTATGTTACAAATGTTATTTTTTTTTTTTCATGTGGTTTAGGCAGTACGTTGTTTGTCAGTCAGTCAATAACGGTTGATAGATAAACTTAGAATGTATCTATCAACCGTAACTTAGATGTAAAAACTATGAATAGAATATAAATAAACGGAGTAATGGCATCTGTATTATAAAATACCAACACCAATTATAACAGAATCCTAGTTAAAAATCACTCGCTTAGAAAAACCCTTGACCTCCCTTAGATAGAATCCGTTCCGTTACTTTTTTTCCAACATTGTCAATTTTGCTACTACTGCGAATCCGATCTGCAAATGTCAGTGCGAATTGGCATTCCGTTGCACCAGTAATGTTGGGAGCAAAACAAAGCAGCGTAGTTGCGCTAAACCTTTATGTAATCTGTTCAATGCTTACGTATTCAGGCAGACCAGGCGTCCGGAATTAAATCCGAAGCCGTGCGGAATTTTCGATCATTGTTGAGGCAATACGAGTCAATTACACGAACATGTTGTTGTTTAATTTGATGTGTTTGATTTTGATGAACCAACTTGATTTTGACTATAGAATAATCAGAATTTGTGGACTTTCAGCTGTTTATTTCTTAGGCTGTCAAACAGAATATACTGTTTATAAAATTTTTGGAAAGACGAGTAATTTTGAAGGGATGTTTTAATTTTTTTTTATATATATACTTGTTTCGTCATCTAAAGATAATAAATTCCGCTTGAATAAGCTTAGTATTCTATCGTATCTTAACTGATAAGTCTATCCGAAACGATCGATTTTCTTTCCTTATAATTTCTAGCATCACTTAATCGAAAAAGTCTACTCTATTTCTATCGATGTCAAATTAATATAGATTCAGTATTAATTTCTATATTAGTCCGATACCACTGCACTATTATTGAGAATAGAATGTTCCACTTACACCAAGATACTCGATCTTAGTACCTACTTATAAGCCAGTGTATTGAATCAATAAATTAAATTAATATCAGCTTACTTCTGACCTTTCGCATTTCGATTCGATTTCTCTTTATATTATTACCCAAGACATTTACTAAAAGCAGTACCAATATACGTCTTGTCTATGTAACTTTTTCGATGAAGAAAGAACACAGAATCGAGAAAATGTCGAAATCTTGTCTTTTTTAAAGCCAGGACGATAGCGTCGAATTCTCTCGCTTTCAGTATAAATTCTCAGATGCATTGAATCTTACATCACTTCAATATATATTTCGTTGGCTCTTCTGTGGTTTTCACAATTGAAACAGTATATTATGTAGATATAGGGTAGCAGATATAGAGGTAATAACATTCAAATGAAAACCAACAGTGGAGGAGCAACGAGTACCTATGGTAAAATAGAATTTCTGCAATGGCATTGACAAAGTTAATGAATTCATAACAATATCATGCAGAAACTTGATTAAATTAAACAAAACCACGTCTTTTATACAGTTTGCAAATTAAGCCCATAATCTTAAAATATATCCAGATATTATTCTAAACATTTCAAAGTAAACTATGCAAAAAGTATTCACTAAAGAATTGAATTCAATTAAATGAATAAATGGATTCACTCTAGTGTTCGCAAAGAGAAATTGACTGCAAGGGAATAAATTAAAATTGTTTTATTCGTTGAAAAACGCGACCAAAGTTCAGAATTGGCAGGTGATTGTAAAATGGGCAGCGGTAACGACCTCACTTCGAGCTTTTGCAACGTTTAGGCGAATCACACACCGCCCCGCGCTACGCTGCGGGGTGCGTGGCGACGGAACGGAACAAAAATCCCGCGCGCGAATGCGTTTTCAGTGTGTTGCACCATGCGTGATTTCTATACAAATACAGGTACTTGTAAACAATGGAACATCACGCACCCCCGCGCTACGCTGCGTGATGCGGGGCAGTGTGCGAATCGCCTTAACTCAATATTATAAGGTTTAACCTCTCTGTGTTTGAATCTTTTTGCTTTAGTGAATTTAGGAATATTTCAGGTACATTAAAAGTAGTTCTAATTATCTATTAGTCTCTTGTTAGATCTATAACAAACATCACGCGTTAGGCAGAAGTGTATCTATACCTAGTACAACAACTTTTCGCCAGTTACGTTTAAGTCTTATGTAATTGGGGGCTAGCCTATTGCTTACAGGCGCAAAACCAGACACCGTACTGTTACTGAAAATTTCCTAATGGAAAATCCAATAAAACCTTTACCCGACCTGGGTATTAAACCCAGAACCTCACGCTTGCCAGCCGCGCTTACGACCACTAGACCAACAAGGTCTCTCTTTAGATCTTGATTTAGATCCATAATGTCTTTACAAAATACTTAGTAACATACATACACTAGTATTACCTGTATTTTTATTTAGATGTGTTATATAGGTCCTGTAGGGTTAACATGCGCGCCGCGCCAAATTGTGTCGACTGTTTTCTCTCGCTCTTACTCGTGCGAATATGAGACAAATGCACGATAAAAGCGTCGACAAAATTTCGTCGCGGCGCGCATGTTAGGCGCTCTGGTGAAAATACAGGCACCTAAGACTTTTCCTCTTGTACTTGGTGACGACTGCAGTAGTTTTAGCTTGCCAGTTCTAAAGGTGTGTACAAACGACCCAGCTTGACGCCCGATCTATAGAGCTGATCCAGGTGAGTCTCAACCTCAGATCATGGAAACAAGGAGATGTGCCAAGGCGCTATCGAGCTTGACGCCTGATCTTGAGCAAATTGCTCATATTATAAACATACGCGCTGGCGACGAACCGAACACGATCGATGGTATAAATACAGTGTTTTAGTTTAGTGCTAGTGTTGAGTGACGATTAACAGTGTTAGATTGAGGGTGTGCGGAATGTTCAATGCGTGGGAGATCTTTTTATTCACAAGGAGCGCTTAATTATGCGCGTAATTGTGTCGAAAAATGTACCAAAAGTGGCATCAGTTGTTCCCGTACTAATTTGCTATGATGGCATATCTCCTTGTTTCTATGATCTGAGGTCTCAACAGATGGTTGGGCTAATATTAGGTAATAATGTTAACATGCCAATTTGTCGGTACCGGCCCGGATCGGCTCTACAGATCGGGCGTCAAGTTGGGTCGTTCGTACGCACCTTTACAGTTGTGATTGGCCAACACTATCAGGTCAGCCATCTGCTAGTTTCTTTAAGTAATGAAATAAATGATTATTCATTTAAACATGAATATAAGATTATTGCTTTTTAACAATAGCAAATGACATTTAAAGTTTATTTTTATTTTAACACGGATATCTCAAGTTTTAGTCACCATTCAAGTTAGATTTTGAGCGGAAGTAACGCGACATATTTTTAATTTTATTAATAATATAGTCTTATCAAAGTTTACGTAAGATAACATTCCAGTTAACGTTATACCTTATTTACTCGGAGCTTATTAGACAACATTAGACTAATTAAACGAATATCGTTGTAAGAAAAATACCAGCTTATAATAATATTAGTTTCTCATGGCTATTACATACTTATTATTACTTACATGTTGTATGTAAGTAAAAGGTCACGATTGGTGTGCTTCATTTCATAAAAGCTTCAATACATATTTAAGTAATAATGTGCAAATAAAAACATAAAAATACACTCTGATGGCATACCTATACATTTCTCAAAGTTTTATCTAAGAAGAAGGAAGACACTTTTTAAAAAATAAAAACCGGTCAAGTGCGAGTCGGATTCGCGCTCTAAGGGTTCCGTTCCGATTGTATGGGGACCCACTTGGGTTTTGATTTTTCTTAGTTATTATTGTTTTCCGTGATATACTTCATGTACTTACGATTTACAAGATACCGCACTGTGACAGACGGATGTACGGATGGACTCAGTAATAGGGTCTGTTGACAGTTGGCAAACTTCGGGTACGCCCTAAAACAGACGATGATCAAGATTTAAGACATCGAACTTACTAATTGTTAAAAGTTACAATTATGAGTCATAATAACGCTTCCTATTATGAAGCGAGTTCTGGAAACTTTTCTAATAAATGCTTCATTTCTTCCGCATGTTGGTATATAATGTAGAAACCAGACATTCTGCACCAGGGAATTCCATGCTATTTCTTGGTCCCTTTGTTCGTTTATGTATGTTGTTTACGGGTTTATAATGGTGATGTTTACTTCACCATAAAAAAAATATTATGATGCACGAATAAAAACATCGCTTAAAGACTCTTGCGTTGGCACGAGCCTTACGACAATAGCTCATGTCAATATTAGTCAGTCAGTTGGTAGCGACGCTAACCACATAAAACCCTCTGAACGTACACTCATCAAAAAAAGTTTGCGATCACTTTGAAAAATCGAAATCTTTTTTGTTACGTTAGATTATAAATTATGATTTAATCTACCGTAACAAAAAAGATTTCGATTTTTCATAGTGATCGCAAACTTTTTTTTATGTGTGTAGGTATTTACCTTAGTATGATCACTCGTGATTCGTGAATGGCAACCCGTTTACTGAATAAACGTTTTATTATTATTTTTTTTTTTTATTTAATGCTCTTTTAGGCGCTATGCACACAGACGGGGACTGGACTCTTGTCCGTTGCTCGTTCCTTGCACGTTAGAGAGCGTTTCATATAAGAAGTCCCTTTGACACTATGTTGGCTGCCCTGAATGTCAAAATGTTCCGTGGCTACAAAAAGTTTAAGACTAGTCTATATTATGGGCTAGACCTCAGATCATAGAAACAAGGAGATATGCCATCATAGCAAATTAGTACGGGAACAACCGATGCCACTTTTAGTAAATTTTTCGACACAATTACGCGCATAATTAAGCGCTCCTTGGGAATAAAAAGATCTCCCACGCATTGAACATTCCGCACACCCTCAATCTAACACTGTTAATCGTCACTCAACACTAACACTAAACTAAAACACTGTATTTATACCATCGATCGTGTTCGGTTCGTCGCCAGCGCGTACGTTATTAATTTGAGCAATTTGCTCAAGATCAGGCATCAAGCTCGATAGCGCCTTGGCATATCTCCTTGTTTCTATGATCTGAGGGCTAGACATAAGCGTGCGTCATAACATAGATAATGCTATGGACTGGACAGAAATATGTGTTACAACATGACAGTTTTCCTGTGTGTATTTCGCTTAATGCAACCAAAATAAGAAAAAAAAAAGAATCAAAAATAAAAGTGAATTATTGCATAAAGAGCTAAAGGATTCTAAACTAAACGTGTGTAACTGCTATTACAAAATACAGTTAATACTATAAACAGTGATATTTGGTATTAATGTGCTCAAATCACGCTTTGGGTTTTATGATACCTGCTATGAAAATGATGAGTTTAGATTGAATGGGTATCGCTTGTTGCAATAAAATTCAGTTTAAAATCGTTATTATTAGGTACTTTTTTTTCTCATTAATAATTTCATATATTTTTAATTTTTAAATATTTAGATATTACCTATAATAAAAAATATGACAAGCTTTTCAAAATATAAAAAATAGTACTCCTCCGGAAGCGGGAATAGTCTCCAAGCTTCCGACGGTCAGAGCTCTAGGGAACCTCCTAACAATACGGGCCATGTCCAAATGCCTAACGAGAGCCTCCTTAGGTGTAGGTCGAGGCTCCTGGCTATTAGGTCATTGGCCGTGACGACTGGTACGGACGGGACGGTACAATGATTGCTGAGTCCACGTCCCATATGTTGACAAACTCGCGTTTCAAGTCAAGATATTACTTTTTACATAACTTCATAATATTGTTATTAATATAAATTACTGAGTTATCAATTTAATTATGTATTTTAATTAAGAATTAAACACTGATGTTTATCCAGATATTGTGTAAAATAGGGATAATTGGCGGTCATGTTTTAGTTACCTCGTTAATCATATCTGATCTTTTGAGCCTTTGACGTAATAGTTGTTTAGGATTTCAAAACTTTTCAGTCTTCTAATGAAAAGGGTTTTCTGTTTTCAGGCATTTCTAATACTTGTAAAGTTGAAAACTTTGAAATGTCGGAGTATCTTGTATATAATATACCTAACCTAACGAACAAAAAAAATAAATTGTGCTTAAGTACGACACAAAACTGGTAAGCAAAATACAATTATTGGACAATTTAAAATCTAATCTCAGTTCAGTTAACTATCAGACATAGTGCTAAATGATGTCTTTGAACGCCGTGTCGGTCACCGGTGACCAACTTGTTCACTAGCAGTCACCATCGAGTAAGGCTCCGAAGATACGCCTTAGTTCTGTTTTTATTTGTTTCAGAAATATTTGATCCTGCATCAAATATCTCTGAAACGCAAGTAAAAACAGAATAGCATAATAATCAGAGCCCAAAGCACTAGAAACTCCAAGAATAATATCCCCCGTTGTCGAAAGCGAGCATCTTTCCCCATTAACATAAATATCCCGTCGCCATTCCGCCATAACTTTGACCGGCCCTTATTACCTTTTGCAACGTAATAGCACTCAACTATGGCTGCTTTAGACGCCGATCGGAGGCATTGTTCACACCTGCAGACGGTTCTGAAAAATAGTTGGTGAATTAATAAGATTATTTCCGTTTTGCGTATAGAATTATAGGTATAAAAGTAGGCTTTTACATACAAATAGAAGTAGGAATTTAAATAGCATGTTCAGAGGGCCTAGCACGAACGATTTTGACGTTGCGTATCGTAAACGTAAGCATATTTGAAATTGAAAATACACGTTTGCTACACACTATTTATATGTATATTAAATACTTTATTTAAATCTCTATATTTATAAAAATGACGAAATTATAGAGGTAGCGGGAAGAATATGGACTAGGACGGCACAGGATAGAACAAAATGGAGGGAGTTAGAGGAGGCCTTCGTCACAGGATGAACGGATACCAAATAAAATATTCTTTTAATAACAGTGTGTAGGTTAAGTGATTTTTGTAAGTATCCGAAATAAAGGCAATAAAGGTAAATAAATAAATACCTAAATAAAATTTATAAAAATGCGCATACGGTACGGCAGAGGTCGCGGATTTAAATTTCGCTCGCGTCTGTTGATTTTTGAAAATCTCTTAAATATTTAATAACTCATGTTCAGTATTTTTTTCTTTCTTGCTATAAAACTAAAAGTTTGTTTTATACGATTTCTTAGTTAAAATATGAACGCTAGAAATGTGTTATGTGTAAAAATTGCCTCTTTACTCGTAAAGAAAACTAATAAAATATTGTAATATTAAATCCTCTTTTGAACCTGTAAAACAGAATGTAATTTTTAGAGGCAGGTCTTTTTATGAGGGATACTTAAACTGTTATCACGAAAGTCGGGTTTACGAATAACTCAGTAATCTTCTCGTAAACACTGATAAGATTTAAACAATGTTTATGGATCAGTACAAACAGTACCTACCTAATTAGTGTTTAAATAATGTATACCTACAAACAGTTGGTTTTTTCCGCGCCTTTTATTTATTTATTTTTTAAGCACAAGTAAAAACACTGCATAAAAGAGGACTTATGATTTTAAGGTGTGTAACTCTTTAGTCAGGAACAGACTTATTTCGTCATGCCATGTGACGTTATTGTAACGTGCTCATTGACCACATTTCATCTCGAAAAGATATGTTGTCTTATTTGGCCAATACATATAGGTACATAGAGTGGCATCGGGTGTTGAGAGTGAGCTGCCTTTTAAGCTTCGGGCTCGGTCGGGATAGAATGCAGCGTTGTCCGTGTCCAAGTCACAAAATATCTACGTCCAATTTTAGTAAGATTGATTGATATATGCCAAACGTAGCGTAGGACAGCCCCTGACTAGATGGACCACAGATTTTAAAAGCGCAACCGCAGACTTACAATTTCAAATAGGACAACTTAATCGCAGAGTATACTAATAGGCATAGTGACTTACGATTACGATAGCCCGAACGTCTTCACTAACTAAATAGTGTAACTAAATAATTGGCCACCGATTATCAGAATCGAGATTCTTTTCCGATTACGCACAATTTATTATTTATTTTATATTATACAATTTATTTTATATCGATAAATATTAAAGAATAATATATTATAATATCTGCTCATGTATTTTCTGAATACACCGCTTTGATTTGATTTGATTATATTTATGTATAATTAAACAAAATGTATTATCCTTTAATAGACTTCAATAATAACAATCATTTCAATAACACTTATTAATAACTAACTGGGATACCCATTGTGTTCAACATTATCAGCCTATGACCCATTTAATGTGGATAATAATTAACTTATTAATGACGTAACCCTATGAGGCTTCCCTTCTCGGCGGGATCAGCAGAATGAGAGGATAAATTGCTAAGATGGCTTCAATTTTGTTTGTTTTAATTTTGATGACTTGAGTTATCATTAAAGTAACATGTTATTATAATCAAAATAGGTAGGTGCCTTACTTACGTAACATACACATACACACATTGCCAATCGCAACACTTTGACAGGTCAAGAACTCAAGACATTTAATTGCGAAATATAATTTACCGTCGTGTTAAGTTTATATGATAAAGATTGTCATAAATATAAAAAACAAAAGCGTTTAAGCATTTTCGACATGCAATTTACGTCAAAGTGACAGTACCATCACTGCTTTCCATATTTCCCTGCATAAATATTTTTTCTAAAAAATATCAGTTATTTTTTATCTTGTTTTTCTCACAAGAGAAAAAATCATACCAGCTCTTGTAAACTAATATAGAAATGTACATACCTTTAAAAATAAAATTACTATTTATAGAGGTGATACCTATACGTAATAAGTGTCACAGATCACATTAACTTAAACAAAAAAACTAAATTCATATCCAGCCTGTCACGATTTAGTTAACAAAGTAAGCCTTTGTTTTTATATTTTTTTACACTGTGACACGTAACATGACTTTGCCAGTGTCCAACATAAATCAGCGTCCACGATTTGTGTAAGCTGATGGATGACGCAACTGTAGCTGAACTTTGAATGGAAACGCGGGAAATGTTGACAGCCACTGGCGTAGAATGGGATTTTTGTAAAATTATGCGTATGAAAACATTTTTTATTGTAAAAAAACTATTAAAAAGGTTGATATATTATAAGAATTATTGTGTGGATGAAGCAAAAGGAGTACGTAGGAATCGTTGTACGTAGCATTCTGTAGTTTTTTGCCTACTTTTACGGGAAAAAGGCAAGTATATGTATATATTTATAGAGGCACAATTTTTTTGCGCAAAATCACGTTTATACCCTTTTCGAAACCGATTTTTCATTTATCCAAAAAAATATTTTTTCTTTATTTAATCGAGAAAAATGTTTCAATAATCATAATAATATAATTTTTAGCGGCTGGGTCCTCTAATTATGATATCTTATTAAAAATTCACAAAGGAAAAACACCCCTAACGATCTAAAAGTTAATCTTTCACCTTATCAGCACTTAGCTAAGCCGGCGAGACGCGACGCTGCGCCGTAAAAAGGGTTTTACAGTCTCGCTACGGTACCCCGTTTATTGGCAAAGGAGTTAGCGGACTGACGGGATTAATTGCAATAGGATAATAGTGAGAGCTTTCCTGACTGGACCTAGTATTTATTTTATCTTAGTTTTTTGCTGTGAGGTTTTTGTTTACTGTTTTATTCACTACTAGCTGTTCCTCGCAGTTTCACCCTCATTGCTCGGCTCTTAAGTGTCGTAGCGTGATGATAAATTTGGCTATCATATACAAAAAGAATTGTTCGAATTTGACTGGTAGTTCCAGATATTAGCGCGTTTAAACAAACAAACAAACTCTGCAGCTTCATAATAATTAGTATAGATAGTAGTAGGCTGCTAAGCATGAGGTCCTGGGTTCGATCCCTGGGTCGGAAAAAGTGTAATTAGGTTTTCTATACAAAAAAAATCAGTAGGTACCTAGCCCGAAGTTTGGATTTGTGCCCGATTAATGGCTATAGGCTCGCCACCTACATGGGACTGAAATATTACTGACGATTTGTGGGTTATGACACACCCACAATCTGGGGGTGTATGTACACCCACATAAATCTAAATAATAAGTCAACAGGAATGTTATCTACTACATTTTGCTCCCAGATGCGTATCTCTGGTTCGCAATCAATATTGAAGCATCCAATACAATATAAATTAAACTTTAATTCTATTCATTTACGTCACATTTTTAAACGCGCGCTCTCGACGTTACAGTGTCGCGTTACACATCACTTGCCTTATACAGGGTGGCGGGTTAGACAGTGGAAATATTTTAAGGGGTCATTGTACTCATCATTATGAACAACTTTTACTATGGGACCAACCCTGAAATCGCGCAAAAAAAATGAGCTGTTCCATACATTGATGTTCACATAACTCAACAAAATGTATGGAACAGCTAATATTTTTTCGCGATTTAATGGTAAAGTGACCCCTCAAAATATTTCACTGTCTAACCTGCCACCCTATATAATTTTCTCGAAAGCGGCGACAAGGTCAAGCGCCTTTGTGACATCTATTGGTTATTATATTTAGATTTCTGTGGATACACCTCTATATTACCGTTCGGGGAATATCGCCGTAACGTAATGTTTTATTTATTTAATTAGTAATAGGTACTTAAATGAAATCTTAAATATTTAATACAATTTCAAATATTGTAATAAAATTTCTTAAATAATTTTATCTCAAAAGCTCTTTTACAAAGATTCTTTTACGTTTAATTTTATCTACTTAAGTAACTTTGGTATCGCATTATGATGCCATAATGTTGAGTACCTACTGAATTATTCTTTACATATTTTAATGTACTGATTATATACTTATTAAGTCAAATTATTTTCTCCCAATATGCTCTTACTCGCTCAGTGTATATACTATACAGTGTGTCTAGTCACCGGTATCTGACCCGTTAAGGCGAAGCAATATGATCAATATTATCGGCAAATCCACCATTATAAGGCATTTTGGCCCTACTGTTTTGAAATGACGGCCTTTTATTTTTAACTTTTTGCCATATCTACCAATATTAGAGGTCCTACAGGCATAAAAGTTTCGTTCGATAGCTACAAAAGTAGGCAATAAGTTCACACTAAAAAGTTTATCAAAAACTTCCATTAAAACCTTTAATAAATATTGTAAACTTAAAAAGTGAAAAAATGTTGGTTGTTTCTTTTACTTTTTAATTGTTTTCCAAATTCCCTTGTTATGGTGGATTTGTCGATAAAAATTATCATATTGCTTCGCCTTAACGGGTCGAATACCCGTGACCAGACATAGACTATGGATCTTACAGTGGGTCATCGTCCATATACCTATTTTACAGGAGTTGAGAAATGTCAAAATTGATATATCGGAAGTGAAAGATCCGGGATTGGATAGATTGCATGTATGGCAGTTGGGGACCCTCTTTCCCCCGCAATCCCCCGCACGATAGCCCTGCGAAAACCTTTGCATTAAGCGACTGTAAGGAGTAGGTAGGTACCTATAAAATAGCTAGACTGTGGTTTTCATATAAATTTTCCCACGACCTCATTTTCTTTATCACTTTGCTTATTCTAACATACAATTTAGTCTTTATAAACTTTTGTAGTTAACACGATTTTTTAACCTTAACAATTTACTTAACTATTATATTGCGTACAACTTTAACTAGTCTGTAACGTTGTTATTGCCTGTTCGCTAGTTAAAGAATTTAACCTACATACAGTAACGATGTTCATTTTAATTTAATTAAAAATGTAAACGTTTTTCTACCAAGCGGACCTTTTGTGGTGAAAGAGTATTGTTTCTTTACAAAGCGCTGTTTGAGTTCGTTTGTTGTTAGCAAATACTTCTTGCGCTTCTGACTTCTTGGTTGGAAAGTTTATTTATTGTTGCATGGAAAATTAAAAGTAAATAAATGTTCTCTTAATAACGTGAGCTTGACAGTGTGGGGAAAATAAAGAGAACAAGAAGACTTTTATTACTTTTTGGTTAAATGGCAGTTTAGTCATTGTTTGTTTACTTTTTACGCAAGTAGCGCAGGTACTGTCTGATACGATGATAGAAACTTGCAGCCATCGTTATCACAGAAAAATGTATAAGAGTTAGCAACAATGCTATAAACAGCACTCCGTATGACGTAACATTCGCAATCGGAACAACTTTCATTTCGACAGTTAAATGTTGTATTTATTAATCAAATACTTTTTGCAAAAATCTGTTCAACGAAGAATGTGGTGCGTTATTTTTGTCGTACGGTATAAAAAACTGTGAACTGTATTTCTGTTTTTTACCGCAATGCGCGCACTTCTATGACATTCCATACTTCACTGATAATGCAATAAAAAATGCAAGGCAGTGCGCGCTAGGCTTTATGCTGAGAAAATTTATTTTTTATTAATGCAAATAAACATTGAACTGTCAAAATGAGAAAAGTATAAAACAACATTACTTTCCGATTCCGATGACGTTGAATAACAATGTAACATACAATAATACGTAAACAATTCATCCTTCTTCTCTGTATTTAGGTAATAGGGCTGGTTGATTACGGAAAATGCCCCATTGAATAAGTGATGGGGCGTAATTAGTTGGTAGATTCGGTCAGGCGAGAGGTCGTTTCTTCGGACGTTACAGGATTTGTAGTAATGGGCTTTCTTTATATAACATTATTTTTAGTATAAACGAAACCTGAAAGTAGTTTTAGTTGAAAGTAGTTTTTGTCGAAAGTAGAGTTTGTCTAAAAATTACCAGGCATGTGAAATCACCCATTTTGTACTTTACTAGCGTAAAACTGTTGTTTATTTTTTCAGGTGTTTAGACTCTTTTAATTAAAATGTTTTTGGGGTGTATTGGCTTTCACATAAACAAAATAATATGGTCTCCGCGACTGGTATCCGCGATAGGGACCGTCTCGATCGCACGGAGCCCATCCGCGTGTCCACGCGCGTAGACACGTGACGGGTGCCCGTCGCGGACGCCCGCTCAACGCAGTTTCAAGCCTTACTATATATTATTACTACGCACAAAAAAGTATGTAAAGTAAGATGCGCCCCACGTATTTCGTTTTATCAGAAATAATTTTATACTTTTTAGTGCGTTTTAAAAACGTAGTTTGTAAAACAAATATTTTTTTTACAATTATTTTTTTTTTACTTTTTAGTCCGTATTATTGCATTGTCATCCAAATTACATAGGTAGGTATATAATTTTGTTTTTTAATGCGCTGCGTTTCGGTTTCGTATGATGCGCGCTCGATGTACGGCAGCGCTTGATCCGTTGCAAAGTAATTCATACAATTTTATAGAGCGCTTGAAATGCAGCGCACCGGTCGTGCGAATAATAAGTTCCTACGAGTATTTGGACTTGAAAAATAATATTATATACAACTGCCAATCGTATTATTATTCTCCAAGAATCGTTTTAACACGACATCCACAGGCTATTGATTATAATTATTGTAAATGTGAGTACTATGTGGGTTATTATGTTACTGTTATAGATCTCAAGTTCAGTCTGACAGTTTGAGTACTTTAGGGGGCCTACCCAAATGTCCTCTCTGATGGTAATGTTCGTCGGGTCGTTGAGCTCCCTAAGTCTGGGTTGAGCTACCACGATACCCGGCACATGCGTGCACAGTCAGGTCAGGTCCACTCAAATCTGTATGGCTCTTTCCTCTAAAGGCCATTTCAGACTAACCTGCATGGTTCTTACACAATTTATCTTAATTGTCTGGACTTTAAAAGAGACATCAACCTTTGAGTTTGTTTCGGTGTTTCTTCTCAAAGGTAGTCATATAGGAAACACCGAACTCATCTAGCTTAAAAAAATGTGTTGACGTGTAAAAGTGTTATTTTTAACCTATTTACAAAATAAATATCATTTATCATTTATCATTTATCATTTATGATAATGGCCTTTTTCCTCGTTTCAAAGTCAATCGCTCTATAAAACCCCTCCAGGTTGAAGAGCCCTGTTTCCGCCAAAGATTGACTGAAACATCGTGTATTTCCAAGAGATTGAGTCCTTCGTTCAACAACGATACGGGTCGCGATAAAGTGCTTCGATCCTTCGTTCAGTTCACTCTACATGAATTAGTAGCTTGATCTTAATTTATGTTCTCGAATGAATGGCTTTTATAGAGGTCGATTTGTAACGCGTTGTGATCAGAGTTGCAGACTAGCGTCAGCGTTCTTCAGCGATTCTATGATCTTACATTACACGGTACCCGTAATACCGAAAATGCATTAAAGGTATTTTCCTTCTTTGAAATTACCGTCGGTGTCTTTGTCTGAAGCGTTTTTACTGGGGAAAACATGAACTTCAATTTTGTGCAATTTAAAGAAAGTGAAGCAGAAGAACATATTTGAGAATATCAAGTTTTTGTAAGCACTTCTGTCTTGACTTTTACTGGACTATGTTGCCAACCGTATATTAATTGACTTCAAAAAAGGAGGAGATTCTTGATTTGACTTATTAGTTATCGCTATCTCAACTCTGCCATCTGATTGAATATTGATATTCTAAAGCCGGGTCTCCAGCGACGTGTTTTGATGTTCATTGAACAACGGACATGTTTTCCGTCACGTGTTCGAGTGTTTTTGCTAAACAAAACGCGTAGGCCACGCCCCTTTTTGTTCATTAAACATGTTCGATGTTCAATGAACACGCGCAGGAGATCCGGCTGAGGAGTTACATCGGGCAGGTTGGATGGCTTGTTTTGCAGAACTGATGGCGAAACTTCAGTAGTAGAGTGGCTCTAGAAGAAGATAGAAGATAGGCAGAAGTGTCGCTGGACTAGTCTCCTAATATTGTTATTAATATTTTTATAGCATTCTATACAGGCAAGGTCTCAATATGTAAAGAATCACCACCTACAGGTGGATAATAGCTTAAAATGGCAGATCGTTTGGTTCAACCGGTACGTACACATTTAAATAGTCGTGCCGTAGATATTTCAATATGATATATTGCCATATGCATCAAATATGACACCATTTCAAAGAATTTGTGCCAAGATATAAATAGCATACGTTATTATACAGGACGTGATGTGTGTTACCGAAATTCCTTGGGAGAGCAATAGTCTGTGTGCGTCCTGAATCCTTATTATACTTGGCCATTATTCCTATTGTGCCACCTCATGTATTATGACAATGTGACCTATATAATAGGTCCGTCATATTTCGGTCATCATACCCAAATGGATTTCCCGTGAAGGTATATCTTCGGACTTCAAAACATTAGCGTTATAACTGCATAATTTATCTCGTAGTTAAAATTGCAACGGCAAAATATGAGGTAGTGATTTTTTTCTCGGTCTAATCTAACTGAGAGTTATCCGACTTATCCATTAGCTTAGCAATCATATTAGCAAGTAAAGGAATCTACACGAGTAGCTTAAACTGTTGAATTGAGCCCGATAAATTCTCACTAACATCAGACTGTTCAGTCTTTTCATCCTTACCGAAATGTGACTGTACAAATCTAGCTAGCCTATATGAAATCAGATTCCATTTAAGTATTAAAATAAGTCTTAGGCCAGCTTATAAAATTTATACCTATATAGTAGTTAGTTTACTCTACAAACTATTAAACAATCTTGAGGTTTGATTCGATACCTTTATAACGGAGATGTTTGGTTATTTCCGGTTGAATGCACCCTTTGAGCATGCCCGACGGCTGCCGGTAACTTGTTTTCACTTGAATTAATGCGATATTGTTGCATGTTTGGCTGTTTGTTTTAGTTTGATGTTCTATAGTTTAAAGGTTCTTCTTCTTGCTTTGTTAGCACAAGTTATTTGTTAATTATAATAGTCGAAGTCATTTGAAGTATCCCACAATAACAGTCAAAGTTGTGATAAAAATTTAAGTTTCGTTGTTAAACTTTTTTCATTTAAAAATAATATACCTAATAAATCTTTATTTTGGATTTACATCCCTAAATTTTACAAAACACAAAATAAAATATTCAAGTATACACGCGTATATTAAGGTGCAGTTAAACGGGCTTGCTTTCCAAGTCCCATATTTATCAAATCCCATTAATTTTTTAAATCCCATATTTATAAACTGTTTCTTATGATTAGTTTCGCTGCTGAAATGACTACATTAATCATAATATTAGTTGCCATAAAATTTGACAAAAGATTAAACATAGGCTTTTAGATATTGGAGAAGATAAAGAAATACACTACGCTGGTTTAGGCATTGTGCCTAATATCTAGACTACTACAATACAATTAATCAATCTAGAATATAAAGTCCCACAATTCCGAAAGGATATTGTTCCGGTCAGACTACCATTGAATAGGTCGTTTCTATTTTTAAAATAGTACAATGACTATTCTATTACAGAAGGGTAAAAGGTTTGAAAATTATGGTGACTAAGTTTTCGCTACAAATATTCATGGATCAAGATTTTTACTATAAATCCTTTGTTAAATACAAAAGGCTATTCTTACTATTATATCTCTTAAAAGTTGACCTTGCATAGACTTTATAAAGTTCAAATGCCATCTGTTATACAGGGTGACTGGTTAAGTGAGGGATGAAGAAGGGGAAATTTAGTATTCGATTCTCATTTGATTTACTGTAAGACGAACATTGAAATCGCGAGAAAAAAAGACAAAATGTACTTATAGAACGGCAGATTTATTTTCTTTTATTTGAGCAATTGTCCTAAAATAAATGGAATACCCTGTATATATTTATTTATTTAAGTAATTTTATTTCAGAAAAATATTAATTCATAATCACACCACTCTATACATTCAGCGAGTTAAATCACACAAATAATACACAAATAATCTAATTAACTACTCATCTCAAACGCAATTACGTTCCAAATACCACAATGATCGCATTGTTTACATAAACGAATATCTATTCATACATGTTATGAGTACCTATTTCAATGCAGAAAACGTAATTTGTTAGCTATCCCATAACAATAACATGAAATATTATTACGAGACTTTCGCTAGCAGACAGGTCTATTCTCCATTCGAAATGAGTTCTATACAAAAGAATATTCACGATATTATTGCATGGATCCCATTCTGTGAGGGGTTTTGTCTTCGATGTACAGTGGAAGAATTGTGGTCTTTATTGTGTACCTGAATTATGAATACGAAATGAATTTTGACTTTTAGTTGCAGAATAATGCACATTTTAGGGTTGTGTTTTATTTTTGTTTGAAGTATCGATGTTTTATATTTTTGCGTTATTTTTATTGAATTATTTTTTTGAGATATTATGCAGTGAAATGGAAGTAGAGATGTAATAGTATTTTTATGACGTTAAATATTTAGTAGAAAACTATTTTAAAAATACTAGGTATTACATTATCAAATCATTTGGTCACTAGAATTAAACCTAATCATATACCTAATAGATCTATTCAACCAAACTAGAAATGTATACCTACCAACTTTCTTAGCTCACCGGAATGGCTTCCTACATCACAATATGTTAGTGGTCTTATCGTAGCAAAGTTTAAGCACGTGTAAGCTAAGGTAGAATCTTGGGGCTGCGGCGTACGGTAACTTTTGTTTCGAGATAGTTCCTTTTGTATGGGGACGGGATATAAAGGTTTGGTGTTAGAAACTAGCGACAGCGGAAAAAAATATTTAATATAAACAAAAAAAATATAGTTATATATTAGCTGGCCTTTGCCCGCGACTTCGTTCGCACGGCACTTTTGATGTCCCGCGAGGTGGTAGTAATAGGCTTTACAAATATTTATATTCATATCTTCTGAACTCTGTCAGATATTGAAATAAAACATACACGAAAATTTATTTTAAAATACTTGTGTAAATTCCCAGAATTTTCAATAAAATTAATTAAGCCGTACCTATCGAAGCTTAATCGAGACAAACTTTCAAACAGATAGACGAAAATGTACGTTTACGTTAGTAAAAACGAAAACGAATCTATAAAAAAGTTGTTACCCAAAAATACTGTACAAAAGAAGATCTTGTTTTGTGATAATATTACAAGCTATTGTGTATTTTCATCTTAAAGTTTTGAAATGGACTATGCAAACAAGGATATCACATAAAGCATTTATTTTATAAACTATATAGATTTTCATTACTTTTCCGTACATTCGCGTTAGGTACCAGATGTTATTTTATGTCACGTTTAACCATTTCGCCCTACGGTCAATGTTTTGATTGCACGCGTATTTTTTATAGTTATTTTAATGGAGGGACATTTTTGAGTGCAATATTAAGGAAATCTTTATACTTTGTTGAATTTAGTTTTTCGAACGCGTTTTGTTTGAAACGTGTAAGGAGATTAAAGAAACATTTTTGCGACACTTGTAAATGTAGATACTTTAAATAAAAGTAGGTAGGTAGGTTTCTCTAATCGCACATGTAGCACAGACAAGGAGACAAGTACGTTGCTAGCGCAGAGCATTGTGACCTCAAGATGTACGACTACATAAATGATTATTATATGAGAGAAGACGAGTCAGTCACACAAAATTCATAGCATTGTAAACTTCCTTACTCTCTTAATATAATAAAATCGTCACTTTTCCTTTCGGTTTTATCGTAGTCGGGTAAAAATAGACTTTTCTGCAGAAAACTGTAAAATCACATACCGTACATTATGTGTAACACAAAAGATGTTGAGTATTTTTGTCATGCTCGCATCGTTGACGATGATAAACATCTCTCGTTCCGCATTCACCAGTCTTATGCCACATTAATCATTTTTGGTACACGTTTTATAGAAATATGAAGGTTACACAGAAAAATATCAAAAGTTTGTGAGTTGTGAGTTGAATTTTCTTTGACATTGTAAATTTTATTGCTATAAATATAGTAAAGAAGTTCCCTCTATCATTAGTTCATTACCTATAATCATTATTTTTGCTATGAAGGAAAAGTATCCCATAAACCTACCGATTAAGTTATAATAATATAAAATACCTATGCAACCGTAAAGTAGACATGAATACAGGCATATCTATGCCCTTTATAAGATTTAAAATCTAACACAACGATAATGCAAGACCTAAAATATTCATACAGTACCTATTTTGATATTCATCCAGGTATTTCGAGCACAAATTCCCTCAATTTGGTTCAGAATTTAGTCTGTAACAACATCCTACATTCCAAATAAATATGCACAATATAATATACCAGCAGAATACTTGCAACCTAAGACTAAACTACCACATATAAGACCGACATTTACACCGAAGTGATATATTTAAACGTTTTATATCTAAATGCGGGCATAACAAATGAATGCTATTTGTAACGTCAACACATGTCGCCACGAATTTCGTTATTTAAATGTAGGTTGAATTTTTTTGAGGTGAAAAATAACTAGCATTATTAACAGTGAATACAAAAACTGAACGTTTCATTTAAAACCTCAAGGGCTGTATTTAATCTAGTCTGCGGTTTGAATTTACCATTTTTGCTTCGCAACTTTTTTGTGTAAGCATAAGTTTATCATTTTGATCGTGAATTCTGGAAGAGACAAATACAGACTTCGTTAGGTCTACTTCGTGTCATTAGGACACGTTGTCGGCTCTTAATGTAAGAGATAAGTTAACAAATAAAACGAAAGGGACTCATGAATTATTTTGGTCGGATTTGTGTCGTAATCACCGGATCAAATGGTGTGTGATATTCTGGATAGCAACTCAGACTTTCAAGGCCACTATCTGTGTTTAGTAGCTATGAGCATGTAAACTTTTGCTTAGGTAGCTTTTATCATATAGTATTAAAGATTACACTCTGTTCATTGTAGCATGATGTAACCACAAACTTGAGTTTCCAAACAACAACTCATTTCCCTCTAAAATATTCTATGCACAACTGTAATCCATATTCCCAAAATTAACTACGTAGGATGTTACGAGGAAGTGTTTAGAATTAATATCACGTAAATTGCTCGCTGCGGTGTAATTGCCGCCACCGGTATTGCAAGTAAATGGATATGTGTTGCACTAAAACGTTTAGATCCTCTAAATTTTGGGGCAAAGCTTTCTACTCGGGTCACGTATCTAGATCATAACCTTACCGGTAAAATACCGGTAAAATGTTGTTGCTTGGTTTTATGCGGTTATAATTTAAACCTCGATGCTGGCCATCCTTAGATAATAAAATATATTGCCGAAGTAGTTGGTATTGCCGTTTTTATTCCATAACAGAAGAGTGTTTCGATAAAGGTTTTTCATTTCTCATACTCGGAAAGTAGTGTTTGTTTGATCAGAGCAGCGGGTCGAAAACGATGCTTCCCTCCCTTGGGCGGGAAAGACTCATAGTAATTGCTTCCCTCCCTAGGACGGGAATGAATTTTAAAAATAGAACTAAAATTGGTTATTTAGTCGGCTATAATTTTTTTTACATAATTAAGAAAAATATCGATTAAAAAAAAAATGCTGCGGTCTTGTGAGTGTATACGGCCAATGTGAATTAAAAAAAATACCTATTAAAGTGGGATGGCCCGCGGCGGTGACGCGGGCGGTGTGTTCCATATTTGAAATTTAAATTAAAAAAGACTATTTATGTATAATTTGGCGGGATACTAACTCTGTACCGAAATTATTTGATTAAAAATGAGTTCAAGCGATTCTGAAATGTCGACCCCCAATTCCGTTAAAGAAAACTACTATTTTTTACTTTCCTTATATTTGAAATGAAAAGTAGAGTGTTTAACACGGGTGAAAGTCATCAATTCCCACTCGGACTATAGCCGCCCTCGCTTCGCTCGTGCGTCTAAATACCTCGTATGGGAATTGATTTCTTTCCACCCTTGTATAACAATCTACTATTCTTTTAGTAGGATAAAGAAAGTAAAATGTAGGAAGAAGGATAAAGCGTTCAGAGCGCTAATATTAGGTAGATTTTGTTGCATGTAAATTCTATTGCCGTGTGCGATTACCAAGTTATTCAATTAATTAAATATATAGATCTCACAACTGTTTGCGGTAGAAGAATTGCGTTGCGAGTCTTGCATTTTTGTAGGTACATGAGTTATGTTTTTGATGGGATTTATATATCATATTCTTTCACAGTAAAAAGTGGTATGTAATTTCGGTTAGTGGTAAATGAATTCACGATATGGCTGTAATCGCGTTACATGTCGTTCAAAATAGAAAAATAAATATTGTGAACTTTTTGAAGACGGTTTTCACTTTTTTGTGTTTTTGTTGTCTTATATTCTGTGTAAGAAAATAAATTCATGAGTAGTCATTTTAGTAGTTCAATCAAAGTCTGTGGTTAAAAGTGCTACTTAGAAAATGTGTTACTGGAAATATTTTTTAAGTTTTTTTTTTAACAATTAAGGGCGGGTTGCTTCAAACCATCTGTATCCGTAAGTCAGTACGTAATCGTTAAGTTAGTATGAAATTGTCGTACAAGCCGCCATATTTGACAGTTACAGATACGTAACTGTAAGATGAAACAACATGGCCTAACGTTATTAAATATTAAGACATTCCAAAAACAATTGACACAGGCGGGACTTGAACCCAATTGATTCAGGCGAAGACACAGTAGCTCAGTTGGTGAGAGTGCTAGCCACGGTTCGGCAGAGGTCGCGGGTTCAAGTCCCGCCTGTGTCAATTGTTTTTGGAATGTCTTAATATTTAATAACGTTAAGATAAGCATAACATGGCTTTAACATGTTTAAAATTCGAAAAAATATACATTTATAATGTATAGTAGGTGATATCGTATCGATGTTCTTCCAAACTGCAAAGATTGGAAACATTAAGTTGGAGTTTGTAACTATTCTCCAATAGATGTCGCTGACGCTCGGAAGAGGCGTATTGAAGGGATTCCAAATTTCAATTGATTCAGGCGAAGACACAGTAGCTCAGTTGGTGAGAGTGCTAGCCACGGTTCGGCAGAGGTCGCGGGTTCAAGTCCCGCCTGTGTCAATTGTTTTTGGAATGTCTTAATATTTAATAACGTTAAGATAAGCATAACATGGCTTTAACATGTTTAAAATTCGAAAAAATATACATTTATAATGTATAGTAGGTGATATCGTATCGATGTTCTTCCAAACTGCAAAGATTGGAAACATTAAGTTGGAGTTTGTAACTATTCTCCAATAGATGTCGCTGACGCTCGGAAGAGGCGTATTGAAGGGATTCCAAATTTCAATTGATTCAGGCGAAGACACAGTAGCTCAGTTGGTGAGAGTGCTAGCCACGGTTCGGCAGAGGTCGCGGGTTCAAGTCCCGCCTGTGTCAATTGTTTTTGGAATGTCTTAATATTTAATAACGTTAAGATAAGCATAACATGGCTTTAACATGTTTAAAATTCGAAAAAATATACATTTATAATGTATAGTAGGTGATATCGTATCGATGTTCTTCCAAACTGCAAAGATTGGAAACATTAAGTTGGAGTTTGTAACTATTCTCCAATAGATGTCGCTGACGCTCGGAAGAGGCGTATTGAAGGGATTCCAAATTTCAATTGATTCAGGCGAAGACACAGTAGCTCAGTTGGTGAGAGTGCTAGCCACGGTTCGGCAGAGGTCGCGGGTTCAAGTCCCGCCTGTGTCAATTGTTTTTGGAATGTCTTAATATTTAATAACGTTAAGATAAGCATAACATGGCTTTAACATGTTTAAAATTTGAAAAAATATACATTTATAACATGGCCTAAGTCTTTCAGCCGGCTTAGCATGACCAATTTTATCTCTATTCTGCCGAAGAATAGACAAAGTTCTTTCTATCCAACTCGTATCTCTTCTGCCCGAGGATGCGGCGACCCGTGCTTGGCGTACCATACTTTTGTCTACTGAAGAATAGAATCATTTCTTCACTTCATTGTATGCATAAAACGATAGAAATCTTTCTACAACTGTCACTTTGTCTATTTTTCTGTAGACAAAACCCGTTTCTATCGTGGTCATGCTAAGCCGGCTGGTACGTTCGTTTTGAATATGCTACGCGCGACAGACGGACACACGGATGCGACATTAACACGCGTTCTACATCAGGCAAACATGGGAGGGCTTGAAGTCAAACATTTGACATTTATGAACTTTTACATAATAATTTGTATCAATAAAGATCTTGAAAAAATTACAAATACATATTTGAATTCAAAGACAAAGCTGAATCGCTTAAGGCATAATATGACGACATTGTGATTCTATCCGACCCTTATATTTAAGTATAATAACCTCTTTTTAAGTATAATAAGAATATCCAATTTCTTGTTAATATAACAATGATATCATTCTTTGACAAAGTTATTAAATAAATTAGCTTTTATTTTTATAAGCCTAGAAACCCCGAAGGCATAGCTATCTACAAAAACTATCAAAGAAAACCAACTTGTTAATTCTTTGACGGTCTTTACTTAACATAATAACATGATTCCACGCCTATTTTCTCCGAAGGTTTAGGCAGACTATGTATGAGACGATATAACACGCATATTTTCCAGTTATGTTTAAAGATACGAATTCGTACCCGACGAGAGACAGCAGCAGCAGGCGACGCGTCGCCGCGACACTACTGGTTTCTATGTATTTCTATGAAAGCAACGACACGACGCCGACGTGTTGCTGGCTATGGAAGGTATTTCATAGAAATACATAGTAACCAGTAGTGTCACGGCGATAAGTTGCCCCTGTAGTAGGCGGCGAGCCATTAACCGGACACAAATCCAGACTCCGGACTGAAAAAAATCTCATGACTCAGGAATCGAACCCAGGTTTTCATGTTCAAAAGTTGTCCTTGCGACCACTAGACCAACGAGGCATTCAGACAATTTTTAAGGTTCCTATCTCAAAAGTAAAAACGGAACCCTTATAGAATCACTTTTTTGTCCGTCTGTCCGTATGTTAACGGGTGGAGACATCTGCTCATAGAAGGCGCCACTAGAAGTATATTATATAATAGCGGCATGTTGCTCATATTTGGGGCTGTTGGCAACCCCAACAAAGATTATTGTGTTGTCTACGGAAACCTTCCGTTTCCGCTCTCTCTGCAATGGACGCGACACGCGATATCATGTACCTAATCCACGGTTCCTAACAATACAATTGTATTAACAAGAAATAAACAGCTTTCACGATATTCCAAGTTCATCATTATATACTACCAGCGCTCAAGAAGCCTGAAATCCCTACAGGGGCTATTGCATATTTCTAATGGAATATTGTATTTTATCATGGTTGAACTATCCACATGCATACTTAGGTTTGTACGCCTCAGGGCGCGAGTACTACTCGCAATTGTGCGTTTTTTTATAAAAAAATAAAACATATTCATCGTTTTTTGTACGAATTTAAAATAAGAACTCATTTGCTTGCGTCGCGATGGAATCTCCTTCCGTTCCCACGTTTGAAATTTGAAATTGAGACCGTGCATAATGTATAATGGCAATAGATGTGGCAGTTGAATGTGCCAAAGCTTTGATAATGTAGTACGATGCGTTATTCATGACGGGAAGTGAATCCAAGGTGAAATTAGAGTGATGTTTTAGGTTGAATTAGATTGTCGTGTCACTTTGATTTTATATCTTTGTTAAAGTAAGCACTTTATTTTATAAATTCGAAATTAAGAGGGTTTGTTTCTATAATTATTTGTGGAAACGATTAGATATCGTCACTAAAGCGTAACGTGCATAGTTTGACACTTAAAAATAACCGTTTACGCATTTTTATAAGCCTCAGTACGATGTTAAAGCAAGATCAACAAAAATAAGATAATTAAAATAATCTATCGTTAGCTGTAAAATGCTTTTTTAAAGATTATTTTTGTAAGTGTAAAATCAAATTAAAAGTGAGTCTAAGTAGCCCAGTGAACAAAAGGCTTTATAAGTTTTTTCACTAAAATACAGTTACAGCGTCTCAAACGTATTCAGACGATCCAGATCAATTACTTCGCCTAATTTAATATTTGTCTTTTACTTTGGTAAAACTTTTCTATCCCTAAAGAAATTAAATGAAGTTGCGAACTTTTGATCTTTCACTTAAAGTACTAAGTACATTTTGAGTTCTTGTTGAACATCATTTTAGTGACGTCTCAACCGTTCCTGAGAAAAAAAGTAGTAGGTACCGAGGGATTTTTTAATAGATTCAAGATGTGTATTTCTATTTTAATTATTTCTGACACGTGAGTGAGTGATATATTGGTACCATAAAACCTTAAAACGAGTTGAGTAAACCTATAAATAAATAAACTATATTAATGTGTGCATGCATGATGTATGTAATTACTTGCTTCCGCCCGCGGCTTCGCCTGCGTTTTCTGGGATAAAAGGTAGCCTATGTGTTATTCCAGACTATAATCTATCTGTGTGCCAAATTTCATCTAAATCCGTTTAGCCGTTTCAGCGTGAAGAAGTAACAAACATACACACAAACACACACACACGCACAAACTGTCGCATTTATAATATTAGTAGGATGTACCCTACAGTGTCTTGACAGACGGACAGATGGACAATAAGTGATCTTATAAGGGCTCCGGTTTTTCTTTTTGAGATAAGGAACTCTAAAAACGACTCCTACCCAAAATTTGACCTCGCCAACCTGACACCTCACCTAACCTAACCTAACCAATGAAATAAAATGTTAGTTTTGCACGGATTTTGAAGACAAAGGAAATGAGAAGATCTGTGAAAAAGCCATTTAGCCACAAACCTGGCACATGACGTAATATTTACGTAACATGCTACTGGTATTTCTAAAGCGTACTATAAAGTAAGGTGCAAACACAGAACTATCTTCTCTGTCAACACAAAAGTTACACCAAACGGATATTCAAACTAATATATATTGGAATCTCGTACACTGTTCTACACACATAAAACTTGAGTGCTTTTCTGAAACATAAAGCTAGTAGTCCACATAATGGTTTTCATCACGAATGCAAACAATTTATGCATTTTCACTGCAATGGTACGATGGTACGATAAAATCGAAGTGAACGTGCATGACCCGATATTGAGTTATTACGATTTGCATAGTCGTAAACCTGATTGGTACTTTCGATTGTAGATAAGAAATGGGTAAGATTACGGTTAGATAAGCGTAAAAATACACGTATTTTGTTTTTAAACATAAACAGAAAGAGACGATTTTCACTACCCCTACTACTAGCTTGAAAATAAAATCCCACGAAAATTATAGCAAAACGAGATTTTTTTGTAGAATAGTATCTAATTAGTAATTAGCGTACTCATAAGAAAATTTTTTCTAAATTAAAAATCTGCACCTTTGATAAAGCCGGCAAAAAATGTCCGGAAAAAGATACTGAAAAAGTTTTCTCCTAAATATCATAATCTTGTAGACTTGACTGATTCTGAGTCATGTTCATCGCTCGGAAGCCTTTTTCTTTAGTGATCATAAAGATTTATTACCTGTCTATAAAACTTTGGGGCTGACAGAGTTATCGACGTAAGCTAGAGCCTTGGACCTAGGTATCGGAAATTCGGATATATCCGAGTTGAGGAGGCGCCGTAAGGGATTTTAACTTCACTTACTATATTACGACAAACGACGCGTGTCGGATGTCTGTGTATCTTTTTTTGGGGTAAGGTTTCATGACCTAGTATTGTAGCGTGATCCTACATTTGTGTCATATATGAAAATAGGGTACAAGCCAAAATGTAGTGCAAAATGTTAGAAGGCATGGTACCTATGTATAAATATTTACGTGTACAATATACATAAATAAATCAAAGGTAGGTTCGATTTTTGTCAAATAACCTCTACTGGCTTGAGATCAAGTGGAAGAATTGACCAATTAACGAAATAATTATAGTCTAGTCAAAATATTATGTAAGTATATTATAAAATATTATATAAGTATATATATATAGTATTATATATGTATATATAAAAAAATATATTCTTCTAAATAATTAAAATATTTAATAATAATTGTTAGAAATAATATAATAAAAATATAATAATATAATAAATATAATAAAATAATATAATATGTATGGCGTCTTTCTACCAGTAATACAACTTCCAAAATTTTAATCTTTTAATAAATAAATATCCTAAGAAAAAAAATAACTTAAATTATGTAGCGTTCCGATTTAAAAGTCTGATTATATCTTTCTTAGAGTAACTTTTTCATTTAAACTTAACACACAGTTTACGACACAATAAACCAAGTTTTAGTTCCGAATACATTTTATTGTAAAGAGTGAGTTAACTTGAGTGACAGTTAAGTTTGCGATCTTTTAGTAAATAAGATGTTTTATGTAATTCTTGAGATATAAATCTTTTAGTGGCCATTTGATGTAAAATGCGGGTACAGTAATTTCATTTAAATTACGAGATAATACTGAAATAACGAAAAATAAAAACACTGAATAGGTATACATTATATCTGGAGCCGAAAAGATAACTAAGTTAAGTAAGATAACTAAGTCTAAGTACATTTTTTTTCTAACAAAATACAATTTTTACAAAGCAAGGAACTTATTCAAAATTTATGTTATACCATAATAGAAATACATACAAGTGGTTTGCAGAATATTACGTGTGCTCTTAAAAGGCATCGCATTAAACTAGTTTGGTGCGCAAAAAACCGGCTTAAAGTGGTTTAAACCCGCGGGGGTTGATGAGATTTTCATTTTGCTCAGGACTTGAATTTAAGCAAAGAGCTGCCTCCCTATGATATTAACGTTGTGAGCTGGAGTTGCAAACGGAATGATTTTAATCGCCCCAACGTCGGAGAATACAAAATATCTTTTATTACTTCCAAGGGGTCAATTCTCGAGTTGTATTTCTGTGGATGGTACAGCAACGTTGCAACAACGAAGTATACGTTTCATCTTGCTTTTGTCACAGTTATTGTACTCTAGAGAGACTATAAAGTTTTAATTTCTTAGTAAACAAAGTATAACTGTGAGTGAAAATGAGAATTTCGGACAGCGTATAAAGTAAAACGATGGTACTTTATTACCTGTCGGAGTTCAAGGGGGGTAAATTATCTTCACGTTCTTTATAGCGTGCGTTCTCTCAAAATATCGAGTGTACTTAAAATGAATGATGAACTGCTATATTTGCTTTATCGTAAACAGAAAATATTTATAATATTGTTTTATTATTATACTTGCTTAAATAGTATTATAAATTGTAGAAGCATGTTCTCAAATTCATATTCAAAAAACCATATTCAAAGTGGGCTGAAGAATTAGCACTTTTTGAATAATTAGCATACCTACATAAGACAGCCCCCAAAAACGCCCGTTCTTCACCGCTTCATAGTATTTTAGCTTACAAATATTTTCAAAATCACAGAAATATATAACGAGTTAAAAACAACAATATTTCATCGTAAATATTTTCAAAACATATGTACGGGTTTGATAAAATGTTGAAGACCCCGGTTACCCGACGCGAGATAACGATTTTTCTAGGTTTGGGCGAACCGATTTAAAGGGTCAAATGGTGTTCTGACCGTCAATCCTCTGCACTATTAAATATTTAAAGAAATACAGGAAATTTGACCAACAATATACTTCTGAATGTCTTGAAAAATAAGAAAGAACTTTTTCTTGTACTTGTGAAATATAGAAGTGCTTTGCAAGATTTTATATTTTATATGTGGCTTAGAAGTGCATGCTGTGTGAAGTAGCGGGGATTCTTTTAATGGTTGTAAGTAGTGCTGCTACTTCACCTACATTTGTATAATTATTATTAATAGTGATGTGTTTACTTCGTCGTTTTCTATAATAACGCTTAGAATGAAAATAGAAAAAGTTATTGCAACAATTATTATACGAAATTGAAATCATACCGATATATGCGAAAGTTTGTAGGTAGGTATGTGTGTGTTTGTTACACTAAAATTAGTAGGTATATCGATTTTTTTTGCGATACATAACCATTGGTTGCAATCGCAAAATTTCTATCAAAGCCAATACCTAAACCTTTTAACCCAACTAATCCACAATAATTATAATGCATCAATACATCGTCGGCTCCCATCACAAATCTCACATACTCGTACATATATTACAGGGGAGGTGTAATCGCTCGGACATAAATACACTGTAATTATTCAACCCCGTGTAATGGCATATTACAGTGCAGTTCAATCATCGTTAGCACAGTTTAATTGATGATATCTGAACGACCTTACTACATCGTTTTAGAGGCTATATTCGATTGCTCCTCTGGGAGTATCAAACACCAAGATAATTGTGCAGCAGGTACAACCCCTGTTGTGTAGTAAATACAGTCTGTTTTTGTATTACTTTACCTAAGTTTAAGTATGTGAGAAGTTAGTACAGTTCTGTTTAGTAACAATGTTAACGTGTAAATGCATTTAATTTTGATTGCGTGTGAGTAAATTGTTGTTAAAATTACGGTTTACGAGAGGTTCGTTATTTGTTTTGTTAATTATTGGTTACAAACATAATGTGATGTAGGGTTTATTATGTTATTTTACTATAATATGAGATTACATTAAGCAGTGTAGACCAATTAATATTGGAATATTTTAGAAACAAGCAAACAATTTAAAAATAAGTGTTGTTCAAGCGTATAAGGAAAATTATGTTTAGTGGACAAAAGAATAGTCACTAATTAGTTGGGTACCGCCATATTATGTTTTCAAAATAATAGCAAATAAATATATATTATTTCCTTACGCCTTTCCTTATATGTATGTATGCCTTGATATCTCCCGTCACGTCGTATCAAATAGATTTCTACATTAAACAGGCACACTAATAAATATTATATTTCTGAGAATACATCAATGATCGTATTACTTATCCCCTCAGCTTCTCCAACATACGCTTGAAAAATGAGGTCAAATATCTCGTCGTCAAATTAAAACCGACCCAATTTCTTAAAGGATTTACCTACAAACGGGGTACATTAACGCCCTATGCATTATTGAACAGGAGGGAAGTCAATGATCACGTGATTAATGACTCTGTATATGCGAAATTGACTTTTGCGGTGTCAATCACGTTTGAAAGTCATCATTGTTGCTGGTGATGAATGTAGGTAATGATGGTTTGCTGCTACATGTTTTCGATGCTACAGATCGTAAGTTCGATTCCAATGTTGTTTAATTTTCTGAATGGCACGTGGTGGTATGGGTGCTTGTACTGAATGTGAATTTTAGTCTGTAGATTCAATATAAGACAATATGTAATAATAACATGTGTCCTATCCTATTCTTTCTAAGAAATCTTGGTTAAGAAGAAAAAATGTTTATGTAAAAATAAAGAAAACAAGTCTATATAAAAAAATCAACACAAATACACACTGGAGTGCCAAAAAAGGACTATTACATCAATTTACCGGTTTATTATAAAAAAAATAGAAACATATATTTTTTAAACATAACTAATGTAACCTTATAAAAAATGTGTACCACTATTTATTTATTACTACCAGCAAAAGTAACCATCTGCACCCATATTTCAAAATGCTATTTAACAGTACCGTGACTAGCTACTACTAAAATATTACAGAATATTTCCTTACTAACAACGGGAGGTGGAAGTTTTCAAATAAAAGCGCGCCACTGAGTTACGCTGCAGTCGGGCAGATATTGGAAATGCTTCGTGAAATTACATGACTCTCGCCATTTTGAAAACTTAGTCGAGTCCTCAGATCATAGAACAAGGAGATGTGCCAAGGCGCTATCGAGCTTGATGCCTGATCTTGAGCAAATTGCTCATATTAAAAACGTACGCGCTGGCGACGAACCGAACACGATCGATGGTATAAATACAGTGTTTTAGTTTAGTGCTAGTGTTGAGTGACGATTAACAGTGTTAGATTGAGGTTGTGCGGAATGTTTAATGCGTGGGAGATCTTTTTATTCACAAGGAGCGCTTAATTATGCGCGTAATTGTGTCGAAAAATGTACTAAAAGTGGCATCAGTTGTTCCCGTACTAATTTGCTATGATGGCATATCTCCTTGTTTCTATGATCTGAGGTCGAGTTCTTTGATTTCAGTCTAGATATTTGGAAAGATTTTTGTTAGGAGTTCGTCAGATTTAATCCACGTTTGCACTATGAAACAATGCTTTAGAGAGTATAAAACAGTTTCAGATACATCACGTAGATGTTTCAGAAACGAATGTTTCAGAGTTTTTCGTCCACATATGAAGCTAGAACATTGAAACTGTAATATACATCGCGAAATAAGTAAATGTATACGATACAATAATTACCTACTTGTTTCTGAAACAACAATCGTTGTATCTGATACATGTAAATATTGTATCTGAAACTATACAAACGGTTCCTAGTGAATACGTTATGCTTGTTACTAGAGCCATGCATTGTTTACATTATTATTTTATTCGCACTGAATTTATGATTAAAGGCTGGGGCACACTGAATACATGTGCAGTGCGCGTGCACTCTAAATGGGATGTCATACATTTATTATAACGTGCTTGACATTTCACAGAGTGTTTTAGATATAACAAGTCTTTCTGCTAGCTGCTCGTACTGCTCACACACTTCATTTGTATACAGTGTAATCCAGCCTTTTGTAGTAGTGACATTGTGGTCAGTACTGAACTACTGATTAATCATCATCGTCCAATGATAAGACATCTTTAAATTAATAAAAGGCTTTTTCCTGATTGACTAATGGATCAACGCAGAACCTAAACCGCCGGTCGTAGAAACTTGAAATTTAGATGACGTATTCCTTATTATGATGTAAACATCTAATAAGATATAATTTTTGAAAATCCACCCCCAAGAGTATGAAAAGGGGTGGCTCGTGCAAAGCCGCGGGCAAAAGCTAGTAATCTATTCTTTTGCGATAAAAGTAGTTCCGATGAAACTCTGTTTTTTTCTACGATGGTGGCAAAAAAGCGTACGGTCTGCCTCATGGTAAGCGGTTATCGTATCCTATGAAACATTTGCAAACCCTTTAAAAACCTACATCCTTACCACAAAAAAGGTTGACACGCGTTAAACGCGAATGCTATCAAAAATAATACACACTTGTTTTAGACAAGTTAGTGATAAAACAAGTGCGTATTATTTTTGGTAGCATTCGCGTTGAACGCGTGTCTATTTTTTTTGTGGTACGGCCCCTATAGTTTAATTTAATATCGCCATTGTGGTGTTAATTTAATTAACAAGACTATTACTACATAAATGTATTAATATTATGTTCCATACTACCATTAACCACATTCATACAAGCTACTACACAGATTTAGGGCTAATTAGCTAGCATGAAACACCGGCTCCACACGTTGGCCCCAACGCCACTCGTCCAACGTTGGGGCCAACGTGTGGAGCCGGTGTAAGATTCTTAGAAACGGTTTTCTATGTATAATAGCTTAGTTACCTTCACAAACTACATAGAGTGGTTACTGAAGAAACTGTTATATGAAATAGCATCTACTATATTATAATTTGTATTTTAAAAAATTATACTAGCTATCGGCGTAGAAGTCGAAAAATAACACAAAGTCATTATTTTTTTCATACAAACTTTACCACTCCTTTTCACACCATAAAAAAACATTTAATTAAAACTCATAAACGGCAAAAGCTCCCTCAATTATAAGAATTTAATTTATCAGTAATTAAATGCATGTGAAGATCACATAAGCAAAAACGAAGACAACGAAATCCCTTTGAAGTCCAAAGTCTCCAGCGACAAGCGACGAAAACATGATAACAAATTACCTCTCATGACGTCACAAAGATTTATTGGTTGGCCGAAAAAATGTGGTTATAGGCTGCGTATATAATAAATAATTTATTTATTATGATATTAATACAATAATTGTGATTTGTCTGTAATAATGATATGTGCTATATTTTTATTCTATTGAGAATATGAAAGTCAAGAGCCACTCAGGTTCACACAATTGGAATTCCGTACTAAAACAACAAAAAGTAACCCTATTAAAAATGTGCAATGAAAAAAAATATTGTGTGCAAATTGGTGTTGCATAATCATATTATTTAGGTACCAACTTAATTACAAGGATTAATTAAGAATTAATTACAAGGTTAAAAATCGTAGTGCAAGTGGAAGGTTTACGTCAACAGTGCAGCGGGTGGTGAACTTATAACTCTCTCGCCGGTCCGACATCTCAACGGTTGGGTTAACCGCTTATACAATCTTCCTCTAAGAACTTAAGACAACTTTACAAGATACGACTCCCGCTTATAAATCGACCCTTCTGACTTATCACAACAAAGATACTGAACCAATTTCAGAGGGAACATTGTAACAAGTTGTGTGGAAAGATAAACAGCTTAGTTTTTTTTCCAGGAATGTGTTACAGACCTTTTTAAAACCAGAATAAAGTATTTCTAACGTTGTGGTTTTGAACAAGTGGATTGCATTTTGCGCTACGACGTAGCAGACGCGATAATGCCGCTGCTACGCTGTCGCGTCGTAGCAAATGCGCTACGCAAACTGTTCTCCTTTGCCCGTGGCGCCGCCGCCATATAATTTCAATAATTCAATCTAATCATTTTACGGGTTTGATAAGTGTAACAAATTAGCAAACTAGTGTTAGTAGGAAACACTAATATTTTTTTAGTTTATACAAGCTTTCTTATAACGTCTTATAAAAGGGTGCTTTGCCTTACGAGAATATATATGAAAACGAAAGAACACTGTCTTGCCTGCCGTACCACAAAAAAAATAGTATATTAAAAATTAAAATAACCCGACTGCCAAAAAACAACTAAAAAGTTCAAAACAAGAGCACTTTTCAAGCAGTCTGATGCAGTTGGTGGCAATTATTTGTGTTAAATCTTAGATTTTATGCCACCAACTGCATCAGACTGCTTGAAAAGTGCTCTTGTTTTGAACTTTTTAGTTGTTTTTTGGCAGTCGGGTTATTTTAATTTTTAATTTACTATTTTTATTTTTCACTTTTTAGTTTTTAATGTATGTTTTCGTAATCTTCTTTTTTGTTTGTACATCGTTAATACTTGAAATAAAAACTTAAATCAATAAGTAAGAATTAGCGAGAATGATTGCTTTGTTAAACAACTTTAAATCGTTATATATCCTAAACTATTATTTAAAATGAAAAATGATAAAAGGAACCTAAAAATGATTTTAAAATACCTATTCAACGACACCCCATTTGACATAGTTCATCAACTTTTTTTTTTTTCATTTTGACAATATGGCGTCTGGTTGTCGCTGTGGTGAATTTTGATTACTGTTATGTCTTTAGTGACACTCGCAAGGTTAAGACGAATCGATTGACGTAAGAATTATCAAAATTGGCCTACGCATTTGGTCTCTAGAACGCCACATAGAAACAAACATACATACATACATACATACATACATAGACTGATAAACACATTACCCTCCTTTGCGTCTCGCAGTCGGGTAATAAACACATTACCCTCCTTTGCGTCTCGCAGTCGGGTAAAAAGATAAACACGTGTTCAACACGAATGCTACCAAAAATGATACGCACTTGTTTCAGCACTAACTTGTATAAAACAAGTGTGTATTATTTTTGTTAGTATTCGCGTTTAACGCGTGTCTATCTTTTTTGTGGTGTAGCGACATCTGCCGGCAACAGCGAAGACTACCAACACAGCTAGACAGCTAACAGTGTATGTCACCACATGTCGACCATTGGCTGATTCCTACATCGCGCAAGCAGAGTTTTCACAGCGATATAACATATATACAGAAACCCGACATCAAACGTGGGGGCAGTGGCCTGCCAGACCATAACACCCGGTCTGGTAGGAGGATCCTCCCTAATCAATGGAGGGACATTCCACCTCGTTCCTCCATTCCCCAAACTGGTGACCCCGACGTGATCATCAGCGCAACCTTTGAGCAAGCAGCAACTTCGCCAGCATCATCGTCGTCATCGCTCTCTCCACACCGAGCAACAGCCAGCACGTCACACAGCCAGCCAGCATCCACGGCTTCATCGGGACCTGACCACCACCTTGCAGCGAGCGCACAAGACTGGTCATCCCCTCAGCCTCATCAGTGCCTGCGCCACGTCCGACTCACCGGAGCAAGAGCAGCACCACTACTGCGCCACGTCCGACTCACCGGAGCAAGAGCAGCACCACTACTGCGCCACATCCGACACACCGGAGCAAGAGCAGTACACAGTTCTGACCCACCGGAACTCACCACTGGCACTGGCAATCATCGCAAGATGGAACGACGGCTGACACACCATGAAGGTATCGACCTCCGGTCTCGGAGGGGAGTGATGTAGCGACATCTGCCGGCAACAGCGAAGACTACCAACACAGCTAGACAGCTAACAGTGTATGTCACCACATGTCGACCATTGGCTGATTCCTACATCGCGCAAGCAGAGTTTTCACAGCGATATAACATATATACAGAAACCCGACATCAAACGTGGGGGCAGTGGCCTGCCAGACCATAACACCCGGTCTGGTAGGAGGATCCTCCCTAATCAATGGAGGGACATTCCACCTCGTTCCTCCATTCCCCAAAGTGGTAAGGACGATTATGTTTAATGGTTGTAATAATGTCTTAGGTTTTCGCGATTATTACACATTATAATAAAACAAGTTTAAACGGATTAATCGCGTATATTACAGAGTTTTCCTGACGTTTCGAACACTTTGCAGCGTTCGTGGTCGCAGGACGACACAGTTCGTCGTCCTGCGACCACGAACGCTGCAAAGTGTTCGAAACGTCAGGAAAACTCTGTAATATACGCGATTAATCCGTTTAAACTTGTTTTATTATAATGTTTAATGGTTGTGTTATGAATAATTCACTAACCAAGATTGTTTTAAATTAGAAATCTGGAGCAAACTGCTCTGTACGTAAAGATTTATTTATTTTTATTAAAGTACGTGCTAAAACGACTTTTTGGTTAAAAGGTTAAATATGTATGTATAACGTTAACCTTATGCAGGAATGATTTGCTTAGCAAATTACTTCTTCAAGTTATTTAAGCCGATTTCAAGCTTGAATAAAACTTAAGTAGTTTAAGTTAATTTTACCGATTTCAAATTCTAGGATGGTTTAACTTTTTTAATAAAATGAGTTTATTTATTTTAGAAAAGAAAGTTACATATCTAAGGGAAGAATTATATTATTTGTATTTTAGAAGTTAATTAAATTTTCTAAGTAGGTACCGTAAATCGAAATACCTACTCTCGAGAGAAACGAAAAGCCCTGCCTATTACTTTAGTTGAACAAAAATAAAACCTCTTTTTTCTCTTTATAATAGAATATTTTTCTATTTATAAATAATGGTCACCCATCCTTTAGCTGATCGCGGCAAGTGCAGCTTAACCTCGCAAATCGTTCGTTCAGTGCAACTACTATTTACGAGGGGAGAGATAAATGCTGACTGATAGTATGCTGATGCGCCCGAGTGGGTGCTCCCAGATAGTTACAATCTGGGTGTCTTCAAGTCACGAGTGAATCGGTTTCTTCTAGGCAAGCGTAGGTACTCCATCGTAGACCGCATTATCGCTTAACATCAGGTAAGATGGCGGCCAAGCGTAAACCTATAACCAAATAAAAAGAAATCTGTCTAGAGTTCTTTTAACATAATTTGATATCAAGGTCATAACGATATTAGCACTCTGGTTATAGTGCGGATTGAACACCGCTGTTCTCAATTAAGTAAGTTGCCAGTCACTTCCTCAGGCGTGAGGTAAGGTCATGACAGGTTATTTAAGCCTGGGACTCAATAGTAAAACAGTCACGCGATCCTCAAAGGGTAGAAGTATACTGCAAAATAGATAAAAATGTAGCTTGCGTTTGACAGCCATCTCGCCAGATGTTAAGCGATTATGCGGTCTACGATGAAACACGCTTGCCTGGAAGAAACCGATTCACTCACGTCTCGAAGACACTCAGATTGTAACTGTCGGGAAACACCCACTCGGGCAGCGTATTCCACTGTTTGGCGGTTTTCACATTGAAAATGGCATCAAAAGGCTTTGTTCGAGTTTTTTTTTTAAGAAAACCTACAGTTCGCACGATCTTACTTGGTTGGACAGAAGTTACTCACGAGTGACTGCGAATTTTAGTTGCTAATTATCTTATTACTACATAATTCAAGAGATCACAATATCCATGGGTAAACTTATGCAACAAAAACAATAAGTAAAACTATAAAAACAAAACAACATCGCAAAGAAAAGACAAATCGCGAAAATAATGACTGTGGCATAAAGTAAAAATTCACTAAAAACGCTACGTGTTTACTTAAACCGAAGTTAATTGAAGCTTATTATGGTAATTCTGATTATGGTAACGATAACGGGGTTTACCGCGGTAAATTAATTTGCTCTGACTGGAATTTGCAAGGGAAGAATTTATTAAGCTGTTAATGCAACAGCGAATTGGCCATTTGTTTAGCTTGAAACTGTGTTTACTAGGTTGCATTGGGTAAATTTGTATTTGTATTTTATAGCTGCGTTTAGTTTGTAATAACGTAGCTGATATAAATAATGAATAATTTGTAAACACATTAAAACAGGGAGCGTTAATGGACGGGGTTTATTTGGTTATTGTAATTTTGACATTCTAAATGTATTTGGTCTCATTGCTGTATTTTTTTTGCCTACGCTGTAGGTAGGCTACGCGTATCTGAATTAGTAAAATAATATAAAAGTGATACTTACGACTTAAAATACGGTGAATTTATAACTGTGTAACTGTCAACATCTGAGAATATAAAACGTTTTATAAACTATCTGGGGGAAACGTGTCTATCTACTATACTGAACTTACAAACCTTCACGACAAACAAATCAATGTGCAAACTGCTCCAATACAACCCAAACACTGAACCTCAGCCAGTTTCAAGTATTAATACGAGTTTTTATATTAAGGCTGTGTCCTCAATAGGCAAACTGTGAGCGGCCGACTGAGTTTGCGGCGTATCGGATTAGTACGCCTTTCCATATATTTCAAATGAAATGGAGTATCCATACAGTTTGCTAGTTTACGATAACAGTTTGCTAGTCGGCCACTCACAGTTTGCCTATTGGGGACACAGCCTTATAATGCATTTCAATTATTAAGGTGCATGGATAATGCATGGGCTGATAGCGTCTTGGACACATTATTGTCACCTCTAGATAAGGTCCATATAAGTTCTGTTTCAATTCTAAATTTATGTAAGAAATACTTACTTTACGATTACTACAGACTCACAAAAAAAAATACAAATATATAATAAAATACACTCCATTTGTCGGGAATAAGTTACCTTAGCAACAACTTTCGTTTTGTACACACTTAAAGGCTGCTAAAGAAATAATGAGATTCTCATGTTTCAATTTTGAAGGGGTCGGTAACCGAATACTTAGAACACAACTCAACCTTCTTTGAAGAAATCTATGGAGAATTGGACTTGGTATTTTTTCTGAAGCATGCAATTTTATTTCAAAGTGACGATGACGTTAAGTATTTTCATTACTAATTATAATTCTACTCTCGTTCAAAAGAAGTCAAATCATTATAATTATATTTCTTTCCACAACTTTTTAGTCGTTTAATTACCTAATATAAAAGCATCCTTAAAAATTATTTAAGCAGTCTCTCTGTCTATGCGTTTATGCGCAACTTGAAAACCACTTAACTGAATTAGGTACGTGATTTTTTAAATTCATTGTTCTCTGTTTTTTTATGTGATAAAACTACAAAATAAGGATTTTCGGACTTTTTTTCCTTTATTTGTATCGTAAGTAGGTACTTTTTGCCAAATTTTATGATTCAAGTTCAACGGGAAGTATCTTATAAGTATGGGTTTTGTTGAATGAGTTTAAGAATATGAAATATGAGAAGCTTGAATTTTGTATAAAAATAAAATAATTAAATAAACGTTTATTTGGAACAATTTAGGTTTTCACAATTCATACATATGAAACGATGATGTATACCTCTAAGGAACTGTAAACTTTAGTATTTGATATTAATTTATACCATACCCGTTCCTAAGAAAATGGTCTTGACCGATGGACAGACTGACGGACAACAAAGTGATCCTTTAAGGGTTCTGTTTTTTCTTTTGAGGTACGGAACCCTAAAAATAAATTCAGGAAGGCTTTGTACCAAACTCAAGGCCAAAGATGATTTATATTCTTCAACAAAATCCTTTGTCATGACAAGCCAGCTTAGTAAAATGAATTACTTGACAAACTCAAGAATTAACTAGAAATATTTTATATATCTTTTTTTGTACGTTAATATAATGGCTTAATCCATCAAACAGATTTGTTATTGTGTACTCACACAATAAAAAATCTATTGTTCGGACGCCGACATCCTTACGCTGATTAATGAATGTAATGAGCGATTAATAAAATATCATTGTAATTATTAGTTGATTATCATGACTTTTCTCCGAAAGGTAATTCTTCTGAGTAAAATGTTCAAAATATAGTTTTGATCTAGTTTCAGGATCACCAATATCATTAATTATGTTTTTCTAACAATTAACGAGAAATGTGAACGTTATATCGTAATGAAATCGCAAACTGACCAAACTTTGATCAAAACTAAAGCGGACATTTTGCTAACATTCTGAACTGGCACATAAATAACAAAAAAATATATATTTTCGTCTTTAAATATACGACAAAACTGATAAGCAAAATGCCATTTATCGTCAATTCAAAATGTAATCTCAGCTCAGTCAAGTGTCAGTCATAGTGCTAAATTAATTACGAGAATTAGCCTTAGAAGCCCAATTCTCGTAAATGAAAATGTCCATAATATTTATATTTCAAAGTCTTAAATACATTCGGTCATAATTAATGGTATTCTCTTATCCGTTTGATGTGTCATGCATATGAGAACTTCATTTGTGAGATTATATTGGAACCAAATAGAAACTGTAGGTATTCTTAACTTTATTTACGAGAATTGGGCTTCAGATGTCAAACGGAATTCTTGAAGGATATGGGATAAGGATATGGGTGTCGCTGATATCACAAGCAAGTTGCCTCACCAATGCACCAAAGCATCCTTAAAAATTATTGAAGCAGTCTCTCTGTCTATGCGTTTATGCGCAACTTGAAAACCACTTAACCGAAATACGTGATTTTTTAAATTCATTATGCTCTGTTTTTTTTATGTGATAAAACTACAAAATAAGGATTTTCGGACTTTTTTTCCTTTATTTGTATCGTAAGTAGGTACTTCTTGCCAAATTTTATGATTCCTGATATATAATACCTTGAATCACACCATTTTCGATAAGCGATAGAAAAATATGTTCCATCCCATGTACACTGATTTTGTGTATACGTACAGAAAATGTACCTACAAATTAATTAAGTTAATGAATACTATTATGTGTACGCTGTTGGTGTATAATTTAATGATAAATAAATGATCAATTACTGAAAGCATACAAAAACAAGGATAACGAATCGAAAAAAATATTCTTGTAAGGTATTCCTAACCACTTATCGGAATTTTAAGCAGCATTTAACCTAATCGATGGGCTTGTCTCAGAGCGAAGAATAATAAAGTATTGGCTTAAACAGTTTACGGTGCTTAAGTAAGGCATCGATATCGGCTTGCTAGCATTTTATTTAGCTAGAAAGTATCTAGGATTAAAACTAAGTAGCTCCATTATTCTTTGTGCTTCTAATAGTTTGCGAAGATAGGTGTTTTATTTTACCTTTAATATTGGATGGGCAAACGAGAGATGCTTAGTTTGTCTTTAAATTAAACTGCGTTGATTGTTTCTACATATAAATGATGGGATGACCAGAGTGCTGTATCTAAGTTGCAAACAATCGCTTTAATCGAGTAAATAGGTATCTCGCGAAGTGAATGGAACAACCAGTCACGTGCGTTAGCGTCTTTACTTTCGAGAGCGAACCGGTGTTTGATTGGTCGTTGACTTTGGCCTTTGTTAACGTTCACGCGATTGAATATATTAGAAAAACTCCCACTAGGCACTCCAGTCTTACAACCTAGACTGATGAGTGATATTGCTCTCAATATCACTCATCAGTCTAGGTTGTAAGTATGTCATACTCTTATGACATACTCACTTGCTTGATAGTGAGATTCTCACCATCATACGATTTTTACACCACATACATTTTTACATCTCTTACCATGAGAGGTGCATTAAAATCGCTTCACGACTGACGATACCTAAATGTTCAGATGGCTTCATCAATGGGTTCTTCAATTTCTTTATTCAGGTTTTTGTATGCTTGAGGGGTACCCAAATTGATGAAGGCGTCTGTACGTCCGGGCCAGTTAGACACTTTAGCCATGGCATGAGCTTTTCTTATGTAGTTCATAGGTACCTACTGATGCGAGAGAAGTAGAAGATTTGTTTGATATAGTAAAAACCTTCAATATCCGTTTTCTGTAATTAAGTTTTCATAGTATGTCCCACTAGTGAGCAAAACTGGTTTAAACTAGCACGCTGTAAGCTGATGAATTGATAATAGTATATTATGCAATTAGTGAATAAAGGACGGATTTAAAGCGAGGGCCATAGATGAATCACGAGCTAGTGAAGGATTCTAACGATTGAATCACGACCGTAGGGAGTGATTCATGATGATTGAATCACGAGCGTAGCGAGTGATTCAAGTGTTAGAATCCTGAGCGACGCGAGCGATTCATGGCCCTCGATATAAATCCGTTTTATTCAAGAGTTGCATACTATACTTTATACCATGACTACGAGAAAAAGAAAGATTTAAGTGAAAATATACATATAATGAAGAAAAAGTAAAGTTAAATTGGCTTTGATGTAAACCAGCCGTGATTTTTTGGGTAGCAAGCTTTCCACCTTTCCACTATATCGGCCGCCCTCTTTTTCACAAACTCAGGTGTTAACACATCTTCATCACTAGAATGCATTTTTAATCGATTAGAACAACACTAAACAAACACAAAATTAAAGATTAAAGTAACACTAAACTTTGTGTTCGTACAACTTACAGTATTCAAAATAGCGCCAATTTACTAAGGACAGCAAAGAACACAAAACAGTTTTTATTCTAATGCTAAACTCCTTGTCGAAAATGTCGACCAATCAAATTGAATTTAGAACACATCAATATAGGTCGAATACACAGATTACACTTACACTAGATACGGCAAGCCACGACCAAGCGTGCCCTGCATGTTCGACTGTTCGTACTAAAAAAAGTCTGTTAGCTCAGTGACGCTTAGTGATTGAAACAATTCTATTTACTCTGAGCACATCACTAAATGGCTGGGGTGAAGTTATCGTAGGTATAAAAAAGATGACACGTTCGGTTTTCATACAATCTAATAACGTGCCGCATCTAGCATAGGTTCTTTAAATCTGTGGTCGAATACATTGGTGTGTTCCATTTTCAAACATCAAAACAGTGAGTAAAAGTGCTTTTTATTCACTGTTTTCAGTGAATAAAATAAGCTTTTTAGAGGGGGAATGGTATAATAATTAATTATATGTATGCAGGTAGGAAATTAGATACATGATATGGCAAATAGGATTTGTGGCAGCTTTGTTAACATAATGTCATCTAACACGCTTAGTAATCACGTTTGATTATTAGGTATTAAATTCCTGTTTATCGTAATTAATTTTTAATATTTGTTATTATAAAATAATTAGCTGCTATCGCGACTCCGTTCGCGAGGAAGTTAGAAAACTTATTCTTTATGGATGGTATTTAAAAAAATCCCTTTGTAGTGCACCTTTAGGGTACTCTGAAAATTTCTTCTATAATTCAAATCGTTTAGGCTATGTGTTGTCTATCAGTCAGTCACGGTACTTTTTTTATAGGTATAGATGACGAGAAAGAAAGATTTGTTAGAAGTCGTTTTAGAAGACACGCATATTTCTTAAACTAAACTAACAGCCTTAAAGCCATCTGGCTTTTATGGGTAAAGCGAATTTTCCGTAAAATATTTCGGTTATTTCTTATCAAAGGTTCTGTTCAAGTGTTAAACAAATCAGTTTGGGAGTCTTTGAACTTTTAAGGAGACACGATTACATCTTTAACGTCCAGTAAAACTTTGTTACATTTGAGGTTAGTTTTTGTCCAAGAATTAAAATGAGTAATATCAATTTGGACATTCAATTCAACCGCTATAATAAGACGGTAAGACGCTTTCAATTTAAACTTTTGAAGTCGGATTTCTGCTGTATAAATTGAAAGAGGCCTGATTGAAACAACATGGTAAACACGCTTGTATAACACATAACATCATCAACAATAATCCTTTAAGGGATAGGCAGAAAGTTTACGACTGAGCTTTGACAGATTTTACAGCAAAAGACTAAACTGCGACAAGACTTAACTTTGACAGGATTCTTCTCCGACAGGACTCTTCACCGAAAGGACTCTTCACCGACAGGACTCATCGGTGACATAATTTATCTTCGATAGTCGGATTGCCAGGTACGTGGCATGGGGAACATAGCCCCGCAAAGAAAAAGAAACGAAATTCCGAAAGGATCTTCTTTCTATAAGTCCTTTTTACAGACGAGAAAAGTTGATATCAGGCTTGACAATCATTATAAAAAACGATGGCTCCAAGATTTTATAAGAAGGTAAAAAGGTTTTGCGCGAAATATTTTGCTGAAGTATTCGATTGCCAAGGAATAAATTTTAGACTTATAAAATAAAAAGATCAAAGAAAATAAACACTACTCTAAACAAAATATTATAAGCATAAGAAAATATATTTCATTTCTTATATAAGTATATTTAATTTCTTATAATATGAAAACAGCGCAAGAAATTCTAGGAAAAAATCTCGCAGTATAAATTCCGTCTGCTCTAGAATACAATATTTATCTAACTTAACCAGAATAACAAGAAAAAACCTCAGGCTATTGATACATGTGAAAATATAAGGGAAAAATATGTACACATATTTAACACAATTTTTTTGTGTAGCATGAAATGATGAAAATAAAACAAACAAAAGAATGACTACACGCGGCATTGTATTATTTTCACAATTATTATGATGATGACTGAATCGATTGCTACAAAAAAAAAAAAAAACTACTGCTGTTTGCATTGCGTCTTGTCTGCTGTTAATAGAAACACCAAAAAAAAAACAAGACTTCCGGGTAGTAGTCATATTTATGGATCCTAACTGTAATGTTTTTAATTCATTGGTATCCTACTAATATTATAAATGTGAAAGTTTGTGAGGATGTATGGATGTTTGCTACTCTTTCACGCAAAAACTACTGAACGAATTTTGATGAAACTTTACAGTAATATAGCTTAAACATCAGAATAACACATAGGCTACGTTTTATCCCAAAACGCGGGCGAAGCCGCGGGCGGAAGCTAGTACTTCATATTCGGTAGCAACAGATTAAGTTAGGTATACTTTCCTTACTATAATAAACAACAGACAAGACATAATTGTCTATAATAGAGAATGATATTATAGAGTGTTCTATTTAAATACATGAATGTGTACTCAGATTATTTAGGTAGGCACCGCTCTTGACGACAGAAACCAAATGGCTCAATTTATCAAACCTTACAATTTTCATTCTAAAGCAATAAATTCTGAAAATACATCCAGATTTCGCTTAAACGAATTATGTGCCAAATATGAAAGTTCAAGCCTCCGCAGCTCCGGGTTAAAATACTCTAGTGCCATAAAAATCGCCGGCACTAACTTTTTACGTCGATAGTGAGGGCAGATATCCAATAATTTGGCACTAACTGAGTGGGATTCTGAAAAAAGGTATCAAGATTTTGTGAGCCAAGTTATTTTAAGACTTCAATTTATCGGGTAGATAGACGTATTACTTTTATAGATTTAGTAGGTCGAGGATTCTAATGTACGCAAATTTTCATTTCTTAACACATTTCATACCCAGCAGTCAGCACTAGGGTGCATCACTATTGTGTGATTATAATTGTGTCTGCTTCAAGGACAGTGAATATCTTAACTTTTCTAGGAACGAAAGGTTGGCGACCACGTGAACCTCGTGTTGATCAATTTAATTAAGTTAATTTAATTACTTATGTATCATTTGCTTTGAAACTTTTCTCTACTTATATAAGGCCTCTGTTTGCTTATGCTGCTTGTCTCTGTTTTATGGTGAACGCATCTACATAGGCTCTGCAGTATTTTTTATATTTGTTCCATCGCCCTGTTAGTTTTTTTTATATTCCTTTGGTAGACTGGGTAAGCCTAGGCATTTTAGCTTATTTTTTTATATACAGTCTGAAGTTGATAATGTGCAAATTTTGTATGTGCAATGTTTGAATGAATGCAAAAAAAAATTGAGCACCATTTACATATCAACATTTATGAAACCATTTTAAATTAAAACAATCCACATGCAGCTACATTCGTACGTTATCTGGTTCATTCAATGATACGAAACCATGAATATTCATACGGTAGATAAAACTGAAACTTCGCCTAAAATCGTGGTCCGGGAAGCTTTTCAGTGTTGACTGTAATATTTTACGTTTTTCGCGAGGGAAGTCATTTTTAAAAACATTCCCTCGCCTTTGATATATGGATAATTTTTCCGTGCGTCTTTTCGTAGTTGTGACTTTTAAACATAAATATATATTTCTATATTTTGCTTTATATTCATTACTTCTTTGTGTATTTAAACAAAAGGGTTGTTTTCTTACGAGAAACTTGCGGCGTTTGTTTCTTAAATAAAGAACTTTGTACAGATTCTCGGTCTTACGTTGAGTTTAATTATTTTTGCGACTTCGTATACAGTTTGTATGGAGTTTATAATGTATTTTGAACATTTGCATGCATAATGCAGTTTGGAAGTAAAACACTTAGCGCACAAAATGCAGTTTTGATACCGTGCCTTTCTTTGCTATAAGATTTAACACATGTACAAGAAAACAACACTGCTATATTTTCGATTCTACGTTTCTGTGTAAGATTATTGAACAAGAATTCACGAGCGGATAGCACACAAGATTACAACGCTCAGTTACTATTGTCTCGTCTAATTTAATTTTTATTCATGAATATGTGCAGTGCACTGACTTGTATCCATGTCCACCACATTCTAGTCATTTGCTGCAATGACCACAAAGGTTACCCAAATAAGAGTTCAGTGATGTGTCCCTAACCTTATTAACCCTAACTTAATTATGTTCTGGCCCAAAATACTCGCACCGAAACTCCAAAGTTAAATCTCAAAACTTTGTGCACATACCCGAATAAATCGATATTTAGGTACACTCTGAATGTCTAGTTTTCCTCTATGTTAAAGTAAGACAGAAACATGGGACAAGAATTTAGTTAACGTCCAATTTTAGCACTTTGCGGTTTAAGTTAAATGTTGCCCAATATAATTAAATAAATTCCTTTGTTCTAGTGTTTCGAGAAAGCGTCGCCTAAACTGCGAGCCTTGATTAGTGAGCTTAATTTTCACAGGACTGTTCTTTGATGATTATGGTTTGCTAGATAATTACTTGGCTTAGACTAAGATTTAAGATATTATGAAATTACATGATCCGTATTGAAGCGTGGTTCTGATTTGGGATGATTTTTTTACGATTTACAATGAGACCAATCTTGAAATAGTGTAAAAAAAACCATGTTCTATACAAAAATACCCAAATCAGTCGATAAAATATTATGGAACAGCAGCTTTTTTTGTGATTTCACGTTTAGTTGTTGTAAATCGTACTAGATTTGATACCCTCCTTCTCCTCCTTCAATAAATCCCGCACTTAACCAGCTATTATGTATAGTTTTTTTTACATATTGCTACTTTGTTTTCTGATTAGGAGTTCAAAAATATATCTTCACACCAATGTCATAAAGACAAAGTTACAATAGATACTGTAGCAGCCAAATATGTATTTAGATAGCAACATTGAACTAGAAATACCAATACGATGTGACAATGATACAGCTTAATATCTACATCGGAAACATTTCAGTCGAGTATTTTAGATATTTAGCTTGGCTTTCAAAATTGTATGTGCAAAGTCAGCGGTATAAGTTTTAACAGGATTATACATACTTTTAGAATTGTGTATTTCTAGATTTCAAGGTAAATAGAGATACATTATATTTCTGTATACATAATTAGCAAACAATAAAACAGGACTCTGGTCTGGTTCTCTGTTTGAGAGCTGTTACAACACACAAGCCCAGTGCAAGCCGATAGACATCACATGTCTACGAATTTTTGGTACTAGGACATGCCGGTTTCCTCACCATTTGTAGAGCAGTGGTGATGAAACAAATTGTACAAAAATAAGTGCGCGCCTGCATGGGTTCAAACTCACGACCTGCAACTTACAAGTTCGGGCCATTGCTGTTGAGCTACCACCGCACAGTAGTGCAGTGATAGCCTAGTGGTTTAACCATGTGCCTCCCACGGCGAATGGTTCGAGTTCGATCCCAAGGCACGCACCGCTGACTTTTCGGAGTCATGTGCGTATTAGAAATTAATTATCACTTGCTTTAACGGTGAAGGAAAACATCGTGAGGCAACCGGCATGTCCTAGAACCAAAAATTCGAAGACATGTGACGTCCACCAACCCGCACTGGGCCCGCGTGGTGGACTACGGCCCACTCCCTCTCACAGAGAGGAGGCCTGTGTCCCAGCAGTGGGAACATTATAGGCCGATTATGCTATGCTTATGCTACCACCGCTTTACTTTATTTCTTTATAGTGGTTACGTGGTATTACGTACAGGTCCCACTGGTAGGCCAAATGTTCATTTTGACACAAAGACAGGAAAAGTATTGATCACTACGTGTCAAAATTTTCTGACCATTTATTAGCCAAGGTTTCCTGACGAGGCATTTCCTTCCCTGTAAGCCAGTGATGTCCATATTACCTCAGAAACTCCAGCTCATCACATTTTATATGTTATTTACTATGTAGGTACCTAATAGACTATTGTTTATTTGTTTCGTTATAAAACTACTAGCTATGCCTGCGGTTTCACCCGCCATTCAATTTAAAACACGCCGGCGGTCACCCCCGCCCCACGAACAATCCCGTCGCATCGCCCACCCGCGCTCTTACGTCGTTTTCGCTTAACGTTCTTTATGACTTTTTAGGGTTCCGTACCAAAATGGTAAAAAAGGAACCCTTATGGTGCGACTTCGTCTGTCTGTCTGTCACACCTGCTTATTTCAGCAACTACTAATGCTATCGACTTGAAATTTGGAACAGTTATAAAAAATGCTTGCCAAACTTTATTGAAAATGAAAAAAGTCAAAAAATGTTTTTATTTTCTTTGCCAAAGGAACCGGAGTGGGGGTTCAAAATTTCAAAGTGGGGTTACTAGGTTAAGTGATATATCATATGAAAGGGCTTGATCTGCACATTTCAAAATATATTTTCGTTTAATTTTATATTTCACAGTTTTCGACATATGATGAAAAATGTCTGAAAAAATACCGTTCCCCCCCTTATCTCCGAAGTTTGCGGGGCGAAAAATCTGAAATAATTAGAGTTGATAGGAATTGACCCAAATATGGCACCAAACATAAAACAATGTTCCTAACTAGTACAGTTTTTTCAAAATCATCAAAATTCCTTCACAAACAAACTTAGTTATGCGGTCCGGATTTTTTCACTTTATACGTCTAAAAATCATACGGAACCCTCGGTGCGCGAGTACGACTCGCACTTGGCCGGTATTTTTTTCTTTTTGCTCAGCTCCTAAGGGTCGTAGTGTGATGTTAAATAGCCTATAACCTTGTTCGAGCATTGGGCTATAACTTGCAAAAACATTTTTTCAAAACCAACTGGTAATTCCGCAAATTAGCGCATTTAAACAAACAAACAAACTCTTCTATCTTTATTATGTATATAGAAACAGGTATCATAACCATAGTAACTTATTTCAAATGAATGAAATCAAAAATCTGCAGAAAATTTAATTAAATATTTCCAGAGGTTAAAGTGCTAAGTGAAGGCAGAGCAGTTTTGAATTACAATTTTAATTGCTGCAACGTTAAATAAACTGTTAATATTTTTTTTAATAAATAACATAACGCCTGCATTCTCTAAAGGGATAGGCAGAGGTGTACGAACGTCTTAATTGAAAGAGTCCTAAGTATGGCCGCTATTATGCCAAATGTTAACAATAAAAAGTCAAAACTCCATACAATACTTTTGTATGACTTTTTTTTTTATTTAATGGTACATCAGGCTAACGACTGTAATGATTTCATTCCCAAAACCAAATTAATGAGAAGTTATGTGCTGTGTCGGTTGATAACGTTAGTCCGTGTTCATACTGCACATAAATATTCATTCTGCCGGTCATATACCGTAGGTATGATACCTCAGATCATAGAAACAAGGAGATATGCCATCATAGCAAATTAGTACGGGAACAACTTTCGCCACTTTTAGTACATTTTTCAACACAATTACAAGCGCCTCTCGTGAATATAAAGATCTCCCACGCGTAAAACATTCCACACACCCTCAATCTAACACTCTTAATCGTCACTCAACACTAGCACTAAACTAAAACACTGTATTTATCTAATCGATCGTGTTCGGTTCGTCGCCAGCGTGTACATTTTATATACGGTCAATGGGACCGTATCAAAGCGTCAATTTTAGTAGCGCCTTGGCACATCTCCCTTGTTTCTATGATCTGAGTATGATACCAATCGTATTTTAGTATCTGCGTGATTTATGGCGTGAACGAATTAGTAATCAGATTTTTATTTAACTATATATAACTCTTTTTTTGCATCACAGGCTCAACTTTTTATTAAACAAATATAATATCAAAACATACAGAAGCAGAATTGTACATTATTTGGCATATTTAACACTTGCTGTTTAGTGTGACTGTTAGCAAACACACTTAAATCCAATGAGGAGTTGAGTATCGAAAATAATTTTGTCACTATTTTATTGTACCGGCTTTTCCTCACCATTCGCAATTGATATTATTCAGTAGTTTAGGCTGTTGTCAGATAAATGCATATAGACTAACAAACACACTCAAATAAATCGCAAGCGTAACCTTAGCTATCTTAAGGTAGCTTTAAACAAAGTCACCATTATTCAATCAATAAACAGATCCAATAAATTAAAACTAGTATTTCCACCATAACACCGAAGACCAACGAAATAAAATAAAATCATTGGTTCCTTCCACTGCTCCACTTTGAATCAATACAAATGTCCTTGTGATATCTTTGTGATTACAAACTTCGTCTTTGAGACAAAACAGTGACGAAGTCAAGTTTCTTCGCTTTGAACTAGAACAACAGTATCATAAAGTTTGCATCTCGAAGTATATTTACTGGTAACCGCAAAATGTTGGATCTGAGTATGGACTTATGCATCGCAGGATTTGAATATTGTAGTACTGGTCGACTCCACTTGCGACAGGTTTAGTATTAATCGTCCCTCGTCACCAACTTGACCTTAATTCCTCTCTTTCAAAGTCTGCAGTGTAGTCCTATGATAAGTGTTGATCAATACTAGCCTTAAGCGTAAGTTATGTGCGGCTTACCAGTTCTTCGCAATAAAAGTAATTTAAGACATCCTAAACATGTACAAACCCCATAATAAAACAGATGAAAAGGTACCGCCATTAGAATCACTGAGTAAACGAAGCCATTACTAAATGACAAAAAAGGAGATCCAATAAATTGGACAGATGAAAAAGGCTTAAATCTGCGAAAAGTTGTTTTCGCTTTTCTCAAGAAGTGTTTTTCTAATTGTTTTTATCGCTCCGCAATCTTTACGGCTTCCCGCTGAATTAATTTTAATTAAGGCGAAAGGTTTTATTACGCCTTTTTTAGATGTCACTTGATTATTTTTTTTCTGTTTCGTAGTAAAAATACAGCTAATAAATTAGAAATTGTTTCACAGCATAGGGTTTTCACACAGAAATCTTAATAATAAGTCAATAGATCACCCCTTTTCTTCTTTTCGACATTGTGTTATTTTCCGACTTCCATGCGGACAGATTCGCGGGCACAGCTAGTTATCAATATAAGTTTTCTCACCTCAATACTTTCCCTTACTGTGATTTAGTGAATTCCAAGATTAAACTCAGAAAGAACTCACCAAGTGGTGAGAGTTCTTTAACCTCTGCGCCATCACGATAGATATAACTATTACATACTCCCTATCTTTTTCAAACAGTAGTATCTGGAATTAATAGCATGTCTTATAGAAGGATATTTTCTCGTTGCACCAGTAGTTTATTTGGTGAATAAAAGATGGCGGTAGTAATCGCTGTTCGCGGAGCATTACCCGCGCTCACAGGATATTAGCGACAATCAGTGATTTTTATAGCTTATAGAACAGAACGTTTAGTGTGAAAATATGAAAGTTCAGCTATTTTCTTGATCTAATCCATGGGATGATAATAATAATTATGAATTTAACCGCCTGTAACCTCTGAGTCCACTGTCTCGGTATTGTATTGTAACTTTAAAATATACTTTATAGACATAAATATACTGTAACAGTCAGTTAACATTTTACAGCTTCATTTCTAACAATAGATATATTTGTTTACTTTAAGAATTACATCGAAATTAGTGTGCATACCTAACGTACTTTTAAAGGAATATAATATGTTCAAATACTATTTAAGATTTTTGAATTCCTATAACAAAATGTAGGGTTCAAAAAATACTAACAGTAGGTATATCGGTACAATTTTACAATGCGGTAAAGAAAATGTGCGCTGGTAGATGTAATCACACCTTAGGCTGACACGGTGAGACTTCCAGTCAAGCTGTATCTTTTAATCCTAGGGGACCGTGACATGTTGCATAGTCCATGATAAATTGCCTAACATACCCTAGCTCTACCTAGATAAAATAATTCATTTACGATATTTGTTTCCCAGATCATATAAATCTATTGTTAACAAAACACGACACGACAGTTTTATGTTTTCTCTTATGTTTTTGTTTATTCTGTGAGCTCAGTGAGCTGTGTTTACTCAATCTGTATTTGCCGATTTTAAATTAAAGTTGAATAAACAAAACACTACATTCTTTTTATTTTTATTTATAGAACATGCTCTAGAGAGCCAATTGATTGGATCTGAAAAAATAAATTAAAAAAGATTTTTCGAATGTTGTCATTTTATTTGGACCGATGAGAATACTGTTAAGATATACTTACTGATAAATAAATGATTTCAAATGGTTGATTTCTAGGACTGAATTGAATTGTATAATTTGAAATAGGTACTTCATGTTTCCAAAAATATAATGACGATTATAAAAAAAAATCAAATAGGTAATATATTCTATGAACAAATACTTGTCAAAAACATAATTTTATTAATACTAGTGGTCGCCCAAGTCGTAATTGAATGAACACTAACTGCATAACAGGCTCAAAACTGGCACAAATCCGGCACAAAACTGGATATAATTTGGCACGCACGTCACGTATGGCCAGCTCATTGTCCCAGCCAATCCTATGTCCCCATGCATATTAATGGGTCCAAAGGCCAAATAAAAATATGGCCTACGTGCGAATTGCTTCAGTTACTATGGACTTATTGGTTTAATTGCCATAGTGAGGGTGTGTTTTGTTCATGTGGCCAGGCCACAGTTCTACGGTGAGAATTTAATTATTGGTGGGAAATTGATTTTGGATAATTTAGTTGTTAAATATGCTAGATCTAGGGTCTCAACACAAGGTATAAATAAATAAAATCGTTTTTATTCCAGATAAAACAAAGCTTATTGATTTAATATTATTTGGCTGTAGCTTGCAAGAGTTGCTCATCATACATAATTTTTATAGTTTAAATTACTTGATATTTAACCCGCTTAGTTGAATGGTTAAGCACAAAACTATGATAAAAACATTTTAACAAGACGTTACTCTATCATTTATAGTCTATAGAATTGTTCTATCTTTCTCTCACATCGGAACAATTATGGTTTTATTAATTTGTAGTATCATCGCTGAATAGTGTTTTTAAGCTGAACCTTGAATAGGCAAAAATTGCGTCGTTCACGGAATTTCATACATGAAAAAACCGTATCGCAAATATAAGACATCAGTTAGTACGTTGCGCAACGCTCCATATATTTCACATCCAATAAGTACTGCATACGAATTTTGAACTAATTTTGAAGTTCCCAGACTGCCGTTGAATTAGCTAGGCCAGACTTTAGCTATAAATAGTCAAGTTCGCTCGCTTATTTTTACTTAAATCGGAAAAGTTTGAAAGCTTTTTGTCGAGGCTAGATGTTTAGGGAAACTGTTAATAATAAATGCATTTAGGCCGGTTTAAGATATTTTAAGCTTTTAGTTGGTTTTAAATTTTCAGGTGTCTTAAGTTAACTTTATGCAATATTATCTTACTGTTTAATTAAATATTGGCGTTGGCTAAAATATGAACTATTATTAATTTATTAGTTTCTGGATATACTATGTGTAGAATCAAATATTAGCTAAGATCGCAAAAAAAGAATAAGTGCTACGTGATTGCTACGACGTAGCTAGGCTACGCCGTAGCTTAGCTACGATGTCGTAGAGCGCTAAAATATAAAGTCAATTATAATAAAGGACACAGTCATAATGTTTGTACTCAGCCATATATCACCCATTTTCCAGAAAATTATAGCCACAAATTAATTAAAATACACCGTGTCACACGAGTATGTGTTTGTAGTATAATATGCGAACAGAAAATAATAAAACTGTGTATGCGAGCATAGTGGCAACTGATGTTACACTGAACGAGTTGTTTCGTCAAACTTTCCCCTTTATTACTTTTATAAAAGTAACTAGCTTTTACCTTTGACTTCGGTCTTTTATAATTTATTACCTAGCTTCTGTTGACGTTAGAATAGTAATAATAGTTAAAAACCAATCAGTGCAACTATTCGTAATAGCCAGTAATTTCAGTTGAAAGGCTCTTAAGTTATCAATAATCAATCATCATGAAAGTTAAAAACGCGACGGCGATTGTGACCGGCCATTTCGCGGAATCGCTGGCTGTTAGTGTAAAATAGATTCAATATTGAACAGTGCATTAAGTAATTTTAATTTGTTTAAAAATATCAAGGTAATTAATAATTCACGTTTTAATCGTAAAAACCTATATAGTTGTCTATATTTTTTATATTATAAAAAAAATAGTATGTAGTGCCTTTGGATTCTGTGATGTTGTGATATTTGGCCCCATTTTGTAATTTTGCTATTGGGTGAAATATACAGGAGATTATGCGCTTACATACACACAAAAAACAGCTAAATTATAAACCTCATTTTAAACCTAAAGGTTAACAACAAAAGCATCTTCCATTATGTCCTTTGCCCAAGTCAATATCACAATGCCCCGTTTCTTAATTCACTACATTCGTTTCACACAATGGCCACTGCATATTCCTTTGTTGAGTTGTGTTCATTAAATGTACCTACCAGGTATACATAGTACTATTGTTTCATTATGTTACATTTTGTTTCTTTGTTTACGAGTAGGGTTGCTCACTTTTTTTTAACAAATATTGTATTTTCTGTTTCGTACTAATATTATATTATCTACCTGTAAAAATATAGTAGGTAGGTATGTTTTAAATTATTGTTTTTTTTAGGAATATTTTTTTACTCCTTTGAGCCTTTATTTTTCTAATTCCGTTTTACGCTTCAATATTTTAAAATTAATAATTTTTTATCCGACTAAATTTTTTTTTTTATATTATTATTGTTGTCGCTTTGTATTTTTTTTTTCTGAAAAATATACCTAGTAGTTAGACTTTTAATATTGTAGCCGAATACTATATTATATGGTAGGGTTGGCAACCCTATTTACGAGTATGCGTAATGAAAACCTCATTTTCACCGCGATTTGCGACTTTATTACATGTAGGAAGTAATATATGGGTACGGGTTTCGTTATTATAAACTAGCCTCCGCCCACGGCTTTGCCCGCGTTTTTGGGATAAAAAGTAGCGTATATGTTATTGTGATGTATAAGCTATATTACTGTAAAGTTTTATCAAAATCCGTTTAGTAGTTTTTGCGTGAAAGAGTAACAAACATCCATACATACATACATCCATCCTCACAAACATTCACATTTATAATATTAGTAGGAAGTAGGATAGGATAGTAGGATTGAGTAGAGAAATTAAAATTGCTTGTAAAGGTTTTGTATGGGGTGTAAATTTAAATAAACTTGTAAAGTTAAACATTATCTAAATACTTTAATCATTAGAGCAGTTTCCGAGAAACCAATGATATACATACAAGTATACATACATAATAATTACGAGTATAAGCAAGGATTACTTGGTTAAAGTAATAAATAATTTAAGATTACCAAAAACCACGGAATAAAAAAAAACAAAAAACGATATTATTTTGTAGATATCTTCGAGCGTTTATTCATCTATTTTATGCTCGTGCAAGCTTAACTTTTAGACCATAATTTTGAATATATTACAATATACGACAACTCTTGTAAAGTTATTTCATTTACAAAGTTTATTCAGTTACAAATTAAATTTTACGAGGCTTAAAATTGTTACAGAATCAAGTTAATTTAACTTCTGTTGCATAGTTTATTTAAAATTTTACTAATTTCTTTAAAGTAGAAAAAGAAAAGAGATTCTTTTAGAAACTTGATTAGATATATAATAGATGCCAAAATAAAATCAAGTATAGTAATCCTGAGCCAGATGTTCAATATTAGAATATTGGATAGAATTTGAAATGTTTCAGCGGTCTGATTACGTAATAGGTGGTTTCTATTTTTTACAAAAATACTAAACAGATGTAATTCTCAAATGATGTTTTTTAATAATTTTAATCTGAAAGTGATTTATTCTAGACTACATAGTATTTACCTCAGATCATAGAAACAAGGGAGATGTGCCAAGGCGCTATCGAGCTTGATGCCTGATTTTGAGCAAATTGCTCATATTAAAAACGTACGCGCTGGCGACGAACCGAACACGATCGATGGTATAAATACAGTGTTTTAGTTTAGTGCTAGTGTTGAGTGACGATTAACAGTGTTAGATTGAGGGTGTGCGGAATGTTTAATGCGTGGAAGATCTTTTTATTCACAAGGAGCGCTTAATTATGCGCGTAATTGTGTCGAAAAATGTACTAAAAGTGGCATCAGTTGTTCCGGTACTAATTTGCTATGATGGCATATCTCCTTGTTTCTATGATCTGAGGTATTTACCTAAATATTATGTAGTCTAGGATAAATCACTTGTGTTTAGCTAAGGTCACGAAATAATGACATTAAACACTATTATTTATCAATGAAAATATTATAACTATTAAATTTTAGCCAGCGTGATTTCAATGTAAGACAATACAATGGGCTGACCTTGATTTTTTATTTATTCACCTTAACGCTTCGAATTCCTCACAAACACTATCATTAAATTTCGTTCTTTGTCACTGTCCTTAAAACTAGGGATGTTGCGGATGCTGATGTAAAGTTTTTTTTTAATTAAATTACTTACTTAATTTACGTGAATAAATAAAATTATGGTAGGTAATTTTTAGTTAGTTAATGAATGTGCGGCTTTTGCGGATCCGCATTCGCAACTTGCCTGCTTAAAACCCCTTTATTCCTATTGCTGCCGTTTTCATTTTCACTCATCTTGTAAACTGGGAACATAAACTGGGAACATAATTCCGTCACAAGGCGATCAGTTGAACGCAAATGCACGCCCTCTGTGCCCAAGGCCGGGCTTCGTTTAACAATTTGCATTTCCCACTGTTTTGTGCGAAAACACGGACGGTTATTGCTTCCGACCTCGTCGCTTTCTGCTATTGTGACATTATTGTAGGGTTAATTATGTTTTCTTTGGGGCATAATCTTTTAATATTGCTTAAAGGGGGGAAAGAACGTTATTTGTTCGTTTAATAAGTGACGTTTTATGCGGAATACTAAAGAATTTGGGGCGAGTAAATTGAATATACGCTCGTTAGTTTATCGACTCGACTCGATTGCTGATTATAGGCTTCCCCTGTGTTGCACCAATACACTGGGCAATTATGTTTTGCCAGCTTGAATTATATAAATAAACGATATTATTGGATATCCAATAGCTACACGAAAAAACTATTTTTAGACGAATTATTTTCCAATTGTGAATTTATTTGATGCATAGTGCCTATGCGGATATTGCGGATAGGCCTTAAAATAATAAAGTACCTTTATATTTTCCACAACACAATTTTCTGCCACTACAAACTAAAAGCCGTATATAATACCTTCAACAACACGGGAGAGCACCAAAAATTCCTCCGTAAATTCTCTGTTGGTACAGAATGTTGTTTAGAGATTAGCGGAGCGTGGCACGCGTTATTTAGTACCACACACATCTGTTCCACGGCACTTAAAGTGCCAAGGATGCAACGTCACGTTCACATTATGTTGTTCCGAAATTAGTTTCTGTATTTCCCTTTTTGCAAAACGATTGTAGTGAACAAAAAGCAGTTTTATGTGGTACTGGATACGTAATGTTGGTTTTATTGTGTTGATTATGTTTTTGTATGAAACTATGATTTTTTCCTTTATATTATGTGTTTTTTTTTATTCCGTGATGTTTGTTAAAAGACTCAATCCTCACTATGCACTAACGCATAGATAAAATACAAATAAATATCTGCAAAAAAAATACTCTTTTCCATACAAAATTAGGATCTTATAAACTGAAGTCTGAATGTAAATCTACAGTTCCATAAAGGTACTAAAATAAGTTTAATTTGATGTTATAGTAAATGTTACTTCGACTTTCGTAAAATAACTTATTCAATCTTGACAAAGTTGAAAGAAAGTCGTTCTTCTATGAAAAGTTACATTTTCAGCTGGAAATGTTCTCTTTAAATTATTTTTAAAAATATAGCAGTAGCATATTCTGTGCCGGCGGACACTCTCGAGTCCATTTCTCCAAGTCCCCGCGGATTTGAAATAAGGTTTCAGCACACCGCATTTGAGAAATATTCAAACTCATGCAATGCGTACTTATTCGTAAATCGTTTTTTTAATAAGAATTGTATACAGGGTGTTTGCTGTATCGAGTGCCAAATTGAAATGGTCGACTGGAGGGGTCATCTGCTATCCTTTCAGACCCCTAAACACTTCTCATGCCCAGTGGATTTTTATTTCATCGACTTTTTATTGTTTTTTTAAAAAAGACCCAAATCTTACATTTAAATAAAAATTTTAAAAAAAGTATAAGGCGTAAACACTGAATTCTAATTTTATTTAGATGTGTAATGTATAAGAGTACTATCAAATTCAAAATTAGTGACATTAATAGCCATCTAGTTTTTTTTTAATTTACTCGCAAAGTTCGGACTTAAATTAATGTTGTCCATGTTACAGCTATTTACATGCAGATGACCCCTCCTGTCGACCATTTCAATTTGGCACACGATGCACCAAACATCCTGTATAATATATAAAAAAAAACATAACATCACCAAAGGCTTGCGGAGGTGTATTGTCGACAATTGTAATACACCCACATTTCGTTATTTATGTTTAAATCCCTTGTAATAGGAGGCAAACCATTGCGATTATCCGACATATAAAATCTAAACGCCATAGAATGCTTATTTTGAAGAGCACTTTCAACAAAATATTTTCAAGTAATACAAAAAAGAATACTTCACCTTTTATTTCAAATTGATTGAAATTCAAAACGAAGTTTTAGTAATATTGCTGCACAGCGTTTCAAATTTTATTGGTACTGAATGGAAAATGCCAGATATTTTTTTTATACCATTCCCCCTCTAAAAAGCTTATTTTATTCACTGAAAACAGTGAATAAAAAGCACTTTTACTCACTGTTTTGATGTTTGAAAATGGAACACACCAATGTATTCGACCACAGATTTAAAGAACCTATGCTAGATGCGGCACGTTATTAGATTGTATGAAAACCGAACGTGTCATCTTTTTTATACCTACGATAACTTCACCCCAGCCATTTAGTGATGTGCTCAGAGTAAACAGAATTGTTTCAATCACTAAGCGTCACTGAGCTAACAGACTTTTTTTAGTACGAACATTCGAACATGCAGGGCACGCTTGGTCGTGGCTTGCCGTATCTAGTGTAAGTGTAATCTGTGTATTCGACCTATATTGATGTGTTCTAAATTCAATTTGATTGGTCGACATTTTCGACAAGGAGTTTAGCATTAGAATAAAAACTGTTTTGTGTTCTTTGCTGTCCTTAGTAAATTGGCGCTATTTTGAATACTGTAAGTTGTACGAACACAAAGTTTAGTGTTACTTTAATCTTTAATTTTGTGTTTGTTTAGTGTTGTTCTAATCGATTAAAAATGCATTCTAGTGATGAAGATGTGTTAACACCTGAGTTTGTGAAAGAGAGGGCGGCCGATATAGTGGGAAGGTGGAAAGCTTGCTACCCAAAAAATCACGGCTGGTTTACATCAAAGCCAATTTAACTTTACTTTTTCTTCATTATATGTATATTTTCACTTAAATCTTTCTTTTTCTCGTAGTCATGGTATAAAGTATAGTATGCAACTCTTGAATAAAACGGATTTATATCGAGGGCCATGAATCGCTCGCGTCGCTCAGGATTCTAACACTTGAATCACTCGCTACGCTCGTGATTCAATCATCATGAATCACTCCCTACGGTCGTGATTCAATCGTTAGAATCCTTCACTAGCTCGTGATTCATCTATGGCCCTCGCTTTAAATCCGTCCTTTATTCACTAATTGCATAATATACTATTTTATATTTGTTCAGTATTTAGTTCGGGAGCAAAAGTTTCGGACAAATTGTTCGATAACATTTAGGTACAATAGTAGCAAAGATAAAACAAAGCCAATGAAAACTAAATTTCGTGTTTTTGTTCCTTTCATCTATTCTCTGTTGGAACTAGTTTGATCGAATATTACTGTATTTTCTATTGGAGTTTGATATTTGGGTAACATTTCGATTTCAGTATTAAAATATAATTTCGAAAATCTTTCGGATACGCCTGTCTGAAAATGAAGGATCCTTCGACTGGACCAGATGGTATTGCCAGGTGGGCTACAGACTTATACCCAAAGGTAATGTTGGGCATTTCTATAAATGCTATTTTTTCTGTAAACTCTTCTTGCGTGATGTAGGATTCTCGTGACGTCAGATGTATTGTAGTGACATACATGCTTTGCTGCTGGCTCTCTTGGTAGATAGTTCTCAGTGTTATCAGTAGGTGTTGCTACACTTTTTATCCGGGTAACTAATGCAGCTACTCTAGGATACGCGCAAAACCGCAAAAAGCAGCTATTTATCGATATTAACCAGAAGTTTTCGTACCAGACCAAACAACCAGAATCTAGATTTAGGTTAGGTATACTTAAATCTAGACAAGACAAGGACTTAATTGAATTAGTGAGGATTTGTTCAAACTTCAAACTAATGAATGGGACAACACGATAAGAATTGTTTTGACTGCGTATTTTGATTAAATTAAGATCAAATGACTTGATAGAACTGCAGTGGAATCGTTTGAGATTTCTAAAAGACCTATGTTCACAAATAAATATTGATTAATTTCTCTAGAAAATGAAAATTGTGATTGCTGATCTCAATCGTCTTCTTTCGTTGGTCGTAATGAATTGGAAAGGAGGGTGGTCTATTGTTTATCTTCTTCCACTTATGGCGCTATCACTGTCTAATTAGGGTTCTTTCAATTTAGATGATTGCTGTCGCACTGCGCACCGCTGATTGTTTTTTTCAATACAGTTCATCGAGAAAACCGCCCGGCTGTCGTGCATGGTCTAAACTGAAAGAGCCCTAACAGTGAGTCAAACTGACCGCCAATTGTTTCTTCTGACTACAGTTCGTGGCAGCAAAGGCAAAGGCCGGAATAAACGAGTGCGCGTCTCGTGAGTAAATTGTCTAATAGACAGAAAGCACTGTTAGTTCAGAATATTTTTTTTCGTACTGTATTCGAATCCGCTTCAGTGCATTTAAGTAAGTTTACTTTATTGTAATATTGCCCAAAGAAACCCTAGTGAAGAAACTAGAACTGGTTTCACATCGCCAACTGGTGGTGTAGGCGGGGTCGCAGCCGAAGACTGGGGGGGTCATACCGATTAGTGCCGGCGTGCTATACCGTGGAAGACCGTGTTCCACGCATTTTTAACCGACTTCCAAAAAGGAGGAGGTTCTGCATTCGGTTGGTTTTTTTTTTTTTTTTTTTTTTTTTTTTTTTTTAATGTATGTACACCGATTACTCTGTGATCTGTGAGCCGATTTACGTGATTTTTTTTTCATATGGTAGAAGAAGCTCGCGAGGTGGTCCCACAAAAATTGTATTAACTTAGGTTGAATAGTTTTGTAACCAGCTTCAATAAACGGAATTTTCGTGTATATCGATGACATCATGACGATAATAAAAAAGTCATATTATGTAGGTACACGAATTCCTGGACGCAATCGATCTCGATATTATACATGCATAACATCACGCTAGTATTTTCCGCAAGGTTAGGCAGAGGTGCATAGTATGTATGTATGTATGTACACACAGCTTTTTTTATGTTCAAGTCTTATTTGATAGAAAGTTAGGGAAAGAGCTTATTGCTGAAAAAACATTGTTTTCGATTACTGAAACGTACTTATCCATAAATATCTTAGAAGGTAAGTAGCTATTTAAATTTGTGAAAGCAATCGATCTCGGTAAAAGTACATACAAAATGTGTGTCAAAGGCAGTATATTATTAGAGTCGCTCTATCCATGATTTTATGGTACTTTTATATACGTAAGGTATTATTATAAAAAAAAACATGACATGTTACACTACACTAAAAAGTTAAAAATAAAAAACAGGTTTTAAAAAAACCGACTTCCAAAAACTACACTAAAAACTATGAAATAAAAAGTTTAAACTTCCATAATTAAAAATCTAAATGTATATTGAAGTCGGCGGGGCCTAGCATGAAAATAAGCAAAATTGCAGATGAACAAGGAATAAAAGGAAATCTTAATTTCCACGTGCACACACTGCGCACACCCTTCCTGTTTAAAGACTGAGAGGCAAAAACCTGAAAAGGCCCCGCCGGCTTCAATATACATTTAGATTTTTAATTATGGAAGTTTAAACTTTTTATTTCATAGTTTTTAGTGTAGTTTTTGGAAGTCGGTTTTTTTTTCAAAATAATTTTGGCGGAGGGTCATGACCGTGCAACCCTCCCCTCCCTTGGATCAACACTGTCATACTGGTGATCAAGTACGTGTAGAGAAGAGGTAATTACAATTTACATGTACTAAATTATTTACATGTTCATACTAAAAATGATGACGTAACAATGGATACGTATAAATCCTTATAATCCGACGCAAAGGAAAATCGTGAAATTCCACACGTAAATTTTTGATACACGCACAAACTCACTCATTCCGAAATGTCTCTCATAACTGTTTGGCAAACGAAATCTCTCATATTTAAAGGGATAAAAGTATAGACGTGAATTAAGTTCATAAGTACCTATAGGTACCTGTTCAGATGGTTCGAGCCTTGTAAAGCTTCCTGATTAAATTTGCATCGGATCCGTTTGTATTTTAAAGCTGGGTAGCTCGTGTTTGGCACCTGTGCTCGAGTTTCGAGCGTGTCTCACTCAGGTTGAAATGAAACACGTAGCACCGTTTAGAATCGTGAATTAGTGGTATATTGTACGCGTGAAGGCTTTGTTGAAATGAACGTGAATAACGTGAATCAAGAATGAATGACCTATAGAAAGTGTTTGTGATATTTGCTAGACTGTATCTCATAAAGGGTTTATGCTGATATATATTATCTTGCGTCAATAATTATTTACTGTTAACGGAATAAATTCTATGTGTGTTGCTTTTATTACAACTATACCTAAGTTCTGAGGGTTTGTGTATGTGATAGTATTTGTAAAACAACCCACCATACTAGAAAAAATCTTATCGTATGGCAACATTTTAAAAGAAACAATAAACTTAAGAGAATTTATATTATAAATGACGTCACAAACACAATGTTTCATGAAAACGATAAATTCAAGAGCATGTTACGTTTATAGATTAAATTCGTCCCAATCTCGTTTATATTTTAAAGCCGATTGGCTCGAGCACCTGCGTACCGCTTCGAGCATCTCCATACCTACACGCAGAATAAAGCGGAAACGTGCATTACTTGCACTTTCTGATTATGTATGTTTTTATTCACTGTAATAAATAATGCTGAATATTATGTACGAGCCAGCGATGGAATTTACACTCGAATTCTTGGACAACGTATGCGGCTCTCGCGAAATACATGGATTTTATCGACAGTAATGGAAATAATATTTCATATTTTTATTGGTAAATCATTCTTTGTTCGAGCTTTTTCCAAATCATTTTTAACATTTTGTATTTTTTCTCTCTTGACGTCGTACAGGTACACATACATCCAGTTAGGAACAATTTATTATCTTTAGGCCATAAAATTCAGAGTTCATCAGTGGAAATCTCACCTATAATCCATAGCTCAGATCCACCTTTTAGTCAATGCGCTAAACAAACCGCTGTAATTACGAGTATTTGTTTTTTCATGCACAGATATTTTTATACTGCTAAATTTATTCGTCCTTTCATTCATTTACTCTATCCCTTTTGTAACAACTGACCTTAATTCGACCCTTAAAGTCACCTAATCAAATGAAACTGTATTTATTTATATACCTAAGTCGTTTTCCGGTCCACAGTCGCCTACTAATATCCGGTCGTTACCGGTGCCGATATTAATCAATGTTACCCTTACAAGTTAGTAAAGGGTCACATTTTAAAAACAATTGATTAGTGTTGTGTTTTTTGTTTTTGTATTGAGCGCAGCGGCAGCTGCTGTCACCGACTGGAAGTGACACTAGTGATTCCTATACATTATTTATGAGATTGTATGAAGGTACATTCTGAGCGCGGCGACACTGTCGTCTGTCACCATGTCGTCTCCAGTACATTTTTGTTCTGTGCCGCTGTCACCGGTGTCCGAAATGTACCTTTAGTTTTTAGGAAATTCTGTGTGTTTTGGTATCGTAAGTAGGTAGATAGTTTTTATTTAAAAGAAACACTAATAGATTTGGGTCACGGTACAACGAGCCGAAATTACTGGGCGTTGTGCGTAATGCTTAGTAAAATGTATATCAAACTCCAGCCTCTCTGTATCTTCTTATCCTTCGGACCTTTTGACCCATTTCTGGGTCAAGATCTCAAAGTAACAAGCCAATTGTAGGTAAACTAAACTCTCTTCAAGATGTAGGTATTCGACTTCTAAGAAGTTCATGCTTTTGTAAAACAGATATCTTAATCTCAAGTACTCGTAGATAGTAATTAAATTATTTTAACTTAATTTCGACTTAAATTCAAATAAATAATTAAATATTACGTTTCTATTAAGGATTTTCAGTCTTTGAATTGAGCAGTCGTGATTCAGGTAACGGCCCTACCTTACGAATTGTAGGTTATGGTTTCGAATCCAAGCAGGCACGCACTTTGTGCATCCACTAAATTGTTACCACAAAGTAAATAGTTATGGAGCTGCCTCCATTCAACGAGCGAAAAGGCATGCACACATAGACACGCGTCTTCGTACAGCGAGTGCAAGTGCACACGCGACTGGCATTTGAGATAGAGATCGCCGTGTACTTATACGATCTCGTATCTATGTGTGCGTACACCCGAAGCTCAACAGTGGGAACATTTTATATCAGATTAATTAGATTAGCCTTTAATTATTATAAATGATTCTAGACCATTGTAATAAAGTTAAAATAAATTAATCTAATCCAATTATAACAAGCAAAGCATTTTAACTTCTATTTTATCTCTTAATTTATTGGCCATTCTAGAAATTCATTACCTACAGCGTATATTAAAAAGTCTTGATGGTAATCTAATAAAAATATAACAACCAATATAAAATTCCGTTCTTATCAACTTTAATGGTGTCTGTTACTTAATTTTTTGGGAAAAGTCACGTTTTACCCATTCCGGGTAACTTTGCCTATTTAATTAGAATTCTGGGGTGTACCAGGGATTGGACATTGGAGCCACATTGTCTCGTTTCTTCTTGAGTTACACGGTTAATTTTACTTTCTTTTGTGGTTCTTTACTTTAAGTAATAATTAGATATTATGGGTACCTAAATAAGCTGTTTTAAATAGTAATTTACAACTACATAGCATAGCATAATCGGCCTATAATGTTCCCACTGCTGAGACACAGGCCTCCTCTCCTTGAGAGGGAGTGGGCCGTACGGTAATCCACCACGCGGGCCCAGTGCGGGTTGGTGGACGTCACATGTCTTCGAATTTTTGGTTCTAGGACATGCCTTCCTCACAATGTTTTCCTTCACCGTTAAAGCAAGTGATAATTAATTTCTAATACGCACATGACTTCGAAAAGTCAGCGGTGCGTGCCTCGGGATCAAACTTGAACCTTTCGCCGTGCGAGGCACATGGTTAAACCACTAGGCTATCACTGCGTTAAAACTACACGTTCGTTAGAAATATTTTAGTTTCTTAGCACATGCTGTACCTACTAATGCTCATAAGTGACATTCTATCAACCGCGCTATTAATTAGCATGTGCGCATAGGCTTAATTACACTTTTCCTTGATTTTTATCAACAATGTCCCCCTTTTATGTGTTCAATAAACATTTTCAAAGGAACACAATCGTTAACCATATCGTGTATCGTGCGAACGATTAGCTTAGCCCTAATTGATTCGATGCATATCTAGCGGCCCGCCCGACGTAAATCAACTTGATACTTGTCCGCCTCTACGAGGAAATTAACGCTGATTGTGTATCTTGATAATTGGATACTTACAACAGTGTTTAATTTAAATACATTTTATTAATATTTTTCCCTGATTTTATACTGTATAGTGACGTGTAAAAACATTTAGCAAAATTGCACAGTGATTTTTACAAAGTTTCGATGAAATTGTGTATAGAAATAATAATAATTTTCATAATTTATACTCCGTGCAAGGCAACATAATTGTAGTGACAACTTTTTGACATAATAATGATATCACAACTACTTGAGAGTTACAAATAAATTAATTTGAATTTTGAAATAATTTACAATCCAGAAGTCTGTATACAGTTAATGTACGTACAAGTTCTCATAATTGCAATTGATACTTTATATCAAAATCGCTTTTTAATTTCGCAAAGTGTATCTTCCTATTTTACATTTTACTGACGTATCCAAATTACGCACAATATAGATACCTACTCTAAAAATAAGAGTATTTCTTTCTTTATCTTACACATGAAACGAGGAGACAGTAATGGGTTTAACCTGTCAAACTAGTTTACGTTATAAACTTTAGCTTGATTTAGTGTTCTGGTGTTTCTTCTAAACTTGTATGGATGTTGTGTCCAACCTTATTGGATGTTCTTATTTATTTGTCAGCTCTTTCTTGTTATATCTGCAAGTGTGATAGCAACAAGTTAAATTTATTTTATTTGCCGTACGAGCGCAACAGAATCATGCCCCCTTCATTAAGTTTAGTAATAATGACAATGGTGCCGATTCTGTTGTTTACAAACTAAACTAATTTAGTCTCATTATGTCTCTTTCTAACGAAAAACATGAGAAAAGGATAGAAAATATTGAATCCTGTCAAATTAGTCCACTTCCTTCATTCCAATGTGAATTTAGTCGGTTTCACAAAAGGTCATGACTATTTTCCCGCAAATGACAAGGGCGTAGACTAATTTGATAGTTCTTAATTATTTTCTGTCCTTTTTCAATGATATTGGTGAGAAAGAGATATGGTTTGCTTAAAATTAGTTTAGTGCAATGTTCAACAGAATCAGCACCAATAAAGGATTTGTGCAATATTTAAAAATATACCAATACCTAAATAAGTTAATAAAGTTAGTCCATATTATTGCATTGTCATCCAAATTACATAGGTGTGTCAAACAGCTTAATCTAATGCCAACAATACTTGAAAAATTAATTGCAAAATTTGTAACGTGCAGACAGACGGACAGACAAGAAAGCGAGTTAATAAAAACGTGGTAATAAAATGGTATCAGTGACTACGAATATAATTATTCCTGTGGTCACCTAAGTCAATGGCCTAATCGTGAAGTTAAATGCAGAAAACATACTCCAAACTAAGTCATATTCGGAGAAAATCATAGATACCTTTACTACACCTAACTTTACCACTTCGATTAAACAAAAGTATTTTCTGAACAATAACAAGAAAGATCAAGAAAGGTCAGATTTCATAAAGAGTTCAAGTATCAACTATGTGGAAGTTGGCAAGGATACAATGTTATAATAACATCACATACCTACTTGCAAGCCCGCAAGTTAAACTTGCAAGCACTTACAAGTTATATACATGATGTTTGAAGAGTTGTTTAAACTCGAGCAGACATTCTAAGAATTGGTCTTGTTAGTAATTATTTACAATGTTTGAATTTCCGGGAAATTGTTGTTTGGTACGTAAAGGGGTGAATTGTATTGTAAAATTTCTTATACAGTAAAGCTAAGCGTCCACAGGTCGGTATCGTACCCATCGGACGCATCGCATTTAACGTATCGTAGTATTCTTGTGATCCGTACAATGCGGATCAGTGGACGCACTTATGTGACTTTCTATACAAAGAATACTACGATCCGTTAAATGCGATGCGTCCGATGCGTACGATACCGACCTGTGGACGCTTAGCTTAATGGTAACCTTTTTATTGAATTAACAAGTACTTGCAGTAGGTATGTGTGTATTTTACTTGTGCGTATTAGGTATTGTTTTAATTTTTTTAAAGATTATTTTTAGCCGTTCTTACTTAACCACAAAATGTTATTATTCAGCCGTGATAGTCCTACTGGGCAAAACCCTTCCAAAAGTCCTCCCACTCCATGTAGTTTAAGGATCTCTGCGGCCAATCCTTCTAATAGGCAAGTTTTCCCACCACCTCCTGCTGGGCCTGTTATAAACAGTTCGTATCATCCAATAACCTAAAAAAGAATGCAAAAAATTAAAAAACAAAACAGCTAAAGAGTAGTCGACACTTGCGACAAATCACGAGACCTTTATCCGATAATCATTGACATACATCACAAATGGTTTCGACAATGTGTTTACATAAAATGTCCCGAAATACTTTCGACACAATCTGGCGATACAAGTGTGTCCTGATGTGGACAGGACTTTAAATTTATCGATGGTGACGTAAACTGCTTTCCATGAGTTAGACAGCCGGTATAACCGATTTTCGATACGGTACCGTATAATGGATCTTTTATGCGTCCAATATTAAAACTGGGATATTGATGGGGTCTTGTTGTTGTAAATATTATTGTAGAGCTTTTAATATTGAACCTCGGCCGCTGTGTTAAAGTTTAATTAATGTCGAGAAAATAAGTTAACGGTTATTGATGGTGCTACCGATCATTTTCTGTGTGACCATCAATTTAATCGACAATATTTCACTTTTAGGTGCTTTTTACAAATATTGGGTGTGGTTTAACAAGATTTTAGCGAAAATCTTGGGAACTTTGGTCAGGTTTTCAGGTAATGAAGTCTTTAAATGCATTTAAAAAGTTTGATAAGAAAATTGTGATTGGTATATATGGGAGTAAGTGCCCATATAAATAAAAATGTGTTTTATTTAAAACCTTATCAACGCAATTTAATTAAAATACCCCGTTTAAAAAATTAAAATGATATAAAAACTTAATAAATATTCTAAGGATTGTACCTAAAGGGCAATTAGGATTATTATCTTGGCATTTGCTTTCATGAATATTAATTTTATTTCAGTCCGTTAGGTATATTTTGTTTGGATATACTTAGTGAAAATTTCGTACAAGCACACGCCCAGTTTTATATTAAACTACCCATATTTTAAACATTAATCTTTTCGAAGCCTTTTTATTTAGTATTCGAAGGTCGATTAAATGTGATAATGAAAAAATAATGAAAAGGCGTTCAACAATGTAGAATATAACTAGCATTTTCAGTGTGTCATGATAATATTTTATGTTTACAGAAGAACAAAAGTAAACAAATGGCTAATAAAATATATGGAAACCTCTACTTTTACAGCCGCAAAAAAAACATAAATCAATGGGAGGTTCACAATAAATTGTTAAAATGTACTATATTTTTCGTATGCACAATCTCTATTACCAAAGTGTGGGCGGCCTTATATTTTATGTCAGTCGTTAAAAAGCCGGCCAAGTGATATAGGTTAATAGTATAAACATGGTTAAGTTTTTAGAGAAATTATCTCGTTATAAAAACTAATGAGAAAGTTTGTATAGTTGGCGGTGTAACTTTGGGATATATTTTATACAAAATAATATTGTATCTTTTTTATTCAAATTCATGGAGATATGTCACCTCATGGACACTTTATTTGGTTAACAAAAGGATACATAGGACTTCTACCGACTCAAAATCACATGGAGTTCCTTCTGTTACTTTGAGTTGGGAATGCAGTATTTATTCAGCGCCTCGGACACGTTACGGTCCACCATGACGTATATTGTATCCAAGATTAGAACGGCTTACATCAACATAAAATGTTGATTCCATAACTTCAAAATATAGGCGAAGAAGCCCGAATTTATGTTACAAACAATCTTCGTATCCTAATATGAAAATACACCTCATAATTTCTAAAACCAAGTACACGTAACTCTGTAATTGCGTCGGTTCGAAATTTTCCCAGAAATTCTCATTGCTTTATTATTAAAATACATACGGGTAGTGTTTTTTAACAAGGCTGCCGTAATCCCACAGAGTGAGTATAAATTCTTACTGAAGCGATAACTTAATTTTACTTTCGAAAAATAATTAATTTTAACAAGTTTACGTATATTTGATGGCTCTCGGTTAATCTTGTTAATATCATAGAATCGTTAATTAAAATCCTGTTTTTATATAATTTAGACGAGATATACGAGGTTCTAGATTTTATATTTTGAGGGTAAAGTCTGTCAAAGCATCTTATCATCCTTTGTAACGTATAAAATTGCTCATATTATTGTGGAATGAAAAATAAATTTCATAAAAGCCAACTCAGATGTCTTTTTTCATGTCAGCAAGAGTTAGTTCATGTTCGTAACATCTGCCCTTTGTGAACCGAAAAAGAGTAAATATATGTTTGTTGAAATTAAATAAATACCTATATAATATTGTATGCTTACGAAACGGTCGGAATAATAAATGTATGAGCATTTTAAAATATATTTTATTTTAACAAAGTTGAAAAGTTCACAGTTCGTATGCTTTTTTTGTGAAACGGATAATTTTCTCCGAGCTTGGCAATGTTTTACGTAGACTACGTAGTATTATATTGTTTGTGACGTAGGCATTTGGACAGTGTTAAAACTTTATAAGTACAAAGAACTGCTAATTCAGCGTTTAGTGCTATAGAATAATTTTGATACTTTTTACGGCTCTCAAGGATGCGTGTAATATAATATATTATAGGTACTGGTTTTCTAAGCTAAGATCACTTCATCATCTGCTTAGCCTTTTCCCAAATTATATTGGGGTCGGCTTCCAGTCTAACTAGTTTCGGCTGAATATCAATATTTTACGTGGAGCGACTGCCATCTGACCTCCATAACCCAATTAATGGGTAATACCGGTATTCGAATGTTAGACCAGCTGTCAGACTTTTAGGGCTTCTGACTACCCGTAACGATTGTCAAAGATATTCCTATGACAACCGGGACCGAATGCTTAACGTGCTCTCCGAGGCACGGAGGGGATAATTTTGATACTTTTTACGACTCTCAAGGATGCGTGTAATATAATATATTATAGATACTGGTTTTCTAAGCTAAGATCACTTATCCTATTGAAATACATATTTCTAAATATCAAAACGAGTCATCGACTTAAGAACCAGATGGTTTTTTTATACACATGTAATCTAGATTGTACTTTGTTACAAACAAACCAAATACTAATCACAGCTACCAGCTTACTGAAATATCCGTAATTTACTACGTATGTAAAACCAAAGCAGATACGGACCACGTAAAAACGTATTACCCAATGACGAGTGTCGAAATGGTTTCTCTTTTATCTTCAACTCGAGCGGGAAATTGCTATTTGTGTCAAAGCTGTCGCCGATTACAGAACTGTGGAAATTGGGGACATCCTCAGATCATAGAAACAAGGAGATATGCCATCATAGCAAATTAGTACGGGAACAACTGATGCCACTTTTAGTACATTATTCGACACAATTACGCGCATAATTAAGCGCTCCTTGTGAATAAAAGATCTCCCACGCATTGAACATTCCGCACACCCTCAATCTAACACTGTTAATCGTCACTCAACACTAGCACTAAACTAAAACACTGTATTTATACCATCGATCGTGTTCGGTTCGTCGCCAGCGCGTACGTTTTTAATATGAGCAATTTGCTCAAGACCAGGCATCAGGCTCGATAGCGCGTTGGCACATCTCCTTGTTTCTATGATCTGAGGGGACATCGTATAGGCCAATGTACTAGGTATAGGTACATAAGTTACATGTAGTATAAAGATGCCTAAACTATACACGAGGCGATTGTCGCAACGATCTGTCGTTCCATTTACATCAAATACTACTTGTTGAACCCGGATAAAAAGTATCCGGACTATGTCCTGCCCCAGGGTTCACGCTATTTCAACACAAAATTTTGTAACGTAACAAACAGAATTTACTTTCGTATCTACCCAATATATAAATAAATATAATTATATCAAAAACAATAAGAAAGTTGCTCAACTTAACCTTATTTATTTTAGCAAGTTAGGTGAGAATAAACTATTTTTTCCTTATGGTGAAACTTTAGACGTGTTTCTAAAGTCATCATCTGCCTAGCCTTTTCCCAAATTATATTGGGGTCGGCATCCAGTCTAACTAGTTTTGGCTGAATATCAATATTTTACGTGGAGCGACTGCCATCTGACCTCCACAACCCAATTAATGGGTAACACCGGTATTCGAATATTAGACCAGCTGTCAGACTTTAGGGCTTCTGACTACCCGTAGCGATTGTCAAAGATATTCCTCTGACAACCGGGACCGACTCCTGAACGTGCTCTCCGAGGCACGGAGGGGTCTCGATGTGTAAAGAACGGTCACCCATCCAAGGACTGACTGCGGCAAGCACAGCTTAACGTCGCAGATCGATCGATCAGCGCGGCCGTAATTTAGCCACGAGCCCCTCAGACGTGTTTATAAAGAAAAATCTAATATTTTGTTATTATGTTTTCGGAAATAAGTTACATTGATATACCTACCTATATTTATAGTATCTATATTTGCAGCATTTGTTAGCATCGCTAGGATATTATACAGCTTTGTGATCTGCTTTTTGTCATTTGCGCACGAGCCTTACTCCGGCTGCTACTACAAATTTCCTAATGAAAAAATCCATCTTTACTTTGCCCGACACAGAAATCAAACTCAGGACTCTGAGCTCAGCAGTCGGGTTTAGAAACTACTAGGCTAATGAGGCAGAGGCAAAAATATCTCTGAACTAGAAAGTTAGTATTTATTGTGGGGTAACTTTCTACTACAACACATTCAACACAATTGGCAGACAAAAACACAAACGTGTACAAGTCAAATAGTTAAGTATTATAAGAAAAAGTAAAATTATAGCTTCTCACATAAGAGACATAACGAAAAGTCTGTGGGGTAAAAATAATCAATAATAATAAAAAAAAACAAACGAGAACAAATCCCTGAAACCGACATGACATTCGACTTTCGAAGCACGAACAAAAACCAGATCTATCAGACATCGTAGCCAAACTCATTCCTCATACTCAAACAGGGGTGGAACTCTCTAGAGGTTGCTATCGTGAATGTGGAGCAAGCGAATTCCTGAGGGATGTAATAGGTCTAACTAATGCGTTGTTTAAACCGCGATTTTTTTTTAAATCTTTTATTTTATTGAGGTTTTCGTGCACATTTACACTGTACCAGCCTCGTAAAGTCCGCGTCATATTTTAACACAACTTAACTTAGATACAAAAATAAAAAACCGGCCAAGTGCGAGTCGTACTCGCGCACCGAGGGTTCCGTATCAGTTTTGGACGTATATAGTGAAAAAACCGGACCGCATAACAAAGTTTGTTTGTGAAGGAATTTTGATGATTTTGAAAAAAAACTTCTTATTAGATCTCGTTCAAACCAATTTTCGGTGGAAGTCTACATAGTAATGTACATCATATATTTTTTTTAGTTTTATCATTCTCTTATTTTAAAAGTTAAAGCCCCCCTTTAACTTCTAAAATAAGAGAATGATAAAACTAAAAAAAATATATGGGCACACATTTTACCACTTTGGAAGTGTCTCTCGCGCAAACTATTCAGTTTAGAAAATAATGATGTTAGAAACCTCAATATCATTTTTAAAGACCTATCCCTAGATACCCCAAACGTATGGGTGTGATGAAAAAAAAAATATATTGTTTTTTTTCTATTTTTGTGTAAAAATCTTAATGCGGTTCACAGAATACTTCTACTTACCATGTATCAACAGAATAGTTCTTATAGTTTCGGAAAAAAATGGCTGTGACAAACGAACGGACAGACAGACAGACATGACGAATCCATATGGGTTCCGTTTTTGCCATTTGGCAACGGAACCCTAAAAAGCAAATAATAAAAAAAATAAAAAACGCTGCCATGTCTAAACTAAAAGGTGACCGATACCTCTCAGAGCCTTCGCTTTGAGAGTTATCGAGGTCAATAGTCAATAACTATTCTATATCTGGGTTTAGTTCATTCTTAGAGCTCATTAATGTAGACGTTTGGTGTCGGACTGCTGCACGTCGGTTGTTTTTATTACTACGTTTTTATTAACTCGGTTTCGTGTCTGCGTGTCTGTCTGTTCGGTACAAATTTTGCAATTAATTTTTCATGCATTTCCTGTCATCGGATTAAGCTGACGTATACCTATGTAATTTGGATGACAATGCAATAATACGGACTAAGAAGTAAAAAAAATATTAATTGTAATAAAAATATTTTTTTAAAAAACCACGTTTTTAAGACGGACTAAAAAGTATAAAATAATTTCTGATTAAATGATGAATCTGGAGCGCATGTAATAGATAATAGAAAGATGCGCTCCACGTACCTATTTCATTTCATCAGACATTATTTTATACTTTTTAGTCCGTTTTAAAAACGTGTTTTTTCAAAAAAATATTTTTTGTACAATTATTTCTTTTCATACAGTTGACGCGTTGAGAGTACGTCGTACGATAGCCGGACGGCGCTCTCAACACGTCAATGTCGCACGACACACCCGCACGGCTACCGCACGGATACCGCACGGCTATCGCACGGCAGCAGTCCGACACCAAACGTCTAAATTGAAAGATCCCTTATAGATAAAGTCCCGCCTCTACACTAAAACTTACCATTAATCTTAGATTCGCAAAATACGGACGCATAATATTCCTCAATATGTGCGATCGAATTTATCACAAGAAGCGATGATTCTTAGACAAAGTGTCGGCGTAACACGAGATGACACCAAACACACAGTTTTATTGGCGATCGTCCAAACCTTTTAGCTGGATTAGGTTGAACATTTTGGTGTTATTATACTGATCATATTATTATTAAGGGATAACGGAAATGTTTAATGAATGCAAATGATGTAACAACGGGTGATTCGAGTGTCATTGAACAGTGATAATGATTTGTTTACAGCGACAATACTCTGTTTGAAATTACAAATCCTATTTACAGTTTATTCAACCGATTTTGACTTCTATTGCGTTTGGGACATGACAAACGAGAGCTGCAAAGAGTTGGTATCTATTGCAAATGCGTTTTTGCTTTCAAATGTTATCCCTACCTACGGAATAGAAGTCAAAAATGTCAAAATAGTTTGAATAAACTGTAAAATGTCTAATTTTTATTTCAAAATGGAGTATAGTTATGTTTTTTTTTAATGCTAGGCAGCCTCATATGTCTAGTGGGTATATCTAAGCGCAACTGCTCAGCGTGTGGTCCTTGGTTCGGTCTGTGGGTCGGGCAGTGTTATTGACATTTTATAAAAAAAATGTTTTCTTTTTATGCGCTCTTTGAACTGAAATAAAATTCTTGTACATTTTGAATTTTGACTAGTAGTCCAATATTCTATTGTGGTAATAATAGACTTGATGATTAAAGTATTTGACATGTTCAGCTATGGAAGGTTATAAGCTATAAACATATAAAACACAAAGGAGTGTAATGACAACGACTCCGACTAAGTTAAATAAAGTTTTATTTTGTGATAAAACAGAAGTATAAAGCAACATCTAACATAAACTGGGTTAAAAGTTAAATTGTATAACGAAGAGACAACTTTCCAGCCAGTCCTTTGTATAATGTACTCCTACTCGTATGTAGGTATGTGTACTTTTAACCCTTTTCACTGTTAAATTAAACTAATATACATATACATATATTAGTCAGCCTTCTTCTGTCTATTGTTGGACATTGGGTTCTCATATTAATTTTTACGTTGAACAGTCGTTTGTAACAAGCAGCTTTCTGTGATCTTAAAGGTACAGCAGGCGATTGTGTTGGCGCGACACTACTGGTTTTTATAAATTTCTATGAAATACCTTCCGTAGTTAGCAACACGTCGCTTTCATAGAAATACATAGAAACCAGTAGTGTCGCGGCGACACGCTGCTGCTGTCTGTCGTCGAATACGAACTCGTACCTTAATATGCTTCTCCTACAGGTTTGTGGTCTCCACTGAAGGAACTTTCTGGCCCAATGGTTGCTGGTTATTCTAACAGTCAACTGACAGTAGGTACCTACCTACCAACCAACTGACTGACTGACCTACCAACTGGCAGGGAGCAATCTTTTCTATAAATGTCACAAAAAAAACAATATCCCAAGTCACACGATCGGACAGTAGTGGTGATAGATAAGGAGAAGCCGATACAATCAAATAGTAACAAAATTATAAATAATTCCGTTTTACTGAAATCATGTCTACCTATTTGCCTATTCAAAATATGTAAATACAGTGAAAAAACGAATAGGTATGACATAAGAAAAATTTAATTATTTATTATTTTGTTTATTTTATGGTACCGGCTTTCCCTCACCGTTCGCCACTGATGGACAGTATCGCGAGCACCTACTTATCAAATATTTACGTTGCAGAGATTTTTTGTAAGCCAGCTCATCCATCATGTCAGCTCACACATATTTCCCAGTACCTACGTAATATTGCCACCCGAATATACGGGTGTAATCTCGTTAACAAGTTGACTCGTCCATTTTTGTCCCACCCCTTGTATATGACCATGTCGTTTAATTTTTTTGCTGAACCTTCACGTTTTTAACGATGGCTTTTTGGCGTGTATCTTTGTTTAATGCCGATATATTTGTAATGGAGTGCGCTGGTTTTATTTGACATGTCATCAACTAAATCACATAGATTTATACGGTGGAATGATATTGTAATATAACAAATGGAAATGGATTGAATTTTAAATCAATTACGTTACTTCATGTTATGCGATGATGCGGTCGATGATAGTGTCTGCTTACCTAAAATTAATCACGCTTAACTTGTACTTCCATATCGCTATCCAGTAGGTACTTTTAAGTATTGCTCGCTTCGGCATCAAAAGTGCAGTGATAGCCTAGTGGTTTAACCATGTGCCTCCCACGGCGAATGGTTCGAGTTCGATCCCAAGGCACGCACCGCTGACTTTTCGAAGTCATGTGCGTATTAGAAATTAATTATCACTTGCTTTAACGGTGAAGGAAAACATCGTGAGGAATGTCCTAGAATCAAAAAATTCGAAGACATGTGACGTCCACCAATCCGCACTGGGCCCGCGTGGTGGACTACGGCCCACCCCCTCTCACAGAGAGGAGGCCTGTGTCCCAGCAGTGGGAACATTATAGGCCGATTATGCTTATGCTTATGCATCAAAAGTTTATAGAGGTTTTTAATAAGCATTTTATACAAGCTTATTGAAAAGAAGTTTAACTAATCAGGATCCATTTTCAAGAACCTTTGACTACGCCGCACCTTGTACCGATCCTAAAAAAGAAAAGTATTGGACTTTAATAAAACTTTTTCCGATAAATGGTAATAATCCGTAAAATATAATTATGAGAGTTGGAACAAGATTAAAACAAACAGAGAAATTAAATGTGATTCACAAATGTATATTTTTGTGATTTTGAAACATGTCAAAGCCATGTTATGCTTCTCGCTAAGTTATTAAATATTTAAGAGATTCTCAAAAAAGTTGGCAGAGCATTATTAGCACGGTACGCTACAGGTCGCGGGTTCAAATCCCGTTCGCGACATTCGATTTTTGATAATCTCTTAAATATTTAAATTCACAAAGTTCTGTCACTTAATCAGAAGGTTTTGGGTAATATCCTTTGTCTGGCTTACTTTGTTCGGCTTTTAAAAAGAAAATAACTGCTGTAACGATTCTGTCATAAAATGCAGATTAAAAGTGGACCCACATTTGTCCGCGTCAAACGAGCCGAACGAATCTGCATTATTGTAAATTAGCAAATATGATGTGCTTGCACTGCCCACGTGTGACGCAGTTAGCAGAATACTGGCGCACCTGCCGCTTTGTCTGCGCCGAATTTGATGACGCCTTCCGTCCGAATTCCAGGATTTTGGGTACCTTCCGAATTTTTCCGGCGGTTGCAATAGGAGAATTGGGGCCCAGATCGTTCGGTGCGTTCAGCGCGGATAAATGAGTGTTCACCATAAAACGTCGTTTTGTTAGAAACATGAATGTCATTGAAACAGCTTTTGTGTTGTATTTTAGTCATGTAAATATGTGGGAATGACCTCATAATGATGTTACGAATGGATCATTATAGCACGTTTATTGCGATGTAAACAAAAGACAATGGTTGTAACTGTTCATGCGTTTGTGTTTGGATGCAAAATCTGAGGTTTTGAATGTTACATTTTGGGATATCTTTGTATGGAACAAGCCAATTTGTTTTATTTTATCTCTTAGGTTATAGGTACATATGAATCTATATCATGATTTAATTCTTTTAAGGATTTAAACTCCGTCGGTCTTACCCCAATAGCAATGGACTGAATGAATGAATATTGAATGGAATGAATGACTGAATGAATATTGTGAGCCGAGTAAACTTATAAAATTCATCGAAAGCAAAGTTTGAATACTCGAAGTTGAAATACTTGATATGTGTTAACTTAATTGCTAAAAGAACTTATTTCTAAACAAAAAAATCTACCTTTAAACTTGACGAACCATTTATTAATTAATACATACAACTTATAAAGCTTAGCGCTACGAAGTACATAGTAGGTAAGTGTAAAATCTGATTATCTTGCGAGGAAGACGGAGCGTCACTCATTAGTTAATGGTGGCGATCAATCTCCATCAATTAATCACCCTGCCTCTATGATGTACTTTTAACCTTAGGTACTTGTTCGATATAGCTCTATGAATTAATAACACATTATGGGAATATTCGACGAAAAGTCTTTGGTATTATCTTAATCTTAAGGTTTAAGATATTTTGTGTAGGTATTCTATTTTTTTTTACCCATTTCCGATTTAATAAAAATAGGAAGTAAAAATACCTAATAGCCTAGGAGTCGAAAACATGAAGAAAATGAAATCCTACTAAATATAAATGCGAAAGTTTTTGTGTGTATGTTTGTTACTTTTTCGGATGAAAAATAGTAAACAGGTAGCCTGAGACCTGGAAAAACACATAGTCTACTTTTTATCCATTTTCACGCAGACCAAGTCGCGGGCAACAGCTAGTACCTACATCAGTAATTTTTAGTAAGAGAGTCATTCAAAATTTAGAAAATCGTGCCGATTCTGTTCTTTACGAACTAAACAAATTTAGTCATAATTATGTCTCTTTCTAATAAAAAACATGAGAGAGGGATAGCAGATATTTAATCCTGTCAAATTAGTCCACTTGAATATATTTAATGTCGATTTAGTTGTAATCGCAAATGGTCACGACGAGGACATTCCCGTAAATGACAAGGGTGTAGACTAATTTGACAGTTTTAAATATTTTCTGTCCTTTTTATATTTGTAAGAAGGAGATATAGTGTGATTAAAATTAGTTTAGTACGAAGTTCAACAGAATCAGCACCAATATCCTTATTTTTCCGTTATTATCTGTGAATAAGTTTAACTTCTGCCCAGCAACGTCAAAATATAGGTAAAGTAAAAAAAGTTTAATTCCCTAAAGACTTTTTGGTTTGAATTGAGTTTGTCTGCTTTTTATCCCTAATTGTGTCTGTTAGACTTCCCATAGTGGGTTATAATCTTGAAACATTCCCTTATTTACGACACCCATGGGAGAATATAACAAGGGGTTGCCTATTCGATCCCGAGAGCCATAAAGTAGTATGTTGCATTTATATGTTTTACTCTTAAGTATTTTTTAGATATATTTTTATTCTGTTCTATTCTATCTAATACAAACATGTGTTTGTATTGGATAGAATAGAACAGACAACAAACACAACAAAAGAAAGAATTAGGAATATTACTCACGAAGCTATGTAGCTTCGTGAGTAATATTCCTAATTCTTTCTTTAAATATTTTATACGTTAGTATTATTTTATTTATTTATGTAAAATAAATCAAGATTTAGGAGATAGTAGAAGATAAGGCGTATTTATGTTATTCGTCGACAATTTATTAGTTTTTATAATAGCTCTAGAACGATAATAATTATATCTACAGTTGTCAATATTAATAGCCTTTACTCGTTTATTGGTTGACATATTAAAAGCCATTAAAATGAATGCGAAAATAATAAAAGCGGAAGTATGGGTGGGTGTGTGTGTTTGTTACACCTTAATGCTGAAACGGCTGGACCGATTTGCATGAAATTTGAGAAAAAGGTAGCATGTGACGTGGTGCAGCACATAGGCATACTTTTATCCATTTTCATGTAGATAAAGTCACGGGCAACAGTTAAGCCCGTCACAACGTAGCTATAATATATATTAATATATCGAGATATAGAAGTAGAAACGTATAGAAACGGTGACGTCATAGAAATATATATTATAGCTGCGTGTGTGGTCACTCGAAAATTTATATAGAAAATATGTCGTTATATGCCTTGCTATGATTCGTATTAATATATATTATAGCTACGTTTGTAACGGGCTTAATGTATATATGTATGTATAGTTCATGCGTATACAGAAGAACAACCTTTTTGCTTTTACAATTCTATCTTTGTCTAGTCATCTTTAAAGCGATCTATCTCAATAATTGCTCGTCCCGTTTTATTTACTTAAACAAGACCAACTTAGAATGTTAATATTGGTATCGTTGGTCGAAGTTCATTTGTAACTCACCCAACTGTAACTTAACTGAGTGACCCAGTTCAGTCAAAGGTACGAGTAAATTAAGTCAACAGGAAATGAGTTTTTGTATGGTAAATAATTGTTTGTACTTATCTTGAGTAACATTGGTTTTAATGTGAGATTAGGCCGGAAATTAAAGTTTGGGTGTAGGGACGTATAAAAAAAACCATTCTTAAATACCAACCTTTTGTTTTTTTTAAATACCTAGATCAATATTTTCACGGCAATGGCACTATGACATTTTCGTGAAAGGTTTAGAGACGTTGTTGTAGAGAAGAATTTACTAAATTATTATTATTACCAAGTAATTGGTAACCCATAACAATTAATGTCTGTAGTGATAGAGGGTATGTATGTATGTATGTATGTATCATTATTTATCAACGTTTCACAATATTCATATAACTAAACAAAGCCCCGCAAAACTGTTTGTGTGGCTGTGGCTCGACCTATATCGATTTAGTTTAAGTAGTAGCGTAGATTTTTGTGATAATAGAAAAATATAGTCCACAATGACGTACAGTATATGATAAGTAGGTTTTATATGCATTAATTTCAAAGCTATTCTCTTCAGAATACAGAATTATATTCTACTAAGACACGTTCTTATTGACATAGCTGTCAAAACATGTCGATGACCTTAGAACATGAGCGGCACTTTATGATAGATACTAATTGTATTTACTTTGTCTTATAGTTTCTATTTGAAGTTAGGCAATTAAACGTTTATTAGCCGTTGTATGTGTATATGTGTTTGGATGCTGTCAGTCTAGGATTATGAAGGATATGGGTAGGAATTGTTTAGGTATTAATTAGTTAAATTGCTGGCAGCAGATGTGGGGGATAAACTTCGGTATTAAGTCGGTTCTAAGAGCTTCGTTATTAAGACCTTCGTCTTGATTCTGAGATTTTGTAAGATCTATGATGGCCCTTATTGGTTGCTATGCGATAAAACTAACGGTTTTCAGGTTTCAGGAGCTAAATATTTTTTGTAGAAGAAACTTAGCTCAAAACGACCAAACTATTTAGTACTCTAACATAAACTATTGCAACCATATCAGTATCTAAAAATAACTACGTTTCACAAATAAAACCCAAAACATTGTCTAAAAACTTAAAAGAAGGAAGAATATTAAAAGCAGAAATTACGATGATAAAGTCTCGAAACGGTCCACCATTACGTAACTCGCAATTAGGTAGCAATGCGTTCAGTCCGTGGTCCCGTACGTTTGTTTTAATATTTAGTGTGGCTGGGAGTGAAAATGATTGCGCTTTCCTCGTCCGCCATTGTGCATTGATGCAGCGTTATTTGTGTTTCAGCGCGTTTCGTTTCATCTATCTTGAGTTTTCTTGGGATTATTATTGTAATGGTTTACTAGGTTTGCCTGGGACTACGTCTGCATGATCCTCGAGAGCTGTTATTAAAAAAAATTGCTTATAGCACTCAGGAATAATGTAGCTTCATTTAGTAGAAAACACAAAATTATAATATCAAGACCAACGGCTCGCCAGTGGCTTGCCAATGGCTCGCCAATTGCTCTCCAACGGCTCGCCAACGCGCGGTAAGCGCGCGCCAAGCGCGCTTACCGCTTACCGCTTACCTATTATAAAATGTATTGTGCATCACACGACTTAGAACCTTAATTTAAATGACAAGTTATTTGCTATAGTGGAGACTGACTGACTTTAACGGTCATAATATCGTCGCATTTCTTTGTCAACCTCGTATCTGTAAAATCTTAGTTTTACAAGAATGAAAACAAATCTGTTTATTATGTAAAAATTGTTTTATATTTCAATAAAATAATCATTAAATAACTTAAATGAGGATTGGATGAATATATTGAATGTGTTTCTTTACATAAAAAATGAATGAATAATAAGAATTTTAGATAATTTTGTTCGTTCCTGCAGATCTAAGATTTTACAGATACGAGGTTGAGAAAGAAATGCGACGATATAGCCTTTGATACACATAACATTAGGAGAACACCAAATAGTTTTTTAATTATATAGGGACTTTTCGCGCACGTTTGTGCGCGAAAAGTCCCTATTGCTAGTTGCATTGAGTCTTCTCGTGACCACGGTCAATGCAACTTGATCGAAACGTATGTTTATACGTTTCGATCAAGTTGCATTGACCGTGGTCACGAGAAGACTCAATGCAACTTGATCGAAACGTCAAAGTTAGTGAAAATATTTTGATTATGTTTGGGCGCGCAAAGTCCCGATATAATTAAAAAACATGTGTACAATTCGCGAAAGTTTAAAAACTACAACACCAAATAGGACATTATTTTTCCTATAGTGAAATAAATAGTGCTCAGTTTTGATAACCGATGGGTTTTTAACTTATGATAATTATTCCTGAATCAACCTATCATGACAGTAGGTATATTGCTGGACAAAAGTCTGCTAACGTCTACCATATACCTACTCTGGCTAAGTACATTTGAGGTTTGTGGGAAACTATTGACATTTAGTACAAATATAGTAGGTAATTTGTTTGAGAGTTATTGTTCTCGGTAAATCATCAGAGCAACAATGATCGTATCCACCGATAATTGGATTCACAACCGTCGCAGATCCCTTGAGGATTCTTGAGATACTACAGATGAGTGACAAATCATTGTTCTGGGCGATTAGCACTCAGTGTATGGACATTATGCCGATACATTCTAGTTCATCCCTCAGGAGATTTAACAATTGAGGAACTTCTGAACCGAATCTGAGTATGATAGTGGAAAGATTTTGTGAACTTATCATGTTGCCTGTAGGAAAATAGTTATGGAATAGTGAACTGCAAAATAACTTTAATGAGGTCTTTAATGCTACTGATTATGCTATGTTATAATCAAAATCATTACAAATAATTCCTCGGTAATCAATATCGATTTTAATTTCCTTCCAACGATCGGTTTAATATCACTGAAAAAGCCATGAAAAGTGTTCGAAAGACGTATGATCCGGTTCATTCCATTTAGAAAAGCGTGACGGGTGACAGACAGGCCCCGACCCTAACGTTTGGATAGGGAAATGTGTCAATTTACATCAATCTTATGGGTTCTTCGTACGAATGTTTTGAAAGAGATTTCTCTGAGTTTTCAAAAAAGGATTTATTTATTTTTGAAGGTTTAAGCTGGTTATACTTTTGCATCGTTTTGGATTTGTGGGATGCGAGGAGATTTTGTTTGGATGTTAATATTTTCGGATATAATTTTAAATAGAAGGTAGGGTTTTATTGGAGGTTTTTGCTGCTTATCAAGTGTGATTTTAAATTAAATATAGAATTAAACTCCAAAGTATGACTCTTTCTTTTTTGTTTTCATCTTTAGTAGTGTTACTTCTGAAGTATGAAATAGGGTAAGGAAATAATAAAACTCTGAATAAAAAGCGGTAGGTAGGTACATTAATAACGAGTGCACCTAACCTCGTGAATCACGACCTCTTTTATTACCTACCTTTCCTTTTGGCCTTTAAAAATGAAATTACTTTTAATACAGCTCTGCACTTGAGTGCTCATGACTGCAGAGTTTTTCAAAAGGTTTTTGTTTAACTTCATTTAGTTATACGGCTCAAAAGCGGTTACATTCAGTCGAGTTTTGTGCTATGTTGATTTGAGTATAAAAAGGAACGTTTAAACTGGGAATTAATCCAATTTACCTTCAACTGAGAACCAGGCAAACTATTTTTTTCCAATTAGACAAAAATCTACAATCTGTGATAAAAATATTTTGGCATCAGAAAAAATGTCTAAAAAGTCCATGGTGAAATCGTAGACAGCAAAATCGTGCAAGTAAAGTTGAATACTAGAGGCAACGCTATTTAAATTTAAATCGCATTCTTTATTTACGTAGGTTGTAAATCATTTTTCTAACAAATAAAATAATAATAATTGTATTAGAATGATATAAGAAACATAAAAAAATATAATAATAATATAATTTAGGTAATTCTAGAATTATATACTGCAAATAAAGTACGTGTTTATAAATCTAAGCTAATATTATAAAGCTGAAGAGTTTGTTTGTTTGTATGAACACTCTAATCTCTGGAACTACCAACATTAGAATTTGTTTTTGTGTATGATAGCCAGATTCATGAGGAATAATATAAGCTATTTGACATCACGTTACGACCCTTAGGAGCCAAGCAACGAGGGTGAAACCGCGGCGAACAGCTAGTGAATAATTGTATAAAAATAATGACAACATATAATTTCAACATATTGTTAAAGAAAATTGCTTTGTTCATACTGTCGGGGACGTTGAATATTTTTCAGGAGACATTACATTCAATTCGAAATTCCTAAGAGTCTTTAAAACTTCGTACAACATGAAATATCTCTGAAAGACACAATTTTATTACAATATTCAATGTGCTGAAAAATTCTGGGAAAAGAATTTTCTTTTACCACAAATTGCTTGTCAAAATAAAGATGTTCACATACACTAGGTTTCTGGTATTTGGTCTCGAATTACAGACTGAGTTTTCGATTTGTCTGTAGAGTAGTTACGAGACTGGTTTGTTCTTACAAGAAATATGTTTTTCGATTATTTTGTTTATTTGTTCTAGTACTTCTTGAATAATTTCCTAAAAATAAATTATAGATTTTAAGATCGTAAACATTAAAATATTCATTGATTTGGTAAGATTCAAAGAGCCTATAAATATATTATATAGATAGAAATATATTTTTAGTACCTTCGGTTGAAAAAAAAAAATCTTTAAAAAAGATACCGTAGGTAACATAACATTAAAAATGTTTCTTCGTTCACAATAATACCACGAATTTTCCACGAAATGTCATGAATATTATTTTTCCACTAACAGAAATTATAATGTTACAACAATGAGGTTTTCATTTTAAATAATATGTACTGTAAACCTGTAATTGTTATTTTCATAACGGTATTGTGTTTGACCACCTGCTACTTGGACATTAAAGAGAATTATGGTTTGGAAACACACGTAATTTGGGTTATTATACGCAAGTCCCAATGTGTTATGCCTTTATGTATTAAAAATATATACATATATAGATAAATATGATATAGGTATTTTAATAAAACAAGTTTTAACGGATTACGACGACCACGAACGCTGCAAAGTGCTTGAAACGTCAGAAAACCAAAAATCGATAATATTATACGGGATGTAATCCAATACCTAAATCTCGTTTTATTTTTAACCGACTTCCAAAAAGGAGGAGGTTCTGCATTCGGTTGGTTTTTTTTTTTTTCATGTATGTACTCCGATTACTCCGTGGTTTATGAGCCGATTTACGTGATTCTTTTTTCATATGGTAGAAGAAGCTCGCGAGGTGGTCCCATATAAATTTTATTAACTTTGGTTGAGTAGATTTTTAACGAGGTGTAATAAACGGTATTTTTGGTGTATCTCGATGACATCATGACGATGATGAAAAAGTGATATTGTGTAGGTACATTAATTCCTGAACGCAATCGATCTCGATATTATGCATACATAACATCACGCCGATATTTCCCGCAAGGTTAGACAGAGGTGTATAGTACACACAATTTTTTTATGCTTAAGTCGCATTTGATAGAAGGCTAGGGAGCGAGCCTATTGCTATTACTACTATCTACAGTTCATAACCAATTTATATGAAACTTCGTAGGTAGATGTCTTTTACAAGCCGCCATTAAGGCCTATAGTGAAATTACGAAAAATAAAATTATTAGGGGGGGCTCCCATACATGAAACTGAGGGATGAAAAATAATATTTTCGCGCACCCCACCATGTGGGATATCGTTGGATAGGTCTTTGAAAATAACATGAAGGTTTCTAAATACCTTTTTTATTTAAGTGCATATTGAGTGAACTAGGAGCTCCCAAAGTCGTTAACAATGTGTGTCCCCCCCTGTAATTTTCCAACCGCGCTATAAAAAAATCTGGAAAAAATCAAGCTTATAGCATTTAATAAATACTTTCGATTGAAATTGGTTTGAACAAGATACGTCACAAAATTTTTGAAATATTCACTATTTTCCATTTTGAGTTTGACAACCGTAAAAATAATAATATTTCATAATAATATTATGAAATACAAACTTGTATTTGCGGTCGGAACACTCAAAATACTTCTTGCTATGGAATCCTACACTGCGTGGTCCGACACGCTCTTGCCCGGTTTTTGTTTACTGAAATGCTCTCATCCACCAACATCTATAAATATAAGTACATACCTATTTAAATTCGTGGAAGTAATCGATCTCGGTAAAAGTACATAAATGATCAAAGTCGCTCTGTCCATGATTTAATGGTACTTTATTGTAATAAATTAACAACAACAAAAATGGTTACACTACACTAAAAAGATAAAAATAAAAACAGGTTTAAAAAAAACCGACTTCCAAAAACTACACTAAAAACTATGAAATAAAAATGTTAAACTTCCATAAATAAAAATCTAAATGTATATTGAAGTCGGCGGGGCCTAGCATAAATATAAGCAACATTATAGATTAAGGAGGAATGAAAGAAAATTTTAATTTGTCGAGGCGCAAAGCAAGCTGCACGTTCGCTGCACACACTGCGCACGTTCTTCCTGTTCAAAGGCTGAGAGGTAGAAACCTGAAGAAGAGGCCCCGCCGACTTCAATATACATTTAGATTTTTATTTATGGAAGTTTAACATTTTTATTTCATAGTTTTTAGTGTAGTTTTTGGAAGTCGGTTTTTTTTTAATATAAGTGATCGCGAAAACTTCCGTTATTAGTACTATGATATAGGTACTATTGAACACGTTAACGTTGCACAGTTTTTAGGGTTCCGTACCAAAAGGGGTAAAAAAGGAACCCTTATGGTGCGACTTCGTCTGTCTGTCTGTCTGTCTGTCACACCTGCTTATTTCAGCAACTACTTATGCTATGGACTTGAAATTTGGAACAGTTATAAAGAATGCTTGTTCAACTTTATTGCAAATGAAAAAAGTCAAAAAATAGTTTTATTTTTATTGCAAAAGGGGCCGGAGTGGGGGTCCGAAATTTCAAAGTGGGGTTACTAGGTCAAGTGACACATCATATGAAAGAGCTTGATTAGCACATTTCAAAATATATTTTTATTTTATTTAATGTCTCACAGTTTTCGACATATGATGAAAAATGTCCAAAAAATACCATTCCCCTCCCTTATCTCCGAAGTTTGTGGGGCGAAAAATCTGAAATAATTAGAGTTGATAGGAATTGACCCAAATATAGCACCAAAAATAAAACAATGTTCCTAACTAGTACAGTTTTTTCAAAATCATCAAAATTCCTTCACAAACAAACTTAGTTATGCGGTCCGGTTTTTTTCACTTTATAGGTCCAAAATGATACGGAATAACGGAACCCTCGGTGCGCGAGTACGACTCGCACTTGGCCGGTTTTTTAACAATAAAAAGGTTTTATTTTAAAGTAAATGGTGTATGTACTTTTAAAGTATCTCTATAATAATGTCATTTATAAAGAAAAAACAGTCGTTGATCCAGGTCAGTGATTCTCAACTGGTAGTCACCGAGAATTACTAAAACTAAATTAAGATCTGCGAAACAAAGTTATATCCCATCATAAATTAATATTTAATTTATTAACGCTGGCGGCGCGGCGCTCACGGAATTTTTATTGTGAACTTTGGGGTCTCCGCACGGAATGAAAATGTCTTATGGTTCCTCGTCAGAAAATGGTTGAAAACCTCTGGTCTAGGTGGTGATTCCATCTAGGTGGTCGTAACTACGTCTACTAAGCGTGGGGTCCTGAATTCAATCACTAGTCTGTGACCTATGTAATTAGCTATAGATAGGTACTAAACAGCATCACGCCTGTATTTGCCCGAAGGGTTCGGCAAAGGGTGTGTACGTGTGTAGTACACCCACATTTTGTCAGTTATACTTAAGCCGCATATGTAATAGGGGGCAACTCTATTGTCATCCACCGGGCACAAATCCAGACTCCGGGCTGCTATTCGGAATTTCCTAATCGAAAAACCCTATTACACTTTGCCCGACCCGGAGATCGAACTCAGACCCCGCGCTCAGCAGTCGATGCGATGACTAGACCTACGAGGTATTTAGATACTCTACTAAATAAACTGAAATGAAATGAAATACTAAATAAACTTAGTTTGCTTAGAGTTCAAGACCTGTATCTTCAAATAAAGCGTACATTATAACTATTATTGCGACCACAACTTTAGCGTTTATTCCTAAACGAGTACCTTGTCCTTCACTGTAGGTCTCATAATACATGAATTCCAGTTAATGCTTATATTATATCCGTAGACCCACAGACATTTGGGACCCTGTAACTGACCTCAAGAAAACATTACTGTATTATAGCTATATTTGGCTAAATTACTATAAGTTTATGCATTACAATACCCATTTGAAGGATACAGGCAAGACGTTATGATGTACCTAACAATTCTGAAAAGGAACGAAGGATGAGGTTATTATAGTGCTGACAGTTTCTTTCATAAGCCGGGTTTAGAAGAAGCTTTTTTACTATTGGGTGAAGTGGGCTAAGCAATAGAGTGCCCTACGTATTCGGCATCATACTCATTTGACTAATGCATCGCGAATGCGCCGTCAAGGCGCGAATGTGGATTACGTATTTTATCGATTTGTTCTGATTCTGCAGCGCGCGTGTAGTGCATTAAGCGGCGCATACGCGTACGCAGCGTATTTGCTAGATGTACATTTTATACACCCTTAAACAGCCCAATTTTTTGACATATTATCGAATACGAAATAAAAAAAGCCTAAGGAAATTCAAATAGGGTCTTTATTTGCATTTCCTCAGACGTCTTTATTTCGTATTTAAACAACGTCCTGATTCTATCTAAAATGATTGATTGATAAACTTAACTTTGACAACAGATTTCGCGTGAAATTCTCTTTGACAAGTGTCTGATTAATTACACTTAATTAATTATTTCGCTAAGCTTCATATTGTCTTTGGCAAAAAAGAAGTATTAACATAATTTTTAAGTGCATTGAAAGTTAGGACCGTTATTTTGGCGCAAGTAGAGCATCTTGCTAACTCTCACAAACCCTCCGTATCTGTACAAATGCGCACATAGGGCGGCGCGAAAATACCTAAGTAAAACTTTTCTTCAGAATGTGCTGAAAATGGCTCTCAAATAACCTCAGCTAATACTTTTCCGTTGTCATGGTAACCTATATATGATTTAGTATATCCGCACACAGTTTTGACAGATTCGAATGTCTTCGGGGATTCTTCCAAGGCCGTTGTACCTATGCATAGTGTCCTACTGAAGATAAACAGAAGGGCAGTACTTTATGTCCACCAATTTTATCTTAAATACGACTTTTGAAAATGAAGTGAAAAAACTAATTTTAAATAAGATTAAATGGATACGCTAGACGGCTAGAGAATAATATTTTTACTACTCTGAAAGGAGTTATTTAAAAATCTTAATCTTTAAATGTAATTTTGATATAAATAGTAGTTTTCGTTTTATCAGAATGTATTTTATTTGTATTTGAATTTTGTGTCCATGTGTTAATTTTATATACTAACCACATCATCAAATTCACCTTATTTTTGTCGTCTGGTACTTTTTCCACAACCAAAACTTTCCACACCATAAAACCAAAAAACCAAAAAAGCCCACTTACAAACTCAGAACCAAACTGACCTACTGTATCTCGGCTAAGATAAGCAACAGTTGTGAGATGCGTGCGGGGTGGCGCGGGGTGCGGGGTTGCAAAATCAATAGAGGAACCCAGCCATGCCCCGCCCCACCAAAACATGTACCCTTGATGTGGGTAGATGCTTTTTTATATTACCTATGTGATTTTACATGAATACTTAAGCATTTTTCGGATGTTTAGTACAATTTTATTTGTCCTTGATCCTTGTCCTCCACACCTTGGGTGTGGTGGTTGGTTGATTTTGAGTTTGTATACAGATTATGTTCGGTAGCTAGCTAGTTTTTTGTATGAAATAAGCTTGCGTTGGAGCGTTTTGATGCGGTCGCCGAGGTCTGGCTCGTATTCCAGAACGATACTCGAGGACAGATCTCGCTTTGAGCATAGATTTAAATTAAAGCCATTTGATTAGTTGAAACTAGTTTCAAGTAATGCTTGAGTCTTCAAATCTATGCTCAAGGCGAGATCTGTACTCGAGTATCGTTCTGTAATACGAGCCTAAACTGCTAGAAAAAAAAATGTATTTCTTTTAAGTCAATAAAAGAATAATACGAATACTTAATACTGGGCTACTGAAATCTTATTACTGTTAATTCACCTTTAAACAAATTAGTTTTGCTGACTTCAATCTTTCATCACACTGCAATCATCCCTATATAAACTACGTCTATAATTATTGATTTTTACCTAGACTTTAAATAGTTTCCTAAAGTCCTTTATATTTGCTAGCTTGTAATTGTTCCACTTCAGGACCAAAGCTTTTTCTCCTATAGAGAAAGATCGAGCATTAATCACCTAGATGCTTGACGATTTCAAGGAATTATGAGGACTGGTTTCCTCACAATGTTATTTTAAACCAAAGTCAGTGATGTAAGGTACACTCGACGTTATTGACGGTCGACCACTTTTCACCCTTATTACTAAGAACATAAGGGTGAAAAGTGGTCGACCGTCAATGACGTCGAGTGTACAAATTAAATTCAAAATGCCTGGCTTGGATCTAAAACCTTATGTTTGAGAAGCCATGTCCAGAGGATAAGTGGGTTCTTTACCGTCTGGGCATCATTAAAATTTAAATGTACTTTTGTACTCGTACCTACTAATAAAATATTAGTGTCTTAAATAGTTAAATTCCGTTCAATGACTTTCAATAGCTACGCTTGCTCACGAAGGTCATTCGACCTTTACGAAGGTTGTTTACTTAGAATCAAATAATGCAATGTGGTCAAGTCATGTTTATAAGCAATTGTCTTGACTTTTTGTCCTTGGGTAGTAAACTTGTCTACGAGGGTATTTATAATGTTGAACAACACATAGGTTTTTTGCCTGATAATACTTGTAATAAAATAATAAATGTATTTGTCATTTTGCTTTTATTGCACGGGACTACAGAGTTCCGGACCTTTCGAAGGCGTGGGGCTGAAGCCAATACGTAGAGGCCCTTTATAATAACTTGATTAAAATGTAATGGTGACATAGCCGGCGATTATCTCTGTATGCACTATAAAAATGCATCCAAGGACAAACCCCAGCTTGTGCAATGTGCAGGACTATTGTAATACATGTGGAGAAAACTACTTGGGCTATTGTGGTTAGATGATAATGGACTATAGATTATGGGGAACTATGGAAACCTATGGCGCCTGCCGAAACAATGTATATAATATACACACGTAAAAATGGCAGATGGAGACTTGCCAACTCACTAACTGGGCCCCCGGAAAATAATTCAACAATCATTGTTATGAACCTTTGAATATCGATACAAAAAGAAAAGTCCTGACTCATGAACGCCCAGCCCAAACCCTTGGACCTAGAAAGCTGAAATATTGCACAAAGGTTTTCTGACTTAGACAAGAAATGACGGCGAATTTTTTGAGATTCCCACGTATAGGGTCCGCATGGACAAAAACTAGCACTTCTACATACACAAATACACTAATGCCTCATGTTTTTGACACCTATAGTGGCTGGTTACACACACAACACTTTCGCATCTCTGTCGAAGAGTACTACATAGATTTGCATAAAAGACCCTCACATCCTTTTGCGTTTACATGAAAAAGGTCCTTAGAGACTTCAAAGGACCAGTTAGGTGTTCCCTAATGCTTTGATTGGTTACCAAAACCCAAGTCATTATGATAATTATGATGAGTATAGACAACGACTTAAAAGCACTTATCTTCTCAAGTATCTCGTCAAGTAATCAATCTTATGTAAGTTATGACATTCTTATTCTAATGTCATAACTTATGTCATGTCTTAATGAAGGTACTAGCCGACGAGGACAGTTTGGCAACACGGGTGTAATGCGGCTCATCCGTCCGCTTAATGTTTTAAGCTCCGCGTTCGTCCCATACCGTACCATACAAATTTGCGAATGACGTCACGACTTAAAGTCTACTTGGTCGGCTTGTAACTTATAAAATCAATGGACTTATCAGATGAATCAAAACTCCTACTTCTAAACCAGCTTTATATTTTTTAGTAACAGTAAAGGACACGGCAGACGCCCATAGAACGTTGGGCTTCAGATTCTGTATGTCGGTACAAATATGAAATTAGTTTGGTGTGATCTCAGATCATAGAAACAAGGAGATATGTCAAGGCGCTATCGAGCTTGATGCCTGATCTTGAGCAAATTGCTCATATTAGAAACGTACGCGCTGGCGACGAACCGAACACGATCGATGGTATAAATACAGTGTTTTAGTTTAGTGCTAGTGTTTAGTGACGATTAACAGTGTTAGATTGAGGGTGTGCGGAATGTTCAATGCGTGGGAGATCTTTTTATTTACAAGGAGCGCTTAATTATGCGCGTAATTGTGTCGAAAAATGTACTAAAAGTGGCATCAGTTGTTCCCGTACTAATTTGCTATGATGGCATATCTCCTTGTTTCTATGATCTGAGGGTGTGATCGAGTATTTCAAGAGTATTGAAATTCATTTTTTATTTGTTCTTGTACGTAATTGGGTTAAAGAGAAATCTTCGTATTTGTGACAGTGAGGTTAAGTATGGTGTGAATGATCGAATGAAGTATACAGCCCGACTAATGAGTTCTCAATTCAAAGGTTTTAGTTGCTGTCAACATGATATTCTGTGGAGGCACGCGCCAGCCAGCATGCACCCGTTTTTGTTTTATTGGTTTTTTCAAAATGTCAACGGCATAATCATTTTATTTCTTATTTATTTCGATTTTTGATTCCAATTCTTAATCTCTAAGATAAATTAGGCAAACAACAATTAAAATATATTTTTATTTTTGGTTAAACTTTTATTACTGTACCATATCAAGCTAAAACTACCAACGTCCTTTACAATTCGCTACGCTACGGACTTAATTAGTATGTAAAACGTCAACGGTTAATAGGAAAAGCTAAACAATACTTCCTTTACAAGAACCTAAACTTGTATTTAAGAACCTTATTTCGTAAGTGCGACTTTATAAAAACTTCAGTTAGTTTAATTGTCGCTTTTATACAAAGATCTAAGAAATCATGTGTGCCCGTGAAATTAAGTTCAAAGATTTTTTAGTATATTTCAGGTCGTTTTAATTCTTGATGCGGTTGGTGGAGTATTTGGTTTAATTATTATACAATTCATATACAAAGGTATGTTTTGGAAAAAGTTTTATTGCTTAGTTTAACTTGCAAAGAATTTAATATTATAGTCTAGTTAAAAGAAAATTGAGGTTGAATGCTATTAAAAATGAGTCACTAGAACATACTAAAGTTTTCTTGCGTTATAGAAAAATTATTGTTGAATGTCGATTAAGGTGATACGACGTGTCATTGACGTGTTATTGTGTAATAGGGTACTATGACGTGCTATGGCCGTCATTGTTTCAGTGTGAGAGTTTTAGCTATCTTGAAAGTTCTTGGACTGCATTTCATGCGGGTATCATAAAATAATTCAGTACTATACATTATAATGCATAGTAATAGTAGGCCGTCAAACAAATTAAATTACCTGTTTCTGTCATAACAAGGCCTTCCTATCTGTCATAGACATCATTTTGATACAAAACCCTGTTCTTTATCTTTCTATCTGTAGTAAACTACCTATACCAACCATCATAACTGCTGTTTAAAACAGAAATTGCTTGTTAAAAGTCATCAAGTGTTAACAAAAGATCAGACACAAAATTTAGCACTTTAATACCAAGGAGCTCATTATCGAAGTGTCAAAATGATTACAATTTACAACGTTGTTGCCACATTGTGTTTCAAGTACCGGGTACGGGAATCTTAAGAGCGGCAGAATTAATAATATTTTAATTAAACCCTTGAACGGTCTATGCTGTTATTTATCGGTGTTTCCCTTTGAATCCCGCTAAAGTTTAATTGGAACGGTTATGTACTTGGAATTGCTCTTGCTGTTACCCGTAACGGACTACAATAGAGAAAGTCCTGGAGCGTTCCTGAAAGTACTTAAGTCGGTAGGGAAAAATAACTTTCTTTGCTTCCAAGGTCTTTCTTAAAGAAGTGAACAGAGGTTGGAAGTTTAACTTTTATAAACAGGTTCATAATAATGGATCCTTGTTTCATGATAATGAGGTTTAATGTCTGTATGAGAACTTTTTAAAGAATTCATTTAAAAATATAGAGGATAAGACTATTCTACGTTTTGTCATGTTGAGTTGAGTTTATTCGTTTTTATACTTTCGCTAATTGTACACGTCATGTTTTTCAACTTGACCGGGATTTTTCGCACACTGACACAGTTGCATCGACCGTGCAACTTGATCGAAACGTCGAGGTTGGTCAAAATACTGTTATTTTGATTGTTCTGTGCACGTGAAGTCCCAATCTAGTTGAAAAACATTACATATTTGAGTTTGACTGCTGATAAGTAAAATTGATTAAAACTAATCTATTGATTCATTTGACTATAACTTAGTATTTGTAAGAAGTTTTATAAAGAGGTGAAGTTTATATTAGGGAAGTTATCTCCAAAAATACTGATCCGATTTTCATAATTCTTCCCCTAACAGAGTTGGTCCGAGTGATCCACAAGAACTGATATTAAAAAAATTGCCTATAGCACTCGGGAATAATGTAGCTTCATTATTCCCGAGTGCTATAGGCAATTTTTTTAATATCAGTTCTTGTGGATCACTCGGACCAAGTCACGGGTAAGAGCTGTTTGCTGCACATTCGTCTATAAAGACTACACATCCATCTACAGGTTAAGTCTGATAGCAATGCGAGCACAATACATCAATGCATGACAATGATGCATAGATCAATACGAATGTCCGACCCCATTGTTGATTGTCACGCACAGAGAAATACCTTGTGTTTGCTAATAACGAAACACGTTTAACAGATACAATTTACACGTACCTTCATTTGTTTGTTTTTGTATGGGTATCAGACATGTCTGATACCCATACAAAAACAAACAGTTCGGCAAATATCTGCGAATTGCTAAACATTGTCGGTTTTTTGCATAATTAGGTATTACGTAAGATAATCAGACAAATCGAATCTTTGCGAAAATCCTAGGATGATTGCAAAGGAAGATAGAATATATTTGGAATCTAAGAGAGCATAAACTTAAATGGCGATGGTCGACGGATCCCCGTTGCGCGGGGCTCATATTTCTGGGGGCAAAATTTACTTATTTGTCCGGCTCCTGTTTGACATAATTATGTTAGCAATAAGTTCATACTAATATGTTTAGTTGTCATGCATATTAGTCTCTAAGGAAAGTATCTGGTACCTTATACATGCTTGTGCTAGAAAATTCACGTCTATATATAATATAAAAATCTTTATTTATGAAAAGAAAACCGGAATATCCTATCGAATTGTTATTTACACATTTTTCCAAAATTCTATTACTAAAACTAGTTAAGACCTACCAAATAAACATTACAGAAACATCAAACAAGTTTCTCTGATATGAATACTGAATGGGAATCTATTTGGGGAAATAAGGAAAAATACGCCATGACATTTCGTGAACGTGGCACAAGTGATTGGGGTTTGTTTGTTTACCTATTTAGTCATCTGTGAAAAGGGGAGGGCAATGTTTTGAAAAGTACGTATTCATATTTATTGTTTTTGCTTGTTTTTATAGTATGTTCCTTTTTTGTTGTAGGTCAAGGATATTTTGTTCGGAAACAAATCGGTTTTAATACACATGGATATTTTTTGCTCTTGCTGACGTATTGAAATCGTATCGACCATTAGTTGGGTTTCTGCGGTCAGATGGCAGCTGTTTCGTGTGCAATACTGGAATAACTGCGGGTTAGACTAGATAGCGATGAGCTCTTTCCCATTTCGAATCAATGAAAAAAAGCAACAATGATATTAATGCAATGTTTGATGTCATTAAAATAATTATATTATTCATTGATGAATTCAATGAATATGAATTTGCCTGCAACAATAATGTTAAAAGATAAATATATTTAGGTACTTTTATGGAAAAAAAAAATCATCATGACGATTGACGACGGCAGCTGGGCAGAAGCGTCCTCCAAGAATGATCACAACCAAAAACCGGGCAATATAGTATACTAGCATAATGTGTGCGTGTATAATAGCGCATTGGACCATAGAACATGCAGTATAAAATTACCTAAATATGAAAGTCACTTAGAAGCCTTGTTTTATTTTCAAAGACTTATCACCCACATAAAGGGATGTGTGATTTTTTTTTTCAACCCTGACATTCATATATGGGGGCCCTAAATCAATTTGTTAAACAACTGCAGATTTTACGAGGGATAGACAGACAGACGGCCATGACGACACTATAAAGGTTCCTAGTTTTACTACGGAACCCCTATGTTTATTGTATCCACATGGAATGATAAGTACAATATAACCTGTCACTGTTCAAATATATCTATAAATTAAGGTACAAACACACTCACCGTGTTACCGTAAACGCACATAATTACGGCGTTATCTACATAAGTTGATGAGCTGTGAAATTTTATAGACGTTTTGACTTTATAGCCAAGCCTTGAACAAATATTACTATAGGCGGCTAGGATTTTTACGTTAATGTTTTATTAGCCATACGAACAAACGAATAAATAATGGTTTATAGCTCGTATTTTAAGTCAGCTAAGCTATATTATTGACTAAAGCCTCAGCTTTTATACCTTTATCGGGTAAACAAAGTTGTAAATAATAGTAACAATACGCAAAACCTTGACCTTCACCTAGTATGTTTACATTGCTTCTTCCATTCGCAAACCAGACGTATAAATTCATAGTGAACGCGCCACCGTTATCGGTTTTAGTATAATCAACGTTGGAATTAGTATGTATTATTTGTAGGTACCTACTGTTATTTCAGATAACATGAGAGCGTCAGCTAAGACTAAGCAAAAACAGCTGTCAGTGTATAGTGAATAATGAGATGAAGGTTGATATGATAGAGATGTATGGAAGAAAAAGAGATATTGCACTGACCATAAATAAATTGTAATTAAGGCAGAAGTATGATGAAAACAAGGCGCTTGTCTTTGGCCAGGTATCATCTAGGTAAATAAAATGGCTCTTTCAATTTTTTGAAAAGACGTTTTTTGGACCGCTGTCGTACGGCAGCCTTGCGGGTGTCGTACTGCGTACAGACGCTTGTTTTTTCCATGCAGTTGACGCGTTGAGAGCGCCGAACTGCTGTCGCGCGTGCGCAGTGCGAGCGTCGCACGATAGCCGGACGGCGCTCTTGAGTTCTTGATTTCGACGGCGAAGTGCCTCCTATCTCCTACCTAAGTGTAATTTCTTGCGAATTTGTCCTTTCAATTAAAAACCATAACATAAAAAGTGTATTTCTCGAAAATGTCAGATAGAAGGTATTGGCACTTCGCCGTCAATTTGTCAAATGTTAGGGCTCTTGCAATTTAGGCGTTTGTTGGACTGCGGCCGTGCGGGTGTCGTACTGCGCGCACGAACGGTTTTCTTCTATACAGTTGACACGTTGAGAGCGTCGTCGGCACGTCGCACGGCAGCAGTCCAACAAACGACTAAATTGAAAGAGCCCTAACATTTGATCTCATATAAAAAGTATGGAAATGCGCGTCGCTTTAATCCGGCAGTCATTAACATAATTAAATCTGTGACGCCATTCATCATAATCATTCGCTCGTCTTCAACCCTAAATGTTTGCGGCGCTTTGCTGGGTGCCTCCATAATTTGCACCAAGTGTAATTTTATAATAATGTTTATCTAATTAGCGCTTTTAGTGCTGCTTTAATTCATTTATAGGTACCTATAACGTCAAAATTGCGTTGCGTACGCTAAGGTCAGAAAACGGATGGGTATTCCTAATGCTCTTTTGCAAATATATGCAATTTTAGGGTTCTCAAAATTCAGACTATGTGTCATAATTACATATTAGTTGTAAAGAAAACTATGTGTGTAAACTGAGTAGTATAATAATAAATTATACAGTACAAAAAAATAATTAGTATGCAGGCTTACTGCACCTGCATTTAATAATGCGTCCTGTGTCGACTGTGTGTTGTCAAGTCTTTGTTATTGTTCGTCTGAGCGAATCTAGTTCATGAAAAGTTAGGAAGAAACAATGAAAATTATTTATTTTGGTTTGCTCGTACAAGGAATAACAAAGTTTACAAAAACAATTGTATGGAAATTTGTAACTTGTACTAAGTACAAACACAAAGAGATTGCTTACCCTCAGCCTTTGCTATATATTATACAAATCCATGACAATCTACTGTGTGCATAAATATTCATTGTTTGTCTGATTACCTACTTAACCGTTTTGCCAAGTAGGTACTATTTTATGTTAGCTCTTTCGTCTGAAAGGATAACTACGTCAGCGGGGGTATTGACCTATATGTCTAAACAAGCAGTTCCGAACATTAAACATGTCACACTCAAGTATTGTGCCTGCACAACACTTGCCTCACATTTACTTTGACGTTTGATGCGGTGAGCAACAGACAAGTATCCGCGTGTGGGGCATGATTTTTGTTCGGAACTGCTTGTCTAGGGACATATAGGTCAATGCGAAGTAGCTATGAAAGTATTCATATTTTACACGGTTTACTTGTTCTGGTGCGATTTTTTTGATGGTCGTAAAATCAGATCTATCAGAAGATTTCAACTGATTTTAAATAATAAATTACTCTGGGACAAATTATCACCGAAATACTATGTTTAGAATGCAATAATGACGATGTAAGGTTGTTTCCAAATCTAAACGGATCATAATTCTTACCAATCTTTACCTTTTGAAATGTCGACTAAGACCTTTGAATAGATTGTAAAGGCAATTTAACTTACATCTGCTTTTCAAAGATGAAAGGGTTTCTTAAGATAAGCTTGGACAACTAGGTCAAGATACGAAATTATTAAAATTATAACTGTGGGCAAGTAACATAACATCAAAGTCAAAGTCAAAGCATTTATTTCAATTGAACCACTTACAGGTACTTTTGAACTGTCAAGGAGTCTGTCAGTTGTCAGAATGATAAAACTAGATGCCCGTTGCAAAGCGTAGATTTCTATGGAGAAGAACGGGCGAGAAACTCCATGGTTACTCTTTTAAATCATTACAATATGTCGGAAATAACACAAATATGAGAGAATCATCACGCCTGTATTCCGCTGAAGCTTAAGCAGAGGGGTATAATACACCCAGAGGTGTAGGTTTCATGTGATAGGGGGCAAGCCTATCTCCATTAATCTGGCACAATTCCAGACTGAGAATTTCTTAATGGAAAAACGCAATTTTACTTTGTCCGGGGTTCGAACCTGGGTCCCGCGCTTCAGTCACGCTTGCGACCACCAAGGCAGTTACAGAGACAGTTGTTGGTAGAAAAAATCATGTATAGATAGAGTAAACAAGTATAAACAAGTATAATTTTCCTCTTCATTACACAATTTCATGTCTTGTATGAACCAGCTGGTAGAAAAATACGATCTAATTTAGAATTCAACACACCTCACTCGACATTTCAAAATTCACGTTTCCAATTCCACGTGTGTAGACACGTCCTTTAAAGGTCAAATACTGATGAGCAGATAATGATAAACAAATAATGAGTGAGCTTCATTTCCCAAGGCCGTTCTGTACAAACACAAGGCAATCAGCAGACGCGACGTTAGATCGAAACTCGCATGATTGATAAAAAGAACATTGAATTTATGGACAACAGTTTTTGTTCATACTTTATATTTTTCAACACACTTGCTCATAAAATGGCTCTTATTTCACCGCAATTAGGCACGTAATGACACCTGTAATCAAACTGAGACTTTTTCATTTCTATTACTCACTAGTGAGTTATGGACTGGGCGCGCGCGCTGCTCCTCCGGCACGCGCCAGTATTATTTTATTCACAAGTGTGTTGAAAAACGTCGTATGATACACGTGAGTATTGAAAGAAAAGAAAGAAAGAAAATGCGTTTATTTGCGTCGGTATGACGCACATAAATAAAGTAACAAAAATACAAAAAAAAATATAAACTGCTAGGGAAAATATGCGTCACATCTTCGCAAAACGGCCATCGCTCAGCGTGATGCTGTAACTCATGCACGGAGCAGAGCCACAGCGCTGGTTTTCAGCGAGAGCCAGCGTTGACGTGATGACGTCAACCGGTGCAGCATGCAATTAGTAAAGGTAATGAATGTGGACATATGTAAAGTGAAAAATAATTAAATACCATGGTACATGTGAATAGAAAATAAATATAATATTTTAATAATAATAAATATTGCAACAGTTTATCGCGTCGCCATCGTCGATGTCGCTCACGCGCAGACACTAAACGTTCGTTTATAAGTTATCTGTGGGTAACTGATTGCGAGTTTGCGACATGGATTTGATTTGTCAATGGTTACGCAATGTTTAGGAATTTGGAATATTCCGAAAATTTTATGTATGATTATTGTGTTGTTATTGTTGTATACCGTGGTCAGTGATGAATTTTGTGTAAGTGCTTAGAGGAGATGCAGAAGACGAACTCGGAGATTTCTACCGTTTATGATTACCGTCTTCGGCTCCCTTAAGACCCTTGCCTGGCGGCTCGAGTCTCAATGGCGCCTCAGCGGTGGTCACCAACATTACACATTTGTACCATAATGTACTATTATTGATGAAGTTAACCTGATCGTGCCTATACTGGGTGTAAGTTTAGCCAGCCGAAATACGGTAATTACGAGTACTATGACCACAATTTATTGACAAGCAAATATGTGATCGTGATTTGTTTTAACTGTCACCGGGGCATGCTGTACCTACCCCTATCATGAGTTTTTTTGACGTATAGTTTCGTTAACGTAAGCATATTTAGAATTTAAAATACAGCAGTCCTGATACATGTTGATAAAATTTTATACAATTTGCATACTTTAAAAAATACAGAGAAATTAATTAAGTATTTAATTTATATAAATATTGTGTAACAAACGTGTATTTTCAATTCAAAATATGCTCACGTTAACGAAACTATACGTAAAAAAAACTCATGATAGGGGTATTGTTCTCTAACCTCTGAAGTAATTTTATGACATCTATCAGCCGCGAGTTGGCAACGTCACTTATTCTATAGACACTTGAAAAAATGACAAATCATTAGAATATTGCCTATGTCTGTATTCTTCAGGTAAACATACTAATAACGGATATAATAATATATAGTTAGAGGTGACAAAACGAAAGTCGTGCTACTCAGTTCATGGATTAAAAACATTAAGTAAACTTTCTCATGAAGTTTTTAGAGCATCAATATGCACTCATGAGCTTTTTAGTTTTTTTTTTGTCATTATAATATCTACAAAATACAAAAATGATGTACGATATCCTAAAACCATTGATTGTTTGTCATAAGGGTATTCGTATCGTGAACGCTGGATCGATCGTGGTTTAAACTTAGTGGTGCTCGAATAAGGTTGGTGAGTGAATAATATATGTGTATCCCGGCTCTGCCCGGAAGCCACCGTATACGTAATCCTATTTTAGAATGTATCTTTCCAAACAAAACTCGCCCGGCAAATAAATATTATAGTCGTTTGCGGTCCGTTTTGAGTAGCGAATCTGTTTTAGCAATATATCTAAGGATATTTTTCGCTTTTAAAATATGTAAACGTTAAATTTTCTCTTCTCGGATTTATGGTAGCGGTTAAGGGTTTGTGTCACGTCATGTCAGCACATGATAAATTTTATGACGTAATAAAGTAAAGCATTGTGCACTATGAACGAGAAAAATAATAAAAAAAAAAAGTAGAATTAAGTTTTTATTTCATCAATTATTGTCGTATATATACATACATAAACGCATGCATTTTCTTATGGGGTAGGCAGAACAAAAAGAACGCCCTGTAATACGGTCCTTACATTTAAACGTTATCGGCTCTATAAGACTACCTATTAGTTTCATATTAATCGAATGTATTAGCTGTAAAGGTCAATTTGAATAAAATATACTCGTATAGGTAGATATCCTAGTAACATAGGTATTCATACTTTATCAGCTTTCTTTAGTAAAATGAAAATAATAATTATATAGGAAGTATAACAACCTCTTGTTGGAGATATAGTTTATTTGTTTGTTAGTGAACAAACAAACAGTATAAATTAAATATTCCATAACCAATTACTTCCCGAATCATACTGTACCTATATTTTATAGTAGCGGTTAATTAGGTTCACCGCAACTGATTCCGTGGTTGGTTTAACAACAACACCAAATCGATAATTATAAATGAATCAATGAAATACCGATGTTAATCGAGAAGTTTATTCAGTAATGACGGAACTTTGTTATAATAAACTTGGGTTGTTAGTAATTTGTAATTGTTGACTGAATTTTTTCAAAGAAAATTATAATCAGTCTAGTAGATTTTGAGAAAATCAAGGACATAGAAACATACTGTACAAGCATACATATAAATGGGTCGAATTCAGAACCTTTTTGAAGTTGGTTAAAAATGGTCACCCATCTGTGGCTGACCGCGACAAGCTCAGTAACCTCATGATCGATCAACGCAGCTCACGAGCGTATCAGGCAAATTTTACCGTAAGTACTACATAATAGGTACCCTATAAATCTTACACATTGCAAGTCTTTTCACCATTAAGTCACGCTCCAACTTAACCGATTTAAACTACAATCTTAGTCCTAACTTCCAACAATAACTTTAAGCAGTTATTGCAATATTTGTGTTGCTGTGTAGCAGTAACTATTGTCTAATGCCGCGTTAAGTTAATTTAATACTGGCAACGTTAATACCGTAAGTTACAGTACTGTAATACCAGTTTAATCCGTATCTATTCAGAACAGTGTATTGTTGACAAAACCACACTTTAGTTGATTTGGATATTGTTGTATTGTGATTAAACTTTAACTGGCGGCCTAGCACGAATCATTTACGTATTGTAAACGTAAGTGAATTTTGAGTGGGATATAATTCAATTTTTAAGGTTCCGTATCTCAAAAGAATTTCACTTACGCTTATTAAATTAAAAAAAATACACTCATTTCAGATCTACACCATTTGGTATAACAAACAAGACGTAAAAATATAACAAATTAATAATGTTATCCAAGTCCACTTGAGGCAAAATAAAATACGCAATAATAACTCGAAGCAGATATTTATGAATAGGAAGAGAGGAATCCATAGCGAAGAGTACAATAGAGCAGAAATAGGAACCGGAACTCCGTCGGCAAATGAAAGAAAACCGTTCAGTTTATCGTCTGTCTTACTGACAGTTAAGGGAAACGACTGACGTGCCAATGAATTAACGATTCCTCGGTATAACCTTTTACTATTTGTATTGTGTGGGAACCTTTGTGAATAGTTAATAGCAGTTTCAGGCATAAGGTACCGTTTTGGAGTAAAGGTTTGCTATACTAAGGGGCATTTTCACCAACCTATCAATATCTGTTCAATAAGCTAAAGATAAGATTCTTGACAGATTTTCTATACAAAATCTGTCAAAAATTTAAACTCAATTGACAGATTCCTTTATTGATAGGTTGGTGAAATAGCCCCTTAACATAGTATTTTTTATTTACACAATATGCCATGTATTTCTGTAAATGAAGGTGTGTGAAGTCTGCCAACCCGCACTTGGCCAGCATGCTGGACTATGGCCTACCCCCTCTCATTCTGAGAGGAGGTCCGTGCTCAGCAGTGGGACAGTTAATGAACAGGGCTGATATTATTTTTACTCTAAACAAGGTAAAAATTAAATGATACTTAATCGTAGTTTAGAAACAAAATTCACTTTCGCACGCTCAAAGTCGCCGACAATTTTGAATGTATCATACTCCAAACGCGTCCAAAATCGCGGCGTTTAATCCGATGACGTACACAGTAGATATTTATTTTTCTATGCTGTAGCTTTTTATTTCTTTGAGTATAATTTTGGTCTAGTAAAGTAACATGGTGATATTTACATCTCCTTTTTAGGGTTTCGTACCCAAAGGGTAAAAACGGAACCCTATTACTGAGGCTTCGCTGTCCATCCGTCTGTCTATCTGTTTGTCTGTATGTGTGTCTCCAGGCTGTATCTCATGAACCGTGATAGCTAGACAGTTGAAATTTTCACAGATGATGTATGTCTGTTGCCGCTATAACAACAAATACAATAAAAACAGAATAAAATAAATATTTAAGGGGGGCTCTCGTACAACAAACGTGATTTTTTTTGCTCGTTTTTGCTCGATATTGATAACGGCAACAGGTAGACCCTTGAAATATTCACAGAATATTTAATTATATATTCATTTTAAATGTAAATAGTTAAATTAAAATAAAACAAATATTTAAGCGGGGCTCCCATACAACAGACATGATTTTTTTGCCGTTTTAATAGATAATGGTACGAAACCCTTCGTGCGCGAGTCCGACTCGTACTTGGCCGGTTTTTTTGTTTTCTCTTTAACCGTTCACTATAGCAGGAATCGGGAGAACCAAGTTTCAACAATATTTCGAAGGGATTAAATTTTCATCTTTCCAAGCTTCTAGTGTCTAGTTTCTTTCTGTATCATCAGAAGACTTCAGCAGTAGAAACCAGGATCATACGACCTTTTTCGTACAAGACGGCCTAGGTTCTTTTGTTGTCACTAAGTGCGAAATCTTATATCTTCACTTTGATGTCAGTGATTAACTTCAAAAATGTTTTATACGTCGCACGTTTTTCCGTTCTGGGCCACACGTAGAGAATTACAGCCTCGAGATTGTACAATCAAGTTGTTTGTGAGTGAAAGAATCTGTCATATGACGGCACACATTTTTTTTATTCTGTAATAATGACGCCACATACGTGCATTGTTATTGCCTTTTTGAGGAGAATATTGCGTTATGTGTTTGGAGAGAAAATGGGGAAGGGTTTTTGTTAAGATCTCAGCATCTAACATGAATAATTTTGACGTTACGTAGCGTAAGTGAATTTTAGAGTGACATTATAATAACCCGCTATCAAGCTTAGATACTTAAAAGAAAAGACTATCGATAGATACAAGTTACATTACTTCGAATCATCGCTTATAAAACTTACATTTGGTTATTGATTAATCAGATCAGCATTTGCGAGTCATTAAAACCATTTTGAAAATGTATTTTGTATGATTAACGATGTCTTGAAGTCAACCGCGTATTGTTATCTGCTCATCATGAGTAATTATTGATTGTCATTTGTTTTCATTGTAATCAAGTCCTATTATAAAGTGTTAAAGCCATAATTCTTCCGCTAAAAAGAGCGGATGGTATTCGTCCTGTATTTCCATTCTCTTTCCCAAATTCGAACACTATTCATCAATAACTAACCTGCTATCATTTGTAGCTACATTGTACGAAGTTATTCGTCCATAAATCGATACTGAGTCTTCGCCGTAAATAGGAATAAGACCCTTTATTTCTCACACGCCAGACTTGGGTTGTAGACTGCAAATAAATCTGACACTATCGTAGTAAGACCTAGCGTTCCAGTAATTTAGTTACGATACTCGCATGTACTAACAAATAAAGGGGATTGTGTTACCTAACTAGTTCATGTTACTGGTTATCTTTAGTGATCATTTGTATGTAGGGTTAAGTTATAGGATCCATGACGTATGTACGTATGTTAACTTTTGTTCTAAAATGATTTTAAGAGGATGGTTTAAAGAAGAATGAAATTATTTTTATTTCTTTATGCAGATTTTTGAAAACACTTTTATAAATAATTTATGGCAGATTATTACCTACTAATTTTTCATGACGATCTCTTAAAAAATGCTCTAATAAATTCATAGGTCAATCTATAAAATAGTATTCAACAAAGTAGCTTTACATGTCAGTCTGTTTGTCCGCTTAATTCTTTTAAACTACACAATGTTTTAATGCGGTTTTCACCACCATTTAGATTTTTTTTCCGGAAGGTTCGTGTGTATAATGTGTTAATATTTAATTAGATACAGCACAGAAATATCGATGTTTTGACATCATCAGAAGATTATACCTACCCGTGCAAAGGGGCCGCCGCTAGTTGAAATATAACTTCCTATCACTAAAATATGGGCCAAATATAATAATTATGCCAATAGGTATTTTCCTCAAAATCTTTCTTTGGATTGTTCTATGTATGTTCTAATAAGGAAAACACGTTTTAGGAACATGCTATAATAATAATATATTATTATCAGAATCGTGCTTGAATTAATTTTACAGTGTACTGTTAATATTAAGCCGCTTTCCTACATTATGTTAATCCTAAACTACATGGTCCTGTACTATATATTCTTCACTTAAGCACTACAAGTCTTTAAGCTGGAAATAATTTCGTAAAACCATTATTTTTTTCAACAACGGGTAGGGCCATTTTATCAATTAAATAGACTTTCAAAAATGTTTTTGCTATTATTTTGAACCTACAATACTAGTAAAATGTAATTACATAATAAAATATTAAATATTGGATTTTGAAATAGGAATTTTGTTTTATTGACATAATAACAGTATTACTAATTAATCTGTCCGTGTTCCGTTTGACCGCGGTGCTGCATGTTGATTGCGATTACGAATGAATACGCAATCGGACACCATTTTGAGGTCAAAATGTTTGCATTGCACTGTCACTATTAAATAAAACCATATTTTCCACTACAATAATTTTAATATTAATTTTCATGAATTAGCAACGCTAACGAAACTGAAACTTTTACTTTAGGCTCTTTGTAGGTACAAAAATAAAGAAAAAGGAAACCGAATAAAAAAAATACAAATAAGGTTGGTCTGCCGGCTCCAAGCTGTAGCCGTCTCTTTCTTTCTATACTTGTTAGAAGAAGGCAGCAATAGTTTCAGTTTTGTAAAATCGCGCATAGTACCTACGCATCAGAATCAGCGCCATTATTGTTTCAGGATCGTTCTTTTTAAAGCTTGAAGAGATGAACAAGGGGTTTCATGAAGCGTTCATGAATTCATACTGGTAATAAAACTTCCACATGTTGTAAAGCCCGTTGAACGATAAAATATATTGCGTTACGTGCGAAAAGCTGCAATTTTATTCAGGAAAAAATATTTCCTCTATATATTTTATATTCTGCACGCACTCGTATAAATTAACAATAACAAAGCAATTGTCTTTATAGTCCTTTTTTTACCATTTTCCCCATTCCTTAAGAAAATCTCGGCAAGATAAATGTTCGAATTCTTTCATTTTATCCCCATAAATTGTAATGCTCAATGATCATTTCAATTTTTTACTCGTTCCTTTACAATTTCTTCCTTGTTTCTTTTGACTTTAATTTTATAAAAACACCTGCCTGTTCAATATAAATGTTGGGAGCTATCACAGTGTTAAATAAAAATTGGTTGTTCGGCGAAAAAGTACCAAGTCTTTAATTTGAAAAGGAATGACAGGAAAGTGTAACCTTTTTTATTTGAAATGGAGCATATTTAAATTCAATCGTAACAAATACCTTTTGGGTAACTGTTTGAACGAAGGACATTTGAAGGATGGTATTTAGTGTATATTCGATACTTGTTTGATTAACTACGGGGCAAATGAATTTTCTGTTGCATATACATATTTTATAGAGTGATACCTATACCTAGGTATATAAATATATCTTTGTTTTTTCGTAAATAAAGTAGTTATTTCATTCTGTTTCTTTGCTTCTTCTATCATGTCGATGGCACTTTTATTAATAGGTAAATGTTGTCAACCCAGTAGGTCGCACACACGGTCTGTGCTTTTGTCAGTGTTCATTACTTCCTGTTTCACAGAATAACATAAATACGCTTTAGGTTATTCTAAGCGGTAAATTCGTCAAAGAGTTTAAAAGTCTGTGGAAGAAAATACACGAATAAATACCTACCTAAAATTCAGACAGTATTACTTTCTTTTTCATTTACATACCTAAATAAAACATTAACCCTTACTTTTCTTAACAATACAACTTATACTTAATTTTGATGGCTTAGGCCAGTAACTGGGTCAAGTGGACTCGCCCGGCGCATATTTAATCATTCTAACTTCAAGGACAAAACTGGGACCCTAACTAATTACTTTCCTAACTTAGGTGGGCAAATCTACAAAGGTACAGCAGCTTATGTTTTGGCAATTAGTAACTACGCTAATTATTTATTAATCTTTGCTTAAATTAATTTTGGATGCTAATCTGCGAAAGTCCTTTTTGCTGCCGATGTTTGCGTAAAAGTTGAAAGAATTTAAGGATTAGCGATTTTTGAATATGAAAATGACAATTTAGAGCTTCCAAAAACCCTTGTACCACTTACCCCGTTACCCCTTTACTTAGGTACCCTATATAATTATTATAATACTGACATATTCTTCAATAATATAATTAATTAAAAACAATTATAATTATTATCATTTTGAAATACAGGGTCCAAGGAAAAAGGTCCGATTCGCAAAAGCTTGATTGGAAAATGGTCCGATTCGCAAAACGTCCGATTCTCAAAATTTCCTATGCTTTCGTCCTCTATGGCTGCGAAAAAAAGGCCATACATCATTCTCAAACAGCTCCACGCATTTTTACGACCTTCTTACGGCATTCTTCCTACTATCAGTATTTTACGTACTCAATATATTGACACCCTTCTACATTATCGGTAATTACGTCCACAGTATACAGTTTCACGGGTGAGTGTCAAGAAATAGGTCGAGCATAAACCGTCTAAGAGGGTTCCGACACATTTTTAGTGTTGTGCACTTGAGAAACCGTAACACTTGTGGTGGAGAACTTATTAGCACTTGTTTGCACTTCATTTTGTCTATTAGATAATGTTTTCGTAATACCGGCAACAAGACATAGAGATAAAGATACTTACTTGGGTAGCTGTATACTGATTTGTAGCCAAGTTGTCATGTTTCGTCTAAATCTGTATGATGCATGTAAAAAATAGGTTTTTCGAGACATTTCACTAGAAAAACGACACTGAAATAGCTTGACTAGATTAAAAGTAGTAAATTTATTATGGCAGATAAAGTTTTCGATATGATTCACAACAAATAAATTGCTATAAGTAATATCTTATTTCTCATCATCATCAGAATACAGTAAAAAGTCAAAAAAGTCAATAGTCACTTCTCGTATTAATTTATAAGACTTTTGTGAGCAGTTTCGACTAACGTACCTATCATCTCTTTTATAAAAATGACATGTTATGTATGTAACTATTTTAAGCTGAAAAATACACGGATTACTTGCTTCTTTGAACTGTTGGAACATATTTTCACCACTTTATATTTATCTTATTTATGTAAAAATACTTTAGTAAAAAGCATTTTATATCAAACAAAGCAAAACAATAACAACATTTTAGTTCTTCATTATCTAAAATACCTACTATTAATTAAATTTTGTTTTAAATAATAGTGGGATTACACTAATTAATCTCCATTTATGCCGCCATTATCGGAATAGGATCTTAAATCGGAAAATTGCGTTATCCTACTTCGTAATTAGGCCGAAATTGAAATCTTTTATGATTTAATCCAAGCGATTTATAAAAGATAATCATGGGATGTTTTGTAGAAAAATGGGGTCGTTAGGAGTACATTATTAGGAAAACACAACAATAAACTACGGCTGAGAATATTTGTAGGAATATCGAAAGTTGTTTGATCAGTTTTTTTTACTAGGTATATAAAGAGCCTTCATCGACTGTCGTGAAGGAAGCGGATACTTTGTGATAAGTCGGAGATAGGCTATTTTGTTTCGAAACAAAATCTAGTTACCATTAAAATATAAATCTAGTTCTTAACCATTCTGCGTAATAATATCAAGAGAGATTTCATATACGTGCAAAGAAACACCTCTTTATTAAAATATTCTGGTTCATTTTACACTGTCTTCAAATTATGTGCTTTGCGAGTGAAAAATGTACTCGTTGTTCCATTGCAAAATAAAAAATTTGACTCAAAACTCTTATTATTCATGTTGAAGTTCACTTATGACAACACGCAGAAAAGTTTGAGCTTGACGTCAAAATTTTTCATTGTGAAAAATTATTAGACTTTTTTTAAGTTTTTAGTCTTTTTGATAATCCCTCCAAACTAATAAGAGCACTAGCAATTTGTGAACATTTTTCGAGCGGGGCAATTGTTCAAAGCCCACCGCATGTCCCTAGCGAGCTCTCCTAGTGTGCGCAACGATTTGCCGTGTACCTACACGCAACGAGCTTGCACCGATCAATCCACGGCTTGAACAATGAGTCGGGCTGTTTATACGCGAGTGTATAACATGGCGTCCACGTCACTGTTTCGCTGCTCACCCGTGGCGAGTTCGCTGCGCGACCGTGACAAGCACACTGCACGCACGTTCACTAAATAATCGCCTTGCTGCAAGTAAGGGTGCAAATCGCCAATGTGATACGGCCCTAAGCAACATTGTAACTGACATGAGTTTCAAATTCTATACTTTCGTTCTATTTCCTCATTCATAACATTACCACTATATTTCTCAAAGAGATAAGCAAAGGTGTATATTAGTTACACGCACATTTTGCCAGTATATTGTTTCATAAATCTCAAATAATAATGGACGATCCTTTTGCCATTAAAAGCCCAGACTCCAAATTATAAAAAGGATTTCTTAATAGGAAGACTGAATGTTACTTTGTCTAACTTAGGTATTAAACTCTGACTCTCACTAGACAAGCAAGGCTGTCAGTCAATTTTGCAATTTACTATAATATTTATATTTGGTATAATGCCACCAAGAACTCAGAATCTGACAGTGATAACTACAAAGTGCAACCAGTTTCATCCATATAGAAACCAGACCTGATTTCAATGAAAACAATATGTTTGTAAAGTTTCCGGGAAAGAACGTTAAGTCGTCAACATCGACTTTTATCGATACCGTATCGGTTTTCAATAAACGCTGTTTATCTATCTTTTACGTTCACGCTGCCCTTGTTTTATTTATATAAGTTTGGCTAGTTCTGCTACGTCTTAATTATCTGCTGCTCTGCTATCCGGTGTCGTAAAATATTAACAGCCGATCCTGTTTTATTGTTCACTTTATTCAACGCAGTTGGCGGAAATGTCACTGTGTTTATTTTATTGTGCTCGATTCTTTTGACGTGAATCGATCGGTTTTGCTTATTCAAAATTGAGCTTTGAATAGATTTTTATGCTGATTTATTGACTTCTGACTATTCTTAAAGCTTTTATTAATGGCAGTGACACTAGAATCTTTATCAATAACGGTTGATAAATTACAGGGTATTATGATTTAAAATTATCTATATCAGGGGTTTTTTGCGCCTATTCCGACCTCGCCGACGAGGCCCGTCGCGACGTCCCCATAATGACCCGAGTCCGCCGCCGCGTATGACTCAGTCCCCTAACCGACCCTTGCTCGAGCCAGCCCGCGCTGAGCCTGTAGATTTAAATATGTCCCTAAATCATATTAATCCGATCCAGCTAGTAGCCCCTCCCTCTAGTTGTCCTCCCCCCAGCGACGCCCTAAGCCGAGGTCCGTACCCCAGTAGGGGGTGCCCTTAGCGTGTGGTCGCTTAGTTTGTAGTTTTTATTTAGTTTTAAGCCTGGCTGGAGGCATTTGTAAGTCCTCACCAGATGACCGGTTAAGCAGTGACGGCTGTTAGAAGCCAACTGCGAGAGGCCCTTCAAAAAAAAAAAATAGGGTTTTTTGCGCACAAACATAATCAAAATATCATTATTTTTAAGTCAACAAAGTCGCGATATAATTTAAAATCATGTGTATAATTCGCAAAAGTTGAATAACTACTATTGGTTATACACCACCATGATCATATGATACAAATGAAAAAGTTAATAACTAAAGTAGAAAGTTGCTGAAAATTGCCTGCCATCCGACGACAGATGATTATATTTTATGCATATTTTTAAGGTAAATAGTGAGATTTTGGCCACTTGTTTTCACAAATTCAAACTCATAAATCTATTTCTTTGAAATATCTTTTAAATTTATTAACTCGTAAATCTACTCTACTTAAGTAAAAAAAACATGATTAAAAACTTAAAATTACCTTCACTAACAAAACTACTTCAACTTTTTTTAAACTTGCATCAAATATGGTTCCTTCAGAAAATATTGTTCTACAGTATTAAATTCTCCACGTTTTCATCGACACGGAAAACACAAACGTTTGTTCTCTGGCTAGAGATATGCTCGGAAATGTTCTTACAAAGCGCAGGAAGGCGTTCCCGCCTTAATACAAGACCCTGACATGAGAGACTGGAAAAATGCATTACGGAAGTTGGTAGTTATATGTGCTACGTGTTATTTTTAGAAAAGAATACGTATTTTTTAAAATATAATAATATTATGCCTGATTTCCCTGGATGATTAGGCACCCACATTTCGTCAGTTCGGTTTAAGTTCATTATAATAGGCCATTGCCGTCAACCGGGTATAAACCTCCTCGTCTTTTGAAAGTCAGGTTAAAATAACCAGTCATCAAGTTTAGCAGAATACGTAATATCGTCACCACTCGAGGCTATTTAAATATAAAAACTTGAAATCGATTTAACGGTGTTTATTGCCTTCTCAAATCAACAAGCTGGCACCTGCACACAACTATTAATGTCTGAATAATTGTTGTAAGTTGCAAATTGCTTGTTATACTCGTTAGTAACTTCCAACTATCGGAAAATTTACAACGGAAGGAGAGTAATGTTTTTTGAGTGTATGTCTATCTGTGTGCTGCATTAAAAAACTATTATTATAATAGCTAAAAAGTTTCATAAACTACTCTTTCAAAACACGATCATATCTTTATTCTAGTTCACATAAAACCTACACCAACATACACATTTTTATACACCTTAATCGTTGCGGCGTCTGTTGGTGATCGTGTTACTTCTGAACGACTTGACCGATTGAGGTCATTTTCACACGATATATTTGTTTTGTCGAGACAATGGTTCATAGCTATGTACTAGGATCCGATACGAGGTTATTAGGAAGTTTTCTGACGCGAAATTTCAGGCAATAAGGCTAGTAATATTAAACATAGTGCCGATTGAGTTATAACATTAAGGCTGGTGCAAATAGCTCGGAATAAAGTTATGAAAAGCTTATAAGTAAAAAAAATATGGTTATAAAGACGTTATGTATATTCATTGCATGACTTTATTCCGTACTTATTTGTTAGGGGGTTAATTTAGTCGCGGGAGTTTTTTTCCGTTTTAATATTTAACAACATCATGTAGATGCGTACAGATATCACCTGACGAATACCTATATACTAATAGGTCACAGACCCATGGCGGGCGAGATAGTCTAATGTTCGCATTCTATTCTATTCCATTTTAACATGAATATACCAACTTGTACTATTCGCTGTGCTATTAATGTGATAATCCCATCGGCACTCTATATAACCGTTTAGCTTTTGGCTTATTATGCATCGTAAACCACATAGACTGCGCACTATGCTACATTATAGTTCTAGACTTATACATAATTATAACTAGATAATAATTAAAGCAGCGTTGGCTTTTATTATTTTTGCCGTAATATACCTACTAAGCCTTTAAATAGAACTATGAAGGTGAAATAGTTAAGTCAGCTCACGTAGTACTGACAAATCTCATGAAGCAAGTACAGAGAAGAATTTTTGCATTAAGTTCCTTTGCTCTTAACTGCTTTTTTGTCCTATTTGCCTTACATAAAGCCTTCGTGTATGTTACAACGAGTTTTTGTTGACTTTCTCTTTCATTCGTTTTATATCGTAAATTTTGCCATAATTCTAAACTGAAATATACAGTAAGTATTATTGAGATTCAATAAAAGACAAAACTGATAAGCAGAATACCAATTTTTTGTAAATTTAAAACGTAATCTCAGTTTGGTCAACTTTGAGTCCTAGTAGGTATGGCACCTACTTATTAATTAAAATAAATAATAAAAAAGTAGGTAAGTAAATTAAAAGAATTTATTTCTGTTATACTCAGTTATAATGTAAAAATTTAAGTCTAGTTCACAAGAATTACCTTCATAAACCACGATGTTTCTAAAAAAGTAATAAAAGAAAAATATACGGAATACAAATGGTTGAAAACCTCTCTACATTATCATACCGTATTTTTCTTGCCTGTTCATTCACAACTACTTTGCATACAGTTTACCTATATTCCGCCGCTCTATACAATAAATGTGTGGGAACTACACAGACGTAAGGTCTTGATGTAATGCCAAGGTAAACTATATACAGGCTTGGAGGGAAATAAGATTTATAGCACTGAGCAGTAACGTGAACATTCCTGTTTTATTTTATTGTTTAACTCTTTATAGTCCTAGGTCATCATGTTGAGCTATGTTTTAGTGTGACTACGCACCAAGCTAAACTTATGCAGCGTAATTATGCCAGCAATACGTTCAGGCGTGGCTCCCGTGACGCGATTCAGTGAACAAATATTTGGAATGGCGTGTCATAGCCTGCAACCGAATACGCTGAAGCGTAAATTCAGCCGCCGAATTTCGACAACATAATTTTGGCAGGTATGTCAGTACCCTAATTTGGCCCAATAATAGAAAGGATAGTTTTCTTGGTACTGTATTTGTTAGGTTTGTTTATTTCATTGGCCTTTGACTACTTTCTTAAACTTGCGTTGAAGCTACCTATAATTCAGTTGAAAACACAGAACCCAGCAAGGAATTCAATTAGGTTTTGATTGTTTTAAAATGTACACTTATATCTGATTTATATGTTAAGAATCAATTCGTTTTATTTACCAATGGTAAATAGTGAATTTTATTATCAAACTCAGAACATTTTTCACTAGTATAATCTATATCTACCTACCAAAAGGTTTACAAATAAATTACCTTCGCACTCCAAGTATTACCTAGTCATTGCAGTAATTAAAGCATTTTATAGCTCACCATATTTTATTTGGAATTTAAAAGCAATGCATTTAATGTGACTGTAGCACATTATAGTACATCGTAAAGGTGTTATGAGGTCGTAATAGCTTCTTTATAGCTGTATATCTTTATAGTTCTTGCTGGATGGTGGCTCTTATAAACAACTAATAACTATGCTTTAAGGAGGATGCTCTAAGGTAGCCCGCGGAATTCAAATTTTCTTACGTTTTTCGCAATTTACAGCTCAGCGGGTAATATGAAGACTTTTTTTATATTATAGGAGGCAAACGAGCAGACGGATCACTTGATGGTAAGTGATTACCGCCGCCCATGGCCACTCGCAACGCCAGATGAGTCACAAGTGCGTTGCCGGCCTTTAAAAAACTGCTCTTGCCTTGGGCATTATTTGTTGAGCGCAGTTTTGCCCCCCCCACAACAATGGATTTATCAACTGCGACATCATGGGGGGGGGGGGGTTGGGCCTCCGGTACCCTCACTCACTCGGCGAAACACGATGCAAGCGTCGTTTTACGCCGGCTTTCTGTGAGGCCGTGGTATTACCTATAATTAAACGGGTTTTGTAGACGGAAGAGTAGACAAATTGTGGTAAAAATTCTACGCTTCGATGTTAAAACTGAAGAAAAGACAATGTTTCTATTGTTCAGTCGACAAAAGTCTGCAACGCCAAGCACGGGTCGCCGCGTGCTCGAGCAGAAGAGATAACGAGTTGTCTATGAAGAACTTTGTCTATTCTTGGTAGAATAGAGATGAAATTGGTCATGCTACGCAGGTTGTACGAGTATGTTAGATAATATCGCAACAGTAACTAATTATGTATTTATAGAATAATAAACATTAAAATCATCAGAACAGCTCTCCAAGTTTTAATGGTCTCAAATATGAATATTTCATGAAATAGGTATTCATACTTGAGACCGATAATTATTATTCAGTAAACATACCTACAGACAGTTTAGAATGAAATTTTAGTCTTCATATTACAAAAGAGAGCTGCAGTTTGCAAAAAACGAAAGAAAATTTGAATTTTGCAGGTATACATGTGCGCCTCCACCTTAACCAATCATTATCAAGGTTTCGAGTTTTCTCTTTGTTATTTTATCTCACAAAACAATCACAACGGGCGTTAATAAATTTTCTATTCTAGCTGCGTGGCGTTTTGTCGATAAATTATATTATTTGATCTATAGGTATTAAAGATAATAACTATTTTCAATCAAATATTTTATTGTCACTTATATCCAACAGAGTCTTGATACAATGATTGATATTAAACAAATCCATAAATTTTCGAATCGAACCCATTTTTTACAACAGTAATTTGTTGTAGCACTTAACTCTTAGAATAAACTTTATGACAGGCAGTTTATCTAATGCAAGAGGTTAAATTGATTGATTGAATCCACAGTTTGATCAGTGAGTATTGGTGTGGGGTTCGATCCCTGGCAGACACACACTTAGTGCAATTTGTTTTATCACCACTGCTCTAAAAATATCGTTAGGAAACCGGCATATCCTAGAAACAAAAATTCGAAGACATGACTGTGATGTCCACCAACCTGTAGGTAATGGGCTCGCGTAGTGGACTACGGCCCACTCCCTTTCGCAGGGAGGGGGCCTGTGTCTCAGCAGTGGAAATATCATTATATAGGCTGATTTTACTATCATGTTATGGGTGATTGCCTCGGGCTAATGGGTTTTTCCGTTAGAACATTTTTAATATCAGTCCGGATCCGGAGTCTAAAGTGCCTGGTTTAAATAAAGCATGTTGTTAATTTAAAACGAAAAAAAAAGTTCCGCCACTAAAATCGGCACTTTGTATATCTGTATCAAAATTCAATTAATTTCTACATTTCGAAGTAATTGAAATTTTCGAGAACATGCTGAAAAGTTGCTTTAAAAATAACGCTGTTTCACCGTATTACGTCATACTCTGATCCAGCTTTGGTAGAGTCTTGTTTTACGCACAAATGCACTCTTTGCGGAAATTCTTTTTACGGGTAGAGTCGGGTAGAAATGGAACGGATGCACGTGACGCACGCTTATCGCTCTACCTAGCTCTCATAATATGGAGCGTTCCGGGAATTGTATATTGTATAACGAATAAAGAGTGGAGGGAAATAATCTAAGAGAAATTTGGATAGGTAGTTTGTTTATGGTTGTAAAACATTTTAGGTACTTACCTACCTAATGTTAGGTAGGTGTAAAATTTAATGAGTTTTAGATATTAAACACATATACCTACAGGTTGTAAGATGACTAAAGGTTAGAACTGGCTGATTATAAAATAAATAAATTAAGCAGCAGTGTCCTCTACCCTACTAATAACCGCAATCACTATACCGTCAGCAATATACGGTGATTATGGCAATTTTGCACTAATAAACGGCGATGAATGTAAAATAGTTCTTGGGATGTAATGTACCTACAGCAATGTTCGATTAAGTAAGGTCTGGCTAATTTTATAATATCGACAGCAATAATCAAAATCAATTAGGCACGTAGCCTAAAAAAATATACCTAGGAATTTTCTTTTCTAATTCAAAGTTTCAATTTCTCTTTCAAAACCAAGAAACTCATTTAACTTTATAGTCTCATAAGCCGCTCTTTGAAGAACACATTAGAGGAACTGTTTATGTAAAAGACGGTAGGTAATTAACCTCGACCTTAAATAATTCGAAGAGGAAAATTTCACATTATAACTTCTTTGGAGGTAAAAAATATAATTAATTTAATTATTCGCGATGTTTCATTTTTCCCTAAGGGATTTACAAGTTCTTATGAATTAATGATGCTTAAGAAAACAGTGGGTAGTTTATTACGTTTTCGATGAAACAATTTTCTCTCCAGGCTACTAATAATTCAGATCTAGAGTGAGTAAAACCCAATAAAACCTAATTAGGAATTTAAAAATCTATCCAATATTGTATAAAATATAGATAAGTACATGGAATATTTTCCATAATTTTTCATAATGCCTCGGGATAAAGTACCAGGATAAAACGTGTAGGTATCAAATCTTTTTTTTGACATCATAATTCTAGGTATTTCATTAGGCACCGTTATCTGTTACATAATTTTATCCGGTTACTATCCGAAAGTTAAAAAAGATATTAATTAAAAAATCAAAAGACCTGATTGCAAAAAAGGAACTAAAAAAACATAACACTCCTTTTGGCGCAGTCGGATAAAAAGTACAAAATGAAATCACTTTTCAAGCTGTTTGATGCAGTTGGTGGTAATTATTTAAGTTCAATCTCAGATGTTATGCTACGCTTTTACACTCAATGGCGCCTAAAATTAGTCATGATTTTTTTTTTCAAAATTAGGAAGGAACTTAGACACAAACATGATATTACCAACTGGCCTCCTTTTGGGCTTCGTCGCAGTGGGGTAATAAGTGGTTAAATCTAAAGATTCCCAAATATTTACCGATTAGTACCAAATGACCCCATCAGTGGGGACGCAGGCAGTAGGGTCAACGGGAATACACCAAATCTATAGTAAGCATCTATTTAAACGGCGACGATAAGCTTGCCAATGATTTATATTAATCTTTTCTAAAAGCCGAACCGATCTGTTTACATAAAAAAATGTGTTATCAAGTTCATTGAACTCATTACAGTGTAGGTCAAAAACACAGGTCAAAAAGGATATTCAAACTAAGATGCAAAGAAAAGAGCACAGTCATATTGCGAGAAAACCTGCACAATACAACTTTGGTGCATGCTCTTTTAAAACTATAGAGATAACACGACCCGTACAAATGTCAGTTTTATTCCCTAGAGGTGAAGGTTGATATTGCTACACCGCTGCTAGTTTTGTTGCACTTATGACTCGACACAGAGCACCAGTTTTCTGGACTCAATTGCTTTGTTTAGTTGTATTTGCAGGACTGTGTTTGACGTAACAATAGAAACGTAATACGAACTATTGCGTTTTTACTGTATGTATGTGAAAAAATTGCAATATTTTTATTTACTTTAAAATGTGGTGAATAAAACATACTTCTTCTAGCGGCTTTGGAAAGATTAAACTTCAAAAATAAGCAAATTATATGTATTTTTTTGAGTACCCAAAGTATCTATACATGCATTAAAAACACATTCGTAAAAACGTTACTCGAAAACTTCCCACTAACCCAATTATTGAGGTAAAATTTTTATTCCAACGAGCACTCTAATAGTACCACTTAATCGTTCCCAGGGAACGACTCGGTTGCAAGTGACAAATAGCCTATTTACATTCTCCCGTTCCCGATAATAGGAACTCACAGCAGTGCTATTGATCTTCGACGTTATTGCAGCCATATGGCTGTATTCGTAGTTCTAAGTGGAACATATAATTTCCCCAATTAATTGTCGCTTTAATTAAGGTGACTAAAAATGTGCATTGTATACAAAAGTGACTTTTGATGCAAATTATGCTGTGTTTTTATTTAACTTTTTGTATTTTTTTGTAACCAAAATGGAGCTGCAGTGTGTGAAGGTCGGATGGATGAAACATTTAACTTGCCTTTGTTACTTGTTGTTAAAATAAAATGCAAAATAAAGTAAAATACAACGAGTTTTCAGATGAAAACGTGATGGTGTTATGTAAATTACTTTTTTGAGATTATCCTTGTTTTCATGTTTAGGAAATTTTGTGGCTGAGAATTTGTCATTATTGCATCTTTTTCTTTTTACTCTTATTAAGTAAATGCCCGTTTGGTTAGGGTGTGTACACATCTGGAGAATACGCTGCACGCGTTGCAGTTACCTACAAACCATTCACTTCAAGATGGCCGTTACCTCATTATTGATTGAAGAAATCAATCCTTACTATTCTTTCTTACGTAAAAATACATTTACAAGATGTTTACAGTAAAAAAACTATAATTTTTATTTAATTTTTTCACGGTTTTTGTGCCTGTGACGTCATTCTGTAACGGTGGACGACGGCCATCACAAAATGAACGGCTACTTATGCGTGGCCAGGTTAAGTAAGTATTTGTAGCTCGGCTTCCCTCTTACAAAAATTCACCCTTCGCCACTGCTACTTAGTACTGCAACTGTTCGGTCCTTCTACCCACAACTCAACAACAAATCGCACTACGTAAAACACGCGTGTAGCTTGCGAGCCTTTCGCAAACAGAGCACTTAAGCATTCAAATGGTTGCCATTTTGTCGTTTTGATACAATCTGCAATGAGTGAATATTTGCATCGTGTAACCGTTACCACTGGAACTTTACAGACATATTGTTATTGCTGCATGTTGTTTTTAGAAGATAATTTATTATTACAAGCTTTTATTTAACTTGCACTGTTAGTGGGGGGCAAAATCTTGCAACAGAATTTTAGGTGGTACCCCCAAGCCAATTGAGCTGAAATATTTTGGAACACATATGTAACCTCGGTGACAATACAATAATATGGTACCATGGAAGTGGTCTCATGATGGAACCGGGAGGTGGCTATAGGAACTCCTCAACTTTTTAACATAACTTGTTGAATTTGTCTAGACAAGTAGATACTATGTATAGAGCTAGATGATGTTCAGGGTCTCATAATGGAGCTGGGAAGTAGTCATTATAAAAACTTGTTTTGAAAAATTATTTTCAACATAAAACTTATTTTGTTAACTTTACGTTGCTTGATCATCAGCATCATCATCATCATCATCATCAGCACTGACAGAAATATGAAAATGTTTCTGAAACGATTTAGTGGTGTTCTAAGGGGGGTTATTCGATCCCTCAGTGGGTCAAACATTACTCATACAATAATCAAACTATCGCAACCTCCAACAAAGGTACCTGGCATAAAAACTTATACAATTTCCCCTCCATTGAAAAACTAAAATGAATGGCGTCCAAGTAGGTACTGCTTCAAGTTTTTAAACAAAATTTATACAGAAAAACATTTTCAGCGGCATTGTGAATCGTGCTAGAGTTTCTTAATTATTGTTTTAGTTCACGAAGTTTCTCATTAGTGGGACAGCGAGGCTTTGAAAGCGCAACTTTATTCATAACTGTGTTTTGTGTTTTGCCTTATTTTTTGGGCACGAACGGTGTTTTTTCAGCAATGCGTGATTCATCAGTTTGTTTACCAAGTAATGACTGACGGGACAGATACAGTATCGGATGCGACCGTAAGCCGCGGTTGACAGCCGCGACCGATAAGTGTGTTCTGTTGTTCGGACGCCCACCCACCGGATTTCTATCGGACGTCCAAACACTGAAGGATGATCCAAGGTCACGTCCTTAAATGTGACCTATAATTTATACAACATAATGTTCGAACACACGTCGGTCGATGGTAACGTAACCAGTACAAAATGATCTCTTAATCTGTTGAAACTCCTTACTACGCAAGGCCAGCTCAAGGTCAAAGTGTTCCAAATTCAAAACAGACAAATATTATTACCCGCGGGACGCGACACACGATCGTTTTTACCTTTACCCCTTTTGCCATAAACTGCAGTCAGAAGACACAGTCTACGATACAGTCTTGTCAATTTGACTCAGTATTACACAGCGCTATAAGTGGAATAAGATAACCAATAGGTACACTATGCTTCCTCGTGCTTCAAAAGATCTGAATTTTATAAATTGAACGTCTCACGTCCTGTGATGCAACATACGTCTTTGCTAAAGATACATAAATCAATTGTTATTAGCCGATCTTTCTTGGTCTTTCGACCTTTTAAATGTTGGTTTGACTAAACTATCACTCGCGTACTTTGTGTTGTTTAACAAAATAGTGAACTATTAATAAAAAAAATCTGAGTAATAGATACTGTAGTATAAAAATATAAGTTAAATTATTATAACATATGAAAAAATAAACGTACTTCACAAGCTTAGTAATACTGTAACAATCGTGAATACAATCCGCCGAGAACAATTTTATTTATTTAAAATTTTATTTCACAAAAGACGTCATTTTCGCCGAGATAAAACATGTTCGCAATAAAAACAAATTAAGTATCTGAACAATATTATTTAAACCACTTTTGTCCCTATTATTTTCTAAGAGCTAATAATGACGTTGAAAGCTCTAATGAAAGTTAATTAAAATGAATGTCCCGAGCGATCTCTTTTTTGCTGTTCTTTTATTAGCTGAGCTAAATGTTATCCGGTATAACTCTATGAATAGCTAGCTAGCTAGCTTTTTAACAATCTCACTGCTGGGATTCAGGTCTCCTCTATAGAGATGGTACGCGGGTCCAATTTTAATTGACGATTATCTGTTGTGAAAGGACACTGGCAGGCGCCCATAGAACGCTGGGCTTCAGATTGTGTATGTCGGTACAGATATGAAATTAGTTTGGTATGATCGCGTATTTCAAAAGTATTTCAATCCATTGTTTATTTATTTTTGTACGTAATTGGGTTAAAGAGAAATCTTCGTATTTGTGACAGTGAGGTTAAGTATGGTGTGAATCATCCAATGAAGTACATCCCGACTAATGAGTTCTCAATTCAAAGGTTTTAGTTGCTGTCGACATGATATTCTGTGGAGGTCCAATGAAGTACAGCCCGACTAATGAGTTCTTAATTCAAAGGTTTTAGTTGCTGTCGACATGATATTCTGTGGAGGCACGCGTCAGCCAGCGTGCACCCGTTTTTGTTTTATTGGTTTTTCAAAATGTCAACGGCATAATCATTCTATTTTTTATTTATTTCGATTTTTGATTCCAATTCTTAATCTCTAAGATAAATTAGGCAAAGAACTAATAAAATATATTTTTATTTTTGGTTAAGCTTTTATTACTGTACCATATCAAGCCCAAAACTACCAACGTCCTTTGGCACAGTTAAAGTTTATTTAATAGAAAAAGTGCAGAAATCTAATATTTTCATTAGAAACCTAAATTAAATTAATAAAACATTTATTTTTATTCTTATATTTTAATTTAAGCTTGTAAATACTTAATATGTGTATATTAGATAATAAGTTATGTATATAGGTAGATATTATAAAGATTTATTTGATGTTATAAATAAAGAGCACTATTGCCGATCATAAAAAATAAAACATTACACACACTTACCTATATTACGTTTGATAAACACAGGATAAACAAACTCAGGCTCGTTTTACTGAACTAGATTCAAGCACAGATCTCGCCTTGAGCATAGATTTAAAGCCATTTGATCGGTTGAAACTAATTTTAAGTAATAAATTGAGCCTTGAGTTCGGTTCTGTAATACAGGCCTTAGACTCAGATAGTTAATTCTATTAGACTTGAAGATGAATATTTTAGGATCTACTGTAATGTTTAAAAAAGAAAAAAGGATTGATACATTTAACAATACCTAAGTACATTAAGTAGCAAAAACGCCAGACGATTTTAATCGTAGTCTCAATTATGCAATCGAAGCCTTTAGTCAGCACTAAGATTGATTACGTTAGGTTGCTTTTTGTGCACCCAATGGAATTCTGAGATTAATTGCTTATGCATGATTGTGGCTTTTTCTGGACGATTGAGATCTTTAGAGGGCAGTCTGGATATTGGAGGTTGCTAAACTTAATTCAATGTCAATGTAGCGAATTTACATCTGCCTTTTCACTAACACTTTTGGGTAAAAGAAAAGAGTGCCTGTTTTACTTATTTGGATGAACAGAACAGATTTTGATAACTCATCGCTGGTTTGTTAGGTGTTGCGAATGTTCATAGGTATTTATTTATTTATGGACCAACTTATATTGACAGCTATCACTACACAGACAAGTTATTGGCCTAAACACATTTTCATATCCGCGCAGATAAAGAATGGAATTATAAATTGCGTCGCCTCTATTCAATTGACGTTTGGTTGCATGCCACAGTCTTTAGGCGAATCACACACCGTACAAAAGCCCCGCGCGTGAATGCGTTTTCAGTGTGTTACACTATTGTGTGATTGTGAGTGATTTCTATACAAATACAGGTACTTGCAAAAAACGTAAGATCACGCACTCCCGCGCTACGCCGCGTGATGCAATGCGGTGTGCGAATCGCATTATACTCGAACTTTCACATTCAGCACATAAATTGTCAGTCTATTTAGTCAGAAAGTATTGTAGTATTATACTACCAATTAATCCAGTCATCGGTTGCAGATGTTGCCAACCCGTTTTCTTCTCTAGAAGTCATTACTAATTTTATCTTTGTCGTAAGCACTAATACCCACCAGCAAATTGTTTTCAGAATGCATATTATAAAATTACACTTCACGCCAATTAACATCTGAAACAGTTCCTGAAACCAGATGCCATTGGCACTAAAGACAACATTTAAACTTTACGACCTCGTTTTTCGTTATTAACAGTTGATTTTTTTGTAAATAACAATAGCTAGACCCGTATCTCTTTGCCCGGGACTATAATATAAATCATTGGCGATATACACCAGGATAGCGAAGTTACCCGGGTTTTATTCGCGTCCTGACCTAGTTTCGAGGTACTGTAATAAAAGTGCATTCTCTCTAGGTTTCCGAGTGACGGCTATGCAATTATATGGATCTTCACTTGTCATACTTGGGTTTTTTATTGGAGTCTGTCCCAGACGTTAGGAGTTATTTTGCTGCATCTGGAAGCTGACCCAAACTATAGTATTCTAACGAGTATTGGAGATAAAAATGTGGCAATAAGTGTTAAAACTAGTTATTTAGTTGTGAAAAATGTAGAGTAACAGTTAATTTAATTAACGCTCGTTGCAATTAAAATTTTAACTTTTCATCTAGTTGTGAGACTTCACATGTGAAATTTTAGTTTGTCTTTGTGCAGAAGAATCATCAAGTTTAACCGTTATGTGGGTTAATTAAAAGTAGGTAACTAGTTAAACTATCCACATATATTTAATTACAATAAAATATAAACGTGGAGATAATCCTATGCTTACGCGATCTGGAACTTATCTACTATCTCTTTCTTACATAACTTGTGCAAATATATTATAGCGGGCAACTTAATTGCGCAATTCACAGCAATTCCTGGTAATTATGGTTAACCATGACGTCTCGACAACACCGAGTGATTCCGAGCAATATAGGGTCATTCCAAGATTTATGTATAGAAATTGCCAAGAGTTGAGCAATTTTAGTTGCCCGTGTAAGCGCAGCTTTAGAGGTGTACTATTTATAATACACACACTTATCACCTGACATGTGATAACCCGCACATAATAGACAACGAAGTTATTGCTGTTAAGGCGCTGATAACTGCCAACGGCCTTGAGTGATTTGGCTACCCAAATCATCGTATTGCTCGGTGGACGTATGTCGCGTTGCTTGAGCTCAGCGCAGAACACTCAAGCTATAGTAGTATAGCTTGAGTGTTCTGCGCTGAGCTCAAGCAACGCGACATACGTCCACCGAGCAATACGACTCGCCTATCAAGGAGCGCGCTGTGCCGAATTAGACGTATTATTACTTTTTAGTATCTAAAATATAAAATAAAAAAAAAGTAACAGGCAATATTATAGGTAGTAACATAGTCTTTTCACACAAAACAAATCATGAAAATATCTTAAGCGATTTGAAAGTAATTAGGTTTTTATGTTTTGGGTAGACAGTAATTCATGAATTTATTTCATTAAGTATTTTACTATAATAGTTAAATATTCACAGGTACGATTGATGTATATATGTTCAATTTTGACATAAAAAAATTGCACAACTAACCTGCATTATTTGACTGCGAAATAAGAGATTTAAAACTTGAGATTTACGGCCGTTACCATTTACCGTCGCCTTAACCGGGAACAAATTCAGGCAACAGGTTGCTACTGAAAATCTTATAATAGAAAACCGGGGGTCAAAGATGGAACCGTACGCTTTTTAGTCACGCTTGAAGATAGTTGCCTGTAAGAAACAGAAGATAGTGACAAGGCCGCCCATTGTTTATCTATACATATATTAGGAATGTAAATTCCACGTGTCTGTACATTGCATATATTTGCATAAAAATAATATGGGGGACTAAGAATAAGTAAAGTAAATTTCTATCATTTTTAGAATTAATGTCTGTCTGTTTGTCTGTCGGTTTGTCTCTCTGTTTGTCTGTGTGTTTGAACACGCATCAAATCAATACTACTGAATTGATTATGAGGAAGTAGAAAGAAATGTATAGGCAGTATCTTGAGGTAACATTTAGTCTTTATTTCATTAAAATCGGTCTATTCTATCAAAAGTTATTACAAAAAATCTATCAGTCAGGAGTAACTTTGCTAACATGTATTATGCCGGGTCCACATATATGTATTTGTATTGGTAATAGGTTAGTGATAGGTTAATTGCGTGGTGGTGATTGGTGATAGATGATATCAGATATGTGTCGTTACGATTGGTGAAACATTAAGGGTAAGATTGGTACTGATCGATTCTGTGTGCTGCATGGTGTTTGCATAATATTATTATTGTTTGTCGATTTTTTATGCGTCGATTTTTTTATACCTACATATCATTGTTCTTTAATGAAATAACGACGTCATGTTATTTTCCGACTTCCACGCGGACGGAGTCGCGGGCACAGATAGTGTTTAAATAAAGATGTTTTGTTATAGTGTTTTTCGGTGTACACTAAAATATTTATAATATATAAATAGGCATATTGTAATAATATACCAAGATTTAAGATTATTCTGAACCGGGGATACAGATCGAAAAGATAATACGAACTCGAAGCTGTCCCCTGTGCGCTGTAATATTGAAAGAAACAGAAAATTCTTTCTGCAGCACTTGTAGACGACTTCAACAACCATTTCTGTATTACAATCTTTAAACTTAGTATTAGGTACCTATATCATAAGATGGCATCGAGTTTCTAGTTTTACTTCTAAAATGTAAAAAAAAAGCGGAATACACGTTAGCTTGGGATTATTCGAGATGTACGAGTACCTACTAGTAGGTATAAACACAGATAATATAATACTATGCGTTAGTTTCTTAAGAACACGATATTTATGTTTTCTATTTCTGGTCATGATTTTAAAGATTTGTAAGGGACTAGTTATAACAGACGTATGACGCGCGCTCGACGGATGGCACCACTTGATGTAAACCCGTTACATATAAATTCATTAACAATTTTGCTGATCGCCCAAAACAGTGAATCTATCGCACACAACACACTTATATTTTTATTTTTTTTATTTGTAAATAGGCTTGCGTTTGATCGCGCCATCTTGCCTGATGTTAAGCGATGATGCGGTCTACGATGGAGCAAGCTTGCCTAGAAGAAACCGATTCACTCGTGACTTGATAGATTGTAACTGCTGGGGAACACCCACTTGTTATAACTCTCAGATCATAGAAACAAAGAGATATGCCATCATAGCAAATTAGTACGAGAACAACTGATGCCACTTTTACTACATTTTTCGACACAATTACGCGCATAATTAAGCGCTCCTTGTGAATAAAAAGATCTCCCGCGCATTAAACATTCCGCCCACCCTCAATCTAACACTGTTAATCGTCACTCAACATTAGCACTAAACTAAAACACTGTATTTATACCATCGATCGTGTTCGGTTCGTCGCCAGCGCGTACGTTTTTAGTACGATCAATTTGCTCAAAATCAGGCATCAAGCTCGATAGCGCCTTGGCACATCTCCCTTGTTTCTATGATCTGAGTTATAACTAGTACACATGGAATAAAACTTTTTACACTTTCTTAAACTATCGATTTACGAACGCCAGCAGTTACAGCAATGGCCGCAAATTCTTTTCAATTCTATATTGTACACAAGACTAAGGGCGGGTTGCTTCAAACCATCTGTATTCGTAAGTCAGTACGTAATCGTTAAGTCAGTATGAAATTGTCGTACAAGCCGCCATATTTGACTGTTACAGATACGTAACTGTAAGTTGAAACGACATGGCCTAAGGGCGGGTTGCTTCAAACCATCTGTATTCGGAAGTCAGAACGTAATCGTTAAGTCAGTATGAAATTGTCGTACAAGCCGCCATATTTGACGGTTACAGATACGTAACTGTAAGTTGAAGCAACCCGCCCTAAGTGTGACAGACGGACAGCGATGTGATCATTCCAAGGGTACCTTTTTTCCTTTTGAGATACGGAACCCTAAAAGATAAAATTAATGATGCAATAACAGAAAGTTGGTGCACCGAATTCTATTTTGTATATCCCCTTTTACGACTCCTATGGGAGATGGTTATTTATTACAACAAGACGGCTATATTCTTTAGGCTTTATTCTACGAGTACTTTCATGATGTGTCGAGTTGACACGCTTTTAAAAATATGGCGTTATTCAAACTATGTTCCCTTTATCCATAATCGCCAACAATTTTTTATAGGAGGTTTTTTGTCAAGAGACATGAAACTTCCTATAAAAATTCTGGCCAATACTTACGAGATTATAAAAAAAAAAAAAAAAAAAAACATTTATTTCAGGTATGTACTTGTACCCATATTACAGCAAAAAAATATACACTTATTATAATTATGGATGAATATTAAATATTATTAGTAGGTATTATTATTATTATTAAACAATTAAACAAACAAATATTTTTATAGTTCTTATCAAAAACCTATTATTATTAAATTTAACTAATATGTTTTTGTATTGTATTTAATAAAATACGAGAAAATTTAAGATGCTTTTATTGCGAATTTTGTATTTTGTTGATCTCGTGACGAATAGTGTATATTATCTCGTTGATTTATAGAAAAATAATAGTATTTTTTTTTTGGATTGTTAAATTACTTAATACAAGTTTTTGTTTGGGATTATTAGCCTAGTATCCCGGAATAGAAAGTAACTTGTATACCAATACACTTTAAGCTTATAAAAATTTAAAAACAAATTATGTGGGATTGAGTGTGTATCCGAATAATAGAGGAAATGTAAGATGATTGTGTGAACGTATCCGAACAGACTGAATGACTGGGTACGAACGGAACGTAGAGAGTGGGAGACGAATGGCGGACATCAGAGAATGAAGATGTAGTAATTTTGATTTTAGCATTTTCTTTTCAATTAAAGTAAATTATCTTGTGCTATACGTTTTTATTTATTCACGATCCCTACATTTATACATAAAAGTTTAGGTGTCAACAACATTGTTTTATAGAATAAAACATTCTGATATTATCTAAAAAAAAATACACAATAGTTTAAACTTCGTCTTACTTATTCATTTTATGAAGCTCAAAACAGCTAAACACCTTTTAAGACAATAATCTACTCTTCAATTTTAGTGAGATTTAAGTAAAATTAAGTAAGAAGCTCAAGTTTCTTAGCAACAAAATAACACCAGTAACTCTATGTATAATAATTTAAGATGGTTACATTAAAGAAACATAATTTAAATGATAGTGAAGAGCAGATTAACGGATTACATAATTCTACGAAAATTCTAAACATTCCTTTGTTGTTGCCTTCATCACAAAGGGGAGGTATACTTCAAACAGTTTTCATGTGATAAGTCTGTCCTCGCTTTTATCGTTTGAGGTCCTTGATTTTAAAGTTTGGCCAACCAAAGTAGATCTTGGAAAAGCGTATCAAATTCAACAGCAAGGTGAACTTAATTTGATTGTCCAATATAATTTATTTTCTATATTATGATGCACAAACATAATATATTTTTCATTAATTTAATATTTTTTATTTCAGACTGAGTCCATAGGGTTAGTAACAATTTACTTATTATCTAGTGTTAGTAGGTACAAATTACAGACACAAACTTATAATGATAATTCAGTGTGGAGCTGCATCCACCTTTGCATCATCGGGGAATCCCACCTATCGGCGAATACACTGAGAATAGTGTTGGTGCTGCCGCGGACACGCGTCATCAGGGAGGCACATCTTTTCCTAATAATGGCGGCAAAACGATTAATATAAATACCCACTTATAATCCAAGTAACAAATCACGTTTTCCTTGGTGTGGACCTATTTTAATTTTTTTTATACGACTCGCTTTTTCAATGTCAATTTTACTGACCAGACTCTGTGTGTCTTTTTGTTTGAGCTAATCTCTTACACGGATCCTTTGCTACGATTTTCTCAATATGCATATGAAGGTATAGGTATAATTAAGCTTATTATTATTTTGGCCTTATAGCTCTCAATATTATAAGGTCAACTTAGTTGCATAGATTAGGAAAAAAACACCACGTGATAAAATCCTAACGTACTCCTTTTGCTTTGTTCACGTTCATCTCGTCATCCAAGTGGTGGTGAGTGCTACGTACCTGACCTTTTTGAAAGACAAATATCTAAGATTGTATGTCCCTTTAGAGCGACCCCACTCCGCGTTTTCCCTGACTTCCGCCTTGTAAATACTTTTTGCTTTAAATACATTCTCTCAATACGTATAGTAAGTAGGTACACCTAAGCACAAAATCCAAATAATCGGTTTATAAAATAAAAAAAATACTCAGGACCAAGAAATGTCTTACATAAGAATTATTAAGTAAACTAAAAACCGACGCATTTTTTTAGATATTAAACAGTTCGTCTGTAAAAGTGATCAATCTTTCAATATAATATTTACAAGGGCACCTTCAACAAGAAAAATCTGTAACGAAACTGGTAGGTACTATTCAATTAGAATTTCTAGCTGTAACTTAAACACGAATTAAACTGAATATTTCTATAATACCTATTAAATTAATACGTACATTAAATTGCTGCGTCCTCACAGGGTCATGTTGATACCTATGTATAACCTTGTATTTACACATGAAGCAATAAACAATTTGAATTTGAATTACAAGTTGCCCGTGACGTATCATCGAACTTTTTATTTATGTCAAGTTAATGGGACGACTGAGTTTGTGAGAAGCTGAAGCTTAACGTGCTCTTTGCGGCACGGTGGAGATTTAGAACGGTCACTGACTTGGCCACCGCTATTCTATTAATCGACACGCCCCAGTCTGAATTAGGGCTTAATTCAGAAGCTGAGACTGGAATATTGTACATTATATAATATCTTTATATATATATTAAAGTAATTTATCAGTGTATGGTAATAATTTGTTTCAATGCACCTACCATTTTATCTCTACATCACCCAAGGTTGACTGGTAGAGAATGCCTATGACATTAAGTCCGCCGATGTACATTAGTTGCATGAAGCTTAAATAAATAAATAAATAAATATTGTCTTACTTTGCTATGTTATTTGTAGCTATGATACTTTACAATATAAGTACCTAAATAAATGAATTCAATATATTTTTCGCTAAACGCAGGTAAATTGTGGTTCCATAGTCCATACGTATGTTTAATTTTTTTAATATTTCAGAGTAGCAAATACACTGTGTCGTTTACGCACTCATATTTTTTTTATAAATATCGGTTTGGTAGATTAGAAGAAAATAATATCACTGTTGGATTTCAGAATTTGCTTGCATTATAAGTAATTTGTAGTGCGCATGACACATTTTATTATAATCGTATTTAACTAAAAATATATTTTAAAACTGTAGTCAGGACAAATTCAGCTGACCTTTTAAACACCGTACTATCTTGCGAGTGACGAGAGCTAACCGACGATCTATAAGGGAATTAACTCGAAGCAACCCCGTGAACTTTGTTAATTATCTCGCCTCGTCCGCTTCCAACGGACGTTAAACTTCCATGTAATATATTGTAGACGTTTACGTGACGGTTTAGATCTAGCGCACACTGAAGACACCGTACGACCGTGCGCACGGCACCGTACGACCGCGGCACGGCAAAAGTCCGTAGAAGGAAACTTCACAAAATTCTCAACTCTCGCCGCTCTCCCTGAATGCCAATGAGCACTTGATTTCTATCGATGTGTGGGTACCGCGGCTTAGTTCAAACTTAGATAGCGGCTGAATTTCTAATCCTCAATTAAATGTGGTTTAATTTAAAGTGCCTAGAGTCTCTTTAACTTTCTAGAACATTTCGGAGTTGCGACGCTTGGGTTCACTTTGCTAAAACTACTAGTAGTGCGATGTTGCGTGACAATGGCGAATTCTTTAGATTTGTAGGTGTTATTTAGTAACATAAACGTAGGTACATTAGGTATCTATGCTTAAAGAGCCAGAGAAGTCAAATTATAAAAAAAATAACATCGAAGTTCTATTCCGTATTTTCGAATGAAAACTAGAAACTGCTTGATGCTTGCATCGCACAGAAATATTGTGAAAAATTGCTTTGAATGAATCTGTATGTCGCAGTGACGGATGAAAGCAGGCAGAATACGCGAGCGCGAGCGTGCGCTCAAAGTTAGTGTAAACTATGCGCTGTTTGTAATTTGTAGTGTCGCTAAATGGGGGAGTATGAAATCTTTGTAAGTTTTTACGAGCTGTCCTGATTTTAATCTGAGTACCTCCAGCACTATTTATTGTTCGCTTGGGATCTGGGCAAATGGGTTTTATGATCTTATCGTAGTTTATGAGTTTACTTATTTATGTCATAATTAAACCTAGTTATAAGAGTCGGATGTAAAGTGGCTCTAGAATAAAAATAAAAAACAGATTTTAAATGAGATAGATTTGCTATTTCCTGTATTTACTTATAGACCCAGAAAATCTCCAAAGCTAAGTAGCATAATGAAACAAAATCTAAAATCTATTTTTTCATTCACTGCATGAATCACTTCACTTGCCTTCCAAGTCAGGTAATTAAAATTTTAATTCAAACAGTCGAAGTTAAGATTTCTGAACCTTCGAACTTTATTTACAAAGAGAATGTATTAATATTTTCTTGTTTGAAGATATACCGTTGTTTGAAGGAAATTTTTAAATATTCATTGATATGAACTTTAAAGGGCGGAACGACAAAATGGTTCTTATTGTTTTGTGTAGCCTGGCCACTGTGGATGGGTCTTGTTCTTATAATTACGCCTACATAAAGGGCGTTTTGGCTTTTGTAATTTAAAAGGAAAATATGTACCTACCTATATTTATTGTTCTGTTGAATAAGACAAGAATAATTTTGGACTGTGAATTGTAAGACACGACGTATTAAGAAGAAATGCGGTTGACAAGACATTAAGATGAATAAGTTTTAACTGTCTGTCTGTGTTGTCTGTGCCCGATCGACCCAGTAAAGCGTGAGAGAGATGACTGCACTTGAACTGATTATACCTTACTGTCGTATTACCCTGTTTTCTCTTCCAAAACTGGACTGACTTTATTTTTTTCTCTAGAATAATATAGGAAGAACTTTGGCTATGTCTGTATGGTTTTCTTTTATTTATATCGTTTTTGTTTGCTCGATGTCTGATAGCGGTTAGTATAGCTGGACATTTTTTAATAATATTAGAAGGCTCCTAATGACTCTAATTAATATCTGGAAAAACCAAATATAAATTGTATATTATACAAATATCTGGCATATAAATTGTATATTATACAAATATTTGTTCTAGTGCTAGGGATAAAACACTGGAATTCGTTTGAATGAACTAAATGCCGCTTGCGTTTCCTCTTAAGTACCTACCTACTCAAGTTTTAGGAGATAAAGAAGTGTCTTTATCTGAAATCGCATCAGTTTATCTTCATTCATCATAAAATTATACAAAAATGGCCAACCAAGGCAAGCACATCTTTTGGGCTATTTCTTAAATAGAATTTCAGCTCATTTTGATTGACTATGAAGACTTATAAGCACTATGCCATTACGAATACCTTCTGGAAGCAAGTACTTTCTTATTTGCTCAAATGGAAGTTTTATTAAAATAAATAGGGGAAAATTTAACAATTACAGTACCTACTGAGTAACAAAGATTAAAAGAAAACAGAACGAGTCTGGGACATCTGCGGCTTGTCATCCTTGGGACGCGGACGTCGCCGTCGTGAAAGTAGAGCGAGGGAAATTGTTACGATATATGACTCCATCTTGAGATATAGTGAGGTGACGGCATCGGGGCGGTTTTCTGCTCTTTGATAGGTATAACGGAACCAAGTGCCTACAAAGTTCAATTCACCTCCGCCTAAGCATATACTAATAATTTCCTTTTTACCTATAAAACAGTACTGTGACTGACTGATAGACAACGCACAGCCTATACCTAGACCTATTAGAGATTTTAAATTTGGAAAAAAATATCCCTTGAGTACGGTACCTACCTTAAATGTGCACTAAGGAGAATTTTTAAACTTTCAAAACAAATAAATATCTTAAGGCGGATACAGACATTGCGAGGCATGCGCATCGCACGGCGCTCATACCATGCTTCGCAATGTGTGGACGTTCATATTCATGGTGAGGCATGTGCTAACTTATATCGAGACGTGCGTTAAGCTTAAGAGGCGTGCACGGCGCACGCCTCTCAATGACGATATCCGCCTTTGTACTCCAATCTTAGGCTGGTTTCTCAGTCACGCTGATCACCACCGCGAGCGGTCAGCGCGGCTCGTGAGCCGTACGATCGTACGCGTTTCGCTATAAACGGTACAAGACACATCCGTCATCCATCTCGTGCCCCGCGCCACTTACCCCGCGCCGGCGCGATAGCGCGACTATGAAGTCACCCTTATCTAAATAAATTGAATATTTTCACACGTTCGCATCAAAATGAGATATGAGCCTGAATATAATTATATTATTGTCTGGAGATGTCAAGGCTAGCGTTATTGCTGCTTTCTTTGAGTTACAAGTCTAGATTATCAGATGATTTATTAGTTGAAATCAGATTGTTTTTAGTTTAATGAGAAAATAGAGGTGTTAGTTTGACACTGAAAAGTTCAAATTAAAATGAGATTTTGGTTTTCGAGTAAATGTCGAGTCTCTTCAGTGAATGATTTTAATACTGATATTAGGTATGCTGCATCTATTAAAATACAAATATGTACGAGTACATAGGTTGTGAAAGATTAACCTGTATCTTAGGGATAGACTTGTAAATAATATAATCATAAATAAATAAAAATATTTTTGTATTCGCTACAGACTCTACATATTTTTTTACTGTTAGCTATACGAATACATTTACCTACTAAACAAATAATAATATTATCACGCATGTTGGTAAATTCAACAATAATTTCAGTCAAGTAATTGCTACTAGTTTGCGGTTAAACCGGAAAGTACCAGAGTTCACATTAAATTGCTTTGACTACATTGGAATAAGCTCTAAGCTTTGTAAATAGCTTTTATATAAAGGGATTCCTGAGAAATGTGAAGGTACCGACGGATAGTTATTACCAATCCGTTGCAATGCTGTATCTCTCATTTTCAGCCACTAAAATTCGAGGTGCTCCTAGAAAATATTCCTTTAAGAAAGTATTCAACGAGACTAGTACATAGCGGGTTTCCTAACCGTGAAATAAAGTTTTAAAAGTTTTAAAATCTAATATGGCTGCTAATAAATCACGATTCTGGGTTTATTTTAAAAGATAATGTGATATAGTCATATAATTTAAATTATTTGAAACTGTTTTACATTACATTGTACATTAATAATTTGTTTTATAACATTATTAATAAATTATAAATATATTTTAATAACATTATTTTTTACCCTGTTTACTAAACTACATGTTATAATAATATTTAATACTAACACTTTGTTCGCGAATTCGTCGGCGTGACTCACAGGAAATGTGCATTTTTTTGTGATAAACAAAAAATAACCGACTTCAAAAATCCACTACAAAGAAAATAATAATTTTGGTTTCGGAAGTCGGTGGCTTTGGTTTTTGTTTGCTTTTTTTTGCCACCGACTTCCGAAACCAAAATTATTATTTTCTTTGTAGTGGATTTTTGAAGTCGGTTATTTTTTGATAAAAAAGTGTTTTATTTTTCCCTTTTTAGTTCTTTATCTCGCGTTAGATTACTTTGACGACTTCGTTCAACAGTAAATCTTCTACGTAGTGTGAACATTTATGCCTATAACTTTGTACATAGGAATGATTACATAATGTATTATATACTAAAACCTTTTTGAAAGTATGTAGATTACGTTAGTGAAAACCCCATCCAAATCGAATCAGTAGTTTTTGAGAAAATCGCGCACATACAAACATACATACATACAAACATACTTACATACATACATACATACGGGACGAATACAGAACCTCCTTTTTTGAAGTCGGTTAAAAAGTAGCCTATAACACTCAACGATAATGTGGCTTTTTATTAGTAAAAGAATTTTCCTAATCGGATTAGTAGTTCCGAAGATTACCTTACACATACAAGCAATAATGTGGGATATATAAAATAATATCTACCCACGAGACTAGCAAAGTTTCACGACAGATTCGAAAATAGAGCTCCTGGCCTAAGTACAAGACTAGTCTAGACTGCAATGGCAACGTTCACAGTGACTTCCCGTCAGAGACAGCCGTAACGTATTCAGTTTATAAATAGCAATACAAAAATATCAGGTCGCTTTTTATTTTTTATCAGAAACAGCGTAACACCGTTTAAGCTATCGTGACCTTTTCTAACCAATAAATCGTTATTGTAGGTGACAACGCCAATTTTTGATACATCGCGATTCGCGACCACAGCTTTCTTTACTTCGATGTGTGATCATGTTTTTGTACGACTATTTTCTTTTCGCAGTACACTTGTCCGCAAATAATAATTGGTTAGGATAGTTTTTTATGATACGTCAGTGAAGTTAGGATAAGAATAATTTTCTTCTAATTCTGTTAGGATACAATTTATTTTATCCTAATTTCGATGAAAAAAACATAAGAAATGCAATAAAAATAACTTACTATTACCCCAACTTGTGTCATATCGAAATAGTTGGCAGACGAAGAAACCGTGTAAAGCTGAAAACAAGATGATATTGTAACTGCTAAGAAATACATAGTTTATTCTGTATCTAGATTTATTCGACGACCAAGTTTTCCATCAGTTTTTATAGCTTATTACCGACATAAGAATAAATTTTGTCTTTCAGTGAGTAACATAAATTCATCTCGTAAAATTTGATAGTCGGAGCTCATCTTTTCAAGACAAAATATAACGACCGTAGTTACTGAAATTTCATTTCATATTAATTTTGTCTAACTTTAAGATGTATTAAAGTATGTGTTCACTGTTCAGTGCACATATCTAAGTATATATAATAGGTAACTAATAATTAATTTGTAAGACTTGATAATTTGAATCAAGTACTGATTTTCCAGAAAATTAAAAATGTGTGGCATTTTAGTGGTCTAAGAACATGCAAGACCACTAAAATGCCATAGTGTAAGAGGTCACACGTTTGTGAAATTAAGTGTCGGAATATGAGGACATCCAGTAATTTTGGTGAATTACTGACGTCAGAGGAACACAGTTCATGACAAAATAAAGCGCGTATGAATACGAATTGTCTACTTAACAGTGTTTTACCCATTCCACGTATATTGACATCTTGTAAAAGCTATAATATAAGAACGATTGGAGACGTGAGATGTTCAGCTGAAGCCCACATAGCGAGGTATCGTAAAACTTGGGATTTGCCAGTATCTGGTGTACTTCGTTTCGCGCGTTGTTGTGATTATGCTACGTATAAATTTGCATTTATGTATTTTATTGGTCTCGCTTCACAAATGGTATTTCTGGCTTTTATTTTGAAGTAAGAATAGTCTTTTTTTATATTTTTTTATTTGTAAATAGGCTTGCGTTTGACCGCCATCTCGCCTGATGTTAAACGATGATGCGGTCTACGATGGAGCACGCTTGCCTAGAAGAAACCGATTCACTCGTGACTTGAAGACACCCAGATTGTAACTATCGGGGAACACCCACTCGGGCAGCGCATTCCACTGTTTGGCGGTTTTCACAGTGAAAGTGGAATCAAAGCGCTTCGTTCGGGTTTTTTGTATATCAACCATGAACCGATGGCGCTTTTTCGTGCTTCTGGCCGTCCGATAGAAAAAAGGGCAGGATGGAAATAGATCATGCAGATCTGAAGCACACTCTCCGTCGTCAGTAGTCACTTTATATGTTATTCTAGTTCGCTTGAAACAAATAGTTTTCTTTTTAATACAACGCTATGACGTAATTCTCAATCTGCTGCGTCTCAACCGCAACTTTGTACATTTAACCCCTTTTTAACTCGGCATGGTTGCGGGTAAAGGGAGCTTAAGGACGCATTAAAATGTGACATATAAATTGCGCTACAATGTAGTCACTTCATCATCTAACATGTATTGTGTACTGTAATAAATATGAATATCAGACTGTATCGTTAAAAGTTATTACAAGCTTAAATCCGTTTGAATTTTATAGGATTTACTATAATCAAATTTTATATTTCTAGGTGTTATTTTAATAGCGCTAACATTGTAAAACCTTTACAAAAATGTCACCGATGCCATAAAGTCAAACTGGAAATAGTAGACAATAAAACATCGCTACAAATCAACGCCTCGTCAATTGTCAGTTCCACTAAAAAAATTCAGCGTGAAATGTATAAAACATGTACAACTTTACATACACAGAGGCATTGTGAAGTGCCAAAATAGTTCCGCTACTAATAAAAACCGTCACGTTAACAATGACGTTTGGTATGAACGGAACGCAGTATTTTCCAATTTTCAGCATAAATCCGGACGCTCGAGCCATATTCGTCTGTCACTCGACTAGCGCGCAGCGTAGGGTTAACATCCGTATTTTTTAAATGCTATATTTGGATTTTTTACGGAATTAAATGTCTCTTACTGCAGACAAAAGGGACTGAAAAGAGTGAAACGATAATAAAATTGGCTATAATAATAGAATAACGTCAGAAATGAAAATGCATGATCAATTTAGTGTCCTACTTAGTCACCCCTTATCCATTTACTGGGCAGAAGTTCGACCTCAACTCATTTTTTTACCTAATACTTCGGATAAAATCCAAGTACCCACAGCACTAGATCCATAAGACAGTGTAAGCTAGAAGAGCTAAGAGCTAAGAGACCTAAGCAATAAACTCATATCGCTCACCACTAACCCTAAAAAAACTTTTTTAACAAAAAATAACCGACTTCAAAAAGCCACTACAAAGAAAATAATAATTTTGGTTTCGGAAGTCGGTGGCTTTGGTTTTTGTTTGCTTTTAAACTAAAACTAAAAAGACTTGTACTAGCTTACCGGGACCGGGACACAATAGTGTCTGGCCGCGCAATAACACGGCCACCTTTGTTCACTAGTCTGGCGCACCGCACGTTTGACATTTGCGCAATTTAACCCTTTTGAGAATGGAATCGCGGAATCTGCCTGTTAGTGCTAGTGATTCTCGCTTTAATTCCGTGTTTTGTACGAGTTGAATGCATTTTTCATGCGACGTAGCGATGTACGATTTTGGGATGAATTTTTTATTTGTTGTTAAGATAACTTTTTTTGCACATGTTTATCGTTAATTCAAAACCAATTGCACCATAGGCTTACTATTAAAAGACCGAAAAACCAGGCCTTGTAATATAAAACTCTACTAAGTAGGAACCATTTTTTTTGATACTTTAGGATATTAAATTGAGATTATTAAATCCAGGATTTCGCACAGGATCGCACTAATTAAATTATATGAAAAAACTTTCGTATAAATAGCGGAAAGCTTACGCAGTTGGATTAAGTTGGAATTGTGTTTTTCTGCGAAAGCTAAATTGCGGAGTTTCATGGTCATGCAATGTTCCATTAAAAGTTTCTATGAAGAACCTCATTTAGACTACGTTATATGTTTTAGTTAGACACAAATGATGCAAACTCACTTTCAAAGGATCAAATGGTAAATTCGAAATCTACAATGAACCAGCGTAGCTATTTTTATTTTTAAACAAGACGTCAAACGTCCTGACATATCCTGGGGCCGTAGGTAATATGAAATATGAAAGGAATACATTTTTTCGTTGCGACAGAGAGATTATTCGTCTTGTATAACTCCATCCCTCTCCCACACTGGAACAATAACGTTAATAATACGTCGTAGTACGGCCCAAGGACTTGGAGCGCCCCTTCACAGTAGCGTTTCTCCAGCGTAGACGTTTGATAAACGTGTGCACAGTACAGACGCCGCGACAACGCGATGCACACAACACAGCGTCATGAACAATTCTGACTGCATTCTACCCGGCTATACCTGCCATTCGCACCACTGCACGACGTGTGCGTCGCTTTGTCGCGGCGTCTGCGCCTCGCATACGTTAGCAGTACGCAGTTAGCCGTCTGCGCTTCGCATACGTTTATCGAATGCCTTACGCAGCACGCAAATAGAAAGTGAAGTGATCAATGTACGTTCCTTCTCTGTATAACAAAAGACCCTTAACCAACAATGTGACAGATACAGACCCGCATTATTTACCCCTGACTATAATTCTACGCTGAAGCCCATGAATCATTAAGTAACAACTGAAATAGAGCCAAGTTAATGTTTCTAGTTTCACAGAAAAGCCAGCACTTTAAGTAAACGATGCCTTATATTAAACATGAATTTTAATTCAGTCAAGACTTTTTTGTTTGTCTAGCAGCTGTTTATGTTACGACTCTTGGTGCTTCAAAGATTTTTTAATCCTTTACAAGAAAGTTTTGGTAGACTTGACAAGATAATTATATTTTCTTGGCATTATCGTCACTAACTTTTTTCTCACGCTATGAGTAGACTCGTATTACAGAACGATACTCAAACATAGATCTCGCCTTGAGCATAGATTTGAAGACTCAAGCATTACTTTAAACCAGTTTCAACCAATCAAATGGCTTTAAATCTATGCTTAAGGCGAGATCTTTGCTCGAGTATCGTTCTGGAATACGAGCCTTAGTGACTATATGGGGCTTGTGCTCTTTCTTTTTCTAGCACTAAGCTTACATAAACAGTTGTTTCACTCAATATACCTACTAAATGTTTTTCGGCGCCATTGCTAAGTATCTCTCTTGCGTCATTGCCAGTTGTAAATGCTCATAGAGAATGGACCATGGTGATCAAACTTCGGCATTCATGACAACTAATTTCAATTCAATTATTATTGGCTCATCAATTGACATTAAGGCGTGGCAGACGTCGGTCTTGGTGTTAAAAAGCCATTAGGTAGGCAGTAATAATCTGTCCAGTTAATAAAGAAGTTATGAAGCAATTATTATGATTGAGGTTATACATAAATAATGGAATGTTTTGCTTATACTTTTTCTAGGTCCGCAGATGGTCTTTGGTCAGCGACACATTGATTAATCTTCAAGGAATCTAGGTGTTACCGATTGGCTAATGGCGGCGGTAATCACTTTGCATCAGATATATCGGTCGATATGTCGGTCGGTCGGCATCATACAACATGTCTACATGAATTATCTACGATTTTCTAAAATATCATTTTGGAGCAACCTGTGCGTAATAAAATGTAGCGCATAGGTCATCTGCCGGGGTCACGAATCATAACCTTAAATCAATGAAATTAAAACGAAAAAAAAAAATAGGTACTATGAACGAGATTGAACCTGATACCAATTCGGTTACTTTATTTAATTTACTTGTTTTGGAAATTTTTAGTTTTGAATTATATATTATTATTTTTTTTATTACTGAATACTTGCCCTGTCCGCGTGTTAAATCAATGTCGCTATTGTAACGATACACTGAAGACAAGGTTTTTTATTTTTTTTCTTTGATATGAATATCACATACACATTTATACCCGAAACAACGCTCTGTAGGCAACACAAATATTTGTTTCAAGCGGGAACCGAACCAGCGTCACATAGCACAGCAGCCAATTGTTCAGCCATTTCGGCAGCCGTAATTGTGCCTTATTTAAGTGTGTATTATGTAAAATAACTTTGCACAAATTTCTCCAAACTCTGATTTTTTGTAAAAAAATACTCGTGGTACGATTAGATTATAATATTATGTTTGGCCTTTCTGTTATCATAGCGTCTAAACCAAATGTTTATATCTTTATCTTGTTCTATTTATCCTAGCCTGTTCTTTATAAAAAATACGTTTATATTTTGTGAAAAAATATTGTAAGAAAATGTTTGCCAAGTCATATGTATTAAAAGCTTAGAGCTGTGTAACCCGAGAAAACAATCTTCAAAAAACAAGTATCCAACACTTATAGAAAATTCTGACTAACAACGATTATTCATGAATCGTAAAACAGAACTTTTAAAAAATTTTGACTAACAATGATCATTCATAAATCGTCTACGAAATTTCAGAAAGTTACCTTTAAAAAGTAAAGAAAAATAGTAACTGAACATTTCCCAGCTCAAATAAAAACAAATAATTATAGGTATATTATATTTGTACAAAAAAAGAGGATCGTTTTAAATCGTCCCAAAGTTCTAAAAAGTTTTCTTTGGAAGCTTTTCCTCATTACATAATATATTTCTTTTGTTTCAGTTTTCTTTTGTAACAAATCTTTGAAGTGCCGTAAACAAAAGATTGATGGGCATCAAGTATTACAGGGGTTCAATATTTATGTTATTGACATACGAGTAATATATTAAACATAGATACGCTAGGTAGCTGCTTCCGCAACTTTATTTGTATAAAAAAATCTATATTCTCCTTAACGTATACTGGGATATTTTGAAAAATCATTGTTCTTATCCAGTCAATAGTTCTGTCACGAAACTGCATACATACATAAACTCACGCCTTTTCCCATGAGGGTAGACAGAAACTATAGAACGCCACGTGCTACGATTCCTATATACTACTTGTACTTCGTCCACGTTCACACATCTGGAGCCCAATTCTCGTAAATTAAAATGTTCAAAATGTAATCCCGATTTGGTTTCGATATAATCTCAATGCCATATACGTCACAAATGATATTCTTATGTACTGAATGACAACGTCAAACGGATAAGATAATACCATTTGTGACATTAAAGCCCGTCACAGGCGTAGCTATAATATATAATTATTAATATGAATCATAGCAAGGCATATTACGACGTATTTTCTATATAAATTTTCGAGTGACCACACATGCAGCTATATATTTCTATGACGTCACCAATACATTATACCGATATTATTAATATACAGGGTAAAATTAAAACCAGTGCGGATATTGTAGGAAGTGAAAGTACTCATGAATATGATCAACTTTTATTAAGGGACCGACACTGTAATATTAAATATTACAGTGTAATATTAAATATTACAGTGTATAATATTAAAAAAAAATCAGCTGTTCCATACATTTTGATCGTGTTGTAGTGCATTTTTGTAGGGAACAGCTGTTTTTTTTTTTAATATTACAATGTCGGTCCCATAATAAAAGTTGATCATATTCATGAGTACTTTCACTTCCTACAATATCCGCACTGGTTTTAATTTTACCCTGTATATTATAGCTACGTTTGTGACGGGCTTTAAGGCTTTGAGATTATATTGGAACCAAATCGGAACGATTGACGGATTATTTACGAGAATTGGACTTCAGATCATACATGCACGCCGGTTACTACGCACCAGACCTTTTTGAAGAACATCTCAAATAAGATCAGTGTACCTATGTCTCAGTCCTTCTAAGGCAGGCGCGTGCAGTGCCTATAGGCAAGTAGGCAGTAACTACCTCTTAAAGTTCAATAAAACCATTTTAAGTATTACTACATCAATATACATAATTATATATCAATAATTTGTCATGATTGATATATTTTATTTATGTAGTAACAGTTAAAATACTTTTATTGAATCTTATGAGGTAGGCACTGCCTACTTGCCTATATGCACTGCACGCCACTGTTCTAAGGCGTCCTTCTCCATCCTCCACCCTTCTAGTCACTGAACTATGTTACATTACAATTTCATGAAGTATTTGTTACAGATGATTTGATACTAATCCGGGCAAAACCTAATATCATTTTACTTAACTTGGATTTCAAACCAAGGTTCTCTCATCAAAAAGCTTCATTTACGAATTTGAAGCTCATGAGTAAGAATAGAATAGGTAAAATACAATTTCAGAAATTCTTAACTACACCACGTAGCTGTTTTAATTAAGCAAAATTAATGTTCACAGCGTGTTACTGTCTTTTGTCAATGTTGTCAAACGTGACTGGATTATAGGCGAACGTCTTCCTAGAGATATTTGTGCACACATATCTGGTTCTGGATAATGAATACCGAACGGATGAGTAGACCAGTTAATTAAAATATTATAAATTTGAAATTAATACTGTTTGTTAGGTTTTCCTCTATGTATAGGATTGTCACTGTACAAGTACACAATAAAATAAATGTATTTATTTTCTAAAGGGCGGTGACTCTTAATTTGGACACCAGTAAACTCTGACTTACAAAAAGTGCTGAATCTGAACCTTAGTTAAATATATTTTTTTATTTTAATTTATAATCATTACACTCCTTTTGTTATATTAGATGACCGAGTAAGGGAAAAACTGCCATTACTTATTACCATCTGAAGATTACTAAGACTTGACTTGCTTATACAAATTTTTTAAATTTTTTACATAAAAAAAATATAATAACTAAGGTATTTATAAAAAAGTTGAAACAAAAATCCTACAAGCACAGGTATAACGAGATACATTTGTTCTAAAAGCCAGCGCTCACTGTGTCGACAAAGAAGCTCGTATGCTTTGCCAAGCGCTCTTGTTAAGTCCCATTCGAGCTTTAGAGCTTAGCAGTAAATTTCACTGCTTCCATTTTTTCTTTTACTTGATTAGTTCTTAAGTATTTCTACTGTGTGTGAAGAGAGTGTTTTATTTTTCTTTCTGTGGAATGAATTTATCCTCAATTGTATTTTTGAGTTAGTTGAATTTTAAGTTACTGGTTGTTTAACGTTTATAGAGGGGCTCGTGGCTAAATGACAGCCGCTCTGATCGATCGATCTGCGAGGTTAAGCTGCGCTTGCCGCGGCCAGTCCTTGGATGGGTGACCGTTCTTTACACATCGTGACCCCTCCGTGCCTCGGAGAGCACGTTAAGCAGTCGGTCCCGGTTGTCATAGGAATATCTTTGACAATCGTTACGGGTAGTCAGAAGCCCTAAAAGTCTAACAGCTGGTCTAACATTCGAATACCAGTATTACCCATTAATTGGGTTGTGGAGGTCAGATGGCAGTCGCTCCACGTAAAATATTGATATTCAGCCGAAACTAGTTAGACTGGAAGCCGACCCCAATATAATTTGGGAAAAGGCTAGGCAGATGATGTTTTTTAACGTTTATCTACGTGATGTGTTTTCTAAAACATGACCGCAGTTAGATACTGCAATGCAAACACTTTGATTCCAGTGCAAGATTTTGTACCCATGAGACGAAACAGTTCTTTCTTCCGCATTTTCTGTTCATTCTTACGGCTTTACGTTTCTTTCATATCTTTGTGCAATAATACATATGTAACAACACCCATCCCCATCAAAATAAAGTGTATATTTAAAAAACATACTCTGTTATTGTCACTTTCATGCCAACAAAAAAAAACGAATGAAACCACAACATTCACGTTGCAAAGAAAATCCGCCATCAGTAAAGAACAATAGTGGTAGAACAAATAGCTGAAAAATCCCCTATTCTTTGTATCCTAGGTAACAAAATAAGACATAACCACAACCAAATCTAACCCTATATCATTGGGATTCATCTGACACCACAAATAAATCTAATACAGATCCGGTAAGGTACGTCAGATCCGTTATTTTTCCGCTACGTAGGTACGTCGCGTAGTGTAAAATACGACAGTTTCTCCTGATAAGACGGGACAAACGACGTTTACCTACTAGTCTTTCGTTATTTTTGCAATACGGAATGCACTCCTTTGTTTCTCGGTACGAGAAATGGGACGTATTTTTTATGATCTGTGTGCAGGGGCCATAGTGTGTTATGGAGTAAGTTTACGTGTGAGGATATTTTTACACGTGCTATTTATGTATGAGCTGGCTCTGAATAAAGTTTGTGGTCATTTGTCTGTGGTTTTGGATTTATTATAGTGTTTTGTCTCTGTGTGGTTTTTGTCGTAGTGTTTTCATTTCCAGATAGTGCTATTTTAGCCAACAGTGATTTCTAGACAATGTTGTCTTGTCATAATCTTTGCTGTATATCGTCAGAGTTCTCATTTGGCTAATGGTTTTTGTTGTCATCCTTGTCATTCAAGCTAGAAAGATAGTTGCCGACTTTGAGAAAATCACAGCAAACAATTCAACCATCTACCTAAACGCAAACTATATATTATAATAATTACTAAGTGCCGTCAAAGTCACAATCCCTTGTTTCTTGATATTTACGCGAATACTATGCATTGAAGTGAGTTTTGTGTCCTTTTGTAACATTCAACATTTTAATCTTGAACACAACCGAGTGCTATTAACGATTTCAAGCGAAAAGCAAAATTACAATTTCAATTTAAAGCGACATTTTGAAAATATAGTTTAAATTCGGATCTTTCTCTAATAAACCTCTTTCATTTCCCGGGTAATATGTGGCAATAGTAATTAGTGTAACTAATATAACAACATCGTTCTAGCAACCGCGAAGCTGTCAATCAAGCGTGGTAATGACAATACAGCCTATGTTCCAGCAATTTACTCTAATAATAGTGGCAGTTTCGTGGTTTGAAATCGAACTTGCAGCAATGTGACTTTTTCAAGTCCTTCATCATCCATATCATCAGCTTATTATATTATCAACCGTTAGATATAGGCGTGTTCAATTGCACGCCACTCTTAACTATTAGCCACCCTGCAAAGTTCATCGCTGCATCTAGTCTAAGGGCGTTCTACTCTATATTTGTATTACTGATTCGTGGTTTCAAAAACATCAAAATTGTTTGCTTAGCTAAAATACCATTAATAATTACAGAACTAGTACTTACGGTGAAGGAATATCAGGATCAGCAATCATATTGTTGATCGCTGATTCTGTTTTTACCAAGTGTACGACTGAATTTCGACAGACACTAAAGCAATAGACTGAACTTCACTGCGTCAAAATTTAACTTCGACGGGATTCATCTCCGATAGAACTGTTCTCCGAATTTTACTAAGCTCGAAAGTCTCGAACATCGACGCAAAGTTGCTAATCTATCGGAGTCTAGAATCTATCTATTTTATTGGATACCGAGTGCTTCGGATCTGCATGATCTAATTCCCTCTTGCCCTTTTTCTATCAGACGGCCAGAAGCACGAAAAAGCGATATCGTTTCATGGTTGGTATACCAAAAACCCGAACGAAGCGCTTTGATTCCACTTTTATTGTGAGAACTGCCAAACAGTGGAAGTGAGTGTCTTCAAGTCGCGAGTGAATCGGTTTCTTCTAGGCAAACGTGTTTCATAGTAGACCGCATCATCGCATCAACATCAGGTGAGATAGCGGTCAATCTCAAGCCTGTTTTCAAATAATAACAAAAGTAGCGATTTCCTGTTTCACAAATGAACAATAACAGTACAGCCACTAACAAAATAAACTCACACAAACAATAAATAACGCTTGTCAAAGTTTAAAATGATGAAACAAGTTACCGTTTAACCAAATATCTCGTTATTTAACTTGCAAGATTTAATTTAATAATCAACTCTATTCAGAGATGGAACAACATCCCCAACTGAATGTTTAATTGTAAATCATGGTTATATTTTGACTTCCTTGTTAAGTTATTATTAGTTTGAAACGTTTATAGTTGAACATGGGCTGTTTGTTTGTAATAGACGTTTGCAATAACTGTTATTTGATACGTTATGGTATTGAATAACGTTATTACAATCTAAAGTTTGAATAAAGTTTTATGTACCAGTCTTAAGTCTGAAGTCAAAGTTTGCAACATTTATTACATAAAGGTACATGTGACAAAACTCAGCTTCGCTGACTGCCTCTGCTCCAATTACAGAATTATGATTCAATTAATTTTGCATTGTCGTTCGCTGTTGGATTGTTTCAATTAAAAATTAATAGAGTACCTACATTGTCAATTAATAACCAATGAAGCTGTGGATATCAGTTAGATATGAAAGCAAATTACAGAGTCGTTATTTTACTATTATTGAGGCTTATTTTCCTAAACGTATTGTGAACCTTTGTGATTACATTTTTACGTGAATTTAGTCGCCATCGCTGCCGCTCTACTTTTCCGTAAATGAATAATTTGTCAGTTCTGATGTTTTCTGTCCTTTTTTAATTAAATTTGTAAGAAAGATATGTAGTATGTTTAAAATAATTTAGTGCTGTATACAACATAATCGGAACAGAATCGGAGTCAAGCTTCGCACGAGGAGCTTGACTTTCTTTACAATTCTGTTGTTCTGTTTCTCTGAAACAGAAATGAGAATCGATCGTCATACTTTCTTAGTGCGTGTTGGCATTTATGAGTTTTGACCTCTTACAAGGCCAAAACCTAGATCTAGATCCCAGTTTTCTAAAACCTTTATTCATGCATGTAGGTGTATTTCTATAATCAAGATAAATAAAATTATGAAAACTTAATTACATTGTCAATTGTTACTGAAAGGGTTTACACTCCAAAATTCTAGACCGCTGCGTAAATTAGCTAACGTCAAAGTACTAAGTGTATGTGGTACGATGTACGGTTTTCTACGAAGGTTTCTGCTGTATTAATAGAACGGAGCTCTTGAATTATAAATGAGAGAGACAGAGTACACACGAACACGTACTTCATAATTTTGGAATGAGGTTCGATCGCTTTTACTTTTGAAAGGTAGCTATTCAGTTTTACCCATTGGTGTGCCTAGAGAGAAAGCCCGACGCATTTTTTTTGTTTTAGAGGATATTTATGTTCATTTTTAGGGTTCCGTACCTCAAAAGGAAAAACGGAACCCTCATAAGATCACTTTGTTGTCCGCCGTCAGTCACCGGACCATAAGTGGAGCTCATAGATGGCGCCATTGGAAGTATGCAGTAGCGCCATCTATGATCATATTTCGGAACCCTTAGGGCGCGAGGCATACTCGCACTTGTCCGAATTCATGAAAGACGTAATGTAAAAACAGCCAAAGCCAACCTAGTAATTCCAATTAAAGGATTGTTACATAAATTCAGCAAATAAATGATTGATTGTATAATGAGGTCATCAGGGTTATCTATGCCAGGACTTTATCAGCTTTGATTTCACCGAGCCGTCAATCTCTTGCAAAACAACAGGCTACAGAAGTGATATTGTACATACAAATTGTTCTGCTCATATAGGAAACATCGTGACATTATACAAAGGCATACCTACGAGGGTACGTACGCGGCACATGACAGGATACAAAGGACAATACGGATATATTGTGTACCTACAGAGATGGAGGGTTGGGTGTGACAAGTTGGGGCTGCTGGAGGGTTAAGAACTTGAAAAAGCCATGTGACATTACACGTGTAGAATTTTGTTTTGGAATTATTAGAAATCTGGGTATTTTCGATATTTAATTAATGTCTACGCCATTTTTTGGATGTAGGTACACTTGTACAGTCAATAAAAGCAAAGAGCAGCACCAGGTAGCTAACTTTAACGTCTTTTTAACCTATATGTGCTAAGTTATCAAATCTTTGATCATGCATGTCTGAGCTATCGTAAGTTTAAAAATGTATAATATACGTAATAGGAAATAAATGCTCCGATGTATATTTTTTGTTCGCAGTGCTATTCTGAAAAGTTCACTTCGAGCCACACTCAAGTGACCGCACTCAATTTAAAAGCGAATCATCACGTATTTCAAAAATATCACCACGGATTCATACCTCGCCGTCGGCGTCGGCGTCGTTTGAATTCCGAAGTTATATCTAAAGTATAACACTGCTGGATACTTTATTTCTTTCTTGAATATACATAATAATGATTATATAGAAGCGTGGTGATATACCTATAAATAATAAATGAAGCGCTTTAGTGATTGAGTTGCTGTCATCTGATAGGAAAAACATTTTTTTAAACTAATTTTGATGATGAATAAAAACAGATCCTAACAATATTTTTGTTGTTAGACATTAATGTTGAACTTGCCTTTGAAATAAGAGCCATAAAAATGTTACAAAAATTGTTTTATGATTCTCTAAATATACTTTTTTAGTTCAATTTACATCAGGAATCTGAGACAAAGAACCTAAGGAGCTAGATATTCAAGAAACTGACATGAAAATGCTTCCCCTGTAAATTCATTAGTGCCAATAAGTCAAAGGCGACTCCATTCATTTCTTCCTTTTACCAAGCTCGATAAAATCGCCTTGTCGCATCTTTGATTACATCAAATGGGACTTTCGTTATCAGATAAAGGAATTTCGGGTAAGGAAAAGACGAAATGCGGAAGAGAGATAAAAAGAAACAGAATTATATTCGTAGCAAGCATTCCAAAAATACAATAAGCGAAAAAAATGTGGGCAAATACAGAAATGTTCCAATATTTTGCTTATTATGAACGGTTTGTTATTTACCGAAAAAACACTGTTAAAAAGGTTTTTTTAACACACACGGTGTGTTTAATGACATTATGTATGATATCTTACAGAGAGTTTCATACATTACATAAGTTCGTCTGCATGCCTCATGGACTCCATACACACTGCACCCGAATCCGGTGTAACCTGTACAGTGTACGAACAATAATAATTGTGTGATAGCCAATCACACAATTGTCTTGTAAAGAGCTAAAGCAGACTATCGCTACACTTCGTATTTTGATATAGCAATCGACGCCATGCAGCATCGAAGTAATCGCTAAAATGTGCAATTTTGTGTGTCACAAAATCGATGATCGCCGAAAAAAAGTAGCTACTCTACTTTGGCCCAAACAGTCTATTAGTTCAAAAACTGGTTATTCTAACTACGAGTGACTTAAATATTGCTATATAGTATAAATTATGTATATTTTAGAGAAAGAACTTCAACTTGTTCGCTGACGTCAGCTCAACGTTGAATAATGTTTTAGAAACTTTGTTGAAAGATGTTTTATGCAGTGGAAAATTTTGCAATAAGTTGACGCATTTGTTATGCTAAGTATAATAACTTGATAGCTGTGTTGATTATTTTGTAATTCTGTTTAAATAATTTAATACTTACCAATTTTGATAAATCTTGATTGCCCCAGGAGAATGCTTAAATACAGTTCACATGATTATACTAGGCTGGGCAGAAGTTAGTTTTATGTGGCTGCAAATTTTTCCTTACTACATATAAATCAAGAAATAATTAAAGAAGCATATATTTGTGAAATGCACTCTTCTGTTTTATAACTTCAGCCTAGCCAAATTAGATCAGGAAGACTGTAGTATAGCGACGTTTTCGTATCATACAAAACAGATAAATGCAGGCTAAGAAAACTAAAACTACACAATGTATAAATTATGAGCTAAGCACAAACATTACGAAGGCGATATTTAATCTTAAAAACTGAAAATATTTATAGGTAGGCTCTGTCAGTATGCGAAAACAATAAAAATCGCAACGCAGCGCTACTCAATTTAGTAGTAAATTGAACACATATTGGCATGCAGTTTTCAATATCCAAACAGTAAATAACAATGAATAGGTCAGATGACGTATTATACTTTTTAAAATCTACTAGCACTTTGCCCCCGACCTCGTCCGCGTGACATACCTACACGTAGCGCCATTTAGCGTCCTAAAGAAGTTGTGACCGTCGAATTAAATTGTTCTTTTCATCATGAACTGTACTTTTTATCTGGATGAAAGGTATCTTATATCCTTTTCTGTACCCCTGATATCATATAAGCAAAATTTCATGATGATCGGTCCAGTAATATACTTAGGCGTGAAAAGGTAACAAACAAATAAAACTTACGTTCGCAGTTATGATAATTAGTTAGGATTAGGATTATTTTTCCAGTGTGAGACAGAGACGAACACATAAAAATTCCCTTTTTCTCAATCACGACCATGTTGGTTCTAACACGGCCCTTGGTTCAAAAATGTCTTATTTGTACCTACGTATTAGAGGAAAAACAAACTTCTGTACCACCTAAAACTTTTTAGGAAACCAGCATAAAAGCAAGCAGGAACGTGTTTATATTTACACCTGTTCCCCCCCATAGGGGAAACGGAATAAATAACGTAACACAACACACAACATAAGAATAAATATTTACCTCAATTACGAAAAAAGTATAGGAAAATGTCAGTCGGTATTTCTTTATTCAGGACCTCAGATCATAGAAACAAGGATATGTGCCAAGGCGCTATCGAGCTTGATGCCTGATCTTGAGCAAATTGCTCATATTAAAAACGCACGCGCTGGCGACGTACCGAACACGATCGATAGTATAAATACAATGTTTTAGTTTAGTGCTAGTGTTGAGTGACGATTAACAGTGTTAGATTGAGGGTGTGCGGAATGTTCAATGCGTGGGAGATCTTTTTATTCACAAGGAGCGCTTAATTATGCACGTAATTGTGTCGAAAAATGTACTAAAAGTGGCATCAGTTGTTCCCGTACTAATTTGCTATGATGGCATATCTCCTTGTTTCTATGATCTGAGTTCAGGACAGTAGCATCTACCTTTACTTATCTATCTTTACTGATAATTTCTCACTGTGAAAAAAGTATTTATAGTCTACTACTATTTTGTCTGATTATTATTTTTTTGTCGTGATCATCTAACTGTCCACTTAAGGACAAAGGCTTCCCTACTCTCCTTTCCCTCCTCACGGCTGAAAAACCTCGGATCGCATGTTGATTTGTTACCCGACTCGGCAAAGCCAAAAGGAAGGGTAATGATTTTAGCAGTCTATTATTTTTAAAATATAGCAAAAACATAGTTATTATAACAATGGAATGCGCTGTCGAAGTAGGTGTTCCCCGACAGTTACAATCGGAGTGTCTTCAAGTCGCAAGTAAATCGGTTTCTTTTACCTAGGTATGCTCTATCGTAGACCGCATCATCGCTTAACATCAGGCGAGATAGCGGTCAAACGCAAGCCTATTATTAAATAAAAAACATGAATGTAGGTACGAAGAAATATCCGCACAATTCCATAAACAGATAAGCAACAATCCAATAAAAAATTAATGTCACAATACTCGTATGTAACTGATAATAATAATTCGCTTTTATTCAACCACGAAATCGAAATGAAACATTTAAAGCCGAACTTTAAAAATATGCAGTTTCATTTATGCAACAATACTGAAACATTTTGCCTTCAATCTGAAGCATTTAAATTTTTAATTTAAACTAATAGTTTTTCAGCCTATCACCTGCCTCGAGGTTACTGTCCCACGAATTGCTCAATTTCGCGCGAACTGGTAATAACAGATGGAAATCGAATATTTTTTGGAGTACAGAAATGAAACGCTAGAATATCTGGCTGTACTAGACATGATTTTACCTACGGCGATATATATACTACTAACTTTTGCCTGTGACTTCGTCCGCGTGACCCACAGGAACTGTGCATTTTTTTTGCGATAAAGGTAGCCTCACACAGCGTTATTTGTAGCTTTCTATCAGTGAAATAATTTTTAGAATCGGATCAGTAGTTCCGCAGATTACCTCATACCACATAAATACAAACTTTACTTCTTTATAATTAGTATTTACTACTAATTGTTGCCCCTGGTTTTACCCAGAATGCTCATAATTAATTTAACACTGTGACTGATAGTTGACTCCAAATAGTATTCTGAAATTCGGTCAGTGTCATCAATGGATGACACTGACCGAATTTCATATTTTACGGGTTTTAGAACCGTCATAATAAATAAAATCTTATATTTCTTTTGCATAATATTAATAATATTATCGGTTCGTAACCGTTTCTGAAAATTTGGTTGGTCATTGAAAACTAACCCCGTATTTAACCGAACCTTTCCTGAACATCTTTTTCTAAAATCACAATACGATAAACTTCGTCCGAAATACTCGTATTTATGAATAATTCAAATTTTCCCTCTAGACCTCGCGTAATCGCGATCCATATTTTGGTTCCGATATCCCAAAGGTATTTAGAATATATTGTTCTACTAAAACCCGTTCTCTGGGGTAAGCAGAATAAATAGTTCATAAATCATAACCACTGATGTTTGTTAATTTAGTCTGAATTTAATATTATGTACTAAGTAAAGATTGTATACCTAATGTATCGTAAAACTGAACGCCCCTCCACCTCAGATCATAGAAACAAGGGAGATGTGCCAAGGCGCTATTAAGCTTGACGCTTTAATGTGGTCACATTGACCATAGTTAAAACATACAAGCTGGCGACGAACCGAACACGATCGATAATATAAATACAGTGTTTTATTTAGTTTAGTACTTTAGTGCTAGTGCTGAGTGACTAATAACAGTGTTAGATTGAGGGTGTGCAGAATTTTTAATGTGTGGGAGATTTTTAAATTCACAAGGAGCGCTTGTAATTGTGTAGCAAACTTCTAAAAGTGGCGATAGTGGTTCCCGTACTAATTTGCTATGGTGGAATACCTCCTTTTTTCTATGATCTGAGCATGTGCGTATAAACATATTAGAGGCGCGTTCAGTTTTAGATTAGACGATCTACCTGAATGGTTTCGGGATAGAAGAATAGACTAGGTTGTTTATTTTTCACGTTCATTTAAATCCCTTTGATCTTTAGTAAAACATGTTTCTCTTGAATAGAAAGAAAGATAATTATGATCAAAGAAAAATGGTTACAAAAGAAAAGATATACTAATGCAAAAATATTTAAGATCTGCTTTAACGTTTTATTTTTAATTAATCAGCTCAACATCATAACCCATTACCATAAAATTTTCATGAACCAGGAAAATCAAAGTTCTAAACACACAGAATTAATTAAAACTACTCTCTTTCCTCAACAGAAAATTGTAACACAATATTATAATTCTGTATTATGCAACCCTTAAATTAAATAAGAGCCTGTCCAGATGCCGCGTTTCTACGCTAGGAGGGATTCCCTGCCAGTTATAAAAATGTACACACATTAAAAAAAGTTTGCGATCACTTTGAAAAATCGAAATCTTTTTTGTTACGGTAGATTACATTATGATTTCTTCTTCTTTTTAGATTCTTTATTTAAAAATATAGATTTAGAATATAAAACAGTTCAATTCTTGATAAAGTTCCATTTAAAAAATTATATCAGCTTATGCTAGTGATCGCAAACGTCCACACGCCATGAACTCGCGCGTAGTACTGGACGCAGTAATGGCGCCTGAGTATCTCAATTCGCGCGACGCTCGCGCGTAAAGCGCGCGAGTCGAGAGTCCCGCTCATTGCAAACGTTTTACGCGCGAGTGAGGAAACGCGCAGCAGCATCTGGACGGGACGTATGTAGCTCTAGTATCTCGGCAACGCGCGAGTGTCTACGCGCGAGTTGACTCGCGCGCAAAACGCCTCATCCGGACAGGCTCTTTGTATATCCACATCCACAAGTTCTTTCGACGCAACCTAACTACCTTAGAAGCAACTTATCGCCGTCTAATAAGGAAACCGTTGTAATGTGTAATAGACATGAGGAACCAATGGTATTGTTTTATAGTGATGGGATTGCGTCTGGAAGGATTAGTACCAATCAGCTGAGAGTGAATGAAATTCAAAGAGTTGAATCGCGATTTTGCTTCGTTGAGCTTCGTTTGGTCTCTGGAGACCGCAATCAATTGAATTTTATTATGTCTACCTTACTTGAAAGTTAAAATTATCAAGTGAAAAGTGTTTTACGTGTGTTACTTTACACATCGGCTAGACCAAAGTCAAATAAAGCTGTTTACAAACTTAATTTATGAAGCTAGAATGTTATACCCAGCGGGTAATTAATCATAGATGTTGCTAGCCTCTCTCCTCTTATACAATTTAAGTAGCTACACAATATCAGTTTAACATGAGTGCAAAGACACACGGCACCCTAATTGCATAACTCAGTTGCTATGATCATGGTATTAATTTTGACATCCGTTACGCCTTATGTTTCTAAATATATGTTCCTGATAACTATCTCAACGCCGCAATGGATGTTGTCGAACTGTCAAAGTGAAAGCCATGGTGATAGAAATTGAGTTACGCAATTTTGCTGCTTTGTTTTTTTAATAACATGGCTAAATCAGTAAAGCTACTTGTAAAAGCTTCACAAATATTGTCTAATAGCTACTTTAACTTATTAACACATTATTTATTACTAAATTCCGCCCGCGGCTTTGCTCGCGTTTTTCGGAATAAAAAGCCTATGTACTATTCCAGACTATAATCTATCTCTGTGCCAAATTTCATCTAGATCCGTTCAGGCGTTTCAGCGTGAAGAAGTAACAAACATACACACACACTCACAAACTTTCGCATTTATATAGTGGGATGGGATACATTAAATTTATCTTCATTGTTTACCCACAATATTGTGGTTTCGAACTTCAAACCGTGAAAAAACGAACTTGTAGAAAACTATTTAGGTGTGAAAGTTGTATACTATACAACAACGTTGTGTATGTGTTGTGTATACTATACTATATACAGCAAGGCATATTGCAACGCAGTGCAAACGCCGCGCAATAAGGGAACCGATGTAACACACATGGACATGGTGGACATGGATAGCTGTATTGTGCAAATAGAGCTGTGGTTCCAACAATTCTATACTATTAACTTTTTTATTGCTTAACCTTATTATGGTAAACTGTATGGACCCTGTATTAAAAGAATATCCACAAGTAAGGTTGCCCTACGTTCGAAATTTTTCGCACATGTCCGGTTTGGTTCTTTGTCCGGATTGCGGGGGGAATTCTTAGATGTCCGGATTTTTTACACAAATTAATAAAGACAAATTATAAATAAAATAAAATAAATGTCTTCAATCAAATCAACGTGAACAATTTTAATTTACAGATTTAGATTATTAAATCGAAAACGATAAAATTCATAATTTTCTCTGGATTTACATTTTTGGGTCTAGTATTATCTCTGTAAGACTTATGCCGAGATAAACAGACGCTACTTCTCACATAGTTTGGCTTAGCAGTGGCCAATGCAGAGTTAAAACAATCATTTTTCTGTTGCTAAACAAGGATGGCGCTATTTGACCTCTATAGCTCATCATCTCCCTCTCACACAGAAAGAATGATGGAAATAATACGTCATAGTATGGCATATCCCTGTATCTGCCCCGCAACTGTTAAACTACAAGTGCAAGACAGAGACGGGAACATAATATTTTAGCCCAAGTACGTGATAGAATAAATAGACCATGATAAAACAACAGCTCCCTCACTAAGGGTTTTGTTCCGGTTTTATGGGGTTTTGACTTTTTATTGTTATTTTATCATACTTACACGTATTCTGTAAAAAAATCAATTGGCTAGCTATTTCGGTTTATAAGATACAGCCCTGTGATAGACGGACGCACGGACAAATGGGATAGGCTTACTTTTTGGCTTAGTAATAGGTCCCATTAGCACCCTTCAGGTTCGGAACTCTGATAAAAAATGAACACTGACATCAAAATTTTTTAGTACCATTATATTAATTGTGTAATAGCTGGTAATGGAATAAACTTTCGGTCTCAAAAAACAATCGAGCTATTTTCGTATTCAAATGACATAAATTTTCTAAATCGCTTTCACCGATTCCGAAATTAAACCTCTGTCATCGATTTTTCAAGGACAATAAATTCCAATCCGTTCACTCGTTCCGTAGAGAGCATAGCTTCGATTGTGTCACATCACTATTGTGTAGCGGGGCGGAAAGTGTGACATGTCAGTTTGGCCGGGCCATCGGAAGCAACGGTAAATTATTCAACAGTCACCCCTAGTAGAGTTACTATGTTCGTTTTATTGGGACCCAATTGAGCCGTTCAAACACGTCCCGTTTCATTGCAAATTAGTTCGGTTAGTGCTTTATATATTCTATAGTAAACATTTGGGTTGTAATTAAGAAAATAGAACTGAAAATGGTTAAAATAATAAGAATTTATCTGTGCTAAAATAATATCAAATGAACCTAAAATAATTTTCAGTTATTTTCTTGAATATGTTAAAGGTTGAAAATTATGAGAATTTATTAATTCAAAATGACAATTAATAATAATGTTCTACCGCTTCGGATAATAACTAACGATTCGGTGTACGTAAATGGTATAAATACCTACAATATGAAACGTCTTTGTTTAGTTAGGATAATGAGAATAATATCGTGCATTACCAAGAAATAGGTAGGCATTACCATTATTATTTAAGTAAAAGAAACTTCATTGAAACGAGCCTCTATTATTCATGACGATTGACATTCAAATTGGCTTCAGAGCTAAACTAAACCTAACATTATGGCTACACAAATGAATACTAAACAATAAACGCCGACGCATGGCGGAGACAGCCGAAATTTTCCGAGGTCATCCTTCAAATAACCGGCCCGGAGACACTCCGGGAATTCCTAACAACGCGTGAGGTCCCTAAAATTTTAATTACGCTGTATCCAACCATTCTTGCTCCCCCCAAGTTGGCACAGCGGTCTCTTTGAATGTTATTACTCGGCCCACTCACAAAAAGCCTTTATAGAAACATTTGTGAGAATACAATTTCATTATAATGCTTTTATGAGATGACCCTGGAGGAGAATTGTTCTAAAGATCGAATCGAATTGTTCTTATTTTAATATTAATGAATGGTTTATACTCGTTTAACACAATGTGTATCAAAATATAATATCTTTCAATTTCAACATCTACTTATAATTATTAAAAATAAAAATCTCAAACACTGTTTTTCTACTCTTCTTATGTGAAAGCGTTGAACATCGACGCATCTAGTTGATTGGAGCATTGCTGACTCACACGTCTTGCTCTAATCAATAAAAAACATCGACACACTCTTCAAAACAGCATCAGCACAGCAAATACGTCACACATTCAACTTGATACGTTTTGGAAACGGAATTCGTGCAAAGGTTAGACGTCTAATACCCCAGCTCCAAGTATTCGTTACGTTCAGTATTCAAATACCGTCGTATGCTGTTCGTACAAGAGATTTGCGAGCATTACTCCTGAGATTTCGCATAATTAGTAGCAAATTCCCCGTAGTGCAGTTGCTGCTGTAAGGTGTACTTTGCATAGATTATTTCGAAATTATTCATAAATTATTCCTTAATATGAAAATGGCGGCGAGCGGCCGGTTTTGAAACCCTAGACTAAGTCCCTTACCAATTTATACCTGTGACTTTACTTCAGGATATACAGACATGATAATGATAACGCTGGTATCATCAGTTGAGCTTAAGAGCCAGTTCCACAGTCTCCAGATTGTTAGTAGCTATTAAAAAATTTGCTAGAATTTAAATATACTTATTTTTTATCTTTATATGGAGGTTTTTGTGTAAAAGGCACTGGCAGACGCCCATAGAACGCTGGGCTTCAGATTGTGTATGTCGGTACAGATATGAAATTAGTTTGGAGTGATCGAGTGTTTCAAGAGTATTTAAATTCATTTTTTATTTGTTTTTTACGTAATTGGGTTAAAGAGAAATCTTCGTATTTGTGACAGTGAGGTTAAGTATGGTGTGAATGATCCAATGAAGTACAGCCCGACTAATGAGTTCTCAATTCAAAGGTTTTAGTTGCTGTCGACATGATACTCTATGGAGGCACGCGCCAGCCAGCATGCACGTTTTTGTTATATTTTTTTTTCAAAATTTCAACGCCATAATCATTTCATTTCTTATTTATTTCGATTTTTTATTTCAATTCTTAATCTTTAAGATAAATTAGGCAAAGAACAATTGTCCGTATTTATGCAAAATGGAACCACACGATGTTATTTTTTACTTTTTTTTGAAATGTTATTTTTTACTTTTTTTTTAAGAATATTCATTTAATAGTTTTCTTCAAAAAAAGTAACAAAAGTCCTGTGGTTCCATTTTGCATAAATACGGACAATTAAAATATATTTTTATTTTTGGTTAAGCTTTTATTACTGTACCAGATCAAGCCCAAAACTGCCGAAGTCCTTTGCTCATATGACGCAACGAGAGAGCCGTCCGACTGTCGTGCAGTAACCGTGCGGGCGTCGGCGTCGCACGACAACCGGACGCTCCCTTCACGTGTCAAATGTAGGTATTGAAAAAAACCATCGGCGATGCGCAGTGCGACACCCGCACCGCTGCCGCACGACTACCATATGACAGCAGTCCGACACCCGCACCGCTGCCGCACGACTACCATATGACAGCAGTCCGACACCAATCGTCTAAATTGAAAGAGCCCATTACTAAATAAAAAGATAATATTAATTATTCCTAAAAAATCAATCAGTAATCATTAATTTTGATACATTTTTCCGAAAAGGCTTCGCACAGAACATTAATTAAGTTAAACGGTCTCTAATCAGAGGTAGGGAAACTGGCCGTAAATGCTTTTAATCAAAACAAAATAATAATTGTCGATTTTCAAAATTCAGTTACCCGATTTGAATAAATTACGCAGCACTCAAACGCTTTTATTGAACATTGAACAATCTCATAACTTCAATCACATAATTTTCAGGATGAAATAACAAAACTCTGACAACGACTTTTCATAAACAATTTCATCATTGCATTATCCTACGATCATAATTACTTCGACATTCTATTTTTGTTTCACTACCGGGTCGATACAGAATGATAATTACGCCATTCCTCATATAGCGAGCAATGTGTTCACACACTCGGAAAATCACCCCATTGCCTACGTCACAAATGATGAACGCAATATTAATCCGTGTAAGCATGACCTCTTTTATGAATTTATTGCTCCTACCCTGTCAGTGGACTGTGTATAGTGTTCTACGCCTTTGTTCGGCATGTGTTTTATTGGAAAATTATTTGCATTATTGATTTGTTTTATATTCGCTTTATTCCAGAACTCGAACAACGCTAGGATGACTAGCTTTGACCTAATTCTTGTGTAAAGAAGATTTTTTTAAAGAACGGAATGCCTTTCAAAGGACCTCCTAAAAATGAATGAATTTATGGTGAAAATCATACCTAATAAAATAAACGCAACAGTTTTCATTAGATGACCCAAAATATTTTGAACTATTGCGTTTATACCCTCAAACACTTTGTCGCAAGCTTTTGTCCTCAAGAGTGGACGACACCAAAAAGGTTTTCGTACACTTTGCCCCTCAGATCAAAGGATACAAAGGAAACTATCCCCACTCCAAACAGCCTACAAGTCAATCAACCGTACTTAACTTAATTATTATTATTCTATATTCAGATAGCAAAACCCTTATTACAATACGGGCAAGCCAATTCATCCGTGTGATGCGTATATCGAAGTGTAATTAGGCGTTAGGAGTTAAGAATAGGCATACGTAATATAGGTATGCAAAATTACATAGAACACTAGAGCTACTAGTTGCGCCAGCACTATAAAGCTAATCCAGGCATTCGTTTGTACGACTATTAGCATACCATTGCCAACTGAATGGTTTTATCAACAGGGAAATGGATATGTGAAGCGACCTTATCGTTTACCAAAATGGTTGATGACTCTCCATTAGATATTTATGTACGATTCCGTCTTGATGTTGTGTTAGTACGAGTAATGTTGTGTAATTTTACAAAATAATGTGAACAATGCGAAAATTTCCAATATGATCTAAATAGTAATGAAACAGATGTAAATGATTGTTCTAAGGGAATATATTAGTAATGTAATTATGTATAGGTAGTAAGGGCACGAATGTAAAATAGAGTAACTTTTAACTTAACTACGTGAGTGTACTGTAGAAGTTTTATTCGACATAATTAAGTCGAAAAATACCTGTTTTAGAATGTGCAATTGAAGTTTCTCATAATAATTGTATTGTGATACTTCACTTGAACTCTCAATACCCATTTCAGCCTCTTTTGCAAGGAGTATAAAAATGTTTTTTTTATTTGCAGTAAGGTTGTTGAGTAATCAATACTTAAAACTATTTCAAATCGGTAGCAGTAGTAGTTGCTTAAATAGGCTGCTGCGACTGGTGAGTGGACAGGCGAAGTCGCAACATAAGGGTTTCTTTTTTATCTTTTTGGTAAGGAACCCTAATAAAACTAGTACACGCATCTGTTGCATGTCATATTAATATTCCGTAGTACAAAGTTTTAAACAATATTTTTCATAGCAAGTTGGTAGTCTGTGCTTAGTTTATCCAGGAGAAGTTTTGTGGTAAGTAACTCTTCTTTTTTTCTTGTTGTTTCTGGTTCGTATTATCCGATCTTGGTTAAGGAAACTCGCGTAATACAAAACTTCCTGTGGTTTTCTTTTACTCCGATGCATACAATTTAATTTTGAATCTTAATTATTTTAAAACTACAAAGCGGAACTGCGAATTCTAAGTTTCAAAACGATTTAATTATATCTACTTAAATTTTTTAGTGTATTTGGGCTTACAACTTTGTTTGTCTTTTGTTTTTGCATGGCCTTTTTTTGGCATGGTCGGTCGTGCAACATGACATCGTGACATACACGACATGAAAAGTGTGTATGAAACGATAGGACGCGGGCACAATTCCGCGTTACAGAAAAAAGGACCTTAATTAGAACGCTACTTTCGCATAAAGCTCCATAAATGAAAGTATACAGGGTGTAAGGCTGATTTCACAGTCACGCATATGACCAGCGCGGATGGTAAGCGGCGCGGGCCACGGGGTGGACGTGTCTTATACCGTTTCATAGTGAGTGAGACGCGTACGAAACGCGTACGATTGTATGGCTTACGAGCCGCGCTGGTCATCCGCGCTTATGGTCAGCGCGACTATAAAATCACCATAAAGTCCAACAAGGGACGTATTGGAGGGTATTCAGTATTCGATAGTAGTTCGACTAACTACGAGATAAACCATGAATATTACGAAAAAAAGATGTCCCTTACATTTCGTCGAATGATACCGGTTTTTTTTTTTTATAGAACAGTTTTAGTCTCCTGTAGGTCACCAACGCTCATAAGAAGCTTATTCAAAGAGATTTAAAATTTCAACTGCGTGGGTACACGGTAGCTCAGTGGTTAGAGCGACGCTACGGCACGGCAAAGGTCGCGGGTTCAAATCCCGCCCGTGTCAGTTGTTTTTAAATCTCTTAAATATTTAATAACAATGTAAGTTCGTTATTTATTTTGTTTCATAACTATACACTAAATAGAACAAATGAGCACAGGTTCTTGAAACTTACTACTGCCAAAACACAATTCGAATTTCGTCAGATCTTTTAAAGATTGGACAAAATCCAAGACAAGTCTCGTCACAGGTTCGTGCTATGCCTGACTCCAATTTAACAGGCTGGTAAACTGTCACGCGATACGGATATCCGTGACAATGTCTCTGTTGTTCCGATTGCTTAATTAATTTATGTCCATGAATTTATTCGTAGTTCGCCAGAATGTAATTAAGGCAGTTGTGACGGTTCTACAGCTTTGATAAGTTAATTGTTGGTGTAAAGCGGTTCTGTTTGTATTTTTGGCTTTTTGTTGAATTTTATTTGGTGAATATGGAATTTTACTGCGGGATGTTATAATGAACTTGCAAATGAATGTAAAATTGACATCCAATAAATGTTACGACAAAATTATAATGAATTTTCATTAACACATTGAATGCAGCATACACAATGGAAAAATGTTTGCTACGAGTATATTTGTAGTTGGCAGTTAAATGTGTTATGGTTATAACAAAAATAAATGGTATGTTCAGCAGATTATTTTTACGCTAAAGCTAATATTCAAGCAAATATACAGATGAAAATCCGTCCATCCCCATTCACGTTGTAGCAAAACAAAAATAATCTTTAAACCTTACACCTAGAACTCTAAAAGCTAAAATAAGAGCAGCACAAAGGTCTTTTTTCTTCCAACATATTATCTGACCGGAACAAGTATTTGCCAAGAATACAGCCTCGTAAAAGTCACGCGTGTTTGCAGTGCCGTTAACAAGCCCAATAAAAGCGTCTGGCAAGGTGTGGGGACGGGGTTCTTTGGCAACATTGCCACAACTGGCACGAACGTCATAGTCACATCTGGCACTTGTTGCGTTGCACACCAATACCAAATAGCCCCCGTGTCGCAAAACTGTGTAAATATTACTAGTACATAAATGGTGGAACTGTTCGTACTGAGCCCTTTCATATTTGAATTCCCTTGTCTGTCGTTTGGGGTTTAGGGTTGGAAGGGAAGGTACCTGTACCCTCTTGGGTTGCAGGTGTACCTAATATACATTTTCCAATAATCACTATTCCAAACGATCCATTTGTAAATGTTCAATGTATGAATCTCTTGAGATCAATATCAATATTTTACTTATTAGTGAGAGGAAATTGAAAATTAGGTACAATTACTACAGCAGCTGCCTTTAGTTTTGTACCTAATTTTCAATTTTCCAACTTTAGGCTAAAAAACAATTAGCTAAATTTGAGTAAGATTCTTTTACCTAACATCACTCAGGCCGATATAAATAATCATTAGAGGCCTTACCACAAAAAAGATAAACATCTGTTAAACACGAATGCTACCAAAAATAATACACCCTTGTTTTAGACAAGTTAGTGCTAAAACTATTGTCTATTATTTTTGGTAGCATTCGTGTTGAACGTGTGTTGAACAGATGTTTATCTTTTTGTGGTACGGCTGTAGGTGCTTTGTATGTGCCTTAGCTAAGCGAATTTCCCGTCTCTGTCTTGCACTTGTAATTTGCGACAGTAATAAGGATACCGCTACTTAGAGAAAGCAAGTGCTAAGTAGCGTCTATTTATCTCAACCTTAATCTTACTCAAACCAAGCTTACATAAATAAACCAACGTGTTTGAACACCTCTTATAAAAGTCAGACAGAAATCCAACTCGAACTCAAAATACCAATAAAAAGTTTTACAACAAAATCAAGTTATTATACTGGACTACTCGTGACTAAAGTTCCTTTTTAAAAGTTTTTTAACAAGTATTTTTCTATAGCAGCTGTGATGTTTATCTCAGATAGTCGGAGCTCCACAGATGTTAGTAGTTCCTAATTTAATACGGGCGTTATCGATTCGAGTTTACACCGAGTCCCTCCAAGTAGTTATTTAAGGCTTGGACTAGGGATAGTCTAGTCTTAAGTTATAGAGGAGAATTTAAACTTAGTTTAGTAACGGCAAAGAGTTTCAATAACGTTTGTCTTTATAACTATATTCAACTGGCTTTATTACAAACTTATCAGTTTATTCATGGCTGCTTAGGTTACCGAAAATTTAGATTAATCAAAACGTCAACAAGTTACGGTGCATGGCGTGAATTTGAATTCAGTAGGGTTAGACTTATTATTTACGTTTTGTCTGAAAGCTAGTTGAATAAGAATAAGCTTTAATAAAAGATTTGAAATCTGCAGAATTATATTTAGGATAATGTTCATAAATACCATGGTAACAGTAGCTAGCCAAAGTAAAGGTATTAATCAGACTAACAATTTTTTTCCAAAAAAATCTGTATGTTTCTAAATAGAATCATCCTTAAATTAAACTCAGTTGTCTGATAATTCTATATAATAATTTTAAAACTGGCTGTATCAGTAGTTTACCATTATCTAATTTCGCGTCCACAACGAAAACAGCCAGCCTAAAATTAACTCCACGTACACAAAGCCGCTTCTATGGAACTACCGCCTAAGCATATAAATCGTACTGGTACAAGAGTGTCGTCCCGTAGATAAGGACGGCGGTCTGCTTACGCGGCTAATTGAAACATTCGACTCACTAGGAAAATATCGCGACAAAACGTTGTTTGTTTTTTTACAGGAACCAAGAATTTCCTGGAATAGCCAAAAGTACTTTATTGGACGTTGAAGAGAATAATAGCTCGTTGTAACGGCTTTTATACTAAAAACATGTTTTTCTAGTAAAATATGTTCTTTGCCTAAAATCTTTGTACAATTTTCTGTTGTTCATTATTATTAATTTCTCATAAACGCATATTTAGCTAATTATTCATGAGGAATATTCAATCGTGGTTCATTTTTAAATCTCATTAAAATTTTTAATCAAAAATGGTGTATTTATGTGAGAGCTATCATAAATATGACATTTTGTTACTCCAATTTACCTACCTTATCTGGGTAGAAGAAGCAATCATATGTTTTTCTATTGTATCAGCAAGTTGTAAAATGGCTAGCTTTAGGAATGGAGAAGATACGGCCGTAGCTGTTTGTCTTACCAAAATATTTTCTTAAAAAAAAAAATTGAAGAGTAAATAATCAAATTATAATATGAGAGTAGCATATTGTTTGTACAATATGCTACTCTCATATGAGACACAATTGATTTTAATTGTGTCTGAAAATAATAGGCCACTCTAGCTCTTACCGCTTCATATTAAAATACCAAAATATTCTTGCTTTATCATGGGAAAAAAAACCCTTAGGTACTTCTCTGTTCATACGTCACTCTTATCCAAATTATCCTTCTGAACAACAAACTAATCAGTCATAGAAACGTCAGACTTAACAAAGCTGTATTTTTGAGACACTTCTAAAGATTACTATGAATATAAAGACAGGAATACGTTTAGGGTGAAACACTGAGACGCGGAGATTACGCTAGAGTAGTAAAAAGAATTTGATTATATTTTTATGTAGGCACCTGCTAACCGTGCTAAGTGGGGTTCATGAAATCTCTTACTACTAACTATGAGTACGTGAGTTTATTCTATTACTCAAATCTAGGCAGAGATATAACTTGTTTTATTCAACTATAAAACTATTCTGCTTTATAGCTACGACGCTTTTTACTTGTTGGGCTTAGATGCTTAAGGAGCAGAGGTAGAATTTGTTCTGAAATTGCTCGCATGGTATATTATATGGCACATTCTCTACAAACTTAATTGTGTATGTTGTAAACTCGCGTAGGTACCGAGGAATTTATAAGCTTAGGTCAGCGCCATAAAGTAGGAAAGGTAGTAGTAATTATTCAAGCAGCTTGTCAAACATACTGTAGATTTATAAATAGCAAGGTAATGTTTCAACTTTGTTTTCATAAATGGCGCTATTGCCAATTATATCAAATTATACATAAATGACCCTGTCTTTTGATTGCGTTGACTTTGAAGTTAATTTTTTTTACACCTCCAAGGGTCAATAATAGACTTTAGTATTTAAGATTAATTTCAACTTTATATCTCTACCCGTTCCTGAAATAACCCTTCCTTTTGGCTTTGCCGTAGTATATCGCAAAATCTGCTTAGAAATTATTTCAACCAGATTTTGCCTTCATGGTCCAAGAGGAGCACTTACATCACCATTCCCGGTCCACAGATGAGCTGATTAATAAATTATGTTAAATTGCTCTGTTAACCTTCCCCCACGGGGGGTATAATAAAATGAGATAACCTCAAATATTGAGTAATCACGAGCTCTTTATAGGAACACGTGATTTTTTCAGGTAGGTACAAAGATTGTTTTAAGAATGCTCATAAATTTTTGAGGTGTAAACCTCTAAGTATTCAAAACGTCTTGCAATATCCAATTATATGCAATATTAGTTAAAAACATTACTGACTTTCTGTGAAAAAAAAACACTTATTAAAAATTCCGCTCGTATTTTTTGGCGTCGCCATCGGTTGAAAATAATGTCCATCTATAGCCAAAAATCAGCTTCACTCAACTCTGATTGAAAAAGAGGATTATTCAAAACCAATTAAGGTATACCTAGAAGTGACAAATGGATTATTTCAACCAGTTTGCCAGCAGTGTCCATCTGTGACCTAATAAACGCTGAGAAACCCCGGGACATCCCGGGATTTCTGAATACTCTGAAGGTCAGGCAGCTGTCAGACTGCGAAATTCATGGTAGAAGGTCACGCTAAGCTAAGCATTTGTTATTCAGTTTATCTCTAAGAAAAAAAAGTGAAGTACGGATAAGTAGTGATCGAACGGCTTGATTGATACAGTGGTAGATTGTTTGGCTTTTTGAGCTAAAAAGCATTGGTAAGATTACCAAGTAAGAAAGAACAAATATTTGTGTATAGTTAATCACCAATAGTGGTGATACCTAGTCCTATACGGGGTGGCAGGTTAGACAGTGGAAATATTTTAAGGGGTCATTGTACTCAGCATTATGAACAACTTTTACTATGAGACCAAAAAAAAACAGCTGATTTTTTTTCACGATTTTAAGGTTGGTCCCATAGTAAGAGTTATTCATAATGATGAGTACAATGACCCCTTAAAATATTTCCATTGTCTAACCTGCCACCCTGTATAGTTTAGTGGAAAACTTATTATATCAGGAAAAAGCTAACTGTTCCATGTCTTAGTAAATGTTATATTAAAGATTTGTATATGATAAGTCATCGTTTATATCAATGTTTTTCAACTAGATCGGGACTTTTCGTGCACAGCACATTATCAAAATGTTTACTTACCTCGACGTTTCAATCAAATTGCATTGACCGTTAAGACTTCTCGTGGCCACGGTCAATGTAACTTGATCGGAAAGTCGAGATTAGTCAAAATATGTTATTTTGATTATGTTCTGTGCGCGAAAAGTCCCTATCTAGTTGAAAAACATGTGTACAGCTCGCAAAAGTTTAAAAACTACTATGTCAATGTCTTAAAAAAAGCTTTTACATAATTATCTTTAGTGAGAAACCTAGTTACATAAACCAACCAACAATCGATCAGTTCCGATCACCGACTAATTCAGTGATATCGACAGCTACTTAATTGAGGAAAATTTTGTCAGCTAATTAGCAAGAACAGTGATGCTTTTCACAGCTGGTTGTGACTCTAAATAATTAATCAGAATTGTTTTCATCGCTAATCATGTTAGAATTTTGTACAAACAGGTTAGTCTTTTATTTAGTAATAAATAATGAGTAAACCTACATTAAAATATCTTTAGAGCTTGTCGAAAAAAGGAAGATCGATTTTTTTTAATAAACATACTTAAAGGCGTGTTTAGGTACATTGGTTTATTAATCGTACAAGAGTGATGTCAAAAGTGTAACTAGGCTTGTGTTTGAACATAAACCTTTTTATTCTTCCTTTCTTTTTAACATTAGCAAAAAGGCCCATTTGTCTATGTCAACAATGTTTATTAGACGGAAAACATTGATCCATATTTCAAAAAATACTTAATACATTTTGAGAATTTTATAGGCTTTCTTTGGAGTAACACACAAAAAAAATAACAAAGGAGATAACCATCTTTTGTTGTGGGTAAACACCATACAAAGTCCATATTGTCTACGGTAGAACAAACGCAGCGAGCGACGTTAACGTTTCGCTGGCTTCAGAAGCAATTACACCGACAATCAGTCGCTAACTTTACGCGCGTCTGAACACGTCCTAATTCTTTAATTACTTCGCAAATTACGTTTTTAGCGTGTAAACACTAAGTGACGTTAAGTGCCTTTTTATTATCTTTATTTTTAACTTTCAAGGGTTAAAAGCTTTTAAGCCTTTATGATCTTTTTTTTTGGCTTCGATTGAACGTCAATGAAAGCACAAGCCTCATGATAATATTAATTAAAATGAATGTTACATTATAATGTAAGAAATCATTTAAAAAAACATCAAAGTTGTTTATCAAAGCAGAAGAAAATATATCAACCTTACACAAGCAGCAAATAGTAAATATTTGGTAGAAAAATATGACTACCAATTTTTTACCCACACATTCAAAAAAGAGCCAAATATAGTGAAAGCTAAGTGCGCCGCGATAGAACGACTATGTCCACATACTAGGCCAGATATTCTGGCGAATCTCCAAGTTTGGAAAGAAGCCCTAACTTTGTCTAGTACCTAACTATATTACACTATTAAGAAAGTGCTGAATTACCATATTTCTGTGTTCAGACGACGTTGGTCCTGTGACCTTTACAGATTCCTTGAGTTTCATTTTTTCTGCAAACATAGTAAGGTCTTATATTAAGTTAACACTGGAGATGGGTAGCCTGCATTATTAAATATATTTGAGAAGGACAATTTGGTGGCTCTGGGAATCTTAACAGACTTTATTTTATCGCAATTAATTGTGTTTTAGTTTCATTGCTAAACCCTTACAATTTCCCAGAGTAAAGAGTATTTTATAATACTAATATGGATACCTATATTATGACCTATACTCTGGGCAATATGGCTATATTAAGGACTATAAATTATGTACAATGTTATCATGTTATGAGCTATTATGACGTATTGGAGCCATCATTGTTACAGTGAGAGACAGATGAGAGGTGGAGCTATACACCTATACGGGATGAAAACTAACATTATTTTTGACAACGGAATAATAGGTATAGCTACAAGTAATATACCAAAATCAGTTTCGTAGCTGTGAAAAATTTAACTCACGTTTGTACACCTATTATTTCAATAAAGCAACAATACCTAGGCACAACCTGTCGCATATCAATATTACCCAATCCGTCAATTTAATATTTATTTGCACCAACTACCCTATCTGTATACGCAATATCAATTCCATACAGGCCATGGTTATTTCAGTCGTTCTGTTTATAAATGGGACCGACCCGACGACATACCTACTCGTACGTCGCGATCACATATTTGCATTTTAATATGTGTGTGATTATACCAGCCACTTGCATGCTGGCTTCGCATATTGCGTTTTTAATAGCACGACGCGAATCACATTTTTGAGTACAAACGAACTTGAGATTACTCGTCTCCTCTGAAAACAAAGAAAGCTGATTTTAGTTTTGGATCTTTTTCTGTTTTCTTGACTTCAATTTACTATCCCCCAGTATTTGAAAGGTATTTTAATCTGTTGTCAAATGAACATGATTGGCCAATGTTATTTCGGTAGGTAAACCGACATCAGCTAACATGAGCAGTTAATAAAATATATAAAAAAAACAGGCCAAGTGCGAGTCGGACTCGCGCACGAAGGGTTCCTTACCATTATCTATAAAAACGGCAAAAACATTATGTCTGTTGTATGGAACCCCCCCTTAAATATTTTTTTTTATTTTAATTTAATTATTTATTTTTAAAGTGAGTATTAAAAATTAATATTCTGTGAGTATTTCAAGCGTCTACCTGGTGCCGTTATCAATATCGAGCATAAACGAGCTTAAAAAAGTCACGTTTGTTGTATGGGAGCCCCCCTTAAATGTTTATTTTATTCTGTTTTTAGTATTTGTTTTTATAGCGGCAACAGAAATACATCATCTGTGAAAATTTCAACTGTCTAGCTATCACGGTTCATGAGATACAGCCTGGAGACACACAGATAGACAGACAGACAGACAGACGGACGGGCAGCGAAGTCTCAGTAATAGGGTTCCGTTTTTTCGTACCCTTTGGGTACGAAACCCTAAAAACAAGATTGTAATAATTATTTTTATGCTTTTTAGTCCATATTATTGCATTGTCATCTAAATTACATAGACCGTATACAAAATTTCAGCTTAGTCCGATGCCAGCAAGTCCTTGAAAAATGAATTGCAAAATTTGTATCGAACAAACAGACAGACAGACAAGAATGCGAGTTTGTCGAGCGAGTAATATCTGTTTTTCATTAAATTGTGTATCAGTGTATTATGAGTTAATCTCTTTTACTCCTTCAATTTCGTATGAATGTATTAAGTGTTCTCTTTTACTCATTCCGTTTTGTAGAAGAGAGATTGTGTATATGTATGTTTGGCATTAGTTAGGTACGTACTTATTTCGAGCGAGTGCTTGTGACATCGCCGTGTGAAAAGCTCCCACAGGTACTCCGAAATTTGTAATGTAAGCTCTAAATTCACTCTCTCTACCTGGAAAACGACGAATGGGTAATTTGTACTGAAACTCAGCAAGTATTTAAATGAAAATGAAACTACCTAGAATTTGATGCGTTTGTCAACAAAATAATGATGGTGAAAAAACTTTAAAATGATAAACTCGTAGACTATTTAACTAAAATATTATTTTGGTAATTAATAGCACATGTAAAATTAACCGCCAGTTTCTAAACGACTATTTAATTTAATCTGTTGTCAAATCTCATGACAAGTGATCTGATTGGTCAATATTATTTTCGTCAACGAATTACAACAGCTGACGATTAACCAATCACAAGCTTGATCCCGCTTTCAGCAACTGGGGGTTAAGTGTCGGTTAGAAATTCTTACATTATTCTTAATTCAAAAGATCTTCCTATTAATTCCTTTCAAGTGGGCGTCCAATCATCGGGGGACAAATTCGTTCACATTTCTCAACGTCTTGCCGCATTAACTCTTCATATATCAATCTTTTTCATACAGCTTCTAACGAGGACTTTCACATTACTTCAAATTATCAACGTAACCCTTTTCCACCCTCTAATATATCTTGTGAAGAGGTACAGGCATATGGCGGATCAAGTGGATGGGACGATAGTACGGGTAAAGGGTAGAATTCCGGAATTTTTATATTGGAAACGTCTTAGCACGTGTTTTTTGATGCTTTTCAGTTACAGTATATAAAATGTGATCGATGGGAAGCTTGTTGCTCATATATTCCATTTTTTTAAATAGATATTTAGTATAGTTTTTAAGGACGCATTCATTTAGTAATATACCTAACTGTCTCGTAAATGTTGGTATTGGATATTGTAGTCGCCTATTATAATAGATTTAGATCAAAAACCGACGTCTATTTTTATGAACGATTACTTATAAACGCCCCTTATTTTAACCACTGATTAAATATACAACTATCCTTGTTATTTGTATGACAAATGAATAGAGATAGTAATTGACATAAGAGTTGTTTAATTTATTCATCGTTTATAAGTAAAGGGAAGTACCTACCTATGTCTATTATCTATAGGAATTATAATTTTGCTTGATATCACAAAATATTGGATTATAACTAAGCTTACAGTCCATTAGATCTTCCGTCGCCCGCGTTATGAGCTTAACATCGTTATCGTCAACTCTTACTATAGTATTAAATGTACATATATTATATAGCGATAACCAGCAGATATCGTTTTATACCCAATTCAGAGATCAGCATGAAAATAAATTGTATGATCGGTTAATTCCTGGGGTTTAACGACTTATAGCTGAGTTGGTTGTTCATGTATGAGCCTATCAGCCTCGTCATCAATTATGTATAATATTATTGTTGTTACCATGGCTTATACAGGGTGGCAGGTTAAACAGTGGAAATATTTTAAGGGGTCATTGTACTCATCACTATGAACAACTTTTACTATGGAACCAACACTGAAATCGCGAAAAAAAAATCAGCTGTTCCATAAGTTTGGTGAGATAAGTGAACATAAATGTATGGAACAGCTGATTTTTTTTTTCTCGATTTCAGGGTTGGTCCCATAGTAAAAGTTGTTCATAATGATGAGTACAATGACCCATTAAAATATTTCCACTGTTTAACCTGCCACCCTGTATATTTACGATATTGATTTATGAATTACGTGGTGTGTACTCTTTTAAAGGTACTGAAATATTCAGCCATTTCAGTTTATTTACGTTTTCATTGAATTTTAATAAATAACCAATTGTAAATCATATATTTCGTATATTATAGTAATGATCTATTCTAAGGAAATACTTCCATGCTCACAGTCACAGACAGTTAAGTCACTAGGTAAAGCAACTTTCTCATACATGATAGGTATAATCTATTCTTTAATTTCAATGTATTATAAAAGTAGGTACTCAGTTTTACTAGCGCAGATATCATTTTTGTCGCCTTTACGTTATCTTCTACCTTTTCCACAGATTCTTAAGGTATGTGCAAAACTAATAACATACCTCCTGCTAACCCATTAAAACCACACAAAGGAAACGTTAACACGTATCACATAATAATATACGCGTTTTAATTTGTTCACAAAATGAGATTTCCTGTAAAAGAATCAGATAATGAGGGTACCTACGGAGTTATATCCGGGTTTAAAGGAGGCCTTGACCTAGAATCCGGCCGGGCGAACGGAGGGTTATGATGAGTCTATAGAAAAACGTTCGATGCTTTCGTAACGCGAGTAAAATGAATTATTTGGACAATTTTTTGAAGGATATTCTGATTGGTATATTTTTTGGCTGGATGATGACTGTGGACACGACACCAATGCATGGGGATAAGGCAAATAATTAACAAGAAAAATTAAATATTTTTACTTTTTTTACCCCTCTTTGATATAATTAATAATACCCTAAAAACAAACTGTTTACAATAGGTAGATATTAAAGCGTCATACAAACTTTATTTCAATATAATTTCCTTATCATTTTTATATTTCTAACAATGTCCTAAAAAGGAATAATATTAGTTGGTCTTCATAATCTAAAAGTATATCTATGTAAAAATGTGCGTTTGACAAAAGTAACAACAATCGCGTGTCACTTGATAATGTAGTAGATCAGCAAAAATATAGTAATGCTTCTGGATCACCTATGTCCAGTACTCAAATAAGTTACCTAAAAACATTAAGAAAACGATATATTTTTGAGGCGCAGGACAAACAGGATGCTAGAGTCATATTCTCACACTAGCTTCCGCCCGCGGCTTCGCCCGCGTTTTTCGGGATAAAAGGTAGCCTATGTGTTATTCCAGACTATAATCTATCTATGTGCCAAATTTCATCCAAATCCGTCCAGCCGTCTCAGCGTGAAGAAGTAACAAACATACACACACACAAACTTTCACCTTTATAATATTAGTGTGATATCTTTCAACACATCTAAAACACTAGAAAACAACACATTAAATCCTTCCTACCAACCCCAAGACAAAAATTAATCATAGTTAAATAGACACTTTCTCAATTTCAGTAATCGTCGATCGTCTCGATATAGTCCAAATATCAAAGTGTCAAAGTGTCACGATACCCGCACGTTATAGTGTTATAAACTTTAATACGACACTAAGCACTAAGTGTAGGTACCTAACTCTTACGTAACCTATTTAGATACAAGGTTTTAGCGCACTATGTGACGTCATAAATAGTTATTATACGGTTACGATGTTAAACACATTATTATCTTGTAGTAAACGTGTGATAATTACGACAGTGTTTGGGTAAATTAATTAAGAACAACAGTGGCGTTGATTTTGTTGGTCACAAATTAAACAAAATTTAAAATGTTTTCAAAGAAACCCATTATCCGCTTGAACGCTGCAATTATAGACAGTAAAAAAATCATTATCGTGTATTATAATATTCCTTTATAACTCTTCCATACCTTTTCATTATTCAGGATCGTGACTGGCACTTTGATTCAGTTTTCGCCTGCACTATGCCAAGAAATCAAGATGTGACATTGTTTTTATTAATATTTGGATATTAATTTCATTACTAGTTATTCCCATGGCACCGACTATGTGAAGAGTATGTAATGTATGTACTTCTCTTTCTTTTGATTTTGCACGATCCATATGAGAAAAACTCATGCTGTGATGAAAATATTGACCAGACACGATTGGAAGTGACTTACGCCTCCCCCACATTGGGCGTGCGCGTGCCTCGAGCGTGTAAACGCCGCGTGTGTGAACGTTCGCGTCATTCACACGCTCGAGAAACGCGCACGCCCAATGTGGGGGAGGCGTTAGTGAGACTCGTTTGGAAAAGTTAATATTTTTTTTAATGAAACTAATAATTATGTCAGTTAATATATGTAGGTATACATAAGTCGTTATTGTTCAATAATACTTATTTTATCGTATTCAAGACTAACGAACATAATCCAAAAACGCTTTTCAGTATTTTATTTATTATTTTTCACACAAAGCGATACCATAAATATTTAAAGCATGTAATACACTGTTGAAATATTTTGTAAAGGTAAAATACAAAAGCATTTAGACTCGCTGCCGTTTAGCGATATTTAAATATTAACAAACGTTTGTGTATGAACATCAAGTCATAATACGAGTAAAGGAGTATTAATATTTAGTTCTGTACGTAGCTTCATAACCTCAGATCATAGAACAAGGAGATGTGCCAAGGCGCTATCGAGCTTGATGTCTGATCTAGAGCAAATTGCTCATATTAAAAACGTACGCGCTGGCGACGAACCGAACACGATCGATGGAATAAATACAGTGTTTTAGTTTAGTGCTATTGTTGAGTGACGATTAACAGTGTTAGATTGAGGGTGTGTGGAATGTTCAATGCGTGAGAGATCTTTTTATTCACAAGGAGCGCTTAATTATGCACGTAATTGTGTCGAAAAATGTACTAAAAGTGGCATCAGTTGTTCCCGTACTAATTTGCTATGATGGCATATCTTCATGTTTCTATGATCTGAGTTCATAACGTACATGGTGTTATATGTAGGTTGTAAAAGTACAGGGATGAAAATGTTTATGTTTTAGCAGGAAACGGTTTAGCAGGAAATAAGTGTTATTTTAAAATTAGTGAATTTGGCAGCCTTCCGATTTCGGCCACAGCATTTGTAAAAACGAAGCTGGAAATGATAAAATAAAATTAACACACTTGTATTGTAGCTTTATATAAATTGATGACATTTAGTGTTATGTTAAGGGCCTATTATTTATCAGCTCAAATAATTTGTGTGTGTATAGTCTTTATCTGTTATCTTAATCCGGATAATGGAGCCTGTTTTTATAAACTACCCAATATAGCTCCTGAAAACAAATCTCAACAAGAGATCTCAGAAAATATATATCAATATAATATCTATCTCAATTTTCATACTAAGAATTGATATTTTTTAATCAGTCAATCATTTTTTACCCGACTGCGCGACGCAAAGGAGGGTAATGTGTTTATCAGTCTATTTTAAATGTCGGTTTCATTCGATGCGAGTATAAACAGAGAGACCCCACACATTTACCCTAGTAACATAATACATTACACGGATATTATATCTAATAATTACAATATAACACTAACGACCCCCAAGGGGATCAGAATAGTACCAATTAGTGTTAAAGCTCCAGTTCTAATTACGTTTGCCCTAAAACTAGACTAGACTTCGTTATTTGAATCTAATAAAGCTAAAACCAATGATGTTATACAATTTAATTAATTAAAGTTTATAAGACTTACTTTCCTAAAAAAAGGTCGGAGTAGGCAATGAGCAGTTTTTTTTTTATGTGACGGTGGGTGTAATGCTTGCAACATTGAATATTACAGGGTGACAGGTTAGACAGTGGAAATATTTTAAGGGGTCATTGTACTCATCATTATGAACAACTTTTACTATGGGACTAACCCTGAAATCGCGAAAAAAATTTAGCTGTTCCATACATTTATGTTCACATAACTCAACAAAATGTATGGAACAGCTGATTTTTTTTTCGCGATTTCAGGGTTGGTCCCGTAGTAAAAGTTGTTCATAATGATGAGTACCCCTTAAAATATTTCCACTGTCTAACCTGCCACTCTGTATATGCGCATTGCAGAACTTTTTAAAATGAGGATTCGCTGTGCCAACAGCTTAGCGGACAAGCAGGTTCCCCTGCTGTCAACATAGCGCATCCTCAGAAGCTCTGGCGACCTTACTCACCACAAAAATTCAACACTACCGAAGAGTAGCGTTATTTGGCTATGGTATTCTGTAAGGTGGAGGTACTTCCCCAGTCGGGCTGCTCTAGATTCAAGCTACGTATCCCGCTGTGCCTTAGCTTTCTTACTAAAGTTTATAGGTACTTACCTACTTTCTGAAGAAATAAGCCGGAGCAGGCAATGAGTAGATAAATGAGGAAGAATATGTGAAATACCTTTGCCTTATAATGGGACAGTAAAGTAAAATATAAGATTAGGTATATCACAAGCGCCTTCAAACTTTAAAAAAAATAAAAGTCTTACTTATTTTTAGCGTCATATGACATTGACAAACACAAAAATGAGTATAGTTAAACTTGTTTGTGGATACTGTAACTAATGCCTAATTTATAAATTTCTTACCAATACATAATGTTCGAAGGTATTATTTCGGCGTCTTTACAATAGCCTTTAAAACACAGCAAAAATAACTCTGATTCTCTAAATTGTCTTCAGAATCTATGTAAAAACTATATTTTAATTCATAAATACGACAAGATTTTTTGACATAAAACCCAGGCCAATATTTACTTAAATATCACTCACAAAAGCAATCAGAGCCCGAACTATTTATTACATTAAAGTTCTGGCTATAAAATCTGAAGTGAAACTGAAACTCAACAAAACACTTTACCTAAATGTCGACGTAGAATCAGAAAATGTATCTTGAAATGTTCTGATGGCTGCTCGCTCTATTTTTATACTTATCTAGAACTTGTACTTAGATCTCAAATACTGACATCTGTCCAGCTTCACGGATTATTGTGACAATACATTACGTCTCAGTTATCTCGAAAATGTACCAACAATTGTTTGGCTATTTGGCCATGGCCCATTTTCTAACAGCGAAAAGTTTGAAATGTTTTATATGGACAACTAGATGTGTTTACGATTTTGTCTATGTGAAAACAACACATATGTCATACAATTGTATTGTCATATTCATACAAATTTAACCACCTCTTCTTACCGCTTTAGGGATGGAATTTCAAAAACCCTCCTTAGTGCCCCTATAGGCTATCTAAGAAATATTCCTCCAAATTTCAAATCTCAAGATCCACCGGTTTAGGCCGTGCGTTGTCTTTCAGTCATTAAGTCAGTTACGGCGGTGTTTTAGGCTGGATTCACAGTCACGCTGATCGCTAGCGCAAGCAACCAGTGCGTCTTGTAAGCCGTACGATCGTACGCGTTTCAATAAGAAACGGTACAAGTTAGGTACGGTACAGTATCTCGTGCCCCGCGCTGCTTAACATCCCGCGCCGGCGAAAGCATGACTATGAAATTACCCATATAGGTTGGTATAGATAAACATTCTCTCGCCATTTTTGTTAAAGAAAGTAATTAATGAAGATGTTACTGTTTTTTGTTTAGCTCCAAAGTTAGAAGGAAACGTCATAAATTTTGTAATACCTGAGTGACGAAACACGCTTGAAAGGAACAGAACTAACACTGCTCTACTCTGTAGGTATATTTTAATGCAAAACACAAACTGAAAGCTGCTTATCCTCCTCCATATTTCAAAGTACACCTACAGTAGCTTCAATTTATATCACACGACTCACAAACAGAAATGGAGGCTAACGCAATTGAGTTAGCAATAAACTAACACCTACCAACGACTCTGACGGCGTGTTTGACATTTCCGCGCTCGTGAAGTTAGGTCATTACTGATCGTATTTGTGCGTTCAATTTTGAATACTTGATGGAATTGATAGTGCATCGGATATGAATTGAAATTGAATGTGAATATCTACGCTGGTAGGTAATTGCAAAATTTCATGTTCATTTGAAATTAAATTTCTCTGAATAATATACAACAAAGTCGTTATTCGCATTTGTCTGTTTGTCCGCTTAGTTCTTTTAAACTTCACAATAGATTTTAATGTGGCTTTCTCCACCATTTCGAGAATTTATTCCAGAAGGTTTTTATGTATAATACATTAATATTCAATTTAGATATATCACAGAAATCTCAATGTTTTGACATGTAGCCACATGAGTGGGTTGCATCCGCGCAAAGCAGGGATGAATCGCTAGTTATTGAATAATTTGTACATACAAATTGAAATGATTAAAATCAGTTGGTTTAAAGTGACTAACGCTAGCGATTGATTATTTAATTAATAAGCCGTCAATGCTAATTAATCACTACTGTAATCATATTACATAGTAACTGTGACATCTAATTATTTAATCGCAATAAAACAGCTACGCGCAGTTGGCATAATATTGGTTATTTGCTAAACTTTTTCCTGTAAAAATATGTATTTTTGCACCGTCTACTATTTCCTAACTTATAAATGTAAGAAAAAGAAAAGATTTAATAATACTGGAAGCGCACACGGGAGCTATAGAGTAAATAGTTACAGAGAGCCTGCTTCATTCAACGAGCAAAAAAGCACGCACACAGACACACATCTTTGTACTGGTATTCGTTTGAGAAAGTTGAGATCGCCGTACGTACGCGATCTCTCGTCTATGTGTGCGTGTGCTATTATCGTTCGTTGACTTTCTGTACCTATTTTGTGCTGTGACTTCACTATGAAGTGTCAAAACCAGCATAGTTTCGTTGTGAAAAAGAGATGGAGTTATTTGTCTTGCCTTCATCACTCTCTCAAATTGAAATAATGACGGTAATAAGTAATAACATGTCGTAGTAAGGCCTACCGTAGATGACAGACTTTTTGTGGGATCGAGTTGTCGTATGCGGAAGGCTTAAAATCGCAGAAGACGATAAGTCAAGCAGTTTGAATATTATATTATTCTTAAAACATTGAATTTGAATATGGCAAAAGAAATTTGATGTTTGAGGGAGCGCAAATGTTTAACAAGTTACCCAGAGATATTGTAGATGTTAATTCAATGTTTATATTTAAGAAAAAATTAAAATTGTATCTCTTACGGTCGGTTGCAGAGGGATGATTGGGTTTTTGATGGAGGCATTACCCATACAATTTCTACCGTTAAAGTCTCCTTTAAAACTTAGTGACCTCTTCTGCAGCTCACTACATTATAGCTCTTAAGACCGTCGACTAATATTTTTGTATTATTTTTTAAGTTTCTCATGTAAGTGAACCCTGTAAGTTCTTTATGAGAATAAATGTCTTAAACCTGAAACTATTATTCCAGATATTCTTATAGCAGATCTTTCCCCAATTTCCATATACACAACCGATTTAGAAGTCCTAAGTATCATAACGATACTATAGTTTGTGTGATATTTTCATGCGATGTTACATAGTCGATGTTAAAATCCCTTCCGATATATTTTATATTCAACGGTATTATATTTTAACTTTGTGCTTATCTTTTATTTTTATGTGAAAAAATGTGAGAACCAAAACATTTTCTGTATACCTAATACAAGGCCGGCGCTTATAGTAGGTACACCCACATTTTCTAGTTATATTTAACTGTGTCCCATGTAACTAGTAACTAGGGGTGAGCCTATTGCCATTAACCACACAAATCTAAACCCCGTGATGTTACTGCGAATTTCTTAACGGAAAAATCCAATAACACTTTGCCCGATTCCGAGATCGAACCTAGGACCTCATGCTCAGCAGTCACGCTAGCACCCACTAGACTCTATCAAAGCAGTCCTGTATAAATGCCTGCTTATATTTTTCGTATTTATTTTCGGTGTATTACTGCTTTTCCCTGCGGTTTCACCCCCGTTGCTCATCTCTTAAGGTTTGTAACGTAATGTTAAATAGCTTAAACTATTCCTCGTAAATCTGACTATCATATACAAAAAGAATTTGTCGAATCCGACTGGTAGTTTAAGAGATTAGCGCGTTCAAACAAACAAACTCTTCAGCTTTATTATATTGGTATAGTAGATAGTCTAGACATTTTGCAGACGCGATCTTTACATTTGTTGAACCGACTAATAGATAATTTAATCAATCAATTCAGACTATCGCAGCATTGTACTGAACAATCGAGACAAATAACTAACTGTAATTGATAGGTTCCAATTATATAACAGAAAGGCAATTCTTGCATAACCCGCGCCAATAAAGAAATGAATCTAAAACGGCGGCACTAACATTCTCTCTCACTCGCACGTTATTGCTGTCTTTACTCACCGCCCGACGTGTGTGCGACATGTGGACACAACACAGGTTGTAATTAAAACATAGTTCCGATCTAGTCTCAATATCATCAATGTCATAAATGGTATTTTTCTAACAAACAAATACGTGAACATAAATCGCAACGAAATCGAAAATTTACCAAAAATTTATTCGCTAAATCTGAACTGGCACTTGCCAGTTCAGATTTATGATATTTTCTTTTGCATAAATATACGAAAAATCTAATAAGCAGAATCCCATTTTTGGTCCATTCAAAATCTCATCTCAGTTCAGGCAACTGTCAGTCGTAATGCCAAATTAATTACGAGAACTGGCCTTCAGGTCTGAAATCCCAAACCAATGACAAATTAATATTTGTGATTAGGTATTGCCGTACGGAAGCGTATACTTCAACGAGCGAATAATTTTCAAGCACGGATCAAAAGCCGAAACACCTCACGCAAAAGTTAATTAATTCCGATTAATTGAAATACACGTATAATAAATTGATGATCGGTCTCTCTTTCAGGCAGAAGCTTTTGAAACCATCCGCGCAAAACTGATCTGATTTTTATGTCAGCCGCTATTACCCCTATTTCCTTTTTCTACACGCTTTATAGAAAATTTTATTGCTAAGCTATGGCAATAAAAAGTATGATAAAGTTGGCAGTCTTTTTTAATATCCTGATGACAGTCATTATGTGGATATCAAAGAGAATATTCAAGTAAACGTAACACATGCTCAAAAGCGTAACTTTTGATCGATTCTAACGAGTTTCATTTCACGGCAAACGGTTCGGAAACTTGGCGAATGAAATTCTTACAAACTCGGAACGACACCTTTACCGTTGGATCTGTGAACGTGTTTCAACCCCCTAACGCTGGTATAATACGGCGGTGCATGTTTACGACGCGGGCCTGATCTCACGAAAACCATGGCGCGGTGTTTTGACGGTGCTCACAGGTGGTATAATGAGTTGTGTGGGGCGCGGCGCGGATATCGAGCGGGCGCCGGCGGCGGCGGCGGCGGCGCGCGCAGCAGTGCATCGGGCGCGAGGAGCCCGGCCGGCCGCGTTCACAGTGTTAGATCTATGCGTCCTCCGCCGGCCCCACAATACAGCCGGCCGCGCGTGGCGGCCCGACCGCCCAACGCGAACCTACCCATATCCCGTAACTGTACATATTAGGTACCCTATCCTGTGGTAAACAAAACCCATGTGATAGTGCTGTGAAGTGTCCGTTTGTCATATATTGTAATTGAGCCACGTGAGGAATTTATAATTCGACGTGACGGTGGCTTGCCGTCCGTGTAGTGTAATTAGTTAATCAATTATGTAACGACCGTAATGGCAAAAGCTTTTCAGTGGTAACACTATAGGCATCTATAGATTATAGGGGAAGCTTTTTATAGATTAAAAAAATGTTGTGTCGGTAATTGCCCGCGTAAATACGTTCAACGACATTATATAGCGTGTGAAGGTTCACATATTTTTTTCGAGAATTTTGCACAAAATAATGTTCAATGTAATTTATAAAATTGTTTTAAAAGGATATGCTACAAGTACAATTTCGTTATGTTGGCGGACGGCAACAAATCTCATAAAGAAAACTTTAAGGCTTTTATCGTTATTACCGCCTAGGCAGTAACTTAGCACTTTATAAACTACCAGCTATCCGGGCATATACCTACTTATGTGTACTGTCTAATATCGTTACAAAGTTTCATTCAAACTATCGTGAGCGTAGTCGATTCGTAGCACCTGCTACGATATAGGCTACGTGAGCGCTACGCTGGGGAATTATTAATATTACTTGTGAATATAACCGTTTCCGTAGCGTGTAAATAGGGTCATAGTTTAATGATTTTGAAGTATAATTCTGAAATAAATTCTGAAAGAATTACCTTTTTCATATCTTGACCTATTTTACTATGTACTGAATGCCACCACGAGGGAATATAAGAAGAAGTCGTCTAACATACAAAATGTCGAAATATAAAATTAATTAACCGCTAAGTACGTAATAATAGGCTTGTAATTGCTTGCATAATACATTATGTTACGCTTTAATATTGAAAATTAGTTCAAGTTTCTAATCAGGTCATTCGTGTTTCCTGCGCGCGTGTAATTAATTGTATTTTAAACAAAGCCTTTTTGTAGTCCTTGTATTGTACAAAGCATAATTGAAAAAAGAAAAATTAACATTTTTCTGCCATATTTAATGCAGAAACCAAAAATATTTGCACAGAAATTGGTTTAAAAAGGCCTTCTGGAACTAAACTATTACAAAGAAAAGAAAATTTGATGTCTATCTTAAGATTTTTAATACACTTTTTGTCTGGAAGAACTAAAAACGTCTTAAATGAAAACTGTTTAAAGTTCTGCATATCTCTTTGAAGCAAGAAGCAAACGTCTTTATCTAAGTATTATTCCAGCCTATAAATCAAGGCTCGTTTTACTAAATGGATCAGGGAACCAGCCATGCGCACATTGACCAGATTCTTCTCCGGAGATTTGCCTAATACAGACAATTTTAAACCTTATTGATAAAAAATATTGAAACTAAATTCATATTAATATATATTGCCTTCTTCCATTGACATGGATACCTATGAAAGAGACAGATTAAAGTTACTATTACACACACAGATGTAGAAAATAATACGTCAAAGCGTTATAAACTATTCTAATATAACTACGCAATGAATTCTGTGAAACAGTACCTAACTACTTATGTATTTAAATTCCTATTACTAAAATATATGAAACGTACTTTATCAACCGTTTATGTTATAGTTCAAAGAAACAAATCCATTAAAACCTTTGTAGGAATTAAATCATTTATGAGGATTCGAGGCGGTGTCAATACAAAACTAATTTAAAGTCAAGTGATTTTAAGACGTCATGCGTAAATTAAAGGCTCAAAAGTAATAAAAGATTGACACATACTTTGAAGGTCAAAAAAATATTTTTTTATATTATTGAGTGGCAAACAAGCTGCCCATCTTATGGTAAGTGGTCACCGCCGTCTATGGGCATCTGCAATACTAGAGGCATCGCAGATGCGTTGTCCACCCTAGAGAAAAAGTTGAAATGTCTCGATCATGTGTGCTTGTAATTACACCGGCAGCCATACCCTTCAAACCGAGGCATAGCAATACTGCTTAGCGAAAGAATTAGGTATAGTGGTAGTACTTCCTCGAAGAAGACTTACCCCCTTATTCAAGAACATCACTATGAGGACTTATAGCAATGTGTACAAAATACTCATTCAAATATGAACATTTTATGTATTAAGTTAAGGTTCGTATTCGTATGAAGCTCTTGTTTATATTCACTTAGATATATGAATATGAACGTTATTTTTGTATACATAATGTCATATTCGTATGAGTTTTCTGTACACTATGCGTTCGATACCTCATAGTATTGTTCGTGAATACGGGGCAAAAAAGGTGACTAAAACCTTGTTTAAATTACTGTAATTTTATCGAATGTAATTAAATAAAAGTACAAGAATTATGAAGTATTAGAGCAACCATTAATCTGTTGCGACAAAAATTTGTCCTTTAGGGCTTAATTTATCTCTCACATTTTAAACGATGATTGATCTAACTTGTCATAACACCACGGCGAAAAGACAAGGAACTACCTATGTCGACCTCTCTATTTTATAACAGAAAGGTCATAAGGTGCATCCTTATTTCTTCTAGTTCTATAACTAAAGCTAGAAAGACATAGAGATCGAAATGTTGCACGTGAACAAAGAAATACTAACCACCTTAATTGAATGGTCCTTGGTCACAAACGTTTATTAACTTAAGGCTTTAATTGCTAGCAGCTAAACTTTATAACTATATATTATGTGGGATATTCTAATTTCTATAACACAGGTAATTTTTAGCGGAGGCACTTGTATGCTCCCTAGTTGTGTAATAAGTGTATTCTTAATACGCAAACTTACAAAATCATCTTCAAAAAAAAATTATAAACTAAGTTACTCAAGGCCAATAAAGTTTAAGGGAAAGACATTTAAATATCCATCACCTATCTAAAATAGCCGTAAAATGGTGGTATATAAATAAAATTAAATCAATAAAAATTGCCTTCACTGACGGAAATAGTCCGACTCCCCTAGGGTTCAAATAATTTTCTATTGGTTTTGTTAGTTTCGTAACACATATAAGATTCATCACAGATTCTAGATTTTTTTTCACGGTACTTTATTTTGATTTTGAAGTCGGTACCTACCTATTTGAGCATCATATTTTCTAGGCATAGTTTTTTTTGGGCAAGCGATGAGTACCTACTATCGTCGACCGCATAATTTTATTGCTTACAATCAGGTGAGATACTGGTTAAACGCGGGCCTATAAATTACAAAAAAAAAATATCAAAATCAAATAATGGAAACCCGTTGGTCAAAACTGGTAACTGGTTTTAGATAGATTCGAACATGCATCCTGTAAGGGCACTGCATATTATAGTGACTAACCACTATAAAAAAAAGATAAATTAAGTAACAAAAATTTTGTTACTTAATTTATCTTTTTTTTATAGTGAATGTTTATAGGTAGTAGCCGGCCGTAGATATACTGTACGGTACTCTCGAAACTCAATAATTTAATAACGAAAGAGACAATTACAATCTTTTCCATCATTTTGTTTCCGTCTATACAGGGTGGCAGGTTAGACAGTGGAAATATTTTAACGGGTCATTGTACTCATCACTATGAACAATTACTTTTACTATGGGACCAACCCTGAAATCGCGAAAATAAAATCAGCTGTTCCATACATTTTGTTCAGTTATGTGATCATAAATATACGGAACAGCAGATTTTTTTTTGCGATTTCAGGGTTGGTCCCATAGTAAAATTGTTCATAATGATGAGTACACTGACCCCTTAAAATATTTCCACTGTCTAACCTGCCACCCTGTATATTATCGTCATCTCTTAAATGAATGGTCATTTCAAACAATACATAGAATTGAAAACCACATGAGCGTAAAATATCATAATAGAGCATAAATAGTGTCAATTTACTACCCCGGCGAGCATCGCATTAACCAGTTTCCTGCGTTTGATTTACAATACGCTCTTTGTGATAAGCAATTGATACATTCCTCGTAAATATTTGTGTGGAAAATCATGTTTTATAATTTAAATGTAGTACTAGCTAGTTAGACTTGAAACCAACCCAAACATGTTTGGTAAAGGGTTTGAAAGATGAGCAATTACCCATGATCATTTAAGGGTTGAGCAGGGGTGGTGCTAACTCACTGTTCAGTGATCACAGTATCTGTAGTTTTAAGTTTTAAAGGTTTTTTTTTAGCACAAAAAAGTTTTTTTTTGTATCAGCTTGACACTAAATTCAAAATTATCTCTGGTAACACCAGACTTTTGGCGGAATTAATAACTGTGTTACCATGACACGTAATTTTCCCTTATATGAGGTCGTAGTGATGACGTCATAAGTTGCTAAAGAAGTATTAGCAGTAAGGGTAGACGACTTCCCTGGGGTATTAATATTGCTTCTTATTCTTCAAGTTTCTTATCATGTCCGTGGCAGGGTCTAATTAATTGACTGATGAGGGCATGATAATAAAGATTTAATTATTACATTATGGGGGTATCTTAATAGACTGTTCAGAAAACAGTAGCAGTATTCTTTTCATTGTTTAGCTAAAATAAAAGTTAGCAGAAAGGCCTGCTCACAATTTAAATATGAAAAAAAAAACTTTAATTAGCAAATTTTTTGCGTTGATTTTTTATCTTTCTGTCTACCTTACTATAGCAAAATGAATAATAAAATACAGCATTAAATACACCGAATCAGACAAAAAAATAAATGTGGGCCATAAAAGCAGAAATGGTGCCTCTTCAAGAGTTTAGTACTTCTTTATGAGTTTCATATTATAAAACGCCAATCAAGGTTACTATTTTTTCCCATAGACTAAGTCCACACAGTATTATTACTGTCCTCATTATTGCCCGACTCCCCCGTTTTTATTTACAGGCTGTTGGAAAGATAAGCAGCTTACTCTGTTTTGCAATCCGTGTTTTTTCCCTGAAAATTTAAACGGGCGGACATAATGTAACAGTGTTGAAAATACTTGAAAAATCAGTATTTTCAACATTGTTATAATTATATTTTTGGATTTTACAACTTAAAAAATACAGGGTTTTGCATTTTAATTTATTGCTTTTTGTAAGAGATCAAAAAAGATAGATACAAGGTCAAGTACCTATCTTTTTAAATTACTTGGTTTAAATCTCGACTTAATATTGTGATGAACTGAAGACATTAGTATTTTTTTGCTTCTATAAATTAATTATTCTATATTTTAATACTTACAGAAATTGTTTTTTCCTATTAGTTAATATACTGCTCTCTGACACCAAATGATATCAAAAATAAGTAAAAAAAGTCTAGTTTTGATATACTGAAATCAAATTGTTTGAACTCCATGTATAATCGTGTTTAACCATACCGGTTAATGTTAGTCTATACTCATTAACTATGTATATCGCAGCGCTCACATAAATTAAAGCATTATTTGCATTGTTGAAGCTGATTGAATTACGGCGGCTTTGTCTTGCTCTATTAGCTTACGAACTTCGAATTGTATGTCATTATGTGCTTGGCGACTTACTTGTATCTACTTACCTACTTAAATGCAATGGTTATACCTATTATTACTCATTCTAACCTCGGCCAACTTCACTCAAATAAAATCGATTGATTTTGTTTGAATGAGGAATGCGCAATGTTACTGATATTTTTAAAGATCAATGAAGAATATGGGGGATTATCTCCAAAAAGAAAAGTAGGTAATAATTACGTGTCAATAAAAGGAATACTGAATTAACTGTTAGGTAATGTTGAAATCAGAACAACAGTTACAATGCAAGTTTTTTACAATTTTAACTTTCAGTCGTGGGTTCATCATCAGTAAAATTAATACATTGTTGTACAAGATCAAACCTTCACGTATAAATATCAAGCAAATAGAATTTTTCAATGTCATTGTATTTTTTTCTATACTACATGCATCAGTGTAACAGTTCAGTTTAACCAATCCTAAACTTTGTAACAAACAAAAGAAACGAAAATAATCTCGTGAAATATTGGTAGACATCGTAATACTGTTTGCTAAACATTTCAGATTTAGCAACTTTTTTCTTTGCAAAGACAAATGTATATGTGATAACAGAGAATAAAATTACCAAAAGAGAACCCTAAAAACATTGTCCAGAGGTTTCTTTGCCAAACTTTTTTGTGGGGCATCCCTTTTCAAACCTTATTATTCATCATGATGTCACATGATACAAAAAGAAAACTCGAAAACGGTGTGTTGTACGAGTAGGTACCTATTTCTTTGTGGAGTTTCTTTGATGTTTTGTTACAATAACACGTAGTAATTATTAGTAGCTAAGCTTATTTAAGCTTCGAAAAAAAAAAGAAAATATTTATGTAAAATCTTTGTTTTTGTGAGGGTCTCATTTTTTTCCATTGTTTGACAAGTTTTCATGATGCAAACGAAAGTCTTCATAATTTCTGAATAATTTTGTTAACTTATAAAGACTTTTCATTATTCATGCTGAAAATGAAAATTCTTGAAGATTTTTAAAGAATTTTACACAATTACCTTTACAATAAAAAAGAAAACATTTCACCAATAAACTTCGATAATTTTAAATTATTATCAAAAAAATCTTCCATGCGATTAAACTAAATCGATTTGCAATAAAACTTTACAACTTTCTTAGAGTTCAAAAGGAGGTCGTTGCGTTAAGATCAAATTGACACTGATGGGTATTATTCCTGTAGAGGGGAGTAAAGGGCGGGTGGGTTGATTGATGATCGCCCCGTATAATTAATGTGGGCTGACCGATCTGCAGACAATTAGATAGATATAGCTCCGAACAGCTGTCGTGAATGTCGTGATACGTGCGATGAAATGTGACCTTGTATAGAAAAAATATTGAAGATGCAAGTCATTGGTGTTTCTGTTTAGTATGCTGACAGATTTATGTGTTTTGATTAATTTCCTCGTTCAATCATGGTCGTTTATTATGCCTATGACTATTGTTATTTATTTTATGTACGCATGAGCTATACAGTTAATATGTATAGGAAATAGAACTTCAAAAACACTGCCTACTTCTTAAACAAATATATTATTTTCCATCGTACTCTCAAAAATTATTATTTCATTCTTGAAAATAACATCAAATCTCTTTCTTATAACGTCCTTCTCATATTAAAGTAGCTGTACCTAAGTCTTCCATATTTTAATTAAATAATATTGCTACAAGTCGATATTTGTGCATAAATAGTACCTAATTATGGCTTCTTTATTCTTAAGTATAATTTTACTGAATTCGTAGATAATTTAGGTCAATTGATAACAAGAGAACTTTGTATAGGTAAAGAGCTTCAATAAACATAAACCATCACATCATATCTATCAGGTCCTCGAGATGAACTGATTATTATGATAATTTAATATTTTATTTTTTATTATTATAATCATTTAAACAACAACAACTCTAGTACTTAATCCTCAATTTACATTACAATATACTCAAAGGAGTCTCTAATTTCTCAAAATTTAATTTCTAGCAAATTGTATCTATCCGAGTTAATTTGATCATAACTTTTAAAGCTCTCTGCATTTACGGTGCCCTTAATATTTAATATTATCCAAGCGTGTACTTGCAAAACGAAACGTGGATTTAAATTTTCTTATCGCACTGTAAGCGTTGGTATTCGGGAGCCTACGCGCAAGATAATTTCGACTCTAATCTTTAAATGGAAATGTTAACATCTTATTTTCGTGAATTTTAATTACCTATTGTTGTAGTGAAATCGCCGCTGTTTCTATGGGTTGCGATTATTACATCTTTATATTCTTGATTTTATTTTCTTGATTGTTGAAGTGTTGTCTTGATTGTTGAAGTTTTGTTCGCATGCAGTAAGTCATTTATCTTCCTTGCCAATCATGGCATCTGACTGAAATTTTGTAGATAAATTGATGTCTACCAAATAATACCAATACCGCATTATCTTAATACTGGTTGGAAAAGCCATAGATATTATAGAGAAGCCTATTTTTTTTCAAGAAGATTCAGTGGAAAGGTATCTGTTTACTGTAAATAAAATAGCATATAGAAATACATTTTATTGAACGCAGACGCGTCGATTTGACATTGAACAGACATCACCCTCATTATTATGTAATATCGATAGTAGAAATATTTGCGTGTATATAGAAATGAGGTTTGATGGAAAGATCTCTGTATTGAACAGTGACCTAGATGAAATTGTGACGCAAATACGTGTTTCGTTTAAATATTTAACTAAAAAAGAAAAGTGCTACAAAAATACTAAATATTTGAAGAGTTAGTAATGACAAAAATAAAAGGTTTCTCAGTATTTTACTAATTACGGCTAGATATACCTAAGGGTAAATCCAGACATGCACGTCTCGCAACGCACGCCTTGCCTCACCACGAATATGAACATCCATAAATTGCGAAGCATGCGATAAGTGCCGTGCGCGGCGCATGCCTCGCAATGTTTAGATCCACTTTTATATGAATTGAATGCATCATAAGTTATGTTTAAGTCATTGAAAATAACTCAAAAATGTATTATGTAGGTATACTTAAGATTGACTGGCAAAGGGATAGAATGAAAGAAAGGCGAATTTATTGCTACGAACTAAAACGCATCGCACAAAAAAAAATTAAATAGCAGGCACTTGTCAAAAATAAAACGATTAAGAGCCGATTTCACCAACGTCAGATAACATTTATCCAAGGAATAAAGTTGAGATTTGACAGATTTTGTATAGAATATCTGTCAAATCTCAACTTTATTCTTTGGATAAATGTTATCTGACGTTGGTGAAATCGGCCCTAAGTAGATTAACTATTTAAAAGAGAATATTATAACTTGAAAATAACTTAAGGCGTGAAGTCCGCCTTTATACTTATGATATTTTTGTTGAAAAAGCATGAAACAAATAAATCGTAAAAATATATTTATTCAAAAACTTTCGTAATAAAAAGACGGTACATTCATGCTATACATTCAGCAAATAGTTTTAGACAAAAGAGTTCCTAGTCTAAATAGACCAAGTTTCAGTTTCCTCTACCCAAGTGTAATGAGGTGTGTCATGAACAAGTTCTGATGTCATCCCTCTCCAGTTTGCCTATGTCATGGGTTATTTTACAGGCCTTTAACTTCGCCCTATATAGGACAACCTGGCTATTCATACAGCTTATCATGTCTAGGGTGAACGAACTTTGGATTTTCAAATTGAAACTGTATGCATTCTCAGAAAGGTTATATTATGAGATATAATGTTTTTTACCTTGATTTATCGTAATTGGGTTCATTGCGCAATTTAATTTTTGGCACCATACTGTGAAACTATTTGAAAAGCTCAAATTAGGAATTTACTGCACTCCAATCTCGTAAGACTCCTTTTCTCGTAAGAGTTAGGTGTTAATAAGCAATTAGTTTTTAAGAGTCGTTCCTATGCAAATGCAGAAAGTCTTACTTATAATTAAATAGGTATTACTCTCCTGTCATAGGTCTGCTGGAAGAAATTTCTTAATTAGAAATAAGCAGCTTTGTGCTTAATTATCTGTCTAAATTTTATACTTTTATATGTTTTGTGTGTAAATAAATAAATAAATAGGTACATAAATAATAATTATAAGAAAAAAAAATATTAAACTAGAAATGAACAAGATAGATTTCACCTACAGCCTGAAAGTACGAAAATGTACAGCTTTTCATATACAAACTTATATTCGTTTTAAATTAAACTAGGTTCTAAATATACAAAGTAACGACCCAGTTAAAAGCGTAGTTGGGTATAAACTAATTGTTTTGGAATTCAGCAATGAATGTACGATGAAACTTTCAGTGCAGGCCATGTTTATTCAATCCGTTTGCTTTGCCGTAGCCAGCGAAATGGTTTGGTCCAATATGGTTGGACTAGAGAGAGGTTTTCAATATATTTATCTTTTAACTTTACCGAAAATGCGCGGAAAAATATATTATTTCGACTTATGTATTTTGTTTTTACAAATGTGTTTTATTTTTGCAAGCTAGTTTGTCAATTAGATCGCCAAAAGTTCATAATTATAAGAATCTTTTTATCAATTTATATATCTAAAATAAGAAATTGGTTCTAAATCTAAACATTTCCTCGTCACAAAATAATTTTTCATTAGCAATTCAATCGAGGTCAGTTTTACTACGAGATTGCACCCGATTGTGGATAGTTCGTGACTGTACCTCATTAGCGGCCCGAACCGGATTCAACCAGTTACGGAACAAAGCCTCTCGCGGATACCGCTAGAAAACCTTTCTTCGGCATTCAGCCTCAGCTAACGAGAATCTGACGAATGAATAACGCCGACACCCGCATATTGTGACGTGATATTAAATTAAAATTATAATAACGGATTTTTTTTATACAAACACTTGTTGTCGAATCAAATTTATCTCTGGGAAGTAAAATTGATTAAAGGATAGGAATAGAAAAAAATTGCAAAAATATCTTGACTGAAATACCAGTCAAATTGTAAGCAATTCAAATTCAAAATGGTTTGTAAAATTTGAATTATAATAATTAAATTACTACGGTACCTACATACTTACTTGAATTAATAAATTAAATTGGTGTTGAACATCGACATTCCGATAAATGTTTGCGAAGCCGTGTTGCCATGTATAAAAACGTGAAGTGTGACGTTCGTTGATTTTGTTTACGTTGGCGTTTGATACAAACGACATGTAATGTTGGCCTGACCTATTAAGTGTGACCCGGTTAAATTATTAATCGTCATTCTGATAAATTACGTTAAATGTATGAGAAAAGTTACCTACCCTAAAATTATTGAAAGTAGTATTTGGATACGTTTCCGTCAAAAGACAATTTTACTATTTCAAAGTGTTTTCTGTTTCTTTAAAAATTTTTCGAAATAACACTTACTGGGCGTATCATTAGTTACTGTCACATAATTATAACAAAAATATTTCGCCTCGGTCATTAGAGGCGTGCATTAAAAAGGAGAAAAAGTGTTACAATTCTCAAGCAACAGCATTAAACGGCTCTTGGTATTCAAAACGTTTTCGTTACTAGCATATTCAGCTAGCATTTCTCGCTGCGAAAATGCATTGCAGGAAGTAAGAAAATGTCAGGAAACGTTGACCCAGATACGGTACGGAGACATTAAAAAAAAGTCAACATTTTTCCTTGCGTGCGTAACAGGATTCGATCTCAATGAGCCTTAACACAGCACTAGAAATCCATTCCCCTATAAATTTATAACTTTAAAAGGTTCGCGTGATCCGCCCTAGCACGTAATATAAGTTGACCACAGTGAACGATAAAAACTTAGCTCTTAGCCCTCAGAAATAATTTACCGTTCAGAAAGTGTACTTCTATCGCATACGTGAAGTTTGTTAATACACTACTGAATTATAGCAATGCTCAGAGGAAATTGCATGTTACGAGTTGTTCAAATAGGAAAGTTTTATTACCTGTGCTAGGGAGACGGATATTTGCAAAGATTCCGATGTAAGAGTTTCGAAACTCGTCAGCATCTTGAAGATGTTTGACGGTTTGGTTTAAAGGTCAGGTTGATGACATACCCGCCTTTAGGATATATTTCATGCATTTTGTATAAGTTAAATATGGAAAATCATTATAATCTACTACTCCGAGCCAAAGATTAGATACTTTATAAGCTCTATCTCCAAGTAGTCTCTAAGGAGCTACCCTTTAATACGAAACTATACTGTTATAGCATCATTTATGCTCCAAAACACTTCAAAAAAATGTCATTGTAATACTAGTGAAGTGCAAAAGAATATCAATGAGGCAACGATGAACGACACTATACACAGCGTATCGATTTCAATCGATACATTATAAAATACTTGCGAGCATCCAAGAAAACGATTCGTTATATACTCAGATCATAGAAACAAGGAGTTCTCGAGTTGTCAATTGCCAAGGCGCTATCGAGCTTGATGCCTGATCTTGAGCAAATTGCTCATATTAAAAACGTACGCGCTGGCGACGAACCGAATACGATCGATGGTTTAAATACAGTGTTTTAGTTTAGTGCTAGTGTTGAGTGACGATTAACAGTGTTAGATTGAGGGTGTGCGGAATGTTCAATGCGTGGGAGATCTTTTTATTCACAAGGAGCGCTTAACTATGCGCGTAATCGTGTCGAAAAATGTACTAAAAGTGGCATCAGTTGTTCCCGTACTAATTTGCTATGATGGCATGTCTCCTTGTTTCTATGATCTGAGGTTATATAGTATAAATAAACCTGAACTAAGTTACGCACAACATTACCGACGACATTTCGCAACACAATGTGGTTTAATTTATGAAATTGCTACCACGGAAAACAGAGCCTGGATGGTCGCAAGGGACACAAAGGGTGTGTGTTTGGGACCGAAGGAAAACGTCGCGCTAGACGCCAATTGAAAGTAAACCCTTTGACATTATTCATTAAGAGCAAATTGCTTTGTAAGACCTATTAAGGTAAGACAGGGAGCGTCCACGTTGAGCAGACTGCTGTCGAGAATTAATTAATGGTTTTATAATATTGGCTGTCTTGGTATCGATAGTAGTTCAAAATCAAATTTTCGTAGGTAAGGTAAAGTTTACAGTTACTAGAGGTTCATATTAAATAATAGTTGGCAGATGAATTGAGGGTAAAGGCCTTTAATAGCCGTTTTGGCAGCCAATGCAGTTCAGAGAGCAGCAGACATTATAAATTTACTCTGAGGTGCAAACTTGGCAGTCGAAGTAACAATAAGAGGAGCAACCATGATTGATTTCATCGTATCAATTTCGCCGCCGAATTCAATTTAAAACATGTCCTTTGATATTAAGTAAAATTAAATGGGACAAAGAACAATAAGAAAAAGGCAATAAAACTGGTTAAAATAGAAATTTCACTGCCGACTTTTAATTCGCTCACCTCAATGTTTTTGGCTGAAATCCTCCATTTATCATATTATTGTGAGTCCAGTGATTCTTGACCCCATTTTTCTTCTTCTAAAGGTTGGTTCTATTTGCGATTCACAGTTATACTTTAGTATTTCATTCGTCGTTCAGGGTTCGCGTTAAACCGCTTTTGTTCTGTACCAATATAAAGTTTTGTCAACGATTTTCTGACCTACTTTGGTTAAAAGTGTCTCGGTGTTTTGTATTTTGCCCTCGTATTTCACCAGATCCGTTAAAGTGACAGTTCGAAAAAAATGTTTCGCTTCTTTTTATTTATATGAAATTGTATTTTGTTTTATCTTCGTCCTTAACTTTATTTGAATCTTATAGATACAATAGTAATATGTCATCTCTATTTTATTTATACGATTTTCGTTTCTTGCTGTCAATTTGTATTTTCTTAGTAAATAAATTAACTATTTCTTTGCATTTTGTAACTTCATGTGAAAAGCTATCAATCGTTACAGGCATTGACAAGAAGATTACGAAGCTCTAGTCTTATTGGGTTAGAAAACTGGTATTATCGTGTCAAAGAATCAAATTACTGTCGATTCTTAGTAGGTGTTAGTAATTATTTCGATTGAATTAATAAGGGATAGTGTAATATATTCTGCTTTGTCAAATTGTTAGGACTCTACATTTCTACGCCGTAAAGGGACTCTAATAGAAGTTCTATTACATCAAATTTTATAGTTCTATTACTTCTAATTTTATTGTTTCGATGTTGTGTTTAAAGGATTAGACTTAAACTACTTAATTTGTAATCTGTTCTACTTTAAATATCAATCTTACGGTCAGTTGCAGAAAGAAAATTTAATTTTAATGGAGGCATTAACCATACAATTTCTATCGTTAAAGTCTCCTTTAAAACTTAATGACCTTTTCTGCAATTCAGCGTTAATTTCATTAATTTTAGTTCTCTGTTCTTCAAAACAAAAGCCTTTGTAAATAAAATGTAGTGTCTATCGTATACCCGTTTGCTAAATTATTGCCTGTGCCATAGCAACCTATATATACTTTATTATCAGAACTTGCACGACTATTCTAGACAACTTGCTGTTACATTGATGCTTTATTGAATTTCTGGAGCAACATGAAAATCTGTTATTCAAATGTCTTCTAATAAAATATCTTGAAATAAGTAGGTATGTTGTTAAAATAACTTTAATATTCTTCTAATAAAATATCTTTAAATAAGTGGGTATGTTGTTAAAATAACTTTAATATTTCTTCTTGATTTAGCGGCTATCAGAGTTTCAGCTGAGACTTAAGGGTTGTATTACCGAACCGAACTCGAGATTCAAAGCATTAATGATAAAGAGGATATTAGTAATTTACTAATTAGCATTAGTAATTTTGCAGTACGATAATATCAATGTACGGGATGAAACCCGACACCCGTCTGATATCATCAGTTAGTCTGTTCATGGAAAACACGAGACGGAATGGGGTGGCCTACTCTCGGTTGTGGGCGAAGCATTCCAATATCATTAATTTTATCTTTAATATTTTATTTATGAATCAAATAAAGCAAACTCAGAATTTCCCTAATATTCTTAGTGGTATTTGCTGCAATTAAATGAATTTGGGAAGAAATAAATTTGAGATTAACATAAATTAAGTTACAGAGATATTTCGCTACCAAGTCTTGGATAGAACTGAATTACTAATTATACATACAGTCTGTCTAAAACATCCTCCCTTATTTGGGTTATATAAATTTCTTATGTTGTTAGGTCTCTAGAGTTACGGTTTGAGCACAGATTTAATTTGACCATGACTTAGTATTTGTTTAGCTAAACTAATTCCGGCTTGTCCTAATTCTTAGCTTTAATATTAATAATATAGTCTAAGTCTGGAACTTAATCACGTTGGGAACAAAGCAATAGATCACTCTGAAATTACGCAGAACCAAATTACGTTATGAGGAAGAAGGACAGAACTTGTCTCAAAGAAAATTTATGTGTGGCAAGTAGGAACATGCTTTTTTTTTCTTTGGCTAATAGCCAAATGGACAATGAACGGATTTTATGTATTTTTTATGTTATTAAATACATCTAAAATGCATTTTAAAGCATCTAGGTACATATTGGTAAAATTAAACATAAAAACCTAATGATTGAAAAAAATAATAATAATTAATACATTAATTGAACGGATTATAAAACTTTCTGTAATTCCTCGGTGATAAAACTACATAATTACTACAATCCAACAATTATCACAAAGTAAAAAACGCCATTTGTCATTTTAGACGTATGTTGAGATTCCCGGATACGGAGTTTGGTTTGTTACATATAAAAAAATACGTCAGCAAAGGGACGCGTCCCGATGGACGAGGGGATGTGACAGCGTAGGTCACGTGTCAAAGCCGATTCCAGAACCCGTTTTTATTAAAAAGGTTATTTTTTTAATTTAAGAAAATTGTGGATACGTGGCGAGAGGATTTATTTTGTGAAAGGTGTGGGTTATGTGATATGTAAAGGATGGTTGACCGTTTGTAAGTGAATTATTTGTTTAAATATGTATATGAAGACTGGACTTCTAAAATGCTTCTAAAATGCTTAATTTTTTGGCATGGTGATATTTAAAAATACTATATATATATATATATATATATAGTATTTATATAACTTAAAGTGAATGGAAACATGAAAAATAATAGCTATACCAATAAATAATCAGAATTTGACACTTGTTTGATAGCCAAAATATCTGAAAACAATAAGAATTTATTTTTTTTCGTAAATACATAAAAAACCGGCCAAGTGCGAGTCGTACTCGCGCACCGAGGGTTCCATAAAATTTTTTGGACGTTTATGAGTCAAAAAAACCAAACCGCATAACTAAGATAGTTTGTGAAGGAATTTTGATGATTTCTAAAAAACTGTGCTAGTTATGAACATTGTTTTATTGTTGGTGCAATATTTAGGCAAATTTATATCAACTCTAATTATTTTAGATTTTTTGCTTTGCAAACTTTGGAGATAAGGGGGGGGGGGGAATGGTATTTTTTTAGATTTTTTTATCATATATCAAAAACTATAAGGCACAAAATAAAATAAAATCTATTTTGAAATGTGCAGATCAAGCACTTTCATATAATAATGTCACTTGACCTAGTAACCCAACTTTCAAATTTTGGACCCCCACTGGGGCTAGTGGGGGTCCAAAATTTGAATTTGCGTTTTGCAATTAAAATATAAACATTTTTCATTTGCAATAAAGTTGAGCAGGCATTCTTTATAACTGTTCCAAATTTCAAATCGATAGCATTAGTAGTTGCTGAAATAAGCAGCCGTGATAGACAGACAGACAGACGAAGTCGCACCAAAAGGGTTGCTTTTCTACCATTTTGGTATGGAACCCTAAAAACTGCATCGATAAACCAGTTCTACACATCCCTCTTCATAGATATGGATATAAACTCGCATATTTTCGCGATTGAAATCCATAAATTTCACCGAACAGTGACGCTCGATCTGAAAACGATTTTTATTAGAAGCCAATCCTACGTTACGTGATTCCATCAGTGTGATAGTGAAAAATATTTTTTTTCTGTAACCTGCAAAAAACTGGGTGTGAAAAAGATTCCGACTGAATGAAATGGGCATGAGTCGGCGATATGCTGGCGACGGACGTACACTCGGGCTCAAAATCGTTTTGTTGACAATCCCCGCTTATACATACTCACCTCACAAACGGTTTTTTTCACTTGTTTCCACGTATGAAACTTTTGTGCTATTTGAACAGCCTCAGTGCGGGGAAACGCGAGATTTTTTATGAGCGTGGAAGTTGAAATTCCGCCGTCTATTTTTCAACGGTTTACAGAAGACAAATAACGTTCACGTTTAGGTATCTAACTGTAGCGTGTTTTTGCGTTTGTTACTTTTGTAACACGCTCGCTGTGTTCGACTACAAAAAAAAAACGGTGGTAACTTTTTAAATACATATTGGCGTTTTAGAATTGACATTGAATTATGACCGATGTATCTGAAAAAATAAAAAGCAATGATATGTTGTAGAAACTAAGTAAATAAGTTGTACCTATATCAAAATTGACAAACTAATATTATAAAATGCGAAAGCTTGTGCGTGTGTGTGTGTACGTGTGGGTGTGTGTGTATGTTTGTTACTTCTTCAAGCTAAAACAGCTGGACGGAAATTTTGCACACAGATAGATTATAGTCTGGAATAACACATAGGCCACCTGTTATCCCGAAAAACGCGGGCGAAGCCGCGGGCGGAAGCTAGTATGTATATAAAACCCAATAATATTTACGTTGTCTTCAAACCGAAGCGCCTTTTCAACTAGTAGCAAATCATAAAGAACATTATTTGGTTCATTTAACTCCCGCCAGTTGCCAACTTTAACGGAAAATGTTCAGGAAATACCACATAATGTTTCAATAGGAACAGTCACAACACATTTTATCTTATTGTTCGAGCACGTAGGAATGTATTTATTTTCCAACCTAAGATAGGGAACGAATGAACATTATTAAGTAGTATTTTGTGAAAATGAAGTTTTTATTACTTTTGTTAGTTCATACTTTTCCTAAATATTTTTTTATTAGTGGTCTTCATTTTATCCAATGTTTTACCACTCCTGATTTGGGTGCCGAATTCATTGAGATATTTTTTCTTGTCCATCATTATACTTCAAAAGTCTGGTTTTAAGTACCGTACGTAAGATTCGTTTCTTTATTCTAATAAAAAGAACTTCAGTCTGACCTTTTTAATATAAATTGGTACACAAATGAAACGTGAACACTTACTCACAACTTTCTAGAATTTCTAATTAATGTTAATGTTTCTTGTTAAAAAATATCAAACATTTAATACAACTTGTTTGACCTTGAATTACGGTCTTAAGGTCGATATGGCGCTTTTTACAAGTTTTGGCTATATTATTATTCTAACTTTGTACTCACCGCCTTTATGGGTAGGTACTAAGTACACTAGGTACTCGGTAAATCGATATTGTTTTGTCTTCATGTTTAAACTTAAACGAAGGTGTGAATATAATATCTGAGAACTTTGAAGTGCATTGTTTGAAAAGTTTGTTTAACCACGTACTTAATTACGTTGAGAAATTCATGTTCTAATAAGTAATAGTGTTATGATACTCTCTATGTTGAATGGTTGATGCCTTTTAACTTACTATCTTATTAACTAAGCTTTGAATGCAATATAAAGCGTACTTATAGTGAAAAATAATTTATCAAAAGTTTTATAAGGAGGACCTATTTTTAAACGACTTTAAAATGGAAATGGTTTTCAATTCGATCGTATATTGTCAAAATCCCACATTAGGATTTACAAGTCTAGTGTCTGAGTATATTTGAAATTGCTCAGTTTAATGCTACCAAAAACCTAAAAGCGTCATCGGTTCATGGTTGATATACCAACAACCCGAACGAAGCGCTTTGATTCCACTTTCATAGCGGTCAAACGCAAGCCTATTTACAAATAAAAAGAAAAAAAAAAACCTGCCACCTAAACAAGGCTTTATAGAACCAAGTACAAAATATAGCGCATTCATCCAAATAAACTGCTATTTTTCACAACATAAATGTAGCAACAAAAATGACAGAAAATCTCACCACAGAAAGCAGTAGCTACATTAAATATGCTCTCAACATTCTCACTACAGAACAATCTGGCGCGCAAAGCGTGACATCTGGCACGTTTGAACGACTGCCAACATCTGCATCCTGCCGCGTTACTAATAATCCCTAGCCGTACCACTGCAATGATTAAGCTGTTCTGCAAGTTTGTATTGCGACGTCTTTAAAGCTTTCAAAAGTTCAGTAGACATGCAGAAAGAAAATTCTCTTGGGTGTTGATTTAAACTTCGACTGTTGCCAAAATGTTGTTCTCAATCTGTTTCTATTTCTAAACCAATAAAAAATCTAATTCAATCAAAAATTATATAGTTTTGAAACTAATCCATCAAGATTCAAGTATCAGCTTTATTATCTATCTCTTTTCTACGATTTAAAATAATAATTTCCAGTTTTTTTGACGTGAGTGGAGCGTGAAGTTGCATCTGGCACGTTTGAACAAATGCCAACAGCTGCATCGCGGGCCGTATTAATCCCTACTCCATTTGTGGCTGGAAACTGGACTGGCTTGCGACTTGTATGATTTATTGTATTGTGTCTTGGAATTGACGGCATTTTTCAATAGAAAACAAATAATCTGCAGCTTGTTGATTCTTTTGGCTCCATTACAAAGAATAAAGAGTTTAAAATGCAGTTCTAAGTTAGTCTGATAAATAATGCTTTTTTTTGTAGCATAAAGATTTAAAATAATATTACTATAAGATAGGTACCAGAATTATTATTAAAGTTTCAAGCAATAAAAGTATCTTTAGGGTCCCAGATTAACCCGGCGAGCATGTGGCAGGGTATGTCATACCCAGCACACCATTTAAGCTCTTGTATCTTTTTCATTTCGCACTCAGCAGGTTTGTGGGGCTCAGTAGCTGGAGGTAAGGGAGTGCGGAGGAAGGTAGTGGCATAATTTCAGTATCACGTGCGCTGGCGCAAGAGCTATACGTGAGCTAACATGAATTGGGTATGTTATACCCTGCCACATACCTGGTGTGATTCTTTTTTCAACTTAATTTTTTTGTTTATATTGATTTTGGATGCTCATAATCGTTTGTTTCTTTTGGGTTTTCTTCAAAATGGATCACATATGAGTCAGGTTTATGTTAGAGACGTTAATAGATAGTTTTTTCGAAGAATTTAACCGAACAGGGGGCCAGTACCTACTGTAGAAAATAGTTCTGAAGATGAAATCGAAGGTTTTTCTGATGACGAAATTGCTGTCATTATAATGGACCCTTTGCCTGGACAAAATATGGATGTAAGCGCTATGGAAAAGTCATAACATACATTTTTGTTGCAATGACTATGCAAATTTTCAAGACTGAAAAAAGAAATGTTATATCATGATTATGAATAGCTGATTAAGTTTTTTTGTAAGAATATATCATAACTTGAAGGTTTAAAATAATTTATTGATAAACTCAGGGGTCTTTTTTTAGTTTTGTTAACATTTTTGAAGTTCCTAACGTTTGGTTCTTGCTTTTTGAGTTCTTTCAGTCTTTGATAAAAATAATAACTATAAATATGTACAACTTTTTTCATTTTAAATGTATAAGGAATAAGCTTATGTTTAATATAGTAGTGTAGTTTTATTTAATTTAACCATCATGACATGATTACATGCACTTTTACATGTGGGTATAATATACCCTGCCACATACTCTGTGTAACTTTTTTCACCACATGCTCACCGGGTTAAAACATAATTATTTGATTCGTGTCCCTAAATTGTCCAAACAAATTTTAATAAATTATGGTTTAACAAAACTTAATTTCAAGATTTCAAGCAGAAAATATAAACAATAGTCAAGTATACTATAAAACGAACAATAAGCCATTTCGCTTTACACAGAAATGCTGAACTCTAATTACTAAATAAGACTAAATGGATTTGAAAACTAAAACTAACTTTGCGGATTACGCTTGTGGTTGCTATGAGAATATCGTGACCACGAGAACTATCAGACTAATTTTGGAAAATAAAACAAGAAACTACCAACATGGGACTTAGTTTTATTCCACTGATGCTAAAAATGAATTGATCCAGTTTTTCAGTTCGTTACCAGTCGTAAAAAGGTCTTTACTACTTTTCACTTCAACTTTATCACACTATTTTTACTCTCACCTACTTCTTACGGATGCTGAGACATTAAAACGATTAGTCTTGTCTCGAATAAAGCACTACCGTAACTGGATTAGCCTGAATATTTACCGTTTTTTATCGCGTTAATGGAGAGCATTCTCTGAAGGACTGCTTTATATTCCTGAATACATACACAGAGAAAGAAATTAATAGAAGTGTTCCAATACCTACCTTAATTTTTGTAACATTATTTTTAACCTGTATACAACATTTTTTACCCCAAGTTAATAGAGCGACGGTCTCATAAATTCAGTGTAAGGTTGACACGTAAGATTTATGTGTGACCATGCGAAGGGTTGAAATTGAAAAGGCACCTGTACGAAAATCGTTCACCAAGCCTTTGTGTATCGTACTTCATGACAGGTATATTTTGGTGTAGGCAGAGCTTTGATTGTTTTTTATTGACTTTGTTTACTTTTAGATGTAGGTATAATATAGTGTTAGAGCTGTACATGATAATAATTTAATTGGCCATGATAATAATGTAATAGATGATGAAATATTATAACAATCACGCTCAAATAGCAGTCGGGCGATTGTTATTATGTCCTAGTCCACAGTATCATAACGCTGCTACGTCTACAGCAATAATTTTCCTTATAGGCGTCTCACAACACCCGAGGGACGCATTACGTCCAAAACATGGGGTATAGTTGATTTTAGCAGCCCACCGACTCATATGACTCCCGTATAACAGAGGTATTACCCCCACATGAGTTTCGATCCTACCTTCACGTGATATGTAACGTTGGTAGGTACTCCTTCGTCCAATATTGCCTCAAGTATCGGCAAAACTTTGATCGCACGCATCGAGGCTTACCGAATTGTTGCTTGTTATATTCGAAAGCCTTTCAGTAATGTTAGTAGGTCCATCAAACCTTATTGACTACTTATGTTGAAGTATCGTGCCTTTGATCATTATTGGATTATTTCTCACATGAGCTCGAACGGGCTCTTTACTGTGAATTGTGGAACGCCGTAGCTTGATGAATTTTAATAATTATAGTACTGTATGCATGTAGGTATACAATATGTTGCCGTTAGCTACAGACACCACAATGAAGTTTTTCAATGAAGTTGTTTTTTATATCGTAATCTGAAACATACCAGCTCGAAACATTGTTATTCTTTAATGGGAGAACATATTTTGTTCGCAGAGATGCAAATGTTATTTCAGCTCCATATCGTTGAACAAATAATTCACCAGTGGAAGAGCACCTACAATGGAATTCTTTTACGATACCCATAGAATGTGGTGTACAAACCCAATTAGTGTTGAGCAAAAGTTCCTTGGTAGATTTTGGAGAGTATCCAAGAGTTTCAATCGGTGATTGCCAACCGGCTTTACGTTCTGCCGGTCCATTGCCACTAATTTAGTTTGGTGTCGTGAGAAGAAAGACAATCGGTTGGCGATTACTTTGCATTGAGGGTCGTAAAAGCCATTTGCAGAATTGGGGGGTTACTTCAATCGCTCTTTCAACGAGTTTTTCGAATGTCTAAGTTATTGGGTGGATGTTTGTCGCGGCATTTAGTGCATTAGGTTATAATTTTATGTTAAAGATGCTATAGGCTAATATTGTTGGTTGTGATAAGACGGGAAGACAATAATTTAAGTTGAGAATTAATAGCTTATACGTTCTACGAAAATTACTTATTTTTTTACACAATTCTATTAACACTACTTTTTTAATATTTCTTTTACTATTTTTTATATATTTTATTTACTTCTGCGCCTTTATTTGTTAAAAGATTTATAATAGAATTGAACAAAAAAGACTATCTAAAACACTTACTACGTGGCATTATCTACATTACTACGATAGGTTAAATGCCTACGTTACAAAGAACAAAAATTACTTTTTTATCGAAAACCGATATTCTTCGACAACGTCTAAATATAGAGAAATCAAAACACCCCGTTTTATCGATAAGGCATTATTGTTTATTGGATCGTAGGTCCCATTTTATCTATACCTCTATAGATGGGGCTAACGACTTGGAAGTTTTTTGACCTCGAGTGTCCTTTGACTCGGAAAAATATTACTTACATTGTTATAATTACGTCCTCATTTTGAAGAAATATAGCAGAACTACGATAATATTATTAAAACATTAAAAAGTGGATGAAACTCTTCTCTAAAATATGATTATATACAGGATACATTTTAATCCCCTAAGGATATTTTAGGAGGTGAAAGTACTCATGAATATGATCAAATTTTATCATGGGACGGGGAAAAAAAACAGTCGTTCCCTACAAAAATGCACTACAACACGATAAAAACAGCTAATTTTTTTCATATTTCAGTGTCGATTCCATAATAAAAGTTGATCATATTATTCATAAGTACTTTCACCTCCTAAAATATTCGTAGTGGATTAAAATTTATCCTGTATAATAACCATTATAACCAATCTTGGTCATAAATGAAACAATAATAAACCTACGAGAATTATAGCATCGTTTAGAGATATACGTCACATATAACATCGGTATTTAATAAAATGAAAACATACGAAGGACGGTATGTGATATTTGCGTACATGATATCGGACATAAAGACTTATAGGAATATTTATTAGATGAAGTATTTATCTTATGACAAAACGTCGCATGATTTAGATATATGTAGGTATTGTATGTAATATACACGCTCCTTCAAATATTCCTCTATGTGGTATCAAAGGCATTCCTTCTTAGTGATCTAGTCACGTATTGCCCTATAAGACGGTCTTCATTTATTTAGTTTGCGTGGAAGAAAACGTGGCTTTCTTGTAATGTAAATACACATAAATCTAGGTAACAAACATTTTGGAGTTTTGTTTACCACTTGTAACAACGGTACTGTCCTAATCCAATAAAAGTCCCTAGGTTTATTTAAGCGAAGCGGTGGTGGGACTCGGCTCTAATTTCCTTTCGATTCATCCTATTTCCTTTCCTAGCCGAGTAACGCCTTCCACCTCTGAGATGCATTTGCTCACGTGGAATCGAATACGAACCGCTTAGCTGCCTCACACAGGAACATGTCGACTTTCTTTTAAGAAAACTCGCCCATAATATATTTTGAACATTTCCCTAAAGAAATTTGGGTCGCACAGGCTGCAAAGTTTACATGTTCCACCGAGGTATTCCTTTGCCTTCCACCCACTGGTGTGCACATAAGCCGTCTTATGCCCAAACCAGTGGAGCCCGACATCCGCTAACGAAAATATTTCCTGTTACAGTAAAGTGATAAGTGTAACTCAAAGTATATTTTTGATGTAAACTAATTATCAATTTCATTCCGTCGAAGTACAAAGTATACATTTTAAAAGTGTTGAAAACAGATATTAATAGATATAAAAAGTGAACGGTAAAACAACAATAGTGAAAAATAATGACGTGTTGAACATTCAGTGTGGTAAAATGACTTTAGCGAGAACTGTTAGTGACAGAGGACTGTTTCGAGTCGAAAGTGTGAACAATAAAACGATATGGGATGACTCATAGTGCAAAATGTTATGTGCAACCCACTGTCCGATCCGAAGATGATGCGCGATATCCACGACAATGCTGGGGTAGGCGCAAGCGGCGGGATGGAGGAAAGCGAGGACGGCGGGAATGGGGTTGCAGAGGTCGATATGGACGAATGCGGCTCCCTCGCGCTTCCTCCCGACCTGCCTCCCTACTCCGGCGACTACATCATCAGCGATTACATGGAACGTCTCGGCACACGTCTCAATATTCTCGAAACAGAACTCAAATATGCTTGGCGAGCACTCGATCTGCTCAGCCAAGAGTATGTCAGGATGTGGGAACGACTCGAGAGATTAGAGACATTGCTCGCCGATCAACAGGGTGTGATATCAACTCTATTGGACTTTTACACATGTCGAACTGTCAGCGTCAGAGATCCCATCACTCGACTGGAAGTGATCAGAGAAATATTAGGAAATGGTACTGTCGAAGATGGCATAGAAGAAGGCTTAGATATTGGACGAAGTTCAGTATTATTAGACCATCAGGAGGAGATAATGGAATCAAACGAAGCATTTTATAAGAGCTTGAATCAAGCCTATCGCGATGATTTAGTTTGCGATGAAACATCTAGGCCACCGTCTCAATTAGATATGATTTGGGAAGCTCCGGAAGAACCAGATATAGAAATGATGCCAACAAGTTCTAGACAAATATACAGTTCATCAGACTATAAAGATTACTGCGGATTAAAAGGTGGACCTGTAATTAGTGAAAGAGATTTGGTGCATTTGTCTGCTTTAAGTACCATAGATCAAATAACAGTAGATAAATTACATGAATTAGATAGATTGACAACCCAATTACACAAAGATTCCAGAGAGTTAAAAGACTTGAAAACGAGGCTTCTTAGTCCTGAAACAAAACTTTCAAAACACGACAGGGAAATAGAAGCAAAGGCGCTGGTTGAAGATGGAAATATAATAAACGAGCAACTTAAAAGCGTTTATTCAGGTGGTGACAGCTGGGCTATTAACGACATGATGAAAAGCTTTGATGATTTTATGTTAACGGCTCCTAAAGATTCCCTTGTAAGAGATAAATCCCCATCTAGGTTGTCACTTACTGATAATGTGACAGATAGAACATTAGATTATCTGCCACCAACTCTTTCGCCTCGTCGAAAGTTTGTGCCAGAGAGAACTACTACAGAACCTTATACGACTGTAACTGGACGTCTCGCTTATAGTTCGGCTGTAGCCAATGCTGAGATAAATGCAGCCAAAGCATCGAAATCGCCTAGTGCTCTTTCAAGAGAAAGATTTGAATATAGTTCTCCGTATCAAATAACAGACACTTCCAGACAAAATTATTTTTCTAACAAAGGCCTATCTCAGCCTTTAAACGAGATTTATAAATCAGGTTCAGAGCAACACTCTCCCTTGTCAATTCATGAAATATACAACGGACCTAGTACTAATGAATTAAGTTATGAAGATAGCAGACTAAGAAAATCCCCAAGTCCCCCGCCACCAGCGCCACCACATGGGACAGACGGGTTTCCATCAATAGAGAATAACAACGAACTGGTTGCTCATCAACCAAGGCTATCTACAAGTAGCGCTGTGCCACTTGATAGTATGCGTTTAAGTCCTAGATCTCCTAAGTCACCAAAAACATCGCCGAAACATGTAAAAAGGGATTCAGCAAATATCGTAGCTGCAAAATCAGATTCAGGATTATCATCCATGAGTGGATGGTCAAGTCTGGAAAAAAGCCCAGGTTCACCTAAAACCGGAAGAATTACGCATGGAAGTCACGATTCTCATAAGATGAGAGTTCCTTCCCCGCAACCAACACAAAGAATGTCATATGAAATCGATTCCAAACCATATATAGAAACGCTTGTGGACTCTTATCTTTATGAAGGTACAAACTTGAAAAGCGATTACAACTTACGAAAAGCAGATCAAATGACGAAAGAAATTAGCTCAAGAGATTTAAGTAAATTGCAAGGAAAAACGGATAGTGATTATATAAAAAGCGATATTCCATATTCGGTAACAGATCAATTGACTCAAATAAGCAATATTGGGGAATATTATTATGGCAACGAAGCTCCTTCAATATATTCCGTAGCTGGAAATAGGCAACCAATATTCACAACTGTGTATAGTACTCCGAGAGGAATGATGTCTGAAGATGGGAGTTTTTCCGAATTATTAGATAGAAATGAAATTTCTGAATCTGTTGCGCGTCCCGCAGTGGATTCTTATCCGCCGGAACCTAGTTATCATGCACAAACTGTAGTCATTTCGGCGGCGAATGCCAACAAACGACCCTTGACTAGAGCTAATACGATGGGCGCAAACGATCCACATTTTTATCAAAATGGTTTTAAAGGGCATCGCGCTGGATATCCTCCCGGTAATCTCACTGATGCTCTCTCGTATTACCCCACATCAACGAGATATGATTCACCTAAAAGGACATCTTTAGAAGACCAGATATCGTGGCAAGGTGGCAGTAGATCCCCCACCAGTTCAATGGAAACATCGAGCTTGAAATCACATTCTTTAAGTATAACTGAAAGGAAGCAATTTCAAAATCAATTACAACAGGAATATTTTAAACAACAACAATATGATCAACGAAATGGTAATGTAATGTTTGAAAATGAAGAATTTGAAAAGCAAGCTGTACCTGAACATAATAAAATGAGAAAAGAGCAATATGTTGATTCGAGTGGCATATTGGTTTCCGAGTCAGGCTATTTATCCATATCTAACAATTTGAAAGGAAAAACGCAAGATAAGCAGCCCAAAAAGCCAAAGCGAACTTCATCGCTCAAGTCCGCTATGTCATCTATGAGTCACTGGCTTCCAGATTTGCATCTACCTAAGAAACATAGGTCACATTCACTACCTTCTGGTGTAGATGCAGTGGAACAACCACAGCAAGAAAAAACATTAAAAGAAAGGATATTATCTGCGCAGAGAAGGAAAAAGAAATATCATTTGGTGGCATCTATGTCTGGTTTGTTACAAAAAGCAAGACGAAAGCAGCAGGCCAGTCATCAATCACTGTCAGACCCAGAGACATCAGAAACTGAATGGTCTGGTGGTAGATCTAGTGCTCAATCAGAGGATAGTGATAGTGTATTTTCCGACTCGACGCATGAGGGCAGCATGTTTCCTAAAGTAGCCCCCAAACCTAAGAGAAAAATAAACAATCAAGAAATCGTAGAACAACAGCTTTTGATACAAGAACGAATACAAGAACAAGGGATTGAATTCCATGACGATGATACTGAATGTATAATAGAAGAAAGTGAAAAATTAGCTGCACCTAGTAACGTCATACCCAGAGATAAAAGTGATGATATTGATTTCCACTTTGCACGTGTTAGTCAAATGAAAAAAGATAACATACCAAAATTGGAAAAATTAGACATTGACACCGATATATCCAATGTTGACTTATTTGAAGAAGATGAAAAGACAGATAACCAATCTCCTGGATCTCTCTTTGCTACCATTGGTGATGTGAAAAAGACATCAACAGTTTCCGACGAAGGATTAAGTGAAAGTAATAAATCTTATAGTGGAAGTTCTCAAGAATTTGCAGTGTCTAGAGCTTTAGGAAAATATCGTTTACGAAAGTCAACGTCAGTATCAGATGAACATATAGCCGATATTTCACCTCCGAAAACGGAAACAGATCAACAAGAAGAAATAAGCGAAGACTTTATGAATCAACAAAAAGAAAAGAGGATTCGCAAACCAAGTCCACCTGAAGTGGTAAGCACGGTAACATTAACAGAAGACTCTAATAATTTACCAGAAAGGAGTCCATCTATACAGAGTACTCGCGGCCTACCAAACAAGTTTCAACCACGGCATCAACAAAGTTTGGAAATACCAAATAAACATGACGATGACGACAGTAGGAGTACACATTCTTGGAGAAGTGGTTCCCGAGTTTCTTCGAGGCGACAGAGTACTGAAGATAGTATCGATTCTGAAGATGAGTGGTACTGTTATGAACTAAGGAAGTTAGAAGAAATGGAGCATCAATCACAAATAGAGGCTGAGAGGCAATATGCTTTGCCGGAAGAGCCAGAAATGGAAGGAATAGACGAAGATGCAAGCGAAGATCTAAAAGAAAAAATGTCATTTGTATTGAGGGAACTAAAACTAAGAACAGCATCAACCAAACAAAAGTATGATGAATCTCCAGTTAGAGTTTCTTGGAAAGATATGACAACATTCCCAGCAGCGATCGAAGAAACAATGAATGATATTGAAGAAAGGGAAACCGATGATGATGCTGAAGATGATAAGTCATATTTTGAGGATTCTGGTTCTGGCGAAACGTCTGGACCCGACAGTCCCGTCCAAAGTGGTGACGATATGGATGATGACTACGATATGCCAGAAATTCATCAAGATTCACTTCCTCTTGAAGAACTTCCGCCACAGCAGGATGCTCCCGTTGGAAGCAAATGGAAGCTGCTCAAAGCTTTAAAAGACCGAAAAGCTGAAGAGAAAACTTCGGAGACGCCGGTAGACACGACGCCGTCAACTGAAAAGGACAAAGTCAGCGCAGGAGTAAGTTATCTTATGCAAAAATTTCATGAGATTAGAGTTAAGAGTTAAATATAAGTTGTTTAGGCATATTGATAAGCTGCAGGTTACTTCCATGGTTATTTGAAATAAATCTAATAGTTAGACTGATATACTCAAGCCATTGCTAACATTATTTAACCCGCTTTACAAATCTTACAAATGAAGTTACTCATACTATAACATACCTATTATATAGAATAGCAAGTAGGACGTGTAATTGTTATTTATAGTCGTCCATTTTAACTAACTTTCAATGAAAAATTATACAAGAAACTCAATTTTAATTTCCCCGATTGCAGGGCTCTGTTACAATGTTTAATTTTGACGTTAATTTAGGTAGTTTTAACCAAAATAACTAACTGCGGTTGTGAAATATATTTCAACCAGTTTCTTTTTCTCCATGTACTGCTAAATATGTATTTGAATGCATAGTATAGGGTGCTCGTATATACAATATTATACTTAAATGATATCTACTTACTATTGACGCTCTTTCTATTTAATTGAGGCAATAATTAGGTATAATCAACGCAATAGGGTACTAAGAACTTTCTATATGTATTAAAGGATTTTTACATAAAGCTTAAGATGATATTCAACCAAACAATTATACAATTTTTAATAAAAGTTTGCTTGACGATATTTATACTTGGAAAAAATGGTAATCTTTACATACAATTTAATATACTCAGTATTATATGTGTTTGTTGCTTGATAGATATTGTTTGATAATGTTAGTGTTATATTAATGAATTTGCTGTCTATAATTAAATTTATCCATGTATCGGCTTGGGGAGCATTTTGTCGTACAAAATTCATTCATGGTCATATCATCTCATATCAGAGAAAGATGTTCCTTTTATTTATAGAGAATCGAAATAAGAAACATTTCTCAGTCATGAATACATATTCACTATTTTTCATAAAACAATAAATGCATACTGAAAGTATTAAGCAATAATTAACAATAGAAATACCCGACTACGGTTTAAATAAGCAAAACGATATAATACTTAATATTCTATTAAGATTATTACTTATATATTTTTTTATATAAAAACAATACAATGCAAGGAAACTTCACCAGATGCCCTTATTCCAACAATCAAGCATAAATATTTCAGAGTATTGATACAATTGTAAAACGTCACACTATTGGCAAAATAATACTATTTACAAAAATTAAAACAGACGTTTAAAATTTAAAAAACTATTATGGTAGCCTTTGATTTTAAGCTAGAGACTTTAAAGTAAAGAAATACCAGATTTAAAAAAAAAATAGCTGGTAATGATAACATATCTATATCGTTACATATGAATTGGTAACCATAAATTTGTATAACATGTTTATGTCCCACCGTAGTCAGGTAAAAATAGGATTATTTCTTCCAAAAATCAATAGTACTTACTAGTTTATATTCTCCTTCTATTTTCGAAAACATTTCACTATCATTGTTACCTAAATGTCTCAATCGAGTGATTTATTATAATAATCATAATATAATTAAATACATATACATCGTAACGTATTTACTAGATGTCACACAACTTAGGTAATCGTATAGCTATTTACACTTACATAAAAATATAGCTGGCACTTTATGTAATAATATGTAGCGGAGGGTTTTAGATGTTGAATGATATTGCGTAGAATTATAATAATTACATTATTATGGGCAGATTAGGAATGTTTTAGCGAAATATTTTATTATTAACTTTGCGGGTTTTTACAGTTTACACCTTGTATTAAATTGGGTCAGTGTAATTTTACATGAGGATGAGCAAGTTGGTTCAACCTCCAATATAGGATACCAGCCTTATGTCATTTGGAAGCTCTTCTAAGTAGGTTTTTTTTTCTAGCCTTTTTTATATCGGTGTTCACTTCGACCGCACGGTTGTCGCAGTGGCTGAGAGATTGGCTGCTGCGCAACGTGTCGCGGGTTCGATTCCCGCATTGCACATAGGTCTGGCTGTTTGTGTATGTGAAATTTGTGTTTGTAAACGCACCCACGATACAGGAGAAATCCCAGTGTGGGGTAACGTTTTTAAAAATAAAACAAAAACAAAACAAAACTTGTCCATTATTGAAATCTTATCATCTCTTAAAAAATATATTTCCTTTGCAACGCAGCCTTTATTTTTGATATTGTGATTAGCCACCATAGCAATATAATTAATCTACATAAAAAGAGCTTTCCAAAGTCTTAGAGTTCGTTGTTATTGGTGGTTGAACCAGATCCCATATATAAATGCCCATCATCATTTAGCTTCGAAGACTTATTTGGTCCGAATAATCCTCTATCTTAAATTCAATTTTCATAATTTAAAATAAAAATATCATTAGATTCATAAACTGCCCAAGTATTATTACTATTTTTAACTATACTATAAATTGTGTTTTAATCATGAGGTTAATTCTCCATGTAACTATTTTATTATAAGTGTTGAAAATGTTCAGTTAAGTTTCTATGACAAATGTCTTGACAGGTTTGCATTAGAAGACAAATGTCTTTCACTTTTTTGACTTATTTGTCAAGTTCATATTGTAACAGATAAGTCAGCAGACTAATATTTTATTATCACCATTATTAAAATTTTCGGGATCTTAATAATCAATTTTATTTGGGCCATATTAGCGACTTTTACTCAAATTCGTACCTAATTTATACAACATGGAAAAAGCTGTTCATAGACCTACGAAGATAATAACTTTCACGAAACAAAAAACTAGAGATGTTTTGTCATTATTTGTCATAGAAAATTAATCATAATGTTACTGTATTGTTGATTGTTATTTGTTTTTAATAAATAAATGTTAGCTTTTTATTTTAGTTTTTATTTTTTTTATTTATTGTTTTTTTTTGTTTTTAGAATGGCTCCGCTGGCTTCAATGATCAAGGAGGCAGAGGAAATGGGTATGTAAACAAAACAAAAAAAAAATCTATGAACTTTGGAACATCTAACCTTCAAACTCAAAATAAATAGGTGACATTATTTCACATCAATAATCTTTCGTTAATGTATGTAACGTAATGATTATATTTATGCTACTATGAAGGAAAATTCGGAAAATTGATGTACTAACCCTTTTTTGTACATTATCAAAGATAAGGTATGTAATGCATCAAACAGATTATAATTATCCAACTAAACTGTGTTCATAGGCACACCGTGGGTGATAACCCGTTCTACAGTAACATTGACAGCATGCCAGACATCAGGCCCAGAAGGAAATCGATCCCGCTCGTCTCCGAACTTGTAAGTAACGTTTTAATTTTTCTTATCGATATTAAACCCATTTATATTATTACGAATCCGATGGAAGTAAGCTATCTTTCTCTCGGGCCGGTTTCAATTCGCTATCTTGAAATTGACTTGAAGCTATTACAAAAGGGATATCTTGGTATAATAAGCCTTTATTATATCCAGGGCTATGGAAGGTAGATTTTTGAAACTGGTCGTAAATGTTTACAGCTCGCATCGACGTACGCTTCCTGAAGCTTAGTAATATTAGGCGCGTAATAAATGTTTTCTTCTACACGGAAAATTTTCATATTATGTGTTTTGAACAATTGATGGGGAGATTGGTAAAGAAAATAATTGCATTGTTGTGGTTAAATTGTTGTTTCTTGGATATAGTTTTCAAATTTTATAATAGTTTTACATAGGAAGTTAAATAGTTAAAATGTCACGTAGCACGGGTAAATTATGTGTTTTATTTACGGTTTGAGTACCTACTTAAACCTAGTTTAGTTCACAGAGTTTACTCCCCATTTGTTGTCCAAATAGAAAAAAACAAAAAAGAGGCCTATTTGATCCCTTCTCTCTTCATTGATGTCTCAATGTTACCTGTATTGTGTTTTTCCTTCTGATCTTTACTACTTAGATGGCCTTTAACCTCTTAGATACCAATCCAACCCTTATTGTACTGTGTAAAAGTTAAATTAGGGGTCACCGGAGCAAACAATATAGTAGCGGAACCATAGTCACCGAATGAACGACTCTTATTCCTGATAAAAATTAATAATATAATTGCATTTTACCCCTTACCACGGACCTGCAGGTTCTCAAGGTATTTCTATCCCAATAACACTTCTTTTCTATGCATGCAGTTCTAATCGACAGTGAAAAGAAAAAAAATGGATTTATCATATATCAAGATTTTTCCCTTTTCACTCACTGTACATAGTGTGCTTGCATTGAAATTTGATTTGATTTGGCCTCTGCATGTTTCTGCTTTAGATCATTTTTCAGATGTTGGTTAAGTATAAAAGGTAAAGCTACATAATATTGTTATACATCCAACGATTGCATAACACCATCACAGCATACATAAATGAATAATAAAAATGAAAACTGAATTCCACACTGGGAACATGCACGTGCTTGCCGATTTCGTTTTCATTGCGAAGCTTCAATATCACAGCAAATATTATTTTTGCGACTGAAAAGTCTTTTTCATCACAACATCAATTAACATGATCCCTCACATGTAATACTGTTTCAGTGTTGTACCGACTCTCTCTCACACAGACACATTTTTACTTTACACGCACTTACAATTACTTTTTTGTATAATCAAACGAAATTTTCATCGGTATAAGAACTTCTGAAATTTTCGAAATGGTAGATAAGATGTTGTTAAAAAACAGGCTTAAAAACAGCTATTCAAAGCATGTGTAGCTTCAAAATTGCAAATTATATCAAACGACTCTCAATTTCTAGAGAAATAACAATAGCGACTTTTCAAAATAACGTAGTTAGGTAGGCAATTCAAAGCTTGATTAGAAATAGCAGACACAAGACTCAGTGCCATGTACATACTGAGGATGGAGTTGAAATATTTGTTTCCATTGCTCATATATTCTCTGATGTTTAGACAATGGCTGCAACGAAGAGGAATGCAGGTTTGACGTCAGCTGTACATCGGGCAACCTTGAATGATGAAGAACTGGTGAGTTCATTGCCATAATCCACATAATATATTATCATTAACAAAAAAAATTATACCATTTCAATATATTATTTAAAAGCTGAAGCATAAATATGATATTCTTATAACAATGATGTTTTTGCATTCCATATCTGAGTTACAAAGTGTGTTCCAGAAAATGCACGTATACAAGAAAACCTTGCAAGCCCTCATCTACCCAATATCATCGACCACGCCCCATAACTTTGTTCTATGGACGGCGACTTCGCCCACTTATTGTTACGAGTGTGAAGGGCTACTTTGGGGCATCGCCAGGCAAGGTGTTAGGTGCACCGAATGTGGTGTCAAGTGCCACGAAAAGTGCAAGGATTTGCTCAATGCTGACTGTCTGCAGAGTAAGTAGAGCACTGTGATGGTCTATGAGCATATTTGTAATTTAAGTGAAAGGAATTTGTTTCGTTACCTATTTGAAGATTTAAAAAATGATATATGAAGATTTGAAAGAGATGATTATTATTCTACACAATATAAAAATTAAACACATAGAATGAAACTAATTCCTATCAAGTAATTGTTGTTATGTACCCCTGATTCAGTGTAAGAAAGTAAGAGAATCTCTGTTTCTGTTATATATCCGCCATGGTTTTTAATTTTATACATTGGTAATTTCAAAATACAATAAATAAATATCGGATGATTTTCTTACTTCCTAATCACAAGAAAATGTGTGCCAAAAATTTAACTGTACAGTTTTTAATCACAAAAGCAATGATCAGCAAATATCTAATCTAAATCTTAAAGAGCGTCACTTCGCCAAAAGCTTATAACGTTCAGAGAGCGCGAAATGTTTAGGTTTTTAGAGTTGGCTGGGAAGCGCAGTTCCCTCCTTATTAAACCCAAGTGAGTCAAGAAGCACTTGACGGGTCACTCGTTGTAGACAAGATCTTTGGATACACAACGTCGCAGTAGAAAATCAATATTTAATGCACAGTCTCAAAAGAAGCCTGTACTTAAAGCGCTGTCTTATTCAGCGCGAGCTTGGACCGTTTCACTTTATGTAATTTAATTATTTATTTACGTAATGTTGAGGCATTCATCTTCTATTAAGTTAGCCTAGATTGTGGAGGTCTTTGAAGTCTTTAGATTTACTGCTTTATTTGGATTTAACGTGAATCCTTTGTGATTCAAAAGCGGTAGTACAATTTGATTTAAGATAAATTTATTGGTGTCCAGATTACGATTAAAGCCGATGAAATTTTATGATTTTGAGATCAAATTTGAAATCGGGTATGAGCAACGTTGTTATATAAGTCGGAAGTGGAAGTAAGCCCACAATTCTCCCACACAGAGGGAGTTTCAATGGTACTTAATGGAGAACAAGTCTTGTCGAGAGTTATGACCTTTGTGCCCGCACTTTGATCAAGTCTACACTAGATATATAATGGAGACTTATAGATTTATCGTCTTATCTCGAGTTATCCATTTGTTGGAAATCAGTTTCGTAAATTATGGCTATTGTTCGTTATATCTCAGATTCTCCTCTAGCGTTTGAAATTTTCGCCATTGCCTTTTGTTATTGGTTACAAATTATAACCAATAACTAAAGGCAATGACGAACATTTCAAACGCTATTTATAACTTATAAATAAGTATCTAAATATATAATCATCAATAAAATGAAGTGGCGCTCTTTAATGTCTAAATGTTAATATACGTTTATTAGATGTTTACCTAATTTGTTAGATTCCGCTGTCTAGGTGATGTCTGTAATAAAAGGTAATAAATGGTTCAAAATCAAAAATATCGTCGTAGTAAAATTGACTGCCATTATTAGTTCGGTTAATGTGCATGTGTTAAAATTTTTGCATGTGTCGATCGCTATACATCAGTGATCAAACATTTTTCACGTTCGAGAACACAGCTAGGACCATTCGTCAGAAAGACACAACTAGCGACATCACCAGCGGGGCTAACATGCGCGCCGCGACAAATTTTGTCGACTGTTTTGTCTCGCTCTTACTCGTGCGAATACGAGACAAATGCACGATAAAAGCGTCGACAAAATTTTGTCGCGGCGCGCATGTTAGGCGCTCAAGATTCACGCAATTATAGGAATAATCCATTATTTATAATTTTATTGTTGTGGTGATTTTATTTATGTGGTATTTATTTATCCACCCTTTTCTTCATGTTAAGTAAGACCTCATATAATGAAAATAGCATGATTTGTTTTCCCTTCCCAATTAATGCAATTTAACCATTGCTTCATCGGTGTGCATGGCTATCGGTGCGATACACAGTTATTATTATATTCAAAATTTTATTGTTTCTATGATATTCGGTTCTAGATTGACATCTGCACGCTCATGTAGGCGAGCAGTCGTTAGGTAAACCGCGTTTTACGAACATTGTTTTTTTAACAAATTAGAGAACATCGACTGCACGCCACCTTCATTCATAGTCTACACTTTGAAATTAATATTTGAATTAATTATCATTTACTTAATTATGGTTATTAATTATTTTCACTTTGATTTTAGTATTCTTAATTCAATTTATGATTTAAGATAAGTATTGGAATGGTTATTTCTTATTTGCTGACGTAAGTATTATTAATTATATTTATTTTTTTATTGTTTAATCATTTAATTTTATTTCTTTATTAATATTGTGCTGTGTATTACTAACAACTTTTTTGATATTCATTGTTTTCGAAGTGTGGACGCTAGCTCACGTAGATAGGGTTCCGGACCTGTCATCCGTTAGTTCCTTTCGGGTTGCCCCGCCCAGCGCCGAAATTTATTAAAGCCCTATTAAACTAATTTACTTGTTTATGTACTGTTCTTTACCCTACTTTACATTTTACACTATTTTACACACCGTTTTTCTTATAAATCGGTTTAGAAGCTTCAAAAACACGAACGCCCAAACAAATCCGACAAATGCCACGTGTTGTTACAATGTGCCTGTTAGCAATGTGTGCACGCAATCCAGTGTCTGTCCACTTCTATATTATATGTGGTCCTTTAGTTTATTTTTTACATATTTTAATTTATGGAGTTTCACGTTTCTGTATTAATTTTACTATCTTTATGTTTTCACTTCCTGTGGATGTTCAGCGCATAAAATGATTAAAAGTATCGATTTGTATATATGTTACGAAATCGTTAATGAGTTTCCGTTTAAAAACAATGGTAAATGGACGAACAAACAATACTGATACATACAAATACAGGGTGTTTAAGTGAACGATGCAGTTCTGACGCCTATGCATTTGGCAGCTTGTTGATACAGTGCTACTTATTAATAATCTGCCAATGTCTATGAAAATAAATTATATTACAACAATGCGTTGAACTGTATTGAGTTTTATTTACCAGGCGCCGTGCTCAGATCCGCTCCGGCCGGCGCCGCTCGACGTCGATGACCTGATCAGATCTGACATACATAATGCTTGTGAAATTTACATTTTGAAGTTGGAGTCTTGTCAGGTTGAGGCCGAGAGTGGTCGTAGCGGGTGTGGGCGCGGGGCGGGGGGGCCGTCCCGGCGCATCCCGCAACTAACAAGAACTACGTTGGCACCGCCTGATCAGTGTGTTTCGCAGGGGCGGCCGAAAAGTCTTCCAAACATGGCGCCGAAGATAAAGCTAATTCCATCATCACAGCTATGAAGGAAAGAATGAAACAACGCGAACGAGATAAACCCGAAATCTTCGAATTGATCAGGTAATGATACTTTCAATTTGATTAACGATAATGTTTAAAATTCCAAACTTTGTTCGGCGAGTTGCTTTAAATGGGTCGGATTCAGGTATATGACTTTTTATTTTCCTCAAAAATAATAAACTTAATCACCATTTTGCCTAGTATCACTTAGCTCAAATAAAAGAATCACATAATATTGCAATAGCTAAACTGCACGTAAATAACACCCCCCTTGAAATCCATTTTATATAACTGAAAATCGCTTGTAAAAGAGCTGTTTCTGACGATGTCATGAATAGTAACGATTAATATCATATAAACCGCCGTTGATTAAATTGAAAATATCGGAAAGCAATCGCTGACACGAGTGTGTATGTGACAGACGCGTGTTCAGCATCGAAGGGGAGCCTCACGCAGCGCACATGAGCACAGTCAAGCAATCAGTCCTCGATGGTACATCCAAATGGAGCGCGAAGATCGCCATCACAGGTTCGATTGACGTACAGTGTTTGCACTAAATGTTCTCTTCTAGGATCTAGGTACCAGCCGAGGTGAAGCAACAAAAGGCATAAAAACACAAAACAAACACAACACTAAATTTTATTCAATCTTTCGTTTCATGTGGCGGCCAGGCGGACTTTTAACGTCGACCCAGACACTCACATTGACAGTCTAGAACAGGCAAAGCAAGTCACTATAGAAGGAACATCAAAATGGTCTTGCAAGATCGCCATCACAGGTTTGCGGTGGTCTTTTGCGGCTATGAACCGCACGCTCGCAATTTTGATACTATTAGACAGACTCTTCGCCTGAATTCTCTTTTCCCTTGTTTTTGATATCTGCTTAAAATTATGATTTTCGTAACATTATGGAAAATAGCGTAATAGCGTTGTAAAACAGTGTATTATTATGCTAAGTTGAATAAAGTAAATGCTTAAGTAACTGTAAGCCGCAGCTTCAGCAGATATCAAAAAAGAAATCTATTGCATATCTTTACTTCAAATACTTACCCGAACAATCACGGTCGTTAATGCACCGCCTCTAATCACTTCCATCGATAAAACGTAGCTTTAATTAATCATTAACACTAAGGAAATTCCACGAATCTAACACTTCACTCAACTGTTATAATGATAATACAAATTCAATTATTCTTGTCACGCACACAAATTTTATACTCCCAACACTGAAACGACACAATTCAAACCACGTTCACTTATAATGATTGCAAAACCACAACTCGGCAGCACGTCTGCTAAATTGACACAAATTGCATGAGAGTCACAAATTAACAATAAATGTTACAATTATGAGTGGATTGTCAAAGCTCGCTCACTCACATGAATGGTGATAGGGCTTCACATCACGAACATTAACCTCTTTAATTTTCAGTGCGACGACGATAGAAACCTATACTTCAGTAGTCGTTTGTAAGTGAATGAAATTTTAGAAGGAATAATAGCATGCCGAATGAAGGACCCCAATTATCCCGAAATTTCTACTGTTACTGCCAATAACTTTTCGATTCGTGAAAATTCCAATACCATTAGACCTGATTCCCGCGCATATCTTTATACTTCTTCTTTGAAACTTTCTTCTTGGTCGAAGTTTGCATTAGAAGTTGCCATAATGTAGGCGCTATGTTCGACTTGTTTTAGAAATCGAATTTGGACATAGATAAAAAGTTTGGTAGTTTGAAGCTAGTGTCTTCTTCTTTGACTTGACCCCGACCCGTTCTGATCACACGAAACCATGTTCATAGATTTCCAAGAGATTTTAGCACAGAATGCCTAATTTGGTAAGTAAGGTAGAAGATAGCTTGGTAAGGTTATCTCTTAGCGTAAGTTTAGGCTAGCTTTATCTGCTAGTAATGCTTAATGGCGAAGAATCTGAGCGTATAATATTTACAATGAAAAAAGATTTAATATATGTAGTTATAAAACAACCATGAATATGAATGTATATTACTTTCGAAAGATTTACCACAAATACGTTTGGTGGAATTTACCCAACCGTACTGGAGGGTTTGGAATAGTCTCCTATATATTCTTATTATATACGTATTATAGAGACCCACTGGAGTGGAATATTTGAAATATTATTTCTGTAAGTAATCTACCTTTTGGGGGAAAAGTACCTTTTTATAAGGTTCTGCTAAAATACTTGTGTTTGGATATATATAGTTTATAAATATTTTTTGTGATTAAACATAATATTATAATGTGATGATGAAATACTAAATAGGCCCTTCGCGGGCAGTTATTTGTGCTCAAGGCCTCATCGCGAAAGATAAGAGTGGAACTTCAGACCCCTACGTAACCGTCCAAGTAAGCAAAGTGAAGAAGAGAACAAGAACTATGCCTCAGGAATTGAACCCCGTGTGGAATGAAAAGTTTTACTTGTGAGTATCACTACATAGTATAATACAAAGTCGCTTCCCGCTGTCTGTCCCTATGTATGCTTAGATCTTTAAAACTACGCAACGGTTTTTGATGCGGTTTTCTTTAATAGATAGAGTGATTCAAGAGAAAGGTTTATATCTATAATACATCCCGAAAAACCTGAGCGAAGCCGCAGGCAGAAGCTAGTAATAACATAAAAAGTACCGAAAATGGAAGACGCCTGTTTTCTTTGGCAAAACCAAATTCACAGGGATTAAGAACCGTTTTCTTTTTCAGTGAATGCCACAATTCATCTGATCGTATCAAAGTAAGAGTATGGGATGAAGATAATGACTTAAAATCAAAACTGCGGCAGAAATTGACAAGAGAATCTGACGATTTCTTGGGTCAAACAATCATCGAGGTAAACCAATTCTTCAAAAATTTCATCCTTCTTACCTCTATCGGGTTTAAGTATGATATTTTCTTAGATTTTCCCAGCTTTTTTCCAAAAAAAATATAAAAATCACGTTATAAAATAATCTAGCAACATCAATTCATCATATTCTTCACAAGTGGACCATGATGAAAAGCTCTCGTCTTGTCTAATCTCATAGGTAATAAATATTTATTAGAAGAAATAGTTAATTATATAATTATATAATAGTTAATAATATAATAATTTTTGGTATATTTTGCGTTGTGGTAAAGTGGTATCTGTAGGTATATTTCCTTTAATGTATATAGAGACGAAAAATTTTCATATTTAGAGAATAATGTTAGCAAAATAGGTAGTATCATACTACTTTCATACTACACACCTACATGGTACAAAAAATTTATGCAAATAGTTACGAATGTTCACATAATGAATAGTACAGTAATACTTTGAACAGCCAACTGTGCCGTCAAATTCTAGCAGACGTATCGCAGATATACAAGTAATGATTACAGTAAAACATTTAAGTATAACTCCATAAGTCATCATAAACGTGTTAGAGTTACACGCGCTACAAACAAATAGGTACAAGTTCGAGAATCGTGCTATCCTAAATATAAATAATTCAGTAGGTACGTTTACGTTCCTAGGTACGAACCTTATCAGGGGAGATGGACGTCTGGTACAATCTGGAGAAACGGACAGACAAGTCAGCAGTATCCGGAGCCATCAGACTGCACATCAACGTGGAGATCAAAGGCGAGGAGAAGGTGGCACCATACCATGTCCAGGTCAGTGAAATTACGTAATTTTTTTATTTCAGGAACGACTCTAAATAAAACCAACATCAATAATTCTGTAAATAATTTTTGTATTCAATTGAACGAACAACTTTGATATCAAAAACAAACTTTCTAATAAATCAAATGAAATTACGTTACACTTTTGCGGGCCTCTAACATTTTCGACTACGAACGAAATGAGAACAGTGTACTAAATAAAATCGCTAGAACCAGAGGTCTTGAAAGGGCAACGACCAGTGGTGCGAATGTAGTTCATAACAGGCCTACCTTTCCTTGCGTTTTATAAACAATGTTTTCCAATTCGCAAGTCAACAGGTTGCTCGGGGCATTGGCACCATGCCCCTTGGCCTACAGCCAGCGTTGTCGGTAATTACTTGTTATTTAACGCAACTACTGAACTCACAAACACAATTGGATAATAATTTGTTGACGTTCTTTGACAGCCAATATTGGAAAAACATTTGAAAGAACATATCGCAGTCTGCGTTTTATGACTCAGCGAGAAGCGTTTTTACGTTTTATTAATTTATTTAAGAAAAGCACTGGCTGCGAAAGCTCTAATACATCATTTTTATGATCTCAAGCATTTTTGAATGTACATTTTTGACCAATTACATTCTTACACGAAAATGAGTATACGTTTATACGTTAAATAATTATGGTCTTATTGTCTTTTTGTTTTTACGGCTTAAGATTTGTTTAATTTCAAGCTGGCACTTTTTTTTCAAAATATTGCACACCTCATAATGCGAATGCATAGGCGTACTCTATTATATCGCTACAGCATTTTCCTCTAATTCATTCGCTTTAAATCTCTGTTACACTCTCATCAGTACGCATAAATTAGATGAATCATAATAAGAGACATTTAATAAACTTTAATTCTGACCTAGTTGTAATGAGCGTTATAAGGCAAGCACTTTGAATTTTTTTTTTATACCTTACATAAATTATTAGGATAAATAAACATACGGAATTCTGTCCGTGATCAAGAAAAATATATGCTAAACTAAAAGAAACTTCAACATTATACGATCATTCGAAAGTTGTATAACAGTAATAACACTGTCCCGACCATTCCGGAGGATATCCTGAATTCGCAAAGAGTTTCATATCCAATCAATTTCGGGGATATAATTAAAATCGATAGAAGTCCCAAAAGTTCCCTCAATTTTTTTCGCTCAAATCGTTCTTTTATGTCACTAATTCGAATTACATCGGTCGTTTATTACAGCCTGGCTTCAGTTTTGTTGAGCATACAATCAAATCTAGTTGTAGATTTGAAGGTACCGACTAGAGCCCAGATGCGGGAGCTGAATGGACCAACTTTTCGGAATAAATGTGAAAAGTTTGTGTAGCCGGCTAACTAAGCGAAACTGCCAGCTAATGCAAAAGTATAATTTCTTGGTCACATTCGGCCCCAGAGGGGTTTTGGGGACGGTGGCCAGTTTTGTGATGCAAATAATTTAAGCTGGCTATTTTATGTCGGTTGGCGACCTCTCCCGTTGAGAATTTTAATGTTTATTTTCTAGCAAACTTTGGGCACGAACACATTAAACCTGATGGAATTAAAATTTCTTTATACAGAGTGAAATTGAATGCTGTTACACAACATTTTTATGCTAAGTTTTTTATATAATGATTAAACTGTGCTCCGTGTATTTTTAGACAGAAAAGATGATACGCGTGTTTCTGTCGTTAATTAAATTTAAGAAAATGAGATTATCGTGTTTTGATTGATGTTGCTACAAGATTGATTAGTTAGAAATTGTCTACATATTATTTTTTGTGAGTTTTGTTCTATTACCAAGATTATGGGCCAGATACGTAGTTTCCGAATTAGCATTATTCACTAGGTAAATTCGAAAGAAAATGTGATAAATAATTGAGTAGAAGTTAAAACGCCGTAATTTATGTTATTACTAATCTATCTATGTTTCACTACCTACCTTGTGAAAGTTTTCCGTTTTTTTTTATATTCATATTCCTTAGTTGTGAAAATTTCCAGTAACAAAGAATTTACCTCTGATAAAAATATATACGTAACTACCAAGTCATAAATATAAAATATTTCACTTTAACTTAGGTCTTAAGTCAATCTTTATTTACGAGAAATTTCTTATAAAACTACAAGACGCGGCAATTTCGTTAAATTGACGTAAATCATTTGTGAACCTTTCAAGTAACCTATCGCAAATAATAAGACAAACCGTGAAGGCCTTAAATTGACGTCTACGTCAAAAATGCTACTAGATTTCGAGGAAAATAATTGGGCAACAATAAATCTATGAGCCAACAATGAATTGCTTTACGAAAATAAATGAGTTCGTTCATTCAATAAATAATACAATAGGTAAAGTTGTTTGCACAGAATGTGAAGGCAATACGATACATGATGGTCGTAAGATTCAAGACGAATTTACGAAACAATTCACGGCTTTATTATTTGAAAGGCTAAACAGAGAAATATTCTTATAGGAGTGGGCCAATTACCAATTACCTACTGGCCACAATTTGAAACTTCAAGTAGCCATTAAAATTAGAAATGATTCGGTATCAAGAAGATAAAAAATAAGATTCTTGTTCGCCAAATATTGTTTTTTTGATGTCGACATCGCATCACTATATTTGGTAGTGTAATTTCAAAATTCAAACGGTGACAAGATGTGGATCCGCGGTGATTTGCTTCTGGAGCCTGGTATCAGACCGGTCAACTTAGATTGCACGTACTGTACTTAGTGCTACCTACAGAAATTTAAATAATAAGTCAATAGAAGTCGCAAAGGTGCGTGACATTGTCACCGCTTTTGAGCAAATTAGGGTGGCAGGTTAGATAGTGGAAATATTTTAAGCGGTCATTGTACTCATCATTATGAATAACTTTTACTATGGGACCAAACCTGAAATCGTGAAAAAAAAATCGGCTGTTCCATACATTTTGTTGAGTTATGTGAATATAAATGTATGGAACAGCTGATTTTTTTTTCACGATGTTGTTCATAATGATGAGTACAATGACCCCTTAAAATATTTCCACTGTTTAACCTGCCACCCTGTATAAGGTAGGTGGTATCTTACACGACACCACTACATCAAAAGCGCGCGTTTAAAAATGTGACGTATGTGAACGGAATTAAGTTAAATTTTGTATTGCATTGGATGCTTTGACATTGACTACGAACCGGCGACACGCGTCTGGGAATAAAACGTAGTGAATGACATTTCTATTGTCTTATTATTTAAAATTTTGTGGTGCTACCCGTGCGAAGCCGGGGTTGGTCGGTTAATCTATACTTATAATAAATCTGTAAAGAGGTCAATTCTGTACATTAAATATATTTTCAAAATAACTATCAAGGGGTGATTAGTGATTGATACTGATGCCAGAAATGCAATCAGTAAAATTTTTGTCTGTCTGTCTGTCTGTCTGTCTGTATGTTCCTTATAGAAACAAAAACTACTCCACGGATTTTAACGAAACTTGGTACAATTATTTTTCATACTCCTGGGCAGGTTATAGTATACTTTTCATCACGCTACAATCAATAGGAGCAGAGCAGTGAAGGGAAATGTTGGGAAAACGGGAGAAGTTACTCCATTTTTTAAGCTTCCGTCGCGTGTGCAGCCTTAATGGTTAAAGCTACATAGAAATCATGTATGACGGAAATGTTCTACATAAAATTATCTAAAAAATATCTCACAACAGCATATGTCTATCTTTTATGGTTGACTCACAATAACACGTGTAACTCCCGATAGCTTAGCAGTTCGGAGCTTTCTGATTGTATTACACACAAGGAGTTACACGCTGATCGAGTCGCGGGCACAGCTATTAATAATAATATTCTGCGGTTCCTTATTGCGATATTTTTCAACAGTATTGTGGATTGACATATTATATTTCCCCACTAAAATACGAAAGTTAATCTGTCTGCTACATCAAAACCATTGAACCGTGAGGAAGGACATACCTACGCTACTTTTTTACGAGAAACGGCGGAAATGCGGACGAAGTCGCGGGCAAAAGCTAGTTATAAATAAATTCACTTTCAAAATGTGTGATCATTTGGATAATGTGTCAAATAAAGTTAAGAAAATAGCCCTATACTTACATATTATATTTTCGACATTGTCCTCGTGGATCAGTGAGGCAATTTAAAAAGAAAATATTCTTAATTTCTGGGAAGTAATATCTATTGAAGCAGTTGGTTGCCATCAAGTTACACTCTGTCTGACATTTGGTTAAGTATCTTTACTTAGACTTCAAGTAATATAGTCACATATAAAATTTTACTAAAATCCTGACGTCGATTTTCTGATAAAAAATCTTTTACTGGCAAAATAGAACTTCATTTGTAGATAGCATCGGCCCTGTTAAATCTACAAAGACCTCGATTTCATCGGTAATAGGTACGCTCTTAGGAGACGTCAAGACTTGAGCTTACTCCGGATTTAATTTCAATTTCAAACACACTTTTAAATCAATTTTTGAGACGTAATTTATGTCATGTTAACTTAGAAAGATGTTTTACGTCGAGGGGTAGTTTATTTTTTAATTCAATCAGAAGTAATGTATATTTGAATCCTTATGTTTTAGGCTTTATTATCTTAAAAAACATTTAGTAAGGACATGCAACCTTAACGGCCAATTTCATCAAGCTCTGTTAGTTGCTAAATGTTCACTAAGCATTTTGACGGTTGTCATTTTGATTATTTTGCATAGTGTGACAAAACATCAAAATTAATTTAAGCTTAACGGGATATTTAGCAACTAACACAGTTAGATGAAATTGGCCCTGAAGCTACCCTGTAAAAAGCCTAAAAAAAATAAAAAAAATGTTGTTCAACCAATCTTGAAATCACGAAAAAGTCGAGTGACAGATATTTTTGGATGGAACAGTTGATTTATTTCGTGATTTCAAGGTTATTTCCATAGTTAATCAAACTAGTATCGAATACCGAATACCCTCTTTCAATAGGTCCTACTTTTAACCTTACTCCTGTATGTGAAATGAGTGGTAGCGTTGAGCATTAACAAAAATATAATTTAAACAAAAAACGCCCTATATTTAATTAAAATGTTAGTTTTAAAATCCACCATTTCAAAGATAAATCAGTGGCACTAAGATCTTTTCCTCGTGACCTTTTAGAGAATGAATAACCTTCACAAGAAAGCCTCTGGTTGTATAACGAAACATTATTAGGCCCTCTACCCAGACAAGACATATTTAATTTAAACTTAATTAATTTACTTAGACTTATGTGTACAACTTTGGTACATTAATGACATGTTACATAAGGTCGTCCCTAATGAAAATGGTCCTCGCTTGCATGACATTGTAATAATGTGAGACTATTAATCAAAGTATATTCAAGTTGATTAAAAATGCTTTTGTGATAAAAGTTTTGTATTTTTTCTGACCTATTTTGACATTATATTTTACCATTAAATTATTACTTAAACGAAATATTATCCCGACGAGGTAAAAGTACATTCACAAACCTTTTTACATGGTGGTAGGCAGACAGCCTTGCATAAGAGATATTATTTTTTTTTCGTTCACGAGAAGTTAACTGCGCGTAAAAATTAATGAAATTAGCATAGGTACCTAAAGTTTTGAAACAAGTACCGACTCATTAAGAGCAACTTGTAAGCACACATATACTCTTGTTTCATAGAGTTGTTGAAATCTAGGTCAGAATAAGACAAAAACAGGAAAACATAATAAAGAAGTACTCTCAGCGTTGTGCTACAAAACACACAAAGTGAAATACGAGAAACTTTCACAGAATTACACGTTAATATAATGCAACTAGACAAATTGTATGCATCCAGAAATTTTACTACGTCCATGTAGATACAATGTAGTTGCAAACTTTATGCTAAATATATGCAGGAAGTTGGACGTTAACGCTTTATGTCCGTCCCCTCCAAACCGAGACCAGGTGATATGCAAGTAAAATTCACTAGAGATGCGGCTTCCACTCTTCCTTCAAAGATTTCTATGTTTATCCATTTCTGCTTTTCAACTAAATGTTTGTAAAATACCTACATTTTGGAAAGTCGTAAGACAAAGTTCTGGGTTGTGTTTGAATATTAATATTGAATTTCCTACAAATTTTGCCAGCTATCTCGCTTTAATTTGTTATTAAATTGGTTAAGGTTATGTTGACCGAAAAGGCTACCGACATTATCAATTTCTGTAACTTTGTCTGACAGATTACAACTGTATTTACTTTTGATTAAGAATTAATTTAATATCTTTATGAATATTGAAAGACTACAGTTAATTCAGAGATTCGTGGTTCCCGGCCATAACTTTTCCTGTCCTGGCAAATATTATATCAACCCCCTCTAATCTCGACTGTCGTAAAAAGTTACAAATTAATTAATTCTCAATCATCTTTTGTTACGGTTATTTTTTATGATCTTAAAGTTTAAACTAAAAGAGCTGGGGCAGACAGAGGGTTATGTCGAATTCCACATCACAAGCTGTAAGTTAATATAATATTTCGACATCGCTGGCACAATCATTTTCATCGGTGTTTTACGTCTTAGCAATGCTGCATAGTGGCAGCAATAGATTTGGGTAATGGTCACATGAAGTCAAGTCACATAAAAATCACAATCTTTCTTTCCACACCACAGTGCATAAATACAATTCTTAAAACTTCGCGAGTCCCCATCAAAGTAAAATCCAATGTTATTAAAAGTTGCGTCGTCGGCCGGCTAAGAGTTTTTCTTACCTTTTCACATTTTACGGACTCCTGCTTTCAGATTTTTAATAGAAAAATAACACTGGTCCCGACTCTCCCTTAGGGATTGTACTAACCGTGAACAAGCGAGTACTTAATTTATTAAAACTGTACAATTTTTTGTTGCTTTATTAGCAACAAAAAATTGTACAGTTTTAATAAATGTACATGTAATAAAAAAGCTACATGTAACGGTTAAAAATTTGTTTTTATACATACGTAAATAGTTACACGTACATTTTTGAAGGTTTCGACAATAATTTATTACACACCTACTAACATTTCGCTTTTGAAAGAGATTGAGTACCTACATACGCCTGTATTAATAGGTTACCCTTTCTTAAAATTGTATGCATACGAGATACTCAAACAACATCTGTACATTAAGAAATTCACTAATTTCTTAAAATTGTTCAGTACAATAATAAACCAACAGTAATGTACAATAATAAAAAACAGTCAGCGCTTATACCACAGTCTAGCTATTATTTCTTACAGTCGGTCAACGCGAGGGTTTTCGGTCAGCCGTGGAAATATTGGGAAAAGAGTCCCTAACTGCCATACATGCAGTCATTCCAATCCGGGATCTTTCACTTTCGATATGTCAATTTTGATATTTCTCAAGCTCTGTCGAATGTATGGGCGATAAAGCGTGGTACCAGGCCTGCATAATCTGTATTTTGGTATACACTATACACCTCTGCCTTACCTTTATTGGAATACCAGTCGTAATATTATATTATGTCGTATAGTATCCACATAGATATACAATATTACTTTAGCATATTGACAAACCCTTCTCGGGTTATCGGACAGACGCGGGGCTCTCGTAACGGGGTTTAGCGGAAATCCCCGATGTTTTCAAACGTCCCTATCAGCTGAAATATGTATTCGCATTACAATATATTTCATCGGTATTATATAGCAGTGGTGTTTTATATTTATTTTACTTTTTTTATTGAATTTAAATACTCGATCATATTTTTTTAAGTTAGACACCATCTCTTGTTCTTAAATCGGAGTATTACACACCATATTCATGTTACTTTTTTGCTCAAGAATTAGTGTAGGAACTAGGTACGTTAAGTGAATGAATTTGAGTTATTGATTGAATTGGTTGTCTTCCATTTTTTATATTTTATGGGCTCGCGTTTAACCTTTAACTCTGGAAGTAACCTATTCACTCTAGACTTGAAGACTACATAATTATACGTATCAGAAGACGTCAAAAGCTATATTTTTGATACACGCCTATGTCAACTGACGACTCTTGACTGAGCTCTTGGGGTATCCATACCTAAGCATGAGTGCGGTACTTCATCCTTTGAAGCGTTTGTAGATCAAATAGCAAAGGACCAGTTTAGAATTTGACGCGAAAACGTGTCCTTGGAATTTACTTTTAAGGAAATTATATTACCAGCTATTTTTAAAATAACGCTTCAGTTCACATAAGTTTAGGAATGCATAGGGTACAAACATATTAACATTCATTTTTATATTATATAGATTTGAAATAACATTACCTATACATACGGAAAAACTCTATTTACAATCGTTGGTTACATGACAAATGACAGCCAAAAATGCTTAATAATTGTGACTTTAACACAGTTTGGTTATTTAAATTAAACTTTAACACCCTTATACCATAAAAAAGATAGACACGCGTTAAACGCGAATGCTACCAAAAATAATACACACTTGTTTTAGACAAGTTAGTGCTAAAACAAGTGCGTATTATTTTTGGTAGCATTTGCGTTTAACGCGTGTCTATCTTTTTTGTGGTACGGCCCTAAAACTACAACTACTTGCTTGCTTGAGTTTATTCTAAATTACTCTCTGCCTTACGTTAGTAAAACAAAGCACTGTTTGCGATGAAAATAAAGTAGTTTGAAGTACGTTTAAAACAGCTGTAGCAACAAAATGAGTGGAAGTACTTAAGACGTAAAGCAAAAATTAAGTACTGAAGTAGGTACTCATGATAAAATGAGTTAGGAACTTTGTAATGCCCTCACGTATTTTGTAAAGGAATTACGAGTTTGATGAGCGAAATTTCTAAAATTGCCTTGTAGTTCCCTAGTTTGGTAACGTTATACCTGGTTTAAAACTGTTGCTCGTATCAGGTGTATTGTTACAACGGTGCTGTGTCTACTGGGAAATGATAGAGGAGATGATATTTTAGGTACAAGTACAGTACTTTGATGTAGGTTATTCTAGGTATATTCAACTACTTGTATACCTATGTAGCTACCTACTTAGGTTATCATAGCCTGATTACACGTACATGTTTGAAAGTATGAAGTTTTATCGGTGTAGATTGCCTAAAAGTACCTAGGCTAACGAGCTTCACTCGAGATTTTCTCAGGGTTGATACCTATTTAGATAAACTTAGAAAGTGAAACATTGTCTAAATACGAAATTTCATCCAAATCATTAGAGCTGTTTTGCACCTACACTTTCAAACAAAATGAAAAAAAAAACCGGCCAAGTGCAATTCGGATTCGCGCACTGACAATTCTTTTCCTGTTGTATGGGGGGGGGGTCAATATCCAAGGGGCTCACCCCTTGGATATTGACTTTTTATTTGATATTCTAATTAGCCATGATATGAAAAAATAAATTGGCAAGCTACTACAGTTCATAAAACACAACGCTGTGACAGACGGATGGACAGATGGCGGAGACTTACTAATAGGGTCCCGTTGCCACCTGTCGGATACGGAACTGTTGAAGTAACTTTTCAAGATTTTTAGCCGATGTCTGTACAATATTGGCTTCTTACTATATTGCATCAAGTCAAGTGTAAGTTTACAGAGAAGTATCGATTTTTATTAAAATATAATGTGGCAAAGTTACTAGAAATATAGTAACCGATCTCGATAATACATTATACGCCATTATTGTAAGCAAGTTGTGTAGTGATAACGCTAAATACAGCCAGCGACAACTGTCGGAAGCGAGTCGATTAATTAGGAGCTACTGTGCGGATTCAAATGCATTTAATACGTAGATAAGTTGTGTACCTAATGACATAGTTAACGTTAAAAGTTGGAAGTCAGTGGCAAAAAAAAGCAAACAAAAACCAAAGCCACCGACTTCCGAAACCAAAATTATTATTTTCTTTGTAGTGGATTTTTAAAGTCGGTTTACCTTGCGAGTGTCACTAAAGACATAACAGTAATCAAAATTCACCACAGCGACAACCAGACGCCATATTGTCAAAATGAAAAAAAAAAAAGTTGATGAACTATGTCAAGTGGGGTGTCGTTGAATAGGTATTTTAAAATCATCTTTAGGTTCTTTTTATCATTTTTCAATTTAAATAATAGTTTAGGATATATAACGATTTAAAGTTGTTCAACAAAGCAATCATTCTCGCTAATTCTTACTTATCCTCAAAACCTATCATGTGGGGTATCAAAATGAAGGGCTCGAAAAGAAGATTACGAAAACATACATTAAAAACTAAAAAGTGAAAAATAAAAATAGTAAATTAAAAATTAAAAAAACCCGACTGCCAAAAAACAACTGAAAAGTTCAAAACAAGAGCACTTTTCAAGCAGTCTGATGCAGTTGGTGGCATAAAATCTAAGATTTAACACAAATAATTGCCACCAACTGCATCAGACTGCTTGAAAAGTGCTCTTGTTTTGAACTTTTTAGTTGTTTTTTGGCAGTCGGGTATTTTAATTTTTAATTTACTATTTTTTTAGTTCTTTATCCCGTGTTAGATTACTTTCACGAATTCGTTCAACGGTAAATCTTCTACGGAGTGTGTACATTTATGCATATAACTTTGTACATAGGAATGATTACATCATGTATTATATACTAAAACCTTCCTGAAAGTATGTAAATTACGTTAGTGAAAACCCCATTCAAATCGAATCAGTAGTTTTTGAGAAAATCGCGCAAATACAAACATACATACATACATACATACATACATACATACGGGACGAATACAGAACCTTTTTTGAAGTCGGTTAAAAAAATCTAACTTATTCCTTCGTTTTATCAAAACAGTTATAAACAATTACGAGTACAAAGTTAAGTTATAGCGATCTACTGTAGTTATAGACTGAGGACGCTAAGTTAGAGAACAAGCTAAAGGGATTACATAGTCTGCCTGGGCAGTAGCGTCTACCTTTATCCTACCCACACTAATATAATTCGGACAACTAAACTTGGGTGCCTAACGAGGCTGTTGAATCCAATTATAAGTTTCGTATGACTAAAGTATATCCATGATCTTTTCTTCGTTAATAAAACTGGTATATTATCGCATCTATTCTAAAAAGTTTATCAGATTAACCTCTTTTCTTTGTTTCTGAAAGACTGTTCAATTTAATTTCTTGTTATAATAAATCTTATTTCAAGTGATATGATTGGCCAATGTTGTTCTGGTAAACCGAAACAACAGCTGATAAGAGATTTGATAGTAATCTAATCAAAATCTAATCAGTTGTTTGACCAGACTTAGGCTCGTATTACAGAACGATACTCAAGCACAGATCTCGACTTGAGCATAGTTTTGAAGCATTTGATTGGTTGAAACCAGTTTTAAGTAATGTGCGAGTCTTGAGTTCGGTTCTGTGATACAACCCTTAGAAACTGGGGGTAAGGGAATTCAATTTAAGACAAAAATATCCTTCCATCTGTCGCATTTGAAAAATCCGTCTCATTTAGGTCGAAATCAATTGTGTCTGTCAAGTGTGACAGACGAACGAATATTATTCGAAATACGAATATGAAAATATTATATCGTTGAGTTTCTAGACTGAAATGCAAGAGATAATATCTTTGCTCAAATTCAATGGCCAAGGAAAGAAGGTGCGGGCAAATGCTATTCGATGAATTTTGCAAAAGCTACTTGAGTAATATTCATGTGAAATATATTTTACTGTTTCCGTATGCAGTGTAGAAAAAGGTTGCAGAAAACGATTCTATCTTTTTAGTTTCGTAAAGTTCTGACTGACACTAAGTTCAAAATTTTGTAGTGGTTGTGAACTTGACAATGTTCTCGAGAAGTCCCTATTTTTGCATTGGATTATTGTGACAAAGAGAAAGAGAATTAAAATATTAGGAAATTAAATGAAATCCTCCCAGCCCCTCCCTTTACCGAAGAATTATTTTTAAAATTAGTTTTTATATACGACACTGTATAATTACTAATTACCTATCTTAATGTTGTTCAAAAATGCAGCTAAACTAAACCCCTTTACAAATAAACGAGTAGGTATGTGCCGTTGCGACAGATTGTTATTAGTTTGCGATGGATTTTTGTTTGAGCATATTGTTGTTTACACGGAATAAAGTCAACAGGTCTATACATAAGAAAATGTGTGGTTATACATATGATTCATTGCATAACCTCATTCCGTGTTTATTTGTCATTTAAGAGCTAAAGTATTATTATTTTCCTTCTATTTAATTCAACACTTAAAACAAATGAATAAAATTATCAACTTCTCACGTTTAAAATAAAGACTTTATCTCTAAAGGGAAGGTAGATTAAAATTTTCTGTAATAACACGTAGTTAATTTAAAGCTAGGTGGCTAAATGGGAGTTGGCAGAGAACTCTAATGGGTCGTTATATGGTGATTTGAGCATGTGTAATGGGGCGAATGAGCATTGCGTCTTGCTCAAAGAACCGTTTTTAACACTCCACGTATTCCGTGTTCTTTGTCTAAAAAATATGTGTAAACGTTCTTTTTTTGTACGATTGTACCTAGTAGGTTTACTGAATAAATGTTATTCTATGTCTATATCATTACATCCAATTTTATATTTTTGTGTGAATGATGAAATGATTGATTACACATTACACACCACTTTATTTCAAGTAGCAGTCTGATGCAGTTGATGGCAAAAAAAACTGAGAATGAAATTGAATAATTGCCACAAACTGCATCAGACTCATCGAAAAATGATCCTGCTTTGGACATTTTAGTTGTTTTTTTATAGGTAGTTGGGTTTTTAGTTTTTTTTTTAAGTAAGTACCTACCTACCTATAAAGGGAGCTACACATTCACGCGAGAATCTTGCCAGAACACGAGACACGTCAATGTGGAGCCGATTAATCGACGATGTGAATAGAGCGGCCTTAAGGAATTCACAAAACAAAAGTACAAATATTATAAATTGTAAGTATTTTATCTTGTTATAGTTCTGAGCACAGAAAAGAGACCGTAATTCCGTAATTCTGAGATATATTAGCCTACTTGGGAACAAGTTTTACAGTATCTATAGGTTGCTTATAAAATTCATCTACACTGTAAAATACTTACCCTAACAACCAGTTTTTGAGCCTATTTTTAATTAAATATATGAATAGAAGCATATTTTTACTTAACACTGCAATGTCTTGTTAATCTCCCATTTCTTGGCAAAGTATTTCTCGTTATCTGTTCCTCGGAAGGTAATTTAGACTTCAGACATAGATAAAATATCTCGGGTCTTAGTATAAAATGTTCTACATAGTATAAAGACACCTCTTTCGATCAACCTTTTCACTGCCCGTTGTAAGAACGGCAGTAACCTGTCTTTATGACCTTTTTACTAAAGTACAGTTGTAATGAGAGTGGTAATTAAACTGAATACATTAGTTAACAAACGTAAGTAGTAGGTACTCTGTGTTCTCCTGGAATATGTTATGTAACCCAAAGGACATAGGCAGTTTTGGGCTTGATATGGTACAGTAATAAAAGCTTAACCAAAAATAACAATATATTTTAATTGTTCTTTGCCTAATTTATCTTAGAGATTAAGAATTGGAATCAAAAATCGAAATAAATAAGAAATAAAATGATTATGCCGTTGACATTTTGAAAAACCCAATAAAACAAAAATGGCTGCATGCTGACTGGCGCGTGCCTCCACAGAATATCATGTCAACAGCAACTAAAACCTTTGAATTGAGAACTCATTAGTCGGGCTGTACTTCACTGGATCATTCACACCATATTTAACCTCACTGTCACAAATACGATAATTTTTCTTTAATCCAATTACGTACAAAAACCAATAAAAAATTAATTTAAATACTCTTGAAATACTCGATCACACCAAACTAATTTCATATCTGTACCGACATACACAATCTGAAGCCCAGCGTTCTATGGGCGTCTGCCGTGTCCTTTGTTTTTTTTTGTGCACATAATCGGCCTATAATGTTCCCACTGCTGGGACACAGGCCTCCTCTGTGAGAGGGAGTGGGCCGTAGTCCACCACGCGGGCCCAGTGCGGGTTGGTGGACGTCACATGTCTTCGAATTTTTGGTTCTAGGACATGCCGGTTTCCTCACGATGTTTTCCTTCACCGTTAAAGCAAGTGATAATTCATTTCTAATACGTATTTGACTTTGAAAAGTCAGCGGTGCGTGCCTCGGAATCGAACTCGAACCATTCGCCGTGGGAGGCACATGGTTAAACCACTAGGCTATCACTGCTCATAGGCTATCACTGCTCATGCACATGCTCATTTTTTTTGTGCACGTATTCTGCATAATATGGTTTACCTCTTTAAAAAAATATATGTCAATTTTGACTATACCTATTTATTAAAGAGTTGTATTGAGCCCAAAACACGATTCAACTAAGTAGGTATTTTCATTTATTTTATTTTTACTTTTTTTTGTCATCTTAACCAGTGTCATTTGTTTTTCTTTCGTAAATGAGAATTGAGTCATTTTTAACACGCTTATAGACTTAAATATTTGTTTGTTTTTATTGCAAAAAGATAACATTTCAGGTATTCATAACAACAAGATGACAAGTTTATGAGATGTTGGTTGCATACTTAATTTCAATTATTAACCCTATAGTCTCTGCTGTAGTTACACACACTACAATCGCATATTATTCACAAACAAGATCAAACGTTCCGCGGTCTATCATTGCGGTGAACAAGATTATATTCGAACTTAGCAGAATGTAGACTGCAGACTTACTATGTCTGACCAACTTAACGCGATCTGCATCCTAGTCAAACCACGGAGATTGCTTTACCGCACCGATTTAACTAAAGCTATGACACCTGTAGCTATAACTGCGTTAGTACGTCAAAGGATTGTGGCTAAATGGCTGGCTGTCAATCGGTTTACGAAGTCAACGTGGCTATGGTCAGAGCTTACTGGGAAAATGTATCAGTGCAGTAGGTATTACAACGCAAAAATACCTAGTCATGTTTTTATATTCGCACGGAGAATTTATTTATTTTTTGTTATTCTAATACTTTATTGTGCACATAATATTTAACAAGTTGTTTAAAGAACATTCTATAAACAAAGAGTTTTCTAACCGCCGAAAAAATATTTTCATTGATTTTTTATTGTTGTCCGGTTTCTGGCATTAACCGATCCATTCCATAAAAACTTTGCAAAAATATGTATAAGTAGGTATAGATGATAATTTCACATTCTATAGGGATTCTAGACTTCTTCAAAATTACATGGCAGCGTTTTTAATCTGTTGAAAAAAATAAACAAACTGTAATATCAATTAATTTGTCTAGCAAGCGTAGCAACCCTCAGATCATAGAAACAAAGAGATGTGCCAAAGCGCTATGAGATAGACGTTTTGACGTGATCAATGTGATTTTGTTGCTGATCGACCGAACGCGATCGATGATTTAAATTATTTACAGTGATTTAGCTTAGTGTGTGGTATGTATGGGCGAACTCTATATTTCCAAAGGAGTGTTTGTAGTTGTGACGCACACTGCTTCAAAAGTGGTGACAGCGGTTCTTCGTGTTTCTATGATCTGGGGAATAACCCTCTAATATTCCACTGGGGGCTACTAAGCAAGACTGAGCCTAACGCCGTCATATGACGACAACTACTCCACTTTCCACCAAGCGTACAGCAGCTCTAACTCCAATTATGCCATTTAAAACTACAGCACATATGACGTTTTACCTGAAAACGTACCTTCAAGTATACGGTATACGGCATTATAACCACTTACGGTACTTACGTAGGTAATTGCCGCACAAAGCGGGCAATGTCGCACGCCACCAACTTTTAATTGCATTACTTTACCCTACCTACAGGCTAGTGTTATGCTTTTTAAGGTTCCGTACGCGTGTGTAAAAAGCCGTATCGCCCAACAACTTTAGTACAATGGAAACTTTGTAATAGGTTTTGTTTGGGTACCTATCGCTGGTTTTTGATAGGTGTTCGTGAAGAAGTGTTGCGGTATAATATCGTACCTACTACCGTCCTCAAACTATAATGCCTTATCTCGCATCTAGTCGATTTTAGTTTTTTGATCCCACCATCATCAGCAAAAAATTCTCTGTTTATCTGGTGGTGACACCAAAAAACTGACATAGATCAGATGCAAGATAAGGGCATTATAGCTTGAGGAGAGCAGTGTAAAGGTCTATCTAGGTTCTATCATTTGTGTATGTGTTTTTAGAGATTCAAAATGTTGTCGTCTCCTGCTTGGGGTGAACAAAGATCCAATTTATAATATGAACCAGTGAAAACCGGTAAAACTAAATCGTAACAAAATTATAAGTTATTCCGTCTTACTTTTGTTATATCTACTATTACTTACGTATCATTTATTCACTGTACTTTCATATTTTAAAAAAGGCGAGTAGTTTACAAAACTGCACAAATTTATCTGATGTGTAAATTTTTATGAAAGATTAACACAATTAAAATAAAACGCATGAAATACGAAAGAGTCATTGACACAGAATATCGTAAAAGTCAATCTCAATAATATATTTCGGGAAAAAGCAATGATGAAATAAAATCATAAATATTCAATAAAAGAGATACGACGGCGGATGTTGTAATAACGGAATTTCAATCAAACTTGCAAATTCATTAAAATATCAAAAGATTAAGCGGTTAAAACATGTATTTCGAATTTTCGGCACAATTTAAAACAAACAAAAAAGCCGGATCAGAATACGTGTTTATTAATTACTTTATAAATGCGAAAGTTTGTATAAGTGTGTGAGTTTGTTACTCCTTCACGCTGAAACGGCTGGGCGGATTTGGATGATTTTTGACAAAGAGGTAGCCTGGCACCTGGGGCCTGGAGAAGCACATTTCATCCATTTCCATACAAATGAAGTCGCGGGCAACAGCTAGGTAGTAAATAATAAAAGATTATAATTACGAACCAATTATAAAACAGTGAAGTGGAGGTAAAATATAGTATCATTATTGTATCATTAACAATCCATTGAACCGTTTATCATTTTCTGAACTACATTATTGAGAACTCGAATTTTATATGAAAGTAGGTAATATTTAGTTTTCAGACACATGAAATATTTTTCCAGTCTTTTGTTATGATTTTATACATATCATAAACTAGTTCATTAAATGTCTACTAGGTACTTAAGCCTCGTATCCACTAGTCAACATTTCTTAATACTCTTAGAACTCATATTTGGTTGACATCGTCACAAAACTTGAGCATACCACGGGAGGCTTTTTGGCAGGCCGCGACACGTTTGTGTTTTTTGAATACGAGCGTTAATAAATTAAGATTTAAAATATTTTTGTTTCAAATTTTTTTTTGCCGGGCCATCCTGTAAGTGTGGGCCGGCCATTAAGCCTCCTTGGATGGGAGCTACAACCAGACCCATGAAACTTGCAAGGTGCATTGGACTCCACGTTCACCGCCGCGCGCCGAGCGTTCAAAATCCAACAACAGTGTTCGATAAAGGGATGACGTGTGAATAATCATATTGTAAATTTGTAACCCATTTATTTCATTTTTATACATTTTAATTCATCTTAATATCTTTACATAGAACCCACTAACCCTAAAAAAACCATGTCCATTCATTTTATTGGTTCAAGAAAACAAACAAGTTAATCAGTTTAATTCAATTAAACAAGGAAATTATTGTACCGTCCATGATTAACGTCAATCGTTAATTACGACCACTACTGCCATTCTGAACAACCCCTTTGCCTTACAGTAAGATCCCTGTAATTCGAAGGAACCCTTCTCATTAAATTACTGAATTTGTCCCACAGTTTCATTGAGTTTATTTCATTTAATCAGTTATTGGGGTCTGTGAGGTTAAGCATCTTTTAACGCGGCCAGTCTGCGGATAGGTGACCTTTTTTACACATCGAGACTCCTTTGTGCTTCGAATAGTATGTCCCGAGTGTCATAACAATAGGTACATTGACAGCCAACATCTAGCTAGGTTGTGAAAATACCTGTGCGATGTAACCGTAGGATCATATCAGTTAATTAAATTCCGTAGATCCGTTCTATCATTAATACTGATACTTAGAATCTAGTTAAACTGAATACAAGACCATCATCCTTGAGGAAAGGCTAAACAGATGAGAGGATTAGTATTTCTTTCTCCCTTACTCTTATCTCACTGCCGTATCCACAGGATTAATGGAGCTCCCCGCGTTTTCCTTATACTTACATCTATAGGTATTTTTATGTGCGGAACTACCCCATTGAAAAGATGATGGTTCTTTAGCTACTGCGAGTACGTGTATGCCTTTAATTTTGCGTCAGCCTTATTTGAGAGGGAAGAAAATTGAGCCGTGACGTTAAAAAATGTGTTTCATCTTATTTAGCTTGAACGTGGTACATTTCTTGTAATAATAACCTCCTATTTTTGCCAATGAATATTTAATCTGGTACAAATGACCATCTATCTTCTGGATTAACGTTAAATCCTACCCTATTTTGACTTTGAAAAAAAACAAAGTTATTTTTTTTCATCATTCATCGTATTCTAAATTGATTTCAAACGACCATCCGATAAAAATGTCAGAATACTGGCCCATTTTTTCCAAGTACTGCTCGCAAAAAAATCACATCTCAAAATGTTGCTCACGTAGGGAGTGCAAGACAGAATGTATAGCAGTAATTGCCAGCACTCTCTAACACAAAATTTTTATAAAGGGCCGGTCCTAATTCTTTCTATGTAGTCTTCAGCTGACCGAACAAAAACGAGGAAAAAGGGAAGACGCTATATTTGAGAGCTGTTTTATGATGGTACTAAAGTTGGATAGATTCTATGGGAGTGTATAAAGATTAAAGTGTATACATTGATAAAATCGGGATAATGTTGGGTAGTATTTAGAAATACTGGGGCTGACTCGGATTCATCGCGTGCAAGGCATTTCACGATTATCGACGCTTCATTAGCTACGCTTGGCCGCAAGGAAATAAAAGTATACGGAGTTACAGTATAAGCTTGGAAATATTATATTACGGCGTTTTATTATTTAGGTTTTAAATTTCGAGTCAGTATGATAAGATTTAAACGAAAAAAAAAACAATTGTTAGGGGTTGATACCACTTGAGATTCGTTTAACGCCGCACAAAAGAAACACTCAAAATGAATTCTACTTGATTTTAATTCGTATTCTCGGTAAATACCGTTTTCCTTAATCTTCTTCTGATTTTTTTAACCTGTCATCAAATTTATTTCGTGAGTTGAGCTAAAAAAATCCTTGAAATATTCGGAATCCGATTACGTAATTTCCGAAAAACCTGAGGGTTCAAGTCAACATGTTCCGTATTATTTATTCTGTAGACAAAGGTACAGGTTTCCGCTCTGGTTGCTATAACCAGACCGAGACAGATTGTTGTCGCTACGGGACTTAAAAGATTAATGTGCCTTAATTTCCTAAGCAATAAATTGTCGAAAAAACGTGACTCTTCCGCATATTTTATAGGCCTTACAATGTCGTCTTGCGAATTAGTAATATTTTATTGGAGCATGTCTTCACCTGCCAACACCTAGGAACTTATTTGATGGTGATATTTAAGCAATAGCATTCATTTTAAGGAAACCTTTTGCATTAAGTCTGTCTTACATCAAATTTTCTTATTGGTTGTCGTTATTTTGGTCAACCAATCAGAATAGATAACATGATCGTTGATAGCTGTTTTACCAATCAGGTGGGGGCTAAATATCTATGATTTTAAATCCAAAAATATGTGACATTCATAATTTCATAGTCATAATTAATTTATAATTATAGTTATAGTTCCTCTTAGGGAAAATACAAAGTAAAAGGTCACTTCACTAGACAAGGTTAAAATTAAGTAATAAGTAAACCGTTAAATTGCCTCTTTAGTTAGTTACACCGCCTGTTTTCCGTACTTATCTTCTTGATTGGGCCATTGTGCGTGTAGATTGCTTGATGGTAATAAGGTATTTTTTATCTCGGAGGGCGCAAAGTTTAGTAACACAATATAAAATGTAGTTGATAAAAACACAACCGTAAATACGCATTGACAAGTCGGTCGTATAATTCCAGGTTACAAATAACTTTCCGCTTGGTTCCCCTAGGTGCTGTAAGAGAATAGCTGAAGCACCATACTAGTAGATGGCCGAGTGACAGGTTAATAGCCCATTGCAAACGAGCACTACAAAGCGTTGTTCGTTTTGTAACGGACCGTGTATTTTGTTTCGTCCAGTCAGTTCAAACGGTGAGGAGGAATACTTTAAGAGCATTGCCATTTTTAATGGATTTAGGCGGCAGCACAACAGGGTTTCGGTTTAGTGAGTTATTCTCGATCCTACGATTCACGAAAAGTCACTTCTAGCAATAGCTTATTAGACTTAGTTGGAGGTAGCGATCGTGGCTAAATAGCAGCCACGTTGATCGATCGATCTGAGAGGTTAAACTGTGCTTGCCGTGGTCAGTCCTTGGATGGGTGACCATTATTTACACATAGAGACCCCTCCGTACCTCGGAGAGCATGTACTTACAGTCATTTGCGGTTGTCTTAGGAACATCTATGACAGATGACGGGTCTAACCTAGAGTACCTACCGGATTACCATTACCAGTGGTTGGATTGTGGAGATTAGTTAGACAGCAGACTAGAAGCCAACTACAACCTAATTTCGAAAAGGTACCTATGGCGAATGATGAATACTAGTAATATGCAACCGACATTGCTAAAAAGGGAATAACTCACATTCTGATACGAATTTGAATATTTGGACAAAAATGACCGGCAATTATGAACGATCAAACAAATTGTATTAACACCAAGTTCTTCAATGAGTTAATATGGGCCAAAAACAGTTGGTCCGGAGCTCAGATCATAGAAACAAGGAGATGTGCCAAGGCGCTATCGAGCTTGATGCCTGATCTTGAGCAAATTGCTCATATTAAAAACGTACGCGCTGGCGACGAACCGAACACGATCGATGGTATAAATACAGTGTTTTAGTTTAGTGCTATTGTTAAGTGACGATTAACAGTGTTAGATTGAGGGTGTGCGGAATGTTCAATGCGTGGGAGATCTTTTTATTCACAAGGAGCGCTTAATTATGCACGTAATTGTGTCGAAAAATGTACTAAAAGTGGCATCAGTTGTTCCCGTACTAATTTGCTATGATGGCATATCTCCTTGTTTCTATTATCTGAGGTCCGGAGCTATATGACACTCATTTTTCTGCAAAATTTACCGGTTAAATAACCCACGGTTGTCTAGTGAGAACGACGCGTATTCTATTTTCATACCAATCGGTTGGTACGCAAAGGCACGTATCATATAATATCTAAACACATACATATAATATTATATAAGTTTCACATGTTCTGTTGAATTTTGTATTCGTATCTTGTTACCAAATAAAAATCCTTATAGTACGGAGTGCGATATAAGAAAAACGTGTTTGATTGGCAGGACATGATTCAAAGAGTATGTATGACTTTGACTTTGTGTTTTCCAAAGAAATAGGAACGCAAATTGCGAATGTTATTTTGTTGTCTTTTGGTTTGTTTACTTCGATTATTTTTTTGTTTCGCACCTTTGATTTTATATTAGGTTGTCCATTTTGATTCCGCACAGTGTTACGCTTGCCATTTGTATTTTTTCCTTTATTCCTCTCACAGCGACGAAATTTTGCCATGCGGGTGTTTCCCTATGGGAATATAGGTTGACACACTTTTGTCCAACCGTATAATTAGGTAAACCACTGTGCATTATACGGACGGTTAATTGCATAAAGAGAATAAACAATTTAAATGTAATTAGGTAACCAGATAGCAGTTACACAGTAGATTTAATCAAAACTTTGTGAACTCTACTATACTGTAATTAATTTAATTGATATTGCCTTTCTCAGAAGCACTCGTTTATATATTTTCTAGCTATTGCCCACAATTTTCTTTTTGTGAATATTGAAAAAAGTAGCCTACATGCTTTTTTACGTCTAAAGTTACCTTTTAATCTGTCCAGCCGTTTTAGCGTAAAGAAGTAACACACACATAAAAAAATTTGCATCTAAAATCCTATTAATACGATGTCTTTACAAAAAAAACTAGTTATCAATATAAATGTGACGTTGAACTAAGTCAATAGATCTCCTTTTATTTCAAAGAATTTGACCATTTACTTCATTTTCATAAAGATTTATTATGCAAGGACGTATAAATTAACCGTTACGGCTAAAATTGAAAACAAAATGGAATCTACATAGTATCAGCACATAAGTCGAATAACGACCCTAATCCTAAATTTATGCGTGAATTCGGGTTATTTCGGTTTCATATCATGGACGTTAGGATATCATGATAATTCAATTTAGGTTTGTTGCTCGCATAGATGCAAGGAAATAGGAAACAATATAGGTATTATTACGTAACGAGTAATGACTGTAGTTCGTGATCGTTAGTTTCAAATTATTTGTGACTATCTTTTTGCCGTCGCGGCTTCACTCGCATATACGTAGGTATGGGTAATGGGTATGTATATAATTATGAGTGATAATTATAGGCTATAGGTAGCTATAGCCTATTATCACTCATAATTATATACATAGCTTAGGTTCATCTGGAATAATGTCCTTACCTTTTGAACGGTGAAAGAATTTTTCAAATAGGTGCATGGTTCCAGGGATTACCCTCCACATACACACAAAATTCACACTCTCTCTTTATAATATCAGTACTCGTAAAGTACCTATAGATATTGCTTTTTTATATTTGCCATATTAATCAGTGGCATAACTTTTTCAGGCATAAGCCTCTTTATTAAACGAGCTGTTACTAAAATGCTGAGCTCTACTTTCATGTAAATAATATCCTCTGCTCTAAATATTTTTTACTAACTATAACATGTTGCAGACAACTTTTCTTTCTTTTTAAAATATTATGTTTTATTTTTTTGGTTCGTCGTTCTCCATACCCAACATTTAACTCTGAATGCAGCCATTCAATCTTAGATACCAGTAATCTATATGATTTTTTGACTTTACGACCTTCAGAGCACTTTAAACCTTATAAACTTACATGCACTTAGTAGTAAACATTTATGTCCAATATCCGAGAGTACATAATCAAAGCCCGGGGCTTGAGTTTTTCATTTACAGTTAAGCACTGTAGGATTCTACAGAAACACATTTTAAGTACATTGTACATTTTTATCCTGTAAAATCTCATGTAAATATCTAAGTAGGTACTGAAAATAATATAAAAAATGGGTAAAAAAAAGAATATGTATAAGGATGGTAAATATTTGTCATGTTTGGTCCCACTCATACATTAGTATAGATAGGTAATAAATTCCCGAAGGGTAGATAGAGGTAAATACAAACACCAAGCTGCTTCCGAGAATGTCTTAATGAAAAAACCTAATAATCTTTTCCGATCTGAAGTATGAACCGGACCTCTCACTCGGCAGTTGCGCTTGAGACCACTAGACCACATCAATAATAGTCACTTCTATTATGTAATAGCCAAAATGACTACATGTTTAGCGTTAGGCGTGCCATACATGTGCTGATTACCGATTTTGCCACCCTAGTGGTGCCGATAGTACGCTTTATTCAGCAAATAATGCCGAACCGAACGTTCCGGAACTGAATACGTAAAGCACGCTTTACTAAATAAGTAGTAGGCAACATACCTACTATTTGTTTCAGTGGCGGGACTGGAGACAAAAATATTTTTTCAAATCTGACTGGTACTTCCAGCGATTAGAAAACTCTTCAGCTATACAGATTTTGTTACTATTTTATTGTATCTACTGCCTTCCCCTTACCCTTCGCCCCTGGTGGATGGTGATGCTTACCAGGCAAGGTGGAAGTCGTATTACCAAAGTTTTATGAAGAGGAAACTCATAATTAATATCTTTCTGTCACTTCTTTTAAAACTCTCAAAGAGAGGTATCATTCACTGACACGTAACATTCCAACAAATTAATAATTGAAAAGTATAAAATCAGGGCATTGTGTCAAAGTTCATGCGTAATTCCAGCACTTCGAGACTCAATTTTCAAGTGTCAGAGTTACGAGGGCGGGTACTGTTAAATTTATTCGTATCAATGGTTTGCACGCTACATTTTGATGGGGGAATGGGGGCGGGCAGTGCATAAATTATCAGTACCCCTATTATTTTATGTGATGAGTTATCAAATTTTGAACAGATGTAGGGTAGGCAAATAAAGGGTCTGATTCTTGTTGTGCCTGTGAGTGTTTTTACGAATTGGTTATGTACACGTTTTCATAATGTACATTCAATTATACTTCATCGCTGCATCCTCGAGACTTACATAATTCACCTGTAGTACACCCCCAATGTACTAGGCATCGAGCACATTTTTAGAGATAGCTAGCTAAAAAATAAAATAAATTAGACATAAAACGCCTTTTGCAGTACCTACGTAGTGGGGAATCTCCAACACTGCGCCCCGACCGTTACGCCCGTTTGGCTTGTCATTCGCTTCTTTTGTGCAGGCATCGAAGCATCTCTTGCAGTTTTATTTTTAAAGTAAAAAAGTAATAATCATTATATTTTTTATAAGTAAAGTAATAAAGTAATGTTAATGGTTATAAATTTTAGCTTAGCATAAATTATAAATATTATAATAATATATGTGGGTGTGTGGATGGTGACTACGACGGCATGGCAGCATGGTGGCACGGCGGCACGGCGACGCGCGACGGTAATGTAAATTATCCAGGTACCTACTTAATTATTATAAAGATGTCAATGTGAACATACAGCCAGCGATGGGAGTAGTTTACTTTTTATCGTATGGGTACATAATATTTATTTGTTAATACATTGTTGTTAACAGTTGCAGAGTGCAAAATTTCTTTTCTATAGGCAATTGATATTTGCACACGTGCAGTATGGCTCATAACCTTGACTTCTTATTACTTTATGGTATAATTATTTTTATAGCGATACTTTTATTTGGATGTTAGGTTGTTTTTTTATTAACTTTTGTGACCTGGCGGGGTATGTACAAATGCATATAAGTAATTGGACAATGTATACTCTGATGCAATTTTAGTCGTTCCAGCGTATTTAAGCTCTGTAAATGTGTTGATTATACATAGCGCATAACAAGAACCGCGATGCGATTGCGGTCGACTAGTACCCACTTATGCGTATTGCTAAACAGTGTTGGGACGATTACATCCTAATAGATGAGTGACTAATATTGCCTACATTTTAATAGCAAATGTATATAATATACATACAGTGCATAGCAAGAACCACGATGCGATTGTGGTCAACTATGTTTGATCACGAATCAACTACCAACTATGTATAGTTACGAACCGCGATGCGATTGCGGTCAACTATCAACAATGTATGCAGGTTACGAACCGCGATGCGATTGCGGTCAATCCTGTTTGATTATGAACCGCGAGGCGATTGCGGTCAACTATCAACTATGTACCTATACAGGTTACGAACCGCGATGCGATTGCGGTCAATCCTGTTTGATTACGAATCGCGATGCGATTGTGGTTAATTATTATCAACTATGTACCTATACAGGTTACGAACCGCGATGCGATTGCGGTCAGCTATCAACTATGTACCTTATACAGGTTAGGAACCGCGATGCGATTGCGGTCGATCCTATTCGATTACGAACCGCGATGCGATTGCGGTCAACCCTGTTGGATTATGAACCGCGATGCCATTGCGGTCAATTATTATCAACTATGTATGATTACGAACCGCGATGCGATTGCGGTCAACTATGTACAATTTTACATACCTAACTAAGCCATAGTATTAGACAAAGTGTCAGACGCAATTACGATCTATATTTACGATCTATATAAATGAGTAAATACTTTTAATGGACACAGCGCATAGCATGTACCGCGATGCGATGGCGTCATCTTTGTACTTTTTATTATTGTTAGACAAAGTTTCATGAGGCCATTACGGCCTAAATAAATAATGATTAATGTTTTCAAGTAATCTGATACGATCAAACTCCTTTATCAGCATTGGTTTAAACCATTTGATTAGTACGTTACAGTAGCCGTAATAATAAGTGCAGATCTTGAATCTCTGTCTCCACGTCCTGCCTTTACTCTCGTGAAGGTACTCCGACCTTGGTTTTTTCTGACCATGACCAATCTTGCAAACTTTTGATCAGTGGTAAAAAGTTCATCACATATAGTTTTGTCGGCGTTGCCGGTGCAAGCACTGACACAACAACAGGAGGTAGGAGCCTCTCGGCAGATATATATATATATATAGATATATGAGAAGAGATCTCTAAACGTGGGGTAAGATAATGGTAGGCCTATGTAAGGTCAGAGGAACTGGTTACATTTAGCTTGGATCCTGGACCTGGTTGAAGTGATCTTCCTCTTTGGAGAAAATTTTGGTATTGAGGCGTTGAAGATTGTTGAATAAATCCGGTTCACAAACAAAAGGACAGAGTCTCGAGTATATATCTTTAACCCATCGAACCTTTTCCTCATAATTACCGACAGGGAATCTCGAAGCGCTCACTTCGACACCAGTTCCAGAAAAGCAGGTCGGTGAGCCCAGCAGTTGGCCCTCCAACTTAGCCAGGGGAGACATCTAACGCTTCAAGATATTACGATTCTGCGAAGGCAGCTCCCAAGGCACCCTCGAAGCTTGAATAGAGGTAATGAAACATTGTCACTCGTTTACGACACTTTATATCCGTTTGGAGAAACATTACTATGAAACCTGTGGTTTTAGTGCATTTCTGGATACAAAATACATTGTTGTATCAGTTGTTCAGTATACAGAACCAGTGACAAAATTTCTTTCTCTCCTACACGTTAAGTCTTAACTCTTCAATTTCAAAGCTTTTATTATCATATGCAATAATCAAGTGGTGACATGCGAGTCAGTTTATCTCAGACATTATTTCTGGTACCTACCTCTAACAGACGGTATACTCAGATTTATACATATTATCCTTAAAAAGTTAAGTAAATTGATACATCCTCAATATTTCGAGATGAAATATGTTGGAATAGCTTCCAAATTATTTTCAAAATGTGGCTAAAATTGACCTCAGAGGCCTATTCTCTTAATTTAGTTCATCAAAACAGTAGCTTTTATGATTTAAGTTTTTTCAATCAGATTTATGAATTTTAATGTTCTCATTTCAATTTAATTTCAATGTTTATAACATTAGAGGGCTGTTCTCATGATGTAAGAGTAAGAGTAACCAATTGACTGACCTGTTGGAGGAACTCTGTTTCATGTTTTTTCATTGTCAATAAGTGACTTAATACCTAGTCAAGTTAAAACTTTTATTAGACCTAGAGTTGGATTCAGTGAGAATTTACCAATAAAGAAACGGCTGAAAGTTCTAGAGATAATTGATACCTAGATACCATATTAAACAATCAGTATCAGTGGGCCTAGCCCTTGACTTTGGTTGGGATTATAGAAAGCAGTTTGAAAAAGTTACATATGTTGTTCTCCAGAATTCAAATGATTATTGTGATATTAATATGAGCATGCCCAATATTCTAGAATCTGATGACGATAGTCAAACGTCCTAAGTGTTTTCTGCCCGCTTTGCCAATATAATCTAGATGACATTATTACTTGTAATGGTGATACCAGCGGTGGGCTTTGGGGCACTGTTGGGACTCATAAACCACTAGTTAATGAAATTAGAACTGAAAACACCTTTAACTGCGTGGAACGTCATTGTTCAAATTCACTTGTAGACAATGTAATCCTATGGACAATAGATAGCACCATCGCAATTTCGAATATTAATTGAACGAGCGGTGTACAATATACACAGTAGGTAGTGTAAAGAGAGTCGTCTCTTTAGTTTTTTGTTTTTATGATTCTCATATTAAGTCAAAAGACAACTTGGAAGCTGATCAGAAGTCAAGAAGCACCAACAATGACGCCGAGGGGGAACTACCTCATTCTGCCTTTATGAAGTAGTTATTTAATTTTGCTACTCCGGAGATTAATCTTATTTAAATACGAAATAGTCTAATAAATATCATGTATTTTAGAAACGAGACCCATGCGTTCAATGTTGATGCATTCACTTTAAATTGGAATAATTTTAATTTCTACTCATTTCCACCTTTTTTTCCTTGATTCTCAAGTGTTACAAAGTAAAGAGATCTTTATAGGTCCATTTTGACCTATCCAGCCCTGGTATCTACTGTCACAGCTTTACCAATGAAATGATATGAAATATTTATTCTGTAAATTGGCTATTAATAACACTTACTCATCAATATTTTTTACAGAAGTATCCTGTATACATTACCTACAGACCCAGTGGTGTCGTTCTCTTATCTCCTTTCAGCTTGCACTAGTATGTCCGCTATCAAGGAGGCATTTTCTAGACAGTCATTGGTTCCGGAAATTTAAAAATGATCACAGCCTCACTACCTATTGATAAATAAAACAATATAACAGTGTGGGTAAGCCAAAAAGTTGACTGTTGTGTTGTACTGATACAACTTGCATAATAATTTTTATACTTCTGATTATATAAAGCCTTTTTTCTAAATATCTATCCGCTTGGGATTCGATTTTTTGTAATGAATATCTGTTTTTAGATCAATTTTCTTGGATCATGTTATTGACCGCACAACGTGTGCCATTGCCATTTTGGATCCGGCTCCAATATAAATATTTGTGATTCGTATATAATTATAACGATTTATGACTTAATGAAGACTTCAGCCCCTAGTAGTCAAACGCGGGGTGCGTTTGACTATCTAGTTATTTAGTGCTTTCCCCAATAAAATGGAGAAATGCCCAAATACATTATGTTATAATTTTTTTTAATACGAATAGAAGTTGTAACTACCAGTTCATTATGCCAGCTCCTCTACAATTAAATGCTAGATTAAACAGACTCCCTCAGTGCCAATAGTCACCATAATATTTTCTTTTCATAGCACGATATTTCGGTGGCTGGATGTACAGATACCTCCATTGACTTAAAAGGCTGGCGGATAATCTGGTAATTCTTTTGAAAAATTTCTTCGAGCTGTCTATGAGGACAGTCTATGGAGATGTTAATTATCCAATTATGATTTAGTATTGTACAAACGTCTTGTTGATAATTTTGATAAAAACGAATTGAAATAGTCTGATAAATAGACGTTGATTTCTTTATTTACATAATAATAGGTCCTATTAAAATTTTAATTTGCTATTTATCTAAAAAAACTCTAAACATCTACAGGTGAATTATGTAAGTCTCGAGGATGCAGCGACGAAGTATAATTAAAGGTTAAACAAACTTACCTAAGTGAAGTTTGACCATAATTATATGAGTCGCTGCATCCGAAGAGACTTACATACCCTCCCAACCCTACTTTGCAAGCAAACCCGATATCGCATTTTAGATAAATAGTTCTCTTAAAAGAATGACAAGCCAAACGGGCGTAACGGTCGGGGCGCAGTGTTGGAGATTCCCCACTACGTAGGTACTGCAAAAGGCGTTTTATGTCTAATTTATTTTATTTTTTAGCTAGCTATCTCTAAAAATGTGCTCGATGCCTAGTACATTGGGGGTGTACTACAGGTGAATTATGTAAGTCTCTTCGGATGCAGCGACTCATATAATTATGGTCAAACTTCACTTAGGTAAGTTTGTTTAACCTTTAATTATGCTCAAATAACAAACTGTACTTCATCAAAAATAATGATCGGAATACAACCCCAATATTTTGAAATTCGATATTTTTTAACGCTCGTGGTATTTTTAATGAATAAAAATACAAGAACTGGTTCCGTAACCCTAAAAATGTCTTTAATAATATTAGAGAATCCCATACAAATTACACACAGTTCTATTTCGATATTTCCACACAAAAGTAAATAAATAAATCTTGACTTTCATAGAGTTCACCTAATTTATCGCACGGCATTTACTTTTCCACGGTTTAGTTTTTATGAAACATAAAAAAGTTACATGATTACTATTCATAATTTAATACTTACTAAGGCTACATTTCAAGGATATCAGTCACGAGAGATTGAGATAAGATTGTTTATTAAAAACTTAAAAGGAAAGACGGATTGATAGAAAAATAATGCTTTTAATCTTATATTAAATTCTGAAGCCTTCAAGGGAAAATATTTCATTCCGTTAAGGCGAGGTCAAGGGCAGACGAAGTAAGACATCTTTCAAAATATTATTTATACGCATTTGATATTGTCGCTTGACTGATGGGGGATTAGATACTGAGTCGGAGTATATTTTTTAACGATACTGTTATTTTAAAAGTCGTTTATTTCGGTCACCCTAGAATATCCAGCTTTTCTTTCAATTCCTTACAAACAGCCCGAGCGTAAGTTTTTTAATAAATACTACTATGTCAAAAATTCAATATGTGACATTATTTTTGGGTAGATAACTTTATTTTTCTAAATAAATATTATTAACATTCACTAACATAAACAAATAACATTATTTTCATAAAAAAATACTCGTATACTAAGTTCCATTTATACCAGTGGTTCAACCCACATTGCTAGTAGCAGTCTTTTAGGGGAAAACCATTTATTTGTACCTGGGTCATATTTGAAAATGTGATAAATTTAAGAAACCCATCTGACACAAATTTGTTGCACTTTAGTTAATAAGTTACTATTGTAATCTCATTGCAAGTCAAGTCTGTTCTTTATGAGAAATAAAAAATCTATAAACCTAAGTAATCTGACCTCCACAACCCAATTATTGGGTAACACTAGTATTCGAAAGTCAGACCAGTTGTCAGACTTTCGGATTCCTGAATACCCGTAGATCCTCGCAGATCGATCGTCAGTGCGGCTGTCATTTAGCCACAAGCCTCTCCGTAATTTCAGGGTTGGTCCGTAGTTATTCGAACTAATACCCTCCTTCAATATGTGAACATAACGAGGGATCGTTTAACCTTACACCTAGTATAAGTTTCTTTACCATCGAATATGTCAGTTTTATTATAATTTTCGAAATTAACATAAAATGATCAATAATTAAAACAAAACACAACACATTTTCGAGCGCGTATTTATTTTTTAAAGTAATGAAACAACATCCCCTTATATTACGCAATTAATAATATTATTACAAGAGAGAACCAATTACGTACTAGAAAATAAATCGGGCTCTTTCTACCAATATCAGACGTTGAAAAAAATAGAGGTACAAATTGATAGAATATTATGTTTCAAGTAATTCTAGAAATGTGATATTGCATTAATTAATAACTAATAAGCGATAATAAGCTTACAGTCAGCCTGAATAAGAAATGAATATTTTTCATTTTAACTAGAAACAGATTTATGTACGTTTATTTATTTTTTCAATGTAGTTAATATCCTCGCTATCCCCTATAGGATTTTCTCCTGTAGGTATCGTGGGTGAGTATATTTGTGTTTATAATCTTATATTTTAAAACGTTGCCCCACATTATGATTTCTCCTGTGTCATGGGTGCGTTTACTAACACCACATACACAAACACTCTAAACCCGGAACAAATATTTGCTCCATGCAAAACCCGTGACACGGTTCGCAGCAGCCAATCGCTCAGTCACTACGGCAACCGTACCGCCGTAAACTTAAATTCCATAAACACAAATGTCCAGATCTAAATCATACTTTATTATAGTACTCTGACCTACTTCAACATCTATAGGTACATATAATAATACGTGAAAGAAAAAACTGTGTAGCCCTTTTTAGGCATATTGCGCACACGGAGGAATGTAAAGTTTGGCGTATTCAAAGTTTATATGAAGAAAGAGTGCAGAAAGCAGGCTATATATATTTAGAGTTCCGTTACTCAAAAGGAAAAACCAACCTTTAAAGAACCGAACACCTCTGCCTAACCTTTCGGAGAGTACAAGCGTGATGTTATGTCGATTGTCTCTGTCAGGTCCTTTTTGAAATAATTTTGTGGACAAAATCTCAGTAACCAAATCTTGTAACAATTTTTTTTCCCAATTATTTCCTGCCTCAATCTCCCCACAGACACACATGGTGTGTCCATTTTATTCAATTAAGTACATCGTGGTTCAAAATCTAATCCTCCTTGAGCAGACTAAAGCCAGGACTATATAAAAACAAGCTTACGTCATCGCCCGTAATAGCTTAAATGAATTTTCCAGGAGCTAACTCAGCGCAACTTGGCGTTCGTATTAAGTACATAATCCAATTATAGTGGGTGCCAATATATTTACTATCGACATCTTATACTTACTTATAGAGTTCCGGATCTCTCTCTCTCTCTCTCTTTTATGATGCTACTAAAATGTCTGTGTTTCTACTACTTCATAAAAAATCTTGTTTAGGATAAGTGCTATTTATTGTTTCGTTCCAGTTTGAAACAAAATAATACTAGCACTGGTCATTTGAGATCATATAACACGAACTTGAGTTGTTTTATTATAACTACAGGGCCAAACTGTACGCGACGATTATTTTTGGCAAAAAAGAAAGAAAAATAAAACATTTATTTGGCACAACACAGGTAGACACACAGAGCAAATAAAAAACCGGCCAAGTGCGAGTCGTACTCGCGCACCGAGGGTTCTGTATCGGTTTTGGACGTATAAAGTGAAAAAAACCGGACCGCATAACTAAGTTTGTTTGTGAAGAAATTTTGATGATTTTGAAATAACTGCACTAGTTAGGAACATCGTTTTATTTTTGATGCAATATTTGAGTCAATTCCTATCAACTCTAATTATTTCAGATTTTTCGCTCGGCAAACTTCGGAGATAAGGGGGGGGGGATGGTATTTTTTCAATCATTTTTCATCATATGTCGAAAACTGTGGGACATAAAATAAAATGAAAATATATTTTGAAATGTGCAGATCAAGCCCTTTCATATGATACGCCACTTGACCTAGTAACCCTACTTTTAAATTTCGAACCCCCACTCCGGCCCCGTTTGCAATGAAAATAAAAACATTTATTGACTTTTTTCATTTTCAATAAAGTTTGGCAAGCATTTTTTATAACTGTTTCAAATTTCAAGTCGATAGCATTAGTAGTTGCTGAAATAAGCAGGTGTGACAGACAGACACCATAAGGGTTCCTTTTTTACCATTTTGGTACGGAACCCTAAAAATAGATAAAAATAAAAGGTCTTAATAATAAAATAGTTGCTGTGTGCCTAGTGGCTTTGCCAAATAGGTCCAGTTCAGCATAAATTCCAGACCACTAGTGCTTGATACTGGCTTTTTGTAGAGTTAGTTTTGTTTATAATCACTCACACCAGTACGTCACCATCACGGGAAGTGTTAGTTTAGATATAATAAGGTCTGCCTGCGAACGTAAGGACCTGCGGTTCAGCTGCCTCTCCATCCATATGATATGCATCTTCTTGTAAAAGTAACAAATCGCATAGCACACTGCTGCTGACATAACAATCGTGATTAGGGTTAGTAGAATATTCATGGTGCTGACACTGGAATACCCCAGCATTGATGTAGTACCGTCTTTTCCATTACCAGCAGTCGTCTGCAGGATAATCGTCTCCTCTTTAATTTGACTGGACTAAAAAATTTTTAGGCGAACAAGCAGCGACAAGAAAACACCGTGTCCGAAACAATAGTCCGAAATCAAGAAGTCTCTTTATATTTTTTGTCCATTTTGCACTCACCCCAAAAAATGCATGATGCGACCTTATTATATGGCAGGGTCGCCATGAAATGTCGTGGTTAATGAAACGCGTCTGAACTTGATTATATAGTTTAATAATATAATAGACTAGGTCGATTGATTATTGATCTTAGAATATTGCTTAGCCTAAATACTACATAGGTACCTTAATTCAATACCTTCCTACTTAGCACTATATTACCTACATTGTAATTTAAACCATTATTATGTCAATGTCCATAAAAGTCACATGACGCGTGCTTATGATTTGTAATAGCTATCACACAGCTATAATTATGTTCGTATATAGGTACAGGTACACGTTTTTATTGTGTGTGAAGCAATTTTCACATTCTTCCTTCTTCTTTGATGTTGTAACAGGTGCTTAGAAAGACTCAATGCGATAAGATTTTTTGATTACATAACATAAGGATATACTCTTTACTCGTACTACGCTTAGATACAAAGGTGTTACAGGGTAACTTTTTTATTTTACATGATGATTTTTTGGTAAATACATTGTTATTTAATAGTTATGAGATCAATAAATAATCTCATAAATATTTAATAACAATGTATTTTATTTATTGAACTAACAATTTCATTTATTTATCATGAATATTATATTTATATCAAAAATAAAAAAGATTTATTTCCAAAAACAATTACATTTGTCACAAATTATGTCTGTGCTGATTTTTGGAAGAGTCTGTGAAAACCTCAAAAAAATATATATCTTCGTTAGTTAAACGAATAAATAGGTAATACTTCTTTTACTAAAACACAAGAAGATGACTCGACTAGCCTTTTAGTCCCAGAAATTGATACTTTCGGCCATCCTGTCTCGTTCTAATGTTATTACATCGCCCAGCCAAGCGGTAGGTATAATATAGGTAGGGTAAAGGCGTCTCTAGCTTTGATCAGACGGTTTCAATATCCGTGGCGATTCTCTAGGGCGTTACAGTGATGCCTAAGTAATATAACTGATTTACAATATCTAGAAGAGCATCGTTTATTGATACAAATTGGTGCTTTGTAATAACTTGAATTGTTTGTATGTTAGTATCGTTGTTGTTTTTTGGTTCTGCCATACTATGATAATTATTATGATAGAAAAAAACTCATGCTTTCTAATTCTTGATGATTTGCTTCTAAAAATATATTCTTCACACAATCTTTACCGCCTCTTTTTAGCCTTATATGAATAGAATTTCAAAAAACCGCTCTCTAGTGCACCTCTTAGGTACTGAAGGAATAATAATTTCCTTTTTCAAATCTCTAAGTCCACCGATTTAGACTATGCATTGTCTGTCTGTCAGTCAGTAAATCTGTCACAGCTGCACTGTACCTACTGGATTGTCCTTTTATTTATATAACGATTCTAAGGCCCGTATTACAAAACGATGCTCGAGCACAGATCTCTGCTTGAGCATAGATTTAAAGCCATTTGATTGGTTGTAATCTATGCTCAAGCAGAGATCGGTGCTCGAGTATCGTTCTGGAATACGGGCCTAAAAAGCGAATTAGTTATTTATACGAAAATGAAATATTAATTTCAAAATAGTAGTTTACTACACAAAAGTTTAATATCAGTCAAAGCAAATTCTACACTTTGATGTCATTATAGATAATGACAATACTTAGTTTGAAATAAAATTATAATCATAGAAGGACATTTAGATCTACCGTGCGTGTACATTATTACTACCAAACATTTTCTTCTACTATCCAATTTACTACTAAAATAGTTTCAGTATATATTGTTAAAACCTCAGATCATAGAAACAAGGAGATGTACCAAGGCGCTATCGAACTTGATGCCTGATCTTGAGCAAATTGCTCATATTATAAACGTACGCGCTGGCGACGAACCGAACACGATCGATGGTATAAATACAGTGTTTTAGTTTAGTGCTAGTGTTGAGTGACGATTAACAGTGTTAGATTAAGGGTGTACGGAATGTTCAATGCGTGGGAGATCTTTTTATTCACAAGGAGCGCTTAATTATGCGCGTAATTGTGTCGAAAAATGTACTAAAAGTGGCATCAGTTGTTCCCGTCCTAATTAGCTATGATGGCATATCTCCTTGTTTCTGTGATCTGAGGTTAAAACTCTTAAAAAAAGTGATTATATTGAGAAATTTAATTTCAGTCCACGAAAGCCAACCTATTAACGCAGAGAAAGTGAATCAGTTGAAAGTCGTTTTTCCAAACAAAGTCTGGCTTTGAGAGTCCTTAAGTTTCAATTAGGAACTCAACAGAAGTAAACAAAGAATTCCAAAGTATTTTGTGAGTAACTGTAATTTCCCGTTTGCATCATAATAAGGCTTTAAATTAAATTGTATGGGTAGGGACATTAATGCGTGCTTTCAGCCATTAAAAGCCGTGTTGATAAATTATGTTTTGAATGTTTTTCAAGTAAGGGTGACCCTGGTTGCGTGAAATCTGTACTTTATAACAAAACTTCATTTAAGGGTTATAAGTTCAACACGCAAACGCACGTATGTTGAACAGTGATTTGATAATTAATCTATTGCAAGTACAAGCTACACGGCAATTTTATTTTATTTGTTCTATTGCAGCACCCGGCTTAGTCTTGTAAAATAATAAATCGTAGTAAAGAAAGAAATTACTGCAATAGATTGGATTGAAAGGGTTACAGGCGATCCTTTTCAATGGTGCCTGTAGATATACGTAGATAGGAAGATAAAAAATAATTAAATACTGCTATTAGTCACAATTTCGATTTTGCACGAAAAAAGACGTATCAACTTGTATAATGGTAAAGAATTGCCGTTAAATACAAATTGCGACAAGGAAGGCTACTTTTTTATGTAAATAGCTTTAAGGGCTTATCTTCCTAACCTTATCTAACCCGCCCTAAACCGTTGTAAGCAATAAAGTCCATTTTTCTTTCATTTTTGGATCGAGACTACAATCTTCCTTGGACGGTATCATAGCGAATATTTAGAATATTATTATTGTCAAAATATCATTATATTTCTTTGACTTTCTTTGTTCAGTTCACAAAAATCAGAATTAATTATTTACCAAAAGGCTGAGATCATTAAAGAATTTAAAAATACTCTAATAAGGCTTATTTCTATAATAGTTTAGGATATACTTGCTGCTTCTGTGGCTAGCAAGAGTACTGCTAATATGGCCTATATAGGCGATATTCGACGCTACTGCCTGTTGAAAAACTAGATTCGAATCAATAAAGCTTATTTAGATAAAGTAGCTATTAAGATATAGTACGCTCAATGAATTGTAGTGTGGCTAACTGCCCATGATGTGCCGGACGGACTTTAATATCTTCACCTTATACCTTAGTACCTAATATTGTAACCTCAAATAGTTATAACAATCACACTAATATTATAAATGTGAAAGTTTGTGCATGCGTGTGTGGGTGTGTGTGTATGTTTGTTACTTCTTCACGCTGAAACGGCTGGACGGATTTGCATGAAATTTGGCACACAGATAGATTATAGTCTGGAATAACACATAGGCTACCTTTTATCCCGAAAAACGCGGGCGAAGCCGCGGGCGGAAGCTATAGTTCAATAATACCTTGACTTCTAGCGAATCCAATTAAATTCTATTGTTAAATTAATGATGCATAAATTGAACCCTTCCTGTAAAACAAATTGACCGTTCATACAACGCCTATTCTAATTTTATAATTACGAGTCTTATTCCTAATTTTATTCCTACTATGGATTAATAGAAAGATAATCATTTAATTTTACAGGCAGTCCAAAGTTTAACAATGGACGTATGCAGAAAATGTCCCTAGTCACCATTCTGGACAAGTGAATAGGTTGTTACACATGGAGTTTTTCATGATTTTCTTTATTCTTCTTTTATATAAAAATGTTTTAGCATCGTCATGTGTCTTAAAAAAATATAATATAAAAATTAAATGGTGAAATACTTTAGGAAAGATGCCGATGCCACGCATAGCGGTCGTCATTGGTAGTCATGTCCACTTATATTTGAGTTACTGTGTGGAAATAATTTTAGAAAACTATTTCTAACCCCCGTATATTGAAAGTGAATTCGACTTATTAAATAGTTTCGTGTCAACCAATTTGATTTGTGACGTCATGTTAGCCAGTCAATAATAATAATTTGTTTAATAGCTCTTTAACTTTACAATGATTTAACTGGCGTTTGAGTATACGGAGCTATATAAGAGGGCCATTAAAAACTTTAGGTGCCTATTAATTCCTTTATTCACTAGAAATATTTTACCAGTCCCCAGGATAGGGCCAGGTCTACATACATATAAATTACACCGGTCTAGTACCTCTAGAAAGGTAGGAGGAACCCATTTAAACCAATTTATCTTTCCTTGATTTATTAAGGGTCCCTCTAATTAAATGGAGTCCAAAATATTGGCGAGACCTCCCAAAACGAATTATATGAGAACTTTGTACTGGTTAAATTTATGCCATTTTGGGCTATGTTTTTTTGTTGATAAGATTTATAATCGCGTGCATGTTTATGCTTGCAGTCCACCCTAATGAGGAAGTGTGTACGTGATAAATTACAGCTTTAAAATAAATGTTTGTATGTATAATTGGGTGGAAAAAGTAGGTCAACGTGTTTGAACTAATTAAACGAGCTTAGAAGGTGGCTGATGTGTACTGAGGTAACACCTTGGTAATAACATTAATTATGTAAATGACTGTACAAAGCGGTGGCAAGAAGATAATCCCAAAATACTAACAGGAAAAGATTTAAGGCTAGATAAACGAAGTGCGACAAATTACAGCCTCAGAAATTTCGCCAGTTAGGCAAAGTAGGGAAGAATTTAATATTTAGACGAGGAAACTCTTAGTTGCTACTTAGTGGTGCCGCTTTTTCTCCCTAAATTACACACTAGAAAGGGCTTTGAGTGCTTTTTGGGCCCGTTTTTAGTAAAACTAGGAACCCTTATAGTTTTGTCATGACCGTTTGTCCGTCTGTCCCTCGTAAAATCTACAGTTCTTAACCAATTTGTATGAAACTTCGCAGATACTGAAAAGCAGTCTATCGAATAATTTTGTGTCAACTTAGTTGTTATGGTAAAGTAATATTCACCAACTTTCGTTGCTGACCTTAGCTATTTCTTGTTCAGTCTATTTACAGTTAAAGGTTAATTGATTTTAACGTTTACGATCTGACCGAGTGAATGACATCGCCCGCTTCCGATAATGCAGCCGAAACCTCAGCTATCCCTTTTATATACCAATTTCCATTAAACTGAGCTTCGAAACCGCTTCAATATTAATCTGCTGCAATTAATGCTGAATGAATTTAAATTAAACGTGAAGTAGTTCAATGATACATACATACGTGTGCGCCATTGACACTGAGATAACCTAATAGATGTCCTAATATTATGTTTAGTTGCCAAAATTTATCTTGAGCTCTCGTCGGAGTGGTAGGGGTTTGTGTGCGCGTCGTATTGTCTCAGGAGTAAGGTCCTAAATTGTTTCAAACGATCACAGCTCAAGATTCGTACCGGATATTGTTTTTGGGTGTCGATTTTTTTTAAGTGCCACTATGTATATAACCATCCAGCTAAAAAGGTCTTTTGCTCTTTTAAAAGAAAAAAAAAATCTTAATTGAAATCAATCCAAATTGAAGACCTTATTATTTTCTAAAAAATAAGTTAAAGGAAACACCAATTTCAGAAATACTAGATACAATAACATTTGATTATTTTTATTGATAGAAAAAGTTAACATCACATAAGATGGGGTAAGCACATTTTACTAGCTTCATATTATGTGTCATTTAATAGAGTGTGTAACATAATAACGTTTTAACGGTCAGTTGCAGAAAGAAAATTAAATTTTAAAGGAGGCATTAACCATACAATTTCTATCGTTAAAGTCTCCTTTAAAACTTAATGACCTTTTCTGCAACTCAGCGTTAAATGTTAGGGGACTGATACTTAAGATCAACAGCCATAATATCAGCAGTTAAAACATCAACACCGTAAGACCAACGGTTCAAAATCTCAACACTTCAGAATGTCAGCAGCTTAGTAAGTCAACAGTTCACCAGACCAAAGTTTAAAATCTCAACTTGGAAAGTATTAGGTAAATACTAATTGTATTAATGTTATGCATGTTTTACTATAAGTAAACAGTATTTGACGAGGGGTGCTTACCTTTTATTTACTTTTTGGTCGGTCAGGTATAGGTAGGTACATAATGTACTTGAGTAATTACACAATATATTAAAATCCTACTAATATTATGAACGTGAAAGTTTGTGAGGATGTATGGATGTATGGATGGATGTTTGTTACTCTTTCACGCAAAAATACTTAGTAAAACATGCATAACATTAATACAATTAGTATTTACCTAATACTTTCCAAGTTGAGATTTTAAACTTTGGTCTGGTGAACTGTTGACTTACTAAGCTGCTGACATTCTGAAGTGTTGAGATTTTGAACCGTTGGTCTTACGGTGTTGATGTTTTAACTGCTGATATTATGGCTGTTGATCTTAAGTATCAGTCCCGACTTATCTCTATATTGCAGTTTTACAAAGCCCACTATTTTCGCCAAAAGCGGTTTCAAGTTCCACTTTGGCACAAAGTATCGATTTGGATAGTCGTTTCTCAGCAATGCTCGGCGAATTCAGCAAGGCGTTATATATTTTTCATCGTAACTACTCTAAAATGAGCTCTCTATTCCACCTGGTGCTTCCACTTTATACACATCTCTATTTCCAATTGTAAAAACTAATTTTACCTGTCCTTACCTTATCTCTTTAGTTTTCTTGGATTTTCATTCAGTAAAATTCTGAGATAGCAAAGTTTATTACGCTGGATTTTAATAATCTGTGCATTTTTTTTTTGCTATGATTATTAAATATTATGAGTAGGTACTCAGATACCTAATTAACATTTTGCTGAGGTGTTAATGTTAATGTTAATGATAAGTAAACGGGTTCTTTCTAAGGTAAATATTTTTGCCATGCCCGCCCCATAACTAAATTGGGATATACAGGAGGTAGACGATGTTGAAGCTGACCAGCCGTGGTGTGCTTCTTTTTTTTGAGGGTATAAATTTTTCATGGATTGAAGCGAAATAATGTCGTTACTAAAGCAATATGTACATTAAAAATCACTTAAATTCATGACAAATTAACATAAATACCCTTTAAAACGAAAAAAGCGTCGAGCTCGCCCTCTAGGCACGCCACTGCTAACCAGTACTGTCAACGTTTATATAAATCCACAAACGAGATCAAAATATATTTGAAACATTTCGTGTAACTCGTCAAACTGATATAAAACAAGGTATACCTTGTTTTAAGTCGAAAATTATGAAAAAGGACAACTAAAGCAAAAAAAATATTTAAAAACCTCGCGGTGTTCCAGAACCGTTGCTCTATTATGCTCTCTACCTCTTGTCGCAAGCTTCGCAAAAACACAAAAATTATAAAGCAAAAAAAATACACGAAGGCCGTCAGTAGGTATTCCGTGTTGCCCATTTTCTTAACGAGGGAGATGAGTGGATTATCTCCATTTTGCTTAAATAGTACTGGGGTTCTTACAAAATCTCTGTCAGCGTATTTGCTGAAGGATTTTTTGAGTGTTCGAATTCGATGGGTTAAACATTATCTGGCTTTAAATGAATTTAAATATTAGAGAGTGCAAAATTATTACATAGCATCACACCTGTGTTCCCTGAAGAGTTAAGCAGAGTACACCTTCATTTCACCAGTTATATATTTAAGTCCCATGTTATAGGGAGCGATCTTATTGCCATCTACGGGGCATAAATCTAGACTCCGGGCGTATATTGGGAATTTCCCAATAGGAAAACCCCCATTCCTCCCTTCCATTCCGACCTCGCCGACGAGGCCCGTCGCGACGTCCCCATCATGACCCGAGTCCGCCGCCGAGTATGACTCTGTCCCCTAACCGACCCTTGCTCGAGCCAGCCCGCGCTGAGCCTGTAGATTTAAATTCAACCCAAAATAATGAACCGATCCAGCTAGTAGTCCCTCCTTCTAGTTGCCCTCCCCCCAGCGACGCCCTAAGCCGAGGCCCGTACCCCTACTGGGGTACGGGCCTCGGGCCAAAACTACAAACTAAGCGACCACACGCTAAGGGCACCCCCCTAGCGTGTGGTCGCTTAGTTTGTAGTTTTATTTAGTTTTAATCCTGGCTGGAGGCATTTGTAAGTCCTCACCAGATGACCGGTTAAGCAGTGACGGCTGTTAGAAGAAAACTGCGAGAGGCCATCCAAAAAAAAAAAAAAATAGGAAAACCCAATAAGACTTTGCCTGACTCAGGGATTGAACTCCAGAATTCAGCAGTCGCGTTTGCGACCCCTAGACCAAAGCGGCAGTCAAAGCGGCAAAAAATAAAGCTGAAGAGTTTGTTTGAACGCGCTAATCTCTAGAACTATCAGCCGGATCCGAAGAATTCTTTTTGTAAATGATAGCCAGATCAATGAGAAATAGTATAAACTGTTTAACATTATGCTACGACCCCTAGCAGGTGAGCAACAGGAGTGAAACCGCGGGGAACAGTTATTATTTCAATATACCAGCAGTACCTAGTGATTTTAATCGCATTCGTTTATAGCGGTCTTGATTTGATTTTAATAATATGTCGCTACATTCACACACAATTATTTACTCGAGGCCGTTTTAAAAACAAACAATTACTTATATATGGAAATATACTCAAACCCGAAACCCTGTTTTGTCAATACTCAATTAAATTGTAATTTTCAATGTGTCAAAACGAAAGTGAGCCATTCTAATGATCAGAAAGGCTTACAACTAAGTAGGTATTATTAATCACACTATTAATACTATGGAAAATGCAAAAGTTTGTGTGTATGTGTGCTTGTTACTCTTTCACACTGAAACGGCTGGACGGATTTGGATGAAATGTGACAAAAAGGTAGCCTGGGATCTGTAAAAGCACATGCTATTTTGTATATATTATAGCGCAGACAAAGTCGCGATGTTCAAGTTTTAATTTAGACCTTGTACCAGTATGTGTTTACAAGACAATATTGGTAAGTATAGATAGTATCTAATAGATATAATGTGCCTAATTAGCCTTTAATGTAGCCACAAATAGCCATAACATTTTCTCGCCGTTTTTCTATTTCTTATAAAAATCATCCAAGAAATTGCTATAAAAATATTACCAGTGGCGAACTTTTTAATGTTTCGAAGTTTTCCGATAAAATTAAATGTTTCTAAAAGAAAAGTTTTTAAAAGTGTATTTTCACAGTACTTTAACGATACCAGAGTTTCGATGTATTTATACAAACTTCGCAAAGTCAATGACCGAAATATAATTTGATTACCTTTTTATACTGTTTATGAGTAGGTATCGTAAATTCGTAATATTGTATGAAAGATTTGATTGAAATGACATAATAACAATGAGTACCTATACCCTTTTCATATGAAGTTACATAAAAAAGTGTGAAAATAATTATGGTCCATTTCAATAGAACTTGTAAACTATGTAAACAAACTTTCTATACAAATTCATCAAATTTTGACAGTTGGCCATACTAACATTGTTTACAAAGTTAACAAATTCAATTGAAATGGACCCTAGCTTTTACCCACGACCCTGCCTGCGAGGACTTTAGTGTCCCGTCCTGCACATTGCAAAGGGAACTTAAGGAACCTCTGACCAAAATTTCAGCTTTTCAGGTTGTCTTCAAGGTCAGGTCAAGACTTTGTATTTATATGTTACATAATACATAATAAATCATAATATTTTGTAAGTATAAGTTCAATAGGAAACCTTATCTCCTGTAACAAAGATCACGTTGAACAAGGGTTGGCCTTTTTTCCTCCTTTAGTTAAACCAAGCCAAGCCAAGGCAAAGGTTTCGCATTCCGTACCTCTATAAACATTATGCTAAAACATAATGGGCCTTCGGGAGTTACAAAATACACAAAACAATAACCGTGTTTGGCATTAAATTAGTATAAGGGCGGGTTGCTTCAAACCATCTGTATTCGTAAGTCAGTACGTAATCGTTAAGTCAGTATGAAATTGTCGTACAAGCCGCCATATTTGACGGTTACAGATACGTAACTGTAAGATGAAACAACATGGCCTTAGTATCTCTTAATGGATGTAAATAATATAACATAACGCCTGTATTCCTCCAGAGTGTAGGTAGAGATGTATCGTAGTACACCCACATTTGTTAGGTATATTAAAGTCCTATTTGACGACCCTATTGCCATTAACCGGGAACAAATACAAAACAGACTAATGTATAATTGGAATGTCCTGAAAATAATATTAAAATTGGTGTTAAAATACGTGCTAATATTGACCAAAAACGAACTGTTCAAACATTTGTAATGACCGTTTATCTCTGACTGTTTTTATTCAGTTGCCCAACAGTGAAAAACAATTGATTTTCATTAAAAAATACGTTGTTACAACTGTGTCAATTCTAACTGCGGAAAATGCACACAGTTTGATTTTTTTCGTGAACGAGTCCTGAAAATGTACTATCTGTTTCTCAGAGACTTCTATACCACCATGAAAGCTAACAATAATTCACGCTAAGCCTAACTAAAACTAAATGATAATACTTCCTAACTCGATATACTCGTACCTAGTACCTAAACATCGCCACAAAACTTTGATTACCTACCTCGAAGTAACCTTTATACAAATTGGATTGGATAGCAAAATTTACATGTTCAAGCAAACGGTTCAGGATAGCAAGAGCTAAGGATAATAGAGACTTATCCGGGAAAAATGGCGCTCATACTGAAATAATTTTCCTTGAGAATAAATTATTTTTGAAATTTTACTTGTGGTTTGCATAAAAGGCTGGCTTGAGGGGTTAGTGCTATTATAAACTCAATTTATATAAGGTTCTTAAAAATTATGCTTGGGTATATTTTCTAGAGTTATTATTTTATTTCAGTCAAAATCGTAAGATAATATCGGATGCTTTTTTACGTACGTACAAATTTAATTAGGTATCTAGATTTTGTGCATAGTAGTAGGTATGATGTATAGGTAGTGTTAAGCCTGTTAAGTCAACAAGCGACAGGCGACACAAAGTTTATTCTTAGTAGCCGGTATTGTGAGGTCGATAAAACGGTTTATATTTGGTTGCCGATAAAAGTTTTCTGGTTTTGTGCGCTAATTGGTACAATAATATAATTGGAATTCATATCCCACATAGACTTTTGTTGTTAGTTTTGTGTAACGATAAAAAAATTTGAGGTATATCAAACATGACTGTTGGTTTTAGTTGAGCTTTGTAATATATTTTTAAAGAAATCTACTACGACTGATGTGCGAACTTCAGGAGCCTGGCAGACCGGTTAACTTAGATTGCACGTACTGTACCCACTTATTGCTACCAGTGCGAAGCCCGGGCGAGTCGCTAATTTATTATAAAATGACATTTATTTGCTTAAAATAATGCCAAACCAACCCATCAAGTTAATACAAAAATAGCATACTTAGACCGGTACATACCCTACGTAACAACGACAGAAACCTTTCCGCGATTAGGGTAACGGGCCCAAATGTCGGTTTGATAACATATCGCTGCAAATTCACCCACAATGTTCCCAGTTTTGAGCATCAAAACATTCAGCTTCCGCCCAGTAATGGAATCCGTGCTGTACCTATCTTTTCTTTGCACGAATCTGGGATTGCAGGTAGAACATTTCAGTTTCATATTTTTCGATATTCGGTTGCTAGGTGGATATTAAAGATGTTTTCCGAAGCGTATGGATGGAGTATTGAAAAGGTGTGGCCTCATCTTTGGAGTTTTAAACCGACTTTTAAGATTTATGTGATAAGTACAGACTATACCTTATAAATTCTAGCAAGCTATAATCAGATTTCTATATTCCTAGAACAATATTAACTAGCCTGCTAATTGGCTAATCCAGCTACTGATGTAATCTATATAACTCATGCCTATAAAATAAATTATACAATAGATATAACAGTATCTGTATTTTCCTTCTACAGGCATAAGTTATACAGAACGTTTATGGACGCTGCTGCCAACTCTACTATACCTACTACTAACTGCCATGTAGTTTTAGCATCAGTGTCCTCAAATGGTTATTGTTTGTAGCGGGTCAATGAAAGACCTATATTCAGAAGTGAATGTTTAAAACGTAAAATATAAAAAAATAAAACGTCTCCTTTAAAATAAGTACTAATTTTCCTTACAACACCAAAAATTGCTTGCTCTTTTAACGACCTAAATGCATATTTAAATCAAGTAAACATAAATCATAGGTAACACTAAAAGCTTCGTGTAATAATAGACAAATATATCACCGCGCTTACATATTCAGATGGAACAGACATTACACAAACGCACACAATATTCACTCATACATTTCTCACTGTCAGATTCTCACTGTCAGACTGAGTCCGACAGAAGTGGAAATTCAATTTATTTTCGGTTTGCACCGCGATTTCCCATGCGAATTTGATTTTTTTTAGAAGCACCAAATCGAATTGAAAATAAACGTATGGGCAATTTTTTTCTGTAACCGGAAGTTTTTAATTTGTAACTTTGTAGTCCTTTGGGAGTCGGATTATTATGAATGGAACGAATTCTGAAATATTACAGCTATTTGTATTTACAGGCGGATATTATATCCAATACATGAGATATTGTAAATTCTTGAACTCGATTTATCTTCAACGCAAATATAGCATCCATAATTAAATGATAGAGTGCACATGATATTAAAAATTCTTTCGGAAATCAGAATTTATGTAAGATACTTTTATTGAACACCGAACGTTTAATATAAAGTTGTGTTGCGCTCTGCAACTATTTGTATTCTGATTTCAGACTATCTAATATTGAAGTATATGTAACATTATTGCAATCTCGATTTACCGTGATTTCTACCTCTATCATGGTATCGTAACTCCATAATAACATAAATTGGCCAATTATTTGCGACGGTATGAAAAACAATAATTTAATAATCGATGCCATACTGTAACACCTAGTACGTCTGTTGGAGACTTTTATTACACCCGTTGTAAGGGCTCTTTCAATTTAGACGTTTGGTGTCGGATAAGTGCCGTGCGGTAGTCATTTGGCAGCATAAACATAATTATGTCGGTGGCAGCACTGCAGAAACGACAAGCGAAATTTTTTGTTCAGGATATCGCCGTCGCGTAGCTGTCGCCGTACCAGTGCGACCGCGGCCTTACTGTCACATAAATAATACGCATGGATTGTCGGCATAATTCCCACAATTTGTTGTTCGCAGTATTATATTGTTTTTCCATTTTCATTTACAGGCTTCGTACTATTTCCACAGATTTTTTTATTTTTATTTTTGCAGTACACCTGTCTTCATGAGAACCTTTTCCACTACCTTTGCGAGGAGAACAGTGGGGCGGTCACGCTACCAGCAGCGAGAGGTGATGATGCTTGGAAGGTGTACTTCAATGATATTCCTGAAGAGATCGTTGATGAATTCGCCATGCGATACGGAATTGAAGCCATTTATCAGGCTATGACGTAAGTGTCTATTAAATATTGTACAGAAAACGTCCGAGAATGTTATTGAATTTATTAGAGATTATCAAAAATCTAACGACCCGAGCGGGATTTGAACCCGCGACCTCTGCCAATCCGTGGCATTGCTCTGATCCAACTGAGTTACCGGGTCTCGCTCCAATCATTCGATATTTTAAACTCCTTTGTATACGCTTTTTATGAGCGTTTGGCGACTTCCATCAGAAGTTTTGCAGACTTCCAACTCAATAGGTACCTTAACTTTGCAGTTAAAGGGCATTGAATATCGATGCGATATCACCATCATCATTATTTAATGTTTTGTATCACTACAGCGGTCTGTAATAGGCTGACTTGACTGATCAACTAGTATAAAGTATGTTATTCATTGATTCTATTAATATCCACGTTTTTTATGTCCTTAAAAATTACATCACTAGTATTAATTGGTATAATCTTCTCAACTCCAGCCACTTCCACTGCCTCTCCACGAAGTACCTGTGCGCCGGAGTCCCAGCCGTCATGTCCACACTGTTAGCCAACATCAATGCGTATTACGCGCACACCACCGCTTCATCAGCTGTCTCCGCTTCCGATCGATTCGCTGCCTCGAACTTTGGAGTAAGTACTATAAAATATTCAAGAGTTAATAAATTATGGCTAGATACAGTTAATCGCTTTGATACATGTATTGATTTTATACTTCATTCTGCTTGTGCAACTTTAAAAGGTGCTCTCTGCGACGCTCTTCCTACTGTATATCAACTAAAGCCCGGAACCTTTGGGTATGCAGACGACAGCACTTTTATAGAGAGCTACATAGCTAATGCAGGGATCAGTGGACCTCAAATCCAATCTCTTACAGAAGCCATGGTCGAGCGCTTGAATTTGTCCAATAATACAAAAAAAAAGATAGCAATGTGAATACATAAGCATAATCCAACAGACTTATATTTATTTAAAAATGACGATGAAGACTTATTAACGAAACAGGAATAAATTATAGCTCATAAATATTTAATTATTGATCCTTCTTTTACAGAAAGAGAAATTCGTCAAGCTGCTGGATCAGTTGCACAACTCGTTGAGGATCGATCTGTCGATGTACCGGAACAACTTCCCCGCGTCCAGCGCAGAGAAGCTCATGGACCTCAAGTCTACTGTCGACTTACTCACCAGCATAACGTTCTTTAGAATGAAGGTATAGCTTAAAATATAACTTCTGAATATTACCTCAATTGTTGTCAATTATATCATATTTTTCATTGCCATATCAATGATTAATTGGTACCTATAGGGCTATTATTCAAAGCGGTTATATTCAATAGCAAAAATGTTTCTGTTGAAATAGTTTGTGCAAGTTCATCGATGATTCATGAAAATTATTTATTATTTCTATGAATCAGCGCGCGTCGGTTTCGCTGTAATTGTTTAGCGACCTTTAGGACACCGTTTTTACTGAACCCAACTACCTATCAATAATAATAAACCATATCATACAATATTATCTACCTTTATACACCTAAACTGTTTTTCAATTTTATTTTGTAACCTTGACCTGGTGGTACATAATTTAGCTTGGTTTTATGTATATTTCAAAAGCGGGTGGAAACCAGTCACGTTCATTATCCCTACTACGGCTAGCTACCAAAAACCTCTTAAGCCCGTTTACGTCATACAGAGCTAGCATAATTAACTCCGTGTTAATAAGTGACTGGGTAAAATCGATAATTTGTCTTGCGCCGTATTTTAGATGATAACTCTTTCTAGTTGAAAGTATAAATATTTAACTCACCAATTTTGGTTCATTAACTTAGCCGCTAACTTTGTTTAACACAAGTGCCCCCAATAGGGTGAATTTTATATCACATAAATTATATATTTGTTTAGGAAAATGTTCAAGTTTGTTAGACCGGCACCACACGAGTAGTAGCAGGTTTTGATGACTGATTTTATTCTCCAAGGTCCAAGAGCTAAGCAGTCCGCCCCGCGCCAGCACTGTGGTCAAAGACTGCGTGAAGGCATGCCTTAGATCAACATATCAGTTTCTATTTGAGAATTGTTACGAGCTGTACAACCGAGAGTTCCAGGTAATAAACAAAGTTCAAGTATTTCATTAATGGATAAAATTGGTACCTACGAAAGAGAAGGTTGAGAGAAAATTATGTAAGGCATTTAGTGTGTTACATGACACCACGACGATACGACCACGACCACAAAAATATGACGTATGTGAACGGAATTAAGTTTATAATTTATATTGCATTGGATGCACTGACATTGATTGCAAACCGGCGACACGCGTCTAGTAGTAAAATGTAGTAGATAACATTTTTATTGACTTGTTATTTAGATTTATATGGTTCTTACCTAATAATGAGACAATACAAGCTGAAGTTGATGATTAGTTCCCAGTAATCTAAAAATTAAATTCTGTATTTCAGGTGGATCCAAATGAAGCCAAACGCGATCCATCAGACCATGGGCCACAGTTGGATTCCGTGGACTTCTGGCACAAGCTGATTGCACTTATCGTATCTGTGATAGAAGAGGATAGGAACAGCTATGCTCCTGTCCTCAACCAGTTCCCTCAGGAGTTGAATATTGGACAGGTATGAATTTGCATCATAGCATAGCATAATATTAGCCTATAATGTTATGGAACTGCTAGGACATAGGCCTCCTCTCTGTGAAAGAGAGGGAGGGGTTCGACTATATCTTAGTTACCTACTGTTCCTACATAGGTAGGTACTTTATTTTACAAAGTAGGTACCAAGACTTGTTGAATGGTCAATCGTCGTTTTTTGTAAAAACTTACCAATCAGAATCATAAAAAAAACGTTTGATCTAATTTAATCAAATATTGTGCTTTCGTTTTTATGTTGGCGTTTAGTGTAAGAAAAGAAGCAATCGCTTTCTTCTGTTTGTTCTCAAGTTTTAAGTCAACTTTAAATTTTTTTGCAGTTATCTGCGGCGACAATGTGGTCACTGTTCGCAGTCGACATGAAGTACGCTTTGGAAGAGCACGAACAGCATCGGCTTTGCAAGTCATCCGCTTACATGAACCTTCACTTCAAGGTAAATCTAAGGCATAATTCACTAACAAAGTATAATTTTAGGAGCATTGCATCGAGAAGAAGCTACTTTGTAACATCAATCAAGACAAATAAATTAGAAATAGAATAAGAATAAGAAAAAAAAACCATTTTGCCCGCGACTTCGTCCGCGTGACCTACAGGAACTGTGAATTTTCTTGCAATAAAATGTAACATAGAGCGTTCAAGAATAATGTGACTTTATATTAATAATAGAATTTTCAAAATCGAATCAGTAGTTCCAGAGTTTACCTCATGCATACAAACTTTTTATGTAGATTAACTTTTCTTCTAGGCAAGCGTGCTCCATCGTAGACCGCATCATCGCTTAACATCAGGCGAGATGGCGGTCAAGCGCAAGCCTATCATCAAATAAAAAATAAAAAAAAGTTGATGAATTACATGATAATAATCTCTTGCAAAATTTTAATAATAAGTAATAATTCAACCATACTACAGGTAAAATGGCTCCATACAAACTACGTGAAAGATGTGCCGCCGTACTGTGGAGCTGTTCCCGAGTATCCAGCCTGGTTCGAACCCTTCGTCATGCAATGGCTCAACGAGAATGATGACGTGTCGCTAGAATACCTGAATGGAGCGTTTAACAGGGACAAGAAAGACGCCGTAAGTTGTAGTAAAATAGTATATAACTTGACCTGTTAAATTGCAAATTTTTATGTGCACAATGAAACCGTACAAAATGCCTTGATTTCTACATTTTATAAATTTTAGCCCGAGAACCCAATACAAAGATTCAAAATTAATTTCACAACAATATTCATTCATTTGTACATATTTCTGACATATAAAATTATAACAGGTTTACTAATAACAATAATTAAATACCAGACTGCATTATAATAACAATTTCAATTGGATTCTCACTAATTTTCAAATATCGATTGTTTTCCAGTTCCAAAAGTCGAGCGAGCACGCCCTCTTTAGTTGCTCAGTGGTGGACGTGTTTACGCAACTGACGCAATGCTTTGACGTGGTTTCCAAGCTTGAATGTCCCGACCCTGAGATCTGGAAGAGGTATATGAAAAGGTTCGCGAAGACCATCGTCAAAGTCCTAATAGCTTACGCCGATATCGTGAAGAAGGAGTTCCCTGAACATTTAAAGGAGGAACGAGTGGTATGCTGCATTTGAATTCATATTTTTGTCACTTTTTATGATTTTAATAGGATTTCGAGATTCATTCATTTGAACTGAACTAAGAATAAAGATATTACGAAAAGAAAAATATAGGATAGCTTTCCTTGTTGAGTTTATAATGGATTAGAATGCACCAAGAAAAATAATGGAGCCTCAATGAATGCGTAGCCTAATTTTTTTCATATTTTTTTTATGTATAAACAACATTGATAACGTAGATTGATAAAAAATACGTTAGGCATTATGTTCGCTTGTTTATAGTTGTTTTAAACTTAATTTTATTTCTTCAGGCATGCATCTTGATGAACAATATTCAACAACTGCGGGTTCAGTTGGAGAAGATGTTCGAGGCTATGGGTGGCACCAAGCTGGAGCGCGATGCCGCTGATATTCTGAAAGATTTGCAGAATAGGCTAAATGGGACATTAGATGACCTGGCTTCCATGTTTGCTATAAGGTAAGGGCACACACTTTTTAGGACTTATCTTCTAAAATAAAATTACAGCCACATGTAAGTTTCATTTCATCAAAAAGATTGTTCATCACATACGTCTTTCCATAATTATTAACACAGATGATGAAAATAGTTGCATCTGACTGTACTGCTCTTGTAACGAAACAATCACATACACATAGGATCCTAAAATAACTTCAAATAACCGTTACCGTTATCTGTATGTCAGTTTAGAGACGCGAATCACGGCGAGTGTGAAAGAACTGGGCGAGTTACTACAAAAAGTAGGCGGTGGTGGAGCGCCCGGACAGCAGCAACCGCCCGTGCACCACGAGGCTGATGAAGTGCTGAGACCACTCATGGATATTTTGGTAAAGGATACATACATTATCAAAAATTGCATGACTTCACATGGAACTAAGGTTACTTGGTACCTACCTATAGAGAACACCAAAAATATAATAAACAAAGAAGGACCAAAAATGTATCCCTGTGGCACTCTGGATGTTAACTTGAATATTGAATATGCTTCCATCATTTATTAGAATATTTTTCTTTCACAGCAGTTAATTTGCCTTTTGGATACATCAAGTTTATCTGATAATAGAATTTATGTTCAAAAAGTAACTTTTAAAAAATATTATAAAATATTAAGACATTCCAAAAACACAATTAATATTTAATTAATTTTATTTAATTAATAACTTTAAGATAAGCATAACATTGTTTTAACATGTTTAAAATTCGCAAAAATATACATTTTATAAAATACTAATGGAAATATTTTTTGCAGGATGGCTCTCTCACAATGTACGCAGAATCCTGTGAAAAGACTGTACTTAAACGACTACTAAAGGAATTGTGGAAGATTGTGATGAAGATATTAGAAAAGACTGTTGTGCTTCCGCCTATGACTGATAAAACGGTAAGACTTCTTTCTGGCTTTTATCCATTATAAATTATATACGACAGCTAAATGCTAAAAATAGACCTCATACCGACCAAAGACAACCCGTGAGCAAAGGGCAACACACTTCAAAAGCATATCGATTTTCGATAAGATTGAGGCTCTCGTTGTGACTCAAACTGTAATAACAGTAATTACTAGCTAAGTATATTAAAAAAGAAGGGTATTAAATACATTAACAGTTCATACCAAAAAAATAATAGAAAAAACGCTAAAAAATAACAGTTTTAAGAATACAAACTTTTCTTGATTCAGATGATGCTGAAGAACCTGACGAACAACGCCAAGAACTTGGCAGCAAACGCAAAGATTGAGGACATGACGCAGCTGTTTAAGAGCACGGTGGGCAAGCAAGACGTTAAGCATGCACTTTCCGGAGTCATGGATATATCAAAGGAGGTAAGCCATAAGACGTCCACAAATTTTAAACTCATTATACTGACTTGGTGAGACATAATTCATGTAAATTAAGGCAACTACAGAAGCTAAATGCAAGTTTTATAATGCCTTAAATTCTATGATCCACTGCAGTAAACTTAATCGGAAAAATATATGATATATGCTAGTTAGATACTGTGCTGAAAACACGATTCAACTATTTTCGCTCTATAGAAAAAAATCACGAAGATACCTCTGAAAATTTCTTTTAATGATTAAAAACTAATAATTAAGTATACATGCAATTATACTGATTTTTACCCGACTGCGCCACAAGGAGAGTTATTTGTCAGATTATTTTACAAGCAACATATTAACATGATAAGTACTGTGTTAGATTTCTCATAATGTTTAGTTTAAACTTTCGCCGCAACTAAAAATTTTGTTCAATTTTACCCTGTTTTTGAACGCATTTTAACAGATTTCCGTTCACTCTATTGTGACCCGTATGTATCAGCTTTACGTGGCTTTACGGGCGGGAATAGTGTAAATCAATAAAATTAGGTCCTGTAAGCCCCTTAATACATTTCACTAATCAACAGGATTGTCAATTTAACATAATAAAGAAACATACTAAAACTTTTTTTTTTCCACAGCATCTATCAGCTGAGAAGAGTTTGACGCCAAAGCAGTGTGGAGTCTTAGACGCGGCTCTGGATACCATCAAGCTATACTTCCACGCAGGAGGCAACGGACTCAAGAAGGCCTTCTTAGAAAAGAGCCCAGAACTGCAGTCCTTGAGATACGCCCTCAGTCTGTACACTCAGACTACTGACACGCTCATCAGGACGTTTGTTAGCTGTCAGCAGAACCAAGGTAATACAAGCAAATGTAGAAACAGGTCAGCTATTGCTCCTAGGAATAAAAATAAAGGAATCCTCTGAGGATCGTCTAGTGATGGGCTTATCTTAATAAAACAAGTTTTAATGGATTACATCGCGCATATTATTGAATTTTATTCATAGCTTAGTCATCCTGCAACCACGAACGCTGCAATGTGCTCTAAACGTCAAGAAAACAAAATTCAAAAATAGGTGATGTAGGTACTTAAACCGTTTAAACTTGTTTTATTATAAAGTGTAGTCTATCACATTATTAGGTATATAAACCATCTACAACTGTAAAAGTATACGGTGCAGTTATCTTCAACCAAAAATCTATTTAGAAATCTAACAAAATTAAATGTAGACGTAATCAAGTATGCTATCCTGCAATAAGTAACAGAAAAAAGTTAACGTGTTCCGTTTATATTGTTTGTCCTAAAGTTAGTCGGTTACCTAACACTATCATCTTAGTTTTTATTCATGTTTAAAAATGCTATAATTTCGATATTTTTTGTGACCTCTGAGACGCTGCAGTTGTGGAAGAGGGCAGTGTGGGTGAGGTGTCCTTACAAGTGGATCTGTTCACGCATCCCAACACTGGCGAACATAAGATCACGGTGAAAGGTAAGATGTCTTGTTATAAAAAATGAGACTGTTATACAAAACAAATATCAACAAATCTTGTTACAAATAACTTTTTTGAGTGACAGAGTCTTGGAACGGCCGTCGGGTGCAAACAATGTATCCACAAGTTACGATTTTCTTTTAGGTGGCATTGAAGCCTAGAACCTATCAATAACTTACTCTGCTAAATTGTATGAACTGTTCACGTACTTCTGATCTCAGAGAGAAAAAGAAAACAGCCGCAAGACATTGACGCCGATTTTCATAAGCACCAACTAATATTTCATAGTATTGCTATCTTTTTCTAACAGACAGCACGAGAAAAGGACAAGTAATGCTTTAGTGCTGTCAAAATAAATTATGTTTGCTTTGCATGAACTTCAACCGTGCTTTTATAGAGTTTCGTCATGTGCCGACGTGTCGTCTGAAATTGCATGAAAATTTTAGTTACCTACACTAGACAGTTCGTGTTTATTTTCGACTTGTTCTTGTTTTATCAAAGAGAAAAAGATAGCAATGGCAAACTTTAGTTGGTGCACAACAGAACCGGCACCATTATCATTTCTAATACATTTGTAACTATAACATCTACCGTACTATTGCAGTGGTGGCAGCGAATGATCTGAAGTGGGTGATAGCAAGCGGCATGTTCCGTCCGTTCATCGAGGTCAACCTCATCGGCCCGCATCTTGCTGAGAAGAAGAGGAAGTTCGCCACCAAGTCCAAGAGTAATAACTGGAGCCCCAAGTTTAATGAGACTTTCCACTTGTAAGTACACACATTATGCTACTCATTTCTCAACAGAAAACTGAATATAAAGAACATAATAGGTATTGTGGACATTACTACAATTTGACAAACTTATTGCTTATACAGTGTTGTTGTGCTTATAGAAAAATTGGTAATTTTATTGATCACCAAAGCAAGTACTTACTTATTGTTGCTCTTCGTCTTAAATTTTTTATGTTTGGACCTAGGACAGCACAATCTTGAAGGAACCCCATTTTATCTTCAGATACATCTGTATCCGGATATCGGATACATCTGTATCCGAAGATAATAGTGGCATTTTTTAAAATACTTATTTCTTTTTTCCAGCATGGTCAGCAACTCTGAGCAGCTGGATCTGTTCGAGCTGCACGTCTGTGTTCGTGACTACTGCTTCGCGCGTGAAGACAGACTCGTCGGCGTCGCTATCATGCGGATGACCGAAATTGTTGAACAGGTATACCCTTTTTAAATCACAATGCTCATCAATATTTAAACCTAGAACCTGTAGATGGTTTCTAAAGGCACATACACAGTACCTGAGTACCAGCGGCATGACCACGTTGGTTTGCCGCGGGCATTACTTATTACAATGGCGAAGGGATAGTAGGCCTTTTTGAGTTGATCAAAGATTCAGTTTTTAGAAAGCTTACCTAAAAAGCAGGTATATCATAAAAGATGAAAAAACTAGAATTTAAAAGTTATTCAGTTATGAACTTGCCTTTAAAACCAGCGTTCGATGCACACAAAAGATTCACAAACTATTACCATTTTTCAGGGTGCCATTGCGTGCTGGCTGCCTTTAGGCACCCGAATCAAGATGGACGAGACTGGCTGGACGATACTAAGAATACTGTCCCAAAGGCACAACGATGAAGTCGCCCGGGAATTCGTCAAGCTCAAGTCGGAGATGAGGACCGAAACTCCCGCCGGTGCACAAGGCCCAGCGTGAAACGTGTAAACAAACCCCACGTGCCACAGCATTCTACACAACCTACCAACTCCAAGACTGCGACTGGACTGACAGATCCGGTTGTGATGTCCTTTAGTATTTCAAAACAGTTTTTAGTGCGCAAGCGAGACAGAACTACGTTCTGCACGATGCGTGCGAAAGAGACGAAGCCACTGCAACGGAGTAAGGAAGTGACATTCGGCGCTCCGGCGGCTCCCGGTCAGTGCTCGTTCGTTTTGTTTCGTACAATCTCGACGGAGATGCGTTTTGTAAATAAAATTTATCTTTGTTAAGTTACGCGGATAGTAGAATATTTTGCACAAATTCGTAAACATTAGCAGAAAAGACTGACCGTAGGCGGCCGGGCGCCGCGGCGGACGCGACTTAGGGATCCAGCTACTTCTGCATTCTCATCTCAAGAGACACCTTGAACTTTCGCAATATATGGCAATAATTTGGTTTGTCTTCAACGCTCCATTATCATATTTGTTAACTTCGCTCTCTTTTCATTGTTTATTGTTCAGTAGCGAAGTTATTTCCTTCTAATTCCAATTACCCAACCACTTTTGCTGGGTACCTAAATTCGCGAACGCATCGTTGACCCACGATTTATGTAATAATATTTATATGGACCAAACTGTCGTAAATACGGATGAATTAATCCTTAAACATTAATATTAAAATGCAACATAATTATTTATCTAATTAATCATCTACTCGTTATACGTGTACAGTAAAATATATGGCCTTACGTAAATTATTTCCTTCGTTTGTTGGTTCCATTGCTTCTGTCGAGTCGGTAACGTGTAAAAGTGTTGAGGATGTTCCCTGAGTGCTATGAGGTATGCGTTTCTATATATTTTCCTTTCGGTAATTGCGTGGTGTATAGAATTATGCAAAGTACATAAAGCATGTTCGTTTAGGTGATGAGTGTTATATAAAATGGAATTAATATAGTCATAGCCGTCGTTCGTTCTTGAAATCCTTTACGCGATGCTTTTTGACGTATGTACCTAAATATAGAATTAGAAACAAGTTATCTTGAGCCATAATATTTATCTTTATTCAAACGCAACATTTAATACAAACGGCTTCCGCGATAAACATGCTGAATTTACAGAGGAAATGATCTGTTTTGATTTATTTCCTACTCTTTGTACGTCATGCAGTTTTGATAAAAATATATCGATGGAATCTCATATTCAATTGAATAATAGAACGAAAATAACTCGTCTGTAAAAAAATACTAATGTTACCTCAAAAAGTATCGCGTAACAAAATGGATAAAATATGCGGTAACGTCATCTTTTATAAAATAATAAATAATTATTTTACGTGTCCCGTTTTGAGTGACCTATATTATATCTATGTGATCCATATTTATTACAGACATGTACATAACAATAAGTATATGTTAAATATGTGTATATCACAATAATATTTGCTATTACTTTAATAAGCTTGGCCTGTTTAAAGTGTAATCTAAAATCTCCAATGTCTTTTTGTATATTATTGAAAATTGTGATATTGTTATAAAAATGACGTAACATCGTAACTGTCGTGTTTATCTGTTTAATAAATCCGATGTTAATTGTTAATAATAATATAATAATTTTTGTTATTTATTGTAACATTCCATTTATAACATTTCATTCCATTTTGTTACTTTGAGACTGTTTATAAATATAAATCTTATTATGTTAATCATTTAGGTATTTTACTGAGTATTTTGTTATTAATAATGAAAAAAAAACCTTTCAAGTTAAGGCCCTAGTGCTCAAAAATAATTTGTTAAGGCTATATTATGGCAAATAACAATAACGAATCGTTGATTTATTAACATAATAATTAAAATATACTTTAAAAAAATATCACAGTCCAAAACTCAAACACGTTTGTAAGTCGTCACATAAATACTTTTTAATGTGTGTACATTTTCAATAGCATTAATTTAAAAAGATTGATTCTTTTAAGTGCACCTAAGATGTCTTTATTTTCTTAATCCTATCGTAACTGTTTTAATATACATTGAATTTCCCTTTTGTACCCAGTATTTTTGAAAACTGTAACGTTTTTTTAAGAATATTTCTGAAGATAATATGGTCCTTTAAGAGCTCTACCTGTAATAAATCTTTGATGACGTTGAAAATGCACACGATGTGTACATAGGCACATCACTAACTGACACGGGACATAGATTTTCTAAATATTAGCATTTATCATGGATTACATATCTGTAGATAGAGAATGTGGTTTGTCTAGTCCAAATCTCAATAATATATATTAAATTAATTATATATTTACTCGTCTTATTATAATATATAGAAAATACTTTTATTATTTCTAATTTACATTTCCGAGTTGACTGAATCTGTATAACTATAGCGTAATAGAAAAATTAACAACAATAATTAAAATGTTATTTTGTTATTTACAATCTCAAATAAAAATATTCTATTCAATGTAATAATGTGCGCAATAAACCATTGAAATAAACAATTGAATTAGATTTAGTACATTCTTTGTCCACGATAAAGTAATAATAAAAATAAACAATTGCATGTGCATTACTGCGTTGAATAGAGCTTTTCAACAAAATATTTTGGAAAAATATAGTGACGCCCATCAAAAAGATTTTTTGATTGTGTTATTTTAAAATAAACGTTTCATTATAACAAAATCATTATTGGATCATACATTTGTAAATAGTTGCAATTCGTACTTCCACCGTATGTGAAGGGAGGCCACTATATTGATGGGATCGTGTGATATCTACATAAACCAAAATATATCAGTATTACTTTTCGTGTATTTAATTTAAAGTATTTGTGTATTGAGAAAGATTCTATAACCAGTTACACAGTTTATGAAGATATTGCGATTCGAGCTAGTATAAAAGAAAAGCGCACAGTATTCATTATAATCTCATCAAAATATATAATAACTAACAAATTGTATTGACACATAAACCTTTACCATTTGACAATACTTGGTAAATATTATTTTGTAAGTGTAATATGTGATCGTCACATGCAGCATCATTGTAAGTCTGTTACGCTCCAATTTTAGTATTAAATATCACTAACATTGCATACATCTTTGTATAAATGCATATATGTAAATGTTACATGTTTAAACACATTATTGAATTTAGAATTTTTATGAAAAAATAAATAAATATCCGTATTTCAAATATATTTCGTTTCGTTTCATTATACCCACAGCACTAAACTGATAAAATATATTTGTTTATTAGAAACTAGCTTCTGCCCGCGGCTTCGCCCGCGTTTTTCGGATAAAAGGTAGCTTATGTGATATTCCAGACTCTAATCTATCTGTGTGCCAAATTTCATCCAAATCCGTCCAGCCGTTTCAGCGTGAAGAAGTAACAAACACACACACACACAAACTTTCGCATTTATAATATTAGTGGGATGCCAAATGCCTCACTCCAAAACCCGACAGTTTCTGAAAAATAAAAACAAAATGATGATTTCAATTTCTTGAAAACTATCAAACGCATTTCATTCAGATGTAACTAAACCTACATTTGCAAACGGCCATGGAAATAAAATAAATACAGTTTATTTGAAACGGCTTTTTGTACACATATACCACCGATCATAAACTTTTTAGATTCTATAGATTTTTCCATCCTTACAAAAAAAAACATAAACAAACCTCCCAGGACTTTTATATCTTTTGAATAACATTGTTTTTAATACCAAAAATAAATTGATTTGCGTTTAAAATAAACAATATTAGACTAAAAGGTAATAAAAACAAGATGTATGATCTAGTATTCATATTGGTATTTATTTGTTTATCTCAGAAGCTCCGGCTTCGGCTTCCTGTTATTATTAGTAAATATATAATAATTACATATTGAGAGCAACAAGAATAGAACTCAAAATAATATTTGGTTTAATTTAGGAAGATGGAATCACCACATTGATGGGAACGTGGGCGAATGTTATGCTTCTCAGAAAACGCAACGCAGAATTTTCACAGAAGACATTGGCAGAAATGGCACAAAATAAAAAAGTGTGGAAGGAAAAGAAAAGAAATTCGCCTAGCAGTGGTACTAAGGCTAACAAAAAAACTTTGGTAAGGTAAAGCTATTGCTCATTCGTCCCGTGATCTCTTGCACAACTTTGTCACCAGACACGGGAAGTGAGGGGGCAGACGATTGAAAAATTAAGATCACATGACCATCCAAATTGTTTATTTGTATTAGTGACTCAACTGTCACTGCAATCATAACAGCAGTTTATTTGTCATCGAGTCGTTTGCGCAGAAATCCGATGCCGATTTATGCGATGCTTTTTTAACACGTGAGCAGGCAGAATGTAAAAATATGGTTACAGGAGCTATTATGCTCCATCTGATCTGATATCCATTATGCTTTTAGATGTCCTGACTTAAAAAAAGTGGCACACTAGTTAACATCCAGATTATAGGTTTATCGAAAAAAATCAAATCTGTTTATAGCTCATTTACAACATGAGTGACGAGATGAGGTGTTCAGCGAGGAACGAGATGATGCGCTCGTGACTCGTTGCACACCTCATCTCGTTATATTTTGGCAGGCCCGGGTCTAGGGGGGGGGGGGGGGTCAGACACATTCTTATTTTGATCGCATAGTAGACCAAGTGTATAATCTATGTAGTAGACGAATACACTGAGTAGTGTATTCATCTACCAAGCGTTCTTTGTAGGAGGCCTATGTCCATCAGCATCAGTGGGCGTGTTATGCCTGAAATGATGTTTTTTTCAGTTTTTGCTCTGCCTCGAAATAATTCAAGATCCGGGGCTGTATTTTGGGCACTCAAAGGGCCTCTTGAGCTAGAATCTGAGTAAACAAAAGACAACTGAATGCATCACGAGAGTGTAAACGGAAACTCATTTTACGCGAGCTGTGAGGCAAGGTACGGTCGGGGAGGTCTCATAGACATAGATGGGCTATTACAGCTATCATCTTAATGATACAGGTAGTCAGGTACGAGTATATGCCAGTAATTGAGATATATTAAGGCTATACCAAGAAGGTAGGTACGAAGGTGCTTTTTGGATCTGACTTTTAGGTAGGTTCAAGTTTTGTTCTCAACGTTTTCCATAATCTTGGTCATTGGTGCCCAAAATATACCAAAATGTACTTATACTTAATTAAAATTTTACAAACAGACTGTCTTTCAAAAAAACGATCAAATAAACACTCACTAACTCCGAGTGTTTTTGACCTGATTCATGGATGAATTAAATGAGGTAAATAGGTAATACTGAAGGAGGTAAATTAAATAGGTCAATGTGTCACAACTTCTGCGTAATTATGCCATTGAACGTGACCTAGAAATTAGAACCATTGACTGGTAATGACACGGTTTAAAACCACCGTCCTCCTATCTCTTTTTTTTCTTTTCGTGTCGATGGTACATACAGGGTAAAATTAAAACCAGTGCGGATATTTTAGGAGGTGAAAGTACTCATGAATATGAATAACTTTTTAATGGGAACGACACTGAAATATGAATAAAAATCAGCTGTTCGGAAATTATTAGGCATGATTATCTGATAATGTTATACCTACATTTTTTTATAATACACTGAGTTGCAGGCCCGTCGCTAGGTGTTTGAGCGCCCGTGATAGCGATTTTGCCGCCCCTATTATACCTATGCTGACCTTTTTTTTTTTTATTGTATGGATTCTTGCCCGGGGCGGCAAATTTTTCAGGGGCGCTAAAATTCGGAGGGTGAGAAAAAAATATCTTCGCGTTATCGAAAATGCTTTTTTTATTTTCCGTATGATTAAGTAAAAAAAAATACTAATTCTAGAAAAAAATATTTAATTTAAGTATAGCAAATATATTTTATACCATTCCCCCTCTAAAAAGCTTATTTTATTCACTGAAAACAGTGAATAAAAAGCACTTTTACTCACTGTTTTGATGTTTGAAAATGGAACACACCAATGTATTCGACCACAGATTTAAAGAACCTATGCTAGATGCGGCACGTTATTAGATTGTATGAAAACCGAACGTGTCATCTTTTTTATACCTACGATAACTTCACCCCAGCCATTTAGTGATGTGCTCAGAGTAAACAGAATTGTTTCAATCACTAAGCGTCACTGAGCTAACAGACTTTTTTTAGTACGAACAGTCGAACATGCAGGGCACGCTTGGTCGTGGCTTGCCGTATCTAGTGTAAGTGTAATCTGTGTATTCGACCTATTTTATTTTATTTTTTTTTCTTTTGGCTTCGCACGGTTTGATATTCGACCTATATTGATGTGTTCTAAATTCAATTTGATTGGTCGACATTTTCGACAAGGAGTTTAGCATTAGAATAAAAACTGTTTTGTGTTCTTTGCTGTCCTTAGTAAATTGGCGCTATTTTGAATACTGTAAGTTGTACGAACACAAAGTTTAGTGTTAGTTTAGTTTAATCTTTAATTTTGTGTTTGTTTAGTGTTGTTCTAATCGATTAAAAATGCATTCTAGTGATGAAGAGGTGTTAACACCTGAGTTTGTGAAAGAGAGGGCGGCCGATATAGTGGAAAGGTGGAAAGCTTGCTACCCAAAAAATCACGGCTGGTTTACATCAAAGCCAATTTAACTTTACTTTTTCTTCATTATATGTATATTTTCACTTAAATCTTTCTTTTTCTCGTAGTCATGGTATAAAGTATAGTATGCAACTCTTGAATAAAACGGATTTATATCGAGGGCCATGAATCGCTCGCGTCGCTCAGGATTCTAACACTTGAATCACTCGCTACGCTCGTGATTCAATCATCATGAATCACTCCCTACGGTCGTGATTCAATCGTTAGAATCCTTCACTAGCTCGTGATTCATCTATGGCCCTCGCTTTAAATCCGTCTTTTATTCACTAATTGCATAATATACTATTCTGCTTTAAATTAGTCATTTTATACAATTATACATTTGATAATGCCTAGGGGCGGCGCTAAGGTTAAATCCGGTACTGTCCATGCGATAATATCTCTTAGGATATATGTGGGATGGGTATTATTTATGACAATGAGTGAATTTTACGTGATCGATGGCTCGATTTGCCGCCGCCCTGAGGCCCTAGACAAGTTATATCTCTTAGGATATATGTGGGATGGGTATTATTTATGACAATGAGTGAATTTTACGTGATCGATGGCTCGATTTGCCGCCGCCCTGAGGCCCTAGACAAGTTATATCTCTTAGGATATATCGCACCCCCCACCGAATAATATGGTAATCGATAATTCTAAATTTTACAGGAAAAATAAAAAACTGTTTTTTGCTTATATCTCAGCACGGGTGCATCGTAAGATAGTGATTTATATGTCAAAACAAAGCATATTTTTTTACTGTCTATTTCCTTTTATGATTTTTTTGTAATAGTTTCCTAAATAAAGTTATTGACGAAAATAACATTACTGAAATTGCTGGTCAAAAGTATAGTATGCAACGCATCATTCCGATATTATTCGCATGTAAACCCAACGATATCGTAGGCAGTATTAATGCATTACAGTATTATTCGTCAAAATGTAGTGTCAAAAAAGTTTACGGTAATACAATATTACGACATTATTCGGGTGAAATCTCAGCGACAGTGTATACAGTATTATTACATTACGACATTATTCGGGTGAAATCTCAGCTATAGTGAATACAGTATTATTACATTACAATAATATTCGTCGATGTAATGCGAAACGATAAAAACGATGCACAGCTTTTATTATATTAATCAGGTACAACATTATGTTTTCTATCACAAATAATAATCAGATGGAAGTCCTGTTGGTCCGTTGGGTCGTTGGTATCTAAATGATAGTAAAAATCAATCATGTCAATCATCATTACAGTCCGATTCAGTCTGAAGATTGTTCTGTCATAATTTCACTGGTCTGTAGGAAACAATAAAAAGTATGACAATGCTGAGGTAAGGCTCCTGTTCTGCATAGACTTAATAAATCTTCTTTTAACAATTTACCGCTACTCGGTATTGGTTTCGTCACCTTTAGGTAACTCCTATCACTGTCTGGTGAAATCTGTATCTGTTTTCTCCCCGCCCGATCTCTGCCCAAGAGGAACTCACTGAGTGTGGCGATACAGGTCAGCAGATAGGGATGAGATGCGGTCTTTCTTTGCATTTTATCCTTGGCAGTTGATGTGTTTTTCGTTTGATGATCCTTCGACTTGCGCGGATGCTGTGACGGATGTGTTGCATCGGGCCATGGAATACTACATTCCTTATTCCGAAGTACCGCTCTCCGGCAAAGCTCGCCTGTGGTTTGGGTCTCCATGTGGTCTCACTGAAGCCAGTAAACAGTGAGGCATACCTGGCCTGGGTTGATGCTCGACACCGTAAAGCGAAGGACATAAGTCAGAGGAAGAAGTCGTTTAACAAGGCTGCCAAGTCCTGCAAAAAGGGAACAAATTGACTTCGTACCCTGCGGGTAGTAAAGCGTTTTGGTCAAATCAGTTGAAGCGAATCTGTTTACGGAGTCATCACGTCTAAATGCTGGCAACGCCTCCTACTTTACCTGGCAGCATTTATGCCGGAAATTCGCATTTGCCAAATGGAGATTTGCAAAACACTGTGCAATCTTGACGTGAACAATGCCAGTGGCCCAGATGGTATTCCAGCCATAGTTTTGAGGACATGTACGCCTGAGTTGTTTCCTGTGTCTCTTTTAAATACTGGACAAGTGTCGAAAACGTGGAATCTTTCCAACGTGCAACCCGTGCCCAGAAAAGATTTCAAGAGAGAAACGAAAGAGGTAGATACCTAGTCGTGCCGACCCTGCCAATTCGGTTACGTCCATACTTTACAAGAGTATGCAGCGTCTCTTCAATAACAGGTTCTTGACGTACCTTGAAGTTAATGACCTCCTCAGAGACCGGCAATCCGTATTTCGCCGAAACCAGTCTACTGGGGACCTAGCCTACGCTACTCACTTATGAAACATGAGGACGCGCTAACCGTTTCCCTGGACATCTCGAAGACTTTCGACAGGGTTTGGCACGACGGCCTTATTCGTATGCTTTCCTCATATGGCTTGCCCACCTGTTTCGTTGCGTGGATATCAGACTTCCTGAGGGATCGTTCGATTCGAGTCATTGATGGCTGCTCGTCCGATCGAAAAGCAATTAATGCGTGTCCCTCAGGCGTCAGTGCTCTCTGCGACGCTCTTCCTGCTGCATATCAACGATCTGCTTTAGCCCGGAACCTTTGGGTATGCAGATGACAACACTGTTGTAGAGAGATACATAGCCAATGAACGGACTACTGGACTACAAATCCAGGCTCTGAGAGAGGCCATGGTGGAGCGCTTGAATTTGTCCCTTAAGGCAGTCTCCAATTGCAGCGATGCCAATCTGGTCAAGCAACTAAAACCCAAGCGTGTCTGTTCTCTGCCAAAAAGAGCTCATTCCAGCTGGCTCCTATTTTTGAAATGTGCCCATACTCCATACCGATAACTGACCATCTTGAGCTTTTGGTCGTTACTCTGACGTCTCCCCTTAACTTTGGCTCTTATATTGAGTCCAAAGCTCAATTGGCAGCTAAAAAGCTAGGATTCCTCTCGAAGCTGCGACGGTACTTCATGTCCCTCCTACCCTTTTTTCTATCGGACAGCCAGAAGCACGAAAAAGCGCCATCGGCTAGGTTGATATACCAAAAACCCATACGAAGCGCTTTGATTCCACTTTCATTGTGAAAACCGCAAAACAATGGAATTCGCTATCGGAGTGGATGTTCCCGATAATAACAATCTGGGTTTTATAAAGACGAGAGTGAATCGGTTTCTTTTGGGCAAGCGTGCTCCATCGTAGACCGCATCATCGCTTCACGTCAGGCGAAATGGCGGTCAAATGCAAGCCTAATAAACAGCGAACAACATTACGATTTTGCATAATATCTGTCATGTATTGTAAAAAAACATTACCAAATCGTGTAAATAAAAATAACACATGAATATAACTGTTTTAAACTTTACAGGAAACACTAAATGTATTTCTTACGCGAATAAAATGGTAATCGTCACTTACCGAAAAACTTAACGATTGCATAATCTGTATTTACTTGTTATGGTACTATTCGTGTAAAAAGTTTGTTTAGATTTTAAGAGAATAATATTGTTATGTTCATTACGGGGCCATTGAAATTATTGTACTTTTATCAATATCCATAAAAACATTACAAAAAAAATTCACAAGGTGTAATGAATGCTCTAGACACCGAATATGCAATAAAACATAAACTACCGCAATAGCACATTACCATATTATTCGGTGGGGGGTGCGATATGTGGGATGGGTATTATTTATGACAATGAGTGAATTTTACGTGATCGATGGCTCGATTTGCCGCCGCCCTGGGGCCCTAGACAAGTTATATCTCTTAGGATATATGTGGGATGGGTATTATTTATGACAATGAGTGAATTTTACGTGATCGATGGCTCGATTTGCCGCCGCCCTGAGGCCCTAGACAAGTTATATCTCTTAGGATATATGTGGGATGGGTATTATTTATGACAATGAGTGAATTTTACGTGATCGATGGCTCGATTTGCCGCCGCCCTGAGGCCCTAGACAAGTTATATCTCTTAGGATATATGTGGGATGGGTATTATTTATGACAATGAGTGAATTTTACGTGATCGATGGCTCGATTTGCCGCCGCCCTGAGGCCCTAGACAAGTTACTTTTCTGTTAGCGTTAGCGTCAAACGCTACCGATAAAATGTATGGAAATGACATTTGTGAGTCACGTGACTTTTCCGCAGGTAATATCATTGCCATACATTTTGTGCTTATCTTTTGGCGTGAACGTTAACAGAAAAGCAACTTGTCTAGAGCCTCTGGACGTGCCGCCCGTGTGCGGAGCACTCTGCGGAGTGCTCACCCGCTTGCGGCGGGCCTACTGAGTTGCAGAAAAGGTAGACTTTAACGATATAAATTGTATGGTTAAAGTCTCCATTAAAAAAATATCTTTCTGCAACTGACCGTTAATATTTTATTGTTTTGTTTTTGTGTGTAAAGACGACACAATAGAAACACTAAAGTTTATCTCAATTATTACTTTAGGTAGATAAATTGGAATTGCAATTTTTTACTTTTTTACTACTTACCACAATAAAATGGGTGATTTATTTAATTCTGTCAATGATATATAGATACCTAATTAAAGTGGGTTGAACAAAAACTCGCTAACGTAGCATAGTAATCAACCTCCATCCGGATTTATTTGCGTCTATCCAAACATACTTGATTGCCAATAAACTTTCGACATTATGACTTTGAGCCATTTCAATTACCTACACCGATATTCATTTTAACTTTTAATCAAATAAAAGTAAATCAGAAAACGCTCTGGATTCCGTGGAATTTTGCAATAACATGCAGTCTGATGACGTCAGCAACCGCATACCGTCACTAACAGGAGCTTTTCCTACAATTCCCACACACACAGCTGATTATACAGGCTATTTGGGTAACAATTCGATCGGAACGCAGACACTCCTACGCGGCCCGGCTACAATTCGTGACGTCACTACACTCGAGAGAGGGAGGGACTATTTAAAACGTCACCCATTCATAAACTCCTGATACTTCATTTGAACACTGAACGCAGTCGCGTGCGCACGTTCGAGTCCCGCATCCCGCGCTATTTTTAACCAGTTATAAAAACAAAGAGTGTATTTTTAATAAATTGTGTTTTATTAAATTGTGAAAATGAGCGGCAACTTCCTCACAATACCCGGAGATGATTCTCTCCAGAGGCGATCAAGAGTAAGGTTTCTTTGCATGTTGTTGTTATGTAAACAAAGATATTGCACGTTAATTTTCTCAATTAGAAAAGTTTTACCTTGCATTATTTTAATTTAAAAATTACTGTGGGATAAGTAGAGACGTTTTCAAGTGACGAGATTGTAATTCAATTGATTGTTATCAATTGAATTACAATCTAATCAAAACATATGTTTTACTTCGATATATCGATTTTATCAGCATTTCTATTATTAAAATAAAACTCACGAAAATAATCTAGCCAGACATACTTTCCTCTCAAAACATCCGACGACACAACAATAGAACGAAAATTCGCCCGTGACCGAGTGTATCCGGAACTTTTGGCACGGCAAACAAGTCTCGTGGTGCCAAATTCATCTAACTTTTCCCCATAACACTGGTCTTTCTAATTAACACTTCATTAGTATTAAACGCAGTCCAAGGTTTGCTAAAACGTAAAATAGTGGAAGTATGCGTGGAATGCAAACTTCAACATCGTTTTGTCATTTCCTGCGCTAATCTTAGATTTTGTACTCTTACACTACTCGGCCATGTCAATATTTTGGTGCTGAATTATACTAAAACAAAAAATATGTAGTTTATTATTTTCACCAATGATCTTGGATGATGATAAAAAAGTTGCGGAGTACAATTAATAGGAAAGTATTGTCGTAAAACTATGAGCATTAATTCAACTTGATCTGTACGTGGGATTTGTACAATAAATAAAACTTTTGTCATTAATTAAAACAACTATTAAAAGGAATACAATCGTATGTGTAAGGAACAAGCAATATAATGTTGATGTCACAAACGTATAAGTATTATAAAGGCCAAGTTTCTCAAGCCAAAGTTTATAGAGTTTCATGACTCTTAGTTTGATTTATACGCGATTACGCGATGTGTACCTATTGCTAATATTCGATTCTCGCACTGAACAAATATTTGTTTTAGGTTTTTTTTTTTTTTTTTTAAATAAAAACGTTGGACTAGGATTTTTCCTGTTGTGTCGTGGGTGCGTTTACAAACACAAATTTCACATACACAAACAGCCAGACCAGTGTGCATGCGGGAATCGAACCCGCGAAACGTCGCGCAGCAGCCAATCTCTCAGCCACTGCGACAACCGTGCGGTCAAAGTGGTTTGAGTGTTTGTGTTTGTAAATGCACCCACGATATAGAATAACATCCATCCATCCAGACACCCCACTGGGTCGCGACTCATAATTTGGGAAATATGCTAAATAGATAAATAGATATAGATAAATTCTGATAATATGAAATAACTATTTACAAGTATTATCCACAAACGAAACGTTGAGATAAAAAATTAAATGTGCTTGCATAAATAAGCATCTCCCGCATAAACATCCTATTTTTTATTTCCATCGCAAATAGCTCGATCGATTGAAGATCAAAAAATGTAAGAAAAATAAATCCAATCACTCATTTCAGTCTGTTTCTTCGCTTCGAGTATGAGATGTTTTGGCTAGGGACTCAGTTACCTAGTCTAAATTTTATAGCACTTCTAGTAATTCTAATTTGTTAAACCATTATTTAAATACTTGGCTTCATTCTCAAACTTTACAGTGCGTTTAGATAATATACACTTATATAGAATTTAAAATTGCAATAAGATTTAAAGTTGAGCCACCGGGACGATGTAAGACAATCGAAATTTTATTGTGTCTACCTATCTTGTGTTGCTTGATAGGTTAAATACCGGCTTCAAATTGAAATACTGCATATTATTCTCTTCCTAGCTAATCTTATCCATTAAGCTGGAATATACTGTCCTTACTAAATTAAAAAAAGATGGATTTTCTTTCAACAGTTTCATTAATGTTCATCAAGCTCTTAATTATTATCGCTGTCATTTAACTTAATACCAGTAACTATAAGTTAAAATTAACTATAAAACAATCCTTGTAACCAGTTCCATGTAGTTAATTTCCCGTTTAAACTTGTTTACGATCGCATTCTCTCGGTGCATCATTGGCACTTGTATGGAATCGCGGTCAAGTTCGCGCTCCGTTTCTTCCGTAGATCTTATATGACTAGGGCTGCCATCTATCAATATAACGAAAAATATTAAGAAGACAAAAGACGAAAAGGTCGAATTTTCGAGCTTAAAACCCAGACTTTCCAGCTGAAATTTCAATTGATTGAAAAAAGTTGTTTGTTTTTGAAGTGATCTTTTTATTTTTGTTTATTTAGATAAAATATAAAAACATGTAGGTAGATTTTTTTTAGGATTACTGACATAATACATATATCAGAATAACTTCTAGAATCCAATTAGTAATTCGGTACAATGTTTGGCGTAATTGAGAATAAGGTGTAAAAAAATAAAATAAAATAGAAAAGTATAGTTATTTTTTCCCCGGATGGTTGGCAACCCTGTATTGGACGCACTTCCTAAGTATTTCACATTACATAAAATACTTGTTCTGTATTATATTTAACGTAATCGATTAAGGCTTAACTTGTTTAATAATATACTATTGTTATTATTAATTTTGTCTCGATTTTGATTTTGTGACAATTCTCTGTATATTTTCATTTCAGTGATTTTTAAGGTTGGTTAAGGTTGAACAAAACAAATTTTTCTACCTAAAGGACACGGCAGACGCCCATAGAACGCTGGGCTTCAGATTGTGTATGTCGGTACAGATATGAAATTAGTTTGGTGTGATCGAGTATTTCAAGAGTATTTAAATTCATTTTTACTAACCGACTTCCAAAAAGGAGGAGGTTCTGCATTCGGTTGGTTTTTTTTTTTTTTTTTTTTTTTTTTAATGTATGTACACCGATTACTCCGTGATTTCTGAGCCGATTTACGTGATTCTTTTTTCATATGGTAGGTAAACCTCGCGCGGTGGTCCCATATAAATTATTATTAACTTTGGTTGAGTAGGTAGATTTTTAACCAGGTTTAATAAACGGTATTTTTGGTGTATCTCGATGACATCATGACGATGATGAAAAAGTGATATTGTGTAGGTACATGAATTCCTGAACGCAATCGATCTCGATATTATGCATACATAACATTACGCCAATATTTCCCGCAAGGTTAGACAGAGGTGTATAGTACACACCATTTTTTTATGCTTAACACGTTCGCGTGAGCAACGTCTTACAACGTCGTGTTGATATAATTTTGAAATGGCACAACGTCATATGACGTCCTCTAGATTGTCATATTTATTTTGACGGAACGTCTTTGAACGTCGATTTTAAAAGCAAATTCCTATGGCGCATCTACCTAGCGCCGCAACACGTTCGATTTTCCAAGCCAAAACCGCCGCATGACCAAAAAAGTAAACATCTTTCTAGTTTTGTACCCACACATGCAAAGGTAGCACGCACAAACTCGCAACGTCTTATGACGCCCTCTCTTGTACCGGTATCCCCACTGCCAGTTGACCTGCGCGCAGTGAGACGACCTAACGTGTGTGTGTTGTGAACGCCATCCAACTTATCTGGATTACGTAATATTTTATCATAAAAGGTTGGTAAATATTATAAATTTCTTTATTACATTTACTTGGTATAAATATCCGCATGTTTTTGAGGAAAAAATAATGTGATAACTAACATGAATTTGATGTAATTTCAAGTCAGAAGTTCGTAACGGTTTTTCTGTTTTTTTTTGCATTTGCTCATTTTGAACAGTGAGAATATGGTAATAATCATAAAATAAATGGTGTTATGGTTTTTATAATAACGTAACATATAGTTACATTGCTATTTGCTTTGGTAAAAGTGTAATATTGCATTATTATAGATGGATAAGGAAGAAGAACGTATCATGAAACTTCGAAGAAGCGTCATCGACGAGAAGCACGATACCAGATCCATTTAGTGTTAGTGGTGATGATGAATATGGATCTGACGGAGACTATAATCCTTGTAATGATGAAGTTAGTAGTGACAGCAATTCTTCTGCAAAGGGAAGTAGGTAATGTCGTCGTAATCGTTCGTCAAATAACGTTGCGCCACGTAACATACTTCTAAGACGTACGTATTACGGCGCGACGTCTTTAGACGTTGCTTATCTTTGTATGGGAAAATGGTGCGCCTGAGTACCAACATTCAGAAATGAGGTTGCTTACGCGAACGTGTTAAGTCGCATTTGATAGAAGGCTAAGGGAGCGAGCCTATTGCTATTACAAACTGAAAAAACACTGTTTTTAGGGTTCCGTAGTAAAACTAGGAACCCTTATAGTTTCGTCATGTCCGTCTGTCTGTCCGTCTGTCTGTCCGTCTGTCCGTCTGTCACACCCTCGTCAAATCTACAGTTCATAACCAATTTGTATCAAATTTCGTAGGTAGATGTATTTTATAAGCCGCCATTAAGGCCTCTTGCCCGGTTTTTGTTTACTGAAATGCTCTCATCCACCAACATCTATGAATATAAGTACCTATTTAAATTCGTGGAAGTAATCGATCTCGGTAAAAGTACATAAATGATCAAAGTCGCTCTGTCCATGATTTTATGGTACTTTATTGTAATAAATTAACAACAACAAAAATGGTTACACTACACTAAAAATATAAAAATAAAAACAGGTTTAAAAAAAACCGACTTCCAAAAACTACACTAAAAACTATGAAATAAAAATGTTAAACTTCCATAAATAAAAATCTAAATGTATATTGAAGTCGGCGGGGCCTAGCATAAATATAGGAATGAAAGGAAACTTTAATATGTCGAGGCGCAAAGCAAGCTGCACGTTCGCTGCACACACTGCGCACGTTCTTCCTGTTCAAAGGCTGAGAGGTAAAAACCTGAAAAAGAGGCCCCGCCGACTTCAATATACATTTAGATTTTTATTTATGGAAGTTTAACATTTTTATTTCATAGTTTTTAGTGTAGTTTTTGGAAGTCGGTTTTTTTTTGTTTTTGTACGTAATTGGGTTAAAGAGAAATCTTCGTATTTGTGACAGTGAGGTTATTCTGTGTAGGCACGCGCCAGCCAGCATGCACCCGTTTTTGTTTTATTGGTTATTTCAAAATGTCAACGGCATAATCATTTTATTTCCTATTTATTTCGATTTTTGATTGCAATTCTTAATCTCTAAGATAAATTAGGCAAAGAACAATTAAAATATTTTTTTATTTTTGGTTAAGCTTTTATTCTGTACCATATCAAGCCCAAAACTACCAACGTCCTTTAATTTATCTAAACATAACATACTCGTAACATCATACCTGTACCTCCCGAAGGGAAGAAATGTTCCTCTGCCATGAATGTTTCATTAAATATTCATACTTGAGACCATTACGATAATGACAACTGATAATTACGATTTTGAATATTTAATGAAACATTCATGGCATACATTTAGTAAACAATATATGTATTATCATGCTTACAATTGCAATTTTGATCAATATACGACGTAAAACGGAACTGCAGTTTGCAGACACGAACGAAAATGTGAATTTCGCGGATCACTTTGCATACCCAAAGTGGTCTATAGATATCGACCACCAGGAGTCGCCGACGCCCTGCAAAAAATGTAGGGTCCATGAAATGAAAATGGAAGTCCACGACAGTAGATCTTATTTAAGCAGGTTGGAGCTTTCCATGAAAACAATAATCCACATACACAAATAGCGTTCACTACAGACACTACAATTAGAACTACAGTGATATCAAAAACATTGGTCAAAAATACATTTGAAATTGATGAATTTACAAATATTAAATTTAAGGTACTTAGTACTTAAGCAGGGGGTCTACCCAAACCCGAAACACATGACGAGTGGTCTACGAGACAAAAAAAGTTTAGGGACCTCTGCCGGTTTATAGCATCCCCCATAAAACAAAAGCTGCCGTACATTAAACAAAGTACAACAAACAAAATATTTCATTTACTCTCAACCTACCATGAATTTAAGCCTATCATGTTTGCCCATCTGTTTACAAATCACATTTATCAAATATGATTGTTAATAATGTGATTTGTAAACAGTTGGGTGATTTATGGAAATTATGAATAGGTACCTACACATTCATAATTCCTATAAATTCATTGTGATTATATTCATTTGTGTGTATTATACATGGCTTACAGTCCGACCGCTGAGAGAATGCGTTCCTGATAGTTCGTGATTTATGGGCAACGAAACTTTGAAGTGAAAAATATTTTGCGATTAAAAATATTTTCATCGTTTATAAGCACTATTAATACAAATTTAACTATTTTTTTTTCTATTACATCAACCTACAAAAACTAAAATGGTTTAGTGCTAAGTTAATCAAGTGTCAGGAACGCATTCTCTCAGCAGCCGGACTGTACCTATACAGGGTGGCAGGTTAAACAGTGGAAATATTTTAAGGGGTCATTGTACTCATCATTATGAACAACTTTTACTATGGGACCAACCCTGAAATCGCAAAAAAAATCTGCTGTTCCATACATTTTGTTAAGTGAACATAAATGTATGGAACAGCTGATTTTTTTTTTCGCAATATTACTACTATTGAATTACGATAAAATTTAAAAGCGCAATTCCTGCCCTGGGAAAAAAAATCTGTTGGGTCGATCATCTGAGAATACCTACCCAATATTTTTCGTACCAATTTTTAGTTTTCAAACACAATTTTTATTACAGCAATATTCGTTTACATGACGTACAAGATACGATAGTGTACGCCAATACAAAAATAAATTCGCGTGTAAATATGCAGATATCCTCAATTATTTTTATAAAAATTCTCAGTGCGGTATACAATGAGAAATACGATTTCCTGAATCATCTAATCATCGATTAGTATCTTCAACTGTTCGTTGTACGTATATTTGAGATGTTTTCTTTACTGTTTATGTCTAGACTTCAACAATGACGTTTTACATTCTTTCTATCGTGAGCCAAAAATAATATAATAGGAATTTGTTCATTCATGACAATATTTAAATTACATAAATACCTACATTTTTTGTCTGATGTTTATTAAATTCATTTTCGATTTAAAGATATTTCTCAAAAAAGAACATGTACCTATACTGTCCTATACCTACCTACTACCTATCATAAGAAACGTTTGTCGGAGATAAGTTTCAGAATCGGTTAAAATACGCAGATAACCTCTACCTATTTTAATACAAAATCTTTTGTAAAGAAAATAAGGCTCGACTTCATGTTCATCGATCATAGTAAAATAAGGGCGCTATTACTTCTGTAAAATGCCTCTGACACAGGCGGAATTTAGGTTGCATTCTAGCGTAATGTAGATTTTCGGTCGGCGTAATTTACGTGACAACGCAACGGTTCAATGTATTTTGTATAGCCACCCATATTCAGTAGGTAACTAGCTGTGCCCGTGACTACCTCCGTCATCTTACCACCCCTTTAGGGATGGAATTTCAAAAAATCCCTCAGCAATGCACATGTAAGTTACTCAAGAAATATTTCCTCCTTTCAAATGTCTAAATAGACCGGTTTAGACTATGCGTTGTCTGTCAGTCAGTCTAGTCTACCTACTGTTTTATAGGTATAGATATATTACCCCGCCCTTACTTATAAACGATGGTTAAATGAAACAGGTTATGTCAATTATTGTCATCTCTATTAATAGTCATACCAATGACAAGGAGAGTTGTATATTTAATCAGTGGTTAAATTAAAAGGCGTTTTTAAGGAATGGTATTTTGTATCAATCTTCAAACTACAGTGTTAAGATCAAGACAAATAATTATAAGCAAAAATAGATAGCTCTGTCTGACTACTGCTGAGATATTAACTTGACTGTCCTGTGTACTATTGCAATTTTGCAAAGAAAATCATAGACCGCGAATAACCAACTACCAAGATAGACGCCAACTTTAAATTGAACTTTATCTTTGAACCAAGGGATCTCTTTCAACATCGTAACTCTTCATACCAAAAGGCTCAATGTTATAAACTAATCTGTTTACGGAGACTAACTTTAATGTTGTTGATTTTATTTTCTTTTTATTTCGGACTTTGCTGCCAAACAAACTTATCGATTAATATGTCTACTTTAGAAGGATTTTCTGGTTCTGTTAGCTTACCACGTAAAGTTAACTGGGCGATTACTAGATAGATAGATAAGACTACCTACATCCATACATATTATTTTGTAACAACTTATTTACCTGTGTACACAAATAAACATATTAGATTTTGATTTTTACGAAATCTAGCTGCAGTATTTATATAATAGTTATGTAGCAGCGATAGGAAATATTAAATAGATTTCCGACTCCAAGAAATAAAACCACGGTTGATGTGTAAAAGAACAAGAGAATTATTTTTTATTGTCAGTGTGACATACAACGAAAAAGTTATAAAATAATATAGACAAAAATGGTATAAAATCTAAACTATTTCTATGTAGGTACATTATAATACACTTTGAGTTAGCCCTCTGGCTGACCCTCACAGTACTCCCCCCCAAGCGAAACGTACCTTTGGCTTGCTAGTTCTGCCGCTTTTAGATGTAAATGGCTGGTGCGGGAGTACCGGATTCTCGGTGCTGCTCGGGCTTGCTGTCGTCGTGCCTGCTTTGCTCGCACAGTTTACAATCACGTTGGTGTCACCAAATGTAGCAGCGATAGGAAATAATAAATAGATTTCTGACTCCAAGAAATAAAACCACGGTTGATGTGTAAAAGAACAAGAGATTAATTTTTATTGTCAGTGTGACATACGACGAAAAGTTATAAAATAATATCTATAGACAAAAAATGATATAAAACCTAAACTAGGTATTTCTATGCACATTATTAATACACTTTGAGTTAGCCCTCTGGCTGACCCTCACAGTTACAAAATATCACACCGGAATGCATAGAGATCTTTGCCGATTTCTGTACCAGATTTGTTCGAACAGTAACATTGCATGCACGATGCATCCAAAGGTTAAACTCAACAATTCAACATTCCATTTCTGACTCACCGGGAAGATACGGAATTTTTGTGACGTAAAAATTTATTTCGTCTTATAACTCTTTGTTCATTCGAATTGAACTGTGATTAAAACCGAATTATTCCAACCTCGTATTAAGCATTCGAGAAGAAAATTTCAAGAATAATATATACAAAAAATAAAAGGTGGACAATTAATTAAAATGTTCCATTAGCACTTCGCAAAACAATGGTTTTTGTAATGTAACACGTAATAAAAAAACTTTTTCGCTCAGTTGTGGATAGCTGCCAAGAATTTCGTGAATACTTTCGAAGTATATTATTGTAATTGTCACAAAGTGGTACAAGATAGATATGGCAATAACGATTATGAAGTGGGAAAAGTGTAAAGTAACGTGAGATATTTGCAGAAAAATATTATTCTGCTAAAGTTTATAAAGCAGACTCTTTTACAAAGCAGCCTTTAATGAAATTGCTAACGAATAATATTGTCATTTCTCTGGAAAACTTCAAAGAATGTAATTTAAAAGTTAATTTTGAATTTTAAGGTGCAATAAAGGTTAGGTTTCTTTCTCGAGTCAAACAAGACCGTACCTACCTGCTCATTTATTTTTCTCAAGTTGGCACGAGTTGTACAAAAATAGCTCCGTGGTAGAAAGTTTTGCCTAACAAGGTTCATTGCTGGGTTAACCAGGGTGCGCCCAATGTTTAAACCGAAACCTTTAATACCTACCTCTTTTGGGTACCTACACATACCTACTAGTGTCCTTACATCTCTTCAATAATCATTAATCAATATATAATTATTTATTTATAGATATTTGAAATTTTATAGTATTTTATAATCGTTTATGAAACCTAATTAAATGGCTCCGAACGAATTTTCAAAAATCGTCATCATCAAATCATCGAAATCGATTACCTAACAATCTCTAACTCTGAGAGTATACCAAACAGCGGTAACGAAACCATAGCGCGATTCACGAGGGGGACAACGCCATCTAGTGTTGTAAAAATAGTTTAGTTTTGTAATAATAGCTGTAATTTATTGTAATTACTAGCGTTCCCTGCGATTTAATCTGCGTGAAAATGAATAAAAGTAGGCTATGTGTTTTTCCAGATCTCACGCTACCTATTTGCCAAATTTTATCCAAATCCATTCAGCCGTTTCAGCGTGAAGAAGTAACAAACATACACACACGTACACAAACTTTCGCAGTTATAGTACACTAGCTTCCGCCCGCGGCTTCGCCCGCATTTTTGGGATAAAAAGTAGCCTATGTGTTATTCTGATGTATAAGCTCAGATCATAGAAACAAGGGAGATGTGCCAAGGCGCTATTGAGCTTGATGCTTCAATTTGCCCACATTGGGCGTAGTACAAAAGTACACGCTGGCGACGAACCGAACACGATCGATGATATAAATACAGTGTTTTAGTTTAGTGCTAGTGTTGAGTGACGATTAACAGTGTTAGATTGAGGGTGTGCGGAATTTTTAATGCGTGGGAGATCTTTATATTCACGAGGGGCGCTTGTAATTGTGTTGAAAAATGTACTAAAAGTGGCGACAGTTGTTCCCGTACGAATTTGCTATGATGGCATATCTCCTTGTTTCTATGATCTGAGTGTATTCTGAGTGTATAAGCTATATTACTGTAAAGTTTCATCAAAATCCGTTCAGTAGTTTTTGCGTGAAAGAGTAACAAACATCCATACATCCATCCATAAATCTATTCATCTTCACAAACTTTCACGTTTATAATATTAGTAGGAAGTAGGATTAGTGGGATTATCATGAGCAACTTTTACTATGGGACCAATCTTGAAAACACGAAAAAAATCTGCTGTTATGCTATGATAAAATAAGATATATCTAGGTACCTATTTATTTGTCAAAAACACGTGTAGGTTTACAATTAGTTGGAAGGATTACAAGAAAAAAAAAAAGTTTCAACATGTTTTGCCTAGAAAGGCGTACAAATACAACAATAATAGATATATTATTTTAAAGTCATAAATTTACGTTAGCAAAAATCATAAAGTTACGTTAAATTAATAAAAATAATAAAAAACCGGCCAAGTGCGAGTCGCACTTGCGCACTGAGGGTTCCGTATCATTTTGGACGTATAAAAGTGAAAAAACCGGACCGCATAACAAGTTTATTTGTGAAGGAATTTTGATGATTTCTAAAAAACTGTGCCAGTCGCGAACATTGTTTTATTTTTGGTCCATTATTTAGGTAAATTTCTATCAACTCTAATTATTTCAGATTTTTCGCTTTGCAAACTTCGGAGATAAGCCCCCCCCCCCCCTTATCTCCGAAGTTTGCTGTCCGGGAATGGAATATTTTTAGACATTTTTTATCATATAGGTATATCAAAAACTATAAAACGTATTTTTATGATACCGATTGAAAGAGCCAACTATGATCATTTTATATTTTGTTAATTTTATTTTTGTCACTTTGACATCTGTTTCTATAATTATCTCGAATTTGATAAATTGATAAATTCACTGCTTTACGAAAATTCAAATATCCATCACACATCGTTTTCTAACCAAAGAAAGAAAACAATTTCATTCAGTGACCTTACATTACATTTTGAAATAAGTTGAATAAAAACTTTTTAGATAGGTACCAGTAGCAAAGGGTCAATTTTTGTAAGAGGTAAGCCGGAGCTACAAATGCTTTACCTGGCCACGAAAAGCTATTATAAATATTTGACAATAGTAGGCAATACTGCCTGTGCTATTTTTAAAGGGAAGTCGGTAGGAATCATATTGTAGGGACCCTTCGCCACTGATAGGTACTTATATTGTATGTGGGATTCATAAAGTATTATGAATAGAATAGTATTATTGCATTAAATTATATCCATTCTTAAGCCCGTATTCCAGAACGATACTCGAGCGCCGATCTCTGCTTGAGCATAGATTTAAAGCCATATTTGATTGATTGAAACTATTATTTGCTCAAATACTATTTTTTAAATATATACCCCCTCACTTATAAACGATGATTAAATTAAACAGCTCATAAGTGAATTGCCATCTCTATTCATTGTCATACAAAGACAAGGATAGTTGTATAATTTAATCAGTGGTTAAATTAAGAGGCGTTTATAAGTAAGACGGTTATTTACCAATTATGATCTATATATTATGTCAACCTAATGTTGGGCTCGTGTATTTTTTGGAGTGACATACGATACGAGCCTATCCGCTTCCAAAACAAACGCGTGATTCTTTCGCAAAATTTCCAAATTATTTATTAAATATTCCCTAATTTAATCCTGTATAATTCCTATAAATACTCCAACTACGTAGACGGAAGCATGAATCATACACATAAGTACGTCAAATCAGCAATTATTCAAACGTAATGAGTGTTAAATAACGGAGGTCGCAGGCGCATCGCCAACCAACTATTCACACTGTCATTCACCCGAACAATGACAAATTTTGATATTTCTGTCGTATTATTCATACAAGTTCGTTTTCTTTGAGTATACTATTATAATAACAATTACGTTTACAAAAGATACTCGTACAGCCACGAAATACCCGATTTCTTAGAAAATCTAATTTAATTCGATTATTTCTCTCATGATACCGGTCTGATATATACTTAAAATGACGTTTCATTGCAAAAAATAAAATACTGAGAAATCGTTTTTTTTTTTTTACAGCGCGTAGATAGTCACTGGCTATTTTACCCGTTAGATGTATTTTAATAAAATTGTCTTAGAGGGCCTCTACGTGAGAGCTTTGACCCCACGCACGCCTTCGTAAGGTCCGGGACTCTGTAGTCCCGTGCAACAAAAATATATTTTTTTAAAATTAGGAATACAATTTTTTTTACAAGGCAACTGTTAAATTGCAAGATTGTCCTCAAAATTGAACTTTTAAAGTTTTATGATTATTCAAGCATCTAAATTGAGTTACCTCTGCTCCTAAAAGTTTGTTGACTCATGAATCAAATGATTGACTGTCAAGATTTTCTTTATACTTTTTATAATTTCTTTTACCCGTAAATATTTTTATATTTTCCATGTCAAAATTCAAATTGTATTTTTCAGATTTTAAAGTAATTAACACGTAAAAATCGTTACAGATGAAAGTTAATGGAAACAGCAAGTTTGTGATAGTCAGGGTATAAAGTTTTTTTTTCTTTAGTAAAATACTGGTGTAAAAATGACGAAACGGCTACTTACTTGTAGTTGTAACCTTCATTTATAATTTGTCTATTACCGATTCAAAAGACGGATATTATTGCTGGAATGAGCCTGAAACTGACAACGAACACGGTATTCGTATTATAGTCGTTCGTTTGATGTCAGTCGCGCATGTATTTTTAATAATTTTTATAAATAAAATCGTCGCTATTCATAAATTGTTGCTCGCCCAAATACGCCCTGTTATAAATGATCTGCAAAATAATAGGTAGGTAATCGAAAACCGCTCGAAAATCGAATACCTCACCGCCAAGAATTTCGCCATAATTATTTAAATTTACATCCTGTCAATATTATTGATGGCATATACCTAATTTTATAATTTAGGTTTCATAAAAACTAAACTTTTATTATACACACATTCTCACACCATTCAATCCGAAATTGGCATAGACCACAAACATCTGCACTAAACGTGACTCAAGCTTTTGGGACAGCTGCCGGCTTGCTGTCAGATATAAATCTAGTATAAGTTTAATTAGACTACTGCACTACATTATGTTTATCATTAAGTAGATCGCAGCATTTCCGTGTATTTTGGAATCCTCATTTCATATTCTAGCCAAACAGTCTAATTCCAAATAAAACTATGTAAATGCTCATAAGTATAATTCATTAGATTCTGAACTAAACTACTATTGCGTCGACATAAGACGACGCAATAGTAGTTTAGTACAGAATCTTCTACGTACGATTTCAAAAGCATATTTCTAAATTTAAATTAGTTAGTAGTAAGTTTAAATTAGTGCTTTATATAGTATTAAATATATATATATATTTAATACTATATAAAGCACTAATTTAAAAATAAATTCGAATTACTTAAGTGAATATATGATATGAGTCACCGCCTTTGAATAAGTTCCGTTTAACTTATTTGGCAGATAATTTTATACTAAATCTGTTCTATTTTTAAAATAACCTATAATATAAAATATCTTCAATATATGTATATGAGTTTTCTAGATTGGAAAATTAATTAAATATTTATAATGAAGTAAAAATGTGTGGGTATAATATTAAGACGATACGACATTATAAAATGAAAATATTTATCAATGAAGACGAAAATAGCACGACACGCCATTTATAATCATTAGTAGATTTATAATATAAACTAAATATGCCAAGGTTGTGCGTGGAAAACAAACGTCTGGGCTTTGAAATGATATAGGTATCTGACCTATATTGTGTTAATATCAAAACTTTTTAATTCAGTTACTTTGCAATCGATTTGCTCTAAATGAAAAACAAAGAAAAAAAAGTAATTTAAAATTTATTTGTTTAAATTTTTTTTATAACATTGTTCGTTTTTATTTTTTTTTCAAATTATTTACCTTCATTGACGTAGTTCATACTGCACATTTTATGTGAAAACCTTGACATTTCAAACAAATCCATTCATACTTTGAATTCCTAGACAAAACAGTGGTTAGCGAAAACAATTCACAAAAGCAACATCTTAAACGTTGGCAATAAAGATCGTTTATACAATGTTTAAGAAACACAGCTGCCACCTAAATATCTGTTGAAGATACGCTAAAAGTTCTATAACGTTCTCTAAACAGTGAAAAGTTTGGATGTTAACGAATGATATATGATTGTGAAAAAAATTCCTGAAGAACTTACGATTCAGCGTATTATTTATTTGTGTTACATAACCACACGGGTGCACAGCAAAACCTATATTAGCCGCCACAAGTTGTGAACGAATTTTTTCACACATTTTGCGTAGTATTGACGCAAACTGAGCGTTCGAGTAGCCGCTTCCGAGCCACAAGCCGAAGGAATGCTCAGCGTCCGCTATTTGTGGCCTTGTTTTGTCGTTCGTTGCCCGTGCACACTTGACTAATCGCTTGAATAGTCGCCGGCTTCACCTCACTCGTTTCCCTCGTCCCGTCTTGAAGGATGAAAATGTGGATACGTCTACTTAATAGAGGCTTTATATGCGACAGTACTCAACCTAACAAAGTAAGGATTAAAGTAGGATTTCAATTATAGAATAGAAACCTTCGTATTATTAAGATGAATATTTGGTGAGCTATGCGCTTCTAAAGTCGTAAAAAGTGTCACCCCGCTCTAAAATTTCAAATACGGGGTGGAAAATTCTGAAAAAAATGTAGAGGGCAGAATTTATAATACACAACGAAAATTGTTTTTAATAAAATATGATTTGCTTTAGATATATTTATCATCGTTTATAACTACGACCTTGCTTCATATTGTTATAAATGTTTAGCACATTGTGCATTTAAAATTATAGACATTTATTAACATGAGAGCAAGCATATTTTCAGAGATTATGCCCATTTACATTACATTTCAATAGCTCATTAATGTAGGGGAATTTCACAATTTTGATCACATGTTTAATTATCGTTTATTAATTAACCACAATGACATATTGAGCTCTTTTAAAGGTTTTAATTAAATTATCTACTCGGTGAATGAGGCTAAATAGGGTTCGTAAGCTGAAATAAATCTGTAATTACTTTCAATTACGTTAATGAAGCTTTCATTTGTTCAAGGACTTTTTCAGGGATTAGTATCATTTCAGTTGGAAATAACTATACAAGCTGAAAAGACAATAATATTAATTCACACGCTTTTGCTCGTGACTCAGTCCGCATGGATCATAATAACATGACCTTTTTAGTGTAGAGTGGCTAGTACTACGAAGAAGTCAAACTGTATCCCTTCCTCTACCTACCGGAATTAGTGGAAATGAGGCTCAGATTTTAACTTGGTCTTCAAACTACCAAACTGTGAAAACCGCATCAAAATCCAATCAGAACATATTGCGTAATGCGCGCACAAACAGACAGACAAAAATCTCTTCGCTTCTTTCACCCTAATAAGACTAACAAAGGACCAAAGGAGACGGTCAATAAATGTATGGGGCTTGGTACTAAATCACGAACAGCAATCTGAGCTATATAGGCTCAAAGAGCGTAATTATTTTGATTTTTTTGTGCTTTCAAAATAATTTTACAGGCCTGCGTTTTTTTTTAATGGAAAAAGAAAAATAAAAAATAATAAGCTTAAATCACTACAAATATTATTTTATGGGTTGGCAACCCTGTGCCAAATGACAGTAAGATTTTGACAGTTTTCAGATTTGACCGGATTTTATCCTTTTAGACACGTTTTGTTATTTCATTAACATTACCTATAATCAATATTTTTTTGTCATAATTCGATGGAGGTGTAGCTAAAATTATATTAAAAACTCAAAGTATTGAATAGAAACGGCGGTTTCAGCTACATTATAAATAATTATATTGCATAGAAACGAAAAAATAAGGGTAATTTGCGATTTGTTTTTACTGAAATATTATTCACTTTTTTGCAAAAACGCAGGCGTAAAAAAATCATTTTTATATAGAATCGAGTACCTAGCTTATTATATAAGCTTTCTAAAAAGGTATATCACATGGGTGTTCGAATTTCTTCTGAATATTATACCACATTTGACCGTCTCCTTTGACAATGCGTGTTGAGCAATGTGTCCGCATAAAACCCTTGACCCAGCTACCTAATGAGAGCCTCTTGTTAGTTGGGAGACGGGAATCTTGACTATGCCTCATTAGTCGGCTGCATTACCGTCGCAAATTACTAGTCTACGTTCAGAAATGATGTTAGTGTTAAAGAAGAGATTATGTTACTAATTGTGTTGTATATTATACTAGCGCTTTTCCCGCGACTTCGTGCGCGTGGCCCACAGGAACTACATTTTCGGGATAAAAAGTAGCCTATGTTACTCAGTGATAATGTAGCTATCTATTGGTGAAAAAAACCGCACCGAGGGTTCCGTGCGTATCATTTTTGGACGTATAAAGTGAAAAAATCCGGACCGCATAACTAAGTTTGTTTGTGAAGGAATTTTGATGATTTTGAAAAAACTGTACTAGTTAGGAACATCGTTTTATTTTTGGTGCCATATTTGGGTCAATTCCTATCAACTCTAATTATTTCAGATTTTTCGCCCCGCAAACTTCGGAGATAAGGGGGGGGGAATGGTATTTTTTTGAACATTTTTCATCATATGTCGAAAACTGTGAGACATAAAATAAAATAAAAATATATTTTGAAATGTGCAGATCAAGCCCTTTCATATGATATGTCACTTGACCTAGTAACCCCACTTTGAAATTTCGGACCCCCACTCCGGCCCCTTTTGCAATGAAAATAAAAATATTTTTTGACTTTTTTCATTTGTAATAAAGTTGAACAAGCATTCTTTATAACTGTTCCAAATTTCAAGTCGATAGCATAAGTAGTTGCTGAAATAAACAGGTGTGACAGACAGACAGACAGACAGACAGACAGACGAAGTCGCACCATAAGGGTTCCTTTTTTACCATTTTGGTACGGAACCCTAAAAATGGCTAAAATTGGGCCAGTAGTTCCGGAGCCTATTCGGTACAAACAAACAAAAATCTTTCCTCTTTATAATATTATTATAGTATAGATATAGGTTAAAGTAATGGGTTAGATGTTTTTAACCGTAGCTTGCCTAAAAAAACACAAATGATGTTACATTATGAAAATGAAACAAAAACTGTGCAGCTGCTACAGATTTCGAAGTTTTGGTTCTAGGACATGCCGGCTTCCTCACGATGTTTTCTTTCACTCTTTTATTATGAGAAGTGGTGATGAAACAAATTCCTCATGGGGTTCGAACCTACAACTTACTATAGTTTTGTTAGAAAGAGACATATCCTACTAATATTATAAATGCGAAAGTTTGTGATGATATATATATATATAGATGGAGTAGTTTTTGCGTGAAAGAGTAACAAACATCCATAATGTTTGTTACTCTTTCACGCAAAAACTACTGAACGGATTTTGATGAAACTTTACAGTCGCTTAGACATCAGAATAACACATAGGAGTAATCTGTGACATAGGCTACTTTTTATCCTAAAAACGCGGGCGAAGCCGCGGGCGGAAGCTAGTTATTTTGATAAAGCAAGTTTAATCGTCACATCCCGTGTATTACTGATTTTTCCTGACCTTTCGAACACTTTGCAGCGTTCGTGGTCGCAGGACAGCTGAGCTGATAGTCATGACAGTTAATTTATACAAAAATAGTAATCGCAAAAACCTAAGACATTATTAAGAGACATCGTTATTTTATAGGTATAGATTATATTTGACTATTGGTTTAGAAAATGAGTGAAACTCTACCATTGGTATACAGAATTACAGATAAAAGCTTTACTTCCAAAATTCGTCCGAACTTTATTTCTGTGACAACCTGACAACGCACTTAATCACTTTCAAAAGTTTTTAGGTTACTTAAAACAAAAAGCAAATTAATTTAATGAAAAGCCTTTAGGGATGTTACGTTAACGCAAGAGCATTAGTGAGTTCATAATTTATTACTTACAATTTTTTTATACGAACGGACGCTCGCTTAATGGCAAACAGTTACTGAAGCCTATTAAGGCGCAGATATACGACTTTTTAAGATTTTAAACTGAAGATCACGTCTACACGAGTAGTGTTAATGATTTGAAAAAAATATATGCTAAACTAGAGTATTTTCTTAATAATTTGGTTAGAGTATATTTTAGATTACGTTTATCTATGTAGTGTAATTAATTTGTAACGTTAGGTCTAACGCGTTCAAAAAAGTGAAGATCGCGCGAAAATTATTGAGCGTATTTTTACGAAACCTTCACCATTTTAAAGATAATTTAACTATATAACTTTTAGTTAAAGTGTTTTTTTTAAATTAAATATTCGTTACTAAAAAGACGTATTATTACGTCTAATTTGGCACAGCGCGCTCCTTGATAGGCGAGTCGTATTGCTCGGTGGACGTATATCGCGTTGCGTGAGCTCAGCGCTGAACACTCAAGCTATACCGCCCAAATCACTTAAGGTCGCTGGCACTTAGTATCGCCTTAAACGCTTGCAACATCAAGTATCATACGCATAGCCGATCCTTAAAATGAGGATTCGCTGTGCCGATAGCTTATGGGACAAGTAGGTCAGCGCATCCTCAAGAGCTCGTGACTGCTGAGCGTGAGGGACCTAGGTTCGAGCCCTGAGTCGGGTAAAGTGTTATTGGGTAAACAGAGGCAGGCGCGATCGCAGTCAAAGACTTTGGGGGAGGCGAATCATACCGCAGCCGAAGTCTTTGGGGGGCATACCGACTAATTCCGACGTGATGTATCGTGAATTAACGTGTTCCACACATTTTTGTAAGATTTTGGGAGGGGGTCCTGACCCCTGCGACAACCACCCATGAACAGAGGTTGGCAGAGTTACCCTTCAGACACTACAAATGACGTGATATTATGTGATCATGATCTAGTGTTATCTTTAAGTACCTACTTATAATTAGTGCCTGCAGTAGGCACGATAGTCACACTTTATTTATACAACACAATACACAATACTCGGTTGCCGAACATACAAAGTTCACGAGACGTTTATTATTACACCACATCCTATGCCAAGTCGTATTTATTAATTTATAACGCATTACCACTGCGTTATTGAATATTAAATGAATTTCCACACGCAGAAAAGTTTATGAGTCGTAAAAAAATGCAAATATTTTCTTATGAATTCATCATAGTCAGGCGAAATAAGAAAATAAATAGTATCTATAAATCATTTTTTTTTTGGTCTAGGAAAAATAAATAGAAACTGTACTTATATTATATTAGGTACCGTATCTACATTGGTAATAAATTTAATATAAGATTGTTTGTTGATTCTAAAATTGGTATTTTGATTAAATGTTTTCTGACATGATATATTTTTTCTACTGAGGCGGAGGCTACCTACCAATAAAAGAATATTGTCTTCTCATATCGTTGAGTATATTTATTATATATAAACTAGCTGTGCCCGCGACTCCGTCCGCGTGAAAGTCGGAAAACAACGCAATGTCGTTATTTTCTTCATACAAACTGTACCAACCCTTTTCACCCCTAGAATTTCAAAAATTCCCCTTTTCACCGTATATACTACCTCTTTAATATAAAATTTTGATACATAAAGGTATATATTTTAGTTACAGTACTAATATTTTAGCTAACCACTCATACTAAGCTAAACATGCATGTCAAGGCTCACGTCTATATTGTTACTCGGACTTACAAACTCTCGCTCGCCAATCAACAAAGAACTTCAAGTCATACAGTACCTAACACAACGAAGAGAAAACCTTGAAACTATGTAGTTGTTGGGTAGGTTAATAAAATTATAACACAAAAGGTAAAAAATGGTCGCTATCCTTTTATCACATGTAATAACGCGGTCATAGTTCAAGCTACGATCATCAGGCTTTTCATATTTTTACAGATGTAATTTATGTTAACCAACAAAAGAAAAGGAAGAGACGATGAATGGTGGATGAGCAAATTGGTCTAACCACCAATAGCGATGATCCATTTGTCATTTGAAAGCTTTCTAACGACATTATGGCTCATTGTTGGTTGACTATCCCATAAACATATTTTTGGCCACAAAAAAGTGTTAGTGAATAGCGTGAACTGTGATAAAAAGTGTTCGATTGATTGATCATAACATTATCAACCAATTCCAAGATTTTTCTCTTCGTTGTATTACATAAATATTTATAAATGTATATTGTTTATACTGTATTTTGAGGATACAACCTCGACGTGGTTGAGAACTCATACCACCACCAAGTGTCGGACGTAATTTTACAAATCGTCACTTTGTCACCAAAGTCCTTAGTGTCAAGTGTTTCCTTCGGAGATTGACAATTCCACTTATCTCTACTTACTCCACAGTACACGAAAACATGTTGATATTTACACTCGCGAGCAAAACCGGGTCGGTTACAAAAATCTCAATGTCGCTGGCGAAACTAGTGTTACCGATCGATAGTCCATCGATAGCTGACCGATAGCAAGAATATAAATTTTTCTATCAATAATATCGATACTGTCGATAGTACGGCGGGTATAGTACCTACTTACACTGTCACGTTTTTTAAAAGCTTAATTAAGCCTCTGACCAGTCAGCTGACGAATTTCAAATAAGCTGTTCTGATTGGCTGAGTAACATCAACCAATCATATTAAAATGTGATTAAACAGCAGATTACTTACTAAAGTAATCTGCTGTTTAATCACATTTTAATTGAAACCTTTAGTTTCCGAAACGCAATTACTGATTTAATACTAATTAAATCAGTAATTGCGTTTCGGAAACTAAAGGTTATGCTTGTGTTATAACTTATAACGAACGGGTCGCACGTACCTATGTCGTTCTAAAAGAGATGATAGAGTGGAAGCAAATCACTTTTAGTAAAGTGATTTTTAATAGGTATTCTCAATTCTGCTTGGTTTTGTGGTTTGTGGCCAGGAACTACCGGCCTACACATAGTTTTTTCGATTGTTTGTGTTTGTAAATATACACCCACGATACAGAAGAAATTCTTAGTGTGGGGAAAAAGTAAAAAAAAACGTACTTATTAAAATTAACATTTTATTTTACAGAGCTCTTCTCTCACAGACCTGATTTCCGCATTCGACACAAAGGCCCAGGCACACACTGATCTACAAAAGGTGACGGCATTCAGCGGACAGTTCGACAAAAGCCACAAACCCACATTTTCAAAAGACGAATATGGCAAGTGAGTAGCGATGACATTTATTTATTTATTTACAACATACGTGCACAACATGACATGATTATCTACATTATCTACATGATTATGCACAGTAAAGTTTTCATTAAATAGTAACTACAAATAATATTAACAAGTATAAACTAAGTAGGTATTTAATAATACAAATAAAAAGCCAAACACGAACAAAATCGCTACAAATTGGTCTTCATCTTGCGTCCATCATTTCACAAAACATTCACCACATACATCTCTGCCGGCGGGTATTCGAGCCGGGCTTGCCGCACACACGAGCCGCCGGCATGGCCGCCGGGATGTGCCGGCGTCAGTTCGTTCTACACGACTGTAACAACTGGAATGATGCTTAGCGGCTTTATATGTGCGGCGGCTTGAATATGCCGGCGGCGGCGTGGCCGCTCGGCAAACACCCGGTGGCACTGCCGCATTGTGGAGCCTTAACTGAATTCAAGTCTAGTCGTATTTGGTTGATGTCACACCAGGCCGCAAATTGCACATCGTAATTGCTATACAAAATGCATCGCAGCGTTGTCACGGAAATTATGCCCGAAATTCGGCGTTAGGCGTCAGAATGCGACGTAATTTCCACTTAATGAATCAAAGGTTGTCACCTAATTGCAGATATAATTACGCCGCTTAATTTCGGCTTGATGTGTAGTAACTATTAATTACGGTAAAGCAAACATCGAGTTTCGTGAGAACAGCGAGATTTAATAGTCAGAAACTCAATTCGTAACAATTGACAAATTGATACGAACTGAGCAAGCGTAGTACTCGATACTTCTATCAAAAGAGGTCTTTACGACGGAACAAATAACAAACTATTGGGAATACCTATTTACTCGTGCGACTATTTCTTTTGTCGATCGAGAAATGAACACTCATGATTGTGCTTGACGTTATTTATAAGCGTTTTGGATTCTATTCGTGGAATGGATCTAGTCCTATTCTAGATGGCCTCTATTGTCCCCTGGTTAATTTATATCCAATGGCCACTGTATATTTCTATCTGAGTGCACCAGATCTCGTGAAGAGACATTAAACTTGCTACAGCCGTTGTTCTAGTGCCATCAGTTACTATAAATGTTTACACACATGAGGGCTACCGTTGAGATCGACCGTATTTTGCGCTGATGTTAATATTCTTATTCATGAATTTGATAATAGGTTTTCGTCTCACCTCGTGCTTGTATAACACAAGTGCAGAAACACAATAACAAACTTTATAGTGAAGCTTATTGTGAAGAAGTAATCATGGAATATATATAACAATATACGAGTAGCTGACGTGAACGTGACGACACAAGTAATCACGTTCACTTCAGCTAGATCAAAGACTAGGAATCGATCAATACATCGGTATATTGCGATTATCTAGAATCTAGATTGATTTCTGCTATGCCGATGGCATATTTAAATTTTCATTAAAATTATATTACAACTTTTACTTTAACTTAAACGGTGTCTTCTAATTGTAACTCTTTTCTTTGTTTTTTATGTTTGCCATTTTTAACCGAAAATTAAACAGAACAATTTAAAATTTTCTACAGCTCTTATGCCCCGTTAAAGTTTAGTAAAGTTAATGAAGCAAATATGTAGTCGATTATTTTCTGAACAATATATTGCACTGAAATATTTTATATAAATACTAAAACATAATAGTTTCTCAGTAATACAAACAAAATATACACTCAATTACCATTGTGCAGTCTTTCCCGAAATATGGATCTCAACCCGCTGGTTGATCGCAAGCAGATACCTATTCACATCATAAAGTAATTCTAAACTTCGATTTTTCTGGATATTTCTTTTTTTTCTTAATTGAACAAACAGTCCTTCACATAGTTACGATGTGTAGTGCATGGACGTCATTGATAAAATACTTTGACCGATACTCCACACAGCACTCTTGTTGGAAAGATAATTGACTTGCCAGTGTACCGCAATTATCTCCGTGACTGGCATTCCATTATCTGTGGACTCAATGAAAATGGGAATACTTCGGAAGTATTCTAGGTAGAGCTGCTGCTGCAGATCATTAAAAACCTAATTACTTTTCTAAGAAACTAATACCTTCGTCCATGTAAAGCTAGATTTTAAGATGTAAAAACAGAAAGTCCTACGTCAAATAGTGCGAATTCATTGGCCCATTGGTAATCTATTAAATAGATTACAATCTTTGTGAGAAAAACTTTAACTAAGCGATCAAGGTTTAGGTAGAGAAAAAAAAATTAAGTCCGAATATACTCAACTCATGTCAGTGTGTTTTCGTTGATTTAATATTATTCATGGTTGAATAATAATCATGCGTTACTCTGAATTTTTGTGAAAGTACACATATTAAGCGATCCTTTATTGTTGATATTTCAGGATTCGCAATTATTGTTTTAATCAAACATATTTTTTTCAGATAATCTCTTAAACCATATTTATTTTATAATCCAACTTTTTAGGGTTCCGTACCAAAATGGTAAAAAAGGAACCCTTATGGTGCGACTTCGTCTGTCTCTCTGTCTGTCTGTCTGTCTGTCACACCTGCTTATTTCAGCAACTACTAATTCTATCGACTTGAAATTTGAAACAGTTATAAAGAATGCTTGTTCAACTTTATTGCAAATGAAAAAAGTCAAAAAATTTTAATTTCCAAAGGGGCCGGAGTGGGGTTCCGAAATTTTAAAGTGGGGCTACTAGGTCAAGTGGCATATCATATAAAAGGGCTTGATCTGCAGATTTCAAAATATATTTTTATTTTATTTTATGTCTCACAGTTTTCGACATATGATGAAAAAAGTCTGAAAAAATACCATTCCCCCCCCCCCTTATCTCCGAAGTTTGCGGAGTGAAAAATCTGAAATAATTAGAGCTGATAGGAATTGATGCAAATATTGCACCAAAAATTAAGACGATGTTCCTAACTAGTACAGTTTTTTCAAAATCATCAAAATTCCTTCACAAACAAACTTAGTTATGCGGTCCGGTTTTTTTCACTTTATACGTCTAAAAATGATACGGAATAACGGAACCCTCGGTGCACGAGTACGACTCGCACTCGTTTTTAGGTTTTCTGTCTCTAAAAAGACACAAATTGGCCTAATAAAATTAGCCTAGTGCTAATATAATGTGATTTCGATTAACGTTACCGATAGTCATATTTTTTAAACTGGTGTATAGAAGTTTTTTTTTTTATTTAGACCTGTTCCCGGTTCGTTGACGGAGTTCCGAGGGGCAGAAGCACAAGCCAGAGTCTGCACAGAGATGAAAGAACTATGCGAGATCATCAACGACTACGGCAAATCACCTTGCAAGAGTTTACTACCTCCTGAACTTCAGGATGCCACCAAAGTTATCTCATTTGGGGAACTATTTTCGGTAAGTGCTGACCTATTCGCATTTATTTATGATTTGTGGGTCCTGGGACTCATGCTTCCTCTGTGAGAAGAAGCAGGTCCAATACTTACACCAAGCGAACCTACATTCTAGAATATTTTGCGTGCTAATAATAATGATAATTTGAACAATTAATATAAGGTGTTAAAAAAGGAACTCTAAGAATTTCTTGGAGTTAACTGCAAAAGAAAATAAAATTATTTTTTTCTTTTCTTTGATAAATTTATGATGGGAAAATTTTAATCAACAGTTTGTTTACGTATTGGAGGGGCGTGGTAGGTGGGTTGCAAGGCTGGTTGCCGGCACAGTGGCAATATCGTCTCCGGCGGCATACTCGTAAGCTACGATGTATCAGAGGGCATTTTGAATAAATTTTGTATAATTAAAATGAATGCATATTTTTTAAACGAATTATTCTTTCTTGTTTTTCGTGATTATCTTTCTAAATTTAATTAAAGTATTTCTCTTAATTATTTAACACCATTTAAAATGCGAGTCTTTCACTCACCCTGGAAGATAAGACTGTAGGTAGGTAGGTAGGTAGGTACTCCTGCTATGCAGCTAATGCAGCAATGGAAGATCCTTTTTCTTGACCAATCATAATTTAGTTGAATGTTCTCATGTAGGTCACTAGGCGCTGAGTCCTTACATAAACCTTTCGAGAGACCGAACTTTCCTCTCAGAAAACATTCCGAAGTTATATGAGAAACGATCAAATAAAACACGTGATTATCATCGACGCCCGAGGGAATAGTTAACTTTAACTGGTTTGTCACACTATGTGATTTTGATTTACACTAGGGCTATCCCGTCACTTCCCTTGGGTATCGTAAATTAAAGATCAAAGATTATACAACGATAGATCCGGGTCCAAGCAGCAGAATTAAGTAGTTGGGTGAATCCTTGACCTCATAAGCGAATAAGCGTAAAACTTCGAAATGTAGGTCAAAATATGTCATGGGGGACATTATGCAGATATATTTTCTCTTTTCTCCTTATGTTCTATAAATAATATCCTTATACGTACAATGATTTATGCTAAAACGAAAAAAAATGTTTTTATTCAGGACCGCAATTTTCTGTCAGTTTTTATTTATGATCATGAAAAGGCGATTTTTAGCTCAGCAGTCTTATTTATCGCACTAAAAATACGAATTCTTTTTCAATCGTAGGTATGTGAAAAACATTTCTGAGTAAGGCGGAAGGCTATTTTGTTTATTTTGGACCTTTTGGCTAAAGCGTGCGGTTCCTTTATGCGGCATTCGCTGCGTTAAACGCATTGCGATTGACGCACATTTGTTGATCCATGATTCGTTGCGATATGCATTCGTTGTTCCACGATTCGATGTAACGTGCATTCGTTGTTCCGTGATTCGATGTAACGTGCATTCGTTGTTCCGTGATTCGATGTAACGTGCATTCGTTGTTCCGTGATTCGTTTTAAGGTGCATTCGTTGTTCCGTGATTCGTTGTAACGTACATTCGTTGTTCCGTGATACGTTGTAATGGTTTTCGGCATAACGTAGCGCACCCGTATTTTTTCGGACCTGTTTTTCTCCGGTTCTGATGAAACGCAATGCGTAAGCGCTCTAGAACCGCTATATAGCTCTCCTCGGCACATAGGATCCGGTATCTCCGGAGAAACAATTTAATTACGGATAAGAAGACTTGATTTTACGCTTTCAGTTAGTGTTGCCCAAAATCGGTCTTGCATCAATCATTTTCGCAACACAAAGACCACCTAATTACAGCAAGACTAAGACCAAGACCATGACTGAATGTGCAATATTAAAACTAAGACCACGACTATGGATACTGACGCAAAACCGAGACCAAAGACTGGGTGAGACTCATCCCGGTCTTGCATTTGGGCAACACTACTTTCAGTAAAATAAATTCATTTTAAATGTTCAATTTGTGTGTGTGTTCAAATGTTTAATTTATCTCGATTTAAACTATTTCATAACTATAATTAATTGATGGAAACGACGTTTCAAGTATTTAAACCGTACCGTTATTGTGCACAAACTATTGTTTAATTAGCCAGACGAACTTTTGTGGTTTCTATAAAGATACGTTTTACCCCAGATTATTAATTTTGCCAGGTAACACACCCACTCGCACGGCTAGTTTGAAATTTCTAGGATAAAAGTTCCCTTTATTCTTGTTCAGACATAATCAGGTACCTACCTAAAGGTAGCCAACTCCAAATCATGATTTGAAATTCATTCATGAAAGCATTGAAAATTTTCATTCGGGTTACAATATTAGGTACCTAATGGTTGCGACTCCAATTTCCAGTGACTTTGTATCCTAATTGCAATTGTTACATATTTTTAGGGTTTCCTATCTTAAAATACCTAATCATTAATCACTTCTGTAATGTTTCTGTCTGTCTGTCACATACCTACCTACGCTTTTCTTGAAAACTACGTGAATTAAGAATTTGTAATGTATGTCGCTAATTTTTAACTTGGTGGCTCTACCGTTTTTAACCAACTATTTCTAAGAGAAAAACACCGAAAGAGACTCAAAGTCTTCAGTCTTCATACATTTAACGTCACATGTATTTTCTAACTAGTTTCGTATTTCACTAACGTCTAAATTATGAATTGCTAACGTGGCATACGACGCAAGACATGACACGCGAGACTAGACACGGGAGTCAGCTACATACTAAATTAGGAAGACTGCAGTTTAGAGAAAACATATTAAACAGGTCGGTACACTCGGTACACATAATTAGGAGCAAGACACGGCGAGACGAGACGCAAGAATAACCACATATAGGAAGTTTGAAGGGAAACATTACCTATACATACACACATAATTAGCTGCATTGTTCCTGGTAGATATTGAGAGCGGGTGAACTCGTGCAACATTAACCGCATGAATGCCATAATATTAGACATAACACAAAATAGGTAATATCTCGCGTAAATCTACGACAAGTGACCCGACATTTACACGGTAGATACCGTGTAAATGTCGGGTCACTTGTCGTAGATCTACGCGAGAAAGTGCTAAGTGCTAGGTAAAAGAATCCAATCACTTTGCTAGTTGTTTACTCGATTAACACGAAGCACTCGAAACTCATATGAAATTATCTGTTAAGTAAATAAGTTATCTGGAACTTTTCCAGGGGAAGTGAAGGCGTAAATGTTGTAATTATGTGCGTCATGCAACTAATGTTGCCATATGGTATGTTCATTAGTATGCATTAGTACATTCTAGTACTCAAATTAAGCATGTTAACACAATATGCTAATATGCAGTATTTGCTCGAAATTAGCATGCTTTCGTGTTTTAATGAGCTTATGAAATAGAGGTTTTATACAGGAAAATATTGGTACATAATTATTATGACGTTGCCGTGATATTACATGAATTTGCATATCCGTTATTTGAAATGAACTGGGAACTAAATTAGGTTTTATTTACCTGTGTGTAAAATCTATTTATTTCAGTAGGTAATAATTATAAACATTATTTACCGCTTTCTTTTGCCTACAAATCTGTTATTAGGTATCCTTATTTTGTTTTACAACAAACAGATTGTACCGATAGGGACTCTGGCATTGCCGTACCAGTGGGGCCGCGGCCTTAGTGCTTCGTGCAATAGAGATGACGCTCTATAAAGCCGAAGTTAGCCGATTCTTTCTTAAGCTCGTTGTGTAATATTTACTAGGCGTACTGTATCGGTATGTATTATTCTGTCCGTGGACATAATTATAGTTTTAATCCATTCAAGTGAATTTTATTCCAATAATACCCGACGCATTGGTGACTCATTAGGCCTATTCATGGTCTGACCGTGGCAAGCGAAGGTTAACCTCGCAGGTCAATCTATCAGCACGGCTGTTATTCAGCCACAATATCATCATTAATCGTGATCTATTGAACGAACGCTATCAATTATTCGGCCATGTATTCAAGTTCACAAGTAAAAATTACCTCCAAAATTGGTTCATATTTGTAACTGAGCCGTTTCTTTAGAATATAGGAACGGAGCAGCAATTCATTCAACGGTGTGATAATAGATTGTTATAATAAGCACATTTTTATCAATTCCCTTTGTACCTATAACCCGTACGAGAAAAGAGCACGTCTAATACTTTTTACTAGTTTCTACACCTTGACTATGATAGTCAGTTCCCACATGATAACAGTCAATGGTAACACGCTCGTAATAACATAATCAGCTTATAATGTTCTCACTGCTGGGATTCAGGCCTTCTCTCTATGAGAGTGGACCGCCGTAGTCCACCACATGGGCCCAATTCCGGTTGGTGGACTCCTCTTCAGTATTATCAGTCATCTCTGGTAACCAATGACCGTAAAAAATAAAATCGTCAAACTCGGCTTTTACAAAGGAGCCAAAATATAACAACGTCATATCGTGTCATATTTAAAATGGTAAAACAGAGTAAAGTTTGAGTGACAGGTCTCAGGATAAAATTAGAAAGAACCGAAATGATATCGTATTGGCAAATATTTTAGTAACAATATTTTTACTAAAAATATTGTACTAACAATATTTGTAGGTAGGTACTGCTTTGAAGTTAATCAGGCCACTTAGCTTAGGTCGTGGGTTGGTGTATTGTGTTGAAATGTTTATGGATACAACATAAATTAAGGACATAAAGCCACTGCTGAGCGTGTGGTTTGGTCCCCTGGTCGGGCAAAGTATTGAGTTAGGTCCATTTGTAAATTCTACCTATATATTATAAATGCAGAAGTTTGGATGGATGGATGGATGTTTGTTTGTTACTCAATCTCGAACGGCTAAACGGATCTGGATGATATTTGGCACAGAGGTAGATTACCTATAGTCTGGAATAGCACATAGGCACTTTTTATCCCGAAAAAATGTACGGTTCCCGTGAGATAGATTTGTAACTTCCACGCGAACAAAGTCGCGGGCAACAGCTGTAGTGAATAATGTGTCATACACACTGTCCCGTGCCACGGGATGTGAGTCGAGGCTGCGGATTTTAGCGTTGTATGCAAGTAGCTCTGTTTGTATGGAAAGCACGCGTGGTCGGACACGCGCGACCGTGCGTGGAAGCGGGCCGCGTGGCGCACCGTCGCCGTGGCGTGGTAGGGGACAATGTGCGTATGGCGCATAACTGCCCAGAATCTGCATTTCTGCAGTTTGTAGGTATAAGAGGTGATCTCGGGAACTAATGATCAGATTTTTTTCTTACTCTTTTACTAATAGGAAGCTACTAAATTCTTGAGTTACATGTACTTACTTGGTATATTACTTTTTATCCCGAAAATACGGGACAGTCAGTCACGCGTACGATGTAACGGAAAAAAAGCTAGCTCTAAATATTTCTTTATTAAGAATATTTATATTTTCTAAAAGAAAAAAAATACTCGTACTAATATCTTTTTTAACCACCCACTCTTTCCAAAGTGATTCACATTTCCGCATCTCATACACACCTGTGAACCTGTCAAAATTATGTAAAACTCATTGTTTTCTTTATTCCCGTCACAAGGTCGGTCTGGCGAAACTAAAATAAATCTTAAATGTTCGCGTCAAAATATTTTGTTTAGAGCAAGCGTTGACAAGCCGGTAAGTGGATAATTTGAGGACGTAAATATTTTGCAGTATGATGTAATCCATCGTACGGAGTTCAGGGTTAGGTGCTAGATATGCGCATTGTTGAAAACGAATGAAAATGTTCTTTGTGAACAAAAAAAGCTGAGAAAGATCAGATAGTAAAAAAAATATCTTGTCATACGCGGAGGCTCTTTATTGCACCTTAATTTGTAATGCACAATTAAGTATGAACTTAAATTAAACAGAACCTATGAAGAGATTTTTTTAGAGATTGAGAAACCGGCCGTTAAAGGTACACCTGTCAGTATCATAATTCTTAGAATCCGCGAATAATAAGAATTGCCTCATGAAACAATATTTTATAAATACGATATGGTGATTCCCAAACCGTATATTATTCTACTCAAGCTCAAGGTCTAAAACAACTAATTTCAAAGACAGGAAACATTTTCATTCACTTCTTCTATTCCAGTTCAGATTTCAGCCTGAGTTTTTCCCACGCGACTTTACTTAGTGATACATGTAGAAATCTTCAGAAAAAAATAAAGTTATATCCACAAAAATATTTGTCCGTGGTGATATCGATTTTTTGATTACATGTTGGTTCATGCTTCAGTGAATTTGCTCTATAGAGCATATTCCGGTCACCGGTCACCTATAGGTTAAATGTAGGACCTACATATTGAAGGAGGGTATACAATGTTCGATTTTCATTCGATATATTACGGGACCGACCTCAGAATCGCGCCAAATAAACAATTTATTGTTCCATACAAAAGTATCCATATAATTTAAAAAAGTGTTTGCCGAATCGACGAATGGTTTGGTATAATATAAAGGGTTCCAACCGAACGTTAGGTCACTGGGGTTAATTTTTTTTTGTGTTTTGATGTATTTTTTTTTAAACGTTGCCACACTCTAGGATTTCTCCTGTGTCATGAGTGCGTTTACAAACACAAATTTTCACATACACAATCAGCCAGACCAGTGTGCAATGCGGGAATCGAACCCGCGACACGTCGCGCAGCAGCCAATCTCTCAGCCACTGCGACAACCGTGCGGTCGAGGATTCTCCACTGTATAGAGCTACCAGCACGAGATACCAGTCCCAGCATAAGACATAAATGCGAAGCGTTATTAATATATTAGTACTACCTATTGACATTGGCCTCGACCGCGTTTTTCGGGATAAAAGGTAGCCTATTCGTATGTATAATCTATATTACTGTGAAGTTTCATCAAAATATGTTCATTAGTTTTTGCGTGAAAGATTAACACACCATCCATCCAACTTTGGCGTTTATAATATTAGTCTAGATTACCGATATTCATGCCAAGTATGCCCCGAGACAGTACGTAGCGTTCAAGGGGAAGGCCAATGTTCTTTAATGGATCTTTAATGGCTACAGATGATGTATACAGCGTTCTAAAACTATGTGTCGAATCATAAACAGTATTGCCAATATCGATTCGCAATCCTAATAATTTTGTTGTACTATTTTATAAGTAGGTATTTAATTATTATTTTTAAAGTAGGTACTTAATCACGATCTTAAGTGCCATGATTTTCTTTTTTCATTACAATAATATTTGTTTTATACCTATTACATAATTTATTATTATTTCCATTTTTAAATATTGCACATTTTCTTTTTTTTATGATGTTTGAATTTCTAAAAATACGAATAAAATAATAAATATTAAGCGCAGTATTATTTATGTCGTTTCTGGTAATATTTTTTTTATATTTCCTAATTATATTACGGCTATTATAGAAATATTAAGTAGGTACATAAACATGAAATTAATGGACGCTAACATAATAATTAATAACTTTATTGGAAGCCTTTGATAAGCCACAGTATTTTAATGACCGAGTCTACGTACCTATATAAGGATGTTTTATTAGCCAAATATTCTAATGATCTCTAATTTGCGTCAGGGATAGAGTAATCCAGAAGTATAAGCTAACTTTGATTACGTACATTCATTTTGGGTTTTCGTACAGCTATTCAATCCGAAAGAATTAAATTACTCAGATTTTTTCTTGTCTTTGTGGTTGCGTTATCGTTTTTATGACGTATAAGATGATATATCAATTTCAAGATTACTTTCACTGCTTAGTTTATTTTGAACTAGCGACCCGCCCCGGCTTCGCACGCATTTTATAAACCTTTTTCTTGAATCACTCTATCTATTAAAAAAAACCGCATCAAAATCCGTTGCGTAGTTTTAAAGATCTAAGCATACATAGGGACAGACAGCGGGAAGCCACTTTGTTTTATACTATGTAGTGATATTAATATTGCCTTTCTCTGCAATAATTAGATAAACAAATTCTTTACGAAAGCTGTTATTCTGCACAAAAGCAGCTTTTTTAAAGAGTTACCCGTGAAGAGGAATAGCATAGCACCAATGACTACATTTCGTTATTCCGTCTATACCCTCTAGGAATGTTCTTAGATAAAACTAATATCGTCTTCGTAGAATCCGAGCATTTTCGATCAAATATTATTAATTTCCTTTGTCCAACAGACACGTTTCATTTCACTGTTCTATGATCTATGATGCTGAATTTATAGACGTGAATTTCTGTTTGTCCGGATGGAACCTTCATATTTAAATAATTATGTTTACTGTCTATCAGTAAAATAAATACAAATAAAAAAGCCTCCACTGGGTCTATCACAGTTTTTTCACATCCTTACAAAGTCAAAGTCAAAGCATTTATTTCAATTAGACCAATTACAGGTACTTTTGAATTGTCAAGGAGTCTGTCAGTTAGTAATAATGATGAAGCTAGATGCCCGTTCCAAAGCGTAGAAAATGTAGGTGTTACTCTTTTAATTACCATGTCCGTTCTTTGGCTTGCTCTAAATAATTCCAGTTCAGCCTGAGTACTCGGTGACAACGGACGATCCTTGTGGTTTTGGCGCTTGAATTTTGTTAATTTTGTGTTTTTATTGGTCTTTGTGAATTATCGGCGCCTCCTTGTCTTCCTCGCGGGCATCTTACGTGAGACTCCTCCTAGTGGGCGTAACGAGCGAGAAACAAGATTGTGAGCACCTTTTGCTGAATGGTGGGTGGTGCTTCTACACACCGAGGAATCTACGCATGGACTTGGAAGACACAAACTTGCTCCGAAAAGTGTTGCAGTTTGTGAGAATCGAACCGGCGCCTCATCGCGTGCAACGGTGCCGGTGACTGTGCTCGACGGACTCAGCTACCGAGGCAGTGACGCCACGTCCCGAAATTTACAACCATTATCAACACACTCCGACAGTACAGCTATCGAGTTACCTACAGGAATTTTGTACCTTATCACCTAGCTAATTGAACACTTATTTGACTTTATAGAAATTTCATGTCAACTATGGAATTCATATGCTGTAGTCAAAGTAATGATGACGGAGGTAGCGAGCTGGTATGCTGTAAATGTAGTGCTAACTATCATTTCGCTTGTATTTTTCCTAACAAGGATGAAAATTGGATTCCTGATCAAAATGTACGTTCATCGTGGCTATGTCCTACTTGTTCGAGAGGTGCATTGAGAGACAACCGAGATGAGACACCCGTACGGTCCAATCCTAAAGCTAAAGAACGAGCGCAGGACTCGTCATGCTACCAAAATGTTACCCTGCGAAAAAACTCTGTTGCCAAAAATGAGGACTTGATTTCTATATCAAAGGAAACATTACGTAACATCATCAAGGAGGAAATTAATGAAGCTTTCACAAGCATTAATAGCACTCTTAAGGACCTCAGGACGGAATTCGCAGATTTGCAGAAGTCTGTAAAGTTTATGAGTGAAAAATACGATACAATAACTAAGAGAATTGCTTTTGTTGAAGAGAAAACGAAGACTGTTAATGCCTTGGAATTGGAGATCACCGACTTGAAAAATCAATTAAAAGTTATTAATATTAATATAGATAAGCAAGAACAGTGGGGTCGACGATCGAATATCGAGATCATAGGGCTACCTGAGAAGAATGGCGAAAACTTGATTCACATCGTGTCGAAATTAGCATCCCATGCCAAGTGCCCCCTAGATCCTCAAACTGACATTGACTTCGTCACTCGCGTGGCTCACATGAATAAAGATGTCAAGAAACCCAAGCCGATTAGTGTGCGTTTCCTTGCTCGATATAAAAAGGACGATTTCTTGGCTCGATTAAGGGAAATTAAAGACTTGAAAGCGTGTGACATCGGCTACGCTGATAACGCGTCTCGTATTTACTGTAACGAACATCTGACAAGTTATAAAAAGTCGTTATTGAATAAAGTAAAAAAAGTAGCTGAGGAAAAGCATTACAAATATGTATGGGTAAAAAATTATACAATATTGGCACGTAAAAGTGACCCCAGTTCGGCAATTAATATTTCTTCTGAAGAGGACTTAAAAAAACTGGTTTAATAAGGAATATCTGTGTAATGTATTCTTTTGTTATAATAGTTACCTTTTTTTTGCTATTTTTAATGTTATTCTTTGAACATAGTCAGGGAACAGTGAAATATAATAAGAGTAAATTATGTTTTGGGTTGCTTGTGGTTGAGAGGTTTCCTACACAATTGGAGATATATTTGAGCACACTAATTCGTCGGGTTATTATAATATACGTTTGTATTGATATCGTCAATATAGATTGTCATTTGGATTTATGTGATATAGATAATATAACAGTTAACTTCTTACGTGTAATAATAATATTTTATATTGAGAATTTTTTGCCTTCAGTATAAACTTAAATATATATTATCAAAATGTTCGTGGATTACGCACCAAAACTAATATATTTTTTAATAATTTGTTGCTCTGCTCATATGATATAATTTGTCTTACAGAGACCTGGCTTTTACCAAGCATTTTTAATTCTGAGTTATTTGATAATAGGTATAGTGTTTATAGATGTGACCGTGATTATGACTCGAGATCTGAGAGGATGGGTGGAGGTGTTCTTATTGCTATAAGAAAGGGCATTGAGGTCAGTAATGTAAGCATAGCCCCATCAAGTAATTTGACATCTGCAGATATTTTATCTTTATGTGTATCTGTGAAGGAACGTTCACAGCTATCTAGGCTTAGGTTGTTTTGTTGTTATTTCCCACAATGTAGCCTCCAGCTTAATGATGAAAGTGTATTTTTCGATCGAGTCTCACAGTGTGCTATCGAACACCCGAACGACCGTTTTATGTTGATTGGTGATTTTAATATTAGAAATGCACAGTGGAAAAGGGCGGACTGCAATCATCCTATTTCATTGAACGTAATACATGGGGATGGATTGGCCGAGTCATTATCGCAGTTTCTTTCGTTTAATGATTTTATGCAACATAATTTAATCGCTAATATAAATAATAGGCAACTAGATCTTGTTATCGGAAACTATAATTGTGATGTATCTAGATCCGGATTTCCGTTGGTACATGAGGATCCACATCACCCCGCTTTAGATATCTCTATTTCTAATCTATGTTTGCATGTATTACGTTCACCACCTAGAACATCGTATATGTTCGGAAGTGCTGACTATGATTCCATTAATGACGTGCTCTCTCAAGTTGATTGGGAAACCCTCTTCAAGGACCATGATCTTGATCAATGCCTTATTAAATTTTATAGTGTCTTGGAGGAAATAATAAGCGTCTACGTACCAGTAAAAACTCTTTATAACGATATTAAATATCCAATATGGTATTCCTCAGCCTTAATAAAAATTTATAAAGAAAAATTAAAGTACCATAAAAAATGGAAACGCTACGGTCAATTTGGAGATTATTCTACTTTTGTTTTACTGAGGGAGAGACAAAAAAGAGTGGCTAAGGACTGTTATGCCTCTTATATAGACAAAACCGAAGGTAATATTTTAAAAAATAGTAAATACTTTTGGACCTACATTAAATCTAAGAAGGCATCCAATACCCTTCCTGATAGTCTTTATTTGGGAGATACTACTTCCTCGGATGGGAAACTTATTGCTGATCTTTTTAACAGTCACTTCCAATCTGCCTTTGTAGACGATATTTCATCCCCTCCAATTACTAACTCAAATATGAATAGCTGCACGTCACTAAATCTTAGCTATATAGATATTCCGTATGCTACTGTGCTAAAGTATTTAAAATATCTTGATACTAATAAGGGTGGTGGCCCCGATGGCATCCCACCTCTGTTCTTGCAGAGATGTTATAAGCAAATATCTGTCCCTCTACATATGCTATTTAATATCTCCTTGCGATCCGGTTTTATGCCAAAACTATGGAAAAGATCCTATGTTGTTCCTATTTTTAAGAGCGGTGACAAACATGATATTAAAAACTATCGCCCTATTTCTAAACTGATATTATGCCAAAATTGTTTGAAAAAATCATTTGCGATATTATTACACCACTTATTAAACCTATATTGATACCTGAACAACACGGATTTGTTAGCAAGAAGTCCACTGAAACAAATTTGTGCGAATTTATTGACGACGTAACCAACGCTATGGATAAAGGTTGTCAGGTGGACGTCGTGTATACCGATTACTCTAAAGCTTTTGATAAAATTTCTCATATGATGCTTTTGCATAAGCTTGAGTATATCGGTATACACGGTGATTTACTTAGATGGCTGGAATCTTACCTTCGTGATCGTAGTCAGGCTGTTACTATCAAAGGCTTTTGTTCATCCTTTACACCCATAACTTCCGGCGTTCCACAGGGCTCGCACTTGGGACCTCTTTTATTTAATGTTTATATAAATGATGTACTTTCAATATTCTATCAATCTAATTTCTTACTCTATGCTGATGATAAAAAAATCTATAAAATAATAAAAAGTAGCAATGACTGCCAAGAACTTCAAAATGATCTTGATAATTTGTGTCGTTATTGTGAGGAAAATATGCTCTACTTAAATACAAAGAAATGCAATGTAATAACATTTACTAGAAAAACAAAATATATAGAATACCAATATAAAATAAATAATGAAGCTGTCACTAGAGTGTCCGAAGTGCGAGACTTGGGGGTTCTGTTAGACAGTAAATTGATTTTCGATAGCCATGTAACCTGCATTACCAATAAAGCTTCTCGTATGTTGGGATTTATTTTGCGTGTAACAAGAGATTTTAAATTTATATCTACTGTCCTACTTCTTTATAAAGCCATTGTTCGACCAATTCTGGAGTATGCATCTGTGGTGTGGAATCCACAATACCACGTCTATATTGACCAAATACAAAAGATACAAAATAAATTAATGAAAAACATCACATGGAGAAGCAATAAGAAAAATAACTCTCAAGTTGTAATTAAACTGCCATCACTGGAAACCCGACGAGCCGAACGTGATTTAGTGTTTCTCTATAAAATTATATGTAATCAGGCGGACTCTTCTTACCTTCTTAATAAGATATGTTTTAGATGTTCACGTATTAGTGCACGTAGGAAATCTCTCTTCCACATTCCCTTTGCTAGGACTAATTATGGTGCTTACACATTTATAATTAGATCATGTCGTTCGTACAACAAATTAATGGCTACTAGTGAATGCGATTGTATGGATATGTTTCACCTTTCCCTCCCAAAGTTCAGGAAGTCTGTTCAAGACATTCTTGCAACAAAATTTTGATTCGTTACTTATATATTGTTATTCTTTTAATATTTTTAACCATTTAGATATATTATATTTTCTTTTGATAACGTCCGTTGTAACTCTCAAAATTGTATTATTAATATGTGGAAACTGTTTTAGATCATGTTTTGCTATTTTGTACTATCTTCTTATTATACTGTATCTGTTTGTTTCCCAAATAAAAAAAAAAAAATAAAAAAAAAAAAATAAAAAAAATAAAAAAAAAAATAAAAAAAAAAAATAAAAAAAAAATTCCAGAAGTATTTAAATTGGTTCATCATTATAATTAATTTTAATTGAAACTTCTATGATACCTTCTTTGTCTTAGGCGATTCGCACACTGCCCCGCATCACGCAGCGTAGCGCGGGGGTGCGTGATATTCAGTTGTTTGCAAGTATCTGTATACGTATAGAAATCACGCACACTGAAAACGCATTCACGCGCGCGATTTTTGTTCTGTCGCCTCGCACCCCGCAGCGTAGCGCGGGGCGGTGTGTGATTCGTAAATTGTTATAAATCAAAAATAATTGAATCATTTCAAATAACGTTGATGGTCTTAAATATATTAAGAACTAGCTGTTGCCAGCGACTTCATTTGCGTGAATATAAATGAATGTGCTTTTCAGGTCTCAAGCTACCTCTTTGTCAAATTTAATCCAAATCCGTCCAACCGTTTCAGCGTTACGGAGTAACAAACACACACACAGACACATAACTTTCGCATTTATAATATTTGTGTGAAGTGTGATATTTGAAACAGTTATCGACATTCAGAGATATATAAATTCGTGTCTAGATCTTATATAATAGCAACACTTCAACATAAATAGGTAATATTAGAGATATTTGGCACAGTTACAATACACGATACATACTGAAGCAATCTATCAAGAATCGTTTAAATTTCTCACACATACCAAACTTGTACGAATTGTCAGAATTCATGATAAATTGTTATATATTTCGAGTGATATGAATCATATTGCGGCTTCCATTGTACCTTTGAACAGGCTGAATTTGTACCGTGAATCATGCAACTGGTGAAGTATTATAATTAGCTGAAATGTTTGTTTTAAAATTAACAATAAATGACGCAACCGTGGTAATGAGTCTTGGAAATATACACAGTACTGAATTAGAATCGGCGGAAATATTTTTTTTAAACAAAAGAACTTCAGTCACTCTAATTGTGTGTTGGTCATAAATCTCAAACTTATGAGGCCGTACAGTCAGCCTCAAAATCTTCGTCACTTACTGAAACTCAAAAGAGGTTTTCTCCGATAGTAGGTATTTATTGGAATTATTAGTTTTTGTGCATACATGATCTTCAAATATATTACTATTATAAATTATATTATATTTCAACAATGTATCCTATACTCTATGCAAAAATCACGTTTGAATTTAATAGGTAGATAATATTATCTTTTTGAAACTGATTGTACTAGTACGAATTATTGCCATTATTGTTCCAGTGTATAACAGATAGAGATGGAGATATACAAATAGGATAACAACGTTCCTTTTTCACAATAATACAATGATGATTTTAAGTTTAACACTTCGTAGGTGCCAGTCCTTGAATTTAGTAACTTTACGCTAAAGGGGTAACCATCAATGCAGGCGATGCACATGCGACTTTGTGCATCGCCTGTCTGATGGTTACCCCTTTGCGAAGAAATTTTTATGCGTGCAAATAGTGCAGACGTTTGTAGGTAATATCGAGACTTGTACCTTATACGAGTACTTTTTGTTCCATTTCTAATGCTTGTCTGTTTTCGGTAACATTTGAATTCACCGTTATGCCTGTATATAAAATCCCATATATTGGAATAGTGACTACTTTTCCAATCTATGGGTTTCAAATTAGCAATATTTTTTTTGTATTTTTTACAATAAAATATGTAAGTACTTTTTTCATAATAAAATTATGTGGTGGAAAATTATATTTTTCAGAAATAGTGGACTTTTTCGTCCATATTATTCACAAAATTAGTGCTAGTGAAAATATTATGTTGGTTTTTGTTTCACTTTAATTAAAACAGTTCTTCGGCTCACATCAGGTTCATCTAAAATATTAAAGCTTAAAAAATAAAAGGAATTCTTTATAAAATAATGTAAAATAAAATTCTTTAAACTAAATAAAAAGAGAAATCGTTATCTTAATGAGCGAACATTTAAATATACCGCGGTAATGTAGATCTGCATAGTTTTAAAGACAAAACTATTTCAAGACGACTCGAGTCACTTTTGATCAAAGTTTTAGTAACAACTTCTAGAATCTTCCAAGATTTATTTGAGAAAGAATCCAGTTATTCGAGCAGGAGACAGGCAAAAGATGGTGTCTTAACATTATATTTCAGGAACTTTGGGAGGGGAAGAGGGGTCAAAGGAAAGGGTTTCAGAAATGTTAATAAATCCCACTTCCGCGATAAACTTGTGTTTTCACCGAACTCAATATCTTGAGGTCGCAGTTTGTGTTACTTGTTGTTTGTCAGTTTCGGCAGCAAAGTGCAACAATGTTCTAAGTTCGGGGTCGAAACTCAATAAACTTGTAGGTATTCCACAAATGCCTCCAGCTCTGTTTAGTTTTGTTTCTCCTGATTCCTGTTCATTTGCTATTTGACTAAATAAGCTCTGTTATCCAAATATCTATCTTTCTAATTACACATTTAATGAACATTACAAGTTATATTTTGCATCCAAACGCCAAGCGTAAAATATTTTACCGCGTCATACCCGCGCCAGTCAAAATTTGAAATCACTTTGAATACGCCTCTTGAGTATAATATTTTTCTAAAATTTGTCTTGAGGAGCAGTATCCACCAATGCGGAGAGGGGCAGAGAGGAGAGATGTTTCGTAAATTAACTTAAAGTATATCGTTATTTTCACATCCCCTCTTAACTAAGCTTCAGTGGACTGAGTTCACGTAGAGTAGAGAGATGTAACAGCATCATATTATGACTTTTTTAGACAAAACTATTTCCGTTAATAAATCCGTTAGCCGTCAGAAAATATTTTCTCCCTTTAGTGTCTTACCTTAATCCGTTAGATCTGACGGAAAATCCGTTAAGTTGGCAACACTGTCTGTAGGTAATAAATTACTCATAATTTGATGCTCGTATCGTTAGACCGCAGTATTAATTCCACGGCCAGACAGTAATGTTCAAAAATAGTTATTTACACAAGAGTGTTTGAATAAACAGGAGGCAATAAATCGTACCAATGAGTAAATAGTTCGGATAGCAATATTATGATTAAAATATATTTCGAATAACATTTTTAAATGGTATAGTTTTGCGCAGTGATACGTGAACGTAAACCTGTAAAAAATGATCCGGTAAACCCTCACGCATACAAATTACTTTGCGAAGGGGGTGAAACTTTGCCTAAGAATCCTACATGCGTAAATAAATGCCGGCATCCGGATTTAATTTCAATCTGATTTATACAACAAGTTATAGTAAATATGTTGTACAAATAGATAACAACTCAAAATATGCTATAGCATAAAAAGATGCCTCCCAAGATTTTACGACTTTAAAATCAACAACGTGCAACACAGTAACTAAATGAGATGCATTCCTGAGCAATAGAAATAGGTCCACATATAAATCGAATGTGAACATATTATTTGGCACTCATCAGTGTCTACATAATAATTCATTGTTACATTTAATGCAAATAACACTTTCATTTGTCTAGCAGACATTTTTATGTAATGACATTAATTCAATGAATACCTACTGGCTGTGCTTTCGGCTTCGTCCACGTGGAAGTCTAAAAACAACTCAATGTATGTCGTTATTTTTATCATACAAACTTTATCACCCCTTTTCATCCCCTTAGGGATAGAATCCCAAAAAAGCCCTCAATCTTTAGCGCTTCCCTAGCGTCTTCGTAGGTGATCAAGGAATATTTCCTACTTTCAAATCTCTATGTCCGCGTATCGGTTGTGCATTTTCAGTTAGTCATAGATAGACGACGATGTATGTGTGACATATCATCATGTCTGTATTACCTATTATCTACCATTAACCCAGCTCTCATCCAGCTCAAATCCAGACTATGGACTACTACTGAAAGTAGTAACTCCTAATTGAAGTGAAAACCTAACACCATTTCGGGATTGGACCCAAGACCTCAGAAGTAGCAGAAGAAGCTCAGAAGTCTCGGTTTCTTACTAGACCAACAAGGCAGTCTATTAACAACGTTGACGCTAGAGTCTCATCAAAACAACTTCTAATATTTAATCTAAAGAGGAACAGAAAACATATTACAGATGGCTAGGTTATGGAAATATTTCATGGTAAAGGTCATGGTAGATATTTAATTGATGGTCAAGACCGTGAAGAGTTTGTTTAAATTTAGGTATGCTTGTTGCAATGCGTAACAATTTGCTTCAAACTAGAGCACGTGAATGTAAATTGTCCTCAGCTTCATTGAGATTAAAATAATCTAGCCGTGTGCCTGGAATTTCCCATTGGTGCAAAATTTTGCAAACATCTTGCTCAATGCTCACCTACTTTATTGGAAAAGGACTATTAGAACTTCTAGACCCACTGGTTTCGGCGCTGGGCTGTCAGTCAATGTTAAGAAGTAGATTAGATAAGATTCAGGGTTTCGTAAATAAAGAAGTGCATCACATAGATACGTTAAAAGTCTGCAGCATTTGTTGACAAATATCACTTATATCACCCTCAAAATCATTGATATCTATTATTTCTTTAAGTTTACTTTACAATTTGCAGTCGAATCCGAGAAAAACACTAACTGGCGTCACCTCGCGATGTTCGTATTTTTAACGAGTTCAAGGACACATCTAAGCAAAACATTCTTATGAATTAACGGAAAAATCCAAGAAGAAAACGTGCAATAAATAGACACGCCACGTCACATCAACAGTCCTTCTTTATCCAACCAAGTACGAAGTCTAGTAAGAATTATTTAGCGCAAGTGTACAAATAAACATGGAAGAGATGATGTATCATCGACGGGCGACACCGACCAGCGCGGCGACCGCTAGTAGCCTGTGACGTCACACCACATTCCGCGTGGCGACTTATCACGGCCAACGTTATATTTGGAATCGGTTTACCTACTAATGGTAGGGCTGCCAGTTACTGGGAATTATTTAAGAATGGGTAACACATAAATGGATCTAGAGGAGTACGTGAAATTATTATAATTATTAAGATGACGGCAGCCTGAATATTTAACTTTTGAACTTTAACTGTGACCTTGATGCCGCTTATCGACCAAGAGCTAAACAAGCTTATTTAACTGAGGTAATTTTTCTTCTATGTGAACGAACCAAACTATGTGAAACTGAGTTAGTTGTGTGTGCCAATTGCCGATGCGAGTTACGCGAGCTCATTCACGCGGTTGCTCTTTTTTTCTCTGTTAAAAGTACTGCACCGATTACTAAATCGACTTTAGTGCATTCTGAAAGTACCAGTGGCATGGTGTAAGCAACCAAAAGTGATACGTGTCGCCCACATGCTACAAGACCACTAATTTGCATTCCAGTCGCTTATGTAAGTGACTGGACTGCAAATGAATGCTGGTGTGGCTATAGAACTGATGAGGGATTTGTCCACTGATATGTAAGGCCAAGCTCGTGCCTATAGTTAATGATGTGCCTCTCTCACCTCTCCTGTAGAGGGGTGGCGCTTTCATTGCATTAGTGACGTCAAGTATCTCGTGCGTGACAGTCTATGATTTTGCCGTGTTACCGGTATGGAGCAGTCTATCGAGTCCTATATCTGCGTCTCTTCTTCAAATAATAAGCCAGTACCTACCTTCTTTTCCTATGAAAATAATCGTCATCGGAACTTTCTTCATCGGTCATTCTTCCGCCTAGCGTTACTTCTGTCCAACTCAACAAAATAATACAGACAGCACAACACTGACTTAGCTTTTGCTTAGTTTTTGATGGGTACGGAATATATTTCTCGTTTAGCTATTTTGGCGTATTTTGGCTTATCTTAATTCTGGCGTATTCTGGCTCTTGGTGGACAACAACTGTTTTTAAAGCCGGATTAGAAGGTATTATTCTGCTCTTTCCAATAGCGGGCCAATAAATAGGCTACACCTGACAGCAAGCAGGTGGAATGTGTCTTTTTATCTCTCCATAAGAATGGTTCCACTGGTATATGGTATATTAGGAAACGTCTTAATAATGAAATTCCTTTCATAAACAACATTGGAACCTATACACAAAAGCTTAGCCTTTTGTTTGCCGTTACGGAACAGAGCTCTTATAAAGAAAATTGTATTCATTACGACGCAATTAAACCTGGCGAACAAACAGCGAGGTCATCCTCTTTTAGTAAATTAGCGACCCGCCTCGTCTTTGTACGGATAACACTAAGTATCTACGGACAGACGCTGTTACCCAAACGACTCTTTTAACTGGGGCCCAAGTCTGCTAATGCAATTGTCATAATCGTGTCAGAATGGTCTCTCAATGACATCGTTTTGACCAATGACGAAAGAGACAGTCTTACTCTAAGCCAATGAGCGCTTAGATTTTGACCATTATGGTGTCATTATGACACCATTCATACACATTGCAATAGCAGAATTGGGACCCTGGAGTTTTTGTCAGGTATCTGCAAACTATTCAATTTGTTACTGCGAGTTTGTCACAGTGTAACAGACTATTCTAAAGAAAAGTATGTAACAGAACAAAACTTATTATAGCGTTAAAGAATTTATTGACGACAAGATATAATAATAAAAATATATATAATATAAGATAATAACATTTTTGTAATTGAGTATTAATTTAAGTAATATTAATCGAATTGTTTCTAACTTCATAATTACTCGTATTTTGCACGCCGCATGTGGTAGAAATATGTCGGAACTTATAAAATTGTAAGACCATTGTACATACCATGTTCTAGCAAATAAATGATTTGAATTGAATTGACTTTTCTAAAAAAAAGTCTGTTCTAAAGTCTGTTTTGTGTCCGATCAAAGATTTTTTTCTGAATGTCAGAAAGTGTGTCGCGAATGACCCCGAAAAAGCTTTACCGAGACGGATTTCAGTGAAAATTCTAAGGATTAACAGTCGGTTGCAGAAAAGGTCATTAAGTTTTCAAAGAGACTTTGACCTTACCATTTCTGTGGATAAAGTCTCCTTTAAAACTTAATCTTTTCTGCAACTGACTGTAATAAAACAGCAATTTTAACTTAATATTCATGTAGTTCCGTTTCGATATCTTGCAGGATTCAGAAGATATGAATATAAATGTTTGTAAAGCCATCTATCGGGTATCCATGAGTATCATGACCAAAATGCCACACCAAAATTCCCGCGTGTACGAAGTCGCGGGCACAGCTAGTTTATAATACAGTCCTAAGTTTTCCCTTTTCTGTACATATTATGTAGAGAAAAGGGAAAACTTAGGACTGCAAACAACGAATTTCGTTTGAAATTCATGGCAATGATTTCGGACCATTCGCAGACACAAATCCTATTCGGATTTCCGATTGAACGTACAAATCGGCTTGCGGGTGAAATATGGTCCATTCATTATTCATAGAAATGCTACGTGTAAACTTTAATCCGATTACACGGTATAGCCGAACTTATTGTGTGTTTTTATTCAAATTTTAGCGCCATTTAATTTGAATCTACCTTTTTATTTGTGGAAAGCCTAATGGACCTCCATCTGGAGGGGTATGTAAGTATGTTGGACTTTTACTAGCTAGTAGCCGTTCCCAATAACCGATGCATCGGCTCTATCCACTACTAGAGATCGATTTTTGACATTGCTTCTCAGGTTATCCCTGGAAGTATTATGAATCAAATCGAATAAGGCAAGGTCATTTTCAAACTTTTTAACCCTGACAATGTCGGTGCAATTTTTACGGTCCAAAAGTTATGACCAATTTTTGATTAATTTTTCAATCATTTTGCATAGTGCTCAAAGAAAAAAAACTATCTCGGATACTTAACTCACGATACCGCTTAAACAGTGCAAAAAAAACAGTTTGTTTTTTTGAAAAGACACAGACATACATAGCAACTGAAAACACTACCTTCCCTTTGGACTCCGCCGCAGTTGGGTAAAAAAACTAACAGTATTTTTATTTTTCAGCATCATAATTTCTATGTCGCAATAAAACAGAATGTCTTTTTTTCTATCTTTTTTATACCAGTTTTTATGCTTGTAATCACATAAAATTCCGTTTCACAATTTTACAGTATTTTATTCTGAAAGGGTTCACAAGATCTAGAGTTCAAGACGGACAAACGGGGTTGACTAAATGGAATAATTAAGTAGCTGTGATAAAATCTCAAGCCATGTTGTGTAAACTGGCATTCATTCGTCCTTTAGACCAGGGTTTCCCAACCTGGTGTCCGTGGACAAAATTAAAATTAAAAAGTATAAGTATGTAATGGCGCGGCCGAGCTTTTGATATGTGCAACGACAACAAAACCGCGGGACGCACTGAGTATTGCAAATAAAATTATCAAAGGCGGTTTTTTGTTTTATTCTTAGGGATTCGTGGATCATGCTAAAGTGGCGTTCGGGGTGCGCTCTAGAAAAACCTTAGAAAGTTGGGAGACCCTGCTTTAGAGAACTCTATAGTAAATAACACGAGTAAAACTATAAGAAAAAGTGAATGAAAACTAGTGCCACTTTTATTTGCGTATGGTTAAATTAGAAATTAATTTTCCTAGCCGTAATCGAAACCGTTGATGTTAAACACAAAAGAACACAGCCTGTATTATTACACCATCCGATAGTTTCGTTAATAAGAATCAAATTCTGTGAAGTAATGACATACGGAAAACTAAAGGAATGTGTTGATTTTTAGCAAAATACTAAATTATTTTTCTTACAGATAAGGTATCTATGGGTATTAATGGGTAACGTATAAATACCTATTTGAAAATATGAATCAGTTTATTAAAAATCAACACTTTCCTTTAGTTTGCCGTAAGACATTACACTCATTACTTTCCAGAAGTTGACTCTTATCAGCGACACTATCGGATGGTGCAATAACACAACGTGGATTTTTCCAAAATCAAAATCAACAAACGGTTTCGATTCCTGGAAGTTTTAATTTTATACAAATCAGCTCCGAGACTCCTTTGAGTATTTTTCGCTAGGTAAGTAGGTATTAATTCTTATATTTTATGATTTGGCCATCCACGCCCACTTAAAAAACTCACTCTGCATAAAAAAAAACAGAATGAAAAACAAGTCCCTGTCTAGAGGGTTAAAATAAAATTAGTATGCCATCAAAGCCTATGCAGGAAGCACTTGCCTAGAAACAATTTGATTACAACCATGCAAACAGGGAAGCTAATGATATTATGAATGAGGAAGCATGATGTTTAACTCTGCCAGGCATAAACAATAGACCTTTAAAAGCTCTGCAGAAATAAAAGGCGGGAACAGACTTATACCACGCGAAACATCTGTCAACGCCGGCTGTCGCTGATACCAGTGTTGTGACTCTGCTCCGTGCATGGGTCACAGCATCATACAGAGCGATGGCCATTTTGTGCGGATGTGACGCATATTTTTCTTACCGTTTTTAGGGTTCCGTACCAAAATGGTAAAAAAGGAACCCTTATGGTGCGACTTCGTCTGTCTGTCTGTCTGTCTGTCTGTCATACCTGCTTATTTCAGCAACTACTAATGCTATCGACTTGAAATTTGGAACAGTTATAGAAAATGCTTGCCCAACTTTATTGCAAATGAAAAAAGTCAAAAAATATTTTTATTTTCATTGCAAAGGGGGTTGGAGTGAGGGTCCGAAATTTAAAAGTGGGGTTACTAGGTCAAGTGGCATATCATATAAAAAGATTTGTACATTTCAAAATATATTTTCATTTTATTTGAAGTCTCACAGTTTTCGACATATGATGAAAAATGTCTGAAAAAATACCATTCCCCCCCCCCCCCCTTTATCTGCGAAGTATGCGGAGGATAAAAATCTGAAATAATTAGAACTGATAGAAATTGACCCGAATATTGCAACAAAAATAAAACAATGTTCGTAACTATTACAGTTTTTTCAAAATCATTAAAATTCCTTCACAAACAAATTTACTTATGCAGTCCGGTTTTTTTCACTTTATACGTCCAAAAATAATACGGAACCCTCTGTGCTCGAGTACGACTGGCACTTGGCCGGTTTTTTTTCCATAACTTTGTTTTTTTTTGTGCGTCATGTCGATGCATTTTCTTTCATCTCGAAAAACCACGTTTCGACATTTGGTTAATGAACACACGTGGCATCGGGTGTTAAAAGTGTGCTGCAGCCTTATATATCTCAATAAAGATATAAAGCTTTTTATGTCGATTCCAAATTATGACCTCTATGATACATTACTGCCTAATACATTATTTCTGTTTACAAACCAAGAAATGCACTGAACATTTAAAATAATACGCAAACGTACTATGTAGTAATTTATTTGAAAACTTGGCAACCCTTTGCATTCGTTTCGCTCGTTAGTGCGTCCAATGACGCGTAATTAGTAACATAAACACATTGGTTCCGTACCCCGCCGAATATGGAAACGGAAAACGCGTTTGACAGAAATAAACATTGGAATACTTCGCGGATGTGTGTTTACGTTGGATTGACGCGTTTATAGAAATAGATATATCATTTTATTTCGCTTGTTTTGGACTTTGAATTCAAGATAGGTCTGGGCTTACAGATGTTTTGTGTATCTAAAGGACCTCCGAAACGATCAATAAAGATTGTCAGGGCCGTACCACAAAAAAGATAGACACGCGTTAAACGCGAATGCTACCAAAAATAATACGCATTTGTTTTAGCACTAACTTGTCTAAAACAAGTGTGTATTATTTTTGGTAGCATTCGCGTTTAACGCGTGTCTATCTTTTTTGTGGTACGGCCCTCAATGTTTACGTGATTAACGCTCATTGATGCGATTAATAATAATTTACTTTATGCAATTGAAGCGAATAGAGGAGATTCGATTTTTGAGAAATCTCTTAAATATTTAATAACATAAAAGAAGCAGATTTCACAAAAATATACATTTATAATGGTGATATCGCATCGATGTCCTATAACTGCAAAGTTAAAGGCATGAATTGGAGTATATAATAGTTTCCGATAGATGTCGTCAAACGCTCATAAGAGGCGTTGCAAAGGGATCTCAAATTTCGAGTTAACCAAGCAGGTTGCGGTAGCTCAGTTGGTTCAGAGCAATGGCACGGTTTGCCAGAGGTCGCGGGTTCAAATCCTGCTCGCGACATTTGATTTTTGAGAAACCTCTGAATTATTTAATTACTTAAAAGAAAACATGACTTTCAGATGTTTCAAATTCACAAAAATAATGAAGTAGGTAATGTTTAATCGGACACATTTATCATTAAAATATTAATTAATTCTTATGTAGTTCCATCGTCACAAGTATTTAATAACACAACAAACAAGTAGGTATATTTGTGATAAATTTCACAAATTCTGATATACACCCAAGATACAGGCTTGCCTAGTTGGGGGTCAATGTGCAACTCTTTTGTATGTGTACCTACTCTTTTCGGAAATAAATATTTTTATATATTTAAATTAAATCTAAATTTATGGTTTTTTGATAACTCACGTAATTCACATCTAGGTATCAAAATAAAAAAAAACGTGTGCGGTCGAAGGACCCCCGTCAGAAAGAAGTTCATTCACCCGACAGCATATTCGTTAAAGGCGATTAGAACAATATTATTTAATTAAGATACCCCATAGCGAAACCACTTGCCGTACTCGAAACTGCTTGCCTTCTCAAAGCTTAATTTAGTTTTAGAAAGGCAGGTAAGATTTGAAGAGATTAATGGTATTTGCATAAACTTGATTTACTTAAGCACGTAGTTACGTACTCAAAACTAACACGAGATCACTGTACATTAACGAAAAGGACCACTTTAAAATTTAACTAAGGCTTTAATTAAATTAGTAAGTGGTGCAAACTGTAAAACGAGGGATAAGTTTGACGCCTATATCTGTCTGTTTGTTAGAGTCTGTTTGTGACTTCGTAACTTCAAATGGATGGACCGATTTCAGTGTGTTTGTTTTAAATTTAAACTTAGTTTAATTGGCATGGTTCTTAGTTATCTATAATTGTATTTGATGAGTCAGTCCAGGGGCCGTACCATGACGTGTTAAAACCATCATTGTTCCACTGTAAACAAGGGATAGCGCTATTCGTGCTGTATAGTGCCATCCCTCTCTCACAGTGGAATAATGATGGCAATAACACGTCGTGGTACGGCCCCAGTTGTTTAAAAGTTATGAGCGCTTTTCCGAATTGGTGGAAGAAAAGCTACAAATAAAGCTTATTTGTGTGTCTACAATAATTGTAGAGGTTTTCGGAACGAAGTTTCTTAACGCGGCTTGCGAAAGGAGTTGACAGGGCATGGACCGTATGATGATTTCTCCAAGTTCATTTTTGTATTCAAAAGCGTAACACGCACAGCGTCTGTCTATACTTACAAAATCAAAAACTACTGAACGGGTTTTCATACGGTTTTCACCAATGGAATGACAGATTTCCAAAGAACTTTAACTGGACACATTTATCAATAAAATATTAATTCATTTCTTATAAATATTAAATAACATCATCTGCCTAGCCTTTTCCCAAATTATGGGGTCGGCATCCAGTCTAACTAGTTTTGGCTGAATATCAATATTTTACGTTGAACGACTGCCATCTGACCTCCACAACCCAATTAATGGGTAATACCGGTATTCGAATGTTAGACCAGCTGTCAGACTTTTAGGGCTTCTGACTACCCGTAACGATTGTCAATGATATTCCTATGACAACCGGGACCGACTGCTTAACGTGCTCTCCGAGGCACGGAGGGGTTTCGATGTGTAAAGAACGGTCACCCATCCAAGGACTGACCGCGGCAAGCGCAGCTTAACCTCGCAGATCGATCGATCAGCGCGGCCGTCATTTAGCCACGAGCCCCTCAAATATTAAATAACATAAAAAAAAAAAACAATCTAATGTGAACCTTATTCCATCAAAATAAAGCTATCTACAGTAATAGGGAAATCGGATTCATTCTCTAGGATAAAGTAAATACGTAGTGAGGATACGTGATGTTTGTTTTGTTCCGGGAAGCTTTTTACGCGCCTGCAAACCACAAAGAGCCAAAGACTTTGGAGAGGATTCGGTAATAAATGTGTTCGGGCGCATATGTGAGGCATTGACTTCCTTTTTAGGGTTCCGTACGAAAAGGGTGGTCCGTCTGTCTGCTGTATCTTTTGAACCGTAATAGCTACCCAATCGAAATTTTCACAGAACACGTCTTGTAAATTATGGCAAATGATAATAACAATAAAATGTTAAAACCGAAGGGGCCATACAACCGGAAAAGAACCCTTGATACGCGAATCCGACTCACACTTAGCCGGCTTTTTCATAGAGTTGTGACCTTGTTGGAGAAAAGGATGCACGTTATTTGTCAGCCATTTATTTATGTACTGTAGTATTACTTGTGTGTGGAAACAGGAAGAATTCTGTTGAGAAAAATATGTTAGCCGAGGCGAATACAAGTATTATTTTAGAAGGCCTCAAAGCTTTTACCTGATGACATTATATGTGAAACTGGAATGGGAACTTGAGGTGTCAGTGTAATTTACTTAAGACACAAAGTATGGAGACATAAATACAGGTAGTAAATTAATTAGTACGTGAAGAGAAACTTTTTACCTCTTTTTATACATTGCGCGCGCAGAACAGTGTAAAAAGCAAAGATGGATGCTTATAACTCTTTCACGCAAAAACTACTGAACGGATTTTGATGAAACTTTACAGTAATATCCTACTAATATTATAAATGTGAAAGTTTGTGAGGATGTATGGATGTTTGTTACCTACTCTTTCACGCAAAAACTACTGAACGGATTTTGATGAAACTTTACATCAGATTAACACATAGGCTACTTTTTATCACAAAAACGCGGGCGAAGCCGCGGGCAGAAGCGAGTTAGGGTATATTTTGTATTAGCGCCATGTGAAGAGTATTATGTTTAGCCTTTCCGACGTACATATAAATATTACAGACGGTCTCACCACCTCTGGATACGTCTTGTTTAACTTATTTCGTAGGTACATAATTTTACACAAATTCTGTTCCATTTTTTAATCTTACTGGCTGACAGTACTAATCCGGAGACTGTGAAATTGGTACTTAAAGTAGGTATAACAGCTACTTACCGTTAAAAGGTTCTTTAAGTACGCTTTTAGCTTCTAGGTGTCGTTGCGGGTGAAAACAGGTATTGTCTAGACAAGTTTACCAAACATTTTCACTTGATAAGCATAACATTGGGTTAATTAGAGGTCAATATTGATGTCATCTTACCAACATACCTATTATTATCGGTATGCGCAACTTGAAGGAGTGCGCGAAGATATCTTTTTTTTTCAGTTTAATGTATGGAGAATTGGAGACCCCTTATCACCCCTTCTAAATATTTTCTGTCATAATTTGATTTATTTTATCTTTGAAGTTATTATAACTATAAAGTGCCAATTATGGTCTCCTAATAAAATGGCTTTCGAGCACATCGAGCATATGAGCTTAGACACTCTGAGGTACAATCGGCTGTGACATACCTATATGGGCGGACAGACAAGCAGACGGACGGGATGAAATTATAGGGTTCCGTTTTTGCCATTTGGCTGCGAAACCCTAAAAATATAATGGAAATTGCAATATAAAAAGTCAAGCGACCTCCTTGCCAAGGAAACTTCTGTTACAAGCTTCGCAATTAACTTTTTTATATCTTCTTTTACAGATATACACAGTAATAAATGACAAACTCGTCGGGCTACTCATAAGGACAAGGAAACATCACCTTACTTACTTCGAGGGCGAAGTTTTGTTCCAGGTATACTTTTATTAGTTAAACTTTAAACATTATCCTTAGGAAGGGTACAAGAACCTTGACTTTCTTTGACACTGTGGAAGAAAAGTAAGCCACACTATCAGTAAAGTTTCTGAAAATCCTTGCAGGAGATTGGGATAACCGTATCTGTTTAACGGTACAGACTACAAACGCCTTAATTAATTGGTAACACTTACGCATACAATTACAAACATTTTACATACGAATCACTGAAAATAATTTGTGATGCAAGATAATGGTCATCACTAATGAGTGACTATAATGCATTGTACCCACCTACAACACACGACTTACAGCCCTAATAATAAATGGCAGTTATTTGCCGTGTTAGAGCAGTGCGGTAATAATGAGTGATGGCCTTTAGAGTTTGTTCCGTTCCCTTCATTTTGACGATTTAGGTGGTTCTCTAATTGTGCGACACTATCAGAACTATCAGAGCTCTTAACATTTCTTTTCTAGCTTTATTCAGGTCTGCTCCAAGGCCAGGCCGCTAACTATACCATCTATACTTATAATAAGAATGTAAATTCAACGTGTCTGTACATTGCATATTTTTGCATAAAAATAATATGGGGGACTAAAAATAAGTAATAAAGTAAATTTCTATCATTTTTAGAATTAATGTCTGTCTGTTTGTCTGTCTGTTTGTCTGTCTGTTTGTCTGTCGGTTTGTCTGTCTGTTTGTCTGTGTGTTTGAACACGCATTAAATCAATACTACTGAATTGATTATAAGGAAGTAGAAAGAAATGTATAGGCAGTATCTTGAGGTAACATTTAGTCTTTATTTCATTAAAATCGGTCCATTCTATCAAAAGTTATTACAAAAAATCTATCAGTCAGGAGTAACTTTGCTAACATGTATTATGCCGGGTCCACATAATGTATTTGTTCAATCCAATCAAGAAATAGTAACATGTATTAGGGCTTCGTCACATCACCACGTTGCGGCGCCGGCACCGTGATTTTCAATGCGCCACCGCACCGTTTTATGGCTTTATTTTCCGACTTCCACGCGGACGGAGTCGCGGGCACAGCTAGTATAACATATACATATAACTATACAATATCTTTTTTTTTTCAGAAACGTGACGACGACGTCCCAGTATTCCTTATGCAATCGATACAAGAAATCAGATCGTACTGCGATAACAGGGCTCTACAAGCAAGGAGATCCGTGTCGCCTATGCCACAATAATTCATTATAATAATTACCTACTATAAAATATATTAAATTATCATAAACTAAATGTGATGACAGGGACTGAGTTATCGGCCAAAGCAAGCGGAGGGTTAAAATCTATACAAATAATTTTCATACTTATTTTTAGTACGGTCAGCATCATAAGTCGCTGATAATTTAAAAAAATTAACATGTGTTTTATGAATGAAAATTTGTCAATTATAACTTGCTTGTAACAATTTATTAAAGAGCAGGCAATACTTTGAAAACTAGTATTATGATATATTTAAAACAATAATTAGGTTTTACGATATTTAATTATTAAAAATTTAAAATGTTTAGAGACTTATGATGCTGACCGTACCTATAGGGAAAAGTCGAAACACTCCAAAAATATAATGAAATAGTCCGAAATAACGACAAACATTGGTCGACTCTTTACATGACTAAAGGTTGGCCTTTTTTTCATACAAAGAATCCAGCATTGCCATCCAACCTGGCAAAGCTGCCAGCTTTTTGAGCACGTTATCCGTTGACTACGATGTGAGATATATTTTGATTTGATAATGACGATAAACTATTCAAACTTTAGTAATTTAACCATTTTGATTATCATATTATTTTAATACCTACCTTAGTACCTACCTACTATAAATTTTGTCTAAAAATTAAATAAGTAGACGAGCATAATTTTCTCTGACAGAACATAAACTACTTGTATCAACAGTTTTTAAAACAAAACTGTATCTACTTACTTCAGTTTCCTTCCGCTTGCCTTGTGAAGTAATTTAGTTGATATTGTAGCTTATCGAGTTTTATAAAATCCTTAATTTAAATTAAAGAACCGGACAAGTGCGAGTGCGACTCGCACCCTGGGAGTTCCATACAAACTTAATATGTTTGTTGTAAAATCGCATACCAAGGAATTTATAGTATTTCTAGTACCAATTGGTTAAGCATCTTATCAAATTAGATTTATCAATATCAAGACAATGGTTCAACTATGTTCTCATAGATGGCGCTATTATCAATTACATCAAAATAAGTGACATTAATAACCGTACTTTTTATTACTTTAGAAGTTTGATTTTTTACAGCTCCAATGGACTGTAGACATTTCGTATTTGATGTTAATTTCAACTTGATACCTTTACCCATTTTCAAGAAAACCGGGCAAGAGCGTGTCCGGACCACGCTCAGTCTAGGGTTCCGTAGCAAGAAGTATTTCAGTCTTTCAACCGCAAATTTAAGTACATTTCATAATATTTCATAACATAAAAAGTAATTTTTGCGGTTGTCAAAACTCAAAACTGAAAATAGTGAATATTTCAAAAATTTGTTGACGTATCTTGTTTAAACCGAGAGATTTTAATCGAGAGTATTTATTAGATGCCATAAGCTTGATTTTTTTTGGATTTTTTGATGACGCGGTTGGAAAATTACAGGGGGGGGGACACATTGTTAACGAGTTTCGGCGCCCCTAGTTCACTTAATATAGACTTAAATAAAAAAGTCATTTAGGATACTCGAAGTAATTTTCAAAGACCTATCCAACGATACACGAAGGGGTGCGCGCAAATTTTTTTGCAACCCTCAGTTTCATTTAAGGGGGTCACCCCTAATTATTTTATTTTTCGTAATTTCACTACAAGCCTTTATGTCGGTTCACAGAAGACATCTAACTGCGAAGTTTCATAAAGATTGGTTAAGAACTGTAGATTTGACGAGGGTGTGACAGACGGACAGACGGACAGACAGACGGACAGACGGACGGTACGAAACTATAAGGGTTCCTAGTTTTACTACGGAACCCTAAAAAATGACCTTGACAGACGGACAATAAAGTGATCCTATAAGGGTTCCTTTTTTCTTTCTCAGGTATAGAACCAAAGAATAGCAAAGAAACGGTTTTACAGCCGCATTATGAAATATCTGAAACCTTACTATTACGCCAAACAATATCGTTTATTAATATCAAGTATTTTGGGAGCTATTGTAATCAAAGTGAGAGGAAAAAAGTTTTGTGACGAAAATTAAATTTTGGGTTACATTCACGATCCGTTCCAAGAAGCGTTATGTAAGCGGTTGCTCAATTGTTACTCCTAGATTTATTTCCGAACAAGCAACATTAAAAATAATATTTCACTGAAAATTTCATGTACTGTAATTACAGCTGGTTCATCTGTCATCACATAGTTCTAGTTGATTTTATTACATAGCAATGTTTGTGATGATCTTGTAATGTGTGATTGCAATTTTACGTTAATAAGAATGATGCAATAACGATCGGCAGGTTAAAGGAATCAGGCATTACAAAAATAATCCTGTTTCTCCACATACAGTTAAAATACCTATGTCATCAAATCGGCCTACAGAAGTCTAGACTAGACTAGGCAAACTGGACTAAGCCTGCTTAAAAAGTCCTCAGTGAAAATGAAAATAAATGTGTGTATGTTATTGGTTAGAAAAAAAAGAGTCAAATCGGCCTATAGAAGTCTAGACTAGGCTAGACTAAGCTAAGCTGGACTAAGCCTGCTTAAAAGTCCTCAGTGAAAATGAGAAGAAATGTGTGTATGTAATTGGTTAGAAAAGAGCTAAATTGTGAATGTGTGTCCAATCCAATGTTTTAACCCCGCAATAACAATGTTTTAAAACCTGCTAACCTAATAAAAAATAAATGAAGTTCATAAAATAAAATAAATTTACTATTGCCCAACGATTGCTTCCATCATAAAATGTTTCTTCGAAGCATATTTTTTACGTTTTGATGATTTTATAAAACTGCGAGTTTGTTTTTAAAGCATCATTTGAAGGTCCATTTGCGGAATAGTGAACCTAAATAAATACTAACTGATGGTAATGCAATCTAAAATAAATGCATTAACTTGTAAGTTGAAGAGTTACGTGTAGAAATAAAGTCCTGTAATACTTAGTTCATGATATTTTATATTCCAGTATATCATTTATTGTTATAACTTGTAGGTACCTACTTGTTAAACATTCAAAATTCTTATCTAAAAAACAGAAAAATGAACTTTAACCACAAGGGCTCCATTTTGATATTTTATTCAATTGATTTGCGAAATTGTAATTAATTAACATAATATTATAAAAAAATGTGGAATTGAGTTAATTCATTTAAGTATTTTGGAAAAATTAGGTTAGGTTATAGAAAGATATAATTATGTAAAGAAGGGACCTTTTGTGTAGTTTTTGCGATTCGCTTTTGTTTGCGATGTCAAAAATCTCATAGTAAAGGCTTTTGTTGCTAAAAAAAGCTTGTAAAATTGTAATTTTCTTTGTACAGTTCATGACACTTTTATTCGTCAAAGCTATTGTTATTTAAATCTATGTCACTCCCAAAATGAAGACACCTCATAATTATGTGGAAATCTATCAAGCCGTTTAAGCTACGGAGCCTGCTAAAGAAATAAACATACAATCAGACATACACTTGTAAAACATTACCCTCCGTCTAATGCAGTCGGGTAACAATGTTCTTTCGGTAAGGTTGAAAATAAATTATTGTAGTGTTGTCTCGGCATTCGTCCATAAAAGAAATATGATAAGGGGATATTTACTCAGTAACATAATTGTTTGGCGTTCTGCCAATTCTCTAAAGGCGGGGTGTGAAATATAATGTATATAACCCCCAACACATTAATCAAAGATGAAACCAAATCCTTTAGAAAGACAATCTGCCAACTCTTTTTGTATAAGCATATTTCCAAATTAATATGAAAATTTACTCGAGTGAAAAATTATATTTGGCAGTAAACATGGTCACATTCTGTACCTACCTCAGATCATAGAAACATGGGAACACAAGGGAGATGTGATGAGGCGCTATCGAGCTTGATGCCTGATCTTGAGCAAATTGCTCATATTAAAAACGTACGCGCTGGCGACGAACCGAACACGATCGATGGTATAAATACAGTGTTTTAGTTTAGTGCTAGTGTTGAGTGACGATTAACAGTATTAAATTGAGGGTGTGCGGAATGTTTAATGCCTGGGAGATCTTTTTATTCACAAGGAGCGCTTAATTATGCGCGTAATTGTGTCGAAAAATGTACCGTGGAATGGGGTTACTTTGATTCCTGGGGTAACTTTGATAAAAACTTCGTTTCGTAATAAAACTCAAATTGTACGAAATCTGACCGCATTCTTCCGATTATTTTTTTACAATTAGCAGCATTGAACGTCACTGTCAACGTATGATTAGTCCCAGTGGGTTGATCCTTGCTGGTTGACGAAAAAATAATGCAAAATATGTAAGTAAAGTTTTATGTAATTTTAATAGCCTGTGTAACTTATAAGCTACAAATTTGAGTTTCACAAAGACATAAATTGTATGAACATCATCAGATCAGAAATTTATTGACCTATAACATCAATGTTTATTGCTAATCATAACCTTGACGATCATTGGTTTTTTGGCGGCATATTCTGCACGGGGTGTCATTGATCACCCATGTGGGGTTACTTTGATCATTGATCAGTCATCGATTTTTAGTCTTCTTATTAACCAACATGTTTTTTTTTTACTTTAGTATCATGTCAAGAATATGTAAAAAGCGTTTAGGTTCCCAAAAATACTGGAACTACACTGGAGAGATTTTAAATCAGGCGGTAACAGAAGTGGTTGAAAACCGATTGACGTTACGTGGAGCATCTGAACAGTATAATTTTTAAATTTAAATTAAAATAAATAAATTTAAATTACATTTTCCGAATATTCCTATTATTAAATACTGCGAAATTATGTCCAAAGATACAAAAACTTAATTATTACTGTTTTTCCCAGGTCAAAGTAACCCCAAAAACATAAAAAAACATTGTAAATCCTAAACCTACGGACGAATTTCATTTTTTTTTGTATTTTGTTTTTTGTTAGGGTTACTTACGATTTTCGTAGAAAAAAAGGGAGGTATCAAAGTAACCCCAATCATAGTTTAAGACTGATCACTGACATTTTATTTTTTTTCTCCAAAAATAATAAGAAAAATATAATTTTTATTCAAGAAATAGACAGAATAAACAAAACCGATATTTGCATTTTTATTTTATTTTTTTTGCTCTCATATTTCAGGAGAAAAATGCTTTTTAATTTTAAAGTTGATCAAAGTCACCCCATTCCACGGTACTAAAAGTAGCATCAGTTGTTCCGGTACTAATTTGCTATGATGGCATATTCCTTGTTTCTATGATCTGAGGTACCTACACTGTTTTTTATATCACTAGATCGATGTTACGTTTTATTGATACCAAATTCTTTAGTTTGTATTTTATTTTAAATGCGTTATTTAGAAATGAAATGTATTTGACAAAGCGACAAGTGTCTACCAACGAATTACGTGTATTCAGCAAGTTAGTCGCTTAACACTACTATAATAAATGCTGTGTACACCGTGATACTTAAAATTTCCGATTTTCTAAAACAAACTTTGTTGAGAAAGTCTACTGCAATTCTATAACATCAAATATGTTAAAAAAAAAAAACTAAAGTATGCGTTCACAAAAGGCCTATGTTGCTCAAACATTATCTTAACATTAAAGTTCACTCACCGCGGTGGCGATACCGTATTCAAAAGAAACTAATATTGGAGTGTACGTGGACAAGGACGTCTGGCCAATGCGAGCCAAAATGCAAATAAATCATTAGCCGCGAGTACATGGAATCGCGCTTACTACTTACCCTTTTTTACTTTTTATGTTATGCTGAGAAATGGTAATGGTCTGCGCAACGTTTGTTCTAGAAAAAACAGCAAAACGTGATTTTGTGTTCATGAAACGTGTCGCAAAATAAAAGTAATTTTAAATATGTGTAGGTAAACATATTTGGTATCAAATTATAATTAGTTGCGATCTGGTAAACGTCGGATAGTTTAAATAAATGTTGTAGTTTAAAGAAAAAATATTTTAATGAAAAACAATTGTATGAAAATTAACTAAATAATTATTTATTAAGACAAATAAGTTTAAGTATATTTTTGATAAAGTTATTTAGGTAAATTATTTAAATATTATTATATTTATTTAGATTTTATATACTTAAATGATGTCAGCAAATAATGGGTTTTATTTATTATTTTAAAGAATCTCGGTATTAAGAAAAGTCAAATATAATTATGTATAATTAGAAATAAATATATAAGTACGTATTTTAAAGTTTTTGATGGAATGTAAAATAGGTATTTATTTAATTAATTATTTTTGAATACCGCACCGAAGGATTCTTTTAATTAACTATATGAAGTTGTTGTTAAGAAATGATTAACTAAACTTTATTTAACCGTAAGTATAGGTATTGCATGTCATATTTTTTGGTTTTTAAAACAACTTGTACTGATTATGACAATCTCGCATCAGTAAATTTAAATAATTGACTAAATGCGAGTATTTTACATAATCCACTAACAAAATACTTTTTGAATAGGTACCTTAAAAAATCAGTAAAATTTTTAACCATTCACCATAAGATTCTAGTCTGTCTAGTCAATTGAAAATTGTATGGTACTTTTGTGTTAAAAATAAATTTCCCATATTTATGCGTTTTTTTTATTTCTTTATCCCCAATCCAATTTAGATGATTAAACAAATCTCAAATAAAATAAAAACCCGGCCAAGTGCGAGTCGTACCCGCGCACCGTGGGTTCCGTATCAGTTTTAGACGTATAAAGTAAAAAAAACCGGACCGCAAAAGCTTCACAAAAATTCCTTCACAAACAAACTTAGCGGTCTTAAGTTTGTTTGTGAAGGAATTTTGATGATTTTGAAAATACTGTTCTAGTTAGGAACATCATTTTATTTTTGGTGCAATATTTGGGTCAATTCCTATCAGCTCTAATTATTTCAGATTTTTTGCTTTGCAAACTTCGGAGATAAGAGCGGGGAATGGTATTTTTCAGACATTTTTCATCATATGTCGAAAACTGTGTGACATAAAATAAAATGAAAATATATTTTGAAATGTGCGAATTAAGCCCTTTCATATGATATGCCACTTGACCTAGTAGCCCCACTTTAAAACCCCCACTCCGGACCCCCCTTTCAGACCCCCACTCCGGCCCCTTTTGCAATGAAAATAAAAATATTTTTTGACTTTTTTCATTTGCAATAAAGTTGAGCAAGCATTCTTTATAACTGTTCCAAATGTCAAGTCGATAGCATTAGTGGTTGCTGAAATAAGCAGGTGTGACAGACAGACAGACGAAGTCGCACCACAAGAGTTCCTTTTTTACCATTTTGGTACGGAACCCTAAAAAGAAACACAGTGAGCACTGAAGACAAACCAAACAAGTGAGTCCCCCCTACGTAAAGCCGCTGCGGACCAGGGAGGTCTAGCTAACCCTGAAATCGATCGCTTCGCGCAATAGCTGGGCACATAGTGTCCAAGTCCAATATTAACGCGCAGAGTGCGTGAGGAGGGTGCGGGAGGGCTTAAAGGATCTAGATTAACCCTTTGTCTGTCGCAAAAAATAGACAACTGATTTTGACCTCCAGGGGGTTGATTTTTCAAATACGAAAGATGACAGTTTAAAAAACAAACAGGCTACGTACAGTCAACAAAATATGAACAGGGTGGCCCATTTATAATATTCCAATATTTTTTTTGAGTCGTGGACGTCCCAAGGTTTCATCTAAACGCAACATTATGTTCCGCCAAAATCAGTGCATATATAGTTTAGAAGTTGTGATCCAATATTTTTTTTCTTAAAATCTCTACTTTAGTTGTGTAAACCTCTCTAGATTAAAAGTTATTGCCGTTTAATATAGAAAGGTTTACACAACTGTGTAAGCATCGTAGCGACAAATGTATAAGAATCGTAGCACGTGGCGTTCTGTAGTTTCTGCTTACCTTCATGGGAAAGAGGCGTGAGTTTATAAATATGCTCGTATAGGAAGATATAAACAAAATGGCTGGTAGAAATTTATTAGAGCTGATAGAGGGTTGGATTTGGATAAAGTGTTATTTGATTTTCTATTAGGAAATTTTCAGAATCAGCCCGAAGTCAGGATTTGTGCTGGTTAATGGCAATAGGCTCGCCACTTAAGTTCCATGTAATGGAACTGACACATAACTGGCGAAATGTAGGTGTACTGAGTAGTGTACGTACCTTCACCTCTGCTCTACCTTATGAGGAATACAGGCGTGGTGTTACATATTTTATATTATTTATTTTAATTCATTTCAAATGTATTCTGATCGCATGTGAGAGTTATTTATGAAAAGTCAACCGTAGTCATAAACACGCAAAAATAAATGTAATGAAACTAGATGTGACCGCAACATAAACATAATGAGCTAGCGTACTAATAATTTGTTATAGCCAAATACGGCATCATTGGCGACCATCGTCGGACCTTCACATTCCTTAGGGACAGCAGATTTATCTGTGCACGGTCCTAACTTCGTCTCTGACTCTTGGTCACCTCTCACGACACTCGTGGGATATGGCGATATTTCTAGCCGAAAATATACGTTTACTTTACCGAATTATAGTAGGTACATTTTCATTAAAATATACTGAAATAATTTAATAGGTATAGGTACTTTCTTAATAATACTTATTGGAATTAAAAATATTAAGAAAAGCTAAATAAAACGTTTTTCATTCCATGTTTGTAAAATTCTATCACTATCGTGAATTCCCAGTAGAGATGGCGGCTTTTAAAAATTTTAGATATTCATACTAATCAATTCTTTGTTAATATCTAAATTGCTCATTCGTATTGCACTATAGCAAAAGTAGGTATAGTGGAAATATGTCTGTTAAAATTATTTGTTCAACGGAAATAATTCGCTGCAAAATTTTGTTTAAAAACTAAATCTATTGTTGACGGTGAAATGAAATCGGTTCTTGACAACATTGAAAATATGCTACAGATTGTGGTCATCCTATCAGTTCATAGCGTAAATAAACTTATTTCACTTGATTTTTAACTAAAATATGTATATTTTTTGCAAATTACACGAAAATAAAATGCAATATTTTTTGTTATTGTAGCTGTCACAAGAACGGCCTGTCGCACTCTGTTGACGTCACACGCTAGTAAACTAGTGTTGCCAACTTATTTTTAGGGTAAATAATTCTTTAGGGTAAATTTGAGGGTAAAATTTTAGGGAGCGCCTCCGCAGCCGGCGCCGACTAGGCTCCCAAAAATAATGCCGTTAGGAACCGGAGTAGCCTTGAAGTAGCAGTGATACCAGACGAAAATAATTGCAAACTACCGTAGCAGCAGATTAATGTTGCCGTGTTTTAAGTTGAATTAAATACCTTAGATTGACTTTTAAATAACAGTGTTAATGTAAAACAAAATACAACTTTTTTGGACTTACAAGGGGGATGGAGGTGGTCGACGGAGCCCCGGTACGCGGAGCTCCTATTTCTATCTGCAAGGTTAAAAGTAACATAACACGAAGGGTTGACGGGGGCTTCGTTCGCTCGCTCACTGAAGCCCCCGTCAACCCCTTCGAACCTAACCTGTCCGTGTCGGGGTGTCCAAGTTCCCGAGCTCGCTTTGCTCGCTCTTGGACCCTAATTAGGTATGTTACTCAAATGAAACATGAAATGTTTTTTTAATTATGACAAATTGCCAACTCCCTTTCCCGCTTTTTTTCAAAAGTCAGCGCCGGCTGCCAATTTAGCAACCAGTGCCGGCTGCAAATTCAGGTCACGGCGGCGGTCGCGGAGTCACTTCCAAAATTTTAAGGTTAGATTTCGTATTGTTGTTATGATTACTATAGTTTATGGGCTTTTTGGTAAGCAATACATGTAGGTACCTAAGTATTTGAATTGAATTTGAGATAAACAAACAAATTCAGCATATTTTTATTGTGAAACATGACCATTGATTAAGAAAGAACTTGTTTTATTGTATATCTAAAACCAAAACTTTAGCCAGGTATTTTTGTATAAATAGTTATGATTTTAGAGTAAAATTAATCAGGCATTGGGGTAAAACGAAAATCTAGCTTGGCAACACTGGAGTAAGCACGGCTTTGACAGATTGTAGTTTGCGTTTTATGTTTTCTGGGTGCTATATTTGATCTTAGAGCTATTTCTGAAGCTGTTTTCATAGAAATCTTCTATCTAGTGGCATAAATATTCATATCGAATCTCAAAATGGAGTCAAATTTTGTGCAAGCTGATACAACCTACCTAAGATAGACGCATTTATGGTTGCACTTTTCTTTAAGAATACCTAACGCTGATTATTATGCTGCGGAACTTAAAAATGTAAAAACAGCAGTGTAAGTACCTACCTGCCACATATTTATTTACAAATCTTTTGTATAATCATTCAGAAGTTTTGTGAAATCTCATTTTAGGTTATGTTGATAAAAACTTAGAAACATTACCTATAAATTCTTTTGTGTCATGAATCATGATGGACTGCTTAAAGACGTATTTGTACATTGTGGAACTACACACCATTTATATACGCCATTATAGCCAATAAAAATGATTTATTGATGAAATTAATTTCAGCTGCACCGTCTGTCTTGTTGACAAAGCTCGTTTACTAGCGTGTTACGTCACTTCCGCAGAAACAGCGTTTTTGGAGCGGTTTTGGAAATTTATACTTTATCACTGATTTTTATTGATAAATACAGTAGATCTCCCTGAAATATCAATGTAGTGTGCTTATAATATAATGAAGATTAATATAAACCATTTCCCAAAATCAGTCAAATACCTAATTAATTCAATATTAACATTGATATGGTAAGCCGACGCCATATTATTATTAGAACAATGAAATAGTTTGTTCAAAGGCATGGAAAGAATATTCCGTCAGGAGTTACATTATTTATAAGTACCTATTATTTATATTCAGTAGGTATATTCACTTAAATTATAATAAGTATATCATAGTATAGTAAGTATAGGTAGCTATTATTTGAATCAAAATAAATACGAACCAATTAGAAATAAGAAGTTTATTTTCATAAATAAATGTTTCCGACATAACATGATACAGTCGATCTCATAAGTTATAACTTGTAGACTTATGTTTACCTACAAAACTTACGTTATAGACATTTTTTTGTGTAAATCAAGTGAATGCTAATTTAATTGAAGTATCAAACAATTCAGACTCCTTAGTAAGTAGGATATTTACAACATTCTTAAGATTAGGTAAATGAGCATACAGATGAGAAATCATCATCGTCATGACGACTGTTAAAGATAACACAACAGAAATACACTTGCAAGAATCATTTTGACGTTAGGTATACGTATCGTAGGTAATAACCTCAGACCAAGGAGATATGCCATCATAGCAAATTAGTACGGGAACAACTGATGCCACTTTTAGTACATTTTTCGACACAATTACGCGCATAATTAAGCGCTCCTTGTGAATAAAAAGATCTCCCACGCATTAAACATTCCGCACACCCTCAATCTAACACTGTTAATCGTCACTCAACACTAGCACTAAACTAAAACACTGTATTTATACCATCGATCGTGTTTGGTTCGTCGCCAGCGCGTACGTTTTTAGTATGAGCAATTTGCTCAAAATCAGGCATCAAGCTCGATAGCGCCTTGGCACATATGTAGAATTGGAATTAAATTTATCTTTATACAACTTGGACACTTTGTTACATACGGAGGTATGAATGAAGTATACTTACAATTTAAATAATATCAAAAGTATATCTGCCATTCAAAATTCAGTTACTTTAGTACGATACATTACATATATCTACTGTTAGCGACGCGCTTACTATTTTTTAAAATGCCTAAATATTCATATTATAATAATATAATTTCATATGTTTACGCGCATACATGCCAATTAATGTTGTATATAGATATAATTAGGTACCTAGCATAAGTTATTTTATGTACCGGACCCTGTGACGTACGACTCCCACTATTGGACGATTAGTCTGCCGCCATTCGTGAGCCGATACGCACGGTCAATTTTTGTAATTTTTGCCAAAGGATTAAAATTCGTTTGTGTGATCTTCTTGAGTTTGATTTCTCGGCTCCAGCAACACCCTTGAAGCAACCACCCCCTTCAAAGTGGTCTTCGAGCCAGATCTGATGTTCCACACTCCTCCGAGAATAATAACGCGGAAAGCGAAAATGCTTCAAGAACAGAAGGAATTGCTAGAACAAAAGAAGATCGCAGACAGTACACGATCAGATGAAGCTGCAACTGTTGCGAACGAGAAAACCACGAGAAAAGCTGCAAAAAGTGTGCCTCAACATTTATTTTCCGATGTGCCGGGTAGTAGTATAAAATCAGAACCGCTACCTCACATTGTAAAATCGAAATCGGTAAAATCAGTTGCATCATGCATTAGTAAGTGCTCTCGAAAATCTACGTCTTCTAAAGAGACAAAGAAGAAACAGTTACTGCTAGAAGCTGCTCAACAAAAGGCAAAAATTCAAATTGAGCTCATCGACAGGAATCTGGACGCCCAATTGGCAGCACTCAGCGACGAGGAGGAACAGGAAGGATACAGTTCACAAATGGATGAGCTTCCTCGAAGCGAACTAGAGGTCTGGGTGGACCATCAGAGTAACCACAAGGAACCCCCAATGGAGCAGCAAGCCCCCGAGAATGGAATCCAAACGGGCGAGCTGCATCAGCAAACACCAGTGTTGTCGCCTATGCGGCTGCCACCATCGGGACCCCACCAGCGCGCCGCAACCCCCGTGCTCGGCCCGCTGCCCGGTCCAACGCAACTGCCGCTCGACGGCACCGTGACTGTGCTGAATAACGCGGTTAATATGCTAGCTAGTGCTCTGAAAGAAATATCATCGAATAGTGCAAATAACGTGCCTAACGCCAGTTTGCTCAGCCGCATGAGTACATCGAAAGATTTACCGGAATTCTCAGGTGATTTATTAGATTGGCTACAATTCAAGCAAGCGTACGATGAATCTACGGTGTTATGTAAATTTACACCTAAAGAAAACCTTTGGAGGCTTAGAAAGTGTTTACGAGGCCCAGCGAAGGATGCAGTCGCCGCATTGTTTATAAGCGCCACGTCGCCAGATAAAGTGATGTCGACATTGGAGCTACGGTTTGGTAACCCTGACTGCATAATTTCTAGAATATTACAAGATATCAAGAAACTTCAGCCTCTGCACCAGGAATATCATAAAGACATCGTTGCGTTTTCTGTGAAGGTGCAAAATGTAGTGGAAGCAGTGCGAGCTGTTGGACGTGAGGAGTACCTGCAAGGAGTTAACATTGTCTCCATAATTCTGTCTAAACTCCCCACAGTGCTTATTTCAAAGTGGTCGGATTACAGCTATAAACTAATCACCGAAGGGAATAAACCCAGGTTAGTAATTTTATCCGATTTTCTAAATGAAGAGGCCATCAAAATATCCACCACTGCAAGCATTTTTACCACTATGCGAAGTGACCCTCAGAAAAATAAAACTAGCATTGCCACATTGTCCACACGTACACAGACGGTATTATTTCAAACTGAACAACGTAACACTAATTGTTTGTTTTGCCGCACCGCGGTACATAATCTCACGGACTGCAAACAATTTAAGAAAGCACTACGTAAAGTACGGTGGCAATATGTTAAAAAACACGGCCTATGCTACAAATGTTTAATTGCAAAACACGATCGCAATACCTGCACAGCCCCAGTGTGCGATAAGGACAACTGTAATTTAGAACATCATCGTCTCCTGCATTATTCTACGGGTACTGATCGCGAGCGTAACAGCGGTGATAATAATGCATCGACTACAACTACAACATCTGCTACAAGTAAGGACGTACAGTGTCAGCGCGACGAATCGACGGTGGCTTCAGAAACTATAACGCATATTAACGCGAGCGATCGTAAAGTGTTATTAAAAGTAATACCTATTCGTGTGCATGGACCTAACGGAACGGTGAATACTACTGCACTCCTTGATGACGGATCGAGTGTGTCACTGATAAGCGCCAGCCTCGCTGAGCGCGTCGGGCTGCGCGGCCGCCGCGAAACTTTGTCAGTGCGCGGAGCATGGAGCGATAACAAACTGGTTTGTGAATCTATGGTTATGAATGTAAACATTGCTGGTAATTATGATGATAGGGTACATAACATAAGAATGCGTTGTGTAAAAGAATTAAGTTTGCCTATTCAAAAGTTATCTCTTATAGATTGTAATAGTTATTCTTATCTGATGGATATTAAAGATAAATTGTGTACCTCTGATTCAAAGCCTGAATTACTGTTAGGTCAAGATAATTATGATCTATTGATACCTTTGAAAATTAAGTTAGGTAAAGTAAATGAGCCGTCCGCTACACTTACCCCCCTAGGTTGGTGCGTACACGGTAGAATCAGCGTGCCGCGGAGCGCCATCCACGCCGCCGCCGCTTCCGCCGCCGCCAGCCGGTACACCGGCAGCGTTGAGACTGCCATGACCATCTCGGTGAATGAGGAGGTAAGTGCCACAACACAGGATGACAGCAACTTGCTGCATGAAATCCAGGAGGAGGTCCGACGTTCGTTTGCCTTGGATGCCATGGGTGTATCTGGTACACCTCGCCAGAATGCTGATGATGTGCGCGCCATTGCACACCTGGAGGGATCTGCAGTGCTCGTTGACGGACGCTGGTATATTGGCTTACCTTGGAAGGATTCGGGTCGTAGGATGCCGGACTCCTACCCTAATGCACTAAAAAGGATGAAAGGTATTGAACGAAAAATGGAAAAGGATTCAGGGTTTGCTAGAAGGTATGAGGAACGCGTTAATCATCTGTTAGAAAATGATTATGCCCGGGAACTGATAGTAACTGACGTGACACCGAATACGTGGTACCTGCCACACTTCGGTGTAGACAACCCTAACAAAAATAAACTGAGATTGGTCTTCGACGCTGCAGGTAAGGTAAATGGTTCTTGCCTTAATGACTATTTACTCACAGGTCCCGATCTACTGTCATCACTGCTTGGTATTATGCTGCGCTTTAGAGAAAATAAAGTCGCAGTAACAGGTGACATAAAGGACATGTTCCTGAGAGTCAAGGTTCACGCCGAAGATCAACACGCTTTAAGATTTCTGTGGAGGCGCAGCCCTACGGAAAGCATAAAAACGTATGTTATGACGTCTTTAATTTTTGGAGCTAACTGCTCACCCTTTGTTGCTCAGTTCATTAAGAACAAGAATGCTCGGCGATATGAGTCATCATTGCCGAGCGCAGTCAATGCGATATACAACTCGCATTATATGGATGACTACATAGATAGTTTACCGGACGATACCGCTGCCATTAAGATGGTTAAGAATATTAGCGATATACACAGGGCCGGTGGATTTGAAATTCGAAATTGGACAAGTAACAGCGTCACAGTTTTGGACAGTGTACCAAAAGAGACCTTAGGTCCTGCTGCAGTAAGGTTCAAAATTGGTCAGCAGTATGGAGGTGAGCGAACGCTTGGGCTTATTTGGTTTCCCGCAGATGATAAGCTTGGTTTCGATGTGTCACTAAAGCGCATCCCTGAAAATATTATTCAGGGTAAGGAACGACCAACGAAACGGCTTATGCTAAGGGTAATAATGTCAATCTTTGACGTATTGGGATTCCTTGCTCCCTTCACTATACAGGGTAAAATCATGCTGCAAGACACTTGGCGCTTAAATATTGGTTGGGATGATTATATTCCTGACAATATTTACGAAAGGTGGGTGAATTGGATTGACCTACTTAAGGTAATAAATAGTATTCGCATTCCAAGGTACCACGCGATGACTGCGTGCGTTAAAAATGACGTCGCGTGTGCAAGCGAGATGGAAGAACAACCGGTTGAGAGGACAGCTGCGTCCTCTTCCTCCCCCACTCCTGCGCCAGCATCGCCGCTCGCATCTAATTGTGCTACGTGGCCTTCTACTATGGGCTACGAAACCGTAGCGGTAGCTAGCAGTGCTACGAGCACAGGTGCGAGCTGCGTGTCCTCGCCCCTCTCCAAAGTTTCTTCTCGGCTTGCTACGGCCAGCTACGGAAACGTAGCGGTCACTAGCAGTGCTACGAGTACGGTGGCGAGCGACCCTGGTTATAATAACCTACATTTACATGTATTTAGCGATGCATCAACTAAGGCGTTATGTTCGGTCGCTTACTGGCGCTGGGAAACAAAAGGTAAAATTCACGTTTCTTTTGTAGCGAGTAAATGCAGGGTGGTATCTGTCAAGCCTATGACAGTACCTAGATCCGAACTTCAAGCGGCATTGTTAGCAGCGAGGTTAGCCAACACTATAGGAAGGGAACATAGATTATCTCCAGTGCGTCGATACTTTTGGTGCGACTCCACTACGGTTCTACACTGGATTCGTAACAACACGCGTACATACAAAGCTTACGAAGCAAACCGCCTTGGGGAGATTGACGAATTGACACACATAAATGAGTGGAGATATGTTCCCACAAAACTTAACGTAGCTGATTTAGCTACGAGAGAATCTTTTGACCCTACACTGTTTTCCGAGTGGCTCACTGGTCCAAGATTCTTGTATCTTAGCGAAGCGTCGTGGCCCAAGGACGTTATCCAACCGGAACTGGATGAAGTAAGTGCGAATATTGTAGCCGTTGTACATGTCAACTCTGGTAACTTACCGGTACCGGATCCTTCACGATTTTCTTCTTGGCTGCGACTCCTGAGAGCGATGGCTACTGTCCTAAAGTTCAGACAGTGACTATAGTGCGCAGATGATGGAACAAGCAGAGCTGCTGCTTATAAAATACGCGCAAGTGGAGTCGTTTGCTGAAGATATAGCTGCTATAAAAAAAGGTAAGGCCATTGCTAAGAATAGTCGGTTACTTACCCTCTCACCGTTCCTGGACGATAATGGCTTGCTTCGCGTAGGCGGTCGCATTGATGCTGCTGCAGATGTCACGATAGATGTGAAGAGACCTGTAATATTGGACGGCCGACATGCTATAGCGAGACTCATCGTCCGACACTACCACACGAAGGCAGCCCATGGTAATCAGGAGACAGTGATAAACCAGCTGAGGGAAAAATACTGGATTATTAAACTTAGACCTACCGTGAAGACTGTTGTGTCGCAATGTATGATGTGCCGAATAAAGAAGTGTAAGCCGCAAGTTCCTCGTATGGGTGACTTACCTCGAGCTCGCATGGCGCATCATCAGCGGCCCTTTTCTTACTGCGGGTTGGACCTGTTTGGACCGATGGAGGTGACAGTGGGCAGACGCAGGGAGAAAAGGTATGGCGTTATATTTACCTGTTTAACGGTGCGGGCAATCCACGTTGAGACAGTTAATTCCCTCACGTCAGACTCGCTAATCATGGCACTACGTCGGATGGCAGCAAGGCGTGGCTGGCCGCGTTGTCTGTATTCGGATAATGGCACAAACCTAAGAGGCGCTGAAAAGGAATTAAAACAGTCCATGCAGGATCTTGATATTGAAGCCCTCAAAGGCGTAGGAGTCAACAATGGAATGGACTGGATTTTCATCCCTCCCGCCAGTCCCCATTGGGGTGGGGCGTGGGAGCGGCTGATACGCAGCATTAAGACGACGCTAAAAGTTGTCTTGACCGAGCGTGCACCAAGAGACGAAGTTTTGTGTACACTACTAGCCGAAGTTGAGAATTTAATAAATAGTCGTCCCTTGATGCACGTTTCGGTTGAACCTGATGGCGTAGAATCGCTTACTCCTAATCATTTTCTTCTGGGTACATCAGCGAATTTACCTGTTCTCGGAGCGTTCGACAACTCCGACTTGTACTTGCGTAAACATTGGCGCATAAGTCAACGATTAGCCGACATGTTTTGGAACAGGTGGGTAAGGGAAATTTTACCTGACCTTCTACCTAGGCGAAAGTGGCAGGAGGAGCAAAAGCCGCTGCAAGTTGGCGACCTTGTCTTGGTTGTTGACCCAAACTCTCCCCGCAACTCGTGGCCAAAGGGACTCATCACCGAGGTATTTCCAGGTAAGGATGGTCGTATCAGGTTGGTGGAGGTGAAGGTGGGTTCTAGGACGTGGCGTCGATCCGCGGCACGCGTCGCTCCTATATCTCTTAGTGATGAGTGCTGTGACAGCACTAGGGTGGGGAGTGTTAGCGACGCGCTTACTATTTTTTAAAATGCCTAAATATTCATATTATAATAATATAATTTCATATGTTTACGCGCATACATGCCAATTAATGTTGTATATAGATATAATTAGGTACCTAGCATAAGTTATTTTATGTACCGGACCCTGTGACGTACGACTCCCACTATTGGACGATTAGTCTGCCGCCATTCGTGAGCCGATACGCACGGTCAATTTTTGTAATTTTTGCCAAAGGATTAAAATTCGTTTGTGTGATCTTCTTGAGTTTGATTTCTCGGCTCCAGCAACACCCTTGAAGCAACCACCCCCATCATCTACTATCAAACAACACGAAACATTCACTGTAGCGGATTGGGCCGAATGAAATCCGCACAAATGTATCCGAATTGTATATTAAGCGAATGAGTCTAATAAACAATTCAATTTTATACATTGGCGAATAATTACGTTTCGATGGACGCTAGGTTTCCCTGCTACATTTTCAGACATTTGAGTTTTCCAAGTATTTTGTAGTCGGAAAGACAAAATAAGTAATTGCAAAAAATCTAGGACAGCTTCGTCAGTACTGCATTACAGTCATAAGACGAGAACCAGGTCAATGTCAGGGATCTACATAAAATGAAGCCTGATCAAAGGCTGACTTAAGTAAATGATTTGAAAACACAAGAGACGTTCATATGATTAATATTTATTTTATTTTTAAAATACATAAAAAAAATAGTATGCAATAAAGGATGGACCTTTTATCTTTTTTAAACATAATATAAAGAAAAACTAAGTTCTTGTTCCTCAGAACACGAAAGAACACAAGAACAGGTTTTATAACTTAAAAGAGTAAACTTATTTGCCTCAATGAACAAGTCAAAAGATATTTTTATCGGTGTGGCGTGTTTTATCATTTTTTTTTGTAATTTATAGTTTACTATAAGTAGATACATAGATACCTACGTTTGGCACATGTGTAATAATTTATTATTTTAAAATAGTTTCCATTTTATAAACAAAATGTTACAGAATCCCAAGTACCTATACGTCACAGTTTACAAAACTAATTTAACTAATTAAATTAGTTACAAACTACAAGATTGACAATGTTTTTATTATGTACAAAATCTACAGTCACTTTACTAAAAGTCCAATATTTTTATCACATTGAGCAATTTAACTATATTTTCTTTGAGAAGCAGATAAACCTGAGCATTTGCTTGTAACGAGCGTTCTAGCGAATGTTACATTACACGTAAACACGGTATGAGCACTTAGTTGAACAGGAGCATTCTGGTGGTCGCTAAACTAATAAAACAGTTCAAATTCGAGCAACACATCAGTGAATGCGTCCAGGCGAGCATTAAAGTGCGCCTACTTGTAACACGAATGTTCGCAATTTGTAACGTCCGCAGGTTGTAAGGCCTACGCCAGACTTGACGGAAAACGGAAATTCCGTCGCGGATCTTCCGTCGTTGAATACACACACAGGTTTAGTCTTTGAACGCCGTGTGACCGACAAACAATACATTTTCGGTGGCGTGGCGTATAAAGTGCCTTTATATAAATTTGTGCCTTTAAATATCTGCACGAGTATAACGAGCCAGTCATAATAATAACTGGCTAATTATTTTGCTACGGTACGGCTTGTACCTACTCGAGCGGGACTAACTACACAGTATCCAGGTGAACGTTTAGGTGGGTACTTAATATTCACGCTTGGTTCATGATCTTTTAATTCGTGTAGGTAAACCATTCAACTTTTACTAATCTCTAGTGACCTTTTACTTTTATGGAACCTCACAGAAGTTAAAAGAGTTTATTATTATGATTTCACAATAAGATTCACATATTTAATTCTAATCTTAGAATAAATTAAAAACTAATCAGTTACCACTCCCAGTTTCTTGTATTTTCATTAAAATATTCTATCACAACCGTTTTTTTATAGGTACTTATCACTCGAACCATAGACCAACCAACATTATCTAAAGGCCCGTTCATTTCAGTTTAAAATTCACTTTCCCGGACAGAATTTCCAGGTGTTACTGAACGCTATCTAAAGTCCCTCTTAGGGGTATGTAGGACGAATATCTCACAGCTGCGAGAAGCCTGGATAGTCCTCTCGTCTGCTATCGAATGTTCAGACCAATGATGTATTGGGTCAGAGTTGACGCTCGGTCGCACTGTTGACAGGTCCTCGAAGCGCACCTTGTGGCGACGGACGCAGGTTAAACGGATCTGTGAACAAAGAAAAATAAATTAGGCATTCAATTATTCTCTATACGCATCAATCAGGGATGTAACGGTGGTCTAGCGGAACCGAAGTCGGAGTCGGAAATTTTAAAGGTGATGGCTAAAAAAATAGCCATACCTTGGCTATTTTTTATTATTATTTATGGCTTATTTTGTACATTAAAAAAATGTTTTCATTTATTCGAAAAACGTGGGACTTTGTTTCTTTTTTTTTTTCATTTAAAAATCATGTCTACAAATCCTTACTAATAATACTATGATATTTTCAATATAAGAGCAATTGTTCCATAATTGTGTCAGAATGGTCTCTTATCAACATAATATAAGCTTAAATACAGACTAAACTTTTGCCCGCGACTCCATCCGCGTGGACTACAATAAAATGACCAGTTTAAATGACCTTCGTAGTGTAGGGTGGCTAGAACTACCAAGAGGTCAAGCTGTAACTTCCATACCCCAGGGATTTCAAGGTTTGCACTTTGGTACCATCAAATGTCTATTATAGCTAACGCGTTGGTAAACATTTAATTGCTGTCGATTCCGAGTTTTCAGTGTATGGATTTTGAGCTATGTCCTTTGGTTTGTCGGAGTTGGAACCGGAATCGGAGTCAGAGTCGAAAGCGAGGTCGGAACTCGGAGGTGATGCAAGAAAAGAGACTGGTGGCAGGAAGATGTTGTGTTAAGGGCAGGCCTAATAAAATAAAATATTACCAACATTATTCAGTCAGTCTCTTTAATTTCAATTAAAAAAATGTTGAAATTATGACGCCACAACGATCCGCTATGCTTCGACCTCCAATTAAAACTTAGTTCCGATCTATTGGATTCGGAGTCGAAGCTTCGTAACATCCCTAATACATATACAACAGTGACTGGGTAACAAACAGGCCAAACAGCATAGGTTCGTATTCAAACGCTTATCAAAAATATATCTATTTTACAACCAAACAACCAATAGGCGCTGAATTAGAAAGGAATTACCGTCGTATTTCCTTGTAGCCTAATTATAACAGATTTGTGTACCATAATTATAATTATAAAACCGCCCACGTTTGAAGAGAAATTGTGGAGTAGGTACTCAAATTAAATCTATGACACGTGAACGTTGAAACAGATACATAATACCTTTTAGGTACTGTGGCAACACCAACATCAAGGTTAATTTTAATTTAATAATTGTGTGTAGCAACATTTTCTGCCGTTTCCGTCGGCCGAATATAGCCACCACCACCACGAAAATAGCCAGAATTCATCCCACTATAGTAATATTATAAATGCGAAAGTTTGTGAGGATGTTTGTTACTCTTTCACGCAAAAACTACTGAACCGATTTTGATGAAACTTTACAGTAATACTTATAGCTTATACATCAGAATAGCACATAGGCTACTTTTTATTTCAAAAAACGCGGGCGAAGCCGCGGGCGGAGGCTAGTCTTCAATATAAGCTTACTACAATAAAAATATAACCTACCCACCTACTGAGTAAGTATTTTAACAAATAATACTTTTATTAAAAATATGTAGGTAGTCGTCAAAATACTATCTATGGCCTTTTGTTCAAATTGTGAAATCTCGGGACAATATCCCAGTCTTGATAACATTGACAATAATGCTTACAAATAAATGGCCAAAACGAGAATTTTATAACGAAAATACATTATAACTTTTTTATGGTGAATACTTCAAGGCAACTCACGAAATTAAAACAATCTTAGGCTTTTTGCTAATTGTAGCGATGACGTTGATCAAAATTGAATGCAAGACAATAGTGAAAATAATTATTTACTAAATAATATTCATTAAAATCACCAATATAGCTCTCGAAATTATATTTGAGGAAGATGCGACTACTTCGTGAAAACAGCGATTTTCCTCAAATATAATTTCGTGGACTACTTTGACGGATCCCCCTTGATAATTATTTACAAATACACGTGACATTGAATCGTATCTTGTAAATCTTAAATAAACGGTATATTTTGTCATTTTAACCCTTCAAGAAAGAACCTACCCCGGGATAAAGTAGATACTAAAAGGATAAAAACTTTTCTGCAGAATCACAACCGATTTTAAAACACCACTAGGTACCTTAGTACCTAGTACCTAAATTAATCTGTATTGAATTATTGTTCCTTCGCGATGTCTGTCCTTTCTCGTGATTGAATTATTTTGATTATGATTGCGCCTTGAAGGTTATCTAATTTCACATAATTATAGGATGATATAGCAGTCGTTTTATTTACAGAAAAGGAAGGAATACACACATAAAATAATCTTTTTTACAAAAAAACAACGGACTTACTATATACAACAATATAACTACAAAAGTAAATAACTTTATAACACTGAAACAAAAATTATTATTTATAAGTAAATAATATTTTTTGTTTCGGAAGTCAGTGATAAAAAGCAAACAAAAACCAAACCACCAGTATTTGTATTCCTTCCTTTTCTGTAAACAAAACGACTGCTATATCATCGTCGTAATCATAATCAAAAAAAAATAGTAAATTAAAAATTAAATAAACCCGACTGCCAAAAAACAACTAAAAAGTTCAAAACAAGAGCACTTTTCAAGCAGTCTGATGCAGTTGGTGGCAATTATTTGTGTTAAATCTTAGATTTTATGCCACCAACTGCATCAGACTGCTTGAAAAGTGCTCTTGTTTTGAACTTTTTAGTTGTTTTTTGGCAGTCGGGTTTATTTAATTTTTAATTTACTATTTTTATTTTTCACTTTTTAGTTTTTAATGTATGTTTTCGTAATCTTCTTTTCGAGCCCTTCATTTTGATACCCCACATGATAGATTTTGAGGATAAGTAAGAATTAGCGAGAATGATTGCTTTGTTGAACAACTTTAAATCGTTATATATCCTAAACTATTATTTAAAATGAAAAATGATAAAAGGAACCTAAAGATGATTTTAAAATACCTATTCAACGACATCCCACTTGACATAGTTCATCAACTTTTTTTTTTTTCATTTTGACAATATGGCGTCTGGTTGTCGCTGTGGTGAATTTTGATTACTGTTATATCTTTAGTGACACTCGCAAGGTTAAGACGAATCGATTGACGTAAGAATTATCAAAATCGGCCTACGCATTTGGTCTCTAGAACGCCACATAGAAACAAACATACATACATACATACATACATACATACATAGACTGATAAACACATTACCCTCCTTTGCGTCTCGCAGTCGGGTAATAATTCAATCACGAGAAAGGACAGACATCGCGAAGGCACAATAATTCAATACAGATTAATTGTGATATTCTTGAAATTAGTATGACGTTTAAACAATAGTCGTAATAATTTCTGGGGTACTAATTGTTTATACAATCTAGAAGTACAAATCACTAACAGTGACACTATGAAACTTGTTTGTTAATTGATGTCTCTCGCAGTTGTTATATTGGATTGACGTGCTGAAGTAATTAATGGATAAAATAAGCATTTGTAATCAGTAAAATTAACAGATAACTGATGACAGATGTCTGCTGGTGATGCAGCTGCTAGTCACAGTTCTAATTTAAGTATCGATACTAAGATGATACACATTAAGGCCATGTTGTTTCATCTTACAGTTACGTATCTGTAACCGTCAAATATGGCGGCTTGTACGACAATTTCATACTGTTCAAGTTCATACTGATCTCTTAGAATGTGTAATGCTTATGTTAATTGCTATAAATTGATCTCTAAGAATGTGTAATGTTTATGTTAATTGCTTATATTGAAATAAAACTTTTTTCATTTTTTCATTTTTTCACTGACTTAACGATTACGTACTGACTTACGAATACAGATGGTTTGAAGTAACCCGCCCTTAATGTTCGCCTGTGATCGAAATTCAATCAATTGTGAACAAAATAATAAAATTATTTTAGCTTTCTGCAATCCTTCTCCATATCAACTGCCAAATGCTAAAATGCCAAACTATCCTATGCCAAATCTCACTACCTAAACTACTATGCCAAACCGTGCGCGCAATTTGCTTAGTAAAATTTTTAATAATAGGTACGCAAAAAGAAAACTATATCCCTGCCTATAAAGTTTTCTCTTTGCATTTATTATTAAATAACCATAATGACTCAACAAATTGAGCTTCCGTAGCTAACGATACGTCGTCTTCATAGAAATAGAAATTCATAGGTCTAACTAAATAATTCATAATAGAAGGGCTTAAGTCTATGATGCAACGTAAGAGTTTCGTAGTTACGACCTCTAGTCACCGCTCTGTCACTGACCATTGGGCCAATGTCGCTTAAAGGCACTTACACGTAGCAGCTTGCATACACAAACAGCTTCGACATAAGGTAAATTGCAGCTAGATACACCCGTTAGAAGCTGTTTGTGCGGTATAAGTACCGCTTTGTCGTCTCAACGTAGGTATATGTTTGTTTGCGCAAATTATAATTTGTGCAAACAAAGATTGAGCGTGTAGGTTGGCCTTAAGTTCGTACACGTTCGGATTACTTCGGATATAGTAATATACTCTGTACACAGGGGCCGATTAATCGGGTTAAAAGGTTACCGGTTAAATCTCTAACCCATATTTTTGGTTAATCTTAATGCAGGGTAACCGGTTAACCCTTTAATACGGATACCGTTACCGGTTAATATTGCTGATTAACCTGAATGAAATAGAACAAAAATGAAAAAAGGAACAAAAATGAACTCTATGCGTGAACTGGTTATTATTAGGCTGATTAACCCAGAATACGGGTTAACCTTTATACAAGGTTTTTCACCTAACCCAAAAAAAATAAGCCGGGTTAACCCCTATACGAGTGACGTTTTCGGTCCCTGTCTGTACATTCTCCCACGTCACATTTCAAACGCGGAAGAGTGAATTCTTAGGATATAAAACATTTACATATTAAGTTGATTATTATAGTATTGTGTACCTACTAGCTTCAGCCCACAGCTTCGCCCACGTTTTTCGGGTAAAAAGTAACCTATGTACGTACCTATGTGATATTTCAGACTATAATCTGTCTCTGTGCCAAATTTCATCCAGATCCATCCATCCTTTCAATCTTTCGCATTTATAATATTAAATAGTACCTACTTGCTGTTCCCCGCGGTTTCACTCCTGCCGCTCGGCTCAGCGTGATGTTAAATAATCTATAGGTACTATTATGAATCTGGCTTTCATATACTTACAAAAATATTTTTTCGAGCCCGACTGTTAGTTCCAGAGTTCCAGAGAAAAACAGACAAACTCTTCAGCTTGATAATTTAGTACCTACCTATTAGAGAGGCGAAGGCGACTGACTTGTTCATTCATTCGTTATTTGCGTCCATAAAATGACAATAACCTGACCAAACCCTTTAATAGAATTCGAAGCGTTTATTGAGACATAAATAAATCCCTTAGGACACCGCCTACTAGGAAATGCTATAAAAAACCGTCAATGGAAACTTTTTTATTGTTGGACTTACATTAAAAATGTAATGGCATCCTGCTATGATACCCCAAAATTGATATCAGCAGTCGTTATTCTTATTGAATTACTTTCTCGAAGATTCTACGCCATAAATCAATTTTCTAAATTTTCTTAAAAAATCTGGATTTACAAACAGGTAGTGACTAGTAGTTGAGTAGCGACAAGTTCTCATTATTTATTAGATAAAAATACGGCAATTATTAGCCATTTAATCATCAATTATAAATAAAAGGAATAATATTTATAACTTAATATCACTCTGTCCTCATGATGACACTTTAATTATAGTGTGGAAAAAAGAGGCGGTCGGTGGCGGTGGAGGGAAGGTGTCTATATTGAACTTTTGCCGCTTCTAGTTGGATTTTTTTAATAAGTAGCCTATGAAACGCTTGCGCGCGCATTCGTTTGCCACCATTATAGTACCTATAAAAAAAAACTTTGTATCATCTATATTTGTGGTACTTTCCCGCCACTGACTGCCTCTATTCCACCTTATGTAGTTCACACTTCAGTTCCGTTAATCTTAACTGTATACAATAATATACTACAACTCAAGGAATATTTGGAAATATTCCTTGAGTAGTAGTATGAGTGGTAGTGCATTAAAGATGCATTGTTTGAAATTCCATCCCTAAAGGGGTAAAAAGGGGTGGTAAAGTTTGTATGCAGAAAATAACGATATTGTGTTGTTTGTAGACTTCCACGCGAACGGAGTCGTCGGCACAGTAGTTACAAATAAAATACTGAAAGGCAGTGTATCGAATGATTTTGTCAATTATTTATGTGCTATGTGAAATATGTGTGTTTCCTTTTGTCAATCAATCAACCAAAAATTCGGCAAAATAATACAAATCTAACCAGAATGTGTAAAAAGTTGTTTTTTTTAAGAATTGACTATGGTTATCTCAGATCATAGAAACAACAACAAACATCACTTTTTTCTATGATTTGAATTGGGTCCCATAAGGAAAGATTTTTAATATCTTTCTTATTATGAGTCGCCCCCATAACGGATGCAGATGATAAAATCATCAGCCTGTATAAAATTGGAAGGAAACATCATCAATAATTGCAGATATACCGTACTACTCTAATTTACTCAGTAACATAGTTAATTATTATGTCGAAAAATATCTACTCATATATTGACACTCTCCTTTGAGCATATCCGCTACTAGCTTCCTTTGGCAAATAAAACTGCGCGGGATTATGAACTGCAAATATGGTCCGAGTACTTCCTTTGTGAGTTATCACTTTATTTGTCTTTATTTTACCGTATTTCGCAACAATCATTTTCGCAAGATCAAGACCACCTAATTTCAGCAAGACTATTATATATTATATTATATATTGACGCAGAACCGAGACCAAAGACGGGGTTAGACTCGTCTCGGTCTTGCATTTGGGCAACACTACTTCCAGTACCTAAATACCAGAATGTGTTTGACCTAGCTAAATATCATGGTCCTATTTTGTCAAAAAAAGGAATAGAAATAGAGATGGGTCCAATGTTCGTTTCATATTCGGAAGGTATCCAACATATTCAGCAGTTTACTCTAATATTCGTAATGGGCCGAATATTCGGCAAGTTAGATTTAATTGTCAATATCACGATAAACCTTGCCAAATGCCAAATATTCACTTGACCTGATATTCGTACTTAATAAAACCCATATCCGGACTATTTATAGAATGAAACACATTGCTAGCGTGTTTGGTGCTAGACCAAAAATAACAAAAGATTTTTCTTTCTTTTATTCTAGGACACAGGTGCAAATAAAACGCTACGGTTTTATGAGCGATTTGATGGACCGCATTTGTATTTGTACGAGTATGACCGTGTTCAGCTATCTGGATTCCTATTGGACCCGATATCGTTGGTTCTCGGACGTATTCCTCGAACAGCACCAGTCTAGTAGATATGCGAATATGTTATCGATCAGTATCTAGATAAATTCTATTGCCGCATCTAAAAATCGGTTGTGAAATTGATGGTTCAAAACTTCGATCATAAATATTCTATAGATACAAGCTCGCCGCTCAAAAAGTGGCACCGAAGAACAAGGCTCCCGGTTGCGTGATCCTTATTTTGTTAGTAATCTAGTTTATAAGAACGCTATACATTGCCGTTTTTTCGAACAACTATTGATAAATCTTTTAACAAATCCTTTTTTGTACAACTACCATGACGCATGCGAAATAGTTTCTGGCCGCACAGGTTAACTCAGGTGATATTAGATATACACATTATACACGCATAATTGTTTGGACAAATTGGTATCTTAGGCACTTGGAATAAGTATTATTTTCGACTACACTTTTTCAACGTCAATCTATAGCTATGTGTGAGTGTAGCGGTGGCATTATTTTGCTTTGTACGAGAGCTTGCATCTATGTATAGAATATTATGATCGAAGGTTCAAAAGCTTGAGTTTTTATAAGAAGGTGGTAATAAGTTTATTTTGTATCTATGTCTAGCTCACAGAAATCTAAATAATAATTCGATTTCTGTGGTCTAATAATTCATGTCTGCCACCAGAAAGTATACTAATATAATCTAACTCGCGATGCGGCAGTATTTTGAGCGTTTTGCGTAAGAATTCCCTTCGACGCTATGTTAGCTCGTCTGTTTGTCATTCTTATTAAAATTTAAGTGATATTGTTTTTTGTATTTTGTAGATTTATGTCAAAGTAATGTTTAGGACGTTAAATACTGGAGTGGTTTAAAAATAAAAAAATGACGGTACAACGTCTATCGGGTCCGCTAGTGAGAGATAAAACTACATACAAAATGACACCCAGCAGGTAAGTAATTCAAATTACCTACCACAGTTTACAAAACGTGAGTTTGGCGTAATATTTTAGAAATTATTACATACCTACACACAGTTTGCAATTCCCAGTAACTCCATACCTACTTAATTAAAAGCAAGCGGTGTGTTTCTGCCATTAACTCTACTTATTACCATTACCGATATTGGCTGTTGCCATATTCGCTGGCAATCCAGTGTAATCCGACTACCTACACTGCACTTCTACTAATCTTTTCTTTATGCTAGCTGTTTTAAATCTGGATTTAAAACTAAAGGGAGATACGCATGGGGCAATATAAAACTTTCCACACACTCTTACGTGGGTGTCCTATTTACATAAAAATATTTATCCAGAGAGTTTATAGACAGAGACCATTTTAGCATTCATGAACGAATAAAAGGTGTTGATTTTTAATAAACTGATTAATATTTTCAAGAATTCTTAAATTACCCGTACTTTAACTGAAAGAAAAATAGAATAGTTAATATGCTGCTATTAGGCTTAATGGTGCTGATTTTGTTGAACATTGCACTAAACTAATTTTAATCACGCTATATCTCTTTCTTACCAATATCATTGAAAAAGGGCAGAAAAAATTTAGAACTGTCAAATTAGTCTATGTCCTTGTCATTTACGGGAAAATAGTCATGACCAATTTGCAATTACGACTAAATTGATATTAAAACTATTCGAGTGGACTAATTTGACCGGATTAAATATCTGCTATCCCTCTCTCATGTTTTTTATTAGAAAGAGACTTAATAAGACTAAATAAGTTTAGTTTGTAAACAACAGAATCGGCACCAATATCACGCTCGACTTAATATCAAGTGCCTAAACGTTTCTGTTGGAAAAATCCAAATGTAGAAACTAGAAATAGCACAGTGGTGGGCTGTGACAGTTACAAATTATATAACCTAAACCTTTGCTTGACAAGAAAGAGACAGGCGTGACAATTTATTAATGTATTATCAACATTTATATGTTACATCATTATTTTACTGTTAAGTATTTATAGATTTTCTTTTTGTTTCTGTTGTAAAGTTTAGTTTACCCTTTTTTGTTTTTATAAAATTTTGTTTACATAACATTAAATTAAATTTTGTTTAGGTACATAAAAGCAACAAACTCCGCAGGAACACAATTCTGTCTGTCAGTTATGAGTATGACAGACGAATTATTGTGTTGTGTTTCTTCTTCGCAGCAAAACACTAGGAAGCGATGAAGGGCGGGCGTTTTTGGGGGCTGTCTTATGTATGGTGACGTTCAAAAAGTGCTAATTTTTTAGCCCACTTTGAATAAATGATTTTTTAATTTGAATTTAATATGACGCACTGCTCGGCTGACGCAGTAACTGAGAGATTGGTTGCTGGGCGACATATCGCGGGTTCAATTCACAAATATTTGTTTCGGGTTGTGCATGTGAGGTTTGTGTTTTGTATCTGAATACTAACCTTCAATATATCCCTCGTTTAATCTGTCACCCAGCATTTCTAACCAGAACCATTTCTAAGCAGAAACCTGTAATTGGCTGAATGTAATCTATTGAATTTATATTTCCTTTACGTAAAGCTGTTGGTTTTCGTATAAACAAAAAAAGTTCCAACACTTAACCAAAAAACAAAAAATGAATAAAAACAAAATCGTTCTTTTAAAAAACATAAGAAGATATTTTCTCATTTTCAACGTTTTATGATCGTCGAGTGGTGTTGACATTTTGTGCGACTTTTCTTCTGTAAAATGGACTTCATTTTGCTAAAAATGTTATGAGAAAATAATCACTATTATTACTAAATGTTGTATCTAAAAATGCATATTTTTGCTTTTATTCTGAAAGTGTGTGTCACGTGATTTCTGTATCTGTTATCAATTTCTTTGGAAAACTTTAACTTAACTACATTACTACACAGTTAAGCTTAATAAGGCTTGTTTTACAAAAAGTTTACCCGAAAATTGGGCAAGAAAACCCAGAAAATTGTACATGAAAGATAAATAATATATTAAAATAAGTAAGTATCTACACTAATCTACAGCTTTAAAACAAGACAACTAAAAATACCCTATTCACGTTGCTTTCAATTTTGTTTCTCGAAAAATTCTTAGAACTACTAAAATTGTTTAATAAGGTAAAATTCTAGTAATAAGAAATAGTTTTCTTCAAAAGAAAGAAACTGAGGTAGATAAACCTAAGGAAAGTTACTGTTAGTTTATGTACTTATTTTAAATATTAGTTTAGTACCTACTAGCTTCCGCCCGCGGCTTGGCCCGCGTTTTTCGGAATAAAAGGTAGCTTATGTGTTATTCCCGACTATAATCTATCTGTGTGCCAAATTTCATCCAAATCTGTCCAGCCGTTTCAGCGTGAAGAAGTAACAAACATTCACACAAACCTACACACACACACACACGCACGCACAAACTTTCGCATTTATAATATTAGTGTGAAGGGTGATTAAGAATGGGTATGAAATTACACAATAAAATAAAATAATATAAATCGCTGAATCTCGCTCAATATAATTATTAAGTGACTACATGGGCTACACAGCCCACGTAATCATTTAATTGTTTACTAGCTTCCGCCCGCGGCTTCGTCCGCGTTTTCCGGGATAAAAAGTAGCCTATGTATTATTCCAGGTCTCAGACTACCTCTTTGCCAAATTTCATCCAAATACGTCCTTCACGATACATATTATACGTCAAAATGATTCATACTAGGCCTCTCTTGCCCGGTTATTTATTTTAAAATATTATTTTTATATTCAGTTACAATTTAAAAAACGAACTTTTGTCGCTGTCTGTACATTATGCGCTTTTACTAATTAGCAAGCGTGGTTCTAATTAGGACATGGGGTAAGTAATTAGGTCCTAATTATGTAATATAATATAATTATGATTCAGCGAAAACTTACATTTTCAAGTTGCGTCATTTCTCTGCTTGGCTGGCGTGTGCTCACTTTTGTTCTCACATCGGGCCCGGTAATACCTGTACAAGAAATATAAATAGTTATAGTTTATAGTACTTGCTAAATGCAGTCATAGAATTTTTGTCTGTTTGTTAGTTTGTGCGACAATCACGCAAAAAGTACTGAACGGATTTTTATGTGGTTTTCACAGTTCAATAGCTTGGGGTCCAACTTAAACTCTTAGCCATGTTTCATCTAATTCCGGTGAGATAAACCAGAGATACAGCTTGACCTTTTGATAGTATTAGCCACCCTATACTACGGAGGTCATTTAAACTGGTAATTTCATAGTCGGAGTCGTGGGCAAAAGTCTAGTTATTAGTAAAATGATAAACTTATTCAAGTCCATATTCAACGAAGAAGGCAAAATAAACAGAACATCCATATTTCGGTAGTTACGCTAGACTAGTAGGTATCGAATTCTGAATACCCTTCGTCAATATATTATGCTTCGTTTAACCTAACAGACTGTATAACTTAGGTCAAATGTATACCTAGGTTATGTATTAGTACATAATTATATTATGTTATCGATATACTGTGTAGGTTACTGATAACGTGCGTAAGTCACATGTAATCTAAGAGTCTGTCCAGATGAGGCGTTCCGCGCGTGATTCCATTTTTTTTTTTTTTTTGAATGCCCTCTCGCAGTTGGCTTCTAACAGCCGTCACTGCTTAACGCGGACTTCTGGTGAGGACTTAAAAATGAAATGGCGTGAGTCCGCTCGCGCGCTTTATGTTGCGTCCAGATCCCGCGTTTTACGCTACGCTAGGAGGGATTCCCTGTCAATTATAAAAATGTCACGACAGACAGACAGACACACATGACACGCCAGAGACTCGCGCGTAGTACTGGACGCAGCAATGGCGCCCGAGTATCTCAAATCGCGCGAGTCGAGTGTTCTGCTCATTGCAAGCGCGAGCGAGGAAACGCGCAGCAGCATCTGGACGGAATATATGTAGCTCTAGTATCTCGGCAACGCGCGAGTGTCTACGCGCGAGTGGACTCGCGAGCAAAACGCCTCATCTGGACAGGCTCTTACAGAGGGCGAGCCCTCACGCTCACTAGGTGCTTCCGATACTATATCAACAACATTACATAATAAAACCTACATGACATACCTAACATACATAACATCACGCCTGTATTCCACGAAAGATAAGGCAGAGATGTATACAGGTACCCGGTAATAAATATTACACATAGAGGTTTGGAAAGAGATAATCGGCTAGCTTAGGATTCGTAGACTTCGATTAATAATAGCACTAGTATCAGGAACAAAATTAATAATTTTGTTCTTGATCTTAGTGCTATTAATGTATAATATTAAGTTACATAATTTTAAATTATGTACCTTAAGTGGCCACGTTTCCTTATACATAATACATACAGGGTAAAATTAAAACCAGTGCGGATATTTTAGGAGGTGAAAGTGAAACTCATGAATATGATCAACTTTTATTATGGGACCGACACTGAAATATGAAAATAAAAATCCGCTGTTCCATACATTTTGTAGTGCATTTTTGTAGAGAACAGCTGTTTTTTTTTTCATATTTCAGTGTCGGTCCCATAATAAAAGTTGATCAAATTCATGAGTACTTTCACCTCCTAAAATATCCGCACTGGTTCTAATTTTATCCTGTATACAGGGTGGCAGATTAGACAGTGGAATTACTTAAAGGGGTCATTATACTCATCATCATGAACAAACAACTTATACTATGGGACAAACCCTGAAATTGCGAAAAAAAATCAGCCGTTCCATACATTTATGTTCACATAACTCAACAAAATGTATGGAACAGCAGATTTTTTTTTCTCGATTTCAGGGTTGCTCCCATAGTAAAAATTGTTCACTATAATGAGTACAATGACCCATTAAAGTATTTCTACAGTCTAACCTCCCACCCTGTATATCTTACTACGAAATGTGGAAAGTTTTATAATATCAACAACTTCAGTTTATTATAAATATTATAAAGTTTAAATAAAATTGCAAAATATTTATATCTAAGACCTTTTGTAACCTGAAAAAATGCAAAACAAAATGTCACTTAAAAATAAAAGTAATTTTAATTAAGGCAAAAATGTTTATTCCAAACAAAGACCTATTAGATTCCAAAAAAAAAATTAACATAATGCGAACAATAAGGATAAAAACATTATCTTGATAATTTGGTGCATCTATAGTAATCTTTGACTAAGGCCGCGGCTGCACCGGTAAGCGCGCCGCGACGCGACACCAATTTCCTGAACAAATAAATTTCGCTTATTACATTACAAATAAGTTTCTGCAGTGCGGCCACCGACCTATTTTCACACCTTTTATATGAAGTTGTTTTTACAAAATCGCCGCCGCCGACCGTCGCGTCGCGCGTACCGGTGCGGCCGCGGCCTAACAAGTCGGCGGGCGACAAAAGGTGACAGCTGGCCGATTATCTCTTTCTAAAACTCGATGTAAAAATATTTATTATTCGGCAATTATTATTATGGTAGGTACTGTATTTGCTTGTTATTGCATTTTATGCCAATAGGGTGCGAGCCTATTGTCCCTAACCCGCCTGAAATTCAGATTCCAAGCTCTTTATAATAACAAATTTATAAAAATAAGGTTAGATGCTCCAGACATAAAATATAATGAACGAAGACATTTATTGAATGTATTCCAATTTGAACTATTATCTTAATCTAATTTAAGGGTTCATTCAAATTTTAATTGATGCCGATAAACTTGGAAAAAGCAATTAACAAACTTCAGAGAACCAAAGACTTTAAAACAAAGTGTGGTTTTTAATATGGGCAATTCCGCAGCATTTCGATATCTTTGGGTTCAAAGGGCGTAAAGACCATTTTGGCGAAAATGAAATTTGGGCCTAAAGGTATCGATTATATAGCTTAAATCTCATTTTGGTCAAAATGGTCTTTACGCCCTTTGAACCCAAAGGTATCGATTTATTTCTTAACAAAATGTAAGTCACGTGGACTAGCATTTTGTTTTCACCACAGAAATCAAAGTAACGTATTATTTAGATTCCTGCGGTTTTCTCGATGTAACTTATTATTTTAATTTATTCCTAGTTATAATTATATAAATATACTAGATTTTGCCCGCGACTCCGTCCGCGTGGACTACAGTGAAATGACCAGTTTAAATGACCTCCGCAGAGTGTAGAGAGTGTAGAGTGGCTAGTACTACCAACAGGTCAAGCTGTATCTCTGGTTCCTCCCAGAATTAGATGAAATGTAGCTTAGATTTTAAGTTGGACCCCAAGCTATCGAACTGTGGAAACCACATAAAAATCCGTTCAGTACTTTTTGCGTGATGCGCGCACAAACAGACAAACAGATAAACAGACAAACAGACAAAAAATCTAAAAAAATCTTTTTGGGTATAGTTACGTCCCAGTACCCTATCCCGACTGTTTTTTCTGGAATATCTTCAATGTACAGACACAGCTTGTTTACAATTTTATAATAGTATTCATATATATATATATACATATATATTCATGAAGTAGCATTTATGCAAGCATTTCAAGATAATAAGTTAAGTATAATGTTTGAAACTACTAAAAACCCGACTTCCTACATAATATATAATATTATACCAATGCTGCAATGTCACTCACACAGTGAAGACGAATCTAACGACATCTCATAAATTGAAATCCATCAAGCCACAGAGCATACCAAAGAAATATACATACATACACACATACAGACTCTCGAAAGACCAAACCAAACCAGTAAAAATATTATAATACATATTATGTACTCAACGAAGCTTTGAGAAGTTTCTCAATTCGACGCGGCAAAGTTAGACTTGGTCCGAAAGCAGGTCCTGACGGCGAGTTAAGAACAATAAGATATCTACTGTCCCAAGATAAAAAAAAAACAAAACACTTATAAATAGTGGAATACATCGCAAACAAAGAACTTATTATTTGGTAAATTGATTTTAATAAGAGATAACACTTAGATCCGTTTTTATTTAAGTCCCTACGTTTATAATTTTCTCGTAACTTTCCATCAAATTATGTGGAAATAGACACTTATAAATGGTCGAATACATCGCAAACAAATAATTTATTATTTGCTAAATCGATCTAAAAGAGAACACTTAGATCCGTTTTTAGGGTTCCGTACCAAAATGGTAAAAAAGGAACCCTTATGGTGCGACTTCGTCTGTCTGTCTGTCTGTCTGTCTGTCTGTCTGTCTGTCTGTCTGTCACACCTGCTTATTTCAGCAACTACTTATGCTATGGACTTGAAATTTGGAAATAAAGAATGCTTATTCAACTTTATTGCAAATGAAAAAAATCCAAAAATATTTTTATTTTCATTGCAAAAGGGGCCGGAGTGGGGGTCCAAAATTTTAAATTGGGGTTACTAGGTCAAGTGACATATTATATGAAAGGGCTTGATTTGCACATTTCAAAATATATTTTCATTTTATTTTATGTCTCACAGTTTTCGACATATGATGAAAAATGTCCAAAAAAATACCATTCCCCCCCCCCTTATCTCCAAAGTTTGCAGGGCGAAAAATCTGAATTAATTAGGGTTGATAGGAATTGACCCAAATATGGCACCAAAAATAAAAGGATGTTCCTAACTAGTACAGTTTTTTCAAAATCATCAAAATTCCTTCACAAACAAACTTAGTTATGCGGTCCGGATTTTTTCACTTTATACGTCCAAATATGATACGGAACCCTCGGTGCGCGAGTCCGACTCGCACTTGGCCGGTTTTTTTATTTAACTACCTACGCTTGTCATTTTCTCGTAACTTTCCATCAAATTATGTGGAAATATAGGTACCTACCTGCTGAATTTTCAGACAGTGAAACAAAAGTAAGTTTTACTTATGAGATTCATCTATATTATTGAAGTCTAAACGGAATAGTCGGCACACAAACATATTATTTTTATTTAATTTCCTTTTCGGTGTCAACATGAGCTTCACAGCAATAACTTTTAATCATATTATTATTATATTATAGCTTTTTAGACACAATAGTGGACCTGTGAGGAACAGGAAAATGTATATAAAATAATAATGAACTGGAAAATGGAAAATGTATATAAAGTAATACTGTACTTGAACAGTAAATTAATGTATTTGAATAGCTAACTATATTATATTTATCACAGTTCACAATAGCAAATTATATTTTAATAGATTGTTGTATTATTTTAATTACTCATGTCGTGATTGAAGGTGGTTAAGATGGTGGTGAGTTGCGATGCCCAAGATGTATCAAACTTACTTAGCTATCACCACTTTTGGAGGTTTTTTAACCCGTCATTCACCAATAACTCCACCAGATGACCACTTTTTCTTTATTTTGACGCGTATTTGGAGGTTAAAAGGTGCCATTTTTGTAAATTAATAGCAACACAAGTTGACTACACTCATTCTAAATGTCTATACGTCTACGTAAAAGTCTAACTATACGTCAAAAAAACTCATGATAGGGTATAGGATACAGTACCGTATCATGAGTTTTTTTGACGTATAGTTTCGTTAACGTAAGCATATTTTGAATTTAAAATACCTGGAACATTTTGATAGAATTTTATACAATTTGCACATTTAAAAAAATACAAAGAAATTAATTAAGTATTTAATTTGTATAATTATTGTGTAACAAACGTGTATTTTCAATTCAAAATATGCTTACGTTAACGATACTACACGTCAAAAAAACTCATGATAGGGGTACGGATGTACCCTATACCAATACTATCACGACACGTTACAGAAGTCTATCGTGAATCTAGCTTTAGAATGAATATTTAAAGAGATTAGTGAACACTGTGTATTACAATACGACTCGTGTTTCATAAATGATAATATCATTCTGTGACACAAAGTAAGATATTATTTCCTAGCATCCCTTAATCTGCCAAATGGAATGAAAATGGCCTTTGTTCAGACTAATATCACATATATGAAGTTCTATGTGTCATGTTTTCTACATTTGTATGACAACACCAGCAAATTGAATATGTTGACTATTAGCGCGGAGGTCACAAGAAAAAGTATTTATAGGATACTTCTTATCCTGGAAACATTTTTATTTTCTTTTTAAATAATATTTGAGGAAAATCGTCTTAATTTCTCGAAATAGTCGTATTTTCCTCATATATTATTTCTAGAGCTATATTGATGATTTTAATCATTATTGTTATAGTAAATATTATTATTACTGTCTTGTATTGAACTTTGATCAACATACAATGTAAAAAAATGCTGCGATTTACAAAAACCATAATAAAGTTTAAACGCGAGTTACTTTGATGGATCCCTCGGAAGCATCGTCACTATAATGGATAAAATATTTAGTAACACACTTCTTACGTCAATGGTAAAAGATCAGGGAAAAGACCAAGTGGTTGGCGACCAAAATGGTAGACATGTGACGGAGTCATCCTTCTTTCATCATTTAGTGCTGGCAATCTTCCATTGCTGGCCACTTCATTCATCCCATTCTTCTAAATTCGGTTTAGATTTTAACTTAAAATTTCAAAATTAGAACATCTCATATTTTTTTGCATTGTTTCGGCATTCTTTGTCTGGTCTCCAACGACATCACTTGTGACCGCTGAACCGCTGTATAACTGTTATTATTTATTACCTACTACCTATTTATCGAGTGTGCAAAGCTATAAGCAAATAGTCTCTTTTTGTAACAGTTATTTTTATACCTCTGTGTAACGTTATAAAGTGCGAATATACAACCTACGTCTCGCAATACACCTCTCCAACCATCCAGCTGCTGTTTTATTACCTACATCGAGATTTGTGTCTGTAGAGGCTCCCTCCGATAGCTAGCCGAGGCTGAGAGGACGGAGGAGGGAGGCACTCTGCGACAGACAGACCTGATCCTGCAGACCTTGGGACCTTTCTTTTCAGGTTGCCACAACAATGGCCCAGGACCAAGATACCTATTTGGCGCCAAGCCATGACAAGAAAAAATACTAGAAGAATTACGATCTTCAGGACTGAGAGACCGATTATAAAGAAAGATCGACCTCAATGTGTGCTTGTTTAGTTTTACTAGGTAAGTATCCTATTAAATAAGTAGTAAGTACTGTAATTTATTTGCTATTTCGATACATTAATGTAGCCTGAAGCATGACTTATTACTTATTACATTCTATAAATTCATGACACATCCACCCGCCAAGGCCAGTTACGTGACAAGCCTAAGATGACAAACTGGGATAAACTAGACATTGTGTTCAGATGAGTTAGTGTGGCCGAAATTATTTATAAATAATATAAATGGAGTTGTGTTTCTTGTGGAGAAGCGACTGCATAGTGAAGCGTCTATGCGTGGGAGGAGTTCCCGTGACCTTTTTTAGTATTCCGGAGCAATTGGAGTCACGTACTATTCTTATGCGTGGGCACTGGCTGTCTCCTTCTTTTCTGAAGCACTGTGATATTTGAACCCAAGCCGCGTTACGTTGTTGGCACTGATGGCATACTGATACACCTCTGCCTAACTCTTTGGGTATTACAGGCGTGATGTTAAGCATTAGAAAATTCTCAGTTGTATTCCTGAATTCTGAATTTGTGCCAGATTAATAATCTCGTTTGCAGGCAATAATCTCGCCCCCTGTGACATGGCACTTAAAACGTAACTTGTGACATGTAGGAGCACCTAACTGCCTAACACTTCATGGAATACAGACGTGATGTTATTTCAAGGGGCTGACTAGACCCAATTTCATTGATTCAGGCAAGTTCCGCCCGTAAAAGCTAACTTTTATGGGTCAAAATAGAATGCGGAAAATAATCAAAACGTGTTCAAAAACAGTAAAATTTTACAAAAGGTATGTTTAATTGCGGCAAAAATATAAATTTTACGAGAAATCAAAGAATGCACTCCTACATATAAAATAACCACTTAAATTAAATAATAAAAATAACCGAGATTTTGGATTTTATAAAAATTTTGACCGCGATTTTTTCTATGGAGTGAAATGTTTTGAATCGTGTTTTGGGCTTCAATATTAGTCAAAATTGTGATATATTTCTTTTTAAAAGCCTCTTAAATGTATGTTATAATAAATACACAAATCTCACCTGGTATTTCCGAAGGACTGACATGTATGCAGAAGATTTTTCTAATAGTCCTCTTGAAGGTCCTCGGGTCTATAATATAGGACCCGTAGACCAAAGGATCCATGCAGGAGTTGGAGACAGCCATGATGAAGAACAGGTCTTGGACCCTTGCTGATACGTGGATAGCAGACTTGCGATCTAGCATGTACCTGTTGAAGAAAGATTGTATTTGTAAAATTTTGTAGAATCACATTAATAAATAGTATATTATGCAATTAGTGAATAAAGGACGGATTTAAAGCGAGGGCCATAGATGAATCACGAGCTAGTGAAGGATTCTAACGATTGAATCACGACCGTAGGGAGTGATTCATGATGATTGAATCACGAGTGTAGCGAGTGATTCAAGTGTTAGAATCCTGAGCGACGCGAGCGATTCATGGCCCTCGATATAAATCCGTTTTATTCAAGAGTTGCATACTATACTTTATACCATGACTACGAGAAAAAGAAAGATTTAAGTGAAAATATACATATAATGAAGAAAAAGTAAAGTTAAATTGGCTTTGATGTAAACCAGCCGTGATTTTTTGGGTAGCAAGCTTTCCACCTTTCCACTATATCGGCCGCCCTCTCTTTCACAAACTCAGGTGTTAACACATCTTCATCACTAGAATGCATTTTTAATCGATTAGAACAACACTAAACAAACACAAAATTAAAGATTAAAGTAACACTAAACTTTGTGTTCGTACAACTTACAGTATTCAAAATAGCGCCAATTTACTAAGGACAGCAAAGAACACAAAACAGTTTTTATTCTAATGCTAAACTCCTTGTCGAAAATGTCGACCAATCAAATTGAATTTAGAACACATCAATAGGTCGAATACACAGATTACACTTACACTAGATACGGCAAGCCACGACCAAGCGTGCCCTGCATGTTCGACTGTTCGTACTAAAAAAAGTCTGTTAGCTCAGTGACGCTTAGTGATTGAAACAATTCTGTTTAGTCTGAGCACATCACTAAATGGCTGGGGTGAAGTTATCGTAGGTATAAAAAAGATGACACGTTCGGTTTTCATACAATCTAATAACGTGCCGCATCTAGCATAGGTTCTTTAAATCTGTGGTCGAATACATTGGTGTGTTCCATTTTCAAACATCAAAACAGTGAGTAAAAGTGCTTTTTATTCACTGTTTTCAGTGAATAAAATAAGCTTTTTAGAGGGGGAATGGTATAAAAATAATTCCGGGCTTCAGAAAGATCACAATAATGTTGTGACGGAGTCATCCTTCTTTCATCATTTAGTGCTGGCAATCTTCCATTGCTGGCCACTTCATTCATCCCATTCTTCTAAATTCGGTTTAGATTTTAACTTTAAATTTCAAAATTAGAACATCTCATATTTTTTTGCATTGTTTCGTCATTCTTTGTCTGGTCTCCAACGACATCACTTGTGACCGCTGAACCGCTGTATAACTGTTATTATTTATTACCTACTACCTATTTATCGAGTGTGCAAAGCTATAAGCAAATAGTCTCTTTTGTAACAGTTATTTTTATACCTCTGTGTAACGTTATAAAGTGCAAAAATACAACCTACGTCTCGCAATATACCTCTCCAACCATCCTGCAGTGTTTTATTACCTACATCAAGATTTGTGTCTGTAGAGGCTCCCTCCGATAGCTAGCCGAGGCTGAGAGGTCAGAGGAGGGAGGCCCTCCGCGACACTGGCGCCCAATCGTACTCGAACTACTGAAGATTACCTACTGAAGATATTATAATATACTTACGGAACATTTACGCAATCCAGCAACCAAATTACTATCGAAGAATACAAACACAGATTGTACAAACCATAGAACCAAATCAGAAACACAGAACGGAATACAGAATTTTTGGAATACCAATCACAGTTGAAGAACATTTTTTTTTTTTGTGAAGTGTGAAATATTTTTTTATAATTACTTGTTTTTATAGTTTTTCAAAATTCTAAAAAGCAATTTTTCGCTACCGTTTAACACTTTGGCCCACCTTCTCATAATTATTTTATATTAATACTGTAATTCAATAAATTATTATACTATTTTATATCTATATTGTAATAATATTGTGTTGTGTTGCTATAAACAACGTTCAGCGGTCCAGCCTTCGTTCCTGTCACTGCCTGTCACAAGTAAGTCATCACGTCACTCACCGTTTTTTCTTAAATTTATTTAATATTATCTATTATATATAAAAAAGTATGCATACCATAATACATTAACACTTACAAAACACTTTTACAAATATCTACCTACCATATTACACTACACCACCAATCGGCTTACGGCCGAATCACAAACCTCTCGAATTCTGGAGTGTTTTTAAAACCATTCGTGGTCACTTCGGAAGGAGATTGGTTACTGACTCACAGCGTGCCTAAGGAGAATATCCTTAGGTATACGCGCAGGCAGACCACCGACCTACTGGGTGTATTCCTCGAGGTTCCCGAAACCGACAACCGAGACGCACCCGTACTAGGTGGTCGAAGACTTTACATACATTATATTAAATGTACTAAAATATTAATTATATTTAATATTTATATCCATACCATACCTACTTTCTTCTTATTTCATTAGTAAGTCATGGGTTTTGTCACAATACCTTACCCGGAATTATTTATACTTACCCCTATAATTTATTATGAAATGCAATACGGTACCTACTTACTGACAACCAGAACTATTTTACCTCTGTCCCTTAAAACAATTTTTTTTTTTGCCTTATTTATTTAGACTTATTTAATTTGATACCTACTACTACTATTACCTATTCATTTAACATTAATACTCTTTCGGAAACATTACTTATTTCTAGCTATCTTGCTATTATTACTTTCTTATAATTTTCCCACTAATTTACAGTTTAAGAGCGGTTAGAAACTCTCAAAATAAGCCCTTTTTCTCTAACCAATTTTATATTATTCACTTACCATAACTTCTCTTACCGAAAAGAGCGGCGTCAACTCTTAAAATAAGCCTAGGTCACAAAACTATTTTAAATGCATATACATGCATTATTATTCTCTCCCCTAAGGGATAGGATATATTATTCTTCTATACGTGTTACAACACGTCGTACTTTGATTAGGTACGCTTAGCCTATATGGCATACTTATTTATGTGTCTATACACATTGTACTTAACTAGGTACGTCTAGCCTATGTGGGCAATTCTTATATTGTAGAGCGGGTTAGCGACTCTTAAAATAAGCCTTAAGCTAGTCATCTTCTTCATCACCTATGTCAGCGGGTGGTGACTGACTCTAAATAAGCCTACACTATTGTAGATCAATTCCACGAGTGGCCCTGTACTATAATATTTTTAGGGTCCCTCTATGCTTGGTGTCTTTCTTTTCGCATTATGAAATAAAGACTATGAGAGGTGAAGAATGCATGCTACTTATGAAAGGTTGTGTGAGTAGGGAATTAGGTCTATTGTATATACGCATTTTAAAGAAAAAAACATTAGCACCGACTAAATTAATCACTCAGTTGGCATTTTCTTAATTTTAATTATTTCTTGTTTATTTTACTTTAACTTTTTGTAAAAAAAATCTTTAAGGATTTTTTTTACGCCGGGGGAGCGGGGTATTGTGACGGAGTCATCCTTCTTTCATCATTTAGTGCTGGCAATCTTCCATTGCTGGCCACTTCATTCATCCCATTCTTCTAAATTCGGTTTAGATTTTAACTTTAAATTTCAAAATTAGAACATCTCATATTTTTTTGCATTGTTTCGTCATTCTTTGTCTGGTCTCCAACGACATCACTTGTGACCGCTGAACCGCTGTATAACTGTTATTATTTATTACCTACTACCTATTTATCGAGTGTGCAAAGCTATAAGCAAATAGTCTCTTTTGTAACAGTTATTTTTATACCTCTGTGTAACGTTATAAAGTGCAAAAATACAACCTACGTCTCGCAATATACCTCTCCAACCATCCTGCAGTGTTTTATTACCTACATCAAGATTTGTGTCTGTAGAGGCTCCCTCCGATAGCTAGCCGAGGCTGAGAGGTCAGAGGAGGGAGGCCCTCCGCGACAATGTTACCGATGTGTGAAACAGTTTCGGAAGTCACTGCCTCTTTTTGATTTGGTTTAATTCGGCACCGACTTCGGAAACTGTTTCAAACACATTTTTACTTTTTTTTTTATTATTTTCTAAATTTAATGGGACCATTTCGGGGAAACTTCTTTCGAACAAAAAAATAATTTTGCAAATCCGTCTATAAATGACGGAGTTATGCCCGAACATACATTTAAAAAAAATAGTAACATCCGAATTTATAACCTCCTCCTTTTTGAAATCGGTTAAAAAGTTAACAGTAGAAAAAAAATTACAATACACTGAGCGTTCAAAAAGTTAGGTACCTACTATCGATTATCTAATCTGTAGATAATTATTTCAATCATAAAAATATGATTTATTTTATGATTCAGAACTTAATTTTCATTGGACTAATTTCAGGATGCGACAACATTGACAGTTGATTAGTATGACACGTTCAGAAATTAACTCAATTTCTAATGATTTTCTTAGGAATATTTTATTTTGAAAAAAAAAATAATGCCGAAAGTTATTCTTGACCGAGGATCAATAGTAAAAATATTCCAACTTCTCTAAAAATATATTTGTGTGTACAACTCCTGTCGAGATTTTTTGAGAGGAAGCTCCGAAATAAATTCAGTCAAGATATGCAGGGTGACTAGTCGAACGGATACGTAGATCGTTATGTACAGTACAATACGGCTCAAAGCTAAATTATGTAATAAATAAATAATTAATTCATTAATTTAACATAAATACATAAGTACCATTCTAACACTCAAGGAAAGTTCCATGAATCGTCAATAATGGGGTGCTACAATACTACAACATAATACTGTAAGTTATCCATGCTGGTACATACGCGGTCCTTGAAGAGGATTCACTGGAACTATAATTTATTACTTATCTCAACTACCATTACACAAAAAGATGGGTATGGTATGATTAATTCATCATCCGTAAACAGCGATCAGAAATAGTTTGTTTTTGTGTTTATCATTAGCTTAACATTAATGACTAGGTATAATAGTTCTGGATATAAGAACTAGATAATTAAATTTGAAGTAGGTACAAAAAAATGCTGGTTATGAAGATTTTATTCAGAATTCTTCAAACCAGTGGCGATTTCTATCTGAATCGTTTGATATACTATGACTTTGTCAAAGAGCATGAAATTTGTTCTTCCTAAGTAAAGAGCGTTCCACGTAAAAATTCCCTTCGACGCTAAGTTGGCTGCCCTGAATCTCAATTTATTACAACGTTTTTAACGGTGTTAGAAGTTTTCTTTCAGCACCAATTCACTTTCATCACTTTTTAACGTCCTAAACATTATTATCTATATACTTATAATAAATCTGTAGAGAGGTCAATTCTGTACATGAAATATATTTTCAAAATAACTATCAGGGGGTGATTAGTGATCGATACTGATGCCAAAAATGCAATCAGTAAAATTTTTGTCTGTCTGTCTGTCTGTCTGTCTTTGCCGCGCTCGATGCGGGATCGGTTAGTGGTGATGAATTTGCGGTAAATTTAATCGCGTGTATTTATGTCACTCAAAATAGAAAAATAAAAAACTATTCACCCCCTCGGGGGTCAAGGATTTTGATTTAGAAGGGAATACGGAAAAAACTTCACTGATGAGAAAATAAAAACTTAGAATGTAAAGACCAGACGTAGAAGCGATAGAAGTTGACGCAGATAATCATGTACCTAGGTATTTAAAATTATATTCTGACAAATACTTGAAATTTATTCTTTGATAGAAAGTTTTATACCTATTTTAGCAAGTTAACAGTTTGTCAAAAGTAAAACATCAAAAGCAAAGTATTAAATTAAGGTCCAAAGTCCAAGTATGTATATAATATTTTCGTAATGTTCACGTTCACGTAGCCGTATTTTAGGTGGAGCAAGATATTTCTAGGAAAATATAGAATTCGCTTCTATGAATTTTGCTTATTATGTTATATTTATTATAATTCACAAAACTGATTAAGCCTCTTTGTGAAGTGAAACTTCCTAACAACAACGAAGACTTTAATGGAAATGAAACAAGCAGAAACAAAATAGTATATCAATTTTATTGTTAGAATAAACATTAATAAAAAGAACGGACTGTTTTCAATCATGATCACACTAGTATTATACATGTGAAAGTGTCGTTGTGTGTGTGTTGTTATTCCTTCACACTGAAACGGCTGGACTGATTTGTATGAAATTTGACAAAAATAAAGCTTGGGACCTGAAAAAGAACATAGGTAGGCTACTTTTCATCCATTTTCACGTAACAACTACCAACAGCAATACACATCCAATAGTGTGTTGGTGATTTATTACATAGACAATTTGGAGCAATTCCAAATTGAATTTACTTCAACCAATTTTAACTTCCAACCAGATGAGGGCTTGTAAACAGCCTAAATCAACATTCATTCCTCATAGTCAGGTCACAAAGAAAATTATTGAAAAGCGAAGCTGTCTGAAGTTCATTAATAACAGAACTTTATTCAGAAGAGGTTTTTTGCTACGTTGACATGAATATAATGATTTTATTACAGTTATTTTCCTCGCCTGAATAAATTCTGAATGAAGCAACTTTTCCGCTTGCTACTTTTTTGTTGTAAGTTAGGTACCTGACGTGACAAACAGGTGTTAACATAAAAATATGATTTTTTTTAAAGAGTTTTTTTTTATAATACTAACGCTGAGTTGCAGAAAAGACCATTAAGTTTTAAAAGAGACTTTAACGAAGGAAATTGTATGGTTAATGCCTCCATTAAAATTTAATTATCTTTCTGCAACTGACCGTAACCCTACTAAAATATTGCTTTACTAGTTTTGTATGTAGATATAACTAGATGCTGCTACTTCATTTGCTTACAAACTTCAACCCTTAGAATGGTTAGATAATAGATAGGTATTATAAAACATACCTATTTCTAAGTGCACCTATAGGTACACCGTCTTAAGGCGGATACAAACATTGTGAGGCATGGGCAGCGCACGTTGCTCATTGCATGCTTCGCAATGTGTGTACGTTCATATTCGTGGTGAGGGATGTGCAATGCAAATGCATATCGAGCGGTGCGTTGCGAGGCATGCCTCGCAGTATCTGTATCCAGCCTTAAGCGCAGGCCACACCGCCAGCTAGCGAGCGAGCGAGCGAGCCGGGCGAGGCATCGTTACATCTCTTTTCATACTTCGGTTTACACCGCGAACTACAGAGTTAGGCTACGTCAGCATATGAAAAGCCTCGTCCGGCTCGCTCGCGAGCCGGGCGAGCATCGTTTCACCTCTTTTCATACTTCGGTTCACACCCTGAACTACAGAGATAAGCTACGTCAGCGATACAAAGCTTCATTTGTATATATTGTTTTCCTCACCGCCAGCTCGCTCGCTCGCTCGCTAGCTGGCGGTGTGGCCTGCGCTTTTGAAACATTATATTTCAAAAATCCTTGTAATTTTTATCAAGAAATTATTTTAAGCAGTGTTGAACCCAAATAAAAAGAAAAATATTTTAGCAAATTACTGCACAAAATTACAAAAATTATGTTAGCGACTTACATGATATGCGTAACTGATTGTAAAAATATGGCAAATCGTATATTCGGGACCAGAAAACTTAGGGCACTTATTCATTCGTGTTACGTCCTAAATCAACGAAGTCTGGCCCAATCGGACCTTTGTAATTTCGAAATTACTTTATAATTTTTGACTTTCAAATGTTTTAGCACTAACTTGTCTAAAACAAGTGTGTATTATTTTTGGTATCATTCTTGTTCAACAGATGTTTATCTTTTTTTGTAGTAAGGTAAGATTTAATAAAAACTAGTTTGTCCCAAGATAAACTGGTTTATCCTGACACGCGTAGGATAAACCGGTTTGGACTAGGATAAACTTGTTTGGCCTGAAATCGGGATTGGCCGCTTACATTATTATAATAATACTAGTTTTCAAAATATTGCCTGTAATAATAATGATCTTAATTTGTTACAAGCAAGTAATAATGTCAACTTACCATAAAGTCATGGTTGCATAGGGTAGCCAGCAACAAGCGAACACCGTTACAATGGTGACCGTCATTCTGAGCGTTCTTCTCCTTGCTCTCGCCAGCGGTCTCTGGTCTGATCTCCTCAGCATCACCCGGCTGTGGTCGGATTGGTGGTATTTTTCTGGAAAAGTTTTGTTTATTAGTGTACCTCGCTTGACTTACCTACCTATAAATAACTCATTGGATCTATACATTCTAATAACTCAATTGACGGTTGGCGGCGGAATGAGTCAAGCGAATTTGGTTTAATCGAAATCCATAACCGAACATTATGACCAAATACGGCCAACCTAAACATTTTACACAAATCGGTGACAACAAAATGGGTTGTGATCGAATATGGCCATACTGAATAATCTAAAAAAGCCAAAACGTGTTCCACACATCGAAGGCGTTGTTGCATTGATTTGTATCTATTTATTAATATTCAGCGCAAGCAACAAAATAAAACTAGATTGTGCCCCGTCGCACCATCTTCAAAATATCTTCAAAATAAAAGTTTGACTTGTTGTCAATCAGACAACCTGTTTGATTCACATTAAACAAGACTCAATACTGTGTGCACACACGTGCACATTTTTGTGACGTGATGCGCCAGAATAGTGTGCATACCTTCATACAAAATATATATAATATAAAACCGATAGGCTTCTGATGTACCTAGTATGAATCTAGCGGAGCAATTATTGATTATCTACGAGTAAAAGGCAAGTTAAACGATTGATTACTTATAATCATAATAATTAAAAATAAGTAAGTACCTATACCAAAAAGTTTGCATTTGCAGTTTTAATTTTAAGTTTTAGCCGCAGAATGAAATTAATTTGGCTACAAAAGGGCACAGTGTGTTTGAAGTAGAACATTACTCATGAATAATATCCGATAATAGACGTTATTTACAAAGCTATTAATAATATTATCAATTAATAGGGGGATTAATCTTCTGTTGCCTATATCAAATTTCAATGTGGTCATAGGAACAAACCCTAACAACTCGAGTGGATGTCGGAATGCTAATACTTATAATAACCTTTCATATTAAAGCGTTAACCAAGAGTATTTTCTTGCGTCAGTATATCTACGCAAATTACACAATTATTTTATAGTACCTACTACCTACTCTCTTTACTTACAAATTAATATTATTAAAGACTTGTTCAATTTTATACGTGTTTAAACATTTAAACACGTATAAAATTGAACAAGTCTTTCAGAAGGAATGAAAGAGTTTTTCAAAATTTTTGAAATTCTTATTTAAAGTAGATAAGTACATACTTACTTATTTTTATTTTTACTTATTTTTTTTTATTTTTTAAATAAGAATTTCAAAAATTTTGAAAAACTCTTTCATTCCTTCTGAATTGAAACCACCTTCAAAAAAATTACTACAGCTTCCTACTGCCGCGGTTTGAAAAAGCTTAAAGCGGCGTTCTCAAAAGGCAATTGAAATCGGTTTATTTGAAATTCATTCAATACGACGATCGAAGACAATAATAAACTTTTTAGTGCAAATACTCGTAATTATCAACTAAAAGTTAACTGATTGACTACGGGCGCTTACATACAAACGACACTCGATCGACGACGAGCGCAGCGGCGTAGTCGCCTTGCTGACGACCGTGGACAACGACGACGTTGTCGCCGCACCGTCGACGTTCATAGGCTTCCATGCCTACCAAATGGACGCGCAGCTGTGCACCGTCCACACTACTTCTAAAGCTACTGTTTTTTCCCGCATAGGTACTAGTTTTAGTCGAAATTTCGCAAAATGTGGACCCCGTTAGAAACCAGTAGCTAGTACTTAATACTGGGAAAGGTATAAAAACTAATATTTACAACGAAAGTGCATAAACTCACCAGAATTTTCTTTAGAATTCTTGGATATTTCATAAAAAATGCATGCGTAACACACTGATATTATTGTCAAAGGTAGGAAGTACACAGCCCCCAGACAAAACACATTGTACGCTAATTCCTGATGTTGGTTAGCGAAAGCTTCAAAAGAAACACACTGCTGAAAATCTGGCACCTTCGGATGACTCATCACACGGAAGACTAGACTCTGAAACAAAAGAGATAAGGTTAAAGTTCGTGTGTGATATTATGTTTACGTTCATCAACATGCAAGACAAAGTTAATTAAGTTGTCACTTTATGTGTATAACGTTGCTTACGTAATTATTAATTCCGTGTAAGTTTGAACTTAGGAATTCTAGGTAGTGCGTTAATTGTTTAAGCTTTAGGCCCGTATTCCAGAACGATACTCGAGCACCGATCTCTGCTTGAGCAGAGATTTAAAGCCATTTGATTTGTTGAAACTAGTTTCAATCTATGCTCAAGCAGAGATCGGTGCTCGAGTATCGTTCTGGAATACGGTCTTTTACGACTACACCGATTCCATACAGTAAGCACACAGACTATGTACCGAAACATCGGCCGAAATAACACACAGAAAACATACATAGAGGAAAAGTGTACTACATGATTCCCTTATGGAGGATGCTCGTAATTTAAAGGATATTCAACTTGACCCGAAATAATTACTTTATAAATAATTTAAATGCATTTTTTTTCTTGCAGGGTGGGTAGGTGAAACACTATACCCTTCTTTTGGGCTTCGCTGCAGTTGGGTAAAAAGAGGTACCTTCACGTAGCTATTAATATTATTTTAGTTATATGTAGATTCTTACTTGCGAAATAAAATGTAAAATAATGGGAAAATCCAATAGTACGTTTTAAATGTCGTGTGTTAGTCGCCAATTAAATGGGAAACGGTACATCTGTTCGCACGACAGCGTTCTTTTCAACGCCGCACTTTAAATCGCGCACTATTGGATTCTCCCATTTATTTTTAATTATATTATTTTAATTTAATTTAAACTTAAACTTAGCACTGTTATTTAATTTAATTTTGTTATGTTCTGAATGTGTCAGCTGCATCTTCTGGACTAAAGAGACTGGACCCCACAACACAGGGAATCCTAGTGTGGGGTTTAGCGCCTCAATTAACTACTGTAATTTTTTTTTTTGCACAATAAAGACATTTTTCATTTTCATTTTATTCGGGCGCTTTTTTTAACGCGCGTAAAAAGCGCCCGTGTGAATAAGAGTTCATACAGAATTTCATGAAAGCCTGACAGTAGGCACAGATAATATAATACTAACGTAGGTATCTACTCAATAAACACCGCTGCCTCAGATCATAGAAACAAGGAGATATGCCATCATAGCAAATTAGTACGGAAACAACTGATGCCACTTTTAGTACATTTTTCGACACAATTACGCGCATAATTAAGCGCTCCTCGAATAAAAATAAAAAAGATCTCCCACGCATTAAACATTCCGCACACCCTCAATCTAACACTGCTAATCGTCACTCAACACTAGCACTAAACCAGAACACTGTATTTATACCATCGATCGTGTTCGGTTCGTCGCCAGCGCGAACGTTTTTAATATGGCAATTTGCTCAAGATCAGGCATCAAGCTCGATAGCGCCTTGGCACATCTCCTGCTCAGTTTATAATTATGTAGTCTCATACGCTCGTGCTCCAAAATAATGAGTCAATTATCTCTTATGTGCGGCCGGTATATTACGGTATACTGAGACTGAACATGATCATTACCTAACCCATCTAATATAAAAATATCTCCAATTAAACATTTTATTACCTAACTCAGGAGAGTAATGTTTTTCGGGTGTATTTATGGGTGGGTGCATGTATGTAGGTTTATTTCTATTTCTTTGGTAGGTGTACATCGCTCTGTAGGTATCCTAAAAGGCTCGATGGATTTCAACACACGAGGTGTCGTTAAATTCGTCTTGATTGTGGGAGTTTCCATTATAATGTTTAAATAATTTCGTTTATATTATTTAGTTGAATTGTTGATTTATACAAGGTATAATTTTAGTCAGTTATGATAGTTATGAAAAGAGGTCATTGAACTCATCATTATGAACAACTTTTTGGGACCAACCCTGAAATCGTGAAAAAAATCAGCACTCCATACATTTTGTTGAGTTATGTTAAAATAAATGTATGGAACGGCCGATATTTTTTTCACGATTTCAGGGTTGGTCCTATAGTAAAAGTTGTTCATAATTATGAGTTCAGTGACCTCTTTTCGTATTGTGGCTGACTAAAATTACACCCAGTAGGTACCTATGCATTAAGGGTGCGTTGTTTTAACCGTATACATTATATTCGTGTCGGTATGAAATTGTCATTTGGACTGCTATAACGATGACAGACACGTAACCGTAAGATGATACAATTGTTCTAAGTTAGTACTACTTCATTAACAAGATGTGAAATAAAGTTGCGATACAGTTACGGTAATTGAATGTAAATAAAACAGCAAATATAGTACCTACCTATAGATTTCATAAAGTCGTTCGCAAAGACGCGACGCGTTTGTGTGTGGGTGCCCATAATTGAAGATTTTTGGTTTAAATCGTTGGCGCGACGGCTTCGAAGGAGAAGCAATAGGAAATAGTCCCTCATAGATTTTTCTTTACAACATAATATTACAAGTTTTATTGTAAAATACCGATAGACACGGGTTAGTAAAAATACTAGTAATAAGTAGCTACTCTACGTGGCAGTAAATATTATACATCGAGCTTTAGAAAAATAACCGGCTAGCTTCAGCTTTATGGAGTGTCATCTCTGTCGCACGAAGCACTAACAGTCCAGTATGTGTGGGTTTCCACTGGCGAAACATTCACATGAAAACATGTTGAAAATACTGTTTTCTGTTAAAGTATCGAACCTTGTTTGCATGTCACACATAACTTGTTGAAACGAATCTTGTTTGACATTTCATAGCATATTATGACTGAAGAATTAACGCAGTTTCCTGCAGTGCGACCGTAAAGACCAACAAAACAAGTTGTAAGATTTGTCCCCTATGACAAGTCTCGATTCATTACATGTTTAATGTTGTTTGGTGGAAACTCACAGTAATATACCTACAAGTCAGCGACAAAATGTCACATAGGCATGAATGACGGGTACGATTTCCGTGGGTACGATGTTCTACAAAGCCGAAGCTAGCCGATTATCTCTTTCTCAAACTCGGTGTGTAATACTTAAGCCGGGCCTCCAGCGACGTGTTTTCGTGTTCATTGAACATGAAACATGTTTAATAAACAAAAAAGAGGCCTACATGTTTTGTTGAACAAAAACACTCAAACATGTTTGCCGAGACTGACTGCGGAAAACATCCCCCGCGTTCGCCTGCAGGGGGTGAGGTCAGTCATTTTATGTTTAGAATTCAACAAGTGAAGACGTCTTCCACGTCGGAACTCATACTTTAAAGCCGAGTCCACAGCGCCATGTTTTCGTGTTCATTGAACATCGAACATTTTCAATACCGTCGCAACAGACGGGTATGTTCGTGAACATGTTCGTAAAACAATGTTTTGACCGAAATTTGGCGCTGTGGACACGCCTTTACTGTTGGGTATTGTTTGTTGCTCTCATATCATAACATCGCGCCTGTATTTTCCGAAGGGTTAGGCAGAGATAGGTATGTAGTACACCCACATGGTTATGTTTAATTTCATGTAATAGGATTAGGAGGCGACCCTATTGCCATCAACAATATTAAACTGGTAAATTATTCAAAAAGGTACGTGTATTGAATTTAAGAAGTAAATCCTCACGGTTCATGTATTAGTCACAAGTAATAAATAAAATCAGTGAGTAATTTGTAAATTCTCTTACAGGATTAATGGAATCAAATATATTAAAGGCGAAAATTTATCGCTGCTCTTAAAAGAGTAAAACTAAATGAAAGGCCTCTACTTTGTAAAAGTTTTGCGTATGGGATACTTTATTACGTTCTGTTTTAGGACAACATGATAAATGTTTTTTTTTTTCTTTTATAATTGACATCATGGAGCAGTCATGGACTCATGGCCCAGCAGTAAGGGTAAAGGTACCATATTTACGAGTCGTGGGTTTGTTCCCAAATAGGCATGCACTTTGAGGCGCAGATACATGATTTTAGTGACTCTTAAATCTGTAAGTAATTACGCCTTCAAGTGTTGCAAATAAGTTATGCATTTTTTTATGTTTAACTAAGTAGAATGCATGTAGGTACTACAAATAAATTCAATTTGCCTGCGACATATATGTACACTATTGTACACTACAGATCAATTCTGTCCACCCAAAACGAAATTAATTACTTTCAAACTACATAAGATATTTCCATGTTTTTTTTTTGTATAACAGTTTTAATATCTACTCGTATAATCTGTCTGTGATTTTTTTCAAATATTCACTTTTTCATTACTAAAAATTAATATTGCGTCTAATTGAGACAACGTGCTCCTTGGCAAGTCGTACACTGAAAAAAATGTTAGGTTGGATTTAACAGATTCTGTGTAAATGTTACCAAAGTTGCGGTTGATTTCGGTCCTATCACAAATTTTGATTGATTTTACCAAACATATTAAGTTGGTGTTGTACCAAATTTATTTGGTAGAATACACCTATATTTTGTACCATTATACCATTATTATTATATTCAATGGATTTGTTTGGTAAAATGTACAATACTCTTTGTTGATTTACATCAGAACTCTGGTACCAACTTCAACCTCTTTAGTCTTGTAACTTCAATAGCGAGGTTTTGTTATATTTATCGTAGTTTCCATGTAATTCAGCCAACCTTTGCTAATTTGGTAAATCCGACAAACCATTTTTTTCAGTGTATTGCTAAGTCACTTAATTAACTTTTTGATACTAGAATCCAACATTGTGCCAAAGGCATAGAGGTCAAGCAAGATGAACAAGACAGCTGGTAATCTGAGTCCAAACGTTGATATAACTAGATATCTACTTAATAAACTTATGAAGATCAGGGTATGATTTCAAATTTAGATCATAGAAACAAGGGAGATGTGCCAAGGCGCTATCGAGCTTGATGCCTAAAATTGCTCATATTAAAAACGTACGCGCTGGCGACGAACCGAACACGATCGATGGTATAAATACAGTGTTTTAGTTTAGTGCTAGTGTTGAGTGACGATTAACAGTGTTTGATGGAGGGTGTGCAGAATGTTTAATGTGTGGGAGATCTTTTTATTCACAAGGAGCGCTTGTGTATGCGCTTAATTGTGTCGAAAAATGTACTAAATGTGGCATCACTTGTTCCGGTACTAATTTGCTATGATGGCATATCTCCTTGTTTCTATGATCTGAGATTTCAAAGTACCTCGAAATGAATTCCGAAATTATCGTTTGATGTGACCGTGACCTACGCAGGTGTTAGGTTACTTTAACATTATCTATACTAATATTATAAAGCTGAAAAATCTGTTAGTTTGTTTGAACGCGCTAATCTCTGGAACTACCAGTTGGATTCGACAAATTATTTTTGTATATGATATTTATATTCATGAGAAATAGTATAAGCTATTTAACATCACGCTACGACCCTTAGGAGCCAAGCAATGGGGGTAAAACCGTGGGGAACAGCTAGTTAATTACTATATAAAACGGCGGAGCCACAACAGACTAGTTTTTAACATAAACATTATACAAGTTGACAGAAACTAAAGAAAGGATTCCTTATTGTTGTCGCGACCCACTTTCAAAATTTTAATAAGGGCTGTAATTATTAACTTAAATTATGCTAAGCAGGCTAGCTATGGACTCCCAGCACTCATGTATAGACCCATTAAGGGTCCATGTAAAGAAACCCTGAACTAAAGAGAATGTTATAATAAGCTAAAATTGACAAAATATACAATTATTTCATTCACAAAAAATATTTCCACACCCTCTACGTTCCCTTCTACATTTTCTATTTTCTAAACGTTTAGTAAGCCTTGTTGTAAATCATTATTGTATATTATGTTTTCGTGAAGAAGCAGATAAATCACAACACTGTTGTTAAAAATAGTTTTCGAAATGGATATTCATTCATCATCTAAGGGAGGGAAGGTTTTTAGATGGATTAAAGACCCTTAGCAATAAATGTTCGCAAGATCCTGAAGAAATATTATAACGATCTTGGGAAAAAATAGTTGGATGCAAATATGTTTTTACCATAACAGTACGTATATTAATTCGAGTACACAGTAGTGATATTCAATCATAATGTATCCAATAATACACACCAACTTTCGTATATATACAAATAAAGGAAACATCGTTATATTACTTAGGAACAAAATATAATTTCCATATCGCTGTCAGTGGGTAGAAATTATTTTTTAAATATATCTTTGATTATACTCATTCATTTTATCGTTGTAAGAACTTTTTTCAAAATAAGTAAGTGTATTGTGGTTGGTTTGTAAGTTAACACATCCGGCTAAATATATAAATGGATCCGAATATTCATAACTAAGCAAAAACGACAACTCTAGAATTGAATTCAAGAATTACGATTTTTTGGCCAATTTTGATGAAATTTGTTTGATAATATTGATATGCAAGATAAATACATTCCGTTACAGAAAATGTAAAAGAAGTTTAAAATAAATCCTGAAAGTTTCTGATAATGTATTCCCGACACCGGAATTGGTAAAGTCCCTTCGACGCTACGTTGGCTGCCCTGAATGTCACTCATATTTAGGTCTTAATGTTTATGTTTTTTGTAGATTTATGTGTTGAATTAATGCCTAGGAAACTATAAAGTGGTGGACGAGAATTTGTACTGAAAGAAAACTCCCAACACCGTTAAAAACGTTGTAACATATAGAAATTCAGTGCTGCCAACATACTCGTAGCGTCAAAGTGACTTCTTATGTGAAACACTCTCTACACATGAATAAAGCTATGAAAAAAAAACCGGCCAAGTACGAGTCGTACTCGCGCACCGAGGGTTCCGTATCATATTTGGACGTATAAAGTGAAAAAATCCGGACCGCATAACTAAGTTTGTTTGTGAAGGAATTTGAAAAAACTGTACTAGTTAGGAACATCGTTTTATTTTTGGTGCCATATTTGGGTCAATTCCTATACAACCCTAATTATTTCAGATTTTTCGCCCCACAAACTTCGCCGCAAATAAAAATATTTTTGGACTTTCTTCATTTGCAATAAAGTTGAACAAGCATTCTTTATAACGTTTTAAATTTCAAGTCGATAGCATAAGTAGTTGCTGAAATAAGCAGGTGTGACAGACAGACAGACAGACAGACAGACGAAGTCGCACCATAAGGGTTCCTTTTTTACCATTTTGGTACGGAACCCTAAAAACATGAATGCCAACATTGCAGATTTTTCCGAATACCAAAAAAAAGATGTAGGTAGGCATTTTAATTGTTTGCAGAAAAATTCAAAACGATAGAAAAATTCTGTCACTATTTCGCGTACAAGTGCTAGACGAAATGAAACGCCGGATGGCAGCGTTGTTCTTTTTGGTTCATTCGATACGAATCTGTAAAGTATTTTGGAATTCACACCAAAATTAGGAGAATTTTTCGGCATACCTACTCTAGGATTAATACGGTAGTGGCCTACTATTAAAAAAGTACAAATAAATTATTTTATTTCAAAGAAGGAATAGGCACAACAAAAAAGTAAAAGCTAAAATAATAATTTATCACAAAATGGAAAACATAGGCGCTTTTAAAGTTTTTGGAGGGAGTATCGCTCCGTCTTTGTCGCGTGAAGCGGACGTAGGTGGTGTTACGTCACTAGTAGGTAGTGCCGTCCGTGTCTAGCAAATCATTTTAAAACGCTTATAACTTTGCCAATTTTGTAGATGTTTCATTTCGGTTTTTTTGGTGTTAATTGTCTTTTTTCAAATAGTTTACAGATTCACAATAAAAAAAAAGTAGTTAACATCCCTATTATGGCAATTGATGTTACTTGCACTAGAGGTACTTTTGGTATTTTTCTTGTAATTCATAAAGAATACAAATAATTATATTCAGCCCTGTTTTATTTTATTAATTGAGACCTTATTTATTAGTACGAGATTTTGAAACGTACCTACTCAAAACTCAATCCTATTCTTAGTTCGCATTTTCATTAATATAAACAGTTTCATATTCCAAATAAGAAGCTTATCTTTTGACGTAAATAATAAGATTAAATAAGTAAATAACATCTCAACTTGAAATTGCCTACTAATTAACCGCTTAGATTTAATCATTTAATCATTTATTGAACCATTGGTATGTACATCATTAAGTTCTTTACGGTGGTCCTCAAACTAGGCGAGGCCTGTATCTTGGGGACCAGAGTTGCGATGACATAGGTATAATTATAAAGAGAAAAATCAAAGAGAAAAAGCAAAGATAAATATTAAGTACCTAAGTATTCGCATATACAGCGTGACTCGAAAAACCATTGTTCAGCCGTGAATTCCATATTCTGTTGTGTATTGTTGATCATTGTATGAGATCCCCAACACTGTTTATTAATGTTTTTTAATGTTTTCGACATGTCAAAGTTTTTTTCATATTTTTGATGGAGTCAACCCTGAAATTGTTTGACCTCTGTTGAACTTCATCGATATAGGGATAAATGCGACAGATAGGACTAAGTGTCCTATCTGTACACATAATGGTAAAAAGCCTATCATTTTCTTGCATCAGAGAGGCAAGTTGTATTTTTATTTCAAGATCGAATTAGGTCTTGAATACCGGTACGGTATGCGACATACCTACGCAGAGCAAAAGTAGATGTACCTACATACATTTGCATAAAACTGTTAGTTAAAACCAGACAACTAGGTTTTTATAAAAATACAAGTTAAAAAAAACCTTTTAGCTCGCTATGTAATGTAATTCCCTTTGTTTATTAGAAATCCACCCTTAAAAGTACAAATAAAATAATACAAATCGATCGACCTAACTGTTTCATTATACTCTTTGGTGAAATACATTTTCAACAGAATTGATTGCAGTTGGAATCATCTGATTGGTAAAAATGCAACCAATGTCGAACGTATTACTACACTAACTACACGCCCTAATTATTTCCGGCTTTCTTATTGGATATGACAAATCTGAAAGATTTTTTTAAGCTGAAATTATTTTGAATGTTATTTTATCATTAAAATAAGATTCAAAATCTTTCAACTTACAAAAACCCTTTGCTAAGCCACCTCTGCTAATGTTACGGACCGACAATTGTTTGAGCTTCGCCGACGCGCCGCCGCGCCGGCTCGAAAATTAATTTACTAAGTTCCGTACAATTGTTTTTTTTTAACTAAGATTTACAAACCGAACATTTTTCGAAACAACTAGTTATAACCGGGATAAAACAAATATCATTCTAACTTTTAATTTATTCATGCGTCAAGTACCTACATAAGATTAGTGTAATGATGATGGGCAATCTTTATGAACTTTTCGAAAACTGTATTCGATTATTCCGAAATTAGCATTGTTTCTTAATAAGCGATATTTTTTCGTTTACAAAAAAATCAGAAAATAGGTAAAAAAAAACCCGTAAGACTTGTAATTAATGCTACAAATAGTCAACCTCAATATCATAATTTTGTCTCGCTCCTTATCATATCGACAGAATTACCGTAGGCATCACAGTGTAGGTATGTCAGGGGTATGTTTTATCCACAATGAAAAGAACTTCTTATTTTATTTTAAAAATAGTATTTATTGGAATTCACATAATATCATAACGATCTCTAAAATTGTGTACATCTTTATTTGTAGGCTAGTTAGATAATTACGTATTTATTTTGTTAGTTCGTTTGATGCTTCCGAATCGGATGCTTGTCGTCATGTCGTCTAGTTTCGCGTTGGATTGCAGTGAATTTAGCGAGGAATCATGAGTAATCATGACGGAATAGTAGGTAAGTAGGTACTTACCTACCTAGTTGCGAATGAAAATAATCTTCATCAGCAAGACAATGCTACAGGCGGCGGCGTTTTTGCAACAGAAGAATTCCGTAGTAGGTACGATTGCTTCAGTGGTTTGGTGCATCGCCTTCACTCCACTGGGACCTTTCATCGTACAACCCATGGTGGTATTACGCATTGATTAGCCAACCAGCACAAAGAGAATGCCCACCCGTCCCGCCAATTTTTGTGAAGACTAATAAATTAGAGTTATGTGACTCTGACGGAGTTCTGTGTGGAGTTCTGTGTTCAGGTAGGTACCTACCCTTTGTGTTTGTTGTTCCTTTAGTAAATATTTTCATATAGGTACCTACCTAGGTACCTACTAAAACTATGAGTGTACGCGTACGTGTGTAAAGCTACGCGGGAATAAAAAAGGAAAATGGTAGACCCACAAACTTAATAGTTACTGATAATTTCACTCATGAGTGAAATTGTTATTATTGTCGGCGCATATTATGAATAATATGCGCCGATTAGACACGGTGTAGGTACCTTTGTGTTTTCGAGCGACGCGCGACAAGGTCAAAGGACGCGCCAGTGCCTACTGTATAAGTAGGCACTGGCGCGTCCTTTGACCTTGAATAATAACAATTTGCTCGATCGTTCGACTAAAAGATTGGATACAATATCATCACACAAGTACCATCCATCGTTCAATATTAAAAGCAAACGACGATTTTTGAGATAATCACCTCTTGCCACCTTTATGTGAAAAGGTTAAAACTTAAACTAAGCAACGAAAATACTTACACAAAACCTTTGTTCCCACAAATTCTCATTTCGTCGCGTAGCTGAGATTAAAATTACTGTGTTTTAAGGTACCTAACGAAAAGTTTTAAATTGAAACTAAACTACGAAAACACTTTCACAATATTCTTTCGTAGTTTAGTTACAATTTAAAACTTGTTCTTTTTCTTTGTTCCCACAAATACTTATTTCATCGCGTAACTGAGATTAATTTAGAGGTTACACGAAGCTTTCAGTTAATTCTATTTACTATGTCTTTACTACTGTTTTTATGACCAAAATACTACGTTATTAGATTGGTTCAAATTCCGCTGGTTGCCGCAAATAGGGTAGGTGCGTCGGTTTCCCGTCCAGCGTCCATAGGCGGACATTTCGAGGATGTGCTGCACAAATATTAAGAAAGTAAGAGTTCTATCCTTCAGTTCCACTTGAAATACGGGTCTAGGAAGAAAAGGATAGCTGTTCCATTCTGACCTAGTAAAATTAGTTACGTAGTATTACCCAAATATGCACAAATCCTCGTTCAATTCACCGTTAGCACCGCCGGTGCACATGCGTTGGCAAAACTAGCGAAAAAATAGTGAGCACGTATTGCTTGCAAGATAAGTATTTCTGGTTTTATTTATCTGTGACATGTTTTTTTTGTTTTAATTGCTAGTAATGCATTATTACAATGCATTTTCATAAGTCTTTTTCAATCATATTCAAAAACTTGTTAGATATTTAGTGTCCGCGAACTAGAATAGTAATTCTTTAAAAATGTTAGTTTACGGCCTGGTGGACGCAAATAGACATAAAAAATAATAACATCTTTAATTTTTTTTAGTATCTTATTAATATGGGTTAGGATCGAAATTCTTTTAAATATATTTCTTTTATATGCTGTTACATCGCTGGTAGTTTACGTCCGCCTAAATATAAATAAATCGTGTTTTTTCCGGCCATACAAAATGTATGGGAATTCAATGGCCGCCAATAGAATATGGCACTATGATGTCTCAGTTTTCGACCACTGAAGTTGATAAGTATTATATTTTTAATGTTTCTTTTATAGATGTCCTCCAAAGTTCCTAATTAACATACCTAAAGGTGAAAAACATTACCCTCCTTTTGGGCTTCACCGCAGTCGGGTAAAAAGAACAAAATTGATAATTATTCACAAGCATATTTTTATTTATTAATATATTATCTTTCAGTTGGCGTTTAAAGGATTAGAGTAGGAGGATACAAGACAACAAGGGAAACAGAAAATATGGCATTATTGGCATTCCGAGAACAACAAATTAATGTGCAGTCATCCATGGTTTAAGCGAGCGGAGATGGAATCCCTGGGATCCCAACTCATGGATTCCATATACCTTAGATCTCTCTCCGCAACTGAAACCAAGAAATACTTGGGTACCGTATGTCGGAAGCGTTGAGAATTAATGAGGCTGACTTTGACTTTTGACTTTGAGGGGTTTCGTTCACCGTATTAACAGTCTTTTGTCAGGTGGCAACAAGGTATGTGCCGACATTGGTTGGGTCTTGATGTTTTCTTTCGGCATATTTAGATGGATTCAGCCAGAATTAGACGACCTGAATTGGAAGGTTCGTTTATTTCCGATTGCATATTGGATGAATCCAGCACCACCTAAGTGTGTCGAGAACGAAGACCACGAAGTGTCGAGGTCGAGGCTTTTTAAATACCAAAACTCTTCAAATACCGAGAGGTGTGCGATCTTAGGGAATATTTCCTCAAAGCCGAAGTAGGGATGCACCAAGATGTAGTTGCAGTGAACAAAGTGACAAATGGACTCACGCCACTCCCATTAGGTAAAGAGAACTAGCGCAAGCCTATAGTGCTCAAAACCAATCTCATGGAGCTACATGGACACTTTTATTGGGCCCTTTATAGGTCTGATGCAGACTTCTTGGCGTCCATATTCTGGCTGCGTTTCGGCGAACTCTTTGGAGAAACCGATGGTTTTTTTTAAAGCAATTATAGACGAAGTTATGATGACGAGCAACTACCGAAAATACATATCTGTCGGGCTGTCGGGCATGCCACTGTCCCGCTGAATCGACCCGAATATAATTTCTGGTTGTTTTCGTCTTGCTAACGTTGAGTACTTGGCATAGACAAAACTTGGTGGCCAGGATTATCTACCAGCAACTTGCTCTGAAATACAAGTATGTGCCCGACCCAGTCATCGAAAATGGTCATATCACATTGTACTGGGATCGCTGTATCATCAATTCATCACTGATCGGACTATTATTGCTAATTTTGATAGATTAGTTAGAATGTCGCAAAATAATAGATAAAAATTGAAATTGCAGTCCCGCATGATGGACATCTCGTAAAGGCCGAAAAAGATAAATAAATCGAGTATCCTTAGCACACTAGGTTCTCCGCACGTGGAAAGTGCACTCAGCAATAATTGTGCCTATAGTCGTTTCGGCCAATGATCTAATAGCCAAGAGACTCGACCAACACCTGAGAAGGCTCTCGGAAGTCTTTATCCAGAAAGCTTTCCTAAGTACACGGCTTACATTGTTAGGAGAATCCTCTCTCTAAATCCCTGACCACTGGTAGCTTGGACCCTGTTCCCTATGCCAATGGAGTACCTACCTACTATTTTTAGGGTATATTTTGCGAATTTTAAACATGTTAAAGTCATGTTATGCTTATCTTAATATTTAATAATATTTTTAGGGTTTTGTACCCAAAGGGTAAAAACTGAACTCTATTACTAAAACTCCGCTGTCCGTCTGTCTGTCACCATGAGCTGTATCTTATGAACCGTGATAGCTAGACAGTTGAAAATTTTACAGATGATGTATTTCTGTTGCCGCTATGACAACAAATACTAAAAACAGAATAAATAAAAATATCTAAGGGGGGCTCCCATACAACAAACGTGATTTTTTTGCCGTTTTTTTCTCGATCTTAATAAAGATTATAATACTTATAATATGGTGTCTAATGTTGTATAGATAATGGTACGGAACACTTCGTGCGCAAATCCGACTCGCACTTGACCGTTTTTTGAATTTTTTAAAGTCTTTTTTACTGTGATTAAGAAATGTACAAAAATATAAAATAAGTTAATAAAATTAATGTAGATGTGATTTAAAACGAAAGACTGACTTAGATTTTGTTTTTATATTAAAAAGCAACGTAATTTACAGTGCTATGTTATTTTATTATCTTTTTAAAGGTAATTTACCATAATAAACCATGTGGACGTAAACTAGATACAATGTGGCCGTAAACCAAAAAAATGTCCGTAAACCAGCATTTCACCATGTTTTGCGATTAAACACCTCTAAAATTAATTTACAGCTATGTATGTCATTTTTTTACTTCTTAATTCTATCTTCATAATATCTGGTATCCATACAAATACGTTCAATAAATTTTCTATGAATATTTCATACTAATATATTAACGTAAAGTTGGACACTCCGCTAATCGGCCGCTATCCAGCGCAATGACCCTACCTGTCGTCTCTGTTAAGCTGTGCAAAGGGGAATTTATGCTTATTAAGGCGCGGAAGCCCGCTAAGATATCACGTACCTTACAAAGTACCACACATTTTCTAAGAAAAGCGTAATACCGCTTAATAAAATTCTAATGTTTGATCAGATAAGCCGCAAAGGCTTTTAATTTATACTCATACTCCTGCACCATTTTACATACAGAGTGCCGATGTTATCACATTAAATGATACCACGTATATCACATAACATTATTAAAACTGTAACATTTAATACACGTAGATTTATCATCCATTTTCACGCAGACGTATTTAATGTACACTCGACAACATTGACGGTCGACCACTTTTCACCCTTATGTCCTTAGTAATAAGGGTGAAAAGTGGTCGACCGTCAATATTGTCGAGTGTACATTAAATACGTCTGCGTGAAAATGGATGATAAATGCGTGCTTTTCCAAGTCCCAAGCCATCTCTTTGTCAAACATCTAAATCCGTCCAGCCGTTTCAGCGTAAAAAGAAGTAACAAACACACATACAACTTATGAAACCATCACTGATATAAAATTATTACTAATACTCTTTTTTTGAGCAGTTGTGTGAAAAGGCGTCAATAAGAAGGTAAATTTAAAAAACCCGACTGTATAAAAAGCGATATAAAAATATGGAAACAAGATTATGAGGAAAATAAAAATCATGCTATCATAATATTATCATAACACGCAATCGGTGGCTGCCTGTTTTTTGGATCAATCAGTTTGCGAATTAAATAATAGTTTTCGCCAAAATAGATTAATTTACCAGGTAAAGTTACGCTTAAGATGGGTAACCCTTTCTCACACATCAAGACACTTCATTCCTCAAAGAGCGATTAAATGTGTGAATAATTCCATTTAATATCCTTGGGGTATCGGATAACCTCCATCCAGTAGGTAATTGGTTTGCACAGATCAGATTGGTATCGCTCGCATGGAATTTGTATTTACCAAACCAATCAAATGGCTTTAAATCTATGCTCAAGCAGAGATCTGTGCTCGAGCATCGTTCTGTAATACGGGCCTAAGAATTAGGTAAATTAATTTTGCAAAGTAATAAGCGGATTACCTGAGGAAGGCTGCATAGAAGAGCGATGATCCACGCGAGAGAGAGCATCACTTTGCTTCTCTTTCTTGCGATGGGTAGCCTTAGCGGGTAGAGGATGGCGAAGAATCTGGATGTGGAAAGCATAGGGTATTAGACTACTAGTCAAAATGTACAAAAATTTTAGAATCTATAATAAGAAAATCTTGTTTAAAAAAATAGAGAAGCTATACTCTTTACAAGTTTTTGGAGAGGAAATTCTCCGTCCTTGTCGCGCAAAACGGATATCGTACTGGGAACTGTGGAGTTTCTAAACATTGTTACTTTTAAAGGTGAATCCAAACATTTCGTGACATGTGCCGCGCACGGCGCTCATCGCATGCTTCATTACATTTCACATGCTTGTTAGATTTGCATATGCCTCACCACGAATATGAACGTCCACACATTGCGAAGCATGCGATGAGCGTCGTGCGCGGCGCATGCTTCGCAATGTTTGGATCCACCTTAAGACTTTGCTTGTTAGTAGTGCTACCTCTAGCAACTAAGTAATTTTAAAACTTACTATCAGGCAAGCAGGCCGCCCATGCTATTTGCCACCTCGTGGTATAAAAACAAATTATACCTTCTACATCAAATATACATACATATTTTTTTAAGGCACGAGTGAATGACATGTTGTCCTTAATTTTTTATAAAAAATATTAATTTAAAATACGAGTATATACTTTTTTAAATATCAAAGAGACTTGTTATTTGCTCAATATTAAATACTTCAATTTGGAGTCAATAACTTGGTAGGTACTCAAATTTATTTTGCAGTCATTTTGTATAATGAAATTGCAAACAGAGTTCAACCAGTATTTACTTTTTACCCGAATTTGGTCAAATTAATTATGATGTTGCTCGTAGAACGGTTGGCCGATGGGGCCGAAAAGTAACCATGTTATAATAACCAAAGAACCATGCGTTGTGAGTTGCATCAAACCACTCAAAAGTTTAAGATACGACTACAAAATAATTAAATTGTATTCCCATCGAACCACGCGCTCTTAAGCTCTTAATACACGAGGACACCATTTCCTTGTCGTTGCTTGTTTGCACAGTTGCTTGTCGACTATTCGATAAAATTGACATTTGAAGCCTCGGTACCATTTTATATCGCCACATTGTATTGTTATACTCATTTTATCGTCGTCGTGGAGGCCATTTACCCGATATGCTATTCCATACGTAGGTAGGTAGGCTGTTTACTTTATACTAATCAATAAAATTCAATTTTACCTATTTCTTTTCAACTGCGTGAAAACCACGAATAACTACTTTTTACTAACCGACTTCAAAAAAAGGTAATCAATCCGTTCAGTTTCAATAAACGATATTTTGTGCACTTTTCTGCGTAGATTTGTCCTTCCTAATTAAGATAAGATATGATAAAGCTTTATTTGTCGCCACAATACACATTAATTATACATAGTTTCTAAGGTACCTAATTTTGGATATAGTAACAGTAGGCATACTGTGGGAGACTGGTGCTTAAACTAGGCTTGGGCCTGTATTTCAGGACATCAGGTCTCCCTCTTTAGGTTTAGTAGTGCTCTGTATGTATCAATTATCAATTATTGTATGTATCAATTATTACCATTGTATGCTAGAGCATACAATGGTAATAATTGATACATTCGTTCATACATACAGCAAAAAGTGGTATCTAAGTTTGGTTAGTTGTAATGAATTCGCACTATTGCTGTAGGTAATGGCTTATGTATTTACCTATATAACGCAAAATAGAAAAATAGAAAAAACTTAAAAAAAAAGTACAAAACCGGCTTCAAAAATATCTCAATAATATTTTGTGAATCAGTTTTGGAAGTCGGTGCCGAATCAAACCATCGATCAAAGCATCGACATCCGAAACTGTTTCACACAACATAATTGTGATCTTTTTGAAGGCGGTTTTTAGTTTTTTTTAAGCTTATTTTAATATTCCGACCACAGCGCAAAAAAACCAGTTAAAACGCAACTTAACAAAGTCACAAGTGTACCACATCTATATTTAAGCGTCTTACGTCCTTGTAGACGACTTACGATATGTGGTAATAACCGTTGTGATATCACCAAAAACGACAGGCTTACACGTAGACGTGTAAGCCTGTCGTTTTTGGTGATATCACAACGGTTATTATGATGATGATGTGAATGAATGTGATCTGAATCTAGAGATTCAGATCACATTCAGTAAGCCGTCTAGATTATGTGATTCTATATGATAATGAACATTTTTACCTCATCATTCTACAGCCAGTGAAAATTTAGATTTTTTTATATAAAAATGTTTATTATTGGCTTTGTAATAAGTACTTAAGATTTAGATAAAGATAAAATTTGCTATAACATTTATGTGGATTACTGTACACAATATTATAATTTACCTGTAATACAAAAGACAAAATGTAGGTAACAACCATAATCTAAAGTTGTGCAAAATATTGCTTACAGCGGATAATATCCGACACTAAAGGCAGCCCTCAAGATTTCATAAACTTTAATTATCTCAAGGATGACGGGGTATTTCTTACACTTCAAACTGTAATTATATTCTGGCTTACCCACGTTAAATCTCTTGTTTACATCCACACTCACAGACGTTTATGTTAGTTAAAGGCCCATTAACTAATGTTTTCTAAGCTGTAGATCTTTACCTACCACAGATGATAAACGAAAAACTAAAAAAAAACTCCCGCAAAAGTGAATAAGTTCCTTATTTTGCTGTCTCTAGTTATACTGCCTGGACTGGATAGTGATTTTGCGACTATTTTGAGTTTATCGTATTAAAATTAATAATAAAATTTCTTCAACGATAAAATTCTGTAAGTGTGGCTGTAAATTGATTCTGTTTCAGTGTCCATGTCAAACGAGTTTCTCCAAAGTCGTTGTAAGCTGCAATTTTATTATGTTATACGGTCTACATCAAACGTTACGTAGGTACCTACTAAAGCCATTACTTTCAACGGTGTTTGAAAATAAACGTCTATAATTTTACAGAGAAAACACCTTTTTAGTAATTTTTAATTCAACATAAAAATAAAGGCACGTTTTCTCATGTTTATTATTTCAAAAATAGAGCCTTAAAGAAATATACGTTCCTGTAAAACTCTTTGTTAGAATATAAAAGAAATAATGAGACAGAAACAGTTTAATACTTTTTGTTAACACCATTTAGTTTTACATTACTTTGTAATACAAATACAAATTATTAGCCTATTTGACAACAATTTTTTTTAATAAAATTACTAGCTGTTGTCCACGACTTCGTCTTCGTGAAAATGGATGAAAAGTAGCCTAATATGCTTCTCCAGGCTACCTCTTTGTCAAACATCCAAAACTGTTCAGCCGTTTCAGCATGAAGGAAAAACAAACAAACACACACACTCAAACAAACTTTCGAATATTATTAGTGTGCTGGCCATTAACATAATCCTATAAATCAACTTTGATAAGTTTTTTGTTATTAAAAAACTTTGGCACAGGACCTGGCAATACTGTTTCGGGCCTCCCATATGATAGCACAAAACGTTCGGCAACGGACGACAAAAATGTTAATATGAAAACCGTACAAGTTTTTGTAGGAAATAATATCGCAGGATACGATCCGGATCATTTGACACAAATGTGGCAAAAAAGCGCTGAAGCCAATTCGACCTAATGTCACACATGGTGTCAAGTGATCCGGTTGATGTCTGGTTTGTGTAATAATGTAGGTACGAAAATTGTAAATACATTAATGTTCTTCTTCTGTTAATGTTCCTGAATCCATAATTAAATTGAATCATATTATTTACAAAACTTAAGGTAACGAATACCTAGTTTAAAGGAATGTTGTTATATTTATATCCTACTATACTTAATGGAATGATAATTCTTGCTTAGGTGTTCCTTGGCGCAGAAAAAGATACAGAGGCCTAGCACGAACGATTTTGACGTTGCGTAGGTATCGTAAACGTAAGCTTATTTGGAATTGAAAATACAAGTTTGCTACACATTATTTATATAAATTAAATACCTTATTTAAATCTCTGTATTTATTATAATACGCAAATTGTATAAAATTTTATCTAAATGTTCTAGGACTGTTGTATTTTAGATTCGAAATTCGCTTACGTTTACGATACGATACGTCAAAATCATTCGTGCTAGGCCCACTGTAAACTATTTCACCTTAGAGGTCTACTGATCTTATACCTACAAATAAAATTCATGATCGTTTTCAATTCGACGTTTAATAGCACTTTTGTAAACTGTATTTTCAGTGTCCATAGACGTCGTTGGCGTTGTGGGCACGTTTTCGTTTGACGTTTATACACGTTGACGTTCAAAAGTTTAAATAAACTTGGGCTCGTATTAAAATTTATAAGGTGTCATGAGTAGGTACGTAGTAGTTTATGGGTCACAGTACTAAACCCAATCTTGAAACGAAAACTTCAACTTAAATAAGGTAGACTACAATAAAACTTGGCAGACAATAATAAAACTATAGGTACTGTTATTAAATTATAACTTAGATAATTATAGGAGATTTCAAAAATCAACTGACGCGATCAGGATTCGAACCTGTGACCTATGGCACCTAATACTATTGTCAAGGTAACACTTTACTCTTCAGCTACTTTAACCGCCGCACTCATAGACTATAATAACATACACCATTATCTCTTAGCATGACATTGAACTGCGCAATATAATGTTTTGGTATACTGACTGAAAAATACAACAAATTCAATACATTTAAAAGGTAATTGATATAGGTACATATAACCCTTTTCAACCTGGATAAATATTTGTTACAATTCATTTAATTGTGAGCCAAGTAAAGTTAAAGTTATTTCATTGTTTCCTTATTATTTACTTCATGCTTTTAAAACAATAGGTCATATGAATATTTTTTTACTGAGATAAAAAGTAATTTTGTTAGATTTAAAATGTTGTAATTTTTTTACCCATAGGTATATCAAGAGTAAGTAGAGAAAATAATAATTATGTATTGTCATAATTAATGTGTATTTTGAATTTGAAATAAAGTGTTAATACCAACAAAAATGTCCCGAAAAGCCACCAAATATGGCTTTGCGTCGATTTATTCCACATAATTGATTCAATTTTCACTACGTGATTGCTGTTTGCGATGACAAACACTTTTAGCCTCAATCTATACTAATATTATAAAGCTGAAGAGTTTGTTTGAACGCGCTAATCTCTGGGACTACCGGTCGGATTGGAAAAAATCTTTTTGTAGATATATGATAGCCAGATTCAAGAAAAATAGTATAGGCTATTTAGACAGTGGCGTGCCTACAGGGCAAGCCCGAGGGTATTTCGCGTAATTTTTCATGATTGTAAGTGTTTTTTATTGTACGCTACTCACTTACATTCATGAAAAATTTAGAGATATACCCTCGGGCTTGCCCTGTAGGCACGCTACTGTATTTAGACCCTCAGAAGTCGAGCAACGGGGGTGAAACCGCGGGAAACAGCTAGTAGGTAATATATACCTATGTGCCACAAGTTTATTTTGAATTTGAATATCGATGAATGAATAAAAATGTTGTGAAAAGCCGCCAGCCGCCAAATAGTTCAAGTCAATTCGACTTCATTGATTCAATTCCGCTACGTGATTTATTTTGCGATGACATTTTGTCATCGCTTTGAGACTCAATTCGTTGATAAAAGAGAAAATACATACCTACCCAACTTCACAGGCTTTACTGAATTTGTATTAACGATACTGTGGTTAACCGCTGTTATTCGATATTCGACTTTATTCATCGAATCTATACCTACAAATTCACGAGTATCTATACTAATTTATTAAAGCTGAAAAGTTTGTTTGTTTGTTTGAACGCACTAATCTCTGAAGCTACGACAGCTTAGGGGACAAGCAGGTCCCCCGCTGTCTACACAGCGCATCCTCACGAGCTTTGAACATCGCAGAAGGATCGATCAACACGATTATAAGCCTTGGTTGATTTTTTTTTAATCTACAAAGAAAATATACCTACAGCTAATGACATAATTAGTCTGTATGCAATTGCATTCGCGAGAAAATTAAAATTATTATTTATTGCAGAAAATACGTGACGTTTTCCAAGATTCCAAGCTTATTTCACTGTTAAAGCCTGTGTTGGTAGACTAACGCTGAGTTGCAGAAAAGGTTATTAAGTTTTAAAGGAGACTTTAACGATAGAAATTGTATGGGTAATGCCTCCGTTAAAATTTAGTTATCTTTCTGCAACCGACCGTTACACATTTATAATAGAAAAACTGTTAATTTTTTCTGAAATAGATTTTCCTTCCACGGGTTTGTACTTTGTAGTACCCATTATACTAGAGGTATATGCTTGCGTAGTATTAATACACGTAGGTACGAGTATTATCAATAGCAATTCAATCAGTCATCTCAGCCTCTTGCAGCTTGCAGCTCACTACTGGACAATAGCTCTCCCCTAAGTTCCGCCACAACACCCGGTTTTCCAAAGCCCACAAAAGCCCCTGTTATACATACTCATTAAAATAAAAGCACAAAAGCATGCTGGTTTTATGGCATAATTATTCTACAGCATGTACAAAAACCCTGTTGTTCCCCAAAAGGGGTCATTATACTCATCATTATGAATAACTTTTACTATGGGACCAACCCCGAAATTGCGAAAAAAAAATCAGTTGCTTCATACATTTTGTTGAGTTATGTGAACATAAATGTATGGAACAGCTGATTTTTTTTAACACTTATCACTTGCACTTTGGCGTAAAAGTCTATATAATCATAAACAATTCACTGTCTTTTTTCCTTTCAATCAATAAATTCTTAATTCCGGAAGGGCATTTCGGATGTACGTGGCCAGCTGATGTGGACTCTGACGTCAGTCACGCAACGCTATTGGTTGAAACGAGTCAACCAATAGCGTTGCGTTTTGATATTTTGAAATTCCCTCGCATTTTTTCCACTTTTAATTAATTAAATTAAAATATTAAAAGGCTCTTAATTAAAAAAATAAAGATATAGGTGTAATTCTATAATAATAAAGATAACAAATAAAAATACTAGACGTATATTTGAATCGCATGCATACACCTTGTTTAAGTACGAGGATGACGTATTACAGAGCTTTAAAGCATTTATAATAATATACATAATATATAATGAATAACTTGTACCTATATCTATTTTCTTTTTAATATAAATTTTAAGCGAGAGTGAGATTTGATGCAGGTGTCACACGATAGTGGATAGAGCGACGCCATGGTACGACAGAGGTTGCGGGTTTGAGTGTGTGTTTCTTTTTATTGATAATGGGCCTGCGTTGACCGCCATCTCCATGTTAAGCGAATCATCGGTTAACATGGAGATGGCGGTCAACGTAGCAAGCGTGCTCCATCGTAGAATGCATCAGCGTTCTACGATGGAGCACGTTTGCCTAGAAAAAAAGCGATTCACTCGTGACTTGAAGACACCCAGATTGTAACTGTCGGAGAAAACCCTCTCGGGCAGCGCACACCACTATTTGAACTTCTTATACATTAATATCTTACCTGTCTAGTGATATGCAGACCAAAACATTGGATGACAGGTATAGGCCAAACGCTCTTAGGACTAGGAAGAATTTGCAGGCTAGGTTGCCTGCCAGCCACGCATTTGTTGTGCGCCAGCCGATCTGTGAACAAGAAAAAAACGTGTTAAATATAAATAACTAGCTGTCGGAAAACTACATAATATAGGTACCTAGTATTTTTTTCATACAAACTTTACCACCCCTTTAGGGATGGAATTTCAAAAAATCCCCCTCTCATTGCACCTTGCACCACAAAAAAACTGGACACCCCAAGCGGCCTCAGGATTCATAAGGAATATTTACTCCAAAATTCAAATTACTGGGTATGACTGTGCGTTGTCCGTCAGTCAGTCACGGTACTGTTTTATACGTCCTATAGATAGATAAGACTTGAGAAGAAGAAGACTAGCTTGTAGCTGATAAAATTATTAGAGGCGCTGATCGGTCGACCTGCGAGGTTAAACTTTGCTTGAAAAGGGTCTAAAGACCTCAAAATCAATTTCATCTCAAACTAGGTTTTTCTCGCTGTTTTGGCCACGTAGAGGTCGAAAATTATCCCACGGGAACGTACTTCATATCGGGATAAAAAGCCTATGTCACTGAGTCCAATAAACTATCACTATGCAAAAAAAACAGCAATCCATTGCTCCGTTGCTACTTCAAAGAAGGACAAATCGACAAAAACACTTTTGCATATATAATGATGAAAAGTAACCAGACATAAGCTAGTCTATCTCTATGCAAAAAATCATGGCGATCCGTTGCTCAGTTGCTGTGTGAATGAAGGGCAATGTCAGTAGGGCCTTTTCAAGTTCCCACGCTCATAAGAAATGTCAAAAACAAATTGTAGGGCTTTAACTAATCTGTTTTAATAAATTATAATTTTAGATGACCGCCTAGTAAACTTGCTACCTCAATACCTTCCTGCCTTTTGATATTTACTTCACAACAAATTCAGTTCGGTACCAAGACCTTTAAGATCAAAAGTTATTTGAAAATTAATAAAGAGATGTTTATTTGAAACGAGTTAGTACAGTCAGCAACATAAGTTGATTAACAGTGTTACTACGCGCGCAGATATAGAATGGGATTTGGTGTCGCCTCTATGCAACTGTCACTGCACACTGGTAATACTTAGACCTGCCAAGGTGCGAGTAAGAAATGAATAAGGGCGACGCCATTTTCAATCCCATTTTTTACCCGCACCTATAGAATTTTTACATAGCATCTAAGCTAGGGCTGTCATACGTCCCGGTACACATGTCCCAGTTTGACCCGCGTTAAGTCCCGGTGTCCCGGTCAATAGGTCAATTGTCCCGGTTTGGTCCAAATCTTCTCAAAATTTGCCAATCTTTCTTTGCAATCCCAGGCCACAATGATCATGTGGAACAGGTGTTTTCGTTGGCCTCATCGTAGTGGACGAAAAAAAACGAAAAGTATTAAAAACGCAAACTTCCAAAAAAATTATAAGGGGACAAAAAAAGTTGCACTGAGAACGTAGAATAAGCCTACGAAAATTGGATATCGTTTTTTCTATAGGATAATATACTGTTTTTCAGAATCTCATGTCATGTCAAGTAGCTGCCTGTACTTGGATAATAAAGTGGCTAATACCCTTTTATAATATTAAGGAACAGGTAGAAAAGCAAAGTTATATGTCCTTCAGAATACTATGTCCACAAAGTACTGTCGGAGGTTCGATTTCTGTCCGTTGCAAACAATATGTTTACTCGTAAGTTGGCATGATTAAAATGAACTATAAAAACAACGCAAATAAAGTTATCCTTATTGCGTAACACCAAAGTTCAAGAAAACAAAACTCCATCATAAATCAAAGTACCTACTAGATACTATAAAATGGTAGTAATTTCACTATTACCTAATAAGTAATAAGAGATCACTTTCTTGACAAAATAATGTTGTGATATAAATGAGTACATATAAAAATAAAGTTTACAAAACCAAGATCTAGTTCAAAACAAAATTATTACGCTCCGCCGCAGGAGGGTAAAAAATAGTGGCAGGTAGTAACTCATGAAATAAAATCATAGGAATTATGACTCAAGGGAATTCTAAAGAAAAATCTTCTCTGAAATTCGTTTTAATAAATCTTAGGTAACAAAAACGTACTAAGAAAAGAGACTTACCATTGTATAAGTCTGTTCTTACACAAGAATAAAAACCAGGCTAGGTTTTACTGAGGCGGAATAAAAACCGAGATATCATTAACACACTAGTTCTCGTAATAGGTACTTTTTTTATTTAAAGATAGGCTTGCGTGTAACCGCCATCTGGGCCTACAGTCTCGACATAGATAGCGCTTTACGACCAAAATCGGTTGTTCTGCCGTATTTTTGCATAGATTTTTTCATAGATAGCGACCGATTTCGGTTGTAAGGCGATCGTTATCTATGTCTAGAATGCAGAGCCTGGCCTGTTAGCAATGATGCGTTCTGCGATGGAGCGCGCTTGCCTAGAAGAGACCGAGCCTATTTGATGTAACCACGCTGCAAGTCTGCACTCTGCTCTCTTCTCTTCACTTTTCAAATATTGCAGAGTGTGGAGCGAAAGTGTTCCAAATTTCAATTTTCAGTCTGCAAAATGTGTGTAGATAAAACATGATTCAGTTGAAGGGTTCACTATATCTAGCGATCGTTATCTATGTCTAGACTGCAGAGCCTGGCCTGGTAGTGATGATGCGTTCTGCGATGGAGCGCGCTTGCCTAGAAGAGACCGGGCCTATTTGATGTAACCACTCTGCAAGTCTGCACTCTGCTCTCTTCTTTTCACTTTTCAAATATTGCAGAGTGTGGAGCGAAAGTGTTTTATGAAATATTATTGACTTTTTGAATGTACGAGCTCACTCTTAACTTTTCCAAATATAAATTTTCAGTCTGCAAAATGTGTGTACATAAAACATGATTCAGTTGAAGAGTTCGGAAATTGGAGTGCAGACTTGCAGAGTAGTTACATCAAATAGGCCCCTGTTCACTAGAGACTTTTAGAGTCGTATTACAGAACCTAACTCAAGATTACTTCAAACTAGTTTAACCAATAAAATGACTTGAAACTAGTGGTTTTTAAACTTCGCGAATTGTACACATGTTTTTCAGTTAGATCGGGACTTTAAGCGCACAGAATATAATCAAAATAACATATTTTGACTAACCTCGACGTTTCTTTTTAAGGCCAAGTTCACCGCCAACATAACAGTCCGTTATGTTGAAAACGGCCGTTTAATATGACTTTGGCTTTTATATTATCTTTGGCTTTTAAAAAATCTGGCTTCCCGCGATTAACAAGCAATCGGAATAATAACAAGATTTTGGCAAATTGGTAATTACAGTTTGTTGTTATCATTTATGTTAACCGTAATTACAGATCTGCCAAATAGGTGTCTATGTAAATGAGTACCTAGGTATGTAAATAAAATTATGGTCGCTTATCTTACTAATTTATTATAATTAGTAGACTAGCTGTAACTGGAGAGCTAATGTTCCAAAATTAGTATAATTCTAAGGACTAAAATGCTAAGAAACAATCATTTACATATAGGTACTAGGTACCTATGTAGCTGTACATATAAAATGAAACAGGTATACAACACTTCCATGACTGACTGACAGACAACAATAAAGATACTTATTGTATGGATGCTCGTTATGCGGCCGCCAGACGTTTGTCAAAGATTTAGACATACCATCTACACTTTGACATGCATTATCGGTAATTAAAGCACATCGGAACATTCAAGTTCCAAAAACCGGCAATGGATAGCTATGGAAGTGTGTTTGGGAATGGAGAAACAAGGTGGAATGTTCCTTCATTGAAAAAGGATGATCCTCCGACCAGACCGACAGAGGTGATATTGTCTGGTGGGGCACTGCCCGACAATTCATGTCGGATCTCTATACATATGCTTATTTATCTGCAAACACATCTTGCGCAATGTAGGATTCTCATGACGGCAGGGGCCCAAGGTCTGCTAATACAATTGTCGTAATCGTGTCAGAATTGTCTCTCAATGACATCGTTTTGACCAATGACGAAACAGATAGTCTTTACTCTAAGCCAATGAGCGCTTACGTTTTGACCGTTATGGTGTCATTATGATACCATTCATACACTATTGCAACATCAGAATTGGGGCCCAGATGTATTGTAGTGATAATATTACCTACAACTGCTTCACTCCTGGCTGCTAGGTAGGTAGTTCTCCATGTAGGTGTCGCTACATGTGGATATTGTTCAAACTTGGCCCACATATCTGGCGCTTATATAGACTAGACAATAATAGAAGTGTACTAAGCATTGTTTTGAGAAACTCTATCCCAGAGTTAGTCAAGTTGGGGGTTCCAAGAATTCCCGGAACAGTTGGTATATTATATTAGAAATCTCTGCACAGTGTACAATAATAAATGAATACTGCTTTTCTCGAAGTTTCTCTAACCAGCTTCAAACATCGACCATGTTTTAGAACAATGTTATCAGCCATTTAGGAAAATAAGTAAGTCAATCTGAGATATCTCCCTGTAAACAAATGTTTTCTGGAAAATGATTACGTGATAGACAGACAAATTGCTCAATCGTAGGTACCTACCTACAAAGACCAAAAGTTCGCCCGATCAGCAAGAAATATCTTAATCTTTTGCGTTATGCGAAGCAATATAATATCTGGCATTAGCAACGCCATTTCATTTCAATATCTAGGTTCCGGTCAAGGACATAAGTTAACACGATAGCAAAAATGGGAACAGATGTAATATTAGAATAGTACGCATCTTGACTGTTATATGAATCGTCCGAAAAATCAATAACTTGTGTGTTTTTGTTTTCTATATATTTTTATCAATAACAGCAGTATAACACTCTTTTTACCATCCATGTCACAGGTCACTACCTACCTACTTAAAAAACATACATTCAGTACGGTTGACGACCGTCGTATATAGGAATGGTTACCCGAACCGTGGAAGGGACCCCTTGCCGTACGAAATCGCATCGCTCCAATTCACATTTTTATGTAGAAGCCTTAATTATACGAAAGTGGTTTCTGCAAACGTACTCCAGTATTAATTTTGGCTCAGCTTACGCCGCAACGACTCCCATGAATATATGGTAATTACGTAGATAGGATTACAATGTAGTAAGTTACCCTTAATAAGTGTATAATACACCCACATTTTGCTTATGTATTCTCATGTATTTAATAGGAGGTAAGCCTATTGCTATTGGGCCCACAGAAATCTAAATACGAATAATAAGTCAATAAATGTCGCAAAAGCACGTGACCTTGTCAAGACTTTCAAGAAAATTATGTACCTAAGATATTACATTAAAGGGGGCGCTTGAAAATGTGCATAAGCATAAGCATAATTGGCCTATAATGTTCCCACTACTGGGACGGAGGCCTCCTCTGTGGGACGGAGTGGGCCGTAGTCCACCACGCGGGTCCAGTGCGGGTTGGTGGACGCCACATATTTTCGAATTTTTGGTTCTAGGACATGCCGGTTTTCTCACGATGTTTTCCTTCACCGTTAAAGCAAGTGATCATTAATTTCTAATAGGCACATGACTTCGAAAAGTCAGCGGTGCGTGCCTCGGGATCTAACTCGAACCATTCGCCGTGGAAGGCACATGGTTAAACCACTAGGCTATCACTGCTGTCTCCATACGAAGCGACTGAATAATTTTCTTGTTCAATATTGTAGGTACCTACCTACAATATTGAACATAGCTTCAGGATATTATAGCCCATTGTTAGCTAATCAGCCTATAATGTTCCCACTGGCCTCCTCTCTGTGAGTCCAGCGGGCCGTAGGTTAGGTCTACCAGAAGGTTCCATTGCGGGTTGGTACATGTCACATAATTATGTCTTCAAATTTTTGGTTCCAGAACATGCCGATTTCCTTAGTAAGTATGAGCACTTTTGTTACACGTTGTATTTATACCGGCCTAAGTTGAAAAGAAAACAACCACATTGTGTTTAATATTGTTTACTTACTAATAACCCTATAATGTTCCCAAGAAAGTTATAAGCTCATTAAGAAGCCATCAACTTGGAATAATCAATCTCGTTCAAGATGTTGAACAGAGTTATTAACAGCCTTTGTTATTGTTTTGTTAGTAGCGTGTTCATTCGTTTGTATAACATACTCAAAATGCAATGCTAGTTTCTTAGCACCCTTATATTCACATGCTAAGATAGCATTTGCTCGAAATTAGCGAGATTTCGGTTTAATAATGAGCGTAAGTAACATAGGGGTTAAAAGCAACGTTACTTTTAATTCGTTGGCGAAACAATACAAACGTGATGGGTAATTGGGCATACGAACATTACCTATTTTTTTAACCGTCGGCGCCGCCGGCGCTTACTTGAAAAGAGATCGGATTAATTATAATAAAAACTTTTTTCTTTTTGCTCGGCTCCTAAGGAAGGTAGCGTTATGTTAAATAGCTTATAAACCTTCCTCAAGAATTGAACTATCAAATGCAAAAAAATACAAATCCGACTGGTAGTTTTAGAGATTAGCGCGTTCAAACAAAAAACAAATAACTTTTCAGCTTTATTATGTTCAGTCAGCGTGACCCAAGGGAACTGTTCCTTGTTTCAGGATAAAAATAGCATAAAGCATTTAAGGATAATGTAGCTTCCTATAGGGCCGTAAAATCAATGGTAGCTTAAACCAGGGGTTCCTAAACTTTTGAGATAAAGGAACAAAAAAATTGATTAAAAAATCACCTTGTAGTTATACCGGTTTAGTCAGCTATGAAGAGCAGCCTTGCGATTTTAGAAACCAATTTTCAAAGTGAACGCATTACGCTATATTCTATACTTATTTTTTAGAACATCGCAATAAATACATATTTTTTATTTCACCACTTAAATAGGTAGATCGCTATATTTTTCGGTTTTTATTATAACGAGAGTTATACAGCTCAGTCTCTGACAAGGATCGTAAAATAAGTCTGCCCGCACGCACAAGCTTTTTAGAAAGGAGATCGCCCACTTTGTACGGAGAATTTGACAGAAATAAATTCTGCGGCCTTATATGAAACATATTTAGTTTTAAAAGAGGTGTAAACATAAATATTTTATACCTATTTTGTGTGTCTATGTTCACAAATAAGGATTATTTGACTTGATATTTTGTATGGTGACCTTTGGCTTCAAAGATATGATCGATTAAGTAACTGAAAGGTACAACAATAATAATAATACATGTATCTGGGCTTTCCGCAGGGCACCTTGAGGCGAGGTGACGGGGAGTAGCGACCCCGCGGTACCCGAGTGCTCCAGGGAGAAGCTACCGTTCCTCACCTTCGGCTTGCCTTTATTGGCTGGTCGGAGTGAACACTGACGAGGAACAGGTCTCCCACCTCTAGCTTGCCTTGATTGGCTGTCTAGAGTGGAGTCGCTAGAGCAGAACCCCTCTGCTCGGAGGGTGGATGCTGAGCGTAAGTGGTGAGTGGGCCAGTGATGCCGGACCCTCAGGGAGCAAGTGATCTGAGTTTAAAGTCCAGCGAAGCCTCTCCACTCTTCAGCCACTCACGTTTCTGTTGCCCCCTTTGTTGCGACTCGAGCGACTATTTTCAGGGGGCCCAGTTAGTGAGTTGGCAAGTCTCCGTCTGCTATTTTTACATGTGCACATACATTGTTCCGGCAGGCGCCATAGGTTCACATAGTTCCCTTATCTTAGTCCATTATCATCCCATCACAATAGCCCAAGTAGTTTCCTTTTTCCACATGTATTGCAATAGTCCTGCATAAGCTGGTGATTGTCCTTGGGTGTATTTCTGTGGTGCATGCAGGGGTGATCACCAGCTATGCCACCATTACATTTTATATTCAAATTGTAAAGGGCCTCTACGTGTTGGCTTCGGCCCCACGCAAGCCTTCGAAAGGTCCGGGACTCTTAAGTCCCGTGTAACAAAAACCATGTATCTGGGCAAACATTTAATAACTATTAAAACTGAAATTAGATTAGGTAGTTTCAGCTTTGTCGCCGTGATTAAGAATGTCTTTCGCCGTAATAAAGATTTAGCGCATTTGTAATCCATGACACACATAATTATAGGTAGTTATTTTACCACGTTTTTCTTAGACTTTTTCTTTTTTTGTTAGTTAAAAATTGTACAAATGTAACATTTGTTTCTATTGGTTTCAGACAACGCGACGTCACGTGGGTTTATCTACACGGCTCGCGGAGCGCTTTGTCTGCACTCGATTTTTTTTTGTGCAAAATACATCGTTAGCAGGATTAATTCGCTGTAGCGTTATTGGGAGTCTAACGTAGTGGCTGGGCTAATTGGTTCCTTTTCGATTCCCGCACGCTAATAATAAATTATGTTTGTACTGCAAGTGGATAATTGTTCCGAATTCGAATTTTGTGTTACGCATTCGCTAAACTGGGCACATTAATAGTGGTGAGTGTTTTTTTAAATAGAGGAATGTATGGACGTTTCAGAAAAAATATCCGTGTGATAAATCCTATAGACAACTTCATCAATTCAATTAATAGTTTCACCATCGAGAATTTTATTGTTATTACCGGTACGGAAAAGGGTTCAAATTCCGCCCGTGTAAGTTGTTTTTTAATCACAAAATAAGCATATCTAACAAGGCTTTGACATGTTTAAAATTCAAACAAGCCGGGTTTTTTGAGTTTGTATACGGTCATACATTTGCAAAAGATTGTAATCATCATCTGTTATTTTAGAAAGTAAAATCTTTAAATAATGCTATCCTTCTTTTTGATTCTCCAGACTTTTAATATGAATTAAAAATAAACCTCAATTAATGTCGCTTGACCTTATGCTTACGTCTAATGTCACCTAAATAAATATCGGAGACGTGTAATTTTAGAATATAGGTATGGTACCTTAAGGCTGGTTTTATAGTCACACCGCTAGACGCGCCGCTGGGCAGCGCGCTGTTAACTGCACGCGCTTAAACAGCAGTGCACTGTGAAACGAGATTATAGTACCGCGCGTTCCGCTGCTGTGAGACAGTCGAGTACAATATGAAATACGGCACGTCTTAACGGCGTCACTTTAAAGCTGTGTCCCAATAGGCAAACTGTGAGCGGCCGACTGAGTTTGCGCTAACAAATTGCAGCAAACTGTTAGCGCAAACTAGCAAACTGTGGACACTCCATTTCAAATATATGAAAGGGCGTACTAAACCGATACGCCGCAAACTCAGTCGGCCGCTCACAGTTTGCCTATTGGGGACACAGCCTAAAACGCATACTTACTTACTGGCCGTAGAAGCGCACGAGCGGCGCCCGCTCGACAGCGCCGGCGTACAGCGCGCGTTTATTGAACGGCGCTGCTCAAGCGCGCGACTTTGAAACGTAACTACTACCCCATACATCTCCGAACGCGCGCTTCAACGGCGCTGCCGAAACGCGTAACAATAAAACCAGCCTAAGTGACATAACCGTCGGCGCCGCGCGTCGCTGTCGCCGTCCGTTGCTACAACGATGTTTAACAACAATTACCCAGCCTTCAAAGTGGAAGTCGAGCAATTACTCTTCTTGCTAGGGTTGCCACTAGTGTTGTGTACGATTAATCGTAATCGACGATTTTTTCGGGCAATAATCGTAATCGCTACGTGATAATCGTTTCATCACTAGTTGCCACTCATTCTAATACCTACACAACATGTACCAACGTGTACATGGATCAACGGAAACATGCGATGGAAGACCTCAACGCCCATCAATTTACCTTCATGTTTCCTCTGCGATATTCGTTGGTTCAAAATTCAAGAATATTTGTAAATTTTTTTAGAAATCCGGTTCTGTACTAAACTTTGTAACTCTAGCTCGAATATTTAGTCTACTATCGCAATTTTTTGTTGGTATTACATACAGGGTGTATTTAGTGTACATAAAGTATGAAGACTGTGTATAATATCATAGATTTATACTATATTTTTAACAGTTGAAGGTACTGTTGAAATAAAATAAATTACGCAAAATACTATATTTTTATCGCTAGGCCCAGTTCAACGGTTGTGCTTATGCTAATATATCTGAAAACGCACCCTAACGTACCTAACTATCCCGTTAGTGAATGCGTCGTTGATTAGACATTAAGAAAAAATAAAATAATATAATAAATAACCTAAATTTTTCCACATTTTCTAGAAAGCTTAAAACATATATAAGACTAGCTTCCGCCCGCGGCTTCGCCCGCGTTTTCCGGGATAAAAGGTAGCCTATGTGTTAATCCAGACTATAATCTATCTGTGTGCCATTTCATCCAAATCCGTTCGTGAAGAAGTAACAAACATACACACACACACACACACACGCACAAACTTTCGCATTTATAATATTATTAGTAGGATATTTTTAGGGATTTGTTCAAAAATTGTGTATTTTCTCCAAAGTGGTAACCCTATCTCCGGCATAGATGCTAAAGGGTTGGAAAATGTGTGCTATTACCGTGAATACGTGAAAGCGTCACTTTTACACATCCACAATTACTCATATAACTTTTATGCTTAAATGTTTGCTCAATTGGCTGGTTCTCGTTCATATAATTTTGAATTTAATTAGTTCTGTAGATGTAATTGCGGAAAGTAATATTTTGAACTATATAAAACTATATGTACCTGCCTATCTAATTGTAAATTTAACTACCTATACTAATATTATAAAGCTGAAGTTTGTTTGTTTGAACGCGCTAATCTCTGGAACTACCAGTCGGATTCGAAAAATTATTTTTGTATACGATAGCCAGATTTATGAAAAATATTATAAGCTATTTAACATCACAGTATGACCGTTAGAAGCCAAGCAAAATGAAAAAAGGTCAGAAAGAACGTTAAGCGAAAAAATCCGATTTCTTTTAAATAAAACTAATTATTCTTTTCAGTGTGAATTCCATTGCAAAGGGAATCGATCAATCTCGGCTAAACCGTGGACAAGCTGCTCGGTTATTCTTAAAACAATATTTATGTAACCCTCGTTGCAGGAAACTCTATGTAAAAAAGTCGTATTAATAAGTATTTAAGCCATTTACATCCCACAAAGCGCGCCATTGATTGGTTGTAACCAATCAATGGCGCGCTTTGTGGGCAAAAATATTTTTTGACTTTTTTCAATTTAATAATAATTTAATGTTTCTCTATTTTAGCGATTAGTAAACTCAAAACCAAATATGTCAAAACCTAAACGAAATGTCTCATTCTACCTCCTTAATTTTTATTAAAATTTTCCACCCCATAATTGATAAGTTAGAGGCGGAGACACTTTTTAAGACTTTAGAAGCGCATAGCTCACCAAATATTACCTAAATAAAGGAGTCAATTAGAGACCTTCAAGTAATTTTGGTGAAAATATTTTTTTTCTCTGTTTCATGTACGGAAATTCATAATTTTACTACACTCCTAATATGGCAGTTTATAGAAGACATCTATCTGCGAAAAAAAGTAAAGTACCACTAACCTCTGAGTAAAATTGCTGTGACACAAGGACGGACAGATGGACCGCAGCCTAATTGTGTAACTCAATTTCTTTCGCCATGGCTTTCATTTTGACAGTTCAACAACATCCATTGCGGCGTTGAGCTAGTTATCAAGAGCACAGACTAAGAAATATACGGCGTAATGAATGTCAACATCAATGCCATGGTGATAGCAATTGAGTTACGCAATTAGGGTGCAGGATGAAATTATAAGGCAACCCTAAAAAGGTGCCCAAAATAAGCGCGCAAAATATCACGGGCAATAGTGCAATCTGTACGCATCCTTTCAAATTCATATCCATTCGCGTTCTTTCTCGTCTGAAGCATAAAAATATGAAAATGCATTTCAAGGTCAAACAAGTCTTTGAGATCAGCAAACAACATAAAAAGGCAAGATACATAAAAGTGTTTGCTCCCTCATATTGCGTCGCAGCCATGTTTAATAGAGAATGAAACGTATGTAGGTCAACGATTTTGCTTTGATACCAAAGTATTCATCATTTTATGAATTTATTTACGGTTTTTCCTATATTTCTTGTTATGTATGCGATTCTTTGGTAAGTCAGTGTTGGTATCTAGTAAGGTACTGAGACCTGTATAAATTTTATTAGAAATCCAGAACCAATTATAGTTGCTAGAAAAGATAGCACTAAGTACTAACACGCAGCGTCATAATTAAAACGCTTAGTAACTACACAGTCCCCAGTACGATATCCATTTTGCGCGACAATGACGGAAACTTATAAAGCGTACCTAGTCCTAGGTACTCCTCAAATTTTTTTTTTCTTTTTTTTTTAAAGATGTTTTCTTTTTATAGATTCTTAAAAAAGTTAAATTCTTGTATATTTTGATAAATTCAATATCCTAATAGAATCGATTGCATTTGTACAGAACAGACAAACAAACAGACATATACAGTTACAATCTGGGTATCTTCAAGGCGAGAGTGAATCGGTTTCTTCTAGGCAAGCGTGCTTCATCGTAGACCGCACCATCGCTTAACATCAGGTGAGATGGCGGTCAAACGCAAGCCTACTATTTAATAAAAAAAAAATATACGAAAGCGAGTTATTAAAGACGTGGTAATAATTGAAGTTAAAATTATTCAAAAAATAATACAATCCAAAACTTTCTTGCTCTGTTGTCACTATGTTTTTTTTCGCTGGAGCAATCCTAGGCCCGTATTCCAGAACGATACTCGAGCACCGATCTCTGCTTGAGCATAGATTTAAAGCCATTTGATTGGTTGAATCTATGCTCAAGCAGAGATCGGTGCTCGGGTATCGTTCTGTAATACGGGCCCTAATCTTGATTACGTTTCGCAGCATTTCCCATTGAAAACGAAAAAACGTTATCTTCTTACTCTAATAAAGTATCTGTCTTTATTTGGCACAGTAAAAGATTGCCATTTTATTTTATTAAGATCTAAAATATCCATAAATTTAATAGGTACATAAAGATGTGATTTTAGATACTTCAAGAAAAGTCACAAAATGTTTTTTGAGTAGGTAATCTATACTTTTCAATCATAAAAATTACAAATGCTTTTCCTAATGAACGCAATAATATTTGAAAATCTTTCAAAGTTTTTATTAAGTTCATAATTGCTCTCCGATCATATTTCGTTTTTTTAGTTGCCTCAATAGGTACAGAGCTGCAAAACAGTCGCATCATTCTATTTATTCAATAACAAAAATACATCTACAACTTACTATCAACCTTACAGCGTCATCATTATGGTTTCTAATCGAGTCGCTTAATTGTTACCTGGGGGGTGATTCTCGCGGGTGATATATTGATACCTGGCTACCCTGGCTCACCTGGCTGGGTCATTAGTGAATCGGTAACCGAGCAACTGAGTAAAAACGGCAATCGCATTTCATATTAAGACAACTTTTTTACACTGCAGTTTTTATGAACTTCCATTTTTAGGGTTCCGTACCAAAATGGTAAAAAGGAAACCCTTATGGTGCGACTTCGTCTGTCTGTCTGTCTGTCTGTTACACCTGCTTATTTCAGCAACTACTGATGCTATCGACTTGAAATTTGGAACAGTTATAAAGAATGCTTGCCCAACGTTATTGCAAATGAAAAAAAGTCAAAAAATATTTTTATTTTCATTGCAAAAGGGGCCGGAGTGGGGGTCCAAAATTTTAAAGTGGGGTCACTAGGTCAAGTGGCATAGATATCATATGAAAGGGCTTGATCTTCACATTTCAAAATATATTTTCATTTAATTTTATGTCTCACAGTTTTCGACATATGATGAAAAATGTCTGAAAAAATACCATTCCCTAGAGCTGATAGGCATTGATCCAAATATTGCACCAAAAATAAAACGATGTTCCTAACTAGTGCAGTTTTTTCAAAATCATCAAAATTCCTTCACAAACAAACTTAGTTATGCGGTCCGGTTTTTTTCACTTTATACGTCCAAAAATGATACGGAACCCTCGGTGCGCGTGTACGACTCGCACTTGGCCGGTTTTTTATGTATGCGTGGTTGGCAATTCAGGGAGTCGTGGCTAAATGACAGCCGCCGTGATTGATCTATCTACAAGATTAAGCTGAGCTTGCCGCGGTCAATCCTTGGATGGGTGACCGGGACCACACCGAGACCTCCCCATACCTCGGACAACACGTAAAACACTCGGTCCCGGTTGTCATAGGAATAATATCTTTGACAGTCGTTACGCTTCCGAGTAGTCAGGAGTTCGAAATTCTGACAACTGGTCTAACATTCAAATACCAGTATTACCCAATAATTGGGTTGTGGAGGTCAGATGGTAGTCGCTCCACGTAAAATATTAATATTCAGCCGCAACTAGTTAGACTGGAAGCCGACTTCAATATAGCTTGAGAAAGGGCTAGGCGGATGAAGATATGTGATTGGCAATTCATAGCACAAGACAGTGGTATTAAATGCATCATAACTAGTAGAACTTTGACTACGATATCTGTGGAGCAACCGTAGTCGAAACGGCAAATACACACATCAAAAGTATCTAGGGATCAACATATATTTTTGCAATAACTTTTCTCCTGATTGATATTAATTAAAATTTTCTTTAAGGATTCATCAAATAAAGTGTTTTCGTTTGTCACAGTAACGATAAACCAAGTCACCTTTGCATTAATAAAGAAATTTGCCATTTTCCTAATAAAGGGATTTTTGACATTTGAACCACTAACATTAAAGTTCGAAAAAAAGACTGAAATAACAGTTTTCTTTAAAATTTTATTGGGTAACTTAAACAATTAATAATCCGTGTTTCTACCGCGAACACTAACAACACAAGAACATCGGTTTGGCATACTCAAAATGAGTTCATCCAAATCACGCTGTGGAATGGCCGCCCATGTTCGTTGCAACAACAAAAAAAGGTCTTCTTGCGACTGGATACCCTCCATATTCGGCAGAGCTCTTCTCTGTAGCATATCCCATGCATGCTCAATCGGGTTCAAGTCTGGCGACTGAGCAGGCCAGGGCAGGACATTGATGTTAGCTGCGGCGAGAGTCTGTCTTACAACTCTTGCGGTGTGCGGTCGTGCATTATCATGCATTAACTGAAATAAGGGACCGATTTGCACTTGTAGAGGAACGATGACGTCTGATACAATCGTCTCAGCATAAATTTGAGCGTTGAGGTTGCCTCTGATCCAAATCAACTCAGTTCTTCCGCCGATCCAAATACCCGCCCATACCATGATGGTTCCACCACTATAAGGATGGACTTCCTGGCAGGATTTTAATCGCTGTTGGCGTCCAGGGGTTCTCCAGTGTCGTATACGTCTTGTATCCGGTCTCATACCAAAACGAGACTCATCAGAAAAGCACACGAAACGCCATTGTTCTTCTGCCCAATTTCTGTGTTCAAGAGCCCATTGATATCGAATCCTACGATTGTGCATTGCTATAGGTGGTACCCGTAGCGGTCTTCGGGAATGAAGGTTCACTTCATGCAAGCGGTTTCTGACTGTTTGGTCGCTAATTAAGTTCCCTGAAGAGTGATGAAGCCTCACGGCTAACATCATGGCGGTTATTGTTGGAGCTCTTCGAGTTAAGATTTGAATGTATCGGTCTTGTCTCCGTGTGGTGCAGCGATACCGTCCTCCATGGCGCTCAGCCACGGTACCAGTGCTTCGGTAACGTGTCCAAAGTCGACTGATAACACTCTGACTTGTATTCAGAGCTAAAGCTACAGTACGTTGCCGGGAACCAGCTTCTATCATTCCCACGGCTCTGAGCATTTCTTCCCTGCTTAAATGACGTCGCCGCTCCATAATAACGTTGGTTTTAATCAGTAGTAGGGAAACAGTAGCACTAATAATGTCTTCAATGCGTTGTATGTTTTTATAGGGAAAATATTGACAGCTTATTTTCATCTTTTACTCGAATTTGATTGAGAGTTCCTGATTCAAATTATGAAATGCACCAAAAAGGATCCATATAAATTTATAAAATCATAAATTTATTACAAAGCCACATCTCAATCTCAAGAAATCCGCATAAAAATGCTTGATCCCTAGACACTTTTGATGTGTGTAATAGACATTTTAAAGTGTTTACTATCTACTTTATGACTCTCTTACACTAGATTGACAGGTTGATTTCGCTTGCCCGGCGAAGGCGGCAACCGACCAAGGGTAAGCACCTAGTGGTTTGACGACTACAATTCACAGCCTTGCCGGGCTAACATGCGCGACGCGACAAATTTTGTCGACTGTTTTGTCTCGCTCTTACTCGTGCGAATACGAGACAAATGCACGATAAAGCGTCGACAAAATTTTGTCGCGGCGCGCATGTTAGGCGCATTGGTCGACACGGCCACGGCACGCACTAAATGAAGGCGGCGTAGCCTTCATTTACTGTCATAGTAAAAACTTTAAAATGTCTATTATTTGCCGTATTCGGATCGGACGTAGCTCGACAAATAAATAGAATACAAAACATTGCAAAATTTTACCCATTTTCGATTTTTTATTTATTTGATGAACATTTCCTGTTTACTTGCTGACTACGGTCAGCAAATAAACAGGAAATGTTCAAATGAAAATCACCACAAATATTTAAATTCCTTTGATAGTGTAGGTAGCTATGTGCGTGTATAGTGTGTAGCAAGCGGCTAAGCAGGCAGCGGTGAATATGAAAACAGCAAGAAGAACGATAGATGGAATTTAATGAGGATAGATACAAGTTTACAGACGTTAGAACGAAGGAGAAACGATACAGAGTAATATGATAGAATGAAGCTAAGTTATACAAGACAATTAACGAGTTTAGGAAATAGTTTATGAGCGCGGTGGCTAAGACAAAGCAGTACGTGCGTTCGCTAAGACGGTTCGGAACGACTGGTTCGGTGTCGCGCGCGCACTGAGTAAATAACGGTATCTTCATCGTGTCCTCCGCTCCTTCGCCCCGCGCGGTCCCCCGCTGTACAGGGCCGTACTCTAGGGGCCGGACTCAGGACAATGTCGATGCCACAATACTCCCCTGCCGAGATCGTAACTACGATCGATAGTAGTCGGGAAACCTCACAGCCCTTCCACTCTTTGTTTTCTTACTGGCGTTTGTAGATGGACCGTCAGGAACTGGAGCTGTAGCGGCTTGGGGTGATACCGTAGGCGTGGTTGCTGGCATCGGCGCGGGCGTTGACATCGGCACCAGTGTTGGAGTTGGTATTGGAGTTGTTGGTGTCACGTTGTCGTCCGCTGTGTACGCCGGTTTCAGTCTATCTACGGTAACGGTTTGCACTTTATCTTGTACCTTTATGTCGAATGTTTTGGAACCTCGGCGCACGACTTTGTACGGGCCGGCGTATGGTGCTTGGAGTGGACGTCGGACTGGACCTTGGCGTAGATAAACATGCGTTGCAGTACTCATGTCTCTCGGTATATAGAAGGGACGAGGTGAGTGCCACGAAGTTGGTGTCGGTGCTAGTTTGCTCATGCGACTGCGTAGGCGATCGGCGAAATCAGTGACATCAACTTCCTGTTCTAATGCAGTGTTGAAAAACTGCCCAGGCAAGCGCAGGGGCTCACCGTAGACAAGCTCGGCCGCTGATGATTGGATGTCGTCTTTCCACGCGCTACGAATGCCCAGTAGCACCATCGGAAGAGCTTCGGTCCACTGTGATGACGCGTGGCAGGTGATGGCGGCCTTGAGTTGCCGATGTAGGCGTTCCACCAAACCGTTGGCGGCTGGGTGGTAAGCAGTCGTTGTGAGGTGGTCGACACCGATCAGTGCCGCGATGGACTTGAAGAGACGCGACTCGAATTGGCGGCCGCGATCGGTGGTGATTCGTTCGGGACAGCCGAAACGCGCGACCCAGCCAGAGATGAAGGCTGACGCGCAGGTGTCGGCCGTGATGTCGGCGAGGGGGTACGCCTCAGGCCAACGAGTGAAGCGGTCGACTATCGTGAGGCAGTACCTGTGGGAAGCAGACAAAGGTAAGGGACCTATAATATCCATGTGTATGTGTTGAAAGCGGGCTGAAGGTGCTTTGAACTCGGTAAACGGTGCGGTCGTATGCCTTGTGATTTTACACCGTTGACATTGATGACATTCCTTAGCCCATTGTCGACAGTCGCGCCTTATGCCCGGCCAAACAAATCTAGAAGTTACTAGTTGTACTGTAGCTTTAACGCCGGGATGACTGAGGTTATGAAGTGATTGAAAAACTTGTCGTCGAAAGTTACAAGTGACGTATGGTCGAGGATTAAGTGTAGAAGTGTCGCAGTATACTTGCGTTTTGGCGTCGGGTAAGGAAACCTTTTTCAGTTGTAGACTGGATCCATCCACGAGTAGTGTTCGCAGCTCAGCGTCTGTCTCCTGGGCCCGGGCTAGGCTGTGGTAATCTAGGGGCGTCGTTATTTCTTCAATACGGGAAAGGGTGTCAGCAACTATGTTGTCTTTACCTGCGACAAACTTTATGTCGGTTGAGAATTGCGAGATAAAGTCTAAGTATCGGAACTGACGCGGCGAACATTTGTCCCTTCGTGTGGTGAAGGCAAACGTAAGTGGCTTGTGGTCCGTCAGTATCGTGAATGGTCTCGCTTCGACCATGTAGCGGAAGTGGCGAATCGCGTCATATATGGCGAGAAGTTCGCGATCGTATGGACTATATTTTCTTTGTGATCGACTGAGCTTTCGTGAAAAGAATGCCATAGGTTGCCAGTCATTACCTTTTCGCTGTTGTAAGACAGCACCGATGGCTACGTCTGAAGCATCGGTCTGTATAGATAGTTCCGCATTAGAGTCAGGGTGAACCAGCAGCGTAGCTTCAGAAATGCTCGACTTACAGTTTTTGAAGGCTTCCAGCTGTTCAGTTGTGAGCTCGATCGGCTTTGACCCTTTTCCTTGTCCGGCCAGCATAGCATGAAGAGGCGCCTGCTTCGCTGCTGCGTCTGGAATAAACCTTCGATAGAAGTTTAAGGTTCCTAGGAATCTTCTAAGCTCTTTCGTGTTTTTAGGAGTCGGGAAGTCGAGAATTGCCTGTGTTTTTGATTCTAGAGGCCTGATTCCTTCAGCAGAGACGCTGAAACCTAAAAATTTTACTGTGTTTTGTCCAAAACAACATTTCGCCGTATTTATTATGACGCCGTAATCCTTCAGGCGTCCGAACAGTATGCGGAGGTGCTCCAGGTGCTGTTTCTCATCAGAAGAATAAAGGAGAATATCATCGAGAAATCCGTAAGCAAAATCTAGGCCATTTAACACTTCGTCCATGAACCGTTGGAATGTTTGTCCCGCATTCCTCAGACCAAAAGTCATGAACGGGAATTCAAACATGCCAAACGGCGTCGTGATGGCAGTCTTCGGTATATCGTCTTCGAAGACCGGTAGTTGATTATAGGCTCTGACTAAGTCTATAGTAGAGAAGATTCTTTTACCTGTAAGGTCGTTCGTGAAGTCGTGGATGTGTCGTACAGGGTAACGGTCAGGAATGGTACGGGCGTTCAAGGCTCTGTAGTCCCCGCATGGCCTCCAACCGTCGGTTTTTTTTCTAGCTAAATGCAGAGGGGACGACCAGGCGCTCTCTGACCTTCGCGCGGTGCCGTTTAGCAACATTTCGTCGAACTCACGTTTAGCTATTTGTAATCGTTCTGGATCCAAACGGCGTGGGCGACTAGATATAGGGGGACCTGGAGTTGTACGGATATGATGCATGGTAGTATGTTTAAGCTTTTGTGGCTTACCAGCTGGCCGGGTGATGTCTGGAAATTCTCGCAGCAGCTTGTCGTAGACAGTATCATCCGCTGCTGTTGTACGTATGGATGAAATATCGGATGTATCTGTAGGCTGCGGCGCGTTGATGCCAAGCATGGTGATCCCATCAATGAGGCGTTGCTGTCTACAATCCACTAGAAGATGGTAAAAACTTAAAAAATCTACCCCAATTATAGGTTTCGTGACATCGGCCACAGTAAACCTCCAGCTGAATGCACGTCGTAGTCCTAAATCCAGGTTCAGTTGTATGTAACCGTACGTAGGAATAAGCGTTCCATTTGCGGCGAATAGTTGGTACTTAGTCTTGGCTCGAGGCTGTCGTACAGCTGACCTTGGAAAGACACACAGGTCTGAACCCGTGTCGATAAGGAATTGCGCCTTCGATTTCCGGTCAATGATGAACAAGCGGCCTGAAGATATCGGACAGTCAGCTACCGCCACTAATGACTGCCGTTGGCGTTTCCCGTCGATTTGTAATTGCACGGCTGTCTGCAGCTCTTTGCCCGGCCGCCGAAATTGAAATGGTACCAACAATGCGGATGATCAGCGGGGCGCTCTCGTGTCCTTGACCTTTGCCTTGAGGTCGAGCGACTACGGCCGTTCCGACGGTAGTTACGAGATCGATTATTATTATTTGAAAAGCCTTGTACCTGCTTTGCCAGTTCGTCGACCCGTTTCACCAACATTTCGATGGCTGACACAGTACCTGGGGCTTCAGTTGCTGTACTTGCCGCCTGCTGCGTCGGTGTCGAAATATCGTTAATCTTGTCCGCTAACTCGGCCACGGTTTGGAGTGCGCTGTCGGTCTGCGAAGCAATAATCGTTTGAATGTGGGTAGGTAATCTATTTGCCCAGATTTGCCTGATTAGGTGATCAGGGACAGTCGGTCCAGCTAGATTCTGTAGATGCCTCATAAACTGGGATGGCTTCCTATCCCCCAGTTCTTCGTGGGTCAACAATTGTTGTAGCTTTCGCTCTTGAGAAGCGGATAACCGTTTGATAAATTCCGTTTTTAATTTTTCGTAACGGCCGGTATCCGGCGGTTTTAAAATTATATCTTTCACCTCTGCCGCGTATTGCGGCTCTAATTGACCGATCACGTAATGATATTTGGTCAGGTCGGCGGTAATATTGGAAATAATAAACTGACCTTCAATCTGCGCAAACCAAACGGCCGGTTCCTCGGGCCAAAATGGCGGTATCCGTACACCGACTCGCCATAAACCGGGGCGTGGTCCGGAATCTTCCAGTTGCTCGTCGCCGGGCTTCGCCATTCTTTCTTCGTCGGGGTCGCCACTGTAGGTAGCTATGTGCGTGTATAGTGTGTAGCAAGCGGCTAAGCAGGCAGCGGTGAATATGAAAACAGCAAGAAGAACGATAGATGGAATTTAATGAGGATAGATACAAGTTTACAGACGTTAGAACGAAGGAGAAACGATACAGAGTAATATGATAGAATGAAGCTAAGTTATACAAGACAATTAACGAGTTTAGGAAATAGTTTATGAGCGCGGTGGCTAAGACAAAGCAGTACGTGCGTTCGCTAAGACGGTTCGGAACGACTGGTTCGGTGTCGCGCGCGCACTGAGTAAATAACGGTATCTTCATCGTGTCCTCCGCTCCTTCGCCCCGCGCGGTCCCCCGCTGTACAGGGCCGTACTCTAGGGGCCGGACTCAGGACAATGTCGATGCCACAATAGTATGATCGATTTATTCGTACACGTATTTGGTTTACTCGTTTAAACAGAGAAAAAATTCAAATGTGAATTTATTACTACCAAACACTTTTAAATTGCTAGACCGCTGCATTAAATGAAACTTGCAGATTATAAAATTTCAGTTTTAGCGGGTCCTATGTATAACTCTCTGAATAAAAAAAATATGAACCTAATTTCTGATTGGCGTGTTTGGGTTATATAACGTAACATAGTGTCTGCACTTCTGTATTTTTTACAAAGCATTACAATTTTGATTTGCTACCGGTAAAATTACGTACTTGGAATCTAACACCGTTTTAGCTAAAAAAACACAACGAAATATCACGAAAGGAATCACCAAAAAGAACATTTAATTAGGCTTGTATTTAAACGCTTTCCAAAAATATGCCAAAAAAAATCGAAATCCCTGCCTAAACGGATAACCCCCTTACATAAAAACGATGAATAAATTGAATAGCTCTTAAGTCAATTGCCACGTCTATTCATTGACATAGAAATGACAAGGATAGTTGTATATTTAATCAGTTATTAAATTAAGAGGCGGTTATAAGTGAGAGGGTAAATGCTCACCAAATTGCGTTGACAAAATATCTTTTACCATTTTAACTCTTACTTCTTGCTATAAAAATAAATATTACTCAAAGAATTTGAATTCTTTGTGTTGTAGGTATTATATTGAATTTTAACAAAATTTGGAAATTATATTTAATATTTGGATAGAAATTGATTGTTATCTAAATATTTAATATAAATTGATTTCTATCAAAATATTAATGATTTCTAAGAAATCTATTATTTTTATCCAAATATTTAATAAAAAAATCCTAAAAGTCATTGTCATTACCAACATTTTATTACTTTCAAATATGTTATCAAATCACACACTAATATTATAAGTGCGAAAGTTTGTGCGTGTGTGTGGGTGTGTGTGTATGTTTGTTACTTCTTCACGCTGAAACGGCTGAACGGATTTGGATGAAATTTGGCACACAGATAGATTATAGTCTGGAATAACACATAGGCATACCTTTTATCCCGAAAAACGCGGGCGAAGCCGCGGGCGGAAGCTAGTAATATAATAAAAACGCTCTAATAGCGAAGAACAGAGGACAATGCTCGACAGACCTACGCTGCGCGGGGTCGTATTTCTGTTTGCGAGGTTTACAGTAGGTACCTAACCTAAAAGAAGGCCAACCCTTTCGAACTCACTTTGCTCGCTCTTGGCCATTGCTCGCTCACAGGCCAATAAGATAAGAACTAGCTTTTAGTGTTTCAGTAAACAATCTTTGGAGAGCATTAATCCATTTAGGGGAATCAAGACGATTTTCTGATTCTCAATTTTTTTTTTTTGGAACGAAATGCGTTCATTTATGGGGTGCCAAGTGCATTTATTGTACTTGTTACTGAGTGTTAGGGTCTAATATTTATTTTGGTAAGCATTTAAATTATACCCATGTGATTAAACTTAATTGTAAAGTTATATTAATGTGTATTCAGTAGGCAAGACATAAATAACATTATATGGAGGAGGAATATTAAGTAAAGCCTACATACACGTGTATTTGAAATTGTTTTCGTTATCTCTATTTTTCTAATTTGGTTAACACCTCAGATCATAGAAACAAGGAGATATGCCATCATAGCAAATTAGTACGGGAACAACTGATGCCACTTTTAGTACATTTTTCGACACAATTACGCGCGTAATTAAGCGCTCCTTGTGAATAAAAAGATCTTCCACGCATTGAACATTCCGCACACCCTCAATCTAACACTGCTAATCGTCACTCAACACTAGCACTAAACTAAAACACTGTATTTATACCATCGATCGTGTTCGGTTCGTCGCCAGCGCGTACCTTTTTAATATGAGCAATTTGCTCATGATCAGGCATCAAGCTCGATAGCGCCTTGGCACATCTCCTTGTTTCTATGATCTGAGGTTAACACCCACGTTACACTAATAAACATGTAAAATAAATTTAATTTAAATGTCATTCACGTTTCATGCTTAGCAGATACAACATTATTATAATAATAGGTACGCAGTTTTCGCAATTGATCTTAAGAATGGTAGGTACGTGCTTTTCAGATAACATTTACGTGAAAATTTATTTAAAACCGAGTTAAATATAATCGCATAAATGAATAAATATAATTATACCGTGCTACATTTTAATCACAATCCATTTTTTTTAAGATCTTTGGTCAAAATAATAAAATGCTCATTTTATTTTTTTAATAGGACAAGCACCTGCTTGTCCTGCTGCTCCTGAGGGTGCCATGTGTTGACGCAGCGGGGGATCTCCCCCGCTGCGTCAACACAAGGCATCCTCTGGAGCTCTGGCGAATGATCGCCAGAGCTCCTGAGGGTGCACAACACTACCGAAGAGTAGCATTATTTGGATGTGGTAGGTATTCTGTGTGATAGAGGTACTTCCCCAGTCGAGCTGCTCCAGATGTGAGTGAGATATCCCGGTGTGCCCTACTCTCCTATTAAATCTATAGTGAGTAGCCAAGAATAACTTCTATCTACCTGTAGCTAAATCTTAGAAGATAATCTCGTGGCATTTACTTTAACTTAGTTAAACATTATTTGACCTTTCTCCAAAATGAACGCTACTTAGGGCGGGTTGCTTCAAACCATCTGTATTCGTAAGTCAGTACGTAATCGTTAAGTCAGTATGAAATTGTCGTACAAGCCGCCATATTTGACGGTTACAGATACGGAACTGTAAGATGAAATAACATGGCCTTAGTGTTTGTTGTTTCATGTTTAGAATTATGTAACGTTCAATCATTCAATCTATGGATGCGTGACCATTTTCGTTACACATGGAGACACCTCCAAGCCTCGGAGAGCACGCTAATCAATTGGTCCCAGTTGTCATACTAATATCTATGACAGTCAACACAGGTAATCATTTGGTCTAACCTTAGAATACTAATAATAATACCTACCAATTTTGTAGGGATTTCAGACTTCTTGAGCGCTGGTAAAATGATGATGTACTTGGAATATGGTGAAAGCTGTTTATTTCTTGATAATACAATATTTTAATGGGTAATACCGGTATTCGAATGTTAAACCAGCTGTCAGAGCTGTCAGACTTTAGGGCTTCTGACTACCCGTAACGATTGTCAAAGATATTTCTATGACAACTTGCCGCGGTCAGTCCTTGGATGGGTGACCGTTCTTTACACATCGAGACCCCTCCGTGCTTCGGAGAGCACGTTAAACAGTCGGTCCCGGTTGTCATAGGAATATCTTTGACAGTCGTTACGGGTAGTCAGGAGCCCAAAAGTCTGACAACTGGTCTAACATTCGAATACAAGTATTCCCATTGGGGAATACTGGTATTCGAATGTTAGACCAGTTATCAATTGTCAATTGGGTTGTGGAGGTCAGATGGCAGTCGTTCCATGTAAAATATTGATATTCAGCCGCAACCAGTTCGACTGGAAGCCGACCCCAATCATGTTTGGGAAAAGGCTAGGCGGATGATTTTTATAGTAATTGTAATAATATGACATTAATCTGTATTTTGTACAATAATAATTTCCTATTGCAATTGAAAATAATAATTAATCTAATGTGAAATGAATATGATTTGCATGCCCGTGTGACAGTAGAACCTGGAGAATCATGATTGATTAGATTATACATTAAAAACATCTATTTATCACCCATGTTTGCAAATAAATAAATGATTTGATTTGATTTAAGTTCATAAACAAATTGAGCAACAGAAGAGCCAGCGCTGACAGAGCATAGCCAATCGGCAATATAATGCTACGATGTAGCTGCCGTAGCTTTCATTGCTACGTATATCGTAGCAACTGCGTAGCTAATAAAAGATGTTTAGCAACCACAGAAATAATTTTATTGTATCCCCTCTTTGCTTTATATTGACTGATGTCATTGCTTTTATTACTTAGTATGCATGCATAATCGGCCTATAATGTTCCCACTGCCGGGACACAGGCCTCCTCTGTGAGAGGGAGTGGGCCGTAGTCCACCACGCGGGCCCAGTGCGGGTTGGTGGACGTCACATGTCTTCGAATTTTTGGTTCTAGAACATGCCGGTTTCCTCACGATGTTTTCCTTCACCATTTAAGCAAGTGATAATTAATTTCTAATACGCACATGACTTCGAAAAGTCAGCGGTGCGTGCCTCGGGATCGAACTCGAACCATTCGCCGTGGGAGGCACATGGTTAATCCACTAGGCTATCACTGCACTTAGTATGCATGATAATAACAAAAAAATTGTTTACAGTATTTTATTACACGACGACGCCGAAAACAGGACTGTTATGTTTTCTCAAGCATTTAATCTCTCGAGTATCTAAGATGAATTCAGAGCCTTTCGTGCTACTGTAATCACTTCACTGATGAAATAAGGCATTTCATACGTGTCCCAATTTTATCGTAGACTACATCTACAAAAAAAAACGCAAAAAATATACAATAAGCACAAATATAAAGTAAAAGCTATCATGTTCTGCAAATAATTTCAGATAAGACGACCAACTCGATCGCTCAAATTATTAACTGTAATGGATCTTGACGAAACCGATAAAATGTAGATGTGTCGTCGTAATATTATGGATGCCATTATATAAAATATAGCAATAAAATGCTCACTTTACCATAAAAAGTGGTATAAAGATAACCATGGCTTTATAAAATTTATATACGTTTTCTCATTTATTATATCACATTATGCAAAATATGCAAAATACGTCTTTGAACAAATGGTGCCTTCTTACTTAATTGTAGTAATAAATCTGTCTAAGGAAACTAGAAGGAAATTATAAAATTATAAAATTATTTCAAATGAACTATGATAAGAGATGACTACAAACGTGCACAAAACTAATATGGCTACTGTCAACCTCATATAAGTCTACGTAGATGCTACTGCTGAACGCAACAGCTCAATATCGTTATCATGAGCCCTACAGGTCACAAAACTCTGACGCTTAAACACACTTCAAAAATGAGTTTTCTCTAAGTATTTACGACATACCTAATTTTTTTATTTATTTAGTAATGGGTTTGCGTTTGACCGCCATCTTGGTTGATGTTATGTGATGATGCGGTCTACGATAGAGCACGCTTGCCTAGAAGAAACCGACTCACTTTCGACTTGAAGACACCTAGAATTTAACTATCGGGGAATATTCACCCCGTCATAAGTGATAAGGGGCCATCCTATTGCCGTTACTTAGGTTAACATAAATCCAGATTCCGGGCTGCTTATTTCCTAATGACACTTTGCTCGATCGATTGAACCCAGGACCCTACACTCAACAGTCACGCTTGCATCCCCTAGACTAAAAACTTATTAAGCTATTTAATAATATTAAGTTAGCTAGTTAATATTATTAATATTAACAGCACTTATTTAATTAAAGCTAAAGTAATAAAAGTAAACTACGCATGACTTCATTACGCAAACAAATTCTAGAAACAAGAATATAAAAAAACTTAAATGCTCAACTAATTAGATTGCTGATATCTGTAATTAAAGTGTCAATTAAAAATATCAATGATATTCTAATAAACTGAACAAAACAACAAGTTAATGAAACTCTTTCATTAAAATCTTTAAATAATAAAATAAATCAATTTAAAATAAAGTGAATTTTGTTTATTAATTAATTAATTTTTGATACATAGACATATCTGTTTATGTTATATTCCAAATTGAATGTAACTTTTAAACGTTATTTATTATCTTATTAGCTAGAACAACTTTCAGTGGCGATAAACCCCTTTTAGAAATACAAAATAAATCAATTAATTTATTACTACATCTACGGTCAGTTGCACAAAGATAATTAAATTTTAAAGGAGGCATTAACCATACAATTTCTATCGTTAAAGTCTCCTTTAAAACTTAATGACCTTTTCTGCAACTCAGCGCTAGACTTATAATAAATCTGTAGAGAGGTCAATTATGTACATGAAATATATTTTAAAAATAACTATGAGGGGGTGATTAGTGATCGATACTGATGCCAAAAATGCAATTAGTAAAATGTTTGTCTGTCTGTCTGTATGTTCCTTATAGAAACAAAAACTACTTGACGGATTTTAACTAAACTTGGTACAATTATTCTTCATACTCCTGGGCAGGTTATAGTATATTTTTCATCACGCTACAATCAATAGGAGCAGAGCAGTGAAGGGAAATGTTGGGAAAACGGGAGAAGTTACTCCATTTTTTAAGCTTCCGTCGCGTGTGCATCGTTAATGGTTAAAGCTACATAGAAATCATGTATGACAGAAATGTTTAACATAAAATTATCTAAAAAATATCCCACAACAGCATATTATGTCTATCTTTTATGGTTGACTCACAATAGCACGTGTAACTCCCGATAGCTTAGCAGTTCGGAGCTTTCTGATTGTATTTGTTTACTCTTACGTTTATAATACTCTCACTCATCCCTAATTAAAAAAGTTAATATTATTACCTAATCAATAAAAAAAAAAAATTATTACCTAGTCAGCAAACGTGACGTAGCTGCTCGACGCGCGGACGTGTGGTTGTGTACCTGCTACCGATAAACCTAAATCTACCGACTTGTTATAAAAAGATTTAAAAATATGGTGCAGTGTAAAAAGTGTAAGCTATTTTTGTCAATGAATAAAGACGAAGTGCTAAAATGTAAAGGAGCTTGCAGTGGAGTATTTCACAAAAAATGTATCAAAAATGTTAAAAAATTCATGCAAAAGGAGTTTTGTGAAGAGTGCCTAAAAGCAGATGTTTCACCTAAATCGCTAGAACAGAATCAAGACTTTGAGGATTGTGAGTCACCAAAACAAGCAATTATGAATTTGGAAAAAATTACAGTGGAAAATGTACTAGGAGAAATGAATAAAAAGCTAGATATTATACATAAAATGGAGAAAGATATAGAAGAAATTAAAAACACAGTGACCTTTTATGCCGAAAAATATCAGGAAATGTTTGAGTTTAAAAAGCAAGCTGAGAAAAAAATCAAAAACTTGGAACAACAAAACACTTATTTAGATAAGTATAACAAAGCATTGGAAGAAAGAATAGTTTTGTTGGAGCAAAAAGAAAAAGATAAGAATATTGAAATAATTGGGCTGCAAAAAAGGGAGAAGGAAGACTTAATTTCAGTAGTAAATATCCTCGCAAAAAAACTGAATCTTAATCCGAATGACATTGAAGAAGTTAAGAGGGTAGGTGCAGAAAAAACTATCGATAACAAAGTAAAACCTCAACCGGTAATTGTACAGTTGCGCACCAAATCAGCAAAAAATCAATGGATTAAGATGCGTAAACAACGCATCAATAATGGCAGTGTATATGGAGACGATAATGAGACTAATATTTACATAAACGAGGATCTTTCCAAATATATGCGGCAATTATTTTGGAAAGCTAAAAACGAGCTAAAGGAGTCCTATAAGTATGTTTGGATACAAGATTCGAGAATTCTGGCAAAAGTTAATGAGAATGTAAAAAAAATACATGCAATCAGATGTGAAACTGATATCCAACGTCTACTTGATATGCATACAGAGAATTATGCACAATAATGCTCGCAGAGTGTACGGACACACTACGTGATTTGAGCAAATAGTAAAGTTCGAGCCTACAATAGACGCTCAAGATCATCAATTCATAAAGTGTGAGAGTATTCAGACATGGAGTACACTTATAAATACAAAGGAAACAACGGAGTTCGATATTGTACACATAAATATAAGGTCTTTAAAAAAACAATTTAATCAACTATTAGTACTACTGAATACATGTAAATATAGAATAGATATAATAATACTTACAGAAATAAATGTCAAATCCGAAGAATTGGCTTTATTTATGATAGATGGATATAATACTTGTGATTATACACGGAACAATAAAAGGGGAGGAGGAATATTGATGTATGTAAAAAAAGAATTAAACCTCGTACAAGAGAGAACATTTCATGCGGAAGTAGAATCGATACATGTGAAAATCAGTATCGGAAAAAGCATCGTACACATATTGGCAATTTATAGACCGCCAAACAAAAATAAATTAGAATTTATTCAATATATAGATAAAACATTAGAGAGAATACCAGGACATGAAAATGTTGTCATCACCGGGGACATGAACCTGAACTTAATGTGCGACGATTACAACCAAACAGTAAACAAATATAAAAACACCTTGTGTGGATACGGCTTGCAAAATGTGATTCCTAGAACGGCGATAACGCGCGAAGCAATAGTTGACGGACAAGTACAGAAGTCATGCCTTGATCATGTGTGGGTGCGTGCGGCTGCGGGCGGCTCGATCAGCTGCGTCGCCGCGCACACATTTGCATGTTTGTTATCGGACCATCGTATGACAGGCGTTAGGCTTAAGTATGAAGCATGCAATACAATGACTTACAATAAAAACATGACACGGAAAGTATTAAACAACAGTGTAGTTAAAGAAAGGTTTAAAAGTATTGAGTGGGAGGATTTATTAGCGATTAAGTGTCCGTTACAATTGTATAGTGAGTTGTGTATTGTTTTTCGCAGTATTTACACAGATTCTATGGTACAGAAAACGTACAATAGAAATAAACGAATAACGCAACCGTGGGTAAGTAAAAAGTTGATAGATATGATGACCAAAAAGAATGAGTTATTTAGGTTATGGAAATCTGATGTATCTAGCATGAATAAGAGATTAGAGTATACAAAATTAAGAAATAAAGTTAATAAAATGGTGAATGCTGCCAGAAACAAATACAGAAAAGATGAAATAACAAAATGTAAAGGGGATTTCAGAAAGATTTGGTCTAATATAAATCAATGGATGAGTAGGACAAAGGTCACTATTGATGATACAGTAAATAAATACCTAGGTAAGACAGATAATATGTATAATATTTGTACAAAGCTTAATACATTCACACAAGAAATTATAAAAATTAAACATCAGTGTAACTACAAGTTTTTAGACAGAAACACATATGTAAATAAAAGCGTAGTGTCATTTAGGTTCCAAAAAGTGTATCCTAATAATATTGAAAAAATTATAACGAAATTAGACAATGACAAATCCCCGGGTAGCGACCAAATAAGAGTACAGGACCTTAAAATTGTTATAAAAGAGATTAGTTCGATACTTGCTACATTCATAAATAAGTGTGTCACTACTGGTGTATACCCAGACGAATTAAAAAAAGCTATGATTAGACCTATATATAAGCAAGGGTGTCATCTAGATTATTCTAATTATAGACCAGTGGCAATATTATCTGTAATTAATAAAATTGTTGAAAAGGTTATTGTCTCACAAATCAATGATTTCTTAGAGAACCATAGCATTTTGTCCGATTGTCAGCATGGGTTTAGGAAGGGTAGGAGCACTAATACTTTATTAACACAGTTTACAGACTTTATTAATGAGGAACTTAATGACAGGAATCAAATTATAGCACTATTTATTGATTTTAAGAAGGCATTTGATACTCTTGATCATCATCAGCTACTTCAAGCTATGGACGAGTGTGGTATTAGTGGTCCTATAAATAATTTCCTTGGTTGCTACTTGAGAAACCGTAAACTCTGCACTGTGGTGGACGGGACGCGCGGAGCTGACGCGGACATTACACTGGGTGTACCGACCGGATCGGTATATGGTCCTGTAGGCTACATAATGCATGTAAACAGCATGGCAAATGTGGTGAGTCATGCTAGGATGTATATTTATGCTGATGATACTTGCTTACTAGTCGCCGGGAGGAACTTAAAAGAGTTAGAAGTTCAGATGCAGTCTGACTTTGATAAAGTTACTAAATGGGCACATGACAACGGCATTATACTCAACACCGACAAAACTAAGTGTATGCATATATATTCACCCTATAATAAAGTAGGCAGACAAAACCACAACCTTAAAATTGTTGGGCACTCGTACGAATGCTTGCATAATAATCAGCAAACCTGTAAATGTAATCAATTGGAAGTAGTAGAATCTATCAAGTATCTGGGTTTAATAATTGATAACAGATTTAATTGGAAGCCACAAGTTAATGCAGTGTGTAATAAACTACGAACAGTTCTGAGTAAATTCTATAACCTTAAGAAAGTATTAGATAGGCGAACATTGTTTATTGTGTATCACGCGCTAGCAGAGTCATTGGTTAGTTATGGGTTAAGCTGCTATGGCTTAACATTCAAAACATACTTAGAAGAAGTTAAAAAAATTCAAATAAGATTGTTAAAAATAATAGTGGATAAAAAAACCAAACATAAATGTAAAGATGATTATAATCAGTTATTTAAAGAATGTAGCATTATTCCTGTTGATAAAAAAGTAAATTATTTAATAGCGTTAGAAACATATTACGTAGATACATATAAAATTAATAAAACTTACAAGTACAGTGTTAGATCCGTTAAAAAGGGAAGACTAGTACAAAATAAAGTTATTAACTATTACGGTGAGAGAACACGTAAATATCTAGTACCCAGGTTGTGTAATAAATACCCGATGTTAAGAGATGGTGAGAGAATTAAATGTAAAATGAAGCTAAAAAGAGTTATTAAGGAACTGATCACCTCTTAATGTCTTTTTTTTTATAGGTTATTAAAATAATATAGATGTAAGGTGTAAAAATAACATGATGTGTTTATTAGGTAGTATAAGTTTAAAAGTGTAAAAGAGCAGAACGCCTACAAATTGCTTAGCAGTTTGGCGATGAAAAATTGTGTTAACTATGTATTACTTACCTATGATAAAATAAATAAATAAAAAAATAAAATAAAAAAAGAATCATAGAAGTCGATATAGAAACACCAAACTTATACATGAAATACGCTAATAAGCCATCGCGCCGTCGCGCGTGAATACTGAATCATGCTACCTATAAGGATTATTTTTGTGTAACGGTTGCCGCGCTCGACGCGGGATCGGTTAGTGGTGATGAATTTGCGGTATTGCTGTAATCGCGTGTGTTTATGTCACTCAAAATAGAAAAATAAAAAACTATTCACCCCCTCGGGGGTAAAACAGCTCTTCTGCTGGGGTAATAAGATTGATAATCTTCTATACAAATAAATAAAATTGAAGTGTCTGTTTGTACTGTCATGTTGTTGTACCTAGGTACTGTTATGAACCGGAGAGTGATATAATGGTAATTAATGTTTACTCCTGAGGTATGTTCCTATGGGATAATTTCCGACGTCCACGCGGGCGAAGCCGCGGGCGAAAGCTAGTCTGAAATAATATTTGACATACAAACAAATTCTATTTACAGTTTAAACAACCGATTTTGACTTCTATGGCATTGGTAATATGACAAATGACAGCTGCAATAAACAGTTGGTATTGCAAATAAGTTTTTGCTTTTTAATGCCATCCTTAAATCCAAATGGCATATAAGTCAAAATTGGATGAACAAACTGTAATAGGGTTTGATATAATGTCTTCTGTTATTTTAAAATTACCTAAATGGAGTATAGTAGTGAATGAGAAAATGTCACAAAACTACAAAACAAAACTTTTCTTTAAATTATATAGTAAGTACTATTTTCCTGTACGTACTATTAATCTATACTATTATAAAATTGTAAAAACGCCGTGTCTGTACATTGAAGATGTTCCAGAAAAAACAGTCTGGATAGGGTACTGGGACGTAACCATACCCAAAAATATATTTTTTAGAATTTTTGTCTGTTTGTCTGTTTGTGCGCGCATCACGCGAAAGGTACTGAACGGATTTAGATGTGGTTTTCACATTTCGATAGCTTGGGGTCCAACTTAAAATTTAAGCCATGTTTTATCTAATTCTGATGGGAGGAACCAGAGATACAGCTTGACCTCTTGGTAGTACTAGCCACTCTACACTACGGAGGTCATTTAAACTGGTTATTTCATTGTAGTCCACTCGGACGGAGACGTGCGTGAAAGTCTAGTTTACCATAATATTACTTAACTGTAACAGTGTTACCATATTCATGCGTACCGTACTGACTTTTACCACCAGTTGATAAGTTCCGTTTAACTTATTTAGCAGATAACTTCATACAAATTCCGTTTCATATTTTAATTTAACTAATAGATAATACCAAACCGAAGACTGTGAGAATTGGCCCTTTAATTTTTGTTCTACCAATTACCTACTGCCCATTTTTTCAACAGGTTTTTGGCTCTTTTTTTAGACGTTATTTTCATTTTTCCTAGAAAGCTCTTTGTGTGCAAAAATTGCTTCCTTTATCACCAGCGAACAACAAAGTACAATATATCTTAAATATCCTGCCTTCAAATCTGTGATCGTTTCCAGACAGCAATTACGAGTAACGCCACATAATAATAGCAGGATTAATAGCTGTATTGTGACCGCTGAACGAACTACACAATCTAATATTAAAGCGATTAGTTGACTGTACGGGTTTTATTTTCTTTTTTGGACACAATTTTGTGTGTGTCGTTCCCTAAATATGCTCAATGCCCTCCTGAATGCCAATCCTGAATGTGATCTGTTTGCGGATGAATGGAGTAAAATTATGCGAATATGTCTGGTGTTCTGTGAGAGTAAGTATGCGAGGGTGTCTACTGTTCCATGTAAGTTTCTAATTCAGTTATCTAACACAATTTTATTTACTATATATTATATGCTTCCATGTTAATTAATGTAATTGGTATTGTACCGTTTTAATTAACTATAAAATAAATAAATTTTGTTGTGGTAGAATCTACTGGGTGTAATAATGTACTCATCGTTATGAACAACTTTTACGATGGGACCAACCCTGAAATCGCGAAAAAAATCAGCTGTTCCATACATTTATGTTCACACAACTCAACAATATGTATGGAACAGCTGATTTTTTTTTGTGATTTCAGATTTTCAGATTTCATATATGTATATATATTTATATACATATATATATATATATATATATATATATATTTTTTTTTTTGTGATTTCGGGGTTTTATATATATATATATATAGAATTTAAAAATATGTTACTATAGTGTTGCACTGGTGCATAACGCTGTCGTCGGCATTATTTTTTGGAGCCCAGTGTACTTTTTCACCTTTTTTGCAAATATGATGTTTAGAGAATGTTGTATTTTGCGAATGTGGTCTTATAAGATTATGATATTTTGAGAAAATGATGTTATGAGAATATGATGTTTTGCGAATATCGTGTTTTGCGAATGTGATGTTTTACGAATGTGCTCTTTTGAGAATATGATATTTAGCGACGGAACGTTTTTTTTTTTCTCTATCCACATATGCATTACCATGTATTATGTTTATGTTACACATGTTAAAGGGTCGATTTCAAACCAACCGTAAAAACAAGGATTGTGAAATATCTTCTTTATTTATGTCGAAATTTAAGTAATTATTATTTGATGCGGTGTATTTATGATACCTTCATTTATTACAGTTATATTATACTATCATGAGTGATTTACGAGAAAATTTGAAAAAACTATGTACTTTTTCATTCGTGTGACTGGTGATTTTCCCGATTATTTAACAAATCTTTAAATAAAAAAAAAAATAACCTGGGGAATCGCTATTTTTTTATTCTGGTGACATTTTAATAACCATGAACTCGAGTTACGCCTAAAATTCTAAAATAATACTCAGTTTAATATGATTTCTGCGTGTTTTATTTTGCGATCACTTTTTTCTATCATTAGTGTAACCAAAATAAACTTAGCCATAAAGAAATCTCCTGTGCGTTGCACCCCTGGGATACTTCTACACTACATAAAGGGGCCCCAGTGGCATGTGAACATTCGGTGATCGCAGACCTGCGCTTTGTATTTGTGGTGAGATATCGCTATTTTAATTAATTTCTGTGCTTAGGACGAAAATGGAATCATTTTTTTTTTTTTGAGGATGGGAAATCATCAAATGACCCCTCCCGCTCTGGGCGGAGCGGAAGGGAGTGTCAGACTCTTACTGACTAAAACCCACCCGTGTTCCTTCCTTAGCCCTTTTGTCCGGGTCAGCGGTATCCCTTTCGGACAATCCCGCTTTCCCGGCAGGCTTGGGCCCTAGTGGGCCCCCTCTTCGATGCTGACATCTCTTTGAGGCGCGCGTGGAACACGTACGCGCCGTTCGGCATGGGCCTGGTCCTGATCGGACGGTGAGCTACCCATTACTCACCGCCCGCAGGCCTGCGCCTACGGTGGCCGGGAGTCGTCACGCGGCTCCCGACGCCCGGAGCGTCTACCGCGGCGGCTTGGACGGGAGAATCTCTCCCTCTCCCGTCCCGCCGCCTCCTTCGCTAGCATGACTGCTTCATTCACCGAAGCTATGTTTTTTATTTGGCGGGATGCGAGCTAAGGATGGGAGCTACGGATGCGAGCTACGGATATGAGCTATGGATGTGAGCTAAGAATGTGAGCTGGAGATACGCGTCATGAAATGAACTGGCGGATGGGACGAGACCACGCGGGCGTCTTCTTTTCCTCTCGCCGCGCCACCCCGCCATCCTACTACTAGCGATGCATCGCTTAGCTCGAGTCACGCCTCTTTCTCGCACAGCACATTTTACCCGCTCCGCTACACCGCGTAGCTTTGGTAGAAACTGTCACATAGTTTCGTAGTTTGCTTTGACCTCGTTCACCGCTTAGCTACGCTAGCTATACAGGTGCAATGTATCATCATAAAGTTTAATGAGTAGCGGCACCAGTTATGATCACAAACGTCACCTGCGCATTAGCTGGTTTTTCGGTCTTTTTGGCGGAATGAAGACGGCGGGGGGCGCCGAGGCTGCACGCGATTGTTTCGTAAGTCGATGCTCGTCGTCTATTGGACTATTCTCTATTAGGTATTGTCAACTGTCTATTGTCTATTGGGCCAAAAATGTACATGCGCGATTTGTGATCATGATTCCTGCCGGTACCTATACTTTATAATTTTTTATGTTTTTTTTTTTTACTGGTTCATGTTTTTTGTTTTGTTATGTTTTTTAATGCCCAAATTCAATTGAAAATCGAACTACCTAAATTGTTTTACTTTTATTCTACCCCAAAAATGACCATGCTACAGATGCAAGTGTGCACTTTTAAATATTAGTTGTTTGAATATAATAATCATTACTAATCATTAGTGTCACGTCGACTTCATTTGTATTTATAGAATTTCATTCGTGTTACGTACTCTCTCATTCGTGTTACCCTAATTTAAAATTTCGGGTACTTTTAAGCAGATCCGCACCGTGATTTTACGTAATGCGTACATAACTTTACTATAGTAAACGTTATACACCATCAGTTAGCAAGAAAACGGGAATTTGCACATAGCAAAAAAAAAGTGGCATATTAATTCGACTCGTGAAATCGACCCTAAAACAAATAAATAAATATTTATCTTTATCTATAAATATGAAAGTGTGTTTGTTGATTTGTCCTTCTTTCAAGAAGCTATAGAGCAACGGATCGCCATGACTTTTTGCATAGAGATAGTTTATAGGCCGTATAGTGGCATGCTACTTTTATCCTGGTAGTACTTACGTTCCGAAAATACGGAGCAGTTATACAGAATAGTATAACTGCTCCTATATTGATTAGATCACACAGTAGAAATGTGTTTTTATTATTTACCTGTTAAATTAATAGTATTATCTAAAACATTATAAGTATTTTTTTTTTATTGCATCTTTTAATTTAACATTTTTAAAAAATATGGTTTTGTGTGAGCGAGGCAGGTGACAAAATGTAAAAGCCCTCTTAATATTTTTACAGACAGATAATCTTTCCATGGCTCAGGGGGCACGTGTAAGCAATTATCTGTAGGTACCGCAAAGCCATAGCTCATAAAGTCATAGCAGCACTCGCATTGTTCTGTTGCAATGCTATAAGGGTTCCGTTTTTCCTTTTGAGGTACGGAACCCTAAAAAGAGTTGATGCTATTCGGCCAGTACAGGTGCATCTCTCTTTCTCAACAATGGTTTCTTAAGAATTTGAAAATCTGCCAACATTATTTAACTAAAGCCAACATTTCACAAGGCGAAAAATGTTTAACAACTCGTGTTGTTTACAAGATTCCTTCCTTTACTGGAAATTGCCAGACGTCGCTCGAAATAATATATCTGTGGTCGCATACAATCCCGTTCGTTATAAGAATTCTTGTGGCTGTCCTTTCACGCTATGTATGTAGGTGTAAGGCAGGTAGATAACACGAGTCAAGGATATATGGGACAGTGGGAAGGTGACACGAGTCGCGAAACTTTTGACGCTTTTTTAATACGATGATTTATTTGATATAGGACGCTCCAATAAATTGCTGTATTAATAAGGTACAGAAATAAGGTGGCAGGTAGTTCATGTAAAGTAGGTATAGGTAATTATTTATACTGAAACATAATTTAAAATGTTAACTAATAAAGAAACATAATTTATTGTTTTTACAGAAACAAGTGGTTTTATAAACTTGCTTGACGTTAGTTTTTATGTTTTTATACCAAAAAAAAATCAAACTAAAGTCCAAATAATATGTAAACAATGTCACTATGGAAACTGCGAAAATTTTATGAAGTTGTATAGAAAGTCTGTTTACATAGTTCACAATTTCTGTTGACATGGACTTTGCGTAAAGTATAACAAAATAAATACCTAATTTTAATCTTTATATGATACTGTCTGTAATATTTTTTCCACCGTTATTGGTGTTGACACATTTTAAATAAAAAACACGCCGAATGCATAAGCTCTTTCTTTTTGTAAGTTGGTTAAAAAGCAAAACAACATTTTTCTACGATGCAAAAACAGTGTAAAATATTCATCACTGTCATCATTTATTCATAAAACTCGGAACATGGGTAGGAAAATACAATTCTTTGCTGTGCGGACAGTTGTCAAGGAAAACGGTGCACACTGTGGGTGAAAAATGAACGTAGCTCAACAAAAAAGGGCAAATACGAAGAGGAAAGTAAACATACATTAGTATGGTATGTTTATACGTTACAAGTCAACGTTTTAGTTGGACATGATAAAATGATAATATTACACAATTTTTATACTTAGGCTGTGTCCCCAATAGGCAAACTGTGAGCGGCCGACTGAGTTTGCGCTAACAAATTGCAGTAGCAAACTGTTAGAGCAAACTAGCAAACCGTGGACACTCCATTTCAAATATATGAAAAGGCGTACTAAACCGGCGGCGGCGTATCGGTTTAGTACGCCCTTCCATATATTTGAAACTCAGCCTCAACTCCTACGCAAACTCAGTCGGCCGCTCACAGTTTGCCTTTTGGGGACACAGCCTTATTATTATGCATTTGTATCATTATATTGTCAGAATGTTTGAAGTTTTATGAGAACAACGCATGACTATGAATGCATGACTGTGGTACCCTCAGATCATAGAAACAAGGAGATGTGCCAAGGCGCTATCGAGCTTGATGCCTGATCTTGAGCAATTTGCTCATATTAAAAACGTACGCGCTGGCGACGAACTGAACACGATCGATGGTATAAATACAGTGTTTTAGTTTAGTGCTAGTGTTGAGTGACGATTAACAGTGTTAGATTGAGGGTGTGCGGAATGTTGAATGCGTGGGAGATTTTTTTATTCACAAGGAGCGCTTAATTATGCGCGTAATTGTGTCGAAAAATATACTAAAAGTGGCATCAGTTGTTCCCGTAATAATTTGCTATGATGGCATATCTCCTTGTTTCTATGATCTGAGGTGGTACCTATCTTCATGTTATGTATTTTTCGTGATTTTTTGTATTTAAATGTACCTAATTGGCTTCGGCAGATCTACTTAATAAAATAAATAAATAAAACGAAGCTTGTATGAGAATGTAATAATGTGTAATTTTCCTTCAATGTATTTTTGGCACAGAACCCACTCGATAACACGTCGAATTACCCGAGTGGGATGTTTAGTTGATAGAGGTCGCGGATTCGAGGGCCCATCATGTCAATTATTTTTAAAATCTTTTATTTTATGTAACAGAGTTAGCAGTAAAGACTTTAGGTAAACGCCTTAGCTTTTTTTATTATAAATACATATACTGAAGGTTACTTCACGGAGTTCTCGGCTAAAATTCCTTTCCTTTCTGGCAGGGGTCACCGAATGGGGGGTTGTGGTCCGAACCCGAACCGCCGACATATTTTGTGCGAGCCTTATGAGGCTGACGAGATCCAATTTTATCGATTCTTGCCCATAAAAGCTAACATGTAAGGGTCGCAATACAATGAACGGAAAATAGTCAAAACGTATTCAAAAACACGCTAAAATTTAACAAAATCTTTAATCGCGGCGAAAATATAAACTTTATGAGAAATTTAAGACAACGTAGTTTTTCCTAAGCATAGGTTTTAATTTTTTGTTATATGTAGGTGACACTCGCCCTTTTCTATCAAGCGAATAATGTAATTCAATCATAGGTACCTAGATATTAAATACCGCCGCCCTTCATGGCTTTCTTTTTAAATAGGTAAACCATACGGTGTTGGCTAAAACACCTAATTTGGCTACAGATAGAAGAATAAATTCATAAGCTTTTTTATTTTATTCAAATATCGAAGAAAATAAAATCACAACTTCGTCTTCTGTCGTTCTGGATTAGATATCAATAGAACCATACGACGACGAATCTGTTAACCGGACCACGAGTCACGACAGTCGTTTATTTTTTGCTACGTTTTTATTAGGTCGCTTTCGTGTCTGTCTGTCTGTCTGTTCGGTACAAATTTTGCAATTAATTTTTCAAGCACTTCCTGTCATCGGATTAAGCTGAAATTTGGTATACCTATGTAATTTGGATGACAATGCAATAATACGGACTAAAAAGTAAAAAATAATAATTGTAAAAAACATAGGTATTTTTTTAAAAAAACACGTTTTTAAAACGGACTAAAAAGTATAAAATAATTTCTGATGAAATGAAAAACGTGGAGCACATGCAATAGATAATAGTAAGATGCGCCCCACGTATTTCATTTCATCAGAAATTATTTTATACTTTTTAGTCCGTTTTAAAAACGTGGTTTTTAAAAAAAATATTTTTTTTACAATTCTTTTTAAAACAAACCTCCATTAAACGTCCCCTGGCCTAGAGCGTACATTTTTTTTTAATATAAATAAGAATTATATTGTTTCATCCTTAAGTTAAAATCAAAGGATAATCTCTTTTTGTACACGAATAAAAATGTACAATGCTTGAAATTACCTGTCACTAACATACAGTAAACCTAATGATTTCATTATAATTAAATTTGTACGACTATTTTAATTTGAATAGAATAATATTCTGCGAAAAATTATTTTTATATTATTTTAAAGACCGCACGTCAGTAGCAACCAGTTTAAGCTGACCTCTTATTCTATTGAAACTTCTTACTACGCAAGGCCAGGTCAAGATCAAAGTGTTTATAGTTCTGACGTGCGGTCGGCTATACCTAAAGCGCAGAAAACCTGATTAATTTCAAAATCACGAAAAAAATTGCTGTGTTGCGCAAAAAAATATTTTATAAGATCTGCATCCAGGCTTCACAAAAGGTATTATTTTACATGGTAGAGTAATGTATCAAAGGCTGTCAACTATGTGATCAATTTTTGCACACTGCTGTTTCATATTTCTCAAGCTAATTAATAATTTAACCTGAAATCATTATCATTCATTCTTTAATCAATCAAAATTCAGAATATACATGAAATATGAGATCCTATTAAATCTGCTGAAATAACATACTTTCCCGGCAATTATATATGAATTACGCTCAAAAATATAAAGAGTAGGTACTCAGAAAAAAGAAAAACAAGTAATTTTCTGGAAATGCCTGTTGAAAATTCTCAACAGGCATATTGATATTGACAGATATTTTCAAGTGTCTACGATGAGAAAAGTTTTTGAGGCACCTCTCTTTTAGTTTTTCAGTGACAAGGGAGAATTTCAGAATCGGAGTTAATTAATGAATGTTGTTGAATCGTCGATCGTTGGTTTGTCATGGTTGCAAGTACGAGTGTTGGGCGTGGGTCCTGGGTTTTTTCCCGAGGTAGGCCATCTTAACTTATTAGGTTTCTTCATTAAGGCCCATCTTTCCAAAAATCGCTAACTTTGCAGCAAGATTTTGTCATTGATTATAACAACTACATATTGTAATAAAATCTTTAAGTTATGAGCTATCAAGTGGTTTGTTACTTTTTTATATTAATAACAAGAAAGATAGAAAAATATCGCAAAGTCACCCCTATTTATCCGACTGCGCCAGAAGGAGGGTTATGTTTTTCGAGTGTATGTATGTATGTATGTTTGTTTGTATGTATGTATATTTCTTTGGCACGCTCTGTAGCCTAAACGGCTTGATGGATTTTAGCTTGAGAGGTGTCGTTAGATATATATCAAAATTATAAAAAATATAATGGCCGATTTTTGGCGTCTTCAAAAAGTGTGTTTTCCTCAAAACCTACCGAGTGGGATATCAAAATGAAGGGCTCGAAAAGACGATTACGAAAACATATATAAATACATTAAAAACTAAAAAGTGAAAAATAAAAATAGTAAATAAAAAATTTTAAAAACCCGACTGCCAAAAAAACTACTAAAAAGTTTAAAACACGAGCACTTTTCAAGCAGTCAGATGCAGTTGGTGGCACAAAATCTAAGATTTAACACACAATAATTGCCACCAACTGCATCAGATTGCTTAAAAAGTTTTTGGCAGTCGGGTTTTTTTTTTACCAGTTGTTGTGAACTCAATTCACATAAAAACAATTTGATTTATGTGCATCTATAGATAACATTAGACTTTTGCCCGCGAATTCATCTGCGTGGACTACAATGGAATGACCAGTTTAAATGACCTCCGTAGTGTGAGCCGGCTAGTACTACTAAGAGGTCAAGCTGTATCTCGGTTTTATTCTATCAGGGGGATATAGGCATTATGTTAAGTGAATCGTGTAATAAACACAATTGTCCTTCTGTTCCCCCAAATATTAGAAAGTAGAAATAACAGACAAGATATACAAACAAACTCGAGAATTTATAATACCATTATTGCTTGGCACACGACTTCCCATATCCGTCCTTCATGCCTCTAACTTGTTTACTGGATCGGAATGACCATGGCCATAATATATTTTTACGATATTCTTATTCAGCACTCAATTTCCCTAGGAATCTTTGAGCCCTTGTAACTTATTTAATCTAAAGCCATCGATAAGATGGCTCATCTTGAAGTACTATTCGTTTCCATATCAAGAGTGTATTGGATCGAGAGATAAATTGGATTTTTATTGTCAGGAATTTAAATTTAATCTAGCTACCTATGTCTTCTTCTTCTACCTGGCGTTAATCCCGGCTATTGCCAGGGTCCGCCTCTAATCTAATCTAGTACCTAGCTACCTATCTAGTAATCTAGCTACCTATGTACACATATAAAAGTACATGTCCTGACTTACAAATATTATATTTTCCGAGTACCCTAGAGTTAATGCATCTCTAGAGTAGGTACTCGGAAAATATAATATTTACCCTAGAGATGCATTAAGGAGATTTTCTTATAAATTCTATCCCTCTTGGGGTGAAAAGGGGTGTATGTAGAAATATATTTTTTTAAAGTAACGATGATGCTCCTCTGTAAATTTATTCTATCAAAGAAATAAAATAAATAACACGCGTTTCATACAATTTGAAAGTTCATCTTAACAAGCAAAGTCGCGGAGGCGGAAAATAAGTACCTATCTGATAAAGTTTTAAGCGAATAAATTCCAGAATAGCCTTCGAGATCAGATAGCTATAAATTCTGACTTATAAAAAAATAAATAGGTACCTACTCGTAACATGGAAAATGTTACGAATTCTATTGGTAGCTATATTCGGAATTAAAAAACCAGTGATAATGTTTGATTACTTTGCTAAAAGTCACTGTATCTTGCTGCTCCTCCTCGTATCCTGATCTATGACTCAGCATGTCTTTTCTATACTTATAATAAATCTGTAGAGAGGTCAATTCTGTACATGGAATATATTTTCAAAATAACTATCAGGGGATGATTAGTGATCGATACTGATGCCAAAAATGCAATCAGTAAAATTTTTGTCTGTCTGTCTGTCTGTCTGTATGTTCCTTAGAAACAAAAACTACTCGACGGATTTTAACGAAACTGGGTACAATTATTCTTCATACTCCTGGGCAGGTTATAGTATACTTTTCATTACGCTACAATTAATAGGAGCAGAGCAGTGAAGGGAAATGTTGGGAAAACGGGAGAAGTTACTCCATTTTTAAGCTTCCGTCGCGTGTGCAGCCTTAATGGTTAAAGCTACATAGAAATCATGTATAACGGAAATGTTTTACATAAAATTATCAAAAAAATATCCCATAACAGCATATGTCTATCTTTTATGGTTGACTCACAATAACACGTGTAACTCCCGATAGCTTAGCAGTTCGGAGCTTTCTGATTGTATTTGTTTACTCTTACGTTTATAATACTCTAATAATCTCACTCATCCCTAATTAAAAAAAGTTAACATTTATAACCTATTCAATAAAAAAAGAATCATAGAAATCGGTATAGAAACGCTACTTTTTTACGAAAAACGACGGAAACGCGGACGAAGTCGCGGGCAAAAGCTAGTTCTTCCATAAATTTCTATCAGCCGTCATCTCAACACCCACACCCCGTTTTAGCCATAACATAATTCACACAAACCATCCACCGCTTTATTGGTCTTTCTCCCAGATCATAGAAACAAAGAGATATATGCCATCATAGCAGATTAGCATACCTCTCTTGTTTCTATGATCTGAGGTCTTCCTCTATTCTTCCATCCATTTGTACTCAAAACTTGTGGAGGTCACTGTATGTAATTTATACCTATAACAGTACTGTGACTGACTGACCTACCTACTAACTGACAGATAAAGCATAGCCTAAATCAGTGGACTTAGAGGTGCACTAAGGAAAGATTCCTTGGTGCACTAAGATAGGATTCCTTAGTGTACCTCTAGAGTACCTACTCTAGGAGTATTTCCTCCTTTCCAATCTCTAGGTCAACCAGTTCAGGCACTAGGGTGGAGTGAAAATGCCCAAAAAAAAAATTTTTTTTCTTTTTATATCTCCTGTATGCTTAATTGATGACCCTATATGTAAACATCATTCATGCCAAAAATCAAGATCCTGCAAAATAGTTTTCAGGTGGCGCACCTCATGTGAAAATTTTTAAAGAACTTAATTTTTTCTTTTGGCTTGTACCTCCAAAAATTAGTGCTGTTAAACTTTTTGACGTTAATGTGCTCTTATTGCTTTTAATAAACAACTGTTTTGTAGAAATATTACCCATTTACTAATAATTCATAATAAATAACGTGTGAAAAGGCTTGCATTTTTTTTACAATTTTTTGTGAAAATATGTTCGGATTGAAGGTAAAGTTAAATAAACAGAATGCATAAAATTCGGAGAGATTTGCGTTGCCCTGTGTTTCGTGAACCACATAAACTATGTGAAAACATGTTGCCAACGTATTTTAAAGCCATTTTCTCAGAATTGCCGGATATGAATCTCAATTTGTTGAGCAAATATCATTATCAAATGTGCTCAGTAATTTCTGAAGAAAAAAAGTTGCCCAGCTTAGCTAACAAAGACCCTGGCAAGCTAGGACATTCCTGATGGTAAACTTGTGCAAATAGAATTCTTCGTTTGTATGCGGGATCAGCTAAACCACCAGAAAATATTAAATATCTTGAAATTTTCATGATGAAAGTTTACGCACCAATCTGGTTTGACAACAAGGCAAAACGATCATTTAAAAACATTTTTAACATGCTAAGAAGATGTCTTAACTTATGAGATAATCTGAAAAATATTATCTTCAAAACTATTTAACAAAACTAGTTTTTCGTACGTCCGGAAAACTTATTGCTCGTTATATTGCAAGACGATGAGTCACATTTAAGAAAACTGGCTTTTCGAAGACTAATAAAGGCAAGAGACCAGGCTAATATCTTTGACACCTTTAGATTGGGGTGTCCACACTATTACGATATTATTATTTGGTCAAAAAAAGTTACCAAACCACCAATAACAATGAATTACAGTGACTTGATTTGATTTCTTCAAGAGACAAGTTGCTGTATTTTTAGTGGTTTTCTTGCCACATTCAGGCAGTAAAAAGGTGTTTTAAGCTTGTAATAGAGGCTTCATCATCTGTTTGTGGGCCAGAAGTAACAAATGGTTTCATAAGAACCAGAACAAAACCTAGAAAAGTCTTGCCACGTTTTGAAACCAAATTCCACTAATTTCCCCAAAAAAGAAGTTCGGAAGTCTTCGATTAGAAGCATTTAAACCTAACTTTGAATACGTGTTTTGCTGTATATCCCTTGTTTTACATATATTTTATTGAATAATTAATATACAATTGTCCATAGCTCATTATATTGACACTTATTTGCAGCTCATAATTTCTTTTATTTTTAAAATTTCATGTCCAGTGCGCCACCTCAAGATGTTGACTTAGCAGGCTGAAATTTTGCACTAGTGCTTCTTAGGCTATGGGTCAATAATTGATAATACAGGAAAAACAAAATTTGAAAATAAAAAAATCGCTCCACCCTATTAGGCACTGCTTTATCTAAGGTTGTTTGTCAGTGAGTCAATCACGTTATTGATTGTGAAATTCAATCCCTAAAGGGGGGAAAAGGGGGGTGGTAAAGTTTGTATGAATTAAATAACGTCTTTGTGTTGTTTGTCGACTTCCACGCAAACAAAGTCACGGGCATAGCTAGTTTTGTATAATTATGTCCCTTGAATTTGCCTGACTTAACCGTTTCATGCTTAGTTTTTATTTATTTACAGTCCAGCTTTTACATTCACAACTCGTGCCGCAGTCAAGTTTGAAGGGACAAAAAAGGAATTCATTACAAAACTTTATTAACCTTTTAGGGCGCTTGTAGACGTCCAGTTTTTTTCACCGGAAAACGGACCGATTTTTTACCGGATTCATGGTGGTGTATGGTTTATAATGAATGTGTGTACACGCACCGGACATTGGTCCGGCGAACAATTTACGCCGGATTCATTATAAACCATACAATGTAAAAAATCGGTCCGATGTCCGGTGAAAAAAACCGGACGTCTACAAGCGCCCTTACTCTATTAAAATAACGATGAGAACACGAGCGAAATGTTCTTTCATTTATTTGCTATTTTCATAGCACATCCACCCTAGGTGGAATAGCACCCTTAGGGTAGTAGTTTGTTTAAACGTAAAGCATAGCCTTTATTGCCTAGAAGGGATTCTAGGCAATAAAGGCTACAATGATAGTAAGGCCTAAATTCACCGAGAAGATAACAGTCCGATAAATTAAAAAGGGCGTTTAACATGACTTTTTAATCGTATCTTATCCTATCCTACTTCCTACTAATATTATAAATGTGAAAGTTTGTGAGGATGGATGTATGGATGTTTGTTACTCTTTCACGTAAAAACTACTGAACGGATTTTGATGAAACTTTACAGTAATATAGCTTATACATCAGAATAACACATAGGCTACTTTTTATCCCAAAAACGCAGGCGAAGCCGCGGGCGAAGGCTAGTATAATATAAGGTATCATCACTATTTTACTTTGCACTGTTAAGTTACTAGAAACAATTATAAATAAAAGCATAGACCAATGGGGCTGTCAATTATTATTTTATCTAAACTAATATTATAAAGAGGAAAGATTTGTTTTTTTGTATGTTTGTATATTTGTATGTTTGTATATACATACAAACATACATACATACATACAAACATACGTTTGTTATGGATAAACTCGAAAATTACTGAACAGATTTTAAAAATTCTTTCACCTACAGAAAGCTACATTACCTATCACCAAGTACCATAGGCTATATTTCATTTTCGAAAAAAGGAGAATACCTTACGAAAATTACGATAATGTAACCCAAGGTATCAAAAAATTGCCTATAAAAGTCATTATTTGGCGTACGCTGCTAAAATTATTGATGATACATTAAAATAATGTACTACATGTTTATAGTACTCATCATTACCCACAAAAAAGTCCGCGAGGCTATATGTCTAAATAAATATTATAGTTAAATCAGAATAACCGCTTTTTGTTCAAATGAGTCAATCAAAACACGAGTAGAATGGAAAGATGATGACATTCGTATCATGATATTAATCCTTATCCAAATAAATAGTTTAATAATCAAGGTTGATTATATTATGTATACGTTATTTACTCTTTACATTATTCGAATCAGACCTTTCGTTTAGAAGTTACGACGGGTATAAAAATGCCAAAAGTAAGAATAATGCCGCGGTGTGAGGGAATAGCTCTACGCTTAGTCTTTAGTAATGAATAAACTCAAAAACTACAGGACTGATTTAAAAAAAACTTTCACCAATAGAAAGCTGCATTTTCGCTGAGTAACACAGGCTACTTTAATCCCGAAAAATGCACAGTTTCTGTGGGTGGATATTATACACGGCATTGTTCTGTATTATACAAGTTATGTACATACACATACTTGAACAATGAACATCCGTGAGTTAAGTTCTTGTCTTGAGTCACGTTCGCAGCCACTAACTAGCATACAAGCATCACTTTGACTTATCAACTCGTTAACTCCAAAAGTTTGGCATGACGTGATCAGCTACAGTAACTTAACTATACGAAGTTTCTAAGCAAAGTTTGCGTTTATATGTAGGTCAAAATTAAAATCTTAAAGCACCTTTAAAATTATATTTTATAGATTTTAAACATGTTATAGCCATGATCAATCGTAGTTATTTCGACCATAATTGAAACAACTTTAGTTGATTCACCTATGTTCATATCGCATATTGGTCGACTCAACTACTGTTTAACTTACCTAATTATGATTCAACTAAAATTAATTGCACTAACGAACGATTGATCTAATGTTCGAAATACCTAATGGACGACTCGCCTACAATGGCATGCAAGCAAGCATGTGGCATGTAAACGAACATGTAACATGCAGCAGGCATGGTTTCTGGCAAGCCTGGACCGCCTCGCCCCTCCGCGCCTACCCGGACTTAAATTACACTCTAGGGGTAGGGCACACAAGACTACGTGGAGTCGGTTTTGCAGCGATTCGTTTCTGTCACTAACTTTTTTGGCTACAAATATTGGCCACAGATAAATCATTAGTAGGTAAATCGTCCGTTAGTTCAATCAAACCTTAGGTGAATTATCCTATAGGTATTTCGTTAATTAGTTATTACAAACTTATGTGAAACAACCTTTAGGTAATTTAAACAGTAGGTGAATCAACCGTAATTATTTTGACCATAATTGAAAAGTTTTGTTGCTAAATAATATATCCACGGAATTGCTCTGTGAATATATCTATGTTAGAGATTTTAAAACAAATGACACGAGTGATATTCGAACCTTGCAATCTTTGCCCCCGTCCCCGAATACGATAAATATGATTACATTTCATTTTTTAATTTTTAGGGTTCCGTACCTCATAAGTTAAAAACCGGCCAAGTGCGAGTCGTACTCGACCACCGAGGGTCCCGTATCGAACATCCATAAAAGTTTAAAAACCGGACCGCATAACTAAGATTTTTTGTGAAGGAATTTTGATAATTTTGAAAAAACCGTGCTAGTTAGGAACATCGTTTTATTTTTGGTGCAAATTCAGATAAATTTTTGTCAACTCAAATTAATTCAGATTTTTTGCTTTGCAAACTTCGGAGATAAGGGAGGGGGAATGGTATTTATCAGACATTCATCATAGTCGAAAACTATTAAGCATAAAAAAATGAAAATATACTTTGAAATGTGCAGATTAAGCCCATTCATATGATATGCCACTAGACCTAGTAACCCCATTTCAAAATTTCGAAGCCCCACTTCGGCGCCATTTGCAATGAAAATAAAAATATTTTTCAATTTTTTTCATTAGCAATAAAGTTGGGCAAACATTATTTATAACTAAATTTCAAGTCGCTAGCATTAGTGATTGCTGAAATAATCAGCTGTGACAGACAGACAGACGAAGTCGCACCATAAAGGTTCTTTTTTTACCATTTTGGTACGGAACCCTAAAAAGGAACCCTTTTTCTCTTGTTTTCAACTTGTACGGTTGACATAAGTAGAAAGTGCATAAATGTATGTGCTTGAAATACATAAGACTAAGGGCGGGTTGCTTCAAACCATCTGTATCCGTAAGTCAGTACGTAATCGTTAAGTCAGTATGAAATTGTCGTACAAGCCGCCATATTTGACGGTTACAGATACGCAACTATAAGATGAAACAACATGGCCTAAAGTAGTTTAATTGAAATTTTATACAATGCCGAATCATAGTTTGAATAAAATGTATCAAAAATCTATACTTATAATAAATCTGTAGAGAGGTCAATTCTGTACATGAAATATATTTTCAAAATAACTATCAGGGGGTGATTAGTGATCGATACTGATGCCAAAAATGCAATCAGTAAATTTTTTGTCTGTCTGTCTGTCTGTATGTTTCTTATAGAAACAAAAACTACTCGACGGATTTTAACGAAACTTGGTACAATTATTCTTCATACTCCTGGGCAGGTTATAGTATACTTTTTATCACGCTACAATCAATAGGAACAGAGCAGTGAAGGGAAATGTTGGGAAAACTGGAGTTTAAACTTCCGTCGCGTGTGCAGCCTTAATGGTTAAAGTTTAAAAGCTTAATGGTTAAAGAAATCATGTATGACGGAAATGTTCTACATAAAATTATCTAAAAAATATCCCACAACAGCATATCTTTTATGGTTGACTCACAATAACACGTGTAACTCCCGATAACTTAGCAGTTCGGAGCTTTCTGATTGTATTACACACAAGGAGTTACACGCTGATGGATTCGCGGGCACAGCTATTAATAATAATATTCTGCGGTTCCTTATTGCGATATTTTTCAACAGTATTGTGGATTGACATATTATATTTCCCTACTAAAATACAAAAGTTAATCTGTCTGTTACATCAAAACTATTGAACCGTGAGGAAGGACATGCGCTACTTTTTTACGAAAAACGACGGAAACGCGGACGAAGTCGCGGGCAAAAGCTAGTATAAAATAAATGTATTTGCACCAACCCCCGTACTGGGAATCAAATAAGTAAAGTAGTTACCCAAACTTTAATTTAATGTCTCTCGGTAAACATTCATATTTTAATCAGAAACCCATGTGATTTCATTCCACAGGTGAAAAAAAGAGAAATCTTATACCACTTTGTTATACCTACCTATCATAATATCGTTTTAAAAACTCTTATACCAAAATGGTAACGCCTACACGTTATTTCTGTCAATTTTGTAATATAAATTGCCTACACATTTCCGATAGTAAACAAGTTAGTAATACCATGGGGTCTCATCAGGAACAAAGGAACATTTGTTGAAATAACTCATAATAGATGGCATTATATGTATCGATGTGTTATTGAAGTTTACGTAAAATTGAGAACATGAAAAAATACATCATGAAAAATATTTGTTCAAATTTAAAAAAATCCTTTAAGCACGGAAAAATGTATAGCCCGAAGATAGCCCGCGCTAAATCGGTCAAATTTCTTTGTATGAGATGAGGCATCTGTACGTATAGTATTATAAATCTGTGGTAATACATAAATTATCGACGATAGCGATGTTTTGTTTCCATAACCTACAATCTTTACCCACGATGATTTTGTAATGAAAACAAAATAATGCCCAAACTTATGTTGTATATTTTCCATTAAGGGTTGAGCCACAGAGAAAAAAATAAATCTTGTTATTTTTTGTCTGTTCTACAGCCTTCTTAAACATTAGGTATATTTTCGCTTCATTTTATAAAATAAGCACGATTCTAATCTTGGATCTAAACCCGTGTTAGTTTCAATCATGGCTTCAACCATTGATAAAAATATTATAATCTTTAAATAGTACAAAACAAAATCGGTTCTCGTGTCTTGTCTGTTTGTCCGCTTAGATCTTCTAGACCACACAATGGATTTTAATGCAGTTTTCACCACCAGTCGTAGAATTTTCTGCCCGCGGCTACGCCCGCGTTTTTGAGATAAAAAGTAGCCTGTGTTATTCTGATGTATATGCTATATTCTACAGTGAAATTTCATTAAAATCCGTTCAGTAGTTTTTGCGTGAAAGAGTTACAAACATCCATACATCCTCACAAACTTTCACATTTAAAATAAATAAGTAGGATAATACGTTTTAACTTAGATGCAGCAGAAATCGCAATGTTTTATAATGTCGCCACATCAGAAGATGAATGCACTCGAGCGAAACAGACGGGTCGCCAGTTTATTATACAACATAACATCGTGCTTGTATTTTCCATGAAATTAGTAGAGGCGTATAGCACACCGACAGTTTACCAGTTATAAATTCCAAGTAAATTATTTTAATATTAAAATAAAATAACTATACTGATCAAAATTATATTTTATGCTGCTGACATGGTTCACAATATTGAATTTATTTTTATTACCTGACTGCGCGACGCAAAGGAGGGTAATGTGTTTATCAGTCTATGTATGTATGTATGTATGTATGTTTGTTTCTATGTGGCGTTCTAGAGACCAAATGCGTAGGCCGATTTTGATAATTCTTGCGTCAATCGATTCTTCTTAACCTTGCGAGTGTCACTAAAGACATAACAGTAATCAAAATTCACCACAGCGACAACCAGACGCCATATTGTCAAAATGAAAAAAAAAAAAGTTGATGAACTATGTCAAGTGGGGTGTCATTGAATAGGTATTTTAAAATCATCTTTAGGTTCCTTTTATCATTTTTCATTTTAAATAATACTTTAGGATATATAACGATTTAAAGTTGTTTAACAAAGCAATCATTCTCGCCACGATATTAACTCCCTCAATGAAATGACTAGATTGTGTTTACCATCTTATAACGAAGTCAATGAATCGTAACTAAAAAGTATAAAATAAAAAATAATAATTTAAAGAAAAACAAAAAACCCGACTGCGTAAAAACTAATTTAAAAAAATACGTGAAAGAATTAACTTAGGTAAATAAAAACTAAAAAGAAAGAAACAAGCCCAGTAGTTAAGAATTCTGTTAAGTAATACTAAATAACTACACAATTGAAATAGTTTTATGATCAGAACAGAACGACTCACAGTCGGGGCCCATTTAAATTTTACCAATCAAATCTTCCCAAGGGGACTGTGAGTCGTTCTGTTCTGCATTAGAATTCATGATTTGTTTTATGTGTGTCTCGATCATAAAACTATTTCAATTGTGTAGTTATTTAGTATTACATAACAGAATTCTAAACTACTGGGCTTGTTTCTTTCTTTTTAGTTTTTATTTAAGTTAATTCTTTCACGTATTTTTTTAAATTAGTTTTTACGCATTCGGGTTTTCTGTTTTTCTTTAAATTATTGTTAGATGCATTTGTTTTACTGTGCATTCAGAGGCTCGATCACGAGTTTTTTTGACGTATGGTATCGGTAATGTGTGCCTATAGGTATATTGAATTGAAAATATACGTTTTATTTGCAACACGATATTTATATAAATTAAATACTTAATTAATATCTCTGTATTTTTTTAAATGTGCAAATTGTATAACATTTTATCAAAATGTTCTAGGACTGTTGTATTTTAGATTCAAATTATGCTTACATTCACGAAACCATACGTCAAAAAAACTCGTATCGGGCCTCAGAAATTCTTTACGATACAACCTTAAAAATCCAATGTTACATTGACTTTCGACGCTGAGTAATACCTACATACCTACAGCCACACTAAGAGAGAGTCCTCCCCCCCTGTCACATTGAGTCTAAAATACACTCTAAACGAAGATATATCGGAGATCGGAGCATCAAGACACTTGGTTAATTTATTTCTTTTGTTATTGTAGTGGGTATCGCAAAGATCTTTGCTTGGTGAGCTGTGTAAGAATTGATTAAATATGTAAAGGTTAAAAAAACGAAAGGTTTTCTTCAATGCAGCTTAACCGAAACGATAAGATTCTAATGAATGATATTTTGAGAATCTCATGCGCTTTGCCGACCCTTTAGGCCTCCCCCACATTGGGCGTGCGCGATCCTCCGGCGTGTGAATGACGCGAACGTTCACGCACGGCGGCGTTCGTGTCGTTCACACGCTGGAGGATCGCGGACGCTCAATGTGGGGGAGGCGTTAAAGTGAGAATTCACTGCGCCGACAGCTATACTATACAGCGCATCCTCAGGAGCTCTGACGACCTTACTCACCACAGGAACACAACACTACCGAAGAGTAGCATTATTTGGCTGTAGTATTCTATAAGGTGGAGGTACTTCCCTAGTTAGGCTGCTCCAGATTTGAGCGAGATATCCCGCTTTGCCCTACCTCTCTTATAAGTTGGTCTAGGTATATGACATAAAAAGGAGTTTTCATGAGTTAAATTAATATAGTGGCTGTATGCTAGGTATAGGTACGGTCAGTAACATAACTTTTTTACTGATTCTGACCAAACTACTTTAGGATTTAACTAAAAACAATGCTCTATAATCTATATTATTGTGCCTACAACTAGTCTACCAAGTTTCAAACCTTTATAAAAAATAATTCAACACTATTGTTAACTTAAATACAAGAATAACAAAGTCACAGGTGAAGTATGTTAAAAAGATTGTTTCAACCTAAGCAAGCATGAACGATAAAATAAGCTTTTTACGTAACTTGGAGCTGAACCCAAAACAATAAAAAGGTAAACACTTCAACGCTATTAACTTTGAATCGGCAGACAGTCTGAATTTGAAAAACCTTACTCAATTAAGACAAACTTTATTCCTATTAGCATAACGTAATCCGCTTTCAATTTTCCCATCGCTGAGACTAACCTCCTCCTCTGTGAGATGGAAGTTCTGTGTTTATTAGATCGAAAATATTGACACCAATGAACTTGTAAAGTTTTAATTAGTTTTAAAAATACATAGGTTAAGTTTATGAAGAGGGATCGCTACGGCTGCTGTAATATTATTACAGACTAGCTTTTGCCCGCGACTTCGTCCGCATTTCCGTCGTTCTTCGTAAAAAAGTAGCGTATGTCCTTCCTCACAGTTCAATGGTTTTGATATAACAGACAGATTAACTTTCGTATTTTAGTAGGGAAATATAATATGTCAATCCACAATACTGTTGAAAAATATCGCAATAAGGCACCGCAGAATATTATTATTAATAGTTGTGCCCGCGACTCCATCAGCGTGTAACTCCTTGAGTGTAATACAATCAGAAAGCTCCGAACTGCCAAGCTATCGGGAGTTACACGTGTTATTGTGAGTCAACCATAAAAGATAGATATATGCTGTTGTGGGATATTTTTTAGATAATTTTATGTAAAACATTTCCGTCATACATGATTTCTATGTAGCTTTAACCATTAAGGCTGCACACGCGACGGAAGCTTAAAAAATGGAGGAACTTCTCCCGTTTTCCCAACATTTCCCTTCACTGCTCTGCTCCTATTGATTGTAGGTTTAAGAAAAGTATACTATAACCTGCCCAGGAGTATGAAGAATAATTGTACCAAGTTTCGTTAAAATCCGTCGAGTAGTTTTTGTTTCTATAAGGAACATACAGACAGACAGACAGACAAAAATTTTACTGATTGCATTTTTGGCATTAGTATCGATCACTAATCACCCCCTGATAGTTATTTTGAAAATATATTTCATGTACAGAATTGACCTCTCTACAGATTTATTATAAGTATAGATAGATTTGATCTTAGAAAATCACATAACTTTATGAAGTTTATAAAACTATATAAAAAGTCCCGACCTCCTTATTGTAGCGCGGCTAGTACTATGAAGGGGTCAAGGTGTATCTCTGGTTCACCCGAATTAGATGAAGTGTAGCTTAGATTTTAAGTTGAATACCATGCTACAAAACTGTGAAAACTACATCGACATCCGTTCAGTACTTTTTGCATGATGCGCGCACAAACAGACAGACAAAAATTCAAAAAGAAAATAGTAACGTCCCAGTATCCTATCCCACCATTTTTTTATAGAATAACTCCAACACACACCGCTTTTTTACAGTTTTATTATGCAGAATTTATTAAACAAAACAAAACGCGAGCAAAGCCGCGGGCGCAAAAAGCTAGTATCAGATAAAACTTTACGCAGAATATTAAATTAACTATTCTACTTTACAAATAATAATTTTGTCTTTAGATATCAGTTGCTTCTATCAAAGTTTCACGAATACAATTTCAGTACTAATGAGTATCACAACAACAATATTATGTCAATGACAACTCAAACAAAATAGTAGGCAGGCTATAGGTACACAGTTGAAATTTGCTTTAATTAACCATTCCACGACATTAATGTGTTCTTGTGAAACTCGACCGAGGAGCGGTTTGAAAGGCAATTTCCGCGAAACAGACAAGATTAAAATGTAGTGTGAATGGGAATATCGTCATTATGGTAGATAGAAAATTTTCCTGAAAGGAGGTTAGGTAGGCTTTAACGCTAGTATTTATTTTTAACTAGCTTTAGCATGCGGCTTCGCGCGCGTGTTTGTCAGAAATGATCCCATGGGGCGTATCTATCATAATATTATCATGGTGATCCGTTTGCTCCGTTGCAGCGTTGTTGCGTGAAAGAAGGACAAATCAACCAGGTCAGGTTTCAAATATTTTCAGAGGTCGACCTAGGTCCAGCCTATGGGGGTCGATGACCTCCATGACTCCCCTCCCCCCGGGGTCCGCCTTTGAGGCCTTAGTGCTAGCAGTTGCAACTTTGTCGGCTGATTATGGTATTATGCTATGATTATGCAGACAAACTACTCGTATGTATGAAATCGTATACAAACACATGTGTGATTAAAACATGTAGTTTTAATCACACGCAGTGAACACCCAATTATAATACCACCCAAAATACGGCGAATCATTCAGCCGCAGTTCTTAAAAAAGTAGAGTTGCAATATGTTGATTTTTATTTATTGTTAGTAGTTAACCTGTTTATGCACGTTTTGCACATTCAAAACGCTTCTCTGAACGCTAGCCTAGGGGGTATCTGCCCCGGGCGGCAATTTCAGGAGGCGCCAATTTCATTTAAAAAAACACCGCCCAAGTGCGAGTCGTACTCGCGCACCGAGGGTTCCGTATCATTTTTGGACGTATAAAGTGAAAAAATCCGGACCGCATAACTAAGTTTGTTTGTGAAGGAATTTTGATGATTTTGAAAAAACTGTACTAGTTAGGAACATCGTTTTATTTTTGGTGCCATATTTGGGTCAATTCCTATCAACTCTATAAATTATTTCAGATTTTTCGCCCGGCAAACTTCGGAGATAAGGGGGGGGGAATGGTATTTTTTTGGACATTTTTCATCATATGTCGAAAACTGTGAAACATAAAATAAAAATATATTTTGAAATGTGCAAATCAAGCCCTTTCATACGATATGTCACTTGACCTAGTAACCCCACTTTGAAATTTCGGACCCCCACTCCGGCCCCTTTTGCTGAAATAAGCAGGTGTGACAGACAGACAGACAGACAGACAGACGAAGTCGCACCATAAGGGTTCCTTTTTTACCATTTTGGTTCGGAACCCTAAAAATCTTGTTTCATAAAGTGCCTAGCATCCAGCGCACGTGGTTTTATCGATTATTCAATTGTTTTTGAAATAGGTACCTACATCGCAATTGGTTTTTGTACATATTCTAAATTAATTTCTCAACGTATCCGAAGTTGTTATTAAATATACCGCCATACTTTGACTTGTTTAAAATTCACAAAAATACACAATTTTATTTTATCAGAAGTTGATTTTGAAGCGTGCTTATTGTACGTGTTGTCTGCCAGAGCCCCGTCGCATCATGAAAAAGTTACCAGATAATGGTGCTGATTCTGTTGAACATCGCACTAAACTAATTTTAATCACACTATATCTCTTTCTTACTAATATAATTGAAAAAGCACAGAAAATATTAGGTCTTTACCTATGAAATTGCCGTTCTGCAGTACTGGCCATTTCAAATCAAAATAATTTTTGTTTGGCTAAGAATTCTAATTTCAAATTAATTTTATTTTAATAACATGTTTTTTTTTTCCAAAAGTAGTCATTTGTTTATTGATTAGTGTTACATTTTCATCGCATTTCAATCTTTTTCGTCATCATGGATACGTTAAAAATTCGAGTAATTATGGAATACGAGTACCGTCGTGGCAGCAACGCGCACAAGCGGCACGCAACATCAACGACGTTTACGGAGCTAACACTACAAACCAACGCACCACCTGTTATTGGTTTGCTCGCTTCCGTTCTGGAAATTTCGACCTGAAAAATGAACCTCGCGGTCGTCCGAAGACTTTGGTTGACAATGACGAATTAAAGGTGATTGTGGAAGCTGATGATACACAATCTACGGCTGAATTAGCAGCAGCTTTCGACGTTAGCGTCAAAACAATATTGGTCCATTTGCGTCAAATTGGCAAGGTAAAAAAGCTTGACATGGGTGCCCCACGAACTCAATGATCGCCAGCGCGAAGTACGCGTCGAGACGTGCCTTGCACTGCTCAACAGACACACAAATGAAGGAATTTTGAACCACATTGTTACCTGCGAAGAGAAATGGATTCTGTTTGATAACCGCAAGCGCTCAGCAAGTTGGTTGGATCCTGCTTCAGCACCTAAACAATGCCCTAAATGAAAACTTACCCCTAGAAAAGTGATGGTCACTGTTTGGTGGTCTAGCGCCGGTGTGATTCATCACAGCTTCTTACCAAACGGGGTGAGCATTACTGCAGATGTGTACTGTGAAGAACTGAACACAATGATGAAGAAGCTGGCACATCTCCAACCAGCATTGGTCAATCGCTCGTCTCCACTGCTCCTGCACGACAACGCGCGACCTGATACTGCACAGCAGACGGTCTCCAAGTTGCAAGAACTGGGGTTGGAAGCTCTCCGTCATCCGCCCTACTCACCAGACCTTGCGACTACTACTTTTTCCAGAATTTGGATAACTTCTTGGCGGGAAAAAAATTCAATACCCGAGAGGCAGTACAAAATGCCTTTGAAGCTTTTGTTGCCTCCCGTCCAGCTGATTTCCTTAAGAAGGGCATCAATAAACTGCCACTGCATTGGCAAAGATGCATTGATTGCATGGGTGATTACTTCGATTAATACAAATAAAAAATACATGAAAAAAATTAGTTTAAATTTTTTCATACAAAACGGCAATTTCATAGGTAGAGACCTATTATTTAGAACTGTCAAATTAGTCTATGCCCTTGTCATTTACGGGAAAATAGTCGTGACTTTTTGCGATTACGACTAAATTGACATTAAAACTATACAAGTGGACTAACTTGACAGGATTCAATATGTGCTATCCTTCTCTCATGGTTTTCATTAGAAAGAGACATAATAGGACTAAATTAGTTTAGTTCGTAAACAACAGAATCGGCACCAATAAAGAGTGCAAATAAAAGGGTTCGGAAAAAACTGCAATCTATTTGCCGCAAAAAGTAGGTAGAGGTAGGTAGGTACGTATTTTTGACTTCGATTATGTTCGATATCTGATCCCTATATTGCGAATCTATTTTAATCTGTTACTTTGAGAATCTAGTATTTTGTGAATCTAGTATTTTGAGATGGAAGGAGCAAGACTATAATAGTCAAGAAAATAACCGCCTAGGAAACACTGAATTTGCTTGTAAATGCCCTATTAATACGGGTAAACGTAGGCTTTCTACAGTGACTGAAAATGTTCCCTATAAGTGAGATCAAATAGCTGTGTAGGCTGTTAGAGTTTATAGACGCTTAAATACTAAAAGGTTGGTGAAAAACAGGTCAAGTGAATCATTATTCTATAGAATGACATTTTCTATCGATATTTTATCGTTGAGTTGTTTAGCGCTAAAAGGGTTAATAGCATACAAAATCTTTTTTTTATATAAGTAGCCTATTTACACGTAACACAACCACATCATTACGATAACTTTGTGGGTGGACGCAAATTTGTATGAAAATATATAGTTTTATTCACACGGACCACCTTTTGCTGTTGAAGTCAACCGTGTGGACAATACCGACCACATGGCAGCCATAACGCAACCACCAAATCTGTCTGTCACTGCAAACAGCAACAACGCAACCACAGACACTATTTAATAACCACTGCTTGCCTACTTTTTGTCGCTGCGATTTGGTGGGGTTGTGGTGCGTGTGACTACGATGTGGTCGGTATCGTCAACACGGTTGATTTCGGCGGCAAAACGGCAAAATACGGCATGGTTAGGTACAGGCAGGTAACGAAAGCCATCATAATAATTTTAAATTACGCTCGATTGCTTTAACAGAGCAATTAAAGTTTACCTAACTGTATTTTATTGCGAGAGACGGAGAAGCAATTATTGTGGTGCAACTTGGGAAACTCTTTAATGAAACCTAATGTCTAAAAATATTAACTCTTATCAGAAGAAACAACTGCCTCAATGTGGTCGCAAGCGCAACTGCTAAGCGTGGGGTTGGATCACTGGGTCGCGTAAAGTGTTGATTTTCTATTAAGAAATTGTCAGTAGTAGCCCAAAGACTTCATTTGTGCCCCGTTAATGACAATAGGCTTGCCCTCTATTACATAGGATTTGAAGATAACTGGCGAAATATGGGTATACGATACTGCCTAACCCTTCGCGTGATGTTATGTAAAAAGTTTTAATTTAATGTCGAAGTGACACACAGCAAACAAAAAACCATATTGTGACTATCAACTGTAAAGTAGGTATTCAGGCCAGAATATCAATAATAAAAAAAAACAAAGCAAAGATTTTCTTTTTATTAAACAAGGTAAAATATTAAAAAAAGATATTACAAAAATCGTGGATAAAATAATAGGTATAGGCATACTTTTTATAAAAGTGTTCGTAATACTAATCCAGGTAATTTAGGTCTGCTATCTTTTATACAATTCATTCTATAAACTTGTTCTATAAAAGTAAACACACCTGTATTTTTTTTATATAAGGTTTTCATAATAAATCTGCAATTTTTTTACAATATTTAATCTAATTCCAATTTGGATTTGTTATTGTATTCGAGGTAAAGCTAGATTACAGTAACAAATCTGATTTGGGAATACAATAAATATACCTACATGTTTTCATTTCTATTGAATGAAATCCGAAAACTAAAATCAAAAGATAGGTGTTTTATTTTTCATTTTATTACCGTTACTTATAAACACCTCTTAATTTAACCACAGATTAAATATACAAATATCCTTGTTATTTCTATGCCAATGAGAGATGGCAATTGACTTAAAGCTATTATTTAATCATCTGTAGCTAAAATATTCGCCAATGACCTAAATAACTACATTCCGCTTTAACTAAATAATTTAGTTTAAGCGGAATGTAGGTTATTATATCGTATTGTAACTACGGGCATTCTCTTGCATTTCTGAAAGGTTTCTAGTTGTAAGTATAAATCCAGTTAGCCCCAGGAAACTAGAACTGCAGACCTGTTATTCTTTATTGTATACAATATTACAGAGGTAGCATAAAAGTACAAAGGCGAGTTTAACCCAGAACTTGGTTCTCTAACAGCAAAATTATGCGGCTTTTGATGTTGCCATGCCCAGTTTTTACCCGACTTCGGCAAAGCCAGAAGCCAAAGGAAGGGTAATGATTGCTGTCACGTGCTATCTTTGGCAAGCGTGTAATAGGTACGTCACTCCTGTCCTATAACGTAGGCGCGTTTAAAAATACAAAAGTACCCAAACCGGGAACAATTATTGTTTGTACGGTATTGGTTCCGAGAGGAATGATTTCCGCGACCAGAAACCAATTCCACAGCAATTGCGTAATACTGATTCCTAAGTGGAGTTAGGAAAGTGAGCGAAGTTTAAATTTTTTGCACAAAATACTTTGCAAGGGTTAAGGGTTAATTTTCATTATGGACCTCGAACCTTTTACAGCTTTTGTACCCAAAAAGTTTAGTATAATAATAATTAATTTAAAAATATGTTCGGACTCCTGAGATAACTTTTTTATTGCGATGTTTTTTTTTCCAAACCTTGTTAAGCGAAAACTTTCTTTTTAAGGATATTGCACGCATGGAAGAGTATGCAATTTGGCATAGTCAAAGTTTATATTTGAAGGAGTACCGAAAACAATTTTTTTTTCACAGTTGGTTATTTTCGACCATCAGGTGATACTAGTACATATTATTCAATAGCATAATAAAATAAGAATAAATACAAACCTCCAATGGTATAACAATGAACAGGACGATCATATCAGCAACAACGAGATGCGTCATCAGCAAGTTGACGCGCGACTTTCGTCGGCGCGAGCGCACGAGTGACGTGAACACGCCCACGTTGCCGACCGCGCCGGCAACCAATAGCGCGCTATATACCCCCACCACAAACCCCTGCTCTGGCGCAGGGATTGTGGCCTCAGCCACCTCTGTCACATTGATAATAGAAGTACTCTCCATATTGAAGTAATCCCAAAATTTTTGATTGCAGTCGGCGTCTACATCTTCGGATAGAATGTCTTGATACATTTTTCGGTTTTATGGCATTTTGATTTAGTCACTCGCGTAGTAACGCTTAATTAGGTTTATTATACACATTTTATTTAAGGTTTTAGTTTAAGTAATTTTTAATAGAACTGTTTACTTTTTACATAATTATCCACCAACAACACTTTTTGTTCTTGTTGTTTTTGTTGTTTTAACTTTGTTTTTGTTGTTTTAAGTTTTGACAATAAATTACATATTTCATCACTTATTTTAAGTTTCTACCATTGCGGTCTATTTATTGACATTATAATTTAGGTCTTTTTAAGAGAAAACATTTTTTTTTAAACTATTTTTTTTTATAAACTATTTTAAACACTCACTTCACTAGATTTAAGAACTTTTATTTTTTTATAATACACTTATTAATTCAAAAAGTACAACACTACAATGCTATCAGAGAAGTATCTATAGAAATATTATATTATCTATTATAATTTTATTTATGTTCACGAAAACACACTACCGAAACTTTAGTTTTGCCGCGTCGAAAGTCTACGAATGCCCGTAGCCGCTACGAGACGTGTGACCGCCGTAGCGTCGTAGCACAGTGTGACGTAGCTAGCGGATATCGTAGACTTTATCAATGACGCCCAAAGTTCAAAAGTTACTCACTAATAAACAGATTTTTTGCTGTTAATAGGGAAAATTAAAAACTTACGTATATATTAAGAGTATAATCAAATTAGTATTAAAACCTACGGTTTTTAAGTAACAGTTTAGCGATTAACCTTATAATATCACACATAGTTCATAAAATTAATAGCTTTTACGGTCGGTTGCAGGAATATATTAAATTTTAATGGAGACTTCAACCATACAATTTCTATAGTTAAAGTCTCTTTTATAACTTAATGATCTTTTCTGCAACTCAGTGTTAGTTAGTTAAACTGAGTCTGAATATTTTTACGAAAACAAACTGTGACTGACTGATAGCTTTATAAATTGACCAAAAGCGTATAGCTATGAATATTTTCAATGGCAAACTAAATAGAAATGAAAATATTTCAAACATTATGAATTATTCAATGACTAAAAATTAGGGATGTACCGACTAGTCGGTAAAGCCGACTATCCGGCCACTTTTACAGTCGGCGACTAGTCGGAAAAAAACGCCGACTACTTTAATCATATAAATAGGGTGATTGAAATGAAATTCTTTCATTATTAATTGTTTTTATTTTAGTATCAGTAGTCTTACAATATTGGCAAAATAATATAGGAATATTAACAAAAAATAAATTCTGAACGAAAGTTTCTAATAATAACTCTAGTTAAAGAACATAATATATGTTATCACCTATTTATTGTTTATTTTAGAATCGCATTTATATCGAATAGAATCGAATTTGTTTTATATTAAAAAAAACCACTAAGTAACGGCGATCGTATGTGAACGATATCTACTATGACAAAATGCAAAGTAAACAAAAACCTGTTCGTTCGACTCGCGCGGCGCGGGCAAGGGATACGAGGCGCGACGAACATTACCGATTCCGCCTGAACACCGCCGAAAGCAATGATCGGCTTGGCCGACTAGTCGGCTAGTCGGCTAGTCGGCTAGTCGGCCAAACTCATAGTCGGCTCAACACTACTAAAAATATACATTAAGAACTCGTGCTGATTGGACAAAGCTCGCTCATTTGAAGTGTTGTTGACATCAAGCTAGTGCAATAGATGTTTGTTTTGAAACTTTTGTGTCTATTGAAACACTAACAATAACCCGAGATAAACAACAAATTAACACCGTTAAATAAATCAGAAATATTTATTGTAGTGTAAAGTTTCAGCAAATTAATCAAATCCAAAATATTTATTTGCCAGAATATGGTACTACAGGTATTACAGTAATATTGGTTTCAGCATATCCTGCCATAATGTGGCTTTATTTAGCAGAATAATTTGTTTTTAGGCTCCCTCGTCGCGACGTGTCGTGAGTTCGATTCCCGCACAAAGCAAATAATATATTTGTATCGGAGCTGGGTATTTGTCTATCATACACTTTTTTTATTTTAGCGGCGGTACGCGCCCCATCAGTATCTGTCACTTAAGTCAGCCAGATAAAATATAAAATTGGCAGGTAAATAAATAATTTGATATTACATAATATTTTATTCAGCATCCTACAATATTATTATGTTTGTTCCGTGAGAGGAAAAATACGGGACAGTATTATTCAAACATAATTTACAAAATACATTGACCTTACTCATAAGGTCACCACCACACCATATTGATTAAGGACTCAACATTCAAATTATTATGCTGATAGTCATGTGATATCACCGCGAGAGCTGCCAATTTATTTGCGAACGTTCGAGGGAGAATGTCACGGTGAGATTCTCCGTTAAACCATGTCTCACCGTTATTTATGCCCCAACACCTGTAACTTAAGATACCTAAGCGTCATCTGCGCTGCCACTGATGACGCTATAAATCATGGCGATCTTGCGTCCGTCTTTCACACAAAATTGAGCAACGGAGCAACGGCCGTTGCTCAATTTCTGTGTGAAAGACGGACAAAAAAATAAAATTTTACATTCATAATATGATTACCTAGGGACAGTGGCGTGCCTAGAGGGCAAGCCCGAGGATATTTCTCTTAATTTTTCATGAATATGAGTAGCGTACTTACAATAAAAACACTAAGGCGATTCGCACACAGCACCGCATCACGCAGCGTAGCGCGGGAGTGTGTGATCTTACGTTGTTTGCAAGTACCTGTATCTGTATAGAAAACACGCGTAGTGCAACACTGAAAACGCATTCACACGCGGGGCTTTTGTTCCGTCGCCACGCACCCCGCAGCGTAGTGCGGGGCGGTGTGTGATTCGCCTTACATTCATGAAAAATTAAGAGAAATACCCTCGAGCTTGCCCTTTAGGCACGCCACTGCCTAGGGATTTATACTTACTAGATGTGCCCGCAACTTCGCACGCACGAGACCTTTGGCGCGGACTGCTGACCACGATAGGTACTCGCTAGATGGCAATAATAAACTTTGCAAATACATATTTATATTCAAATCTTTTGAACCCTGCAAGATATTGAAATAGAAAATATACACGAAAATTTACGTTAAAAGGACACTGGCAGACGCCCATAGAACGCTGGGCTTCAGATTGTGTATGTCGGTACAGATATGAAATTAGTTTGGTGTGATCGAGTATTTCAAGAGTATTTAAATTCATTTTTTATTTGTTTTTGAACGTAATTGGGTTAAAGAGAAATCTTCGCATTTGTGACAGTGAGGTTAAGTATGGTGTGAATGATCCAATGAAGTACAGCCCGACTAATGAGTTCTCAATTCAAAGGTTTTAGTTGCTGTCGACATGATATTATGTGGAGGCGCGCGCCAGCCAGCATGCACCCGTTTTTGTTTTATTGGTTTTTTCAAAATGTCAACGGCATTATCATTTTATTTCTTATTTATTTCGATTTTTGATTCCAATTCTTAATCTCTAAGATAAATTAGGCAAAGAACAATTAAAATTTATTTTTATTTTTGGTTAAGCTTTTATTACTGTACCAGATCAAGCCCAAAACTGCCGACGTCCTTTCTGTTTCATTCTATTTCAATTTTCATTGAAATCGAGACAAACTTTTTAGACAAACGATAATTCGAAAAACAGACATTTATGATTAGGCGTCGTATAAATAACAGATTCATAAAACATTTTTGCATTTAATTTGAATCTACAGACAAACACTTCAATTTTATATATTGGTATAGATATAATCAAGATAATCAATAAAGTAGGAATTTATACAAAAAATTAACCTAAAAACCTTACATAATAACGTCATACTACCCACGTACTTCACTCTATTGAAATTGGTAACTTAAATATTTAGATGCAAAGCTCCGCCATCTATTTGTTAAAAGATTGCTCTATGTTTACTCTCAAAGCAATTGGCTGGATATTCCCAAAGCAATTGTGCCATTACTAGGATTGAAATGTATGTAAATAGTAAAGGTATAGATAGTAAAATAGTAACGCAATTGTATATTAAGTCACTAGCATTTTGCCCGCGACTTCGTTCGCGTGACATACACGTAGCGCCATCTAGCGTCCTAAAGCAATTGTGACCGTCAAAAATTATTGTTATTTTCCCCGGGAGCAGTTCTTTTTTTCTAGATGAAAGGTACCCTATGTCCTTGTCTGTACCCCAGACAACGTATATTTTCATACTGATCGGTTCTGTGTTTTAGGCGTGAAAAGGTAACAAACAAAAGAACTTTACTTTCGCATTTATAATATTAGAGGAGTTAACTTAGGATTAAATGTTTAAATTGTAGCAACGTTTTAAAATTAATGCATCACACCTGTATTTCCCAAAGGGTTAGATAGAGATATACATCCACATTTCGCCAGCTATATTTAAGTTCCATGTAAGCGGTGGAAATTAATAGTGCTACTGATCCAATAACACAGTGCCCGACCCGGGAATAGTACCCAACTTAAAAAAACTCAAGCGAAATGATCCGGACAAGTACGAGTAAGACTCGCGCCCTGAGTGTTCCCTAAAAAAATTAAGTTTGTATTCGCAAAAAAAATCCTGATATTACTACAAATTAACGATTTTCGGTTTTTTTTTTCCTGTACTTGTGCTGTGAAATATTCCTTCTTGCGAAATTTCATGATTCTAGGTAAGGAAGTACCCTATTGGTTTTGATTTATTTGTGAGTGTCAAAATATACAGCATAAAAACCGTTTTTTTATTGCATTGACTTAGAAGCTTGATAATTTTACAGCTCCAAGGGACCGTATTTCAAATTAATTTCAACTTGATACCTCATTCTGCATTCCTGAGAAATAGGGTCTCGACAGACAGACAGACAACGAAATTATCCTATAAGAAGTCCTTTTTTCCTATAAAGGTCTGGAACCCTAAAAACACGTATTTTTTTATTTACACTAAAAATGCAAAAAAAAAAACAAACAAAAACCAGCTTAACCACCGTGTTTTGAAGTCAGTTATTTTTTTTGTTTCTGTATAGTTACAGTTTCTTCTAGTTTTAGCTACACTGTAAGTTATTATTCGAAGACAGGAGGGCGGTATTTTAGAGTAGCTCGTTTTTCTTAATAATAAATTGCGAAGTTCTCTTTTAGGATAAATAGAACTCAATACCGCCGCATAATACTTGAACGCTTTGTAAAGTTTATCTTATCTATTTTAACGCTTCAATTATAGCACTATCTACAGAACCGACTCGAGCAAATTTTCGTTCAACCAAATGATAATTACGTCATCAACGTAATCACCAGATTAATCGATCGTTACCACGAGCCCTTAGTTGTTATTGCTTGTTCTAATGCATTCGGAACTGTTTGATAGCTGCCGTATCAATGGTAGAACATCCGAGTTATCCTAAATGCGCTATGTGGTTTATTTTAGGGGAGTTTCAAATATCATATTCATTTCGTAAGATCGGACTGAGGACGAATTGAAAGTTGTGGGATTTATCCGGATAAGGGCTGCGCAAGACCGGACGCTGCGCGGTGGCGATGATTGAGAGATGCCTATGTCCGGCAGTATATTATTATGTCTAAAGTTGCTACACAATCATTTTCAAATTCAAATTCAAATTCAAAAGTCATTTATTCAAAGTGGGCTAAAGCCAATTAGCACTTTTTGAACGTCAATATACATTAGACAGCCCCCAAAAACGCCCACCCTTCACCGCTTTTAAAAGTTATGATACCTACATAAGTATAAAAGTTTGATAAGTATATAAATTCGGAGACTTTTTTATTTTAGAACTACCGAAGACCAGTTGATTTATGTCAAATCAGCAAATTCTTCGTTTTGATATTGATTTACTTAAATGGTGATTTTTTGCGAAAAACAATATTTTTAGGGTTCCATACCAAAATTGTAATAAAGGAACCCTTATGGTGCGACTTCGTCTGTCTGTCTGTCTGTCTGTCACACCTGCTTATTTCAGCAACTGCTAATGCTATCGACTTGAAATTTGGAACAGTTATAAAGAATGCTTGGTCAACTTTATTGCAAATGAAAAAAGTCCAAAAATATTTTTAATTTCATTGCAAAAGGGGCCGGAGTGGGGGTCCGAAATTTGGGGTCCGAAAGTGGGGTTACTAGGTCAAGTGACATATCATATGAAAGAGCTTGATCTGCACATTTCAAAATATATTTTTATTTTATTTTATGTCTCACAGTTTTCGACATATAATGAAAAATGTCAGAAAAAATACCATTCCCCCCCCTTATCTTCGAAGTTTGCGGGGCGAAAAATCTGAAATAATTAGAGTTGATAGAAATTGACCCAAATATGGCACCAAAAATAAAACGATATTCCTAACTAGTACAGTTTTTTCAAAATCATCAAAATTCCTTCACAAACAAACTTAGTTATGCGGTCCGGATTTTTTACGTCCGTATTTTTTTCTTACGTCCAAAAATGATACGGAACCCTCGGTGCGCGAGTACGACTCGCACTTGGCCGGTTTTTTTTTAACATAAGGTATACTCTCAGCAATAATGTAGCTTTCTATCAGTGAAATAATATTCGTAATCGGATCAGTACTTCCTGAGATTAAGCTTTTGCAAACATAATAAACAATCAATTTTTCCTCTTTATAATATTAGTTTAGATAAGCCATTAGATATACTGAAAGTAAACTTCCTAGCAATTTTAATAACAAAAAGGAACTGCCATAGTTCCAACGATTCTACAAATGCTACCTTTACATATAGGTATTAGAAAACAGCAAAGTAAATATGGAAGCAATGCTACTTCGCACAATCTAGTGAAGTAACGTCAGCGCTTAGTCAACACTGCATATTTAGTTAGTTCAGTAAGCTGTGCGCCTTTGAGGGGATTACTCCCGTTGGAGTGCCTGTTTTATGAGGACCAGCGCTTTAAATATCAAGAATATTCTAATTTGAGAATATCTGTGGAAGATTGTGGCTCTGCGGAGTAGGTACTAATCTTCCGATACCACCGAGCTTTATTGATCCTACTGAATATCTGCCCCATGCCAGTACGGTTGCCAACCAATAACCATACTGTTAAAAACAGCGTTATACTTTCTTTCGGTCTACAATACTGTTGAATAAAATAAAGTATACAAATTCTGTTTTCATCATTTCTGGTATCCAAAGCCATCAATTAAACCTACGAAAATATAAATACCTACATAAAACATAATATTACAAAACATTGTTTATTTTCCCAAAAAAACTGTTTATTTTCCTTCTCCGTCCTTATTATACTTTATTTCTTGTTAAAAAAGTTGGCAACCCTACCTACCAGGCCTGGCGCACTCCGCACTTTAGGTAATAAGCCCCAAGTAGGTACATCGGTGGACCTTCCCGGGGAGGCCAATTCGGTTGATTTACGTCGCGTCAGAAGAAGTTACGCGGCAGAAAGAGACCACCTTGTAGGTTTAAATAATTTTAGCCACGCAGCGCTGTGCGAGCTGAATAACACTTTATTGCGTTGTAGCAAGAGTCGCTATTTATTTAACTGTATTTGTGGAGTCATACTTCAACAAGCTGCACTGGCCAATTTGGAAATCCCTCAATCATCTAAGAGCCTAAGATGGTTGCTGCAGACTTGCAGAGATAATCTCGCCAAGTGGGGAATAATCGACCCATCTGAGACTCGGTGCGATTGCGGTGCGTGCACTCACGCAAACGTCCGCGTCCCACTTATTGTCTTGCTCGTTGCGCCCCACCACTTATTCCATAGGGGCTATAGCCCCGGTACGCCCAAAAACTATATGATGGTTAAAAATTATATTTGGTAGGTAAAACATACAACAATATGCAAAAAAACAATCTTTGGCACTAACTAAATGCATTGGTGCTCAAGTGGGATTACTCCCTTTGAGGTGTCTGCAACGCTCAAACCTTTGACTTTGGCACATTAGTAAAATATTCTAAATTATACAGTGATTCAAAACAAATTTTAATCATTACTATCAATTTATGTTCAAAATAAAACACCATTATCTATTTAATATCTTATCAACTTCCTCGTATACGGGAACCCACGTTATCAGTAACAGTATCCGACCATTAAATCAGTAATTATGATAATCAATATACTCGTCATAGATAACCCATTAAAGAACAAAGACAGTGCGTGATAGTATTGTTTTAAATTAAATTTTAATATAAATTTAAACGTTGTTTCAGTTTAAAAGTGCATTTCGGTATTTATTTAGTCCTTGGTACGGATTTTTTAAAACAAGTAAGTGATATTGGTCTTTATGTTCGTCGTAAAGTGTCTAGTCTTTATTTAAAGTGACAAGAAATTAAAACTTATGGGTCGCTGAAATGTGTTTGATAAAATTCTTATTATGTACTGAAGCGTATTTTATTATGAAGACATTTTAAGTTTTTTTCTTATTTTAGTTATTTTCTTACAAATAAGTAATAAATAACAATAAAATATTCCATGCTATATAAATCTACATTAAGGTGTGCGTCCATTTGGTCTACATCGGAGCTGAGAGAGCGTTTACGAATTGCCGATGACCTGCGTCCATTAGTTGCTGATTTTGCATCATTTTTGTAACAGTTGAATCAGTGCTTGAGTGACATGCACTCGCATTTTGGAGGATATTTATAGTTCGTAAAATATAGCTTGATCTCTGTGCAAGATGTCAAATACAAACAAATAATGTCAAAATGAAGTAATTTAGGTACGTAGGTATTTGACATCTGTCACAGAGCTCAAGCTATATTTTACGAACTATAGTGACACTGTTTACTGCCTATAACGTCATCGGCAGTAAATGTAATTATATTATAACTTTATATTGGCATCACAAAAATAAAGAATGTTAATTTTTCATATTTCAGTTCGATTCCCAGATGAAGGAAGCATATTTTAAAAAAATACTTGATTGCTATATTACTTACTTTTAAAAATAAAGTAAAGCCTCCCTTCCTATCTACAATATTTAAAGTACTTTCCCCCCATGTGGTATAGCCGTAGAAAACCCTGTATGTTTGTATGTTTGTCCTCTATGCATTCCTAAATCATTGATCAGATTGTGATGAAACTTTTTACAGATGTTGTGGGTATTCCAAGGAAGGTTTCTGATTAAAAAAAACCGCACAAGTGCGAGTAGGACTCGCCTGTTGAGGGTTCCGTACAAACTGAATTATATAAATGTAGATATATTAAATAAAATATTTCACTAGAAATGTGCAATAGCGCCATCTATGAGCAAGGTGCCGCTATTACTTGTTCTAGTGGCGTCATCTATGAGTAGATGCCTCCACCCTTTAAGGGTCTTACCGCGGACAGACGGACGATAAAGTGATCCTATGAGGGTTCCATTTTCCTTTTAAGGAACCCTGAAAACGCAAAGAAATAAAATACAGAACCCTAAAAAGGCTAGAATGACGACAGTAACCCTATGTAGCTGTTGTCACGTGTAGAGGTCGTCAACATCAAAAGGCTATGAACATTCATTTGATGTATCTACCTACGGTGAATTTTGTTCTACTGTGATAATTCCTTTTCTGCCCACATTCGTATAAATTTTAGATTAACGTGTGTGACGTGGTGTGATCTGAGATATAAATTATGTAGGCGGAACTAAATAATAATTTTTAGAATATATCAATTTTACATTTTATTAAAATGTATCTTAAACATATAATTAACAAAAAATTAATGCTGTTCTTTGGTAAGCGCATTACTTGAGAACGGCTAGACCGATTTGCTTAATTTTTATACCTTATTGTTCATAATAGACTGAATAAGACTTTTAGGGAAAGAAAAAATGGAAAATTGCCCCGACAAATGGAAAAAAATGGGAAAACTGTTTTTTTTTTAAATAGTCATTTACTGTAATCCACGCGAACGAAGTCACGGGCAAAAGCCTAGTTAAAATATATAACCGGATTTATTGCCCAATAATCCTGTATCGTTTTGCGTCTATTTTTTTACACACTAAGGCGATTCGCACACTGCACCGCATCACGCAGTAGGGTGCGTGGCGACGGCGCCACGCTTGCGTGTGCGGGAGTGCAGATCTGCATCATCATGCAGATTTTTCCGCACAAACGCGCGTAGGTGCAGTATTGTCATGCGGTAGCCTCGAGAAAAAAACGATACGCCACCTTCTAGTGTTGTCTTATCAACTTTTTTGACATTTTATAAATCAGTTCATTAGTATCTAATTTATTACACTAGATGGCAATGATTATCTTGTTCTTCATACTGGCAGATTTAAAATAAAACAAACTTCCTAGCAACCATATGTATCTTGTCGGCAGATGTCAATTGTCAACACGAAATCACGCACGATACTGCAGATCTCAGTGTGCCATACCTTGCGTCTTGCCCCGCACCCACGCGCGGGAGTGCGTGTTTCTCCGCATGTAGGTGCGTGATCTGCAACCCCGCGCGTGAATACGTTTTCAGTGTGTTGCACTATGCGTGATTTCTATACAAACGTAGGTACTTGCAAACAATGTAAGATCACGCACTCCCGCACCCCGCTGCGTGATGCGGGGCAGTGTGCGAATCGCCTAATAGATACCTACCTACACAAAAGATTATTTGAACTACTTTTATATGTACTCGAAAAGCTATAAAATGATCGCACATATTACTTTGTATAATATGATTTCAATATTAGATAGATAGATTTTGATACTAAACGATTTTAAATGGATTTGATTCTAAAGATTTTGGGATTCACTGAGCCGAGTTCGATAGTTTGATTTTAAGATTATTGCCTTAAACCTGCGACAGTAGTCTTTTCAAGGCGAAACGCCATTGTACCGTCAACTAATATTTTGAATAGAAAGCTCTATAATAAATATATTGCCTTGCTTTCAATAAATAAAAGAATATTATTCAAATGATTAAACATGTTTTTATATACTGAATATTTATTGAGTAAAAATATTTTGAATAGAAAGCTCTATAATAAATATATTGCCTTGCTTTCAATAAATAAAAGAATATTATTCAAATGATTAAACATGTTTTTATATACTGAATATTTGACAGCGTTTTATATTGATTATAATACAGGTATTAGTACCTGGGTGACTGAGTTTCGCTCGGGATTTTCTCAAGGTTGACACAGCTATCTAGATATTTTTTTAAGGTATAATATCTGTAAGTATACAAACATTCAAATCAATAGTCGTTTCTGAGAAACAAAATATATACATATAATATATATTTATATATAATATACGTATATAAGAATTGCTCACTAAAAGTAATAAGATAATAGCCACCCGCCCCTGCATCGCACGGGTATACCATCTACTACAGACTGATGTGGCGACATGTCAAAACATCGAGGTTTATAAGCCGTATCCAAGTATATATCTACCTCTCAAATGTTCGTAACCGAGCGCTCATTAGTCCATTAGCATGAATTAACAATAAATACGATATCTTGACTAGCAAAATATAAAAACAAACTCTTTTGATTTATGTTTTTAATCAAGTTTCCGCTAATCAGAGCTTTTTCTTTAAATAAACATAAGAAGATAGAACTAGAATTATTAAAAATTAACGAAACATTAAACTATCTGAATGTTTTTATTTGTTCCCCTTTGAAACGTCACGTGCAAAAATGTCTTGCAAGAAATTCTTGAACGTACACAGTAATTGGGAAAAAGGAAATATACCAAGAAAATGTACATTCACGTATGCAACTCAGTAGTAGCTAGCTTCGTGTAGAAATACGTTTCGAGAAAGTAACTACCTAGGTAATAAAGAGAATTGCTTATTTTCTGCCGCAACATTGCTACGTTTGACACATTTCACTCGATAAGTTTACACTTTTAATTTGTACTAGCTGTTCCCCGCGACTTCGTCTGTGTGAAAACAGATGAAAAGTAGCCTATAATTATGTTACTCCAGGGCCAGGCTACCTCTTTGCCAAATTTCATTCAAATCTGTCCTGCCGTTTCAGCGTGAAGAAGTAACAAACATACACACATACCCAAACTTTCGCATTTATAATATTAGTAGGATAGTAGGCTGAGATTTGACGCTTGAGACTTGATCTTGTTTTCAGTTTGTCTCAGTTTGCGTACTTAAATAAATACATAGAAGTTTAAACCAACCCTCATGGTTAGGTCATGGTTCTAGGTCATCTTATAGATCCAAAATAATTAAGATTACGTTGAAAATGATGTGAAGTTGGTATAATTTGGCATACCTAACTGGATTTAATTATGAACAAAAAAAAATATTTTGGTAATTAAATTGCAGCAATATGTGTTTAATACGAGTTTTTTTTTTATACGACGATGGTGGCGAACCGGTTTACGGTCCACCTAATGGTAAGCGGTTACCATAGCGTGCAACACTGACTATCACATGCGCGTTGCCGATCTTTCCAATTGAGGATTCGCTGTGCCAATAGCTTAATAGAACAAGCAGGTCAACACAGCGCATGCTCAGGAGCTATGGGCTGGCGACCTTACGCATCACATAAATACAAAATACTCACTACCAAAGAGTAGTGTTATATTGCTGTGGTATTCTATGAGTTTGAAGTGAGTACTTCCCCAGTCGGGCGGCTTCAAATTTTAGGGAGTTTCTATACCCACGGTACGCTCTCTCCCTTATAATATCTCTACTCATAGTAGTCAAGCAAAATTACCTACTTGTTTTTGGTAAGATTTTTGATATTATATGGCTAGAAAAGTCGACTCAAAGCCAGGAAATATAATTTAACAGAGTAGGTAACACATAATCTTCCTCTTCATAAAGGATACATAATGCAAATCTCATCCAACATATAAATTTCTTTGAAGAACGCAACGTTTTTAATTCAAGACCTGTTTTCGTATCCATGTCATTTTTGTCAGTACTATATTAGCTTCTACCTATATAAATCTAAATAATATTAAGTACCTTACTATGTAGATTTCTGTTTCTACCTTACAAATAATCTAGACTAATCAATGTACCTGTATGTAATGGGTCCACATCAGGGCAAACACATCATCTTCACATAATGAAAGAAATATTTGCGTTTTGATTAATTTTTGTTCACTGTGTAGGTGGGCACGTGATTTCAGGACATTGAATCGAATCCTGGTTTTGTTAAGACTTAAGACTTTTTTCCTTTGATGTATTCATTTTACTCGAGTATATAATATCTAACTAAAATAGTGTAAAATATTTTAAAATGTACCTATGTTAATAATAAAAAAACCAGCCAAGTGCGAGTCGTACTCGCGCACCGAGGGCTCCGTATCAGTTTTGGACGTATAAAGTGCAAAAACCGGACCGCATAACTAAGCTTGTTTGTCAAGGAATTTTGATGATTTTGAAAAAACTGTAATAGTTAGGAACATCGTTTTATTTTTGGTGCAATATTTGGGTCAATTGCTATCAACTCTAATTATTTCAGATTTTTCGCTCCGCAAACTTCGGAGATAAGTGGGGGGGGGGAATGGTATTTTTTCAGACATTTCTCATCATATGTCGAAAACTGTGAGACATAAAATAAAAAGAAAATATATTTTGAAATGTGCAAATCAAGCTCTTTCATATGATATGTCACTTGACCAAGTAACCCCACTTTAAAATTTCGGACCCCCATTCCGGCCCCTTTTGCAATGAAAATAAAAATATTTTTTGACTTTTTTCATTTGCAATAAAATTGAACAAGCATTCTTTATAACTGTTCCAAATTTCAAGTCGATAGCTTTAGTAGTTGCTGAAATAAGCAGGTGTGACAGACAGACAGACAGACGAAGTCGCACCATAAGGGTTCCTTTTTTACCATTTTGGTACGGAACCCTAAAAATTGAAAAAACGGAAAAAACCACGACGGATATAAACGTTGTACCTAATCGAAAAAGGATTAGATATATTTTTTTAAAAACCCTCGACTTAGAGGAAGTAAGTAACGAAAGAAAAAATAAAAAGCGTTTTAAAAAGGGTTCATTGAATGACTGAAAATCCGTCGGGGCTGCCATTTCCTGACCTGAAATGAGTTAAAACTTTGCTGCAGTGTGTGTATTTTTTTCCAAGATCAACAGGTTAGGTTCCTGGCTAGGAAAAGATTTTTTTCAAAAATCTAAAAGTTGCAGTGCAGTTGCAGTTGCAGTTTTATTTTTTCCCAAAATCGGCCCCGAGACTCTTTTGAGTGTTTTTCGCAAATTCTTACAGTTTCAGATTTGGGTATTCACTCTCAGTTGACAAATTCAACCTGTATTTGCACTCGTGTATGTAGAGTCGACAGCACGTCAAGTAATTACACTTTGACCTTAAGCTGGTCTTGCGTAGTGAGGAGTTTCAATAGAATAAGAGGCCAGCTTATACTGGTTACGTCACCACTGACATACGGTAGACCGTACGTTACTACGTATGTATAGCAGTGAATATATTTCACTGACCGTTACGATTCCATGCGTTTCCTTTTCACTATTACATTGTATATTGGAACTCCTCCAGATGCCTTTCTTGGAATTACAAGTTAGCTTAGACTTGCATACATTATCTTGTTATACAGATGACTGGTTTAACGAGAGACTTATTCAAGGATTTTCAGAATCCGAATCTCATTCAATTACACGATCAGTCCTGAATACGCAAATAAATAATCAGCAAACAAGATTTGTATAATAGTTCATTATTTTTAGGGTTTCGTAGTTCTGACTAGAAACCCTTATAGTTTTGTCATGTCCGTCTGTCGCCGCCATAAAAGCCTGTAGTGAATATATGAAAAATAAAATAATCAGTTTCATTAAAATATAGGTAGGTAATTAGGTTTATGAAACTGAGGGATGAAAAAAAATATTTTCGCGCATCCTTTCATATGGGGTATCGTTGGATTGGTCTGAAAATAACATCAAGGTTCCTAAATGACTTTTTTATTTAAATGCATATTTAGTGTACCTACTAGGAGCTCCGAAAGTCGTTAACAATGTGTCCCCCTCCCCTCCTGTAATTTTCCAACCGCGTTATCAACAAATCTGAAAAAAATCAAGCTTCTAGTATCTACCTAATAAATACTTCCGATTAAAATTGGTTTGAACAAGATACTTACGACAATAACTTTTTTTAATTACCTACTTTTAATTTTTAGTGTGGAGTTTGACAACCATAAAAATAACTTTGTATTTCATAACTAATAATATTATGAAATACAAACTTATATTTTGTTTGGAAGACTAAAATACTTCTTGCTACGGAATCCTAGACTGTGCGTGGTCCGACACGCTCTTGCCCGGTTTTTACATATTTAATACCTAATAATTCATTAGAGAAATGGATTAGGAGGATTTAATTCATAGTTAAGGTTAATTTATCACATTTTTCAATCAAATTCATCAGAGTGTTCAGACAGTGACAAGGGCGGAGCCCTCCTTGTTCGGTGCGCGACCCCAGCTGTATTAATAAGGCGTTCTAATAGAAATTTGATATATTTCTTTTAAATTAATGAAGCTGATTCAATACCCTCAGACGCATAGTTTTCATTTCGGTGACCTCTAAGCAGAAATCCCCCACAGTACCTACTTAAAATTCCGTTTTGTTTCAGGTGTACCTAACATGAGCCATGATACCACACGTAAACGGATATAAGGCTGAAGATGACGATGACATACCATTCGCTGTTGAAAACATAAAAAGTAAGTACTTATACCGTTTTATTCAATTTAACTTTTCAAAGAATGAAAGGTTATCTACCATTAAAATTCTTTTCAGCAGCCCGCGTGACCTCGTGCCTTTAAATTATTCAAGACTGCAGTCCTTTCTGAAACTTTTTAACTGACTTCTTATTGACAGCCAGTTCCTTGATCTTTTCCTAATTAAACTTCATGACCTTCGTTTTCTTCTAAATGTATCTTTCTTATCCTGTGATTGCGAATGTATTACTCAATGAGGGTGCAGCTGATGCGAGTAGACGGTAGCTCAGTGGTCAGAGCAATGCCTCGGTACGACATAGGTCGCGGATTCGGGTCCCACTCGTGTCAGTTAAATCTCTTGTAGGTACCAGCAGTAATCATGAGCACAGGTCGCGCCTGTACCTTTTTGAGACAGTTGACAATATGTAATAGAGAACGGTACAATTAGACGACGAGCATCGACTGACGAACCAATCGCGTGCAGCCTCGGCGCCCCCCGTCTTCTTCATTCCGCCAAAGAGACCGAAAAATCAGATAATGCGCAGGTGACGTTTGTGCTCATATCTGCTGCCGCTAGTTTTACAAAAAAGTAAAAAAACAATTATTGATACACTTCGCAATTTAGGGTAACTATGTATGTTTGACGTACCAGCTGTGAAAAATTACGAAATTCTTCGTCCAGACAGCTAAACAGTTTGTAGGCTTTCAGGCAAGAGCGGACCCATGTAAGGCATAATTCACAACGTACCGTGACAGTCCCCAGTGATAACAAATCGTATACAATTAATCTAGTATGTCCTAAGCTTTAGAACAAACGCTTGGGTGATGGATAGCTCTTATTGTGTATTTTTTATTTTTTCAAACGTTCATCCTACTTAACGAGCCTACCTACACTCGAGAGCAATGGGTCAGTCATAAAAATCATAATATTTCCGAAACTATAACTTGATTACTACTTATAGGTATGTTTTATTGCTGAAGTTGGTATTTTAAACTCAATCGTTATTTATAATCAAAAGAACCGAATATCCTGTCGAAATGAGAATTAAGGTTCGAAGTTATTTAGAAGGTTCTAGTTTTTTTAAAGTCTAGTGTTAAACGTTTTGGTTAGAAAACTATGATTCCTATTATTAGAACCTATTATTATATTATAAAATTAGTTTAGTATTCATTTAATTTAACTAATAAATAGGTACCTAATACTACTACAGTGTACATAGACCTTACAGTGATTATTCATCGCCCATACATTTGACAGATCGACTGAGATGTCAAAATTGACATATCGAAAGTGAACGATCCCGGATTGGAATGACTGCATGTATGGCAGATGGGGACCCCCTTTCCTACGCAACCCCCTGCATGATTGACCTGCAAAATGAGTAGATAAACAATAGCTAAACTGTGGTAATACAAATATATATTATTATTATTATTATATATTTTATGCTATCAATACAAAATACTAACTCCCTTCAATAAAGTACATTTGTAGGTAGCTAGTTAATTAGGTACCTACCGTGCAGCCAATCTTAAAACTAATAACTAGTGCAAACTGTAGAAATAAAATGTTTGAATTTCTTAAACAAAGGTAAAAAGCATTTCAATGTTACAATAAAACTTCGGAATACTGACGTAGGTAATATAATTATCTCTACCGGCGCGGCGTTTCTACCTTGTTCTATATTTCTTTGTGCTTTCTCCTGGGAAAGCTTAAGGAAATATAGGACACGGAACCACATTCACATCAAAGAAAAAACCACGACGGATATAAACGTTTTACCTAATCGAAAAAGGATTAGATAATTTTTTTTAAACCCTCGACTTAGAGGAAGTAAGTAACGAAAGAAAAAATAAAAAGCGTTTTAAAAAGGGTTCATTGAATGACTGAATGAATGAATACACGACGCCGACGTACAGTATCCCTTTTTCGCATAACAACAATGATAGCGTTTAACACGTGAAAGTACATTCGCAACGACCATCATAAATAACACTAATGTCAGCACTGATTTAAACGTAGTCAATCCATTACACTTTAATAGCTTCAGTGATTGACACTTCAATTTATACATTAAAACCTGAGCACCTGAAAATTGCACTACATTTGATATTCGCTTGACATCCACACGTGTTCTCACTTAGACTAGAATTTTATACATACAAAGCCAGCTGGTGCACCGTTTCGGATTCAGGAAAGTACGTTTTGATGGAATTCGGCGGGAGATCGGAATTCGGAATTTCTGATGCATCGTACACAATGCACGAACTCGTACACAAGTAGGTACTTTGGACTAGCTGGCTAGTTTGGACTACATTCTCTAAGATTTATGCATGCAAAAATCATATATGCCTTTAGAACCGCCTGCCTGGGTAAGTTACTCGTGTACTCTGCATATTAGCAAGAAAAGTCGGTTACACTTGAGTTTATTTAATACGAAAATATTTTTTAAATCGTGTGACATTAACACAACACCAACTATTGACTTTTATATGCTAAAAAGCAGTGTGTCGAAAAATATTGTGTTTTTAGCGACCCGACCCTGCTTCGCGCGGGTGCATTCTACTCAGTGGGATGTTACTAAAGTGTGTCCAACTATGTTTTACATTGCAGCGTACAAATAATAAACAGAACAGTGAGTTTCTAACTACCTACAAACAAAAAGGGCTAAAAATAGACTTTTGTTTTATACAATTCCGGACCCGACGTAAAATAAATATCTTCGTCTCTTTATTCCGCACGGACATTTTTGTCTCGAACCCGACATCGCACATGCGACCGACTCTTCCAAGTTATATTGTATGAACAAATGGCCAAAGCAGACTAGTTACTATTAGCATGGTGATCGACAATTTTAAGACTGAATCAATACTGCATCGTCTGCACCGCGTTTTGGCAACTTTCTGCTTTCGATTACTAGGTAGTAGAGGCAGGTATATCTAGATGCAGAGTGTAGTGTTCAGTCGCTGCATCGAGCTTCGAAAAAGTGACTCGATTGCTGCGCCTAGCGTTTATGTGTGCAGATAGGAACGTTCAGACGCGGTATCAAGGTTCCGAAAAGCGACTAATGCCCGTTTTCACTAACACTAGGAGACACCTAATAAGTGAAATGTATTATTATATTAAAAGGATTTACCTGGCGCAAAAAAACATGTCACGAACCACTAAGCGACAACTAAAGACTATCCATGGTTGTTGCCTAGTGGCTAGTTACATGTTTTTTTGCGCTAGGTAACTCCTTCTAATATTTAGACATTACACTTAGGTGTCTCCTAGTGTTAGTGAAAACGGGCATAAATCGCCGATCGCCGATGGTAACAGTTGCTAGTCTGCTTTGACCCTAAAGCTAGGTGTTTAATGTCTGATTTCGTTCCCAAAACAATAAAAAAGGTTGGCTTAATGTACCTTTTAACCTTGATGAACTGTTTGTCTAGTGCTTGGATTAAGGGTTGTAAGATTTATGAGGGTTGGATTGGGAAAGGCATCAAGGAGGTCCTGGTGGCTAAATGGCTGTTTACCAGGTCGATCGACTTGCCGTGGTCGTATACTTTGGATGGGTTACCTTTTACTTTACCTTTTTGGCTATTCAAAGTCCCCGATTAATCGCACCCTTTCGTTGTTTCTATACCAATTTCACCTGTAATTATTGCTTTTTGAGAATAAAACAATTAGCTATGAGGATTTGGATAATAACAAAGACATTAACATACCTACCTACTTTTACACTATACTACATTTTGAACCTACCATACACCGTACCATCTCACCTATGAAAGCACCAACTAATGGTATTAAGTGCCATTTGTTTAAACCACCGTACGTAGCACTGACGATAGGGTGGATACTCACGGGGAGCATTCGCGTGTAATGTAACAATGCAAAATTCTATGTGGAGCTTTACATTGCACGATTGCACCAGCTCAACGTACTTGCTGGCTTAAGAGCATTCGCTTTTGTAACGGCTCAAACCGTTGCACAACTCCGGATGTGCACAACTGCGAAAAAATATGCGCACTGATGTTTATCAACTTAATGTCGCTGACTCTGACTTTAATGTAGACCGAACTGTTACATGGCACGTGTATGCTCGGTGAGTACTTACCTTTTTATCACGAAGCACTGCGTTACAACATCACTAACATAATACATCACCACTAACCCAACCCTCATACCAATTTATGCTGTGAAAAATGCGCAATTTCATTTCCTTGGACTTATTAACCGACTTCAAAAAAAGGAGGTTCTGTATTCGTCCCGTATGTATGTATGTATGTTTGTATGTGCGCGATTTTCTCAAAAACTACTGATCGATTTGGATGGGGTTTTCACTAACGTAATCTACATACTTTGAGGAAGGTTTTAGTATATAATACATTAGGTAATCATTCCTATGTACAAAATTATATGCATAAATGTACTCACTACGTAGAAGATTTACTGTTGAACAAAGTCGTCAAAGTAATCTAACGCGAGATAAAGAACTAAAAAGGGAAAAATCGAATCAATAGTTTTTGAGAAAATCGCGCACATACAAACATACATACATACTTACATACATACATACGGGACGAATACAGAACCTCCTTTTTTGAAGTCGGTTAAAAATAAAAACTTTTTTAACTAAAAATAACCGACTTCAAAAAGCCACTACAAAGAAAATAATAATTTTGGTTTCGGAAGTCGGTGGCAAAAAAAGCAAACAAAAACTTCTCGACTTCCGAAACCAAAATTATTATTTTCTTTGTAGTGGCTTTTTGAAGTCGGTTATTTTTTGTTAAAAAAGTTGTTTTACTTATTTGGGTCGGCTGTGAGTACCGACTATGTAGTAACGCACGAGTTGTTTTAAGGACTTCAACAATGAGGTCAGTTGACCATTCTATGGTGTCCCTTCCTAACGATACCAAACTATTGTTTCCTTTTCATAATAGTCTCTCACTAATCTTCTTAACCCCTAATGGACAATAAGACTATTCAGAACTAACAGGGGTATTAGTTATTCGTCACGATCACGTGGCAAGGATGTTGCACATGTTATGCACGATCTAATAACCCAGTAATGCTTTATGCAAAAGCGAACCATTTTTGATGCTAACATAATAAAAAAAAATACTTGGGTATCTCAAAAATAGATCACTTTTGTATCAGTCAATTTAGTCCAACACCAGTGGTTCTTAAACTTTTTGTAGCCATGAAATACTTTTGGAATTTCAAAAATTCCACGGACCCCTGTAGAAAAAAAGAAAACCAAAAAAATAAAAATCACAATGTAAACTGAACAATGAAAGTGATTTTAATACGAGCGAGCGGTCGAACAAACGATGCGTGAATGACTGCATAATTTCCCTAATAAATATGTTAGATAAGAGTAAACTGAGAGAGTGGCTGTGGACCCCAGGCACTCATGTCACGGACCCTTAAGGGGTCGTGGACCCCACTTTAAGAAACCCTGTCCTAGACAGACAGAACTAAATGAATTAACCATTATTGATCCAAAAACATAAAGAAAAATAATATATTATGTCACATTAAATTGTGTATACCGACAATTAAGAAAGCGTTCAGTTAGTAGAGGTCAAACTCACCTTATAATGTAAATACACCACCCAACAAAACTAATTGATGTAAAATTGTCGTAACAAAAGTAAACCAGCATTTGCAACCGCTTGTTAAACAAACAGTAACAAACAAACCGTAAACTTCACGTTATTTACGGTGTCAACAACCTTTTGTACATAAAACGTAATACTATACTATAAAAGTATATGACGTGGAACTACTTCTAACTACCCTTTAGGCCGGGAATAAACGTCAGATTTTTCCTTACGATAGTCGCATCCGATTGTCTTAGATTGCACTATTATACAGGCTGTTGATTTATGATTATTTATTTTGAAATTACTTCTATGGAGCTTATGCCAAAAAAATTGTAGCGGAAAGAGCCGATTATTTGTTCAAACACTCAGAACACGTCCGATCCGATAGTCGGATCGTACATCCGAGTCGGAAACACCACCAAGGCGATTCACGATTTTATTACTCCTTTGATTGTCTGATGGCGCGCTCTGCATACTTTTGTACAGCAACATTCGTTCATCTTTTCCGTCTGCACCGTATGCGATCAAATGCTCGCGTTGATAGCTTTAGAACGACTGAGTTTACAAAAAGTCGGACATAATAATCGGACGGGAATTGAGTGAATACGTTCAGACAATCGCAAAAAAAATCTGACGCATATTTCGTGCCTTAGTTACAATTATGTCTATGAAGTCATTCTTTTGTCCCCAAGTCTACTAAAGTGACATTTGAATAGATGTCTATGGGCAGGCTGTCATTTCATTACCCGACTATGGAAAAGTCGGAGGGTTATTTAGCTATAATGTATGTAGGTAAGGTATGAGGGTATGTTCATCTATTGTGTCATAGCTCTGGAACTCTTTGTAAATGTGTTCGGGTTATTTATTTACACCTTTTTATTTTTAAATACCTACGTAGTTTTTTTAAGCTTTTCGTAGTCCGGTTTTAGTTTTGAAACTATCTCGTTTTACTATGAAACAATAAACTTCCTGTATACAGCAAACAAACTATAGGATGAGAGTTGGAAATCTGAGTAGGTACCCACAAACTTTTTAAACATTAACTACCGATGAAAGAAAACACCGAGGGAAATGATTTAAAATGAGCTTTCCTAACAAAAATTTATAGGATTGCTGGCAACTTAACTCGAAATTTACTATAAAATAGACCAAGCTTGGATAGGTAAATTAGAAAAAGGCAAGTGATAAATAAGTACAGCCATGTTAAATAGTATCTACATACTAAGCGAGAAGTTGACGTTTCATTCAGCACTTTACAATTTAGATATTCCAATTCCAAAGCAATCATACAAAAACGCATTAATATAGCTAGGTACGAATTTGCTAAGTGTCACGACGATCGTCAGAATCAAGATAGGAGTCTAATGGACATCCGGTGATTTACATAAATCTTATAATGAACCCTTCTGCGAACACAATTTGCGATTCAGAATACATCGCAGTGCTGATAAAATCACAACCCTCTAATCAGTAAATCTGATGTCTGCTAGTCTATTCGGTAAACTAAACCCGCATTTAGCTATATATACACTCGACGCCATTTACGGTCGACCACTTTTCACCCTTATGTTCTTAGTAATAAGGGCGAAAAGTGGTCGACCGTAAATGGCGTCGAGTGTACCTATTCCTTCACTCTCACTTAGGGTCAGTGACTTTTAAAGTAAAAACGCCTTATCTTCACGAAAAATAAGTAATTTTAAATAGTAATAACAACTAAAAGAAATTGCTGAATGTATTAGGTACAAGTGCGTAGGTACCTATACCTACTAAATTAAAGACATCAAAAAATCTCCAACACCTACTACTGATTTTATTTTTTTGACGACGCTATTCTTTAATAAGTATGTCCTTTTGAGTTTAATATACATATGAATAAAATTCTTTACTAAAACTTGCTTGAGTCTTGAGTTTGGTTTTGTTATATCACCCTTAGAGCGATACCGGCCAGACGCCTGATCAAGAGCTAAAATGCCTCGTAAATCAGGCAAATGCTTGACTTATGGTTACCCTAATCCCTCCCTACTTTATGAAACTACATGAAAAACAGCTACGCTGCTACTGCTTAACAGCTATTACGTTTAAAGACTTTATTTTCTCAAAAAAACAATAAGTGCCATTAAGCGTAGTTTAAGGTACGACCACATACCGTCTGCTTAAACTAAAACATATAATATAATTTTTTCATCTGCCTAGCCTTTTCTCTATGTTGGGGACGTTGGTGTCCGCTTTCAGTCTAACTAGATACGGCTGAATATACCTAATATTTTACGTGGATCGACTGCCAAATAACCTCCACAACCCAACTATTGGATTCCTAATACTGGTATAGGAAAGTTAGATCAGTTTTCAAACTTTCGGGTTTGTGACAATAGAGCGTTTTATGGTTTAAGACATTTATTTTCTCAAAAGATTTACAAAAATCACTTACAGAGAAAATACAATATTTATAATTAAAAACTACATTAACCCGATTGGCGTAGTGGGCGGTATTATGATAAATTAAGTTATTATTACAACATTATTATAATAATAGATCAGTGACAATTTTAGTAGTAGGGTAGATGCAGAAAAAGTATTCATACAAAGTGCATGACGTCGTCTATGCGCACCGGTGAGAGAGGTACAATTCAGTGTTTACTAAGGCCGATGACATAGTGACGTTTTACTTATGAATTCCATTCGACTACCCTGTCTGTCACTCCTGTTCAGGTCTTAACGTTTTATGTTTTTTGTAGATTTATGTGTTGTATGTACCTAATACATAAGACACTAAAAAGTGAACGAGAATTGGTGCGTAGGTATAGGTACCTACTGAAAAAAATAACTTCCAACATCGTTAAGAAAGTAACATGCCTATTGATCAAGCAGCCAACATAGCGTCGAAGGGACTTCGAATCACACACCACCCCGCGCTACGCTGCGGGGTGCGTGGCGACGGAGCCACGCGTGCGGGTGCGGGAGTGCAGATCTGCATCATCATGCAGATTTCTCCGCACAAACGCGCGGAGGTGCGGTGGCCTAGAGGCAAAAACGATACGCCACCTACTAGTGTTGTCTTAGCAACTTTTTTGTCATTTTTGAAAAGCAGTTCATTAGTATCTAATTCATTACACTAGAATTTGAAATTGCCATCTAGTGACTAGATGGCAATGATTGTCTTGTTCTTCATACTGGCAGTTTAAAATAAAACAAACTTCCTAGCCTACATATGGTTGCATATGTAGGTAGTATTCGATGTTGTCAGCAGATGTCGCTGTTGCTACATCTGTCAACATAAAAACACGCACGATACTGCAGATTTCAGTGTGCCATACCCAGGCTCGGTCAACTGTGTATGGGTGACTTTGGACACAAGGTGGGTTCCAGTTCATGATAAGAATAGCGATATCGATGACTCTGTCTAACAGGCTGATTACAATGAAATGTTACCAAGTAAAATAAAATGAAATATCGTGTAACAAATTATGACCTAAACATGATTAATTTAATTTAAAATGTAGCTTAATAACTAACACCTATTTTTTGACGGTTATATAATTAAAATTATGAACTCTAAACGAAATTTGGAAAAATAATTATATCTTTAGAAATAAATTTGAATTTAAAAAATGGACTCTGGTAGTTTGCTCTGGCAACACCATATGATAAATGTCTGCTGTTATGGTTGGTCGTTTTTTCTTGTTTCTGTTTATTTGTTGTGCTTTAAAACGATAAACTGTTTCTGATTTTTCCATCATAACGTTAAGTCGGCATACTGTTACGCCGTTGCGGTGAAAAAGTGTTGTGTTGAGTGAGATAGTGATTCTTTCGAGATTTCTTTGTGAGAACGAGAATTGTTTCGCAATTAATCAAAGTAAAACATAGGAAAGTGCGTCAATTGTGGATTTCCAGCTTTTCAAGATGTATTAATTTGTATTATATGCCCACCTTTATGAATAGATATTATTTTATTGTCTTACTGTCAATAAAATAATATCTATTCTAGGTGGGCATATAATTTTTTTCATTGGATTTACTGGGATCCCACTAGATGGCGTGCAAATTCGTCTCACATTTTTACTATGAAGTTGATATTCTTCTCGCTAGAGTAATATTGTTCTGTGGCCATACCTTGCGTCTTGCGCCGCACCCACGCGCGGGGTTGCGTGTTTCTCCGCATGTAGGCGCGTGATCTGCAGCACCGCGCGTGAATGCGTTTTCAGTGTGTTTTACTATGCGTGATTTCTATACAAACATAGGTACTTGCAAACAATGTAAGATCACGCACTCCCGCACCCCGCTGCGTGATGCGGGGCAGTGTGCGAATCGCCTAGTGAAACGCTCCCTACGCGTAACGACCTAACGACTGTTATAGATGTTTCTATAACAACCGACTGTTTAACGTGCTCTCCAAGGCACGAATTCTTTGAACCGCCATAGGTATTCCTTCATATTATTAGAATTTTTATTGAGTGAATTATGTCTACCGTACGTTACCTGATAGGTTAAATTAAAGCGGCTCTCAGCACTCAATGATATGTACAACCTATATTGAAGGAGCAATTTCCATTTCGTGGAAAAGGTTTTTCATACATCACTTATCTGGGAAAATGTTCCCAAGTGAGAGTCAATTTCGTCGTGGGATAAAATGTCGTTTCTGGGATAAAAAGTAGCCTATGTGTTATTCTGATGTATAAGCTATATTACCTACTGTAAAGTTTCATAAAAATCCGTTCAGTAGTTTTTGCGTGAAAGAGTAAAAACATCCACGCATACATTCTCACAAACTTTCACATTTATAATATTAAGTAAGATTCTAAAGCAGACTACAAAAAATAAACAGTAAAAATAACAATAACATTTAAAAATATACTTGACAAAACTGTTATAATATGACCACCCAATAGCTAAGTATTTTATATTAAAATTGAGAAATAAAGCAAACTTAAAATACTTACAGTGAATTAATAAACTAACGAAACTAAAATGATGATTTTTTACATTTCAGATATAAGATGGTACGACCGGATCCTTCTCAACAGATCTCTAAGGGTAATCATCGTGTTGATAGCAGTAACAGTCGTCACCCCACTCTTAGTATACCAATACATTTTATTCCCAACCCTCGAGCTACCACCATCTGATGGCTTCTCAACCGGCTCCTGCCTAGTACCAAGAGATGCTAGACTCCCATGTGGCATGGAAGCAGTAACACCCGAACAATGTCACCCACAATGTTGCTATGACCACAACAGTAACCTATGCTTCCATAGATACCCATCCAGATTCTCTTACTTATTTCGTGGAGTTTGGTCAGAGGAAGTATTCTTGAATCCCCGATTACCAACGATACCGTATCGATCACAGAGTAGCGTTAGAAATCTCAGACTATCTATCGACGAAGTAACGGCTACACATCTCACTTTGACATTCTACCATTCCAACAACGTTACCGGCCGAAGACTAGACAAGAAAAAATATGTATACACGGTAACAGAACCTGAATTAAATGTAATCGTTAATTCAACCCAAGGTAACATTTTCAACACAGCACGAGGACCATTGATAGCTTCAAATAACATATGGGAGATAACATTTAAACTCACAAATGAAACAATGTACGGTTTGGGTGAAATACCGTTAAAACCTGATACTGCAAAAGTGATTTACAGTCATAAAGGAGGATTAAATTCGATTCCGCTGATATTTGCCAAATCGAACGGCTCGTATCATGGTTTACTGATTGAAACAATAGCCCCTACAGAGGTAATTGTGAGGAGGGACAATCAATTGGTTGTCCGCAGTATAACGACTTTGGGGTTGAAGTTTCATTTGTTTGTGGGACCGAAGCCTGTGGATGTGATGAAAGATGCCATGGTCGCTATAGGGGTTAAAAAAAGCCTGGAATATTGGATGCTCGGCGCACATATCTGTAGGTGAGTTGTTATTGTTAATTAACTTTATAGTCATATCCTTCGGGAGGATGTCGGCTTTTTATTTATTGGGATTATTGCCGGATTCGCAAACTTTGTTTGGTAAAATCTGCTTGACGATGATTTTGTATGTCGAATGTATATCTCGGACAGATTCACTCGATCACAATCCATCAATTAATTTGCAAACTCCAACTGTACCGAACCACCTATTTCAAAGTTATTTAGCTCTTCCACCAGAACATCATTTTTATTATTGAATAAAATTAGAATGTGGGGGAAGAAAAGTATGAGAAATAATCATTTTTATATTTGGCTACATAAGGTTTCATAACCCCCTGATAGGCTAACTTACGAGACAGATTCTTGGAAAAAAACGTGTATTTTTTCTTTCCCCTTACATTCGCTTGATAATTTTACCAAGAAAAAACGTGCAGTTTTTCATTCCCTTGAGTAGAAAATATTACGAGAAAAGTTAGGCTAGTGAAAAAAAAAAAACATTTTCTTCAAATAAAATGAAATGGCTTCAACGATACAAAACTCAAGTTTGTCAACAAGATTGGTGACGCATCTAGCCTAGCACCGTCTCGTTGAAAATCAATTAAGAATTTACTAATTTAGAAAATATTAGTACAAAAGTGTGAAATTATTTCAAATAAGTCCTAAGTATTTGTCAAAGAATCCAATTAAAAGTAACTGAATACTTAAAAGTCTGATGAAGTTTGATAGAAGTTCAACAATAATTCTTTTTGTACGTAAATTGATGACTGTGTAAAGTGAGAAAAGTTCAATGGCTTGGAAGACAGCCGTTTCAGGCATGGGACAAACTTTATGTAGGTACCTACGTAATTTGTGCTTTTAAGAGTTATCTCAAAGATTCTTCCGTTTAGGTCTTAGATAATAGAAACAAGGAGATGTGTTATCATAGCAAATTACTACGGGAATCGCTGTCGCCACTTTTAAAGCAGAATGAGTCACAACTACGAACGCTCCTTTGTAAATATAGAGATCTCCGACACATTAAAAATGCCGCACACCCTCAATCGAACACTGTTATTCGTCACTCGTCACTCACACTAAATTAAACACTGTATACCTAATCATCGATCGCGTTCGGTCTGTGTCGGCAACATGATCACAATCATCATGTCGAAGCGCCAAGCTCAATAGCGCCTTATTGGCACATCTCCCTTGTTTCTATGCTCTGAGGTTTATATTGTAAAGGATCTTAAGAATTTACTTTGAGGAAAACGGGGAAGGGAAATGTGACTCTAAATCTAAGCAAAAAACTTATGTTCCACTTGGAGAGAGTTGACATTCAACGAACCCCTACCAGTTAATAGCACAGTTGTCAATTTTGCGATTTTTCCGCTAGACATTTATGGACGACATAAATTGGCGACAAAGTCGCAAAATTCGCAACAGTGGTCTCTTTCAGAGTCTCTGGAAGAGACCACTGTTGTCAATTTTGCGACTTTTGTGCTAGAAATGTAAATTGCAAAAGTCATAAATGTCTAGCGAAAACATCGCACAATTGGCAGCAGTGGTTAATAGGTTAGACAAGTGGACTGTAAACACTGTTTTAACTTATTCCTGTGGAAAACGCGTTCACCTGCAGGCGTAGCATGACCAATTCCATCTCTACTCTACCAAGAATAGACGAAGTTTTTTCTATGCAACTCATAATGCCCGAGCACGTGGCGAGCCGTGCTCGGCGTTGGAGACTTTTTGTCGACTGAAAAATAGAAACATTTCTTCTCTTCATTTTTAACATCGTCTTTCAAATCTTTCTACAATTATTCATTTTGTCTATTCTTCCGTCGAGTAAACCCGTTTCTATTTTGCTCATGCTACGCGTGCTACTGGACTAAGGCCATGTTGTTTCAACTTACAGTTTTTACGTATCTGTAACCGTCAAATATGGCGGCTTGTATGACAATTTCATACTGACTTAACGATTACGTACTGACTTACGAATACAGATGGTTTGAACACAGAACACTTTATTCCGTGGGTTTGAAGCAACCCGCCCTAAGTCGACAAAAGAAAATGAATACGACTTACCCTTCTTCCGCTGCGGTCGGCTTCTAGAATTTTCGCAACAGTTTCCGAGTTGCTGAAGACCGCTACAATATAACACAACACACAGTATCACGAAAGTGTTCTTGATTTTGATCACAGCGTCGATCGATCTAACGTGGCAGAGTACGCGTATGACTACTTTTTTCTTTATTTCGCCGCTTAGGGGCGCGCTCGCCTCGTGCCAAAAATGCGGGTAGGTAAACAGTGGGAAAGTTAATACTCATGAGACGCAAACGCAATTCTAATATAAAATTGGCCCCAACAATAGGTGTTGGTGTTGGATACCTACAATAGGAGTACAAGTAAAAAAAAACACGATTGTGTACATAAAAGTTTATACGTATTGAAGTAAGGAAAAAGGGTTTCCTAATAATCCCATAACATTTACAATTAGTATTATGCTTCCCAACGAGTGTATCCGTCAGACCATTGGATTTCAGTACGTCCTACATTTAAAATCTTGAATAAAACATCTAATTTCAGTGAAGCAACATGGACGGACCCCCTAGCAAATTTGACTACCTTCATATCGACATCTACGACCCAAAGAATGCCATTTGAGAGTCACTGTGGTACCATTCCTATAGTCTTCAACACTGAATGTAACGGTACTATAGTCAATCTTGTCGACCAGGGCGCCACGCAGATAAGGGATGCTGGGAAGAAGTTTGTACCGCATGTTTCACCTTATGTAAGTATGCATTATCCTTTTCTTTGATCATGTCTTTGTTCAATACTAGCACTTTTCCCGCGACTTTGTCCGCGTGACACACATGTAGCGCCATCTAGCGTCTTAAAGCAATTGTGACCATGGAAAGTTATTGTTCTTTCCCTCGGCAATTTTACTTTTTTCTGGATGAAAGGTACCCTATGTCCTTTTCTGTACGTATACGCAAAATTTAATGATGATCCGTTCAGTGGTTCAGGCGTGAAAACAAAACACAACCCCAAAAATGCCCACCCTTTATTATAATAATTGAGGGTTAGATGAAAACGATGAGGTTTTACACGGCTAAAACCTGGATGAAAGCAGGTACTAACCTTCCTTCGTCCAGTAATAAAGCATCGTTAAACTACACTTTACCTACAGTACAAATTAGGTGGTAGTCATTGTACCGACAGACTCCCTACGTAGAATCAGCTTACGTATAAAAATGTACCACAAAATTTGCTCCCTTAGACAAAGTCACGTATAGAATTCAGTAACATTTATTTCGCATTCGTTAGAAAAAAATCAAGCGAGTTTTTTAACATGTCAATCCATTTTTTTTGTTATATACTGTCCTGTGACGTAATCTCAACCCCATTATGTTCCCAGACTCTTTAGCAATGTGGGCTAAAAATGTATTAAGAATAGCATCATATAAAATTATTACCCCGATAATTTATAAAAACGTTTCAGGCCGTCTGACATTTCATATAAATTTTTGTCGCACACCTTTTAATATAGACCTTTGTTTAAAATTTTTCACCGTCAAGAATTTTATTTTAGGGTAATCCGTTAAAGCCTAAGTTTAACAAAAGCAATTCACTTTTGTTAAAATTAAGTGACATGGTTCATAAAGAGATAAGAACTTAAAATGACAGTATTTCTCAGCTTGTTGCAATTAATTGAATTAATTGAACATTAACTAAAACCATAAAGATTGCGAATAATTTATTTACCAAACAAGTTAATCAATCTAATCGAAACGTAAAACAATAATTAAAAATTAAATTATTATTATACTTTTATTATTATAGGTACATTAGGAACAAAAACAACACATGAAAAAAAAAAGATTTGATTTTTTCAGATAAAATACACAGAATCACTGGAACAGGAAGACGAAGAAGACGATGAAACTGAAACAGAAACAAAATCTAACCAAAGTTGCTTTGATCACGAAAAATATGACCTTTACAATATCCGCGATCCAGAATCAACCCACTTATACAAAGGTGTAGTAAATGAACATGACGTCATCTATCCCAATTACGCAGATGTCAGTGAAATGTTTATGAAGAGTTTGTGGCAGTACAACACTAACTTTGATGCCGTTATTTTGGAAAACAATTGGCCTTTAGACGAATCCGAAAAAAAAGTTGATGAGATAAGCAATTATTTGCCATATTTCAATGAAGTAAGTAAGGAATTTATTTTAATGACTTTGAAAGATTGTATCGGTTTAATACTGAAATTATTAACAATGATCGCAATTAATCATTAGACGACGGAAATCCCCAACACATCCATTATTTACTCTAAGTCAAACATAATAAATCATCGTCCACTGATGAGAAAGTTGTCGATGATAAATCATTTCCACAATGCACCCTGACCCTGAATTTCAACTTAGGGAAGCGCGTGAAAAGTGGCATATTGTTAAAGGCCAACAGACTACACAATGGCGGAATTTGATTTTAAATAGTTGGCTAAATGAACCAATTTTCTGAAGAAAACCAGTAGAATAATAAAATTCGTTCTTCATGTTGTGACGACTTTGACCTAAAGATTTAAAAATCTTCTGCTACAATTTGAATGCCTCAAAAATATCTATACCTAATAAAATAATGACTTGACTTTTGAAACCCTGTAAGTATAGATGACTTTTAAAGTTCATTCAGAAAAGTAATGAATTTATTTGAATGCATCATGGTGATGTTTAACTCTTTGGTGGGCACTAGATAGACACAATATTTTTTATTGTTATTGATACTATAACCGTTGACTGTCCAGGAAAGTGATAACTAATAAAATACCATGTGTTTTCAGACTTTTGAGGCTGCTTTCAATTCTACTCCTCAATGGAATGCCACTCGCCCCAGTCAACCTGTTTCCAACGACACGTTACCATCTAACTCTACAGAGCTCCCAAGCGAAAAATATCTATACAGACACAACGAATACGGAAACCAATTTGCCACCGCATTTGAAAAGATCAAAGGATCCATCCCAATGCTATCCACCAGTCAATGGATGAATGGAAATGTTTTTATAAATCGACAGAGCATACCAACTTCGTGGTCTAGCCTACAAAGGGAACTTATTGAGGCAAGTTTAGGGGGCATTTCTGGCCACTGGTATTGGTCAACTCCCATTTGCGGCGACACAGTAGATTTTCATAATACTACACAAATAAGACTATGCGCCAAATGGTACATGGCAGCAACTTACATGCCCATGATCAAGATACATTCGAAAGTGGTTCCGAGAGATCCTCTAGCATTTGTTGGTACCGATAGAACACATATGATAACAGCTTTGAATAGGCGGATGAGCCTGTTACCATATTTCTATACAGTCCTCCAAGAAGGACCACTCCTAAGGCCAATGTTCTACCAATACCCTTCCTCTGTAAATATTACAGATTTGACAAGTCAATTTGCCGTTGGAGATGATCTGTTGATAGTTCCAAATTTGCAACCGAGCCAATCCCATGTCCACGTATGGATGCCTCCAGGAACGTGGTATGAATTCTGGAGTGGTATGGAGGTTGTTGGAAATGAAGGAGAAGCAGTTACTATGACTACTACAGAGGCAGACTTCTTGTCGTTGGTGCGCGGCGGTTCTATCATTGTTACGCAAAAGGTATAATTTCTAAAATGAGAAGAATATCACATCGTTTTTTGTTAAACTAGACATGATACTAGTTTAACAATATTTATCTTACAAAAATAAAAACAAATTCATTGCAATAGCCATTCAACCTTGACCCATATTCTTTACCTTTTTTATACTTAACCTAAGATACACTAAGAAAAATTTTGTTTTCCAGACTGTTCAACTAACAGCTGATTTAACTCGTCTACAATCACCGTACTCGCTGATAGTGGCACTTCAATGTGAAACCACAAACAGTACCGAAACTATTATAGAAACTAGTACTACTGAATATAAAACAACCACTGAAGAAGATGACCACAATAGTTCTACAAAAGGAACTACACCTACTGATGAAGAAAATACAAACACAGGAACTACTGATGCAGTTTTAACAAATACGACAGAAGATAAAGATGAAGATATTAAAACAATAACAAAAGCAACTGAACAAACAATTACAACATGTAATGCTACTGGCAAATTATATATGAACGATCATATTACTATTATATTCCAAGCAAATGCTACAGCTCTGAAAATTACGGCTTCAGGGGAAGATTTTCAAGTATTTTGTGATGAGGATGTAGCTAAATGGTCTAGAACTATAAACGAAATAGCGATATATGGTTTACATAAAGATGAAAATAATTATGATGATAAAATAATTGTTAGTACGACAATAGATTTGTGTCAACTGCAAAATAATGATGAAATCGTTTATCAATTCGTAGATTGACTGATAAGTTAGTGATGATACTTGCTGATGCTGAATTTTCTTGCTTCATTGTAAGGGTCATACAGTTTTAGCATTTCAATATACATAATAAGAATCAAAGTGTATTCTCAGTATTATTTATTCCTCTTCTTAATCGCTCTCTCACTGCTGAGAATTGTGACTTCGCTTCAACCTTTCAATGGTTTATTCTCCATCTGTTACGATCGATCGCCTGGTGGAGCGCACATTATTTATTTATCTCTCATTAAACGTGTCAATTTTAAATAACAAAGCATTAGGTGCTTCTACATAGTCGTAAGATTGCTTTGAAATATTTTTTTTCAACAATATCAAATATTTATGAATGAATCCATCCAAAACACTTTATGACGTGCTTTGAAGCGTTGACACATTCTGAGCGTTAAATCCCTAATGTGCATCAACGTTTTCAACCCAATTTTAACACTGTAAGAGTCTGAAATATAAATAAACACCAGAGACCGAATGGTGCACGAAAAATAACCGTGATTATTATTATAAAGCGGAGGAATGAAAATATCAATTTATCGAGTATTTGCAAACCACGCTAGTTCACATCCTTCATAGTTTGTGTTATACAACATTGTAGTGTTGAATATACCTATACAGGCAATGCTGAAAAGGAAACCCCGCCAAGTATTTCAGATGGAGGGTGTGACGAGCTATTGTTAGTGAGAAAATTCAATTTAACATTCGAGGCTAATCCTGAGTAGGTACACTCGACGTCATTGACGGTCGACCACTTTTCACCCTTATTAATAAGAACATAAGGGTGAAAAGTGGTCAACCGTCAATGACGTCGAGTGTACCTACGTAAAAGAGTAAATGTTGAAACAAATAAAATAATGTGATTTGCGTGAGACTTGATCCAATTTGCAATTCGTAAGTTGTGTGATACAAGTTGTTTTTTTTTTTAACTTATACGAAATACTTACCACGATACGCGCTAAGACAGGCATCGCCGATACGGGCAATTAGTTGCTAGGCTTAAATGGAATTCGACGGGCATATTTGCCAGGCCTTTGCCTGGACCAGGCATCGTCGCCGAGGCAGGCCTAGAAAACGCTGGCGCGATAAACTGGGTGTCTTTAGGAAAGATTGGCCAGAAAAGGCAACACAAAGAGAGGTATGGAATAGGGGGGAGATCTTTGCCCAGCAGTGGGACAGATTTAAATCTACACGCAGTTTAAGTAAACTGCGTGTAGATTTCAATCTGTTGTGTGTTGCACGACACATGATGGTGACGTGACCAAGTGGTCACGTCACCATCATGTGTCGTGCAAATTGGACGATCAACTTGAACTATGTATGTAAACTTTATTAAAAACTAGTTCGGCGCGATGTACAACAGAAATAGCACTAATAGCTTATTTTCTTCCATTTATAGCCGTTTTACTAACACTCAGTCAAACCGATGAGACTATAAATATCGCAGACTCAAAAGTTCGTGAAGTGTGGTCAGACAGTCTGCGGCCGAGTTTCTTGTCCCGTGCTTAAGATCTATTGGTTAAAGTTTATTTGCAACCAATTACCGACAATATATATCTAATAATTGCTAGTTCATATGAGCGGTTAAAGCGGATTGTAGCCAGAATGTATATGATTAAACTTACAATTAGGGCTTTTCTATTTCTATTCTGCTATCAACAGTGCTATCAATTAATGTATCAATTAATCAATTAATGTATTAATTACTGTATCGGCTACTGTATTATTTATGATATAACGACTATTGTATTGTGTAAGTTGGTGCTTTAGACAACGGAATAATAATCCCGTAGTTCGTATCTTAATTATTCATCATATCTATAAAACAGTATTGTGACTGACTGACAACGTACAACCGGTAAAGCTAGAGATTTGAAATTTGAAGGAAATATTCCTTGAGTACCCTAGAGGTGCACTAAAGAGGGTTTTTTTGAAATTCTATCCCTAAAGGGGTGAAAAGGGGTGGTAAAATTTGTATGAAGAAAATAACGATAGTGTGTTGTTTTCCGATTTCCAAGCGGACGGAGTGGTGGGCACAGCTAGGTATTTGCATTCGATTTGGTGTGACATTAATATACAATGAAGCGAGTAAAACAAAGGACATTAAATGGAATTCCACAAGGATCGATTCTGGGACCGCTGCTATTTTTGATTTATATCAACAACATAAACACTGTTAAAACATCGGGCAATATCACACTTTATGCTGATGATTTAATCTTAGTCAAATAAATGAACGAATACAAAGAAAATATCTAGTTCGAGAAATATCTAAGTAAATTAAAATCTTTAGTTATATGATAATAATATATTATTGTAACAGTCCAGTAAAATGCAGCAGTTGCTGGTTAATCGATCTCTAATAATAGGTCTTTACCTATGAAATTGCCGTTTTGTATGAAAAAATTTAAACGAATTTTTTTCATGTATTTTCTATTTGTATTAATCGAAGTAATCACCCATGCAATCAATGCATCTTTGCCAACGCAGTGGCAGTTTATTGATGCCCTTCTTAAAGAAATCAGCTGGACGTGAGGCAACAAATTCTTCAAAGGGATTTTGTACTGCTTCTCGGGTATTGAATTTTTTTCCCGCCAAGAAGTTATCCAAATTCTGGAAAAAGTTAGTAGTCTGTAGGCGCAAGGTCTGGTGAGTAGGGCGGATGACGGAGAGCTTCCAACCCCAGTTCTTGCAACTTGGAGACCGTCTGCTGTGCAGTATGAGGTCGCGCGTTGTCGTGCAGGAGCAGTGGAGACGAGCGATTGACCAATGCTGGTTGGAGATGTGCCAGCTTCTTCATCATTGTGTTCAGTTCTTCACAGTACACATCTGCAGTAATGCTCACCCCGTTTGGTAAGAAGCTGTGATGAATCACACCGGCGCTAGACCACCAAACAGTGACCATCACTTTTCTAGGGGTAAGTTTTCGTTTAGGGCATTGTTTAGGTGCTGAACCAGGATCCAACCAACTTGCTGAGCGCTTGCGGTTATCAAACAGAATCCATTTCTCATCGCAGGTAACAATGCGGTTCAAAATTCCTTCATTTGTGTGTCTGTTGAGCAGTGCAAGGCACGTCTCGACGCGTACTTCGCGCTGGCGATCATTGAGTTCGTGGGGCACCCATTTGTCAAGCTTTTTTACCTTGCCAATTTGACGCAAATGGACCAATATTGTTTTGACGCTAACGTCGAAAGCTGCTGCTAATTCAGCCGTAGATTGTGTATCATCAGCTTCCACAATCACCTTTAATTCGTCATTGTCAACCAAAGTGTTCGGACGACCGCGAGGTTCATTTTTCAGGTCGAAATTTCCAGAACGGTAGCGAGCAAACCAATAACAGGTGGTGCGTTGGTTTGTAGTGTTAGCTCCGTAAACGTCGTTGATGTTGCGTGCCGCTTGTGGCGCGTTGCTGCTACGACGGTACTCGTATTCCATAATTACTCGAATTTTTAACGTATCCATGATGACGAAAAAGATTGAAATGCGATGAAAATGTAACACTAATCAATAAACAAATGACTACTTTTGGAAAAAAAATACCATGTTTTTAAAATAAAATTAATTTGAAATTGGAATTCTTAGCCAAACAAAAATTATTTTGATTTGAAATGGCCAGTACTGCAGAACGGCAATTTCATAGGTAAAGACCTAATATTATAAAGGATAGAGTGCCGTTTGGCGCAGTAACCGAGCGATGGCTTATGCGTTTAGAAGTCCCGCACGGAACAAATATCGGTATTTAAATGATAATAATAGATGTCCCAGGTCTGGGTATACCTGAGATTGTAAACTCCTGACATGATAGGTACAGGGGAATTGTATCTATCCCAAAGTATTTCTTTCAAAACAGAAAAACGGTATGGAAGTTCCTGCTCATCCTCCTGATAAAACAATAAGGCCTTCATTCTGCGCTGATGTTGGTCGTGTGCCTTTGTACTTACCTACGGAAACTGACAGAATGACGTGCGCAGCGTAAATCAGTGTCGCAATGCAGTTCTTCATAGGACATAATCTTATTAGGTTGTTTAAGCGAGCAAATCTTGTTTATATACCTACTAGCTATTGCCGCGACCTCGTCTGAGTGGAAATGGATGAACATACCCTATGTGCTTCTGCATGTCCCAGGCTTTGTCAAATTTCATCCAAATCCATCCAGCCGTTTCAGTGTGGAGCACCCAAAAATACCCAAACTTTCGTGTGTTAGTTTCTCGGAAACAGTTTATCTAGGTATACCTAAGTGTCATGCATGAGTAAATACGTTTCACACAATAAAAAAAAAGAGTAAATTAAAAATTAAAAAAACCCGACTGCCAAAATACAACTAAAAAGTTCAAAACAAGAGCACTTTTCAAGCAGTCTGATGCAGTTGGTGGCAATTATTTGTGTTAAATCTTAGATTTTATGCCACCAACTGCATCAGAGTGCTTGAAAAGTGCTCTTGTTTTGAACTTTTTAGGTGTTTTTTGGCAGTCGGGTTTTTTTAATTTTTAATTTACTCTTTTTATTTTTCACTTTTTAGTTTTTAATGTATGTTTTCGTAATCTTCTTTTTGAGCCCTTCATTTTGATACCCCACATGATAGGTTTTGAGGATAAGTAAGAATTATCGAGAATGATTGCTTTGTTAAACAACTTTAAATCGTTATATATCCTAAACTATTATTTAAAATGAAAAATGATAAAAGGAACCTAAAGATGATTTTAAAATACCTATTCAACGACACCCCACTTGACATAGTTCATCAACTTTTTTTTTTTTCATTTTGACAATATGGCGTCTGGTTGTCGCTGTGGTGAATTTTGATTACTGTTATGTCTTTAGTGACACTCGCAAGGTTAAGACGAATCGATTGACGTAAGAATTATTAAAATCGGCCTACGCATTTGGTCTCTAGAACGCCACATAGAAACAAACATACATACATAGACTGATAAACACATTACCCTCCTTTGCGTCTCGCAGACGGGTAAAAATAAAAGGCCACTAAATACTGTTTAATTGTACGCGAGACCGCGTCCAACATACGCGACAGACATAAGCGAAGCAGGGAGCTTGGCTTTAGTCACATTTTATGACAGAAAAAGATCTTCTAAACCTCTAAATTAAAAGGCATTGCCTGAAACTACTCAGCGGCCTACGCTAATCCGAGTTTCTCGTCAAAACGACACTAACAGCTCGTCCCACACACCACTTAGCGTTTAAACACCCTTCTTAGGTTCCAAAATAAATGAACCTAACTACTTTAGTTTATTTAGGAACATTCGTCAAAACAATAAATTCTTTAAATCTTTTGGCAAGAATAACAAAATGCTATCGATTGTTATTTGTATCCATGCCAACGTATAAACAAGTTCTGCGAGTAGGTAATTATTTTATCGGCAATGATGCAATTAGTGGCAGATCACTATACGACCCCCTTATCTTAAACACAATAAAATAGTCTTATGTGTTCGTACTCTATTCTTACACGCGCTTTCGTAACGGACGGTACTTTTTACGTAATACTTTGCCTCAATCAATAAACAAGTGACACCGCTCAGTGTTTATATTTGCGTGTTTACTGTAACGTGGATAAGACCGCGTACAGTTCGATTGCGGGGGACATAGATATATCAAACTGACCCCTTAGTGAACCCAGATAAATCTCCGTTTATATCCAATAACAACTTATTTTGTGTTGAACCGCGGCCAGTGAAGGAAGTCTTCACTTTCCAGTCAAACCTAATGAAACCGGAGAACAATCTGCAGGAGCCTACTGAAGATACACGTAAAAGAAGTTTCAATAACCCCGGCGCAAGAATGCCGAACATCAAAGTATTTACTGGGAGCTCGCATCCAGAGATCGCGAAGAGAATTGTCGCTAGACTCGGCATCGATTTAGGAAAAGCTACGACGAAGAAATTCAGCAACAAGGAAACCAATGTTGAGATCGGCGAGTCGGTCAGAGGTGAGGATGTGTATATTGTTCAGAGTGGCTGCGGAGAGATCAATGACAACCTTATGGAGCTCTTCATTATGATCAACGCGTGTAAGATCGCATCTGCTTCCCGCGTAACAGCAGTGGTTCCTTGCTTCCCGTACTCCAGACAGGACAAGAAGGATAAGAGCAGAGCACCAATCACAGCGAAACTACTTGCGAATCTCGTATCGGTAGCTGGTGCTGACCACGTCATTACGATTGATCTGCACTCCTCACAAATCCAAGGATTCTTTAACATCCCAGTTGACAACTTGTATGCTGAACCAACTATCACAAAATGGATAAAGGAAAATATTTCTGACTGGAAGAGCAGCGTGATGGTATCACCCGATGCTGGTGGTGTGAAAAGGATGACAGCCATCGCTGACAGACTGGACATTGACTTCGCAATTATACACAAGGAGAGGGAAAGAGCTAATGAAGGAGATTCAACTGTCCTCGTTGGTACTGTAAAAGGCCGGACAGCGATCATGGTTGATGATTTAGCAGACACTTGTGATACAATCGTCAAGGGAGCTGAAGCGTTACGTGAAGCTGGAGCGACCAAAGTATACGCGATACTAACCCATGGAGTATTCGCAGGGAATGCTATCGACAAGATTAACAACTCATGCCTCGAAGGCATTGTGGTTACGAACACGATTCCCCAAGACACAAATATGAAAATGTGCCCGAAAATACAAACTATTGACATTTCAGTGATGCTTGCTGAGGCTATAAGACGTACTCATTACGCTGAATCGGTCTCGTATTTGTTCACAAACGTACCTTATTAAAATTTCTTAGTACGTAAGATGTAATTAGCTTACACTGTTTAGCATAGCAATTATTATAAAGGTTCCATTATTACCTACTCATTGTTCAGAATCTACTATGTATTTGTAAGTGTATTAATGTAATTACTCGTAATTAATCAATGGCGAATAAAATCTAATTTACTTGTTAATGTAGGTAACTGCGAGTTCGGTTTTATTGAGTTAATTTTCCCTTCATTAGATGAAGATGGACCGAAGCACTCCCATAAATTGAAAAAATGTTAAATTATTCAGTTTTTCTGAAAAACTGTGTTAACATTTTTTCAATTTATGGGAGTGCTTCCTGGTCCATCTTTTTATGATAAGAACAGATATAAAGGCTTTCAAGAAAAATATTTTCTTAAAAACTCTTAAAACTGCTCTCCAATAGAATATTTTTAACGTTACGTATGTTAATATGTATACCTAAGTACGATATAAATTCCGTATATTTTTGTTAGACTTCAATTATCTAAGGCCAGAGAAATTTAAGCAATATAATAGGTAATCATAAATAACTAATTTCTTAAGTACCGTAAATATACTAGACAAATAAATAACGATCCACGTGTAACTTTTTTTGTCGATTGTACTGTACCTACTATAAGTCCGTATATAATTATATTATATTTTATAAGCTAAAGCTGATATTAGATGGTAACAGTCTTATTTTAATCGCCAGATTTTTTGTTTTTCTTGAAAAGCAATAATTAATATTATTAAGTGAAGCCTACCTTGTTTTTAGGGTTCCGTACCCCAAAAGGAAAAACGGAACCCTTATAGGATCACTTTGTTGTCCGCCGTCAGTCACCGGACCATAAGTGGAGCCTAGTGGCGTGCCTACAGGGCAAGCCCGAGGGTATTTCGCGTAATTTTTCATGATTGTAAGTGTTTTTTATGGTACGCTACTCACTTACATTCATGAAAAAATTAGAGATATACCCTCGGGCTTGCCCTGTAGGCACGCTACTGGTGGAGCCATCTGCTCATAGATGGCGCCATTGGAAGTATGCAGTAGCGCCATCTGTGATCATATTTCGGAACCCTTAGGGCGCGAGGCATACTCGCACTTGTCCGGTTTTTTTTAGATAAACACAAACTTATATATAGTAATAAGTGGGCCACTTGAACCACCTCCCTTATTCTTCGGTGGAGTAGGTATACTGGCGATAATTTTCCAGGCCTCTGTCTAATTAAAATTATCTACCCAGTCTTTATAACCGGTTTTTATTTACGCTTATTATAAAGAATCAGATATAAGATCAGATCTAAAAACTCAACTGTGTAATATTTAAATATTATACCCTTATTGAAGACGCATCACGCAGTTATGGCTATACAGCATGCCAATGAAATAAACATACATACACTCGCGAAACATTATACCCTCCTTCTGGGGCAGTCGGGTCAAAATAGAGGGCAATAACCAATGACAAAGTTTATAAAGGTCGTAGCATTATAATATCTGTGTAAAGGTCAAGACTACAGATTGTAACATAACGTAATAAAATATAACGTTACTCACAGCCGCATAATCTCATTATACAAACAGACATCCAGACATGGTTGAGCTAAACAAAACGTAAACAATATCTACCTTACACTACACTGGGTGGTCAATCGAAACTATTCTAATTGCCGTTTGTCGAATGCAAGAACAGCTGATAGAATTAAAGAGTGTAGGTACGACTGAATTTCGACAAACACTACACCGAAAGACTGAACTGCGAAAAAACTTAGGTAAGTAGGTACGACGGGACTCATCTCCGACAGGACTCATCTGTGACACAAGTAATTTCCGATAGACAGATACCCCACTATTAGGGGGTACATAAAAGAACTTAAAAGCCGATAGACCGATAGAACCAATAGACTTAGGTAAAGGTAGTTAGCTATTAGCTAGTGTTAATAGCTACCTTTTGAATCTGAGGTTTGAAATGAGCTGATCCGACAAAGAAATAAAGTAGTCCACATAGCCCACAGAATATCAAGATAAGAAAGCTGAATAGCAATGGGCTGGCCATATCAGCCCTAAAACCGTTGGGGTGGCACGACGCCCTCAGGCTATCTGAAGCGACGATCTTCGGAATGCGACAACTGGATGAGAGTGGCAAAGAATCTAGGCTTGATGGAGGTCGCAAAATAATAAAGAAACATAAAAAAAAATGGTTTTGAAATATCACCTACCTACCTAATCGTTGAAATGAAAATTGATTAACTTCGAAGTTGATTAACATCGATGGAAATATAGGTAGGTACCTACTTATTAATTAAATGTAGGTGTTAGGAGCTACCTACGTAAAATGTAGGCACGTACAGATTATGCCGACCTCAAATAAATTGGGATAAGGACAGGATGGTGATGAATAATTCAGAATAATTGAGACATGATAAACAAGCACAGTGTAGGTCAAAGTTAACAGATAACGTAGGAAAACAAAATTGCTTCGTTAATACAAACAAAAATACTTCCTAATAAGTACCTACCTGTTTTGTTTTAGTTAATTATCTACCTATGGATTGAGTATTTTGAAGCTCCATCCTTGATCGAAGCAAAAAGCTTTCAATGCAGATAGGTATCCACACTGCGTCACAACTTACGTCACACACAATTGCTAGGTACAATATGTACCTAGGTAGCTCAAATTATATTGCGCTAATTACAATTGCAAGAAAAGAGCCCTTGAAAGGATTTGGTGGAGGCCTTTGTCTTGCAGGGCCAGCGGATAAAGGCTAAAAAAATGTGTACTAAATAGAAACGGAAATATATAATAAAATAAAGGAAGTGACTCCGCGATCGCCGCCGTGACCTGAATTTGCAATTTTGCAGCCGCCGTCGGTTGCTAAATTGGCAGCCGGCGCTGACATTAGAAAAAAGCGGGAAATTGGGTTGGCAATTTGGCATAATTAAAAAAACATTTCCGACCGTACCACAAAAAAATAAACATCTGTTCAACACACGTTCAACACGAATTCTACCAAAAATAATAGGCAATTGTTTTAGCACTAACTTGTCTAAAACAAGTGTGTATTATTTTTGGTAGCATTCGTGTTTAACAGATGTTTATCTTTTTTGTGGTAAGGCCTTACATGTTTCATTTGAGTAACATACCTAACTAGGGTCCAAGAGCGAGCGAAGCGAGCTCGGGAACTTGGACACTCCAACACGGACAATTTAGGTTCGAAGAGGTTGACGGGGGCTTCAGTGAGCGATCAAAGCGAGCGAACGAAGCCCCCGTCAACCTCTTCGTGTTAGGTTACTTTTAACCTTGCAAACAGAAATAGTCGTCGACCACCTCCCTCCCCCTTGTAAGTCCAAAAAAGTTGTATTTTGTTTTACATTGACACTATAATTTAAAAGTCAGTCTAAGGTAGATAATTCAACTTAAAACACGGCAACATTAATCTGCTGCTACGGTAGTTTGCAATTATTTTCGTCTGGTATCACTGCTACTCCAAGGCTACGCCGGTTCCCACCGGCGTTATTTTTGGGAGCCGCCCCCTAAAATAAAACATAGGTACAGGTTAAAAGCATTATCCTCCGTTTGGGTTTCACCGTAGCATAGGGTAAAAAAAAAATCAACGCCTCGTGTCTTGAAAAGCACGCAGGTACCTACCTACCTAGGTGGGTAGGTAAGTTTTTAGCTAATGCAGAAAAACGCTGTTGCGTAGGTATATTTTTAAACAGTTAGACGAATTTTCTAGACTAGGTTGTGAGTAACCATAAATGTAACCAAAGTAAAAGTATGCAGCATTAATTTGACTGGTTGCTTTCGACTTTCGCGCCGCGCCTGCCGAGATAGCGACTGTGCTGCCATCTGGTGCAAACGCACTGTTACTACCAAGTTATCAGCTGATAAAAATTTCTAATGACAACAACCTCGTAAAGTGACACAAACTTATCTGTTCAGTGAACAAAGTAAACTTATTCCAAAATAAATACAATTCTTTGCTTTTCTGTGTTTTAACTTTTGAAGGAAGGTGAGTTTGATAAAATAATTGAATAAAATTTTCTTCTGTCTGTTTTTCATAAACGCTATATAAAACCGTACCTAAACTGGCCCATTGGTGTAACTTTCACTATCAGCTAGCGGTAATTATGATGGTTAATTTAAGAACTAATTTAACCGAAGCGAAGTTATTTATGTATTATTTTTATGGATGATAAGTAGTTAAACCTATTCGGCCTTACCACAAAAAAGATAGACACACGTTAAACGCGAATGCTACCAAAAATAATATTCACTTGTTTTAGACAAGTCAGTGCTAAAACAATTGCCTATTATTTTTGGTAGCATTCGTGTTGAACGTGTGTTGAACAGATGTTTATTTTTTTGTGGTACGGCTGATTATGTTTTTAGGTTAAGTTCTGATCCCAAACTTGTCCTTACCTAGTTAGGTATGTGTCGGATTAAAGCTTATCTAGATTACCTACCTATCACATTTATATATTAATTGGTATTGTATCTGTATCCACCTACATACCTACACATAAGTATTAAAATTATTCGATTATTTATTTTGACGTCAGGTACAAAAATCAATTGGGTACCTACCTAAATACATGACCTACCTACTATAAATAAAACCGACATAGGTACATATCTATAATCTACCTAATTTAAATTGCCTGTTCTTTTATTGCCTTTAAACTTCCTTCGGTCCGTGAATAAAATAAGGTTTGTACCTACCTATGTATCTAAGTAGGTATACCTTACCTAATCCTTGCGGATAAAGAATGGGATTGAAAATGGCGTCGCCTCTAATCACCTCCCGCTTGCGCCCCGGCGGGTGTGAGTAGATAAGTATAGACAGTGACAGTGTGCAAGGGAAAGTTCTTCTTCTTTCGTGTCAATGGTTCAATTTAAATATAGTTGGAGTAAAAAGTGGCCACTAGTACAGCACTAGGTGTGGTCACATTGAGATCGTCTCTTGAGCAGGTGGTCGGGCACAGTGGACAAACCAGAAGGTGCGACATCGACTGGTATTCGTCACCGCAGTCACATTCGGTACGGTCGGGATTCCTAAACCCCATCTGCACATGTTAAGCCTGCAGCGACCAACCTGTGTGCGGAGTCTATTTAGCGACTTCCACACTGGCCAAGGCAGATCGTATCTGATATCTGATCTATATCTGATCTTTTGGCTTGACAAAATTAGGTGGTGGGGGGTTCCTCTCCATCCAGAATCTCTTTCTGGTGGTGGCAGCTGATTGGGCGGTGACAGCCTGGGTAGTGCGCAGAAAACTACCGTTAACGCATTCCCATTCTTTATCTGCGCGGGTTGTACGGTACCGCTATTATTTTAGCTATTACCAACAGGATAAAAAATGCCGCCAATACTCTACAAACAAGACGCCAGTCCTCCAGCCAGAGCAGTTATGATGGTTATCGACATTTTAGGGTTAAATATCGACCAGAGAGATTTGAATCCAGTATTACGGGAACAAGACGCACCAGAACATAGAAAGGTAGGTATACAAATAATTTCACTACCTAGGTACATAATAACATACGCACAATGCGATCAAAATAAGAATAGGAATGTCAATGATCTCGAACTTACCTACTTGAAGAGTTACGCTGAGTTGCAGAAGTTTTAAAGGGACTTTAACGATAGAAATTGTATGGTTAATGCCTCCTTTAAAATGTAATTATCTTTCTGCAACCGACCGTGTACCTACCTAGGTATGTGTTGCAAACAATATTAATTTGCGAATCAATAAAGTTTTTTTTTTCACTTTATGGTAGGTAGGTACTTATAACTGAGTCTATGGCTCGTATTACAGAACGATACTCGAGCACAGATCTCTTGCTTCTGCTTGAGCATAGAATATGTCAACCAATCAAATGGCTTTAAATGTATGCTCAAGCAGAGATCTGTGCTCGAGCGTCATTCTGTAATACGGGCCTTAGATTCACCAAATCTATTACAATTGATTTTCTAATAAAAAATAGCTCAATGTTCAATACAAAACGTCACAATATGGCGCAAGGTCATTCCTATTCTTATTTTGATCGCATTGTAGGTATGTTATTTTTCTTGTGAGAAAGGCATTCACGGGTTATCGACGAGTGGAATCAGCAGTCATTGTTCCAATAGTTGCTAGAAATCGTAGGTACACAATATAATCTGAAAAGCTCACGAGCTGGAAGCGTGAATTACGTTGTGCGATCCCAGATAGAATTGTGGGGGGTGAAGGGGCGCACCAAATAGTTGCATTATCTGAACGCATGCAACGCTTTCGACAGATGTAAACGCACACTAAGGGATGGCAAATGATCTCATAGCCAAGAAAGAACATTGAATGTGATAATAATGATGTAATATATTGATTAAAATTATTGTAAATGTGAGTACTGTGTGGGTTATTATGTTACTGTTATAGATCTCAAGTTCAGTCTGACAGTTTGAGTACTGTAGGGGGCCTACCCAAATGTCCTCTCTGATGGTAATGTTCGTCGGGTCGTTGAACTCCCTAAGTCTGGGTTGAGCTACTACTGTGCACATGCGTGCACAGTCAGGTCAGGTCCACTCAAATCTGTATGGCTCTTTCCTCTAAAGGCCATTTCAGACAAACCTGCACGGTTCTTCTTCTTACACAATTTATCTTAATTGTCTGGACTTTAAAAGAGACATCAACCTTTGAGTTTGTTTCGGTGTTTCTTCTCAAAGGTAGTCATATAGGAAACACCGAACTCATCTAGCTTAAAAAAATGTTTTGACGTGTAAAAGTGTTATTTTTAACCTATTTACAAAATAAATATCATTTATCATTTATCGAACCTTGTTCTAGATCTGGAGGCGGTCGTTAACCATATTTAGCAGATAAGCCCAGAACTCCTCTCTATTGCTCTGAGCAGTATCTTGTACCCTGTTCCCGATGTTGGCATTTTTGTTTTATGACATTAAGTTTATGTCAGCGATGTGTATTAAAATTAATAATATCAGGAATTATTTTTCAGAAAAATCCTATGAGAACCATACCTATGTTAGACGAAGGTGACTTCTGGCTGGCTGACAGGTAAAAAACAAATTCATAATACTTCATAACGACATCATTCTAGGTCAGTGATCACCATTTAGTTTTATTTGGGGTCGGCAGGCCTGGAGCACTCCTTAGGTAAGAAGCTACAAGTAGGTATATCGGCGGGCCTTCCCGGGGAGGCCAATTCAGTGGGTTTACGCCGCGTCAGAAGAGATAAGAGTTACGCGATAGAAAGAGACTACCTTGTAGGCACGTAGCGCTGTGCGAGCTGAATAGCACTTTATTGCGTTGTTGCAAGAGTAGCTATTTCTTTAACTGTCTTTGCGGAGCCATCCTTCTGTAGTATTCTGAGGTCGGTAAAAATATGCCGAGCCCGGACTGCCGGGGTCCGGTTTGTAGATGCATCGTCATTGTGCTTTTATTGATATGTCATCCCGAACAGCAGAAAAGACAAACCGCGGGCTACATAAAATTACAACGTGCACGTTTTGATTATATTTTCGTTGATCTTTTAAATTACCATAAAAATGATCATGAATGATAAGGACCTATTCTGTTGAGGACCGCGATCCGCCGTTTGGTGACCCTGGGATTTTATTTCAAATGTTTGATTGTTCCAGCCATGCAATAATGATCTACCTTATGGACAAGTATGGCAAGCCAGAGCACTCGCAACTGTATCCAGCTGATAGTAGAAAGCGCGGAACCATTCATCAGAGGCTGTTCTTCGATTGTGGAGTTCTCTTTCAAAGACTGAGAGCCGTTATGGTAATAATTATGTTATACTTGTATTTAAGAAGACATTAAAATCTACTGAAGCCTACCTACAGGCAACATCATAATACCTAGTAATACCAACTTAGTTCGAGATTAGGTACCTACTGTTTTTGACACATAAAAGAGCAACCTTAAAATAATAGTTTCTGTAGCACCATGCTGTACCATGTAAAATCGAAGTTGGTAGATAAGGTAGGTTGGTAGGTAGGTTGGTTCGTAGAAACAATATTATTTTATGTTGATCTCACTTCAACATTGTACGGCTAGTGTTGTTTTTGTAGGTGCCAAAATCGTCAAAATCTAATCGTGAATTATGTAGGTATTGTATATTTAATATCTAGTGATGTATTGTACAGGCATCCTGCAGATTCTCTTCCCTTCAACAGAATGTCGTATTCTATAAATTCGTGTGGTGAACACCCTAGGCAGGTAACAGAACTACAAACTTTGCGAACTGGCTATTTAGATATTCTCGTACAGAATTTCTATAGCTCACACTGACAAAATTGACTTGTTATCTTCTCAACGATATTATGAATTTTATGTTTTTTTTTTGTCTTTAGTCAGCAACGTACACGGGAAGATTAGCAGAGATGTCCAAATCCATGATCAGAAATATTATCGATGCGTATTCCATGCTTGAAGATTATTTATCAGAAAACTTGTATATGGCCGACAATGTGATAACTATTGCGGACATAAGTATTGTCTCCACCATGGCAACTTTGGTTGGATTAATCCCTATCGATGAAAAGAGGTTTGTCAATCTTTTAATTTATTAGGCATTTTGTTATGATTAACTTTAGTTTGTAAACGGATATTTTTTGCACACGACCAACAATTCTTACACTAGTCCATCTTCGACAGTTAGTATAGTTACCGGCGTGAGCTATGCGCACAGATCGCGCAAGTACGTTTTCGGCCCAATAGAGAATTGACAATAGGTACACAGTAGACAATAGTCCAATAGACGACGAGCATCGACTGACGCACCAATAGCGTGCACCCTCGGTGTCCCCCACCTTTTTCTTTCCGCCAGAGACCGAAAAATCAACTAATGCGCAGATGACGTTTGAGCTCAAGACTGGTGCCAGTACCTTTACCAGATTAAAAGTCGTTATGGCTCGAAACGACCGTTTCTCATTAGCAGACGTGTACTTTATTTGAAATATTCTGTGAGCTCATAAGAAGGGCATTCAAGAGATTCAAAATATCAAATGCGGGTATGACACGGTAGCTCAGCGGTTAGAGCGACGCCACAGTACGGCAGAGGTCGCGGGTTCGTTTCCATCGCGTGTTTTTAAATCTCTTATAATAACAAAACTGTTTTAGCAACCATATCTTGTTGTTCTGGTCCCTGTAACTTATAGCCAGATCTCATGATCATACAAAATAAGTATAAAATGCAATGAATGCAGTCAAAACTGTGAGTCTTGTTTTATTTTCCAGATTCCCAAAATTGAAACAATGGTACAATAATATGAATAAAACAGATTACTGTCAAAACATAAACATTCCCGGAGGCGAACTACATGCAGCAGGACTGAAAGCTTTTATGCATAACACGAAAATGAACCAGAAAGTATCTAAACTTTGAGGGCCTAGGAATACGGGCCTTAGAAGGTCTCACCTTCTAAGGCCCGTATTCCAGAACGATACTCGAGCACCGATCTCTGCTTGAGCATAGATTTCAACCAATCAAATGACTTTAAATCTATGCTCAAGCAGAGATCTGTGCTCGAGCATCGTTCTGTAATACGGGCCTTAGAGTCGCCTATAGCAAACAGAATAAAGGAAAATGTTACAAGGTAGGTATAACTATATGAGAAGTATTTCTATATTTTCAGTCCAATTTTGATATTGTAAGGCAAGGTGATATTTTAGAGAACTTTAAAATTATGGACATAAGAGCAAAAACGTGTTATAAGATAAATTGTATATTTTGTATCATTTTTTTTTATATTTAAAATTAAATTAACCAGCTATGTGTACTACAAGGTCCAAAGCGGGGTTCCCAAAAACAAAATACAGTGTAAGAATCACAGGTTTTTTATTTCAATAACTAAAAAGAAATGCAAAGAATTTTTTCAACTTTACACTCCAGTAACGTCTAAGGCTACCATATGGATAACTTTTTCTGAGAAAATTAATGATTACAAAAACGTTACACAGTTAAACATTTCCTATAAGTCTTGTATAGTCTCTCGCGAACGCCCGCACATCGTAAGAATAGCACTTAACGATTAAAGTACACGTAGAATACTCGAGATATCAACGCAGTCCCCAGTCATACTTAACACATACATTGCGTTTCAATAATAAACGAACATCATAATGGAATCATAATGCAAAGTTTCACGCAAACTCATAGTCACTTGTCAAATTTTGGAGTAGTTGTTTGTTTGTTTGGGCGTTACTGTCAATGTTGCACGTTTAGTCTTAAATGTAACGGCAGGAGATGGCCTGCATTAGCCGTCCTCTTTCGGCGGTGTGAACCATCCTGAAAATTACAAACAACATTATATTAATTATTTGAATTTGGCATAAATACAGATGGATTGCGTGCTATCTGCAAAACTTACAATGCAGTCGAAACAATTGCACTTAGTAGCAGTAATTCACGATGTCTGTTTATCAATTTATCAATCAATCCATCTGTATACTTCATAACTTGTTGTTTAATTAGGCTATTAAGTTCAGTAATAAATAGATTAAAATTAAAGAATAGTTACGATTTCAAGTGGAAGGCTTTAGCAGTAAAGACACTCGTATAAAAGTAAAGTGTAGGTACATACACAATAAAAAAAAATTCCGGTTGCCGCTTTTACAGGTCAGTAAATGTACCAACTTGTATTAACAGTTGTACTATTTATTGGTACATTTACTGACCTGTAAAAGCGGCAACCGGCAAATTTTTGTATTGTGTATGTACAAAGAACGCCATTTAGGATACATGGTTTCATTTAATGTGATAACCTAATCGCCACCCTGTATAAAATTGCAGTGCAACATTCAATTAAATTATTCACCGGACTTGCTCTAATACATCTCTTGTAAAATGTAATAATAATATTTCTAGAATTCACTTCTATATACTTGGAGAAATATGGTATACTCAAAAATCTTTTCAAGAATTAACCGCCGCTTAACTTCGCAGATCGATCTACATACATTTTGTATGTAGCGTTTGGCGTAAACGCCAATAGAAAAGCTACTTGGCTAGGAGGGGAGGACCATAAACAGTATACAGGGTGGCAGGTTAGACAGTGGAAATATTAAAAGGGGTCATTGTACTCATCATTATGAACACCTTTTACTATGGCACCAACCCTGAAATCACGAAAAAGAAAATCAGCTGATCCATACATTTTGTTGAGTTGTGTGAACATAAATGTATGGAACAGCTGATTTTCTTTTTTTCCCGAATTCAAGGTTGGTTATGCGATCAAAATAAGAATAGGACTGACCTTGCGCCACATTGTAACGTTATTGATACGCAAATTAATTTTCTTTATAAAACTTAGGCTAGTATTACAGAACGATAATCAAGCACATATTATCTTGCCTTGAGAGTAGATTTAAAGCCATATGATTGATTGAAAATAGTTGTCAAGTAATGCTTGAGTTAGGTTCTGTAATACGAACCTTACTTTTTCAAGTGATAGTTGACAGTTCGAGGTCATTGACACTCCTATTCTTCGGTGGCGTGCCTAGAAGGCAAGCCCGAGGGTATTTATGTTAATTTTTCATGAGTTAAGCGAGTGGCGTCAGTCAGTGCCCCAGATTGTTTGACCCCTCTTAGTATAGTAAGATTCTAAGAGGGGTCAGACAATGTGGGGCACTGACTGTACAATAAAAAACACATTCATGAAACAGAACCTCCTTTTTTGAAGTCGCTTAAAAATGAACATAAATACCCTCGGGCTTGCCCTCTAGGCACGCCAGCATATTCTTATCGCGATCGCATAGTAAAACAGTGAACTCACCATTCTTCTCGTGTATCTGCACTAAGCACTTGAAACTCTGTTGCGCGCGCGCGAGGCTGTACTGCGACTGCGACACCACCTTGGTGGCGCCGAACTGTATGCGCGCCTTGCCCTTCACCAGCGTGGCCGCGATCTGCATGATCACCGCCTCCACCGTGTACGCGGACGACCAGCCCTGCTTGGTCAGCAGCTCCATGCATATCGCGCCGCCTACTAGTACGTAGCCTCCTGGAAGGTGGTTTTAGAGGAATAAGAATAAAGGACAATGACAGCCAATATTGGCGCCCCGTACCAAACTCAAATTCAAATTCAAAAGTCATTTATTCAAAGTGGGCTAAAGCCAATTAGCACTTTTTGAACGTCAATATACATTAGACAGCCCCCAAAAACGCCCACCCTTCACCGCTTCCTAGTGTTTTAGCTGCGAAGAAGAAACGGCGCAACAAACTCCTCAAGTGTTTGTGTCAACTCATGACTGTAGTTGTAAAGCAGCGGGTGACAACGGGTATTTATCCAATTTAGCCTAATAACAACGGTTGACAATCGGTCGTTTTTTGACTGCAAGTTAAAAAAGATGGTTGTGTTATTACAGTTTTTGAGCCTAATTGTTTTGTCTAATAACGATAATAATATAGGACGGTGTAGTGGGCAAACAGCTTATTTTCAGATAATAGACTCAAAATTGACCCTCTCATCATTATACAGGGTGGCAGGTTAGACAGTGGAAATATTTAAAGGGGTCTTTGTACTCATCATTATGAACAACTTCTACTATGTGGCCCCATAGTAGAAGTTGTTCATAATGATGAGTACAAAGACCCCTTTAAATATTTCCACTGTCTAACCTGCCACCCTGTATATCTCTATGAATTATTATGAAACAGGGAGTACAGAAAATTGACAATCAATTCACTGGGTACATAAATTTTATAAGGGATGAGTTATAAGGCTCTCTACTAACGCTTGTCACATCTGCCATAGTGATCCCTGTTCATAAACTCGCCCTATATTCCTGGCAACGCGATAATTGATTGCGGAAGGTTTATGTGTATAATAAGTTAATATTCAACTTAGATACAGCACAGAAATCTCAATGTTTTGACAGGTCACCAGTTCATCAGTAGATTCTATCCGTGCAAAGCAGGGGTGGGTTGTTAGTCTGATATAAACGAAAGTAAAGGATTCTCACCTGATATAATAGGGTATACGACCCTGACGAACGGCGGTTCGAACGGGTACGTCTCTTTGAACATGATGTTGAGCAGTATCGAGTCCTTGCCTTCCTTCTCTTTGAGCAGCAACAGGTCATGGTGCAGCGGACTGTCGGGGTCCACCGAGCGAAGCCTGATGTTCCACTCGTACAAGGAATCGTTTACTAACTCTGGAATTGGACAATTATAAATGTTAGTCCTACTAATATTATAAATGCGAAAGTTTGTGAGGATGGATGTATGGATGTTTGTTACTCTTTCACACAAAAACTACTGAACGGATTTTGATGAAACTTTACAGTAGTATAGCTTATACATCAGAATAACACATAGGCTACTTTTTATCCCAAAAACGCGGGCGAAGCCGCGGGCGGAAGCTAGTGTTAGTATAATTTTGTTATAATTTTCAGGGTTTGATACAGCATAAATCGACTTCAAACTAGATCAGAATTAGAGTTTAATAAGTTATATAAATGATGGTATATGATTCTGATTGATCTTATTTATGCGTTCTGATGACATTGTAACAGAGATTGAATGCATTGGAGGAAAATTTTGTAGCAGATAGAGCACGCCTAACGCATTTGCGTTATAGGCGTGCAATACGCGTAAACAAAATCACACAGCTATTTATGCATTTCACTATTCTCTGGTACGCATAATACAGTCATGAATACGTATGTATGACATATGCAAAATCACTGCACTTCATATATCAGCGACGATGTGGTACGATGCGCACTTAATAATACGATAGGATGACTGCGGTTGTATGCGCGGCGATGCGAGACGGGGATTGGTTACCATACTGGTATAAATGCAGTCAACAGTTTAATAGCTCAGTCGCAGGCTAAAAGACTTTAGGCATTTAGAAATTTGCGATCAAAAAGACACATCCAAATGTTATGTTTATCTGTTTATCGAAAACATCGCATAATTGGCAAGACAACATTTTGACAGTTCTTTATGCTGGCATTTGGCGTATTTGACCAAATATTTGCGTGAATTAGCTAATACAAAATATACTATTGAAATAAAGTATTTTGTATTAGCGAAACGTGAATATTTAATGCTTTTTGGTATTAAAAATATCGCCACAAAATTCAATGTCCGACAAGACTTATTAGGAATGGAACTTTGTTTATTTTTTACGTCTCGCGATGACTTATTAGATTTTGAGCACCTGTTTTTTCTTGTGCATCAATCTAATGAGAACCAAAAATATTCCCTTGCAGTATTAATTGTATTGCGTAGTGAGAAGGCTTTGCGTAGGTAGGTACTATAAAAAAGTGATATAAAAACTGAACAAGCCGAGTCATCTTATAAACTACAATAAAGTTTAGCGTCAATAGCCAGTGATTGTATGAATAAAGGTAAGTGTACGCAGTTGAACTATGGTGAACCTGTCTGTCTAGTATGGCGTCACATTGTCTAGTAATACTAGTGATGTTTATCGCTACTTCTATTTTTCCATTGGAAATTTAAACTTTATAGCAAGGCAATGCATGTTTACCAAGGTCCCATTTCTATTGGAAACTGTTTGCACTATCACTAATACCCAGAATCATAATTTAAAACTCAAACAAGTTAACATGTTCATCTTTTTTTTTAGTTTTACCTTTTTGATTCTGTTCAACTAATTATTCATAATCAGTTACTCCGAGAGCTAAATAAAACTGATCATAACGTAATCTTCTACCCCTGTACTTAAAAAAACTTGTCGCTTTTATCCACTGATTAAATATAAGCACATATAACTATCCTTGTCATTTCTATGCCCATGAATAGAGATGACAATTGACTTAAGGTGTCTAAGTTATATAACTTTTATAAGTAAGGCCGTTATTAGCTAGAGTAAGCTTGTAGCTTAACAACAACAAAAAAACATCACAGGCAACCATCAGCTTCAACCTTCCCCTCCCCTATCACCAGCTGCCTGAGAACTGATTTCCCTTTCAAATTACGAACCAAGCCCCCACTGTCAACAAAGAACACTCACCAATAGAATACATATTGTTCTTGAAGGAGCAGGAGCGGTATATGTCCCGCAGCTCCTTCATGAGTCTGTCAGTCGCCTGCAGGCTGCCGGACACGCTGCCCGACAGGTAGTCTGCTCGCTGGTTCTGCCGCAGCCGCTCCAGTGTCGCTAAGTGCTCTGTTTCCATGTCGTCCTGAAATGAGAAATAATAATTTTACATTATCGTGAAGCTGCTCAACCAAGTGCAGTGATAGCCTAGTGGATTAACCATGTGCCTCCTACGGCGAATGGTTCGAGTTCGATCCCGAGGCACGCACCGTTGACTTTTCGAAGTCATGTGCGTATTAGAAATTAATTATCACTTGCTTTAACGGTGAAGGAAAACATCGTGAGGAAACCGACATGTCCTAGAACCAAAAAATTCCAAGACATGTGACGTCCACCAACCCGCACTAAACCCGCTAGGTGGACTATGGCCCACTCCCTCTCACGGAGAGGAGGCCTGTGTCCCAGCAGTGGGAACATTATAGGCCGATTATGCTTATGCTATGCTATGCTATGCTCAACCAAAGTTAATAAAACTTACATGGAACCACCGCGCGAGCTTTATCTACCAATGAAAAAATAATAATTAAATTAAAATCGGTCCATAATCGACGAAGATATATCCCGTAACAAATTCGAGTTAAGAACCTCCTTCTTTTTCTAGTCGTCGGTTACTTAATAAATAAACCGGACAAGTGCGAGTACGACTCGCACCCTAAGGGTTCCGAAATATGCAATAGCGCCATCTATGCCGCTATTACATCATAGTATATTATATTATTATATCCTTATCTTGAGCATAGATGGCGCTATTGCATACTTCTAGTGGCGCCATCTATGAGCAGATGGCTCCACTCATAGTCATGACAGACTGACAACAAAGTGATCCTATATTTTGAGGTATGAAACCCTAAAAAGTACGAAAAGAGCCAGATGATCGGATCAAGATTTAATGGGAAATTAAAATGGTATGAGGATTACATATTTCAATATTTGTAATGAAATGTGCATCAAATATTGATGAGCCGCACTTACATTCAAATAATAACCGATATTAATAGTACCGACGACATTGACACACAGATTTCCATAAATGGTAATGCAGTTGAATAAAAAACAAGATAAACATAGTAATATGCAGGTGGAAATCGAATAAATTCATATTTCCATACCAAACACAAAGTCAGTTAAACTGGAACAGTCATATTCAAATTGAGTTTATCATACTACCAAAACATAAAAGGTGCTAACTGAATTTGTATGTTTTGTGACAATGACCTATGTTTTTTTTGCTTGTAATTATAGTCTTATTTATTTGAATATGTGACGCTACTGGTATTGGTATTTTTACGTGTTAATAATAAAAGTTCCGTTGCGAAAAAGGGAGGTGGTATCCGTATAAACGGATAACGGTTAAAGTACTGCTCGGGTCGTACTCATATTATAAAGTGGTATTTGTTTGTAAGTTTGTATGTAGGGGGTAAACTCCGGAATTACTGATCCGATTCTGAAAATTCTTTCAATAATAGAAAGCTATGGTCCATTTCAATAGAACTTGTAAACTGCAATTTTGCAGATGGCGTGCAGTTCAAATGCAGACAGTCTGTTTAGACCCTCAAATACACTTATCATTCACATCACTATAGATCATGCCATCCACGAAGACGCGCCTCACTCTTCCTCTTAATCAGCTTACCTCTCACCATTCCTCTTAACCTTCCGCTAGTATTTTAGTTCTATAGTTACACACTTATAATTTATGAGTGCACACACCGACGAATAGACCAATCACTAGACAGCTTTTTCTAGTGCTCGTCTTCGTGGATGGCGCAATCTATAGTTGCTGGAACTTATTAACGTGGTAAAGCCATAAAACGCCACGTACTTTGTTGCTGCGTCCAGCGTCGTCGACCATTTCTAGTGGCAAGTCATCCTCTCCTTCAGATTCGTCCTCCTCGGCTGCCATCTCCTCGTCTTCCTCCGTGCCCGACTCGGCGCCGTTCGACGTTACACTTGGAACTCTACAAACAAACAAATATTTTCCATGAAGGTATTAGTTAATACAGGATCTGGGACTTGATACCGAAAGCGGTACGCCTGGACATGGCCCGTTTTGTCAGGAGTTTCTTCTCTCTGGAGCCCTGATCGCCGGCAGCTTTGGAACTGTTCCCGATGCCAGTAGACTACTATTTGTTTTTATATACTTTTTTTTTTATGAATATTCAAAGAATATAAGAATATAAAGAAAAGAAAAGAATATAAGAAAATAAAAATATAAAGAAAATATAAGAATAAACGTAAGAATTCTATAATCTCTAGGTGCTGCATCACGTCGGATCTTGGCGAAACACAATGGAGGTTTCACACCTTTCGCCTCTTATCGACAAATGTAAAATAAATAGAGCATTCTTTATTATGCATACCAACAGAAAAAAATCCGGACAACTCGTGCCCTGAAGGTCCCGTAGAAATGTAAGTTTGTCTCTATTAATCTTTTCTTATGCTGTGAGATCTTGCTTCTTGCCAAATTTCATGATTCTAGGTCAACGGTAAGTACTTGCCAGGTTTTGATATTGAGTTTGCGAGTATCAAAATATGCGACATAAATAGCCGTATCTTTCGATTGCGTTTAAGAAGCTTGAATTTTTACACCTCCAACACGGGGTCTCATCAGGAACAAAGGAACAAATATGTTGAAATAACTCATAATAGATGGCGTTATATGTATCGATTTGTTATTGAAGTTTGTGTAAAATTGAGAACATGAAAAAATACATCATGAAAAATATTTGTTCAAATTTTGAAAAATCCTTTAAGCACGGAAAAATGTATAGCCCGAAGATAGCCCGCGCTAAATTGGTCACATTTCTTTGTATGAGATGAGGCATCTGTACGTATAGTATTATATTATCTGTGCCTCCAAGGAACTTTGAGGTAGAAGAAATGTGCTTAGCGGAAATTTAATTAATAAATAATAAAAATACATATAAAAAAATTAAAGGCCCAATGTCATTTAAAGCATAGTTGTATTAGCAGTTCTAATTCGGCCTTGACCAATGTTTTATAACATTTAGCAAATCCTTTTAGTTTTTTCTTCGTGCCAATACAATGCTTTTTAATCGCTTTTAAAACCGGAAGCCTAAAAATTGCACATGACAAAGTGTTATAAAAATAATCAATGAGAATTATAGATAATCTTGCAAGGCAAGCAAGATGACTAATCTTCGCATAAATTCAGCAAACATCGCAAGTTGGCCTTGATTTTTTTTTCGTAGTCGACAAATTTAATTTCAGTCTCTTGAGGAGATCACGTTTAATTTATAAACCGTTCACTATTCACAATATAAATGCGTAGCGAAATTACCGAATTACTAAACTGATTTCTATATTGCAAATATGCAGTAACTTTATGTATGTACAAGACAGCCCACTATCTTCTATCTTTCAGTCCATCCAAAGGTTGTCTGGAAGAGATCGCCTTGTGCGATAAGACCGTCCATTGTACATTACTATTTATTAAGTCTTCTTCTACAATGTTACCTACTTTAGGTTCAATAAAGAGTATATAAATAAATAAATATTCGTAGACGTCATACATATTTTTAATTAACGTCTATCTTTGTGCTTGAAATCCTAAAAACTCTTAGCGTGAAAACGCACAGGCTACGCACGCAGGCTTGGCGCTTAGCTAGTCGCTCCGCAGCGCGCAGTGCGGCCGGTTACGAGCATTCTAAAACGTTTGTTTAACTAAGCTTTTTTTTTTTTTTTTTTATTCGATGATAGCCTTGCGCTTGACCGCCATCTCGCCTGATGTTAAGCGATGATGCGGTCTACGATGGAGCACGCTTGCCTAGAAGAAACCGATTCACTCGTGACTTGAAGATACCCAGATTGTAACTGTTGGGAAACACCCACTCGGGCAGCGCATTCCACTGCTTGGCGGTTTTCACAATGAAAGTGGAATCGAAGCACTTTGTTCGGGTTCTTGGCATATCTACCATGAACCGATGGCGCCTTGTGGTGCTTCTGGCCGTCCGATAGAAGAAAGGGCAGGAGGGAATTAGATCATGCAGATCTGAAGCACACTCTCCGAAATGTATCCGGTAAAAAACCGATAAACTAGCAACTTTGCGGCGATGCTCAAGACTTTGGAGCTTGGCCTGAACAAGGGAGTCGTTGTTGATGAGCTTCTTGGCACGCTTCTCAATAGACTCTAACGCCTCAAGCTGATACTTGAAGCTAGTCGCTAGGTGACTATCTAGGCTCTAGGCGCTAAGCAAGCCACCTGCCTGTGCGTTTTCACGTTTACAGAAGGTCCACAGCTCACGCTGACTTCATTGCAGTTACCTACGATTTCTGAACAATTTTCCCCTAAATGTTAAAGGCGTACAATAATTTTACAATTCCTAATATTTTCTATTATTTTTCAATGACATTATAAGAAAGAGATAAAGTGTGACTAAAGTTAGTTTAGTGCGATGTACACTCGACGCCATTTACGGTCGACCACTTTCCGGCCTTATTACTAAGAACATAAGGGTGAAAAGTGGTCGACCGTAAATGGCGTCGAGTGTACCTACAACAGAATTAGCACCAGTACCTACTATTTTTAGTGAAGCTCAAAGAAGTAGTCACGTTACAAATACCCAATTTGCAGAGCACTAGATGAGCAATAGTGCTAATTTCGTATCGTTTAAGGCAGTTGGGTGACTAGCACTCCTTTTACCTACATAACGCTACTGAACTTATCTAGCGCTCTTGAATTGGATAATGTAATGCAGCTTTTAGTAATCACACAAACCTCTGCTGTGGCGCGGGGTGCACTGGAAGAGACAATGAATCCAAATCTGGTGGTTCTGGTACTCCGTGTAACTTGCATAGTTCTCTCAACAGTATACCAACCTAGAAAAAGCAGATAGAACACTTTGTTAAACCGGGTTATTCCCATATGTGTGTGCTAAGACAATAAAATTGTCGTGAAAGTGGCACAAAATAATGGGTACTTGAAAATAAAACTTAAAACTGTTGATTGTCGTTTGTTTTCAGTCGATATCGACCTCAAAAACTATTGTTGACCTCTCTCCGATTCCTTCATTTATAGCACTATGTATTTTCCTATGAGTATGACTAACAAAAATCCATTAAACTACAAAGATCACCTTCGCCTACATAAAATAATCTAGGTACTTACTAAAATCTTAACGCAATTTGCGTTCCTAAGCAAAATAAAGACAACTATCGAAGTTTTTTTTTTTTTAAAGAAAGGCAAATTGTCACTTCCTACATTACTGAAACTCACCTTCATTTAGATGACCTCGACCTTGATATAAGAAAAATCAAGTTCGAAGACTTTTTCCTATTTATCGAAAAAAATGTTAATGCTATTGGCACGTGTAACACTTTTTAGAACAATGCACGTGTATGAAATTTTTAAAGTAGTTAATGGCATGTTCAATTTGCACAATGTGTAGGTAGACACTTATTTTTGTACCGCCAAGTTCATTGCACTTGAGTTTCGAGTTCAAAAATAATATTTACGTAGGTGCATAGATAAAAGAATTGTTTTTGGTAAAATATTGCTTAATTATACATGTTCTAATTGATTAGCGATCAATTTGTTCGAGCGAAAATTTTATTGAAGTAGGTAGGTACATTGTTGGTCCCATGTAATCGTCTTTTATATCTAGGTCAAAACCCATGTCACTTTATAGTGTTATTCTAACTACAATAATAATAATTTATGAACTCGTGAGTTTAAGCAGAGGTAAGGCGCTTTTAATATCAAAGTAAAGCCTCGTTCACACGGGGCGAAAGATACAAAAGCCTTCACGCGCAACTTTCAGGAGTTTCAGGTTTTCGTAACCGATGCCTTCGCTAGATTCTCAAAATCTTTTGGCCAGTCTAAATTCCTATCCTAATGTCAACCTGCTATAGAAGTGCCATGAATTACCCATTGACAGTCAAATTAAACGACGCAAGTGGAACTGGATCGGCCGAGCACTGCGGAGGACGTCCGACCACATACCTAACCTAAGTTCTTTATTGGAATCCGCAAGGCAAGAGAAAGCGTGGCCGCTCTAAGCAGACTTGATGAAGATCGGTACTGTCGAAGATCAAAGACATCGGGAAAACTTGGAGGGAAGTAAAATGCGTACCTTATCCCACCTGCCCGCTTAGCATGACCAATTCTATCTCTATTCTACCGAAGAATAGACAAAGTTTTTTCTATCCAGCTCGTTATCTCTAATGTCCGAGCACGCGTGCTTGGCGTACCGCGTACACCAGCCTCTTGTCTACTGAAGAATATAAACATTTATTCTCTTCATTGTGTGCATAAAACGATAGAAATCTTTCTACAAACTGTCATTTTGTCTATTCTTCAGTAGACGGAACCTGTTTCTATCGTGGTCATACTAAGCGTGCCAGGGGTCATAGGATATAAAGTCAAGATACTGAGCGAATACTTGCGGTGATTGCAAACTACAGGCTCAAGAAAGTTTATTCGCCGAAAGTCGATCGCAGCAAATATTTACTCCGTGTGACCGAGGCTTTAAAGGTCTTACAATCTTACGCCTCCCCTACATTGGGCGTGCGTGTTCTTCGAGCGTGTGAATGGCGCGAACGTTGACGCACACGGCGTTCGCGTCATTCACACGCTCGAGGAACGCGCACGCTTAATGTGGGGGAGGCGTTAATCCTTCTCATGTGGGTACGTAAAATACGCGCATAAAGGTATTTTTTTTGACAGGATTATAAAATTAAGACTTTTACCCGCGACTCCATCCGCGTGGACTACAATGAACTGACCAGTTTAAATGACCTCCGTAGTGTAGGTTGACTAGTACTACCAAGAGGTCAAGCTGTATCTCTGGTTTTTTTCAGCGGAATCAGATGAAACGTGGCTTAGATTTTAAGTTGAACCATAAGCTATCGAACTGTGAAAACCGCATCAAAATCCGTTCAGTAGTTTTCGCGTGCTGCGCGCACAAACAGACAAAAATTAAAAAAAAAAGCTTTTCGGGTATAGTTACGTCCCAGTACCCTACCCCGACTGTTTTTTCTGGAATATCTTCAATGTACAGACACGGCTCTTTTAAGCCTGCAATACATGTTAGCCGAGCTAAGACCAACGCGAGCCTAGACAAATTGACACAAGGCAAGCGCTACTGTCTAGACGTTCGGCAAGTTTGACGTCAACCGCATAATAGCGCGCGGACAAACATGTGAACACTATTTAGCCGAGCGCACGCGAGCGCCTTTGATTTGTGCAGAAAAACCGACACCACTCCGAAGTGAGGCAAGTGATCGCGAGCGACTGCAATTTGTTGCAAGCTACGTCAAATGAGGTCTATACACGTTGGCGCTTGTCTATACTCAACCAACTAGGCAAGTGACACCGAGCGATAGCAAGACAAGGCAAATATACCGTCTACATGTTGGTATTGGCCTTCACTCGACAACGCTCGGCCAACATGTATTGCAGGCTTTACAATTTTATAATAGTATAGATAACGTTTACGTAAAGTTGCAGCTATCGAAAGGTCGAGAGTTCAAACACTACCCTCTGACGCTTCTAACGCTACGCGTAACTCACTCCAAGCACTATATTTAGCTTATTGATTGGAATAATTAACACGAATCTCTCTACAACGCAAGTGCAACTAACGCCTTACTTACGTTACGTACGCTTACGTTAACCCTTAAATTAAAAAAAAAGTTCTAGATGCAAATAACAAATACAGCATGTAACAAAAACCATGTTCGATCCCAAAGGGATCCGTTATACTCATCATTTTGTATGACCAACCCCGAAATGGCAAAAAAAAACTGCTGTTATTGGTTTAAATGTGAACACAAATGTATGGAACAGCAATTATTTTTTCGCTATTTTGGGGTTGGCCCATAGTAAAAATTATTCATAGTGATGAGCATTATGGCCCCCTTTGGGATCGGACAGGGTTTTTGTTAAATGCTATAGGTAGGTACCTACCTACTTAATACTCATAAAAGTCTGAAAATATCAAAACATGAAATTTTTTCAGAATTTTCGGTCTTTCTTAAGACCATAAAAAAGCTTAGGTATGAGAGGTCTTATGCCATTATTTAATACACCATTACACATTGGTGCCGATTCTGTTGTTTACAACTAAACTAATTTAGTCTCTTTCTAACGAAAAACATGAGAAAGGGATAGAAGATATTTAATCCTGTCAAATTAGTCCACTTGCTTCATTTCAATGTGCATTTAGTCGGTTTTGCAAAAGGTCATGACTATTTTCGCGTAAATGACAAGGACGTAGACTTATTTGACAGTTCTTAATTTTTTCTGTCCTTTTTCAATGATATTTGTAAGAAAGAGATATAGTGTGATTAAAATTAGTTTAGTGCGATGTACAACAGAATCAGCACCATTGTGAATGTAACAAGTAAATAACCTCTTAATCTGCACTACATAGAAACTGTTCTCTTACAGCATAGGTTACCAACGGGGGCAGTACCGCCCCCTTGTGGGCGCTGAAGCTTTTCGTGGGGGCGGTAGCGGGAGCAAAGGCAAATGGGGGGCGTTATGACAGTCAAGGGGGCGATTGCGGCGTATCTAATTAGAAATGCAATATTGTATAATATATTGCATTATATTGAATATAGATGTACATCTATTTTCATAATACAACATTTTATCTAGCCGCCTAACATGTTTATCTTAATTATAATTATTATAGCGTAAAATGCGTAAATAAACATTTAAATAACCAGTATGTATAATTGATTCGGGTTAGGCTGTCGGTAACAAGTCTATGTAAGCTGGTAAGCAAAGACGAGATTTACGCAATCAACCATGTTTCGACAAAAATACGGGAATTGTAACAACCTGTTTGCATGGCAAGTGCACCGCAAACAAACAAAGGCATACAAGTTGTTCGAAATCAAATAAAATTGATACCTATACCTAATTAACTTTTATGTAAAGGGGGCGTTGGAAATTTTTTTTCTTGTGAAGGGGGCGGTAGTCCATAAAAGGTTGGGAACCTATGTTTACAGTGATTATATTACTGTTATTATTCTTCATGAGATATTTTTTGTTATGTCCCGAATGATCAGGGGAATTACCATGTGTCACATCACATGTGAATTTAATGTAACAGGAACTTACAACTTCTGAAAAGACATGACTAATGCCTGATTTAATCAATTCAGGAGAGATCATTAAGGAAATAATATTAGAGCAAACCAATGTAAGAAAAATATTGTTAATAAATACCAGAAAATAAAAACGTCTGACAAGCTAGAGTTTGACTGTTCTTAAAAAAAAACGGTTTGAGGACAAACCTTGGAGAATAATGTAAATAATAATAATAATATAACTAAAAACGTGCAAAAGAGCACTGCCATACTTTCATAACTTTGGAATGAAAATCTAATGAATTTTACACATCAAAGAACAGAGAACCCACTGTTTTTTTTTATTACAGTAGGTATTTTTGTTTAGTGTAAAAAAATTGCAAGTATTTAAAAATATTCGTCCAAGTTATCCATAAAAATTATAATTCAGAAAAAATCTGCAAGTTTGCGATTTTTTTTCACAGAACATGTATTTATATGGAAGACAAAAACTTTCAGTGGGTAGTAGATACTCTGTTCTTTGTATCCTATAATTAAGAAAATTTCATTATGTGTTCGTTCTTATTTACGCTAAAGTTATGGATCTACGGCAGTGCTTTTCCATGTTTTCAATATTTCTTTCACAAAATGGAAATTCTATACAAAATATTTATACAAAAATCATGGTAAATGGTAACATACATTTTAGATCCTTACCTGGTTTATAACATGATTATCTCTGCCTTGTGTATTGGTCAGGATCTGGACAGCATTTGTAACTATGGGATCCTCGCTGTCAGCAAACCATACAGGCGGTGTGTTGGGGTATGTCTCCTGGTAAATAAAAATGCCAGTTGAAACTAACAAATAATGTAAGACAGGGCCACTGGAACCAGTGGGAATGCTGTAGTCAATAAAAAACCAACCCAGTGCATGTTGGACTATGCACATTCTAGTGTTCCATAACAAGGAGTATTGAGATTTTCGACCGCAAAATATAAGTTTGTAAACACTAGTTATTTTTGCGGTTGGTTAACTCAAAACTGAAAATAGCGGATATTTCAGAAAGGCTTCAATTCAGTTTTTTTTTCAAATTCAAATTCAAATTCATTTATTGCAAATATGGGTAGTTAGGTATACAGGTGGGTTTTTGATGAGCAGGAAAGTTGTTAGTATCACCATATTCTGCACTAGGCATGCAACATTTAGTTCGGAACGTGGTTTGTCCCTAAATTAAAAATTTAAATACATTCAAATTCAAAATTACATGTCAATTAAATTGCCAATTAAAGTCAAAGTAAATAATGTTTAAATATGTAATAATGTCAAAGTAAATCTATTATGCTAAAATGTCAAGAATTAGTAATTGTGAAATCCGTAATTTATGTCAAACTTAAGTATTAAACAATATTTAGAGTTTGTCACATAAATATTCATTAACACTATAATAAGATTTTCCCAATAACATTTTTTTAACATTACATTTAAATATGTCCAAACTTTTTATTTCTATAATACATTTTGGTAAATGGTTATAAAGTCGAGGTGCCATCCAAAAAATGCTATTGCTAGACAAAGTAGTTCTACTGCTGTCAGGGAAATATATTTTTTTATTGTTGCGTTGACTTCTATAATTTTTGAAATAATGCAAGTTACGTTTTACAAAGACTACGACTTCCAATATATATAAACTTGGTAGTGTTAATATTTTTAAGCTTTGAAAAAAGGGCTTACAACTATCTGTTGATTTTAAACTACATATTGCCCGGATACATCTCTTTTGCATTTTAAATACGGCTTCCTTTTCTGTAGAATAGCCCCAAAACATAATGCCATATCTCAACAAGGACCCTACGTAACCATGGTAAGATGCTAAGACCGCACTGGTACTGACCGTTTTTGCAAGCATATATAACGCATAGGACTGCTGACATAATTTGAGACACAAGCTTTCCAAATGTGACTTCCAGTTTAGGTTATAGTCTATATTTAAGCCTAAGAATTTTGTTATATTGATTTGCTCAATCATCAGTCCTTGGAAATAAACATCGACGTTTGTTTGTTTGCAATTTCTATTCTTAAAAGTCATAATTTTAGTTTTGATTAAGTTTATTTTTAATTTATTTGATGTCAGCCATTCTATAATAGTTCGTAATGTATTTTCTACTTCTTCTATTAGTTTAGAGTGTTCTTTACTGGAGAATACAACAGTGGCATCATCAGCAAACAAAACAGTCGGATGGTTCGTAATGCGTGGCAGGTCATTTACATAAATTATAAATAAAAGTGGTCCTAAAACACTGCCTTGCGGTACCCCTATTTTTACTTCTCTATATTTTGATGAGTAAGTTATTTCTCTTTTAGTCTTAGCACAAATCCTTGTGATCTGTGTCGATTGTCTCCTGTTACTTAAGTAGGACTTTATTAGATTAAAAGCACTGCCTCTGACACCATAAGCAGACAATTTCGATAACAGTATATTGTGGTCTACATTATCAAAAGCTTTGGTAAGGTCCATATATAATGCACAAGTATGAGTTTTATTATTTAAATTACGCATTACTTCGTTTAAAAAATTATAGACAATATCAATCGATTTATTTTTTCTAAACCCATATTGTTCATCTACAAACAAGTTATTCTTATCGAAGTAATTGTAAATATTATCATGTATTGCTTTTTCAAATACCTTTGAAAATATTGGTATAAGAGCTATAGGGCGATAACAATTTACGGACAGTCTATCTCCCTTCTTGAAAAGCGGTTTGATTATCGTTACCTTTAATTTATGAGGAAATACACCATGAGTAAAACATTAACATTTTTTTTTAGATTTTTTGATAATTTGTTGCAAAGTTAGAAGGTTAGGAGAGAGGCATTGTTAGACTTTTGGAGCTCTTCGGACGCGCGGAAATATTTATTGTCATTCCGGAGTTCCATAATTATTATGGATTGGTCCCACAATTTTTTTTTCGTAATTTTACTGTACTTATTTATGGTGCTTCACAGAAGACATCTACCTGCAAAGTTTCACCCATAAAGTGCCAATAATCTTCGAGTAAAATAGCTATGATATCCAGATGGACATAGGACAAAATCATAAGGAGTCCTAAAAAGCAACCAAGTACTTAACCCTAAATTTATGACAATGGCTGATGACAATGGCTACATTTGTTATAAAGATACATTTTCAGCCTTCTGAATTACTTGTAACAATCAATCTAGAAATACCAATGAAATGCCAATGCCCTACATTTTCATCCATAATTAATTATTTTTTTATTATTATAACACTAAATCACATCCAAATCAGTTTAGTAGTTTAGCTACAAACAACCAAAAATGGATAATATACATATTCAGTCACTATTTGCACTAACAATAACAATGAAATTTAAAAGAATTTGGAAAAGCAATAATAGGTTACGCTGATATAAGACAGTCACTTAAGCTCTTACAGTGCACATGCATCATTTACATGACTAAAACAATCAATAACTATCTATTATGTATGTAGTCTATGTACTATGTATGCAATCAACGTAGCACTCCACTTTCAGGGACATTTCACTTAAAATCAATAGTTGTTGCTTGACACAAGTCAAACTCTATCTTGCATTATTTTTAAGTCAGACAGCAGGGAACTGACTTGAAATATGTTTAGGTTTAGTCAGTTTTATAATAATATGAAAGCTTGAAGTCAAATTGAAACAATTTATTATTCAAAACAATACAGTATTAAAAAAAAAATCAATCAAAAAGGGAAGGTTTTACACTCAGCTGTTTTTTTTTAGTGCTACTTAGATTGCCAACACAAAACAAGTTCAGTGAAAAATCTTTAAGTAACTAAATCAAATCACAACATCTAACAATGCATTACCATATTATACATCCTACAATGCACAGCAAAATAATTAAATTAATTACATTACTAAATTAAAGCAGTACATCTTAAAAGCGGTTTACATAGCAAATACAGTTATGGCAAAGCAATCATTTTGCAGAAGCAAATGCTAATAAAAGTATTGCTTTATGGACTGTGTTATGTTTACAGTACCACATATTATTCAGGTCAGCATTTGATAGCCGTATTGCTCCAAAAAATAAGTTATTTAAATGCATTTCATAAGTGCCCATAAAATCTTAATTATACCCAAATGGACATAATAAGATAGAAGTATTTAATTAGGTTATCATGCACTATTTGCTGAAACAATGCATGACCATACTCTTACAATAGGTTACTATGTACCAAACATTGATAACAGCATGTAATCATTGTTTGATGTTATATCATTGATTCATAAATAGTACATAAACAATACAATGTTTACATGTTAATCCTAGTAAACAGTAATGTTTAAATACATTATTGGACACTAATAACCTGTTATCAATGAATGGCCCAAGTTGCACAGAGCACATTCCAAACCTGCATTGTTGATCAGAAAAAAAACGCAGCAATGGGTCCAACAAAATGTCTACATGACAAAAAGCAGGTAGAGAGGATGACTAACAGCCTTTGTTCCAAAAACGCGCCTGTATACCGTTAACCAAACAAAACAGACGTTACTCTCTCTATAAAATAGCTGTAATGATTCACGAACAGTTTGATAATGACGTTCTGCGCCCGAAATGATCGATACAGCGATTCGACACGGCACCGTATGCTCAATAAACATATGATCCGCAAACGCGCGACTATTGATTATGTACTAAACATCAATGTTTTGTAAATAATTTACACAAAAACGTGACAAACGTGCAGTTGCAACAGGGAAACGTGAATTCACTTCCGTAAACCTTTTGTTGACAGCCCTGCCCTCATAAACAACGACCCTTTGTCCCAGCTAAAGATAATCAATAAGCGCACCCCACAGCTAGGACATTAGTTTTTATGTCTCATACGTAATTTAGGTAAATATGGTACTTACAGTTATGTTAGCGTGTATTTCATATTTCTTTCCATTTTTGCCAACGAATCTGCAGGTCAGTTCGTCGACACTGGCTGACATTATCTGAAACCGTTCATGGTTTTTTGGAAACACTTGTTCTAAAGTTTTGATTTCTAACTTAAGTGTATTTAAGCAAGCCATTAGTGTTTGTTGAAACACTAATTCTAAACTAACTAATAGTTATTCACGATAAAAATACATGAGAATAAATTTTACGTTCACTCCGCGACCAAGCAAAATGGCGGAACGTAATGGCGGAAATTATTATAAAAAATGCGGTTTGCTGACGATAGAGGGCGACTAGACAAATACAGATGGAGAATCTTGACTTTTCTATTTATTATCTATATTTCATTGTTACAACACTAAAAAACATTTCAAATTATTTTTATTTTGATAAAACTATGTACAATCATGTTTTATTGCAGTCTTCAAATGCACTACATATGTATCAATTTTAACCTTATGTATCGGGCTAATAGATAGCGCACCACGCTAGTGTTTCCTAGGTTTGCTTGCCTCGATGCAATCTCGACACAAACTACTACTACGCCACTCACAATCATTTTTATAAAGCACTCACTGTGTGGCAACCCTGGCAAAAGTACTCCATTGCTTAGAGCAGGGGTCGGCAACCCGCGGCCCGCGTGGCTCTTGCGGCCCGCGACTGTTTTAAGGTCGTATCTTTCTGAATTATTAAATACGCCGCCAAAAATGATAGTAAAAACCGGGCAAGAGCGTGTCGAAACATGTACAATAAGATTCACGAAAGATGACCACTGCGCAGAAGGCATATTTTAGGTCCCTTTGGAGGTGCGAGGTGAGGCGCGGGCGGAATGCGTCAAGACCGGAGCGACGCCATTGGTCCGCGCCAGTGTACGTGCGCAGACGGCCGCCATTTGTGGTCATCTTTCGTGAATCGTACTGTACAGTCTTCCGATCGCAAATATAACCCTCCAACTGTCGCATTTAAAAAATCCGCCTTATTCAGGTCGAAATCAATTGTGTCTGTCAAGTGCGACAGACGATCGAATAAGTTTGTATTTCATAATATTATTATGAAATACAAAGTTATTTTTGCGGTTGACAAACTCAAAACTGAAAATAGTGAATATTTCAGTAATTTACATATCTTGTTCGAACCAATTTTAATCGAAAGTATTTAGTAGATGTTACAAGCTAGATTTTTTTCAGAATTTTTGATAACGCGCCCTCCTGTAATTTTCCATTTTCCCTGGACATACATTTTTAACGACTTTCGGAGCTCCTAGTTTACATAATATGCACTTAAATAAAAAGGTCGTTTAGGAACCATAATGGTAAATAACATTGAAAGACCTATCCAACGATACCCCACATCAAGGGGTGCACCAAAATATTTTATGAACAAGTGCGGCCCACCTTTACTTCATTTTGACACTATATGGCCCTTTCCTGGTAAAAGGTTGCCGACCCCTGGATTAGAGCATAAAACCTATGGAGATAAACGGCAAATCACCGTCTCTCTGAATAACATTTTCTGACACTTTTTGTGGATACGAACACAAATTGGCAGCTGTCGCGCATTAATAGGGCCAAATCAGATAGGTGGCCTACGCAGTAAATACATATCTCTTCCGTGAGATAGCCAGTGTATGGTGTACATCGCCAGAGGGGTTCACCCGATAGCTCCCGCTCAAAGATGTGGGTAAACCATTCCCATCACAGGGGGAACTACTGCATCAGCCTTTCTAGCAATGGTTACCAAAAGTAGGTACGGCTTCCTATTCGATTAGTATGTAAAAAGAAAAAGACAGAGACTGAGGAGATCTTCATCTTATATCCAAAACACTTTTTACGACATTGTGACAGACGTCACAATGTCGTAAAAAGTGTAAAGTATTTGCAAATGTGTCGTAAAAGTCTGTGACACACTGGAGTTTAACATTACAAAAGTTAAAAATAACAAATATGCAAGGACGGACTCGACACCTAAACATTAAAAAAAATCACGTCAACCATCAAAATGATCAAACCGTTGTCAGAATCATCACGGTGCATTGGGACTTGGGCGCTTTTATTAAACACGGCACGGCACGGAATGAAGTTATCGATTTTAATAAGTTCGTACCTTGGAGTATGTATGTAATATCTTTATTTACTCCAAGGTTCGTACTCCATAAATCTATTCTCCATGCATGTAGAAATCATGAATGTCAAAGTGTCAAAGTCAAAGTGCCAAGGTGCCAAGTGTCAAAATGACTGAACTAACGACTAGGGATGGGCAAGTGAAAAAGATATATCGACATTTATCGTATCGATTTATTTAATGGATCGATATTTTTAAGTAGAATCGATTATCATAGAGAGAAAAATATCGATTTATCGTATTTTTTTGTCAAGTATGATTATTCGTGATATTCCCAAAACATTCATAAGTCGTAAAAAAATAATACGCATGAAGAAAATAGCATTTTTGTATTTCTAAGTTTTTTGTACGTACTCTCGGTCGGAACAACTTTTGTGAGAAAAAAATAAAAATAAATAACATTAAATACGAATCAGAGTTGCGTTAATTAAAAAGTTAAAATAATTATATCGAAATTCATACGAATTTGGTATTTTAAGCCTAAAATAAAATATTGAATAAAAATATATCGCGATTAAAAATATAGACGATATAGTCTATCGACGATTTTATAAGAAAATATCGATATTTCGATCAATATTTTTGCCCATCCCTGCTGACGAATTTTTCTGTAACATTTTGTCAGTGGGTTTGGCTCTAGTTTGACCGAGTTGCAAAGAGTAGATTAATCTCGCTAGAGTAATATTGTTCTGTGAGATTAATATTGGTTGTTGCTTTGTTTAATAGTGAAACAATAATCTTCAAAATATGGGCCGAAGCCCTTCTCCTAGCACCAGTAATTATTACAAACGAAGGCGTTCACGTTCCCGCGATAGAGATAGATTCAAAATTCAAAAAAAAAGTCTTTCGCCTTCAACATCCAAGAACATTGAGGAAGACTTTAGTTTTACAAACTATAAGCGAGATTTAATTAGAATATTGGTATACAGTAACGAAAGTAACACTGTTGTTAATAATCTTGACGACTTTTGGGTGTTTTTGAAGAAATATGAAGCCACTTTGCGAAAAGCCGGTAAACCTATTATTGATTACGGACCTGAAGAAAATAGTGAAGAATCACCTCAAAACTTCTCCAAATTTGATTGCATTAACTTTACAACTTCCATAAAATATGTGGACACTGTATGCCATGATAGAAGTAGAAAAAAACTGAATAGCAAATTGTTTCAAGCGTTCTTGAATATTGTGTCTATTTACATTGATTTTAAGAATAAGGAAAAGTTTGAAAAGCTTAGAAAATTGAGGCAAGCTCAGAAGGACTTACCTGTTGCAAAGTATAGGTAACTATTATAATTTTTCTTACATTTTTAGTGCAGTGGAGCCACAAGTGTCATTTGCTTAAAGCATTAACTTCCGTATTCAGAAAGATTACTATGAGGTCTCGAACACACAGTGTACAGAAAACTCAGGAATATGAACATTAAATATATAAAGATAAGGTTCATATTCATTTAAGCAAATGTAAACAAGCGCTTCATACGAATATGAACCATAAATGTAATACATGAATGTTCATATTTGAATGAGGTTTTTTACCCTTTGCTATTATTCCTTTTATTTATAATAATGTTCATGAATATGGGAGTGGATGACTTTGTTATAACTTTAATGAAATCATACAAATATGTCTCAAATTTCATCACCATAAAAATTATAGAGATCGAAAAAGGTAAAATGAAATCAGTAAAGCACTTATTAAAATTTATTTTAGAAATGAAATTGTTTCTGCTGTTCAAAATGAGAGGGTGGTAGTCGTGGCTGGAGACACAGGATGTGGCAAGTCTACGCAGGTGCCGCAATACTTACATGAAGCTGGATTTCAAAGTATTGGTTAGTTTGTTGTTTTTATATACAAAGAGTTCTATCTTATAGTAAACTCTGGATTTTTGAATGCCAATTTAATTGTAAACCTATCAAAACATTAACCAACCCGAAGGTAGACAAAGAAAATGGCCATTAACTGGAAAAGTCAAATAACAGTCTGACATGGGGACCAAACCCAGTACAGTACTCAGTAGGCACGCTTGCAACTACTTCACTAACAAGACAGTTTTTTTTTTAGCCTACATTTTCTCACTCTTGGGCAAAGGTCTACAACAATTTTCTTTATGTACGAAATGGAATGCAAATGTGTTAGTGAAAGAGAGGAATGCGCAAGAGAGAAAGTCATGACAGGAGGATTTTTCTTGCAAGAGGGAGTACACTGAAGAAAGGCAGACTGTTGCTGTATCCGGCTGTGGTAGATTTGTGCTTTGGTTATAAGAAAAAGCTTTTTTCATTGAATTAAATTGTCTTACTCAGATCAAATCCCACATTTATTATAGCTACTATAATATGTATTTGTTCACAGCATGTACTCAACCAAGACGAATAGCCTGTGTATCACTATCGAAGAGAGTGGCGTACGAAATGCTCACACAGTTTGAAAGTAAAGTCGGCTACCAAATCAGATTTGAAAGGAGCAAGACTGCTGATACCAAGATATGTTTCATTACTGAAGGATTACTGCTTAGACAGGTCAGGTATAGTATTTTTTTGTAAATAAAGCAAGCAAATGATAGGAAATAGTAACATTTGACGAGAAATACCTACAGGGTTGCGCCACCGCTATAACGGCCTGGCCACGACCTTGCCGCTATCAGCGATAGCTTAGCGCGGAGCAGCGAGCAGTAAAAACAAATACATATATGAAAACTAGTTGACCCGCCCGGGCTTCGCACGGGTAAAGTTTAGTACACCTGCCCTACACCTACCCTACACCTACCCTACACCTACCCTACACCTACCCTACACCTACCCTACACCTACCCTACACCTACCCTACATCTACCCTACACCTACCCTACACCCCAAACCACAAAAATAAGTTTCAAGCTTCTAGCTTTAAAAATGACGTGATTTCTACACAAACTTTCATCCCCTATTTCAACCCTTATAGCCCTTTTTTCGCATTAAAAAGTAGCCTATGTCCTTTCTCAGGCTTGATCTCTGTACCAAATTTCATTTGAATCGGTTCAGTAGTTTAGGCGTGATTGCGTAACACACAGACAGACAGACAGCGGAAGACAACTAAAAAGCGGTAATGACATCATTTAATCTTGTTCATACTTTAACAATTTCAGATGTCATCAGAAAATCTTCCAAGCTATGACGTGATTATCTTAGATGAGGTCCACGAAAGACATTTGATGGGAGATTTTTTACTCGGTATCTTGAAGTGCCTTATACATAGTCGTAATGATATCAAACTGGTACTCATGTCTGCTACGATTAATATAAAACTGTTTGAAGATTATTTCTCTGCGGAATCTGCTGTTGTTATACAGGTAAGATACATTTGCTTTGCGTTGTTGTAGTTGTTGCCTAGTTTTAAAGATTTAAGCATACATAGGGAAAGACAGACAGACATACAGACCTGGGATGTTGCGAATATTCGTATCCGCATCCGTAATTGCGGAGCTTCCGCATCGATTTGGAAATCCGCATCCGCAATAATCATTGCGGATGTTCATGCGGATGCGGATGTAGCACAGATCGCGGCAAGAAAGAAATAGGCGGGCCCTGGTGACTGGTGCGTGTCGTGCATGTGCTCATTGACCAATAAGAGCGAAGTTATCACCAATAGCACGCAGATTTTTATTGACACCACCAGCCAGCAGCGTTCCTAGCGAACAATAGTTCTGTAGCGTGGGTTTAATTTACGAACCTCTGTGCAGGCTTAACGCCGAAAAGGCGGCAATATTACTTTTTATTAAATACTTATATCTAATGCTATAATTTTAACTTTATTTACAAAATCTTTATTAAAAATTACTATCTTATTATTTTATTTCTCCACAAATATATTTTCTTATAAAATATATTAAGATCTGCATCCGCGGATGTGAGCCTTCAAACATCCGCCTCCGCATCCGCATCCGCGGATGTGAAAAAATCTGGATCCGGAACAACCCTGATACAGACAGCGGGAAGCGACTTTGTTTTATACTAAGTAGTGATAGTGATAATGCAACATAAAATTATAAAGAAGTAATGGGGCCGATTTCGATAAAAAAATTAAAACTGCGTCATTATATTTTTAGGTGCCAGGTCGTCTGTTCCCCATACAACTAAATTATAAACCAATATTCATTGAGGACAAGCCTACAAGAGATGATCGGCTTGACCCGCAACCTTATGTGCAGGTCATGCAGCTGATTGATAATAAATATCCACGTAAGTGTCCTTCTCTTAATATTAAACAAAGAATGAACTAGGTTAAAATCTGCCGTCACACACAGGCGAAAAATCGATAAAAGTTGGCATAAACTAAAAAAATAAAAATGTCATAAAACTTTTTCTAATTGTTGTATCTTACGACTCATTGAACGGGCCTAGCTACCTGCGCCTTCGCCGGCTGGCTATGAGTCACCGAACGGACGCCATCTTAGTCCAAAGTTTGACTTGCTAAGCAGTGGATGTGTTTTAAGCAATTTTTGTGACATTTCAATCTAAAATATTGTAAGTTATAGTGATATTATTGGTGTTTCAACAATGGATGCCCTTCCAGGAGGTAATAATTGTTTATTTTTATAGTGATCCAAATTTATAAGTCAGATCTTTCATTTGTTATGATTGTTTTACGAAATCAGTATTTTTTTTTTTTAAACAGAGATTTCTGATAGAGTAAAAGTGTAATTTCCTGCCATTTCATTCCTTAAAATAACCTTCACTGCACTCTTTATTTACTGTTTAATTAATAAAAGTAACTTTCAAAGGCGACCAATTTAGACGCTTTAACAAAATATGCGTTTGAATGGGAATTAATATTGAGTCTCCTGTGTAACTCAACTAAGTATTAACTACACGTCTCGGCTTAGCACGGGTTGTCTTTGTAGATATACATAGAGTGTGAAAGACTTTTTTTTAGATTTAATAGAAAGGAATAATTATTCGATACATCACTTCCATGTAACTAGAACGATTTTAACAATGCACGTCTAGTAAGCGTTCCAGGGGGGATTTTGTTTCATCTGGGTCGAGAGGCAGCAGCGTGATACCTGAGCTAATTTATACAAAAGATATATAAAATGTATACTAAAATCTCCCTAATGAATGAGCCTATCTATTAGTGAAAACGATGTACTTTTTTAAAAATTTTACTTCTTTCTAGGATCCAACAATGAAGAAATTTGTATTAACAGAATAACTCTTGTGAGTTACTACCGAGAGTGTCAGTCCAAGAGGGATGTTGATAGAATGCATTATTTGTGTAACAAAGTTGCAAATGCCCTAAGAGTGCCGGAATTGTCAAGTGACATAAAAAGTGTCTTAAGCAAACTGGTTTACACATACAAAAAAAAGCTAGAAACATCACATAAAAACTTTGAGCGATGTAAAAACTCTAATAAAAATTGGTTTGAAACGTATGTTACATTTCCTGTACCGAGCAGAGAACAAAAAAGAAGTAGTGGTTCGGGTGGTCGTCCTGTTAAAGACTTTGAAGACTGTTCTGAACGTACGAAACGCAAAAAGACCGAAAACGTTAGGAAGAATTTGACACCTGCTGAATTAGCTTTTGCTGCACAAATGGAATACCGCGCAGCAGGAGAAGTTAATAAATCTAAATTGATAAAAGATATTTTTGCAGGTACAACTTTAAAATCAGTTGATGAACCACATGCACGCTATACGCCAGACAAAGCTTTGTCTTTAATTATTGAAAGCCACCTAACAAAACACCAATACAATTTATTGCGTAAGTCTGCATTAGAGTTAAATTGCAATATTTACCCTAATTACGAGTCTGTAACAGAAGCTAAAAAGAAGTGTTACCCCGAGGGTATTAAGTGTACTGAAATAAAAGCTGAAGTATCTCTCCAAAATCTTTTAAACCACACTGCTGAAAGACTGTTGCTTTCTCTAAAAGAAGTGATTTTATATTTGCATCCCAATCAGAGACAAGACCTGTGCCTTATTTCAAAGTGGGGATGTGACGGATCTGGAAGCCATTCCCAATATAAACAAAAGTTTCAAGACCAAGAATCATCGGACGAGCACATGATGGTTACAACAATAGTGCCAATACGTGTAATAACTACGAATAATGTACTTGTCTGGCAAAATCCCCGGCCTTCTTCACCACGATACTGCCGGCCTTTGAGGCTTCAGATGGCTCCTGAAACATCTGAACTCTCAAGACAAGAAGCTGCAAATTTACAAATAGAGAGAGGAGACCTTTTGCCAACAAAAAATGAGGAATGGTGCATTAAACACGACCTAAAATTAACAATGGTAGACGGAAAAATGATAAACGCTTTAACTGACACCAGCTCAGCGATGCGTTGTTACCTTTGTGGAGCCACAAGCAAGGATTTTAACAAAATAAACGTTTGTTTAAAAAAACCAGTGAAGACCGAAAATTTAGAATATGGCATTTCTTCCCTCCATGCCTGGATAAGATTAGCTGAATGCGTGTTACATCTGGCATATAAATTAAAACTTGCCAAGTGGCAAGCAAGAGGCAAAAGAGATAAAGAGATCGTTGCTTCAGAAAAGAAACGAATTCAGAAAGAATTCTTAGAAAAACTTGGACTACATGTGGACAAACCGAGACAGGGAGGAGGGACGTCGACAGACGGCAATACAGCACGCATAATGTTCCAGCACGCAGAAGAAGTCTCTCAAATCACTGGCATCAATTTAAATATTATTAATCGATTGCATACAATATTAAAACTTTTATCGTGTGGTTATAGAATACGCACAGAAAAATTTAAACACTTTTGCCTTCAAACCGCGTCCGCATTTGTCATAAACTATCCATGGTTTAACATGCCAACTACGTTGCATAAAATATTGGTCCACGGTCATCAAATTGTTGAAAATATGGGTATAGCTATAGGACTTCTAAGTGAAGATGCGCAAGAAAGTCGCAACAAGGACATAGGAAAGTACAGAGAGCAATTCTCAAGAAAATTATCAAGGAAAATGGCTATGGAAGACACATACCATAGACTCATGGTATCTTCAGACCCTTATATAACCGGATTAAGGACAATAATATAAAAAAAAATTCGTCTTTCTCTCCTTTAGACCTAAGTCTAATAGATGAAAATTTTTCATAAACCAATATTCTCTTATTATACTTTATGTTCTCACAACGATGTTTTATTTAATACATATCCCGTTATAATTACAATCTATTACTCTTGAACATGTTATTTCCCAGTTAAACTAATTAAATTAGGATTTATTCATGAAAATATTAACAAACCTAGCAAATTAAATGAACATTAGGTTTATGCCAACTTTTATCGATTTTTCGCCTGTGTGCGTCACAAGGAACAGGATAGAAGTAGGTACTTCGACTATTGTAGTTTTTAAACTTTCGCGAATTGTACACATGTTTTTAATTATATCGGGACTTTTCGCGCACAAACTTAATCAAAATATAAGAATTTTGACTAACCTCGACGTTTCGATCAAGTTGCATTGACCGTGGTCACGAGAAGACTAGAAGAAGAGGTTAGTCAAAATTCTTATAATTAAAAACATGTACTTCGACTAGTTAATGTTTAAAGCAAAGTAAGTCACTAGCTTGAAAAACATAGCACACGCCTGTACTCCCTGAAAGAGTAGGCAGTGATGTATAGTACCTACCTGCTATGTTATAAGTCACATGTACGCACGGCTACAGATCAAGCTATACATTTCCAGTATAAGCTGATCTCGCATTGTATAGGATTTCCTTACAGTGAGAGGTCAGTGTAAACTGGGAATGTATAGCTTGATGTGTAGCCGTGTGTACGAGTAATAGGTAGTAATTGACCGGGTAGAAATCCAAACTTTGGGCTGCTACTGAAAATTTCCTGCTGCAATATCTCAATAATATTGCCCCAACCGGGGATAGAACCCCATGCTCAGTAGTTTCTAAAAGGAACTATAAAAAATAATAATAAACACAAATACCTATGGCCGGGTCGGCACATACGTTTGGCAGTATTTGTTGAACAACATAATTATTCGATTTTACCGTCTGGCCGTGTATAGCACGCCTAATGCCGCGTACAGATTTGTGAAACGTAGCATGCAATGTAACATGAAAGGAGCATTTCATAAGTGTGGACGCAGAGCGCGCACGAACCGAGCATGTATGTACTGACATCTGTTTCCGGCATGCGCGCGGCGAACATGATTCAACTGTAGCCTCTGCAGTAGCTGTGTTTTCTTCCATGGTTCGCGCGCGTTCCGCAGTACAGACACACACAACCCGTCCACACTGACGCTCCGTGCACACTGCGCGCCCCTTTGTGTTCGGCGAAAATGAAAGTTGAAATGCTCTGTTCGTGCGCGTATTGAGCACGGTTCGTGCGCGCAAGCCGTCCACACTATGGGAATTCTGTTACATTGCATGATACACTGCGACAATGTGGACGGCAAATTCTTTCATTGCATGTTACATTTCATGATACGTTATACCAGTCTGTACGCGGCATCATATAGATATTACTTGCAGGAGATGAAAGAGGCGATCTACTAATATTCATGTCAGGAGTCCAAGAAATCACTGCCATATGTGAGGCAGCTCAACAGTATGCAGAAAAGACAAAACATTGGATTGTGTTGCCACTTCACAGTGGCTTGTCGCTAGCTGAACAGGACAAGGTAAACTTTCACCCCCCATATTCACAAATATTACTATGAAGTCTCGAACGCACAGTGCACAGACAACTCATACGAATATGATCATTATAATGTACGAGAATAAGGTTCATATTCATATAAGCGAATACAGGTTGTAATTTCAGTCAGTCAAAATAGAAAAGGGGTTGTATTGTACATAGTTGGACTTATCATTATGAACAACTTTTACTATGGGACCAACCCTGATATCGCTGTTCCATACATTTTGTTGAGTTACAGTGGCGGTACCTTCATACAAGCCCAAAAGCCCGGCTTCAGTATGGGGGACAATCTTTAACATTTTTATAATATTTGTGGGAATCAATCCTACAAATATTTAAAAATGTTAAAGTTTGTAGGATTGAATTTGCTAGATGAATAATTTTGTCCATTTATTAGAGCAAAATCCAAAATTTCGTTGTCCAAAACTCGTCTCGGTACCTACCAACTTAAGCAACAAATCTTTTTTACTTTTTCAGGTATTTGACTACCCACCGGAAGGTGTTCGAAAGTGTATCATATCTACAAACATAGCTGAAACTTCTGTTACCATCGACGGCATACGATTTGTGGTGGACTCTGGCAAGGTAAGTGTTAAAAACTTAAAACATTATTTAGTGCTGATTGTCTACAAACTAAACTAACTTAGGCCATGTTGTTTCATCTTACAGTTACGTATCTGTAACCGTCAAATACGGCGGCTTGTACGACAATTTCATACTGACAACGATTACGTACAGACTTACGAATACAGATGGTTTGAAGCAACCCGCCCTTAGTCTTACAATCTCTCTTTCTAATAAACAACATGAGAAAAGGATAGAAGCTACCTATTTAGTCGTGTCAAATTAGTCAACTTGCATCAACGTGATTTTAGTTGCCATTGCCATAAGACTGTTTTCCTGTAAATGTTAAGATTACATTAACAGAACAGCTACTTATAGCTCTAGTATTTTCTTTTATTTGTTACAATAATTTTAGGTCAAAGAAATGAGTTACGATTCAACAACGAAAATGCAGAGATTAAAAGAGTTCTGGATATCTAAAGCTAGTGCTGATCAGCGCAAGGGGCGAGCCGGTCGAACAGGTATGTTTTCATTTTAACACCGCATTAACATTCACTTCAACTTTAGATTTTTCACATTTTCCTAAATCAATAACAGTAGGAACCGTAGAGGCGGTTTACTTTGACCCTAGGGCATAACTTTGGACAAAAACAAAATTTGAACTGTCCGCCGTGTCGCGACCACACAACCGATCGTCGCAGTTCCTTCGCCATCTATTAGTTACCGAAGGAACTGCGACGATCGGTTGTGTGGTCACGACACGGCGGGCAGTTCAAACATTGGTCCAAAGTTAGCCCTAGGGTCAAAGTAACCCGCCTCTACGGTATTATAAATCTTAATGCTTGTTCACGCTTACTCGCAGGTACGTACGGTGGTGGGCTCGGTCGCGAAATGTCAAACACTAGCTGTTCCCCGCGGTTTCACCCCCGCTGCTCGGCTCCTAAGGGTCGTAGCGTGATGTTAAATAGCCTATACTATTTCTCATGAATCTGGCTATCATTATACAAAAATAATTTTTCGAATCCGACTGGTAGTTCCAAAGATTAGCGCGTTCAAATAAACAAACTTCTGCTTTATAATATTAGTATAGATATATAATTCTGAAGCTACCAGTCGGATTTGAAAAAATCTTTTTGTATACGATAGCCAGGTTCATGAGGAATATTATAGGCTATTTAACATCACGCTACGACCCTTAGGAGCCGAGCAATGGGGGTGAAACCGCGGAGAACAGCTAGTGTGGTATAATATGCGAGTCATCATCTGCCTAGCCTTTTCCCAAATTATATTGGGGTCGGCTTCCAGTCTAACTAGTTTCGGCTGAATATCAATATTTTACGAGGAGCGACTGCCATCTGACCTCCACAACCCAATTAATGGGTAATACTGGTATTCGATTGTTAGACCAGCTGTCAGACTTTTAGGGCTTCTGATTACCCGTAACGATTGTCAAAGATATTTCTATGACAACCAGCACCGACTGCTTAACGTGCTCTCCGAGGCACGGAGGGGTCTCGATGTGTAAAGAACCGTCACCCATCCAAGGAATGACCGCGGCAAGCGCAGCTTAGCCTCGCAGATCGATCGATCAGCGCGGCCGTCATTTAGCCACGAGCCCCTCAGTAGTGTGGTATAATATGCGAGTGTTCACTTACAAACCGCAGCTGCGGTGGAAGTAGCGGGCAAGCTCGCGACAAGCGCGTGCGACGCGTTAGCCGCTTAACATCAGTCTGTTTATTCTGTACCGACACGCCGCGTAATGTCACCGCGAGAACTGCCAATTTGTTGGCGAACGTTCGAGGGAGAACCTCACCGTGACATTCTCCCTCGAACTTTAGCAAAACAATTGGCAGTTCTCGCGGTGATTCGAATTTGTTTGCTAACGTTCGATGGAGAACCTCACCGTGACATTCTCCCTCGAACGTTAGCAAAACAATTAGCAGTTCTCGCGGTGATTCGAATTTGTTTGCTAACGTTCGATGGAGAACCTCACCGTGACATTCTCCCTCGAACGTTAGCAAAACAATTGGCAGTTCTCGCGGTGATTCGAATTTGTTTGCTAACGTTCGAGGGAGAACATCACCGTGACATTCTCCCTCGAACTTTAGCAAAACAATTGGCAGTTCTCGCGGTGATTCGAATTTGTTTGCTAACGTTCGAGGGAGAACCTCACCGTGACATTCTCCCTCGAACGTTAGCAAAACAATTGGCAGTTCTCGCGGTGATTCGAATTCGTTTGCTAACGTTCGAGGGAGAACCTCACCGTGACATTCTCCCTCGAACATTAGCAAAACAATTAGCAGTTCTCGCGGTGATTCGAATTTGTTTGCTAACGTTCGAGGGAGAACCTCACCGTGACATTCTCCCTCGAACGTTAGCAAAACAATTGGCAGTTCTCGCGGTGATTCGAATTTGTTTGCTAACGTTCGAGGGAGAACCTCACCGTGACATTCTCCCTCGAACTTTAGCAAGACAATTGGCAGTTCTCGCGGTGATTCGAACTTCTTTGCTAACGTTCGAGGGAGAATCTCACCGTGACATTCTCCCTCGAACTTTAGCAAAACAATTGGCAGTTCTCGCGGTGATTCGAACTTGTTTGCTAACGTTCGAGGGACAACCTCACCGTGACATTCTCCCTCGAACGTTTGCAAACAAATTGGCAGTTCTCGCGGTGATATCACGCGGCGCGTTGGTACAGAATTGGAAGGCAGGGGCGGGCCGTACGCATATTTCCCACCATTGTCGTATAAAAAAAAAACTTCAGGTCCCGGTGTCTGTTACCGCATATACTCCGAGCAGCAGTACAACGATATGGAGTCGTTCAGTACTCCAGAAGTGTCTCGAGTGCCTCTAGCTTCGTTGTTACTGCTGATGAGCTCGTTGGGAGTCAGTGACGTCAGAAGGTTCCCGTTCTTAGACGCGCCGCCTGAAGACGCCGTGGAAAATGCTTTGCTTGAGTTGAAGCAACATGTAAGTAGTCATCATATCTAAAACAATTCATGTGAAAAATTTAGCCAAGACTTGCAATCGTTTTTTTTTTTCTTAAAAATTGTGTCTAATATTCATAACAAATAGAAGATGCTGCTGTCCACAATTTTTACATTAACAAATACCTTATCTTAGTAATTTTTGATTTAGTAACAACACTTTTTAAGTCCTGTTGTGATCAGTGTTGGCTTACGCTTCAGTGAGACCTAAGAAGTATATTTTTTTATAATCTTTATTTAAGGAGCTTGGTCTACATGACTAAGTCGCTCCATAAGACTTACATAAGCTACTACAGCGTTTAGCGTTACATTAAATATATTATCAACTTAAAAAAATATCCAAAATTATACCTACGCAAATGTAGGCTACCTTCGGCGCATACCCACTTGTACAAGTTTGTATACTGCCCTAGCTGTTTCTGTCCGTGGAAACGCTAAAACAGCATTACAACTCCCAACTTGCTTAATGCTGTTTTAACGTTTCCACTGACAGAAACCTAAGAAGTTCAACTCTACTATATGCTTTTATCATTCTCAGGGCGCTTTAACCTCAAACGAGAAGTTAACAGCTCTAGGTCGTACACTTGCCAACTTGCCAGTAGAGGTGTGCCTCGCTAAAACGCTAGTGTTGGGCGCTGCAAGCTTGCCGCCACACAAACTGGACTCGGCGCTTGCGTTAGCAGCCGCGTTGGGCATACGGTCTATTTATACTACGAGAGCGCATAGGGATTTTGAATGTGAGGTAAGATTTTAGATCCTACTAATATTATAAACGTGAAAGTTTGTGAGGATGTAAGGATGTATGGATGTATGGATGGATCTTTCACGCAAAAACTACTGAACGGATTTTGATGAAACTTTACAGTAATATATCTTATACATCAGAATAACACATAGGCTACTTTTTATCCCAAAAACGCGGGCGAAGCCGCGGGCGGAAGCTAGTTGCTTATATAAGTGTAAATGATTAATATATAGATAGCATTGGGATTGGAGAACGCATTATTTGCACTTCTTTTTCTCAAAATCCCTTAGTTGTTGCCCCACGTATTCTTTGCCGGGAACGAGCCTCCATTGTAGTGTTGCCGATCGATAGTATTAATTAATATAAATACCTACTATCGATTGTTTTGGACTGTCGATATCGATAGTATCGATTATCCTATCGATAATATGACCTTTTTTAGATGAAAACTACCTAACTATATACCTACAGTGCCACTAACGATCGCCAACACTACTCCATTGTCTAATAAAAAAATCTTCAATATTGTAGAACGCCCGCAGACCAGACGAATCTGATCACGGGGACCCTCTAACTCTACTCTCCTTGTACTGCGCCTGGCTCAGAGAGAAGCGAGACACCCGCGGTGGCAGGGCGTGGTGTAGGCGAAGAGGCATCGAAGAGCAAAGGCTTTATGAACTTACCAAACTTGCTGCACAACTTAGGAGCTTATTACAGGCGAGTTAAGGTGTATTTCAGCATGTAGCCTCTTTCAGAGCGAAGCGAGACACCCGCGGAGGCAGGGCGTGGTGTAGGCGACGAGGCATCGAAGAACAACTCCTGTATGAACTTATACCAAACTTGCTGCACAACTTAGGAGCTTATTACAGGCGAATTAAGGTGTATTTCAGCTTGTAGTCTCGCATTATACTAGTTAAGGTGGCTGAGCGTGGTGAAGACGAGTGCAGACGACGAGGAATCGAGGGACAACGGCTCTATGAACTCACCAAATTGCTGCACAACTTAGGAGCTCATTACAGGCGAGTTAAGGTGTATTTCAGACTGTAGCCTCTATTACAGATATGTGAAGCGTGGTGAAGACGATGAGGTATCGAGGAACAACGGCTATATGAACTTACTAAGTTTGCTGCACAACTTAGGAGCTTATTACAGGCTTGTTAAGGTGTATTTTAGCGTGTAAGCGTGTAACTTTTCTGGATATTATTAAAACTTGATTACTAGGTGACTCATTTTATAATGCGTATCGATGTTTATTTTGATTTTTTTTTTTACAGGCTAACAACTTGATGGAAACTCCAGAGCCTGAATCGATGTCTTCCGCCGAAAGAGCTCTACGACACGGTCAAATGAAACAGTTAAAAGATGTCAGACGGTACGGATATTTCTATAACCCGAGCTCCACACGTTCGTGCCAACGTTGGTACAATCGTTTGGGCCAACATCCATAGGTTATAGTCCCTTTATCATGTTGTACCTTTATCGGCGCTAGACTTACCCCAGTTGTAAAGCTGGGGTAAGATTAGCGCCGATAAAGGTCAGTCGTATAAAGGGGTTTTCCTACTTTATGACAATACCGACTTTTTGACTTATTCAAATGTCCTTGTAGGTGGTCTAACAAAACTAAATGCTTTGACTTACACATTAATTTTAATATTGACAGTCATCGCCAAAATGTTAATCCGGGCACAGTACAGTTGTGAACTTACCTATCTAAAAAATTTTTTTTTCTCAACAACTCATTTACACATTTAATAGGCAATACAAACAAAAAGCAGCCAACGACTTAAAACGTAAAAAGCGCCTCAAAGTGGACTCCTGGGAGATCGTAGACGAGAACACGAACGAGGATGACGTCATAGATATTCGGGATGTCGAGTTTCGTTTGACGAACGACGCGCAACGAATACAGTCGCTTATTGCGGGGTCGAGCGCTTCTAGTGGAAGAGACCTTATCATGTTGAAGGTAAGGAAATGCTAGATCTTAGTAATACCAGAGTTCTTAGGGTAGGGTTGCCAACCATCCTGTTTTACCAGGTGTCCTGCTTTTTGGGACTGCTTTTTTCTAGGACGCCCCAGGACACCCTTGGGACGTCCTAGATAGATTTTAGGTAGAGTCCTAAGGTTTACGTCCTATTAAGGTCCTGAATTTTATAATTCATGCGCCACAACTGCAGAAATTATGTTTTACTAGCTTCCGCCCGCGGCTTTGCCCGCGTTTTTGGGATAAAAAGTAGCCTATGTGTTATTCTGATGTATATAGCTATATCACATTAAAGTTTTATCAAAATCCGTTCAGTAGATATTGCGTGAAAGAGTAACAAACATCCATACGATACATCCTCACAAACTTTCACATTTATAATTTTAGTAGGATTAGTAAGATAGTAGGATTCAAAATACGGATGATTTTATTCAAAATACGGATGAATGCGTTACTAATTCCATTTTGTGATTGATTGTATGACAATTTTATTAAAACAAGGTTTGTTTACCTTTCTATTAAATTGGTTAACATACACTTTAGTTTAACGTTCTGGGGGGTGATTTTCGCGGGTTCGATATTGATATCGAATTCGATATATATTGCAACAACTGTCAAAATCCACCATTTTGACATTTGTTGCAATATATATCGAATTCGATATCAATATGTCACCCGCGAGAATCACCCCCCCTGTCCTTAGATGTAGAATAATGTAGATATTAAAAATTATAAAAAACATAAATATAGTTTCATGGAACCGTTTCGCACATAATCAAATCGTATTTTTGAAAATAGGTATGGCAGCGCAGTAATTCGAAAAATGGTGTAAAACATTTTGTATTAAATAGGATGACTTTTTTATACTTTCAGGTAGTTTTATGCAGAGCTTTGTACCCACAAGTGGCTGTAGCTGACGGATTTAATCATCACAAGGTAAGTGATACCCTCAGAAAACAAACTAAAAACTGAAAAAAAATGATTGGAGTATAACTAGTTTTTCTAGCATATTCAGAGCTAGCCTGAACCATTTTTATTAATTTTCTTTCATCTCGTTCATATTTTATCTGCCAGTTAAGGCGCGTCTCCTGCAACGTGTTTTCGTGTTCGACGAACAACGAACAGTGAACAGTGAACGAGAAAGGGGCGTGGTCTACGTGTTTTGACGAATAAAAACACTCAAAACACGTAGACCACGCCCCTTTATCGTTCACTGTTCGATGTTCGTTGAACACGAAAACAGGGCGCAGGAGACACGGCTTTAGCATTCACTAAAGTTAAAGAACGAACTAAAGTACTGATATCAAAATTTGGTGGGCTTTATCAATCTTTATACAGGGTAAAATTAAAACCAGTGCGGATATTTTAGGAGGTGAAAGTACTCATGAATATGATCAACTTTTACTATGGGATCGACACTGAAATATGAAAAAAAAAATCTGCTGTTCCCTACAAAAATGCACTACAACACGATCAAAATGTATGGAACAGCTGATTTTTTTATTCATATTTCAGTGTCGGTCCCATAATAAAAGTTGATCATATTCATGAGTACTATCACCTCCTAAAATATCCGCACTGGTTTTAAATTTTTAATTTTACCCTGTATGTCAATCTTGACAATAAATACTGCCTACTACAACAGAAAATAGCGTAGGAGTACATAAATTATTTAAAAAGACTCTCCATCTGTCGCATTTAAAAAATCCGCCTCATTCAGGTCGAAATCAATTGTGTCTGTCAAGCGTGACAGACGAACGATTAACGTTTAAAAAAAATATATCCTAAAGGCATACTAATAAAATTATATTTAGAAATAAGGTTTTTACTACGTAAGAAATAAGGTACAATATCAACTACCTATTAATCATTCAAAAAACATTACTAACCTTATGCTCTCTATACACAGTCAGTAGCAGAACAGCTATACCACACGTGGAGCAAGCCTTTCGTGTATCTCCACCCTAATTCATACTTCGGCAAACAGCCCCGCACTCTTCAACTGACTGAAGCGGATATACAGACGGACTTGGCAGCAATAGGGTACGAAGGCAAGCTACCTGTGTCGGCCAAACATCAGATATTATGTTACTTGTAAGTATGTGTGTATAATTGGCACAGAAAATCAGCATTGTCGGTGTGGCATGTTGGAAAAAGAAATCAATGTTGCCACATCACAACATTTTCTGTATGTTGACCTTTTAACATGCAATGGGCGTAGTCCTTTAGTCACTTAGTCACAGTTTCTTGATACCAGAAAAAAAAAAAACATGAATAAAAAGGGACCTAGAAGGGGACCCTGTGGTATACCTAATATTACTCGTGTTCTCAATCGATTTGTTATGTCAATACGATTCAAACAACTGTTTAAATATACAGGGTAAAATTAAAACCGGTGCGGATATTTTAGGAGGTGAAAGTACTCATGAATATGATCAACTTTTATTATGGGACCGACACTGAAATATGAAAAAAAATCAGCTGTTCCATACATTTTGATCGTGTTGTAGTGCAATTTTGTAGGGAACAGCTGATTTTTTTTTACATATTTCATTGTCGGTCCCATAATAAAAGTTGATTATATTCATGAGTACTTTCACCTCCTAAAATATCAGCACTGGTTTTAATTTTACCCTGTATATAATTATTTTACTCTAATTTCAGATCACTTCTGGAGACTACTAAGCCGTACATAGTGAATTCAATGCGCATGCCTGCAGCACAAACTCTGCTACTCTTAGCGCATTCTATCGACACTAATATTGGATTTACGAGGTACCTATATTACATTGCCTTTATAAATTGTCTCTTCAGACATTACTATTAGGTCGCGTACTTTGATTATTTAGCCTATGGAGTTGCAAAAGCCGGGCGAACATCTCTGCCAAAGTACACTGGCCCAGTAACCGATTTGGCCACTAATTCATGCGCGATAGCTGAGATTTTGTATTGTCATTTTGAAAATGGTTAATTGTGTAGTTTCCTTTCGTAAAAGGCGGTCTGCTACTTCAAATCTGTGAAACCATGGAATTCCAGATCACATGTAAGTATAAAGTATGCTGCAACATGTCCAAGTTGGACATGTTGTCATTACAGATTGTACTTTCCGTGTTCACCTCGCCCCCCGCAAAAAGTGGCAGAATATTTTATTCGGTGATTCGCCGCTTAGCATCTCCACAGATGCTAAGTCAACGCGTCCGCCTCGTCTACCGCTACTCTAGTCTACATTGCTATAGGCTGATGATATTTATGAAAATCTGCCGTTGTTGAATAAAAAGCGGTCGTTTCCGTTCGACGGTAAATATTTTATTTTTTAGGATCGTCTGCGACTCTTGGCTGCTCCTAGAATTTCCATACCCTGAGTCAGGACTGAATCTACTTCTGAAAGCAGTTAAACTACGTCAGAGGTGGGATGCACTGGTGAACCGACGTCTTTTAGGTTAGTTTTAACTTTAGCCTAACTTTATGTCGATATGTTTGTCATGTAGGTATATTGTGTGCAAGTTTAAGGCCTAACGCACAGCTTGTCTGGTGGTTGCGTCTTAGCGAAGAATGTCTGCAGTTGACGGTCTCGTAATCTGCTCTATGGTTTCATACATTTCAAAAACATATATGCTATTAACAGGCCCCTGCCGCCGACGAGTTGTGCCTTAAAAGCATAAACTAAGATGTAAGATGGATGTATATTTTATCAACAAAACCCATTTAGTTATCTAGAATTAGTGCTTCGGCTATTGAATGTGTCAGTATCGAAATTACTTCTGTGTGCCCAGTGTCAGTTGATCAGATGTATTTTGCCCCGCTTTCTGCGCTTTATCAACTTAAATAACTCCTCATGTCCTTGGTGTGGTGCTTGCGTGCAGATATACGGGACCGTTAAATGTGTCGAGTTTCAAATGTGGCGCCACAATACGGTAGTGTCCTACTATTAAAAAAGTACAAATAAATTATTTTATTTCAAAGAAGGAATAGGCACAACAAAAAAGTAAAAGCAAAAATAATAAGTTATCACAAAATGGAAAACATAGACGCTTTTAAAGTTTTTGGAGGGAGTATCGCTCCGTCTCTGTCACGCGAAGCGGACGTAGGTGGTGTTACGTCACTAGTATGTAGTGCCGTCCGTGTCTAGCAAATCATTTTAAAACGCTTATAACTTTGCCAATTTTGTAGATGTTTCATCGTTTTTTTTGTGTTAATTGTCTTTTTTCAAATAGTTTACAGATTCACAATAAAGAAAAAGTAGTTAACATCCCTATTATGGTAATACAAGTGTATGTCTGGTGTGCGTCCCGGCTTACAATGGAAGTTTCCACACGGAAAGAGTCGTAACTGAATTGCGACACCGTGGCCTAAAAATAATTTTCTAAAGACTAGAACAGACTTTATTATATGAAGGAAGCATTAAGCTTCCTTATCATAATTAAAATTATGTCATTTCAGACGCAAACCCAACAAAATCAGTGGAAAGCGAGTTGGGAAAGCAGAACATTGAAAAAATCTCCTATGAGGAGGTTCAGCACGAGTTATCTTGCGACATGAGTACCTACATGACGTCAGAGGTGTACTACACTATCAAAAGACTAATGCCCGGAGACCTCAAGGTCATGTACTATGGGAGTGATGAGGCCCACCCCAGTGTGGACCCCAACCCGTTTGATGAGACGTTCGTATGCAGACCACATGAGAAGAAAGGAGGTGTTTACGTTACTGATAATGTTGTTTATAATTGGTTAGTATTTTATTTTTTCGTTTTTGATTTTTTTCCTCCCAAAGTTTTGACTGAAGGTGCTTTTCCATCGGCGAAAGGAGGAGTGGCGTGGATGGGAGAGAATTTAAATATCACCGGTCTAGGCACAGTCAAATTGTCCGTAATAGCAAGCACGAGCCAACGAGAGCTCGCGCGATCTATTCGTATCAATCGCGAGATTGTAGGGTACGTATGCTGAAGATTAGTTAGACGCAATTGACTCAGCATAGCGCTCTCTTGTGATGGCCATCGCGAGATCGTGTTTCCATTGCAAAATTTAATAAACAACTATGTGCGCAGCAATATAAATAATAAAAATAAAAAAGCCTTTTAATTCCAGTAGCTTAAACGTAGAAAAAATACTGCTTTAAAAAACATAAATATTAGTGTAACATGCAACTTATAAAAGAACAGTAAAAGGTAGGTACTATTAACTTAACAACCTAACATAACAACAGACCTATGTCAGGCAGAGAAATGAATTCACATTTAATTATTATATCTTGCAAATGAAATTCAAGAGTGGTAATAATTAGATAACATAATTGGAATGATAAATATTAAATAATATAACATTATTAAAACATATTATTAATTAAAATCTACATTTCATAATAATAATAATAAATTGTAACTATTTTTTTTACGTGCACAGCAATACGGTTGTACAAATATTTTATTTCTCTTCTTGCACATCCTCATAAATCTAGATTCTCCATTTCCAATGGAGATCCGCTAGGAGAGAATTGAAATGTTGCCAATTTTATATTCCCGTTGGCTGCTGATGGTTATTATAATTATTCAATATACTAGCTGATCCCCTCGGTTTCACCCCCGTTGCTCAGCCCCTAATGGTCGTAGCGTGATGTTAAATAACCTATATTCCTCATGAGTCTAGATATCATACAAAAATATTTTTTCGAAACCGACTGGTAGTTCCAGAGATTAGCGCGTTCAAACAAACTCTTCAGCTTTATAATATTAGTATAGATTACATTTCATTCTTTAAAAAAGCATCGCTTATGATATTCTACTAATATTATGAATGCGAAAGTTTGTGCGTGTGTGGGGGTGTGTGTGTGTTTGTGTCTATGTTTGTTACTTCTTCACACTGAAACGGCTCGACGAATTTGGATGAAATTTGGCACACACTACCTTTTATCCCGGAAAACGAGGGCGAAGCCGCGGGCGGAAGCTAGTTATACAATAATTTCACAAATTATTTCCCATTTGCCAGTGTCGTCGATACACTTTGGAGCGGCAGAAATTACGAAGAAACCTACAACATACCCTGGACCTGTTCCAACTGCGAGCTAACCGTCTGCCTATCCCCTGTGGAAAGACTACAACACAAACACTTCACGTGCTCGGCTAAAGAAGAGAAGAAAGACGTAGAAGCACCAAAAACTTCAAGGCAAATTAAACCTAACGCTAAAGAGTATAAGTGCGATATTTGTAAGCAAACGTTGTATATGACCCCTGTCGAAATTTTGAAGCACAAGAAAAGTTGTAAGATGAAATAAAGTTTTGTAATGTTATTGGTGATTTTTATTGAATACACTATAAATAAGGATTCAAGCAGAATTAAGAAAGTTACCAAGGACATAAATGGCTATAGTATTAATACAAAGTAGAAGTGCAGCTTATAAACTAATAAAGATATGTCCCTCAATAGAGAAAGGTCACGTAGGGGACTTTCTACTCCGTAACAATCCGCATCAACAATACTCATCACCGATTTTGTGAGCGACTCAACGGCAACGCACGCAACGTATCAACTAAGATTGTCGCTGATGGCGTGGCCGCACACATCATGTATAAATTCGTGCGTAGGTATATGTATTCAAAATACCTAGAGGTTAACATACAGGTTACACTATACCTACCTCAGATCATTGAAACAAGGGAGATGGGCCAAGGCGCTATCGAGCTTGATGCCTGATCTTGAGCAAATTGCTCATATTAAAAACGTACGCGCTGGCGACGAACCGAACACGATCGATGGTATAAATACAGTGTTTTAGTTTAGTGCTAGTGTTGAGTGACGATTAACAGTGTTAGATTGAGGGTGTGCGGAATGTTCAATGCGTGGGAGATCTTTTTATTCACAAAGAGCGCTTAAATATGCGCGTAATTGTGTCGAAAAATGTACTAAAAGTGGCATCAGTTGTTCCGGTACTAATTTGCTATGATGGCATATCTCCTTGTTTCTATGATCTGAGATTCCTTCGCCGCAGTCGGGTAAAAAACTCACAGACATACATACATACATAAACGCTGAAAACAATACATCTTTTTTGGGCATTCGTGCAATAAAACGGGAATGCTTCCATGTGGTCCGTGCATAATGGTCCGTAAGTCGTGAGACACGGACCTCGGTGCGCATTGTACCGAGTTCTTACACCATAGCTGACAATGTCTTTCAATTACTATGTAACAGTACGAATTACTTTGGTACAGTAATGTTGATAATGAAAGGACACGGGACAACGCACAGGATGCGTTGACTTTTTACACGACTGCGAGTGTTATTTATTTAATTTAACGAAAATGGCCATCGGCCATCGGCCTTTATGTTATTATTAGTAGGATCTTTCCTGGTTTTTTGGGGTCTCAAATTGACAATAACAGCTCTCATGGAGTTTTTTTTTCATACTGGCATAGCTCGCGTTTAACCACTATCTGGCGATTCGCACACCGCACCGCATCACGCAGCGTAACGCGGGAGTGCGTGATCTTTCGTTCCTATCTTTCGTGATCACGCGGTAGTGCAACACACTGAAAACGCATTCACGCGCGGGGCTTTTGTTCCGTCGCCACGCACCCCGCAGCGTAGCGCGGGCGTAGCGAATATGAACATTGTAAGTATAAGAATAAGGTTCATATTCATTTAAGCTAATATAAACAGCGTTTTATACGAATATGATAACCTTAATGTAATACATACAATGTTCATTTATCGTGTCTTAAGGCGAAGGTAAATGGTAACGGCCAGTTTTAAATCTCTTATTTCGCCGTCAAATAATGCAGGTTAGTTGTGCAATTTTTTTATGTTAAACTAGAACATATATACATCAATCGTACCTGTGAATATTTAACTATTGTAGTAAAATACTTAATGAAATAAATTCATGAATTCGTGTCTACCCAAAACATAAAAACGTAATTACTTTCAAATCGCTTAAGATATTTTCATGATTTGTTTTGTGTGAAAAGACTATGTTACTACCTATAATATTGCCTGTTACTTTTTTTTATTTTATATTTTAGATACTAAAAAGTAATAATACGTCTAATTCTGCACAGCGCGCTCCTTGATAGGCGAGTCGTATTGCTCGGTGGATGTATGTCGCGTTGCTTGAGCTCAGCGCAGAACACTCAAGCTATACCGCCCAAATCACTCAAGGCCGTTGGCGTATACCGGGGCCAGACGTCTTTTGTAGGCAAGACCTGTCTAGTCTGATGTCTCGTGTCTGAACAAACATAAGAAAAAAAAATAATGTGTACGGTCTCTTAAAACAACCAATGTGACTGAATTTCTTATAAGAAAGACATTTCATAAGGCACAAGAAATAATGTGCAAAAGGCCTCAAGGCGCGAGTCAAACACGCACTTGTCTGGTTTTTAGAGTTCCGTACCAAAATGGTAAAAAAGTAATCCTTATGAACCCTCTGTCACAGCGACTGCTGGTTATTTCAGCAACTACAAATGCTATCGACTTGAACTTTGGAACAATAATTATAAAGAATGCTTGCCTACCCTTATTTCAAATGAAAAAAGTTAAAAACTATTTTTATTTTCATTGCAAATGGCGCCAATGTGGGGGTTTATTTTGATATGGAGTTACTAGGTCGAGTGGCATATCATATCAAAAGGACTTTATCTGAACATTTCAAAATATAGGTATTTTCGTTTTCTTTTAGGTATAGGTAGGTACCTTAGGTATAGTTTTCGTTAGATGAAAAATGTCCAGAAAAATACCATTCCCCCCTTATCTCCGAAGTGCAAACTATTGCACCTTATTAAAACGATGTTCGTGACTAACACAGTTTTTTATTATATATAAAATTCCTTCACAAACAAACTTAGTTATGCGGTCCGGTTTTTTTAATTTTATTCGTCCAAGAACGATACGGAAACCTCGGTGCGCGAGTACGACTCGCACTTGACTGGTTTTTTAATAAAATCATTTGCATCAATCATTGGTCCATGCTTTACGCCTGTCAATTGTTTTGAACGCACGAAAACGTGAGCATTTCATCGCCCGCGCAGCACTTGGGAAAAAGAAGATAAGGCGAACGTGAAAAGCGTCCTTTGTAGTACCTACCCAGTAGTACCTACGTACCTACTGAATATCGACTAATATTATATTGTTGTACATTTTTATAAGTACGAATATTTTTGTACTTACGTGTTTGGGATTTAAATGTCAACACATTCAGTACCTACTAGAGAGCCACGAAGTGGGCTCACTTTTGTCTCATTTCCGGGACGAAGAACCCGCGTAGTGATCTCACTTTTAACCAGGGTTGAGTGATTTTAATCAAGTTTAAATCACATGATATTTTTCAATAAAATCATTGATACAACTTTACACGTTGTAATTTTGTTTGCGATGCCCGTAATTCTAATTATTAGTCCACATGATATCTGTTTCTGACAAAATAAATCCTGGCGTTTCGATAAAATATAACATATCAAACTATAGAAAACAGCCATGCCGAACTTAATCACACAAAAAATATAGCTTTACCATTCTTTTAATCAGGCTTTTAACTTGTAGGCGTTACAATCATGACAATTTACAAATTACCCTAGGTAGGTACTGAACCCGCGACCTTGTCTTCGTCGAGCTTGCCGCGAAGGTTTCGGTCTGAACCAGTAATTATGTATAATTAGACGTCTTATCTGTCCGTGCGACCTCGCCCCATAACAATGTTGGTCAGGCCCGGAAGCATCAACTGGATGATTTTCGTTTGTTCATGGCGTATTATGTAATTTATATAATGTACTGGCTTTTAGGATTTGTTTCCTCTGCCTTTTGCATTTGCATCGCGCTCGCAGTGGGCTTGTGGATGTCCAGCCGGACAAAATGGAAGACAGTGACATTAGTGAGGTCACGTGACTTTTCCGTAGGTAATGTCACTGCGACTGCCATACATTTTGTGCTTATCGTTTGGCGTAAACGCAAACAGAAAAGCAACTTGGCTACGGGCAGTTCACACTACGACCGCTCACCGCTCGTGCTCGGCTCGTCTAGCGTATTTACGCACCTTTATGTTTTAAAATAGGAAAGAAATGACAAACGTCCCTGTTAGTTCGAAGCAAAAATAGTAGGTAAATAATACTCTGAGTAGTTAGCCTATACGAAGGCATTTCCATCAAATCCAACATTATCGTCGTGCACCGAACGCGAACCAGATGGGTGGTTAACTTTTAACCTCCAGTTTTACTGCAGCACCATTTTAAATGTGCACTTCCATCCCACCTTATTAACTTGTGATAAGAAATATTTTCGGATAGCAAGGGCGCGTGGTAACTTTGTTTCGCGCAGAGCATGGCTGTCAACCTGTCACCGCGTAAGAAGCCAAGTCAGGGCATCTGTTGTGCTAGGTATATCGCACCTTGAAAACAAAACTGACACTACACGAAAAATGACGATATTCGAAATCAAAGTTTTTACGAAAACTTTAAACGTGATTTCCAATAAAGACATTTTTTCGTTTAGTGTCAGTTTTGTTTTCAAGGTGCGATATAATGAAATTATTTCGTGGAAGTAAATCAGGGTACCTACGTAGTTACAAGGTTATTAAATGCTTTGGAAGAACGTGGCTTTTGAAAGTAATGGTTGACTTCGCTGATGGGATCTCGAGTCTTGGGGTGTAGTTTCCAATAGGAATTAAAAATTATGACGCTCGTTGCGTTATTTTATAAACAGGTAGTTTCCACAAAAATTTATGGAAGAGTCAAATAATTATCGTTTAAGACCAGCTAAGTTATCATCAATTCTTACTTCATTAGAAAGTTTGTCTCTTCTACATTTATTAATTGCATAAAATTTTCTTCATCTCATCAAAATTTTAAATATGTTCACCTTTTACTCGTTACGGCACTTTGATTTTTCCAGCTATCAATCATATTATTGATGGTAATCAAATATTGAAATTACCTAGGTAGGTATAGGTAGGTCTATATTCTGAATAACAATATTGTTGATCTAATCGAACAGACTGATAAAATAAATCTCTATGTAAATTAGGCATTACTGGATGTTCCGGCTGATTTACGTAAGATAAATAATTTAATATTTGTACTTTAACATTCAATCGTTATTGAGTGTCACGTTTGTAAAAATACCTACTTAGTGGTTTTTTTGGTATCACCAATTAGCTTGAGACCGATTCCTTCGTTCTATGACTGGTTAAAAGTACCTAATACACTTATAAGTAGATTCTCCTGACGAAAATCAAAAGTTTATGGGAGTTCAATCGTTAAATATGTTTTTTTTATGTTTATTAATTGCTTCATGGGCTGGGTGATCATCTGCACAGCCTTTACCCAACCTGGTTCGGGTCGGCTTCCAGTCTAACCAAAAACAACTTAGCATCTAATAATCAATTCGGCGAATCGACTTCCTAACACAGTAGGTATGTTGTTAAATTGACGCGTCAAAGGATGTATTGTGCTGCTTGTCCTCTTCTTTTTTCTAGAAGGATTAAAGAAGACTTGCATAACCCAATAGTATTTATTCCTCAAACTAGAGTGCAGAACTAGATCACTTATTCATTCCCCCGGCAGTTCTGAACACACCGCTAGTGTCTTCGGCCACGTCATCCTGACTATCACCTTTAAGTCTTACGGGTGTAGCGTTTAGAGAGGCACTCTTCTTTTTTTAGGTAAGTTTGTCATTCTCATTAACAATTAGGCGACAAACTGACCGAAATCTGATGCCCGCAGGCAGTCCTCAAAGGTCCTCAGTAGAAAGAGCGGATCCAGCCTTTAAGTCAGCCCCTATTCTGCCGTGCATTCCCTAAAACGCAGTATGAGCAAAAATGTGGTTTCGAGAAAAACGCAAAAAACTTTTTGACACTGTTTTTTTTATAATAATACATTTTCATGGAGGATTATTTGTTACCAAAAGGACTAAGGTGTTAACAAAGATTGAATTTTGATAAAGAACATACTATTTAGTTTATTACATTAAAAATAAAAAGGATTTTTTTTAAATCATGGAAAATCATAGCAGTTACTGTACGCAAAACATACACATATGCAGATTAAAATGCGGTAAAAATACTTTATACTGCAAAAACTATTGATTTATACGCTATTTTGCAGACTAATATGCAGCATAAGACTTTCTTTACTACATTCTAATTTGTGTATATTGAGTTACTGCGTGGTTACAGCTTTCATAAATTTGGTTTTTTGGCCGTTTAAATCATCGAATCAAAAACTGGGTTAGTCCAATGTGTTCCTTAATAAATGCTCGTCAAAACTCAATATTTAACTCAAAAACGCAAAAAACCCTGTTACTGCGTTTTAGGGAATGCACGGCAGTATTATCTACGTGTATTTTACTACAAAGTATTTTATTTTTAGATTAGAAATATTAACAGTGGTCGTCATAGGCCCAGCCTAGGCGGGTTTGGGCCTTTGACTTCTTCTAGATCCGCCCTTACGCAGTAGCTAAATATCGCTGTTTGCTCTTTGTTGCTCTTTATCCTTCTTAAAGTCACCATCTGTGAGATCAGATCAGATCAGTGAGATCTTAAGTCACCATTTAGTAAATATTTCTTCTTTACTTACCAAGTAAAGCTCTTCAAACTTATCTATAGGAATATCGCATACTTAAAAATACCTTTTTAAGGCGCCAGCGGCCTTTAGTGATTTGGGCGGTATAGCTTGAGTGTTCTGCGCTGAGCGCACGCAACGCGACATGCGTCCACCGAGCAATACGACTCGCCTATCAAGGAGCGCGCTGTGCCGAATTAGACGTATTATTACTTTTTAGTAACGAATATTTGATCTAAAAATAAAACACTCTAACTAAAAGTTAGATAGTTAAATTATCTTTAAAATGGTGAAGGTTTCGTAAAAATACGCTCAATAGTTTCCGCGCGATATTCACTTTTTTGAACGCGTTAGACCTAACTTTACAAATTAATTACACTACATAGATAAACGTAATCTAAAATATACTCTAATCAAATTATTAAGAAAATGCTCTAGTTTAGCATATATTTTTGTCGAATCATTAACACTACTCGTTTAGACGTGATCTTCAGTTTAAAATCTTTAAAAGTCGTATATTTGCGTCTTAAGTAGATATATCGGCTCGCTATATTATCGCAGTTATCGTTTATAAAGGCAAAACAAACAATAGCCATCATCGCAGCATTTGATCCCGACACGTAGCGTCACGAGGGTTTTCAATTTACGCCGACTAGCAGTAGGGTTGGTCAGGAATGGGAAGTATAACAATGTTATGCCAACAAAGACAATGAATACAGTCAAGTTAAGTTAACTTAGAATTTCCTTGTAACTTTTAATGAAGCCTGTTTGTAGATTCTTAATTTTTTTCTCAAAATATTTACGGTCGAATTAATACATAGATTTGCAAGTTATCTATGTAGGTATGTGACCGTAAATCTTTTGAGAAAAAAATTAGGAATCTTCAAACCAGCTTCATTCAAATAGTTACAAGAAAATCAAAAGACACCCAACCTGACTGTAAGTGACTAATTACAATTTCGTGATAAACATGGCGGAAAATTTGCTCTTTTTCGATAGTCTTGATAATTAAAAAAAATCTACCCTGGCAACCTTACCGCCTTGCGCAGACGCAAGCCGACCGCCTGTGTTCTGACTCACCTACTTTATAGTTGAGAGCTGACGACCGTGTGGTGCACCCTTTATAATTTAGCCCGTAACTCCTCGCTTTTGTGATTTCTGTGGAATGAGCCTTAGAGTAGCTGTGGTTCCCTACTTTAGATCGATAAGTTAAAGGCAGTTAAATGTTTTAATCGTTAGTTACCGCTAACTTTAAGTAATAAATAACAGTTGTTGATACTATGTCTTCATGGAATGGGCGAGGCTACTAGTAGATATGTTGTAGGTATCACATTAAAAATAATACACCAAAATCACGAAAGGATTCCCAATTACCTACTTATAATACCTATGTGAATTTTAGAAAGCAGAACCAGTTGATAGGTACTTACCACAAAAATCTAAATAATACATCAATAGAAGTCGCAAAGGCGCGGAACCTTGTCGCCGTTTTCGAGCAAATTATCTAAGTCAGGTGGAACAAGACACCACTACATCGAGAGCGAGAGTTAGTCCTAAAATACATACCTAGCATAAGCATAGCATAATCGGCCTATAATGTTCCCACTGCTGTTAAACAGGCCTCCTCTCTGTGAGAGGGAGTGGGCCGTAGTCCACTACGCGGGCCCAGTGCGGGTTGGTGGACGTCACATGTCTTCGAATTTTTGGTTCTAGGACATGCCGGTTTCCTCACGATGTTTTCCTTCACCGTTAAAGCAAGTGATAATTAATTTCTAATACGCACATGACTTCGAAAAGTCAGCGGTGTGTGCCTCGGGATCGAACTCGAACCATTCGCCGTGGGAGGCACATGGTTAAACCACTAGGCTATCACTGCTGTATAGCTTGCTAGGTGGCAGGAATCAATACGGTGGTAGGTAGGTACTTTTCTAGACCAGAGAGGATACCATAACCACCTCTGCATGAATCTTTCCTCAAACTACGTAACTTTGAGACCCCTTTGGTCAATATTTAGCAAAAAAGTAACTAAACAAATAAATCAAGTCTCATAATTATCCAACGCCATCGATCGGTGTAGCGCGCCGGTGTCGCAGGAGTCGATGTATCGCCCAATAGAGCAGTGAATCGTGCGATATCTGCCGCCAATCGATCGTGAACGATCTCGCAAGGGTTCTTTCTAGTTCGTACTATTTTTTATGGGAAAATAAGTTTTAGAGAATAAGTAGGTAAAGTACCTATATTCATTAAGTGACTGCGAGTGCGGATGTGATTTGCAAAATGTACGGTTACAAATTAAACAAGCTGACTAATAAGATCTTTTTTGCCATCCCCTTTTATCATGTTTATAAAAAGAAACTATTATTATTGTTGGAATTATTGAACAGCATAAAATTATGTTACTTACTAGTTTTTGCTCGCGGCTTCGCTCGCCTACAAAAGATACTCAATGTCCTTTTTTGTATCCCTGACAACGTAGGTATATATGCAAAATTTCATGATGATCGGTTCAGCGGTTTAGGCGTGAAAACGTAACAAACAGACAGAGTTACTGTCGTATTTATAATATTACACTGGCCTGCAAAAATAAGTATCACACTTAGTACCAAGTTAGTAGAAAGTGTAGTACTTATTTTTTCAGGTCAGTGTACCTAGTTAGGTACTTTAGTTAGGATTGTTTATCCTGCAACAGTCAATAATGGTCGTTCTAGATCCTGGGTTACACTAGTTACACGTGGGGTAATCCTTAACTCTTCCAGTATGATTGCCAAGATGGCTGTCTTCGAATTAGCACACTACGGTAGGTACTACTGCTTTTATGGTGATCTCATTAGACACAGAGCCTATTGGTCCCTTATAAGTCGAATTCCAATTCCAAGCTTTAAATGGATGCATTAATTTACAATTTCTAAATGTTGCTCAAAAGAAGTCTTAAGCCTAGAGACTATTAGATCTCCGAATCGAATCGCGCCTATTCATTGACTGCGTCGACTTGCATAAAGCCGCGGCGCGCCGAGTCGAATCATTCGTGCGCATCATTTCATAGTATCTAAATGTATGGGAGGCTAGTAATGGGCTTGGATTCGATGTTTTATTAGACGCTAGGCAGTAAAATGTCGTTTGGAAAACGTTTTGTACTTAATTGAAAATTAATGAACAGAGGTCTAGATGGACGATTTCCAGAAATAATAATGAAATAAGCACTCAGAAAGCATTTTGATGAAAGAGTTTGTTTGAACGGGCTAATCTCTGGAACTACCACTTGGATTTGAAAAAATCTTTTTGTATATGATAGCCAAATTCATGAGGAATAGTAAAGGCTATTTAACATCACGCTACAACCCTTAGGAGTCAAGCAACGGGGATGAAACCGCGAGGAACAGCTAGTTAGTAAATATAAGTAGAGTTTGCGAAGTAAGCTACGTTACAAATTATTCTATTTTCCTACATGTACAAGTAAGTTTAGCCACTCGTGGAGGCTATTTTAATGCCGTTGGCCATCATGAAAAACAGGATACTTTTTAACCTAACAAAATCGCGGATGAAGTCTGTGGTTACTTACAAAATGTTACCTGTCAATTGGTAACACACCTCGCGAGGTCGGGTGCGCGTGACCACGGCACGGTCACAGACGCTCGCTAATTTGTTACCCCTGGACAGACCGCCACACAATCACAGCAGACTGCTATCATCAACTGAGTGCGGTCACGTTGCTGACTTATTGTCTTTTTGTGTAGGTATTGGCTTCTTATTGATGTCGCATGTTTCTTGGTCGACAATAGGAAAATAGTGAACTGGCAGTCTGATAACCCCGTTCTATTGGTATTTCATGTATTTAAGTCTTTATTAGCTTCGCATGAATGGTTACCCCCGTTCCATACCTTACCACTTACACTTATATTCTACGAGAAATACGCCATAGCGCTAAGTATGAGCAAGATTGGCATCTTGCGATAGCGATCATCATAGATGGCGCCACTAGAAGAAGTATGTAATAGCGGCCTATTACATACTTCTTCTAGTGTCGCCGTCTATAAGCAGATGCATCGGACTTGCCACGGACAGACAGACGACAAAGTGATCATATACGGGTCCCATTTTTTCTTTTGGGGTACGGAAACCTAAAAATGTCATTTGTTTTTTTTTCATGCGTTTCACAGCAGAAAAAAGCTCATACATTTCAAATTAATTTCAAGAGTATACGAATAGAAGAATTTCGTAAAATTTGATTAATCCCGCCGCTTCAAAACTTCGAATAAGTTCCCACCAGGCAAAAGCCACATTTACAAAAGTAGGCAGTATCCTTTGGCCTCAACGTTGGCATCGCGAGGCATCTACAGGACAGGGCTAGATAACGTGAGGCAGATACTACCGTACTTGATAGGCCGGTAACACGCAATGGTTCGTAGCTTTATAGCTCTGAACTAGTCTTGGATCGGGCTATAGAAGTCTTTGAAAGAGGGATTGAGAGTGTCTAGGTTAAGTTAAAGAGCAAAGGGTTGGTTGTGTCTTAGACCCATAATTTAGAGTATCAATATACGAGCATATTTTTTTGAACTGGTCTGATATACTTAGGCTTTCCAGAATTTCGCGCAAGTACTTACCTACAATAAATTGTATCATTAAAATTCCAAATAAACAGAACATAGGTACTGTATTACTGTATTAATTGTTGCTCAACCTCTTAGTGTTGTTCATAAAATAATAAGCAAAATTCCCTCTGTATGTTTGGGTGTTGTGTAGCAACAGAAGGATAAACGAATTCTCTTCCATCTGTCAAGCGCAATAATTATAGCATTGACCATTATTATTATGAATTGATAGTTTCAAGAGTTTATCACAGACTAAGTAACTTTGTATGGCTAATACATAGTAACATGTTATCAACTTCACAATCAAGAACAAAGAGCTCCAAATGACCGATAAGGAAAAAAAAAGTGGTTGTTTCCCGAGCCAACAGGAAAGCGAAACAATCTTTCAACAAAACTATAAACCATAATTTAACATCACGACAGTATCTAAAAGAAAGCGGGAAGCCATAATCTCGGTGATGTCCCGATAGTTTGCCAAGCGTGAACGAAGGACGCGAGCGGCAGCGGTGCGGTCATCGTGCGATTTGTCGTCGCGATCGTATCAGTAGCCGTAATTCGGCCGCGACTGCCGTGCGTGTCCGTACACCGATTGCACTCGACTGGGAATGGGGCACAACGAGTATTTCTAGTTCTTAAATCGGTTAAGATTTGCGTCTCCGGGGCCTAACATGAGGTCGAGCTATAGGTAACGTGGTACCGGAGAATCTGCAAATAGCTCGTGTTGAGATAAAAAGATTCGACACAAATCTAGGTAGTAGCAGGAACTACTGGTTACTAAGGTGTGACGAAGTAGGTACTTTGCATCTCTTTTATTGCACTCCCAGCGAATAGGGACCTGTTTTTGGTCATGTGTTAGAAATAGAAAAAAAGAGGGATTTGCAGAAGCCTCTCTACTAATAAAATACGGTTATGTCGAGTCTGCATATGGCACAATAGTTATTGAATATCAGTAGGTAGGTATATGTGGTCGTGGAAATCCGTACAAAGTACGTTCGGATAATCCTAATAGGATAACGATAAGCAATAACCTGATACGATTAGACAGCCGATGACGAGACTATAATGACATCAGGCTTTAAACAGTACAATAGTGTCGACTTTTTGGGTCTATTATGAATGCATCCAGAGGTCTACCACTGAATCACACTAATAAAGTATAATACTCAATAGTATATACCTAGTAATAACCATGTTTTTATCAGCAAGGTATATAGGTATCATCATTTTTTAAGACATTATACATAGATGAACGGTTATTTATGACCGAGTCGGGTAAAACTATGCGCAATGGAGTAGGTGTAAACTCCACAGTTGGCAGCAGTCCTGGAAACGAAGGTCCAGAAACCAGCGCTGGGTCCGTGTGCTGGACCACCAGCCACTCCCTCCCACAAAGAGGAGGTTGGAGGAAGAAAACGAATAAGAAGATGCGTGAAGTGCGCTTTTTTGTTGGCCAACTGCAAATATATACTCGTGTCACACTTAAGGAACATGTAGACTAGGTGTGATAGGGATTTACCTTAAAAATATCTTGAAGTTAATTAGGCGTAATCGTGCGTAATTATGGATTAACTAATCAAAATAATCTGAGATTTTACGCCTGATTTACGGAAAAACAAAAATAGTAATACCTACATACACTATCTGCTCTTCAGCGGTGTTCAAGAATAGTAGATTATTAACCAAGGGGATAAAGCAGTGTCTTATGTCACGGGCGCAATATTGAATCCCGAGTGCAACGAAGGATGCAAGGGTTAACGTTAGGGGTCCCGAGCTCCCGAGGGAGTTTATAGTTAAAACTAGCATCCTGAATGCACGAGGGATTCAAGCTCGCCCAAGACGTAGACACGCGTTTATCCCCGAGGAGAATACTTTACTTTTCACACCTGCGAAAAAATAAACAGCAATAGTACTAGAATCAAAGTATTTTAAAAGGTATTCTAATAGAGTTTTAATTACAGTAGGTAGTGTAGGATCTATTCGTTTCTATTTGGGGTAGTTACACTGGCTCACTATAACAGTGTACCTACCTAGACTTAGGTATTTACGTATCATTCCGACATGTACGCCTCTAGCATGACTACGCCTGGCTCACCAGCGTGTACACTATAGACCACGCAATAGACCAATGTTGGTCGGTAGTCAGTAGTTTCATCTCTCGACATTTTTAAGAAAATTTGTAGTTTGATATTTATTTATTCACCACAGCGATTTGCAGTTCGCGCTTTTTATTTTCTTTTGTTTTATAATCGCGACGGTCATGGCCAGTTCGAATTTCGAACAAGTTCTTTATGGGTATAGGCTTCTGTGGTAAAAGTGTTCAGAATACGATTTTTTAGTTGAGGTTCCAAATTCAAATCACATTAATGACCAAGGGTTATAATGAAATTCAGTAGGTACAATATTATTGCCCATGGGCTTTAATGACCTACTTTAGGTTAGAGTTACATGACATATAATTTGACATTTTCGAACAGGTGGTGTGAAATTGTTATTTGTTATACAAGAGTGCAAAGTTGCTTTTTAACCGCGTGCTCAATTTTGATGACCGAGCAAGCGAAGGATTCTAAAATTGAACCACGAGTGCAGCGAGTGATTCAAAAATTTGAATTCTGAGCGTTAGCGAGGGAATCAAAAGAGCACGAGGTGAAAAATCTTTGCACTCGAGTGCAACACGTAATTTTTCATCCCACCTCAGCGAGGAAAAAAAGGTTGTATTATAAATTCGGCACCATGGAGGTAGAATTAAATAGGTTTAATGATGTTTTGAATTCACAAACTTAGTGCACACGATGTTCTAAATTCAATTTACTTTATCCTCTAGAGAATAAAAACGGCTTTTGCACTCAGATATCGAAGAGCAAAAATACTCTTTCCGAGATGGTGGGATGATACTGAAATACTTTATTAGTTATTATTAGCCGTATGCCTGATGGGATGTTCCATCGGTAATTTTTAACCCCCTATTTAATTCCCTTAGGAAATGAGTTTTTTAAATCCTTTCTTAGTGCCCAGGTGCCCACCTACGTTATATAAGGAACTCCTGTGCAAAATACTTATAGACTTATAGACCCACCGGTTTGAGCTGTGCGTCTGGCAGTCAGTGCTAATAATGTTATAGTAGAAGATAAATGACTAACGACCCTATCATGATGGAATATTGGAATTCAAAACTTCAAAGGTCAATAATTGAATATTAGTCTTTGTTTCAGTATGGATGAATTGCAGCATCCTTTTTTGATACCTAACGAAACAATGCCGGTTTTAAACTCTACAGTAAGGTTTACAAAAACTGGGGATCAGAATGTCACTTCAAATCATTTCCACTTGCTTCCTCTCGGTGTCCCACCTCCCTACCGTCACAAGTCGGAGCTCCTACCGCTAGATACCGCGGCACAACTCGTGAGCGATGCCTCGCCAGATAACCATTGCTTTGTTTCGCTGTAAAACTCGAAAATTAACATCATTTGCCAACGCCCGATCGCTGGGGTGATACCAACACTCGTAAATATCGGTGTAAGGTGAGAGATGTAGAGGATATCAGGATATTTTAAATTTGAAGGCTCGATTATCGACTTGACTATCGAGTTTTTTGTAGTGTCGACGGTAGAGCACCGTATATCCTGCAGTATGTGTTGTATTATCATCTAAACGGACGGCAGATCGATCACCAATTCCCACACGACATTTGTGGTTAAGAATACCCTTACGATCCCTTCATGCCTTGGTAATTATTATAATCAAGTCATAAATTCGACATTTTATTGCTGTCGCTGTCGTTGCGTTTTCCTATATTACTGTCTGATTTTTTTTTCTTATGCGATGAGATATTAAAGGTAGGGAAGTCTAAGGTAGATGCTTATTGTGGGTAATGTCACAAGACCTTACTATGAAACACAACATCCTAACTAATATTACAAATGCAAAGGAAACTATCTGAACACGTTATTACGGTTACACCGCTGAACTGATTTCAACAGAATTTGGTATAGAGATAGCTTGAATCATAAGGAAGGACGAAGCATACTTTTTATCTGGTGACATAAAACAGTTTCCTTAGAATATGAGTAAAACCGTGGACAGTAGTTAGTATTATATGTACAAGCGTGGGTCGTCGCAGTTCAGACTGCCAGAAGCCACAGTGTATAGACCTTACAGTTGTTCATCACCCGTACATCTGACAAGAATTGAAAAATGTCAAGAACCCTCCCAGACGATTGACTTGCGAAAACCCTTGCATTGTATGACTGTAAGGAGTATTTAAAGCTAGACTATGGCTTAGTTAGAGTGCCAAATAACTAGAGTACCAAATAATTTGTTTCATAATTGTTCCATCTTGTGACTTGGACCACACAACTACAATAACGTGGTGTTTAGTTTTAATAGTCGTCGAGATGTCGGAATCCGATGTAATACGTATAGGAAACTATTGTGAGAGGTAATGTCTCGCTCTTTTAATCATTAAATTAAAATCGGTAACATATTTAACCTTATAAACACTTGGTTTGGTTCTACTTGCCTTAGTTACGACTTATGGTACGATTCGAACGAGTATTGGCATGTTCTAGGCTTTGTTATCAGATATTGTAGAACATCAACCGCCTACCTATAAGTCTGCTCCCAACTACATTGGGGTCGGCTTCGAGTAGTAGGTACCCTCAGATCATAGAAACAAGGAGATATGCCATCATAGCAAATTAGTACCGGAACAACTGATGCCACTTTTAGTACATTTTTCGACACAATTACGCGCATAATTAAGCGCTCCTTGTGAATAAAAAGATCTCCCACGCATTAAACATTCCGCACACCCTAAATCTAACACTGTTAATCGTCACTCAACACTAGCACTAAACTAAAACACTGTATTTATACCATCGATCGTGTTCGGTTCGTCGCCAGCGCGTACGTTTTTAATTTGAGCAATTTGCTCAAGATCGATAGCTCGATAGCGCCTTGGCACATCTCCCTTGTTTCTATGATCTGAGTAATTACCTAACTGGATGTGACTGAATATTATAGATGTCATTAGGGTCCCATACCAAGGAAAAACGGAACCCTTATAATATTATCACTTCCATGTCCGTCCGTCTGTCGCACAGGTTTTTCTCAAAAACTAACTGTAAGAATTCTAAAACTACCTAATATATGAGGCATGATACTAGTGAAATCAATGATCGAATAAAATAATATTTGTTCCTAAAACAGTAGATCTGTCACCTAAATTGAATTAGGTACACGGCGCCCACGGCTTTAGGACTATTGATAATACAGAAATATTCAAATCCTATACAATTTCAATATAAATATTTCTTTAATTCTATTTAAACTCAAGCAAACGCAGCGGCTTACTCTTTGACAGAAGTTAACACGAAAACATGTTATTATTCGCATTATTGCAAAAAACAAAATGGATACCTTTAAAATCCTAATGTCATATCAGTCTGAATTTAGAATGTCGATTGGAAGTTTTTACATCAATAAAATTATTCTATGGTAATATAATTATTTTGCGATACAGTGAACAATATCTATTGTTGGATAACAATGGCAGATATGACAAGGTATGACGACTGGACCTCCCAACTGGCTAGAGATGACAAAGATAAATGTGCACTTAATTCTAAATAGTTAGATTAATTTAGACCTTATTGCGTTTAGATTAAGATGTAGTTTATGAAGATGATTCAGTGATTGACGATAAAGTTAGCTGGTGAAAAATTCAAGTGGCGCTTAAAAAAAGTTTTAAAGTCTATGTCAGAATTTTAAGCTATTTTGTAAATTATTAATTGCTTGCTTCTGTTACTATGCAATTTAAATAAGAGCACCGTTTTTGGTGGCAGTAAATATTACCTATGGGTATTCGTTTGTTTTTTTTAAATGATTGTTTTTAACAAAATTCAAAAAGAGCATGAATAAGTTCCTCTGCATCGCTTCGCTGTCGATTGATAGCGTGCCCAAAAGACTGGCAGCATTGCCATTGTGTGGCTGGCAGTTTAGAGCCCGCTTTTCCCCGTGACTCCAACCGTTTGAACTTATTCCGCGGGAATCCCGGAAAATCCGGCTGACTACATGACTTCGGAACAAGACTATTCTAATTTGTTCTCACTAGTGTGGCCGATGAAATACTGATTCATCTAGTAAATTTAAACTCATCTGAATTCATAGTGTATAGATACAGAATTAATTGCTTCTTAATTAGTAAGTGACCTTATTATAAAATCGTAAGTATGCCTTTTTCAATTATATTTTTTCAGATATTCTTTTTAATCAACTTCATCATTTTAACCAATACAGATGTACTCAAATACGGATCTGCGGAACCCATAAAAGGCATTCTTCCAAATAGGCATTAATGTCGTTTGATAAATCAAATCAATATTATGAAAATAATTTGGGCGGCCGCACGAGTAAGATCAGCAAGAAAAAATTTGTGAAGAGTAATAATTATTGTTTTAATTAAATGTAGCTTCAATAATAGGAAGGAAGGATCTGGACTTATATTATTATTATGGTATAGTTCTGGCATTGCGCTTCGCCATCACCCTTTAGCAGCAATATTGGGTAAGTCCTTTTACCTGGCAAAATTCACTAATAGTGACATTGCAGTATCCAATTTTCAGAGCGCTAGATGAGCTAGCGTGCTAATTTCGTATAGTCTAAGGGCAGCTAGCACCCCTTTTTCCTAATACCGCTGCACCAATTTAGCCCTGCCCTCAGCATAATGGATAATGTAATGTGGCTCTCATTCATGGCTATAAGTACTAAGATTCACCGTTCGGCAATCGAGCTTGCGGCCACAAAATCAGGTACGTACACATTATGCTGTCATCGCTGGACGGGCGCTCCTGGATACCAGCTTAGGCCTTTTGACTCGGTTCAAAGTCGAGATGTGAGAATCGTTGACGATCCCAAACACACAAGTGGTATTGCAGTTTTAAGTTTAAGGAGAGACGTCGCCTCCTTGTATGTGTTCTACCGCTTGTTTAATTGGTTGTTTTCCAAGGAATTGTTAGACATGATGCATATGACCACTTTGTTTATTGCACCGCTCGTTATCGGTAGAGTTTATCCTCACTCATCAAAATTAAAAATAATCGCGCACATTGCGGTTTCTGATGAATTTCCTCCCATGAACGTTTCGATTGAGGAATGAGTTTCATGCCAAGGTTTTCTCGGGGGACTAAGGTTTCATAAGCTACAGTAACCGTTCAACATCAGCTGGGCCGTACCTAAGCTCGTTTGCTACCATCGTGGTATAAAAAAAAATGGACGAAACACAACATCAATTACCTAGGTAAAAACATTTTTCTGCTATCGGTATCGAAATTAGCGGGTAAGTACAATCTGAGGCAATCGTGGCAGCCTCCGATACGCAAATTGCCTGGCGGCTATTTACAAAGACTTGCCGTCCGTCGGGGACAATTAACTGCGCCATCGTGCGTTTTGTTTGTAGATGAGGTTAGTTGCAATAGGGTTGAAGATTTTTTATAGGATTTGAAGTGGAGTGCGCTTAACAGTATGTAGGTAGTATGAACGTAGACGTATTAGATGTTCTGATAAGCACGATCATTGCAAGTTTTACCGTACAATATGTAAAGATTCATAAAAGTCTTCCATCCATTTGGATGGATGGATGACTTCTCTTCTCTGTATATATAAGACACGTTGAGTTTCCCTCCTTGCCTCGGAAAGCATGTTAAGAAGTTGCCATACGAATATCTATGACAGTCTTAATGGATAGGCTTTTTCCTTCCTTAATTCCTTCTTTCCTCCTTACTTTCCATCTTTCCATCCTTCCTGCTCAAACTGTCCGTCAGCATAGGTGACAGTGCTGCTTGATTGCCTCTCAATCACATTTTTTCCCTAAAAACCTTCATATTTTTTTTTTAAATCCTGGCTGCATCATACCAAAAAATTACATCTACTTAACTCTTAAGAGCTATGACACGTCACCCTCCCCCCATGCGCTGGAGCGTGGGAACGCGCGATCATTACCCGACCTGCGCAGACGCCGCACTTACGTAATTGGCACTGATTTTACGTATAATCACCGGGAAGGGCTCACTAACATTGAAATTGAAAGGGAAGGTTTGCTGTATGTAAATTGTAGGGGTATTTTCGTATGGTTGTGTATTGCGATTCATGTAGGTGAGTAATAAAGGTTTTTGTGCTACCTATGGGTAAAATAGAAATAATATTAATGTTTATAGGTGTTAATGAATATTAATAAAACGTTTATTCAGTAAAAACAAGTCACATTTTAAAATACATATCTTACAAATTCAAATGATCACAGTTTAGATTTGCCTGAACTAGGTGAAACCTGTGTTTCAGGCTAGAAAGTGCTGATTTATGTTATAATTTTAAATTAACAAAATTATATACTTAAATTAAAACTTAAATGTAGGAGAAATGATGGCGAGTTATTTGCATACTACTAATAAGTCTTCGGTCTGTTCGTAGGAAATGCTTTATAAATATTTACATAATATCTTCTTACAGCTAAAATAATTTAACTTATATATACTTAGTTCTCTATTTAATCTATTGTACAGAAATGGGCCTAAAAATGTTAAAAATCTTTCTAATGAATAAATAGGTAATAATACCACACCACAATAATGTTAAACTGTCCAATTAAAATTTTGCTATTTTGAGTGAAATAAACACACGTGATAACAGCAATAATAGCACTAACCGAACTATATTTTTTTGCTGTGAATAAATTACATCGTCAACATTGGCAAAGTCAACTAAATGGTACTGTTTATTGAAGCTAGTGAAAACTACTTAACCAAAGTTAATAAAGTCGATATGGGACCACCACACGAGCTTTCTCTATCAAATGAAAAACTTACTACTCAATAATTAAAATCGGTTCATAATTGACGAACATACCGCTTAACAAGATACCAAAAAATACAGTCGAATTGAGAACCTCCTCCTTTTGAAGTTGGTTATAAATTCTAATCATTGGTAAGCTTAGACCACTGGTAAATAATTTTAAATGACCTAGTCTTGTATATAATATATTAATAGGTAACCTACCTGCATGATTGCGTAATTATAATATAGCTTCTGATAGTTTTGATTCTACCTTGCTCTTGATCTCTCTTGATCTTAAGTAACTTGCATTGATTATATCTAAATTAAACATTTTATTAAAAATATATTTCCTACCGATAATATTGTGAGGATTGCTCTTGATCTCTCTTGATCTTAACTAGCTTGCATTGATTATATCTAAATTAAACATTGATAATAAAAATATATTTCCTACCGATAATTGTTGAGGATTGCTCTTGATCTCTCTTGATCTTAAGTAGCTTGCATTGATTAGGTATATCTAAATTAAACTTTGATAATAAAAATATATTTCCTACCGAATTGTTGAGTTTACAAAAAAAAAACCTTATAAGTAATAATAATAAATAAACTAAAGAGCATCAAAAAATTCCTCCGCATCGCTGTCAACTGGTAGCGTGCCCAAAAGACTGGCGGCATTGCCACGTTGTATGGCAATGCTTAATCTTTGCCCAAAGTAAAAGCCAGCCTTTTGGTCACGGGAAGTGTCAACCAATCTTTTGGCGATATCTTTAAAAATGAGATGAGCACTCGGACCCCACGGCCCTAGGGTTTCAACCCCAAACGGCTCGAAAATATAATTACCGATGAGGTTATTATATTTCCGCCGCTTGAGGCTTTCCGCAGCTGCAGCAGCAGTGCTCGCACAACGCGCCGAGCTAGGAAGATGGGAAGGCGCAAGAGTGTCAACACATGTTGCGTCCCACACTAAAGGCCATCTTCCATGGGAATAATGAGATACCGTCCGGTCTCTTGCCATCGTCACGCGCCAAACCATTAGGTTCTAAAATAGCTGGCACGCCGACGGTGACAAGAGCACGACGGATTATGTCATTGATATTCGCGTGTCGCGCTATGCGGCCCGCACTCCTGCTGCAAGACAAGCCGTGGTGTCCGAGGCTGTTGACAACTTCCCCGCAGTGACAGCGAATTGTTGAGGATTATTTATCAAAACCACAAATGTGTTTATTAAAATGTGGACTTCACAAAATTGAATCGAAATTCTACCACGTTTATATTTATGTATACCTACTATAATGTAGTGTACATTAAATCTTTCAAAATTAATATTTAAGTACATTCAGGAATTGGAAGACTCTTCTGATTTTACGGTAGTCTCTATCTTCCTGTTACAACTTCCGTCAATTCTTCATAGGTCATATCCACTTAGAAAAAAGCTTAGATACATGCCTATAAAAAAGTTAATTACAAATTCAAAGCAGACCCAAATACAAAAAATAGAGATAAAAATATAATGGTATAAACCTATGTAATAAACAGTGTAGTTATTTATTATTATAATAAAATAACAACGCATATTCAAAAGCAGCCTTGATATTGCACTTTGAGAGTACACCAACATGTCCAACGGCTATAGTCATTGACCATCTCACGAAGAGATTAAGAACAGCAATTTATTCGCTCCATACACAAAAAACGAGTGTCTTTACGCCCAGCGGCGTTTCATATCGCACTACACACGGTCACATTCTTGGCCCTCTTGTCCGACTACCCGCACGAAAAAAAGACAAAAAGTGCCACTTGCCCCGCGGCAGCGGGCGCGAACGGACGTCCCCTGTCGCTGCGTTGTGGGAACGCTTAATACGCTCATTTGTTACACTGTCATGTAATTTGTGGTTAAATTTTTTTTTTTTTTTTTTTTTATTTATAACTTTATTTTCAGGTATCTAAGACCCATAGATATAATACAAACATAAAAACAATAAGTATAAACTAATACATAATAAATTAATATAACTAAACCTAAAAAACTACTTCACACGCAAAGTCGGCGTCGTGTGTCGCGCGGTGTCGGGTATCCGGCCTCGGAATCGCCGGAACACTACACCTCTCGGCCAAAATTCTTCTTTCGTGAAGGTCGACAGATGTTCAGTCGGCACCCTCACCACAAACGAATTGAAATTGACGTTGTGGCGAGACTCCAACTGCTCGACCCTCAGAGTGAGCTTGGTCTTGACGCTGATGTACTCTACAATCTCCGCGACCTTTGTAGAGTAATGCAATCGGGACACGTACAGTGGTGTCACTGGTACAGCAGGACGCAGCAGGAAGTTCGGCCCGCTCGGTGCAGTACCGCACTGGTTGCGAGAAGCTGGCTTCCTCTTCTTCTTCTCCACCTTGACGAAGCCATCTTCATCGCACGTGTCTTTCCCTTGATCGATTCACAGCGCCTCTGCTTATCCCCTTTAGCTTCTTGCCGCTTTGGTTGTGACGCAGCAGTTTTGCTGGTGGCGACAATCGCTGCGTAGGCACGTTTAGGGGTCGACGTACCTACGCGTGTCGTTACCTCTGCCAATGTTGAGGCAGGGACGGCGGCGGGACTCGATGCATCGCACACAATATTGGCAGCCGGTGACGCATCTGCATTCGCCGACTCAAAACTGCAGATGGAAGCATTTTGCGCCCCGCGACGCGTGTTCACATTGGAAGCGTCAGGTGACCTACTTACGGAAACAGCCTTGCGTAACAACACTACTTCGGCACGTAATTCACCTATGGTGTTATTCGACGCCTCCAACTTGGACTGCACCTCAGCCAGGCTTGTTTTCAGGAATGTGATGTCCTTCAGCAGCCTGGTGACGTCAACGTGATCGAATGTGACAGGGGGCAGCCTATGTAGCTCCTTTGCCACGAAAGCAGGCACGTCGTCCGGGTCAGTGACCTTTAACAAGGTTATGATGTCCTGGATACTTTTCTCCGTTCCATCCCTCCTGCGGGATGGCATCTGCTCGATCTTTCCGAGCGTCTGGAATAGCAGCATCTTGCTACTGCTTATCTCATCTTCTTTGAAGTTTGACTTGCATATCTGCAAGATGCTCACTTCGTCCATGGTATCGATGGCATGTTGTATGAATGCCAACAACTCGTTCGCTATAAGCTGCTGTGAACCCATAGCTTCAATGACGGGCAGCGGCTGTAGCCGCGCAATACGTGTACTAAATACGAGTATTTGTACTGTGGTGGCACGTCCGTATCCGAGCGCGCATCGCACTGCACTGATATGAATTTATGAATGTGATTTTTGAGATTGGAGTATGATATAATATTTTTATGCACCATTTTATTATAATCAATGCCTGTTTGAATTTGAAATAACTACAACATTTACTTGGAATTATTTATATTGGAACATTTATTTCGTTTTGTTTATCTTTGCATTTATACATTCCCATGTAGGAATTTCAAGTATTTTTCATTTTGCGTATAATTTTCAGCAGTACACAAATATTTGTACATAAGTTGAGATTAGTTTTGTTGTTAGTTGTTAGGTACTTGAAATTCTCCATAGACTTTATAGACTCGCCTCATTAACAAGATTATAAAAGACTCATTTCAAACAAACCTTCAAGACTAACGAGCATGCGCTCGCAATTTTGTCATCGGTGTAACAGCCATCCAACTTTAAATGTTATGCGCACATCGATAAAGCGTAACAATAGCTCACCGCGGGCTAAGAGCATTGTTGTGAATACAAGATTTCTAAATAACAACAGTTTTCGCAATATATTATCATCTGATGAAAGGATTGCACGTGTTTTGTTGTTAAGCAACCAAATTGCAGCTGAAGATTGGCCAAAATAGTTTTTTTGTAGTTCCGTAACTTAAAATTCATATATTTTGGTATACACCCTTAAAAGATGTTCATGTAAACACACATCTATTAAATCTAATGCCAAATTAGATAACTATTTCTATAGAAAAACCCTATTAAAAAAAACATAAGAAAACAATTTTAGTTTGACCCACGCTTATCTGGCTTTTTTTGGCATCAAAAAACAGTAGAGAGTTCTGCTAAGTCCATAATGATCGGTCGGGGTTGTGCCATTTGTGGGCCATAACTGACCATAAAGTAGCAGCACCGTGGCATATGGAACTTAAAATTGCATGTTGTATAATCATCTGCCAATTGTTTAACGGTGTGACCATATTTTAGGACAATAACAGCCTACTGCAGTAGGTACTCAAGTTATAAAACATTATCGATGGGAATCTGACAAAATTAAATGGTGGTTATTGAAGATAGTATCGACTAGTTAATTATCATCATCAGCTCTTGTCTCAATTTATTTGTGGTCTTCGCAGTACGTCTTTCTTTCATCTCTATCAGCCTTCATTTTAGTATTCACTTTTTTTCTAGCCATACCATCTTTCACACAATCCATCACTCTTTTTTTGGTCTGCCTTTTTTTTATAGCTATCCCCATTCATATTTATGTCACACTTTCCTTGTTACATGCTCTTCATATCTCCACATCACATGCTCTTATCATGATAAACGGTTACCCCTCAGCTTTTCTGTCATCATTGAGCCAATTCTTCTTTCTCTTATGAGAAGCAGGACTTTGCCCCGCATTGCCCCGACTATAACTAGCCAGCGTTATTTATTTTAACTCTTCAATGTCGATTTCATCGTAAAACAATAATATATCCTTCAAAATACTACAAAAATCATAGTAGCAACATTCGCTTGTCTCTAACGCCCTGGTCTTAATCGTCCCACAATAATTGGTCCCACTTGGCCCATCATAAATCATGCCTCTAATTAGATATACCGAGCATCTTTTGACGTTTAGCCTCTTCATAATGATACCGGTATCTTTGGAGTATCCAATTTGATACACAGTTTTTTCAACGATTTGATTTGATGGTAATTTTTCGAATGTATCTAGATGTGGAGTCATAGATGTGATTACTGATTCTTGATTCGTCTTGGTTATTAAATACTTATGGTCATGTGGTAAGGGCACTTCCTATACGAGTGTGGAGGCAGTTGAGCATTGAAACATAACATCACGCCTACGCTAAGCATTTCCATGTAATGTAACATTCCTGCGAATGCACGACGCTGTGTTCGGCGTAACACCCGACACACACGACCTGTAACAGTCCTTCTGTTTTGCATTTACTCTTTGTTGGAATGTCGGATCGGTCTTTTATTACTCGTGTCTTTGCTCGCCAGTTTCCTCACGATGTTTTCTTTCACCGTTTTTAGAGCAGTGGTGATAAAAAAAAATGCACAAAGTAGTGCCTATCTGGGTTTCAACCCGCGACTTAGGACTTGTAAGGTGGGGCCGTTACCACTGGGCCATCGCTGCTTGTAAATAATAACAAAAAAAAATCAGCTGTTCCATAAATTTATGTTCACAAAACTCAACAAAATGTATGGAACAGCTGATTTTTTTTTCGCGATTTCAGCGTTGGTCCCATAGTTAAAGTTGTTCATAATGATGAGTACAATGACCCCTTAAAATATTTCCACTGTTTAACCTGCCACCCTGTATAATTTTGTTTTTTTCTTTTATGACAAATATTTGCGTAACGAGTTTTAGGAACATGATTGAAACTTAAAATATCGCTGAGTAATAGGTAGTGTGTCATCTGTCATCAGCATGTGTCTTCAATTCATCATTATTACATCAATACATCAATCTATAAGGAAAATCATGATTTTTAATGCGATTTGTTGTAAATTTTATCTCTAAATACATAATAATTTGATCGATTAGGTATCTGCCGAAATCGTATAACGTATTTTACGAATAAGTACAAATGTTTTTTTTAATCATGAGATGATTAGATTTGATTATATTGCGTGCGGCTACTGCTCAGTTCATGAAGTCAGTAATTTGAATACTATTCTTTTGATTTTTGAAAGCATCGTATTTAAAATAGTAGTTATAAGCTGCACCCTATCAAAGTCCACCTCTAGCCCTGTTAGAAAATGTGCCACTAATCTACTCCACATTTACCAAAATAAATCAATATTCATATAAAAACTTTCAAATCGTTGTTAAGACATCATTAACAATAAAAAGGACTCGAAAATCAAGCAATTCACTGTAACATGATGAGCTTACTTTATATTATATTTGCAATACCTATAGGAAAACTGGCAACACATAAAGATATCACGAGTTCAGCAGAAAATAATTCATGCGGAAGATCAGATAAAAACAGATATCATTCTAATGTTATAATAATTGATTAAATAAAAACAATAAGAAATTCGACAGACATCATATAACAGACGTGATTACGTGGTTTTGTGACGTACATTCAGGTGATTCAGTGTCAATTCTCATTGATATGCACAAAAACACTGGCGACATCATAGCCGTACCAGGCGTGAATAGGTTGATAAGTCGACTTACATATATTTTTTTTAAATGCATATTATGCATTAGAATTGCTTCTTTCATAAGGTGAATAAGACTAAGTCGATAGATCTTGTTTTACCGCACATAGCAAACATGTAAATTTTTTATTAACTCTGTTATTAAAGGGTACATATGCATTAAAAAAATATATATGTAAGTCGACATATCAACCTATTCACGCCTGGTACGTTTAGATTAATGATTGGTCTTCGCTGGGCGACATAATGTATTTGTAAATTCCAAAAGCAGGATGCTATCTTTTCTATGTTAATTGATAAATGAGAAAATGTAAATATGATGTAATGAAAATGTAAATATAAATAATGTGAGCATAACAACCGCTCACGTTCAGTAAGCAACTATAAATCTGTCTAAAATTATAGTAGGTATTGTTCCATTTTGAATTTATAATGCCTGGTTTAATATTCAAGGAAAGATTTCCTCAGAAAGCAATGTACCCTAACTAAAGTGTGGAATGGTATGGTATCATACGCTGTGACTAAAGATCTCACTTGAATGTTAGTGAAAATAGAGGAGTGTAGGTTCAATCAATAAAGATTTGTAAAACAAGAATCAATCATCAGTTTTGTATAAGCTCCAATTCAGTCCTTCCTAATAAAGCGATCTGCGTGAACTTTCTTATAATGTGGTTCTTCGCCAATTAAGTGAATACGAAATTTACATCTAACTCCATTCGATTACATGCGCAATTGCACGGCTAATCCAAGCGTAAAAAAATCAACTGTTTCCGTTATCAGTGTAGCTCGGTATCACCGGCCCATCATTCATATATAACATTTTGACCGGCTTGTTTCTCATTAATGACAAATTAGCCACTGCTCTGATAACTACAACCATGTTTTTATATTTACCAACATTTATAACGATAGTTTGCTTCATTTACTACTACTTCACCAGAACATACAACTATTGGAAAGGAAAAAATGTTAAAGGACCAAATCCTATACCATTTTTTGGAAATATCATAGAAGTCTTCATGAGAAGAAAGCACGTTGGTGTACTCTACACTGAACTCTACAAGCAATATCCCGACGAGAAAGTGGTCGGCTTGTACAGGATGATGTCTCCTACTTTGCTGATTCGTGATCTTGAAATAGTGAAACAAGTGCTCATTAAGGACTTTGATTCTTTTACTGATCGTGGACTGTATTACAGTAAGGAACGGTTGGGAGACAATCTCTTCCATGCCGATGTAGAAGTGATGAAAGTTTTAAGAAAAAAATTAACTTCAGTTTTTACACCTAACAAGTTCAAGAACAATTTTCATACTCTCGCAAATCGGGCAGATAAGTTTATCAAATATGTTGAAGATATCACTATGAAAAAATCAGAAATTAATGCGTTACCAGTGTTGTTTAGAAAATACGGCGTTGACTCAATAATGATGGGCGCATTTGGTATTGACGTAGACCCATATAATGATGAAAATGATCTATGTGATGTAATGGACGCACAAATACAAACACCGAGTTACTTTCTTGAAATGGAGTTACTATTCCCTGGTATTCTGTCGAAGAACAACTTATCAATATTTCCGGACAAAGTGGTTGAGTTTTGTAAACAAATTATTCAAGTTGGTGCCAATCTAGAAGCTAAGCCAAGGGCTGAAATACATATAACAATGGATGTTTTGATGAATTTAAGGCGAGAAGGGAATGTCATCTCGGGTAAGAAAAGTGAAGGTGAAACAGAATCCTGGATGGAAATAACAGATGATGTTTTAGCTGGACAAGTGTTTATATTTTATTTTGCTGGATATGGAAATAGTTCGTTATTGTTGATGTATGCCTTGTACCACTTGGCTGAGAATCCTGATACACAAGAAATATTGATAAAAGAAATTGACGAAGTCCTACAGAAACATGGCGGTGAATTCACTTATAACGTACTAAAAGAAATGAAATACCTACAAATGGTTTTCGATGAGACGCTACGAATGCATCCATTAACAAACTCAGTATCCAGATGTGTTGGTCGGGATATTCAGTTGGATGGGACAGACTTCGTTATTAATAAAAATACTATAGTAGCCATTTCTCCGTATGCTATTCAGCATGACGAGAAATATTATCCTGAACCTGAACAGTTTAAACCTGAAAGATTCTCGCCAGAAATCGTAAGAGAGCGACATTCCTGCGCTATGGTTTCGTTTGGACTTGGGCCTAGAATGTGTCTTGGTGAGTACATTAGCTATATTTATTGGATTTCAAGGACGGGAGGATTAGTTGTTATTGGCTGATAATGATAATAAATTAATAACTAACCCCCGTAAACTGAAAGCTTTATACTCGAGTCTCGTGTCACCTTATTATGGTTATTCTTATGTTAATCAATCATAAAAGCTAGTTTGAAATTTAACAGCTAGCTGATCAGAGATTTTATGAAGCCTTCGGTAAATACCTATTCAGGAGTAAGGAGCACTAATACTCCTATGTTGATACCTCAGTAATTTTCAAGTTTTACCCATTAGAGTCCAAAAAAATTTAGGTCCATATCAAGATAAACCAAATTATTAGAAAAAAACTAAATACCTACTTGACTGCGTAATATTTAAATTTTATATCCTATGTCACTCCCACAATGAAGACGAATCTAGCGACATCTCATATTATATTGAAATCCATTAATCCGTAATTCCGTATAGGCTACAAAGCGTGTGCAGACATTATCTTCATGTTCATAGTCTTCATACACTCGAAAATCATTACCTTCATTCTCGGACATGGAATAGACCCGAAATGTGCTGATAAATAATATTTTTTCATACTATATATTTTTTTTACAGGTTCAAGGTTTGCACAGCTACAGTTTGGGATCTGTATGGTAAAGTTCTTTTCAAAGTACAGAGTTGAGTGGACCAAGAATACAGTAAAAACCATTACATACACACCAATGCGACTGCTGCTTAATCCACGAGAAAATATTTATCTAAGATTAGTACGGAGAGATATTAATGTGTAATAAATAAATATTCCTAGGTAATTTATATTTCTGTGGCCTGGTGCTAAAAGGGCCAAAATCTGAAAACCTGATTTTCAGAAATTAGCATTAGAAGAACAATGAACAAACATACTTTTACACCTTATATAATTTAGTAAAACGACATGGATGCACGTACTTAATTAGCCTTTTTAAATATTGTCGTTACACTTAGGTAAGCCCTTTTAGCACACATAAACATCACAATCAAACAACATTTTGGCAGTAAAATTACACTTCTTACAAAAACGGACTTTGGCCCTTTTAGCACCAGGCCACAGATTTAATTTCTGTAAATATAGTAAGTACCAATATTAAATTATATATTTTAAATACTCATTGCTGTTTCAAATTATCAAAACTCTACAAATCCCAATAGATTCCACATAAAAGGAAAAACTTACATCTAAAATGAAAACCATATTATTTTCCCCATAACGCACGCGAAGCTTGCTATGTTACAAAACAGTCGCTTTATCTGCGCAAACGCATCAACACGTACTCAGCTATCGGCCAATCGTGTTTGAGGGCGGGAACGGCGAACGTTGCCTTTCAAAAAAAGCACGCCGCGTTCCATTTGTACGATGTATCTTTAGTTTTTAATGAGTACTTGACAACCTTTATGAGAAAAAGGATGGGTTAAAAAAACTTTATATTGTCAGCTAACAGGATAAAGATTTGCTCTTAAAGGTTCTTCTGCTGGCACATGATAGGCTAGTACCACAAATTACACTTACCTACCGGCAAACAACTTGAACATTGACCTTGATTGCACAATATAATAGGTAGCTTATTTTGTACATTTTGTCCCTTAAAAGCGTACGTGCGTAGACTTTCCCCCACTACGCAGCTTTTGCTCAAGTTGTTTGCCGGGTACTATACCATGAACGAAAACCGTCACAAAATACATGACTAGGTACTAAGTACTTTGGTTTCTAAAAACTATAGTTTATGATTACTAACAAAAACAACAAAAAAACTTTTTGTGCCTCTATCGATAATAATGATGATTTATGTGTGATCATTGATCAATAATCAACTTCATTGATCTACTTTTTGTTCGCTACATAGATATTTTTGCGTTGATAAATAAAAGGTAAGTAGTTATCTGTATAATATTCTGAATCCAGTAAGCATAATAGTCCCTATTTTATAAATTGTACCGTCATAGCTAAAAAGATTAGCTAGTCGTAGATGAGCTAGTCATTCCTTAAAGTGAGTCCACTTTAAGGAATGACTAGCTATGCTCGCGACTCTGTCCGCGTGGATCCACCGTGGTTAGGGATGGAATATCAAAAAATCCCTCCTTAGTGCATTTCTAGGGTACCTACCTACTCAAGGACAATTTCTTCCGTATAAATCTCTAGGTCCTACGGTTTAGGTTGTGTGTTGTCTATCACTCAACAAGTCAGTCACGGTTATACCACAGATTACTGAATAGTTACTAGAACTTGGACACCCCGACACGGACAATTTAGGTTCGAAGGGGTTGACGGGGGCTTCAGTGAGCGAGCAAAGCGAGCGAACGAAGTCCCCGTCAACCCCTTCGTGTTAGGTTACTTTTGTTATACTGGTATAAAGGTATAGATTGCCATATTTCCAGTTGTTCCTTGATAAAGTCCTCGACTATGCGCATTCCTTATTCAAACAAAGTCAAACGAGTTTTTCTAATTTGTTGCGCTAAGGTTGAGAATGTTCTCAAAAACGACAAAAAATATAGGCATTTGTTTCTCATAACTAGACATTGTTCCAAATAATAACACTTATAAATACAAATAATTGAATAACTATTGATATAATGTAATCAAATTAACAATGCCCTTGACATTTCGGTTCCAGTACTTCCTAGAATCACAGACGTTATGACAAATATAAAAACTATTATTTAACTATAGTCGGCATCAATCACTGTCAACAGTTATAATAACATATCACACATTGATATGTTGGAGGATGTTGAACATATACCAAGTACCTACCTACCTATACAGATCGATCAAGTATACGTGTCGTGCAATGGCTAGGTCCTGCGATTCCAATCCCCGGGGTCGGGTACTTTTATTAGAATTTTCCAACAAATGAATTAGGTAGGTGCCTACCTATTTTTTTTTTATTTGATAAGGTTTGCGTTTGACCGCCATCTCACCTGATGTTAAGCGATGGTGCGGTCTATGATGGAGCATGCTTGCCTGGAAGAAATCAATTCATTCGTGACGTGAAGACACCCAGATTGTAATTGTCGGGGAACATTGTCGGGAACATGTCGCATTCCACTGTTTGGCGGTTTTCACAATGAAAGTGGAATCAAAGCGCTTCGTTCGATTCGCTTCGCACTTAATAAGATAAATTCCGGTCTGAGAAAAGGAATAGAAGTAAGTTCATAATATAATCACCACCATGCTTAGCTGACCGATTTCTGCTGCTAAGCAGAAATGCTGACGTAGTATTTACAGTACACAAGACATTTCAGCTTTGTCTCTAGAGTATAGAGGATAGCTCTAGTATTGCGGATGTTTTTAGGCGCAAAGCACTTATTACTATTAGGTGGGTGTGTGTTTACCTTCACTAAAAGTACTTAGGTAGATAGGTACGTTGTTTTCAAAAATGTAAGCTATACCATTCTGTCATTAACATCTTGCTGAATGCATGCAATAGTTAACAAAAATATATAATTTATAGACTAGTGTTTGACCACTATCTCACCAGTATATAAAAAAAAGAAAGATTGATGATGACAGATGGTAAGTGACAACGTGGTCGACGATGCACGCTTGCCTCAAAGTAACCTATTCACTCTAGACTTGAAGACTCCAAAGTTATAGCTATCGGGAAACACAGACTCTGGCAGAGATTTCGAAAATAAATCTCAATAATCTTAAACTTATTAACTGTAATATAATTAGAGATGTACCAGCTGTCAATATGCGATGATTTCGCGGTAGCTACCAATCATAAAACAATTATAGTACTATGCTATTGAAAACATGTCCGACATCACAATACGGAAGAATATTAGTTGGAAGGGAACTTCGTAACAAAAGCTAAGCTAAGCGATACTTTTAAGAGGTTATCGCTTCGATAGGATGAGTTCTTTAGTTTTATGGGATACCAGTTGTTTCTTGTGGTTTCACTCGCATCTTAGATAAAGTACTTCGATGTATACGGTTAAACTATTCTGTGTTAATCCAGAATATTATCCAGATCCAATCCGAACCCAAAAAAACTCTGTTTCTGTAGATGATATCAATATGGAGAAAAAAGCACGTGCACGAGACTCTCGTTTAGGTTGTCTGTGTTAACGCGTTCTAGCGTAAATGGATCTAGCAGGAATGCCTGTGTTAGGTTGTATTTCATCAATGGGCTTAGTTTTTCCCAATTTTGTTTAGGTTTTATCCTCCGATTAAACCGAGTGGTATTGTTTGGTGGACCCCTGCCAGACGGTTGATGTCGGGCATATCTCTGCAAACTCTTCTTGCGTGATGTAGAATTTTCGTAACGTCTAGCTAGGTAGTTAGTTCTCAATGTTGTGATTTGTATTGTCCCCGATTTTTAAGATTACCAGTATGTATAAAAGAAGAGGCAATATATACCTACTGGCCTGCAAAAATAAGTACTACTACTACTTCGTACTAAGTGTGATATTTATTTTTGCAGGCCAGTGTAGATCACTGTTGATAATTCTGAGAGAAAAAAAAACAAATAATCTGCCATAAGGAAAATCAATATCAATAAGTTGATAATTACGTCTCTAATTTTATTTCCTTATATTATCACTGCGAACTCATTCATAAATCACTTAATGATTGTCTGAATCAATTTGTGCATCGCATACTAACTATATTTTCATCACGTAGAACTTACTGGTCTACGTGAGAATTAACCCCCAAATGACCAAAGTCATTAGACTTTAGCTAATGTGCTCGTATTATTTTCTACTACGGCGATACCTTAATACAGTCACATTCATATCACATTATTTATAGTTTTTGTTCAGATTCCAGAGGCATTCCAGGTACCCACGGTATTCGATGACCATAGGTACCTAACGGTGACAATTCACCATCAGTATGATTGGTTGCCTGCTTGTTTGAATCCCAAAGTAACGCCATTTGTGTGTCAGGCCAGGTAATGCTAGCTTACCTCCGGCTAGGTACGGGTAGGGGTACCTAAGGGGGGGGGGAGCCGGCGACCCCTCCCCCCATCAAAATTTATAACAGAAAAATAGTTTAAGAAAATAAAGGTAAAATTGCAGGTTGAAACGGTTTTGTGAAGGACCTCGAAGATCGTAGTAGGTATGTAGGTACCTATTAGGTAGGTATATTGTTTTCAGGGGAAGAGCCCCAGAACAATTCTGGCTACGCTCTCGTTAATAGGTACTTAATCACACAGAATGGGTATGTCTTTGGTTACACTCCTCTAAGTCTAAATTATTATTGTCAACAAAGCTATTACCACCAATAGTCAGGAAAGCCTATCTTTTAATGTGGTGTCAGCTTAACACCAACACGATAATGATACGGCTCGTGACACAGTCATTACTGACACCTGAGGATCCGATTATTTTCCTGTTGCAGTGCACGCATAAACAACATTATTTATTGAACATTCCGGCACTTTGTTCGTTGTGAAGAGTAGTTCTGAAGAGGTGAGCTGGAGAATTTCAGTGTTCGCTGTCAATAGAACGGGTTGCCATTCTCACTTAAAGCAAAAGCGTTTTTGTCATTTTAAAACCCATTGCTTTAATCTATATACTTATTGTCAACAAGAAGAATTTTGCACTGCTGAAATGTCATGCAATGAATGAAGCTCGTCAGCACACAATATTCCAATTTTCGGTTAAAATTCGTGGAAACTGTTAAACTTTCTGATGACAAAGAACTCAGATGAATTAGAGGAGAATATCCAATACTAACCGCACTAATACTATGAACGCGAAGTTTGTGAGGAAAAATGGATGGATGGAGGGATATTTGTTATCCTTTACGCAAAAACTGAACGTTTTGATGAGACTTTACACTAGTAGCTTAGCTAATACATCAGAATAATAGATTAGGCTACTTTTTATCCGGAAAAACGTGGGCGAAGCCGTCGGTGGAAGCTAGTAAAATATAAAGCGAAATTAGCAAGGAAAAAACCTTATTTTCCTTGAAGAGTATAAATGAGATTGTTATCTAAATCAGAAGTGTCCGAAGACTATAAAGTTAGGACCAAACAAAGACCATAACGTAATAATACTTACCCAAAATGGCGTTCAGTACTAATGAGGCGTAAAATCCGATCACTTCCTCGACCGATATCACTAAAGCACGCACAAACATCATTATTCATCATAATTCCGGCACTCGAGCGACAGATAAAAATTAAATTGCAGTTTTTGTTGCTCACAACCTTTGGACGTTTTGATAATAGATTTAAAATAGGCGTTTAATTGTTCAATGGAAGCAAGTTTTAAATTTTAGTCAACGTTTTGGTGTACCTGTATGACCGATCTTCGCTTAGGTTTTTCTCAGGCAGGACACCTATTGAGATAAACATGAAAAGGAAAACATTATCTAAATACTGACTTACAGAATTTTATCCAAATCGTTAGACCCGTTTCCGAGAAACCAATTATATTAGGTATACCTAATTGCATATTTAAAGTAATATTATCACTTGTTTCTGGAAAAATTGTACCTATCGGTTATGAAAATTTCAATAAAATATCAGAGGGACAAACTGGAATTATCCAAATCTTGTTACCAAACATTAATTTTAGAGGAACTTGGTTTTGCATCAGTATTTAAACCATAGTATTGATGAGTAGATATAATAATGAATTATAAACGTTTCGTCAGGTAGGTAGGTACAAGCGCCAGTTATCCAGCTCTAGTTTCCTCAAAAAAGTTAGCCCACACTAGGTATAGGATACAGGTAGGTACTAGGTATAGGTACAGGATACAGGAGCTAGGTATAGCTCCGGTATCCTGTGGCATAGGTATATTATTCCAATAGGTAATGAGTTGGACAAGTTGAAGGTAGGTTACTTGTGAAACGTGCTTAACTTTTATCTTTTTTGATACACGTGCGGTTTTATTTTTATTATCTACTAAAGCACAATGCATTGTACATTAATTTGTATTTATCTGTCTCATCTGAATTAGTTAATTAATTGGCAATTGTTACGACTATGATCAACAACCCTATATTATTCTGATGCATATTTTTTTTTTTTATTGATTTCGTAACCTTCTCGTATCTATTTCTTTTATCCTGCTTGTTTACTTATAATCTGAATTAATTTATTATCATAATTATGTCTCGATGTAGGTAATTGGGATTTCCCAAAATAATAATCTGAATTAATTTATTATCCTAATTAATTATGCCTCCACGTAGGTAATTGGGATTTCCCAAAATAGCCGCTGCGTAGTAGGAAAAGTGGTTCTTGAAAAACAGATTACATAATATATCTAGAAATACAAATTCATGAAGAGTGAACACAAGGCTTATAGTGTTGAAAAGTAGGTAGTTTTTCAAGAACCATTTTTCCTACTACGCTGTGTCTATTTTGGGAAATTGTTGTGCCTATCGTATAAAGTCACATTAAGGTGGCATAATGCTTTTTCCTTACGTCAGCTCCTACCGCAGGAACTTGTTCCAAAATTTGTAATCTTTTCCTTATTTACTGCTTAAGAGGGCTCTCGCATTCAGCACCTCCCTCGCTCGCACAGAACCATATATTTTAAGAATGTTAAATGAAAAGATGCATTTTTGAAAAAAGTAATCTGATAGCGAACTACAAAATGATAATTATATATTAATATATAATATTATAAACTCTTTAATGATTAAAAACATGCGTTAAACATACCTCAAAAACAGATTGTAATCGTTTTTTAACTTTGTTTATTCATCAAAGTAATCTAACGCATCTCGCGTTAGATTACTTTGACGACTTCGCTAAAGAACTAAAAAGAGAAAAAAAAAATATTTTTAACAAAAAAATTACCGACTTCAAAAAGCCACTACAAAGAAAATAATAATTTTGGTTTCGGAAGTCGGTGGCAAAAAAAGCAAACAAAAACCAAAGCCACCGACTTCCGAAAACAAAATTATTATTTTCTTTGTAGTGGCTTTTTGAAGTCGGTTATTTTTTGTTAAAAATGTAATCTGATAGCAAACTACAAAATAATATTAATTTTACAGGTAAATAATTCAAACACATTTCTACTGTGTTATCTAATAAACAAAGTTAAAAAACGATTACAATCTGTTTTTGAGGTATGTTTAACGCATGTGTTTTTAATCATTAAAGAGTTTATAATATTATATATTAATATATAATTATCATTTTGTAGTTCGCTATCAGATTACTTTTTTCAAAAATGCATCTTTTCATTTAACATTCTTAAAATATATGGTTCTGTGCGAGCGAGGGAGGTGCTGAATGCGAGAGCCCTCTTAAGCAGTAAATAAGGAAAAGATTACAAATTTTGGAACAAGTTCCTGCGGTAGGAGCTGACGTAAGGAAAAAGCATTATGCCACCTTAATGTGACTTTATACGATAGGCACAACAATTTCCCAAAATAGACACAGCGTAGTAGGAAAAATGGTTCTTGAAAAACTACCTACTTTTCAACACTATAAGCCTTGTGTTCACTCTTCATGAATTTGTATTTCTAGATATATTATGTAATCTGTTTTTCAAGAACCACTTTTCCTACTACGCAGCGGCTATTTTGGGAAATCCCAATTACCTACGTGGAGGCATAATTAATTAGGATAATAAATTAATTCAGATTATTATTTTGGGAAATCCCAATTACCTACATCGAGACATAATTATGATAATAAATTAATTCAGATTATAAGTAAACAAGCAGGATAAAAGAAATAGATACGAGAAGGTTACGAAATCAATTAAAAAAAAAATTATGCATCAGAATAATATAGGGTTGTTGATCATAATCGTAACAATTGCCAATTAATTAACTAATTCAGATGAGACAGATAAATACAAATTAATGTACAATGCATTGTGCTTTAGTAGATAATAAAAATAAAACCGCACGTGTATCAAAAAAGATAAAAGTTAAGCACGTTTCACAAGTAACCTACCTTCAACTTGTCCAACTCATTACCTATTGGAATAATATACCTATGCCACAGGATACCGGAGCTATACCTAGCTCCTGTATCCTGTACCTATACCTAGTACCTACCTGTATCCTATACCTAGTGTGGGCTAACTTTTTTGAGGAAACTAGAGCTGGATAACTGGCGCTTGTACCTACCTACCTGACGAAACGTTTATAATTCATTATTATATCTACTCATCAATACTATGGTTTAAATACTGATGCAAAACCAAGTTCCTCTAAAATTAATGTTTGGTAACAAGATTTGGATAATTCCAGTTTGTCCCTCTGATATTTTATTGAAATTTTCATAACCGATAGGTACAATTTTTCCAGAAACAAGTGATAATATTACTTTAAATATGCAATTAGGTATACCTAATATAATTGGTTTCTCGGAAACGGGTCTAACGATTTGGATAAAATTCTGTAAGTCAGTATTTAGATAATGTTTTCCTTTTCATGTTTATCTCAATAGGTGTCCTGCCTGAGAAAAACCTAAGCGAAGATCGGTCATACAGGTACACCAAAACGTTGACTAAAATTTAAAACTTGCTTCCATTGAACAATTAAACGCCTATTTTAAATCTATTATCAAAACGTCCAAAGGTTGTGAGCAACAAAAACTGCAATTTAATTTTTATCTGTCGCTCGAGTGCCGGAATTATGATGAATAATGATGTTTGTGCGTGCTTTAGTGATATCGGTCGAGGAAGTGATCGGATTTTACGCCTCATTAGTACTGAACGCCATTTTGGGTAAGTATTATTACGTTATGGTCTTTGTTTGGTCCTAACTTTATAGTCTTCGGACACTTCTGATTTAGATAACAATCTCATTTATACTCTTCAAGGAAAATAAGGTTTTTTCCTTGCTAATTTCGCTTTATATTTTACTAGCTTCCACCGACGGCTTCGCCCACGTTTTTCCGGATAAAAAGTAGCCTAATCTATTATTCTGATGTATTAGCTAAGCTACTAGTGTAAAGTCTCATCAAAACGTTCAGTTTTTGCGTAAAGGATAACAAATATCCCTCCATCCATCCATTTTTCCTCACAAACTTCGCGTTCATAGTATTAGTGCGGTTAGTATTGGATATTCTCCTCTAATTCATCTGAGTTCTTTGTCATCAGAAAGTTTAACAGTTTCCACGAATTTTAACCGAAAATTGGAATATTGTGTGCTGACGAGCTTCATTCATTGCATGACATTTCAGCAGTGCAAAATTCTTCTTGTTGACAATAAGTATATAGATTAAAGCAATGGGTTTTAAAATGACAAAAACGCTTTTGCTTTAAGTGAGAATGGCAACCCGTTCTATTGACAGCGAACACTGAAATTCTCCAGCTCACCTCTTCAGAACTACTCTTCACAACGAACAAAGTGCCGGAATGTTCAATAAATAATGTTGTTTATGCGTGCACTGCAACAGGAAAATAATCGGATCCTCAGGTGTCAGTAATGACTGTGTCACGAGCCGTATCATTATCGTGTTGGTGTTAAGCTGACACCACATTAAAAGATAGGCTTTCCTGACTATTGGTGGTAATAGCTTTGTTGACAATAATAATTTAGACTTAGAGGAGTGTAACCAAAGACATACCCATTCTGTGTGATTAAGTACCTATTAACGAGAGCGTAGCCAGAATTGTTCTGGGGCTCTTCCCCTGAAAACAATATACCTACCTAATAGGTACCTACATACCTACTACGATCTTCGAGGTCCTTCACAAAACCGTTTCAACCTGCAATTTTACCTTTATTTTCTTAAACTATTTTTCTGTTATAAATTTTGATGGGGGGAGGGGTCGCCGGCTCCCCCCCCCCTTAGGTACCCCTACCCGTACCTAGCCGGAGGTAAGCTAGCATTACCTGGCCTGACACACAAATGGCGTTACTTTGGGATTCAAACAAGCAGGCAACCAATCATACTGATGGTGAATTGTCACCGTTAGGTACCTATGGTCATCGAATACCGTGGGTACCTGGAATGCCTCTGGAATCTGAACAAAAACTATAAATAATGTGATATGAATGTGACTGTATTAAGGTATCGCCGTAGTAGAAAATAATACGAGCACATTAGCTAAAGTCTAATGACTTTGGTCATTTGGGGGTTAATTCTCACGTAGACCAGTAAGTTCTACGTGATGAAAATATAGTTAGTATGCGATGCACAAATTGATTCAGACAATCATTAAGTGATTTATGAATGAGTTCGCAGTGATAATATAAGGAAATAAAATTAGAGACGTAATTATCAACTTATTGATATTGATTTTCCTTATGGCAGATTATTTGTTTTTTTTTCTCTCAGAATTATCAACAGTGATCTACACTGGCCTGCAAAAATAAATATCACACTTAGTACGAAGTAGTAGTAGTACTTATTTTTGCAGGCCAGTAGGTATATATTGCCTCTTCTTTTATACATACTGGTAATCTTAAAAATCGGGGACAATACAAATCACAACATTGAGAACTAACTACCTAGCTAGACGTTACGAAAATTCTACATCACGCAAGAAGAGTTTGCAGAGATATGCCCGACATCAACCGTCTGGCAGGGGTCCACCAAACAATACCACTCGGTTTAATCGGAGGATAAAACCTAAACAAAATTGGGAAAAACTAAGCCCATTGATGAAATACAACCTAACACAGGCATTCCTGCTAGATCCATTTACGCTAGAACGCGTTAACACAGACAACCTAAACGAGAGTCTCGTGCACGTGCTTTTTTCTCCATATTGATATCATCTACAGAAACAGAGTTTTTTTGGGTTCGGATTGGATCTGGATAATATTCTGGATTAACACAGAATAGTTTAACCGTATACATCGAAGTACTTTATCTAAGATGCGAGTGAAACCACAAGAAACAACTGGTATCCCATAAAACTAAAGAACTCATCCTATCGAAGCGATAACCTCTTAAAAGTATCGCTTAGCTTAGCTTTTGTTACGAAGTTCCCTTCCAACTAATATTCTTCCGTATTGTGATGTCGGACATGTTTTCAATAGCATAGTACTATAATTGTTTTATGATTGGTAGCTACCGCGAAATCATCGCATATTGACAGCTGGTACATCTCTAATTATATTACAGTTAATAAGTTTAAGATTATTGAGATTTATTTTCGAAATCTCTGCCAGAGTCTGTGTTTCCCGATAGCTATAACTTTGGAGTCTTCAAGTCTAGAGTGAATAGGTTACTTTGAGGCAAGCGTGCATCGTCGACCACGTTGTCACTTACCATCTGTCATCATCAATCTTTCTTTTTTTTATATACTGGTGAGATAGTGGTCAAACACTAGTCTATAAATTATATATTTTTGTTAACTATTGCATGCATTCAGCAAGATGTTAATGACAGAATGGTATAGCTTACATTTTTGAAAACAACGTACCTATCTACCTAAGTACTTTTAGTGAAGGTAAACACACACCCACCTAATAGTAATAAGTGCTTTGCGCCTAAAAACATCCGCAATACTAGAGCTATCCTCTATACTCTAGAGACAAAGCTGAAATGTCTTGTGTACTGTAAATACTACGTCAGCATTTCTGCTTAGCAGCAGAAATCGGTCAGCTAAGCATGGTGGTGATTATATTATGAACTTACTTCTATTCCTTTTCTCAGACCGGAATTTATCTTATTAAGTGCGAAGCGAATCGAACGAAGCGCTTTGATTCCACTTTCATTGTGAAAACCGCCAAACAGTGGAATGCGACATGTTCCCGACAATGTTCCCCGACAATTACAATCTGGGTGTCTTCACGTCACGAATGAATTGATTTCTTCCAGGCAAGCATGCTCCATCATAGACCGCACCATCGCTTAACATCAGGTGAGATGGCGGTCAAAAAGCTATCAGATTACATTTTTAACAAAAAATAACCGACTTCAAAAAGCCACTACAAAGAAAATAATAATTTTGTTTTCGGAAGTCGGTGGCTTTGGTTTTTGTTTGCTTTTTTTGCCACCGACTTCCGAAACCAAAATTATTATTTTCTTTGTAGTGGCTTTTTGAAGTCGGTAATTTTTTTGTTAAAAATATTTTTTTTTTCTCTTTTTAGTTCTTTAGCGAAGTCGTCAAAGTAATCTAACGCGAGATGCGTTAGATTACTTTGATGACTTCGTTCAACAGTAAATCTTCTACGTAGTGGGTACATTTATGCATATAACTTTGTACATAGGAATGATTACCTGTTGTATTATACACTAAAACCTTCCTCAAAGTATGTAGATTACGTTAGTGAAAACCCCATCCAAATCGAATCAGTAGTTTTTGAGAAAATCGCGCACATACAAACATACATACATACATACGGGACGAATACAGAACCTCCTTTTTTGAAGTCGGTTAAAAATACATATTTTAACATTCTTAAAAATGGTTCTGTGCGAGTGAGAGAGGTGACAAAATTCCGAGAGCATAGAACATAGAGACAGAACTGCAACTAACCGCATCTTAGTGTATCGTCTACGCGTGCTCTAAGGCACGTGCCAACATGGCGGCTGTTTAGCACGACACATCACATAATGTGAACAGCAAATGCCAGACGCTAAACTGATTGGCGGGCAATGAGTGTCATTAACATGCCAATGTAAGATTTGGGCCTTACAATAGAATTGGTAACTACAGAAGGCTAGCTTCGTACATTTTATAAGCGAATAATGAGATTTTTGGAAAAAAATACAGGTAATATTTTGATTTTACTTCGCAACACTATTGTTTGGTGCAGGAATGCAAGGTAGCATTTATTTTTCAAAAAAATATCTGGCTCCATGCATGGCTAAGGTACTACTTCTTAACTTGGATTTCGCCCTGTCTCAAAAACTTACCTTGAATACCTACTCAGTCTAGTAAGCTCCCGTCTCTTGATAGAAGGTTGACGATATCTTTCCAAGTTCCCATTATGAATAATAAGTCTCGATTTCATTTTCTTTTGTAGTGGAACGGCCCATTCCCTCCCATAAATAACGGTCTATGTTTCGGCAGTAGGAACATAATAAGCTGATAAGCAAATTATGTAGGTAAATCCGATTGATAGAATTTAAGCGTCCGTTCGGTGTTTAATTTAAATTACAACCACGTAATAGAGCTTCTGTATTTTTTTGCTTGTGGTCACGCTGAGTCAATGCGTGACACGAGAGCAACCATCTCAAATAGACCCTTGTCATTTATTATATTCCTTATATATGATGCAACATGTACAGGTCATCATAATCTGGTTTGAAACCGCAATTAAGATTAATTAGAGCTGTATACTCTGAATGGCAATAGCGTATCAACAAAATGGCCGTGTGGAATTCTTTTGTTTTTTTCCTGGTATTTTTTTTGGATTTATACTTAGAACTGAATCGCACATCTCATGATAATTATGTTACCCTATCGCATGATATTGAGTAGGTATAGTCATCGTCATTTTTGTTGCGAATATTAAAATATAGGTACCTACTATCAACCCGCCCCTGCTTCGCACGCGTACAATCAACTGTAAAGGTGACATGTCAAAACATCGAGATTTATGTGCTAATCTAAGTTAAACATAACGTAAGTATTAATAAACATAATTATAAACCTTTCGGAATAAATTCTCTAAATGTTGGTGAAAACGCATTAAAATCCACTGTAATTTACAAACAGACAGGCAGGAAAAGCGACTTTGTTTTGTACTAAGTATTTAAAGATTTTGATTGAAAGGCGAAGACCTAGTAGCTTTTATGACTCTGTCCCCTTGGGCAGTGCCGAAGACAGGTAGGTATGCTGACACCAGGCACGTGCAGTGCCTATAGGCAAGTAGGCAGTGACTACCTCTTAAAGTTCAATAAAACCATTTTAACTATTACTACATCAATATACATAATTATATATCAATAATTAGTCATGATTGATATATTTTATTTATGTAGTAACAGTTAAAATAATTTTATTGAATCTTATGAGGTAGGCACTGCCTACTTGCCTATATGCACTGCACGCCACCGGCTGACACAGAAGATCTCGGAGCCCCCTATTTTTTTAAGGGACTACCACCGTCTTCCCCTCAGATCATAGAAGGAGCTTCTCCAATAGGTGTACACAAAGGTGTACACATGATGAAAAAAAAATCACGACGTGACGTCCACCAACCCGCACTGGGCCCGCGTGGTGGACTATGGCCCATTCCCTCTCTCACAGAGGAGGCCTGTGTCCCAGCAGTGGGAACATTATAATAGGCCGATTATGCTATGCAAACGCCAAGCTGAGATTGACTCTATCATTTCCACTGTACAATATAGAGTCATGAATAAATCTCTTTTAGGATTGTTTTTTTAAAGGTTTAAGAAATATACCCACGTAGGTACTATTCTGCGAATTATTTATCTATACCGAGATTGTAAGCATGACTGCAAATCTCAGATCATAGAAACAAGGAGATATGCCATCATAACAAATTAGTACTGGAACAACTGATGCCACTTGTAGTACATTTTTCTACACAATTACGCGCATAATTAAGCGCTCCTTGTGAATAAAAAGATGTCCCACGCATTAAACATTCCGCACACCCTCAATCTAATACTGTTAATCGTTACTCAACACTAGCACTAAACTAAAACACTGTATTTATACCATCGATCGTGCTCGGTTCGTCGCCAGCGCGTACGTTTTTAATATGAGCAATTTGCTGAAAATCAGGCATCAAGCTCGATAGCGCCTTGGCACATCTCCCTTGTTTCTATGATCTGATCTGCAAATCATGCCCCCTTAAATATAAAAACTTGTCACTTTTAACCTCTGATTAAATATACTATTATCCTTGTCATTTCTATGCCAATGAATAGAGAAGTCAATTGACTTAAGAGCTATTTGATATATGTATTAATCATCGTTTATAAGTAAGGGGGTTAATATCTTGATTAAGATTTCAAGGAAATTAATAATTGGCCTTTCTGGTTAATTAAATCTTATCCAGTTATCTATGAACTTTGACGTGTACCCAATAAATTGAGATAGGCTCGCCTCCCACAATCATGAGAGACTTGTGCTAGTATCTTTTAGCGTTACCTACATAAGTTCACTACTAATCTTACTATTTCTAAGAGGGGTCAGACAATTTAGAACACAGACTGTAGGCACGTTCTGATAGCAGGTCTACATATCCAGATTGTTGATTTATACAGGGTGGCAGGTTAGACAGTGGAAATATTTTAAGGGGTCATTGTACTCATCATTATGAACAACTTTTACTATGGGACCAACGCTGAAATCGCCAAAAAAAATTCAGCTGTTCCATACATTTATGTTCACATAACTCAACAAAATGTATAGAACAGCTGATTTTTTTTCGCGATTTCTGGGTTAGTCCCATAAAATATTTCCACTGTTTAACCTGCCACCCTGTATAAGACCTGGCCAAGTTGGCAATTTTCGATACCTGCCTTGTAGTAGTAAAGCTCTTGTGAAAGAGCTTGTTCGGAAAAGTACTACTAATATACCCTTTCTGTTGTGTTCTATTTTGAAGGATGCCAGTGTAATTACAAGCACGACGTTTCAACTTTTTCTCTAGGGCGGGCGACGCACCTGCGATGTTTCTGGTATCTATTGAGATGTCTATTAGTGAATATCAAGTGGTTTGCTTATTTGCCATTCAATTAAATAAAAAAACCCTATGGACAAAAAAGCATGGGAAAACTTGGAATTCATGTCCTGAAATTTCCAACATGCAGTGCGGAAGCCTAGCGATCAATGCTCGTTTCTCAGGTTAGTTCCATAGGTAATAAATAACCATTTAATATTCGAAGTCGGAAGAAAATAATAATTTTAGTTTCAGAAGTCAGTGGCAAAAAAGCAAATAAAAACCAAAGCCTTCCGATACGAAAATTATTATTTACTTTGTAGTAGTTAAATGAAGTCGGTTGTTCTTTTTGTAAAAAGATTTTTATTTTTTCTTATTAGGTAGGTATTCCCATGGCCAAATGACGCACGAAAAAAATAATTCGAAAATCAAAGCTCAGCCACAAACAACGCGACACAGTCAGCCAACATCATTGTATACACTAGAACTTCCTGGCTATAGTGTTAATAGACAATAATTGATCTTTCTGACGGCCACCCGCGTCGCCACTGGTCATGTATTTTTAACTGCGCGAGCGCATCCGACCGCGATGGCGTCTGTTTTGGAAGATGGCCGCTAAGTTGGCGGGAAATGTGCGGTGGACTTAGCTGTTGGTTTATTATGTTTTGATTGGTGTGTAATTCTAATACAGTGTTCCATTTATATTTACCTAAATCAATGAAGTACTATTGAAAAACTTTAAAAAAAGTTACCGACTTCAAAAGGATCACATTAATGTCCTATTTTCAGTGACATAAACACACGCGATTAGAGCAATGCGTGAATTCATTAGTACCATTTACTGAAAAAAACTGAATTGCAAACCTCCTTCTTTACGAAGTCGTTTAAAAAATAAAACGATACCTAAGTACCTACCTACTCGTAACAATAAATAATAAATTCAATAGCTTTCATGAAAATAACTTTTTAACCAACTGTACATTTAAAAATCGATATTAATTTATTGTATTGTTTAATTCTAATCTGAGTTAAAATAAAATAGTGTAATAGGTATATATTTTTTAAATAACATCGAGTGGAAAACTCGATTGAAAACAAAATGTTTCTACAAATAGGTATATCTAAGCGAATTATATTCATTTTGGGCGGTTTTCATAAAACCGTGTCGGTGAGCTTAGTTCACTTGTTATTAATTAAATTACATAATAAATTACATTTTTTGCGATATTCTTAAAAGGAACTATGTACTAGGTACCTACCTAATAAAATTGTTGTATTAAACGCATTCATGACTTTGTGCACGCAGCAAGAATTGAATGAAAGATTAACTGGAAAAAACCTGTCAGACATTTTATAAGGAAAGGCGATATTTACATTGTTACCATCTTTATCTAATGAACAAAGTGCTAAATTGTGCTAAGCCTTTATCAAGCAATTAATATCCTTGTTGTAATAAATTAAACAATGCAGAGCAACAGGAAATGTTTTTGTAAGCAATTATTGTTGTTTCACGTTGTTTGTTCCAGGCGACAAGGCGACAATAACTCACAAATCCGCAACATGCCGCCTCCCTCGTTAGTAAAGTTCCAATTTTAAATTCATCGCGAGTCATTTGCCGTTGCGATCGCTGCGCGGGACACATGACGTCATTAGTCACAACTGTACTACGATGGCTGTGTTTTGATACTTGCTTTATTTTTAGTATTTTTTGTTTGGTGTACCATCATTTATTGATAAATCAATAAAATAGTCTTTGATTATTTTCATTACCAACATCCCAGCAAAGAATAGTCAAAAATTCGATTTAAGACTTCATTTACATTTATGTGTTCCAATTAGTAAAAATTTGTTGCAGTGACTGTTTAATTATTTTTCCCTTTCCTAATCTGTATATAAAAGAAAATATGCTTTTTATGGTTTCTCACTGCGCGTGTAAGTCGTATTTGACTGCCTACAACAAAAAAGGCATTTTCTATGAAATTCATAAAAAAATAACGTATTTTTTTATTATTTAGGTTTTTTTTATCAATTTTTGCTAAATAAGAACAATTGAAAAACATTATGAAGTTGCGTATTGCATGCCTAAAATTCACAGATCTATTAAACCCTCCAATAGTAAAACTGCAGATAGTAAAAAAAAGGAAAAAAACATAGAAATATTAAAAAGATGATGAGCTATTCAAACTTCACGATACGATAATTTCATTCAAATTTCTCTTGGCATACAGTCATATAAGCATTTAGAAAATGAAAAAATAAAGGCTTCTGAAAGGACTTTCACAATTCATTTTTAACGACAAAGCAATTGGCGAAAGTATCAAGACGTTCCGCTCCTACAACAAATGAAGTCGGCGGCGCGGCGTGTCGCTGGCGCGGCGGCGACATGACGAATGGCGGCGCGCGTTCCAAATTTAAAATCTGCCGCGTAACGCCCGCGCTAATGGCATTGTTTATGGAAGCGAGCTGACTTACGAACGGATCAGTGTTGCTCTGCACTACTTTTAATTTTGGGGAAGTACCAACAATGTTTAGGAAAAAACGGATCATGTCAAGAGTAGGCTTCGTACTATCACTGCGGAATAATATAGGTGCTTCTCAGAAGAATATAGTATGGTGTTAGTATCAGCCAGGTGTAACAACCTTTAAATGTACCTATTTCAAATCATTACAACTGTCATATAAAATTAAGATGTTGATTAATATTTTGAAGAAGTTGGATTAATTTTTCTTCAATCTATAAATCATAAGAACTTATTTCATCATTAAGTATACATATGTAATCCAACCTATTTCATTAATTTAATTATATAAAAAAAAATACAACTCGAAACTGGCAACACTAAACGCAGGCGGTCTCTTTAGCCCAGCATTAGTTTAAATGACGCTTGAAATTATTTTAAGTGCAGTGTACACAGTACACTGGGCTTACTCTGAGCCCATTTTAAGTGTGATTTACTAGTTTCGGTACCGGGTGGCCTTTGTACACCAGGATATGGCAAAGAGATCGTCACTATGTTTGCAGTGTGGTCCTGGCGCTGAGAATAGAACTTCTCTTCCTGTGGGCATTGGGAAAACTAAGACGTTTTGACAGAAAGGCAATATTGCGTCGTGCATACGAACGATCCAACTTGACACACGATTTGTAGAGCCGATCCAGGCGTGTCCCAACCGATTGGTATTAATGTATCTGTTGGGACTCGTCCGACATACCTACCTATTCACGTGCCAATCTTTGAGACATGCATAGATCGGCTCTACAGATCAAGTTGGATCGTTCGTATGTACCTTTATTTAGATATTTGACAACACTACGTGAAGAGGCACTTTCGAGGTATCGGTACCTAAAACCTTCTGGTTAAAACGATGGTAGCTTAATTAGTTCCTATATCTTTCCTCTCTACCATCATACAAATGTTTCAGGGGTGGCACTAAACTGCTCTTTAAGGTATTATGGAGTCTTGTTTTAGTATCGTCATGATAACTTGACAACGGTCGCCTATAAAAGATTTAAGGTACCTATGCCATCCGAAATTGATCGATCTGCACGGTAACCAGCCGTTGAGTCTCTCAAGCAATATTTGCGTAGTTTCATGACGTCAAAGTCACTTTTCTTAAATTAAATCTTATACCTAAAATTAAAATATCCAACCAAAATATTCAACCATCTTAGACTGAAAGTCGACTTAAACATTTGCGATCCTTTTCTGAATCGAAAACTAATTAGATTAGCTCATTCCAAATGGGTAGTCAGCGAAAAAGGTTCGTTATTCCTCTAGTTTTTTAATTATAACCAAAAATAATTAAAATAGAAAACGGAACATGAAATGAAAATACATAAAATGTTGAAAAGCTAAGATTATTATAAGAAGTAAAGTATGTAGGTAACCTCCAGAACTACTGATCCGATTCGAAAAAATATTTCATTAATAGAAAGCTACCCCTGATTGCCTGTGGGTCACGCGGACGAAGTTGGGAAAAAGTGCTAGTGTTGAATAAAAGCAACAGTGCTAATCTCAGATCATAGAAACAAGGAGATATGCCATCATAGCAAATTAGTACCGGAACAACTGATGCCACTTTTAGTACATTTTTCGACACAATTACGCGCATAATTAAGCGCTCCTTGTAAATTAAAAGATCTCCCACGCATTGAACATTCCACACACCCTCAATCTAACACTGTTAATCGTCACTCAACACTAGCACTAAACTAAAACACTGTATTTATACCATCGATCGTGTTCGGTTCGTCGCCAGCGCGTACATTTTTAGTATGAGCAATTTGCTCAAGATCAGGCATCAAGCTCGAAAGCGCCTTGGCACATCTCCCTTGTTTCTATGATCTGAGGTGCTAATCAACTTATTTCTCTGACCGTACACAAATAATAATTGAGCGTCAAAATACTTATTGTATCGCAATTAGAAGATACCTACTCCAGAATAAATTAAACTGTCTTATGAAGGTATTGCATTATCGTATGTACTTGTTAACTGCTCTAACCTCCAACAAGCCTTTTTGCATTTAAGGTAGAGTTACACTTAGGTACACGATGGGAAAAATATTTCATATTTTGGCAAATCGAAAAAAAATTGTAAGGTCAGTAAATTATTTTTTATGAGGCTACATTTTCAAATGTAGAGTATTTTTTTTGAAACGAGATAGTCGCTTCTGTAACTAATTCTCACTTTTCTTGCAATATTAAAGATTCTTGAGAAAGCAAAAAGCTCTTTGTCAAAGAATCTTAATTTTGTATCTTCTTTTTTATAAATCTTATCTTAAAAGTTTTAGTAATATCTGTGACAATGGTTTGATTGTAACAAAAACGTAAACGAAAAAGTGTGACTTAAATCGCGAGAGTAAAAAAAAATGTGCGTATCTAATTTAAATTTCATTCATCTGCCTAGCCTTTTCCCAAATTTTATTGGGGTTGGCTCTAACTAGTTTTGGCTGAATATCAATATTTTACGTGGAGCGACTGCCATCTGACCTCCACAACCCAATTAATGGGTAATACCGGTATTCGAATGTTAGACCAGCTGTCAGACTTTCGGGCTTCTGACTACCCGTAACGATTGTCAAAGATATTCCTATGACAACCGGGACCGACTGCTTAACGTGCTCTCCGAGGCACGGAGGGGTCTCGATGTGTAAAGAACGGTCACCCATCCAAGGACTGACCGCGGCAAGCGCAGCTTAACCTCGCAGATCGATCGATCAGCGCGGCCGTCATATAGCCACGAGCCCCTCATCTAATTAAAATTTCATTAACGTCGAAAAAAAAATGTCGTCCGACTTTGCCCGTAAACACACGGCCTTTACCGGTTGAATCTAACCCATCCCTAACCACCGCAGTGAATTTCACTAGCACAGCGGGATACAGATGTGTTGTATTACCAGCAGTAGGTGAGGCGTACGGACAGACGTACGTATTAAGAGCTAACATTTGTGGATTAACGTTGATTGCTAAAGGAATAGCTTGAACGTCAGTGTAGCTTTATTGCGAAGTATTTTATAGTATTTTACTATGTAAACGTAGCCGATAAAAAGCAATACAAAGTGACTCGATAAAAGGACGTTGGTAGTTTTGGGCTTGATATGGTACAGTAATAAAAATATATTTTAATTGTTCTTTGCCTAATTTATCTTAGAGATTAAGAATTGGAATCAAAAATCGAAATAAATAAGAAATAAAATGATTATGCCGTTGACATTTTGAAAAAACCAATAAAACAAAAACGGGTGCATGCTGGCTGGCGCGTGCCTCCACAGAATATCATGTCGACAGCAACTAAAACCTTTGAATTGAGAACTCGTTAGTCGGGCTGTACTTCATTGAATCTCCACAAAATATTATGTCGACAGCAACTAAAACCTTTGAATTGAGAACTCATTGGTCGGGCTGTACTTCATTGGATCATTCACACCATACTTAACCTCACTGTCACAAATACGAAGATTTCTCTTTAACCCAATTACGTACAAAAACAAATAAAAAATGAATTTAAATACTCTTGAAATACTCGATCACACCAAACTAATTTCATATTTGTACCGGCATACACAATCTGAAGCCCAGCGTTCTATGGGCGTCTGCCGTGTCCTTTGCGGAAATGACGTAGTTCAGAATCCAACAATTTTTAGCTGCTTTAGTGGTGTTATTCTTTAGTATTTAGTGCTATTCTGTAAAAAAAAAGTAAGTTTTCATGAAGAACAGAATTTTCTCAGTATTATAAATAAGTTTCAAGCTTAAATCCTTGTATACCTACATATCAGGTGTTTCCTCAAAGTGATTGTTTTCAGATCAATCCCATGTCGTTCCCAACTAGGGAAGCATGGGTTTTAGAAAACTAAAAGTCATGCAAGTAATATTTGTCAATGACGCGAACAGGCGTCATGTGTGAACATGATATTGACAATGTAACGACATTGCGATCGTTGTGTAAAACAATTACGACCCTTACGCCGAGGGAGTTGCGTTTGTTTTGAGAATGATTTTATGTACGTAAGTGTATTTTTATAGTTAGGTAGGTACGGGAAAAGTACCTTGTAGGTATAGTCAGTTTTCATTGTATTAAGTACTAGCTTCAGCCCGTGTTTTTCTGGAAAAAGGTAGCGTATGCTATTCTGATGTATAAGCTGATTACTGTATAGTTTCATCAAAATCTGATCAGCAGTTGTTGCGTGAAAGAGTGACAAACATCCATCCATACATCCATTCGTATTTAAGTAGGATAGGTAAAGAAACAATAAACCGAATCAAATCGAAATCGTTTTTTTTTATAATACACCATAATCGAATTAAACTTAATTTGACATAGAGTCATGATACGAAATTAAGCTTTTTATTCTAAATCTATCGATTTATTTATCTATCTATTCAACTATTTAGATATTTAAAAGCAATAATGCTGTAGGTATGTGCAATGTATTAAGATTTCAATTTGTATTTTCGTACAAAATTATCTTTGCATTTTGCTACCTCTACTTTTACACGTAACTGTATCTACCGTTCCAGCTTTAGTTTATTACCTATATAGTAAAAGGTACATATTAAGGTCTATAATATAATACAATGTCCAACAAAACTATATACAGTTAGGTAGGTATGTGCTAAGCAGACTACTAATAAAATATTTGCAAGATGCATATGAGATTTATGGGTCAAGAAACTGGAAACTGAGTGAAAAAAAATAGAAATACCTAGCTAGGTCTTTTTCTCAGATCATAGAAACAAGGAGATATGCCATCATAGCAAATTAGTACGGGAACGACTGTCGCCACTTTTAGTACATTTTTCAACACAATTACATGCGCCCCTCGTGAATATAAAGATTAACGCATTAAACATTCCACACACCCTCAATCTAACACTGTTAATCGTCACTCAACACTAGCACTAAACTAAAACACTGTATTTATATCATCGATCTTGTTCGGTTCGCCGCCAGCGTGTACATTTTATATACGGTCAATGTGACCGTATCAAAGCGTCAATTTTAGTAGCGCCTTGGCACATCTCCGTTGTTTCTATGATCTGAGGTCTTTTTCAAAAAAATAAAAAGAAATAAGTAAAGTATTTCAATTCTCAAACCCAATAAAACTGATAATAATTTGACCCACGTAACCAAATAAACGGAACCAATTCAAATCATCCCTTCCTAAACCTATTACTTAGATCAACCTCCACATAAAATACTGGAGCTAACCCCAAAAATCTAAATACACTTGAGGCCACTCGTAAACCTAAAAAAGAACTATTCAACCCTTGAGTAGCTCGATAAATTAAAAATAAAAAGACAGTAAAAAAGGTATAAAAGTGTCCGGGGGATGGCAAATGAAATGGAATGCAAATGTGGGATGTGATAAACGGATGGGTGGCGCAGGGTGGCTCAGTGGGAGGGTTGACGTCTGGTGAATCTTTGTTACTTGTTTGTGGAGCAGTCTAAGAAAGCAGGTTGAATTACTTGGCATTATTGATTTACCTAGTAGTTGTAAGACATTTGTAAACGTGCACAGCAACGTAGTATTAATTGACCCACATTAATATGATATAGGTACCCACATGTTGTCAGATACGAAGTCTGAAGCCAAGGAGGCGAGCCTATTGCCATTAACCGAACAAAAATCGTTCGGGCTGGTTTTCTAATGGAAAAACCAACTCGGGTTTCGAACTCAACAGCCACTCAGCAGTCGCGACCACTTAATGTAAGTATGTATAAGGCAGTCTACAATATTGTTTACGTACCTCATATTTACATAATTAATCCTACTAATCACACTAATATTATAAATGCGAAAGTTTGTACGTGTGTGTGTGTGTGTGTGTGTATGTGGGTGTGTGTGTATGTTTGTTACTTCTTCACGCTGAAACGGCTGGACAGATTTGGATGAAATTTGGCACACAGATAGATTATAGTCTGGAGTAACACATAGGCTACCTCTTATCCTGGAATACGCGGGCGAAGCCGCGGGCGGAAGCTAGTACCACATACTTAATAAACTCAACTTAGCATCAATACCACCTCAGTTTCCTTGAAATCGGTAACAATTTAAAAACAACTCAACATTAAGCAGTAAGCCAAATTACCTACAGAAATAAAGTACCTCCGGTTTACTTCAAGTATACTTCAGTTATACTTGAAGTACATTTAGACAGGTACGTAACACTCATCGAGAGAGTGGCTTTTACGTTGCTGTTTACAGCTAACACTAAACTTTTATACCGCACTTCAAAGTATAGCTGAATCTAATAATGTTATACATAGTAAATGAAGGGTTGTATGACGAAAAGGGTGACAAGTTGTCAAATGGATGGTTAATGGTTAGTAGGGCCGTAAGATCAATCGTAGCTTAAACCACGGAAGAGAGTTTAATTGTCTTCGATTGTGTCTTTGGATTTTTGTATTAGAAAACAATCGAAAACGGGAGATTAAACTTTCTTCCGTGGTTAAGCTATGATTGATCTTACAACCCTTAGAGGAATAACTCACATAGTGGGAGTGATTAGAAAAGTCGTTACGCCTCATTATTTTGATACATTATCATTACATTATACACGAGTAGGTACTATTTATCCGTATATTATTGGAAATGAACTTAGCCTTCTGAGTTTTAAAATTAGCAAAAATATACATTTATAATAAATAAATAAAATAAATAATACTTTATTGATACAAATCCTTACAATATGCTTAATATCTAGCTAAAGTTCACAATCATTAAGGCGTACAAAAGTTGAAACCCTGACTCCCAAACTAGGAACACCTATGGCTTGGGAGTCAGTGTTCTACTGCCACTTAGACACTATATACTTAATACCTTATGGAAAATAATATAAGTGTATATAATATATAAGTACATTATAAATTTTATAATGTTTAGATGGTGACATCGTATCGACGTCCTTCTAGCTGCAAAGTTAGTGGCACTAAGTTGGAGTCTGTAATTAGTCTCCGATAGATGTCACTAACGCTCATACGAGGCGTAATAGTCAGACATGACTGTAGCTCAGTTGGTTAGAGCGATGCCCTAGTTTAGGCAGAGGTCGCGGGTTCAAACCCTGCCTGTGTCAGTTGTTTTTGAAAATCTTTTATATACCTATTAATAATATTAGTAGGTACCTAGGTAACTTGTTTTAAAAAAAGATGAAAGATAGAGGCAAGTAAGTAGGTAAAAGTACATCACCACATTAACTCCAAGACATTAACCTCGCAAGTTACATCACACATTGTAGTAAAAAATCAGCAATAACCCTAAAATGCTTACCTGTTGATATCATCGCGGATCGCGCGGGTCTTTACGACCCCACATAAAGTTTTATGTTGCATAGCCCTGTTTGCGTAACATCACTAGTTGCCCTTTTTTATTTGCTGGCTTTTTTATATTTTTCGTATTTTTATTAAGGGAGTCGGCTGTTTACCTTATTTTTGGTAGTTGCAGCATATGTACGCCTACATCTATATTTTAATAAATTATAATGATGATCACTACTTTTGGTGCGACAAGAGCTCAATAGATGCTACTCATCCTATCGATACCCTGTATTGAATCCTCTACATGATTTGAATGCCAGCTACAGCAAAAAGGTTACGATTTTAGCTTCCTAAGATGTCTTAAGTCTGCAGGGATCTTATAAGTATCTCTCGCTACATATGGAGACATGTAATTTAGTTAAAAGATTTGTCAAACTAAGTCTTTTGATGACCAGCAAGATCATGCGATGATTTGTGAGGTTTTGGTAACCTCCGAGATTTAATTGTTAAAAGAAAGTGCTTTGGTGTGAGACCATAGAAATATTACTCCATGACAGAATCTTTTACTATTTCTACCTGTTTTTTGTATTCCGTGATTTCTACTAACGTTTCGTTATAGCCAGAGTATGTACTACTAGTTATCTCACGAAAAAAACGACACGACATCCATAACTAAACTGAACAGCAATCCAAACGCACGGACCGAAAATTTCCACCGAAATTTAAAAATTCGACTAGGTATCCTGGTCGAAATATTCCTAACAAGCTCTCAGAACTTTCGAGATCGATTCAATGTTTGAGGGTTAAGTCTTATTCGGGAACGGAATGAGCTATTAATACACAGAAAATGTTTGTTTGTCCGTTTTGTTTTAAAGTTTGTTAGTTAATTGGAGTTGGTCTAGGTTTATTACGAGTTTTGAAACCCGGTCTAATTAGTGACGGGGTAAGTGGTTCACTTTGCCTCTTGGTAGATATTACAGAGCTATAGAGTACCTACCAATGGGGTACCTACCATAAACATAGGTAAGTAATTAGCCACAGGACACGATGCGCTCGGAAAGTTTTCGACAGAATTTTCCAATGCCCAATTGTCAGTCAATAAATATAAAAACCTCTTCCCTTTTTTGAATTCGGTTAAAAAGAAAAACCATAATCATAACTCACTCACTGATTGACTCATTAAAGCTCATTTCAGACTACGCTATCCTATAGGTATAGTATTATAGCATATAGCTCATAGCACGACAATATCGCGCACCATACATTGTTATGGACACGTTCACACTGTGCTATACTATATAGTATGGCTTTGTATGGCGCGCTATACCTACTATATAACATACGCATAGTATAGCCTAGTCTGAAGACAGCTTAATGCTGATGCCAAACCCATGGACCTAGAAAGCTGAAATTTTGAGAGGTTCCCTATAATTATGATGTAGAGCTAGCCCCGGATCTAGGGGGGGCTAGCCAGGGCCCATGCCCCGGGCGGCAAATTCAGAGGGTGGCAAATTCAAGTCTGGTAGACGAATACACTGAGTAAGGTAGAAGTACGTATTCCCGGTAGAGTACCGGTAACCGGTAAATAGTCAGTTTTTTTTATTTTTATACCTTTCTACTAACAATAATTTAAAGTTTTTGAATGGCAATACATTCTTGGTAATATTTTGTTCAATTGTATTGGAAACTCAGACCAATAAACGTTATGGCGCCGAAGCTGTACACATCAAAAGTGTAAGGATCCAAAAATATTATAAAAAGTCAAAGTTCTGTTAGTGAACAACAACACCACCACGTAGTGTTGGTTAGCTTGCCATGCTGCTGCGGATAACGTTAGGGTAAGAGTGTTATTTTACTAAAATATTTAGGTGAATTATCTAGCGATATAACCTATAAATTTAAGTGAATCTAATTGAAAAGTAAATATATTTGCATATCACATCTATTGGTACTCACAAATCCCTACTTGACCTAGTACCCGGCAAAATCATAAATATTTTTACCGGATATTGGTACACTCATCAACCCAGTAATACTCCTTGTACCGAAATCCGTTAATGTATACTTATTGCCTTGAAATAAATCTCATTTTTCTTTGAAACTGTAGTATATATATCTGCCGGTTACTGGGACATAGGTACCTACATGAACGTTGCATCTAAGCCCGTCATGTTTCTTATTGCTTTGAGTTAAGTCTTATTTTCCTTTGACTCAATAGATTGCAGATACTTTAAACCTTGTTGGTTTTGTAAATTTGTGGATTTGATTAGTTTTTAACCAAATTCAAAAAGGAGGCCCTGTTGTTTCGGAAGTCATTGACTGCCTTTGATGCTTTTATGCCATCGACTTTCAATGCTGATACTGGGAGTTTCTGGCCATAAGGCCTATAGTATTTGGTCTATAGTATTTGGTTTTTGGTTGGTCGCGGTTGTAATCTTCAGGTAATAGGTACTTTTATTATGGGAGTATTTGGCGGTGTCTTCATATTTTCGGATGTGTTGCTTTTACTTTGTGCGTAGTCTCCTGACTACGCACAAAGTTAAAGCAACACATCCGAAAAGTTGTCATTAGCTATTATTGATGTCGCTTGGATTTCCTTTGGAAGTATCGGAGATGTCTTACCTGGAGGTTTATATGAACGAATTCTTTGCTTGAAAATGACGTTTGAGTCATAGTTGACAGAACTGGTGTCTTTGTCTGCACTAATTCAACAGTCGAGTCCGTGAGGAGAACGATGGCTGTGTCATGGTGTCAGTCTCAAACAGACTTGACGTTGTTTCTGTATTAGGAAGAGACACTGCTGATGCCATTCCAGTGTTTGATTTAATTATTTTTTGATATATTCGATAGGGTTCGAGGCTATTGTCCGGATCACTTGACCTGTTAAATGGAATCTTTTTGGAGTTTCTTTCATTGGAGTTCAGAAAATTTGAGTCCAAGATGTCAATCAGTCCTATGAAGTTACCAATATTGCCGAATGATGGAGATTCGTTGATATTAGACGTTTCTTGAGCAGATAATTGTGTTAACCTCGTAGAACCATTATTGAATCTGTCTGAAGATAAAAGTGGAAATCCTAAATAATGGAAATCCTAAATAAATAGTGGAAATCCTAAATAATGAGCCTTCACCGACTTTGGTCGAAGAAGAAAAATCTGGTCCTGGAAAAGAAACACAAAAAAGACCCTATTTAACAGGTCAAGTGATCCGGACAACAGCCTCGAACCCTATATATATCACTTCTTGCAAAATAATTAAATGAAACACTAGAATGGCATCAGCAGTGTTTCTTCCTAATACAGAAACAACGTCAAGTCCGTTTGAGACTGACACTATGACACAGCCATCGTTTTCTTCTTACACGAACTCGACTGTTGAATTATTGCAGGCAAAGACACCAATTCTGTCAACTATGACTCAAGCGTCATTTTCCAGCAAAGAATCCGTTCATATAACACCTCCTGGTAAAATATCTCCAATACTTCCAAATAAAATCGAAGCGACATCGCTAATAGCTGATGACACAACTCCTGATTACGCACAAAGCAAAAGCAACACATCCGAAAATATGAAGACACCGCCACATACCATAATAGAAACATATGAACAACCTATTTTTATAGTATTATTACCTTTAATTTGTCTAAAATACATTTTTATTAAAATAATGTGTTTTGGATAGGTATAACCTACGTATGTACAATTATATTTTTACTAGCCTTTGTTTTAAAACACAGAAATAAATAAATAGGTAGGTACTTTGAACTTTAATGTCAAGCAATAGAGTTCAAATTCGCGGTAAAAATTAACGGATTCCGGGACAATATAACGTTTACTAGTACAAATCTACCGGGTACTGGTACAATTGGCCGTTTTTTACATTTTTTTGTGAAATTGTGTATCTATTAATAATTATACGATTAAAAAAAAAATTACCACACAAAAACTAGAATAAATTAACTATCTAGTCATGCAAATTTCTTTTTTGTAAGTTAACTAGCTTTTGCATAGCAGACCTGCAAAGTCAGCGAAGTTCAAAACTTCACGGATACTGGGCCGTTTACCTTAGTGTATTCGTCTACCAAGCGTTATAGTAATCGCAAAGAACAGCGCTAGACCGGTCGTTGTGGCGTTCTTTGGGGGAGGCCTATGTCCATCAGCATCAGTGGACGTGTTATGAAATTATGACGATGATAAGAAAAATATCGTCGGGTGGGGGCGGCATTTTTCAGTTTTTGCCCCGCCTCGAAATAATTCAAGATCCGGGGCTGTGTAGAGCAGCAACAAGGCAGCATTTTTCCTCGGGAAAGGTAAGTAAGTCCACGCGGACTGAGTCGCGGGAGTGGGGACATTTTATTCGTCCTAACTTTTTTTCGTCTTAACTTTCGTTGATTTGTAGTGCTGAAAACCAATAAAGCAAGAGAAAAATAATATCTAAGTATTATGCATTATAAACATCTTAATGACTGATAGCTACCTGACACTGACTGATGCCTTTTGATGACCAGTTTTATCTTTTGCATTTTATTAACTACTAGACTAGACTTTTGCCTGCGATTCCGTCCGCGTGAACTACAATAAGCTGTAGGTATCTCAGGGGGTCTACTCTCTAAGCACGAAATCCGTAGTTTCGACCTTAGTTACGAGCGTTTCTTACTCCGTATCACCTACGGACTTAAGATTAGTTCGGGGCCCGAACTAAGAATGAATGATAGCACGATTTGACAGTTGTCCCTACTCCCGATGTGTGTTTATCCGTCCGGAAAATTGAATTTGACATTTGTTTTGACGGAATCTTATGTCTATTGTACTTTCGGACGGGCCCGTATCTTCGTTGACGGACTTACAGAGTAGACCCCCTGGTTCGTTCCACCGGAATCAGATGAAACGTGGCTTAGATTTTAAGTTGGACCCTAAGCTATCAAACTGTGTAAACCATATTAAAATCCGTTTGTAGGTACTTTTTGCGTGATGCGCGCACAAACAGACAAAATATCCAAAAAAAATATTTTCGGGCATGTTGACGTCCCATAGGGTTATCCCAACTATTTTTTCTGGAATACTTATCTTCAATGTACAGACACGGCTTTTTTACAATTTTATAATAGGTACCTAGTAGGTGATAGATGATAATTAAGTCATGATATCATGGATATGCAAAAGATTTCTAATCTGTTCATTTCTTCGGGAAATAGGTAGGTATAGGCGTGATATTATGTAAAATCCTCAAATAAACGCGGACATCAGTTAGTCTAAATTGATCTGTTTGCATCAGTAACCAATTGTTTCAGAGCCTATGTTTAGGTACGTGTTCCAGGAACTCGGGAATTCACGAGGATTACCGAGAATTACCGAAAGATTACGAGAATTTGAATTTAGTTATTCGTGTGATTTATGTTGACCGGTCTTTGTAGATGTTATTCATTAGAGCCACAATACACTATCCATTTTTAGAGCGCTAGGTGAGCTAGCGTGCTAATTTATTGTAGTGAAGTGGCAGTTAGGCAGTTAGTTATTTTTGCCAAGTAGGTACCTAAGTAGGTATATTCATATACCGGTTAGGTAAGAAGTAAAAATCAAAACACTAATGCTCGTTTTCACTAACACTAGGAGATAGGTACCTAGGAGACACTTAGGTATATATACCTAAGTGTCATTACACGTCTGTTAATTGGATAATTAGACATTTCTAATTATCCAATTAACCACGACGACAACCAGGGATAGTCCATAGTTGTCGCCTAGTGGTGACATGCTTTTTTGCGCAAGGTAAATCCTTTGGTATAGGTAACCTAATATTTTGACATTTCACTTACCTAGGTGTCTCCCAGTGTTAGTAAAAACGGGCATAAATCACTAATCTAGTCAGAACTTAAGATTTGGGGGGGGAGGCTTTAGCTCCCTTCCCCCCCTGGATCCGCCACAGAGTACCGACATCAGTTTGTCACCCGTGCTAGGACACGCGGGCGTCGGCCGCGTCTCAATCAATAGTTCCGCGCAAGCCCAGCTGTTGGCCGCGAGACAATACGACATCACTCACTTCTTATACTTTGTTCTAGCTAATATGGATTATGTTAAAGCTCTTTGGAACATCTGTGGGACGGCTGGCTACGTCATCATCGGTGGAAATAATTGTACCTACTTATAGTAGAGAGAGAGAGACGTTAACTGAACGCAAATCTGAGAAACTCTATTTTTTTATGGAACTGAAAGTACCTACCTAACCTATGACAGTAGCCATACCTATTAAAAGACACGACCGTTACGAATTTCAAATGGAACGCATTCAAATTCAAATTGAGAGTATGGGCGTGGTTAGCCAATAAGAAGTGTCACGCGCGGCGACACGGTGACAGTTTCGACCAATAGCGGGACGATAAAGGCGGTGACATTTTTAAACGACGGATTCGAGACCGCCCACGCGTGTTGTGTAACTTTGAATAGTGGGCATTTTCTTTTTAAGATTTTCTTGAATAGGTGCCGTGTTTATTTTAAAACGTTAAAGTTAATGGGGAACCTCGTACCTACCCAATTATTAAGTTAGCTATAGTAGTAGTTAAGCTTTTTACCTAGTTGACAAAAGAATGAGCAGGAGACCTACTTTTTATGTTTTTTCTAATTCTGAATTTATCTACATTTGTATTAAAGTATGTATTAGATACTAATCATTAATCCGGTTAACTTAAATGTCTCATTTGTAAGCAGTGTCTTACTTTGTTTTTATCGTAAGTAGGTAGGTAGGTAGGTATGTCAACTAAAAGTAAGTACTTAAGTTATCGAAGATAAAACCATGTTTATTAATTGCATTTTTTTTTAAATAATGCTCCATACGCATTTTACATTTTTCGATTCCCTACCTAGGTACAAGACAGTATTTTACCACAGCCTATAGGTAAATCACGAAGGCAGACTAAAAATAAAGCCCGTCACAAACGTAGCTATAATATATATTAATATATCGGTATAATATAGGTACCTACTGGTGACGTCATAGAAATATATAGCTGCGTGTGTGGTCACTCGATAATTTACATAGAAAATATGTCGTAATATGCCTTGCTATGACTCATATTAATATACAGGGTGGCAGGTTAAACAGTGGAAATATTTTAAGGGGTCATTGTACTCATCATTATAAACAATTTTTACTATGGGACCTGAAATCAAAAATCAGCTGTTCCATACATTAGGTTCAGTTATGTGAACAAAAATGTATGGAACAGCTGATTTTTTTTCGCAATTTCAGAGTTGGTCCCATAGTAAAAGTTTTTCATAACGGTGAGTACTATGACCCTTTTAAATATTTCCACTGTTTAACCTGCCACCCTGTATATTATAGCTACGTCTGTGACGGGCTTTATAAATCATTTAGCTACAATAAATAAATAATGAAACAACAGACGATCTATTTATCACGCACAAAAACTGTCCATTCCTTTTTCAAAGCTCTTCATGAATGTGACACTTTCAGCCAATGGTCGCCCACCTTTACGTCATTGGTCGTCACCTAGATGTCACTGTTTGTCGCATGTCGCATAAGAAAGGGATAGCTTAATAGAAATAGTGTCATGTTTGAGAGAGACGGGCAATGTTTACGTTGCCTACTTGAATTTCCCAGTTGTGGAAATTTTAATTTTAACTGAACTGAACTAAGTTATTACGTAAGTACTTACTAGTGATGTGTTCTAATCGTTTTACTAAATCGACTCGATAGAGATCAAACTTTAAGGTCTTAGTTAAAGATACTCTGATATTTACCTATATTTATTAGTAGGTAGGTAGGTACTAGGTATGTAGGTAGGTATACCTAATAAATCCGACTAAGTAGCCTGTGGTCGGTAAAATATTGATATAATTACACCTGGCCCTTTAGAGTCTATCGAAATGTCAAGCGAGCAATATTGCATAACTAATTTAATACCTCGGTGTTATAGCAGTACCTAAGTACCTACTGATCCTAATAAGAGGTATACGACCAACATGTTTAATGTCTATTACGATACCGTATTAGACTCAGGTAATTCAGGTATATTGCTACGAACCCTATTTTGTTTAACTACACAGGTAATATTTAGGTGCCAACACAGTTTCTGCGAAATAGGATTAGTATAATGTTGCTATTAGGTTTTGATTATTGGGAGATTAATTTTAATTTTGATCTTGATTAGGTACCTCTGCTAAAGGTTTAATAAAGGATAGATTAGGTCTAAAATCTAATAAAAATGTTGGTATTCTATGAAAAAAGAGCCTTCTTCTACATCTGATTCTTGCCTCTACTACAACTAGCCTTCAGCCAGTCTACAAATGTTATAGGTAGGTATAATATTTTTAATTAGTTATGATTTATCTACCTACCTTTTCAATTAGGTAGGTACCTACATACCTATTAACTTTATTTCTATTGCTCGTAGCACAATTCCTTTTCTCTCGTATTTTAGTAGATACCTAAGATAGAATAATGTGACATAATTATCTCCTCAAATTAATTGTTTTTCATTTTAATTTATTATTTTAATTCGAGCGCTTTCATTTTGTCTTTCTTAGTACTAATCTTTGGCTCATGCAGGTTAAATTTTGTTACTATTGGAAAAAAAAATACGAATACGGTTGCCTGCTTAAACTTACCTAATTTTTCTTCAAAATCATTATCACATTAACTTATTGTGAATTTAGCTTAGTAGTCACGGAATATCCGAACACATACCTACCTACCTATTTAATTCGCAGACGCCATCTATTTTTTTTGAAATAAGTAAATCAGTTGCGTGTGCTTTTTGAAGCGTGCCTCTAACAATCGAATTTAGAACAATTTCAGTATATCGGCACGAGCTTCTGTCGATCGAAATTAGTTTAAAATTCTCGCTTTTAGCTTCCGTGCGAGAATTTTGAAGTGCAGGTAGCTATCTTTTTTCTGAATTTGAATGGCGCTGCAGGCTTCAATGACATGTTCTGATTGAAGGACAGACTTGCTACTTAAGTCCACGCCATGTCATTTTGGTAGGCAGAACCCAAGCTTACTTAAACCTTTCTGGAAGATTTCTTAAAGGATAATGCCAGGAGGCTGTACCAATTTGTGCCTCGGAGTGTCGAAAGTCGCAACCAAAGGTGATGGCTAAAAAATACCCAGAGTCGACACAAACTTCTTGTGTGCGGTCTGAGTAGGCTTATTTTGTGTAAAAAAATGTTTTCATTTACTTATTCGAAAAACTGTATTTAGTTTTTTATTTCATATGAAATCATGTCTACAAATCCTTACTTATAAGGTAGGTAGGTATGATATTTTTAATGTGAGAGCAATTGTTTTATAATTGTGTCAGAATGGTCTCTTAACAACATAGGTACTTATAAGCTTAAATACAGACTAAATCTTTGCCCGCGACTCCATCCGCGTGGACTACAATAAAATGACCAGTTTAAATGACCTTCGTAGTTTAGGGTGGCTAGAACTACCAAGAGGTCAAGTTATAACTTCCATACCCCACGGATTTCAAGGTTTGCACTTTCATACTATCTAATGTCTATTAAAGCTAGCCCGTTGGTAAACATTTCATTGCTGTCGATTCTGGGTTTTCAGTGTATGGATTTTTAGCCATCTCCTTTAGTTCATAACATTACTGTTTTTTTATACTTAATTAGTTTTATTTAATTTGCAATGATAAAGAGTCCCAGGTTTCTGACATGAATAACTACTTACTTACCTATAGACTTCGAATTAGTTATTTTATCGAACTTAACTTCAAAATATTAAGTAAATAAAATAATTACAAATAAATACAAATTGCGTAGGTATCTCCATCTAAAAATACTTGGCTACAGAAAGAACATTAATTTGATTCTCCTCCAAATACACTTTTGAACTCAGATCATAGAAACAAGGGAGATGTGCCAAGGCGCTATCGAGCTTGATGCCTGAACTTGAGCAAATTGCTCATATTAAAAACGTACGTGCTGGCGACGAACCGAACACGATCGATGGTATAAATACAGTGTTTTAGTTTAGTGCTAGTGTTGAGTGACGATTAACAGTGTTAGATTGAAGGTGTGCGGAATGTTTAATGCGTGGGAGATCTTTTTATTCACAAGGAGCGCTTAATTATGCGCGTAATTGTGTCGAAAAATGTACTAAAAGTGACATCAGTTGTTCCGGTACCTACTAATTTGCTATCATGGCATATCTCCTTGTTTTTATGATCTGAGCTTTTGAATTTGGTACAGGGCGCCATACATTGGCTGGCATTAGGTATATTGAAAGCTTTTTCTCTAACTTTTCATTTCGCTTTTCATGCCCAACTATTAATTCATGGGTTAACAGTTAATAACTAAATAGTTTTAAACTCATTTTCTTATACCATTACCTATACATACAATAACACATACATACAATACATCAGACATCGCATTTCTAAAATAATTCGAATTATCAGAATACCTTTGCGTTAAACAATGCACAGAAGTTATTTATTTATCAGCCCAGTGGCGTTGTTGCAATTTTAAATTTGGAATTCGAACTACGGTATATCTAAATGTTCGAAAACGGTCGATCACGCATTTGTCTCATTTAAATTTGGAATCACGAAAATAAGTTCTCACAGTATGTCTGTCAACCCCTAAGGATACAATGTAGAGGTAGGTATTTTAAATATTTTAAAATTCGATGAATATTTTGGATATCTGCGCGTGCAGCAAATTCGGCACATTTTATTTAAATTTCATCTTAAATTATGTTGAATTTAAATGAAAAATTTTACCTACTGGCATTGTTCCGTCATACAACAAAGGTAGTGTAGGTAGATACTGAATAATAAAATGATTTATTTTATTAAAATACTGATGCACATAGGTACCTTTTATATAAATTACAAATATCGAGAACTTTATGTAAGTAGTATTTTTTTTTTTTTTTTTTTTCGATGATAGGCTTGCGCTTGACCGCCATCTCGCCTGATGTTAAGCGATGATGCGGTCTACGATGGAGCACGCTTGCCTAGAAGAAACCGATTCACTCGTGACTGAAGTAGGTATTATAGGTAGAATCTTCTCTAATAAATTTTAATACCTACTAATTATATTATCTGTGCTACTAGGTATTAGGTATTAGTATTAGCTATTAGGTATGCCTAATAGGTAGGTAGGTATCTCTAGAAGAAGGCTAGAGTCAGTAGCAGTGTTGCCAGAAGGTTACATTTCTTACATTTTTCGTAACTTTTGACCCCCTCGCGTAACATGTAAGTAATTTTTATATATAAGGCAATTTTCGTAACTTTTGAGAACAACGAGATTTGTAATTCTAGATTTTTATTGCACGCAGTTTACGAACGCATTTCAATTCAACGCATCCAAATTGAACGCACCTAAAACTGGCGCGTCTAAAAAGTATTTCACTCTTTCACACTCAGAGATGGCTCTGAATGGAAAACGCCATGACAAAATGAATCGTATCCTGGGTTATTTAAAACTTGATGTTGCTTGAGCGTGTGCGCGCACGTTTCCTACTTCGCGAGTTCCCGCCGTTCGCAGTTTCGTAGCTACGGTAGCTACAGAAATGCCTATAGGCCAGGCACACTATATGTGATTTGTTTTGATTATTGTTTGTTGTCGTACAACTGTGAGAAAAGTGCGTGAGTGAAGTTCCGATGATTACATTTATTGTTTGGTAAGTAAGTTTATCGTTATAGTTTTTCAAATTGTCGTGATACGAGTGCATAAGTATCTTATTACCTACGTACCTTTGTAAATGATACGTTAATAATTTATGAGCGAGCATCTTATAATTGTTTGAATAACTTCTCTTTGACCATTCCGAAATCAATCAAAGTTCCGTAAAAGATTATGATTATTATTATCGTCAAGGCTCGAAGAGCCGTACTATGCTATAGAGTATAGACGTGCCTATGTACCTATCAGCTATTTCAGATAAGTACTATAAAGTCGGGTCGGGAATTATTATTATTTACGAGCTCCCGATATTTCTACGATATTAATAGGTTATTTTATTTCGTGAGGTATGTATTTCATCTAATAGTCTTGTTAACACGTAATTTAGATACTCCAAAATAATTATTACCCAGTAGGTTTAATACATCGTGACGATCTAAGATCTTATGTTTTTTTTTATTTCCGTAAAGACTGGGGTGCAGACTTAGATATACAGATTTTTTTTACGAAATAAAATTCTAAGTATATAGTATATATTATAAAATGATTACTTACTACGTTATTTACCTATATGTACTTAAATAAAAAAATGATTTTTGAAAGTTCGCGCCTTAGCATACATAATTTAGGTATAATTTATTTATAATTCACTAAAGCAGTTTTCACGATTATTAGTTTAAAAATATCTTATCCATAAATATTTTATTGCAGGCGCAAACAAGTAAAATATCTACATAAAATGCGGAAACAAATCATCGATTTTTGATTATACTGTGATTTAAATCTCTTCGAGTATTAAAATGTTTAAAAAAACATGCTGCCAGGTTGACGAATTCGATGTTTTTTTTGTCTCCAATTCGCGTCTCAATTTCGTGATTTCAGAAAAAAAGGAAATTTTAAAAATTAATTAAAGCCTGTAAGAAAGAGATTCACTAGTAGGTACTCAATTTAATGCACATTAAAGAGAGATGACAAAATAAATCATCGTCGATAATGTAAGGTCTGTAATGTTTTCTTTTTTTTTGCATTGGGGCGTTCTTGCATGGTTCTTGCACTTTATTAACAGAGCCCTCTTACGAACACTTGGTAGAACAAGTACGTTATGAGGATCCTATAGGTACGTATCGAATATTAGTAGTAGTTAGTTCAGAGTAAAAATAACAAATGCACTAGGTACCTCGTAGTTTTGGTTCAAACTAATAGAATAAGTTAAGTGCTAGACTAGATAGCAACAACAGTGAAGATGGTGCTGCGAACAAATGAAACTAGAGTCTGTTTTATCCTAAGATTAGATACATTTAATTCCGCAATTTTGCTGACATCAATTTGCCTCCGACCTCCGACCCCAAAAACACGTAACTAAAAAAAAAAACAATAATGTAACTTTTGCAGCAAAAATGTAACATTTCAGGAAACGAAACGTAACTTTCGACTCAAGGGCCCTGGCAACACTGGTCAGTAGGCACCAATTACTATTTATAAGTCTGTCTTTTATAAGTATGCAAAGATTTAAAAGATACATATATATTTAAAAGATAATGAATAGAAGATTTGAAAGATTAGTAAATGGCGAATCACTTCCATAGGTAGTAATTTTCTAGTTGCAAATTGTCTATCATTTCGTATTTTTTTAACAGGAACAATAAATATAAGCTTACCTATGAATAAAATGAAAATTATTTTATAATGTAGGTAGTCAGTATCGCGTGCAATATGGCGATGGGCCCTGCGGCGAAGCTTCCAAATTCAAAATTCGGCCAGTCCGATTCTATTGTTTGGATACGCCGCCCGGAGCTAAGCTTGCGTGATCTTGTTCTAAGACAATGAAGACTTTTGGCCGTGTATCCGAAAATTGCACCGTGGTTTATGTTTCTTGGTTTGCATGACGGTGTTTCTTGTGTGCTTTCAATCAAGATTTTATTTCGTACTTTAAATTATAAATAAATTTATGTAAATTGTAAATGTTGATAAATGAGACCATGGTAGTTGGGCACAAAACAAGTTTTAAAAATGTTTTACTTTCTGATATTAGGTTACTTAGATAAGTACTTACTAGTGTTGTGCCGACTATGAGTTTGGCCGACTAGCCGACTAGCCGACTAGTCGGCTGGAAAAATAGTGATTATATACTCTCTGGAAAAAAGGCCGATTAGTCGGCCAACCCGATTATTGCTTTCGGCGGTGTTTGGGCGGAATCGGTAATGTTCGTCGCGCCCCGTATCCCTTGCCCGCGCCGTGCGAGTCGAACGAACAGGTTTTTGTTTACTTTGCATTTTGTCATAGTAGGTATCGTTCACATACGATCGCCGGTACTTAGTGTTTTTTTTTAATAAAAGACATATTCGATTCTATTCGATATACCTAAATGCGATTCTAATTTATATAATAAGTAGGTGATTACATATTATGTTCTTTAATCAGAGTTATTTTGTATTATTTTGCCAATTGTAAGACTGATACTAAAATAAAAACAATTAATAAGAAATAATTTATTTGCAATCACCTTATTTATATGAATAAAGTAATGGCCGACTAGTCGGCGTTTTTTGCCGACTAGTCGCCGACTATAAAAGTGGCCGGATAGTCAGCTTTACCGACTAGTCGGTACTTACCTATTGCCTTGTAAAGTACTTAGACGTTGAAAATCGAGTTTTTTTTTTTGGGTAAACAATCAGGCAGTCCACCTGACTGTAAGTTTGTATATTTAGCTGAATTCGTGTTTACACACATTCTTGAATCCAGCGAATCCGTAGGTACGTACGAGATTCTTTTAAACATAGGTAGGTGTAAGTATCGGCAGGGATCTTGATTACAGATCGCGCATGTACATTTTTGGCCCGATAGACAATAGACAGTTGACAATAAGTAGGTACGTAATAGAGAATAGTCCAATAGACGACGATCATCGACTGACGAACCAATCGCGTGCAGCCTCAGCGCCCCCCGTCTTCTTCATTCCGCCAAAGAGACCGAAAAATCAGCTAATGCGCAGGTGACGTTTGTGATCATAATTCACGCCGCGATCTATACCTACCTAACAATTAGGGTTTTCCATAAAGCGTGTCCCTTATAACTCAATAAGAAATTCGAAATCTAATCTACTACGAACGTAATTATCTAACTACACAAATACGTGGGTATTTATGCACAAACCGACTAGCTACGTCTGTCCATAATAACATTATAACATTGTTGGCTCCCTTAGAAGCCAGTCTCATTAACGACATAAAAAAACGCTCTAGAAAGGCCCCGTTTCGAACTTTTCAAATTCAAATTTGGAACTCGTAAAGGCGCGGTCATATTGAAGTAGTTACAAGTTACAACCATTTGAACTATGGAAATGCAATTAAGTACGGCACATTATAGTAGCAAGTATTATTTATTGTGTATGTAGATGACTGTATAGGTACTGGCACCATGTATTTATTAAGATTCTTCAATAAAGCTTATCTTAAGTAGTTCTGTTGAAGCCGTCTATAAATTCGTAGATTGACCCTGAAACACTATTATCTTTGACATAGGTTATTTTAACCAGACTAAATAAATTACTCAGTCATACTACTGCACTGAATAATAATACCAGATAAGTACTTGATTTGTTACTACAAAGTACATACCTACTTATACCTTTCAGAAGGCAAGCAGGTAAGTATTTCTTTTTCACTTAGTAGGTCGTGCTCGAGTTAAAAAGCCAGGTAGTAAAATAAGGCGTTGATAAAGAAACTTACATTTAGGTATCATAAAACTTAGGCACTAGAATAACTTAGCTAAATAAATATCTGCCATTTTCAGTTTCTTTATAGGTACCTGCTTTATTATTTCTATACGTTTTAGTGTTAAATGTGCCTTATACCTACATAAACTAGCGCTTTTCCCGCGACTTTGTCCGCGTGATCTGCGAACTGCGCATTTTTTCGGGATAATAAGTAGCTTATAAATAAAGTAGCTTTCTATGAGTGAAAGAATTTTTACAATGTGATCTGTAGGTAGTTCTGGGGATTACCCTCCACACTCCCTACATAAACTCACTATACCTAAGTTATAGGTATACTCACAAAATTCGCGATCTCTCTTTATAATAATTATTATTAGTATAGATTAGATAAAAGAAAAAATATAGTTTAAAGAAAGGTAGGTATATGCTACTCAATTCTTACAAAAAATAAGTTAATGATAAAAAATACATTATTTATTTCTAAATATTTTCACTATTTTGATGATAGTGTACCTAGGTACACTATCATCAAAATAGTGAAAAGTGAGAGAGTAAATTTTCAGTAGGTAGTTGATGATTATGACTAACTCTATATTTTTTTAAGGCTTTCAAGGAGATCAAACAATCTTTTTAAAGCACTCAAAGGCGAACTTCAAAATGAGACTTATCGCTCCTTGAAAGATAGCGAATTTTAAGAAAACCCTATGTCTAGCAGTTGATTGCAATAGTTGGTTGCTTTATTCGGCAACATACCTACCTTGCCTACGGCATGTGACTGGCTGTAGCTTGCCACGATTAACTGATTAATGAAACAATAACAAACCGACACTTTTAATAAGTTCTAAAATTGATTTTAATTGAATAAACCTACAACAGTGTAAACTTTGCCTAACCTAGCTCGCGTGACGATACTTTTTAAACACAGAACGCTCGTTCTTTTTGCGAATTAGAAGTGTTCTCTCTTCAAAACAAATTGCTGACAAGCGGGACGTTCGAATGCGCCAACCGCAGACCACTGCGTTACCAGCTTACAACTACACTCAGAATTTCAATTTTAAGCCCTATGAGGAGGAGGATAAGGTTTATTTAGTATGTGAAATGTTATTATTTTGAATTTAATTCACGTTGCATTTCGGATGCAAATGTGGCTGATGAGAGTTGATTATGTAAATGAGAACGGACTAGCCTTGTGTGAGACTTTTTGAGTGCGTATTGTTTGGATCGCGAGGTAGCTGCACATTATGCACCTTTTTATTTCCACTGTTTAATGAGCGAAGAACATTTCGTTAGATGTTTCAGTCAGTGATGAATCCTTTTATGAATGGTGAGTAACGTAGAAAATAAAAGCTAAGTAAGTATAACACGAGTGGTCCAGATAAACTTATTAACCTACGCACAAAATATTAGGTAGGTACCTCAGATCATAGAAACAAGGAGATATGCCATCATAGCAAATTAGTACGGGAACAACTGATGCCACTTTTAGTACATTTTTCGACACAATTACGCGCATAATTAAGCGCTCCTTGTGAATAAAAAGATCTCCCACGCATTAAACATTCCGCACACCCTCAATCTAACACTGTTAATCGTCACTCAACACTAGCACTAAACTAAAACACTGTATTTATACCATCGATCGTGTTCGGTTCGTCGCCAGCGCGTACGTTTTTAGTATGAGCAAATTGCTCAAAAGCAGGCATCAAGCTCGATAGCGCCTTGGCACATCTTCCTTGTTTCTATGATCTGAGGTAGGTACTGTAGGTAGGTAATTGTTTTTATGAGATATCTAACTACTTATCAAAGTATTAGAAATATTATATAGATTGATATTTAAAAAAAAAACTTATGATTCTTATTAGAATTTTGCGATTTCATGGATATTGCGAAAAACGGGAAAATCGCGCGAGAGGGCGCGCGGTGCGCGGCGTTTACTTCGTTTTTCGCGAAAACTCGCCGAACACGTGAGCGGGTAGTCTAAGGCATTTTTTTTGGCAACTCCCTATTGATTAAACTTTTTTTAGTTTAGTTCTTAGATTTCTTAATAAGATACCCAGAGAGGAATAAAGAAAAGTGACTTCGATGCTTTTCAATAAGTATTAGAAGCGATGTTTTTCTGAACCATATAAATAAAAGTTTGACTGTCTAACAATTAGTTATTCATGACACCATGTAAGAACTAGGTACCTAATGACATTAAAGGAAGGTAGGTAGGTACTGGTTCAGCTCACATAACATAATTTATCCTTCAATATTTACCTTCTTACAAAAGTTACGAACAACCTGAAAATCAATTTGTAAGTTCCCTTCTTTTCCCTTAATAACGGGTGATAATAGAAAGTTTAAAAATTAACGACAACCGCACGCGATGTCCCGTTGACGTGTCGCGTGAATGACGTCACGCTAAATGTCACGGGTGACAATCAAATGTCAAATGTCGACGTGACGTGTTTCGACGCGATAGGGTGGGGAAAGTGATAGAAGTTTGTAGTTTGTTTGTTTGTTATTTTTTATCGTAGGTACGGTACCGTATTGTCGTATTATACCTACATTGTTCCATGCTAAGGTAATTTTTATTACATTATATCTAATGTTAAAATAGTACCAGATGAGTAGTTACAATCTGGGTGTCTTCAAGTCGCGAATGAATCTGTTTCTTCTAGGCAAGCATGCTCCATCGTAGACCGCACCATCGCTTAAGATCAGACGAGATGGCGATCAAACGCAAGCCTAATATTGAATAAAAGAATGACTAAAGAATGGGTCCTTATAAGCAGTTATAACACTATTTTAACAGTATTTTATTAGCAATAAGGAGCAGAGGAATAAGTAGTTAAGATCTAGTAGTGAAGCCTCAATACAACTCGATTCCTATCGGCTTCCGAATTGGAAAATGGCAAAGTCAGTGGTGTTCACTATTGCCAAATCATATACCTAGTTCCTAATAGAAAAGTAGAAATAAAAATTTGACGATACGGTTTTCACTACAAGACTTTGAAATCAGGAAGTCAGCCACAGCTGTAGTTAGGCTCTATAGACAGACGGACTGCATTTCAACTGCAATCCAACCGCAAATTGCAGTTCAAATGCAGTTTGAATACAGATGTCACTGCATTCAAACTGACCGACTGCAATCGAACTGCAATTTGCGGTTGGATTGCAGTTGAAATGCAGTCCGTCTGTCTAGAGCCTTACGGGATGGCATGCGTCACATTTGTTTTTCAACTAGAACATATTGTATCACAAAATAACAGTATTTTGACTAACTTTAGTTTCGGCGGACACAATGAAGAAACAGTTAGCTTTTCTTCATGTGTGTCCGCCGTAACTGTCAGCATTGTGTGTCGTGATTTAGACAGTTAGGTACGATTCACAAAACCAAGCGCGGGTAGTTCGAGGAAGCAGCTGCCGCTCAAGACGATGATACCCACATACCTACTTCAGTCTGCTCGTGACCACGGTCAATGCAACTTGATCGAAACGTCGTCTTGATCAAAATACTGTTATTTTGATTATGCGCGTAAAGTCCCGTTCTAGTTGAAAAACATGTGTATGTGCAATTCGCGAAAGTTTAAAAACGACTATGCATCACATTTGTCGAAGGTAAGCAATTATTTCCTCTGCTTATTACAAATATTTACCCTTCGGCACAGGTAATACTCGTATGCGATCAAAATAAGAATAGAACTGACCTTTCGCCATATTGTGAGGTTTTGTATTTAAAATTAAGCTGTTTCTATTACCTACAATAGATTTGGTAAATCAAAAATGTTGTGAAAAAAAAAACGTTATTGGTTCGCAAATAAATTTTCTTTGTAATACCTACCTACTTACTTTTCAAATGATAGTTGATAGTTCGAGGTCATTGACGTTCCTATTCTTATCGCGATCGCATAGTAAGTATACACCCATATTTCACCAATATGATTTACAGGGTGACTGTTTAAATGACGGACGTACTGAAGGCGGGAATTAGTAAATATTCGATTTTCGTTCGATTAACTACGGGACTAACCAAGAAATCACAAAAAAAAAATTGCTCTATACAAAAATATCCATCACTCGACAAAATATGGAACAGCTGTTTTTGTTTTCGTGATTTCAAAGTTGGTCTCGTAGTTAATTGAATTAGTATCGAATACTGAAACCTCCTTCAAAATGTCCCTCGTTGAACCTGTCAGTCAGTATAATTACATCTACGAACAAGTCTAGGTTGCACACACTCAACGTATTATTTCTTTAATAACTCGGTTTCGTAGATAGCAACACTGGTACACCTCTAATCACGTTCATAATACACTTTATAGGTAAAGTTCATCGAAGTAGTTAAAGCAAGTACATAATTGGGAAGCCAGGCATTGTGTAGGGGAGGCCATACCAATTCATTAAAAAGTTAGTTACTCTAGTTAAATTCAGGTAGAAGTACAAGTTGAAGTAATAGGATGACCAAACTTGCACCTGTAACCGTCTAACCAAACTTGAAGCTATTTCCTTTACTTGTGCAACGCTATACAGGTTGTTGATTTACACACTTGCATCCGATAATAAGGGCCAACTTCACCGACAAGATAACAGTCCGATAAATTGAAAACGGCCGTTTTACATATCTTTTTCTATACAAAAAGTCATGTTAAACAGCCGTTTTTAATTACGACTATTTAAAATGCACTTGGAAAAAGACGCGTTCAGGAAAGCAGTTTGAAGGTGGGGGCCGCGCCGTCGAGTAATCCTCGAAAAGCGGGACTGAGCCTGTCCCGCGCGGGACATTCAATTTTGGGCTAAAAAATCGGGACGTCCCGCCAAACTCGGCACGTCTGGGAACGCTAGTACATACCTACTTCGAAATATTTCTACCTATAAATATTTTAAACCATTCCCCTTCATTTAAAATAACCCGTTCTCGTTCGAATTGTGTTCAAAAACGCATAAAATCGGTATTCCTTATTTGAAATTCATAAATCACGCAAATTAGTGTTGTTCGGCTTCTGGAATTTTGCTTTTTTAGCTTCAGGCTGTTTGCGAGATGTTCTTTGCCTATATTTATTATCTGTAGGCTCTGTAGCATAGTTTAGCAATATGGCGTCCTTAATTTTGGTTGCTTGCTTATTAACTTATTAAAATTTATGAATTTATGTAGGGTTAGAGATTTGGTGATTTCCTACTGGAGAGTTTTTAATGTTTTACTTGCCTATACAGATTTTTGCTAGGTAGAAACAAGTTCCTATTACTTAATGCCTTTAGTATGATGGGATCGTAGCTACGTTGTATCTAATGGATTGATCGATCTTCGCAGTACAGTTGAACTAGCTGCGGTTAGGTCATGAATGACCGTTCTTTACATATTGGCGTTAGCCCCGGTTGTCATAAGAAATGAAAACCCTGAAAGATCGTTGGTCTCATCTTAGGATTTTGGTGTTGCTCGGTCCTTATACAGGGTGGCAGGTTAGACAGTGGAAATATTTAAGGGGGTCATTGTACTCATCATTATGATTATGAACAACTTTTACTATGGGGCTAATCCAAATCACGAAAAAAAAATCAGTTGTTCCATACATTTATGTTCACTTAACTCAACAAAATGTATGGAACAGCAGATTTTTTTTTTCGCGATTTCTGGGTTGGTCCCATAGTAAAGGTTGTTCATAATGATGAGTACAATGACCCCTTTGAATATTTCCACTGTCTAACCTGGCACCCTGTATAGGGCTGATTAAATATTAAATAATTCGAAATAAGTAGGAATGGTTTGACGATCGTAGCACAGTCCAGCTATTATGGGTACCTATATTATTAAAAATTAAATTCCTTACAGTCGTTCGAAGGTTTTCACAGGTCAATCGTGCTGAGAGTTGTGGGGGAAAGGTCCCAACTGCCATACATGCGGTCATTCCAATCCGGGATCTTTAATTTTCGATATGTCAATTTTGACATTTCTCAAATTCTGTCAAATGTCAAAATTGACATATCGAAAATTATAAGTACCTACACTGATTGTAGTATGTTGCTATTACAGGAGGACGCTTAGTTTACCAAAGCGTCCTCCTGTCCTTAGTCACCCTTACACCATAGATATTAGGGCTTGCAAATATTTTTTTAATATTCGATGTTTTTTATAGGATAAGAGGTAGGTACGAGTATACAGGGTGGCAGGTTAGACAGTGGAAATATTTTAATAGGTCATTGTACTCATCATTATGAACAACTTTTACGATGGGACCAACCCTGAAATCGCGAAAAAAAAATCAGCTGTTCCATACATTTTGTTGGGTTAAGTGAACATAAATGTATGGAACAGCTGATTTTTTTTTCGTGATTTCAGTCTTGGTCCCATAGTAAAAGTTGTTCATAATGATGAGTACAATGACCCTTTTAAATATTTCCACTGTTTAACCTGCCACCCTGTATATTCGAATATTTGCAAGCCTTAATAGATATACTTTACAACTATGGAACACACTATAATGGTTCTCGGCTATAGGTACTTGGCTTGCCATGAACTGTCAGAAAACACAGTCAGCATTAGTCTTTTCAGTTTGACTCCGGTTAGACAGTAACAGCGTTACGTTTTTTGCAAAAAAGGGCAAAAACAAAAACAGAATAAATTTTTCCAAACTCTTTTATTACATACTTGTTATCGTTTGGCAAAAAGGAAGTATATATGTTTTATTTATATAATACAATCTTAATTATTAAGTTTTTAATACTTTTTGGTACTTATACGATTTAAGGTATTCTAATATCTCACATTACACGTAGATTTGATTGAGAAACACCAAGAAATGTACAGTAATGAAATTGAAATAATAATTTGTCATATATTAGCACCAAAATATTAGGAGATATGATCAAATGATTATTCTACAGTACTTTTAGGATTATCTGCAACGAGATATGATGTAAAAGGATAATAATTAAAATAAATAAAAGACAACTGTGATAAAGAATAAATGTTAAACGTAACTATTGCGGAAAAAAAAGAAATTTCGAATAAAACCAAAACAAAACTCGTTACAATAATCTAATTTGTGCTAAGAGACCAAAGAATGTAAATATGACGGAAATATTTTTAATTTTCACAACTATACATCGTACGAAATTGTAAGTACTTAAACATTCATCATCAATAAGTACTAAATACATCAGCCAAAACTTTGTACATTAAACACTATTATTTATTTACATTTTATTGCACGATTTATTACTATGGAATGTTGAATTACAATTAAATACTATCTATGCTATAACACATGGAAAAGTCTAAGCGATCACTACTTCAATATTTACATTGCAAAGAGTTTGGACTCCACAGTCACATTACAAACGGCTGTGCCGCTTTTTGTACACAAGTACCACACCTCATCCTATTAATGAGAATAAAAAGGTACTGGTACATCTTATAGCCTAAAAACACTATTTGGTAATACTAAATTAAATCACAAATGCACTGGAGATTCGACCACACAGTCAATAGCACTATTCAGGTCACGAGGGGTTGACGGGGATCCTACCATTTTGTCTGCGCGCCACATGAGATTCGTAATGCATATTCCTCTTAGTTCTCGAAAAGAACGCAGCGTTGCAGCCACTGACGGAACACCGATGCAAAGATTGCACGTGCACGCTTTCACAATGATGTTTTAAACTGGATAGATCTTTGAAACAGTCTTTGCAGCCTCGACATGGGTAATTGCCATCTTTATTTGGTCGTGGCGCTTCATCCTCTACACAGTAGTTAAGCTTCCTCGAATGCGGTGGGGAGTAATTTGGTTGACAGCCGAAGGCATTCAAATTTGGTGGTAGAAAACCTAATGGGATCGGCGGGAAGTTAGGAAGCATACCAAATGGAGTAAAAAGGAACGAGTGCTGTGCAAACATATCCCTGTTACTGAGATAGGTTTCAGGTAGCTGTAGATGTGGGTAAGGAGCCGTGAAAGGCAGCTGCTGGCTCAAATGGTTCTTCAGTTTATCAGATTCCTTCGCGCGGTAGTAGATATGTGATTCAACGTAAGGAACTGCACGCTCCTCCTCATTGTACCGTGAGATTAATTCCATTTGTTCTCTTATTTTGTCCAAGAAACGTGAAGATTCTTCCGATATTCTGTACTCTTCTATTTTTCTGTGTAAACTCATATTCACACTGTGGCGATCTTTGCTTCGTTTAGATGAAAAAGCCGCTCTACAACCTTCAACATTACATTTGTACATAAGCTTCAGATGTGCATTTTGGTAGTGAGTTTTTAGGACATAGATGTTTTGGAAAATCTTTCCACATACGGTACATTTACGGGGATTTTCGTGGTCCATAGGAACATCAGTGGTACTCACGAAGAAACCATTGTCAAAATGCCCAAAGATTTGGCCATGAGTGTCTTCTGCATTGTAATCAAAACTGGACACTGAAGAAGATGGGGATCTATCAGAATAATCGATTGAATCATTCATTGATAAATTGTATGGGCCCAATGAATGGGTGTCATGTTTCTTAGGAATGCTAGGGAAGTCACCTTTGGATAAACTTTCAAGTCTCTTCAGTGCGTTTTCTGATGAAAATTGTTCTTCACTGGAACGAGTATTTGCAGGTTTATAAACATCTTGTTTATCGATTGGTTCATCTTTTACTCTTAGATCTTGGATATTGTAGCTCATATCGGTAGGTTCATCTTTGATAACTGGTGTTTCTTGATTGGCTTCGCTTTTTTCAGTTTCTTCGTGCGAAACATTAATAGTATTTTCATTTGTCTGACTGTCTTCAGTTTTCACTCTTTTTAAATCTACAGCGCATTCATTTTCATCAGTATCAGGATGATCACGTTTTTGATTTGATGTTCCATTTTCCGAAACGAAATGGTTTTGTAAACGAGTAGGATTAAGATTTTTACGTTTTCTTTTCATTACTTCGGGACTAGTTGTTTCGTCTTTCCTATTGTCTGTTACTTCGTTGTTATCACTAATGCTTCTTTGATCAAAGTCTGTTTCTGAGTCATCTATTGACCCAATAGACTTGTTCAGAGTAGAATAATAATCACTAGTATCAATATGTTCACCGTCATCATCATCGTCGTCCCCTGCTACTACTACAATTCCATCATCTTCATCAGATTCTCCTTGACCATCTTGGTCTTTATTTTCTACAGAATCAGACTCACGCCGCATTGGCTGTGTGTGGTCGAAAGAAGGTGAAAAATTTAAATTCATATTATTTTTATAGTCCAGAGGTATGTTCGATGGGAACTGGCTCATATTATGCGGTGGGTTCAAAAGAGGGTATGATCCAAATGGATGCATAGGATTAATCACTGGTGGAATATTCAACCCAGCCCTATGTGGAGAAATGAGAACCGGATGAACTTGTGCCGTTCGCCCATCATGAGGCGAAATTTTTCTTCGTAGGTGTGGTGAATGTAATTTTGGATTAGGATTCGCGCTGTGACGGTTTCTAGATCTTCTTGAGCTGAACATCATGCTGCATCCTTCAACAGTACATTTATGCATTTCACGAAGATGAACAGCAGAGAAATGGATTTTCAGAGCTCCTTTATCACAAAAAGTTTTTAAGCACACGTTGCACTGAACTCTTTTTTTACCAGTAGCTGGGTTGATAAAGTGTGTTCCTAAATTCAGTGGCATTTGTGACGCGCCCCATTGTCTTTTAGGTGGACTGATGCATTTACCTAACATCATGTTTCTAGAGTTATGTGCCACTTCAGCGTAAGCATCTTTGCTTAGATTGAGAACATTGTCATCTTCAGGCTTCGTGTCATCTGATCTTCCTTTACCATTACTAAGAGTTTTATTTTCTGATGATTCTGTAGGTTTTGCGGACATTTGAGGTAGAAGAGCTTGAAGTGAGGCTAGGCCCATTGGATTTTGACTAAGCGCAGCTACCATTGCTGCCTGGTGATTAAATGTTGAAGGCATTGACATTGGCGGCATAGGCAAATTTGTGGGTAATGGGAAATTAAAGAATTGACTTCTCATTAATTCCATAGTTGCCTTTTCAGCAGATCCTAAATCGTACGGTTTTCTTGTCTCTTCTTTATCGTTGCTCTCATTAGTTTTGTGTTTTCGGAAATCAAAGGGTTGCATATTCTGCAAATGACTTAAAGGCGATGAGTTTATTGGACTAGTAGTAGAGAGAGGACTGGATGAGGTAGACAGGTGAATGCTATGATTGGGAGATACTTCAGCTGATGATACTCTATGGGAAGGTGACCGATGTACTGGGGATGACCTATTATGACTAGGTGACGCTGTTTCTTTCTTTACTTCTGTATTGCCTTCTCTAGGAGCGTTTCTAGTATCTCTATCTTGGATACTTTTTAGATAATCGTAGTGTTGTTTGGCTTCCATCATATGTTGAAAGTATTTTAGAGATTCATCGTTGCGGACGTCTCTGCCCGAATGTTCCATAAGCCTTCTGAATTCTGCCTCAAGCTTTGATTGCTCGAAGGCTCGAGTGTCAAGGTACTCTGGCCTCTTATCAGGCTTGTCGTAGTTAGCTCCCGGTGGCGACGGAAGACCATTCTTCTTGTAGATGGGAAGAAGGGAGGTCTTGTGAAGGGCTCTCGCTTCTTGGAGCTTGAGGATCTGTTGGAGTGCCATGTTGTGCTCCGGTCCGCGACCGCTCCATCTTTCAGCGCCACTTGATTGTGATTCCTGAAACAAGTAATAAATAAAATGATAGTCTCTTATTATAAATACGGGTAAGGAAAAGGGCACCAATATGATGGTGCGTTTTGTTTATCGCAACTATTGGTTTATGTTCATGATGAACTTAATAACCAATTAGGATTCCGATTTATTATTTTTTTAGTGTACAAATTATTAGTTCTCCTGCAAAAATTGAATCTGCAAAATTGGAAATCATCAGTTAAGTAGTTATAACAATTCCGATAGGTATCGAGTTTTAAAAACGTTTACCGTCTATAAAACGAAATAACATATCATGAGTCGACTTACAAAACAGTCCATTTAATAAAATTATGAATGAGCGCGGCTAATTCTAAAAGATTATCGAGTCTAGAGCAAGCCTTAAACACTGGTTGTTCAAATCCCTCTTCAAAATAACTATCAGGCGGACACAACCACACCTTGCGTTTCCAAAGGCTAATATCAAATTAATTCTCAGAACTTGGAGCAATTGGGTAAAATTGTGTAAAATGACGGTTTCAAGTCGACTTGAGAATAGAAAAGTGGTTCTGTGTCGCGTGTTTGAAACGATTTAATCCGAAAACTAAATTACTATTCATTTGGTAAGCATTCGGGGCCGCCTCGCGATGTCAAAGTTAAATTTTCGAGTTAATTCAACCACTCCTTAGCTGCGTTTGAACAGGTTTCAACAAAAACTTGTACGTAATTATTATTGTGATGGTCGTGAGAATAACACGAAAATGTTCTGTAGCAAAACACTTTGAACAATTGAAACTAAAATAACGTTGTTTACCACTATCGTGCGAGTGATCTTGAATAGTTAGTACATTGACAAATGGATTGTGCTGTTTTGTACAATTTAGTATAATATTGATATTAGTATTTTTAAAATAACACCCACATTGTATAGCATTAAAGTTCTCCATCTCATAAAGAAAAAATGTTTCTTTAAAATAAAAGCTTACATACATTTTACAAAACCGCATTAAAACGACACTTAAAAATCTATCAAAAAAACAACATCTCATTTAAAAATTCGTTTAAACGCGTAATAGCTGGCAACACCCAGCATTCACTTTATAATGAACTTGATTGTCGCTTTTTAAAACAGTTTGTCACTCGATTACGGCGTGTAACCGATGGGGTTGCCATATCATTATCCGTTTCCCCGGAATTATATTGTCGTTTGGAGTCGGCGCGTCGGGGGCAATTTCGTAAAAGCACACCAATTATGTAGGTACAATGATTTCGTTTCTATTGCCACAAAGCGGATAAACGTTGGATAATAAAGTGTCTTTTAGAAAAATATACGTCTGGGAGTTTAAGTTATGCAGGTGAATAATAATATGGGGTTTTCTGAAGTCATTTCGTGCTTTCTAAGTAGTTTCGTAAAAATCGGGATTGCGTTTTAGTCGTTTTTGTTAGAAGACGTTTTTGTGTGTCGTTATTGTAATCGAGGTCGTTTATGGGCTTAAGAAAATTGGAGTATACTTGTGATGATATAATTTAACAGATGTTTACAAGATTATTTTGAGTTTACGAACTATTATTTTTGTATTAGGATACTTTATGTTGTATTTTAATGATATCAGTACGAAAAATCTGTGTGATAGAATTGAAAATACATACATGTATGTACAATTTTTACGTCAATAACGGGTGAATGTAAAAAGGTTTGCTTAAAATGTTGATGAAATTAATTTCAGCGATGTAGCGCTCTCGTTACGGCGAGTGACCACGAAGCCTGCCGTTAACCTCATCATTATTATTTATCATTATCATTAGCCCCGCAGCGTATCATTAACCAATCACAGCGTAAAACTCACGCGCATCGTCTACTTTAATTCTTTAATCGAATAACACCATTTCTTGTCATGAGGGTAGGTACTATTGCGGAAAAAAGTACTAAGAAATAATAATACTGAATCAATTTTGTTATAAACATCAAAAGAAACAGTCCATCCTTCTGTCGAAGACTGAAGACTGAAGACTGTAGGTTCTAAAATTAAATTTGTGAAAATAACTCAAATTCATTTTCTCAAGTAGGTACCTATCTGCTTTTCAACATTAATTAATTAAAAAAACGAAATTGGAGTCTAGACAATGTTTTTTTGCGTTTGCTTTAAGTGTTTTCTTATTAGGCGGTCACAGCTTGACTGTGGGAACGAAACAAGTAATTGTCAACACAGTCCACAAAAAGGTTGGAAGACGCAAAAAATCATTCAAAGTCGCGATGTTAACCGGAGGTGGTTGACCCGCAAACATTGCCGTACACCCGAAGTTACTCTTATTACGTCTTAAAACAGACTATTTTCCGCCGCTGTGGATGAAAAACATAAATTTGCGCACATATCTGACCCACGCCTACCGGCAGAGCAATGGACAAGCGGACATATTTCATGGCATTTTTTTAAATGTAGCATAACAAAGTGTATCTTATTACCTTGATGTATGGTCTCATTTCAGTTGGTCGTGACTTGTTTTTTTCTTTTTTAAAAATGTGTACTTCGCGATCGTTTTTCGTTGGCTCGCTGTCGTGTCGTGACATGCCATATTGTTCAGGGCATGATACATGAAGTAAGTAAACTGGTTTGTGTACCGTGAAGCGCAAAACGCATTGCCATTTTGCGTAATGACCGCTTAAGCACGCACCTGAGATGCACCGCCCCGCTGTTTTCTTGTGGGAAATGTTGAGTTCTATACAGCTAATTTAAATTTTAGCCATTAACTTCCGTTTTATGTTGAAATTGTTAATTATTTACTGAAATGTTTTAGTAAATAATTATCGTGAAGGAGAAATTATGTTAGCAATAAGTCTTCGTTTATTAAAGCGACTGGAAATGTCTACACAGATTTAAGTCCTGTAAAATTACCGATTGAAATGATTGAATTTATTTTTAAATTCCTATACTTACAGTTTTTTTTTAAACTCATGGCGTAAAAACCCTCTATTTAAAACCAAACCACTTCTGTAGCCAACAGTACCCCTGCACTTCGAATTTACCATAGTAACTAATAATTATGCACACATAGGTAGGCAACTAGGTGAAGTGTCTGTTAGCCTTGCAATTTGTTGGTAGTTGGCCCTACTTGCCAATAATTGGCCCCAATTGTAACTTTACAGCCAATGTCCAACATTATTGAATTTATATTTACTTGAAAACATCTGTCTTATAGTAGGGAGTACGATTTTTGAATACATAAGAGTAAGGTGCATACTAAGCTAGTGTTTTGCAACTACTTTGAGATGTACCCTTTAAGTTAATAGTGTATGTTATTAAATATTAAGACATTCCAAAAACAATTGACACAGGCGGGACTTGAACCCGCGACCTCTGCCGAACCGTGGCTAGCACTCTCACCAACTGAGCTACTGTGTCTTATGCTTATCTTATAGCATTAAGATAAGCATAACATGGCTTTAACATGTTTAAAAAAAAATCGCAAAAATATACATTAATAGTGTATAATTGCAAGTGACTTAATGTGCGGGGGATGTTTACTTGAAATTGTATAGATGTGAACTTTGTGAAACTTCTATGTAAATTAAAGTTAAAAGTAGAAAAGAAAGTAGTTTGGAGAACGGCAGAACGAATCTAGATGAAATTTGGCACAGAGATAGATTACAGTCTAGAATAGCACGTAGGCTACTTTTTATCCCGAAAAACGCGGGCGGAAGCTATGAAAGTACGGTGATACAGATAACGCACAGCTTATAAACCAGTTAACCTAGAGATTCAAACTTTTGAGGAAATATTACTTGAGTAACCTAGAGGTGCAGACGGATAAAAAAATGCATGTGATCAAATATTTTATTTTAGAAGTACCAAATAGCCCCACAATTCCAAATAGCCCCACTTTACTGTAATTAATAATAATATACAAATAAAAATGTACCATTGTAATCACAATAAAATGTATTCCTACGTACTATCACAGGTACTTTGTTTGTGTCGACATCAAACAGAGCGATTGTATCAATATTTGTCGTTTGTTCAACAATGGCATGATCGGTGTGTGGGTGGTCGATTCGTGTATGTCTATTAATTTAATTATCATTACACTGAGTTATGAATCAGAGTGTTGTAGTGAAAGCAGAGCCTAAATATGGAAGCGACTTACATAATTTTCAGATTCATTTGACACCTAAGTCTTTTTGTGTTTATGTATGTACTAGCTTCCGCCCGCGGCTTCGCCCGCGTTTTTCGGGATAAAAGGTAGCCTATGTGTTACTCCAGACTATAATTTATCTGTGTGCCAAATTTCATCCAGATCCGTCCGGCCGTTTCGGCGTATAGAAGTAACAAACATACACACACAAACACAAACTTTCGCCTTTATAATATTAGTGTGATATTATCTATGGCCCTAGTACCCTGAAATAAATTAGTATATAAATAAATAAAATAAGCATTTCAGAGCTGTATTATAAACTAGCCGTGTCCCGCGACTCCGTCCGCGTAGAAGTCGGAAAACAACACAATATCGTTATTTTCTTCAAACAAATACCAGGTTTTTTCACCCCTTTAGGGATCAAATTTTAAAAAAACCTTCCTTAGTTCACCTCTAGGGTACCTACTCAAGGAATATTTCCTCCCAAATCTATGGTTCCATCGGTTAAGATAGAGCGATGTCTGTCAGTATCTAAGGCTCGTATTACAGAACGGTACTCGAGCACAGATCTCGTCTTGAGCATAGATTTAAAGCCATTTGATTGGTTGAAACTAGATTTAAACAGAAATCAAAATCAAAATCAAAACATTTATTTGCAAACCCAGTGTTACATACATCAAGATCTTAATAAATAAGTAGGCACTTACGACTTAGCGGCCTTTTGCAGGCATCGCAAATTTCATCAGTGATTGACACTTGAGTTTTGTTCTGTAATACAGGCCTTAGTCATTCACGGTACAGGGCTCCAAGTCTGCTATTGCATTCTGTCATAAATTGTGTCAGAATGGTCTTTCATTTCTATAGAGTATGACGTTATGCATTTTTATATCTAGTTAAATCTTTTTGTCTTTTGTCTGCCATCTTGGATATTTTATATGTGGCGCAACTTTTTTTTAATCATTATTTTACATCGCAGAGGTTTCAGTTATAGGTACCTAACACTTATCCGACTGATTAAGATTAAATTCAAACCAGTACAATATAAATTAAACAAAAATCTGTGTATGATTTTTGTATGGCGCGCAATATAAGTACCTAATGGCTTGACTACACCGTACCTAAAATTGCAAGCCATAATTTTCAACGGTTTATTATCTACATTTTTTCCATCATCCAATATCACGACACCAATCATTCTTTATACCGCTTACGATCACAAAATAAACATTATAACAGGGTTTACATCAGGGACACTATAATCTGTCCACATATCCCAGCAACGCTTAAAACCGTTCTTGATACAATTTAGATTCTATATAAAATTATACCTGAGTATCGCTTAAACTTAATATAGGTAATGATACAGTGTGGACAAGACTGTCTTATCTTAATCTCGGCTTAAGGCGCCTCGTGGAGTCTTTATGGGTATTAAATAATAATTGGATAAGCCAGGGGTCAAGTATCGATCAGAGATTTTGAGGGTTTTAAGGAATTTGACACGAGTACGGTGGAAATATTGGCCGGATTAGATGTGGAGTGACATCAGAATATCAGCGCTGCAGCATTTTCATGTCGCAGCGCTATGCTGAGATAGTGGCCTTTTGATCTAGCACTGTTTTACTATTTATTTAATTTTTGATACTGTTTTTTTCCTTTTCTTTTTATGTCTGTAAGTTCCTGTGCGAGTCTAATAAATATTTTTTCTTTCATTCTCTCTAACAGCCTACAGAAAATGTTATCATATTTGTTGTAAAAGCAATATAGAGAAAATATTATCATGTTTGTTGAAAATGCAATAGAGAGGAAATAACACAATTTTTGTTGCAACATTGCTTGTAATGCAGTATTTTCTATTGAGAAAGACTTGGATTTCTTTTTAATTATTTTGTTTAAACATGGCGAAGTATAGAAAAGTAATATACAGATGAGACTTGACTTTAACGATATTTTTTTCAAAGCACATAGGAATAACAACTGTTACCAACTACTGTTAAAGAGGTAAGCAGGGGTGTATAGTATACAGGTACATACATACACTCATCCCTGAGGGGTCTAAATGAGTAGATATATGTAAAATCTATGAATAAACGAATATTGGACTAGCCTGAAAATACCAAGCATAGTATCGTTTTTTCCTTTGGCAACAAAAGCTTGACAGAAAATCTCCATAGAAACTTAATTATGTAATTTTGAAAACGGGGAAAGACTCACCTTATAATAATCATCTTCCCACCAGCGTTTAACAAACAGGGCGAGTTTCCCCAAATGGTTCTCACTACCACTCGTTGTACCCAAAAACTGGTCATATTCACAAAACATTGGTCCAAAATCCAAAACTAACTTTACACTAAAAATACGAACTAAACTCACTAAAAAATAAAGTGTCACTGTTGAACGTCGCAATGTCACTGAACTCCGGTCGGTAGGATCTGATGTCTAAGACAAGACTAATCCAGCTAATCCTGTGACACAAATATTAACACCTAAAGGACACCGGTAGTGTAGGGGTGGGGGTGTAAGGAAGGCGTCAACCCTTAACTACCTGGTTTGATAAACAATAGGGTGCTGGTACCAGTCTTAGGGCCCATTAGTTCTCGGTATATTTTTATTGTTGAAACAAATAAGCCAATTATTGGGTATGTAAAGTTTATGTTTTGAATGGAATGTCTCGTTATTGTACAAGCGGGTTGTTTTAATTGTAAGGTCAGGTGTTTTTTTTGTTCTTTCTTGCGATTTTCATTTTGCTACATCACAACTATTCACAAGTCAAAATTTGGTGCACCACTGATCATTTTCATCTCAGCTTGGTATCACCCAGTGTTGGCTTGTTTCATAATATCCCTCCTTTTTTTTCTGATAGTCTCCACGACCGACCAACTCGAATTTTTTTAGATACAAGTATTAGTTAAACTTTATATAAATACGGTGGGTACCTCACGTTTAAGTAAATACTTATGTACTAGGTATATTAAAAATAGTTCACATTATAAAAGTATTGCTTTCAATTAAATACTTACAAACACAGGGCCCAAATTAAACATTTTTATGGCAACTCGAAAGCTAGGGAAATATGAGAAAGAGAAAATTTGTAAATGAAACAAGAAGATTTTCGAATTTATTGTAGTGATAAATCAGTCTTACGCAAATTGGCACTAAACATCATTTTGCCGGGAAAGAGCCACACTAAATATGCAAATAATAATAATAATTAACGACAAAATAAAAAATAAAATAAAAAAGGCATTTCCGTCCATCTAAGTAATTATACATGACTGTAGACTTTCTTTTTGGCCATTGGTGTAAAAAGTGTTTAACACGGCTCTTAGATCAATTTAAATATTGTACAATATTACGTATTGCGCAATGTTTTCGATCGTTTAGGGCTCAGATCATAGAAACAAGGAGATATGCCATCATAGCAAATTAGTACCATAACAACTGAGGAGTGATTTTTCAAAGGGGCTTATTTCCATGATAAACAATATTTCAGTAATGGAGAAAAACCGTTTGTATGTTTTGTTAAAATTATAGGTACTGGAAATGTGTCCTTCTGTACGAAAATGACATTTTTGTCTGTAAGTTTCCTTATGAAATATGTACATTTTGTATTGGATTTTGGATTAAAGGCATTTATTTTATCATGACAGTGACGATGGCATTCATAGATTTTTTCTAGCATAAAATAATGGAAATAAACCCTTTTGAAAAATCACTCCTCATTACTGATGCCACTTTTAGTACATTTTTCGACACAAATACGCGCATAATTAAGCGCTCCTTGTGAATAAAAAGATCTCCCACGCATTGAAATTTCCGCACACCCTCAATCTAACACTGTTAACCGTCACTCAACACTAGCACTAAACTAAAACACTGTATTTATACCATCGATCGTGTTCGGTTCGTCGCCAGCGCGTACGTTTTTAATATGAGCAATTTGCTCAAGATCAGGCATCAAGCTCGATAGCGCCTTGGCACATCTCCTTGTTTCTATGATCTGAGGTTTAGGGTTAGGCTTCAAGATCGTTTCAGTGTAATATCGATGCAATATTATTGAGCAATAAAAATATTGTGAAATATTATTGTAGGTCTAGGGACCGCATAAAAACAGAGCGCGCAAACTAATGTATAATTTAATAATTTTAATATTTTTCTGACCGACGTGATTAAATTAAATTAAGTAGGTACCTAATATTAATTGCCGGTTAAAGCGTACGTTCACCTTTAGGTAAAATATAAATAAACATCAAATATAAAGGATTTTTTTCTGGCTTGATTTTCTTTATAATACTCTACATATACCTACCTAAATGTAACGTTTAACTTACATGAAATTTAATGAAGAAGAGTACCTAAGCTTAGTTTTTTTTTACCCGTTCGTCTCATAGAAGAATTTACGCTTTGTAACGAGCAACCTGAAATTATAATTGAAATAGGTAAGCGCTTTGACCTTAAATTTATCTTTGTATAGTTTTTCCTATAAGTAAATGAGTAGTATTTAAAATATGCATTACTTTTATACAGTACTGCATGATCTACTTAGCAACCATGGGTACCTCCATTTGTTAGATCTTCTAAGAATTTCTAACGAACCAAAAACACATTTTAGCACAAGACCACCTCCGTGAAAGTAAAAGCGTATTCAAATTCTAAAGATTCACAAATAATGCGAAATACCAAGTGCCAAAAATGTGCACTTTATGTGTAAAAAGCCCAGAATAATAAAATAGCTTTCCCAGAAAAAGGTTCGGCGTGTTTGAAGTTGACCGTATGTGAGACATATAGATAATAAAAGTACAATGTGAAGCCTCACGACAACAATAGGGGCATTCTCCCTACTGATAAGGGACTTTTATTTTTGTTTTGTATACGGAGCGTGAGGTAGGTGTACCATTCATAGTATTTTGGGAAGTTGGTTGTTAGGTATTTTCTACCTATTCTTATCAGCACCTTTAGAAATAAATGTTTAGGTGTCAATTGTGACAAACTACAAAGTCCGTCTGTTACTAACTAAATAAATAGCCACGACTCGACTTTAGAATAAATTGACAAATATTATTATGCTTATAATTACCTATAGTTTAGTTAGATATTTAGAAACCGCCTTTATTTCCCAGGCAATAAATTAAGACGCATAGAATATCAATAAACTAATAATAATTGGGTTCCAAGAAGTGCAAATTATAATAGTGAAGTAAGAAGACCTGGGGCTATTTATATAGCTCTATAAAATCAGTTGGGCAATGTAGCAATCCTTGCAAATGATTTATTGCTTGCACATGCCACTAACGGTGCCAATAATTCCTAATAATAGAAACGTGTTGTTGACATACCTACCTACATTTGTGAAGGAAAAGATGGGAAAACACACTACTAATGTATTACTAGCTTCCGCCTGCGGCTTCGCCCGTGTTTTTTGGGATAAAAAGTAGCCTATGTGCTATTCCAGACTATAATCTATCTCTGTGCCAAATTTCATCCAGTTCCGTTCAGCCGTTCTGGCGTGATTGAGTAACAAACATCCATCCATCCACCCATCCATCTATCCATCCATCCAAACTTTCGCATTTATAATATGTATATACCTATATATATGTATATATATATATACATATATATATATACAATACAATACAATACAATACAATATATATATTACAATATTATATATATATACATATATATATATAATATATATATATACCTGTATAGATTACATCAAATTTTTAATTGTAGGTACTGTCTTCAAGATGAAAGCTCAAAGATATAAGGGAAAGCACTTGTTCTTCAAAAAAACAAAGATGCCTCGGCAATGCTGCAATTAAAGCTGAATAATCACAAAGAAAAACATTTACGCTGAAAAATGGTGCTGAACGTCCGAAAATCTATGAATACATTTAGGTACCTCAATGAAAAATAAAATTGAAATCTATTTATTAATACGTGAAGAGAAAACTTTGTATAGAATTTAGCATATTGCACGCATGGAGTAGTGTGTGCAGAAAGCTCATTGTTTTTTATTTTTTCCTTACAAATCGCAAAACACGAATGGTTAAATTTCAGCCATGACCATAAAAATAGTAACCTCAAATTATTCATAAGTCCAAGCTGTCTTACAGACATTTTCGAACGAAAAGTATCTATTTATCGTCTTCCTACATAAAATCCGATACAAAGGTACAGTCGTAGCAATAATTCAAAACCCGCCCGACGAAAGCAGGTTTCTATCACTCCGCTCATCACTTACCATGTCAAGCAAGCGTACGCATCAGATACCGACGCCCGCGGCCCACAACACCAATAATATAATTTTGCACCCAATAATTTTGAAATGCAATTATAATTTTGCGTTGCAATAATAATTCTATAATGTTTCTTGGCAGATATTCGTTTCTGTATTTGTGGGCGTTGCTATGTCATTTGCTGATTGATTATGGAATTGATTGATTGGGTCTGTTTTGACTGTGACTTTTTTACTTGAGTGTACCTGGTTAATTAGTTTTTAAGTTATATTGGCATGATGGATGGGTTCAAATGTTTCTATGAATTTAAAGGCTTGATTTGTTTGTAAAAAATGCGTTTAGCTTCCTACCTAGAGAAAAAAAATATTGACTGCTAATTACAGTAAAATGTCAACGGGGAAAAAATATTATTAATGGCGACTAATTTGTTTTGAACAGCTAAATTGCATTTTTTTAGAAGTAGTACCTATATATGATACCTATTTAGATTAGGAATGACTATTTTAGATAGATTATATGGCACCTAACCAGCAGCTGCTCACTAAGAAAACACTGAGGGTGAAATCTATAGACCGTACTTAGACTACTCAGACTTAACGAGCGAATTCCCTAATCATAATGCAGTCTTTGAGTCCCTCTAAGTGCCTGCTTAGCAAAGTTTAAGTTCACAAAATCGACAACTTACGAAAAACTTTGCTAACCATGCACTCAACGGACATAAAGGTTGCATTATTAATACCGAATTTCTCAATAGCTCTTTAGTTAAATCTGAGCAAAATTAAGTTCGCTCTATAGATCTCTATTACGCAATTCATGTCAATATTGAAAGGTACCATACCTATTTGATCCGTATCTAAGGGCCAAGTTCACCGACAAGATAACAGTCCGATGAATTGGAAACAACCGTTTAACATATCTTTTTCTATATAAAAAGTCATGTTAAACGGCCGTTTTTAATTTTTCGGACAGTTATCTTGGCGGTGAACTTGGCCATTAGTGTTTCCTATTATGTTTGTAAAGCGCAAAAGTACACAAATTGCTCAGTATTTTTAAATACATAATCATCTTTAAGCTAGACTTATTGTATAATAATGTAAAATCGACATAGCTAATCCCGTAAAAGCAACTAACACGAAAACGATTACATTATGTACCTCCACTCAAGTGCTTTCAGTTGCGAGGCAACCCAATTTTTTGTCGCAAATCGCGTCAGGTAGCCAGAGCTACCAAGAGGACTATGTTCGATTTTCGGCTCTATTTCGATTATTGTAAGGTTCAGCGGGTCAAAGTTTGTTTTATAATATTAGTTCAATAATGTAGCGACAGAGTGCGTGCCATTTTGAATCTGTATTCAGTCGAATAATTTTATAACAGTGCTGTGAAGTGAGTGGTTAAGTTCGGTCGTTCGACGCCATTGGAGAAATATTTGTAAAGATGCCGTAAGTAGTTTCCCTTTAATATTTTTAGATGTTTTATACGTCAAAATAAACGTTGTTTATTGCTCTATTTGGTTTACTATTCACTTGTAATTATTCTTGGTGTAATATATGAAAAATTAATTTCACAAAATGCTCGAAGCTGCATTTATAAGACAGGTGGCAGTTTTGAAGTGGAATAAATGTATGATTTTCATATTTTAGACAGGAAATATGTTATAAATTAATAAATCTAGTTATTTAACTTTAATTTAAAATATAAATATTAACGGAAAATGTGTGCATTTAAACAGGATGGACGATAAGGCACGCGTTGTCGTAAGTAAACGCCCCATGTCGCTGTAGTTACCAAAAGCACTTTGGTGTTTTACGGAATAAGGGCTGAGACAAACTTTTTTGTTGAATTTTTTTTTTACTATTGCTGATTAGTGGTTTGTTTGGGTTCTTTTGTATGGTTTTTTTATTTAGTTGGTTGGTATTGGTATTATGTGGAAACATATGTATAGGGTGACAGGGTTTTTGTATTTTTTTCATCTTACTAAATGTTATATTTCTAATATTTCACATTTTCAGTAATAAACAAAACAAGCGAGGTAGAGGCCAGCCTAGGGGGCGGGGTAAATGTTCCCCTAGAAAATTATATAGTGATACCCCACCACAAAATACACCTGAGGTGGATTTGGCTGTACCAGGACCTTCTTCCCGGTAGATATATTACTTTATCTCTATTATTAAATGCTGAGCGATAGCCGTTTTGCGCGGATGTGAGGCATACTTTCCCTACAGTTATTTTCCCTCCGTATCATTATTTTTATTTTTGTGCGTCATATTGACGGAAATGAATGCTTTATCTTTCTTCTTTTCTTCCTTTCTTAATATTTTACACGAAGGTAATCGAAGGTCTGTTATTTGTAGATCCTACGAAGAAGAGCATGCGTTGGTGAAGCAAGCGGTTGCCAAAACAAAAAAAATATTGGCCAAAATGTCACCATCGGTCAAGCAGGAGTTAGTGGCGCGGAAACGCCAAAAAGAAATGGAGCGCTCACTCATGCCTGATGCGCCTCCTCGTAAGCGGTCACGGTAAGAAAGCCGAAATCTGTTATAACGATATCGAACGGACTACTCATATTTGGTCTTATTTGTTTGGTTTGACATTGGTTATTGTTACAGAAAGCAATCACCGCACCGAGAAACCTGTCGGTTGAGCGTAGGCACGCCAACCACGCCACCAGCTCCTAAACTGCAGGCTTGGGAAATTCGGTATAATATAAAATACCTATACTTTATAGTACCTATAATTTAGAAAATTTACGTGGCTTCTTTTGATCATTATAATGTCTTCCATAGAAAAATTGAAGAAAGACATAGGGTGCTGACTTCAGCATCTCCAGTCCCAACGTCTCCAGTCCCGACATCTCCAATCCCAACATCACCAAAGACCGATTTTTCGACTCCAACAAGGTGACAAGGCAATTTAAAAAAATATATTTCAACACATAATTGTAGCAATTTAACAAAAGTATTAAGTAAAAGATAATTTGTTGTATTCCAGCACGATCAGTTTTGACAGTATTGTCGAAGCTCCTGGATTTTCTCCGCTACAGGTGGACTGGACTTCTGGCAATCTAAGTAAGAATAACTTTGTTTTTCTATGGAGTCAATTCCCTATGATTTTATACATTTAAAACTATGAATAATATTGTATTCATTTTTATAGAAACCGATGTCAAAATGGTTGCTCCAAAAAAAGCGCCTCGACGCATAAATGTCCGTTGTGGAGTTGGTATGTATATCAAACAATCGAAATCACATTTTTGGAGTTAAATTTACAACACATTTTAATTTAAAATATTTTTTCTAGGCTCCACTTCTAACAAAGATGCCTCGTGCACCAGCACATCCTCCGAAACGTCAAAGCCAAAAGGCTTTTGCGCATCTGGTAAGTAATCATTATCAGCATTAAATAATTACATCGTTATTATTGTTTCGTCAGCAAAAATAACTTTTCTTTTTTCTAGATCCGGATACAAAAAAGTCTGATGCCATTTTGGACCAATGGCTGCAGGAGGAGGACAATGACAGCTCGCACGAGGCAAGCGATTTGGAGTTGACAGAAGCTCAGACAGATTTGGAGTCTGCCCACATACCGGACGATCTTAACGCCGAGGCTGTGGAGTGGTTGGCGCAAGAGGATACCGAGGCAGACCTCTTGATGCGCCAAATGGCATCGGCAGACAACCTCTCCTTTGACTGGAGCTGCGACCACAACACATTTGTTGGCCAGCGGGAGGTTTTCACAGGTACCCCTGGTCCAACTTTTGCTGTGGACCACACTACCCGGCCGTCAGACGTTTTTTTAAAATTTTTTGACGACCAATTTTTTGATCTCCTCGTGAGCCAAACAAACAGGCACTCGTCGTACGTCATTGACAAATACCTCACCACGGAAAAATCTCGGCTTAACTTTTGGGTGAACACGGATCGGAGTGAGATGGCTGTTTTCTTTGCCGTTATGATTTTTCAAGGGTTAGCGCCGCTATCCGTTGAAAAGGATTACTGGCGAGAAAATGGCTATCTCACCTTGAAGTATTTTAGGCAACTTATGACATATAATAGGTACGTGCTCATAAAGCGCATGTTACATTTTGCGGAAAACGTGACGGGACGGGACATGACTCCAGATGAATCCAGACTTAGTAAAATTCGGCCGGTACTCGACCATCTTAATAGCAAGTATAGTTTCTTATACTATCCAGGACGTGACCTCGCCATAGACGAATCACTCCTCAAGTGGCACGGTCGGCTGTCCTTCGCACAGAAAATAGCCACCAAAGCCGCCAAGGTAGGCGTTAAAAGCTATGAGCTGTGCGAAGCGTCGACCGGGTACTTGTGGAAGTTTTTCTTCTACACTGGCAAAGGACAGACAGACGACAGACAGACAGACGACAGACAGACAGACGACAGACAGATAGACGACAGCCAGACAGACGAAGTCCCTAGTACTTCAAGGCCACCTCCACCGTCTAATGTGACAGCTCGTATTGTGTACGATCTCGTGAACCCACTCCTTAATCGAGGCCACACTTTAGTTATGGATAATTTTTATAACTCGCCTCTTTTGGCAAGATACTTGAAGTCCCATGGCACCGATTGCTATGGGACTCTCAGAGTTAATAGGGAGTTTGTCCCTGAGTCCATCAAAAGTGTAGGTAAGAACGAGTTGCGGGTTGGTGAAATCGTACACAGTTATTGCCGGGATTTATCCGTGATGTTGTGGCGTGATACCAGCGTTGTCGCCATGCTTTCGACATTTCACAAAGGCGAAGTAGCGGGCAAAGAAAAGTACGGGCGGTACAAATATAAACCACAAGTAGTACTAGATTACAACCTTTCTATGGGGGGTGTGGATAAAAAAGACCAACTTCTCTCTGCACACCCCATAGAAAGGTCTAGAAATCAGGTGTGGTACAAAAAAGTGTTTAGGCGCCTTTTAAATGTTACCATTCTAAACTCTTATATAATTTATAAGTCTTTTCACAAGACCGCTACACAACGTGCATTTAGACAACGTCTAGCCGAAGAATTGGTTCAACGATTTGGAAGGCCTGCATCTTTTCCGACTCAGGTCGTCACGAAATATCTGTCACTTGGACCGGGAAAGATACGGCGTCCTATTTTGTCAGGGAACCATTTCGTCGGCACTGGCGCCACTAAAAGCGCACGTTGTGTTTGGTGCAAAAAGAGTCGCTCGAAATATATTTGCAAGCAGTGTAATGTAACGCTCTGCTTAGAAATATGTTTCGAGGAATTCCACACTGTTCGAAGGGATTCAGAGTAGGTATTCAGACACATCGACCATCCCATGATGTGATTGTTTGAAGGTCAAAATTACATAAAGTGGGCAACCGCTTTATTTAATTTTGACCTTCAAAAAGTGCTGATTGTCAACCTAGTTTGAATAAATGATTTTTAATATTGACTTCGCCCGCGTGAAGGTCGGAACCTAACGCAGCTTATGATGTACCCGAGTATCTGTTTGATTTGCTTTTTTATATAGGGTGACTGGTAATTGATGAGCGATACTTGACCACGTGACTTTACTCATCATTATGAACAACTTATGGGACCAAACCTGAAATTTTACATTGTCTTCACTTAGTTTTTGTTGACCTTGACCTCTATCCAGGTGGTCACTGTACTCATCATTATAAACAATTCAAACATCTGTATTCACATAAATTGACAAAATATACGAAACAGCTGATTTTTTTTCGTGTTTTAGGGTGAAATGAAACCACTATTTTATATTAACTTAATTTAAGTACTTTTGAAAATTGTTGTAATATGTACCTACTTATAATTTTTTTGATTTGTTATAAATAATTTTATAATAATACATTTAATGTTATGTTTTAAAATTGGAATCAACATATCTGGTTAAATGAAACCACGATTTTGTAACATCTTAATTTAAGTACTTCCGAAAATTGTTATAATATGTACCTACTTATATTTTTTTTTATTATAAATAATTTTATAATTATACATTTTATGTTATGTTTTAAAATAAGAATAAACATACGTATCATAATAAGTTAATAATAAAAAATGGTCATTTTAATTATTTTAAAAATAATACAATTTATTTTTTCTAAACACAACATAATTTTATTTCAAACCACCCCTATGAATCCAAAAATCCCACTATCTAATTTAACAAACACGGAAATCGTGTTACGTAGGTATCACTTAGAACCAAGTGTGTCGCGGCCCTTAGACGGTAGCCATATTGCTTTCCGCGCTATGGAGTCGCGATCGTGACGCAAGATTTAGCTCATCTAAACCTTAACATTTTAAGATAATTTAATTCTACACTGTCATGATTTAGCATGTACTTGTTACTACACAGCATTTGCTCTTTCTATCAATTATATTTTTTTTCAAAAAGAATAATACGTTTTCCGGTAATCTGTAAACAAAAATGACCCTGTTAAGTTTTAAAAATGGAGCGTCTTTCTTGTTTTTGTGTATTAGAACAATATTTTCTTAGAAAGTGATATATTTTTTAAACTAAATCCATAGTTAAGACATGTGTCTTTAGTTATCAACATATATTTTTATCATACGGGTTCAATATTCTCTATAAAATAGGCATGAACATACTGTATCATTTTGCAGCGGAATGCGGTGTAAGAGAATTTATTGCGCTCATTCAACAGCTATTTTAGGCTATTGTTTTAAGAAAATATGTTCACATTAAATATAGTACGGCAAGATTAACTAATATAGTTTTTTATTCTAACAAAAAATCATAACGTTGTCGCTTTAGATTTCGTACAAAAAAATATTTTATCCCACGAAACGTCTTAACGCACTTATGTTCCAACTTCTTGCATTTTTTATTTTTTTATCATTGGGCTAAATTGCCAGAAACTCCTTTAAACAAGTGGTTTGTTTCATAAGCTATACAAAACAGTCGTTTGTTTCTCAAATAACCTCTTCAAACGGCCATAAATAAAGTTTTATTACGGTCAGGCGCACCGAGCGGTCGTCCGCGTCAGTCGTGAAGCACGTTGCCCGCGCTTTTTTGTGACGTAGGCACTTGAGTGGATAGGTACATAGTAATATGGATAGTAATTAGATTTGTAACAGATATAATAGATTCAATTACGTTTTATGTAATTTAACTAAGAATAGTACATATTCATGTCGGTTTTATATCTTTGTTTTCGCATCTTTTAGTGTGTTTTCATTTTAGCAATAAAATTTTCAGATTATTATAATTTTAGCGTTAGTCTTTGACTTTATCTGTTTGCATTCATCAACCCCTTAGAGCTCAGGGGGAGAATTTTAAAAACACGTTTTCAATGCACACTCTCTAAGGTAAGGTTTTTGTCTGGCGAACAAGATGACATAATAAGCGATCCCCGTCGCCCTATAGACATGCAATACTAAAGATATTGCAGGTGCGTTGTCTACCCTAGAGACAATGTTGAAATGTCTCATGTACTTTACAGGTAGGTTACCACACTTAGGTATTACAGGTAGGTTAGGTACCTACTTGTAATTACACCTATACCCTTCTGAAACACAGGAATGCTTCTTAGCGGCTAAAATAAGTAATGGGGGTAGCATTTCCCTGGACAAGCTCAATTACAAAGAGCTACTATTCTTAAAATGTGATGTTTCTATCTTCAGTAGTGACAGAATCTTAAGCTACAGATACTGATACACCGTGCTGATACTGATGCTACCATTTTATATTCTAGTATTGTGTGACCAACGCTAAAATTATAATAATATAATCTGAAAAAGATTATATTATTATAATTTTAGCGTTGGTCTTTGACTTTATCTGTTTGCATTCATCAACCCCTTAGAGCTCAGGGGGAGAATTTTAAAAAAACTTTTTTAACAAAAAATAACCGACTTCAGAATCCACTACAAAGAAAATAATAATTTTGGTTTCGGAAGTCGGTGGCTTTGGTTTTTGTTTGCTTTTTTTTGCCACCGACTTCCGAAACCAAAATTATTATTTTCTTTGTAGTGGATTTTTGAAGTCGGTTATTTTTTGTTAAAAATGTTTTTTATTTTTCCCTTTTTAGTTCTTTATCTCGTGTTAGATTACTTTCACGAATTCGTTCAACAGTAAATCTTCTACGGAGTGTGTACATTTATGCCTATAACTTTGTACATAGGAATGATTACATAATGTGTTATATACTAAAACCTTCCTGAAAGTATGTAGATTACGTTAGTGAAAACCCCATCCAAATCGAACAAGTAGTTTTTGAGAAAATCGCGCACATACAAACATACATACATACATACATACATACATACATACTTACATACATACATACATATTTACATACATACATACATACATACATACATACATACATACATACGGGACGAATACAGAACCTCCTTTTTTGAAGTCGGTTAATTAAAAACACGTTTTAAATGCACACTCTCTAAGGTAAGGTTTTTGTCTGACGAATAAGATGACATAGTAATAAGAGATCCCCGTCGCCCTATGGACATGCAATAATAAAGACATCGCAGATGCGTTGTCTACCCTAGAGACAATGTTGAAATGTCTCATGTACTTTACAGGTAGGTTACCACAGTTAGGTACTACATTACAGGTAGGTACCTACCTGTAATTACATGCATACCCTTCTGGAACACAGGAATGCTTCTTAGCGGCTAAAATAAGTAATGGCGGTAGCATTTCCCTGGAGAAGTTCTTTTACAAAGAGCTCTACTATGCTTAAAATAATGATGTTTCTATCTTCAGTAGTTAACGTTATGCGTTGTCTGTTATTCTATCAGGGAATATTGTTCTATAAAATATATGGATGGAAGATAAACTTTTAAAATTGTACGAGTAATATAGGTACCTACGTAGAGTCTGTTCCATAAGTCAGTTTACATGAAAGAGTTACAAAGTAATTGAAAAAGGAAGTATTAAGTTAGTGTTTATGTACATTTTTAATTATCTGTTTCAAGATGTATAACTGACGAGTGTCAAAGCGAAAATTAATTGTTGGTATTGTATTGTATTTCGAAACTTCAAGACCCAAACAAGTTTGTACCAAAATGGTATTTAATTACTAGTTGTAAATTACATCGTAATTTATGTTCGTCATATTGATACAATCTCGGGAACCGAGTGTGATGGGTGTTACCTTTGTACTTCGTCATTGCAGCTGCAACACTGCTCACCCACTTTGTAAATTTATGATCTAACAGCGTAATTATAGTGTTTGCTAAGTCCTAATAGGTAGGTTTGACCTATTGATGTTTACCTAATATTGCAGAATTTTATAATGGTTTACTTATGTTGATGTAATGATATAGTTATTACGTTTATAATATAATTAACTAGCTTCCGCCTGCGACTTCGCCCGCGTTTTTGGGATAAAAAGTAGCCTATCGCTGAGTTGCAGAAAAGATCATTAAGTTTTAAAGGAGACTTTAACGAAGGAAATTGTATGGTTAATGCCTCCATTAAAATTTAATTATCTTTCTGCAACTGATCGTATGTGTTATTCTAATGTTTAAGCTACATTACTGTAAAGTTTCATCAAAATTCGTGCAGTATTTTTTGGGTGAAAGAGTAACAAACATCTATACATACATCCATACATCCTCACATATTTATTATGTTCACAGACACTAGGTATTCTGTTTATTATACACCAGGGGTGCTCAACTAAAGGTGTTTTCATACAAATATTTATATAAATTAAATACTTATCATAAATTAACATACTACTATTATCTTATATAATACATACACTATTTATAAGCTAAAAGAAAATATAAATAAAATTAAAATTTAAGGATCAAAATATTCGTCCGCATCGCTGTCAACGGGTAAAGTGCCCAGAAGGCTGGCCGCATTGCCACGTTGAATGGCAATGCTGATTCTTTGACCGAAGAACAGGCCAGCCCTCTGGTCACGTGAAGAGTCGACTAGCCTTTTGGAGATATCACGGAAAAGGAGCCGAGCACTCGAACCCCATGGCCCCAGTGTTTCAACCCCAAACGGCTCAAAAATATAATTACCGACAAGATTATTGTATTTGCGCCGTTTGAGGTTTTCCGCAGCTGCAGCGGCCGCTCCGGCACAGCCCGCCGTGCTAGGAAGATGAGATGGAGCAAGGGTGTCGACACAGGTTGCGTCCCACACCAAAGACCTTCCCAACTTCCATGGCATCAACGACATTCCATCTGGTCTCTTGCCATCGTCACGTGCCAAGCCATTAGGTTCTAATATAGCTGGCACGCCGGCGGTGACAAGAGCACGACGGATAATATCGTTAATGCTGGCGTGCCGTGCCATGCGGCCTGCGCTCTTACTGCAGACATACATCCTCACAAACGTTCACATTTATAATACATATTAGAAGGATTATTAAGAAGTAGGATAGTGTTAGGTTGGTTGATGGAATCAGTAGCAAAATATTTGACGATATTTATAAGTTTTTTAACAATTAATTTTTATTTCTCGCTAAGATATTTTATTTCAATAATTACTTTCATACCTGTCATTCTCAGATTTAAAGAAGCCATTTACAAAAAAAAAAGTCATGATTTCCCGATTCGCAAGATAGATTTTACTTGACCAATATTATTCTTTGATTATATCAACGCACTGGAACATTGGTTTTGGTTTATCTGAATAAAAGGTATCTTACGCCTTATGACTATTTATTATTTTACAAGCTCACCAATGAATTGATTTATATATTTACAACTGATTACAACTGATACAACTGATACAACTGATACAACTGATACAACTGATACAACTGATACAACTGATACAACTGATACAACTGATACAACTGATACAACTGATACAACTGATACAACTGATACAACTGATACAACTGATACAACTGATACAACTGATACAACTGATACAACTGATACAACTGATACAGCTGATACAACTGATTAACCAAGCCGTCGTGTCGCAAGGCCAGGAACCTTACTTGGACTGAAAGCCGTGCAGTTATAATGTCCTAGTACCTATCCGCGCGGATCGAGCTTTCAATGCCTTTTTTTTTGTGAAAAACCTTCCCGGGCTTGTCAACAACTGCACAAAGTTTGAAATCGCATGAAAGATGCGCGAAGACATAGATAACGAACAAACATTATTTTTATATAAGGAAAATGTCACAAAAACATTCTCCAAGCATTTTGTGGAAAAAAAAACCACACACAACCCACGCTTTTAACACAAAAACGAGTCAGCATTCACAAAATTTACATATTTTACATACTGTATTAAGTATTATACAAAATTGATGATGCCATTTCGCAATTAAACCATTAAAACATAATTTTTCATTGTGACCTGATAAATTAATAAAATAATTGGTCAAAGGTGTGAATTTCCGATCAATTTTATGAATGGATGCTCGAGAGAATGGCGATTGTTAAAATTCTTTAGTTTAGTTTTTAATTGTTGGCTATTGACAAAGTCACGAGTTTTGGGCGAAAGTTGGCCAGGTGGTTTTTTTAAAGGATTTAGGTGTTGCTTGGGTTAATAACACTTAATTTTTTTCTTCTTAAAAAACAAGGAAATCGCCCGCGTGGAGTTCGGAAATAAAAATGTTAAAGTTTGAAGTTGATCAAGCCAAATAAACATGTTTTCCCCAAAGACCTAAGAACAGATTTCTTAGGTCTTTGGTTTTCCCATACAAACTTTGCTACCCGTTTTCACCCTCGTGATATAGATAGGATAGAATTTCTTATCGGATGCCCATATCATATAGAAAATATAAATATGTCTTCTTTTCTAGGACCAGCGGCTAAGGCTGTGCGTTGATCCATCAGTCAGTCAGGAGTCAGGACAAAGCATTTTAAATATAACCTCAGGAGCTCTGGCGACCTTCTTCACCACATTCGTTTATTATTGGAAACGCGAATTTAGATACCTAGATGTTATGAAACAGAGCAGTCAGTAAAACATTTATTTCTTAATAAAAATAATTAAATAAAAATTAAAGGACACTGGTTTAAACAAAATATGTCGAGAGATGTGATTCTGGTGAATGTATTTTTCTATGGAAATTAAAAAAAAATGTTAAGTAGGTAGGTACTTACTTCTAATACTTACTTAAATATTATTAATTATCACAAAGAGTTAAATAAAATTTCACAAACAAAATAGTGTACCTATCTTCATAATTAACTTTGGTTCTCTCGTCCTGCGTGGAAACTGGACAGTAGGTTACCTTATCGAGCCAAGGCTCTGTTTGTGGCCATATTATTATGTACAGAATATACTGAAACACTTAGTTTTTAGAAGCACTAGATAGTATTATCTTGTTTTTCTAGGACACATTACTACACAATTTTATTGGTTTAGTCCTCACTAGTTTGTCATTAACGAGAGAATTTGCCTACTTAGATGAAATGTTTCTAGTGTTTCTCGAACAGCAAATAGAGTGAAAACGTTATTTGTATTAATATTAAAACACTTCCCCTGAGGTTTATTTTTAGCGTTTATTTGAGTTGGTTCTGACTGACATCATGACAGTGGAAAATTGTGACAGAAGTGGGTACCTATATTGTAAATATGTAAGTAGGTACTACTTACATACTGAGCTAGGTACTAAGTAAATGTTGAATCAATATCTTTCTGATAAAGTCAAGAAAAGATTTTCTTCATAATTTGTCCAAATAATCTATACTAATATTATAAAGAGGAAAGATTTTTTTGTTTGTTTGTACCGAATAGGCTCCGAAACTACTGGACCGATTTTAAAAATTCTTTCACTAATAGAAAGCTATATTATCACTGAGTAACATAGGCTACTTTTTATCCCAAAAAAATGCACAGTTCCTCTGGGACACGCGGACGAAGTCGCGGGCGAAGTGCTAGTATCTATATGTATTGAAATAAGTATGTACCGTATATCATAAAATCTTTTTGTAAATAATGTCTTGTGCAGCATTTTTTTTTGTTTTGATAATGATGTGATGTGGATGTTGACAATACAAAATGTAGATTTAAGTTGTGAGTATTTCGGCTTGTTGCATTATCTCTGGACCAAAAGTATCGATAAAAACGGAATTTTGTAAGAAATTATGTAAGTTTAGATATGATGTCGGAGAGTAGTGACATAAGCCTTCAATTTTACGAATGTGATAAGTAGCAGTTAAAATATCTATAACATTGTTATTTATTACATATTGAACCGTGATGTATATCAATAATTATTATCCTACATAACCCCACAATTCCGTATTGTGCTAAAATAATAAATAATCACGTGAGCGAAGCCGCGGGCATACTTACCTATGGTCCATTTCAATAGAACTTGTGTAAACAATCTTTCTATACAAATTCATAAAATTTTGACAGTTGGCCATACTGACATTGTTTACAAAGTTAACAAATTCAATTGAAATGGACCCTACCTAGCTAGTGTTTAATAAAAAGACTTCCGATAATTTAATTGAAGTAGGTACAAATCACAATTTAAAAGTAGCCAGAGATAACAATAACAATCATTCTAGAATTGTAATCGAGATCCAAATTGATCATCGTAGCGATTAGTTTATTGCGTGGGCGCATCTCTATTGTTAGAACTTAAGTTCGTTATGGTTAGTGTTTTTTTTTTTTTTTTTTTTTTTTTTTTTTTTTTTTTTCTTTTGGCTTCGCACGGTTTGTGCATTTGTAGTTTATTGTACTTTATATTTTGTTGCGAAAGTGGTGGGAATTATGTAGGTAGGTATCTTGTCAATGTAGGTATAGTAATTGGCTCGTAAACCTATCTACTATTAAAATTTTATTCAAGCCGAGGAAATAATTGTTAAAGCACCATAAACAATTTGAATTCCCGCCCTTTCCAATCCTACCATTTCCTGCGCACACAGCGCCACCTATCGTCTTGGACACTCGTTAGGGAGTTCCCCGCCATATCTCACCACTGAACATATCGACTCCGTAAAATTATCGTGAAATACTGCAACCAAGTGATAAAAGACAATAATTGTGTGTGCCATCAAACTACTATCATCCAAATCATCAAGACACAAGAATTGGGGCACCCCACAGCATAAAATCATAAGGTATTCGGAGCCAGCCGGCCCTCTTCAGCGAGCTTCGGTGAGTCCCTTTTACCATCCCTTTAGATACAGTCCGCTTTCCCATCAAATACCTATAATCATTCTTTACCAATAATTCTTTAGCATAAAGCTGTTTTGGATGCCATTTTAAGAAAACTTAGTTTAAAATTAGAACTACCTATTTAAAAACTCATTTGTTTAAATGTAAAGCTTTCGGAAAATCTACAACAGATGGCGCTAGTTGTATTATCTGCAAACAAAATTAATGTGTAGGTAGTTAACAATAATGGATTATCAATTCGTCACATTGCATTATGAATTATGAATTGTCTGCACCTCTTGTAGAGAGGTTGGTCTTATATTTATACAGCCACATGACAATTTTATTTACAGTAGCAATGTAATTTATTCTAATTATTTTCGCACAAATGCCCAATTAATCAATCTTTCAATTAATAATCAATCTGTTTTATAAATTATCAAGAAGCAGATTTTATATAGGTACCTACCATAATAATGGCAATCAAAAATATAAAGCTGTCTTCAGACTACGCTATACTATATAGCATTATAGCATATAGCTCATAGCACGACAATATCGCGCACCATGCATTGTTATGGACACGTTCACACTGTGCTATACTATATTGTATGGCTTTGTATGGCGCGCTATACTATATAGCATACGCTATACTATAATATAGTAGCTATAGCGTAGTCTGATGAACAGCGCTTCCCGATAAAGGGCACCATTTGTTTAGGACGGTTCTCAAGGCGACATCAAAATATTTTATAATTAATACCATTATAGTGCTTGTAACTTATTTTTATTGCGGAAATATTATTGGCCTTATTGATATTTACTAACCCGTAAATAATTAAGTTGCAATTAAAAATGCCTGAACTTTTCTTGGCAATTGGCAAATACATATAAATTAAACCTACGTAGCTAGATAGGTATAACACTAATACAAAAAAAAAAAACAACACGCCTGCCGTGTCTTAAAGTCAAAAACAAATTGTGTTATTCATTAGTGGTATGAATGTGAATTTTTATTGCAATCGAAAGACAAATAAAAGGGTCCATTTTCTTAAAGTAATTTTGATCATTTCACATTTCAATCTTTCAACTAAATGTCAACAGCCAATAACTGTCAAATTCAAATATTGAACAAACTATTGATAAAATCACTTCCACTCACGCTTCTCAAGTTACTATTATAGTTCAATTAAGAGTCCTTGAACTGTTGACCTTGACCTTCATCGATTTTCCGTCTGCCCTTGTAATAGAAACTAAGTATTGATTCAAAGTCTTAATTAAATATTGTAAATAGGTTGTTAAGATGTTGATCTGGGATTGCAAACTGGTTTTGTTTAAAAAAATATTAATATTATTTCTTAGGTAGATATGTTTCTAAAGAAAACTACCATGTTTGTTATTAGTTGTCACTTTATGGTGCATATGCAGAAGGTTTGAACGAAATAGAACCTTTTAAACCACATATTAGCTATAGGTAGGTACTTGATTCTATTTTTAAACAAACTAAATTAATTTAGTCATAATTATCATGTCTCTTTCTAACAAAAAACTTGAGAAAAAGATAGAGCTTTGCTTTAGAGCTTTCGTAGAAGACGTTAGTTCTGTTAATTGTTAATAGATGGCGTTAGTAGTGGATGCTTGGATGTTGGATCATGTAAGATCGGTTCACTCGGACTGTGATTAATATATTTTTAACCGACTTCATATAACTTAAAAATATTTTTTTGTTTTTGGCTAGCTAAAATACTAGGATGTGGAGTAGCTTTTGATGTTAGCTCGGCATAATTTTTTATTACTGAAATGAATTTTGATTTAGAAATTGTAGCTGTAAGTACCTACCTATAATATTAATTATTATATTACTTTTCTTGTTTTTAGTTCAATCTGTAGTAAAAAATATAAAACTCCTTATTTATGACACCTAACCCTGTCTCTATCCGGAGATAGGCGTCTCGAATTTTCACAAATTGACATAATAAGCCAGTCAAATCAAAGAATATTCTATAGGTAATTACCTACCTACAACTTATACTAAAATTATGTTATTTAGTTTCACAGTTCAAATCAAATTCATGCTGTTCGTTGCATATGTTTGACAGGCAATGCATTCACGCCACAACATAATGTTAAACATGACGAGTGACATCGCCGTGTCATTCGCAGAGCGCGGATTTGGAAATTAATTTACAAACTTGCATCCATAAATTTAACTAAAGGTATGACAATTCTGATGACTTTGAAAGCTCGTGTAGTGTTTTAGTTTGTGTGTGTGCTTTTAGATTTAAAATTGATAATTTAAGTTTTAACTAAGTACTAAATTATGAAGTTGGAACTCAAATTAACATTTTTGACGACAACTTTTCAACCTTTATCTGGAAGTATAAAACAAGACGGGAAAAATACCGATAGAAAACATAGATTACAAAGCGATAAGTATCAATTTGTGCGGGAAAAAGTGGCGATAATTTTATTCTATTCAATGACTAGCTTTTGCCCGATACCCTATCTGCGTGGACTTCCATATCCCGTGGAATTTTCAAAAAATCCAGATTTATTCTTCGTCTACATCCTGGGTTCCCAACCTGGGGGTAATTACCCCCTCGGGGGTAAAACAGTTTTTCTGAAGGGGTAATAACGCTGGTAATAGATAATAAATTTTATAATCAATAATTTAAAAACTTTACCTAACATTAAAAGGTTTGAATTAACTTTTTGTGCAATTTATTATGAATATAAAAGGCTAAGTATTTTCATGTCATAATATTTTAAGGGGGGTAAAATGATTTTCCCTAATAGATCATAGGGGTAACAAGATTGAAAAGGTTAGGAACCGATGCTCTACATCATAAAGGGAACCTTTGTGCACAATTTAGCTCTCTAGGTCCAAGGGTTTGGGCTGGGCGTTGAAGAGTCAGCATTTTTCTATTTCCTGCGAGTTTACCAAATGGATGAAAAGTAGCCGATGTACTTTTTCAGGCCCTAGGCTACCTCTTTGCCAAATTTCATCCAGTAACAAACATACACACACAGGCACACAAACATACACACACAGGCACACAAACATTCGCATTTATAATATTACTTACTAGCTTCCGCCCGCGGCTTCGCCCGCGTTTTGGAATAAAAAGTAGCCTATGTGTTATTCTCATGTTTAAGCTATATTACTGTAAAGTCTCATCAAAATCCGTTCAGTAGTTTTTGCGTGAAAGAGTAACAAACATCCATACATACATACATCCATCCTCACAAACTTTCACATTTATAATATTAGTAAGATTAGTAAAATAACTACCTCAACGTGTATAGTTTTATACCATTAAACAAAAAGGTAACTAAATGTTAAAAAAACATTTTTAACATTATTGATTTCAGGAACGCGAGAATTTTTCTAATCAAGCTTTTGAATCATCAAAATCGTTTTGTAGCTTGAATCTGATCGTTGAAATCACATAATTCTTTATACTTTCCCCAATTTGTATAAAACCCATCTTATTCCAACCCTACGTTAATCCACTCTCTAACAAACCATGGGATGGTCTTCGGGAAACTCAATCAGTGTAATGGGTCGGCGCGCAAACTATGCATTTTGCTGATCACCCGCGATTTATTTCAATAATCCACCTTGCCGTAATGGCCGACGACCGGGAATATTATATTATACTACGCTACCCCGCGGGTTCGTCCGCCTTGCCCAACGATAGGTTGGAGAAAAATCAATTTGATACTTTGTATACCTAATCATGGTCGGGGACTATAGAAATTGTTTTTTAGGGTTCCGTGCCTCAAAAGGAAATAAGGAACACTTATAAGATCATTTTGTTGTCTGTCTGTTAGTTTGACACGACCTTTATACTCAGGGATGCGTGAAGGTATCAAATACATAGGTCTACAATAACTTGGAGCTGTAAAAAAATCAAAAATCAAACTTCTAAGTCAACGCAATAAAAAATAATGCCATTTAAGCATATTTTGACGCTCGCAAATAAAACAGAACCTTTAGGGTAGGGACTTCTTGTTGACCTAGAATCATGAAATAGGTAAGCAAGAAGCAAGATCTCACAGCACGTCTTGTAAATAAAAAAAAACCTGTAGTTCTGTAGTTTCTGCTCACCCCCTTTGGAAAATAGCTTGAATTTATGTATGTATGTAATAAAGACTACATATCTGTCCTTTGGTTACATTTCAGTAACATAGATTTGTCAAAATGTGCATTATTGAACGACTTTTTTAGTTTGTGAGAACAATCAGTTCACTTGGTTTTTGGCTACGCCGTAGCATCGTAGTATTGTAGTGAACTTTTGACAATATTCACTGGCCAATCTCTGACAAAATTGGGATTAAATCAGCGGCACATTATAATAGCCGATTTGAAGTTTGTCCGCTCATAAAGATTGAATTTGACAACTACTTTTGAAAGAACAATTGCTGTACTTTATTGTCAATAGTGACGCGTCACAATAATAAACAACAAGCCTCCATTGTCATGTTAACTAGTAAAATCCATACCTATAAGATTTTATGCAAACACGTTTATTTATACAAATTTTGACAGAAATATTGGCAAGTAAGTTTAGTCAAAAGTTAATTGCATTGCTACAACAGTGCTACGACGTAGCAAAAACAATTTATTTTCTTTGTTTTTTTTTTGTAGAGTCACTTTCCTACTTGAATACACCCCGTATTCAGTGGGTGAGGAAGGTAAGGGGAGGGGGGGGGAGGGACATTTAAAGAGTCTTCACGAGTGACTTTTGCATTAATTATTGTCCGGTGCACCCTGGGCAGTCAGCCAGTCTCACTATAAACCTGCTGACAATACGTTGAAGAAGGTTTTCTCCGTATTTCAAGTATAAATAACGATACCTAGTAGGTATATTATCGAGATTTGCGACAGTTTTCATCTTCTAGATACCTGAATCAGACATCTTATTCAACATCATGTTTTATTCAACCCATTCTTCAGCCATCCACACAATTTCATAATACTTAGCGTCCAAGCCGACAGCTTCGGGTGTTCTCGGTAAGACTCGGCTGCCTGCGGCGCTCGGCGGCACTACGAACTAATGGCATCACGCTCGCGGCGCAAGCGCATCCGACATCTGTACCGGGCTTAGAACTGTATTCTTACATGTTTTGTTTATTATTTATTTTGTAGTTAAATAGAATATTTATGTGCCTCCATAGATATGACTAGGTCTTGCACAAAGACGAGATTAAATTAGTTGACTTTGTAGAAACTTTTGATTGATGGTAATGTGAAGAATAATTTTGTATTTAAAAACATAGCAGAGTTTACGATCGAGATTTTAACTCAATAAATGCAGTGATTTTATTGAAATGAGCTGACATCTTCAGTTGTTCTCAGCAAATCCAAGCCCCTGGCGGTTGCAGTACGAACTAATGGCGTCACGCTCGCGGCGCAAGCGCATCCCGCCCGACAGATGCACCGGTGTGCTGTGTCGGGTAGTTGAGGTGAAGTGAAGTTTCTCAAATGAAAGTTCATCATGTTTCCTCCGAGTTACATTTGTAATTATAATTATGATTCCTATGCTGGTTTTATACTAACCTATTTAAGCAATTTATACTTAAATTTTCAGCCTCACTGAATTTTTGGGAGCTGGTGTAATAAAAACAATAACCAGTCTATTATTTTAATTATGTTCAGAAAATCTCCACCACTGTCATCACAGACAGTCAAACATCTTAAAAAAAAAAATTGTGGCCGATCCAAGCATTCGCTGCGCCTGCGCCTCTCGGCGGCAAAGCATTTATACTAATGGCGTCACGCTCGCGACGTTTGCGCATCCTGCACGGCGATCCATTTTCCGCTATTACAGATCCCTACAATAAATTGTTATTTCTTAGACCGAAACGTGTGTCTTTAAGTATATTTACATTAAAACGATAAAAAGATATCATTATCAATGTAAGCCTGTGGTATAGGAAATGTTTAATGAACTTTTGCTATACCTACATAGGTACCTACTGAGTTTATGTGTATTAGCATAAAACGATTTAATATACATACACACACAACAACATAGACAGTATTCGTGAAAGGCCAAATTAAAATTCAAAATTTTATTGAAAATATTTGCACAAAATATAGAGCCATGTTATTTATCATCATGTAAAACATTCATGAAATTATATACTATTATCATAAAATATTCTACAGAGAGATATTTTTTAATATAAGTAAGAAAAGTTTAACATCTGTCCTCCCACTGCCCACGACGCTTAAAGCTAGTGACGGAAAAAGGCCCAAAGCGTAATTATAGATGACTGATCAGACGTTAAAGCCGCTTTGACAATGTATATTTAAGTATAAAGGAATATTATACCTAGTGACACCCAATAGGACTCGCTTTTCAGTGAGATATGTTTTTGTAAGGAATTTAGTAGACGGATGTTAGTGAAAATGCCAGCAGAAGACGCCCTATAAGAACATCGGTACCCACACTGATTTTATTGGTGATAGTCTTCTAAAAGTTCAGGTGCGTAGAATTTGCAAAAGGCCCGTGTGTTTTACCAGATTTGTAAAGGTGGAAGGAGCAAAAGGAGTATGAAAAGACCTTAGCAACTGGTATTCTGTATAATTTCTACCTACCTCTATGAGAGAAGGCATTATGATTTTATTAGACGGGTTTTTTGATGAAAATTGATGATGAAACCCTGTCAAGTCAACAAAAACGCCACAAAATTGCGCAAAAACTATTTTTGGCAAATAATGCGTTTGTCTATCTATCAGTTTAAATATGGTGTCTTTTAAAACTAGTCTTGACGGCACGAAGATAGCTAATTCCCTGCTAATATCTAATATAAGAGAGATTACATAAAATATACTTCACAGTCACACATAACAGTTTATTGTTAAATGTAAAATTGATAATCATTTTCATTTCTTTTACGAGTAGTTTGAAACGAACCTTTTGTGTTGCCTTATAGTTTAATTATCCACGGTTGGATACCATGACATTGCATATTGTCAATGACATTGGCTCCTGGTCAAAGAATACGTATCATTTGAAAACACTTGGCGCCGTTAAGGTATACCCAACTTATACATCCGATAAACATCCATATCACCTCAGAACTTCTGGTCCAGTTGAAATCCAAGGTCAGGCACTAGTGGTCAATAATTTTTATTGTATTGTTATTTTAACCTTTTGGCATAGCCGTAAGGCACACAATAATATTTAGGAATATTACGGCTGGTATCACCACCTCGGGTTTAATTTTAGTTTAAGTTAAGTTACATTTTTTAATGTATCGAATGGATAGTGGTAATCCGGAGAAGTGGATCGAGGCCTTATTTTTTTGTTTTTTAATTAAGTAGGTACCTATCTAGGTATAGGCAGGCATAAAATTATGACGCTTAAGCCAAATACATCTTATTTTTTCACATTATTGCTACTCTTTATCTGTTATGCCATGCTAAACGTCTTGTAATCTTGTAGATAAGTTTGAATAGGTTACTTCTAGGCAAGCGTGCACCATCGTCAACCGTATCTCCACTTAATATCAGTTAAGATAGTGGATAAACGATAGCTTATCCGTTAGGTATGTATATTAAAAAGGTAGTTAACGTAACACATAAAATAAAATAAGAGTTTTTTTTTTTTTTTGAAGAGCCTCTCGCATTTGGCTTCTAACAGCCGTCACTGCTTAACCGGTCATCTGGTGAGGACTTACAAATGCCTCCAGCCAGGCTTAAAACTAAATAAAAACTACAAACTAAGCGACCACACGCTAAGGGCACCCCCTACTGGGGTACGGACCTCGGCTTAGAAGCCTTTAGTTTGATATCAAACTGTATAATATAAGACTTGGCGCCACTGAAAGGTGCTACATGTAACGGTATAGCTAGGTAGGTACTTGACTGTTATACTTGTACGAAAGAAAATGTTGTCTATAGCATATAATATACCTAATACATACAAAACTATGGATAAATTAGGTAAATTTAACTTATTTGACAGATAACTACATACAAATTCTACCCTATCTGGATAGCGCCAATTCGGAGACGTAGGAGTCCTTACAGTTTTGAACTTCAGATGATGCTTATATCGTTGCGAGTATGTACGTATGTAAAGTGTTTTTAAATCTTTACCTATGCGTTACCATACGAGTAGGTTTGTGTTACAAAATAGCACTTTTTAAGTTAATATTTTTAATGAATACTGTGTTTGTTTATGGTCAATTTCTCAACATTGTTAAGATCGAACTCCATGCTACGTAGATGCCACGGATAGTGTAATATCTTTGTAAAGAACAGAGGCCAAATCGTTCAAATGAATGGCAGAGCTTTTCATCGTGACGATAGTTAGGTAGGTATAGGGGAAAGTCGGTTAAGTTGGACCATTTTTTTTCAAACACATATTTGACATACTTTTTTCAGGTTAGGACAAATTATTTATTGACGAAATGAAACAACAGTTTATAGACTGTCTTTTTATTAAGTATCAGTTACGATAACTATCATAGATATCTCAAAAATCAACAATATGTGAAATCGGAGCTTTGTTCCAATTTATCCAACCGGTATTGTAAATTGAACCACGGGGTTGCTAAATTGGACTTCAATTGAATCTGTAGTAAAAACAAAAGATAAAATATATTTATGAAGTACCTACAGACTATCAAATAATTATGATATTATTTTATGTGAAAAACTGAAAAATCAGTCAAGTTGCATTGAATCGACTCATTCAAGAAAGACAATCATCACAAATATCAAAATTCTAGTCATTGCAACCCAATCAACTCTAGGTCCTAGTTTATCATAGTAATTTAGTTTACACTTCAAACATTCATTTTCTTCATCTTCTGACTCACACACTCACTTCCTTTTTTTTATCTCTATAGACTCTCCTTTATCGAAATAGCTTTCCGAATTTTAAGCAATCTTGCACATTCATTTAAACGACTTTTTTCACTTCTGTTGTCGTGTATTGTATTTTTTAATATTCTGGGATGCATTTAAAATACTTTTTTTCAGTCATCTATAGGCAAAAAGCATAAGTGAGGTAAATTGAACCGGTTCATTTTATCCAACCACTTGCGGTCCATTTTGTCCAACAGTATAAAATTTCAGAAAAATAATTCTAACAAAAACATAACTTAGCAAAACCGCCAATCATTCAATTTTAGTTAATTGTTGATAAATTTCAACTATAGACTATGTAATGAAAACACTTTATGCTTACCTTTATTTTAACTACACCCTTAGCACAAATCGCTCAAAATTATATCAAAAATTCCATAATTAAAGTTTGGTAAACAAAACTCTGTCACTGAACTTGTCAAGGGAAACAATATGGCCGATATGCAGTGAAGTAAGTTGCTTATCGTACGGTGTTGCCAAATATAAAATCAAAAAACTACTTTTCGAGATATGAGGGTGGTCCAATTTAACGAGTGGTCCAATATACCATACTTTCCCCTATACCTCAGATCATAGAAACAAGGAGATATGCCATCATAGCAAATTAGTACCGGAACAACTGATGCCACTTTTAGTACATTTTTCGACACAATTACGCGCATAATTAAGCGCTCCTTGTGATTAAAAAGATCTATCACGCATTAAACATTCCGCACACCCTCAATCTAACACTGTTAATAGTCACTCAACACTAGCACTAAACTAAAACACTGTATTTATACCATCGATCGTGTTCGGTTCGTCGCCAGCGCGTACGTTTTTAATATGAGCAATTTGCTCAAAATCAGGCATCAAGCTCAATAGCGCCTTGGCACATCTCCCTTGTTTCTATGATCTGAGGTAATATACCTACCTGTAGCGTAGGTATAACGGAATGATAAAAATCAGCAAAGGTCAAGCCTATGTATTAATTAGCCAACTATTTATTAACTAGGTACCTACTTATAAATGTATTTAACAGCGCAAAATACTAAATGAAAAAAGGTAATGAATCCTACCCTTGAAAGTTAAATATGCATATTCTTATGCATACAAGTGTAAATCATTATGCATTACTTCATAATATGTAATTGCAGTTATATGAGAAATAATTTATTCACGACTTTTTATTATAAGTTGTTAGGTAGGTAAGTACCTACTCACATTTGAATGCAAATTAACATGACGGCAAAAGTCTTTGAATTATTTGCATTTTTTAAAATATTTAATTATAAAAAAGTAGTATTTTCAACAAAAAGCACTAAATTATTATAAACTGTAAAATAAAATGAAATCTTATAATTTAATTAAAACAAAGTAATCTCAAAAATCTTTAAAACAAGAATCCCATAAGATTGCATAAAGTGTCAGATGTCATCCCAGTGACAAACAGTCACAAGTCAAAATATTTTTTTTTACATTATGTACTAACTAAAATAGGTAGGTATGTATGTATTTAGATAAGTAACTAAATGTACCTATAGCCATGACTAATAAAACCTTCCAATTAATTTCAAAATGTCTCTCTTCATTATCAAAGTGGTCATTTTATGTTGTCATTGTAGGTACTACCATCGAAAGTATTGAGACCCCAAAATTAATTACAGCTGCCTTCGCAATACTTAATGAATACATTCGTATCTATAATTAAATTATCTATTGCCCACTTTGGACACCCACGCTTGGGCTTTCGGTAATAAATAATAGCAGCTGATTGATGTTTCACAATCGCCTGATACAATGATTATTTATTTACTCTCCGTTGGCGGCTGGCGCTATGTTTGCTTTATTTCAGACAAAAACCACATACACAGGTTTTTTATATCATGTGAAATCAAGTGGTTGGCATCAAAATCTGAATTGATGTTACAAGGTGCAAACGGATAACATTTTTCAAAATCTTCTAAGTCATCTTTACAAGTTTCATCAAAATTTTGAAGGATATCGAAAATAAAATAAATCATTGGACTCACAAGATACAGCAGCTTTACAAAAGCTTCTGTTAACTCCAATTTTCCACCATTCGCTTTTTGTTAGTGTAATAATATTCTAAACGGCCGTAAACGTCGGAAGGTACATAAATTTGGCAAACTAACCTGAATCATGAATGCTTCTGGTGACTGTCTTCCACACAAACAAACATCAAACGGCACTGAGCGTCACTTCACAGTACATTTCACATCTAATCCTTCACGCTATACATGTACTACGTACGTACAAGACACAAATATATTCGTGATTATATCGTGTGGAACATATACAAAGAGCGACGTTAACACGACCGCCTAACAGTCTGTGAGACCGGACACTGGGCTTCAGGCGCCGTAGAGCGGGATGAAAGATATGCGGGGGGACACATGCATGCTGAAGGATGCCAAAGGAGCCGGGCAGATGCGACAGGACTCCGGAGAAAAGAGACGACTACACTGCGTGACATTTGAAAACTGTGTCTTTACACCACCTTTAGCTGTGACACGGGAAAATAGTGTCTATTTTTGTGAGAGCAGAGTTGAAGATGACTACTGTATGCTGGCGCTTAGGATATTTGGCGATGGTGAGTAAGTGTCCTCTAATGTGTCGCGCAATCCGGAGCGCTAGCTTTAAAACTAAGTTGTGTAGAGACGAGTATTGCGCGCGCGTGCTCTGTCGCTTCAGCCGTCTGGTGGGTAAAGTGTGTGTCGCGTTTTGTCGCTTTTGGAGCTGAGTCGCGGGTGTGCGAGCGGGATGGGAGCATGTAGGCAGTGGGGTGGGAGGAAGACGGGGAGGTGTCACCACGAGCGCTTTTTAGGGACTTAAAGCCGGATGAGCACAAACAGAGGCGTACTGCGGATTTGTAATGTGACTTTTTGCGCATATGTGGGTTTTTCAGTACGCACTTGTGCTACCGACGCTAAATTGTGTCCTGCGGTTGACTGTTTGTTTCAGACGAATTGTTTTTGTTCACGGAAACTTTGGTACTAATAAAAATAAACATGCTGCTTGTCTTAATACAAAATATTTTTGTTTCGCAGAATTGTAATTAATTGCTGACGCGTTTTGTGGCTGTTATATTGAGACACATCCTGAATTAATCTGAACACATTGTTCTCCTCTTTCGAATTACGCTTTAACTTAAAAAATCTTGCAAAACCAAGGTAACAAAAAAAGTAATCTCATTACTCGAATCCTTTTCCAAAGCCACTTGTCCGATGACACTAGTACATTTGACCGAAAAAAGATGACTCTCCAACAATGGCTCATCCAATTTTGGCACAAAGCGGTAGCGCCACCACACAATAGTCAGAGTGGTCCTGACAATGAGATTGTGACATTCTCGGTTTGTCACATTGTGGCCCACAGGAGTTGAATTATCATCGGTTGGATACAAACTAAATATTCTTTTGTATTTTTTTGACTTGCAAATGTCACTGGCCACCCACACGGAGTTGGTAGCGTGAAATTGGGTATGGGATTAGCTGTTGGTAACATTACTGATTGCGATTATAAGATTACTGTTGCGTTTTTTGTGGATGGAAAGTTGCAATTAGGTATTGTTGAAATAAATTAGTATGGTGTTTACTTCGAAAGTTTAAATTGTTATCAAATTGAATGCAGTTTCTGGGTTGCATAAGCATAATCGGCCTATAATGTTCCCACTGCTGGGACACTGGCCTCCTCTGTGAGAGGGAGTGGGCCGTAGTCCACCATGCGGGCCCAGTGCGGGTTGGTGGACGTCACATGTCTTCGAATTTTTGGTTCTAGGACATGCCGGTTTCCTCATAATGTTTTCCTTCACCGTTAAAGCAAGTGATAATTAATTTTTAATTCGCACATGACTTCGAAAAGTCAGCGGTGCGTGCCTCGGGATCGAACTCGAACCATTCGCCGTGGGAGGCACATGGTTAATCCACTAGGCTATCACTGCTTATGGGTTGGTTAAAGGATTATTATTAGGTGTAATCATAATGATCGCCGGTTTTGTCCTGTGACCTACATCTTTAGTTTTAAAAGCAATAACTACATGATTAAGTATAATTTTAATATTTTTTGCTTTCTTCTAATGAATATTATGTAACTGTTGCTCTATTACATCAAAAACAATTTTATTCAAAGATAATATGTTGACTTTGGTGTTCTTTTTCTTAGCTGGTGTCTAGGATTTTATTTCTTGAAATTACGTTACCTGTAATTTGGCGATAGGTAGCGCTACGAGTCACGTTTCGTACATTCTACTAAAGCAATGCGAAATATACCAATCCTGAGCACTTGCAAAACCTGCATTTGCAAATCTAAATATTTCTGACATGACGATATTTTTTTGTGAGTCGAAATTATTGTTGTAAATTATACGTTGTGCATGAATTTGTGCGTTTGTTTCAATAACATGGCACTCATTAGTAACAAGTGCGTCAAACATACCGGTTTTATGCCACATTATTACGGTCAGTTATATAAACAAATGAGTTGCATTGCAGAAGTAGGTATATTTAGATGAATTTCTCATGCAGCTGATCAGATTCAGATGGGATTAGGTAGGGGTGTTGATTGTTGCCTGAAAATTTAAGAAATTGTTACTATTTGTAAGCTGAACCAACCTGTAGGATGGTCTTAATTAGTGTTAGTATCAGAGCGTTGTCAAAATATAATAAGTATTTTAAAATGTTTTTTTTTTACCTAGAAACTTAAGTAGGTATACCTACATAATTTTGAATATTAGATGTGATTTTATTTTTGTGTATTTTTTGTAAACCATTTCAGATCTATTCCTGATTTGAAAAAAATATGAATAGGTAGGTACAGTAGATATCCGGTATTTAAGAAATTAGCATTTAATAAACAAAGTAGGTATATTATAATCGTTGACGTTTAAAATAACTCTACATACCTTTTATAAAATAAACATCCATAAGTTTTTTCTTTTTACCATTTTTTCTCCGCAGTACCTATGTATAGGTAATGTAATTTTAATAGCTTGTGTTCGTAGACAAGTGCTTTACGAAACCCAGGGACGTTATTTATTACTACAATTACTATTGTTTCGGGATTTTGACTGATGCCCGCTAATGGCCGCAGATTATCGCGTGTCATTTGTTTAAATCAGTCTAATGGCTGTTTTATTTACATAGTTTTTGTGGTTCTGGGCTGTATCTTTTAGGAATGGATGATTGCCTGTGTTGTAATGTAAATTTTTGTCTAATAGGTATTTTTGTTGTTTTTTTGTAAATTTAACTGTTAATAGATCTATACTAATATTATAAAGAGGAAAGAATTTTTTGTTTGTTTGTTTGTACCGAATAGGCTCCGAAACTACTGGACCGATTTTAAAAATTCTTTCACTAATAGAAAGCTACATTATCACTGAGTAACATAGGCTACTTTTTATCCCGAAAAAATGCACAGTTCCTGTGGGACACGCGGACGAAGTCGCGGGCGAAGTGCTAGTTTTTGATAATCTACGATGCCATAATTTTTTAAATGTTTTGTATAATGGAAATTGCAAGTCATAATTATTTGTGGCAAAGTATGTAAATTGGTATAAAGTTTTCTGTTGTTATTATTACATTTGGTTTAGTATAAGATTCGTTCAACCAAAAATGTTTAGTTAAAATACCGAGAAAAAAAAACGAAAATAACACCGACATCTTTATCGCGACATCTGGGCTCAAAAGCCAGCAAATTAGCCCTACGAATTCAGATCGCCCGATACACGGACGGGACACGCAATAAAATGTATAACAATTCTTTTCTATCCACCCCGGTAAAAAAAAACTCGTCACCTGTCGTGTCATTTGGTTCCAATAAACGAGCCGCCAAAGAAAACACGAAATTAGAAAAAAAAAATGGAATCGCCCAAAAGTGACCGAACTTGTCTTATGACAGTTTGACTTCGGGACTTTGCAATGCCAACTTTATAAATGCAGTTGTAGGAACCTTTATGTGTGTTACTTTAGGGGTGGTTTTTGATTGACATGTCAAAGTTGCATTTTTTCAAGGGACAGTTTTTTTTCTGTTAATCGTTTTGACTGACGAAAATTTACGATGTGAATTGTTAGTGCGAGCAAAATAAAATTCAGCTCCGACTTCATTAGTTTTGTTTTTGTTGCGTTTGCCAGGCTTTTGTTATGTAATAATAGGCTCGGTTTGTCCTCTTCAATTTTGATGATGCCTTCCGAATTAGATGAAATTGAAACTATTGTGTTTCTCGTTTGGCATGTTGCTTTTTTTTTAAGATAATACCTACTTACCACTTTGGACTGCTAAACGGCAGGATTGGAATTTAGAGAGACGTAAATAGTTGCATTTTTAACCGACTTCAAAAAAAGGAGGGGCTATGCATTCGGCAGGTATTTTTTTACATGTAGAAGACGAACTTACTTTCAGCTTGTTATTAAATATTTAAGAGATTTCAAAATCGATTGATACAAACTCGCCCGGATCTGAACTCATGACCTCTGTCTAACCGTATGGCTTTCAGATGTAGTGGATTATTTTATCTAGGCGTGGTCACTTAAATGTTATGAAATTCAAGCCATCATCGCCTATCAATTTTGCCACAATTGTGCTGAAAAATTGAGACCCGCATCCCAAAACTTTAATTAAATCTTCGACCTCCTCCCATCACCAAAAATATCACGTATCAACCAATCGTCCATCACGTTTTATTTTATCACAGAACCAGTTAAAAGCTTTTAACTTAATTAACCGTTAATAACAGAAGCGGTGTTTAATTGACGTCGTTTTGCCCTCAATTCAATTGTGAACGTTATCTTCGAGGCCAATTGTTGTTATTTGAGCTATCGCAAGTACTGAGACGAATTTCTTAACTTCCTCTGTCATGTATGAAGGCAATTACGGTTGCTGTAACGTACTTGATTGATGCTATTAGATAATTTTATTGTTTTATAAGTGGTGTTATAATGCAATAAAATATAATACGAAGGATATCGTGAAAAGCCGATGTGGTTTTGCCAAATGCAGGTGTAAGGTAAGGTTAGAAGAAGAGCGTATTGAAGGAGGTTATTTGATAATAGTTCAATTATAAGGAACCAACCTTGAAATCACGAAAATAATAACTGTTTTTCCAAAAATTTTGTCGAGCGAGAAGGATTTTTTTATGGAATAAAACTCTAAAAACAACATCTGACTAAATCACAAATCTACCTAGTATAGAGTGATAGAGTCACAAATGTGAAGCTTGAAGATGAATGATAAAGAAATGAATCATGTTGATGTGAATACCTACTTGAAAATTACCATACCTACCTTTTATGATTTCGATGTAAAGATAAACTGAATCTTTTCAAGTTTTTTTTGCTGTTCTACAACAACTCATAAAATATTGGCTTATTTACCAATGACTAATGAGTTCCATCAATTATACACTACAGACCGCGAAAAAAATAAAACCGGCGATATCAATGTGAGTATTAATAAAGTAGATACCTAAGGTCCGACCGAATGGCTCAATCATCGAGACAAAAAACAGCAGCCATTTCATCTTATTTCGCAAGCTATGTTCGCGGCTACCAGTAACCCTTGCAATTTCAACAATTGAGCTTCGGACAATCACACACAATTGAGTTTCAAATCAGGAAAGTGTTATCTACTTTATTGTGGCTACCTTCCCCGTTCGTGACTTCATTTCTGCCAACGCCGCGGTGGCAAACTCAGCCTGTAAAATTAAACACCAACATCGAAGCAGGATACACTCCCATAATTGAATTTTGATTCATGACGCCAAATAAAAGCGACGACGAAAATTAAAATACCGTTATCGAAATAAAATATGTACATCAAAAAAGGCCATTCAATTAACGATAAGACATAAATAAGTATGAGACAAAACGCTATAAGTTCACAGGAAATATTGTCACAGCACGCGCTCTGAATGGATTATTAAAAGGCCCTATATCACAGTGCCCTTAGCCGTGTATTAATGTCGTCACGTTAGCGTAAATTATCGGGACATCCAATTGGACGGTGTCGTGACAAAAAGGCATAAATATGGGGAAGTCGGCTTTATGGGCTGTGTAAGGACACGCAGGGCTTAGATGAGAGCCTTGCGGGACCTCTGCAATGTTCTCGTTTATTTACGGTGACGGATCCATTTAAGGTATGACGACAGGTTATTTTTTCATTATAGATAATCGAAGGGGGACTGTCATTGGTATTATTTTTGTTAGAAAATAGCATTGGGATAATTTAGTTATACCTACTTATACCGTGCCGTCAAAAATGTTGACTAAAGAAAATATTGGCATTGCAAAAATTGCATCTTGCGTCTTCGATTATTCCTTTTATATGTTTTCAATGTACACTTTCAATTCATGAATCCGCTTCCCCGTTTGTCTTGAAGTTTCTAAACTTTTTATTTTTTATTTCTTCATTTCACTATTCTTATATCTAGCTATTTATAAGTATTCATGATAGGCAAAAAAATCCACTCTCACAATCCGTTCCAAGGAACAAATTAAAAGTTCAATTAAATACAATTTAAGTTTCATTACTCATCGCCGATCGTTATAACATGTCGTGTCCTGTCACCAGGACCTAAAGACCAGCGGGTGGTGGCGGCAGAACGTGGTGGAGTGTCGAACGGCTCTGAAGAGTTCAATGTATTCTATTAGATACGGTATTTATTGAGTATTTAAATTGTGTGAGGACAAATTTTGTTAAGATTGAGATTAGAAAAGGTGTGTTTGAAAATAATGAATACATTCTTCTAAAATAACAGATTGATCAATTTATTTAAAAACAATACAGAGGCCCTAGACAAGTTACTTTTCTGTTAGCGTTAGCGTCAAACGCTACGGATAAAATGTATGGAAATGACATTTGTGAGTTCACGTGACTTTTCCGCAGGTAATGTCATTGTCATACATTTTGTGCTTATCGTTTGGCGTGAACGCTAACAGAAAAGCAACTTGTCTAGAGCCTCAGTACCTACTATTTATTAGCTGAAGCGAAAGAAAGCGATAAAATATTCATAAATAATGTATTGTCAAGTGAAAGAACATCTTTAAATACGTTATTTTGTAAAAGGCAAACCTTTCCATTAAATTAATTTATTTCCCTGTTGATCCTGAATTTGAAATAGGTACCGTTATTACTCGTTGCTTCCTTAAAAGAAACCTAACCGTACCAAACCTTATTTGAAATCCATATTTTCTTCGCTTCTTTACTTTTGAACCGAATGTATCTTCCATTTCACATTACTCCATCATCATGCATCCATATAATGCGTGCGGCAATATCATACAGTCCAGTGTCGCCACATTGTATATACTGTGTTGGTTTAGTATACGCGCCGCCGACGCTCGCCCCACGGGACGCCTTCCCTTTTTTATTCCTCTCCTTTTTTATACATGCCTCAAAGGACCGCGACTTTTGTTCTCCTGTTTTGCTCCTTAATGATTTTTTACGAATTATTAATTGTACCACGATAATATTCGATTGAAAAATGTTGATTGTTACGATTTGTAATATCGATTGTGTTTTAAATCGGGGTGGTAACGCCATGTGCTATCATTAGTGATTGACTAATATTCTCTCGTTAATGACTTATGAAGGTTTTTGATTCGATTGTGTAATGTTTAGACTTGTGTTGTCTGGTTGAATGTTTAGTGCTTAGTTTCAATTCATTTCACTGGCTTATCACGACTTCACTTTTAGCGTCTGACCTTCCCAAGTAGAAACTAGTTTATTTTTGCAGTATGCCGCCGAGTATCAATAGGTAGCTCAAATTACGGATAACATTTTTATTATAAGTATTTTATATTAGGCTTGCGTTTGACGGCCATCTCGCCTGATGCTAATGATGCGGTCTGCAATAGAGCACGCTTGCATAAAAGAAACCGATTCTCTCGCGACTTGAAGACGCCCAGCTTGTAACTTTCGGGGAACACCCACTCCGGCAGCGCATTCCACTGTTTGGCGGTTATTACAATGACGGTATCAAAGCGCTTCGCTAGGGTTTTTGTGATATCAACCATGAAACATTTCCCAGAAACCATAAAGGGATCTATGCGGTCAAATCTTCATAATCATGAACTACAAGGAAAATTACGTGTGTCCGTAAAGTATGCACGTCCATAACTTCATAGCTATCACCCACCTACATAATTAAACGCATGCACATCTCATCTCGTTTCGTTCCACGCGTTCCCACCAAACCTTTTGTAAACGCGTAATGTGCACCAGTAATATTCCGAACCTAATATACGACCGGCGACCGTTCGTAATACCGAAAGGCCGAACTGTAATGGCAGGGCGGGACAACAGCGTTTCGGACGTCCCATTATAATCAGTATAAATACTCGCGTCTAATAATTAATGGCGATTTTGATTAATCACCTCTTGAATCTGGTGATTGAGGGTTCTGAGAAGTTGACATTGGTGGTTAGGATGTTTTGTGAGGATAAATGGACGGATTTTTGAACAACGGAGCGACAAAAAGTTTAGTGCAGTTGGTTTTTTCAAAGAGTTTATTGTGAATAGGTACCAATGAAATTGTTAACGAAGCAACAAAATTGATTGTATTGATTTAAAAAAAACATAAAAAAAAAGAATCATCCAAATCGGTGCGTTTATGTTGGAGTTACGCGAGAACATGCTAAAAAAATGTCTACAGACGAATTGACAAACTCCTTCTATTTGAAGACGACGAAAAATTACTATGATCGATTAAAACGAATTCGCGCGGAACAATTAGTAGGTAGCTCTGGTAATTATACAGCTTACGAGCTTATTGGTAGAACATGGAAAAACGGATTGGTATAGCCTATACCAATCCGTTTTTCCATGCTCTACCAATCACATTATACAATGCTTTTCGGCTATACCGTATAGCCGAAAAGCATTGTACCTACCTATAATGTGATGTCCTTCTAGCTGCAAAGTTAGAAGAATTGAGTTGGAGTCTGTAATTAGTCACCGATAGATGTCACCAATGCTCTTAAGAGGCGTAAAAAGAGGTTTCCAATTTCAACTTATTCAGGCATGACACTGAAGCTTAGTAGGTTAGGTGAGGCAGAGGTCGTGGGTACAAACCCCGCCTGTGTCAGTTGTTTTAGAAAATCTCTAATTTATTTAATAGTATTTTCTTCTATTCGTCCTTTTTTCCTTTTTGGTTCCTTGCAAGAGAGCCCTAAGATTATAAGTGCTGTGACGTATCTTCACAATCAGTATCATTGCAGGTGACGATCAAACAATGGGTTGTGCCGTACAGATGGCGCCACAAGCTGTATAGCACAGGGTATCGCTCACCATTATCTATAACACCACCCGGCGCAGAGTAATGAATAAATTCAGAGTGTGTCATGAATTAAATTTTTTTAATACCTTTTTTTTTTTTTTTTTTATTCATGTTTAGCATACCTATTTTGTACGGATGGAACTTAATAAGAAAGGGATTATTCGTTTTTTTTAATAGAATTTTGAATTTTCAGTCGTTTACGTAACAACGGTCACAGCCTTTTCTGAGTGGTAAAAATGGTATCATGAAACTTAAATCTTTTACATTTGGTATAAAATATCTTTACCTAGTAGGAAAGCATCTAAACTACCTACACACATACAATATCTATACATTTAATATCATATAAAACACGCTTTTCCCTACTAAGCAACATCATTATTCTAAAAAAAATGTTCTCTAGCGTTTAATTTCTACTAAAACCTATGACCAACTCTACAGGCAAGCTACTCTACATTTCGACCGAAGGACGTCGGCCGACCGGGCAGGGCGAAACATCAACCATTTTAATTATGTTCGGGACACCATTAACAATAAATCTGTTGTTCCTATACGCGCACACAGACACGCAAGCCTTCTATACACGCACACTAAGAAAATAAATCGATATAATCGTGTGAGCGAATCGAGTATCGATCGATGGTCTCCACGCTCGGATTTATGACTAATTATAATTTTGTTTTAACGTTTCTCAGTCGTAAACTACTCTGTGACCAATTAGCTAATTATTACGTTAGTGGTGTATGACAGTATGAAAATTTGATCGGGTTTTTGAAGGTTTGGTACCTTTTTAATGAAGATAGTGGGATAAAGACATCTTCCTTTTCAGGTCGAATTGCTACGGGGAAACGAAGGCTAAGGGGAAATCGGTACGATAAATTAGTAAAAAATTCTACCTATATTATAAATGCGAAAGTATGTGAGGATGGGCGGATGTATGGATGGATGTTTGTTACTCTTTCACCCAAAAACTATTGAACGGATTTTGATGAAACTTACGGCAATATAACTTATACTTACATCAAAATAAAACAAAGGCATAGGATAGGGTTGCCATCCCGAAAAACGCGAAGCTGCGGGTGGAAGCTAGTTATAAATAATTCCGTTTTAATTATGTCATACCTATTCTCTTATTCAAAATAATTTATGTAAATACCTACAGTGAACACGTGATGATAGGTATGGCATAAATAATAATAAAGAATTACTTATTAATAATTTTGTTTGACTTTACAAATAGCAGGAAAGTGTTAGGAATGCAAAAGCTTTTTATTTTTCAGTGCCTTTTAAATTTTTAATGTTTTTTTAAAAACCCATCCAGAAACAATGCCATCCAAATCGTAACTATATATAGCGTTTATTTTTACAGAATATTCGCACACCGAAAAAAATGTTAGGTTGGAATTAACAGATTCTGCGTAAAAGTTACCAAAGTTGCGGTTGATTTCGGTCCTATCACAAATTTTGATTGATTTTACCAAACATATTAAGTTGGTGTTGTACCAAATTTATTTGGTAGATTACACCTATATTTTGTACCATTATACCATTATTATTATATTCAATGGATTTGTTCGGTAAAATGTACAATACTCTTTGTTGATTTACATCAGAACTCTGGTACCAACTTCAACCTCTTTAGTCTTGTAACTTCAATAGCGAGGTTTTGTTATATTTATCGTAGTTTCCATGTAATTCAGCCAACCTTTGCTAATTTGGTAAACCCGACAAATCATTTTTTTCAGTGCAATAAAATTCAGTCTTTTGTTTTAAATCACTCATTTCTAAGATCATAATTCTCGTAAACAGATGTTTATGATGTAATAAATGATAATGATAAATGATATATATTTTGTAAATAGGTTAAAAATAACACTGTTACACGTCAAAACATTTTTTTAAGCTAGATGAGGTCGGATGTAATCTATCAAGTTAACTCCTCAGACGTATCTTATCTAACATGGTAATATTCGTATGTAAATATGATAATAAATCGCGAACCGTCTAGATATCATTTCAATTAAACATTGCAATATTTTTGTTCTCAATAACCTACCTATATACTCAATAAGGTACCTACACCTGCTGTGAACTTTTATGAATCAGTCCAGCAAAAAAATAATTCTACTTATAGAAACCAGTTAATTTAAACTGAAATTTATAAAAGGTAATCTAACATGACGCGAGAATAATATAATTTTGGTTGCCTGTAATTCGCAGATACACGTGCGGCCTCATGCGGTCGCAAACGATAGAATTTTAATTGTGTCTCATTTTACTGCATTGATTAAACTAAAATAAATAATGTGGAATAGAAAATTAATATAATTTCCCAGGTATATTCTTCTGCTACTTAATCTTTTCATAATGTTTTTAATGAAATAAATTGCAACTAAAAGCTTTGTTTTATATATTTTTTACACCCGCCATAATCTACATAAAATGATGTACGAAACTTTCTTTCAAATGAAGCTATCTAAGCAAGAATTAATCACGTCTCTTCGAACCTCATATTCCGTTCGTTTATCACCATTCTCAATCAATTTAATTTATATTTTATTTGTTTTGGGTCCTCCAAATTTCATAAGGTATAATTACGCCTTGGGCATTCAAAAGTTATTATAATCTTATGACATCCTCAAGTGTATTGTGACTCTTATCGGAGCATCTATTGGACTTTAATTGTATGAGCTGTTCTTCCCAAAATAACTCTTACAATCCTGAAACTAAAACACATTTCAATATGAGCCTTATTATAGGGATATAATAAAGATGTGTAATAATTTTCTTGACTGATTTTCTCCTTGGTGATATTGCCGGCAAATATCACACAGTGGGTAAGAACTAAGGACGTATCGAAATGTCTTTAATGACACGTAATGTTGATAACCCTATGCACTCATCTGACTAACCTAGAGACACAATAAGCCCGACATGTCGTTCGGTGACGTATTCCGGTCGTTCTATCGTCGCAAATTGTAATAAATGACCGATTCCAAGGAATTAGTGATAATATTTGTTGACAATTGTGATTTACGTGTAGAGTGAAAGGTTGTCTGTTTTGATTTGATTAGAATAGTATTATTTTGATGGCACACTTCCGCATAACTAAGCTATAATTTTGTATATGAGTTGTATTCTTTTTCTGATGGATTGTTTGTTAAAAATTATTAGAAACCTATGAAAAAATATTGGTCCTTTAATACGGTTTTGGTCCTTTTACTGTATGTACTTTTGTATTATGATTCCGCCGAAAATATTTACATCGATTAGCCAGATTTTCAAAATTGTACAACATAGTTATGAAATATTACATAAAAATAAGAAAAAAGGCGGTGTCTTTCAACCGCGTCATTACGAACTACAGAATAACTGACAAAAGGACAAAACCTTCAATAGATATCCTTTTGTACATAACTACAAATATAAGAAGGATAACATGCCTCTATAGAAATATAATACACATCCTAAAATTGACAAAGAACATGTAATTGGATTACCGAGCACTTAATATCTCCTTTCTAATGTCGTTCGCAAAATGTTAGGTCCTTATTTTATTTAACTGTCTCTTCATATTCAACTCTATTTTTTCTTCTACAAAGTTGAAGTTGCCTCGCCAGTGTTAAAGCAGTTTGTCGTATAAAAAGAATTCCATAATTCCCGGTACACACATGCGACAAAAAAATATCACCGCTCGAAAGATGTCATATTAAGAAACATGTCAATCATATTTTTATGATGCATTCAATAAGGGCCGTTGTTCAGTTGCGTAATTTTTTCTGAATATTTCACGCTCAGTTAGAGTGGTCCGTTTTTTGTATAAGTTGGAAGTTTTCGAGTGGCGTTGGGGAAAATTCGAGGAATTATTTGTAAACGGATAATCGAATGCACTCGGCAATTATTCGGATTGTAAACTAGATGGAGTGTTTGTACAACGAGGGTTGCTTCCTGTTTTGATTTGTGTTATTATATTTGTTTGTAATATTTGGTTGTTATTACAAATATTATCGTTTTCATTATTTGTGATTTTCTGGTCAAATTTTTAATTATACACTTTTGTGGTTCGTATAAAAAATGTAAAGGTTTTGGCAATATTGCTTCATGTACGAATAATTATTGACACGATCACTTACGAATACGTTTCGAAGTATCCAAATTAGGAACCAAAACACAAAATTCACTGTGTAAGGAGCTTAAAACACAGTTTCACTTTGTAATTAGACAGGCACCCGCTAAACGAACTGTGTGACCTCATTGTATCCCTTAACACCTTCACATGGCCACGTCAAGCGTTTATGACTCGCATCGCATTGTCTTACAATTACCGAACATTTCAAGAAATTTGGCACTAAGTTGCATCCAGCATAACCTGACCCCTCAAATTAGAAGCTTTCATAAATAGTATAAAAGATGGACAGGTCAAGTTAAAGTGGTTTTTTAAGGGGTAATTAGCGCGAGTGGCCGGAATTGCATCGCAAAGTGCCGCTAATACGTTGTGTTTTTTGTTTGTTGGTTGTGGTGTAACCCTGAACAAAGATGCCGTTGTAGTGGGTGAAACACGATAGCACGCGACATCGCCGCCGCTGAGGAGGTTAGGGGCTGTAGGACATGTGAGGAAACTTGGTGAAATCCCTTGACCGTTGCCTAAATAAATATAGCTGCAATTACGGTAATGACATTTGTGGGTACAGTAACAGACTAGACACTTTTCCCTTTAAAAATCAAAATTGAGTAGGTACCTACCAATTAGCAGTAAGAAGTATACATAAGCAATAGTTATTAGGTATTGCTCAAATAATTTTTCAAATTAATCCTAATTGAAATGTTTTTATTTATTTATTTTAAAATGTGATAAAAAACAGCTAGACAGATTTTTTTATACCAATTAAAGTACTATGTGCTTAACTTTAAAATAAATGCATATACGGTGAAATGGACAAAATATATTTCTACGAATGTACTGGAACTTGATGTCTCATAGCCCTACTCTCCTCATACACAAGGGCTCCTTGTCTTTACAACGCAGCACTGTGCAGCTAATCACTTTCACGTGCCTGTCCCTTCGACTGTGCCACTCGGGCTGCACTTCCTCACTATCTGATTGATGCACTGTTACAATATATCAGATTACTAGAATAATAAAGGATACTGAGTGAGATATTAGACGTTTAGTTATTTAAATTGTTACATGTGTGTCACTTAGTTCATAGATACAGGGCCGGAGTTAATAACTATGCTTTTTGGAACGTTTTTCTGTTTAGTTTCTAGAGATACTTATTATCAAAACTATTACGGTCACATAAGTGCAAAAGTAGTTTTTACTAATAAAGGTTCCGCGATGTTAGTGACTGTTGACCGCTCCTAAATAACACGAAAACTTGAGAAGAGCTTATTCAGCGCTTTATAGTAAAATAAAAGTTGACGATGGTCAATCCATTTCACCGCGGCAAGAGCTATTTCTAAATAGTTTAAATGAAGAAAAACTATTATTGAAAACTGTAGGATGTGTCTTAAAAATAGGATATCACATTACAACAAACTTATTAAAAAAAAAACTATTTCGCTCACTAATAAATAAATGCTAAATTGAATTTTAGGGCCTTTGTGCCACTTTTGAACACACAGGGCCATGAAACTCAATTTATATTTTTTTTGCAGATGAGCCATTATATTACTAGGTGAGCAAAATAGTTTTTTTGTTTCAAACACCTAAGTTTAATGTTATGCGAAATCCTATTTTTTATTTCAAACACTCAACTAATTTCCCGACTCTTTATTTTTGCGCGACACGCGAAACCTCCGCCTGAACATTACGGCTAAACACAGACGTCCAGCGAGTATAATGGGGTAATAGTGACTTGTACGGGCTCAATAATTTCGTGTCATGTAAGACGGCGCTACCCGTTCCCATGGCATTCCTGGATAGCGACAAGTGGCAATGAGTTGCACGCAGATGGGTCAATGCTTTGAATTGTCTTGTAGGTATGTATATATTTGTGTATTTAGTATATTATCTTTGATTTATATATGTATAACTATATATTTATATTGTATTTATAATTTTATATATATATGTATGTATAACCTTGTACAATTTGTTTATTTCACAATTTTTAAAATTGCACCTACCACTGTTTATCTCTGCACTACCCAAAGGTTGACTAGTAGAAAATGCCTATGGCATTAAGTCCGCCTCTGTACATATATCATGTGCGTAAAGTGTTAAATAAATAAATTGCAGATTATTGAATAGGTTTTATACCCGTCGGTTACCGATAACTATCATTCCAATTTATTATTCTCAAGGCCAGTGTTATCACTTATTTATAAATAAGTTTTGTTTAACGTATTTAGCAGATAGTTTTATACAAATTCTGTCACACTTTGAATTTATTTGGTCGTGTTAAGCTGGAGATAAGGTCGAATTTTAAGGTTGTTTTTTAAACCAAATTCCCATAATCAGTTTGAGCTGTGCACTCACAATTAAATATTATGATGATAGATGATTTAGATGGAAGCTGATTCAGAAGGATTTTTGGACCATAACATTTTTATAAATAATATAAGCAGGCGGTGCTTTATTACGAATGGTAATTTATTAATATTTCATACGAAGCTTCCTTACGCTCTATCAGTAATAAATCTTACCCTTCAGATTCAGATACTATTATACCTATTCGCGCATCTGCAAAATCTCAATCCTGCGAATTCAGAGCTGCTTCGAGCACGTAAATAAAAGTAGACAAAGAGAGCAATTCCCGCAAAAAGACGAGATGGGCATAAAAAGTGGCTGTCATGGCATAGTCACGACGACGTGAACTATGTGTGCTGTGGCTCTGTGACCACTCTTGTATGGGAACAGTATGGTGTATGATAATTATGGTGAAGTATAGGGTAATGAGTGCAATGTTGACATGTTGTTTTGGAAAAACCGTGTCAACAAAAAAGTCACCATAGCAGACAACTGAAAAAGATAGGATATTAGCTATAGAGTCTTATAACATGAGGAGGGGCTCATGGCTAAATGATAGCCGTGCTAATCGATCGATCTGCAAGGTTGCCGCGGTCAGTCCTTGGATGGGTGACCGTTCTTTATACATCGACCCCTCCATGCCTCGGAGAGCACGTTAAGCAGTCAGTCCCGGTTGTCATATGACAGTAGTTACGGGTAGTCAGGAGCCCGAAAGTCTGACAAACTGGTCTAACGTTCGAAAGCAGGTCCCAATAATTGGGTTTTGGAAGTCAGATGGCAGTTCCAGATCCACTCCAACTAGTTGCGGCTGAATATATAATTTATATATATAATTTATAGCAGACCACAATCTAATTTGGAAAAATGCTAGGCGGTTGATGATGACTTTTATAACATGATGAGACTTTTTGTAATTGAAGACCTATCACCAATACAGAGCTATAGAAAGCACAGAATGCTAAATATTAATGTATTATTGAGAATTCTGGGAAATTAGAAAAACGCTTCAAAGTCTCTATACAAATCAAATGGCGCCCGAATTACCTACTGCAGCCATAAAAACATTTATTGGATTTCTCACGAAACATTATCAATGAATATATCATTATAGAAACGGAAATTAAAACCAGCACTAGGTATACTTAGACCAAGGTAGGTGAAGTCAGACCCTGGTTTGGAAAGCTTACGTCAGCTGGCCACTGGTCTTCGTGACCTGTCGCTCATCTTAAGTAATCCAAGTATTTATATTAATCACACGTTAGGAAAATTAACAGCCAATGGACAGTTAAATGAGAAGCTGGAATAGATATATATTTAAGTTTTTTTGTCTACGGAAGCGGTTATAGCTTTGCGTATAGGATGACTAGAATATGTAGATTCTGACATTATTTTTATTATGTGATTGCGAGGTTATTTAATATTTTCTTTATGTAAGAAAAACAGCAACTGAAGAGGTAACTAGCTAGATGCGTAAGAGCATCTACTAGTAGGTACAATGACAAGAATAATGTTTACCATTGCTAAGCGTTTTTAGCGTTTAATTTATTTAATAAACGCTAACACCCTTACCACAAAAAAGATAAACACGTGTTGAACGCGAATGCTACCAAAAATAATACACACTTGTTATAGACAAGTGACTGCTAAAATAAGTGCGTATTATTTTTGGTAGCATTCGTGTTGAACACGTGTTTATCTTTTTTGTGGTACGGCCGTTAGTTTTTAAGCGTTTTATTATCTCAAAATAACTAGGCAACAAAGAAATAACATGAAACATAAGTAACAACAAAGAAAATAAAAATAGGTACCTATGATAAAAAAATCGAAACCGAATCAGTAGCATTCCCGAACAACAAATAGGAACATCTCTATCGGTAGAGTTTATAGTCTACGTGATCATGGTTGAAATATAAAGATTGTCGCTATGGAAGCTTTACCCATAGATACAATTCATACAATACTATCCTCTGTGGTATATAACATTCATGCATTTATTCATTTTTATTTTATCAAAGTGGAGAAGTGGGGAATCATTCATGAAGACATTCACAACATAAACATGAAGAAGAATTTCTTCTTTAATCCGAAAATAACACTATTTTCCTATCTAATGATTATACTGACAGCTGATTCTCGCAAGAAAATTTTACAAAATAGAATTTGCAAGTACATACCTAACCTTAGACAATTTCTGTTACTTTTGCTTGGTAGGACTAGGTATTATTTTTAGTTTAATATCAAAACAAAATTGTTGTTCTGTTATTACTTACCTGTCAATTTTAAGAACGACACCGTAGACAGTGAGCCTCGCTACAGTTCTTGCTGACTTACAAATGTTTCACCTTTGATCTTTTGTCGTATAATTCGTCAGATAGTAATTTTATTGACGTGTAAATGTTTGCTTCATAAATAAGACCTTTATTCGTACATGGATTGTGCATAGTATCATTAACATGCCCCGATTACACATAATAACCAGTAATTCTTGGACAACCATTAAACGATCGGATAACAACACTGGTATTTAAAACAGTATCTTTGAAATGCTGTTTTTGTACTTCGGTGAAGTTACATTAACCGACACCGGTGGACGTCAGGTGCCGGGGACGGGCCGGTCACGATTCTTTGACCGATGTCTAGCTGAAATACTACCATCATTTCTCTACCCACACCAAACAAAAACCCACCTTCACAGCCTACAAACAAAGTCAACATTTGAATGTGATATCATAATGTAATCGCAGTTCCAACTTAATTGATTTTGAACTTCATTATGATTGCAATATGGTTTGGTTTTGTGTGTAGCGAATGAAGCACGATTGAAAAGACTGCGCGTTAGTTAATGCTCTACCTATGATCGTAATAAGTAGACGGTGTGTTGAAAAATTATCGGTACCATCGGAGGCGCAATGGACGCGTGACTTTTTTGCCTGTTTATTATTGAGTTTGAAGGTTCCGATGTAGACGTTACTGGATAGGTTTTTCGGATTATTTAGGTATAACTAGCGGCATCAGTTATGATCACAAACGTCACCTGCGCATCAGCTGGTTTTTCGGTCTCTTTTCTGTCTTTGGCGGAATTGATTCATCAGTCGATGCTCGTCGTCTAGGTATTGGACTATGCTCTATTACGTATTGTCAACTGTTTATTGTCTATTGAGCCAAACATGTACATACGCGATCTGTGATTAAGATCCCTCCCGATACTTATACCTATTATATTATTTTTAGTTTAGTACTAATCATGACTATCTAAGGAGCTCATAGAAAATTTCTTATAGCTGTAAAACCATTATATGTCTGGTCTTCTTAATCTTCACTTGGGTCACCACGAGCTATAGGAGTAGCTTATGCCGAGGCTAAATAAATCGCCAGTCAGTCAGTCAGCCAAATTTTGTACCTACTGTGGCTGTGGCTGACTGCCTCAGATGCGTCGGAAGTTTTCATGAAGGATTTTTTTATATGGGTCAGAATGTCTTATGCATACCAAGTGTGGATTAGACTCGTTTTGTCTGATTGTACCTACCTGCATTTATATTGGACATTGTTCCCCAAAGATCAATCGGAATAAGTATAGACTAATAGTATACATGTGAAGTAATACGCAAGACGAAATAACTAGAGTAGAAATAAAACTCTTAAGTACTTTCAGAAAAAAAAATTAGGAACTTTCGCTGTAAAAAGTTCTCTGCATGAAGGTAATCGGTAGTTCCCACTTTGCAATAAAGACAGAGGTATAGGTATAAACTAATATTAGAAAGTTGAAGATTTGTTTGTTTGTCTGTTTGAATGCGCTAATTTCTGGAACTAGGTACCTACTAGTCGGATTCGAAAAAATATTTTTGTATATGATAGCCAGATTCGTAGGCTATTTAACATCACGCTACGACCCAGTGGCGTGCAGTGCATATAGGCAAGTAGGCAGTGCCTACCTCATATGATCCAATAAAACTATTTTAACTGTTACTACATAAATAAAATATATCAATCATGACTAATTATTGATATATAATGATGTATATTGATGTAGTAATAGTTAAAATGGTTTTATTGAACCTTAAGAGGTAGTCACTGCCTACTTGCCTATATGCAATGCACGCGCTTGCTACGACCCTTAGAAGCCGAGAACGGGGGTGAAACCGCGGGGATCAGCTAGTATAGGTATATTTTGGCACATCTAGAATCTATAAATCGGTGTCCAAACAAGTTCCAACAACCCGCTGCGCTATAATAAATGTAAAATAAGCCCAGCCCCCATCAAAATGTCATCAATGTTGGGCAAATAGGTGACGGCGGACATAAAACTAATATTGTAGACTGTAGTATACACCAACTTCATTAATGGAACATGACTTTACGAGATGACCATGTTTGATAGCGAACTGTATTTGCTGTTATCGTTTTGCATTTTTGTTTAACCTTTGACCTCCTGTGATTTTTTCGCTTTCATGTTTGTTGTCAGGCTTTTAGACTTTCATAGATGCTTTTTTCGGGCTCTGTAGGTGCACCAAAGGGTGCAAACGGGACCCTGTTTCTGTCTGTCCATCCCTCTGTCACAAGGCTGTATCTTATGAACTGTAATAGCTAGCCAATTAAAGGGCGCAGAAATATAAGAGTAACATAACACGAAGGGGTTAACGGGAGCTTCGTTCACTCGCTTTGATCGCTCACTGAAGCCCCCGTCAGTCCCTTCGAACCTAACCTGTCCGTGTTAGAGTGCCCAGGTTCCCGAGCTCGTTTCGCTCGCTCTTGCATAAGTTAGGTATGTTATTATACAATGAAACATGAAACTTTGCACATTACTGAAGGACTAGCAGGTGTTCTATACAATCCCTAGGAATTGTATACATTACCTAGGTAAAGCATGTACCTACATTCATTGTATTTCATACATTGCTTGGACGGCTCAGGTATTCTATACATTGCCTAGGTAGGTACTAGGTATTGTATAGAATACCTGAATTATACAGATTGCCTGTAACATATTCACAGTCCACAAGTTCTATTGAAATGGACCTTACTTATTTACATACAAACCTGGTCTTTGTTCTACGACAAATTAAAAATCACCGTTAGACAGACTCTGGTTCGTGATACGACGAAGATGAACGAGAGGTCAGAATGTCGCTTCTCGACTATGTAATGTAATTAACTTTAGATTTTGTTAGAAAAATGGTCTGGCAAATGTCATGTTTGTGGTCAGCCGTTTTAGGTGTGGACGGGTACTTTTCAAGTCAATGCTGTTTTGTGGTTGCAATAAAATTAGATACAATTAATAAAACTATAAATTGGCTTACATTTTTAGTAACTAAGACAATTTGATGATGCATTTCTTATTTTTAGTGCACCAAATAGGAACTAGGAAAAATAATTTTGTTGCTAATATTAATATTTGCGTTAATCCCTTTTAATACAAAATTATAATAAAAAATAGGTTTAGGTACTAATAATAATATTGAAAATAACTGCCTGCAAAAGTAGGTACTACAGTCAATCACTTAAGCGCAACTCTCTTTGCAGTCGCAGCATAAATTTAAATTCATACCATAAATACGCTTTTCTTATATTTCACAAACAATTATAAAAAATAGATTTAAACATTATAAAAGGCTCGGTTAATAATCGAGCCTAACGTTATTCAGTTAGAGATTTGATTCAATATATTTTGACAATATAGAGCTTTAAATAAAATTAACAGATTAACCATTATAAGACCGTGACACACCAACAATGTACTAAACGAACGCTCAACAAACAGTTCACTTTTACTTGCGTCAACTTGACAAGCTAATTAAAAATACAAATCGCTGGACCTAGAGTATGAATAAGAAAAGGTATCAAACACTTAGGCCGAGATAAATAGTCGTTACTAAGCAAAGGCTTAGCCAAAGTAAGTGCTAAGCCACGTTCTAAGCATCTAATTCGAATAAATAGACAGTACTTTAGCATTTACTTTCGATGAAAGCCAACCTAACACTAAGCCAATGCTTTGCTTAGGCATAGTATAGATTTTTGAAGACTTAGCACGTTCTAAGTATGGATTTGATATTTGTTTTGAGGTTCTTTGCTTATCCTCTTAGGCGTCGTATTACAAAAATACAATAAAACATATGTTTTATTGGATTAGATGAGATTACAATTTTTATTATTATTAGAAATTAATTTTCACTTGCTTTAACGGTGAAGGAAAACATCGTGATGAAACCGGCATGTCCTAGAACCAAAAATTCGAAGACATGTGACGTCCACCAACCCGCACTGGGCCCGCGTGGTGGACTACGGCCCACTCCCTCTCACAGAGAGGAGGCCTGTGTCCCAGCAGTGGGAACATTATAGGCTGATAATGCTAAAATGCTAATGCTACAATTTTTTTTGAGGAGGTCGATAATTTTTTATCAGATGATGTCGACCAGATGCCCAATATTCCAAGATTTCCCAAATGTTAGGTACTTATGAAATAAAATTAATCCATTCCACTTTTTTTCCGATCAAAAAGGGCACTGGCAGACGCCCATAGAACGCTGGGCCTCAGATTGTGTAAGTCGGTACAGATATGGAATTAGTTTGGTGTGATCGAGTATTTCAAGAGTATTTAAATTCATTTTTTATTTGTTTTTGTACGTAATTGGGTTAAAGAGAAATATTCTTATTTCTGACAGTGAGGTTAAGTATGGTGTGAATGATCCAGTGAAGTACAGCCCGACTAATGAGTTCTCAATTCAAAGGTTTTAGTTGCTGTCACCATGATATTCTGTGGAAGCACGCGCCAGCCAGCATGCACCCGTTATTGTTTTAGTGTTTTTTTCACAATGTCAATGGCATAATCATTTTATTTCTTATTTATTTCGATTTTTGATTCCAATTCTTAATCTCTAAGATAAATTAGGCAAAGAACAATTAAAATATATTTTTATTTTTGGTTAAGCTTTTATTACTGTACCATATCAGGCCTAAAACTGCCGACGTCCTTTATAGACAGATACAGATACGTTTGTCAGTATCTGTCAGTAATTTCAGCAAAGCGTAAGCGTAGACAGCGTCATTTTGATGCGTTCAAATTTATACTTATTTTAATTCTGGATTAAAATATTTTTCAGCTGTTTAAATGTAATTATTATTATTAATTGTATTAATTGTTCAATTTGGATTAATTTAAAATTAAATTCATTAAGGAAATGAAGCAAATTCAGTTGTTTATGAAATTAACATTATCGAGTATACTATGAACGCTTCTGAAGCATTAAAGAAAAGTAGTACTTTCGCTTGAACTATGACTTAGCTCGTGCTAAGCAAAGGTATGGCCATAGTAACGTCTATTTATGTCATATCGGATACTTTGCTAAGCTAAGTCAAAGTAGTACTTCCCGAAGTAATACTTGTGACTAATGCTTAGCAACGACTATTTATCTCGGCCTTAGTCTCATAACTGCATATCCTATATCACTCTATCCAAAACGATCGGTTTGTTTAACCGTATTAGTAGTGGTGCATGAATCTACATCACAGACGTATAAAAAGGACGGACGAAATGTCACTAAATAATAAGTGAAGCACCCATAGTAGGTATGCCAGTTGTAATTTTTTCATGACAATAATTTGGAAAATACTAAATCACAAATATATTTTGGCGGCATTTCCCCACACAGGACAACATATTTTTATATTTTGTATTACAATTCAGACAACGACCTCTGACAGACTGCGTTTGTTGCAAAATGACGGCCGGCGTACTATGGGTGCTTCACATATTGTTTAGCGAGAAACCGTGAGCCTTTTTTATACATCCATGATCTATATAAATTAATTAATATTCTACAATTTTTTGTGCGGATACTATAAATCTACTAAGACTTACGCTTACATACATCCTACGCTACGCTTCATAGACATTACTTGTAAATTTTATTGACTGCATTAGTTGTAGATAGTAAACAGAAAATTAAAAAATATATTTCATTGTTTCAGTCACTGGTGAAATTGATTTTGCACTGGCTAATCAGCAACATGGCAGAAATAACCGTGGTGAGTTTTTAACCATCTTTGTCTTATTCATACCTTAATCACCAAACACTACTTGTATTTGATTTATAAGATTCAAGTGTGTAGTTCAAATGAATAATTCTATAAGAGAACACGCGATGTATATTTTGTATATCAATGAATAGATAATTAAACTTTGACAGTTGTCAGATTGAATATACTATTTTAATATGATGTAGACCGCCGACGGCTTAACACGCAAAGAATTGCATAAATCTTTCTTCAAATACTTTCTATGCGACTGTACCGGAATCCGTTTAGTAGTTTATTAAGTTGATATATAAAGCTGGGTACTCACTTAGCAGTGTTGCATGTAACGTATCAGATACTGTATCAACCTGCAAGTGGGTACGGCTCGTCCACGGTCCACCGCGTATCTAGCTACGAGCTGCCGGATCACACTGCGAGCCGCCTTTGTGTTCGCAGTGATACCGCCACTGGGTTACTGCGAGCTTACAGCGCTCCACGCGCGAACGGCTCGCAGCGGGTTCGTGTCTACGTACTCACTTGGTACCGTATCTGATACATTACATGCTATACTGCTAAGTGAGTACCCAGCTTTAGGCCATACCCGATGGCCTCCCCCGGACTTTTTTTATTTGATTTTTTACTGATGCATGTAATAAAGTATATGTAGGTACCTATGAGTGCATTAATAAACCTTTCTCAAACATATGTTACCAATCTTTAAATAGCTACTGAGAGTACCTAGTCCTAAAAACAGATTTTAAAAAATCATTAGGTATTTCGATTTTTATACATTTCACTAGAAATAATTATGTATTTTTTTAAATCAGTAAGTACCTTTAAAACGACTCCCATGATTAGCTTCCAAATCAGAAAAATGTATGATATGTAGGTATATTTGTGGTTTTTGCCAAGGACAAAAAAGGCAAAAAAATATATAAAAAAACAGATGTAAACTACTTAGGAAATGAGGTTCTGATTTTATTGCCATTATTTTGTATTCGGTCCTTTCTACTTACGCCATAAATGGCCTAGCGTGAAGACTTGAAATAACATGAAGGACAGACCGCAACTTGTTTTGATTTATTCGTTTAAAATGCAAATTAATCAATAAAACCGTTTATTAACACGCAATAAATGGATGTAGAGCGCGATTGTACGTCAAGTCTAATTAATAAATTAAAGTTTGACAGTTAAATTGTCAATAGCGTGCGAACTAGCTTTACAAATATGTTTTTTATTAGAAAATAAGTAGATTTTTTATATCAAAACTTTTTTGTCTGTGAAAAAATGTCTATAATCACGTAATAAGATGAGCAGTCAACCAGTTTGCTTAGTTAAAATTTAAATTATTGAAAGGCCTTATTAATAAAACGGATCCGTAAATAAATCATTTTAGTTTTGATCGTAAAATAGAAATCGGTGGATCAAAAGCGACACATTTGATGGCCCGCTCTCTAATCATCTTCGGTTGGTATTATCGACAATAAAAGTACGTGGAAACATACATATACCTACACACGTTTTAATTATTATTAATACAAGATAGATAAGATTAAGTCAGGTAAGAAAAGAGATGGACTAGAAAAAATAAATAAATAAAATATGTAACCAGTATTTGTTACTGTTACTCTAAACTGAAAAAAGTAACAAAAAAATCTAAAAAACCTCTACATCGTAATCGTAATATAATAAAAATGTCATGAAAGGAATAAAATATTAATCAAATTTCATAATAATGTCTATTAGGTTTTCGCGATTACTACACATTATAATAAAACAAGTTTAAACGGATTAAATCGCGTATATTACAGATTTTTCCTGACGTTTCGAACACTTTGCAGCGTCCGTGGTCGCAGGACGACTGAGCTGGTAGGCGTCATGACAGCTAATTTATAGAAAAAATATTTCAATCTATCCGCACAAGATTTATTTTAATCGATATTATTCGAATCGTACTCGTTTCGATGCACACAATAATCGCTCACGGTGTCTCGATGTTTTGTAGTGTGGTGTGAAGTTTGGGACTTGATTATTTTAAGGACAGGATTCCAAAGTTCCAAACAGGTGGTAATTGCCAACCATCCTCTCTATTGAACAGTCACTCTTGTAGACCCCTGCATCGTGTAAAGGAATGTGACCTTTCACAGATCTAAGAAATTGGCTAATCTTTCTCCGTATAGCGTTCCTCCATAAAAACCTATTTCAAGCCACATGGCTTGAAATAGGTTTTTATGGAGGAACGCTTTAAGATCGAAACGTCAGGAAAAATCTGTAATATACGCGATTTAATTCGTTTAAACTTGTTTTATTATATAATCAAATGTCAGTTTTAATACTAATAACTACTTGGTGAAGACTTCGACAGGCTTGCATGCAAATTGCGACCAAAATGTCATGGCTCCAATGACTTTATAAAACATCCTGCATTTACATAGAAGTTCTAACTGGAAGTAATAAATATACTGAATAAATATTATGTGAGCAACGTAAACTCGGAGTAATCAATTTTACGACAGCTATTATCTTTTGCATCATCGACTAATATTGTGTTTAGTAAGTAATCAAATAATGTTACAATGTTTTATAATACAGGTTTTTTCATTATCAAGGTAAAGGACATTACGACCTCCTTCAACGATAGTTTATTTGACATGTAGGAAACACCTCTACTAAGTTTAATGTTTTAAAACGGAGTTTTTTATTTTATTTTTTGTCGTCATTTCTTTTTTGTTATAATTTATGTCAGTAAGCAAGGGTATAGTTGAACAAAATACATTATGTACCAATCATATTTTGAAATATGTATAATTATTAGTATGAGTATTAAAAATATATCCTACAACACTTTTATGCGTGACAGTACATGCGCATACGCAAGGCAGCGTGCAAATCGATGTCACGACATCCCGGCTGGTCTCGCTGATGGCTCATTAGACGGACGCCATTCATCATCAAAACTGGTCCTGAAGGGTGAAAGGTTACCATGAGACGTGTTCCGCGCATGTTGCTATATTTTTTACTTTGTAATTTTATGAGCAACTAAAAGTGACAGGTTTTTTACAGACTTTTGTATTAGATAAAAATTTTGTTTTTTCTTTTATTTTCTGTCACTCGCTTTCTAAGCATTTTTAAAAGTTTAATGTTCTAGATAGGTACTATATTTACAATCTTTTTCTTCCTCAATCGATGTATGAATAATTTCTTTTGCATGCACAAAACTTTACCACATAAACTTTAAACAGAATCGGTATTTTAAGTACCTACCTATCTAAAAGGAACTGTTAGTTTAGCAATGGTGGGTTAAATGTTTAAAAAGTAATAGCTATTTATTTATTTTTTTAAATTACCATGTTTCTTTGGTTATAAGTATCCCTTATAAATAAATAGTAACTAATAAAAAAAAAACTATCGTGGTAGGTGTTATCGATATTGAGAACGGACGAACGGTCCTTCTTAATATCGATAAAAAACCTATCACGTACAGTCAAGATCAACAATCAATATAACAGTGTACCTGGCCCGGTGTCTACGACGATTTCACATGCAATTTTCTTGTTCAAACTGACCATTACTAGCCTCAGATTATATTACTACACAGAATATAAACGAGAGGGTTTATTGGTAGCTTGAGCGGCGTCCATTTTTTATTTAGATTATTTGCAAATTACAAATTAGATGCTGTCGTTTCTAACAATATCAAGACCTCGCGCCTTAAAGATTCCGTACGGTACCTACGGTATGTTTATAATCCCAAAAATAAAAATGTGATACAACTATAAATTTTGAATTTTCGGATATTTTCCTTTACTTATACTGTGAAATCTTGCTTTTGCTTCTTGCCAAATTTCACGATTCTAGGTCAACAGAAAGTATACCCTATAGCACAGATAATATAATACTATACGTACAGATGCCTCATCTCATACAAAGAAATGTGACCGATTTAGCGCGGGCTATCTTCGGGCTATACATTTTTCCGTGCTTAAAACATTTTTCAAAATTTGAACAAATATTTTACATGATTTTTTTTTTCATGTTCTCAATTTTACACAAACTTCAATAACAAATCGAAACATATAACGCCATCTATTATGAGTTATTTCAACAAATGTTACTTTGTTCCTGATGAGACCCCGTGCTTATAGGTTTTGATGAGTCAGTTTGCGAGAATCAAAATAATTATCTTACGGAAATGGCTGTATCTTTTGAAGGTAGGTATTGACTTCTAAGCTTGAATTTTTTACACCTCCAAGAGATTATAGACCTTAGAACCTATTCGATATTAATTCTAACTTGATACCTGTACCAGTTTCTGAGGAAAAGGACCTTGACGGACGAACAACAAAGTAATCCTATATGAGTTCTGTTTTTTTCCTTTTGGGGTGCGGATCACTATGGAAATAGAGCTTCCTACAATTTTTAATCGCTAGAGGTGACTAATTCGATATGTAAAGTAAAAATTAACCTACGCTGATTCCAAAACCATTTGGAGATTTTAGGGTCTTATGCCTTATTTTTCTATTTTTAGCTCTTTAAATCACAAGATTGTGTTTATTTTCACAATAATACTTGTAACCATTTGACTTTCATTTGACCTCTAAATGACGTCATAACGTAGCCTGAACAGACTACTTCCTTCTTGCTTTTCAAGATAAATGAAAAAAAAAAAAATGTTGTTGATGTTGTCAAACCGTCAGTGTCAAAGCTAGTTATGGATAGATCGCGCGCTGCCATAATTTCTCTTTCTCAGTTCTCTACGTTAATTCTTTGTACACGACAGACCCTGCTTTCCCGTTGGACTTTGATACTTACTGCAACATTAATCGACCATTGCACGCTTTACGGAACTGCCTGCCTATTGTTTGGATTAGATAAATATGGATCAATTGTAGTGTTTCTGCATGACGGTACGAAGCATTTAGCACCAGTTGTCGATGACAGATTCATTGCACGGATACGCAGCACGGATAATGGATAGAAATTAAAATATAAAACAAAAAGTTCACAGCATTCACATTTCACAACAAAATAATAGTCGTGTCTGTCAAGTGTCAACTGTTGTCAATGTCAAGTTTGAAGTTATCTATGTTTTTTGTATGTACTGAAAACGTGGCAAAGACTTAAAGCTATTCAGGCTATGAAATGACGTCATTACGAATAATACTTTAAAAAATAATTAAAAAAAAAACTGTTACTTGGAAAAAAAAAGCTTAAAATTAGTTGCTTAAAATTAAATGTTTTACGAAATAAAAATATAAAAAAAATACCTGAAAAATACTTTACATACCGAATTCTTCGTCTGTTTTCTACTTAATATTCTGCGAAAGTAGACTTCATTCCTCGCTGTTTCCACCATATGCTCACCTTTATAGCTAAATATGAAGGAGGATAAGTCACGTAGTTATCGCCGGCGATGTGTTTGTAATTTTCGATTGGACAATCTCTTTAATGACTGTTTGATACGTGAGATGTGGGCTTGTTTGGTTTTATACTTATTTTGTTTGCTCAAACGACATGGTTGTCAAGTAATGGTGGTCATTGAAAGTCATGAATTACTTAGAGGGCATCTAACAAGGTTGCATTATTTTTTTAAAGAATTTGCATAAGACATTTGCAATATACTTACATAATCAATATTTGTTGAGAGATACTACTTACTAGTTCAGCTATGTAGATGAACTGTGGTAGATCTAGGTAGGTTTTTTTATTTCAAAATTAATTTTAGCCAGATTTTATGTTTGGTAGCCGTTACAGTAGCTGTTATGTACGAGTATGTATGTCTTTAGACTAAAATCAAAGTCTTGGAACGAACGATGGGATTATGGTCGCAGACAGACTAAAATCAAAGACTTTGAAATTACGAACAATGGGATTATGGTGTTTTTTTAATTACACATTACAGCATTACTATGATATTTAAATCAAACATAATTTTAAAGCTAGCTGCTGGCGCCACTGCGAATAAAATAAAAGAAGACATTCTCCAACGTGTGTAAAGGTCGAATGTGAAATGTAGTTTTAAAACTTACACGAAATGTCTGAACTCAGTTTCACGTCACGTCATCTGAGAGCACCCCTGGTAATACCTACGTCATACGCCTGTAAGCGTCAGCGTCAAAAACCGTCACTGTCTAGCCTGACGCCTGACGCATGACGCGACCCGCACGTCAAACGCTACTCAAGAACGTGAAATTTGTTCTCAGCACGATATATTCGAATATCTAACCGTGTGTCACTCGATACTACGCGCCTGACATCTTCATGACTATTATATTTAGGCAAAAACATCCAAAATATACATTTTGCTTCATGAAAATCGACCTTATTCAAATCAAAATAAAGTTCTGGGTGCATGTGTTAATATCGTAGATAGCATAAAGGAATTCGTCAAGTGACTGTCCGTCATGGCTTTTGTAAAAGACCACCGCACTACCAACTTCTTAATGCACTTTAATAGAACTTTAATTGAAAGGAATAAAGATTATTTTTCTTTGACAACGTGAAGTTTAACACTTGTCATGCGAAGGTGGTCTGATAAGCGCTTCTTCAAACTGACGGGCGTCAAAATGTTTCAAAGCGGTCATGTGCGATGACTCCTTGTTAGCAAGTGTGTTACACACTGATAATGACAAGATAATGTTTGGAGATAACGATTTTCTATTCCTTAGTCAAAGGTTATGATTTGAATATTGGGTAACGTTAAAATAAAAGAGCTTTTATAATTAATAAGAAAAAAAAACAGGTATAAAGAAAATAGAAAACGAAATTAAAATCTAATGGAGATATGTCCATAGGATAACCTGCAATTTCTTGGCAGATGTAATTTAAACAAACTCATCATTTTTTATAGCATAAATATGATATTGCTTTTAATGCAATGTGACGAAGGATTCAATCAGCAATCAAACGTGGAGCGATCAATAACGTTTTTTAGAGATAGAAAAGCACAATAATTTAATTTTTTTATTTAGAAGATTACCACGCGAACATCCTGTGGAACAAAATTAAAATAAATGTAACTGAACTTTAGCCCGCGACTCCGTCCGCGTTGACTACAATAAATTGACCATTTTAATTGACCTCCTTTGTGTAGTGTGGCTAGTACCAACGATGAAGAGGTCAAGCTGTATCTCTGGTTCATCCCACCGGAATTAGATAAAATGTTGCTTAGATTTTAAGTTGGACCCCAAGCTGTGAAAATTACATCAAAATCTGTTCAGTGCTTTTTTCGTTATGTGCGCACAAATAGACACAAAAAAAAATAGTCATGGCATATCTTCAATGTACAGACACGGCTTTTTTTAAATTTTTATAATAGTATAGATAGATAAAACTGCAAAATTTCACCACGAAGCCATAAAGAAGAATAAGAAAAAAACTACTACTATACATTAAAAAATTATAACACCATAACCAAATAGCCCCACACATTCTAATGTCAACAAATAAGCACGTAGACCCCACAGTAATCACAACGATGGTCACGCGCATAAAAAAAAAAGATCACGTACTTAACCAGAATAGTTTCTCAACATTTGACATTCCGTCGAATCAAATTGTAGGTTCGATAGCTGTGTAACGTTTTTCTCACACGATTGGAGAGCAAATAACTGGGTGCTGATGATATGGCAATATCGTTTCACGAGCTTGGCTTGGTGTGGACTAGTCAGTGGAATACGGGTGCTGAGGTCGGACAAGCTTTGGATCTATGCTTCGTCATCGCCGATTAGTCTGGTTCTTGCGTAGTTTATGTTGCAAAAATAAGTGTAGGGAGCTATTTGAGTTATAGTTTGAATGATTTTATTGAAATTATGACAGAGATGATGAAAAAATTTAAAAGACAAATATGGATGGTTAAACTTAAAAGTATTCCCGAAAATCATAAAATATCAACTGGTACGACGTCGATCCGTAATTTGGCGATGATAAAATTAAAAATAAGTGGCCTAAAGTTGCCAAAATGCTTGCCGATCTCAACGCCAGTGTATCACGCGTCTAAGTATAGCTTCGGTCATACTATCATGGGTACAGCCAATTTTCGCCTCTCATATTGGTAGCGTGTAAGTACTCGATTGTATCATGATTTCAAAATTGAATTGAATACTGTCGTACTACCCGTCGAGATTGCAGCGCACGATTTTTTCTTCCCTTTCCCTCATTATGCGTAAGATAAGGATGGAGGTATTGGATGTTTTCGACTTTTTTGCTGTTGAGTCGAATTGGCTCGCGGTTGTCAGTGTCAATTTTAGCTAGTCGTGAACAAGCTTTGTGTCAATTTTAGCAGCGAGCGGCGAAGGGTTATCTGCTTCTTTATAAGGCTCATCTTTTGCGGCATTCCTGTCGTGATTGCACACCTATGTGTAATTTTAGCGATTGTTCTTAGATTGTTTTTGGTTTTCTTAGAATAGAATGTGATATGATGATCACACGGGGAAAATTTTAGATTGGAATTGCAAAAACTGTCTGTGATGGGCACTTTACTTTTCATCATTTTCAAAACGATATGAGTTGAGATAAAAATGGTGTAGTTTTTGATTAACAAAGATTTTACTTACTCTATCTCTTTTTTGATATTTCATGCAGTAGCAGATACTACTCAATCAATCAAAAAATGTATTTGTCTACTTCTGAATAAAGATTGCAAGACGTAATACCTACGTACCTATATGTAGACTATGATCTCTACCAGCCAGATAGAGCGACGTCCGAAGATGTAATTTCGTTCAAACGATGTCATTTTTCTGTCCACTTATAGTCAATGCAAATCAAATCTTGTATTCCACATCCTTTTCAAATATTAGTCAGTATGGAGGCACATCCACTTACGGAGTTGTCTGCAGCGGTAGGCCCAATTACGTCGCTAATTCTGCCGATGATGGGACATTGTGGTTCTCAAACTTTAGGCCCATATTACTTTTGAACTTTAATCTTAAAAAAATGGGACTTAACTGACCAGTAACGTAATTAAGCTTATTCTCAGCCATAATTATAGAAAATAATTTGTTTCGGTGTGTAAAGTCGGGAGAAAAACATGGACGAAGGTTTGAGATTCATTGGCTATTGTCTCATCATCTTTCGTACATAAAATACAGGGACTACATGAAAGTCAATGGAAAACGTGAGTATAATCGCCGAGAGAATTCTTTATCTTACATTTTTTTATGATGCAGCCTTAAACTGCATTGAATTTGATATGCATTAAAATTTATAAGATATCCTGAACATTTTTAACGAATTTGAGTGTTATCATTTTAATTAAGATTATTATTTTTTTAAATTTTGTCCGAAGTAAAACTTCAATAAAAATTTCGAAACAAATTGTTAAGTAGATAAATAATCACAAAAATACTTTATCAAATTATCCACAACACACGTGCCTAATTCCCTCCAATTCCATGCACTTTTATACGCACCTGTACCCGTCATCCGCAAGCATGTCCGAGTAATGACATCGAGTACGTGCGCCAATCGTCCGCAATACGGTACGACACTGCGCAAACACGCGTCCCGTGACGGCGTACCGTCGCCACCGTGCCGCCACCGTGACGGTCACTTGCGTACGCAATTGTACCGCGTAATGGTACATTTGCGTCCGATGAGACACGTACGGGCAAATCTTCTTGTAATTGAGAATGTACGCTACCGTCTTGTCTGTGAAAGGAATGTTGGATTGTGGGAGATTTGTAAGTTGTAGCCTATTTGCTGGTAGATAGGTAATTTCATGTCACATTGAGCTTATCAATTCGGTATACGGTGCGTAGGTTAAGCTTTACTGGCGCTTGTTGGGTTATGTCAAGTGTAAGCTACGAATTACGGAGCCCAAATAGCCCTTACATTTTTGAAAAGGCAAAATGATTTCAAGATTCAAGGAAAATATGAATTACTCTGCAAAAAGCTGCTTTTTTACCAATCTTATTTTACTGCCTACAGACTATTGCAACCTCAGATCATAGAAACAAGGGAGCCAAGGCGCTATCGAGCGTGATGCCTGATGTTGAGCAAATTGCTCATACTAAAAACGTACGCGCTGGCGACGAACCGAACACGATCGATGGTATAAATACAGTGTTTTAGTTTAGTGCTAGTGTTGAGTGACGATTAATAGTGTTAGATTGAGGGTGAGCGGAATGTTTAATGAGTGGGAGATCTTTTTATTCACAAGGAGCGCTTAATTATGCTTTTTTTTTTTTTTTTTGAAGGGCCTCTCGCAGTTGGCTTCTAACAGCCGTCACTGCTTAACCGGACATCTGGTGAGGACTTACAAATGCCTCCAGCCAGGCTTAAAACTAAATAAAAACTACAAACTAAGCGACCACACGCTAAGGGCACCCCCTACTGGGGTACGGACCTCGGCTTAGGGCGTCGCTGGGGGGAGGACAACTAGAGGGAGGGGCTACTAGCTGGATCGGATTAATATGATTTAGGGACATATTTAAATCTACAGGCTCAGCGCGGGCTGGCTCGAGCAAGGGTCGGTTGCTTAATTATGCGCGTAATTGTGTCGAAAAATGTACTAAAAGTGGCTTAAGTTGTTCCCGTACTAATTTGCTATGATGGCATATCTCCTTGTTTCTGAGATTGCAACCGAGAAAAATAATAAAGAATCTTCTTCCTATATAATTTTGTGCATGATGATCAGCCTCTGCTACACTTACAGTTATCATTGTTGCGTACGTTCCCTATTTGTGCAAGCATTCTATGAAAAACCAATAAAAAACAGCAGAATATTCCGGTCCATTTCCCAACAATGTTTAATATTCCACCCTTTACAATGTGACATACCACTCCATTGAAGCGTGACCGTTGATCACTGGTGTGTACCCTAACCCTCTAATGCAATTGCACAGGCCTCCTCAATATGCACGGCCCGGGCTAAATATTTGCTAACTGATTAAAAGTCAAAGCTGTCCTGCCCCGGGCCACCGCATGGAAACAATTGCTACTCTGTTCTAAATAATATTAGTGGAGCGGATCATACGCGTCACAGATCACAGGGACGTTTGTGCCCCTTATGGCGTTTGGGGGTTGGCCTGAGTGGGGTAAGAAGCGGGTGAAAAGTAGCAGACTAAGGAAAATTAAGATGTCTTTTTTTTAAAGATCATAAAAAATTGCAATTTTTAAGGTTTTGTTTTATTATTTCAGTGATTTCTTGAAGTCGGTTAGTCCTGGATTTATAGCAGGCCTAGTATAAATATCCCACTAAAAGGCAAAAGGCTGGGATTCTACATTTCACCAAATTTTATTATATGGCCTGTCCTTTCGGTGGCTATAGACTTAAAAAAAGGGCCTAATTTTAATGCACGTCACCCCAAAATCGCTCCGCTTGTGAACGTGTGGGCGCCCAAATTTCTCCGTCTCGGAATCTCTGAGTTGACATAAAAGATTACACGGGATTTACAGGGCAGGAAAATTTCAATATAACCTGTACAAAATACGATGTTACAAAATACGGTTGTTCCCCATTTTGGGGAATTCCTTTAATTTGTTTATACTGAAATGTGCGAGATATTAAGCTGACTTTTGTTTGCTAATGTTGAGTTATTTACTCTCAAATTGCTGTTTGTTGTAAATTAGATATAATGAGGGGAACAAAAAGTTATATTTTTAACCGACTTCCAAAAAGGAGGAGGTTCTGCATTCGGTTGGTTTTTTTTTTTTTTTTTTTTTTTTTTCATGTATGTACACCGATTACTCCGTGGTCTATGAGCCGATTTACGTGATTCTTTTTTCATATGGTAGAAGAAGCTCGCGAGGTGGTCCCATATAAGTTTTATTAACTTTGGTTGAGTAGATTTTTAACCAGGTGTAATAAACGGTATTTTTGGTGTATCTCGATGACATCATGACGATGATGAAAAAGTGATATTGTGTAGATACATGAATTCCTGAACGCAATCGATCTCGATATTATGCATACATAACATCACGCCGATATTTCCCGCAAGGTAAGACAGAGGTGTATAGTACACACAATTTTTTCATGCTTAAGTCGCATTTGATAGAAGGCTAGGGAGCGAGGCTATTGCTATTACAAACTGAAAAAACACCGTTTTTAGGGTTCCGTAGTAAAACTAGGAACCCTAAAAACAGTTATAGTTTCGTCATGACCGTCTGTCTGTCGGTCTGTCTGTCCGTCTGTCCGTCTGTCACACCCTCGTCAAATCTACAGTTCATAACCAATTTGTATGAAACTTCGTAGTCTTTTATAAGCCGCCAATAAGGCCTATAGTGAAATTATGAAAAATAAAATTATTAGGGGGGGCTCCCATACATGAGACTGAGGGATGAAAAAAAAGATTTTCGCGCAACCCACCATGTGGGGTATCGTTGGATAGGTCTTTGAAAATAACATGAAGGTTTCTAAAAACTTTTTTTATTTAAGTGCATATTGAGTGAACTAGGAGCTCCCAAAGTCGTTAACAATGTGTCCCCCCCCCTGTAATTTTCCAACCGCGCTATCGAAAAATCTGGAAATAATCAAGCTTATAGCATTTAATAAATACTTTCGATTGAAATTGCTTTGAACAAGATACGTCACTAATTTTTTTAAATATTCACTATATTCCATTTTGAGTTTGACAACCGTATAAATAATAATATTTCATAATAATATTATGAAATACAAACTTGTATTTGCGGTCGGAACACTGAAATACTTCTTGCTACGGAACCCTACACTGTGCGTGGTCCGATACGCTCTTGCCCGGTTTTTGTTTACTGAAATGCTCTCATCCACCAACATCTATGAATATAAGTAGGTACCTATTTAAATTCGTGGAAGTAATCGATCTCGGTAAAAGTACATAAATGATCAAAGTCGCTCTGTCCATGATTTTATGGTACTTTATTGTAATAAATTAACAACAACAAAAAGATAAAAATGGTTACACTACACTAAAAAACAGGTTTAAAAAAAACCGACTTCCAAAAACTACACTAAAAACTATGAAATAAAAATGTTGAACTTCCATAAATAAAAATCTAAATGTATATTGAAGTCGGCGGGGCCTCTTCTTCAGGTTTCTACCTCTCAGCCTTTGATCAGGAAGAACGTGCGCAGTGTGTGCAGCGAACGTGCAGCTTGCTTTGCGCCTCGACAAATTAAAATTTTCTTTCATTCCTCCTTAATCTATAATGTTGCTTATATTTATGCTAGGCCCCGCCGACTTCAATATACATTTAGATTTTTATTTAAGGAAGTTTAACATTTTTATTTCATAGTTTTTAGTGTAGTTTTTGGAAGTCGGTTTTTTTTAAACCTGTTTTTAAAATTAAAGATTGAACTGTATCCAATTTCAGTTTTGCCAATCTCAAATATTATCAGTCTGGGTTTAAAGTAGGTAGGTTCATCGACATTGTTATGTATTACCAAAATTTTACTAAGTAGAGAGGCTGGGCAAAAAATGTGCAATAAGATTTTTTCATTTAGATTTTAACTACAGACTAGACTACAATATTCTACTAATTAAGTAGGTTAAAAAACAAAACAAAATATGTCCGTAGCTAACTTTACCCAAATGTCCCGCGGTATCGCCCGATGAACTCGATTCACGCAAGTTAGGGGACGCGGCAGATGCATTGTTAAACAACACCCGAAACAATCGATATTATGGGGTTGTTGTTGTGTTGATGGGTGTTACAATTTTACCACATTTTATATTGATCGATGGTTTAGTGTTGTATTATATGTGATAGAAGAAAGGTATAGGTACCTATGTCACATGAGTAGATGAACATGGCTTCCCAAAACACTAAATAAATCTTACTGCAAATATTTCTATAAAAAAATATGATCTATAAAAACAATTGTGTATTTGTGTCAAATTATTTACGGCAGGAAAAAAAGATGAGCTTAGCAGTAAAGGACATGTACGAGATATTGAAAAAACTTTAACACATATTAAACTGTGTAACAGATCCACACATACATTTAAATCCTATAAACATTCTAATTAAACAAAATAAACAAGAACAAGTTCGTCTGTCGCCTGCCCCCGACCGGCGACGGCGACGTTTGGCGATACTTTACAATTTAAGCCTTCCTAAGCTCCTTACTGAGAACCGGTCCCAATCGAGCGGCATTTATTATTTTATTAAGCTTTTTAATGTTTACGAACAGAGGATAGGTAGGAGTCTACTGGAAGCGAAGATTGTGCGAAGATATAGCTTCAACTGACAGACCGTTAAATTAAGAGTAGTGGAAATTGAGCTAGGAAAGATATTTACTGAATTTAAATAAAACAATTACAAACATACAAAGATAGGTTATCTCCAACAAATAAATTTGAGAATGCATGCAGTTTGGAAATGTTAGATGAAAAGTTAGAAATGTTCATATTAGATTTAAGAAATTACTCACTAAGCAAATAAATAGGTAATGCGTAACTCGCTCAGAAATGGTAGTTTGTGTAAGTTTGAAATGGCACGCAGAAAAAAAAACAAATCAGACCCTACGACTCTGCAAAGGATTCGATGATTGAATATACTTCTTTTATTATTTAATAATACCTAAGCTTGCATTCGACCGCGATCTCGCTTGACATTATGCGATGGTGTGATCTAAGATGGAGCACGCCTGCCTAGAAGAATCGCTAGATTGTAATATTCCTCCATTTGGTTCTTTATAGGCAGACAGGTTTATGCAGAAAAGAAGCTATAATTTAGCTTATAGTGCACCCTCATCTTTAGCAATAACGAAACGAGTATTAAAACAATGATAATAAGCCGAGCGGTGGATCACTTTATGACGAGAAGGCACCTCTCTCTCATTAACTTAACAATTTCGTTCTCCTTGCTGCTGTTGTGGTGTAAGTATGTGACAAATTCTTGATGCGTCAGTTGTTAGTCATCGCAGGTCAGTGGACAGGCTTCCTGTTGAGCTGGAAGTGAATGAAGATGATACATATCGACAAGGATAATATATTTAGAGCCAGTTTGGCAGTATCCACTAGATACATAAAAAAATGTAACTGTATAAAATGATTTATCAAATATGTTAAACGGAAGTTGTCCAGAGTTGGTGAATAGACCCGTATGGCCGTTAGCCTTTCATGAATTTTTAGATAACTAAAAAAGGTAAGCTAATTTGGATTCGTCAGTATCTGAAGAACGATATAGACAGAAAATGAGGTGCATTTTTCGAGTAAACATTCAAATAGCTATTTGATTAAGCTATAAAACTGAAGACAAAAAAATTTCAAAAAAGAACAACAGAACTAATAAAGTGATTAGCGCCCAATGTACCACAAAAAGGACAAAATCTTCGAACAAAGACAAGCAAAAAGGACAATAATAAACGCACCAATATAAAACAATGAGACAATTATTGTCGTCGGTACAACCCCGGGAATAGGGGAGGAGCAGTAAAAAGCGCAATCCCCCGGGATTCATGATAAAAGATTTTGGCACGAGGGGAGATAGGGGATTAAACGTGTGATACTTTGTCTTTTTAAACGAACCTTTTTTTCCCAAGTAAGATATAAAAGGGGGTTGTTATGAAAATTTAAGATGGCATTTTTGGATTTTATGCACCCTGAATAATGTTTAACGCGTGCAAAATCTTTGTGTAATGAGATGTTATACGGATCTAAAAAGGTTTTACTATAAGAAACATTTTTTTTTTTGTTTTTGGCAAGTAAGTGAAGGGAAAAGTAAAACTTAAAACTTTCAAATAAATGGAACGTATTGACTAAAAAACCAAAATAGTGGAAGGTTAGGTACAAGTTTATGACAATAATACTGACTGCTGGGTTCGTCTAGAAACTTATGCGTAAAGATTTCTTTGAACCAGATTAGTTAAGTCTTTTTATCAACATTTGCCCATAATTTTATTATATTTCAGATATTTCAATCTATACTCCCAATTTACACTAACCTACTAAGTTTCCCTAAACTCTTAAAACACCATTAATCACCAATTACAGCCGTCTTAATCGCCAACAATACCATTGTTACACTTAACTGCCACTTGACAACAACTTATAAATTAACAAGATTGTGAATATCCCCTGTCGTCCCCTCGTTTGCCGAAAAAAAGAAAAAAAAAGCAGGGGAGACACGATTACTTGCCCCAAGCGTCCCAAGATGTGACAGATTAGCTGGTAATTTCTTCTAAATTGATATCTCAAGAGGTATGCTCTTTTTTCCCCAACTTCCCCTATTTTTTCCGTTTTCCTCCGAACTTTGAAAGATTGCCAGTCACCGTCGTCGTTTATCGCAGTAACTATGGAAATCTTTGACATAAATTGGGTGGAGTTTGAAGTTTTTGGCATTATTTATTTTAGCATTCATTGTTTTGTAAGTTTTGCGTGAATCATAAAATTCTTAAAACATTGATAATAATTCTTATGATTTTAAAATACCACTTTGAGTAACGAGTGAAAAGAGAAAAGAGTCTTATTACAAAACATTAAGTATCATCAGCATTTGTCGTAAATATTAAAGCCATTGCGTAATGTTAAATTAGACGGCATCCCACTGTCATATCGTGTGGCAATTTGTAGCGAATTTTACTTGGTTTGTTCCGCTTAGCACTTTGGATTGGAACTAAGTCTACTACGCGATTTCATACAAGATGCTTCTAGTAAACGGCTTACTTGATTTAGCTGATGGTGACTGACCATGTTTTTTATCTACTAATATCAGCCCATCTCTTTATGACATTAATTTGCAGGATTCTAAAAGTTTGCCTAATTATTTCTGATGTTTCATGCCAACTGATATTATTGGTTGTATTTTTTTGGTCAAATCAATAGTTAAACAGGTAAAGTTCGACTTGACTTACTGACCAGAGATTTGAACAAGTTTCTGGAGACATAAGGTCAACCTTAGAATTTTAAATTAATTAAGAGTAGGTACATAAATAGGTAACGTTTTTTTCCACACCAGTACATAGAGGAACATATCAAAACTAGCAGTAGAGCAATTCAACGTTCACTTATACAATATTTACGCAATTTTAACACACCAGCGTAACAAGGCTTGTCCACCTCTTCGAAAACTTCAACATTCACATCAGTATGAAGACCTGAGAGCGGTTTTGCTAAACTGGTTGTACTCCACGTATGTAGTCTTGGTAGTTTCGCTCTGTTTAATATAAAGGTTGATGCATCCTTTAAATCGTTGTTATAAATTATTTTCTATCGTAATTGGAGATACTTTTGGGTTGTAGTCACGTTGTGATTTTATCTAGGACGTCATAATAAAGAGGTTTCAGGGCTGATGTCCGGAAACATCGACGTCCGTCCGGCTATTATTTGTAAGATTTATCAAAAAATCAAGTTTTTTTTTTACAATCAACCTAGCTGTTCCCTGACATTGCTGTTGACCTGAATTTTACAAATCCGACTGGAAGTTTCAGAGATTAGCGTGTTCAAACGAACAAGTTTTTCAGCATTATAACTATAGGTACATAGGTAAGTGGCCTGTAAGTAGTACTAAGTGATCACCTTAATACTAGGCATCGCAGGTTGCATTTTGCAGGCATACCAGAGCCATCGTTGTCCACCCAATAGACTAGGTTGCAATGTGTCATGTGGTTTTGGTGGGATGGAAAGTAAACCCAGGAGTGGGACAGAATAGAGCTAGGGAATAGGCTACCAAAAAAACTTAATTAACAAAAAGATAAAGAAAACATAAAATAATCTGATTATAATATTCTCACTGCTGAGACACCAGACTCCTCTCTGTGAGAAGTGGGGCATCATAGTCTACTACGCTGGCCCACTGCGGGTTGGTGGACGTCACATGTCTTCGGATTTTTGGTTCTAGTACATGCTGGTTTCTTCACGATGTTTTCACATGCAGCATTTGATGAAACAAATTGCACAATGTGTGCGCCAAGCAAAGAAACAATTATTTTATTTTAATATACAGCGTGTCATATCACACGGATTGTGCCTGGTCGTCGCCTACGCATTGGTTTTAATTTATTATCACTGCAGGCTAAGCTCCGTTCATTGTCGCAATTAGCATAGAGGCTGTTGTGTCGTCTGGGTAAAGAGGATAAATAAAGAAGCATCCAGTTTGAAATGGACAAAGCTTTTTATTTTCTCTGTGTCTGTCTGTTATTATACAATTTGCAATGACTGCGCAAACAACAAATTGTACAATATTTTCATTTGTAGAAATTATTACATCAAAACACCTCCATATATCACTGAAAGTAATGCTGAGAGGACGGACGTCTTCAAACAACATATTTTTTACGTGGCTTGATTATTTTTATAAGCTTTAGCATTATTATACAATAAGACCAGAAAAATCATTCAAGTGCTTGGAATCTTCAAACTTTAAAATAATTTTATTCAATTAAAATTAACCAAAGCCTCAAAAGCCATCATCGATGGTTCGTTACCCTAGGCAGGAACGATTGACTTCCGGCCCGTGCGCTCACATCCGGTGATACTTTTTTCACTTTTCACGTTTCCGGTGTCAAGCTGTCGAGTACATGACATTCGCTTTGTTCGGCATTGACAGCTTTCCCGGGAATATAATAAAAATGTTCAATTTTGTAGCAGGTGGTCGGAAAACGGTGAAAAATTCAATTTGGCACAATGCAATATGTTGGAAAATTTTGCAATATTCAGTAAAAAATGTGAAATGTTTTTTATTCTGAATGGAAAGAGTAGTTTTACCAGAATAAATAATAACAGAGAGGTACTACATAGGTTTTACCAAACTACCTGAAACTTATATAAAAGCTATTAAATAATAGATACTAATAACTGGTGTCTTATGATGAATGTGGATGTGAGGGGATGGATGTGTGAAGGTGCAATAATTGTGCCGATAGTCCTTATGGTATATGCCACGACTAACACCAAATTGGTGTAAGTCGAGGCTCTCGTTAGGCAGTTAGATCAAGGGCTTGATACAGAAAGCGGTGCTTCTTGACACGGCTCGAATTGTTAGGAGGTTTCTTTCTTTGGACCCCTGACCACCGGTAGCTTGGACCTTGCCCCCGATGCCGATGGGCGATGGGATACTATTTTTATATGATTTTTTTAATATAAACATTTAAAAATGTATGGATATTATGTATTTTAAATTAGTAAAAAAGATTATACTTAATTACCTTCCACCCAAGTTTTAATCATACAGCTCATCATAAAAGTCACAATTAGAATTCCTGATCACAACACTCGATCGAAAACGCAATATTTTAAACCTTTGGATTATTCCTACTTGCTGTCAGTTACCCTAAAGCTACATACGAGACCTACTTGCCTTGTAAACGTAAAAAGCGTAAAGTTACGCTGTTGGCGCTTGTCAGAATTGTGAAGACACCTCACAGGCCCGTCTGACTGACAGCTTAATGTAGTCTGCTCGAAAAATGATTGATCATTATCAGTTTATTTGAGATCCTGCGTACTTTATGCTTCTACTCTTCATGGGTTTTTGAGATTTACTAAAAAGATTTATCATTCAGACATAATTTATGAGTAATGTTTAACCAGACTACTCCAGCAATTTAAGGAATAACCAAAGTTTGATAAGACTTAAACGCTGATTTTAACTTAAACGCTGATCTAACAATTGACATGTGGTCACTTTTTTATTCTTCAGTAGACAAAACTCTGATGAGTCAAGCACGGGTCGCCGCGTGCTCGGGCTGAAGAGATAACGAGTTGGATAGAAAGAACTTTGCCCATTCTTTGGTAGAATATAGATAGCAATAATATTGGTCATGCTAAGCGTGCAGGCCTGCTAGTATAAAAGACAAGTTGGATGGTGCCCGGATATATCATATATTCAGTCATCACGCACGCACTGATGTCAGCTAGGGAGACAAGAGCCTTTTCTAAGACGGATAACCTAGTATTAAATCGTAATTAAGACTTAAGTCTTGCCATCCGAGTTCATTGACCCAGTAAATCAGTGGCTAGACATTCAAAGAGCAACTGGAGTACCCTGTTATTAAATTTTGATGTAACCAAACCGTCTGTCACACTTTCTTGATCGTCCATTCGCGGCCTTATATAGCGAGTCGCCTGGAGACACCAATTTATTATTCAGTCAAAAGTAATCATTTGCATATTCATTATTATTGATCTACGAGTAATATGTTTTGCTTAATGTGATATGTTTCGTTACTTTTCATATAAAAATAATAATTTAATTCTAAAATATCTTTTTTTTCAGTCGGGATTTCAAATATTAGTTAGGTGCGAAGGTTTTTTTAACAGATTTTATTAGGTTTAAATTTTTTTTCCATTTATGTGTGAATCAAACACACACATATAATACAACACAACACACAACAATATACACGATTGAAATACTTAATAGTTAGTCAGAAATTCAGAATTTCATTATATGCCAGAAACTGACGCTGAATCCAAGGAAACGTAAGGCGAATTGACTAACAAATTAAATAAATATAATTTTGTTTGAAAAACGGACAAAACGCAATAACATAAACTAGTTTCCTTTGAAGGTAAACAAAATGTTACAAAAACATAAATTCTCGGTACCCGGACATATGAAAGTCCGAACCGAACAGGTCGTGAGGAGTGATTTGATGATGAGAATGATTTGAGGCGCGTAATGATGGCTAAATTAATCTGTCTACCATTTGGGAGCTGGCCTGTCAAGAGGTCACACTATTGGTGCGATTTAATTTAGAAGAGAGGAGCGAGAAGCTAAATAAAGAATCTCTTAATAGAGATCAACTACTATAACACTGCAAGTAAAAGTGTCACTAATTTTACTTGCAGTGTCATTGAGTGGAGGAGCATGCCATAAATATAATGTTTATTTTTTTCTCTCACAAGTCGGGTTCTACGAGTACATTATTTTATAGTCAAGACTGGCCTTCTAGGCTTTCCAACGGTCTTTTCTTCTACTTAAGAGCTGCTACTCTTGTCGATGTATGTGTCTGCATGCGGGAAGTACAGGTCCGGTCAATATGGCGATGCTTGGGAGAGGCCTAATGTCTAGCAGTGGATGTCCTTCAGCTGAAATGATGATGATGACTCTTGTCGATGGATCACTTATCAGTTCTCTACATTGAGGGCCAGCTCTTTGACCTGCTTATACGTGGCGACTTTTTCTTTCTTCTATATTTTTATTTAGCCAGCCAGCAGAATGAATATCACGTAGGTATGGGTTATTTTCATGGACATCAGCTCAAAATCTCTCCTTTAATACGGCAAAGGACTTAGTGTTCAGGTGAAATTTGTAAAAGGCTTATCTCCATCCAACAGAATATTGAGGATCACTGGCTGTTTTTAAAATTATACACAATTAGTAGTACTCATAGATATCCGAGTTTTAAGTTCATAACTTACACCATCTCTTGAAGTCACGACATAGATCTCATGTGCGTTGGATGCGCTAAACAACTTTTACTGTGCTCAGTAATGCTACCCGTCGCCCGTCGGCTATGTGTCAACTGATGGCCAGCGGTCTAACTTGTTTGGTTATGTAATCGTATGATATACATATGTATAGCATACAATTATGTTTGTGTTTAATTACTGAGAAGTTGAGAAATTAAAATACAGATGATCTCCTTGTGGGAGTTGTCAGTTAGTGCGTTCGTCTTATTTTTTATTTATATAATATATACTTTATTGTACACCAAATATATTACAATAGAACAGAACATTCTTCTTAAAATATACAATAAGCGGCCTTACGGCTCTGCGATTTCTAAGGGCTATTTCAATTTAGACGGTTGGTGTCGGACTGCTGCAGTGCGGTAGTCGTGCGGCAGCAGTGCGGGTGTCGCACTGCGCACCGCCGATTGTTTTTTTTTTCATACGGTTGACACATCGAGAGAGCCTTTAAATAAAATAAAAAAATATTTTTCCATTCCAAGTCTGCCAGAACAACAATCACAATATAAATTTAGTACTGCTTAAAAAATGTTAAAAAAACATTTAAAAATTATGTAATTCTTTAATTTTGCGGTTGTAACTGTTGCTGAATAATAATTGACAGTCTCTCAATCTGTTATTAATTTCCACAATTCATTTAAAACATGTTCTTTTCCTTAATTAATTCTCTCCCAAAACACAAACCCTTTAAATCCGTTCAACTATTAATACTGTAGAGAAGCTTGCATGTGACAGTTGATACGGAACCCGAGCTCGCCGCGGGCAATATGTGTCACTGGTTTTACGTTGAAGCGCGGTCCATTGATTATTCTGCGAAATTATAACTTGGATAGGGTGAAATTATTAGTAGGTATTTGACTGGCGTGAATATATTGACATGTCGACTTTTTTTTTTTTTTTATTGGCATGATACGTTTTACGCATAAGAAATTTTTATGAAAAAAATTTACAGCCCCAAATATAAGTGCCTACCTACATCATTTTTGGATCGACGATCGACTTTGGTAGCATATTGACATCTCGCATTTTAACAAGTCTAACTTGACATAACCACATGTCAAATTACCGATTCACGTGATATTTTGATATATCAACCTATTAGGTACTCACTTACTCAGTAACCATGTAACCAGTAACCAGTATTTATGTACTATTAAATTAACAAATTGAACTAATCTACCGAATTACCAGAAGAGGTCAAAACTTTAAAATGGCCGCCCTGATAAATTGAGATAATTTAGATTATTTTGATTGGCACTATTTATCAGATACCTACTCGTACATTCACAAATGAACACCATTAGTATAAAATTTTCTACATAGTCATACGGAAGAATATGGGGGTCAGATTTCCCACGAAAACAGACAACTACAATGCTTTCTCATCTTGCTCGCATGCAATACGCGTACCAGCAATCAGATTGCGAAAGTACATAAAAGTCGTAGCGCTAAATCATAGCTAGTTGGCATTGCTAATTACGAATGACCAATTAACCTCAGTTGACTCGTGTCGTTTAGTTAGAAGATGCGTGTTTATTACTCTGTTGACCAATTTCTGTGGCAGCCATTATGAATTCGTAGATGCTATGGCCTCCTGTGGCCGCAAACAATACAATTTTAATTGTGTCTCATTCTACTGCATTGATGGGCTTAACCGCTTCGTTAATTTCTATCTTGTTTTGTCTATAAAGTCGGTCCCTCAATTCTGAGGATCGTGACCCATCTATTCTTCTTGTCACGGTTTGGCGCCAAATGTCTCGTCTTGGACCATTCTTGTGGCTTCCTGAAAGGACAGTCCCAAGATCTGGAGGATCAGGTCTGTGCACCGTTTTGGTCGTTGAGCCTTTGGTCTTTTTCCACTGATAAGTACTCTCTCTAAAGTATCAGAGGGTTGTCGCAAGATGTGGCCAAGGTATCGAATAATTTGGTTGAGAACTGTGGTGGTGAGGCGTTCATTTAATTCAACGAGTATGGAGTCATTGGTACGATATGCAGTCCAGGGTATTAATAAGATAATAATCTTGTTTTGTGGGCTTAAAATTATAGATATAAAACTTTACTTTATTTTTATCCTGTGCTGTCCCGTTTCTGGGAAAAAGTGTCCCGTATAGACTTTCACACTATTTCTTACCTATGTGTAGCTTTTTCTGGACAAATAAGGGAGAAATTTTCTCCTGATGATCATGAGGCATGAAAATGTATTTATTATTCGTACATTATGTTGTTCTATTCCCAGTAAGTACCTATTGTAAGGCAAATTACATAGAACATTACAAAGAACAAAACAACAGCCGTTTGTGCAACACGTCACATGTGTGCCTACTGGGGACGTCGTGCCCATGCGCCGAAAGCAACACTACCTTCTTTGAAAACCCATAAAACCGGCCAAGCAAATGAAAATGAACCTAATAACTTTACGGATAAGGTCTGTGATGAAGGCATTGATAAGTTTGCTGTGTAAAACAGTGGAGCCGTGAAAGATTTGATCGGCAAATAAGAATTGATCTTATGAGTTGAAAATAAAGTTGAATTTTAAAAAGTTGGTCATAAAATGATTCATCTAAGAAAATTTTCTCCTAGATCTTGAGAAGGGTAAATAAATTTGAACCTTATTCGGTTATGATAAGGTAGAATAAAGTTGAAAAATTGAATTAGTGTAGAATGCTCCTACGCATGTCAACGTATTCGTAGTGATCGTATCTGCCCAGGGTGATACTGTCGGCGTAAGCCCTATGATTTAAATATGCTTGAGAACTTTGTTTTGTACAACTTGGAATAAATTATCGTATAAATGTTTTGGTAGATAGATACCTACTTATTAATATCAGAATCAGAATTTTTTTAAAATAATCTTCGACTTTAGGTAATTCAGGATAGATTAAAAGCTAATTCTAATAAATTCTTTGTGAACTTGCCAAACAGAGTTTCCAAGTCAAAAAATCGATAGGAAAATTTTACTGTAGTCACTTATAGTCCTACCTATAGTCAGTAGATTATAGGTAGTGGTGGCCCTGTAGTAACCCAAGTGCCAACTTGATTGTACAAAAATTCTTCAACACCGCTTTAAAAATGATGAAGGTAAACATCGTGGAAAAATCGTCATGTAGAGGCAAAAATTCTAAGATGTGTCGTCCATTACACTGTTTCCGCGTGGTGGAGTACCTATACCTACCTACAGCACGCTTGGTATGACCAATTCTATCTCTATTCTATCAAAGAATAGACAAAGTTCCTCCTATCCATATCGTTATCTCTTCTGCCCGAGCACGCGGCGACCCGTGTTTGGCTTATCAGAATTTTGTCTACCTACTAAAGAAGAGAAATATTTCTTCTCTTCATTGTATGCATAAAACGATAGAAATCTTTCTAACAATCTTTCACTTTGTCTTTTCTTCTGTAGACAAAACCCGTTTCTATTGTGGTCCGGCAGGCGTACAGCCCACTCCCGTCCACAAAGAGGAGGCCAGAGGATTTCGTAGGAATCAAGACGTTACGTATCGTAAAACAGCATTTTTTTTAATGGAATCTAACAATTTATTCTCTGTGGGTACCAAAGTTTGCAAGTTGTTTATAATTAAACAAAAATATAAGAGGATTGATGTATTTCCGATTGGAAATGCAATTTTTTTACATTTATGATACCTACGCAGCGTCAAAATATTTGTGCTAGACCCCTGAGGCTTTCTTAACAGAGGGTATATGTAAAGTACTTTTTTATTAGTGGATGTGATTTTCTCGAGTGTTGATGGCACTGGTAACTATCCCTATAAATTATATTTATTTAGCAAATTGGTTATAAATAACAATTTAAACGTCATTTTTTAGGGTTCTGTAGCTAATTGGCAATGACAGAATAATATAAAACACTTCTTGCTATGGAACTGTGCTGTATTTTTTTAAACTCAAATAATAAAATATAACTCAAGATTTTAAAGAAATCCAAAAAAATCATAGTTTCACACGCTATTTTATAGTCAATAGCACAACAATACCAGAAGCCAGAACCAAAATAAAGAGTTAAGCATTCCAAACTATAAGTTGCACCGGCGGCCATAAAGTGCCGTTAATTACGGAGCTTGTTAGGACACTGTCATCTTCTTTACAGTCCCTAATGACAACCCCTCATGTTCACCGTATTCTCAGAAGTTGACAGAAAGAGACCGTGTTATAAAACTATAAAACTTGCTTAATTGTTACCATAAACTCGCAGGGATATTTATTACACCCAAACCTCACAATCTTACGACCTTTATGACTTTGAAATTACGGTTGAAATTCCTGTATTTTTCAGTTTATGGTGGTATAAAGCGTAGTCTGATTCGTTAGTGTGACGGGACCTGACGAGTGAGGAGTTCCAGCTAAGATCAGAGGTTAACCGAGTATTTAATTGATATTGGATTGTTATTGATTGTGTTATTGTCGGCTATCTGCTACTGGCTGTGATTGGGAGGCTGGATGCTAGGTGTGTAGTACAACCTAGATATAAGACGTTGTTAGTTAATCTTGGCGAGGTAGTGAATTGGTTACTTGAGAGCTATGTAAATCGAGATGTTCATCATCTGAGATATTGTGTAGAGTGTAATTGAAAAAAAAAAATATTTTTTTAATAAATAAATTGAAAATTTGAAATTAGAAAAAATAGAATTAAGGTTGCATCTCACCGTGACGCCATAACGATGTCGCTGCCTGCGTATTACCTCTGGCAACCGAAGGTCGCCAAATAGAGTAGACAAAGAGTAGCCAAGCCACGTATCTCGAGTGATATGTGCTACGAATGTAGGTATGTATTGCGCTGTTAGCGAACGTCGATAGTGGCTATATTGCTATCAAATTGACGACGTGGCCAGTCAGTTGCCAAGTCAGTCAGCTGCCATACATTTCAATATGTTTTTTTGGCGACGATGGCGTCGCGGTGAGCTAGGGCTTACCCCCAGTTTCCGAAACAAAAATTATCGAAAGATTTACGTCAACACTCTCTTAACTTCAAATTAAACATGTTTTGGGTTGTTGAAAGAAATATGTGACAGTCTGTCAAACGTTTGTACATTCATTGTCAATCTTCAATTAGCTCTAAATCAGAGCAATTTTGGGTTTCCGGTAAGCTTTTTCGTATGTTAACAAACTGTCAACATGCATAAAGTTAATTGTTGAATATTGACCAATTAACCGCGTGTTACTTGTCATAGTTTTATTAAAAATGTAAAATCTATGTGAATAACAGTTCACAGGTGTAGGAGAAAACTAAAAGGTAACGCAATTTAAGATAGAACTAGTAATACTTTATTTTCAGTGACTTTTCAAGTTACAATATAATATTTATTTAAACTTACCGCCTTTACATACCCCGTTCCTCTTGACAACTTATCTTGTCAAAATTGACGTTTGACGTATTCTGTCAGACAAACGCGACAACGCTATGTGCTAGACAGAATAAGAAAGACCTCTTAGTTGAATGAATGAATGAATTTTATCGGGGTTGCGAGACGAATAAATAAATCATCGTAATATTTGTCAATCAGATAATTTGGAGAAAAATTGCTTTTCGGATACCCAATAATTGTAACAGACTGTTGACTGACTATTAATTGTGATAGTGTGTTAGCTAGTTTGGCATGTGACACGAATTTTCAGAAACCGGCGGTTACTGTCTCTACGCATCCATACCTTTAAAAATTAAATGGTATGAGTAGGTAGGTATTTGTAAATGCTATCAAGAAAGTTTACAGAATAAATAGACGTATTCCTGTAGAAGTGTCTTAATTACTGTATGCATGCTTCTTTGCGTCCATAATACCAAATCTAAACACTTGAATTCAATGGATATTCCTGTCATGTGGCCAGTAGAACAGCGAAGTAAATGAAGTGTTGTAAAAGAAAAGCTTAACTTCAAATTACAACAAAAGAATGAATAATAATTGAGAAATTCCTCAAAAAAAAATAGAGCGAAGACAGAGGTCGAGCCTTATGTTGTTGAGTGGCTTATCAGCTGCACTCTACCTTAACAGATAAGGTTTTTCGTGAAAAGTGACAAAAGTATATACCTATTTTCCTATGACAATATCTCTAGTAATTATGAAAATAGAGAATTGAACCTACATCTTCGTTCATCACCATTCGCTTCCTTCATACCCTCATAACCATGTTCACATGAACTGTAAGGGACCACCCACACCGCGCTAATAAACGCTGCGTTTACGATCGTGATAATAAACGCTGTTTACAGTGGTCGACGCATGATGCGTTGTCAACCACGGGGGTTGCTCAGTTGTTTGGACAAACGGTTATGGTATGGCATCTGTTAAGTCGTGTGTTGGGGGTTTTACTTGGGTGGCTAATGTGGCTATGTAAAATATAAAACGCGTCGATAACAACAGATTTATATCAGGAGAAGACTTTGAGAGGGGCTCGTGGTTAACTAAGAGATGCGCTTGTTAATCGATTTGTGAGGTAAAGCTGCGCTTGCCGCGGTCCATCCATGAATGTTTGACCACACGCAGATTTTAATAATTACGATGGGTCTTTAGCATCTAGGTATATATTATTTAGCCTACAAAAACAACTGGACAAGTGCGAGTAGAATTTGCACCCTGCTGGTACAAAATGTAAGTTTGTAATCGCAAAAAAAAATATGTGTGATATAAATAACTACAAATTAACGATTTTCGGATTTGTTCGTTTACATACTTGTGCTGTGAGACGTTGCTTCTTGGCAAATTTCATGATTCTAGGTCAACGGGAAGTTCCCAATAGTTTTGATGAGTGAGTCTGCGAGTACCAAAGTATGTGACATAAATGACCATAATTATCTTTTTATTGATTCTGAAACATTTCTCCGAAAAACATATATGAGTAACCCAAATAATTTTGGAAATCCAGGAAAATATAGCAAGCTTACCTAACACTTATACTGCATAAATGTGAACTAAGATTTTCAATTACAGTCAATGATTCGGCACCTCTATTCATCAGCTCTAAAACAAACAAACCAAACCTCAATGTCAAACTTTTAATTTAAAACAATTAAAATAAAATAACATTGGATAAATCCAATTCAATTGAAGACCATACAATGGACTAAGTCCTCCCATTCAAGTTCTTGAACAAATGAATGAAGAATAGAATATTTTTATTAAAATATCAAGTTCATATTGCAATGACGACCTCGGCATAACCTTGGTAGTAATCACACACCAATTAACGTCGGTAACAGAAGACAAATGAATGGACGACGATACATTAATCATGTACGGATAGGTGCTGTTGCGAAGTCAGTTGAACGCGAGGGCCTTTGTGTTTAAAATTCGTGAAATTATTTTCATTTGAAGCCGTTTATAACCTAGGCATGAATTGTCAAAAAGTCCCCTTTAATCCGGCCACGACTTGACCCAAGTCTTGGCCAGGATTGGCAATGGCCATCTACTGACAATGCTTTCCACTTGAAATAATATTTTTATGATACAAATAAGTATGATAAGCTGAAAAATAGCAAAAGAGTTAATTTATAGAATAGCTAAATATGGGCCAGAGACTACACCAACATAATTGGGAATAAGCTAGGTAGATGATGATGTTATTGCTGCTCTGGCTCATACACCTGATACAAGCCTTTTAACTTTTGGAATTGAGATTTGTAACTTTTAGAGTCTGTCACAGTTTCTACTTTCGTATGGGAAATACTTATGAATAGGTAAGCATCTTTTGCTCAGTACGCTCATTCATCGTTTTTTTATCAGGCTAGATTGAAACAGCCCAACTAGGGAAGTACATCCACTACTGCAGTTAAATAAAGCTACTCTTCGGTAGTGTTGAGTTCCTGATATGAGTAAGGTCGCCAGATTCGAGCTCCTGAGGATGCCTTGTTTTGACCTGCTTGGCATAGGGCACTTGGCACAGTGAATCCTCATTTTAAAGGGTTGTGGGAAATTTGATACTCAGTGTTATTTCACCAAGTTGTTTTATAGGCTCTCTCAGAACTATCTGAGGACCCAAGAGGAAGTTACTCCGGGACACATACGTATTGTCAGTTGTAGAGACTTTTTTCATGTAGGAACTTCCTTAATTTTTGTGAATACATTTTCGAACTGGGCCTCACATTAGCTTAACAATCGATGTAGTGGCGTGCAGTTAAACGATTTAGAGCGTACTTGATAGCGTACAATATATTTAAATGCTCTAATTACATGTTCAGCAAAGAAGCGCCGAAGGCCGACGTGAGAGCCAACAATCACATTTAGGACAATGCAGAATTATTTCATCAAGTTAAAATAGGGTAACAGTTTGTTGTATAATCACAAGATTGACGATTCATTCGATTGTTTTTGGCATCAGTGCCCATCCCTAGTGAATTTTAAGAGAGTTAGAGCAAGGCGGGTTATCTTGTTCAAATTTGAAGCAGGCCGACTGGGGAAGGACCTCCACCTTAAAGAATACCACAGCCAAATACCGCTATTCTTCGGTAGTGTTCCTAACGATGCGCTGTGTTGACAGCGGACGACCTGCTTGTCCCCTAAGATCTTGTTTCAAAAGACCGGCAACGCGCATGTGATAAGTACTCGGTGTTGCAAACGTTTCTTAGGCTACAGTAACTGCTTAGGGGGGCGCTTAGGGGGGGGAGGGGTTAGGTGAGCAGTACCGTTAGCAATACGCGAGCCGTACGCCTGTTTGTTACCATCATCGTATTAAGGCGCTACTAAGTGCCAGCGGCCTTGAGTGATTTGGGCGGTACTTATAGCTTGAGTGTTCTGCGCTGAGCTCACGCAACGCGACATACGTCCACCAAGCAATACGACTCGCCTATCAAGGCGCTGTGCCGAATTAGACGTATTATTACTTTTTAGTAACAAATATTTGATTTAAAAATAAAACACTGTAACTAAAAGTTAGACAGTTAAATTATCTTTAAAATGGTGAAGGTGTCGTAAAAATACGCTCAATAGTTTTCGCGCGATCTTCACTTTTTTGAACGCGTTAGACCTAACTTTACAAATTTATTACACTACATAGATAAACGTAATCTAAAATATACTCTTATCAAATTATTAAGAAAATGCTCTAGTTTAGCATATATTTTTTTCAAACCATTAACACTACTCGTTTAGACGTGATCTTTAATTTAAAATGTTTAAAAGTTGTATATCTGCGCCTTAAACAAAAAATATCTCGGGTCGTCAATATGTATTGTCGCCGATTGAAAACGGTTGTCTGCGGTTTACGTAAGCTTTTTGTTCGGACAGTCTTTTATTTTACAGGGAATCACCGTATTGATAGCAAATGTAAATAAGGCTAAACTTCATTATTCTAGCCGACAGAAAATTCAATGACAACAAGAAACAATTCTGTTACTTTAGACTAGAGTTAGAGACCGTTCCACGTAATTCCCCTAGAAGTTATGTTTTTTCCCCTGCTTGTCATTCCTATTTAGGTCATACCGTTTTGTGTTTTTTGTAGATTTATGTTTTATAATAATATTTAGGACGTTAAAAAGTGATGAAAGTGAATTGGTGCTGAAAGAAAACGTCCAACACCGTTAAAAACGTTGTAATAAATTGAGATTCAGGGCAGCCAACATAACTTCTAGGGGAATTCTTGCGTGGAACGGTCTCTACCACACGACAGGAATTTTGCTGACATGTCCGGAATATTGGCCCTCTGTCCGGGAAACGGGAAACAGGGAAAAACTGTAATTGTCAGGTAGATTTCGTGACGCGCGAGATTTAAAAATTATGCGCGCAGTGCATAACATATTTTGAAAATTTCGCTGCCTTCACATCCAATATTCAGGCAAAATGTCAGAAAATTTACTGAAAGTCAGGGGCATTGTCAAGAAATTTCATTACCTATTTGATCTGCTAACCCTACCTTAGACTCTTTACAACACTTGTAACTTGTAATATTCCATCATATAACAGATACTTAAGAGGACTGCAAACTAATAAGTGAGTGTTAATGGCTTGTTCACACATGGCGACGGTTCAAGGTGGCGTTGTAATAGTATCACTTTAACGACGCGATCATTTGTTAATGTGATGTTATGTGACGTTAAATGAAGAATGTCATGCATATATTGTGTGGGTGCGCCCTTTGGATAGGCAAGGAGAATATATTTAGAAATGTTTAAAAGTGCAAGCAATGTGCATGAATCTCATCAATGTTGATAGGAATAACAAATGCTTAGGTTTAGACCGGCGTAAAGTAAGACTATAATGGAGCTGTTTCTAATGATATCGACTGAGTAAACTTATACTAAATACCTGAAAATTAATAGATACTATTTTAGAAGTAGAATAGAATATTCATTTATAGAAGATTTATTAATATTAAGTATGTATTTTGTATAGTTCTCTAAAGTTTTTCCGCATCGAGATAAAATTAAGACTAAGAATAGAAGATGTCAAAAAAAAAACTACAAAAGCAGGTATCAAACTATATACTGTCACTGAAGATGACACTCAAGGGCCTTTGACCATTTCCCGCCCTCAACAATGATATCATCACACTTGATACTTTTCAAGCGGTGTCACACGTCAACGGCATATAAAGCTCCTCCCACACAGCCGACAAGATGTTGACTCACGCAGTGTCGCAACGAGTCGCCGTGTCACTGCGTCGGCGCACCGTGGGTGGCCGTCTGATAAGCATCTAATTAAAATCTACTTTTGTCATAGAGAGAGTTGCGATTTACTTGTCGCGATGTCTTATCTCATATTGTCTAATAATTACTTATAAAATCTGCCTACATGCTTGTTACGTGATTTTATGTAAATGGTGTGCTATTGTTCTTGTAAGTACCTATTTAATCTTGAAGTAGTAATAAAAGCGTTCTTGATTATCAGTCATAAAACTTTATCATTTTTTCTTGCTGTCTAAGGCCATGTTGTTTCAACTTACAGTTATGTATCTGTAACCGTCAAATATGGCGGCTTGTACGACAACTGACTTACGAATACAGATGGTTTGAAGCAACCCGCCCTAAGTATTGCTAAGGCAAAGCAACTACCTATAAATGATTAAAATAAACATTTAAAAAATCAATTCTAACGAAGCAGCAAATACTAAAATAAACAAAATTCGATTCGAAGATCCGACTACTATTTTCTCTCAATCCGCACACCAAAATCAACACACATCTAAAGTCTTGAAATCGCAAATCCGTACGCAGCCTAAAGTATTATAATACTCAAGTGTCCTCCACTCCATAACGGTTCGGTCGTCCGTTTGTTTAACGCCATAAAGTGACAACGACAATATCTATTTTCGATCGACATTTGTTTACATTATAAACACCAAAGTCATACCACCATATCTTTGCCACCACGAAGTATTTCTACAAACCTTATTTTTACTGGTACAAGGTTGGTATTCAAATGTTTGTTAATTTGTCAATGGTTGATGATAAGTTTGTGAACAGTCGTGATGACATGAATGTTATGAATAGAGGTCGAAGACTCGAGCCAAGTGACTGAATGTGAGAAAATATTTTGTGAATTCTATGTGTTCTGGGATAATTTGAAACGGGATTTCATATTAGATGCTGAATCATATAAGCTATCATATAATAGTTTTTTTTAGATTTTTTAACCGAGTTTCTATTAGTGGAAATAATTATAGCAAGAAGGCCCAACCGATGTAGCACAAGTAAAAAAAAACAGATAAGTGCGAGATGGATTATGTCCCTGATTGTCGTACAGAATGTAACTTTGTAATCGCAAAAACATTTTTTTTATTATAACTACAAATTAACAATCACTATCGGAGTTTTTTTCTTTACTTGTGCTGTGACCAGGGCCCCAAGTCTGCTAATGCAATTGTTATAATCGTGTCAGAATAGTGTCTCAATGGCATCGTTTTGACCAATGACGAAAGAGTTAGTCTTGCTCTAAGCCAATGACCGCTTAGGTTTTGATAGTAATGGTGTCATTATGACACCATTCGTACACTATTCAAATAGCAGAATTGGGGCCCTTGCTTCTTGCTATATCATAATTCCTATAGGTTATTTATTTCCTATAGGTTATAGAGTTAAAATATGCGGCATAAATTGCCATATTTTGACTTAAAAGCTTGATTTTTTTACAGCCTAGCTCCAAGGGACTCTGTAGTCCCTTGGAGCTAGTCTGTAAAACAATCACCATTTTTTTTTCAGGAATACTTGGAGGCATTCATTTGAAATTAATATTAAATAGGTACTTAAGTACAGACTTAAGTACCTATATATATAATATTAATACCTACCTATATATATATAATATTAATTTCTAATGAATGCATCCACGCATTCCTGAAAAAAAAATGGTCATAACAACATACTTAACTTAAGTGACCTTACAAGGGTTCTATTTTTCCTTTTGAGGTACGAAACCCTAAAAAAGACGAAAGAATATTTAAAAAGTCCTTACATAGAGACATCAATTTCGGCAACCCCATCAATACTTATACACCAAAAACAATTAAATTCTACAACCCCTTCCTAATTAAAAGTTAATTTCCACTTCAAGGTTCATTAATATTAGATACTCGTTTTAATAAATAAAGACGTAATTACATGCCCTGGGTTACAATAACCATAAATTTTAACTAATCACAACACATACTTAAGGTGACATAGAGCCTGCACGGCCGACTTCCGGTCAAGTTGTCCGGACCGGAAGCGACCCGCCACCGGAAGTTGTATACAAAGTGCGAGCCTTCGCGTGCCAAGGAACGAGAAGGGGAAATTTGGTGGAAGAAAATTTATGGGTCTTTGTAACATGATATTTAAATATGATGGAAAAAGTCCTAGGTTAAATAATGTCGGGGCATTTTTTTGTAAGAGAAAGAAAAAAAAGCCCGTTTCATTACAAATTGAAAAAAAAAAAACAATTGCCTATCATCTAGCAAAACTCCATGACTTTTGTGTCTGCAAATCGATGGTAGCAAACAAGTTACTTTATAATACATAATTATTATAAAGAGGAAAGATTTTTTGTTTGTTTGTACCGCATAGGCTCCGAAACTACTGCACCGATTTTAAAAATTCTTTCACTAATAGAAAGCTACATTATCACTGAGTAACATAGGCTACTTTTTATCCCGAAAAACTGCACAGTTCCTGTGGGACGCGGACGAAGTCGCGGGCGAAGTGCTAGTAGTCTATAAAGCGCTCATAACACCGAGTATCACATACGCGTTGCCGACTCTTTAAAATGAGGATTTGCTGTGCCGACGGGACAAGTAGGTCCCCCGCTGTCAACACAACGCACCCTCAAAAGCATTAAAATAAAATTGTACAAAGACAGCCGAAGTATTCCTAAAGCTCTGCCCACCTCCTTATGAAACGTGATACACTCATAACCTCAGATCATAGAAACAAGGGAGATGTGCCAAGGCGCTATTGAGCTTGACGCTTTAATATGGGCACATTGACCGTATATGAAACGTACACGCTGGCGACGGACCGAACACGATAGATGATATAATAAATACAGTGTTTTAGTTAAGTGCTGAGTGACGATTAACAGTGTTAGATTGAGGGTGTGCGGAATTATGCGGATTTAATGCGTAGCGGATCTTTTTATTCACAAGGAGAGCTTGTAATTGTGTCGAAAAATGTTCTAAAAGTGGCAACAGTTGTCCCGTACTAATTTGCTATGATGGCATATCTCCTTGTTACTATGATCTGAGCTCATAACCCTCACATTCTCAAAACCCTTCCCTCATATCTCACATCGCATATTCCGACACTGCGATTATTATGCGCGTTTAACTGGGCGGGTAGATTACAATCAGCACCGTGAAACGGTTCGCGATTGTCGCTGTCTTGCGTCGCAAGTATGATTCTGATATGATATGGTGGGTTGTAGATTGTATGACATAGTTACATGATGAAATATAATTTATATCTAGTATTGTCTGCCTATGTCATGAACCGAACATAAATCTAGACATTTCGCCCGAACCGGGGATCGAACCCTACCCTACGATCAGCAATCGCGCTTGCGAACACTAGACCAACGAGACAGTCTTAATCCTATCCCACTAATATTATTAGCCTTCTATGAGTATAAATGCCAAAGTTTGTGAGGATGGATGGATGTTCGGATGTTTGTTGCTCTTTCACGCAAAAACTAGCTAGTAGCTAAATGTAGCTTAAACATCCGAATAACAATATTGTAACTTTTGAATTTAAATCTTTCTTGCTTTTTTTTGTAGTCCGTTCGCATGTCTTATACTTAACATAGATAAACAGGGAAACCTATTATTAGCCTACTACTGTAATACACATACCTATTCTGTAACATAAAATATGTATCGCTGTTGGTTTTCTAAATAAATAAATAAACATACAGGCTACATTTTATTCCGATAAACGCGGGCGAAGCCGCGGGCGGAAGCTGGTTCTAATGGAATGTTATAAAAATCAAGCTATACTAAGTCAAGTAAGTCAAAAACAATTTCAGGTAAATAAAAAAGCAACGTCCAGATTTTAGTAATGCCACGCGCGTTTAACTGGGCGGTTAGATTACTATCAGCACCGTGAAACAGTCTGCGATTGTCGCTGCGATTTTAATATATTAACCGTTCGCGTGTCGCTAAGTATCGCAGTGTGGCCGCCGCTTTATTTGATCTATTGCAGGATTTAATTTTGTTGTTGCTTTTTGTGGAAGTATTTGAATAAGTGTGAAATACCACTCGAGTTATTAGATTGATAAGTAAGAATACTTTAAGATATATTAGATTAGATTTTAGTCTATCGAGAGTCTATGAAAATTGCGTCGATATGATATTCTATAGGAATTAAAAAATTACAAAACTGGCGTATACAGTAAATATATAGGTATATGTAGTTACGAATCGATTGAATCACATGTCTACTTATGTAGATTCTCCTTTAACCGCAGGTTTAAATATCCACCTACCGACCACATTATGTAAAGAAATTGTCACCAATCCTCTTTTAGTTACACCATCCATAATATTATCCCTTCTTGAAACAGCAATAATGACACCCGACTTGAAAAAAAAAACAATGAAAAAATATAAACGCGTTCTACTCGTTTTTACCTCGAAATAACATCGCAACGCCTTTGCTAAAGTCTGTAAATTTAATAAAGCCATTTTTGACGCCAATTTCGTAGTATTATCTACACGTTTGTTCTAGAAATAATGGAAAATGTTTTGTGAGACACCTCCAATATATTTAACAGCATATGGCGGGCGACCAACGTTGTGAATACGGCTTTATTTATCCAAACAAATGGGTGCCACATGTCGCCTTATACAGTGACAAGGCCTCCCAAAACTAGTATAACCTGACATCTTCACTATGAACAAAAAATCCTTAAACGTCTAATTTATTTAGCGTTGCGGGAGGAGTGAGGGTTCAAAGTAAAATGGTTGTAGCAAGAATAAGTTTGTGACACAATAAACTTTGCGATATTTATTTATTTACTATAATTATACATAGCCAGATGTGTGAAGTACCTACCAATGCGGTGGGTTTGTTGGTATTTGTGGCTTCTTTATAAATTACTTTTAGGTATTTATAAAAATATAGGGAGTCGTGAGTCGTGACGATATGTTCTCCATGTTGATGCAAAACACTTGATTATGCTGTTACCTCAGATCATAGAAACAAGGAGATATGCCATCATAGCAAATTAGTACGGGAACAACTGATGCCACTTTTAGTACATTTTTCGACACAATTACGCGCATAATTAAGCGCTCCTTGTGAATAAAAAGATCTCCCACGCATTGAACATTCCGCACACCCTCAATCTAACTGTTAATCGTCACTCAACACTAGCACTAAACTAAAAATCTGTATTTATACCATCGATCGTGTTCGGTTCGTCGCCAGCGCGTACGTTTTTAATATGAGCAATTTGCTCAAGATCAGGCATCAAGCTCGATAGCGCCTTGGCACATCTCCTTGTTTCTATGATCTGAGGCTGTTACAATGGTATTAAATATATAATATGCTGTTACACTTCAAGATAGCTATAAGCAGGGAAGTATTTTTATGATCAAAGTTAATTATACGTCACCTATACCTATACCTAGGCTGTACGGCTGTTGCCGCCACCGTAGTACCTATCTATATTAATAAAATGCTTTGTCCTGACTGACTGACTGACTGACTGATGGATCAACGCACAGCCTAAACCGCTGGTCGTAGAAACGTGAAATTTGGAGGACGTATTCTTTATATGATGTAGGCATCCGATAAGAAACGATTTTTGGAAATTCCACCCCCACGAGGGTGAAAAGGGGTGGCAAAATTTGTATGGGAAAACGTGTTTACTTAGTCTGATCAACTTTTAAGTTTAAAGTCTTAGATATAGAGTTCAACATTCAATTGGTTAGAGCAATGAGCAAGGACTTAAGCTGAATGCCCATTTACCCAAGCCGAACGCGTGGAAAGAGCCGACCGAACCGAATTTTAGAATTCTTTGTATGAAATCCTATGAAACCTCGCCCACCTATTCGCACCGAATCGGAAGAATTTTGAAGGTCCTCAAAATTCTGATGCTCATGGTATGCCTAATGCCTGCGAATTCTGCTAGCTGCCTCTGGCTGCTCAAGTTCTGTATTTTATGACGATACCTAATACCACTAATATAGACGCGTGAAAATGTCACACTCTTCAAAAGGTTACCTAAGGCTCTTGAATAACTTGCGTGACGTCATTGTAAGTAAGGAAGACGGAACATTCGTTTTCATACTATTAAAGGAACATGCGGTATTTAGCCTATTCTAGATCTGTGTTAGATTCGGTTACTTCGGCGCGGGCGCGGATAGGTGTGCAAAGGCTCAAGAAAATTCGGTTCGGTCGGCTCCTTCAGCGCGTTCGGCTCGGATAAATGGGCGCTCAACTTTATTATTAGAATATGTGACAAACTACCCAGTATTCCAAATTTAAATAGATATATATTTTAAAAACAAAAAAGTTAGTTAACAATTCGAAATTCAACTTCGTCTGTTGAATATTTAAATCAAAAAGTTTCATTATTTAGAAATAATCAAAGATTTAGGTACCTATACCTTGATTTTCCTTCGAAAATCCTACTAATATTACAAAAGTGAAAGTTTGTGAGGATGTATGGATGTACCTATGTATGGATGTTTGTTACTCTTTCACGCAAAAACCACTGAACGGAATTTGATGAAACTTTACAATAATATAGCTTTTACTTCAGAATAACACGTAGGCTACCTTTTATCCTGAATAACGCGGGCGAAGCCGCGGGCGAAAGCTAGTATATCTATAAAAATAACCTTTCCTTTGATACTAGTAAAGTTACTCTCACGTAAGATCGAGTTAGCGTATACCGATTGACACTGGCAAGATGTTAATAAACCTCACTGATCTAAACTTGTTCATCACGAAGTTATAATTAAATATAGTCCATGTAGGCATCGCTGTGTTGCTAGTCACAAAATTGATTCTCATTTTGATGGTTATTTTTGAGATTTTTTTTTAGTTATTTGGTTCTTGACATTTTGCATTTTTAACGGTCTGGCTAAAATATTTTGAATTTGCCTAAAAGTATATCAAGAAATGCCGTTTTGCTAACCTTTGATAATTGGGGAGGCAAGAGAAGTGAAAAAAAAAAATATCTGCAAAATACTAGCCATTTTAAAAAATACATGTTATATAGAATATGACCAATTTGCGTACCTAATATAATATCGATACACCAACAGGTTTTTTTTGGAAGTGGAGATTTTGCGTAAAGTACTTAAGTAAACTTTTTATTATCCATGCCCACAGCTAACCAGTGATACAGTCCTTTCCTCAAAGTATAGTATTATTGGCCGAAATATATTGTAGAGAAAAATGTTTATTAAACCAAGAATAAGGGAATTAAATTCATCAATGCTAGCAACCCCACGAACCAGCTTCGTAACGCTAATGATAGAACATCATGTCCCTCTAAGTGCCGGTAATGTTTCAACAAACATGTGCCCAGTTTTGGGGCTTACGACAGTCCCACGGAAATGCATGTTTGGACATGTTTAGAGCCTGCTAACTATATTGGTATTTGTAACGAATCATGGTGTTTGGGAACATCATGTTTGGCGTTTATTAGATCGATTTCGGTTTGTAATTGAATGGGATTGTCTATTTTAGTGCGTTGAAGCAGTTTGATGCTATAAATAGATCGCTCTTTCCTCTTTATTAGCCTTTTTGGAGTTAAGAGAATGATATTCATCAATAAAAACAAAAGAACTACCACTTAGAGCTGGTTATTGCGGAGGAATCTAAGGCTCATATTCCAGAACGATACTTGAGCACAGATCTGACAGATCTCGCCTTGAGCATAGATTTAAAGCCATTTGATTGGTTGAAACTAGTTTCAAGTAATGCTTGAGTCTTCAAATCTATGCTCAAGGCGAGATCTGTGCTTGGGCATCGTTCTGTAATACGAGTGTGTATCTTTAATTACATTGCTGTCATCTTATCTTTCTTTAGAGTTTTAGAATTATCTCATCTTTTGAGCTAATAAATAATTTCGTTTCAGGCTAAAAATATTGCAGTTCTTAAAGATCCGAAAAACCAGACGCACCACCTTTTTGCTATCAAAAAAAATTACACCTAAGAACCATTTAACCAAAAAATTACCACAATAATCACATTACCGCAGCACAATATTATTACAAGGTATTTTTACCATATTTACAAAATATGATTTAAGTGGCGGCCTCGGTTATCATACACCATCGGCATAATAACGGCAATCAACACGTTTTTCATGTCAACAAGTAAAAAAAGTAACAAATGACATCGGCGTATCGAAATCTGTATCTTTACGGGTAATTGCCGTAAAGGAGGGTAAAAAGTTTTGTGAGGGTAACATTGGGTGTAACAGATAAGGGGGGAAGGTTTGGGTAATTATTTAACAATTTACAATCAGTCAAAACAACATACCTACTATAGGTATGTTGTTTTGACTGATTGTAAATTGTATTTTGTTTTTCACATTTTTATAATTATTTTGGGGCACTTTTTATACCACGACAATGCTGCAATAGAAGTATGTTTATGCCTAGAAGAAATGTTATTTACCAGTCTAGAATTTATCTATAATACTATTACGGTTAACTTATCACTTACCCAGGTAAGAAAACCATTATTTTCTTATCTTTAAACACTTTGATAACTATTAATCTAAATCTGTAATATACGCGATTTAATCCGTTTAAACTTGTTTTATTATAATGTGTAATAATCGCGAAAACCTAAGACATTATTACTTTGATAACTAATTTCACGGTAAAATCCTTTGACTTGTGACCAACCGTAGCTTTCTCAACAATTACCTATTACCCCATTATCAAGCAACATCAAAATATCACCCTACTTTAAACAACCCTTGTATCCAGCCGTAATCACCTCTGACCCACTAGTTGACGAAATTGAGTGCCAAGCCCTATCTAAACGACCATCGACACAGTGTCGGCTTTATGGGCGAACGAAACAGTTTCACCGTGTAATGTGGTACATAAAGATCTTTAATCGCACGCGTTTTCCAACTAGGCGACACGCTAGGGCATGTTTGTTAGTAATGTGATAATACCAATAGTAAAACACGGACACTAGACTCGAAAAATGTATGAAATTACGCTTTTTAGGTAGGTATGGGGTGATTTATACAGGGTGGCAGGTTAGACAGTGGAAATATTTTAAGGGGTCATTGTACTCATAATTATGAACAACTTTAACTATGGGACCAACCCTGAAATCGCGAAAAAAAAATCAGCTGTTCCATACCTACATTTATGTTCACATAACTCAACAAAATGTATGGAATGATTTTTTTTTCGCGATTTCAGTGTTGGTCCCATAGTAAAAGTTAAAACACTTCCACTGTTTAACCCGCCACCCTGTATATTGCTTAACTTACAGATCATAGAAACAAAGAGATAAGTTTATCATAGCAAATTAGTACGGGAACCGCTGTCACTACTTTTAAAACAGTGTACGTCACAACCACAACAACAAACGCTCTTTTGTAAACATAGAGATCTCCCACACATTGAAAATGCCGCACACCCTCAATCTAACACTGTTATTCGTCACTCGTCACTCAAACTAAACTAAAACATTGTTTAAAATCATCGATCGCGTTCGGTCCGTCGACAACATGAAGCTCAATAGCGTTTTGACATATCTCCCATGCTTCTATGATTTGAGGTCTTATAATGGCTCGTATTACGGAACGATACCCAAGATCTTGCCTTGAGCATGGATTTAAAGCCATTTTATTGGTTGAAACTAGTTTCAATCTATGTTCAAGGAGAGATCTGTGCGTGAGTATCGTTCTGTAATACGAGCCTAAGACCTCAAATCATAGAAGCATGGGAGATGTGCCAAAACGCTATTGAGCTTCATGTTACCTTATGGAATCTATTCCCATCATATAATCGTTTACGTGACTTTGAAAATAACTGTTCTACCCTTAAAATGTTATTCCTTCGTGCACACAAACTCAGTTCTCATAGGTACATAACGTAGATATAAAGTACAACACACAAATGAGTACCTATAAAGATAATAGCATCTGTAACTACATAAAAACTGTCACCACGTTGTAATGACATCCACCGCTATTCATATCACATTATTCCGGTCGACAGCAGTCGTCGCAACAACGCGCTGTCATTGGCTGGCGCGGCACTTTGTCGCCCATTTGTCACCAAACGCCAACCAATCACATCCCCCGCCTCAAAAATGGAACACAAACGAAATTGTCACTGCTATCGTCGCTACATAAACCTCTATTGTGCCTCGAACTTTATTATTCTTTTATTGAAATTTCAAAATGGCGATGATGCAATTTTATTTTTACAGAATGTTTATTCAAATATGACAGCCATGTAAAATTTTAATATCGAATGAAAATAAAATGCGACAATACAAACAATTTTTACACTCATCACAATGTTCGGAATAACAAAAAGGACACAATTTCGCCCCAAATGAAGCGTGACTTTTAACAAAGGGCATCGTATATGCAGTGCGCAATCGTTTATAACACGGCCAATTTTAGTTGATATGTGTTTTCAAGTAGTGAGGAATATAGCACGGGTATTTTCACAAGGTCGGTTAACAGCCCAGTGTGTCGATTGCCCCGGGTTGGTGGAAATAACACGGCTGTATCATTGTTATACAAAAGCGCAGCTGTTCGGTTCCCTTAGGGTAAAAAAGACGTTTTGTGTGTTTTTTTTTCGATACGGTGTGCGTAGGGCCCTTTTAGCGGTCACCGGGACATGGACGCCTCCTGTTTGAGCGTTTGATACATTGTAAGCTTTTAATTTTTTGTCGACTGTCTCTTTTGTAAAGCTTGTATCTATGTATTAGTTTTGGAAAGTGTGTTTGTACAATTTTGATGTTATCATTAGGAATTTGCTTGTCAGTCTTAAAATTTTACGAGTTGAAAGTTTTATGCTATTTTTCCGTTTGCATTCTCCTAGCCTCGTCTAATAAAATTATTATTGGAAATACTCTTGAAATTATAATAGAATACGATAGCTAAAGTAGGTAAGTCTATTAGCCTAGCCCTAGTAAGTATATAATTAGGCCACATATTGAGCTAAAACAAAATTAATTTTAAAAGCATTAGTTTCTAATCAAGTACCGGTTTCAACGGGCTTTAAAAAACCGGCCATTCAGATTTTGTCCCACCAATGTCCCGTTCCCACCCCTTTGAGCACCCAATCCGCCATCTTGAATAATAATCTTTTATTAAAGAGTTTAATAATAATCCTGAGACGGATACGGCAGATGTGTTGTTAGCCTAAGGTGGTAGTGTGTACCGAGCTTAAATATTGCAAACAGCTCTTGAGATTTTTGTATTTTAATAATGTTCGTTGATAAATTGTGCTCTGAGTGTACTTCAATCTCGTTATTGGTTATCAAGTGATTCGGATTAACAGTATTTGTAACTGTTATTTGAGGAACACTGGAATATTTGAGGTAATTGATGGAATCCCCTACTACTATCCTACTTCCTACTAATATTATAAATGCGAAAGTTTGTGAGGATGGATGGATGTTTGTTACTCTTTCACGCAAAAACTACTGAACGGATTTTGATGAAACTTTACGGTAATAAGTATAGCTTATACATCAGAATAACACATAGGCTATTTTTTATCCTAAAAATGCGGGCGAAGCCGCGGGCAGAAGTCAGTTATTTTATAAATACGAAAGTGTGATTGTTGGTTTGTTCTTCTTGCACGCAGCAACAGAGCAACGGATCGCTATGTTTTTTGCATAGAGATAGTTTATAGGCCTTAGAGTGGCATAGTCTTTTTAGGGTTCCGTACCTCAAAAGGAAAAACGGAACCCTTATAGGATCACTTTGTTGTCCGCCGTCAGTCACCGGACCATAAGTGGAGCCATCTGCTCATAGATGACACCACTAGAAGTATGCCGTAGCGTCATCTATGATCAAATTTCGGAACCCTTAGAGCGCGAGGCATACTCGCACTTGTCCGGTTTTTTTTTTATCCCGGTACAGCTATATGTTTCCGTGGGATAATTTCCGACCTCCACCCAGGCGAAGTTGCGGGAAAAGCTAGTATCTTTATAACTTGTCTGGTAAGCAAATCTTACTTGAGAACTTGATTGCTGAAACTGATTTGTGTGGCGTTAAGCAACCTGCAATTATTTTTTTTACCTACTAGGTAATTAAGTTGACCTATAATGATTCGCAAGTATAAATTGTTAGGGTACCTACTTTGTAACTGTGAATGCGTGAGAGATATCCCGCACCTCCAGCTATAGGCATCCGGCTATAGGCTATACTATAGGCAGCCAGACGCACCCTGTGTGGTTTTAGTCAGTAAAAGTCCAAAATAACCCTCCATCTCTTTCGAGCGGAGGGTCCATTGTATTACAATACAATGAAAAAAATTAAAAAATGGTACGGTAGGTATTTAAATAATTCTACATGACACTAAGGCCCGTATTCCAGACTCTCTGCTTGAGCATAGATTTAAAGCCATTTGATTGGTTGAAATCTATGCTCAAGCAGAGATTGGTGCTCGAGTATCGTTCTGGAATACGGGCTTAAGTCTCTTGGGACACAAAACCATACAAAAATAAAGACAAACGTTAATTATTTACGTCCCCCGAAGCCAACGGAACGTACGAAAACCATGGGATATTTAATAGCCCTCGCGCCCCTTCAAATAGGTCACTGTATCATATAGTCCCTAACTGTGGCAGTGGGGCACTCTCTTTGGTGCACAACAGCTATGTGTCTGAAACATTATTATTACGAAGATACAGATTGTATACTTTCTAGAATTAAGTAGTACCTAAGCCTATTGGGTCTTAAGACCCAGAGTCGAAATGCAGCGACAATCTAAAATTTTAAAAATGTAATAAAAAACATAATGTCTGCAGGAAAATAATCATTTCAGTAAATTTCCACAACAGCACTTTTTTGCACAAGTGTCCAGGGCTGTCACGTTGCTCTTTAGCTGATTTATGTGCGGGTCCGAGCAGCTGAAAGTTTGATGTGGGTGCGTTGACGCTGCCAACCCTACCCTTCGGCCATACGCCCACGTATGCACCCTATGTATAATATGCAATATGCATGTACAGATGTATGAATAAGCAAGTTTGATAGACATCTGCTGTGAAACTGTGATAACTGTTATCCGATTTTTTAAGACCCTTATGGGTGATATTTTTTTATTTTTTTGGCGAAAAAATCCTTTATTTATTAATTTATGTACGTACACGCAAAACACTTAAAAGAAATTAAAATGTAGACAGATAATTGGGCACAAAGGTACCTACTGCTTATTTCATATGAAATTTCTTCCAGCAAACCTGCGACAGGAGATTAGATTTAGACGAGAAACTTTTTTTTACTTATGTTTTTTTTGGATTTACCGTAAAAATTTTAGAAGTCTATAAATTCCGGTGAATTCGCAGAGCTTAGCGTGATAATTTATTGCACAGAGTGAGACTGTAGTTCATGATATCGACAAAATCCCTAATACCCTTTCTAATCCAAAAATTCAAGCGAGACTAGCAATATTCTTAGCTACCTACGGACAATGTAATATGACTTCATCGGGAACCAAAATTCACAGTTGCATTCCCATCTACAGCTAAAAGTTAAGCATCGCGTACTCCATTTATTACCCAACAAACCAATAACCTACAATAATCACATCGAACAAGGATCCACGAATCACACACAATCACAGCCCGCAGCATCACTCACAAATCTTGCCCCATCTAATTACCGAATTAAGAAATCGTGGTATAATCGTGTCTGTGAAGACAATAAAGAGATCATTAATCATGAGGTATTTGGTACAGTCGTTAATGATGATATTAGGTGTTCTGTGCGTGCTGTGGTGCGGTCTAAGTTATAAACTGATGAGAAACGCGCGACATCCACTTGTGATCGGTGGTCGACACAACTTGATAAGTTGTATTGTGTCAATGGTGGTGGCATTTTTTGCTATACGAGCGGTCTATGTGCAGCGAGTTCATATAAAATGTATGAAAAGTATAGTCCTCAGCTCTTTGATCCGATCCAGTTAGCAGTCCCTCCCTCTAGTTGCCCTCCCCTCAGCGACGCCCTCAGTCAAGGCTTGTATAGTAGGGGGTGCTCTTAGCGTGTGGTCGCTTAGTTTGTACCTAAGTTTTTCTTAGTTGTTAATCCTGGCTGGAAGCATTTGTAGGTCCTCGCCCAGATGCTCGGTTAAACAGTAATGGCTGTTAAAAGCCAACTGCGAGAGCCCTAAAAAAATAAGAAGACCCTAGCTCAGTGGCGGCGTTTTGTGGCTGTCGCAAGTGGCCCGTATGTAGTGAGGCTGCTCTCATTTACCAAGTGTTTGAAAAATAGGCGTTTCCGTTGATTATTGTGACTAAGAAAAAAATCTGGTCATACGTCGTAAAAATTACAGTAGACAGCTGTAGAGCTTTTTATGGAGAGCTCATCTGGGGCACTGTTACCCCCATACTTATTGCTATGTTGCTAGTAAGAAATATTGCTGTGTTCTAATTTAAATGCTATGAATGCCGATGTAAATACAGGAATATGAATATGAGACATAATAATAATTATAAACGTTGTTAATGCAGATGTGATAAGCGCTCGTGGCCATTTTTTTCAGTCTCCAACACGCCATAAGCCTATTGCTTACACCATGATCTTACATCGAGATATGTAGAAGGAGCGAGGGCGGCACGATCGTGATTGTGCTCTCAAACGCTCTCTGGCGCAATAAAATTGTTCATCATTACGTCTCTTGTAAGGGCTGCAGATTGCGCGTACGCTTTCCAAAAGTGTTATTCGCCAAAGTTAGAAGCAAGTTTAGAAACAGACGATAAGATATATCGTAATTCGCTGTCGATTGTGTGTAAAATTTAAGAGCCATCATGCTTCATCCAAGGTTTTGAAGAATTATATTGTCACATTGAACTTTGAAGTCACCGATCTGCCTAAATGGTTCAAGCATACATCCAGTCTTTTTAAAGGAGTCCAGCTCATCTCGCCATCTCCATGTGGGTCTGCCGCGATGTCGCCTGCCATGTAGAGGGGGGCATTGGGACGTGAGTTTAGCCCATTGCTCGTCTGACATGCGGCAGATGTGTCCAACTTAGTTTCATTTTAGCATGCTATTTTCCGAGTGACATCAGTTATTTTGGTTCTGGAACGGATTGTCGTATTTTTGACCCGGGTAAACTTAACTATGATTATACTATTTGTGTGCACGTGCTTTTGTTTATCTTTCTTATAGTTATTAGTTAACTATTTCTCAATGCGTGTGGTGGTCTAAAAAGATATAAGTAGTGAAACTTAAGCTGTCACAAAAGAAACGTGTAATCTATGAGGATCTCCCAGATTTGCTACCATTTATTACGTCTTTGTGTTAATCGATCTTAAAGCGAAAAATAATTAAACTGTTGAGAGAAAAGCATCCATCAAAAAGTACAGTCGCGTAGTACCTAAATATAGTTTTTTCAAATAAAAAAAGAATTACTGTTATTGTTTTTTTTTTTTGGTTTTTCTTTTTCCATTTTTTATTTCATTTCGACATCATGCTTTATTTTTATTTTAGTTACCTATGTAATATAATAATAAAATTGAACAGTAAACTGAGGTTTTTTTTGTCATTTTTTATTAGGTAGGTACTTACTTAAAATAAATTTCTGATATTAAATATTAATGATGCAGCCGGCCTAGCATGACCACGATAGAAACGGGTTTTGTCTACATAGAAATAGACAAAGTGACAGATTGTAGAAACATTTCTACGTTTTATGAATGAAATCTGTCACTTTGTCTATTTCTATGTAGACAAAACCCGTTTCTATCGTGGTCATGCTAGGCCGGCTGGTGACTGTGGCTACATTACGAATTGATGTATTACGAGCCACTTGTAAATTGTGGTCATAAATGACAGGGTTCGGCTCAATGCAAATTATTGAATTAGTGCGGAACTGAAGGTGAAAATTACTTGTACTTACATAAAAACGCTCGTAATTCTAATTTACATAATACTACATTTTATTAGGTGTTATAATAAATAACACATAAAATAAATTTGTTAGTATTAATTAATATACTAACAAATTGATTTTATGTGTTATGTGTGTCACAATAATTATGAAGATATTTTGATTACTTTTTTTTTATAAACATGAAGTTCAATTTATGTGAGAAGTATCCAATTGTAGAAAGCTAGTGTAGATATTTAACCTAGGTTTTAAGTAGGTGTTAATCATAAAAAAAAAAACAATATTTTGGTTCAATGGAACACAAAAAAGACACTCCATACCATATCGTGAAGCGTTCAATTCCCTGAATAATTTTCAAAGTAAATTGTATGTTTTAGGTATTTTTTGGCAAGTTTAAAGTTCTGTCCCAACTCTGTGATCAACCAAAACTAATTTTACCACACGCCAAAACGACCAAACACATCACCATAAATTACTCAATTAACTCGAACATATAATTAACGACGAACAAAATTTTTAATAATCAATCTTTGGAACGAAAGTACAGTTAATCATAGAAAAGTATAACTCGCACAAGATTATGTATAAAAAATAATGAGCACGTTCGAACAAGTGGCGCGGGTTGATGCGACGGGTTAAGTGGGGCTACTAAAACCGCGGGTAGAACTCAACTCTGTTGATATCAATTTCAAGTTAGATGTAAAACGGACCGTAGCGAAACTATTTAATTATTAAAAGTATTTTATGTGATTTGATAACCAAGTTTTACAGTTTGCTTGTCTTTCTTAATTTTCCCAGGAAATCCTGAGTTTTTATGTAAATTTTAAAATTTAGACAAAAACTCAGGATTTCCTAGGAAAATTAAGAAAGATAAGCCCTTTAATAGACTAAGAATCGGTTTTTCTTGTCAGGCACAAGAAAACCAGCAGCAATTTGATACAAAAAAATAAATGCAGTCTTATGAGTTATGACAGATACTGCGGCGTAAAAGCCCGCGAAAATGCGACTATGCCTTATTAAGCGCAGAGTTAATGGCAGGTGCAGGTGCTGGATCCCGCTTATCTCATGGCCTCCTAGACAAGTTGCGTATACTGAAGATCGTGACAGATGTTCAGCAGCGATCGTGTGAATTTGATAGTGAACTATTACGATACGACTTGTCGTAACTACTGGTACGGTCGGCTCATCAGTCGAAAATTAATTCTAATAATATTTTCCATGATTATTAGCTGCAATTAATATTTAAGTTTAGTAAATAGGTATAATTATATGCAATAAGAAGTTTGGTCGTGTTTGCCAGAGGAAGGTGTCAATTAAAATTATTGATTTTGTCATTTGCATTCGTTAATGATGTGATTTGGTTTTCTAATTTGGTTACTATGAGAACTTAATGTTTTGACTTGTCCCTGAACTGAGAGCCCGGATACATATCTGTAATCGATCATCATATTATAAATACATATATTTTTTACGTGATTGTGTGGCAATAAACTGAAGCTTGAAGTGGTCACCATCGCCTATAGACATCTGCAAAATCAGAACCATCGTCGGGGTTTTGTCTACTATAAGGCTCTTTCAATTTAGACGTTTGGTGTCGGACTGCTGCCGTGCGGCAGCCGCGCGCGTGTCGTAGCTACTGCGCACGGACGGCTGATATTTTACAGAAAGAAAGAAAGAAAGAAAAAATATTCTGATAGGGCCCAACATAGATTTACATAGATACAGTTGATGCGTTGAGAGTGCCGTCTGGTTGTCGTGCGGCTACCGCATGGCAGCAGTCTGACACCAAACGTTTAAATTGAAAGAGCTCTTAGAGACATAGTTGAAATGCCTAATGCAGCCTGTACCAGCATCCATACCATTCAACCCGGATCACAGCAATGCTAGGCAGCATTGCTGTGATCCGGGTTGAATGGTACAGCAGAAATATTTAAAGTGATAATACTTCTCGAACGAGCTTTCTGACATAAAACTCAGCTATAAGTTACTAAAATATTGCAACTGATTTATTAACATCATAATACCTATAAATTTATGTAGACATTTTCCAAGGATCTTCTGCATCCATCTCATTACCCATAACAACATTACAAAGGCTCCAAGGAATAACCACAAAAGCTCCCGACGTACACCCAGCTATGTCTAGCTATAAAAAGCAATGTCAGTCGCAACTTAATGAAACAAGTTGTGTTTTATAGCCTTAAGCTACAGCTTTGTGTAAAAATATGGAAGTTAAAGCGGAAATCACGATATTTTTTACACTCTTTGTGGGTGAGGTTATGTGGGAGGCGATGCTAATGATCTGGTGGTTTGGTGGAAACCTTATTATTTATGCCACGCTTTTTCGATCTACTTTTAAGCTCATATTACACAACGTTACTCAAGCACAGATCTTGCCTTGAGCATAGATTTAAAGCCATTTGATGGGGGAAACTGCTTTTAATCTATGCTCAAAGAGAGATCTGTGCTTGAGTATCGTTCTGTAATACGAGCCTTAAGATCTCTTAGTTGGAAAATTATGAGCAGTAGACACAGCGGCACATCTCGCTCTAATCTGAAGCAGCTCGATAGGGGAAGTCTACTTTACAGAATACCACAGCCAAATAACGCTACTCCTCGATAATGTTGTATTTTTGTGGTGAGTATGATCGTCAGATCTCCTGAGGATGCGCTGTGTTGATAGGCGGGAGATCTACTTGTCTGATCGGAACAGCGGATCTAACTTGGATTGAACCACTTTGTTTTGATTAAAAGGTATATAGGTATTTAAGTACCTCAACATGAATAGCTAAAACCACGCTGTCAATGATAAATATATGTTTTTTATTCTTTTAGAATTAATTTTGCCCTGTCTACAGTTAACGTATGCTAACAGTTTGTTAATCATTATGGTAATCTGTGGAAAATGTAGTGGGTAGTATATTTATTAAGTTTACTGTTAAGACACCATTGTTTATGCATAATATACTACTGTTTGTTTTCTCTAGTGCAATAAATAAATAAATATATAACGACACTACTGTTAGCTGCAGCTCACGATAAAATTCATAAAAACAACATCTTTTTTTGTAATCCATACAACTTCTAGGTACATATAGCAAACTGCCGAAACGAAGACGTGCGTATTCGGACGACGAAACCATAACTCTAGGGAGCAGAGTCGTGCGGCAATCGTTTTTAATTATTCTAATGTGTAACGTTTCATATACTTTCTAATCACGCGCCTCTGTGTAGAAATTACCTATGTTACACGTGTTGATGAGCATACAATGTGTGGTAATCAGTGGCGAAGGGTGAGGGGAAGCCGGTACAACAAAATAGTACCAAAATTATAAATAAATATGTCATACTTATTCGCCCATTCAAAATATGTAAATACAGTGAATAAACAAATACGTATGACAAAGTAAAACGTAAGTAATTATTTACAATTTTGTTAGGTACTATTTTATTGTACCGGCTTCCCCTCACCCTTCGCCACTTTTAATCATAGATATATTAACCACGGGACGCGAGATGGAAAATGTCGAAAAATTAATGTTTTTTTTTTTGTACTACGATGGTGGAAAACAGGCTCCCGCCTAATGGTAAGCGGTTTAAGTAGCCTATGATACGCTTGCAGCACCGAGTATTACAAGCGCATTTCCAACCCTTTAAGGCCCCGGTATACGCCAACGGCCTTGAGTGATTTGGGCGGTATAGCTTGAGTGTTCTGTGCTGAGCTCAAGCAACGCGACATACATCCACCGACCAATACGACTCGCCTATCAAGGAGCGCGCTGTGCAGAATTAGACGTATTATTACTTTTTAGTATCTAAAATATAAAATAAAAAAAAAGTAACAGGCAATATTATAGGTAGTAACATAGTCTTTTCACACAAAACAAATCATGAAAATATCTTAAGCGATTTGAAAGTAATTACGTTTTTATGTTTTGGGTAGACACGAATTCATGAATTTATTTCATTAAGTATTTTACTACAATAGTTAAATATTCACAGATACGATTGATGTATATATGTTCTAGTTTAACATAAAAAAATTGCACAACTAACCTGCATTATTTGACGGCGAAATAAGAGATTTAAAACTGGCCGTTACCATTTACCTTCGCCTTAAAATGGGGATTCGCTATCGAACACTATCGAAGAGTAGCATTAGGTGTATTCTGTAAGGTGGAGGTACTTCCCCAGTCGAGCTAATTCAGATTTTATCGAGATATTATCCGGCTGTACCTTACCTCTCTTAACGTTTTTGAAAGAAAGAAAGAGAGAAAAAATATTATTGCATTTTTGGTGTTGAGTAGCGACAGCAAAATTCCTTATGGTCTGTTGTAGAGATTATTAGGTGACCCATGGTTGGGTTACCGATGTTAGTTTACAACTTTTATTAACATTGCTTTTATGTTACATATTCATTACTCGTACGAGTACTGAACATACACTGAGATTTTCTTTCTTTATATGGATACAATAAATAATTTTAATAATAGTCGCGTCCTCCTTTTGTCTCTAAGGACCAAAACAACAGCCCAAAATCCCCATCGAAATAGTGTAACCATCCCTCCCAAAACCTTTGTTAAACTGACAAAGATTCACTCCGATGAATATTGAATATAACCTCCGTAATATTTATGTAACCCTTCTACTGCGACGGTGCCCCCGCTTAATTACCGGGATGATGGCGAAATATTAATGAAGTATCTGATACGGACATGTTGCCACACTTTTGGGATTTACACGACGGCGAGGACTAAAAGCATGCGAGCTTCGTTAATTTAGGGGAAGTAAAGAAATTGATACGTTGCAGTTTTAGGGTTAATTGTGTTTATACGTTGGTTGATACTTACTTATGTATTTATTATAATTATGTATCAATATTTAAGCCACAAAACAATAGACTTTTTAATATTAGCGAAAATAACAACGACTTACCTTAGCTTTAATAAAGAAAAATCCAATTAATTAGGGTCTTACATAATTATTAATTTACATTACCGACGATATCAATGCTGAATTGGATAACTTACTTTTCATCCAATTTAAAGATTAATTTAAAGAATTAGAGCATTGTAAGGGCTTTGTGAAAATAAATGATAAATTTTATACGTGTTCGCATTAAGAACTGATGGATGCCGTAAGCAAAAGACACAAAAAATAACATTATGTACGATCCCTACGTACCCCCATAAGACTACTTTAAGCAAACCATGCCAAAAGCTATAAATAAAAATATACAGCGTATCAAAATTTATCGTACGCATTTACAATACTTACACAACCTGTAACATTTTTATATATAAAGTATAAACCTTGAAATACCACGCTTCCAAAAAGACAACCATAATATTTCATTTACGCAAAACGAGACAACGGACTTGCAACCCATAAAAAATCAAGCCGAACCCCAAAACACAAAGGCTTACGCGCAATTTTGTCAAAATTCACAAGCATTAATATCAATATGTGGAGCAAAAAAGGGGCCAGCAATATCCTCGGGGTCTCTCCGCTTTATTTATCAAAGCCGACCCTATATAACCCTTTCATCGTTACGCGAATTAAATTTCTTTTGCCGTCATTTCCCGTGCATTATCTCGGTTAAAATCATAATGGCGACGCGAGCGCCACAATAGCGGTGCTTGTTTAGTACCCGACTTCATTAATGTTTGCTGAAGAATTTTATTAAAATGTAACGTCGCGTTTTAGGGTTAAGGGTTAAGATTAAAAATGGCGGTCGTAGATAATATGAATGAGGTATTTTAATTTTGTTTGCGTTTTTATGTGTTAATTTGTTTGACGTTTAATTATTTAATTCATTTAATTTGTTAACTTTTTTTGTAAATTAAGGTTACATTTGCGAAAGCTGTGTGGTCTGATACAGTTAATACAGTGAAAGTAAGGGAAATAATTTTTTGCAGGTTCTGTTTACAGTTCAGTAAAAGTAAGTCGAGTAAGATGACTACTATGAGATTAAATGGGTTGCATTCAAAATTTGATTTATGATTGAAAAACAATTAGCAGAAAATTGCTAAAACTCTATCAAAGTATAATTATTCTAGATAGGTAATGAAGTGAAAAATATTGGACCCACATACCTACAGCTACATAATTGTATATGCAGAACCCTTTTCTAATGAATTTTACAGCAGTGAGCACTTTAGACCCCTATGCTACCATTCGACGATTGAATATGAAAGTTTCGACGGCTCTTTAAAGTATTTGGTTTGGAACTAATTAAGTCCCTTCATTGAGTCTACCTTACCATCCATTAGGTATGTAGGTATATTGTACTTATAGGAATGAATGTAGGAAAATTTATGAAAAATAGTAGACATTCGATTTTAAAATCCATGGTCCATGGTACATAAAGTCGGTTTCCAGATGCGGCGAAGTTGCATTTGTCGTCTTAGAAAACTTTAGGATATAACAATTTATAAATGAATAAATCAAAGTCATTTTCTTCTTCATAGTGGATTTTAATGCGGTTTTTAGAAAGAAATTCTCTAAATGGTAACCACCATTTAGAGAATTTCTTGGTAAATCAAAGATTGATTGGCAAATTTCTATGTAAAACTTACTTCTTTTACTTACAACTTTTACTATGGAACCAATCCGGGAATCGCGAAAAAAAATCAGCTGTTCCATACATTTTGTTATGTGAACATAAATGTATGGAACAGCTGATATTTTTTTTCGCGATTTCAAGGTTGGTCCCATAGTAAAAGTTGTTCATAATGATGAGTACAATGACCCCTTAAAATATTTCCACTGTCTAACCTGCCACCCTGTATAATTAAATATTCTACCTGTTGCCGTTATCAATATCGAGCAAAAACGAGCAAAAAAATCACGTTTGTTGTATGGAAGCCCCCCTTAAATATTTATTTTATTCTGTTTTTAGTATTTGTTGTTATAGCGGCAACAGAAATACATCGTCTGTGAAAATTTCAACTGTCTAGCTATCACGGTTCATGAGATACAGCCTGGAGACACACAGACAGACAGACAGACAGACAGTCGGACGGACAGCGAAGTCTCAGTAATAGGGTTCCGTTTTTACCCTTTGGGTACGAAACCCTAAAAAACAACTGCGCCATCATGGGCCCCCCCCCATGATGGCGCAGTTGATAAATACATTGTTGTGGGGGGGGGGCAAAACTGCGCTCAACAATGCCCAAGGCAAGAGCAGTTTTTTAAAGGCCGGCAACGCACTTGTTACTTATCTGGTGTTGCGAGTGTCCATGGGCGGCGGTAATCACTTACCATCACGTGATCCGTCTGCTCGTTTGCCTCCTATAATATAAAAAACCGGCCAAGTGCGAGTCGTACTCGCGCACTGAGGGTTCCGTATCATTTTTGGACGTATAAAGTGAAAAATTCCGGACCGCATAACTAAGTTTGTTTGTGAAGGAATTTTGATGATTTTGAAAAAACTGTACTAGTTAGGAACATCGTTTTATTTTTGGTGCCATATTTGGGTGAACTCCTATCAACTCTAATTATTTCAGATTTTTCGCTCCGCAAACTTCGGAGATAAGGGGGGGTGAATGGTATTTTTTGGAAATTTTTCATCATATGTCGAAAACTGTGAAACATAAAATAAAATAAAAATATATTTTGAAATGTGCAGATCAAGCCCTTTCATATGATATGTCACTTGACCTAGTAACCCCACTTTGAAATTTCGGACCCCCACTCCGGCCCCTTTTGCAATGAAAATAAAAATATTTTTGGACTTTTTTCATTTGCAATAAAGTTGAACAAGCATTCTTTATAACTGTTCCAAATTTCAAGTCGATAGCATAAGTAGTTGCTGAAATAAGCGGGTGTGACAGACAGACAGACAGACGAAGTCGCACCATAAGGGTTCCTTTTTTACCATTTTGGTACGGAACCCTAAAAAGGCATGCCATTTATAGAGTTCGCTTGTGTTTAAATACTTCCAAGTTTCATGAAGCCTTTGAGACGTCGAATTTTCAATATTCATCACAAATATTTACTTAATATCTGCGGACAGATTAGCAATATTAATCCATTAAGCGAATACAGCCTCAAAAAGTACAGCATCTACTAAATAATTTATAATGTTGCCCACTTAAGAAAGTTCGCCGGCCCAACTGGCGACTTACATTATAATAATGACTTTGTCGAACAACAAACAGTTTTTCTTCAAAATTCGCATTAGGGTACCGAGCACAGAAAAATGCTAAATATAGCACCATCATCATAAATTGTTGGAGTTTTACGAAATATTAAATTGGTATTTTTAGGGTTCCGTATCTCAAAAGGAAAAATGGAACCCTTATAGGAATACTTTGGTGGTGGTGGGTTTTACCCTTTTTCTCAAGAACGCGTGGAGGTATCAAGTCGAAATTAATATCAAATAATTAGGTCTACGGTTCTTTGGGGCTGTAAAAAAATCAAGCTTCTAAATCAACGCAATAAAAAAATAGAGTCATTTATGCCGCAAGCCATTGACCTGGAGTCGTGAAATTTGGCAAGAAACAAAGTCTTACAGCACAAGTACCTAAAGGAAACAATCCGAAAATCATTAATTTGTATATTAATATATATTTTTGCGATTAAAAACTTACATGTTGTACGGAACCCTCAGGGCGCGACTCCTACTCAAATTTCTCCGGTATTTTTCTTCATAATGTGCTATCCGTCTTACAGATTTGGGAATAGGTTATAAATTATATTGCGGTTGTAGTGTACAAAATTATGGCACTACGGGTTTGGTATCACAGAGCAGTGTCGCTATTGATCTGAATCGCTTGTTAACTATGGCTGATCATTGTTATTCTTAGCCACCTACATGCTTTTTCCTGTCTGATTAGTTAGCCATATTACGTCAGTTATAAAGAGTGGTTTCTCCCCAAATGTTGGGAAACTGGCAAGTTGTATTAACTTTAAACGAAAACAACAGAGACTCAGCACAGGTTTTCACAAAACTTGTAACCTTTCAGCGAACCCGCGGGCGAAACTAACCCAAAATAATTATAAAACTTCCATCTATCCTCTAATTTGATTTTACCATTCCGAATTCTATCAAATTGCAAACCCTTACCCTTAAAAATATTGCAAACAAAGTAATTCAAAGTAACCCTTTCAATATAATTTTCAAAGAAAGCATACCAAAGATTCTTAAAGTAAATACTTGAAATGATTCGTCCGACGGTACTGTCGAATCGAAGTATCTATCTCCCCCCTCTCCCCTCGGTGGTGAAACCCTCCCCTTCCTCCCCAATCGTTAGCCACCGTCTACAATATTTGCATAACTCATTACGTTGCATCCATATTTAATTAGGATATTTCCTTCTTTAGATTTGTGGGGTCACGGTAAGGTGTGAGGATTGGATGCTGTTTTTTTTTTCGGTAGTATTTAGTACATTATGGTCCCTACTTAATGAGCTCATTGGCCAAGAAAATATTATTTTATGAAAACATGGACTAGCACTAATTAATGGTGTAAAGTTTCAGGTGTTTGTTATTTCATGTGAAGTCATAAATTATTATATTTTTACAAGCTGTTGCCCGCGACTTCGTTCGAGTGGAAATTACAAATCTATCCCACGGGAACCGTACATTTTCCGGGATTTCATCCAGATCCGTTTAGCCGTTCTGTCGTGATTGAGTAACAAACATCCATCCATCCGTCCAAACTATCGCATTTATAATGTTATAGTACCTATGGATTTATTTATTTAACAGCGAAATGTTATTTAAAAGCTCCCAATTGGTACATTGAGATTACCAATTCTTTATTCATAACAGTTTTCCATTTTATAAAAACCTTGTTATACCTACTCGTTTATTATTATTTTTATCTCCATTTTCATTTTTTTTATGGCTGTTCCAAATCTCCTCTCGTAATCGCGAGTGCAGTTAATTTTCCCCAATAGCGGGTGCTACTTGTAATCGATTGCCATTTAATTCCGTAGCTGCCGGGCCTCTTAGACCGAGTCGTGAAGGCCCCAAACACTGCTAATGGCTGTGTAAACTTTAATCGTTCATTTTCTTATTTCTACTTCGAAAATTTACGTTTTAATTTGCATAAAGAGTCTGTTTGATCAATTCTTGATGGAGTGTGGTCTGATTGGAAATATTTGGCTTTTGTATTTGGGTTTTTAATGTCTTTTTGGTTTTAAATGTCATTTCTGTGGGTATTCCTTGAATTATGTCACCCTTAATGGAAAGAATTCTGAGTATCAAAAACTTATAGGTATGTAGGTTAATATTAAATCAAGTACTTTCTGTTTTATGTTTTCTTACACGAGATTGTCACAAGCGGATAAATAAAACGAAAATAAAGATTTTATCTTTTCAATGTAGCAAGCTTATCTTTGAAATATTGAAACTCACAAAAACTGTTATTAAAATCTTCACGTCGTACCTACAACAATTATATACTTTTATATACTTACAACAGTAATTACTCACCATTGACAAAGTGCACTTTACCGTCAGGATTACAAAATGGCAGTCCTTTCCCAAACTATCAATACAATAAATTCTAAACTACCCTCCACCAAAAAATAGCACAACAGAATTTTAACTTTACTGCTTTAAGATAAAATTCAATGTGCCTTGTTTTGAACAGTATTTTAAAGTTTGTGAGCAGTATTTGAATAGATCGGTGGATGGATGTGTACCCCATAGTCGGTATTGACAAGTGCACTTAGCAAGAGGATTACTAAAGGCTATGGGTAGTATGTCATATTTTTGTGAACGATTTTATGCTAAAACTGACGCGGATATTATTTCAAAACACTTGCTTTTTTTAGACCGTACGATCAAAATTTGCTTTTTAGGCAAGCCGCACACCAGAGCAGCATACAGCAAATGCTTTGCTGTGCTCATACATTTAGACGACATTACACGCACATAATGTATGGGCGCAGCCTCAGATCATAGAAATAAGGAGATATGCCATCATAGCAAATTAGTACGGGAACAACTGATGCCACTTTAGTACATTTTTCGACACAATTACGCGCATAATTAAGCGCTTCTTGTAAAAAGAATCTTCTCTAATAAGATCTCCCACGCATTGAACATTCCGCACACCCTCAATCTAACACTGTTAATCATCACTCAACACTAGCACTAAACTAAAACACTGTATTTATACCATCGATCGTGTTCGGTTCGTCGCCAGCGCGTAAGTTTTTAATATGAGCAATTTGCTCAAGATCAGGCATCAAGCTCGATAGCGCCTTGGCACATCTCCTTGTTTCTATGATTTGAGAGCGCAGCAAAGCATTTGCTGTATGCTGCTCTGGTGTGCGGCCTGCCTTAGACTACATTGTACGCACATAATGTATGGGCGCAGCAAATTGCTGCCTAAAGCATTTGCTGTATGCTGCTCTAGTTAAGAGTGCGGCCTGACTTACAGATCACAGCTTGGTTGGGCAGAAGTGTGAGATGTATATAATATGCGTGAAAGTCTCGGTGAGCAAACTTCAGTCCAGCCAATAGATCGTGTGAACTATAAAAGCCAGTTTAGTAGTTTTTCCAGACACTTTTCTTTTAGGTCTTGTTCTAAAGCTCGTATTACAGAACGATACTCAAGCACAGATCTTTCTTTGAGCACAGATTACATTAGTTTCAACCAATAAAATGTATAGTACCTATAATAAATTACCTGAAACGAGCCTAATTAGAACAGTTAACATGACAAAAATAATTATAATTTACCAGTATTTTTGTGCATTTTAATTTGGCTACTTCTGTATTGCATAGCACCATCCGCGATGACACGGGATGGCCATGAATTCAATTTAATTCGGGGTGCTGTCATGGGAATGATGGAATTACACCCCCATAGTGTTTGCACTATCCCTTCAGAACACATGTATAGTAGGGGATGAGCATATAGGGTGCTATGTGCGAACTGGTTGCAATTGCGTTTTTGGATTTTAATTGTTTTGTATGTATTTTTAACGCTTTGGTGGACAGATTTTTCTCTATAAGTCTTTTGTGATTTTTTCTTTAGTCACGTACCTAAGTGTACACAAATCTGTGGTCGACACCTACACGCAGTTTCTATATCTTACCTACAGTAACGAATAAGACTGACTCGTACAACCAATAACAATGCAAAGATTCAGGCCCGTATTCCAGAACGATACTCGAGCACCGATCTCTGCTTGAGCATAGATTTCAACCAATCAAATGCCTTTAAATCTATGCTCAAGCAGAGATCTGTGCTCGAGCATAGTTCTGTAATACGGGCCTTAGAGCAGTCCTAAATAAATGTAAGACCACATTGACTATTTTCTTGTTAAGCGAAACCTATTTGATTTCAGGTTTCCGAATCGTGAAAAAAAAATAACTTACTAGGACAGACAAGGGGGGTAGTTACTACGTCATTACCATCATGGATCTTGTATGAGAAAGACATCAAACTAAAGGCAAAAAATATTTTCTTTTATTCGCAAAGTAAAAATGATAGCTCAGCTTTGATACTGATGGTAACTGTTACGAAACTAGGATGCCGTATCTACCACGCACTCCTCCAGTTTACGACGTTCTAAAACCGTACCCAGATACAACAGGAAGGATCAAATATTATCCCAGTACATACGATCCACTGAAACTGTTACACTATAACATATTACGAGACGAGCAAAAGATATTCTTAAGATAACTAGACGATAAACTTATAGGCATAAAATCATCACATGTGTCAATAGAGATGTTAAAATGACGGATAGCTTTTTAAAAGAAAATCAACTCTATTTTGAAGTGGAAAGATTGGTTTTTGGTTGTGGCGTAACGATAGGCATATGAACAGTAATCCAGGATCATTTGAGACAAGATCGTAAGGTTCGGCAACGTTTTTGAAGTGGAATTGTAAAGAGTTTGCGTTGAAGTGTGATTAGATGAATTTAGTGTGTCTGAATAACAGGTCCTCCAAACCGCCCCAATTGTCATAAGCTGACAAAAAAGACATCCTCTATGACAGCTGATGGCTTTCATAGCGAATGCCTTCTTAATGCAACTTGCACCACATTGCATCTTGCAAGACATTCACGATTGCATGCATTTTCTTTTCAGATGAAAGCAGCTGCTGTCCTGTTTCATAATTGTTTAGTTATTCACCTTTGATGACATCCACTGAAAGGTTGAAAGTGGCTTATTCTTTATCAGTAACTACACTTGTAGTCTTTGTAAAACTAAACTCAGCTGTCCTTAAAGACGCGGCTCACAGCTGCAAACCTGACATGCAAGATTTTTGTAATGATTTTCTTGAATTTTGTCTTCAGGGACAGTGTCAACAGCTACGTTATCATCACCTGTAATAAATTCATTCACAAACGATTCATAATCATCAACTCTATGCACATACCCCTCAAGTCTCAGTGACGCACTCTTGCCAACAAGCTTAGCGGGTGACGTCTGCTCATCCCCTGTGACTTAACCGCGGTTATATTTAACAGACGCGGCGCCCGCCGGTATGTTACGTCAAGGAGTATAGAGACGGCTTTGTGAGTTCTTACTGCTTACGTATGAGACGCAGTCAGGCGAAAGTAATGAAGAACATAAGGATAATTTTCAGTCTGAGCTGTCATTAGTACTAGAGGTTAAATGAGAGAAAGGGTTATTATAGCTTTTGCCTTCCGATTCGGCCGCGTGTTGGTATAAAAAGTAGGATATTCATGTACCAATGATCGGTCTGACGAGTAAAAGCTATCTTTATTGGGATCAGTATTAAAGTAATTACATTGAATTACCATATTAGGACTCCTATACCGCAAAAGTTCACAGCCGAACATGACTCTTTGTTTATAGTTACGAACGCGATAAATTCACTTTAAGCAAAATGTAAAAATTTTACCATCTAAGGGTGAGTATAGACTAGAGCATTTTCTCGAGCATTCCTGTGTAATGTAACGTTCTTACGAATGGTATAAAACAAGTAATAGAGCGGCTCGTTGTTCTGTTACAAGTAAATGCTCTAGTAGTGTAGTCTGTACTATTACTCACCATAAGAAATACTAAGGATGCTCACGGTTGCGGAAAGTACATAATTTTGTCAAGAAACAATTCTTTTTTAAAGTAGGTGTTTGAGAATCGTCGATCGTGGTTGAGATGCACAATTGATACAGGAAAACAAGTCACGAGTGAATAGGTTGCTTCTAGGCAAGCGTGCACCATCGTTGACCACATCATCGTCTGGCAATGTAAAAAGAAAATACTGGTTTTTGAATACCTCAGCTCAAAATTCCCCACGCATCAATCCTGATATCGAACGAATTACGCCACGCTTTTAATCCACACTTTCAGTTTTATTTTTATCGCAAAAGCGTCATCAAAAACCTCCCTCCGACATTTTGAATTAAAACGCTGACCCGACGAGTTTGGCGCAAACAAAAAACTCTTAATTGGTAAACAGGGGACGCCATGGCTCTGATTTCATGGCTCCCGTGTCTCGTTTTATTAAATACGACGGACAAATAGGATTGAGTTTTGAGGCAGAAGGATTTTTAATATAAATCTGATATAAATATTGGAGGTCCTATTTTTACAAAGAAAAAAAATACTCGTATATTAAATACTCGCCGAGCACCAGGTTTACAATAATATAGTTAAACATTTTTATTTATTAACAACCTACCAATTCAAATAGTGCAGTATTTTTAAGAAAAAAATATTGAAAAATACTGCACTAAAATAAAAGTAGTGCAGTATTTTTCTTAATAATAAAGTATTTTGTTGAAATAATTAGGAAACTCCGAATTTTATACTTTACTGTAAACTTTGCCATGGTGAAAACTCAGATGACTTGACATTGGCAACGGACAGTGCGAATACAAAAAATAATTTGATAGAGATTTTTAACTGAATGGCTGATAAATTCAGTAAATAATAACCGATCTTACAGCAAGAGAAAAAATATTTTTTTTCTTTCGACTTGATATTTTTAAACTATTTCCTCCAGAATAGACTGCGTCCATATTAACCCTCAAAATTCTGTCAATAGCTCATTAAGAGGGACGTTTGGACCCTCATGTCCAATCACAACCCCCGCTTATGGGGTAGTTATTATTTTTAATCCCTTAATGGCGTCCCAGATTTCATTACGGGGGTTGGTCTGATTAAAAGGGTGGGACCAATTTTTTCGATGTTACAGGGTTGATAGCATGGTCGATTTTATGTGCGGTGTGTTATGTATTTTTGAGTGTATTATAGTGGAAAGATTAGATTAGGTATATGCTGATATAGAAAATAAATACCTAGTGTTAGGTTTCGGAAGGAATTAATCCTTATAATTGAAACTTTCGATCGACATCATAGCAATACTCACTTTTTTACATTTGGTCGGTTCAATTCCCAGATGAGGCAAGCAACTTTAAAAAAATCTTTGAATGCAAAATTAATTATTTTTAAAAACAAATTGAAGTCTCCATGAAACAAAACGTCCTATCTACAATATTCAAGGTAGGTACTTTCCCTCCATGTGGCATAGCTGTGGGACACCCTGTGCAATTGTACATTTTCGGTGCATAATAAAGGATATATCTTTCTATCTGATATCTAGACAGCTGAAATATCGGTGTATTAATCAGCTTTATATTTCTGTAAAACTATATCAATTTATGCATAGCCATACCATTTTTCAGGGGAGTCGATAAAATAGCCCATGTAGGTGGTCCACTCTATATTATAACAGAAAACAATTTTTCTATCATTTCAAAGCCGCGTTACGTAAACCCACGCATCTCTTTTACATACATTATTACATTATTGTTATTTTAAAACCTAGCTATACTGAGCCACTAATCTGTAAAAGCTTAGGGTGTAAACACACGCCGGTGGTCTTGTCTGACCACAGCAGTCTCTAAACAACATTAGTCCTATACTTACATACTAAAAAATAAAATGACGTAACTACACAAACATTAGTAAAGAGTTACGTCGTTATGGAATTGTTTGGAAGGAAGTTTTTAAGGAGTTTACATATCGGCGGTGCGGCAAAGCGCGGTTTTGTGTGTAGAACTGATTAGAACGCGGTTGGGACCTCCGCTGTGTGGCGCTACGACATACAGTGTTGCCTTTCGGATTATTTTTGTTAAGCAAACTTCTTGGACGAGTATTCGTCGTCTAAATATCATTCATAATAAAAAAAAAAAATTGAATCAGAAACTCTCAAAAGATAACCATTAAAATTATACTGTTTATCATCTGCAATTTATGTGAGGCTTATGTAACTTTATGGATGTTGTTAATCTGTTCGAATCAATTAACCTCCCGTCAATTTTAATTCATGTGAAATAAACGCGGGCGTTAAAATAATGATGTATTACCACTTTTATGCAAGTAATAATATATTTTTGATCTACGGGCACGATTTTTTTAATTGTTGCTGATTTTATCACAATTTTAATTAATGTTACGCGTTAAGCAGGCGCGTGCATTGCATATAGGCAAGTAGGCAGTGACCACCCTTTTAAGGTTCAATAAAACCATTTTAACTATTACTACATCAATATACATCATTATATTAGGTCTTTACCTATGAAATTGCCGTTCTGCAGTACTGGCCATTTCAAATCAAAATAATTTTTGTTTGGCTAAGAATTCTAATTTCAAATTAATTTTATTTTAAAAACATGGTTTTTTTTTTCCAAAAGTAGTCATTTGTTTATTGATTAGTGTTACATTTTCATCGCATTTCAATCTTTTTCGTCATCATGGATACGTTAAAAATTCGAGTAATTATGGAATACGAGTACCGTCGTGGCAGCAACGCGCACAAGCGGCACGCAACATCAACGACGTTTACGGAGCTAACACTACAAACCAACGCACCACCTGTTATTGGTTTGCTCGCTTCCGTTCTGGAAATTTCGACCTGAAAAATGAACCTCGCGGTCGTCCGAAGACTTTGGTTGACAATGACGAATTAAAGGTGATTGTGGAAGCTGATGATACACAATCTACGGCTGAATTAGCAGCAGCTTTCGACGTTAGCGTCAAAACAATATTGGTCCATTTGCGTCAAATTGGCAAGGTAAAAAAGCTTGACAAATGGGTGCCCCACGAACTCAATGATCGCCAGCGCGAAGTACGCGTCGAGACGTGCCTTGCACTGCTCAACAGACACACAAATGAAGGAATTTTGAACCACATTGTTACCTGCGAAGAGAAATGGATTCTGTTTGATAACCGCAAGCGCTCAGCAAGTTGGTTGGATCCTGCTTCAGCACCTAAACAATGCCCTAAACGAAAACTTACCCCTAGAAAAGTGATGGTCACTGTTTGGTGGTCTAGCGCCGGTGTGATTCATCACAGCTTCTTACCAAACGGGGTGAGCATTACTGCAGATGTGTACTGTGAAGAACTGAACACAATGATGAAGAAGCTGGCACATCTCCAACCAGCATTGGTCAATCGCTCGTCTCCACTGCTCTTGCACGACAACGCGCGACCTGATACTGCACAGCAGACGGTCTCCAAGTTGCAAGAACTGGGGTTGGAAGCTCTCCGTCATCCGCCCTACTCACCAGACCTTGCGCCTACAGACTACTACTTTTTCCAGAATTTGGATAACTTCTTGGCGGGAAAAAAATTTAATACCCGAGAGGCAGTACAAAATGCCTTTGAAGCTTTTGTTGCCTCCCGTCCAGCTGATTTCCTTAAGAAGGGCATCAATAAACTGCCACTGCATTGGCAAAGATGCATTGATTGCATGGGTGATTACTTCGATTAATACAAATAAAAAATACATGAAAAAAATTAGTTTAAATTTTTTCATACAAAACGGCAATTTCATAGGTAAAGACCTATTATATCAATAATAAGTCATGATTGATATATTTTATTTATGTAGTAACAGTTAAAATAGTTTTATTGAATTATATGAGGTAGGCACTGCCTACTTGCCTATATGCACTGCACGCCACTGGCGTTAAGAGTACCTACTCATGGTACTTTTAAGCTGCAGTACAGAAGTAAGTATGTACCATGTACTCTTACTTATTGTAAAAAGAAAAAAAAACGTATTCCTTCACTAATCCCAACTTAGTACAGCAAACTAGAATATTATTTGCAGAAATAAAACAGTTTCCCACCCCGATGGATTCTTAAGTCCCTATGCAGAGGACAAACATTGACATAGCCAACTCCGGTAGCTTTTAAACAGTTTGCCTTCACCACGCTAATAGATGTCTCGATAGTGCCACCGCAAACGTCAAAGATTTTTTTCGAATTTGGAACGCGGAAAAAAAGACACGCATTTTTAAAAGGATAGTTGAAACGCGCCGCTGCGTTTAACATGCTAATGTGTAGGTTTCCTTATTTTATTTTATTGAATTTTATAATTCCAATAACTTGTCCTGTTTTGGTTTCTATGTTTCCTGAGTAATTGTGGCCATATTTTTAGATGTTTTCTCCTACATTAGTTTAATAAAATAGTATAATTATAATAATGTAAGTATCCAGAACGTTAGTAGCTGAAAGTTTTCCATATAGTTATTAAATATTTTAAGATGATTCTCAAAAATCGAATGTCAATTTATTTTATTATATTTACTTTTTCAAAAAATAACCTTTCATTAACAATAAGTACATAAGTAATAATAAATTATCATACCTACATACCTATTTACTAAGAAATCTTAATTCTAAAGTTTGTTCAGTCGAGTCGCTATCACAACGTTCGCGAGTATTATAAAGCAAGAAAAATAAGAATTCCAGCCTTATTCAACTTACTTGGTAAGTATACCTACCGATGACTTACAATGGAAAAATAAATAATAACATAAAATTAGATGCCAAGTTTAAGGAAATTACAGTATCAGAGGCACTTTAGTAGATTTATGGTTCATTATATGGTGTTAGCACACCATTAAGTTCTGATATAATCCGTCATTCCCATGACTATAACTTTGTAGATACTATGTTCGGAACTTAATGTTGTATTTACTGTTATAGGTTTCTAATATGATCCCTATTCTCATTTATTTACGGTCTAATTTATTTTTTATGGACTGCAAAGGAACTTTGTGAATAATTTTTTTGATAACGCTATGATTGCCTTCATGAAAATGGAAAACATTCCTTGTATTTTTAGCAATAAGGTTTAAAATGCATTTTTTAAGGTATTCTCCATAAAATTTTGTCGTGATACAAATGATACATAAACATAACTACACATTGTAGTTAGTTTTCTCATGTTTTAGTACATGAACGTAAACGAATCTTGTTTAATTTTGATTAAATGTCAGAGGTTTTTAATTAATTGTTTTAAATAGGCTTATTTTGTTTTTTATTGCTGCCATAAAGGTTGTGAATTTTATAGCTAAGAATTCAGTTTTTATTAAGTACCTAGGTATTTATATATCTTGTCAAATAAACCAAAACATAATTTTAATTTTAAAACTGCCATTTTCACATCAAAGAATCCTCAGATATACTAAAAAGTACGCTAACATAGGCAATTAGGCATTTTTCCTGAAATTTTGAAGTGGGATTTCATATTCAAAATGTTTCACCGAACATTTGAACTCGATTTAACTCAAAATAGTTATTATGATAAAATTGCAAATCTACCATAAACTGTGACTGATAATAATTACTAAATAAATTAGAATTATTATAGCTGTTGAATCATTAGGTACAGGAAACCCAAAACTTCATACCTATCCGTGACGATTTCCAAAAGTCACATATCCAAACCCTTTGCCTGCAGTTTCTGTTATACAAATAAAAGCGGTCACTTTACGACATGTGAACAAACTTAATACTACAGTTGGTAAACAAACAAACTCATTTTAAATGTTCGAGATAAAGGTTAGTGGGAGTGAATGATGAGTTTGTTTTGAGCGGTAAAAATCCGGGTGATTCACTTTGACGCGTATAAGTCACGAATTAAAAAGGACAACAACAGACAAAGAAGCCATTTTGCATTGTGCTGTGACAGTCTTCCTTGTGGTGCCGCTTTGGTGGGCTTAGAATCGCTTAGACATGACAGAACACATGATAAGTAGCTAGGTAATGCCTATGTTCAATAGCAAAATATTTGAAAGGGATAGATACATTTTAATGACTACTGTAGTGAAAATTCTACATACAGTATTCCCAAATTAATAATGCGCTTGCAGATCTTCGCTAATCAATATTTATATTTATCTCTTTTAGCACAAAACACATAATTCTTTCTTTTTTCTTTCTTTTTTTTTTTAAAACAGTGCCCCACATTAGAATTTCTCCTGTGTCGTGGGTGCGTTTACAAACACAAATTTCACATACACAAACAGCCAGACCTTGTGCAATGCGGGAATCGAATCGAACCCGCGACACGTCGCGCAGCAGCCAATCTTTCAGCCACTGCGACAACCGTGCGGTCAAATTCTACAAAATTATGCATGAAGAAAATGCACTTAACCACTCTTTATACATATCGATTCCGACGCTTGGGGAATACGACCGTTGCCGAACAGTGACGAAGATTTCTATGCGCATTATCACTTTGGGAGACCTGTACCTAGCTTTTTATAAATAAGGACGGTGTCACAATTTCGACGCACTCGAGTTTAGACAGATAGATTAGATAAGTTGAGACAGCAAAAGCCTTACATTAGAAATTCTGGTCAATAAAATCTATCAAAGCATATAGAAGCAAGGAAAATGCTAATAGCCGTCTCTCGTTCATCAGACCGATTTTCACAGCCTTGATAATACCACCAGGTCTGTCCTTAAAGATCTTTCTAGTAAAGAATCAATCAGACACCTTACAGAAATCAACGACAAAAAAAACAAAGGCATATTTTCCACCGAGAGTGCAAGAAAATAGCAAAGGTGATCCTTTGCTATTTTCTTGCACTCTTGGTGGATTTCTAATGTAAGGCTTTTGCTGTCTCAACTTATTAAAACAAATGAAAGTCATACATTCCGCCTCCTCTAACGATAGATAACCCTACAAAAACGCATCAATACTTCTTTGTACACGAGGAGTGTAAATTCGGGCCCTAAGTGTCGCCGCGGTCGTTTTAACACTGCATCGCTAATTGGACACTTAAGCTGCACCTTAAAGGGTTAAAACAGTTTTTATCCGGGGGCCGAAGAGACCGGCACGGAGCGGATGACGGTTTGCCACTGATGTTGCCGTCATTGGGATGATTATTGAATTTTTGATTAGGTTAAGTTTGGACTATTTATGACTTAATATTTTATTGACATTAAGTAGAGTTGAGTTGTTTTGTATCACGTCTTTTATTTCTGGTTGTATTCCTTTTTGAGAGTATCAATTTGGGCATCTCTTTATGGTCTAATTTCAGGCACATTATTATTTGAAACAAAAGTGAATTTATTCTTTGTACAATATTTTTTTTTATTTAGTTCTCTACTAATTTAATAATTCATACTTAGTATGATTTAATATACAAAATTATTACTTATTTATTTAATGCAAACTTTTGGGCACAGTCATATACAAGTTTGAGAAATCCATATAAAAATATTTTTGCGGTTTTGTTAAAAAAAAATTAAACAATATATAAGTATATTTCAAACCTTTGTAAATGTATGTGCTCAAAAAAATGTGAGGAAAATGGTGTCAATAAAAGAATACACCACCATAAAATATTCACTAAAAATTTTAAGATTTTATTTAAAATTTTAAGTAGGTAGGTACGTAAACATATAACAATTGTCTATTCTCCATACAATTCACATAAGGACCAAAATCAACATAAAAATGGCTACAATAATCGAACAATGATCTAGCACATTCAAATTTTATTATCACCATTTATACCACTTATCACTAGAGCTAAGTGACAAATCACATCTACGACAATTGGTAACAATACTTTATACTTGTATGTATTATTTTTCAAAACATTTTTTTCCCCTCGTACACCAAATGCAACCTTACAGATATGAAATTATAGTACAATTTTGATTGGCAATAAGCCAAGAGCTACGTCGAAAAAAGTGACTTGGAAATTAGCACAATCTTTTTCGTGTGTTACTAATAAAAAAAATAACTATAGCATAGTATTATCGGTGGTATGTCATTGTCATACGTGTTTATTGTGTTTATCGCGTTGTGGGCAACTGTATTGTCACGATGTGTTTATCTATAGAATCTGTATTCCGGTCAGGTGATGGTTTAACTCTTGGTGTTGAAGAAAAAATGGTTTTACTCTCACTTTCCGTGATGTTACCAGCTCACTTTAGTCTGTTTCTATGTTTAATGATTAAACATAGAAACAGACTGAAGTGAGCTGGTAGTAGGTACCTATACATTCGTTTGACGATTAAACTTTAATCGTTCAACGAATGGAATGTATACAAAATCAAATTGTCCATTTAAAATTTTAATCCTTTGACTATAGATGTCAATATTGATTTTCTATTGTTACCGACGTTTAAAAGACCGGCCGACAGACGAGAATATATCTTTACAACTTCTTCGAATAAGCAAGTCCAGCAGTAGCGTTGAAATCGACTACTGAATTCGGTGGTGAGAGTTCTTGCTGAGATCTGAAAAAAGAAAAATAAAACCAATATCAAATGAAAAGGTTTGACTGCAAAAAAAAAATTGTTATACCTACTTATTTCTAGCAAATTAGTCCAGGGGTTGCAACCATCTGAATATAGCTAGCTTTGTAGCACGAAGTAACACTATACCACAGCCAAATAATCCCTTTGGTATATATGTTATGTTCCAGTGATTAGTAAGATCGCCAGAGCTCCTGAAGGTGCGTTGTGTTGACCGGGGGACCTGCTTGTCCCCTTAGCTGTCGGCACTGCGAATCCTCATTTTGATGGGTCTACAACTCTCATGTGTTACTCGGTGTTGCATGCGTTGTATGAGTTGTATGAGCGGCCCTCAGATCATAGAAACAAGGAGATATGCCATCATAGCAAATTAGTACCGGAACAACTGATGCCACTTCAAGTACATTTTTCGACACAATTACCCGCATAATTAAGCGCTCCTTGTGAATAAAAAGATCTCCCACGCATTGAACATTCCGCACACCCTCAATCTAACACTGTTAATCGTCACTCAACACTAGCACTAAACTAAAACACTGTATTTATACGAATCGATCGTGTTCGGTTCGTCGCCAGCGCGTTCGTTTTTAATATGAGCAATTTGCTCAAGATCAGGCATCAAGTTCGATAGCGCCTTGGCACATCTCCTTGTTTCTATGATCTGAGGAGCGGCCCATACGCGTTAGCCACCATTGTGGTATAAACAATCTTACTGTAGTATTGATAAAATTGTTGACCATAGAAACTGGCTCTATTTAATAACTAAGCCAGCCAGAAAATATAAAATAGAATAGGTATTTCTACTTCTTGCGTAAATGATATACCTAACAAAATCAAAGCCATCAACACGCCTTAAAAACACCATCACTTGAACACATTCTATTACTGCATTTCCTTAACCAGTCCACTAAGATCTGGCACCTTGAACTAATTCCCTCCTTTTACATAACATTCGGGAGGGGAGGCAGGTCAAACTAAATTGGTGGATATAATGAAACTTTTGTATCAGCCTTTGACACGCAATATGAGAATTATGGTGTGTTATGATGTCTCAAAACTTAATGTTTCGTGGTCTTTTGTTGAGTGGTATAATACTCGTAAATTGAGAGGAGTGTCTGTCTGAGTTTTTCTTAACATTAAATACTAATGTGTCTTGGAGATCTTTACAAAAATACGAGTCATCATATGCACAGAATTCAACAGAAGCATGACTCTGCAAAGACAGTTAAATAGCAACTCTTGCAGCTGCGGAATAAAGTGTAATTCAGCTCGCACAGCTCGTGCCTATTAATCTATGTTGTTATTATCAAATAAGAAAATTAATGATGACACAATCTATGCTATCTATCCCGTAAAATCAATCCCCTTTGTCTCGATGAATCCAAAATGGCGACGTGCCCTTATACATAGCTTCTGTCGTCGGTCGTCAAGGAGTGCTAATTTGTTTTGCAAATTGAGGGTGACGCGACTTAGGGTGCTCCGTCGTATCGGGTTACTGTTGATGGGGACGAATTGATTTTACACTCAGTTGCCTAAACTGTGGTTTAAAATCACAAGTTAAATTTAACCTGGAAGAAAATCAATGTCTTGCTCAATTAGGTGCTCAGAAGAATTGCTTTTGGTTTTCATTTTGGTGGTAGCATATCATAAAGACTAGCTTTTCTAGCAACTCCGTCCGCGGTGACATCAGTAGATATTCGTGGGAATTTCGAAAAATTTAATATCTTCTGAACACTACAAGATATCGAAATCGAATATACTTAGGTACTCAAAAATTTAAGTTAAAAGTCCTGTTTTAATCCCCAAAATTATCATTACTATATTCTACTACTACTACTATATTCATCAACTACTTATATACTATCCTAGTTTCTACATTATTCTATTCCCCGTTCACGACTAACGAGGCTTCATTAATGAAGGATGCAAATTGCGAGCTGATCCTCTTACCTATTAGTAATACGTAACCTTGCATGTCTCCGCTAATGCTATAAGCGCTAAGTGGGATAGTGTACCGGGAGTAATTTGGAAGACGGATTGATTATGTTGTATTAGTAGGTCATGGTATGTAGGTACTATAGTGATTATATCATATGATTGAAGGCTTTGTTGCAAATGGTTCAAAAATTTGCGTTCGTCATACTCAAAATAAGCATAGTCATTTTTTAGCACGTGCTGTACGTTCTTTAATATCGTCACCTATGGAGACAGAGACTAATACTATGCATTCAATATCAGCCTACTGAGTGTTCCCATCCACCCGGATTTCCTTGGATTTGATCTAGTTTGGAGAGCATCCGGCGTCCGGGGAACGTTTGAGCTTATCGTGTACAGTCCAGATTTTGTAAAAGACAAGGTTTTAACTCTCCAAATTCTAAACTTACGCGCAGTTAGGTACGTCAAAAATTGTAACGAACCAATTATTATTTTATTGAATTTTAGTAGGTAGTTATTTTGAGATCTGTAATTTATTTTGCTATGCAGCAGCATCTTTTATGCTTTAAAAATTAATCAAACGAACGCAAACGACAGAAATATCTGGGTTTTCAGCCCAAAAATCCGGGGTTTTCGATTTTCTTGTCTCGATTTATTAATTCTACAGATGGTAACCCTCAGCTTGTCTAAAAAGGGTATCTAAAAAGGAGTCTATAGTTTAATAGTAGTTATAAGTATGTACAATGAATGTCGGTTGTCGTGTGATACCTAGCTAATAAATGTGCTAACGTAATGGTCGTGCCGTGCGAAACGCCACCTGCCGGATTTGATAACGAAACTCCTTCGACTAATGTCTTCACGAGCCGAAATATTAGTGGTATGAGTATGATGTGTGGGTGAGATTTCTGAATTGGTAAAATAAGGCAAACATAAATGAGGTTTTGTCATTGCAAAAAAATCTTGGTCAAGTATTGTTTCCAGCTATTGGCTTTCAATATGATTTATATTCAATATGAAAAAGCAGTGATAGCCTAGTGGTTTAACCATGTGCCTCCCACGGCGAATGGTTCGAGTTCGATCCCGAGGCACGCATCGCTGACTTTTCGAAGTCATGTGCGTATTAGAAATTAATTATCACTTGCTTTAACGGTGAAGGAAAACATCGTGAGGAAACCGGCATGTCCTAGAACCAAAAATTCGAAGACATGTGACGTCCACCAACCCGCACTGGGCCCGCGTGACGAACTACGGCCCACTCCCTCTCACAGAGAGGAGGCCTGTGTCCCAGCAGTGGGAACATTATAGGCCGATTATGCTATGCTTATGATTTAACTCATATGTCCAGTATAGGACTTAAGATTATTGACAAATTCATGAATCCTAATAAAGGAATTAAATTCTGTAGTCCGTTGACGGAAGCAAGAGTATATCAAGTGTAATAATTATATTATAGTTAAAACATATTTCTTTAACTTAAAAAAAAAAAATATGTTTTTTAAGACATTTAATTGATTTTTCTTTTTTCAAAAATTTCAGGTTTATAATACGTTCACACAAACACATCCTGTATACAAAAAGTAAACAAACATTTCATCTAAGACTTGTGCGGTGCCTCTTCCGAGACAAAAGACGCCGATTAATAATCACCCCTGAATTAATAACCACAGTAATTGAGATGTTTGCTGAAAGTCCTAGGGTTGCCCCCTTCAACCCTTATTATTTGAACAACAATCCATATTTAGTCAACCGTAATTTTGCTGAGATACGCCATTTTGAATGTTGACGTCATTCTTTAGGGGTGTGTGTGATTAAAACTTACGTGGGTACATGACATAGATGACTATGTAGAAGAATGATCGATGTTAAATTTAAAATTGGTCTAGGTTTGCATAGGTACAATTAGGTAATTTTTGCACTAACTTTGGTTTTCATCTACTTAATGCATGGTAGCAAAATTAGTTTAAATGAAATAGTTTTAATAAACTGTTTTGTTTTGAAATATTCTAGAAAATTGAGGAAGGAAGTGGTGGAGAGGAAGGAGTGGAAATAATTGGAAGTAAGCTAAGCAGATGACATAGGACAATTAATTAATGTTGAAACCGTAAACCGCTGTACCTACGGCTTAAGAATGTAATATATGCCTAATGTTTATGTGCAATATAAGATGTAGGTACCTATCATTTATTCTAAACATTCCATCTCAAAAACACACATAGGTTACACAACAGGAAAGCAAACACCATAAAATATTTCGCCAAAGTTACTTAACTAGAAAATGCACGTCAGTCATACAATAACGGCGAACTATTATTTAATAATTGTAAATAATAATTTCAATTATGTACTGTCAATACGAGCTGAGATAACCTCTCTAACTCCTTGTACGGTTAGCAAACAAAGTTCCCTTTATTTTCTTGAGAATTTTGCTTTATACTGAGAAAGTTGGGAAGACTTAGTTGTTTGACAGCGAACTAAAACAGGCGAGGAAAGGTAAAAAGGAAAATTATACAAGTCAATCTGGAGGGTTTTAAGACTTTAAGACCCGGTATATGCGAACTATGTTGTATTATACGAAAGAAAAGCAAATCTTTTCAAAATGCCAACCTCTCTTTGCAATCCCAGGCCACAATGCTCATGTGGAACAGGCGTTTTCGTTGACCTCATCGCAGTGGACGAAATAACGAAAAAGGCGAAAGAACTTTATAAAAATATGAACGGGCAAAGAAAATTTGCACTGAGAATGTAGAGTACACTGAGTACTATGAGTACTATAACCTAAGCCTAAGAGAATATCGTTTTTTCGATGGATCATAGTCGATGTTTTGCATTTTATTTAGTTTTAATAAATATCTACCAAAAATTAAACTTAAAAGTTCCTAACCCAGGTCTAAAAGAGTCAAATTCCACTTTTTTTTTATTCCAAATGTCCCGCAGCCTAATTGCGTAACTCAATTTCTTTCACCATGGCTTTCATTTTGACAGTTCAACAACATCCATTGCGGCATTGAGCTAGTTACGGGAACACGGTTAACAATCATACGGCGTAATGATGCCATGGTGATTGCAATTGAGTTACGCAATTAGGGTGCCGGTCGGCCTTTCCACATTTATGGCAGCCCTATACTAGTGGTCTATTACAAAGTTAAAACTGGTGTTTCCTAGGCAGACAGTCTAGCTACTAACTTTGCTGCCTGGTTAATCTTTTCAAGACGTCATAATCGTTTCCTTGATAAACAAAACATAGGAAAACAAGTAAAAAACTTTTAATTAATTGATTAATTCTTATATTTTCTAGGAGAATAATAAACACGTAATAATTAATTAATTAATATTTGAAAGTTATAAGCTAGTGACACATTTCTATACATGCTTAGGGCAGTAACTTAGCCATCTTCTTCGCTTTTATGACTTGGAAAATAGGTAGGTATCTACTTATTTTAGGCACCTATGTACCTACTATTAATATTTTATCTAATAATGACCTAACTAAATATGTGAGGTAGGTGCACAACTAGATACATATCTAGTTGTGTACCTACCTCATCTGATCGACCAAATCTGATGGCAAAAGTAGAGATTATTTGTTGATACCAGCTGCAGCACTGCAGTGCGTTTGGGTTTGCGCTGAACAAGTAGGTAGTAGGTAATTGCCGTTTTTAGACCGCGAAATTGATAGGATTAGGAACTCATAACATAGGTATCTATCTAATAATTGCTTAACTCGCAGATGCCCAAGTATGCCCTATGGGAGCGACAACAATATACCTAGTTAAAATATTTTTTCTAATTTTACTGCATTGTCAGGTTAAAAATTTTAAAACCTACAATTTTATTTATTTTCTTTGCTTTCCCTGCTGACGCTACCTACAATGGTTAAGGCGTGTACACACGCGGTGCACATTACGCGCGTCGCGTGATCGCGGCTGTCTGTCATTATGCTGAGTTGACCTCACTTGCACGACGTTGCTACGAATAGTGTGCACTTTGAACACTGTTCGAACATAAGTACGTACTTGGTATCTTTGTTTTCTCAAAAATCTCATGTTTAGTTTAGATCTCAGATCCTATAAAAAAGGACATGTGCCATCATAGCAAATTAGTACGGGAACGACTGTCGCCACTTTTAGAACAGTTTGCGACACTATTATAAGCGCTCCTTGTGAATCCCTCACATTAAAAATTCCGTACACCCTTAATCTAACACTGTTATTCGTCACTCATCAGTCCCATCACTCGCACTAAACTAAAACACCGTATATGCCATCGGCCCCGAGACTCCTTTTAGTGTTTTTCGCTATTCCTTATACTTTTAGATTTGGCCATCCACGCCCACTAGAACAATTCACCCTGTATCTATACCTACTCAGAAAAAAATACTGATCCACATATTCATCGATATGCACTCGACAGTACTACGACATTGAATTGCATTTGCAAACCACCGATTGTAGGCGCTTGGCGTCACTTTGTAGTTAGAGAAAGTAAACCTACCTACATGTTCTATTTTGGCTGTAATTTTATTATAAAAACCTCTAAAGAGGTCACTGATCTTCAAAATATTTTTGAATCATCATTTTTCCCTTTAAAAACGGCCTAATAACTATTAAAATGTTCATAACTATTTTCGCTGCCTATTGAATGACCCGTCATCATTATTTTATGGCAATCCAAAATCCTAATTAACTCGCTCTCAACAAACCAAGCAATCAAAAAATATGCAAACTAGAATCACCATAGAAAATACTCTTTTCAGCAAATAAGCACTCACCATACATTTTTTACTAAACAACTCAAAGGATGCTTAAATGCCTGTCACTTCACCTACCTTGTTATTACCCACTCATGACCCCCGTTCCAACTATTTTTACTAAGGGAAGGAAAAAATTAATCCGCCCACTTTTAATTCAAACGCCGAGTGACAGTTGACACAATGGGTAGTATTAAAGGGTTAACAAAGGGCTGTGAACGGGCGCTTTCGAAGGGTTAATTGCATGTTCGTTTCAAATATGGCGGCAGTTTTGAATTTTTTTTTACTGTCGTGTAGTTATTGTGGTGTAAGTTAGGTATATAGAGGCTTTTATAATGGATGGTTCTTACTCTTATAAGTAGGTATCTAGTAGAATGTTTTAAAGATAAATCTATTCTAATATTTCGCTTGCAATTAGCAAGTGATCGTTTCACTTCAAAATGGTTTTAAAAACGTTTTTAGCTCAAATGGTCATCGATTTTAACAAAAAATGAAAAGTTATGACGCAGTTAGATGCCTTACAAGTCTTTTAACTGACTTTTCGGAGTGCACTAAAAAAAATACATCACAGAAAAAATTGTTACGGTTTATAAATAACACAAATTATTTTCTATTGTTGCCGACCTTTAGAATTAGGCTGGCCGATAAACGAAATGAAAAGTTTTTAAAGTCTGTGCCACACTAAAATTATACGGAAGGATGAACTGAAAAAATAAGTCAAGCTTCCGTATTTATATGAAACCTCACTCGTCTGTAGAGGCAGGTTAGGTAGCCTACATAATGAAATATGTTGGGATAATAGAGATTAGTTTTAAATTAAAAATTAAGACTTGCATTTTATTTAATAGGGACTAAAATTAAGTAATTACTAACAAACATTTCAGTAGAGTACCTATTTTAAAAACTCAAATCAACTAATGTCCTAAATTGACTTTATTACAGTCGTAATAATTACTATTAAAGTCATTGACTAATGTTTATAAGATTAATATTTAACTAATCAAGTGTCAAATGACTACATTATTATAAAAATAAAGATTATCTGTAATTATCATTCGATACTATATTATTTATTTATTTAACAACTACCTACTGTTTATTTGTCTGTAAAAAGTAAGGGTGCGCAGTTTTTAAAATATTCTATTAGGTACTTCGTTCAGTTACGCATTATTTTACGAAGACAGAAAAGCCCATTTTTTACACTGTGTAGGTAGGTATTACGAAAATTTAATTTTCAAATATTTAAAAATGAACATAAACTTTTTTTAATATTTTTTCGTACGCACACGTAATGTCCCCTACAAACTGCCGAAATTGCGTGATATAATCAACGTCGCCGACAGTCGTCATTATCGACAATAATTCGCATAAATGTTGTAAATTCGACATAATTTAAGTCGTGCATTGCGGTTTGCGTTTCACAATTAGCGGTCGATTTGTTCGTCGCGATCGCATATGACGTCATCTGGTCGTTATTGTAATCTGCGGTCGACGGCGACATACGATTGTCGCGTGTGCGGAGAAAACCTTATTTTTTTAATCAATTTAATAGGCTTTATTGTGACCTTTTGCATGCTTCTTTATGTAATAAGTTGTGTAATTGTCATACATTTGTGGTTAAACAGCTGCAACGCTTTTTTGTTATTAACTGTAACATTTAAATATTTTACTATTGCAAAAGTAGAATAATTTCTAATTTCCAATAAGTTATGATATTATGTAGGAACCTATAATAATAATTGTTCACACAAAATTAAAACGCTGTTCAAGTTATAGTGAAACAATGATTTAAATAGGTAAAATATTTTTTTTATGTTTAAATAAAACTCAACAGTTTCTTATAGTATAATTTCGTTAAATGGTTTTATAAAAGACTTGTTAAGAGGTAATTTAAAATACTCTTTACCTTTAAAATTTAAAACTGCATTTCTCATAATAATTCACACTAAAACTCGATAAAATAAATAATATTAAAACATCATAAAACGTTTCCGATTTAAGAACACTCGATCACTTTAATAACTGTATGAAGCATCCCGAACGCGTTATTAGGCCGCGTCCACACTTAAGTGACGGTTGTAACGAGAAAATTAACAGTCAACGCGTCGCGACTCGCCGAAACAATTACACGCCCGTGCGGTAATTTAACGTTGAATTTGCATAATTGCAGCGATAACAGGCGACGCCGCGGGCGTTGTCGCGTCAGCGTGGACCGGCCCTGTGACAATTACAATGTACTTTTTGCGGTGTTTACATGCTCAATTAATGGAAGAATTAATCAATTTATGTTGGGAATATGCAAATGTAGTGTTGAATATGGTTAATAATAGGACTGTTGTGTATGTTTTATGTAGTAAGCTATTATGAGTGTAAATGATAAATTGATTAATCTTTAAAGCGTCGTAGTTATCCACTAGCTAGGCGACAATAAAAATAACAATTACCCTCTCACGTCACAATAAAATACAGCCCATCAACAAACAATAATAATCAATACAAATTACAATTTTACAAACACGCCATAAGGCCTCGTTCACACGTAGCGACTGGCACCGGGCGGCGCGACATCGCGACACCGGCGCCGGCAATTAATCAAAGTGTCGCGCGTTTCTCGTCAAATTGCTTTATTGTCGCCTAAATTGGTTGAGGCCGGGTGATTTTCCGGTAGATTATTGTTCGTTTATTGGACTTAGTTTTGGTAGGGAAACTTTGTTTGTGGTTTTATGTTGTTGGATACGAAGAGTGTTTGTGTGGATGGATTAGTATTGAGATTATTTTTGAATAAGTTACATAATAATCCTAATATTATGCCTGAATCTCATGTTGTAGAGAAATCATTAGGAGACTGACCTCCATCGTGACAGACTTAACCTGCTGAATAGACGGTTTGTATTCTTATCATTACTAAATCATTATTCGACTCCAATCTAATTGTAATTTTTATGTTTTGATACAAGACGTATGTAATTATGATGTTATTTATTATTATTGTTGATTTAAAACAACACATTTTTTCATTAAAAATATGAGTATATTTATATGCATACATTTCTTAGAATATTAATGACTAGCTGTTTCTTGCGACTTCGGGAGTCTTTTTTTTTCTTTAAACAGTTTTATTTTTTCACACAGGAAACTTAAATATTTCCGGGATAAAAGGAACACTTTTTGCAAAGTTCTTCTATCTACAAAAGTCCGCGCTACGTTGCGGGGTGCGTGGCGACAGAACAAAGATCCCGCGCGTGAATGCGTTTTCAGTGTTTTTTTTTTTAACGTTGCCCCACACTAGGATTTCTCCTGTATCGTGGGTGCGTTTACAAACACAAATTTCACATACACAAACAGCCAGACCTATGTGCAATGCGGGAATCGAACCCGCGACACGTTGCGCAGCAGCCAATCTCTCAGCCACTGCGACAACCGTGCGGTCGTGTTGCACCATGCGTGATTTCTAAACAAATACAGGTACTTGCAAACAACGGAACATCACGCACCCCCGCGCTACGCTGCGAGATGCGGGGCAGTGTGCGAATCGCCATACCCGGACAAACAGACAGACAAAAATTTTAAAATTGGTGTTTGGGTTTTGATATCGTGCAAATAACTATAGGTGACATGTGCTCAAAAAAACAATTATTTCGAAACAACACACATACACTGCAATTTTATTTATTTTGATGTATAGGTAATGTAAGAGATAGACACCCAATCACCTGCAGGTACTGTATGTATCCTGCAAATGAGAATAATGTAATAGTCCCCGTGACTTTATCATTAGTCGGCCACCTTCCATTTAGTTCCTATAAATGAGAATAGGTAATAACTAGTCCCAGTGACTTTATTATTAGTCGGCCACGTCCCATTTAGTACCTTTAAATGAGAATAGGTAATGTAATAGTCCCAGTGGTTTTATCATTAATCGGCCACCTTCCATTTAGTTTCTATAAATGAAAATAACGTACACTCGACGCCATTTACGGTCGACCGCTTTTCACCCTTATGTTCTTAGTAATAAGGGCGAAAAGTGGTCGACCGTAAATGGCGTCGAGTGTACCTAAGTCCTAATAGTCCCCGTGACTTTATCATTAGTGGGCCATCCATTTAGTTTTCAATGTGAACTTGAAACATTTTCTATGAAAAATAATAACATAATACAGGAGCATCTGTCTAGTAAACTATAAACAAGGATAATTACAATTTTATGAACACTTTTTACAAACAGTTTTTGTTCATAGCTCTAGTCAACCTCTGTTTTAGCCTTTTTGCTTTCATTGTTTAAATAAATTATTATGAATGGAAAGAGTTTATGTGATGTAGAAGTAATTATAGGCTTACTAATAGAACATGAAATAGTGGATAGTGACTTGTCCCTTGTCCCATAACAGCTGTCTTTGTGACGGAGGTGTAGCGCGGACGAATGTCTCATCCATCAAATAATATGTCATAAAAAATTGTACTCTACTACTTAAAAAATAAGATTAATATTAAAAGTTGACGGAAGTGAAACGACGGGCCGGTATCGTCACTTGTATAGTATTCATATTCTTTAAGGTATACACAAATATTAAATAGGCATTTTTTATGGATATTTTGTGTACGAATGCGAGCTTAACTCAAAATTGAGTTTTTTTACAGCAAACCTTAGAGCGATACAGAGACTTAAGATCCGAGAGTAGAAATAAGTGCACATTGTTTTGTTATGATACACTAATTAAAAACGTACTACATACATACTTAAATACGGGTTGTAAGTGACAGCATAACAAAAACTGAAACTATGGGTTCAGTATCTTATTCTGAACCTCTGTGCTAAAATTTGACGTCGTTCTTTAAAAAAATACGACTTTGTATGGAGATTTTTAACGAATTGCAAAATCTCGAAAAAATTTCGTATTTTTTTTTAAAAGACCGACAAAAAAAATTTACGCTGAGGGTTTCAGAATAAGGTACTGAACCCATGGTTTCAGTTTTCGTTACGCTATCACTATCACTCACCCTGTATACCAACTAAACAAATAAGTAGGTAGGTATCATAAAAGTTAACATATCAAGCGGTCTTTGATTTCCAAAAAATAACAAAATCTAGACAAATTTTACGCAAAAAGGTTTATCTTTATGTATCTTTACATAAACCTATAAAACAGTAGGTACCGTGACTAACTGACAGACAACGCTTAGTCTAAACGAACAACGAACCTAGAGTTTTGTAATTTGAAGGAAATATTTCTTGAGACCCCTAAAGGTGCTCTAAGGAGGGACTTTTTGAAATTCCATCCCTAAGGCGGAGAAAACGGGTGGTAAATTTTGTATGAAGAAAATAGCGATATTGTATTGTTTTCCGACTTCTACGCGGACGAAGTCGCGGGCACAGCTAGTAAAACATATAAATGTTTATAGTCATATCTCCCTCTCATCTCAAAAAATCTCGCCGATCAATTAAAAGTCCCCACTGTAATCAAGGGTCCGCCATTTTGTCTCTGCCGCGTGATCGCACGACCAAACACTGCACCCTCCGAGAATTTGATCGACGCAAATAAAAAGAAGGCACGTGAATAGCAGGCTTTATTAGCTACGAAGCGGGGTTATGTTCTTGTCTGGAAGCGATATGGTTTTTGACTCTACATTCCTTTATGTACTAATTGTAATTATGATTATTATATGGCATAATTATAATTATTTTATTTTACAAGTATTCACAAGGCAGTAGTATTACAATTTCCACAAGTAAAAAATACCTACTGAATGTACAAAGGTGGACTTAGGCATTTTCTAAGAGTTTACCTTTGGTTGATGAAAAAACAAGTAATTAATTGAATATCCATCAGCTTTTGTTTTTTCTTTAAATATTTATTGGATTTAGAGAGCAAAATTACAGTAGCAAAATAATGCAAATATACTTACTGAGACATTATAGGTAACGTGGTTGAATTTGCATTAAATTGTAATGTCATTTCTAGCAGCTATATTACTCTCTAAAATGAAAGGGTCAGGATACTTGAAAAGTTCAACGTGAACATCATTCCTAATTTGAGTAGGTATAAAATGGCGGATATTGTGAACTGCAGCATAAATAATTTTATACAAGTTCGTGTAAATTAGTCAATATGGACATGTACTACCATGCTTAGAATATTTTATTTTCATCTGACGTCTATTTAAGAATACAACGAGAATGGAATGAATTCCTTGTATTTAAAGCATGGACTTGAATAGCTCTTGTTTTATTTAATAGAGAAACAAAACATGAAAGAAGGTTAGTTCAGGAATATAGGAAAAGCTTTTCTTAATACCTACCCGAAATATTGTCCTTAAAATCATCCATTACAATCCCATTATCAAAATCTAACTAACAATCCTTCACAACAACCCTTTTGATAAAAACTTGAAAACGTAACAATCTCAAATGAGATCCAATGTAAAATCTACTTAAATTACACATCATAAAGGCTCTTTTCCTATACCAAAATGTATTTAGAAAACGTCTAAAATGAGAGATGCTATCGCACACGAGGACGTAATAAATTAGTCAGTTATTGAATTCAATTATCAGGGTCTGTTCAGGCCAGGTTATCTGATTGGTTCGTTTTGAACATCTGACATGACAACGTTGCTTAATGAAAAAGTTTTTCGATTATTCGATGGCTTGGTGAAACACGTGCCTGCCTACGTAGATGCCTTATAATACTGCTGCCATTAACTTTTCATTACCAGAGTAAGGATTTGGATAGCATAAGCATAGCATAATCGGCCTATAATGTTCCCACTGCTGGGACACAGGCGTCCTCTGTCTGTGAGAGGGAGTGGGCCGTAGTTCACCACGCGGGCCCAGTGCGGGTTGGTGGACGTCACATGTCTACGAATTTTTGGTTCTAGGACATGTCGGTTTCCTCACGATGTTTTCCTTCACCGTTAAAGCAAGTGATAATTAATTTCTAATACGCACATGACTTTGAAAAGTCAGCGGTGCGTGCCTCGGGATCGAACTCGAACCATTCGCCGTGGGAGGCACATGGTTAAACCACTAGGCTATCACTGCTGTTTTAGGATTTGGATATTCAGTACCTATAGGGGTGCTACCCGTACCTACTCTGATAAATAGTGTTGTAGGTACCTATTCTATTTCACGTACCTATCTAAGGCGTAGCGGAAGTCAGCTCAAAGCAGCCATAGAAGGCAAAGCGGCCACGCTTCGTTTTTCAGATATTTGATATGATAACTTGATGTGGCCGATTTGTACGGACCTAAACACCCCCGCACCCCCGCACGATTGGCCTGCAAAAACACTCGCGCTGGATGACTGTAAGGAGTCTAGAACCATAGATAACTCTATAACTTTTACATGACTGTGAGCAAGTCCAAAAGGTAGAATACCATACTGGTTCGCTTTATCTGATTGGAGTTACACTCTTTTAACTTTTAAAGTTCCATTGTAGAACAGGGATGATGCTATTCATCTTGTATAGACCCAACTTTCTCTGGCACTGGAACAGTTATGGCTCTAACACGTCCTAATACGGTCCCTTTAAATTAGAAAGCTGGCTTTAAATTAGAAAGCTATAAAGCAAAAGTAGTAAGTTTGGAAAATTATAGGTATCATGATTTGCACCTTTTATAAAAAAACCCTTTCAAAATCTCATCCCCACAAAAATAATAAAAAGTCCGAATCCAAAATTGAAATCACTTAAATTAAATTCCAACGGTCGAATGTCGGCCATATTGCGATTTTCAATCAACGTTCGATGTTCAGACGGCGTCCATTCGCGCAACTGTCATCGGGCGGACACGGACGTGACGTAACGACGAGTTCGCGGAACGGTTATCGCTACATCTCTGTAGCTACATGTGATTTTAATTTGCGGAAGATTACTGGTTTAGGAATTGAAATTTGTTTTCGGAATAAGCTCTTTGTAATACTTATAGGTAGGAAGAGAGCTGTTAAAAGGTGAATGACCCGAATGACGTTTTCCAGTTCCTATGTTAAAAACACTGACTTGTTTTTGAAAGTACAAAAATATTCATACGACGCGACATAATGTAGGTATGGACCAGCCGACTTTTATTTTCTCGATTTCGGGATTGGTCCTGTAGGAAATTGAAAGAGACTCAAATACCTACTTACTGAAAACCCTCATTCCGTAGGTCCCTTACCCTGTACCTATACCTACTTATAGGATAGGCATAAAGTGTATCAATATTTAATTAGGTACCTATATCCAGCATGTAAACCTATCAACAGTAGCTATCAATAATCCCCATATTATACCAACCACTCACCTACTAATCCCTACTTCACTACATCGCCCAAATCGACCCCATATTATCAAAATGTTGCCAGAACAATATTTCAATATCAAACAGTGCACATGGCATTACTTGCATCTGTCAGGCGCCCGCTGATTCAAAAAAGGAACGCATAATGCGTTGATACACATTTGAAAGCCAGCCAGTTTTGATTGAGCTTTGCGATGTAATTTTTTATGTTTTTATATGGCAAAGTTGCAGGGTTAAGCTAGCTGCTATCTTCTACTGTAGACCTAAAGACCATAGTGTGAAGAGTTTATAATATTATTTGCAGCAAAAACTTTTGTAATCACTTAATTAGTCAAGTGGTAATTATGCTATTACTAGCTGTTGCCTCCGACTTTGTCTGCGTGAAAATGAATGAATAGCCTGTGTGCTTTTCCAAGTTCTAGGCTAACTCTTTGTCAAATTTCATCCAAATCCGTTCTGCCGTTTTAACGTGAAGGAGTAAAAAATACAATCACAAACTTTTACATTTTTATTTAAAATGTTATGTCATGCTCTCTATAACGTCAATTTTACATAATATATTTAGTAACATTAAAAAAAAAGGATAAGACATTTACGAGTTGAATACTAAAAAGATTTGATCGGTGTTGTATTATTGTGCTCTTGTTTTGTAGCTGTAGTTATCTGATATCCTTTAGCAGACCTTATTGTTTAGGTAGGTACCTAAAAGAATTTTCTATAACATTTTTTAAAGGTGCTTTCGAGTCTCCTCTAAAAAAGTCATTCCTAATTACTTAGTAGTCAATTTACCGCGTCACAATTGACATACCTACCTCCTATCTATTCGTGCATTTACCTAACTGGCGACATGGGTGTCGTAGTGGCTGAGCGATTGACTGCTGCGCAACGTGTCGCGGGTTCGATTCCCGCACGGAGCATATATTTTGTTCCGGATATGGAGTGTTTGTGTTTGTAAATGCCCACGAAAACGACACCGGAGAAATTCAATGTGGGGGCAACGTTTAAAAAAAATCCGACCAATAATATATCGGATATCTACATCTGAGGGTCAGTTTCCACTGGTCACTGGCTAGTGTCGCCGCGGGCGGCAGATGACCGCCACATGATTTATGACGGGACTTCACGGGACACACCGCCGCATTTACATTCGTAAATGTGATCGGTGTAATTACAGCCTTGTTTCGGCCACGGGCGGTTTCGATCGATGGGAACGAGACACTTCTGTATTGCGATTGTGAAGTTAGAGATATTTATTCTGCCCTTTGATGATAAAAACCAGTTTCCAGTGTGAAAACAAATAAATTGTGTTTAAAAAGTTTTAAATGTCATAGCTTACCTTAAACCCAGGTTTAAGGGATATGCTGTCATTTCTAGAACCACAGACGAAACCTTACGCCTCCCCCACATTGGGCGTGCGCGTTCCTTGAGCGTGTGCTCGACGCGAACGCCGCGTGCGTAAGCGTTCGCTTCATTCACACGCTCGAGGAACGCGCACGCTCAATGTGGAAGAAGCGTTACCTACTGTTGACATGGTTGACACACTATACCTAAGTATAGGTAGGTACCTACTACAAGATAGTTAATACCTAAAAAAGCAATAGACAACTATTAAGCCATCACCAGACATAAAAAACCAGTATATAGGTATTAGTTCTAGTTTAACCATAAGATGGACAAATAAAAAGCCTTATGATGAAAATTACTCGATATTAACTTCTTGCTTAATTCACTAAACAATTTACTTACGGGATAACTTCCGTGATTTTTGTTTGGATTGAGTTCCCGATATTTCGACGCTGTTGCAAGCGCCATGATCGCGGGTAAACTGGAGAATGCGGGTGGATGAACACTTAAAATAAAATAATTGTTAGGAGCAGAAAAATCTGTCTACCCTCTTTCTTAGTCTTTTGCTACGCTCACTACTGGAACTCACACTCGATTGAAAGTCACGGCAAAACACACTCACGGTATCAATAAGTTTTTCGGAGTCTTTGTTACGAGGTTTTATATTGCGTTTTAGTTGACATAACACTGGATTCCATACACTAGACAATTTGAAACCATCTTGCTTAATCCTCCAAAAACTTTCAAACAAATCTTCCGGATACATCTCCTACATAACTTTAACACACCTTTGTGCATCCACAATCGGGCATAACCAATCTAAAATCAGAAACAACATACACACAATTCAGTCTGTTAAAAGGATTCCAATAAAGGAACCAATTTCATCTAGTATTGTTTGTCAAAAATTCGATTATGTCCGGTGCTTCAAGGATACGGAAAAAATAAAACACAGTATGGCAATAGCTACTCATCACTCATCGTGAGATTGAACTACTGGAGCCCCCGGTTTTGTGTGTCATGCAAGAGATATATTCTATGGCGGATAGAAAGACGTGTATTAGACAAATATTTTGGGTAATGTGTCGTATTGTATGAAAATAATGTTTTTATGTATGTCATTAGGTCATTACAGATAAAAACGTAGAATTACAAAATAATGGGTTGGACTCTACGCCTTTTGAATTGAATCCTAACCAACATAATTTTGCCTTCATCAAAATAAAGAATCAACCATAAATTCAAGCATCGAACTAATTAGAACTCACAATCCACAAATAAACAGTCTTACAATAATACAGGCAAAGATATAACGGCATCAATCCAAACATGTTCTAAACTTAAATAAACTTTTTTCTGGCGCCCGTTTAAAAAAAAATCTGCTTTCGTTTATTTTCCCGCGCTGTCGATGAACGAGGCGTGACATTCGAAATTTTCGGTGTTGTCAGCGCACAAAAAACATGGAAATAGAATAGTGTTGTTTGGTGTAATATTAATGCGTCTAACAGACCTCTTTTGTGTCGCTAGGGGATGTATCATTCACGTCATCGCTCATTGAAATGAATAGGTTAATGATATTGGAGCAAAAAGGATTAATAGTTCATACCTAGATCAATTATTTTTTGAATTAATTTTTTGCGTTGGTTTTTGAGTTTCCGGGAGTTCTGATTATAAAAGATTTTATCTTTTTTCGTGTACTTCAAAATTGGAAGAATCTATTTAGGTTTTTTCTATTGACAAAGTTAGCGGATTCGTAAACTGCTATTTAGTTTGAATAGATTCAGGTAATTGTTCGGCTATATCCTCTGCATGAAGAAAACCAATCTCATTTGCATTTTTTTAATGTCGTGTCCCATTCCTGTTATGTGTCATCAATGAAATCAATCGTACCAATTTGTATACAGCAAAGAGAATGATAATGGCCCAATGACAGATCGTGAGTTAAAACCTGAATTGTTGCGTTATAAATCGTGACAATTCCATTGCAATCACAGACTCAGTAGTAGAATATAACGGAACTGGGATTAGCCTATTGTGTGCCAAAATTACCGGAACTTATTCGTCACTGCCTAGCCATTAGATTTATCTTTCAGACAGATCGGACACAACTGAAAATCATTATTTTGTAAGGAGTGACTAAAACTGTTACCTAGTGTTTTCTTTTTGTCCATTATGTATACCTCCCTATAGTAGGTATATCCAAAATATTTTATGTGTAGGTAATTAGCCAAGTTTACCTAATTATGTTTATCTTGTTTACTTATTCGACAAACGCCTATTTCGCGAAATGGCTGACTCTGGAAAATACCAATTCGGAAATGCTTAATTCTTAGTTTTTGAAATTCCTAATTCGTGAAATGCCTCATTCGAAAAATGACTGATTCTTAACAGGACTAACTCGATAACAATTAATAAGGAACATACAATTTAAATAATTATATAGGTAAGACATTGTTTTATTAGCATGGCAAGCTTTACCTTATAAATTAATATTGATCGAGGAAAAAAAGTAATGAACTTTTTTTATGCACAAATGACATCGCATACAGCCAGCACCGCTGGGTGTTTTATCGTGTCGTTACCAAACATTATGATTTAGTGATCGCGAGTGTTCCTTTCAGGTGGCGCGCGCGCATCTGCCCCTGTTAATAACCCATTGTTTGATTGTGTTACATATGCTTATGGGTAATGGGATGTATTTAGGGGTGAAAGAACGATTATTCGAAGGAATAGTCTGTTGTATAGGAACATTAGGTATAGGTACCAGTAGCGAAGGGTCAGTTTTTGTAAGAGGTAAGCCGGAACTACAAATGCTTACCTGGCCACGAAAAGCTAATTAGTAAAAGTAGGCAATTCTGCCAGTGCTATTTTTCAAAGGGAAGACGGTAGGAATCGTATTGTAGGGACCCTTCGCCACTGATAGGTACCTAATAATTGTCTTTGAAATGATAAAAGGATGAGGTAAAATGTGCGTGTAGGCTTTTTTTTTGTCATACTTACTATGTTTCTTTTTAATAGATAAATATAGGTATACATATTTTTAAGTGCAGTGCAGTGATAGCCTAGTGGATTAACCATGTGCCTCCCACGGCGAATGGTTCGAGTTCGATCCCGAGGCACGCACCGCTGACTTTTCGAAGTCATGTGCGTATTAGAAATTAATTATCACTTGGTTTAACGGTGAAGGAAAACATCGTGAGGAAACCGGCATGTCCTAGAACCAAAAATTCGAAGACATGTGACGTCCACCAACCCGCACTGGGCCCGCGTGGTGGACTACGGCCCACTCCCTCTCACAGAGGAGGCCTGTGTCCCAGCAGTGGGAACATTATAGGCCGATTATGCTACCTACATATTTTTCACCCCCGTGTAAGCGTTGTAACGTGATTTAGATAACTTACACTGTTTCTCATGAATGACTATCATACCGATACAAAAAATATTTTTCGAATCGGAGTGGTAGTTCCAGAGATTAGCGCGTTCAAACAAACAAACAAACTCTTCAGCTTTACCTAGTATAGATTTAACTTAATCATAATAAAAATTGGTACGGTAAGTACCTACCTTCTCAGTTCACTTATAGGTATAGGTAGGTACCTACAATGCAAGTCCGAAATATTTTATTTCAATCTAAGCATTTGACATAATTCAAGGACAAAATAAGCAACTGTGACAAACAGACGGACGAAGTTGCACCATAAGGGTTTTTTTCAATTTTGGTACAGAACTGTAACGCCTGGCCTCTGCTGAGCCAGTTAGTCAGCCACGCCAGCCATGCCAGCCAAGCCAAGCGTGGCAGCCAAGCTAGCCATGCCAGCTAGGCCAGCCAGGCCAGCAGAGCAACACCAAGATAAGCGCGCCACTGGCAACACTACGCGCCGATGACGAGCTGTGACGTCACATCGCCTGAACTAAGTGGGGATGAAATTATAAATAGCGATGCGAGCTCACTTTAAGGTTCACTTACGGTGTCAACGAAACCGAGTGGGGTGTTGCCCCAATCACACCCGCCGAGCCCCTTCAGGGTGAGGCAGTCAATTGGAGTCGGGAGCTAGACCACCGGCCTTGGGGGGTCTCCTAGTCGGTCCTAGTCTCTGATTTCGTCCACAGCTACACACCTAGTGTCGTTAGGGTGTTGTCTAACACCCTTAGCGCTAGACTGGTCAGGGTCCCGTTCGCACAATAAGACTGGCGACGGGTTACAAGCTTAGGGCACACCATAGGCACTCACCTCCCTGTCTACACCCGACAGGGAGGGTTACACATCCCCGGGCCCATCCACCCGGGGAGTTAGGTATTTAGGGTTTTTAGGACTCCTACGGGAGTAATGTTAGGTTCCCCTCAATAGTTACTTAAAATTTTTCTAAGATGGAGAGCGCCGATCTAGCGCTCTCCATTTTAAGAGAGATTATCGCCGAATTCCCGGCAGTTAGAGCCAAGTATGGGCCCATGCTAGCCCGCTCCATCGGGCCAGTTACACTGGGTGCCCCTGAATCCCCTGATCCTCCATCTAGCCCCGCTTTTAGTTCCGGGCCCGCGAGCCCAGTCCTCCCTAGCAACGAAGGAGAGGTAGCCTCCACCGAGGCACTTTCCTTCGAAGTAGGATTATTAACGCCTCTATTGTCTGAAAAGACAATAGAAGCGACAACAATGGTCGTTTCTAGCGAAACGCAACCGCGCCCCGTACCTGCGATTCCGGAAATCGCTCCCTTTGTCTCCAACAATCCCATTGTTGAAGCAAATTCCGCCGAAACCGGCACACCTGCGCAACCCCAACTCCAACCTCGGTTTGCGCTCTATTGAGACGCTACAAGAGCTCGATTCGGACCATAGACCAGTTGTCATGGTACTAGGCCCTCTCACGGGTCCTAGAGATCCCGATCTTACCAAGACCGTTACGGACTGGGGGAATTTGAGCGAAGGCTTAAAATCCACCCGGTCCGTACACTTGGACTCTATCCCCGACGCTATTAACACAGTCGACGAAACGCAGGCGGCGGCCTTCTCGATCGGCAGTCACGTACAGTCCATCTTGGTCGACTCTTCGAGGCAGGTTCCAGCGATGGACGACCATCGCTGGAGACTTCCCGATGATGTGCGTGCTCTGCTGACCGAGAAGAACGCGGCCATCCGTGCGTATGACGCTTTTCCCTGTGAAGCGAACCGTGCTCATATGCGCTATTTACAGAGATCTGTAAAGAAACGCATATCAGAAGTGCGGGGAGCCCGCTGGGACAAGATGTTGAGCGAACTCGAACCGACCCATCAGGCTTTTTGGCACTTGCAGAGGAAATTAAAATCCGAACAGGTGACCTCCATGCCCCCCCTAGTACGTCCCGATAAGTCGATCGCCTTCGACGACGAAGACAAAGCTGAATGCCTAGCCGACAGTCTTGAAGCCCAATGTACGCCTAGTACGCTACCAGTAGACCAAGCCCACCTTTCCCGGGTAGACGCTGAAGTCGAACGTAGAGCTACGCTCCCTCCCGTAGACGACCCCGATAATCCCTTGCCCCCCATCACCCCTGATGAAGTGCAAGATCTCAGGGGCTTAACCCCAAAAAAGCCCCTGGCTCCGACGGCATCACCAACAAAGTGATTAAATTATTCCCCGCCCACCTCATACTGCTAATGACCGCCATCTTCAATGGTGCATTAAGCAATAATATATTTCCACAAGCGTGGAAAGACGCCATAGTTATAGGCATCCATAAACCCGGTAAGCCCAAATCCGAACCCTCCAGCTATCGCCCCATTAGCCTCCTCAAGGTTTTCGGGAAAATCTACGAGAGGCTAATTTACAAAAGACTCAAGGATTACGTAGAATCCAAGAGTCTCCTTCCTGACGAGCAGTTTGGGTTTCGACCCAGACACTCTTGTATTCATCAAGTCCACCGTATTGTTGAACATGTAAGCCACGGCTTCACATATGGAACGATGACGGGCATAGTATTTTTCGATGTGGCAAAAGCCTTCGACAAAGTCTGGCACAACGGCTTATTGTACAAGCTGTACGAACTCGGAGTGCCAGATCGTCTCGTGCACATCATCCGAGACTTTTTGTCGAATCGCACCTTCCGCTATCGCATCGAGGGAGGCGCTCTCTCCTCCCCTCATCCCATAAAAGCCGGAGTCCCTCAAGGCTCCGTGCTGTCCCCCCTCCTGTTCACGCTGTATACAAGCGACATTCCCAAAAAGGGAAAGGCCCAGTTGGCTTTATTTGCTGACGACACGGCCATCTATTACTCAGGCATCAGCCCCAATAGCATAGCTCGAAATCTACAGACCGCGGTCAACGCCCTAGGCGATTGGTTTCGGAAATGGAGAATCGAAGTAAACCCCGATAAGAGCCAGGCGGTTTTGTTTTCCAAACCGCGCACTCCTCCTGATAACCCCTCCCCGATCACCATGTTCGGCAAGCCGATCCCTTGGGATAGGCAAGCCAAATACCTGGGCATCATCCTCGATAGGAGATTGAACTTTATCGAGCACATAAGGACGGTCCGCTCTCGCGCCGCCTTCGCTCTCGGTCGCCTCCACTCCATCCTTAATGCACGTAGCAAGTTGGCACTTAAGTACAAAGTGCGCATTTACGTGACTTGCATACGCCCTATCATGACCTATGCTGGCGCTGTGTTCGCACACGTCAAGGCATCTCGAATCCATAGGATGCAAATCATCCAAAACAGGTTCATGCGAAAGGCCACGGGAGCTCCCTGGTACGTTCGTAATGATCGCCTGCACTTAGACTTAAAACTGCCCACCATCCAGCAGTGCTTGAAACGCGCCTCCAAGCGCTTCTTTGACTCTGCCCCGAACCACCCGAATCCTCTGGTGGTATCGGCCGCCCGATACACCCCCTCTCAGATTAGCAAAATTCGCCGCCCGAGGCATGCTTTAAATACTCCCGATGATGCTATCACCTTACTGCAAGAGAGCAGCAGGGAGACCAGCACTTTGCGTAGGTACAAACACAGACCGGCGCCATTCCGACCTCGCCGACGAGGCCCGTCGCGACGTCCCCATCATGACCCGAGTCCGCCGCCGCGTATGACTCAGTCCTCTAACCGACCCTTGCTCGAGCCAGCCCGCGCTGAGCCTGTAGATTTAAATATGTCCCTAAATCATATTAATCCGTTCCAGCTAGTAGCCCCTCCCTCTAGTTGTCCTCCCCCCAGCGACGCCCTAAGCCGAGGTCCGTACCCCAGTAGGGGGTGCCCTTAGCGTGTGGTCGCTTAGTTTGTAGTTTTTATTTAGTTTTAAGCCTGGCTGGAGGCATTTGTAAGTCCTCACCAGATGACCGGTTAAGCAGTGACGGCTGTTAGAAGCCAACTGCGAGAGGCCATTCAAAAAAAAAAAAAAAAAAAAAAAAAAAAAAAAAAAAAAAAAAAAAAAAAAAAAAAATTTAAGGTTCACTTTTGTACTGCTCTAACTGTAAGACGAAACTCTGCCCTAATTGTGACTGATCGAATAAATTATTTTTGCCTACGTTTTGCGTTTCTGTTCCCTTCTGTTTCAGAACCCTAATAAAATAATACAGAATAAAACAGCCACTCATAGCACAGAAATAAAGAGAAGTGTAAGAATAAAATCTTGAAACTTTTAATTACCTACTTTATGGATTTCAAATGGAACTTGCCTACGAAAACACTATTAGGTTTACTAGTAGGTACCTAGGGAGGTAGGTACTAAGGAAAAACCCTTCTTATAATTTTATTATTTTTGTACTTACCTAATAATTGCATTTCTATCCATTACGTACACCTATAAAGTGGTCTTCAATGTAATCAAAATCACAGTAGACATTTATTATCAGCTATAGAAATTTAATTTTAACCCTTTGACCGCGATGGTAGTATAGTCGCGTGTTAATGTCCTTCCTATAGGCCGTTATGATTGGCAATTACCTAACGTGAGTAAATTCACTCCATTCTGGCAAATTAATAAATGATTAGAGTATGGTATTTAAGTATAGGTAAGTACCTACATGTTGAACATACTTGATGTCTAGATCCTTTTACAAAAATACATTATAGAAAATACTTCGATATTTTTGAATGTAGAATTTGCATAGGTAATCAGTGAACGCACAATACAGAAGACAATCAAAGCCCAGCATGCAGTCGGTACCTATCACGTACAAAGTGACCATTTTAAAGCGAACAAAATCAGTTTAAATCTCCAATACATTATGATATAGCTTTAAAAGTAATTAAATGAATGCTCGGCGACGGATGTCTAATGTGGTTAGTTCCACATTCGGCCGCAGGTCGCCACCGTCCACCCGTCCACCTAGACTTGAACCAATCGCCTTTAATGAACTGTTTTATGGTCCAGATCGCACATTGGATGAATGTGACACCGTGGCGTAAAGAAATGGACAGCTGGTATTTTCCTACGTTTCTCTTTGGTCAGCTCAAATGTAGGCATAACAGAAATGTTTTGTAAGTTTTGTACATTATTCTTATTACGGAACCCACAATTCGCGAGTTCGATTAGGCACTTTACTCAATCGGTCGCCTTTTTAAATATCTTGCTTACTATTTATTTTCAAACAACAAAGGTCTATGTAAAAAATAAATACCACCCATCTGGCAACCCTGTTTTGCTGACGGTCCTATCTGTCAGTACAAATACTTACAAACCGCCATTTTAGATTCGTTTTTTTATTGGCGCGGGATATATCTAAATACCTATTTTCTTTGGCTATTTATCTAAGCCATCTTGTCAAATTCACTCCACAATCCATCAGTTTCCAGTAGATACTCAAAACTACCTCGGTCTTATCATGCCGCTGTCATATTTATTTCCTTAACATAGGTAGGTACTACCTACGTTTAAAACCTGACAACATAAAAAATTACACCACGGTGTAATAGACATACCGCATCAGAAATCAATGTGTCTCGTTTCCACGAAATCCAACCTTATATTATGTCATTAAAGTTTAAACTACCTACTGAAAATATTATGCCCTTCATGAAGACAATATAGGTAATACCTATCCGCCTGCCTAATTAGCTGAAGCGATGATATAAAATCCGCAATAGCACTGTTTAATGTTTTTCAAATAATTGATACAGGTAGTGCACTGGTACGGGTTTTTAATGCTCTATAACTATTATAAAAGGTAGCTTACTTAAAGGACGTCGGCAGTTTTAGGCTTGATATGGTACAGTAATAAAAGCTTAACCAAAAATAAAAATATATTTTAATTGTTCTTTGCCTAATTTATCTTAGAGATTAAGAATTGGAATCAAAAATCGAAATAAATAAGAAATAAAATGATTATGCCATTGACATTTTGAAAAAACCAATAAAACAAAAACGGGTGCATGCTGGCAGGCGCGTGCCTCCACAGAATATCATGTCGACAGCAACTAAAACCTTTGAATTGAGAACTCATTAGCCGGGCTGTACTTCACTGGATCATTCACACCATACTTAACCTCACTGTCAGAAATAAGAATATTTCTCTTTAACCCAATTACGTACAAAAACAAATAAAAAATGAATTTAAATACTCTTGAAATACTCGATCACACCAAACTAATTTCATATCTGTACCGACTTACACAATCTGAGGCCCAGCGTTCTATGGGCGTCTGCCAGTGCCCTTTACTGAGAAATCTTTAGAACCTGCCATCTTTTCATAGGATGTTTAGATTTTTTACTGACTGGGCGAAACGATAACCGATTTAATTTAAGATGTTATGTTACTTAGAAGGAATGAATCCTTATAATTTACCCTTTTAATCAGCATCATAAAAATACAGGATGTTATTTTGGTCACTTTGATTCCCAGATGAAGGAAGCGGGATTTAATAAGTCTTTGGTTGCAGTATAGTACGTACCTATTACTTACTCATAAAAATACAACGAAGTCTCCATGAAGCAATGTTTCTTGGCTAATATACAGGGTGGCAGGTTAAACAGTGGGAATAGTTTAAGGGGTCATTGTACTCATCATTATGAACACCTTTTACTATGGGACCAAACCTGAAATCGCGAAACAAAATCAGCTGTTCCATACATTTATGTTCACATTACCTACTCAACAAAATGTATGGAACAGTTGTTTTATTTTTCACGAATTCAGGGTTAGACCCTTAGTAAAAGTTGTTCATAATGATGAGTACGATGACCCCTTAAAATATTTCCACTTTAACCTGCCACCCTATATTTAAAGCACGTAGAACGCTCTGTAGGTATATGTTCCTGTAATTCTAAAATCAAGCCTAGCTATTATTCTGGACATCAACATTTAAATGAAAAACAATTCTCTACCGCAATCGGTATGGCGATAGATTTACCCACCATAATATGTAGATCGATGCATGACAAAATTAAGTTTTTTCCTGATAGAAAAAGTCGAGTTTCAGAACTGTTACTTAACAAAATTAAGAAACTAAGCTATGCAATAATACAAATAAATACCTACCTATAAAAAAAATTAACAAAGTGCCCGTGGTCAATAATTGTACGGCCATATACCTATCACTCTCTACTAGTTCCACTACCTATATATAAAAGTAGGTAAGCGTTGTCCTTGTTAATTTCAGCCATAATCGGCTTATCATAAACATGTATAAAATACTTTCCTCTCATTATATCGTGGGAATTAGTATGAAATTTGATCCTTTACTGATAAATCTTGGATAAAAATGAAGCCACTGAACATTAAACTGTTAGGCTTAGGTGTTTGAGCCATTAGACAAACTCTAATTTTTATGCGCTGGTCTGCCAACAATTTTTGGCGGGACTCGGGTGTCGGGAGGGTCCGCGATCAATACCGCTCTCCCCCCGCGCCCCGCAACGACACCCCGTCCTCGCCTAGTGGCGTACAGAAAAATGGCACTTTATACGGCGATTTTTTTAATGGTGCGACATTTTAGGGTTGGGTGATTGTAGCCAACAAAGTATAATTATTTTTATGCTAGTTTTAGTCTTGCTTAAATAGACAGTTTTTATTCAAAGAGGTAAAATATCTTTTGTGAATCATGTCATTTAATTAAATACCTAAGTTTGGCTTAAGTAGGTCCAGGTCTAATCTTTTAGGTACTCCTACCTAACTCCATTAACAACACTTTCTCAAACAACTCACTTCAACAAAGTAAAAAATAACACCCAACAAATGTAACAAATCTCAAAACAGAGAAATTTCTGAAAAGAATACATTAACATCTCAAACCACGTGGGCAACTATTAATTTTAAAATTGGAACACGCAAGTCCCGCCTACGCTGTGACAAATGTGACCAATAGGCGATGTCGCACGGCCTTCGCGACACTGCCAACCAATGGGAAACGTCGCGCGCACCCAATGACACCGTGGTGACAACGGGAAAGATTGTCCACGCCTTTGTCACGTGGTTCGGACACATTCAGGTTTTTGTATCGTAGCTTCGTGTAGCGTCTACGAATTTGTTCTTTACGAATACACCTAGTGGGTTTATTGTTGACATCGGCATGGGAGGGTTAACATTATTGTGATGCTTATAAAGTAAGTAGGTAGGTACCTATTTATACTGATTTAGATATTATTACCTAACTGTATAGGTTGTAGGTATGTAGGTAAATAAAAATGGATAGCTCTTGAACAAACAACTTTGCTTACAAAAGTACCTACTAAAATTGAAATATACCTACGTGTTAAATTAAAACATCAACTTCGGCATGAAAACAAAAAAACCCATGAAACACAACTGATAATAACTTTCATACATTCGTAGGTAGATAATAGGTAGGTACTTATAAGTAGATAATTATCTACCTGCCTAGTAGGAAATTATATCTAAACAAAAATAAAGTGACGAAAAACCTAAACGCCTTTGTGATACTAACATGTCTAATTTACGAACACTGCCACTAGTGCCACTGTTTCATTGCGGGCACAGTGGCTGTATCAAGCTTTGCCTATTAAAATAGTAAAAGACAGCGCCATCTATTGGAAGAAGTTTGAACTATTTAACAAGAAGTCGCGTTAACAATATTTATATAATAAGGAGACGACATTGTGATTTTCATAATAATAAAATAATTGGTTAGATTATGAGTATCTACATAAAATTATAAATCTATATTTAAGTAGGTACCTACCTACTCCTAATAAAAAAAATATAATTCTTATTTTAAATTAGAATACGTTGGTTATTCGGGAAACTTAACTCAAGAGGCGTTTTTCAATAAACGGCAACGGCACGGTGCGGGGACGGTCGACGGCTAGGCGACGGCACGGGAACGACGGCTCGGCGATGGCATGGTGACGACGGCCCGGCGACAGCGCGGCGACGACGGCAAGGCGACGCCACGGCGACGATGGCTCAGTGACGGCTCGCCGACGGCGCGGTGACGACGGCTCGGGAACGGCACGGCGACGACCCCTCGGCAATGGTACGGCGACGGCTCGGTTAAGGTGCGGCGACGGCTCGGTGACGGTGCGGCGCGGCGAAGACGGTTCGGCGACAGCACGGTGACGGAAAAGCGACGGCATGGTGGTGACGACGGCTTGGCGACTGCACAGTGACGGTGGCTCAGTGACGGCACGGCAACGGCACGGCGATGGTTCGGGGCTGGCACGGCGACGGCTCGGTGACTGTGCAGCGCGGCGGAGACGGTTCGGCGACGGCACGGTGACGGAAAAGCGACGGCATGGTGACGACGGCTCGGCGACTGCACAACTGCACAACGGCGAGGGCTCTGTGACGGCATGGTGACGGAAAAGTGACGGCATGGCAACGGCTCGGCGACGGCACGGCAACGACAGCTCGGTGACGGAATGGCGACGCTCGGCGACGGAACGGCGACGGATCGGCCACGGAACGGTGACAGGTCAGCAACAGCACGTCAACCGCACGGGAACGGCAAGGCGATGGCTCGGCGACCGCCAACCAGCCAGGGGAAGCAAAAATGTATCAAAATATAAGACGCGCCATTTATACAGGGTGGCAGGTTAGACAGTGGAAATATTTTAAGGGGTCATTGTACTCATAATTATGAACACAAAAAGAAAACTGCTGTTCCATACATTTTGTTGAGTTACCTATGTGAACATATAAATGTATGGAACAGCTGATTATTTTTCGCGATTTCAGGGTTGGTCCCATAGTAAAAGTTGTTCATAATTATGAGTACAATGACCCCTTAAAATATTTCCACTGTCTAACCTGCCACTCTGTATAATTTAATACATTTTTGTTTCCCCCGACTGCCTAGCGGTTGCCGACCCGTCAGCGTTGCGGTGCCGTGACGTTACCGCCTTATGGAAAAGCGCCCAATGCCAAAACTATGATCACACAAACATAAATACATAGACACATAATAAACAAACACACAAAACACACTGATCCGTACCGGAAGTGGTAACAGCCCGAGGCGCGATACAAACCGGAAGCGATACGCCGTTTCATCCCCTATGTGATGTACCTATTGCAAATATTGCAAATAGTTTGTAATACAATATTTGGATATAGAATGTATTTACCAACGCATGATCTCGATGCAAAGATGATTTAAAAATGATGGCTGGGACAGACTGGATATGGAAATTACAGATATACCTAGGTATAGGCCATAGATAAATCTACATAGCCGTCCCTCTTGTTGCCAGAAATGATCCCATTTTTCTACACCCGTAGGTATATTAAAAAGAAAGGATGATCTCAATGACATATTATTTGCCGAGAACCGTAGGTACGATTGATTTTAGTATGTAAGTAGATACTTAAGCAATGTAGATACCTCAGATCATAGAAACAAGGAGATATGTCATCATAGCAAATTAGTACGGGAACAACTGATGCCACTTTTAGTACATTTTTCGACACAATTACGTGCATATTTAAGCGCTCCTTGTAAATAAAAAGATCTCCCACGCATTGAACATTCCGCACACCCTCAATCTAACACTGTTAATCGTCACTCAACACTAGCACTAAACTAAAACACTGTATTTATACCATCGATCGTGTTCGGTTCGTTGCCAGCGCGTCCGTTTTTAATATGAGCAATTTGCTCAAGATCAGGCATCAAGCTCGATAGCGCCTTGGCACATCTCCTTGTTTCTATGATCTGAGGTAGATACCTAGTCCTAAGTTAACGGAGTAGCTTTTCTACGTAGCCTAATTTGTAAATATTCCTCCATATCGAAGTCCAAGGACTCTGCTCACCCTAAAAACAACAAACGTTTAATAAAAATCCATAACACAAACACGAAAATCTCAAACCCATGATTACCCACAATAAAAAAATAAACACCATCAATAAAACACCATACAACCCCATAGCCCATAGCTTCACCATAAACGTGTTGTCATGGTAATTATACAGTTTTTTCTTCCTTTTTCTACTTTATGTCCCCATGTCTTAATTAGAAGACGCCGCGAGAATCAAAGTTTCAATACCATAAAATATAACCAGCGTAAAAAGACCTTCCTGCCTTCCAATGGTAGAAAGATGATGTTGATTTGGAAAGGTCAAAGTAAATTGGTGATTATTGAGTGAATTGATTTCTTAGAATTTGATGGTGTTTTTTGAAGTTATTTGGGTAAGGATGTAAGGAGTAGGTAATTGTTAAAGCTGATGTAATTAAAGGACGAACTAAGTTTGAGACGTTATGTTTAGATGCTGCTTTTTGGGTCATTTTTAATTAGTTAAAAATGACCCAAAAAGCAGCATCTAATATTAGAATATTAGATACCACTAAAAGGTTGATCGGTAATATTATGTCTACAGATCATAGAAACAAGGAGATAGGTATGTTATCACAGCAAATTAGTACAGCACCCTAATTGCGTAACTCAATTGCTATCACCATGGCATTGTTTTTGACATTCATTACGCCGTGTGATTGTTATCCGTGCTCCCGTAACTAGCTCAACGCCGCAATGGATGTTATTGAACTGTCAAAAAATGAAAGCCATGGCGAAAGAAATTGAGTTACGCAATTAGGCTGCAGGAACCGCTGTCGCCACTCGCCACTGTTAAAGCAGTGTGCGTCACAACTAAAAACGCTCTTTGTAAATATAGAGATCTTCCACACATTAAAAATGCCGCACATCCTCAATCTAACACTGTTATTCGTCACTCGTCATTCACACTAAACTAAAACAATGTGTATAAAACATCGATCGCGGTCGGTCGACAGCATCATCACATTGATGGTAAAGCATCAAGCTCAATAGCGCCTTGGCATATCTCCCTTGTTTCTATGATCTTATAAATAAGTAGATACCTACTAGGTAAGTTCTCAGTGTCAAGCTTTGTACAAAATCTACTTCAAAATAAAATGTCTTACATAATTTTCTATCTATTTTCTAACTGTTTATAGGTATCATATTAAAACATTCAATAGACAAGGGTCTATTCTTGGGGGAAAAATGTTATCGGTAACTTTAAGAAAGCTAGGCATTGACGCATGACCTATTTCTTCGTCATTCGTAAAATATTGATGAGATTTCTTATTATTTTCTGATTATGTAATGGCTATCTAGTTGGAAAATCTTGGTGGATAGATGATCTTATAGGAATTATAGTATGGCATAGATTCTTACTTGATTGACTATTAGATATGCCTTGTTAGGATAATAAAATTAAAGCCGTAGTGTTTATTGTTATTTGAAAACAGTTTTTGTCGCTTTACAACATCTAAAGATACTCATTGTTTGTCTTTTGTTTTCAAGTTAAAATAATTTATTATCCATAGATTAATTTATTGGTCTTCGCTACGCTAAGTTACTACCTATCTAAATTGAAGCGAGTGCTGTACCTACTGGAATATTATATTATAATAAATTCGACCTTCAATCTTAGAATAGGAATTAATCTATGACCATCACGGTTATACTAGGTTTAATTCCTATGCAAATGGTTTAGTTGGTCACACTTTTCACTTACATCACAAAATAGATACATACTTATAGTACCTACACTGAAAAAATTGATACTTATAGTAACCTACACTGAAAAAAATACTTCCAACCGTTATTTGGCTGTGGTATTCTGTAAATTGGAGGTACTTCCCCAGTCGGGCTGCTCCAGATTTGAGTTGGATTTATCCCGCTGTGCCTTACCTCTTTTACGTTTAAATTCGATGTTTGTACGTGAATTCTAAGCATCTGGTCATCTATAAATAATTAATATTATTACTCTATATTTTTTATACCCACAGTTTTGAAAATAACTTATGGTGCCATCTTCCGACCTGTTATTTTACCATAAGCGCAGAATCATTCCTTTAACAATAAACACTTCACAGCCTTTCCATCGCCAAAGTCATTTCATGCAAAATTAACGTGCCATCCTTATTTTTTTGTCATCAGACGTGTGAGGACATGCCTTTATTTATTTTTTTAATAACGGTCCTTGATAGCTTGTGTGTAACCAACCTTATTTTCAATTGAAAATCGAACTGGTAAAGAAAATTTAACCTTATTTTTATGTTGGTAAGAGCGGGTGATATCAATTTGAAATGAAGTCTGTAGAATTTATACGTAGTCACTCGATTAGGAATTATATTTTGATGACAATAAAGTTCAAAATTGAATGAGAAGTATTTAAGGTCGGTAAGGTAGAGGTGTCAAAAATCGGCAATGTCATCGCTTCGGAGATCCTGAAGGAAATTGGAGCAGAATACAAAAGGATTTTTTTCTCTACATATGTCACGTATGTGAGAATTAAATGTTTCTTTAAAATGACTCTTGGAATTGATTCCAAGAAAAAACTGTTTCAAAATTAATTAGAAGTAGGATGGCCAGTTGTCGAGCCGTTTTATTAATAGTCTCAAACATGGAATTAAAAAACTGATTTATTTAATTAATTCATTTAAAAAGTAAATAGATAATTCGATTTGTATCTAATCATTATTTTAAGTATCGATTAGAGTAAGGTAATTAACCTCATTTTGATCGATGCTTATCATAAGCAATAAGTTTTATTAATTAATTAAAAACATAACTTTAACACCATTTCGTAACTTTTACTTAGATGGCAAGTAGTACCTAAGTATATCAATAAAATAGAGAATTAACTAGCCTTACCTACACCTATATCTACGTTTAAGTAATCTAAGTTTTCATTTACAAAAACTTGAAACTATGAGAATGATTAGATTCAGTGAATGATAAATACCTATTTATTAAGTTTTGATGTTGAATTAGAACCTAAACAATATCAATAAAAACACCGTACATTACAAAAACACTCTACATTGACCAGTCCTCAAACAAAACACGCTCACCATTCTAATTACATGTCATTACCATCTTCTGGAAGATACAAAGAACACCGCAAACAAAGCCATAGTTCTCATCAAACAGAATGATGGCACAAAAATGCTTCTTTTTGTGACACCAGACGACACTAGATGGACATTTCGTAGCAATTATCAACTGGTAATGACGTAAGGTGCGAGGCGGGAATGATATCAAAGGGATGGTGATGAGTTGGTGTTTTGGTGGGATCGATTCTGTGAGAACTTTTGTGGTTGGTGGATTAATAATAAAAATTCCTTATTTTAGAGCATGGATCCCTTAAAGTGTTAGTATCATCTTAAACTATTGTTAGTAAATAATAATTTCAATTAACTACTAAACTTTTTGGGGGTCTGAACGTCTGTGCGCATACAATATGTCTACCTGCCCAGTGCCATAGAAATGACCCATCAACTTTGTCTGCTAGTGTAGCTAGAATATTGTTAGGACTCCTGAATCTCCACAGCAAATATGCAAGAAAATATGCTTGATTCGCTGCAAAATCCAACAATTACCATTCATTACTATATGGCCTGTCTATACTGGTACAAACGTTCGAGGTAAAATCTCACCATGACATTCTCCCTCGAACGTTCGCAAGCAAATTGGCATCGCGGTGATATCACGCGGCTTGTCGGTAGGTAGGTACAGCATATACAGGCTGAACGCGCAGAACGTTGTAAGCCTACCTCGTGATTCAAGACTTTGAGTTTTATCTTATACCTAAGGATGTGAGTGTAGAAGAGAGAAGAAGAGAGTGAAGAAGATGATATGAGTTGTAGAGACATGGACATGGACAACAATCAGAATTGGGTAACAATAATTTAAAAAAATGTTTAAGATATTGTGTCAGCGCCATGTGAGAGTATTTGGAACTAATTAAGGGCCTTGCCTTGAAAAATGCCTAGGGAAAGGCTAACAATAAAATAGTTCATATTTGTTCATGCAAAGGTACATAATCGATGCACTGATCTGTACCCCTATCATGAGTTTTTTTGACGTGTAGTTTCGTTAACGTAAGCATATTTTGAATTGAAAATACACGTTTATTACACAATATTTATATAAATTAAATACTTAATTAAATTCTCTGTATTTTTTAAAATGTGCAAATTGTATAAAATTTTATCCAAATGTTCCAGGACTGCTGTATTTTATGTAAATTCAAAATATGCTTACGTTAACGATACTATACGTAAAAAAAACTCATGATCGGGGTACTGATTGCAGTGGGTACACAAACCACGCATGAGCGTCACACAAATTCGAATTAATCAATTCAAAATAAGAACCGGAGTTGATTGCACCAAATCACAAATCGCCGTTTAAATGCCACCCACGTTCGTTCTAAATTAACCGTTTCGGACGCGCGAACGTCGGTGTCAGCTTGTCACTCTGTCACGTTTAAAAGCATTAACCAGGACTTTCACCCGGTGTTGGGTGACCGGCCCTGTGTCGTATTTATTTCTTTTTTTTTTTCTCTCATATTTGGCGATTTCTTCGATTGTGGTGGTGAATGAGTTATTGTAAAATTTTAATATCTATGAGAAAATGTGCTATAGCTAGTCTGTGGTACAATCTAACCCTTTTTTATTGGTCATTGAAGCTATACTATTTTTTTAAAAAATTGAACATTTTATTTCTGAATATCTACTAAACTCACTCACTTCCTTATAACATTTACAATTTGGGATAATCATTCTTGTCCAACTTTAGCTGAAACTAAACCATCGGGCTAACTCGGCTGTCCTCGAGTAGGTACAAAGGTTGCGCCGGCGCCGCGTCCTGCTGATCCGATGAACTAAGCGCCCTCCCCCGCTGACAAGCACGCTATATATACAGCGTGTCAATCTTTTTATTCCTTTATATTTTAAAGCCGGTTGTTATTTAAGTGATCATGAGATTCTTTGTAGCGCCATAAGATGGTTATCTTTCATTTGATAGGTTCGTATGAGTCCTTGTCCAAATCCAGACACTAGAAATCCACTAAAATATTTTTCAGGAAAATGCTACGATGGTTGTTACTCACAGAAACATAACATAATATTGTTATTGTTTATTGTCATGTATGATTGAGGCACCTAGGTATGTAAAGACCCATAGTAGTAGATATTATGAACGCTATGCAACTCATTTGCATGCTAATTAAAACCCAATGGATTAAAGTATATTTTTTTACTGTTAAGGTTACTTTTTATGTAGGTAAGAGTAAGTATCTGACTAAAGAAATGAATCTGTCCTCTGTTATAACTCAATTCCAACAGATTCAAAATTAACACTAATTTCCAAACACCCTGTATGTACCTACACCACACTAGGTATCAATACTTCATAATCCCATATTTCGCCTCACACCGTTTTTGTTCGTGATGAAGAAATACCATTGTTTGTGGTCCACACCGATTAGTTATGGGTGACACGGGACTCGAATGTATTGGATAATCGATTCAACTTATAATCGTTCCGATCCTAATCGATTAGCCTTTTTGTGAACGGCCGGTGCCTTTGTGTTCTTTTTTTAAAAGCAATTATGAAAGTAAAAATGGTGTGTTCTTCTGTGAGGTATTTTAAGTGATTTCATTTGGGATATCGATGTTTTTACTTTGTTGAATTCGCTAAAAGCGTTTTGCGAACAAAAAAAAAATAATATCACCCTTGCTAGCAGAAATGGGTATGTTTTTGATGTCCAAATAATGACAAACACTACCTTTCTTTATTTGGATTTTATTATTTTCCTTAGAGAATGTTCATGTGTCCTTTATTCGCCCCTTGGACATACACACGACAACAACCTGTTTTTTTTATAAAGAAGCCGACAACTCACGCGCAAAAGGACAAAGAAAAGCTCCAGAAGATAATTAGTTGTAACTCCGATAAACATAAATCATACGGGCCGGACGAAAAATCGTAATTCCCAAAAACGGGCGTCCGGAAATTATTTGAAAAACAAAGCGCTGGCCGACCACGCCTGCGCCGCCTCGGCTGCGCGTACGCATACTGTTCCCACGTTTAAGTAGAGCGAACAGACTTGATGAGATGGTGGGACACTGTTTGAAGTTACAGTCGAAGATATCCGACAAGAGCTCAAGAAGCATCAAGAAAGCCATAAGGATGGAAATGTTGCAAACGATGCATTGCCAGTAAGGATAGTTTCTGCGAGTTCAGATAGATGGCGTTGTATGTCTCTCTCTAAATGTCTCTTGGTTACTCGTAGTATTTTCTCACAATAAAAAATATCTATTTTGTTCTCTCAAGGTGTTTATTTAGGTCTGAAGGAGGTATGGTAGAAGACACTAAAATGTACCAAATTCAGTTAGGTACGTGATGCAACGTCAAGTCGAGAGGCATAATATCACTATCATTCAAGGGGTAAAAGGCAATTTGATATCAATCAATATCGCCCAAAATGTCACTTAAATCAAATAGCCTTTCACCGCTCATATCATTTTTACATCTCAAGTAAAAATTTAACAGGACTGTATCCTACCACAGCATCACAAAATAATGGTAACCATAGCAGGGAGTCTGTATAACGCGATGGGCGTCACACAAGCTGCTCCGGCGATTATAAGTCTCATGCGCCGCTTGTTGTGATTTAACGACCGCTTTGACATTAGCAGGACTGTCCGCAATATAGTGATTAGTATGGAGTTACTCATAAATATTATGTATGCCTAAATGAATTTCAGACAGCGGTTCAGATGTTTTTAAAACCACTAAATGGATTAGTCATTGATGTCTTTGGGTTATTGTGGGTTTAAATGAAAAAAATCGAAGTGCGAGAAAATCTCGCGCCCTGAGGATTCCGTACAAAATGTAAGATTGTAATCGCATTTTTTTTTATATAATTACAAATTAACAATTTTGGGATTTTTTTTATTTAATTATGATATTGGTATAACAGCAAACATTTATCTAGGAAGTAGGTTCTTCAATATAAAAGTATCTTTGGTACTAAAAACCCACCCTAGGAAAATTTGTTTTCTTGAAAATAATTCAATAACAGTAGGTAATATTTTTGTAAAATATCGTTATCGACGTAAAATTGAAATACTGAGATACTGTATCTACATTTGAATAACGTAAAGACAGTATTATTAAACTTCAATAAAAACTAAATCGAACAACAATCTCTTACTTTAAAGTACTTAACCCTCCCGCGGCGACGCCTCAAAGATACAGGAAGTTTAACCGATCGACGTTCCATCATCGTTTGAGACCAAAATTATAAATATGGAACACTTACCGGCGGACGTAAAACATTTATTCGTCTAATACGTCGTTATCAAGTGCCGCTATATTTGTATGAGGTTGTCGTGCGCTGTGCGATGATGTAGGAAGAACAGAAATGGCTCATATCTGGCTGGAATTTTACAAATAAGACCTGGTAAGTCTAGTTTGGCTTGGCTCTGAATTATCAGACATGTTATTGAATGATAACGGACAAACAGTATTCTGGGTGATGAATCTGGAAGCGAATAAGTCACAGCAGTGATGTTGCTGCCTATTTCTTTCTACCTAACAGTGAAGGTGATGGTTGGCGAAATTAATGCAGTTGATTCTAAAGATACGTAATACCCTTTGTGAATCCACTGTGTGAATTTTTACTACTCAAATTCAAATATCATTTATTTAAAGTGGTCTACAGCCATTGTGTGGCTCTTCCTGAACGTCAATATAAATAAATAGTAATAAATAACAGCCCCCAAAAACGCCAGTCCTTCAGGCTTAATTTACTAAAAGTTGAACTCATCATCTTAATTTACTAGGTAGGTACATAAATCGTAATACCCCATCATTTAGCCATGTCTAGAATTTCTCTCACCAGCCAAGCACATCCAGCAGTAACCCCACATCTCGGTACAGGCACGAGTGCGGCCGCTCGCGCACATATTTATTTATTTTTACCGAAATAGACCGAACGGTCGTCGAGTGCGTCCGATTTATAGAATGCCGTGAGCAATTTCAGTGGAATCCGAAGCGTGGTTTATGTCTTAATGTAGTCGCTGAAATTGTTACATGGCGTTGTGGCATTTTCGTTGGAAAAACACGGGCGCCGCGAGAGGGTTAAGCGTTTGAGTAACAGTTTCGAAACTGTTCTTGGAACTGGTAGTGGATGTTTCATTGATGGGAATGTAGTTGTTCTGTAGTCTATAGTTATTTTGTAGTTTATTTGCGTAACTTTAGTCCAGGTTTGTCGAAGTAGGAAAAATAACAAATTGGAACATGGAGTCTACTTTTCCCAGCGTTACCCAGAATCCTTCCATCTCAGTCTTGTTTGCAGGATTTTATACATATCACTAACGAAACCTGACTCAGTATCCACAGTGAAAATACTTTTTCAGCATATTAGAATCGAATCCACTAAATACATTTGAAGAGCTTAGATACAAATTATAGCGATTTTCCGCGTATCTTCTGAAAACCATTAAAATAGTATATTATGCAATTAGTGAATAAAGGACGGATTTAAAGCGAGGGCCATAGATGAATCACGAGCTAGTGAAGGATTCTAACGATTGAATCACGACCGTAGGGAGTGATTCATGATGATTGAATCACGAGCGTAGCGAGTGATTCAAGTGTTAGAATCCTGAGCGACGCGAGCGATTCATGGCCCTCGATATAAATCCGTTTTATTCAAGAGTTGCATACTATACTTTATACCATGACTACGAGAAAAAGAAAGATTTAAGTGAAAATATCCATATAATGAAGAAAAAGTAAAGTTAAATTGGCTTTGATGTAAACCAGCCGTGATTTTTTGGGTAGCAAGCTTTCCACCTTTCCACTATATCGGCCGCCCTCTCTTTCACAAACTCAGGTGTTAACACATCTTCATCACTAGAATGCATTTTTAATCGATTAGAATAACACTAAACAAACATAAAATTAAAGATTAAAGTAGGTAACACTAAACTTTGTGTTCGTACAACTTACAGTATTCAAAATAGCGCCAATTTACTAAGGACAGCAAAGAACACAAAACAGGTTTTATTCTAATGCTAAACTCCTTGTCGAAAATGTCGACCAATCAAATTGAATTTAGAACACATCAATATAGGTCGAATACACAGATTACACTTACACTAGATACGGCAAGCCACGACCAAGCGTGCCCTGCATGTTCGACTGTTCGTACTAAAAAAAGTCTGTTAGCTCAGTGACGCTTAGTGATTGAAACAATTCTGTTTACTCTGAGCACATCACTAAATGGCTGGGGTGAAGTTATCGTAGGTATAAAAAAGATGACACGTTCGGTTTTCATACAATCTAATAACGTGCCGCATCTAGCATAGGTTCTTTAAATCTGTGGTCGAATACATTGGTGTGTTCCATTTTCAAACATCAAAACAGTGAGTAAAAGTGCTTTTTATTCACTGTTTTCAGTGAATAAAATAAGCTTTTTAGAGGGGGAATGGTATAAATAATTAATAACCTTCACAAATCCTGTAAAAACCAACCAAACATCTATTTAACGATCAACTTCTCACCCGAAATTAAGTCAAAACCCACCAATCATCCGTTTTAACATAACACTAAAATGCTAAGTGTATTCCTGATCGAACGATCGCCCGATCATGTAGGTCACACTTCCGTGTATAAAATAAATTCGTTCTAAAAGCGATCGTTCGATAGATTTACGGTCAGTTAATTCGGCTAGATGGTGGACTTATGGAGTGGTTTATGACTGCAGTTGTTTTGCTTAGCAGACTTACAAGGTAGCCTGATGCGTCAGCTAGAAAGGAATTGTTCAATTAAAAGGTTAGTTATGGGTTTAGCGACAGGAATGGTAGCCACTTGTTAGGGGAGATGTATTGCAGTGAGCAAGTCGATGTATTGAGTAAGAAGGATGAATAATCGACAATTTCAATTTTCAAAGAGATTTTATTCTCCGAGACTCATTGGATGAATAAAAATCCTACTAATATTATAAATGCGAAAGTTTGTGAGGATAGATGTTTGTTACTCTTTCACGCAAAACTGAACGGATTATGATGAAACTTTACAGTAATATGGCTTCAAGAATAACACATAGGCTACCTGTTATCCCGAAAAACGCGGGCGAAGCCGCGGGCGGAAGCTAGTCGATTATTAAGACGACGTAACTAGTTAAACTTATGCTTTACAGCTTTACATATAACTAGGGCTGCCATCACTTAAATTGCTGACGCCGGACAAAAAATTTGAAAACCCCGGACATTTGTGTGAAAATGAGTATTTTTCCCGGACGCCCCCGAAAAAAATATTTCATCAATCAGGATACCCCTGACACAAAGTGTCCGGGTTTTACCCGGACATTTTTTGAAACCCCTACCGGACGCTCCCTGGACGCCCTCTAAACTAGGACAAATCTGGGGAACTCCGGACGGATGGCAGCCCAACATATAACTACTGGGTAAAAGTAAGCAGAAAAATTGAAATAAGGCATTTGATAAAACGCTAGCAAAAAATCCTATCCTACTCAAATCCTCGCCATGACTAGAAAACATTTATGTGACTTCTAATAATTCAATATCTTCAAATATTATTACGTTGAAGTGACTCATCCTATCATTGTCAATAACAACCTTAAATTGTCACTGATTGTCACACCACTATTGTCAGACATAATTTGCATGCTAGCATAATTGCTCAAATTATGCAAATCTTTGTTTACTGTTAACAAACTTGGAACACCATCACAAATGAATGGTAGTTCTTATTTTAAAGATGGTAAAGGTGAAAATCGGTTCACAGAGTGCAAAATTTATTTGGCTTTTCATCGTGACAATCCTTTTTCATAATTCTTTGCAATATTGAATATAGTTCTTATTGCAATTGAGATAAGGTTGAAAATCGAGTCTTGGTAAAGTTTGTTACCATGGCCTCTTCAACTCGTGATAATGACAGACATTTTACTGTCATTGTTATTATGGAATCAAAACAATTGCTTTTAAATGCAAATTATGTTAAATAGAAATTACTGTAATTAATTGGTAAGGACAAAGTTGTCATGCAAGGAAGGAACCTCAAACTCAGCAAGGAATAGTCTAATCAGAAGATTCATTTCATAGCTGAAGAGTTTGTTGGTTTGTTTGTATGAACACGCTAATCTCTGGAACTACTAGTCCGATTCGAAAAAATCTTTTTGTATATATGATAGCCAGATTCATGACAAATAGTATAGACTTTTTAACATCACTCTACGACCCTTAGGAGCTGAGCAACGGAGGTGAAACCGCGGGCACACCTAGCAATCAATACAACAGCAACAACAACAACTAGATGTGCCCACGACTTCATCCACGTGAAAGTCGGAAAACAATACAAAGTCGTAATTTTCTTCGTACAAATTTTACCACCCGTTTTCACTCAATTACGGATGGAAATTCAAAAATTTCTCCATAAGGCGTTTGTGCGTTTAGCCGTATTCAATTCGTATCCGTAATTTTACGTAGGTACCTACCTACCATTTTACGTACATCCGATACCATTCCATTTTTATGATGTAGACAGGCGCGTGCAGTGCCTATAGGCAAGTAGGCAGTGACTACCTCTTAAAGTTCAATAAAACCATTTTAACTATTACTACATCAATATACATAATTATATATCAATAATTAGTCATGATTGATATATTTTATTTATGTAGTAACAGTTAAAATAGTTTTATTGAATCTTATGAGGTAGGCACTGCCTACTTGCCTATATGCACTGCACGCCACTGGATGTAGATTATAGGTACCTATACAGGGTAAAATTGAAACCAGTGCGGATATTTTAAGAGACGAAAGTACTCATGAATATGACCAACTTTTATTATGGGACCGACACTGAAATATGAAAAAAAAAACTGCTGTTCCATACATTTTGGTAGTGCATTTTTGTAGGGAACAGCTGATATTTTTTTCATATTTCAGTGTCGGTCCCATAATAAAAGTTGATCGTATTCATGAGTACTTTCACCTCCTAAAATGTCCGCACTGGTTTTAATTTTACCCTGTATAAAATGGTAAGCTGTAGTGCAGGTAAGTACGTAAAAATACAAATACGAACTGAATACGGATAAGTGCAGAAACATCCTTAGTGCACATCTAGGGTGCCTCAAGGAATAATTTGCTCAGAATTTCAAATCTCTAAGTTAATCGGTTTAGGCTGTGCGTTGTCTGTTAGTTACAGTAGGTACTATTTCACAGGTGTAGATAGATAAAGAGTGGGTACCTAAATAGACACGAAAACATATTTGTCATTATCTAATCAAGTAACTAGATAGATCTTTTTATAAGTGGTAACATTTTTTAGCAGCAGTAATGAGTCGTGAACTCGTGATTGGTGGTAGAAGAACTCACGTAGCTATATTTCACTGATTACGGCTTGGGTGGTTCGCAAATATTAGTTGTGATGGATCATGTAAATTAAAAACATAATAATATGCATTAGTCAGTAATAGGCATAAAACAAACGACAATGTTATTAGCATTTTTAATTATATTATAGATACAGTTATAGGCAAATAACCGCCCAAACAGAGAAACACTATAATCAACACTATATTTACATAAAAATGATCGAAACAAACATTCATTTCAATATATTAATTACATAGACACTACTAAATTCACATTCGTCAGATCTTGATTAAAATTCAAACAGTTTTACCTCAAAACATTAAAAATGAATTATTATTAATATTTCAATGTCCTAATGTCCGCCCATCGAGGCATAGGTATGAGTGACGCGAACATATATCTTTACAAAAATATTTTTGTCACTTTCGAAAATATAACAACTCTTATTTCAATAACATAAGGTTCAAAATTAAATGATAGGATTGGTAAAAATAAGGTTGTGTTCAGAGGAGCAGTTTTTACAAAACACGCCCCGTTTGACGGTGGACGAAACAAAATTAAGGCTTTCGGTTAACTGTCACACTAGAAAGTTGTTATTAATTTTATTTGTGAGACAATCTATTCACGGGACTTATGTTATTTTTAATGAAGGCAAAGGTTTTTGGCAGTTTAGAAACATGCTATTAGGTATGTGCAAAAACAAAATGACCACAAATTTTCATGGCCTCTGCTCAATACCTACTCATTTTAAATTAATTTGCTTAGAACTCTGTTTTTATTCAATGAGGAATAACTCTTTTTTTATCTTGTAAAGCTTCAAAAGCTTGGCATAGGTTTGTGATGATATGCCAGTCATAAGGGAGATGCTCTAAGGTAGCCCACGAAATTTAAATTTTCTAACGTTTTTTGCAAATTTTCCGATCAAATTGACCAACATACGATGATACGACGCAAAACAGAGCTGCAGTTTGCAAAAATAACAAAAGAAAATTTGAATTTTGTGGGTAACATAATATATGATTGTGCGCATCCCCTGTTATTTAATAAATCTATCGCAGCATAAATTCTTTCAAAATAAAGTTTTCATACTGCACTGTACGAGTATTTCAATAATGCACTTCGCTATTCATTTCACCAAAACCTTCCTTTACAACTGCTCATAACCCTTCTCATATTCAATCTGAGCCATAAACGGACCACACGTATATGTCGGATCCTATAACACTGTCACCCAAGGCTAACCCTCCATATTTCAGCCTAAAGTCAATTTAATTTAGCTTTGCAGACAAAAAAGGACGACATGGGACCCAAACTCATACCGTGTCCCCGCCTCTGAGGGTTCCAAAGAACTCTATAAGGTCAGACAATTATTAATTTTCGGGACTTTGGGTCCTATTATAAAGTTTGCCATTGGCTATGTTCTGTCGCGACATGTTTTTTTCTCTTGTTCTAATTTTAATTTTGATCGTTTGTAGCCAGTTAATTTGTTACCGTTGGTCTTATTAAATTCTGTTTTGAATTGTTTGAAACACCGTTTAGTGATCCTAAGCTAGTTGGCGCCATTTTTTTTAGAGTTTCAATATTTTTTTCAAAAATTCTCATGATCTTAAATGTCTGTCAACTTCGAATAAGATTGATTTTAAGTAAAAATCTGATGTTAACGAGCAGAAATGAAATTAGCTGCCGTTTCTACCAGTGTCTCATCTTAGGAGGTGAATAAATTCATGTTGTTTGTGTGTGCATTTTTTTGTACCATTCCCCAGGATGGCATATTTCTGACTGCTTCCTCAAGTTCTATTTTAACACTGAAAGGTTTATTTTATCTGACTAATCTGCATCGGTGAACCCGTTTGATGTTATGATTACCGAAAAAATCATTATTTCGATCACTGACTGCGATGGCCCTTTTTTGCCTTGGCGGCTTTTCAACCTAAAATTCTTATGCTTTCAGTTTCTATTCCGCAACTAAAACTGAACGTCACCGGATATAACGTCACGTCGGTGCACAATGTTTTTGAAATTCGAACGTCCAGTATTGGTGTTTATAATGTGGGCACGCGCGTTCTGTCGCGCGGGTGGGACAATGTTGCCAGCACTCAAAATAGATATCCTACGCGAGAACGGATGCGGTTGCCAGCGCAAAATTTGTAATATAGGTAAACATTGTTTGAAATTGTTATTGTTTATCTGTGGAGTGGAGTTCTGGGAACTAACGTTTTGTGGACCGATTTCTTTTTCTGTTTTTCAATCTGATGGTTTTCTTTATTTTGTGGGTCATGCACTCATGCTTATAATTTTAACTGATTGCTAGTACCTACCTACTAGCTAGTATAAAAACTCATGAAACTTTAGGAAGGCACTTGTAGCGACAGCGACAACTTGTCAGATGTCACTACAATACGTCTGACGTCATGAACCCTACATCGCGTAAGAAGAGTTTTCACAGTTTTCAACCCGACAACTGTTGGGAAAGTGGCCCGCCAGACAATACCACTCAGTCTGGTAAGAAGATCTCCCCTTTTCAAAGGAGGGATATTGCACCTTGTTCCTCCATTCCCCAAATATTTATATGTGTAACACAATTTAGTCTTTTTACCTTGGTACAGGTAAAGGCAATCCCATAGAAGATTTTATCAAATTACGATTGGCAAGAACACGATCAGTTTTTGGCATAACTGGCTCTTGGTTTTAAGGAAAGAATAAGAATAAGGAAGGCTACCTAACCTATTTCAGACAGGTGGATACCTATGTGTGCCTATTAAATTAGTTGAATCCTATTCCTGAGTTTTTTAACAAATAGAAAGAAAAAGAAAGGAAATAAAGAAAACATGTTTAGTTGGAGCATTTTGAAACATGTATACGGTTAGTAGGTACCTATAGAAAAGAAATATACTAAACATAAAAACACCAAACGGCAATCTCTATCGATCAAATGACAACAATTAGGTAGGTACCTACCAAATACAAAAAAAAGAATCGACAACACAAAAGCCATTTCAAATGTGAGAATTTAGAGACACTCAATCACATTTTATTACGTTTGTCAAAATAGATACCTATCTAACACAATATTTCGCAACGAACTCGAAATAATTCATAAAACTACACTATCTGAACTTCTGAGGTCGATCTAAAAGGTCAAGAGACAATGGGTCGTTTGACCCGTTCGGATGAAAAATGATGGTACAAAAGTCCCCGTCGTAATAATTAAATATAATTGCTGCTAGCGACATCTGTCTTCATTATATGCAAAGTAGTGCCGCGCAATCGTGCAGTAATTAACTGCTACGGTTTATTATGTAATTACTGAAGTAGTTGCTATGTCGGTACTTATAAAATACCTACTAGGTACGATACAGATCTTATAAAGACTGCCTCACTGCTAGTGCGAAGTCTTGGTTTCGATCTCCTGCAGCCTAATTGCGTAACTCAATTTCTTTCGCCATGACTTACATTTTGACAGTTCAATAACATCCATTGCGGCGTTGAGGTAGTTACGGGAGCACGGATAGCAATCACACGGCGTAATGAATGTCAAAAACAATGCCATGGTGATAGCAATTGAGTTACGCAATTAGGGTGCTGGCCTAGCAGTCTTATTACCCAACTGCAGTGGAGCCCCAAAGGAGGGTAATGTCTTTAGATTGTACTTATCCTAAATGAACAACTTTAACACATAGAAAAGGTTGTTTGGCAACACAGTGATGGCAGAACACTGCCTCCCAAGTCACAGGATCACCTAGTTTGGGAGCCAGGGTTTACCCTATTTGTATTACCTTTAATTAATTAAACTAAATGTATCTTAGGGCGGGTTGCTTCAAACCATCTGTATTCGTAAGTCAGTACGTAATCGTTAAGTCAGTATGAAATTGTCGTACAAGCCGCCATATTTGACGGTTACAGATACGCAACTCTAAGTTGAAACAACATGGCCTAAGTCTAGCACTGTTAAAGGTTTTCGTATCAATAAAGAAAATTATTATTATTACTTTTCATATGGGACCAAATCGCGAAATTGCCACCAAAAAAATCTGGTGTTCCATACACTGTTCACATAAATCGACAAAACATATGAACAGCATTTTTTTCGCGATTTCCCGATTTGGTCCCCTAAGAAAAGTTGTTCATTTTCATGAGTATTTTTTTTTTTTTTTTTTTTTTTGAGGATGGGAAATCATCAAATGACCCCTCCCGCTCTGGGCGGAGCGGAAGGGAGTGTCAGACTCTTACTGACTAAAACCCACCCATGTTCCTTCCTTAGCCCTTTTGTCCGGGTCAGCGGTATCCCTTCCGGACGATCCCGCTATTTTCATGAGTATTACACACCCTTAAAGTTTTGATAGTCGTTAGCCAGACACATAAAAAATATGCAGTTTCCCGCGAAGCCGATGTTTTTCCACTCACCATTTCGTTCACATGACAATAAAATCAACGCTATTAATTTATTAAGTGATCAATTAACACATTAAAGGCCATGAAAACGCGCGCTCATTACAATAATTACGGCTTATTGGCAAACATTGATTTGTAATTTGCATACAATCTGCACTTTAAATTGCCAATTAAAAAGCATCTTTATGTTTTGGGAATAAGGTTGTAAATTGAATTTAAATTGGTGGAGTAATATGTAAATGTCGCAGTGTACTTGATAATTACCATGAAATCGGTTTGTAATGGTTTGCCTGTCATTCTTGCCATCGAAATTGGTCACGGAATGTCTCAAGTTTTGGTATTTTATGGATTTTGCAGACTTAAGCTTATTAGATAAGCATGTAGAAATATGCTTTATAACAAACTATAAACACCGTGTAATACTGAGTAGGTATAAAATACAAGATAACTCTTTTTTATTTGATAATAGGTTTTCATTTGACCACCATCTCGCCTGATGATGCGGTCTACGATAGACGCTTGCCTTACAAGAAACCGATGCGATGTAATGGATCCGATTTTTTTCCGCGACTTTATCCATCATGATCAGTGACAACATGTCGTATCTGTCTGATCTGAATACGTGTACTAGATACATTGTCTATATACTTAGGTACTTTCAATCCCTCGCAAAATATTACACAATATTATAGTATACATAAGTAGGTGTTGTATTCATTCACAAGTCGGCGATATTCATCGACAGTGTCGCACCACACGTCCCACACTATTGTAGTCCACAATGAGCTGTGATTAAAGCAGAAGGTAACATTTACTTTGAAGTAATTGTTACATTCCTTCTCCTTTAATCGATCTTTGATCTAATCGATTTTGAGATCGATCAGATAGATAAACAGACAACGTTTTTTGTCAGTCTGTTTCTAGTCAGTGTTCAGTCTTTACCAGACTATCTATGTATTGATAACTGTTGCTACCAAAAAAATCTAAATACAGTTAAAAACCGTTTACGACGACATCCTTTAGAACAACATACCGGTTATAATAACCACAATCATAGGACTTTACTGACTGTTCTCTCAAAAATAGCGCTGATTGTTACGACTATCGGTTTTTATAACCAAATATGAGTGGTAGTACCTTCGATGTCGTTATAACAGATTTTGACTGTAGGTAATAAGTCAATATAAATATCATCTAGGTACCTACTACATTTTATTCCCAGACCAGTGTCGCCTATTTGCAGTCCATGTCAAAGCATCCAATGCAATACAAAATTAAACTTAATTCCGTTCACATACGTCACATTTTTAAACGCGTGCTCTTGATGTAGTGCTTTTTGTCTGTGCGTAATTTGCTCGAAAGCGGTGACAAGGTCACGCGCCTTTGCGACTTCTATTGAATTATTATTTATATTTCTGTGGTTTATGGTACATACAAGTGATACAAGACGTGTTCTCTTCTTCAGAAACATTTTCAATGTTCTTTTTCTGTTGTGAGCTTTACTGAAGTATGCCCATGCCGTGGTAAAATTGTAAATCAGCCAACAAGGTCGGTAACAAAACTGACTACCCAGCAGTGGCGAGGGACGAAGGGAACCCGTTACAGTAAAATTGTAACAAAATCCTACTTATTATAAAATATGTGCAAGTTTGCGTGCTTGAAACGGATTTGGATGAAAGACAAAATTAAATATTTTCATAAATTTTCACGATGCCGTAGTCGCAAGCAGTGGCGTGCCTACAGGGCAAGCCCGAGCTGAGGGTATATCTCTAAATTTTTCATGAATGTAAGTGAGTAGCGTACAATAAAAAACACTTACAATCATGAAAAATTACGCGAAATACCCTCGGGCTTGCCCTTTAGGCAAGCAACAGCTAAACAGCTTCTTATAATTCCATTTTACTTATATCATACCTATTCGCCTATTAAAATAATGTAAATACAGTGAATAAACGATAGGAAGGTATTCCAGTAGGTAAAACTGAATTATTTACAATTTGTTACTATTTTATTGCCAACTTTTCCTCAACCTTCACCACTGCTGCCCAAATTAAGCTGGACCCTAGAAATAAGATAAAAAATCTTAAACATCCATTCCTCAAAGTATCAAAATTCATCCCAACAGACGTCGAATCACAGAGACAAGCAACAAGCAACAAATTAAGAGATTTCATTCCCGCGGTTTGTATACAAATTGTTATATGGGACCGTCTATTGTTCCCACCTTATCAGCCACCTAATCTAAGTCGGTGGCTTTGACTTCCGTCTTCCACTAATTCATATCATATTTATGTTGACTGTTCTGTGACGTCATAAGATTGTTAGTGGCCAGTAATATGCCAGTAATGTTAAGTAGATTGCTACTGAAGAACGTGGTAGTAAAAGTATATTGCTGTGTTTCTGCACTGGATAATTGTATTCTTTTAATTAATAAAGAAGTTTTATAGCTTTGGATTATAATTGATGAGACTGATGGACACAAAGCTATTAAAAAAAACCGGCCAAGTGCGAGTCGTACTTTCGCACCGAGGGTTCCGTTTCATTTTTGGACGTATAAAATGAAAAATACCGGACTGCATAACTAAGTTTGTTTGTGAAGGAATTTTGATGATTTTGAAAAAACTGTACTAGTTAGGAACATCGTTTTATTTTTGGTGCAATATTTGGATCAATTTCTATCAGCTCTAATTATTTCAGATTTTTCGCTCCGTAAACTTCGGAGATAACGGGGGGAATGGTATTTTTTCAGACATTTTTCATCATTTATGTCGAAAACTGTGAGACATAAAATAAACCCATATAGTAACCCCCAGTTCGGACCCCCACTCCGGGCCCTTTTGAAATGAAAATAAAAATATTTTTTGACTTTTTCCATTTGCAATAAAGTTGGGCAAGCATTCTTTATAGCAGTTCCAAATTTCAAGTCGATAGCATTAGCAGTTGCTGAAATAAGCAGGTGTGACAGACAGACGGACAGACAGACAGACAGACAGACAGACGAAGTCGCACCATAAGGGTTCCTTTTTTACCATTTTGGTACGTTACCCTAAGTGAGTGACGTTAGCTGTGTTTTAAGACTGACTGTTTGACTAGAAAATATATTTCACAGCCAACATAATAACAAAATACTTATAGGTAACGTAATTTTTTTTTTAATAATTAAGTGTATGCCAAATGGCTAATAACTCAGCATAATGCCAGATGACGCTACCAGGTATAACCAACTGACGCTGATTTAAGAGAGCCCAGCACTTTTCTTCAAGACGATAAGAAAACTTTAATAACAAAATCTACTTGCAAAAATATTTTTTATAATAAGAGCAAAGTGTAAACTCGACATCGCTCCCAAAAACTGATTTCACCAGAAAAGAGAACTCCTCCATTTCTCAATGCACCTAACAAATTGCTTCTCCCAATTTATACTACCTAAAGACAAAGCAAAAATTTTACTTCCATGGCATTACCAAAAACTCGAAGCTAATTAACTCTGAGGGCTCTTAATTAGTCCCCATTGTAACATGACAAGAGAACCGGCAATTTGGTATAACCTCACATTTTATACACACGGTCGGTTAGAATTACGAACGGAATTAAACTGGTAAATAATTTAAGTTGTATCAAAATGCGAACTGCTCGTGAAGAGGTGAATAGGAAGATTTAATAGAACTGGAAATTAACCAAAATGTAAAAAAAGAAAACGAGAAATTTTCCAAAACGTAAATTGAGGTCACTGTAAAAAATAAGGTTTTCTCATCAACTCTGGAAATACAGTTCAGCCAAGGCATAAGCTGCTACCTGTAATACATTATGTCACCGCGTTTTAATTTAAAATATTTTAATGGCATAAGTGGAAAAATTTTTCGCTAGGCCAACCAGTATGACGTATGTAGGTAAGATATCTACCCATTAAAAAATCGGGCAAGAGCGTGTCGAACCACGCACAGTGTAGGGTTCCGTAGGAAGAAGTATTTCAGTCTTCCAACTGCAACCATAAGTTTGTATTTCCTAATATTTTAATGAAATACAAAGTTATTTTTGCGGTCAAAACTGAAAATAGTGAATATTTCAAAAAGTTATTAACGTATCTTGTTCAAACCAATTTTAATCGAGAGTGTTTATTGGATTCCATAAGCTTGAATTTTTTCAGTATTTTTGACAACGCGATTGGAAAATTACAGGGGGGGGGACACATTGTAAACGGTTTCGGAGCTCCTATAAGTGCGCTAAATATGCACTTAAATAAAAGTCATTTAGAAATCTCTATGTTATTTTCAAAGACCTATCCAACGATACCCCACATGAAGGGGGTGTGTGAAAAATTTTTTTTTATCCCTCAGTTTCATGAATGGGGCCCCCTCCCCCTAATTATTTTATTTTTTATAATTTCGCTACAGGTTTTTATAGCGGCTTACAGAAGACATCTACCTGTGAAGTTTCATACATATTGGTTATGAACTGTAGATTTTACGAGGGTTTGACAGACGGACAGACAGACAGACAGACAGACAGACAGACAGACAGACAGACAGACAGACGGACAGACGGACATGACGAAACTATAAGGGTTCCTAGTTTTACTACGGAACCCTAAAAAAGACCTAAGGATTCAGCATTCAGCGTATACACTACAAAAACTGTCTATGCAAAAAAGATACCTAGCATACAATCCACCAAAAAAATCTATAAAAGAAGTAATTTATACAAACAAATTGTATTCACAATCCTTAGAACGTTTTTATTTTTAATACAACTCGACTGTAACTAATTATCGCCAATATTTCATTGCCAACATACCGATTGTTGGCCGATCGATCAAGCCGCATGTCCGACTAATGTTTGGGTAACAAATCAAAACAAGATCTTAAAAAACGTTTAACTAAATCATCGTTTCTCTCCGAAAACTGTTTCGCTTTAGATAATTATAGGCTTCTGGCCGTTCTTCTCTTGTGAGAATTCCGGAGAACTAATCAACGCGTAAGGGCTGTGTGTCTCTCCCCAACATAAAATTTGCTATAAAGTTTTATAAACGGGCTGGCTGTGTGAGACAGACATACAGATATATTATATGCTTTATTTTACAATAAAATGTATGTACAATACGCGAATGTTGATATTCCAATGGTAGTAATAAGTACCTAGTGCTAATTCACCTAAACTTTGAAGAACAGAGACGAAAACTGGAGACTTCCAGACAATTTTTTTTCCGCGACGAAAATTATCCCGGTGTAAACATCCCTTGATAGGTCCCTTGACCTATTTAATTTTCAATAAATTGATCTTCTGTCATTCGTACCATTCAGCCTCTTACCGGAAAATCTATAACTATCGTTGTGATAAACATCAATGTATTGATAAGTAAGTATATACCTACTTTTGTTATCGATAACAACTAAGTCCGAAATAGATGTTACGGTAACTGCAATTTCATACTCACAGTAGGTACTTCTATCTTGCGCCAATACTGCACCTTACGCACTTTGCCGATAAGGGACACCGTCCATTTGTTCATTTGCAAAACTAGGTCATCTACTTCCTACCTCGACTGTACCACTTCAGTCACGACTCCCAAACGGTACATAAATAAATTGTTTTGACAGATACACTTTCATGTACAGATAACAACAATATCATAAACATGTGTAAAGTGCCCTTATATTTATACCGGGACGACTTTATTTGCATTCTGGCCGGCATCTAAAGCACTTAGCGTAAAGATATGAACAGACGTGACGGGCTGACATGCATCAATCTTGTCACGTGACTCGATAATTATGTTGCCAACTGTACTTTTGAATAGACACAGTTTTTGTGGCCCTTATTTTAAGGATATAGGGTTGTTTTTCGGACAACAGGTTGTTTAAGGATTTATAGATCGGTTTGTGCTTTGGTGACTGATAACATTCTGCAAACTTATGACATTCACCACTGCTGATTTATTATAACTCTTACAACTAGAGTTTTAAGGTTGTAAATATTTAATTTAACAAAAAGTATTTAAATTCTCAGTTATGTTGTAGGTACTATCGCAGGCGACATTCTCACACCTTACCGCATTTGATAAAAAGCCGCATAATATTAATTTTGCAAATAATAATAAATTTGATCACGATTTGAAAGTAGGTTAAGTTATAGTAATAAGTAATAATGGTAGAGAATTTCCTTTTACGATACTGACCTACCAAGAGCAAAGTGGTTGTTTTCAATAGAACTGAATAATGAAAATGACTGATGAAAAGTTAATTCAAAAATATTATAAGTTCATTGAATAAATTAGTGTCGATATAGTTGCGAACTCAAATATACATTTTGAGTACTATATTGTCAATACTCTTATTATATTCTTAATACTATGCAATGAGGAAATAATAATTACTTACTTAAATATTTTTTTACCTGTATTGTTTACATTAACAACACTTATAGTGTGAAACTGTGAATGTTTTCATTATTTTTATTTATCGAAAAAAGCGATGTGTTATAATAAATGTATATTTTTTGTGAATTTGAAATATGTTCAAATGTTCAATGGGGTTCAAATCCCACTCGGGTCATATGATTTTTGAGAATCACTTATAAATATATTTAATAACTTAAAGCGATGTGTGTCAGTAACAACAAACCTGCCTTGTCTTATATCGGCATCAACAAGACAAGCAGATAACAAATAACGAAAGACAGATGAAGCTTACGTTAATTACAGATGTGCAGCTCATCAACAATTTAACACGATAAAAATGCTCAAATAAAAAAGCGCAATCATTTTCAAGTATCAAGATGTACCGGTATACCGTCAGAAACTATCGATATATCGTCACAAGTCGTCACAGCGACACAATTAGCGCGACGTTGACTTACTTCCACCGATAGACCGTTCACACGAACAACCATAAACTTGATAAGTCCACACGCAAACTGTCGATAGTCGATAAAACGTCTTGAATTATATCGACATGCTGTCAGCCCGTCCTTATTTGCATTTAATTACGTGTTTTTATTTAGATAAAATGTAATGGATACTACTTTTGTATATGGGAACTATTACTGTCGTACGTTTGTGGAATTGAATCTGTAGTAGATAGCTACTTTGCGGTTAGTAGTGCGGTTACTTTGATCTTAGATCTATTTTGATTTTAGGAGTAACTAGAATCAAGGTTTCTTTGGATTTTTGATCCTGTATACGTTCTGAGAATAATTGAGATAGTATATGCAATGTACAGTAAGTGATGCTCTTACAGCTTACTTACATAGAAAGATTTAGAGGTCATATTTTTTCAGGAGTGTCATGAAAATTCAATTTAAATAGAAAGTACGAAGTAAGTAGGTATCTCAAACACAAAATGTAATGAGGTATATATTTGTGATTGAGTGTATGTTTTACCTACACTAAAACGAAATTACACGCTTCTGTGAATAAGTGTTTACCTCCCAAATAAAACAACACTCAAGCATCTGCTAAAGAAAATAATTAGTATAACAAACCACGAATTTTTTTTACAGCCACCCATAAAATGACCATGCATAAACTTTTATATCCATAAAAATATAACAACGATACCGATTGAGTGCGATTCGTTCATTATTGGCATGGCAACACCTGCCGGTTACATCTGCGGTCATTTTATTGTCCAAAATGAATCCTCGAAAGGGGCAAAAAGGATAAAAAATATCAAAACTACTAACAATCTGTAAAAAACTCGGGCTACGGTTGCGATTGATTAGAGATGTGGTTGTGTCGATACTGAACATATCGATAGAGCAAATTAGGTACCAACTTTGTGTACATAGGTATTATAGATGCGAGTAGTATATTTGCAAGTTGTTTATTGTTAGCTACAACTTATACCTTTGTACTTACAGATTCTGGATAGGAAAACCACAGGATAGCAGTGATATTAAGCGATTGTTTTTCATCTCTCTAAAAATTAAGGAAATTATGTAAAATCTTAGGGCCGTACCACAAAAAAAGATAAACACGTGTTATAAAAAATAATATGCACTTGTTTTAGTACTAGCTTGTCTAAAACAAGTGTGTATTATTTTTGGTAGTATTTGCGTTTAACACGTGTTTATCGTTTTTGTGGTAAGGGTGTTATTGTTTTAAAATAGGTAAGTATTTATGAGATTTCATAAAATCTTTTATATATTCAATAACAATAAGAGCATAACATGGCCTTGACATGTTTAAAATTCGCAAAAATATAGATTTATTTGAAAACGTTAATTTTTCCTCCACCCACTAAAGCAGACACTTTCAAATGAAGCATAAAATTAACCTTTTTAACGCCGACTTATTTTCTTCATCGATATATCGATAAGTTCCCGTCACTGCGGCAGCTGTAGCTTCGATTTGGAGTGTACTCGGAGGATAATTCATTTCCACGCCGTAGCTTGTAACACAGTAAGTCACTGACGAACTAAAAAATAACAACAATAGTCTATTGTTTTTGTATGAACTTGCAGATGTACGATCCACGCTTTAGTTAAACATCTGGTTAGTTTTATTTATTGATCGGCGCTCCTTCTTTGATGTGATTAGGTACCAAACGTGTTGAGGTAAGTTAACTTATATTCTGAGTAGTGATGCAAACATTTTTGAGTCACGATGATTTTATAATAATATTGGTCTTCATTTAGCGTTTCGAGTACTTTTATAGCCAAAAAAATGCGTGGCAAAAACAAGTCAAGTTCTAGTATTGTATGGAAATATGGTGACATGAAAACGGACCAAAATTTTTTTTAATGCTTCCCACAGTTACACGTTCTAATTAAAAGCACGAAAGCATGCAAAATTCACGCAAATGCATGAATTTTGCATATTAGCGGGTACAGCACAAACATTACTTGCATTTGAGTGTGATGTACGCAAATTAGCTAATGAGAAAGTGTATGGTCCCCATCCTTATTTAGGGTGATGCCCTATTTTCCCAAGTTCCAAGTGCCCCGAAATGATTTTTCATACATTCATTCAAAAGACAAGAATAAATAATAATATTTTCATGCTTCTTTTTGATAATAATGTGACATTTTAATATCATTAAAAATATTGGACTTAAGGAATTTACGGAGAAACGGTAACTCGCCTAGCGCGTCTAATTTCCGTCGCTCATCCTCTCTTACCATTAATTAAGTAGGTACTTATTGCTAATTTGAACACAAATATATCAAACTCAACATAAATGTCACTTGAGTTTTAAAAAAACGGCCAAGCGCGAGTCGTAGGTACTCGCGCATCGAGGGTTCCGTACCTTCCTTGGACACATTTAAAAAAATATTTAATTATTCATCTAACAAGTCTACCAAAATTAAACCGGACCGCATAACTTTGTTTCTAAAGGATTGTGCTAGTTAGAAACATTATTCCATTTTTCTTCGGCTCAATTCAATTTTTCTATTTGCAAGGTTGGATTTAAAGGATTAATTTCAAATCGATAGCATAAGTTGGAATATGGCCGCTGTGGCAGACGGACAGACGCGGACGGCCGGAGTTACACCATAACCTTTCCTTTTACCTTTTTAATACGGAACCCTAAAACTGTGCTTTAAGGCCCATTATTCTGCAACCATAGTTATTGAATTCGCACTAGCCTAAAGCTGTACTTCCCATCTTTCATTTTACGAGTTCAGAGTAATTTTTCAAACGTTTTCTAGCGCTGGTAGGTGGTAAATTGCTATGCGACTGAGGTTTTGTCATTATTTCCATTATGGATTTTCTTATGGGGTCGTAAAATTTATAGTTCTAGTGTAATTGTCTATTATTTTTAGGGTTAAATTATATATCTGAACTTGGTCGTTTACTAAAGTCTGAGAGATTTATAGTAAGTTTGTTATTGTCTTTATTATAATTTAATTATAGAAAAATACTATAATTTAATTATAGAAAAATACCTACAACTATGTTTATTCTTTAACTTTTTTCCTGTTTTAAATGTGTCACTAAATAAATCATTGGTTTAAAAGTGTTCTACCTATTAGGAATTTACGAAACAGGGTGGTCACTAGCGCCATCTTTTGTATTTATTGTTCAATGTTTCACCATGTTCAACAAAATCAGATAAAGCTATTTTTTTTATATTTTTATGTTTCTGCAGATAGTCAATCGCTAGACAATCTTCAAGGTCAAATAATTGACTGCCATGTACTGTAAGAGTCATACAAGATCAAGACCTTCAAGCTCCTTGGAACCGCAACTAAAAAATATTCTTAAAGCCGAAACAATTACGAATCTATCACCAGAAACGAAAGTAAAAGACTTACCGCAGGAACACTGCGGCGCGGCTCCGAATAAATGCTGGCCCATTTACAAGAGTGTAAGATATGACGTGATATAGATCACTCACAACGTAATAAATAAATAAATAACATAAGAAAAATTACACCGTAAAGCGAATGTTACCGGGGGCGCTACGGCTTCGCTAGGCTTGTGTGGATACACCCTATGCAGGAGTGATTATTATTTATATTATTATTAGCTAGCTGACTGTTTGCGAGATATCCTACTGGCTCAAGCCACTAGCAACAAAGTTACAAAGGCAACATCCTGTCAGCCGGCCTAGCATGATCACGATAGAAACGGGTTTTGTCTACAGAAGAATAGACAAAGTGACAGATTGTAGAAATATTTCTACCGTTTCATTGTATTAATGAAGAGAAGAAATGATTCTATTCTTCAGTAGACTAAATTCTGATAAACGCACGGGTCGCCGCGTGTTCGGCTAAAAGAGATAACGATTTGTATCAAAAGAACATTGTCTATCTTTGGTAGAATAGAAATAGAATTGGTCATGATAAGCTAAAGTTGTCGCAGTACATTATTAGTAGGTACAGTTATTTATGAATTAGAGCTATAATGAAACAATTCACTGGTATGTTATACGCTGGACCTGGGACATTTTTGGGGGAACCACAACACACTTGAGATATGCAATAATTCATTTGCCATTGAAATTGCAGTTACTAAGTAAAATTGGTGGTTTTTTTATTGAAACATGTTCCTTTTTCTAAAATCTCTGGCAGTCTTTTTTACCATTCACTTTTTTTGTTATTTTGTAGTGGTAAGTATGGGTACGTAAATACGGATATGAATAGAAAATTCAAAGTTTTGTATCAAAGTTCTGTGGAAGGACATAGGATACCCTTTTTATCCGGATACTTCAAGTAGATTCCTAAGGATACAATTATTGATACCGCAGGTAACACATGTTTTCTGCGGAAAAAAAAAGTTAAAAATTACAACAAGTCACATAGAAACTGCCGCATTTTTTTTACTATAATCCTAATAATAAAATTCCCAGTCGTATCCTCACTATGGTGTGCAAGTTAGCGCCGGGCGCAAGGGAGCGACAGGGACAGATGATTTAGAAACCCCTCGGGAGATGCGCGACGCGACCCGGTATTAATATTGTGACTCCAACGTAGTACACGTTAGAAAAGCAGAACAATAATAATTGCATTTATTACAAAATTTTTTCTTACAATTTCTTGTATTAAATTTTTTTTTGTAAGGCATTCTAAATATGATGTCTGTCATGTCATGTCAGACAGCAGTTTGTGAAGGTTATTGACTTATTGATGTTCCATAAGTATTAGTAAAGACAAATCTAGCAAAGGGGCAAAAATACCTACAAAAAATAATGAGGGAATTATAATTAAGTCTACCTACATAAAAAATGATACGAAACAAACAAAAAATATGAGACGTACGATTCACTATCAATAAATACTAACGAACCCTTTTATATTACATTGACCAAGCTTCTGTATAATAATGATTACTCATTTTACCCGACTACTTGTTATGTATTTTTTACTTTTAATTAAAAATGAAAATAATAATTATCACTTCAATAATCTTCCCTCAATATGGAGATCTATATCGAGATCTACACAAAAAAGTCCTTTTTGCTTCTTACATATACTATAAAATTATGATCACTCCTTTCCAGCACTACGTTTTGGTATCTGTCGCCTTACACCTCAAGGTAAATTGGTCCCGAAATTTCAAATTCAAATTCTGTTCCCATGTGTGCCCTGCGGCGCGAACGCTTTTAACATTGTAATTGGTCTTCTGTCGATTGGGCCCAATGGTTATTGCACCCTTTGATGTGGCTTGATTGGTCCCCAAACGGTTTATTACGGATAACTGGGAACTGTGTGTCGGTTATGTGTTGTGTTAGGTCGTGGTCGGCTTCCGAATGTTAATAAGATTCGTGAACAGCAGTTCTTTTCACTCCATTTTCATTGGAATTAAATTGGTTCGGCCATTCGTTTGCCGTTCGTTTACTAAAAGGCCGTTAAGTGACATTTTTTTCTGAGTTAGTTATGATATAGGTACTATACGTAAAAGAGTAACTTTTTTCTATAAACCAGTGTAGGTCATATTTTGAATAAGTTTTATTCACTTAACGGCCTTTAAGTAGGCGGACGGCAGCACATGTGATTGTAGAATTGATACTGCAATACATTAAATTTAAAAAATAAAATAAGACGTTTTTCTCACTGCAGCTAGTGCTAGACTAAAAGGCATGTAGGAAGTGAACACAAGAGAATTTGCATTTGCAACAAAATTGGTATTTAGTTTGTGTCAGAATACTTCACTTGTTAGTACCTAAGTAGTTAATTAATATCATCGTCTTTTTTAACTTACCTATTCAATTATTTAAATCTTAACAAGATTTAACAAAATATTAATGTTCCGCTACATTATCAGATTTCATTATAAACTCCTAGTTCATGATTTGTGTCAGTATGTTCTAAATACATGAAATTGTTATTTCTCTTCAACTGTGTTACAGCTTTATGTTACTGTTATTAGACAACCAGGCCCATAAATTATGTTTGTAGAAGTAAATCACATTTTGATCACACGTTTGATCCCCGACTTTGGACACTGCATGTAATCCAAATAGATGCACTGTGGCGTCATTTTGGCATTTGATTATTATTGTAACCTCTTTTGTTGTTGTATTTAGAATAGATTTTGGAGTATCTTTGGGATCATGATCAACAGCGTCATTTTTATAGAAAATTTGATTTGATTGTAAACCGTTTCCAAGCTAAAAGGTAACCCATCTTTCTAATAAATCATAATATCTAACGACTTGTTTCTAACATAACAATCTGAATAACTTACAGAAAGGCCTTATTTTTCATAATTCAACAATTTGGGACCTTTAAAGACCTTGAATTTTAATATTTTAACGACCTGTTAAATATTCAAATCTAAGGAATGGCTTTCCTGCGGCTATGACATATTTAGTAGAATTTATAATTTTATGACTACCGAGATAAATTCCAATAATGCTTGACCCATTTTAACTAGCAAAGTTAGTCAATTTTGGGGCCTCGTAGAATGGTCGTTGTGAACTGTTTCGATGTTTTGGTACAAATTACTGTCTTTAAGTGTTTAAGCTATTTGAAAAGAATTTCCAAAGGCGTACACGGTCATTATTTTATGCGGCAAGGGTTAAATTTAAAATTGAAATTTTTGGTTGCTAATCCTATCTTAGTAATGTAGAATGAATGCTAACACTTGTTTTTTTTATAGGCTGACGAGCTTGCAAAGAAAACAAACATTTAAAATTACAAAGAAAGATAACACCATCAGACGTTTTCATGTTTTGATGCAAGGGAAAAACGGCAATATTGTGTTACAATTTAGTTACAAAGTCGTATCTAGTTACATTCAATTTACGTCGTAGAGTTGTTGCTTGTGTTGACTTGTAACGTTTCCTAGAGTATTGTCAGAGCTTTTTTAGTTAGTTTATAGTTACCAACTTTGTTAGGTACCTACTAACATTATTCTTTAGCATCGGGTAACAATGTTACTGGTTGAAAATTTTTATTACATGTTTTGATGTTAATTGCTGTTTATTACTGGTAAGTACATGATTTTAAGAGACTTCTTGTTAAAGTATAAAATATGATGTTGTTAATGCTTAGATTTTTTCTGTCAAGTTCATGTTCAATCTTTTTCTACGAGTTTTTCTATTTACAGCTACACGTTAAACTTGATCCTAACTGTTTATTTTTGAAGAAAAAAACTTTGCAATAAAAATAAATATCATTGAAAAACAAAACAAAATTATTGAAGTTACCAACCCATTTGAAAATTGGCAAACACAAATTCCTTTTAAAAATAGGTAAAAAATCACTTATTTTTTTTTATTTACTCCCAATTTGTACAACAACAAACAAGCCTATATCAAAACAAACCTTTGTTTAATATCTATTAAGGTAACTTTATCCAGTTAAGTGACATTGATTAGTACAAAATATCGTTCCTAGACAGGGTTCCCCTTTGTTCATGACTTAATAACGAAGCCGTTACAAAATTATGTATGTCATAGACAGTTTGTCATGCCCCGTCTGAGATCGAACCCGGGCCCCTCCGCTGGCGTTAGCATTTGTCTTCATTTTCTTAAGAGTAGTGATGGACTGGTTGTTACGATTTTTTAACGACTTTTGTGTCGATAGTTTTTGTGTCAGAAGTTACCTACATATTTATCACGAGGACATTTTTTAGAAGGACGGCGGAATACAGTTCTTTCTACATAACCATATTTTTTTAAGGTATTTTGATTTCTAATATTCAACGTCTGACAAAATTAATTTAAGAGATAAGCTCTTGTTTGTATAGCTCCTTTCAGTTCGCTCTCTTTCATGTTTAGATAGAATAGATATTTTTTTCTGATTACAACAAACCTCACATCAATATAATAAAATATCGACCAAAGTATCGATAACTCTTTTACGTACAGCACATCCCTAAAAGTTAGGACTAAGAACATTGATATTAATTCGAGCTTCCCGTACGAAATCACGTCTCGATATAATTACCTACTGCGACCCGGTAAACATTGAGTTATTAAATCCGCGACTTTTGTCTTCCCCGGGGAAATAATGTGTGTTTTAAAACAAATAGGGTAAAGCCAATTACACACTTTCGATATTTATGTCGCCTGAGTTGTAAAATATACCTAATACGACTTTACGTTTGTACGACAGCCTTTTTATATCATTACCTGAAATCAATTGACTGTAAAGTCTTTTTGCCTTCTTAGGGTGCTGCTCAAATAGTTTTAAGTTGTACACTGCACCGTATCAATACATAACACAAACCAGAAAAAACTACAGTGTTTCGTCAAAAGTTTTATAAAAAGACCTATCCATGGAAATTCTAGAAATGGTCTAGCATCTAAAAATAAAATCGCGCTTATAAATTCTAACTATCATCGGATTCGCTTCACTTAATCTACACGGCCATCAAGCAACTTCAAATCTTTTAATTTAGATCTTCAGCGTGCGATATCTAATTCCTAAGTCACTGGTGCTAATCAACATCGTCAATTAACTGTGAGTGGGGGAGCACCAGGCACCCCATGACACGGCACAGCCTATCAACTGGCGATTAAACAACTTTGTCCTATACTGAGCTTGGTTATAGAACTTTTATGGTATAGACAGGGAAAAAGAAGACAAAAAATACTGCTACGATTAAAGCTGTTACAGTCCCCGGCACGTAACTTGGCAAGGTTTTGGCATAGTGGGGGTAAGTTCGCGCATCGTAGCCCATACCCCGCGCCCCACTTGACCACCAAGAAGACCTACAAAACGACTTCTGCACATCTAACGACTCTTGTCAAGTTACGTGCCGGTAGGCATTGACTGTAGGTGTGTGGTCTGAATAAAGTTTGTGATATACATGTTTATTTTACTCTTTTGTAAGAAAAGTATAAGCACGCAACATTTTTCTAGAAGCCAAAAGATCTTTTCTGAATGTGAACCAGTTATTGACAAAAATTTACTTAATGAATACTTACCAACACACAGACAAATTCTTATATCGAAATCTCTGTAATAGGTAATACTTGCAAGGAACAATTTTTAGAAATTAATATCTTAGTATTTATACTTGTGTTATAGCTAATTTTGAAAAAATAAATACAATGATGAGGAGTTTTACTTATGTCAATTTCATTTGTGAAATATGAGACTCAACCAATATAATTATTATCAAGATGATAATAATTATATTGGTTAAGTCTTGCTCTTTTTGATGCCAAGAAACTCAACAATCCCAACTGGAAAAACAATGCAAGAGGCCATTAGCCAAGGATTATTGCAGCGTATGCGGTCCAAAATACAGTCCTGTCTATTTCTACATCTGTCTACAACAACGTTAAGAGTTCTGTCCCTGCAAGTTCCGTCGATTCAATTACAAAAGTTTGACGAGTTCGTCAGGTGTTCGCTGATCGTCTGCAGTGAAGCCATGGAGATAATCATAGTAATAGAGCTATTGTTTCTAACGCTGATGGTTTTATTGAAGTTAATGTTAGGTTGAAGAGTCGGGAAGTACCTAGAAACCTAGTACCATAAATCTGTAGAGAGGTCAATTCTGTACATGAAATATATTTTCAAAATAACTATCAGGGGGTGATTAGTGATCGATACTGATGCCAAAAATGCAATCAGTAAAAATTTTGTCTGTCTGTCTGTCTGTCTGTATGTTCCTTATAGAAACAAAAACTACTCGACAGATTTTAACGAAACTTGGTACAATTATTCTTCATACTCCTGGGCAGGTTATAGTGTACTTTTCATCACGCTACAATCAATAGGAACAGAGCAGTGAAGGGAAATGTTGGGAAAACGGGAGAAGTTACTCCATTTTTTCACGTGTGCAGCCTTAATGGTTAAAGCTACATAGAAATCATGTATGACGGAAATGTTTTACATAAAATTATCTAAAAAATATCCCACAACAGCATATGTCTATCTTTTATGGTTGACAATAACACGTGTAACTCCCGATAGCTTAGCAGTTCGGAGCTTTCTGATTGTATTACACACAAGGAGTTACGACGCTGATGGAATCGCGGGCACAGCTATTAATAATATTATTTTGCGGTTCCTAATTGTGATATTTTTAACAGTATTGTGGATTGACATATTATATTCCCCTACTAAAATACGAAAATTAATCTGTCTGTTACATCCAAACCATTGAACCGTGAGGAAGGACATACGCTACTTTTTTACGAAAAACGACGGAAACGCGGACGAAGTCGCGGGAAAAAGCTAGTAAATAATAAATGTGCATGTTTGTTTGATATGTTTTCACGCCAAAACGACTGAACTCAATTTGATTAGGTTAATTAGCTTGGTGTTTAATTATGTAAGTTAGGTACTTTCCATCTCAGAATTTAAATGTCACAAGTTTTTCTTCGTCGTTTTTAGAGCAACAGTGATGAACCAAATTGCACAAAGTGTGCGCTTGCCGGGGTATGCGACCTACGATTAGTAAGCCAGGGCTGCTACTACTGGGCCATCACTGTGCTCACTAATTAGAAGCACTCCCACCAAACTTGGAAGATCGTAAGAGTAAAGGTGGTACGAATTACTCAGAACCAAACAACCTGGAGAAGATTGAGGAAAAAACCAACCCCAAATGAAATAAGTTATAAGGCTTAGGCACATTTAGAGAGATTTCTGTAGCACTCTTGTCAGTGGGCTGGCCAGTCACAGTATCAGAACGGTTTATCTACGGAAATGCTGCGGCCATCCTTCTTCAATCACAGTAATTTTGCGACACCAACGAAATAAAAGAGTGCTTATTTTTACGCACGTCGTATACCATGTAGTTTCTAGACCGGGACCGACTGTTTAACGTGTTCTTTGAGGCCCCTGTGCCTCAAAGAACTGTTGACGGTGGTCACTCACTCATTTGATTTTATATAAATATGTTTATATTTATATATTTATTGATTTATATAATATGTAGTATAATAGATATTGTTTTATTTTACATAGGTAATGCATATTAGGTTACTCTTATGCATATTAATATTTAATAATGGTATATTTGTACTTTGTATATATCAGCGACATAAATGGTCAGATGACACTACACGTGTAATGTAACAGTTCAGATACAAGCATTACATCATGAACGTGTCCAGGCGAGCATTACAGTGTACACACTTGCTACACGAATGTTCGCAGGGTTACAAAAGCAAATTTTCCTAGTTCAGTACCTACGTTGAGTTGTAATTTAATGCTCAATATCTACCCACTTTTATAACGAAATGGCCAACAATTCATGTACTGACCGCGGCTAGATCGATTAATCAGCTCGGCTGTTTAGCAACAAGTACTTAAATTCAATTAAATTAAACTAACTACAAAACCATCTTAACAGATGCAGGTGAATTGACCAGCTCACGTATGTCGTTTGAAATGTCAAAGCGATTACATTTATAAAGCCACGCGAAGATTACCGCAGCACGGTTTTACACGTAATTCGTGAAGGTTATTACGAAATAATTGGGTACAGTGCGTTCGATACTTTAATTATTTTGTTCCTTTGTGTAATTGGACGATATGTTTGTAATTTGTTAAGAGGACATCCAAATGTGGAGTATTTTGTTTGTCCGGTGAGATGAGTAGCAGTCTCTTTTAGGCGATGTGATGCTTATTTGTATTGGCTTCTTCATATCGTTATTCTAGCCGTTTAGGAGATCTGGATGGACTCAGAGCGAGGTCTACTTTTGCATAAATACCTACTCCAAGCTCTAAAGCTGACGAATATCTGACAGCTACATAGGTTATTACTAGCTCTAAAGAAATTGCCACCGTGTTAAAAAGATCACTTGTTATCCAGCAGATATTCGCGGTAAAGTCTTGACAGTCAAAAACCTTGTAAGAATCAAGAAACAAAGAAGTGATGTAGGCATAGAAATCATTGTTGTTAGTATGAAAATAAATGCCCATAAAAGTGGCTCAGATAATCGTCAAACTGAAGACATTCCTGTAGTAATACGCTTCTACTTAACCCATAGTTTGTTAATGATAATCCAAGACTAGACACAACAAATAATAGTCACCATTTCCCATAGCCACGCGTCGACGTCCTCTTCGGTATGACAATGATTATTTTAAAATCCTCATAAAACAATATTATGGCGCGCACACTATATTTATACACTGTTGGCTGCCAATTATAGGTCGTAACCGAGGGTTCGATCTTACTCGATAATTGCCACCGCACTAAACATACGAAGAACATGAGTTATAGCAGTTGACTGTTGGATTTGGTTGTTAAATTGAGGATTCTACTAATTAGGAGTCATTTCGTTTTGGAGATGACAATGGCAAGGTGTTGGAGATCCAAATTAAAGAAATACACTCGAATGAAATTCGGGTCAGTCACAAATAAAGAACTGTTTGAAGTCTATTTACTTCATTTTAATTATTATTTTTTTAATTATTTTGTTGTTGACTAAGTTTTAATTATTTAGGACAAAAAATACATAAATTAAAAAGACCGAAATCGATTCAGTAGCCGCTTCTGGATAAACTACATTCAGTGTGTTTATTGCGCTACATTTTGTATATGTAACAAATACGAAGAAAAAAACAATTAAGCAAACCATTGACTCTCTTATACCTGAACAAAAGATCCTATTCTGTGAGCAAATCCTATGAATAGGTATATAGGTACGTAACGGAATACCATTTTTTGCTAGTCTTTATGACCAATTTACATGTCTACGGACCCAGGAAACAGACATACAGACACAGCATACAAATTAACTTTTTTCCACAATTTTTTACACTTCCTACATCTCATATACATATACACACTATAATTTGTCTACCGTTGAACTGACTCCGGTCTTCGGGCAATTGAACCAAATAATTGTCAGCGCATTTTTACTGCGTTTTCCCATCATTGTAGGGGAGTCTAATATCACCTTGCTATAGGAAATTGCGACTTTGTAACAATGGTGCCACCATTAACAATGGTATCTTGGAAGCATCTCTGAACGTAATATTGTTTTAGATGAGGAATTGTATGGTAGTTATTTTGTTTGATGGTCTGATTGTCAATTTGTAATGTTATTCAATTTTGGTATGTTTGTTTGGTCTTGGTTACGAAAAGAAATTACAGTTAGGCCGGCCGTCTCCCTACGCCGACGTAGATCGCGTACAAAAACCGACCGTCATCGTCAGCGAGAATGATAGCAGTACGGTGCTTTATAGGACATAATCTAAATTGGTAATGCGCAACCGTCGCGCATCGTGCGCTATATCAGCGTATAAGGACGATTGCCTTATGGTAAAACGTAGCTCCGAAATCTCAGAAGGAAGAAGTAGCCCCAGACATCTCAACACTCCACTACAGTGTGAGATTGGTGCCACGAAGTGCCAGATGTGTGCCGCTAGGGCGGGTAACAACGTACACGTGTAATGAATGCATGACTCGACACGTAGCGACACTAGCTCACTATAGATACTTGCGTAGGGATGTGTGGATGTCGATAGTGTTGGTGAATATATCGATAACTTTATTTTAAATCTATACTAATATTATAAAGAGGAAAGATTTTTTTGTTTGTTTGTTTGTTTGTACCGAATAGGCTCCGAAACTACTGGACCGATTTTAAACATTCTTTCATTAATAGAAAGCTACATTATCACTGAGTAACTAACATAAGCTACTTTTTATCTCGAAAAAATGCACAGTTCCTGTGGGACACGCGGACGAAGTCGCGGGCGAAGTGCTATAGATAATAATAATACCTATAGGTACTATCGCCATAATCAGTAAGTTAGTGATGCAATTAGGTCGTATGGCTTGTATATTTTAATGTGAACCTACCTATACTTTAATGTGAAGCTGAGTATAACTTCTTTATACCTACGTAATTTCTACCCTCTCACTTCATTGGTAAACTTATTGTGAATCTGTTGTCTGCAGGATAGAGAAAAAAAATCAAGATGAACTTTGAAACGCATTTTTATAATTTTTTAATTGAACTGTACTCATACATTTTAATATTATTATCTTTTTGATCTGCTTATCTCTTTCTGTAGAACAAATTAATTAACGTCTTGTCCGATAAATGTCACCAACGCTCCTAAAAAACGTACCTATTTAAAATTTCAACTTATACGGGTGCGACACGGTAGCCCAGTGGTCAGAGCGACGCCACGGTACGGCAGAGGTCACGGGTTCAAGTACCACCCGCGTCAGTTGTTTTTAAACGTGTTATATTATATTTAATAAAAAAAAATTAAGAGAGTTTATCGACTCCGTTCCCGCGTCACTAGATCGCACCTGTCCGGCGCGCGCGCACCCGTTCATTAGGTCGCGGCGCGTGATTGTCATTTAGCCACGCCCCCCGCGCCCGCTTAGACAATTATTATAATTCGTATGATTTGGTTGGTTATGTAAGAATTTTGGGTACCTACCTACATTTAATAGGAGGGGGGGATAATTATTTTAGTCCTGGCTTTGTTTAAGACGTTGTTCTAGTTCCAATAATAGTTATTAGGAATTCATGTCAACGTTTCTATGTTGGCTGGTTACAATAACTTACTTTATCTCAGCGTACAAAATAACAAATCCTTTGGATACTGACGCATCCATGTATGGTTACATTTTTTGTATTTTTCTATCTGTTTATTAAAACAAGATACCTACCACCACGCCTGTTTTACCCATTGCCATTTAACCGGGTATAAATCTAAACTCCAGGCTGGTACTGAGAATTTCCTGATAGAAAACCTAGTAGGACTTAGCCAGTCCCGGGGATTGTATCCAGGTCTCTACATTCAACAGTCACCATGTGCAACCATGAAGACTAATGAGCTCACCAATATGACAACGACAACTTCGTTCGACAATACCCTTACAGTCTTCCACTATTGATTTAGCAATTCCCGGTAACCTCTTCAGTATTTTGGGATATCAGATTTTAAATCTGCAAAAAAACCCAACACATACTAATTATGGAAATGGATTCAAAGGAAAAGGCATACTGTAGCATCGTCTAGATACAAAAAATCCAAAAACCTTTACAATATCAGACAACTTAATTAAAGATTTCACCATGACCCATCTCCTCAATGACACAAACTGACAAAAGAACAAAGACAGAGACCATTAAGTTGCACAACCTCTATTTTATATTCACGCACTCTGAGCTATATAATGACATACGAAAGATCTCTAATAGCGAGCAACCAAATTGCTTTGACCGCTTGCCTCTTACACTTGACCAACTTATTCTACATCCACCACAAGAGATTCTAGACTTTATAGCTCTTCAAATAAGGTTTGGACAGATAGCATGGATTATGATTGCATAAATTCGGTTCTTAGTAGATCACCACGCCTACCATTGCGACAAATGGGGACAGTTTTCTTTGCTTTCTTTTTATGTCTATGAAAATTCAGTCGTGTCGTCATGGTATAAGGTTGAATTTAGGTTGGAGTATGTGTGCTGAAGAGTAGATAGTGTTTTGTCATTGAGCGTATTGTTGTTTTGTTACAAAATGTAACATTTGGAGATATGGAAGTACCTATGTATACCTATAAATTGTTTTTTACGAACAATGAGATTAGGTAATCTTTTTTTATGGTAATTTCCTGTGGATTACATGACACGAGGTCAATGGAATACCATGTCTTATAGATACATTTGTAAGAGGAGTCTGATTTTTAGAGCTTCTACAAATCTACGTACTTTTAAAGCTTTCTAGCTGTTTCTGCCGGCCTAGCATGACCACGATAGAAACGGGTTTTGTCTACATAGAAATAGACAAAGTGACAGATTGTAGAAACATTTCTACGTTTTATGAATGAATGTTTCTACAATCTGTCACTTTGTCTATTTCTATGTAGACAAAACCCGTTTCTATCGTGGTCATGCTAGGCCGGCAGGACTTATATTCTACAATAGATAGTTTTACCTAATTGCGTACACACTTTAAGCTGTTTGTTTTTAGACTGCAATTTAATTAGCCTGGTCTTAAATATCGATAGGTATAGTGATGCTCACGCCCATATAAATTAATTTAATGTTTTAAATCAAGCCCTACTTAAACTTGTTTAAGAGAAGTAGGACACAGCAGGTTATCTCGCTCAAATTTGAAGTAGCCTGATTGGGGAAGTACCTCCACCTTAAAGAATACCACAGCCAAATAACACTACTCTCCGGTAATATTGTGTTCCTGTGGTGAGTAAGTTCGTCAGAGCTCCTGAAGATGCGCTGTGTTAACAGCGCGAAACCTGCTTGTCCCTTAAGGGTGCATTACGGCAAATCGTGTTATGGGATTTCAATAAGTTTATATAGAAAACGTAAAGTAGTAGCCACGAAAAAAAAGTCTGATAAGCTGAAGAGTTTGACTGTTCTTTAAAAAAATCGGTTTAAGGATAAACCTTATAGATGAATGTAAAAAAAAAATTGAAAATCTCTAAAAACGTGCAAAAAAGCCCTGCCATACTTTCATAACTTTGAAATGAAAATTTTATGAATTTGACACAATAAAGAACAGAGAACCCGCAATATTTTTCTGTTTTACATAACAATGTTTCCGTTTAGTGTAAAAAAATCGCAATTCTTTTGACTTTTTTTCCCGAAATATCAATAAAAATTATAATTCAGAAAAATTCAGCAAGTTTGCGATTTTTTTACACGAAACAGAAGTATTGATATGGAAAAAAAATACCATCAGCTACTACTCTGTTCTTTGTAGCCTATAATTAAGTTAATTTCATCAAGTGTTTGTTCTTATTTACGCTAAAGTTATGGTTCTACGGCAGTGCTTTTTCCACTTTTTCAATATTTTTTTTTAATTAATCTATAATGTTTATTCTCAACACGATTTCATTAGCCACTAGTGAAACTCTTTAGCTAGTCAGATCTTTTTTTTCGTAGCTACTACTTTACCTTTTCTATATAAAGTTATGGTTTTCCCGTAAGCCTTTTACATGGTGCTGACCCTTAAGCTGTCGGCAAAGCGAATTTTCATTTTAAACGGTCGGCATGTGATACTCGGTGTTGCAAGCGTTTCATAGACTATCTATGGTAACCCTTTACCATTAGGCGGGCTATACGCTTGTTTTCCACCTACGTCGTATAAAAAAAACATAGGTATTCATCAATCACGCGATACCAGCCCTAAATAAGGTCGTGTTGACACCAATACCGACGTTATTCTGCCGAGTAACGTCACGATTCAAATGAATTTAAACCCAACACTACCTAACCAAGGCTAGTCCACTTAGCCTTCAGCTAGTGCAGTACCCGATAGCAAATCGATGCCAAATTGCTTTGACATTTGGAACAGACTATAAAATGTCACGCCTGGTGCGACAGGGGCATTCTTAGAATTGTTCGTTCATTGCAATCATTGCTGGAACGTGCGAATAGTTTGTTCACGTTTTTATAGTCATAAAACTTACCCAACTATACTGTTGACTGGTTAAAATATGAGGAGCATTTGAAGGAGCATGTTCAGTAGGTAATTGATTCTTGTTTCATCTACTACCGAAATAAAGCACGATTTGTCGAGTAATATTTTTGCATTTTGTAAGAACAATAGGTATTGTTACTGTGACGTCGTGGTTAATAAATAAAACACTTTTAATATTGCACTGTGTAAGTCGTGCTGTCGCCACGGCTGCTTGGTTAGAAGTGCGAGTGCGGTGCCTTGCCCCGGACTCCCATACAACCCCACCACAGCACGCTTTTCATTAAACGTCACTGCTAGAAAAAACATTGCTCGTATCAAGTAACTCATAACTAAACATATTATTTAAGTTAGTGATGAGGACAACATTGCATTGATGCTATTGCCAGTCTATAGTAGAATTATAGAAATCTAGGTCAACGTAATCATCAAAAAACACAACACATCCGAACAAAAAAAGTTCAAATAAACTAAAATAGTGCGTAATTTTGTTTCGTCTCTCACTTTCTACAAACATTATAGGAACCTACTTACTGGTACCTACCAGTTATTACAGAACATAAAATAACAAGCAAAATGAATCGACTGTCACTTCAATAACACATTCATCTAAATTAACTTGAGACATCTTCATTATAGAGGCAAATACAAGCCGAAATTATTGTGACAAGTCTTTTGATTGGCAGTCAAATTCCTATGTATTAAAATTTTGCTCCAATTAACCGAAAGGACACGGCGGACGCCCATAGAACGCTGGGCTTCAGATTGTGTATGTCAATACAGATATGAATTTAGTTTGGTGTGATAGAGTATTTAAAGAGTATTTAAATTCATTTTTTATTTGTATTTGTACGTAATTGGATTAAAGAGAAATCTTCGCATTTGTGACAGTGAGGTTAAGTATGGTATGAATGATCCAATGAAGTACAGCCCGACTAATGAGTTCTCAATTCAAAGGTTTTAGTTGCTGACATGATATTCTATGGAGGCACGCGCCAGCCAGCCTGCACCCGTTTTTGTTTTATTGGTTTTTTCAAAATGTCAACGGCTTAATCATTTTATTTCTTATTTATTTCGATTTTAGATTCCAATTCTTAATCTCTAAGATAAATTAGGCAAAGAACTATTAAAATATATTTTTATTTTTGGTTAAGCTTTTATAACTGTACCAGATCAAGCCCAAAACTGCCAACGTCCTTTAGTAATACATAATTGCAAGATATGTAGATGATTTGAGTCTGTAGTTAATTACCTCATAGTAGGAAATTGCCGCAGACTAAGACGTGTCACCCTCTTATTTAGAGACCCCGGTCTTGGAGATCTCAAACCAATAAGATCAGGTAGGTACAGAATACCTGAGCCAAATAACGCTATTTTTCAGAAGTGTTGCGTTCCTGTGGTGAGTAAGGTTGCTAGAGCTCCTGAGGATGCGGTGTGTTGACAGCGGGGCACCAGCTTGACTCCTAAGCTGTCGGCATGGCAAACCCTAATTTTAAAGATAAAATAAACGCGAAAGTTTGGGTGTCTATCTGTGTCTTTGTTACTCCTTCACACTGGCTTGACAAATTTGGATGAAATGCAAAAAAAAGGTTAGCTTGGGATCTGGAAAAGCAAATAGGCTACTTTTCATCCATTTTGACGTAGAAGTCGCGGGCAACAGCGGGGTCGGACGGGGTCACGGGGGTCATGACCCCCCTCAAAATCGTACAAAAATGCGCCAAACACGGTAATTTATATCACATCGGCATTAATCGGTATGACCCCCCCCCCCTCCTAAAGTCTTCAGCTGCGGTATGACCCCCTCCCCAAAATCGTCGGCTGGGACCGCGCCTGCTAGTATCAGAATGTAGAAAGTACCTAATGAGGAGAGATCGTAGGTTTGACCTCATTAAAAAGGAAAAAGCAAAACTTAAGAGCAGGATTCGAAATTATAGAAATAATCGTTTTTATTTGAAAATTATTAAGATAATTATTTATGCTAATGCTTGTTTTCCTCTGTCTGGAGATATTAAGTAGATAATAATTAGGGAGCGCCCCCGCAGCCGGCGGCGGCTCCCAAAAATAACGCCGTTGGAAACCGGCGTAGCCTTGGAGTAGCAGTGATACCAGACAAAAATAATTGCAAACTACCGTAGCAGCAGATTAATGTTGCCGTGTTTTAAGTTGAATTATCTACCTTAGACTGACTTTTAATTACAGTGTCAATGTAAAACAAAATATAACTTTTTTGGACTTACAAGGGGGAGGGAGGTGGTCGATGGAGCCCCGCTACGCGGGGCTTCTATTTCTGTCTGCAAGGTTAAAAGTAACCTAACACGAAGGGGTTGACGGGGGCTTCGTTCGCTCGCTTTGCTCGCTCACTGAAGCCCCCGTCAACCCCTTGGAACCTAAATTGTCCGTGTCGGGGTGTCCAAGTTCCCGAGCTCGCTTCGCTCGCTCTTGGACCCTAGTTAGGTATGTTACTCAAATGAAACATGAAATGTTTTTTTAATTATGCCAAATTGCCAACCCCATTTCCAGCTTTTTTCCAAAGTCAGCGCCGGCTGCAAATTTAGCAACCGGCGGCGGCTGCAAATTCAGGTCACGGCGGCGGTCGCGGAGTCACTTCCCAATAATTAACAAGAAATTTGAACCTAGTTTGAAAGTAAGTTGCAGTAATATGATGTGACAGAGAAAAGTAAATGGACCTACATAATGTAGGACTCAAGCAAAAGATATATGGTGATGGTGGACGTTTGTCATTATTATCATTAGCCTGTAAACGTCCATCCAGTCCCTGTGATAGATTGCCTGGGGGGAGATATTAACGTAAATGGTGTATTTTTAAAGACATGTATGTACCTATGTAGGTAAATGAAGTATGAGGTCATATAAATAAACCGGACAAATGCGTGTCAGACTCGCGCACGAAGGGTTCCGTACCATTGTCTATACTACATTAGACACTATAGGTATATGACCCTGATGATACGATGATATCTTTATTATGATCAAAAAAAAACATCAAAACATCATTTGTTAGGGAGCTCCCCTTAAATATTTATTTTATTCAGTTTTTAGTATTTGTTGTTATAGCGGCAACAGAAATACATCATCTGTGAAAACTTCAACTGTCTAACTAGCACGGTTCATGAGATACAGCCTGGTGACAGACAGATGGACAGACGGACAGCGGAGCCTTAGTAATAGGGTTTTACCCTTTGGGTGCGGAACCCTAAAAACGAGGGGTTGATGAAAGATTCTATAAGCCCAATTGATTGCATGGCATGCATGCAGGGCATCTTTTGTTCAGATTTACAAGTTTAATTGGTTACAAATATCGTCTTTTTAACAGTAGGTAGGTACCTCAGATCATAGAATCAAGGAGATATGCCATCATAGCAAATTAGTACGGGAACAACTGTCGCCACTTTTAGTACATTTTTCAACACAATTATAAGCGCCCCTCGTGAATATAAAGATCTCCCACGCATTAAACATTCCGCACACCCTCAATCTAACACTGTTAATCGTCACTCAACACTAGCACTAAACTAAAACACTGTATTTATATCATCGATCGTGTTCGGTTCGTCGCCAGCGTGTACATTTTATATACGGTCAATGTGACCGTATCAAAGCGTCAATTTTAGTAGCGCCTTGGCACATCTCCCTTGTTTCTATGATCTGAGGTAGGTACCTTCTTCATTTACTGAAATTGTCAATTTCATTCAACTGAAATTGCTAGTCGTGTTTCTCTGAACATAATCACCCTTACCACAAAAAAGATAAACACGTGTTGAACGCGAATGCTACCAAAAATAATACACACTTGTTTTAGACAAATTAGTGCTAAGACAAGTGCGTATTAATTTTGGTAGCATTCGTGTTTATCTTTTTTGTGATACGGCCAATAAGTATAGCCTGTAATATAATAGGTAACATTTTATTGGAGCCATTTATTTAATTTATACTTTAAATACAGGGTGGATTTTTGGAAGGCGCTCTTAATTAGGGCCGGTACCTTAACCATAGTAGAGAAAGGAAAAAGTACTTAAGAGACTGTCCTTTATGAAAATTTTTGCCTTGAACTTACAGATATTGAAAATAATGTATAGTCAGCAAGAAAATGGGCAACTTAGGTAGGTACAGGATTTTTTTTTTTGATGCCAATCGATCCTATTTCGTTAAGGATCAAAACCTATACGGGATCACCTGAAGTTAGACTACTAGAAATGTCAAAAACCGCAAATAACTTTTCCCATACCTTCATTACAAAAAGAAATAATATCCCACCTGCATTTTGTTTCGCATATCCGACTTAACACAGACACAAATTATTATGTGCCAGTATTATGAAATAATATATTCCAAGAACGAGATATGCATCTCATGTTGACACTAGAACACAATAGCGCCACGGCGATACACCTTACAAATCATATTACAACATACATACTTACATACAAAATTATCAATGAAGAAACATTCTATGATACAATGTCACTATGCAAATTCAAATAGGAACAAAGACTATGTACCTACTTGTTTTGTGAGAAAAAATACTAGGTACATGCTTCAAAAAGGTAGAACTCATAGCTTTTACCTCTATCCTCTGCATGTATAGACAATCATTCAGCATGCAATATTGATTTCATCAATTTATTAGTTATTGATTAGCTCGTAAAAGCAATTTTGTAAAAAATTGTTAGACGCTTTAAAAACTCTAGATGGTTTTCTAACATCAAAATAATGTTTCTATTTCTAACGGTTGGAAAAATTGCGATAGGTAGGTACTGATCCCTATTCTCTGAGATTTTGACTGACTCACCCTGTATACTAACTACTGAGATTTTATTACAGTCGTAGTAAAATCACGAAAAAAAAATTCTGCTGTTCCGTAAATTTTATCAAGGGATATTTTATATTTTTGTATGGAACAGTAGATTTTTTTTTTGTGATTTCGATTTAAGGTTGGTCCCGTAGTTAATCGAACAAGTATCGAATACTGAATATCCTTCTTCAATATATCTCTCGCTTAACCCGTCGCCAAGTACCTATAGTTATAGGTAGTGCAGCCCTTAATTGCTGTTGCCTGTTTCTTTTAGGAAACATAATAAAGAAATATACCATTTTGAATGTTAATCAACACCCTATCAATTTGAATGCCGCACATAAACTGTACAAACATAAACACTATATCCAAATAAGTGACACACGCGAATTTCATACGCTTTTTGCAATATTAACAACATTTTTTTCACAAAACGTAGCTTGCAGCATCTTCATCGCACGCAATCACACGTTCACGACATTAAGCCGCGCAAATGATATTTTCCCGCGCAACGAGCGCAAAAGCGCGCCATAATTATAAACGCATCAATCAGATGCGCGCGCGCTTCGCCCACGGCGCATGCGCGTAAACGGTTATTAGTCGAGTTACATGGCAACGAGTGTTTTGCGGGATGTTTTTAATGTTATATAACCTCAGGGGATTGGTTAAGCGTATGTTCGTAAGGACTGGAATTGGATCGGTGATCATTTTGAGTGGAAAAACAAAGCTTGTTTTAACACTTTCGCTGTCAGCGCTCCGACTCCCGAATGTAAACTTAATATCAATATCTGAATGATTTTAAAGAAATGTTCATAAAAGTAGCCAATCTGAAACGTTGATACTATATTTTATTTCAGTTACATTTTATAAAAGAATTAATAGCTTAGTAGCTTATAAATTACAGGAGATTTGAGCAATTGAAGTGCCACAGGATTTTGAGCTGCTACGTACAGAACTGTACTCGATAACAAATTATTATTTTCATCTGTACATTTTGCGTGAAACGGTCATAAATGTTAAAAAACTATGATATCTTCGATATTTAAACTAACCAATCAAGAGATAAGGTCACTTAACAATAAAAGGCCTTACAAATAAATCTAACCAATAGCTTAAAGCTAAGATTCCAGACTTTTGCAACTCTCCTTTTAACCAGCGACGCGAGAACTTCCAAAAGGATTCTGTAGTTACTAACCCCCAAAAAACAACGTAGTTTTATCAAAAATAAACATGAAGGGAATACAGCTCACACCTGCGCGGCTCCACTATTCATAGGCTATGTACACATGACCGCGGGCAAGTTCGCGCGTTTCGATTATTCATAAAGCGGAGGTGTCGACGCGGCCGTGTGAACCGCGCCTATCAATTTTGTTATTGGGAATATTGGTAAATGAGTTTTGGTTCGAGTTTGAGTTATACCGATAATTGGTCCGTGGGTTTAGGTACTATTTTAATTGTTTAGTCGATTGCTTGCTTAGTATTTGAAGCAGAGTTTGGGTAATCGGAAAATGCTGTGATGGAAAGAAATATTTTTATTCTGAAGGGCAATAATTCTCCTAATTATAATGTTCAAAAGCATTATCGCTTAACATCAGGCGAGATGGCGATCAAAGGCAAGCCTGTTATTATTAAATAAAAAAATAAATATAGTTCTGATCTAGTCATAATGTGATATTCGTCGTCTTCTAACACACAATGACAAACGTGAACTTATATCGCAATGAAATCGAAAATTGATCAATAGTTGATCAAAAGCAAAACATTCTGCAAACATTCTGAACTACTTTTTCTTGCAACATCTACCTTTTCTAGTTGACTGTACTTTTCAAAGATTTTTCAAATAAAAAAGCTGTAACGATTTTACGCAGAATGAATGTAGCTGTGACGACTTTATTCATACATTTTCTGTGACGAAATTACAGCTGTGACGAAAATCACATCTTCAGGCAAAACATTCAGGACTCAAACTCAAACAGACATAGCTACACCAACGAATGACGCCATCAAATGACAAGTCACCTTTCCAAATGAATTAGCGATCCGTGCGTCGCGTGTCGAATCCACTTCGCATTGGGACATACGGAATTAAAACACGTCATATGTCAATGGGACGTAACACCGTTCCGCTTAATAACGCGCCTAATTATTGCAATGTGCGAAAAAAGGTATTTTGCGAAATGTCTGTTACATTAGTTGTTTTGCAAGACGTTGTGTCTTTGTTTTTTCGCAAATACTATGCCACAGTTTGGCTGTTTGCTGTTTTACATAGTGATTTAATTTTAGGGGTGAATCAAATAGTAATAAGTGGTAATTAGACAAAGAACTGCAAGAAGCTCTTGGTTTTAGTAGCTTCAATATCTCATGGTTTAACGTATTTCTACAAAGGTCAAGAAATTAGTTGCACATTTAAAATAATGGAATTTGTGTCCATAGTACCTACCTACATTAGTTTATTTGAATTTTTCAGTTCAAGCAACTCGTGACGCACTGAAGGAAGTTATTCAGCATGTATTTGAATCTCATTCGCTGAGTATAGGACCAACCTTGAAATCACGAAAATAAAAATCAACTGTTTCGAAAAAAATATCTAAGTATAGGTAATACTCGACAAAATGTGTATAATAGTGGTTTATTTTTGCGGTTTCAAGTATTGGTCCTGTTGTGAAATAAGATTCTAATACTGAATATCCTACTTCAATTCGTCCCTTGTTTAACCAATTATATATGTAGGTAGATACCTACTTACCTACTGTTACTTGTATTACCCAAAATTATTTCAAACCAACGTAATTCGCTGCGCCTACAAAAATCGCTGTTTTTTTTCGGTTGTTGGTTTTTGTTGTAAATCCCAATGAAATAAGGATTAAATGCATCAAAACATATACAACACATCATTTTTTGCAGGCGCAGCGACTACACTACGGTAGTTATGGTCAATGCCAATTCCATCGCCTGCAATCGCCTGCAAATCCCAATGAAATAAGGATTAATTTGCATCAAAACATGCACAAATGTTATGTGTTGTATGTTTTGATGCAATTTAATCCTTATTTCATTGGAATTTGCAGGAAAAACCAACAATTTTGATTGAAAGGTAGTAATTATTACTACCTTTCAATCAAATCCCAAAATCAAACACAACAGCAACATAAACTTTCCAACCTTTTCCCACTACACTATACTTCACATTTTCAATAATCGTGCCGTGTATTGACAGGACACTCCAACTTTTTTGACGTGCCTCTTTTTAAACCGCCTTTTTTCGACTCAGGCGCACCGTTTGATCGCAGTGATTTGACAATATGCGCGCGCATGTTTGACATACACCGCGCATATCGAAGAAATCTCCATTAACGACAGGCGTGGAAAAAATTGACCACAAAAGACTGAATCGTCAATCGCGAGGGTGCTGGCTACTAATGGGGACCCGTGATGGTAATGAAATGCATAGAGACGACTTGATTTAAGAACTTTTGGAAGAGAATATAAAATAAGATTTTCGAATGAGAAGGATGTCCCCAAATGACACAATATCGTCATACAAAAGTATTGGCATCAAGCATATCATTGAGGAGAATGAAATAAAGAGAAGAAATTGCTAAAGAAGTTTTAGTAGATGCATTCACTAGTAATGTGAAAATGACTGACCAGGTATCAGATAAAATTAAGTAGGTAACGTATGAAATATTTCTTCTTTTATGTAATAAAAACAAACTTTTAATCCATCAATGCAGCAAAATGAGAAAATTTTAATTCTATTGTTTGCAGCTTCATGAAGTTGCTTGTGCATATCCTTAAATTCTAAACTATTAAGATTATTTGCCCGAAAAATTAAACATTATGAAACAAAATCCCAAAAATACTTACAATCAAGGTCCTCTCTACAGTTTTTCGTCTGCCTATCAGCCATCGTCTCTAATGAACTTCCAAATGGAAGCTGTACGTATCAATGCCAATCAGAATCATATTTATCGAGAGCATCAAAAGGTTTTAATGGTGGTAGCTGTAGCTGTTGACCGCGGCACAACTGCATCTGACGGTTCCCCATTACAATGGTAAAAGGTGTAAAAGGTTGACCATAGGGTTACTTGATGGTTCCCATGGGCTTAAACCTGGTGTAGGTTTTAATATGACTTGATAAGGTAAGACAATAATATTTTAACTTTAATTTTTTTAGACGACTAGGGTGGCAAACATGCGTACGGCCCGCCTGATGGTCTTTTTATTCAATCGCTTGCAACACCGAGTATCACGATCCTTTAAAATGAGGTTTCGCTGTGCAACTTCAGCGCATCATCAAGAGCTTTGGCGACCTTACTCACCTCAGGAACACAACACTACCTAAGAGTAGCGTTACTTGAGTGTGGTACCTATTTTGCGGATTGGTACTGGTATATTCTGTGTCAGATGGAGGTACTTCCCCAGTCGGGCTCCTTCAGATTTAGTTTAGTTGTGTTTATTTAGTTTGGATTCCAATACCCGCACATTTCTTTTATTGTTTTTCTTTTATTTTACTAACAGGTAAGTTCACCCAGAAAAAAATACCGTTCCCGAAGGAAAGAACAATAACTTTCGACGGTCACAATTGTTTTAGGACGCTAGATGGCGCTACGTGTATTTTACGCAGACGAAGTCGCGGGTAAAGTGCTAGTAAAAAATAAAATTAATTTATTTGATGTAAAATAGTAATAATAAGTTTTAAAAATATAAATAATGTCACTTCGGCCAAGTAAAAACACCCCAAAAATCAATATCAAACGAAACAACGACAATCACAATATCATGATTTTCCCTTTTAACGAATACATATTTCATGACCCCAAGAACATCAGACGATGATGCAGGACTTTTGAGATATCTTGGATATTCCGAGATTGTCCTTTTAATTACGGTTCGTTGGTATTTTGGTAATGATCGGATTCGGGACTTGCATTTAGTTATGGTAATTTGTAGAAGAAAAAGATAGCCGCTTTGATTGTATTGTCATTTGTGGTTTGTAGAGGGCTGAAAGGGCCTTTTCATCACACTAACATTATCAACGCGAAAGATTGTGTGTGCGTGTGTTTGTTACTCTTTCACGCTGAAATAGCTGGACGGATTTGGAAGAAATTTGATAAAAAGATAGCCTAGGTCCTAGAGAAGCACATAGAGTATACTTTTTACCCATTTTTAATTACAGATAGGTAATGTCATTACTACATTTACCTATACATGATATGTTTCCTTTTTGCTGGGCCAAAAAGACAAAAAAGTATTTTTTATTTAAATTCTTCCCTACAGTGCGACGGAACCATGGTCTTGCAAAACACCTGTCCCGCTGTCCGTTCATTTAATAAATAACTTAGGGATATCTAATATTAAGAGTTCATGGGTCTTAATTTAAACTGAAAAGCGCAACGAATTGGAAGTGACAGAATTTCTTCTTACTTTCATATCTAAATTATGAATGCTATATCTGAAGTGTCTATTTACCCGACTGCGAGACGCAAAGGAGGGTAATGTGTTTATCAGTCTATGTATGTATGTATGTATGTATGTATGTATGTATGTATGTATGTTTGTTTCTATGTGGCGTTCTAGAGACCAAATGCGTAGGCCGATTTTGATAATTCTTACGTCAATCGATTCGTCTTAACCTTGCGAGTGTCACTAAAGACATAACAGTAATCAAAATTCACCACAGCGACAACCAGACGCCATATTGTCAAAATGAAAAAAAAAAGTTGATGAACTATGTCAAGTGGGGTGTCGTTGAATAGGTATTTTAAAATCATCTTTAGGTTCCTTTTATCATTTTTCATTTTAAATAATAGTTTAGGATATATAACGATTTAAAGTTGTTCAACAAAGCAATCATTCTCGCTAATTCTTACTTATCCTCAAAACCTATCATGTGGGGTATCAAAATGAAGGGCTCGAAAAGAAGATTACGAAAACATACATTAAAAACTAAAAAGTGAAAAATAAAAATAGTAAATTAAAAATTAAAAAAACCCGACTGCTAAAAACAACTAAAAAGTTCAAAACAAGAGCACTTTTCAAGCAGTCTGATGCAGTTGGTGGCATAAAATCTAAGATTTAACACAAATAATTGCCACCAACTGCATCAGACTGCTTGAAAAGTGCTCTTGTTTTGAACTTTTTAGTTGTTTTTGGCAGTCGGGTTTTTTTAATTTTTAATTTACTATTTTTATTCTAATTTTATATTTGAAATGAGACAGTTGAAAATTGTGATTCGTTAACTTCTTATATTAACAAGTTATTTACGAGGATACTCGTTATAGAAATCCAAAATAGTGTTGTACCTCCATCTATATTTTCTGCGTTGCATTTCCTTGTTTAAATGTAGAGTATTTAGGTATACTTGATATAAATAAGGAAAGACTATTAAATAAAGACTATTAGACTCTCAGTAGACACTCTATCTAGAAAGTACCACTAATAACCATAAATGATAAAAGTGTCCATAAGAAGAGATTCAAAATTTCAACTGACTAGGTTATGACACGGTAGCTTAGCTTAGGTTAGAGCGACCGCCACGGCACGACAGAGGTCATAGGTTCAGGTCCCGCCCGTGTCAATTATTTTGAATTTTCTCATATTATAATAATTTAAATAAAAAACCCTAAAAGAATTGCTCATTATTGGGAATATTTGCTTATGAAAAAGAAAAATCAAATAAGAATAAACAAATTATACTTATTTGACCACGTTTGACCAACTTACTCACGTGGATGTTAAAGCTTTTACTATCCAAAATAAGTAGATATATTTCTCAAGCTTAATAATTAATTTTCAATGTCCCTAAAAGTCAAACCATTTTTTTCAATTAGCAATTTGTCAAGAAATCGGTCAAGTCACGAAGATGCCCGTTTCAAGCGTTGATAAAGCAAAAATAAAATACAAACTAAGATTCACATAGAAACAAAAACCTTTCACACATCGCCCTATCATGTCTACGGGTAAAAGGTTCCGTCCTAAGCCCGTCTCCACACTATCCGGCCATCACAATGACGGCTGTGCATGACTTGCACAAATTCAGCTCTGACGATGATGTATGGGCTTTAGTTCTTAATGAGCGCCGCGATATATTTAGCGGTCTGTGTGGGGGAGGGTGTGGACTGTACTTTAAATACAGGACAGGGACAGACGGACTAGTAATGGAAAAAGTATAATAAACAAGCATTTTGCCCGTGACTTCACCAGCCTGACATACACGTGGCGCTATCTGGCGTCCTAAAGCAATTGTGACCGTCGAAAATTATTGTTCTTTCCCTCGGCGACAGTACTTTTTCTGGATGAAAGGCATCCTATGTCCTTTTTTGTACCCTTGACGACATAATATATGCAAAATTTTAAGATGATAGGTTCAGTGGTTTAGGCGTGAAAAGGTAACAAACAAACAAACTTACTTTCGCATTTTTAATATTAGTTAGGATGTCCTTCTCCAGGGTTAAAGCTATATCTATACCAAATAGACAGACAGACAAACTTAACTGTCACATTTATATTATAAGTTTGGAAGAAATCATATTTCATTCGATATTTCCCTTATTCTTTTTCTGCCACTTACTATTGCAAGTTAGCAATCACATAGTGGTTTTGTGCTCATGGAGGTAGAAGAAAATACCCCTAATTTTCACTTGCTATGTATTTACAACAAGAAAGATCTAACAAATTTCAGTTTTGTTTTTGGATATTTTTTGGAGCTAAGATATGGGATGACTCGTAATTTAATGGAAAAAACAATTGGTCACCTCATCCCCAACCCACAGGAAGGCATAGGACGAGCTTTCGTACCCAAAGATCACACCGCGTAATTCCGTTCACTTTTAAGGGTAAAAAACGCAACGCACATCCTCGATCCCAGCTTAGCATCTAGTCCGTACAATTTGTCATCAATCTTTCAATGGAAGAGTAAGTAATGGTATCCCTGACAAATGACGTCACTAATGACGTGGAACGGAACACATATTAAACTTGGATTACTTGTCTAATGAAAGGCAAGAGTATTTGGGTGGTCGATGTACTTACTAATTTTTTTGTGTATTTTATTTAGATTCTTTCTTTGGTTTAGATAGAGGAAAATACATAATAATAATGTAAGACTAGAAATCACGAAATATATCGCCATTTATCGCTGTTAAAGCTTTAGTAAAGATTTAGGATGAAAGATAAGTAATTAACGAGGATAATAATTAATTATGGAAAGACATGGTATCCACTGAATATGAAATTCATAACAGCGGTGCAAACATAGACATCATCTATCCTATAAAGTTGAGTATTGTGTAGTAATAAAAACTATTGATCAGAGAAATAATGAAAAGTTAAACAATGTGACTAGCAACTTTTGTATCCCCAAAAATATTGTCTCCTTTTCAGATGACCACGAATTTCACAGTAACAAAACAATATTTCACAAAGATCACCACCCTCTTTAAGTAATACAGATCTATTTAACACCACTACATTTCAACAGTCATATGCCTAACCCCAAATAAGATCCTATCATTCACCAACGGACCAAGAATTATTGAACACGAGACGCGATACATTGGAAGATGGCGATAGTTGTGCGTAGGCGATATGAGCTTATGAAGAAAAGACGTTAGAAAAAAAAGTGTTTGCAAGATGATTTTCAGTGAGGTAATAATAAAACTCAAGTCGATCGAAAACCTTTTATTTGTTCCATCGCGAATGTACGAGTAAGACATACATAGGTACTTAGGTTGGTTATTTTACATAGCGCTGTCAAAAACTATCTACTTCACTTCACTTCTTGGTTTATGAGGAATTTTACACCCCCTATGGTTTATATGAAATTATTCAATACACAATTTTGACAATATCACGTGTTATAATGATAGAAATATATCAAATCGAACGAAGCAACGTAGTACGGTGTAAGTCAAAAGAAAAAAATTAAAAAACAAGGCAACGTCATACGGTATCGGCCGTCGGCCATTTTTCAGTTTATTTTTTTTCAAAAAACTATCTAAGTCTTAAGTTAAGACTTAAGTTCTTCGTAAGACTTAAGAAGGTAAAGATAGTTTGCAATATAGATTTGGTAGTTTTGACAAAACTAGACGGTTAGTAGAAAGAGTAAAAACGAGAACGATCGTGTTTCACGTCCTGTGGTTGTGACGTCTATGCCACCGACCCACGGGAGAATAGTGAAAAAGACATTATACCAAATTTGAACTGCAATTTATCAAGCGATCCTCTCCTTTGACCCGAAATGTTATGACAATATGATGTATATTCCACGATGATATTCCAAATCTTATACGTTTGATATTTTTTAAATATTTTTTCTTCTGTAAGGATAATAGTGACGTAGAAGCTAGTGATGCGACATCCGGAACAATTGTCTGAATGATGGGTCGCCGACGATTTGACTTGTATTGTTCGGTTTTTTTGAAGGAAGAATTATTGGCTACTGCATGTCATCGTATCTATCGTTATGATAGGCATTTTTTTTGGTCTTTTTGGTAGGTAAGTACTAGGCCGTACAATTCTAAAATAGACATTGGACGTTGGTTATTATGAGAAAGTGAAAACGAGACACTGAAGTAGTCGTAATCGATTTTTAAAGCATGTTTTGTGTTATGAGATTTAAACACAACTGACACCCGTGGCGTTGCTCTAACCACTGAGCTGTCATGTCCTGCCCGCATCAGTTGAAATTTAGAATCTCTTTGAATACGCCTCTTATAGGAGCTGGGTGACGTCTATCAGAGACTAATTACTTACAGACTCCAACTCAATGTCTATTACTTTGCAGTTATAAAGATATCTATAGGTACATTAATACAAAACATGTTTAAAATTCACATATTTTTGAATTTTAAACATTTTTTTATGTTCAATCAATGAAATACAATTTGTAAAAATTGACACACTTAAATTTTCAACAATTTACTTTGTCGAGAACAAGGAAATAATAACGAAGCAACAATTTTAACAGAATATCGAAGGCACCGTTGAAACCAATATCACACGCGTTGACGATCTAATAATACTGTAAGGTGCAGTATGTAAGCTTTAGCGACAGAAATATTACTCACTACAAAAACTTAGATCATTCAAAATGTTTAGAAAAAAATTCCATCCTAGTCTTTTTGTTATACCTACAGGCTACAATAATATATTTTTTATAATAATTACAAAATTACGTAGTAAAACTAGCGAGTTAATCGGCCATCGTATAACAAGTCCTAGCATCTATTTCAATAAAACAGTTGCTACTTTTGTAGCACCTGTTTTATCAGTTACTTTGTGTTTTTTAGTTATTGCAAAATCGCCTCCTCTTATAACTTGCAGAAATGTTTCAACGGCTAAATACAAAGGGAACCGCGATCGTTTGCGGCCCGGCCTTCATTGCTTGCGATGACATTCACAAAAACAATACATCTATCAGTATATGCAAACGTTCAGATAAAAAATACTTTTTAGTTTTAATTTTCATGAGTTTTACAGCTGTTGCTTGCGACTTGGTCTGCGTGGAAATAGATGAATTTTGCTTATATGCTTTTCCAGTCGTTTCAGCGTGAAAGAAGAACGATCATACACAAGCACAAACTTTGACATTTATAATATTAGTGTGATTAGTAAGATACCTTTAAGCAAGATCAAATGGAAGTATTTTGATTTAAAAATCAGGCTGTCATTAGCAGGTATATAAAAATTAATGGATGATATTATTTCTAATATCGCAGATCTAAGAGCACTAATTTCTGCATTACTGACTACAACTGCAGCCTTTTGAAGTACCAACAGCTCTTAATACTAAATTAGGTCTCGTGATTGGAGAACTATAATATTACTGTTAGCATTTACCATTTAAGTATTTGAAGCATGCAAAATAACCGCAACAAATTATGTGTTTGTAGATTAACATCTTATTACAAAGAGATAATTCTTTGTTTAAATCTATTATTTGTGACACATAACAATACTTAGACTTAAATCAAGACTATCAGTGATTTTAACGAGGTCTCTAATTAGGATGAGTCTAAAATTAACAAATTGTTTTCTAACGAACTAAGGCCCGTATTACAGAACGATACTTGAGTACAGATCTCTGCTTGAGCATAGATTGTAACTAGTTCCAATCAAATGGCTGCTCGAGCGTCGTTCTATAATACGGGCCTTAATGTACCTACAAACAGAAAATAAAGATTTTTTTATCTAAAAACCATCCATAGTCTACAATGCTCGTGAAATAAAAATCGAAATTGTAATTTCCTGGCAACGTCTGATCGAGGGACAACAATTTGCGGTCACCGACTGATTACCAATACGAAACCCCAACGAAAACACCAACAAACCACCCACATACGAAAATCAACTCAAATCCAGAGTGACAAAGTTGGAATTTAGGTAAAAACGGCGACGGATGTAAGATGTTTTAATCGAATAATCGTTTAGTCGAAATTCGTCACGTTCACCGACATCTGTCGCCTGTAATCGAATCGAAGCTCGTTCAAATCGATGGACATCGAGACGATTGCATAATTTCTTACGATGACAATACGAATCGGCGAGTTGGAACATGATTATACATAATAATGGCCCCCAATCGGCCAAATTGCTTTCGGCGGAGCACCGATGACATTTCGATTATAGAGATCAATAGGTTTTTTTTTCAATTGACGATGCTATCCTTAGTGATAAGTATTTTTTGGTCATTGTCTTTTTGTTGAGACAAAAAATTGATTGTAGCCCGACTGTTTGCGGAAAATTACTAGTGCAATGTACCTACTTGTTAGTTGGAGTAAAAGTTGATCTGGGAGTAACAGAAACAGGATGTAATATCTGCGTTTGCCTACATACTTTTTAAATAAAAAGTGTATGTAATTTGTTCAAAGCTAGTGATCACGAGTGATCATGACTCCAATATGAGAAATGCTAGCACAATAAGCACTTCAGTAAGTGTGCAGTGTAAACCAACTTGACCGTCTTCCGAATTTACCTAAAACATTTCATGCTATCAGCAAACCTGTAATTTCTCTTATAATCTATAATTACCTATCACTGATTAACAAAGTTGGATTTTATTTTTATCCTTATTTAAGAAAATATTTAATCTGTTACCCCATTCACTCTCCTTGTCTCACAGACTCTCTTTGAAACGAAATACATAACCGTTGACTCAAAGAAACCCAAGATCCAAAACCTTCTATGTAAAACACTAAAGCAATATTTACTCAGAATTTTAACTAAATCACTTAAGAATTCATTAACCAAACAAAGCCTCGTCCTGCAAGTAATTGACGCCCTCCAGTTGATTAATAAGCCGCAAATTGAATAAGCCATCTTTGACAGCATCAATTTTCTCCGCAGTTACACCACTGCTACCCCCAAAAATCCACTTAAAGAGTCTATTTGAAATTTTGATCGACCCCTAACATGACACCTCGCATCTATTTGAGATGTAAATTGTCAAAGTTAAATTGAAATGGGCTTACATGTAGTGAATTTATAAAATGTGTTTAATGATATTATATTTTGATGTCTTGTTTTGGGGAGGAAATTGCTAATTTCATATGCTGACTTTAACAGGTCACGCCAAAATTCAAAATTTATAGATAATGCGCAGGACATAAAATAAATACCTATAAATAAAGTTCAAAAGAAGGATCCCGACATAATTTAGCTTTATGCAGTAAATACATGATCACTTCCATAGGTACCACTTGTGGTATGCAGTATTTGTCGGGAACCAAATTTGACTTCATCTGCCGAGTAGTTAAAATCAATAACATAGCAGTTATATTAAATAATAAATCATTAAAACTCAAACTATCTTTGTATCCGTAAATAAAAGATAATTTGTCGTGACTTAAGTGTTTGGATTTTCCACGTTTTTTACGCCACTTATCGGTTTTTCAAGGCCATATGTATTAAAAGGATTAACTACATAAATAAAATGACACACCTCTTAATTATCTAATAGAGCTTCCAAATATGGACAGACACTTATTGCGAGGCTTGCAAATATTTCCTTTTTTGTAATAGGAGTTATTGAATATCGATGACGAGTTGTTATTATTTGACAGTTATAACTAAAATCTACAGTTTTTTTTTCATTTGCAGGTTTAACATGGTTTGTTTATATGTTAAATGCGTCACCAAAAAGAACAAACACTTTGCTCTTTTTGAAGACCCAAATTACTAATACGTCAAAAATTCTGATTAGAAGCTTCCGTCATTTAACATTTCAGCTTATTGATTTGTGACTAATATTTTATTTCTTTTTAATTAGCTGCAATACAGTTTACCAACTACAGCTGTTTTCGATCACAATTTTCTTGTAAATCCTGTTTTAGTCCTAATTTTGACTTGATTTGGGTTTTATTCTATTTTACGACATTTTTTTTCTTTATTTTATTTATTCATTAGGTAGGTAGCTATTTTATGTAATCCCTTAACTTTTGTAGGTTTACCAGGTAGATCATCCTCACAAAAATCAAATCATCATTGTATTCAATATTTCTTAAAAAAACTATAGGTAGGTATACCTAGCAAGTACCCATCAAACTCCATGTAAACTCACAACAATACATTTTACGCGTCTCCTTTATTTTGCATGGGTCGGGATTGTCTCATACGTCAAATTGTCACGGCCGGTAGACGTTGATCGATGGCTGCACCTGCTCCGTATCAACCCTTGCTATGCTAACTTCATCGCTTGCAACTTGAGATATGTGATTTATCAAGTTTGTGATGTATAGAGTTGGAGTGCGATAATTTTTTGGTGGTTGGGGTGAAAGGCCGGTTATTTGCATAGTATTTAAGTTTATTTTAGGCTGAAGGGTAAATGTTTTACTATGTGGTATATACTGACTTTCTTGGGCATGTTCATGTAGACCATGCATTTGATATCAGACATTATAAATACAATAGAAGTATGTGTACTACGAAGCTACTAGGTACTTTTAGATCTCAAATATTTAAAACCTAATTTCTATTTTTTATCATTTAAATTTCAAAGTACCCATTCAATTTGAAATAAATGAATCGATCTCAAAATCCTCACATTTCAATGAAAAATTTATTTTAATATTCACATTTTGATATGGAGACAAAATTAAAAGGAAATTGAAAGATATCATAAGATGACACACCGATTCTTTTGTCAACAACTTTAGACAAACTTTAGCTTCACTTAACATCGATAATCCTCACTCAAAATTCAACCTTATCACCTAAATACAAAGTCTATTAAACCAACTTTTGATCAGAATAGCTAAGTTTGGTTATTAATATTCGAATATGTCTGATATTGGATTGAGACCACCCAATGTTGGCCTGAATGGCCTCATTAAAGATATTAAGCTGTTATCAAAGGCTTCGGCAGCTGGTTACAGGTGACAGTAAAAAGATCAGATGGGATAGGAAAGAAAAATATTGTGAAGTATCAGCTGCTATCTGTCACGCCATGATACCCTTCTACGCAATGTGAGCTAATGACAATAACATTATGTTTTTTTAACCGTAAACTTAAAACTACAATCTGTTAGTTTAAACGAGAGACATGAAAGAGCGTATTCAGTATTCGATACTGGTTCCATTAACTATGGAACTAACTTTGAAAACCCGAAAAAAAATCAGCTGTTCCATTACACTTCGTCGAATGATATGATATGAATGTTTTTGTATGGAATAGTTAATTTGGCCTCAGACTAAGCTGAAATTTGGTATACCTACCAATGTAATTTGAATGTCAAAAAATAATTTCTAATGAAATGAAAAACGTGGGGCGTATGTAAAATATAAGATGCGGCCCAAGGTTTTCATTTTTTTTTTGTGATTTCTATGTTGGTCCCGTAGTTAATCTAGTAAGTAGTATCTAATACTGAATACCCTCAATATGTATTAAAATCTAATCTCAGGAACTGTCAATCATAGTGCTAAATTAATTACGAGAATGGCCTTCAGATCATCATGGATCCACGCGCACAGACTCAAATGCCACAGCTCTATAATTAAACCACATAGCCGACTCCATATCGATAATTAAGCAGTAATAATATCGATATCGTCAACTCGAATGACGTCGGCACATCTCAAGGGACAATAGTAAATCAACGTCACATGTCAACCGAGTCCCTTGCCATCTTATATTCTTATAAAACTAGTTTAACTTGACCCTCAAGCAGCCATGACTTTAATTTTTCTCGTACAGATTGATTAGGGAGAGTAAAAGCTGAGGGATCTTGTTAAATGGTTGGTGGTGACTTGCAATTCTTCTGTCGCCTACCCACTTACTCCTAATGATAATATTAATGCTATCTCTGAAAGCAATCGCTATGATGTTTTAATGAAATAGCGTCTTGCATTGATTTTCGTTTGCGAAATGATTTCAGGCCTAGAGCGGCTTGTTTTGTCTTTTGCTTAGTCATTTGAAACGAATTTTAATCTGTTACAAAAAGAGCAAATGTATATCTATATAAAAAGTATAGTATAAATATATAAGTGTATATATATATATATATATATAAACCTACCTTTATCTTTACAAACTGAACTGTTATGCAAACTAGAGTAGGTACTCGTTTTACTTTCAACACAATACCAAATTATTCAAATCGTCACAAGTTACTTTATCTGATCATTTGGTTACATCTAATTCTATCAGACTCCAATGCCTGTTTGTACTAAGGTTATCGTCAACTCATTAAGAAAATGATGAATGACTCATGAAAAAATGACTCATTAATTTAGTACAAACACAACTTATATCATATTTACACACAGGCGTTCCTAAAGTTTATGCCACATGCATTAAGAGCACTAAGGGTGAGTTGTTTCAAACTGTATGCATTCGTAAGTCAGTACTTATATCGTAAGTCAGAATGAAATTGTCGTAGAACCCACCATATTTAACGCCTACAGACACATCACCCTTGATACATCTGGCCTATAGTCTCAATTTATTATGCCTGAAGAAAAAAACTACTCAAGAAAAAAATTCCGTACCTACATACAGGGTGCTGTCTCAAATTTTAAAAATACCAATTCCAGAGCAATACCTTTCCTCTAGTCCATTCTGTGGACCATCCCCCGAGATCTCGTATAATGCAGCACACGATCCTAGCCGAACATTGTAGTATATTGAGACATAAATTTTTCATACGCCGCCGGCCACTTGTGATAACCTCCTTGACCATCCGCTCCCAAAGGATGCATAAAGGACTTCTCTTGTATAAGGAATCACATATTTCATAACGCTGCTCTTTTAGAGATGGGGTGGTGTCGATGAGTTCAGGGTTGTCGACTAATTGAGTGGATTTTTTGAAGCAATATATTGTGCTACGCCAAAGTCACAATGAAAGTGTAAGTTACATAGCGTCGCAAACCATGCAAAATATAGATCGTTTAACGCTTGCCCACAGCCTGTAAAAAAATCTATAATGACTGTTCCAATCACGCACCATTCCAGTTCTAGATTACATTTGATACAACGTAAAACCTTTTAAACTACCTACTACCTACTTCAAACCTTATCCTCTACACGGATCTGAGAGTGAAGGTAGTTAGACATAGAGAAAATATTTTAAAAAATACAATAAAAGCAGTTGCTTACAAAAGCCGAAATATCGACACATCAGATACATCGATGAAAACTAACAACGCATCCCTAATTTTCGTTCACACCCTTGTTTTTTTCCCCGTACCGTCACAAAGGGCTATAGGGCTACCGGACAATAATAAATATTTTGACGATATCGCATAAATATCCTTCTTTTATGAATACCAAGCGGCCCTGTGCCATCTAAGGGCGGTAATTTCTTATATTTTATGGTCACTCCTTTATAAATCGTAGCTTAATTTGTATGGGATAGGGTTTCGCGCTATTTTTTGTGCAGAATATTCAAATTGGTAGGGGTGTAAAAGGCCTATAAAAGCGACGTTTTAATTTGTCAAAGTGTTCGTTGTTTGTGATGGATTTTGGTGGTATTTTCGGTTTTAGGTAAGTACCTACATCTAAATGAAAGTAACTTTCATCAATATTATTTTAGCAAACATTTTAGTTATCTACTAATTTACAGTCACTGAATCAACATTAATAATGCCTATCAAAGTTCTGTGTTAAGATAACGATTTAAGTTTCACATCATCACAAAGTCTTGCTGTGAATCTCTTTAACAGATGACCAGACTACAATTGTTCTACCAAATTACCCACAAATCTTAAACTATAGAAGTGAACAAATACACGGTTCCTCTCTGCTCTTAAAAGCACTGAATCCAACATTAAAGTAAATAAAACTGCTTGATTTATTTATCCATAGCTAACGAAACTAGAAATCATTCATTATTATTGATGAAAGACGGCAATTTTCACTAATCATCATCGATTTTTTTCGCGCTTTTGACCTTAATATGCTCCTAAACGCTTTAAAACAGTACCGTGACTGACAAACTGACCGACAGACAACGCACAGCCTTAACCAGTGAACCTAGAGATTTGAAATTTCGAGGAAATATTCTTTGAGTTCTGTAGAGATGCACTAAGGAAGGATTTTTCGAAATTCCATCCGTAAAGAGGTGAAAGGGGGGGTAAAGTTTCTATAAATAAAATAACGAGATTGTGTTGTCCGGACGGAGTCACGGGCACATCTAGTTCACAATAAAATACACGATAAAATTGTTTTAAAGATTCTGAAATAAAAAATCTTTCTATAAAACTATAAATGAAGTAATTGTCTTCCTATAATAATAGAGCTAGATATAAGATATCACCGCAGTATAGCGGCACAGCTATTAGGGTTGCGGTGTCGCGTGCAGCCCGACACATCGCCGACTGCAAGCGATTTCCGGCAGTGTCACAACGCTGACACTTGGACTTGTACAGAACTGAACATAGAAAATGTGCCTACACTACGTACTTAATTATATGTCCATTTGAGCGGTTATCATTGCATAAAATGTATCATTGTGTATAAATAATAGAATCAGGACTTTGCAGAAAACCGTATTTTTTTAAACATTTACCCCCTTACTTATAAACGCCCCTTAATTAATAGTGCACACATACATATGTATATAAATTCACGCCTTTTCTCATGGGGTAAGCAAAAACTAAAGAACGTTACGTTCTCGATTCCTACATATAGGTAGGTACTCCCTTTGCTTCGTGCACTTTCATACATCTGGTCATAAACGCACGCCACCGCCGGTTGCAAGTATAACTAGCGGCACCACTTATGATCACAAACGTCACCTGCGCATTAGCTGGTTTTTCTATTGAACTATTCTCAATTACGTATTGTCAACTGTCTATTGTCTATTGGGCCAAAAATGTAGGTACATGCGCGATCTGTGATCATCTTTCCTGCCGAATACTATACTATCGTCAATCAAATCACTCTGTATATAAAAGTTTCCGTAATTATAATTTTATTATACCACAATAAAACCATTAGGCTTTTTATTCTAATACCTATATACGAAACGTCTTTGATAAATTTCTACATACAAATATTCAGAAAAACTGCCCTGTAATTTTCAAATATGAAGATCAAAGATGATAAATTGATTGGAAAGCGTATGATCCCTTCGGACGATTGACCCTTTGATGCTATACCCGGGCTACTTAGCGGATTGGTCCTTTCATGTCATTCGCTTTTCATACCAAAATGGATGTTCTAAAAAGCTCGAATAATGAAATGGTTTTACTTTTTCTTTTTCGTATGTAGAATTAGTTACTAATAATATGGCCAGTGAATGATGGGAAAATGTCATTTCTAATGGATTGTTGTGTCACCAGTTTAGTATTATGTAATTGTATTTCTGGTAGTCTGAGGTCTCTATCTGGTACATAAAATACATGCCCAGAGTTACAATAAAGTCATTACTAAATTAATTGCCAACCCGTATACACTGAAAATAAGTAAAATAATATGGCTCACTATGTCATATACAGGTTGTTGTCACAATTACAAAGAAAAGCACTGGATAATAAAGAAATAAATAAATTTTAACGACAAAAATAATAATAAAATAAATAAAAACTGCTAAAAGTACAAATTATTTCAGAGTCGTTTACTTTCTTAAAGTATATTAATAATGTCAGTTTTTAACAATTTGTAGTAATGAACTGAATATTTTACGAGACAAAATTACTTACATTGAAAACTTAATGATGTCCCAAGGTTTTGTGAAACTACATTAAAAGTGTGCCAGAAAAAATGTTCTGAACAATTAAAAACATGATTGGTTTTATATTAACAAAGAAACGTTTTCATAAAATTCTCATAAAACTTTGTAGGCTTATTAAAAAAAATTAACGAGACTTGCCAATTATGACCCCTTTGACCAGATAGAAAGATCTCCCCTTCTCCTCTTGTAACACATAATTCCTGGACTCTTCGGTACATTGAACTAAAATGAGGAGCTCTTCTTAAGTGGGTTGCAAAAGCATACCATCAACTAAAAAGGTGGGCGTGGTCAATTTAAAAATGCGAAAAAATCAAACGTCTTGATATTTTTTGTTGGTTTTTCACATCAGTCGCATTGTATTTACATTTTTATGGCAGTAATGAATATGACTTTTTGGCGTCATGTTTGTCTTCGTGAGAAGATACTGGATCTCCTCGTGTAAGACTTAGCTAAATAGTGTCCATCGGCATCGTATCAAGAATGGACTTTATTACTAGACAGAAGTAAGAACTGTAAGTGGTAGAAGAACGTATAGACCAAATATTTTCCACGATACTTTTACCAGTTTCTCAATACATACAAATTACGCTAAATTAACTTCCCATCACTTAGTTTTTGGCCTAATAAGATACAGGGTGCTTCAAAAAACGAGTATCATTATTCATCATCATATCAACCACAGACGTCCACTGCTGGATCAGGGCAGGGGTACTGACTAAAAATGAGTTAACCTTTAAAGGTCGACCGACAACGCGACTTTCTTACTGTTGCAGTAAGATATTCATATGCGGCTGTCATGGCTTAAAATTAGGAGACCCTCACGCTTACGATGACATCTAGGTTCATTACTCCTATTAGCTTGCAGCCATGTCTCTACCATATTTCACCTAACAAATAAGACATTTACACGACAACAACCAATGCTTGTCACACTCCACTGCTTTTGTAACAAAAAACAATTTCTACTAGTCTTCCGTACATTCGTAACAGTAACACATTTACCGATATTAGGAAGGAGTCACTAATTAATGTTTTAACGTAAACACAACACGGCATTCTGTCACGCATTCACTTACCTACTGACTGACTGATGATTGAATGGTTTCATTTATTCATTCTTGTTTGTAATTTGTGTTTTTTCTATTATAGTAGTACCTACTTAAAGCTTTGTGGGCAAGTACTACTACAATAATACCAAACTATTTCTGCCGCTATGACATCAAAACTTCTTCATAAGTTTTGATGTCTCAAATATTTTTATGTCAATGACAATTTGATACATTTGAAAACAATAATGAAAATGGCAATATTTCATCGATACCTATGACGAATTTCAATTTACGAATTAATATTTCGTAGATAATGATGTATTTTATTGCCATGATCTTTATTGTTTTCAAACGAATTGTCATTGGTCATAGAGTCATAGGTTTATATGACTCAAGAATCTATTGAAGAGCTATTGACTAATTTATGAGCAGTTCCCAGGAAAACCATATTCATGACCTCTGTCTGCAACATTGCAGTAAAAAAAGTTGGAGCAGATAGGTATCATGTAAAGCTGATAAAGTCATTAAACCCAAGTATGTAACTTAACATAAGACAATTAAAGTAATTTTATTATGGTACTCTAAACATTAACATTGAAGGTCACAGCGTTGTAAACAATTAAAAAACCCAATGTCCTTATCTAACAACAATATAATAATTAATGTCAGCGTAATTAGAAGATACCAGTTATGTGAACAATTTTTTAAACAAAAAACTCGACACGATAATTTTTGTGATGTATTTTTGTCTACGCCCTGTATATTTTGAAACGTGGCGAAATGAAGAACTAAAGTTAAAATGTACTGAATTTGACTTTTCGTCGACGTTTTTCATAGGCACTAGCGCCGCTACGATGTGTCAAGTTAACCGGGCGAACTGTAATGAATTTGTAGAGGAACTTGTGTTTAAATGTATGTCTCATCTTGGGAAACTCCATTGTTTTAGTTCTTTGCATAATAATAACTATCTTGTACGTGCGTCTTTTTGATGAACCGCATGTCTTTAGACGTAAAAATTATTTTGCTTGTGTTTTAATTTGTATAGGTTTCTTAATTTTTTTTCTGCTAAAATATTTAGGTAGGTAATGAAAGTAATTTATCGGAAAAAATATTATAATCGTTTCACCCGCTTTTTTATCTTCACTTCAATGAATACCTATGTTAATGAAGAATATTGCAACAATTTTATTTATTTTACTACCAAGTCTTACGAGAATTTTTATGATCTGTCTTTAGGCACACTAATACTGGGTCCCAATTTTTATTGCAATTGTGTAAGAATGGTGTCATAATGACACCATAACTGTCAAAACCTAAGCGGTTATTGGCTTAGAGCATAGGTTCCCAACCTTTTATGGACTAACGCCCCCTTTACAAGAAAAAAAAATCCAAAGCCCCCTTTACATAATAGTTTATTTTACTAATTTTATATGTCTATTATCTATTAATAATCACAAATTAAAAATTAATTCTCTCTTTCTCTCTGTAATCGTGCTCTTCGTGGCTGAGGGTCGTGATTATTAATTAGGTATTTAAAAATACAAACAGTTTGTTACAAATTCCCGTATTTTTGTCGAAACATGCTTGATTGTGCAAATCACGTCTGTGCTTACCAACTTGCATAGACTTATTACCGACAGTCCTAATCCGAATCAATTAGTTCGTTTATACATAATGATTTTATGTTTGTTATACGCCATACTATTAAGATAAACTTCTTAGACGGTTAGACAAAATGTTTTTTTCATAAAAATCGTATTTAAGTATTTTAGTATATTAAATTTCTAATTAGGTATTAGAAAATGATTTTTATGAAAAAAACATTTTGTCTAACCGTACAACCGAGGTACGCTGCGATCGCCCCCTTGACTGTTATAACGCCCCCCATTTGCCTTTGGACTCGCTACCGCCCCTGCGAAAAGCTCCAGCGCCCACTAGGGGGCAGTACCGCTCCCGTTGGGAACCTATGGCTTAGAGTAAGACTATCTCTTTCGTTATTGGTCAAAACGATATTGAGAGACTATTCTGACACGATTATGACAGTTGCATTAGCAGACTTGGGGCCCTGGTTACATGATATATTCAGTCTGATTCATAGTCATAATCTATAATAATAAAAAAACCGTGAGTATCATGTTTATTGTATTCGTCATTTGTTGAATTTAGCACTTTTTATGTTATCCCAGTATTTTATGGAGCACTTTTATGATTATTTTCGTTACGATAAATTGGCTAGTGTGATGTCATCAACAAAGTGGTTAGATAAAATTATGTGTTTTGGGAAAATTAGTTTTATGTAGATTTGTAATTCTTTGAACTACCTACCTGTATTAAGTAGGTACTAGACCTCAAATATAAAATGCTTAGCGGTCCCTGATAGGGTATAATGATTGCAGTGATAGCCTAGTGGATTAACCATGTGCCTCCCACGGCGAATGGTTCGAGTTCGAGCCCGAGGCAGGCACCGCTGACTTTTCGAAGTCATGTGCGTATTAGAAATTAATGATCACTTGTTTTAACGGTGAAGGAAAACATTGCGAGGAAACCGGCATGTCCTAGAACCAACAATTCGAAGACATGTGACTTCCACCAACCCGCACTGGGCCCGCGTGGTGGACTACGGCCCACTCCCTCTCACAGAGGAGGCCTGTGTCCCAGCAGTGGGAACATTATAGGCCGATTATGCTTATGCTATAGCGGTCCCTGAAGAATCATGCAGGATGAGCATGCACGTAAGGCTTATCATGCAGCATGACTGTTTGAATTAGTACCGGCAGTACCGTCACGTAGTTCGCGCGTCATTCGCATCAATAAATATCATGCAGCATGACATCTTACATGCATGATTGTATCTTTTTCCTTCTGAATATAATAATTAAAGGAGTGACAATTCAATGATTTAAAAAAATGTTTTAAAAAATACGTTCACGAAAAAAGGGTGAGCGCTGAGGTGTGCTCGATGAGCGAACATGTCATGGTCTACGAATATTGAAGTGTCTTTAAATTAACATAATAATAGTTATTTGACTATTCAAACTTACACTTAAAATAGCTAGGATTTTTTTTGAAATTGCCTACAATTTTTGCTTTAGCAACGTCTTGGTTAAAAAAAAACAGGCTTTTTCAATCGTTCCAATGTTAAAATTCCAATTTACTAATCCGAACAGTTAGAGGTTTTTAAACCCAGATAGTGACATAGTCTGGTGTGGGTAGCAACATCAGATTTATCTACAGATGCCTTTATTTGAGTTCATTTGGTGCCACTCACGCGTACAAAAATTCTATTGACCTATAATTGTAGTCAGTACACTATATACCAGATGTTATTCAACGGAGCTTAAATCTCGAATCTAGGCATAATTTGATAAATATAAAAAGCACATCTATTTTAAGTTTACTCTTTGTCCCTCTGTTTATATTAATTCTAAATCATTTTCTAATAACACAACTAAGTGTAATGTCGTATAAGACGTCCGCAAGGTGAGGGTGCGCGGCGGCGCGTGCGCAATGGCCGGGTTTGTCACGCTTCACGACAATTGGTGGAAAAAATCCACTGAGCACACCTTGTAGGGGTGTCTCTAAACTCAATTAATTATGATTATAAAAGTAAAAAAAATATTTTTTATTTTTTCAAAATTGAAATTACTTATCCATCGACTTTGCTTTCGAGTCTTTTTAATTTTATTAAAATATCTTACCTTGTTCTGTTAGGCAATCAATGTAATCAGAGAATTTGTACTAATAAGTTGAAAAAGAGTGTCTGTTTTTTGCCATAGGAATCTACATGTTGGAACAGACAACTAGCTTCAACTTACGGACAAACAGACTGAATAACTATTCCTTGACAATTCAAAAGCGCCTGTAATAATTATCTATTTGAAATAAATGTTTTGACTTAATAATTGCTAAAAAGTATATTATAAAAAGTAGCTGACTTACCCATATAGGTTCTGAACACCAAAGCTCAAGCTCTCTTACAAACGTATTTTACTTAAACATAGAAATTATTTATTAGGTCACAGCCCGTTTTAACAAATTATCGCTAACCCTACCTTACCTACTTACAACAAAGCAAAAACATTTTTTTTTAAAAACCACGTAAGTATTTAAAACGCACTAAAAAGTATAAAATAATTTCTGATGAAATGAAATACGTGGAGCGCATCTTACTCTTATCTATTGCATGCGCTCCACGTTTTTCATTTTATCAGAAATTATTTTATAGTTTTTATAATTTTAAACGCAACGGTCATTAATTCAATATTAAAATATGAACTTACTACATTAATAATATTTTTATTTATATTTTTGTTACATCTGTCAACCCTAAACGCACGGACCTGTTACGTAGCGTGCAGTGGACGGATTCACTCGCCATATAAGTAATCGCGATCTATTAATAAATACCATTCTTCGCTCGGTGCAATGAGTGCGGGCTACTTACGACGAATCGTCAGGAAGTAATTATTTTGTTCAACGTTGATTTTTTTTAAAATTGTTTTAAAAATGTTTTCATAGAAGCCTGTGCTTACTTATAGTGAAATTAATTCACTTAGCTACGGAGATGATCCGGTGTCCTTAAATGATAGAATTTTTATTCTGTCTAATTTACGATGCTTAAACTGTGAAGCACAAAGTTTTAAACCTTATAACCATGTCCAGTTTTACGAATAAGTACATGTTCAACACATTTTTTATACATAATCCGATTTTAATTACTTACTAGATATTTAACACATCATGATAGTATATAAAAAGATGGGAAATAACGTTTAAGACAATTTAGAATAAAAATATATGTGCAAGGTAAGTTTTTGTCGTTATTTGTAACTAATTAATCACTACGCTAAAATATAAAAAAAAACTTGCATTTTTTAAGTATCCATCATAGTCCTTAAAAAGTAAAATACTTACCTATCTGTTTACGTTACTTCATAGTATTATGCTAATATCGTTAATTAAAAATCTATGTCACCCTTTTTTATATACCTACTTAGTGATGAATTATAATCGACGGGGCCAATTATAATTAATCTTCCTAGCACTTTTTTACTGACATTTTCTGTTTTAAACAATTAAACTACTCGTACTTATCTCAGAAAATCTTTTTTCTGTAAGCTCGATATCGTACAATTTTTTTTTTTATTCTTTTTTTAACGTTTAGAAATACAAATAAACAAAAATATTGTAACAAAGTCTCACCCAAAAACCTGCAACCATATTCGTCATACCGTCACCGCACCCGATCGTCACAAGTGCATATTATTGCATTATTCATGCGGTCGGCCGGCCGCGACGGTCACACCGTCCGTAAGAACGGAACCGCGCTGCGTTGAAAAAATACCGCACTATCTTCAGTCGATTGGGGTTTATCATCCAATTGCTTGTTGACTTTACTAGGAATTGTTTCTTTTACACCTAGTGGTGCACTATGGGTTGAGTGCAATGTACTAATTGCATTATTATACTCGCCAATCTGTCTATTCCGTAAAGATTAAACTATCTACTAGGTGGCCAATATACTAGGTCCCTTAGGCCCGTATTCCAGAACGATACTCGAGCACCGATCTCTGCTTGAGCATAGATTGAAACTATGTAGTTTCAACCAATCAAATAGCTTTAAATCTATGCTCAAGCAGAGATCGGTGCTCGATTATCGTTCTGGAATACGGGCCTAAGTATTGTACCAGGTATCAAAAAACCTATTTAAATAAACCTAATAATTTTCCTATCGATTTATATAAGGGGTTATTTTCATAAAACTTCTAAAGAGAACAAACAGTCCCTGCATGATGCTGATTGCTGCATGATTTATAACTTATTTAACAACAAGATTAATTAATAGTCAGATCCAAAACAATTGGGAAAATGTTATTGAGATTATGTCTAGACTAGACATAATCCGGAGTCCCGCAATTAAAATTATTTCAGCTTCCAATACTATTCATATACAAGGTCTACCAATAAAGGTACCTAACTATCTATATAAGTCACATATCACCATAGCACCGGAATTTGTCAAAGTAATAATAATATTCAGAAAAGTCCACCGAACATTAAAGGACGGTACGGTGCACAAAAAATGTGCCAAAAAATATTTTATAACTCAATAAATTCGAGCTTGGTGATATATAAATGAGCAATATTATAATTGCAATCAATGAATCTTCCAATGATTCTTATTGCAGCTGGACGAGGTTCCAAATCGCCTAAATTATATTTTTCCAACGGTATTTTGGCACGTGGTTTTCCGTTAAACGCCTTGGACAGTTCGCGGTAAGGTCGGCAAAACGGTAGACTGGACAATTTCGATGACGACGTGATATTATAAATCGTTTTTGTCAAATGTCAACTTCTGTGGTCGCCTCCGTTTGGCTCTCGTCTTTTTTTGTAGACCTTATTAGACGTTGCTTGTTTACTGTCTACTGATTTTCAAGGATAAAAATTAACACAGGACAGAATTTTAATAATGTGTTCGTCACAGAAACGTGATATTGCTAGAAATAAAAGTGTCGAAAATCTTAAGTCTGTGTTATTTTATAAGATTACGCAGATGTTTTGTTGATTCAGTTCGACAAAGACATTTGGTTACATAACTGATTTTATCATTTTCATCGTAATAACATCACGCCAATATTCCCCGAAGGATAAAGCAGAGGCTTATAGCACACCCACATTTCACCAGTTATGTTGCAGTTCCATGTAATTAGGGTTCCGTACCAAAATGGTAAAAAAGGAACCCTTATGGTGCGACTTCGTCTGTCTGTCTGTCTGTCTGTCTGTCTGTCACACCTGCTTATTTCAGCAACTACTAATGCTATCGACTTGAAATTTGGAACAGTTATAAAAAATGCTTGTCCAACTTTATTGCAAATGAAAAAGTTAAAAAAATATTTTTATTTTCATTGCAAAAGGGGCCGGAGTGGGTGTCCAAAATTTCAAAGTGGGGTTACTAGGTCAAATGACATATCATATGAAAGGGCTTGATTTGCACATTTCAAAATATATTTTTATTTAATTTTATGTCTCACAGTTTTCGACATATGATGAAAAATTTCTGAAAAAATACCATTCCCCCCCCCCCTTATCTCCGAAGTTTGCGGAGTGAAAAATCTGAAATAATTAGAGTTGATAGGAATAGACCTAAATATGGCACCAAAAATAAAACGATGTTTCTAACTAGTACAGTTTTTTTTCAAAATCATCAAAATTCTTTCACAAACAAACTTAGTTTTGCGGTCCGGTTTTTTTCACTTTATACGTCCAAAACTGATACGGAACCCTCGGTGCGCGAGTACGACTCGCACTTGACCGGTTTTTTTTCTATTGGGCCTATTCCAATAAATTAAGCTTACATTTAACAATATTTCAGAAAAAATCACTAAGGCTGATTTGTTAGCATTCTTGCTCCGATGCTAATACGATACAATGCAAGCTTTTTTATACTGGCTGACAGGTTCAACGAAGGACATATCAAAGGAAGGCATTCAGTATTTGATACTAGTTCAATTGACTACATCAAAATCCGTGCAGTAGTTTTTGCGTGAAAGAGTAACAAACATCCATACATCTATAACTACATACATCCTCACAAACTTTCGCGTGTATAATATTGTTAAGTAGGTAGGATCTACAAGGGTACGGTATCCGGGGTAAAATCCCGATTTCGACTAAGTGTCCTGGGTTTTCGGAATCTTTGTCCGGTGTTTGCAATTTAGGTGATGGCAGCCAACTGTAGGTACCTAAAATATCTGTCAAACAAAACCCAAAATTCTTCATCCACATCTCCAGGACAGGGCCGGCAAACATTTTTAGAACTTTTATCACAACATTCTTCTAAACGATTATATTGCGCACATCAAAGGTACAGTCGGTGCAGTGTTTATGAGAAAGTATGACATGATAGGGACAAAGTTAAGAATGTTAATTGATCCCTCTTTGATACCAAACGTAAACAGGGGGAGTTTTTAATTTGATGCGCTTAAGTTTGTTTACAGGGCGAGATTAAAATCGTGTGGGGAGATGTGTATGTTAGAGTATACATATGCAGATTTTTGTGTTTGATTCGTATGTGGTGTGGATTATGATTTTTAAAAATAAAGTTGAATCTAATGTGCTGTTGACTAAATAATGACGTACATAAAAGCTATCAATAAATTCATAAATTGAAGCTTTTACACTTTTTGTAAAACGCACTGACCTACTAAATGCACACAATTTATAAAAGCCTTTTACTAACATTTAACGTTTTATAAAAAAAATAAAAATCCTACATACTGCAACTTGACTATTTTTTTTTGTCGTTTTTCCATTTATACGTACGACACTTATAAATCTGTAGTTCTGTTCTGTACCCTATAATCCAAAACACGTTGTTAAACCAAGCCCATATTATTTCAACGACAAAAATATGTCGATTTAATAACTTAAAGCTTATTATTAAGCAGTTAAAACTTTCAACTATTAGTACAGTCACTGTCAACATCATACGCACGACAAAAAGTGGAATGGTATACACGTGTATAAAGGGTTCAATGTCCGAGCTAAATTAGTACACTTCCTTAAAGAAATGTTAAGGTATTCGGTTTATTTTTAATTACGTGTACGTATCGTGAGTGCCCTGAGTAGGGCTGCCATCACCTAAATTGTTGAAGCCGGACAAAAACTTTAAAAACCCCAGACATTTGGCTGAAATTGAGGATTTTTCCTGGACGCGCCCGAAAAAAAATTTCGTCAATCGGGATTCCCCTGACACAAAGTGTCCGGGTTTCACCCGGAAATTTTTTGAAACCCCTACCAGACGCTCCCCGGACGCCCTTTAAACTAGGACAAATCCGGGGAAACCCGGACGGATGGCAGCCCTAGCCCTGAGTGATCGTGATGATCGAAGCAACGAATTATGTGACAGTTTCTTTGAAGCGATGGAAAAAACACCATCCTGTGTTTGTTGTTGACACCTTAAGCTACTCGTACACATGTTATTATGTAATAATTTATACCTTTAAGACAGTACCGTGACTGTCTGATAAACAATACATTGCTTACATGTTGTATGTACACAAAACTGCGAATCGGTACGATGCAAATTCGCAACGCAGAAAACTGTGATGCAAATTGCTGCGATGCGATTTCGTGACATCTCCCTTCCACGGTTCGAGTAACCATTTCATCACGCGAGACGGACGCGAGAGACTGCGCGCGATTGGTTCGTCAGTCGATGCTCATCGTCTATTGCATAAGCATAAGCATAATCGGCCTATAATGTTCCCACTGCTGGGACACAGGCCTCCTCTGTCTGTGAGAGGGAGTGGGCCGTAATCCACCACGCGGGCCCAGTGTGGGTTTGTGGACGTCACATGTCTTCGAATTTTTGGTTCTAGGTCATGCCGGTTTCCTCACGATGTTTTCCTTCACCGTTAAAAGCGAGTGATAATTAATTTCTAATACGCACATGACTTCGAAAAGTCAGCGGTGCGTGCCTCGCCGGGATCGAACTCGAACCATTCGCCGTGGCAGGCACATGGTTAAACCACTAGGCATCGTCTATTGGACTATTCTCTTTTATTACACAATAGAGAATAGTCAGCTGTCTATTGTCTATTGGGCCGAAAGTGTACATGCGCGATCTGTGCTCATGACTCATTAACTCAGTACCTGTATCTAATTCACATAAATAAAAACATCGTTAAAATTAAAACTAGTTTACAATGATAATAAAAACTAAACAACCGATACTTAAACCTAACTAACTGTTTATTTTATTGTAAATTTATCAGCGTGGGAGCAATGTTGACATTGCTATTCATTTGATATATCGTATTTAATTAAATTAATATAATGCGTAGACGTACAACTTGAGGCGATTTATTTAAATAAAAAAATGCGTAACAACCTCTTTGATTATTATCATTTGTAATTTTACTGACAACAGGTATTTCAAGTTGGTGTGGTCTTTACAAAAAAATAAATTTCTATCATTTCACGGGAACTACACAGAGCGTATTCCTCATCACTATTCAATAATTAATCTATTTACACTTTCTCACTCCAAAATAATATCGTCTAATAACAGAAAATTAAACAACGCACGTTAATTTTATCCAAACGAGGCTTGTTTGTTCGTGTTTGTAAAATATTACCCAAAACCGCTGGCCCGGCTACTTGTTATAGTTATTTAACGATCGGACCAATTGAAGTATGGGTGGTCTACTCATAAAGACGAAGTAAGTCAAGACCGAGACATACGGTAGTGTAAATATAGCTTTATGAGTATGATGCGTTGATGAACACAAGTTCAGGTTGGGTAATTTTAATTACAATATTGAGGTACAGCACTTTCAAGCTAAACATGGGAAAAAACAGCTAGGTATAACTCACCCGGACTCGTTGGGTCACTAAATAAAAACAAAACGCACTTACGCTTCAACGTAGGAAAATACAATACCTATGGGGTGTGAGCTCAGATCATAGAAACAAGGAGATATGCCATCATAGCAAATTAGTACGGGAACAACTGATGCCACTTTTAGTACATTTTTCGTCACAATTTCGTGCATAATTAAGTGCTCCTTGTGAATAAAAAATCTCCCACGCATTGAACATTCCGCATACCCTCAATCTAACACTGTTAATCGTCACTCAACACTAGCACTAAACTAAAACACTGTATTTATACCATCGATCGTGTTCGGTTCGTCGCCAGCGCGTTCGTTTTTAATATGAGCAATTTGCTCAAGATCAGGCATCAAGCTCGATAGCGCCTTGGCACATCTCCTTGTTTCTATGATCTGAGGGTGTGAGTAACAGATTGAGGTACGACACTTTCAAGCTAAACCTAAGAAAAAACAGCTATAACTCACCCGGACTCGTTGGGTCACTAAATAAAAACAAAACACACTTAGTTTCAACATAGGAAAATAATGTCTACCAATACCTACTTACCTAGAGGTGTGAGCAATCTAAGAGATTATCACAGTCAGCATTTAATAATTAAGTGGTGTGGTCCTTAGGTACCTTAGGACTTAGAAGGGGTGGGGCCCCTTCTAAGTCCTAAGGTACCTAAGGACCACACACATTGTGAGAAGTCTTGGCTCTTTGATGGCGTTCATGGTATTGTGGTCTAGTAAGTATGGTGTGGTAAATGGTTACCGTTGTTACTTCAAAAGTGAAAAGCATTGATTTAAGTGTAAATTAATTTTATTGTACGCTTCCGTCAAATGCTTCTTCAAAGGATCCCAACTATGAGTTACTTTATATATTTTTCATACATTGAATCCGTAAGAAATGTGTAGGTACCTACTGACGTGTAAACGCATAGTTTTTACGTGGAGGTACCTACTGTATTACGAAAACTTCAGCTTCATAGTTGAGCTTTTTATTGTCCTAATCATCATTACAGCTGTCCACTGCTGAAAAAAAAATCTCTACTCTAAAATTCTGCTATTGGTCTTTGTCTAAAACAAGAACGAAGAAGGATGACCACACAGTACAGATTTGATATTAAAAAAATTAACTCGCCCATAACAAAAATATGTAGTTTGTCTCACGTAAACTCCATTGATCTTAATGATAAAAGAATAATTCGCTGACAGGATGACAAGTATGAAACAAAGTTTATCTAAAAAAAAGTCATGTCACAGTCACAGCATACGGAACTAACATGTAAACAAACGTACACAAGCGAACACGTGTAAAGTAACAAAAATGTCTAAATTTGTCACTAGTGTAATGTCCCGAACGCAGTCACTGTGTCAACAAACATCGTTTGAGATATTTCAGTCCGTCCGTCCGTATGTCCGTCGTTCGTATACATTACGACCAAAGACATTTGACGACGGACTATCAATCTTACAATAAATACCAGCCAAGACATCACAAACAATCCAAATAATAAATTAAAACGAAACAGCAGTAACATCTGAAATATTTGAAGAAACTTTGTTTTCATTAACAGTGACTTTAGTGGACAGACTAATTCTTTTACGATTATTTTATACGTTTTTCACACGTTTCGACATAGCTCACATGTGTTACTGCGTATTAAACATGTTATGACATTATATGAGACGACTAGTATCATTTTTAATATGAAAACAGAGATTTAAAAACTTCTTGGACGTTTGTCAGAAGCTGTAGGACGTCAAACAAAAAGTTACGCTTTGACAAAAAGTTAATTAGGCAGTAAAAATGTATTACGAGCTTCGTGTCACATTCAAACTAAACAATATAAAACGTACCGGTGTTTAGTCGTAACTTCCACGGTTTTGTGCATTATTTTGGTTTTTATTCGCAGTGACGTCAAGGAACTTTTTAAATGTCGAAAATTCTAAAATAAACTTTTAATTAGAGTATCGCAAAGGTGAAGAGAGTTAGCCACGTTTTGGTAATTTGAGAAAGACTGTTGAACAAAATGTAACTATCAAATACCTAATTCAAAATAGATATACCTTGGTAAGGCGATAGTGCGATACTACATTTCACAACTTCAGGAGGTAAAAGTTAATTGACACGATAAGATTGCTTATCTAAATAGTAAGATCTTAGCACCTAATTATATTGACTACGTTTTATATAAACGGAGAAGTATGTACATAACAGTATCTAAGTACAAAATTAAGCCCACTGTACAAATGATATACCTACATACAATAACACGCAACACAACCCTCAAACAATCAACAATCAACTCAAAAAAACCATCACTTCTCAATGACAAGAAAACATGACTCGAATCATTTATCATCCCGAGGCATAAACAGCATATAAATTAAACTGGCAATCCACCAAACCGATGCATTAGCATCAAGGTAATGAAATGAGGTGACAGTTACGTTAGTGAACGCTGCGGGCCTTCCATTAACCCATCTGAGTGTATATCTTCATAATGAAGGAAATCGTACAGTTAGGCTTCAGACTTCAAGGCATTTAAACGTATGTATAGGTGCTATGCTTTTAAGGACAAAACATTTGTGGGAAAAAAATGGTAATTGAAGAGCTGTACAATTAGTAGATGGATAGGAAAATGCATAGAAGAAGATGAAGATGAAGATGCATAGAGAAAAGAATAGTAAGTAATGTAGGTATATAATATTTGAATGGTGATATCTTAGCTGATGTCTTAAAATGATACAGCCGCAAAGAATTCGATGATGACATACTCGTAGAATACATTGTTACTGAAAAGAGTAGGTGTAAAGAAGAAAACATAATTTCCCAACAATAGTTGAAGAAGACAATCGTAAAGTCACACCGCGTGCGACAGCTCACACTTTACAACTAGGTATCAACGCCAATAACGTCTGTCCTATTTTTGTCCGGTTATACATCTACTAATTTATAGTGCAATAAAGTTTTACTTGTCACTCACACGGGATTTATGCCCCGTCCGTCCTAAATGTGGTTTCTTCCGCTGACGAATTTGCTCATGTCAACGTCTTCTATAAACAACATTTGAAGCGTGCAGTGTAGGCGACAGAGGCGCCTCCGAGCCATTTGCCGTCTTCCAACTGTGACGAAACGGCGACGAACAAAGGAGTATGTCTTCTGACGTAAAGTAAACAAAGTCTAATTTCCTGGACATGTATTTGCTGTACTATTTCCATTACAGTGTCCCTCAAGGTATATTTTCGGACCGCAATTTAGGTCTTATTGTTTGTGGTGGTGAATTGAATATCGTTTGTTTCCGATCTGATAAATGGAACCCTGTCGAAGGTGTGTGATGTAAATCGTGCAGGCGGCGCCGGCGACGACGTCGGGACGCCACTGCTCATACAAACAACCGTCGAAGCGTATCGAGGAAGGATGCTTAACACTTGCACCTCTAATTATATCCATGGCACGCGTTGTGGAAACAAACACATCTTTCTAGTCTGAAAGTTAGAATGCTTTAGAATTTAAGTCGGCTGAAACAGATGATCTTGTTTATGGAGTACCCAATATATTATTATAGAGATGAAAAAGAAACACCATTAAAACAATATTACCGATCTACAAAAGTCTCATTTAAAATTTCCTAACAATTTAAAATTCTGTACCTACAGTGTACAAACTAAACAAAATTGTTCTTGATACCCGTTCTACCAAAAATAGATACAATAAAGACTAACCACAAGACGATCACAGAGCGCCTGAGAAGTGTCTCCTGGAAAAATGTTTTTAAAACGATGTAAAAGTTTCTGAGAACACGATTGAGGACAGGTTTGTTTATGTTGGGAGAAACAGACGTATGTCATTCGGATGACGAGATGACGAACTTCCTTCAGAATGATGGCCATCGAAATAGATGCGGTGGTAATAAAATTTGGATTTGGGACAGGTGAGTATAATTTAAATGGCCAGATGTTTCGCAAAGTTGCCATTGAAATAATTTAGTTATTTTATTAGAGTCGTTTCTTATTATTTCGCACTGCTCTAGTGAAAAACATTTAAGTACCGTAATTTTTTAGTTTTTGGAAAATGATAATTGTCCTTTCAGTGAGTAGTTTTACTATTACTTGTTTAGTATCACACTTAATCCAAGTAAAATATTTTTTAATTCTAACAAGAATGTACAAATGCAATGAAATATTGTAATAAAATAAAAGTAAACAAATCTGAACGAAAAACATTTCAGCAATAACATTTTAATACTTTTCTAAATTATGTGAAACGTCAACGTGAATGGTTTTGTGAAGGTTTATGACTGACCATTTAATTTATTAGTTTTCTATTTATTTCTACTGAGTCCATCAAGGTATGAGACAATTAAAGGTCAAAACAATTTTCAATGTAAAATGATGTAAATAAATTAAAATAACTATAAAGTTTTATCTATTAGTTAAAAGTAAAAGACATCAATTTCGTTTAAAACCGTGTCATACATTTTTCAAGGATACGTACTCATCATTTCTAATCATAAACATTACCTAAACAAAATCACTTAACATTTTCTAATTCAAAACCCTACAGCTGACGATGTCACCCTCCCCCCAATTTTAAAATAACAAATGACAGACAAATCACATCAAACGTTCAATTTGTCAGCGACATGGAGCCAAGCCATTGACAAAATCCATTAATGTCGACGCGGTATCTCGGCAATTAGTAAACAAATGAGCCGAATGACAGATCGAGATTGTTGACGGTGTTGGCACTGTGACAAGCCGTGCCGACGGTGGCAACGACACGGTTAAGGTGAATGTAGGTGATAACTATGAAAATTAGAACATACAGAGCAAAATATTAGAGCATTTTCTATGATGACTTTAGAACAATGAGGCAATAGTTTGGTGAAAAAAGATTTTTGAAAGATAACACTGAAAATTACATAAGAATATTAGAAAATTTTAAGAATTTAGCAATGACTTAATAAAGTTAGTGGCGCCATAGTAATCCATTAATTTCACGGTGGTCTCAGTGATAAGTAAACAAAGGAGCTTCCTGAATAACGAAATGAAAAAAGAAAGATTGAAATTGTTGACAGCTTTGGCACTGTGACAAGCTGAACGGAAAGCAAGACGACGTGGTTACAGCAAAAGAGAGGAAATAATCTAAATTAGAACTGGAGAAGAGTACTGAAGAATCATTATCTTACTTCAATAATGCACAAATAGGTAGCATAAAGATAGAAAATCTAGAATACAATAAAACGAAAATATTTAATAGCTAAATATAACGTCTATTTCTGCCACGGCAGAGCAATACATCACAGAGAAAGAACAAAAATTGATCTCCAGGCGTGCTCACTGCATGTTGGCGATTCTGACCATTACAGCAGAGAATTCCTCACGAAATTTCCCTTCAAGCAGTTTTAAAATAGAAAGAAATAGAATAGACCATTAAAATAGAAAGCACAAATAAAAATTGAAAAAAACACATAGGTACTTGCCAGAGTCAGAGTCGAAACCACACGCACGAGAGGCGTAAAAATTTCGTAATGATTAGAAAATTTTAAAACAATTCTGGCAATTTAATGAAGTTGGTGGCGCCATTGACTATCCATTAGTTTCATGGTGGTCTCGGCAATTAGTTAACAAATGAGCTGAATATCAGACCGAGATTGTTGACAGTGTTGGCAACGTGACAAACTGCGATAGCGGCATGGTTAAGGTGAATGCAGAATAAGTGAATGTTCATGTAAGAGATGATATTTGAGATTACGGTAATATTTTGCAAGATGGAAACAAAAATAAAATAAAAATAGATTACAAACTAGGCATTAGAAAAACTGTTAATGGTTAAATGTGTCATGTTCTAACAATAACAAGTTTTTTTTTTTCAATCATTGAGAGAAAATCATTTCGATCATTGAAAACATCGAGAGCGAACAAGATTTGAAGATTTTTCTTCAGAGAAGAAACTAAGGCAACACGCAGAAACAATTCTAGGTAGAAGATAGACGTATGCCCAACATGGGCATACGTCTATCTTCTACCTAGAATTATTAGTTTTGTTGAATGGATGCCAAATTTAAGAAACAACAAAGAATATGAGAGTAAGTTTTCACACGACCAAGAATTTATTAAGAACATTCTTTAGAAAATCGACATTGATGATATAAAGGCACAGTTCAAAGAAAATCCAAGAAGAAAAACTCAAACAGCATCTTAACTAAATGCACCATCCCCCTTAACCAACGTCCGTGTGGTGACAGCACCAACACATGTCGCACTGTAAAAACATCAAGATAAATCCCTGAGCCATTCACTGCAGCTATTTTAGATTAATGACAAACAACAGCAGACAATCGGCCGTTTTACACCGAATTAAAGTTGATTTATTTTTTAAAACCACGTTTATTTGATTGCCTGGAGACCGGATTGTTTTTGTCTGAAGGTTTAGTGATTAAGTTATATTTGTGCATGTGTGTTCAGGTAACAATGTAGTTGGTTCTAATTTATGGGGTAAATGAAAAACAATGATGATGAATGGAATATTCGGAGAAAATGGCACTTTGTAAATTTTTAATGGGGCCAATTTCATAAAAAGTGTAAATGAAAAAATTTACAAACTAATACATGACTTAATTTCACTACACCTGAAGTGTAGAGAACTGCTATAAAGATTGAAAGTTTTTAAAATCTTTATTCACTCATCGAATAATTTAAACTATACTAATATGACAAACAACAGCAGACAATCGGCCGTTTTACACCGAATTAAAGTTGATTTATATATTTAACAACGAAACAAGATATCAACGATTTCCCATATTAAACATACTCTACCAATTTCTCCCGAAAAAATTCCAACAAATTTTCCACTCTATTCCACTACTAAAAGATACAAATTCACTTGACATTCCATGGGAAATGTTCCGCATTTATCACATCTCAGTTGTAACGTTTGTCACATCTGACTTAAGTCAATTAGTGCCTTTTTATTCGTGTTTGGCGTTAAACATCACATTATAAATGTCGGCAACACATTACGACCAATAAATAAAACTATTTAGTTTAATTAGATACTGTTTATTTGTTTTTCTTATGATTTATGGCGTGTTTAGTGTTTAAGTGTAAAATTCTTGGTGTGTGGGTGTTTTAAGTGTTTGATAGGAAAGTGGGTGGGTTGTATAGATATTATTTTTAGGGCAAGTAGTATGATACTGGTACCGATTCTGTTGTTTACATACTAAACTAATTTAGTCTCAATATGTCTCTTTCTAACGAAAAACATGAGAAAGGGATAGAAGATATTTAATCCTGTCAAATTAGTCCTCTTGCTTCATTTCAATGTGAATTTAGTCGGTTTCGCAAAAAGTCAGGACTATTTTCCCGTAAATGACAAGGGCATAGACTAATTTGACAGCTCTTAATATTTTCAGTCCTTTTTCAATGATATTTGTAAGAAAGAGATATAGTGTGATTAAAATTAGTTTAGAGCAATGTTCAACAGAATCAGCACCACTGTCGTGGATTCTGAAATTGGTTGCATTGTTTGGGCCGTTTACCTCTTGTGGTAACACACCGATTGCCAACGGTGGCAATAAATTAAGAGCACGATGCAATCATAATAATGGCGGTTGCTTCAAACGGTCAATACGTAATTTTGAAATTGTCATTCATGTCGCCATATTTGATGATTACAGACACGTAACATTAAGATGATGCAATTAAATAAGCCAAGATTTCAACTTTGTAAACTTATTGAATTTTAGATCTATTAATATTGGCTTAACTTTATTATATGGTAAGTATCTTCTTCTTCTAAATAAAAATTAATTGCCGTACGTCAGTCTTGCAAAAACTCGAAAATAAATCGACCGATTGACTTGAAACTTTGTACAGTTGTTGTGGGGACGCCAAGGAAGGTTTATAAAAATGGGCATTGCAATTGCAACATGTACAGCTAGTATTTTACAATTATTCTGTACGTGTATTTATCACTAAAGTCCTCCTTAACGACTCGACCGATTTTGTTAAAAACTTTTGTGTGTTTGAATTCCCTGGATGGTTTAGATTCACAATTGGACCCGGTAAGTGGCGCTGCGATTGGGTTCTAGGACATTTTGCTGACCCCGCCAATAGTAGTCAAACCAACGTTGGGGCAGGACAACGTCTGTTGGATACGCTAGTTTCTTTATACAGGGTGGCGATTAGGTTATCACATTAAATGAAACCATGTATCCTAAATGGCGTTCTTTGTACATACACAATAAAAAAAATTGCCGGTTGCCGCTTTTACAGGTCAGTAAATGTACCAATAAATAGTACAACTGTTAATACAAGTTGGTACATTTACTGACCTGTAAAAGCGGCAACCGGCAATTTTTTTTATTGTGTATGTACAAAGAACGCCATTTAGGATACATGGTTTCATTTAATGTGATAACCTAATCGCCACCCTGTATAATGTTTTTTATTTTTGTTTGCAGGTTTACAATATCTTCATATATTAAGCTTCATTTCTTCTCAGTCTTTTGGTAGTGTAGCAGATGTCAAGCCGTAAGTCACTTGAACAGAGATTATACCAATTTTGTTACCTTAAACTTATAACCTTTGGTCCAGCACTTACTATTGTACACTCGACGCCATTGACGGTCGACCACTTTTCACCCTTATTACTAAGAACATAAGGGTGAAAAGTGATCGACCGTCAATGGCGTTGAGTGTAACTTTGAGTAGCTCCGACGCACTTAGAAGATGATGCCCATAAAACACACTTCTACAGATAGGAATTTATAAATAATAATTTGGAATATGCCTTGTAATTTTATAATTAGGATCATGATGCCATAATAATTTATACAATTACTCATCCGAGATGACTAACATTAAGAAATTTCAAAAATATTGATAAGTATAAAATATTATAAAAACAAATATAAATTCTTGCTGTACTTGAATTACGAAACTGTCTCATTAATTTTGCACCACTGTGCATTTCATACTAGACGTGCCATCAAATTAAAACACTATTCACCTTTAACTTAATTAGTACAATACATCAGTGCAAAATAAATAACACGCGTGTCGTAACGAGCTCACTTTCTTCTGTGGGCATGACGCGTGAACGGGCTCATGTACACTTGGGTGCATTAATTGTTTCTGCCTGCCAGTGTATTGCGCAAAAACTTCCGTTTTGTGTCGTGTACTGCGGATCTAATATGAAACAATGCATGACTGCACAAGAGTTGAGATTTTTGAATTTATTCGTTACACTTTGCAGCTTTTGTTAAGTGTTTTAAGTGTAACGTGTATACAAAAACAGTAATGGATAACATGACTGGTTATTATGTTTGTCAATACATAACGAGCCCGTATAATTAGTGTTACATATGTTTTCCTTTGATGTGACAGTTGATTAGCCAATGAAATGCATTGTGTGACACGCTGACTTAGAAATGAGGGTGATGTGAAATGTCAATGAGACACGTATTGTATAATTAGTTTTCCATCACCTTTAATACGTTCATTAAAACGACAATTACTGTGCTCATTTAAGTGGCTTTTCCTTAGATGGCTCTTTGTTCGGACCGTTAGTAAGGTTAAGAAAAAGTGATGATTATTATCAAGAAATTGACAAATCGTGAACTTCCTTATGCCACAAAAATTTACAAGTGTACACGTTGACAAAATAGTTCAATTGTAGACAGAATAACGTAGGTAACACAAAAGCCACAAAAAAGTTTTGTGGTACACGCACTCTTGCAAGGTTTTCAAACTTGTAACTTGTTATTTATTTGTAAATTGTAAAGTTTTGTAGGATAAAGCCCTGGTGTTATAATATCTTGATCATGATGCTAAGAGAACATTCTTCATCATAGTGGCGACTGGTTGACTGAACCACTTAATACCATCTTTCAATATTCTGCATTTCTATGAACTATCGAAGGTCTTGTAAACAAGGTAAATGTTGGCGGTATTCATGACTTTAGAATATTCTTCAAAGAGAAAAAAATTGCTACAAGAAAAATATTATTAAAGAATCACAGGGTACCCACCTAACGTCATGTTACACCCGTCAGCGTAACACTTAGAGAGATCAAAGAAATTTAGTAACTAGCAATAAATAAGAGTAGTGTATAAAGACATGATCCGACATTTAATTCAGATTGTTTAAAATTAAACATGTGTCGATTTAAAACGCGAGATCAGATCAAAAACTTGATGATTTGAATAATGTCGAAATTATAGAGTGTGATGAAGCAAGGGAGTTGATCAAAAGAGGCCATTTGACAGCATGATGGAATTAAAAAGTGTAATGTACCTACGGACTGACCTTGAATCATATTTACTACATTTTCAACTGGCAATGTAAATTATTACTATCGTCTTTAAAAACCAAAAAGCTAAGACCATTGCTTAGATTCAAATCTTTGATAATGTCTAAGTTTATTCTACTGCCAAATGTTGCCTCGTTGGTAATAACCAAAATCTTACTAAATCCAGTTTCAAGAAAGCAACGAACCAAAAGATTCACCACACGTTTGTACTACGTGTACATTGACTTCAGCGGTAATCCAAACAAAAGCACAAATGACAAACGGTACCCCGAAAAAATAACCAATGATTCATACAGTCTGACCAAATTGGATACACGTCAGAATGCTTCAGAATTCATTGGTCTCGATGACCATCTAAATCTGTATGGTTGTCAGCCCACCCGGGCGTGAGAGATTGTATTTGTTTACATTAATTTTTACAGCGGCCGCGACAGAAACCAGAGCGAGAGCATCGGCTAATTATAGACGCGTTTTAAGCTTACCACGTGGGGTCGTTGACGCGCCCTCGCACTGTAAAATGTAATGGAATTTGAGGAGTTTTTGAGATGATGAGATTGGTTGCTGATAAGTTGATTGTTACTGTCTAGAACCATTGAGATTTAACACTAGAGCAGACACTTTGAACAAACATGTTCCAAACGCCGGGTGACTCATGACAAAAACAATAGAATGGATACTAGAAGTGCGGCTGTTTTACCGCAGTTGATTGGGACAGCACCGTCGAATGCGGTGTCTTCTCTAGTGTATACCTCAATGTCTAGAACAGTGTTTCTCTCTAAGAAAGAAAGCTATCCCGCCACAAAATATTTATTCCGTCAGCTAAATCTTCCAAATATTTGTAATATAAAATTGATTCAACAGTACCAACTAATCCAATTGTTTTCCAGATAGTCAAGAACTTTCGTCATGCCAGTCTTAATTCCTTTCATATCAATGTTTTTTTTTAAACCTAAATATCATGGATAATATAATAACTAATTCAATTATATTCTATCGGTTTCTTTTAGGCAAGCGTGCTCCATCGTAGACCGCATCATCGCTTAACATCAGGCGAGACGGCGGTCAAGCGCAAGCCTATCATAGAATAAAAAAAAACTAAAAAAAAAACTAGTTTCTGTATATTGTAAGAAAGCAAAATCTTATTGGCAGACTTTGTTTTTCGGTTTACTGTCTTAGACCTTCGTCTTTCAAATATTTAAGGTCTTAAAGGTCTAGTAATTTCAATTCCACTCGCATCTATGCAAAACATAGATGGACAAACTTTATAAGTAGGTACCAATTGTAGCATCACCTGGCTCTTGTACGATGCAAATTAAGGTAAGTATAATAAAATGGTTCGTTATAGTTTTGGTTGGTAATTTGGTTCCAGAACATGCTGGTTTTATCACGATGTTTTGCTTCACAGTTTTTAGAGCAGTGGTGATGAAAAAATCGCAAAAAGTGTGCGCCTATGCGCGAGTTCACACCGTCCTATGACCACCACTGCTCCGCTATGTCTAAGCATCATCATTTTTTATTGATATCATAAGATATGACTGATTGTCTGATGACAATCCCTAACTCCGTGAGGCATATCTTGATGGTCAAACGAACGGCAGCACCGTCTTGAAGCTAAAATCATACTTATAAAAACCTGCACCCCCAAAAAAAGGACAACGACATCAGATCCTACTGAGCGATACATAATATTATTAAAAAAATAATATATTTATAAGCAAAATTAATTCTACAGAGTTAATAATCTAAAGTTCTAAACCTATCTCAATTCATTTTGTATTTGCTCAGCGTGAAATAAACCTGTCAAGCTAAACGGTTTGCATTGATTTATTTCAGAGTAAATATACAAAGTAAGAGAAGCAAGATGTGTACTAACTTACTCAGATATGAGTTATAGAAGGTGTAGGATATGAACACCGACAAGTTTGAATAAGGATCTTTGTTAACTATTAATCAACAGCTGGAAGTCCACTACTGGGCATAAGCCACATAAGAACAGTCCACTTTTGGGCGTAGGCCACCTCACTTGATCCTTTTTTCACAGGTTCAGCTAAATGATTCACTGATTTAATGATTTTTAGCTTCTCAAAATACTATCGTTTTGTGAAGATCAGATTGTTAAAATAACTCATAGCCCAACATAGTGATTTTGACAACATCTTGTTTTACGGAAGTAACTTTTGATCAGCTGTTAAATTGTGGATAACATCCGTGTGACTTATTTGACAGATAATTTCATGTAAATTCTGTCAATTATTTTTAGATTATCTAGTGAATAATGCCACCTGAAGGCTGAAACTAGCCTTTAGACCCTAAACAATCAATCTCGCTCAAATTAAATTCTTTATCAAATATAATATATTTGCCGTTGCATTCAACAGCGTTGAATAATATTAATAGAATACCTGTCATCATAATTACCTTCTCACTTTTTATCGTTTGGTAATTCCAATGAGAACGGTAGTAGCCCATTTGTCTGGCCAGCTACGTGATGGTCGTTAGTTCGAACTCAGGCGTAACCAATGTGTTTTTCCAGCCATCCATGCAGTTTAAATTTATCACTGGATCCAAACGGTGATGTTAGGAATCCCGGTTGTTTACTGGTAAAGTTCCATTTAAAGTTTACATTAAAAATACCTTAAGTGCAACCATTGCTAGGATAAATAATGTTCACTTGCACAGCAATGTTCTAACTGCTTGCACAAAATAAAAAACTGCATTGGAATGTAGCTTAGTTTTATAACACCACCTAGGTGGCAGTCTCAGGATTCTTATTTCAATCCGCATCAGCTGATCCTGCAGCTACTTGACAAGTAGACTTGACAAAATTCCTAAGATTTACTTAATTTTGACCAGACGCTACCCTTACTTCAACATTTATCACTATGAAAACCCACCATCCTGTATCAACAAAGTGACAATATTCCAAGTAAACGCATTCTGGGACAACTGGACCGGTAAAGGCGTGGCGTCGTTCTACTGAATTACACGAATTCCCAATAAAGACAGGACAAGTGTCCGTAAAATAGCCGGCCGCGTGTGGTCACCGGATGCATATGAATGGGACACTGTTAATGAATGGAACGTTATTCGCAATGATGCATAGGAACTGATGTAATCGAAGAAATTTACGACAGAGGCTGATATTTTGAAGGAAATCGTGTAAGTATTTTGTAGCAGCTTATAGTTGACGCCAACTCCAAGCTTATTATGGGCAGTGGAGTGATTGAACCAGATATAATACGGGCAAATGATACCAGAACCTGTGGTAAAGAAGGACTTTCAACCGATTACACTATTCTCTGAAAACTGGTAACTTTTAAATACGATGATTCCGAATATAATGTGCCAGAAATCACACGATAGTATAAAATAATTAAACTTCATGTAAGGACCTTAAACTTTAATATCCTCTAGCTTCTGTGCAACCGCATGAATATTTGGCACAAATTAAATAGTAATGTTAATCAGAGCACAATCAAGGTCATCATTAAAATCTTGAGAAGGATCACTCGTACACAAATAGGGCAATAAAATCACAAACATGAAAAACAGTAATCACGTCGCAAAAACAGAAAGACTTTTAGTACCTACAAAAAATCTACCAAGTGTATATTGAAATCGTTTTTGAGGTAACGTACGTAAATCAATTTAAAAATATTGTGAGATGACGAAATCTTTTTTATTTACTGGGTTTTGTGTTTATTTTTTCTCATCATAATCATGGGCATCTCTTTGATAGCTTCAATAATTATTATTTTACACTAGCTTCCGCCCGCGGCTTTGCCCGCGTTTTTCGGGATAAAGGTAGCCTATGTGTTATTCCAGACTAGAATCTATCTGTGTGCAAAATTTCATTCAAATCCGTCCAGCTGTTTTAGCGTGAAGAAGTAACAAACATACACACACACACACACACACACACACACACACACACACACACACACACACACACACACACACACACACACACACACACACACACACACACACACACACGCACAAACTTTCGCATTTATAATATTAGTGTGATAACTTGGTAAACTAACATAATTCTGAATACCTAACGTGATTCTAATGTTAGTTTTGAGATATCAATAAACATAATGAAAAAATAACGTGGATATTGATAAACAGATTGTTCTAAAAACCTACCATGCCTACATATATTATTTAAACAAATGATCTAAGTTGATTCAATCTTGTTGAGTCTGAATCCAAATGAATTTCCAAAACAAACTTTTACACGGAACTCCAAAAACCGATTCAAAACAGCCTGGTCACACGTTCACCTGCCGTAATTACCTTAATTGAGTTTTTTTCAATTAAAACCCAGTCACGGTGAGGATGTCTCTGTTTCTACATGCTCGTATCATTTGATATGTATCTCTGTAATTGGCCGGGTTTTCTCAATACGAACCAACACTGCAAAGACGGATGTGGCAAGCAAGAGTGCAAGATTGTTATAGAAATTGTTGATGATACTGAGGTTATTATTGTGCGAGGATAAATGGCTACTGGTATTACAGATACACTAGTAAGTGTAATAGATACAGACAGTGAGAGAGTAAGTACAGGGCACTGTGATCAGCAGTGGTCAATGGTTTTAGTTCTTAGAATAGTTATGTTCCAATTTAGATGTTAGTTTTGCTGTTCCAACAGAAGAAAATTTACTATACCAGAATAATACCAGATCACACGTAAGTGATAGTTATAAAGCTATAGCAATCTTATCTGCCATAAAATCTGTCACTTAATTTTCTTTAGGTACTAAATTAATTTTTACGATGTCACAGTTTCTGGGATTCCCCTCTTCACGCTTGGTGACGCGAGTGCCCAAGAAAATCCTAAAGCATAAAAAACTGATAACCAGTTTTAGATTTAATTTAATTATGGAAGGAAATAAGTGAATGAGTTTATTGGGATACATTCTGAAGCTCAAGAACAGATAAAAACCTCAATGTTTTTGGACGATTGCGTAAGTTGGTTAAATTCTATAAGTACCTAATAGCAGGAAATAGTATCACAGTGGCAAAAAGTTAGCAAGTGCAACTCAAAATTTCGAGGTCGGGTTCTGGATTTCTTATATTTTGTTCTCATTAATGTACAGGTAAATTCTCTGAATTATTGTAGTTCGCTCTTTACAGCATTACGAAAAAACACTTTTGTTAACTAACTTTAGTTTTGCATACACATTTTTGCACGCTTGTCTGTTACATACGGTCCCCTAAAATTTACAAAGAAACAAAATGTCGCAAAATGCTTAATTATCTTTTTTTCCCCAAGATGGCTATCTTGAAGTAATCTTGTATCTTAATAGACATTTAACAAAACTAGGAGCTTATTATGAAAGTCTTACGTCACTAATTAAAGCATCCGAGGTCTCTAAGACGCTGTCACGAAATATTGTAAGGCCAATCCATTATGCACCGTCTTCTTTTGGACTTGTGTTAGGTGTGGCTCTAAATGTTAGTAAAGAATATCGATCATTAGCAGTTTTGACATTATCAGTTCTTAAAAATATTAAGACAGTTTCATCATCATTTGCATTGGAACTGCTTAATATTATTTCGTGTAATTATTATTTTGTTGTGGAAATGGGATGGTGTTATTTGTTCTGTATGACTCCATCTTTGTCTAACACCGATAACAATGATGGCAATAACACATCACAGGACGGCCCTTAGGTGTCTTTATCAAGGTTACTAGGTGGTTAATACAAATCATGAACATTTCAATGAGGGATCTCAATCTACTTAATGGAATCACTTTGATTCTGATCGCTCTTCTAAACGTTAGTTGTCTCATCTTCAGCTACATTAGCATTATATTAGGTCTTTACCTATGAAATTGCCGTTCTGCAGTACTGGCCATTTCAAATCAAAATAATTTTTGTTTGGCTAAGAATTCTAATTTCAAATTAATTTTATTTTAAAAACATGGATTTTTTTTTCCAAAAGTAGTCATTTGTTTATTGATTACTGTTACATTTTCATCGCATTTCAATCTTTTTCGTCATCATGGATACGTTAAAAATTCGAGTAATTATGGAATACGAGTACCGTCGTAGCAGCAACGCGGCACAAGCGGCACGCAACATCAACGACGCTTACGTAGCTAACACTACAAACCAACGCACCACCTGTTATTGGTTTGCTCGCTTCCGTTCTGGAAATTTCGACCTGAAAAATGAACCTCGCGGTCGTCCGAAGACTTTGGTCCACAATGACGAATTAAAGGCGATTGTGGAAGCTGATGATACACAATCTACGGCTGAATTAGCAGCAGCTTTCGACGTTAGCGTCAAAACAATATTGGTCCATTTGCGTCAAATTGGCAAGGTTAAAAAGCTTGACAAATGGTTGCCCCACGAACTCAATGATCGCCAGCGCGAAGTACGCGTCGAGACGTGCCTTGCACTGCTCAACAGACACACAAATGAAGGAATTTTGAACCGCATTGTTACCTGCAATGAGAAATGGATTCTGTTTGATAACCGCAAGCGCTCAGCAAGTTGGTTGGATCCTGGTTCAGCACCTAAACAATGCCCTAAACGAAAACTTACCCCTAGAAAAGTGATGGTCACTGTTTGGTGGTCTAGCGCCGGTGTGATTCATCACAGCTTCTTACCAAACGGGGTGAGCATTACTGCAGATGTGTACTGTGAAGAACTGAACACAATTATGAAGAAGCTGGCACATCTCCAACCAGCATTGGTCAATCGCTCGTCTCCGCTGCTCCTGCACGACAACGCACGACCTGATACTGCACAGCAGACGGTCTCCAAGTTGCAAGAACTGGGGTTGGAAGCTCTCCGTCATCCGCCCTACTCACCAGACCTTGCGCCTACAGACTACTACTTTTTCCAGAATTTGGATAACTTCTTGGCGGGAAAAAAATTCAATATCTGAGAGGCAGTACAAAATGCTTTTGAAGCTTTTGTTGCCTCCCGTCCAGCTGATTTCTTTAAGAAGGGCATCCATAAACTGCCACTGCATTGGCAAAGATGCATTGATTGCATGGGTGATTATTTCGATTAATACAAATAAAAAATACATGAAAAAAAATCGTTTAAATTTTTTCATACAAAACGGCAATTTCATAGGTAAAGACCTATTATTTTACAATAATATCACCATGTATCTATTTCTTATGAACAATTTAAATAAACTTGGCTTTCAACAAGAGGTCTTAAGGCACTTGTCATGATTTGTTTAGTATCATTCAGTTTTCGTAAGACAGTCTCGAGATTTCAAGGAGGTACTAGTATCAAGGTTTTTATATTTATGCATAGTTTTATAAAATACTAGCACTTTGCCCGCAACTTCGTCCGCGTGACCCACAGGAACTGTGCATTTTTCTGGGATAAAAAGTAGCTTATAACACTTAAGAATAATGCAGCTTTCTATTAGTAAAAGAATTTTCAAAATCGGATCAGTAGTTATGGAGATTACTCCCTACATACAAACTTACAAACTTTACCTCTTTATAATATTAGTATAGATGTATAGATTTGTTCCAGCGAATTTATAGATACTTTCGTGTGATAGACATCTAGAATACGCCGTACATGGCTATTACTGTGATAATCTTCTTTTATGGAAGACTTCTAAATCTTTAATCTTCTTCGTTTTGTTCTGAAAGTTGGTTATTATTTTATTAATCTCAATTTGGAGTTAGATTAATATAATTACAGCCGTGTAGTGACTATTTTAAACCTGGTCAAGCAGTTCGATCATCGCGACAGAGCTAAGCGTTATTTTTATGTCTGGCTAAGGTAATGAATTGAATGGTATTTCAAGAAAGAATTAGCTCCTCAATGGTATTAAGCTTCATCTCTATGATAGATACAATTACATAGACCAGGTGAGTCCAACACATGTTGAGCGACAGAGCATTTGTAATCGCCAACGACGAAACGAGACATTTCAAGATACTGTCATGTAACTAATGACATCAAAAAACAATACAACATATCATAAATTAAGTCACAAAACGGAAGGTGCAAGCGGAATTGGCACAAAGACATCCGACATACCTCAAATGTCCTGTCATGTAGCATCGTAAACAGTGCCTCACACGTTTCATCGAAATTAACAATTATAAAATTCCCTAATTAGACCTTATAAGGATCCTAAAAAGTGCCGCTCAAAAACTAGCAACGGTCACCTAATAGACGAGTGTCGCATTGCTGTACGTACGAATTTAATCGCGGCGGTACGCTTTGTAACGTGGTAGACGCAAGATGGCCGCTGTAGATCAAAGAGGCCGCGCGTGTGAGGCTCCCGCGGTGAAATGTCACCGCACTCGATCAATTAACGGTTATCCAATGTTAATGTGTTATTGATATCGGAATAGCGAAGTTGGTATTGCCGTAGCTTATTCGATTTTTTGTGTGGTTTAAGTGATAATTGGGGAGCGTAATTGAATTCGAGCCGTTACGTCGCATTACTGAGCAGCAATTATTGGTTAACAATAGTAGCATTTGCGTTATATGACACTTGATTATAAGTTGCCGTCTTATCGTGACCTGGGCTTTAATTAGCTTCAGCTTTTCATCCTGCAAGCGTCATGATAATTGCCTTTTTATGGGATTATTGGTCACATCAGTTTGCGGGGCTTTAACCAATATAATTTGATATAGATTACAGGGTACAGTGGTACATGTATATAAGGGAAGAAAGGTATTTATATTATTTGATTATACATATATGACGTCAAAACAGCAGCTTTGGCAATAATTTTCTTGAATAAGGGCTTGTATGGTACAAAAAATCGAATATTTAATGTGAACCAATCAGAAATCTTAGAAGAAAAGACCGCTGTCGCTTATAATACGCACCACGTTTAATATTTAGCCGTGCGTTGTGGAAACTAGGCTCAATCGGGCCACGATGGACCAACTAATGGCCATAACAAATTGTTACAGACGTACACATGGCTCAGATGTGTACAGACTAACAGAACTATTAATTTTATTAGTTGTTTTGAAACCGACGCGGTCGACTCTGTAGTATGGAGGTAACATTGAGAAACTGTTGAAACAAATGTTCTAAATAAAATGATTGAGGATGTCGTAGATTTTCTAAGTCGGGTCTTATGGAGGACGTACCTACTTAGTGAAGTGCTTTCAAAACACTTAGAATTTAATTCAAAATATTTTTTAACTCATAATTTAGGCAAAGCTAAAAATAATAGAAGATCAATTTTACTACCTATTTAAAGCGGAAAATTCTATGTGGTCAAATCAAAATATTGTAGGTACAGGTATAATGAGAAATTGATAGAAATGTGCAACTTTACTTTATAAACTTCTTTGTCATTCAAAGCTAAAAATGATGATCGGTATGAACCAATTGAACTTGACGATTCTTTAGATAGCCTCCAATAAAATGGCTGGCTGTTATTCTTATAATAGTCAAATGAAGGCTAAAAATTACGGTAATTAAATGACATACCTAATTGTGAAATGATTAACTCAGATACTAATTGTATTACTTATTGGTTCTGCATAAAGTGGCTATGATTATTTTTAATCGTCAAATTAAAGATAAAAAATACACTAATTAAATCAAGTAATCGTGGAATGATTACCTCCGATACTAATTTATTGTTGTATGATTTATTGATTCCAAATTCTTCTCATTCTATCTGGAATTCTGGAATTAGTATCTGTAGTAGGTACTTACGTGAATATATAGATATGTCTATGGTATAGTAAGAATGTAGATAATAATTAATATGTTGATAAATATTTTTTTTGTAAATATTCAACCTGTCAATGTTCTAATTAAACCTAAATTATAGAAAGTGCAGAAGTTACACAACGCTAATATTTTTTTATATATGTAGCTATGTTACGGTGAAATCAGTAGTATTATCATGAGTTTTTTTGACGTATAGTTTCGTTAACGTAAGCATATTTTGAATTTAAAATACAATTTGCACATTTTAAAAAATACAGAGAAATTAATTATGTATTTAATTTATATAAATATTGTGTAACAAACGTGCATTTTCAATTCAAAATATGCTTACGTTAACGATACTACACGTCAAAAAACTCATGATAGGGGTACTGAACATCGGTACCTACATTTGAATATTACTGATAGTAATAAATAACTGCGTTCATTGGCGGCTCACTGTCAAGGTTAGGCTGAAAGAGCTCATAACTAAAATCTATAGTAAGAATATAAGCTATAGATTTTAGTTGAGAGCTCTTTCAGCTATTTTGTACCTATTTATAAATAGGTACAATATTAAAACATGCTTGCAAAAAAAAACATATAACTGCAAAAGACACCAATAGTAGGCACTACATACATACCTACATAGATGCGTCTTATCGTTTTATCTACAGGAAAAAAAAAAATTATACATAGGTACGTACATACAGCCTTTATATATAGTTTGCCTACATGCTGTAAAGGTTTTAAGCTTGACTGACTGACATGACAAGTGTGTTAAAATTAAATGAAGACCTAAATGTTATCATTAGAGCGATTCGATTCAAAAATGGTTAATTCCACATGCTGTCAACATTTGCGTTTTAACGGTAACATAAATATATAATATAAAAAAAAGTATGCTTCAAAACCGAATCGGTAGCCCAATTTCTCTTAATGACAATATGAAAAGAAATTGTTGGTATGCGTATTGTATAGCCATCATTATTGGTGTAATGTGACGGTATTGCCATAGCAACAAAAGTAATTCGTTATTGATGGCGGTCGAGATTGCGGCGTCGTGAGAGGACGAACTTATCTGTAGCACCTTTAATTACGCTGGGCTATTTATATGATACGATTCTTGAAGATGATACGATTTGTTGTTTAATACTACGATATAGGTAATTGAATCGTGCTGTGCAGAAATTATTTTGGTTCTGTCTTTGGTAACTTTGATATAATTTTTATGAAAAATGCTATTAATTTTTTAACAATGTTTCTTTGTTTCTATTTTTTTTTTTAATATTAACTAATTATTTTCAAAAATCCTCGATAGATAGGATTTTATGAAAATTCACTCCTAAACGGGTAAAATAAAATAAACGGGTAAGAAAGTTAGATCTGCTGATTAATTATACAAATTACTTTTTTATGAACCGACTTCAAAAAGGAAGAGGCTTACAATTTGACTGTATTATTTTTTGTAGGTATCTTGTTACGCGATATCTTCACCGATTACGATTTTGATGATTTTCTTTTCATTATACTGAGAATGCTCGTCCTGTTGTCCCATATTAACTTTGGCTGAGTAGTTTTTTTAACTAGCTTTAATAAACGGTACCTACTTAGTTCACTTTGCCCATGTTGACGATGTAATTATGCACAGTAAAAATATAAAATTTAGGTTTGGTTAGTGGTAATGAATTCATGCTTTTATTTATAAGGCGAAACGATCTTTAATATAAAGCCTTAAAAAACGGATATTTTTTTATAGCGAGCAATATAATGCATGCAAGTTGATGTTTGTATCTATTCGTAAAAAACGTAAAAAATATTGAGACTTTAAGATCTTTATGATCTAGTACAAGAAAATCATTGCAATGATGGATAGTGTGTGGTTTTAGTTTTTATTAAGGGTCTTTATACACCTGATATACTTAGTACATGTCGCCGATACGAGAGAATAAGGTAAGTGATCTATTTTCATCGGCTATCAGATAATTAGCTCGCATGATAATAATTACCAACAATCAAAATTTCCACCACTGACGACAAATCGCGTCCTCTAAAAACCTCTTACCTTATTTCCGATATCGATCCGACTACCAACCAATCGCAAACTCTAAACGTCACAGCATAGAGACAGATACGAATGTACTCCATTCACAGTCCAGTTATAGATGCCGCTACACAATACGTAGATCGGTGGTCACAGAGTAACAGAGCGGCAACATTTAATGACCGCGGTTGTCCAGTTACTCATGTGGTATGTGTAGTTTCGTCACTCGCGTTATGTACAGGAACGGAATTGCGTTTTTGATGCTGTTTATGTTGATGCAAGATTTTTATGACGTAACTGTTGATTGTTTTTGATTTTATCTTGTAGGCGGGTCTAACTATGAGTTATGTTTTCTATTCTATATGTGTAGTTTTTTTTTACAATGCTGGTGACAAATAGGCGTACCTACAGTTCGCCTGACGGTAAGCGGTTACTGTAGCCTATAAAACAATTGCAACACATCACATGCGCATCGCCTACCCTTTCAAATGAGGATTCGCTATGCCAACCAGTTTAGGGAACAAGCAGGCCCCCGCTGTCAACACAGCGCATCTCCTCTGGCGACCTTACTCAGCACAAGAACACAACACTACTGAAGAGTAACGTTATTTGGTATTAACAAAGGCTTAAGGACAATTACACGTATCCTATCACCAAACATGTCATTGTTACTTGTACTACATCTATTGCGTCCAAATTCACGCAAGCTTGCCCAATATCCATTAGAATTTTAACGACGGGACACGCAATAAAAAGTGTCGTGCAAACAATTATTAGGTATCAAAGTAACAGTTGCATTATACCGTCCGTTCCATATCCGAACATCTGTCCGTAATAATACAGGAAAACAGAACAATGCCGTTTGACCTCATATCTTGAAACAAATCTATGTCTCTGACGGAGAATATTTTGGACGGACGTTTTAAAGGGAAACTTTGGTCGAAATTTGAATTTCGTGGGTATGGTGAAAGGGAAGAAAGTAAGCGATTTTATTCAAATGGACTTTAAAGTGTGTGAATACCGTAGAGGCGGGTTACTTTGACCCTAGGGCATAACTTTGGACCAAATCGAAAAAATGTTTGAAGTGCACAACTGATTGTCGCGGGTCTTTCACCATCTATTAGTTCTATTAGTTACCGAAGGAATTGCGACGATCGGTTGTGTGGTCGCGACACGGCGGGCAGCTCAAACATTGGTCCAAAGATATGTCCTAGGGTCAAAGTAACTGCCTCTACGGTACAAGGTTTAAGGTGCTACAATAACAAAATATAAGTAATTGACTTCGACTTAGTCAAGTAGGTACTAACACTACTAACAACCGCCAAATCAAATTGTTCCTCTTAGTTTTGCTGTAAAATTCTATCTAAAAGTACGATAACCTACGCGTATCGGAGAGGCATATAAGAATAAATAGCGCTAGTAACTAGGTAATTATAGCTAGCAAAAACATTAAGCATGCGACACAAAAAAAAACTTTTCATGCCCTCCGTATCAGTATACATATTTAATAAGAATTGTATCTGCAGTCTTATAAAAACTGCAGTAGCGTTCAATGTTGTCAAGTAAGTATCCTCATGATTTTGATTAATTGAGACTTTTGATATTTCAAATCATTTAGAAAGGTGAACAAACAGTGACAAATTATGCACACAGAAACATGCTAACATTTAAAACTAGTTTTAAAAATGACATAAGTATCTATTATAATAATGTCAACCTAATCTTAACTAATTAGTGATATTAATATCATGTTTAAATGAATAATAAAGAAAAATATAATCTCGGCTAGACGACAGCATAAATATCTTATAATGGATTAAATTTATTTCGGATGACGACGATTTTTTTTGTCATAATCTTTGATATTTCGTTTGCTGTCCGAGCTAATCATCCAAACAATGTCTAGTTGTTTACTTACCACGTGTAACGTAAGCAGCTATTGATGATGATGTACCTACTGAGTGACAAGTTATGGGGTTCTCAAGCTAAAAAAAAATGTTTTAACATCGATATGAAAAAAAAAGAATATACATCGAGAAAGATTCAAAACTCATTCTGAACTCACCGCCCGCTAACCGCTGCCTCTTATAACTTACACCACACCGTGCACCGTACAAGGTGTTATTATGTAAATGATGAGAGCTCCGTTTCGGCTGAGTCAATACGGCGGGTGCCGGTAGTACCGCCTCCTGTGTTTTGGTGCCAGAAATGAATGACCTTAGTCTACACAATGATGGAGCAAACTTCCTGAACATTTTCGTTTGCTGTCCAATTTTGTTTCTCGAGTAACATACTTTTTGATCATGAGTTGATAGATTTATTGAGGTTATATTGAAAAGATCGTGTATTTTTTTAGCTTTCGGACAGCTTCCAAAAATAGTCCACTTCAAATACCTACATGACTTTTATGTTACAGTAGGAACTAGGAACTAATTTAGTACACCACAGGGGCGAACGAGGATTTTGTTCAGGGCCAGGCAAGAAAAAAATCATAGGGCAAGGTGTACGAGATGATCCCATAAGGGAAAATGCTTGTAGTATAGGTACCTATAAACGATGTTCAACTTGACGCAAAAAAATCAATTTATGATTTATTTAAAATCCTTTTTTTCTTTCTAAAATTAGTTATTCTTTTGTTCGGGAGCACTCCGACCGAACAGCGAGCTGTTTCTCAAACCTTGTCAAGAGGGCAGGCGCGTGCCTCCCCTGCGTACGCCCTTGGTATACCAGCTCGTTGATTGACTATTTCACATACTCTCCCGTGAAGGGACAAAAGATAAGACCCTGTATCGAACAGAAAAGTATTGAACGGCATCTTACCTGTAGATGGACAGTGTTGACCTTGTAAAAGTAAAAAAAAACTAAATTCGAACTGATATTAAGATGATCATGATCATAAAAAGTGCGCAAAAGATGAAAAGAAAGGAAAAATGAAACACTTCGTAAAACCAAGATTAATCACACCAGGAACATTAATGCACCTATAAGTCAAGTCAAAAGTCTATAAACTAATGAAATCATTTACCTAACCATAAATAGGCACAGTGTCACTTATGGAAACAACAACATTACTACTGATACTAGTAACATCTTGTCCGAATGACGTCAAGTCACGATGTTACTGCGAAGCAATTTAATCCGAGTTGCGCAGTAACAGTTGCACTGAATTATAGCTTATCGTGATACCTGCTGTAGATTAAAAAGGACAGAAGCTCTAATATGTACAGGTGCAACAATATCTAAGCTCTACCTATTGCTAAAGATATTCCTGGGTTTTAGTGTATGATGTAAAAGTGAGAAGGAAATATTCTATCTCTGTACTTAGTTTCACCATTTCAAATATGCTTGAACGGGGTTAAATGTCATACAAACGAAGGTATATTGTATGTCCCTCTTCCTCCCTCCACAGTGGACGAACTAGTGAAAGTCACAGGAATCTATTGGATGTGAGCAGTTTGTGTGAATGTTTATTTGACCCTCGCTGACCAACACTACACAGAACGTACCAAATTCAGTTCATGGTTAAGCATTTTATACATTTTACAAAAACGCGAGCAATTTCTTTATTTTCTTCGATACAAGACCGTTTCCGTTTGACCAATATTTACGGTAGTGACGATTTTAGGTGACTTTTATCATTCGTTGAATGAAGCAAGCCTTCTGTTGACGTGACTTTGTGCTACCAGTGACGTGTTCACAATAGTTTGCATAGGTTTAGTCACAACTAGGATATGATTAGGCAAATTATATGCAAATATATCGTCATCTTTCTTTTATTACCATTTTAATGGGTCATTGTGATGTGCAGTGGTCGGAATAGGCAGTGCTAATTCACCTAAACTTCAAGGAACAGAGACGAAAACTGGAGACTTCCTTACGACAACATTTTTTTCGGGGCGAAAATTGTCCTGGGTTTCGGGACTTTAATTAAATAGGTACATTAAAATGTATGTTATTAATACAGTAAAATAATTAAATTAAATTCAGGTTTTATTTCCCAGAATTGACACAAATTAAACATCGTTTAGTATCAACGACTGGCCTAAGTACAGATTGTAACAAGTGCTATTCTCCAAAAATTTACAAAAATAGATCATGCCTTTGGTGTCATTACATTACAATACATCTATGAAATAATTCGATGGGGGAGAATTGAAATCTCACCGGCCTATGTCCACCAAAAGTTGACAGTAATAGCAGCGCAAGCCATCGCGAGTTCGTGCGATATCACGCATCCTATTAATAAAATCCGAAGATTGTTGGGTTCGTATGGTGACGATACAGATGCCGTGGCAGCACAGCGCTGTCCCGCATTGGCTATCGCGTGCCAGCGAGAGCTCGTGCTGTGTCGGAATGGCCATCGCGAGAGTCATGTTTCCGTTGCAGAGTTAATAAAAAAATAATTTGTGTGCACAACAATATGGTTCAATATTAAATGAACAAATATTTCAATTCTCGTCTCGCATATCCTGGCCAATCCAGATAATTTCCACCAAAGATGCTAAAGGACAACAAAAATTTTGCTATACAATTTTCTCTCGTCAGCCGGTAGAAAAACACCTTTAGACTGCTGAAATCAATTCTTACCCATATATGTTGCTAACATAATAGGAACAGCAAAAAATCTGACACCTAAGTGTTTCGGACGTCAAGCAAAAGACTTTACCTTATCGAAAGCCCATCAGAATAACAAACAGCGTCAATAGAGGTGTTACTATATTTTTTGCGTATTTTTTTCTGAACAATGTAGATACCAGTAGATACCTACTTCTGCACAAGTTGTTTTGCATTTTTTCCTCTTGTTATCTATTAGAATATCAATGGCCGACGACAATTTCCCGGACTCTAGTATCGGTGATATCATCATGACCCAAGAGTCAAGGCTTCTTGTAATAATAATGTTTAAATGCACAATCATTAAAATCATTGTATTTGTTTTTTACAATATTATTAAGGAACTCTTTATATGGGTTTGTTTGGTGATACTAAATTAATAATGTGTGTCTTCCTTGACTTTATTTCGGAAAAAATCTTTGTGTTTTTTTTCATATTTACTTGGAATATGTCTGTAGATCTATTAAAGTTAATTTATTGTATGATTGATATGTATTGTTACATTTTACGGTCAATCAAGTTAATAACCACAAACACCATAACAAGAAGCTTCTGTATCAAAAAACAGCGCCTTCAAATTCGTGTTTGACTATTTTTTTTGCATCAGACTAGTTTCAATGTTTTTTAGTCTATTAATTACTAATTATCGACCTTCCGATAGATACGTAAGGAGTAATGGAGGATGTAAGGAGGACGGATGGACAAACGCTTATAATAATTAATGCCAATCTACTGCGACGATCTTCGCTTCATCATTGCGTACGCTTTCATCTGTTTGACATCGACGGATATAGTATATGTGAAACGTAGATAAAAATTGTTGAAGATTGGTGGATTACAAAATTTCGAATGCTTTTATATTAAATGTAGTTCGATGTGACATCATAGTGCCTCAAACCATAGTAGGTAGTACAAATATTTTTGAGTGTAAGGGACTGACTTTAAAATTCAGAAGGACTTGTAATATCATCATCAAAATTTTTCGTCAGTTATTTTTACATAGGTAAAATATTTAACTAATATAAATTAGTTTTTTGTTCCAAGCTCCCAATAACTTACCCCTTATCTGTCTCTTTCGGCTCTGATTGGTCTGTTTTCATATTAATTTTTTTTTGGTAATAAATCAAAAGATTCAAATTAAAAGACAACACCAAAAATATTTCCATCAAAAACCGCCTATTCCCATCAAAAACATTTCCATATTTATCTAAAACCTTCCATATACTAGGTACAGTGCAGGCGGCATATTTTTTGTCACAGCGCCGATAAGATCGCCGGCGGAGCGATCGGTTCACAATGGCTCGGTAATTGACAAACCATGACTCGATAAAGTCAAGGCCCCGGCCACACTTGTCTCCCATCACGTTTACGTGCGATTTGATTGAATTCTTCGAGGATTAGTGGATTAGTACCTACTTTTGTTATCACGTCTCGTTATTTTATGGTCTGAGTTGAATTTCAAGCTCTATTGCATCAGTGTTAATTGAAATGGGATGGGAAGGTCCAGGATTGAATATGTTAGAATTAAAAGCATACTGTATTGACATAGATCGAGTCTTACAAGCTTCATCTGCTTAATTAGAGACGTTAATGGTGAATAGGTACCAAATGAATCTCATGTTATTTGTTGTCCCATGGCCAATTAGAAAGAGACTCGACGATTTCAGATAAAAAAATACATACTGCCAATGGCGTCTAGTCTATTTCACATTAGTATTGAAAAGATATTGGCATAGAATTATATTCAATACTTTTATCATGAGACGTTAAACAGACGATGTAACATTGCCATTCATACAGTAAAAACACCTATAAATCATGATCATCATTTTAAAATAATCTATTGTATGTATAGGAAAAAACATAAAAACATATGTAAACTGTTTTCCTATTTTTTGTTTGTCTAATATTGCTGCATGTAATTTTGGACTTTGAAAAGCTCTTTATTTGCGAGACTTTTGATTGCGGACACAAGACTGTCTGCAGGATAACTAATTCAATTTTTAAGTACCGTTAGGGGTAGTTCAATCATGCCATATGTGAGCTTTTGAAAAGCTGAAGATATGAAATCAATAGATAAATTCAATAAAATATGCAGCAAAAGACTTGATAATGGAGAGAATAAGCTAAAAATGCCGCACAATAGTCAGACGGCTCTCACGATGTGTCAACTGCATGGAAAAAAACAATCGGCGATGGTGCGCAGTGCGACACCCGCACTGCTGCCACACGACTACCGCACTGCAGCAGTCTGACATCAATCGTCTAAATTATCGTCTAAATTGAAAGAGACCCAACGTATAGCAGAAATGTTAGGTTACCTACATAAAATTGTGGACCTAGCAGGAATAATGTTGGAACATTTTTTTTAAGCTACGTAGGTGGCAACCTGCGTACGGCTCGCCTCATGGTAGAGATTACCGTAGCCTACGAAACGCTGGCAACACTGAGTATAACATGCACGTTGCCGACCCGTTTAAAATGAGGATTCGCTGTGCTGACTTAGGCGACAAGCAGGTCATGCTGTCAATATAGTGCATCCCCAGGAGCATATCATAAACTAATGGAATCCAAAATGCAGCAATCCTTATATTTTGGTTGAATTTTATAAATAATTTGCATTTTAGTTCATACAGAGATAACTATGAATACGCAGTAAACAATTTATGTAAATATTATGTAGCAAACGTAGGTACATTACCAATTCATAATACCTACGCTTAGGCTTACGGTACGCGCAACGTCATAATTGTTTGTGCTAAGTTCTCTGATATACCTACCTGATTAATATGACATTTTCCTTAACTGCTTCTTATAATGTCTGCGGGGAGAACCAATTATTGAGGCTGTACGACTTTGTCATCATATTGATAGGTACAAATTCAAGGACTTCCCAAAAATACATTTTTTTGTTTCGAATAATAGATATTCTTTTACATAATTATATTAGCTAGACGGTATTATTACATCAATCTAAGTGAGCTCTGATGAGGCGAATTCAATTGAGAAACACTGTGCAAAAAAGTTTGACCATTCCAATGGCGTTGCACTCGGCACCCACTTTAATCTAAAAGCACCAAATCACAGTGCACGAAACCTTGTCATTAAATCTGACCAGTAACCACAAATAACCAACTATTATGCCCATTAAAGCCAAGACCTTCTGACTAATTTCTGAAAAGCTTGCCCAGCCTTCGACACCTAAACGATCAAAAGTCGTGCCTGCGTATCGTTGAAAACGTTTAATCGGTTGCCTTCCGTCATACATACACTTCCGTCATTGATTGCAGCCGACCTCAACATCAGTTATTTAGATGTCACGACCGATTCTCGATTCAAATCACGATCGATAAAGGTCATGGCTGATACATAATAGCGTTGAGTACTTTTTGGTAATGTCCACGAGACGCAAACAAGAATTTATGAATTGCACAGAGTAATTAAATCTCATTCCGAAAATAAGTTAATCTCAAGTGTGATAATGTTTTCGGGTGTTGATTCGTTAGGCTATGGTTGTCTGATGTGAATAAAGACGAGTATAATTTGACTGACATATCTTTTGTGATGACCACAAAGTATGACCATTAATCATACTTTTTTGTCACCTGTTCGCTAACATGACGAAATTATGTTCTTTGTGACGGCATTGTAGGGTGCTCCTTGATCATGGGAGCCTAGTCATCGCGACCCATAATTAGTTTTTAAATTGGATGTCGAGCAAAAAACCAGAGAAGTCCCCGTTATTATGTTCTAACGAAATTTTTATTTGGAATTTTTCATGATTGGATTTGACAAATTACTGCAGACCGCCGATCAATTTATTTGGTCGTTAGTCATAACTGTTTTTCTTGCTATCGACATTCTTATTCTAAGCTGATTTTCATACATTTGATGTATGATCACGGTTTAGAATTTTGTTTGATATTTACCGTTAATCTTTGATAAGAATCTCGTTTTGCATTATCAGTGACCTACCAAAATCAAATATGCATTTTTGCTATCGTTATTTACTTAACATACTAGAAAACGTTATACCTACTGTTATTTAATAATAATATAATTTATTAGTGGTTTTTTTTTTAAGTTGACCAACACGCAGGTGGCATTCCTAATTCGAGGATTACCTCGATGACAAATGTTTTATAGCGAGACTACCCAAGTTTTATTCGTCGTTAAAGTAATCTGTTGGGACAAACAAATTTCACTTTAAAGGATATATGTTGGACAGTCACAATTGACACCAAAAGATGTCACTACTTTCTAATCGAGCATAAGGTTAATCTGTTTAATCATTAATTAATTCGCCTTTTACTGTTAATTAAAGATCTTTATTAACGGCGGTAGCTACTATGACATCATTAATAGCACCTTGCACAGTAAACTTGTCTAGTCCACTGTCTTAAGTGTTACGTGGAATGATTTGCTCATTCACTTAAGTAATACAATCTTCTAGTGACAAATTATGTCTCCCGGATTCGGTGTAGATAAGATTGAGATCCATTAACTTGAGACATTACGCAAAGTGATTTATTGTTTTAGTCGCGTTTCTGTTGCTAAATAAAATGAGTGTTACGAAATTAGTTTTGATAGTGTGCAGTGAGAATGAGAACGAAATTGAAGATTTGTGAGATATTTTTTTGTTGACGGAAGCTAAATACCAGAAGTGCTGTATTGGTTTCCTAATATTAAACAGGACGAAATACTTTATCATTAACTAGCTGTGCTCGCGACTCCGTCTGCGTGGAAATCGGAAAATAACAGTGTCGTTCTCGTCTTCATACGACTTTATCACCCCTCAAAACCTCCTTAGTGCACCTGTTTCAAAATCGAAATTTCGAATTTCTAGGTCCATCGGTTTAGGCTCTGCGTTATCTATCAGTCAGTCACGGTTCTGTTTTAAAGATATGATAGGAGATAAAATGTTGTTGAAAATAAACAATTATGGTCAAACGCGAGCTAATACAAAAAAATGTTGTTGTTAGAAACATTAGGGCAAAACCCGACTCTGTATACTGTAATGACCTATTTATAGACTTTATTTTACTATTCCAGGTCAACATTGCGTTTATCATACAATCTACTTCTTATTGCCTTACTGGGTGGCCATCCATACTTATTACCATACTACAAAAGTAGTACATTCTCATAGCGTAATCACCATAAAACCCAGTGAATAAACATATCCGAGCAAGACCCGTCGATCACAAGTCATGGAAGAATCATTCCTTGAAAATAGAGGCAGCTGAATATAAAACTTAATATGCCAAAGACACCCTTCAGATAAGCGCCATTATATTCAAAGTTCCACGAACAAGACGTCAATGGGATTTAAATACGTCTCTCTTAGGTATCCCACGTTTTTGGGGCCCTTAAATGTAGGGAGGAAGTTAAAGAACGTGTGTTCATAGTTTTCATCTAGTAGATATTTCAAAAGTTTTATATTCGCAAAAGTTCTTGAACCATTTGCTTGTTTCAGATTCCCATTTATACAAGGAGCTTTTTTGGATCATTTTTGAAATGTTTATATTTCTTAGGTTTACTAACTGAAATAGGTCTTAAGAAAAGATTACATAGATTGTTTTTTTTTTGTATATGTGTGTGTATGCCGAGGAAATAACACTATCTGTTTTGAACTTACCCTATGCATTTTTTCCTACTAATCTTAACTTTCACCCGCTTACTTCCCAGCCCCAAGTCTTCAGTCAAGAAACAATCGCCCTAGCCGACGGCGACCGCTCCACTGTACTGTCAATCGTATCATTAAGGAACCTCGATGGTGGGTCACACATCAACCAAGCACTTCATTAGCCACTCTTCAAAGTACGTGAGACACATTCCAGATGGATTTCGCAATGCTTAAGTGGATAGGAGATTGATGTATAATGGTGGGAATTAAGATTGGTGATTTTTATTCTTATTGTTGTGGATAGGACATGATTTGGTAAGATTAATGAGATATTGGTTTATGATATTAAAAAGGTACAGGCTTTTTGAATAATACACAGAGCCAAAAAAAAACAGTAGAAAACCTTTGGTTAATCATCAAAAAGTATAGGTCCTAATATAGTTCCTTGTGAATTCCCGCGAATTAAATCAAGTCTTGCATATGAATGGGATAGATATTGAAGTGTTCTGGCTTCTTCTTATTATACATTAGCAACAGGCTATTTTTACGAATGACAGACTATTTCAGCATCGGTTTACAGAAATATAAAAGCGTATTTGTCATCTGCACGCGTCAGTTCCAAATCTGTTATAGGAAGTTTACGCACAACATATTCACATTTTATGAGTTTTTTCATTGCATAGTAAAACCATTTTAAAATCATTTCTAGTTTTGATGTCATATGACGGATGTTTTTAACTCTTTAGAGATTCATCTCGTATTAGATTTTATATGTTTTTAAATCGTTTATAATAAAAATACATATCAATTTTGTTATATGACTGTTATTTTCATATTTTTTTGTATTTTATAGAGTTTTTAAGTCTATCTTTTATCATATGGCTTTCGCTTTATCTTTTTGATTGTGAAATGTTGGACTTCATAAATCTACTCCTGTCTTATTTATTATACCTACATATTTTAATCATGTTTGCATCAAATTAATTACTAAGTAATTTAATGCAGTCAAACAGTTTTTTAAATTAGTTTTGTGTAATTAAGCTTCATGGAATAAATAATTATACAGTACACTCGTCTACGTCTCATCTTTTATCTAGCCGAACTTGCAATCGTCATGACAAGCAAAAAAAATGACCAGCAGCTAAATATTTGCATTAGTTCTTTACAGTAGGCGAATAAATGAGTCTTGTAATAAGTATCAACTTTCTTTTCATCAAGATTTTAATTTGGCATCTAATTCCACCTGCCTAAGATCTATTCATCTGAATACAGGCAGTTAATCAATTCTCAGTAGATATATGCTCTAGCTCGTTACTTACATACCGACTCCTGAGCATCCAAATTTTTATTGATACTTCATTTATCTCATGACAGTTCGTTATAACACTTTCCTGTGACCCGAACCAAACGAATACATAAAAATAAATATCTTCGAAAACATGACTAATAATCCTTCAATATCTTCATATTGCATATTCAAAATTGAAGGAAAAAAAAAGTTGTACTCTCACGTCGACCTGTTTGGGCCGTCTATCAACGTATGACGTACTGAGAACCTTCTTTTGCATCGCATAATGTTAGATGTTCCGCCAAATTGGACGTTAGGACGTTATCAATAAAGTCTAATGTCTGTTTGTCGATGTGTATAACGTATGTTTGTGGTGTACGTCGGGATGTCAAAGCGTCGCGAACGAGCGCCGACGCAGGACAGTCTCGTGCTGAGAGTAATCTCAGTCGACCTCGCGGCTAGGGATGTGCGAGAACAGTGAAAGTATCGATATCGAGGTAATAATCACATGAATAGTTAAGTGAGGATTTATGATTGCTAAAGGATTTATTTGTCTTTGCAGCCTTGGTTACCATTGAACCGTGCTCACCCAATTTACCAAAAAATGGATATGGAAGGTCTAATAGAATTGGAGCAAGAGTCTAAAATTAGTCCGAAGTAACGCATAAAGAGCTGACATTGCCAAAATATTCAATAAGTATTTCAAATTTATGTTTTAATTATAAATTAGATCAATCTTAATTAATCTTGTTGAATAAATGCGCGGCGTTTATCGATATCGGTGATCGAAGTGATGGGACAACATCATTATTGTCTCAACGGGGCGCTCGGGTCAGAGAGTCGAGACAATCTGTCAAATGAAAAGAATCACACACGAACGAGCCGAGTCCCGCAACGCCGCCCTATTAATCATATTTCGACCTTTTTTTACCATTTCCGAACGTGTGTTCTCTCAGATAATGGCTACTATTCTACCGGCGAAATCACAAAGACCTTTGTCACCCAATAATTACATTTTAAACCTTATTACTTGCAAAATAAAGTTCAATTTTGGTAAAAGAATCCCCACGTGTGATGGGCTTCAACAAGCGGTAAGGTCTTTTAGACAATACTTGTCGTTTGATTCGAGATGTCATGTTTTCTGATAAAATCTTGACGAAAATTTCGTTTTGACGGGGTCAAATTTGGTGCGGCCATGTTCTTCAATTACATTTGACATAGTTGAGTCCATAGTAATGTACGTTTGTTTGTGTATTTAGATCATCTATCTGATTAGTCTGCTTATTTCGAAATGTTTTGACATGGCGAATTATTGCAGGTAACGTAGATTGCGCAAGAGTGCTGGCAGAAATAAGTAGTTTAGAATTCAAAGTTGTATACGTTCAGCCTTCGAATGCCCGTGTTAAAATTTGTAGATCGTAAGATAATGATTGGGAGATAAAAGATTATGTGAAGTCTAAACAGTCAAGCCTAATGCGTCAGCACCTCTTGTAGTCAATCAACATGTAACATGTTTAAATCGCGATTGTTCAACTCAGGGTAAGGTTTGGTTATTTCTTGCATCATGCGTGGGAAACCTAGCAGGTGCCACAGAATAGAATTATCTGTGTCTTCTTTAGATAAGTCTATCACTATCTAAATCTGATTTGAGTACTCGGGATTGTTTCCAACAAATGTCAACAGGATTAGTCATTGTCACTTGATAACCATACATTGCTGGCGGTGTACGATGTGAACCTTCACTTAAACCTTTGGAGCTTTAAGGCGTGACTGATATATTATTGAGACTAGCCGAGCTTTAATTAATAATTAAGATATCGACATTAAATAAAGACCAAACACTTCATTAACTCATCGGTGACATTGGATTCGAAGCTATATTAATATTTCGTGACAATTCCATAATAGGCAATGCCTCTAAAACTCACTGTTAATCATCTGCACTTTAATTTTATTTACCGCCAATTATAAAAGCAAATACTCTTGTAGTCTTGTATTAAGATTCAGAATTGCTTGGCAAAAGTTTCTTGGTGTGTTTGAAGTATAATATTGTACTTGACATAGATTTTGGTATGGTGCTCAAGCTTTGCCTGGGGCGACATGTGGGCGATTCCGTTGACATTTTGTGTGAACTCCGTATTTGAACTTGCTTCAAGCTAGGAACTAATGTCTTTTCATTAATCTTTGTTGTGTCTCAAAACGTATAAGGTAAATCTAAATCTTGGAGGGTAAAGAAAACATAAAGTGCCATGGAAATAGTAAAATCAGCCTTAGATGATGCGTCATTACTAGGTAGCACATAACCTATTGCTGGAGAAATGTGACAAGTATCTGAATCAATCAAAACTGCAGCTTCTTCAACAGCCTCTGTAGATGAAACTTTTAAAATGATTGGAGGTGTATTTATAAGCTCTCGATTATTAGTTGTTATTCATTCCGTCAGTATGTTGGCACTTGCTTTTATCACGGAAGGTATAAATAAATAATATTCTCACCTTATCCTTTGACACATCGATCGTGTTTACTGTTTGACTTGGTCCTATATCATTAACTAAACAAATTGAGCTTATTCGATAGAACATCTTTCCTTTTCAAATCTTGCGTAATCTTATAATGACAATAAATTTGAAACGAAAATACTAACCAATTGAATCAACCAAAAATAAGCAATTACCAGTATAAACTATTCATCATATCCCTATCAATCTAATTCCCATACACAGTTCAATACATACATAAAATGACAGGTTCTCGTACGTAGATGTGTATGACCCTAAGGTCACCGAGGTCCACGATAGCATCGATGTAGACCCGTCTAATTGTGACATCACGGTTACAATTCATCAGTCAGATTTTGTGACCTTAGTGTCACGGCGTGGATGTGGGAAGGTATAGATTGTTTAGTGATGGATTTAAAGATTAATTAATTTCGTTGGCTGAGGTTTTAGGTACCAGCAAATATTTGTTTTGAATAATTATTGTTTATTCCGCTGCATAAAAAAAATGTTTTGTGTTCATTAATGATATTATGACCATATAAAGTAGCGTGACCAGCTGCATCATCTTTAATGTGTGAGCCTCAGATTTTACATGAATTGGATACGATGCAATGATGGATACCATTTCTTTAAAAGTTTGTGATTATTTTGTATTAGGTGGATGATTTTAGTATCTACTTATCTTTACAAGTAAAAAAATATAGCACGTTTATTTGAACTTGAACTATATTTTTTTATGACACCTACTAAAAGATTGAATATTATATTTAGCCAAGAATCACACGACAAAACACAGTCAGTGTAATCACAACAAAAACAGTAGGTACTCCCATGTCCCAGGAGGTACATAATCGTGAACATGGTTAAATAATGATTAGTCACGTCTAAGCATAATCAAATCTATCAAGTAGGCGTCTCCTTGCGCTTGAGTCGTGAGAACACCGAAATTGATTTCTTATTAAACGTTATTTGTCATTGAGTAAAGTTTTTGTTTGTATACGTTATAATGATGTAATGAGTAGATATACTAATATTTCCATGTTTCAGGGATTTTCTTATGTTTTGACTCTTACTCGGAAGCTTTACTTCTTATTAAGTCTATTTCTCTTTTGATACTTTCAATCTAGCTCATTTCTAGGTTTATTTCAGAAGATCCAACATAACTTATAATTCACGACTGCTTTAATTAGTACTCTTAATATTTCAGTAGGTAATAAAACACGTACTTTTCCTGGTAAGTTCTACACGTTAATTATTATAGCTGTCATAATTCGTAAGAACACCATTGGGTTTTTAATGATTATTCTTCTTATATCAGACAATCACATAAATTGTGTATACGGGGACTTCACAGATACGATATAATTTCGACGTAATTGTTTATGAATGATATCACAAACAATTACGTCTAAATTATATTGCATCTGTACTTGCATCTATACTAATGCTATGTAGGAGTAAAAATACCTTTTACGTCAACCTATACAAGTTTACTGGTAAACTAGGGACTATGTTATAGTCACTACACCATTATAAGTATGAATTTAACTATGAAATCTCTATGAAAATAATACACCGGATTTAGGGTCTGAGTGCTATCGGTTTTTTGGCTCTTCAACAAGGAAGCAAGTTTTTGACAATATAGGTACGTCGTCTGATCGTCTCCAGGAGTAACTACAAGCGCCCAGTAATAATGTTATAGTCAACAATGTTTTACAATAGTTAGGTATATAAATGTAGATTTTAGAAAAACTTTAATACAGTACTGCACTATGACACCTAAATTAATTTCTAACAATAACACTAAAAAAATTAATTATGTGACCACTTATAAATTAAAAGCAAGACTTTCACTTCAAACAAACGATTCATTAAAGAATTGTAACAACACATTATGCAAATACAATGACAAATAGCTCTTGCTCAATATGAATATAAAAATATTCTCAACTTAAAACAATACAGCATTTAAAAATACAAAACCCTTTCTTATCTTACTCGACATCCACGAAATGTTGAAATGTCGCAAGACAAAAGACCGTGTGAATCTTGGTCTTGCTTCATAAGAAAAAAATAAGCCAATAACTCACTTTAGTCGTACGATGAGACAGATTGGTCATTTCAAAAATTATCTAGCTTTAGGCAATAATTGGAGACTTACGAAACTCGTTGCATAAGTTTGGTCACATCATATTATTTTTTTTGCTTCATACTCAGTATGCACGCGACCTTTCTAATGTCTGACCATCTTCGTGTTATCTTAATTTGTGTCATTTGCTCTTATTACGTTATCATACAGTTCATTTTTGCTTAACTGTATAATTAGGGATGGACGTAAATGTTTGTAGAGGACATGACGTGAAAATCATGAAATGGATCAAATACCTTTGAAGCAGGTGATCTTTTCCCAATGAATATTTTCTTGTCATTGACGTGGAGATTTTGATCAAGAATCTCTGAGCCAATAAGGAAGTAAATGATGTTTTTTTTTGTCGAAACATTTATCTGCTTGATCAAAAATTAAGTGTGTTATAAAGAGATAAAGTTTAATGCTCTCACGTGACGTCAAAAATTAGATTGCAAAGCACGCTATCGTTGACAAAAAATTATGACATCATACAATAATATGGGCAAAAATACTGCAGATGTCTGTACATCTGCAGTATTTTTGAAATTTAGTAGAAAGAGATAAATAAAGAACTACAGAAATCAATCGTTGTACTAGAAGAGAGGCTTCTAGAACGCTATTTAACTATTTGAACCCAACATCAATAAATGCTGATGTTAAGTCATCACCAAAAGCGTTTTATTTAATACTAGCTGTACCTCTGACTTTGCCCGATGTCGATATTTTCTTTATACATACTTTACCACCCCTTTTCACCCCTTTAGAAATAGAATTTAAAAAAAAAATTCCTTAGTGCACCTCTAAGGTACTCAAGGAATAACTCCTCCAAATTTAAAATCTCTAGCTCCACCGGTTTTGGCCGTGCGTTTACAGTGAGTCAGTTACGGTATTGTTTTAAAGTTATACCCAACGAATTAAGAATCTTGTCATCAAAAATGAACAGGTGGTAACTATCCAATACAATCAATCAATTTAAAAGGCTTTCTTAGTAAAATTCTAATAAATTCTTTTTTTTTTTTTTTTTTTCTCTTGGAGGTATTATTGTATTTTTGTTTTCCAATATAGTAACCGCCACTCGGTAGATAATATATTAATGTACCTATGTAATTTGTATTGTATTCTCATGTAATGTAATTATTTATGAGAATTAAGTTTCTTAAACCCGAAACGCGAAATTCCTTACAAATTCCTTAAGGATCAAGCTCGTGATATCATCTATAGTTAGACCTATACCAAGTATGAAGTAAGTTTCAATGTTCGGAGCATAAGACATTGTCTCGGGTTGCGGTGGCGGTTGGACAAAAGACTTCACTGTTTATTTGCCGCCCATACCCTACCTGCGGTTTATGGGAATTGGTTTGCATGTAAGTAATTTTCTAAGTCAGACCGACGAACGTTTTCTAAAGGATTTTGTCTTGGAAGTGTAGTGGTGCTGGATGTGGTAGGTATTAAAACTATTGTTAAAATAGCTGATGTTTGTTTCACTGGAAAATCATCGGAGTACCCTGACAAAACTTTAGGTTAGATTGGTATTTTGAACTTTCATGCAATTAAACTCATTTTAAATTATTTCAAATTCAAATTCAAATTCAAAAGTCATTTATTCAAAGTGGGCTAAAGCCAATTAGCACTTTTTGAACGTCAATATACATTAGACAGCCCCCAAAAACGCCCACCCTTCACCGCTTCCTAGTGTTTTAGCTGCGAAGAAGAAACGGCGCAACAAACTCCGCAGCAACACGATTCTGTCTTTCAGTTACTTTTGTTTTAATAAATTATATAAATTTACGAAAAAAATATTAACTGAGCTTTTAAAACAATATAAACTATAAATACTTAAAAGTAAAATAATAATGTAACCTAACACACACCAATATACCTAATCAAAGAAAATAAAGTAAAAAACAATAAAAAATATGCTTTAAAGTTTAGGCGTTATTAATATTCTAGTTACTAATCGGTAATAAAGGCTGTGTGTCCGGTTACAAGTGCCTTTTATAGACAAATAAAATTTTATTTGACAGTCAAGAGTCATGCTTGATAAACTAGGACCAGGGGCTAGTTATTTCAACAATGTATATTAAATTAAATTACTGGGCTCAGTCAACAGAACGACCAGTCACCACAAGCAGCACCCGTTCACGAGTATGACGCAGAGGCCAGCCATCGCCTCCCTCGCCATTTTAGAGGGAAGGGGGTGACCCGACCAATGACGCCACCGCAAGCAATGACGTCAAAGGGAGCATGACGAACCTGCTGACAAGAAAGAATATCAAAAATGAAAAATAACTAATGAAAGAAACCTGTCCGAGGTCACTAGTTAACTGCATCACACTGTTACTTGAACTCTTCGTAAAAAAGAGAAAAATAAAATAAAAAAATTATACAGAACAATACAATATTATGTCAACATTTAACATTGTAGAATATAGGTACTGAATGTCAAGATGTAAAATATAATTAATTCAAACATTGATTCAGAGTCATCTTGTGCCTAACACAGCGACCAACAAGATCTATCGTCTAAATATTCCTTTAATGTATAGTAAGCCTTTTTAACTAGGATGGCTTTAATTTTAGTTTTGAAAGAAGGAAACGGCAGTTCTAATAAGCAAAGGGGTAGTTTATTATAAATACGTATACTGAGCCCTAAAAATGAACCATGTACCTTATGTAATCGATGGTAAGGAACACATAATTTATGCTTATTTCTAGTATTGAGGCTGTGTACATCACTATTTTTAGTATAAAGATTTATATTTTGGCTTATATATATTATGTTAGCAAAAATGAATTGAGATGTAACTGTTAAAATGTCAATCTCTTTGAAATGGTCCCTTAGAGAAACTCTTGCACCTAACTGATAAATAGCTCGAACAGCTCGTTTCTGGAGAATGAAAATACTTTCAATATCTGCTGCCTTGCCCCATAACAGGATACCGTAAGACATGACGCTATGAAAGTAACTAAAGTAATTTTTGTTTTAAAGTAGGTTATAAATAATACTTCTAGTGAAGTTTTTTAAACTAGATGAGGTTGGTGTTTCCTATCTGACTACCACTGAAAAGAAGCATCCAAACAAACTCAAAGACCTCTTTTATAGTCTAGATAATTTTAAAGCCAATGTAGCAATAGAGCCTACCTCACAAGCAGCCAAGATTGAATTTGAAGAAGATGGAGAAGTGACTAATATGTTTATGTTTCGTTTTATTGTTAAATCAGTCACACAAGGCAAGCCAATACATATTGTAGCGAGAATGGAAATTAACACTTCGATGGTCAAGCTGCAGATTAATAAGCTGAAACATTTGATACCTTTTCAAATAACTTTACATCTTTAATCTTCCCACAAGCCACAGAATCCGACAAAATTGAGACATACCGCACAGCACAGCATTCTGACCAAGATCGTGACTTTTTAATTTAGCAGCATCGATTTAGAAATTCGTTTTTCATGTCCATAGATGATTATTTCTTAACTTCCTTGCAGGATGGATCGTTGAGGTTAGATTAGTACGATTACTTCGTAATTCTATTACGGAGTACATTTTGGTCTTGGAAGCCATGGATTGTGGTCCTTGGTAGCCAGTAGAGGTTCAAATAGGTACCTGGGTAAAAGTATTTTTTTCTTATAAATTACCTGCTTTTCTGTTCGCATGTTGTTTGATAGGTACGTACTGTTCTGTTATTTAAAACGGAACATGAACTTAAGCATTAACTTATTTACTTACCATGAAATAAGCATCAATAATTTAGATTACAATATTACATTACCAACAGAGTCATTATCAAATCTTACTAAAAAAATCAGCTGTTCCATACATTTTGTCGATTCATATGGATATTTTGTACGAAACAGTTGTTTTTTTTTACGTGATTTCAAGGTTAATCCCGTAGCTAATCGAACTAGTATCGAATACTGAATACCTTCCTCCAGTATGCCCCTTCTTTAACCTGTCACGCAGTATAATTTATTTCGTCGACTTTCAATGGTTTAAAGCAATTTGTACAAATAATTAAAGCAATCATTTTGGGAAAACAATTTTGAACCAAAAATTGTCAGCAAAGTTCAAGTCACCTTTCCAATATTCCCCTCGGCTTTTCCATCTGTACAATATTAATCTCGGGTGTCAACGGTAAACATTTTCAAGATAGGAACTGCGTTTGCCGCAAGTGATAAAAGACTCGAGACTATAAGAGGTCCTTAGGACTAAATTGATAGTCTCAGTGTTAATGTAAGGGCGCTTTCAATTTTGACGTTTGGTGTCGGAATGCTGCCAAACGGTAGTCGTGCGGCAGTCGTGCAGGTGTCGTATTGCGCACTGCCGGTTGTTATTTTCCATATAGTTGACACGTCTGACATCGAGAGCGTCGTGCGGCTACCGTGCGAGCCTCGCGATGAGCATATTGTGTACCAGAGACTTTCTTCCAACCTACTATCCTACTGGGAAAACAGCCACTTCTTATTCCGAAATAGTTATCCTTCTCAGGTCATTCATAATTCTTATTGCACATAATTATAGCTATCAGCTGATTGTTGAGTCATCCGATAACTATTATTATTGTCGCTAGTAGTTGGACGCGTATCTAGTTTCCTACGTAATTGTTGGGTTACTTTAAGAATTTTTCCCAGGTTTATCACAAGTAGTCGATGTAAAATCCGCTATCGCTTGTACCTTGAACCAAATAGTAGAGATTAGAGTAGGGGTGCGATTATTAACTGTCGTCTAGCTCTGCGAACAGCTGATCAATCATATGTCCTTAAGATATTAACGAAAGAAAGCTGCGAAGGTATTGTAGTGAGAAGTGTTTGTCTACACACTGTTGTTTTGTATTGCTTTTGTATTATTGATTTTGTTGAAAGTTTACACGTGTTACATGTAAATTGAATGAATAATAAATAATCTCTTATACTCTCTAAGGATGTGATTAATATTACTTAAGGGCAATATACTCGTGTAATGTAGACTAGCGCTCTTTTTTGGCTTTTTTTTATAAATACAAAAAAATGTAGATTTAAATGAAGTTACATTTCTGACTCACATTAATATATTTAAATTAATTTACATTTCTGGCTAATTTGCAATACATTAATGGCAATGGCTTTTGCGACCTAAAATCAAAATCAATCTTAAAAAAATGGTGTAGTTTGATATAATATGCACAGGCGTCATCATTACAAGCTAAAATGATACAACAATATTATGATGACAGATATTAAAAATCACAAACAATATACGTGAGAACCACCCAAGTGTTCTGAAGTTCACAATGCTGTGATTATACTGATGTAATGATAAACAGACAATATTAAATGACAATAAATCGATGGACACTCCACTGATAAGCGCGATGGTGTGATAGCGCTATCAGTGACAAAGTTATTGCGAAATCATTGTGTGAAGTATTCCGACTGGCATAGTTAATACAAGTGTATGGAAATGGCATTTTAGAGAAGTAGGACGCAATGATACATTTTGCTCTTGATGCAGTCTGACTGGAGAAACCTCCGACTTATAAAATACCACAGCTAAATAACACTACCCTTCGGCAGCGTTGTGTTCCTATGGTGAGTAAGGTCGCCAGAGCTCCTGAGGATGCGCTGTGTAACAACAGGCGACCTGTCTGTCTCTTAAGCTGTCGGCACAGCGAATCCTCATTTGAAACGGTCGTCGACGCTTACCATCAGATGGGCCGTACGCCTATTTACTACCATTAATGCATAAAAAATGGCGAAATTCTGACCAGAGACATTAATTCAACTGGTCTTAAAGATTGGCAAAAGGTTGACAAGCCCGTTAGTACAACTCGCGCAGAAAAAAAGGGCCAAAAGTAATCCAGAACTAATTAAAACGTATCAATTGCAGCTATTTCGGAATAACAGGGTTATAGATAAAATCATTGCTTAGTATTCAGAATGAAACGAGGATGGACGAGGAGGAGAATAATAATGGATCATAATTACTGTTCTTTGATAAAGTTAAATGTAAAGAACAACTAATAAATTAGAAAGGCATGAAATACATTACAATAAACTAAAACTTTAAACTTGAAAGTCAAGTCTAGGCTCTCGAATAAGACCTAATTTTTAAGCCACACGCATGACTAATTTTCCCTACAATAATTTTCCAGACGTTATAATTTGGCCAAACCCACATACAGTTCAACACAGTAATGTGTGTCTGTCTGTCACACTAAGTGTATATCTAATTAGTTGGATATAAGGGCTCGTGTCACGTGCCACTCAAGTGGACATTGATTGCGGTCCAAAAGACCAAGGAGGGACGCAAAGTGGGGTAAGTCAAGTTACTGTGTTTTTGTGGACGTATAAGAAATTATACAATTGATCAAAACATAATTGGATTCAATAAACCCCTTTTTATGTTTAAATATGTGCATTTTGTGAATTTAACTTCACGTACACATAAAAATTAGATTTTTAAGTACACGTAAAGATATTTCTAATATGCCTCAGTAAAGACTCTTTTTATAGGATACAGTTTAATTAAAATTAACTGGGTATATTGCCAGAATTTCCGTGAAAAAATTAAAATATGCAATATGCAAGTCATGATTGTTTGCTTCATTTTAACCAATTACCTGTCTAACGTTACAAAATTCAAAAACTACAATTTCAAAGTTGTGTCGCTTTACTTCAAAGACAAAGTCACAAGACGCCTGAAGCTTTCGCCCTTTGCCCAACAACGGGACCTCCCCAAACATTCCGCCGCTATTAACTTTATATCTGTCCACTTACCAACTAGGTATTCATTTAAGGAATGGAGTATTTTCACTGTCAATTTGGCTGCCATTTAATTAGGTATTTTTATTGGCTAAGCTTACCCGGCCCGACTTAGCAAAAGGGAAGCACTAAGTATCTACGGTGTATTTACCTACCTACCTACCGTCACTGAGCCGTTGCCCAGTGGCGTGCATTACGTATAGGCAAGTAGGCAGTGCCATACCTCATAAGATTCAATAAATCCATTTAAACCAGGGACCGAAAAGGTCACCCGTATAGGGGTTAACCCGGGTTATTTTTTTTGGTATTCTGGGTTAATCAGCCTAATAATAACCGGTCCACGCATAGAGTTCATTTTTGTTCCTTTTTTTATTTTTGTTCTTTTTCATTCGGGTTAATCAGCAATATTAACCGGTAACGGTATCCGTATTAAAGGGTTAACCGGTTACCCTGCATTAAGATTAACCAAAAATATGGGTTAGAGATTTAACCGGTAACCTTTTAACCCGATTAATCGGTCCCTGATTTAAACTATTAGGTACCTACTTCATAAATAAAATAATTATCAATGACTGATATTATTAATAAATGATGATAATATTATATTTATGTAGTAATAGTTAAAAGGGTTTTATTGAATCTTATGAGGTAGGCACCATCGGGAATATCGATAAATGTATAGTGAGTTTGACTATTAGTACTTGGGTCCGCCGCTTCGTGGCGCTGGCGCTTATAAATTCCTCGGTACCTACGCGATTTTACATACTTAATTAAGTTTATAAGAAACCCTTAGGACGCGAGTCTTACTCACACATAACTGTTTTTTACTTAATCTCACATTAAAATAATCACCTTTACACACCAACCCCAAACAACGAATAAAAACATCCCCTATCAACCGCTAATGACACCTTTGCAATTGACAGACCCTTAATAAAAACAAAGGACGGTGTAAGCAGTGCCATTGATTGGCACCGCCATTATCGGGTACAACACGCCTAAGTTCGGCCTGCCCGCATAAGCCCGGATTACAGGCGATTGACCGGGAGAACGATCGTAGTATGACCGATTTTATCCGGGCTGGTGTGGGGATAATTGCGAAGTAGTTGATCGACGCGCATTGCCTAGACATGAATAACCCCCTTATAAACGATTATTAAAATGTCAGTTGTCATCTCTATTATTATTGTCATACAAAGGAAAGGATAGTTATGTATATTTAATCAGTGGTTAAAGTTAAGAGGCGTCTATAAGTAAGGGGGTAAGTTTTTTTTTTTTTTTCTAGAGTTTCCATGAACTTACCTTAATGACGTTGTAAATTCATGAACGTTGTTTTTACTGGGCAAAGTAGTAGTGTCAGTTACATTTTATTTAAGCAGAATATGTAAATCAATCATGAATACAATAATAGTAGGCACTTGTGTAGCCACAAAGAAACGTATTTCGAGTTCGATGAAAATAATATTTTATATGATGGTCTTACTTTTGCGTCGTTATATTATAACGATGCAAAAGTAAGACCATAATGATTATAAAACGGTAAAAACGTATCAACACATTTTTCCAAAACTTTTTTAACAAAAAATAACAGACTTCAAAAAACCACTACAAAGAAAGTTAATAATTTTGGTTTCGGAAGTCGGTGGCTTTGGTTTTTGTTTGCTTTTTTTGCCACCGACTTCTGAAACCAAAATTATTACTTTCTTTGTAGTGGCTTTTTGAAGTCGGTTATTTTTAACCGACTTCTTTGTTAAAAAAGTTTTTATTTTTAACCGACTTCAAAAAAGGAGGTTCTGTATTTACCTTTTTAGTTCTTTATCTCGCGTTAGATTACTTTGACGACTTCGTTCAACAGTAAATCTTCTACGTAGTGAGTAGGTACATTTATGCATATAACTTTGTACATTGGAATGATTACCTAATTTTTATATATACTAAAACCTTCCTCAAAGTGTGTAGATTACCTACGTTAGTGAAAACCCCATCCAAATCGAATCAGTAGTTTTTGAGAATATCGCGCACATACAAATATACATACATACATACATACGGGACGAATACAGAACCTCTTTTTTTGAAGTCGGTTAAAAATGCTAAGCGAGAGGTAGATAGGGTAGTATTTTATGAAAACAATATCAAATACTAACAATATTAATCATCTCTACGATTGTAGCAAATGTTCAACTTGTAGTTATTTACCTAGTGTTGTAAATTCCATATATTATACTACCTACGTAACCTTTATATACCTATATACGCATTATTAAACACCAAGTTCATTAAAAAAACAATAACGACATTTCACATAACGCTTTCCTTGTCGCGTTATGACCTACGATTACGATAGCAGGAATATAAAATTTAGGTATAAATTATCCACACCTAATTATTGTCCGGAAAATTATAAATTCAATCAAAACGCTCCATTGTTTATCTGATAAAGTTCACGTTGACTTTTATACTTAATTGTGTTAAATCTAATCTGGAATTTTATTAATTATACATTCTAAATGAAATATTATACAGTCATCAATGTCTGTGATTTGCTCTTGAAATTCTTCGTCAATATTAATAGAGTCTAATAATACACACTCTTGAATGGAATTTCCTTCGCTCAAAGCATTACTATATCAGTCATTAGAGTACCGAGAAATCTTATCTCACAATGACCATTTCATTTATTTTCGGAGACACAGGAGTCATACCACCTGCACTCGAGATGGCTGAAGCTTTTAGAGAAGCATCAATAGATTCTGATTGCGCCACTTCAGATTATACATCAACTGAAAATGGACCCTAATCGCCATTGATTGAGTCGAATATTGAAGAAGAGGACAATGTTGCTGACAAATCTCTCGAAGTTAATGAAACAGCATGAGTAATGAGTAAAATTGCACTTAATGACGTTCGCCTTGCGGTTGATTTTGGTCTGTTAGGTGATAATATTGGTAAAATGTAATTAGGTGCAAGCAAAACTGAACTTAAATTTAGAAGTGTAGAGTTCAATTTTGTGGGGATAAGGGTAAAAGTTTCTTGGCGCCACGCTTTGTCATGCCGATACTATCTATATCCGGTGCAGTTTCGGGATGAAAATATTTTTACTTATCTTAAGTGGTTGTATCTGCTTATTAATTAGCTTTGGAGGGTACATCTCGAGCTGTCAAATCAAACACTTTGTCGGTACTATTCGATCTCTCTTAGCTAATAGACGATGATTCTTTGAAATAGTGACGGAATCACTACTTAATGGGTCGTCAAAATTTGAATGAGCATTCGTAATGGAAAACCTCTTAATTATTAGTTAAGTCATCCATATTTTAGGCAGACAAGTTTTGGATTTGACATTAAGGAGCCAGTTTTTCTGATTGTAGATTTTAATCGTTACTCAATTTATCAGTACTTAAATCAGTAGTTATAATAAATTCATTACAGTAGGTATAATTATATTATATAGGTAATAATATATTATATTTCCAGTAGCCGACGACAGGATTCTCGTTTCAACGTTTAAAATTACGTCAGCGTGTCACTCATTTATTCAAAATTAAATCTTAAAAAGAAAATAGTCAAATGAAACTTTTTATTTATTCAATTCAATATTTTTTGTGCTTCTATTTACATTCAAGCCATACGGTTTTGCAGTGGAAATATCGATTTGTGCTCACAAGTTCTTCATTTATTTTATAAGTACCCTCAAAATATTCAAATTTCACAGATTCCTAACACCTATAATTTTATTATAATCAGCCCAATTAAACGATATCACCAAATCAGATGCACCTACCGTTAACATCTTCACTCCTACTTCCTGCATTACTAAAAGATAATACATAGAAATTGTGTATTAAAGTCACCTCATAAATATGTATATGTTTCGGTCTGTGGTCACCGAGACTCTTGCGCAACTGTACTGCGCTGTTAATGGCTGCGGACAAGGAATACGTGGGAATTGCTTTGGTACTATTTTTTTTTGTTTTTATTTTTCTTTGTGATAAGAATAGTGTGAGTGTTGAACCGACTTCAATAAACGAAGTTTTGTGTTCGACCCATTTTTATGTTTGTAAGTCCGCGATTTTCTCAAACACTACTGAACCAATTTTGATGATTTTTCCACTAACGTAACCCTCATACTTTTAGAAAGGTTTTTTTTAACATATACAAGGGGTAATCACTCCTATGTACGATGTTACATGCTTATAATAATATACACACTGCGTAGAAGATTTGGTGATGAACAAATTCGTGAAAGTAGGTAATCTACTCGAAATAAAGCGGGTACCTACTATAAAGGAATAAAAAATTCAATTAAATACTAAAACCCGATTACGAAAAAAATTGAACTGAAAATATTCCTGTCTGATAGCCTGAAATTCTTCTCTAGACTTAAGGAATTCAGTGTTGTGATAAACTTGATTAATCAACGTTTTAATATCCAAGGTATGGCCGTGGTCGCATGCCACCGTGTTAATGATTACTAAGCTATAGCATAACAGGGCTGGTTCCCCGTGCGAAGCCGGGGCGGGTCAGCTAGTCTAAAACAAAAATACCTATAAGAGTGGGTGCCACAGTAGGCATTCATATTTTCGTAACCCTGACACAGCAACACGAATTTTTTCGACCCATTTTTGTCATCAGGTCGATTCTACCCCTTTCTGTATTCATCACATTGGCGTACAGTGTAATAGAAAAAGTGATAGGTGGTACACCGCGGATCATATCACCGTTTGTTTGACGGCAAGAATAAAGCAATGTCCCTTGTGCACTGGTTTTTATGCACTTTTCAATGGCGTTTTTTGAAATAAAAGTTGCGGGGACTATGTCTTTTTTGTTTGAAGAAGGTAAAGATGCGTTGGGTTCGAAAAATTAGGCGATAAAAGACGCTACTACTGCAATATGTAGTTTAGTGTAGTTTCTATAGAATGAAAAAAAAATACTCTTTTTGACCACTGGATGCACGCTGCACAGGACTAGTCTTTGTTGCGAATGTTGGGAGTGGCCTAAGTCCAGCAGCAGACATCTTTCGACTAATACAATTAATGAAGACTCTTTTTAACATTAAACTTTCCTTTTATTCAATAACACCACTATTGTTAATAAAAATAAGGTAGTGCGCATAGGTAGGTAACTTATTATCGGTATCGGCAGTAAATCTTCCCACGCAAGTCACAATTAATGTCAACTGAAGGAAATGGATTGTTCTAATGCTCGGACATTCCCCTTGATAATAATAATACATTTGCCTCTTCGTTAACCTGTAGTTAATCATAATTATTTATTAAACTAACAAAATCACACGCTGTGACAATGTAGGTACGTCAGCTAATTAATTTAATTAAATGTCAACTTTAATTATTGTTCTTTTTATACTTATTAAAATTATTAATATTTTATTCATATCATGACATCTATGATGTCTTTTAAGTTGGTTCAACTCGTTGATTACATGATTTTAAATATCATCTAAGCAGTTTAATTAAAATGAATTATTTTTCCCAAATTATTTAATGTGTGTAATTGAGGACGGATGGTAATAATAAAATTCTAATGTAAAACTAATGATTTTCTGTTGTAACAAGTAACTAATATCTGATTCGAGTGAGGTCTACCCCAATATATCTCCGTACTCGGAGAATATTAACAAGCTCAATATTGGGTAATGTATGGTACTTACATTCCTATCCATATAACATCATAATATTTACCAAACATAAAAAGCGAAAACTTAATGCTCCGCTAAAAACAAAATCACAATATTTTCCCATAAATTAATGACAAAATATGAACAGCTTGCGATAACCATCACTCCGTAAATAGGGTCATGCATTTCGCAACAAGGAAAGACGGGCTTGGTCCGTAACACCAGCGGCGCGGAAGGAAACTAGGGAAGTTACCTAACAGCGGTCACGCCACGCCGTTTTAGGGTTAAATGCACGATGCACGAAAATTATATTGTTACTTGTGTGAAGTGTGTAACAGACTTTAGTTCGTGATACGGAGTTCCGTATGCTAAAATGAGCGGTTCGGCTCTTGAGCGGTTTTGTACCGATTTTTTTTGTAATAATCTTGAGACTTTTACTAACTTTTCGCCAACGTACTTAAGAAGCAGATTCGTTAACATTATCATGAGGAAAACTTTTTCAGAAATATCGTAAGCAATAGGTATACGTTTCCATGCACATAAAAATGTTTAAGAGATTTTTTTATTTTTATTTTTTAATAATGAAGCTATAATATGTTATGCTTTTTGTTATTTGGTTATTTATATTATTGTTGCTTACTATGGCACCCACTACGTAAAAATACAAATACAATAGTTTCAAATTTTGCAACATACCCAATAGGTAGTTATTCATAAGTTTTAAAGGTTCTATCCTTTATGCAACACCGCTGCCATATTTTTCTATACATCTTTGCTTCATATTAAAAACCTCAAATTATGTCTAATAAATAGTTTTTATGACACCGACAATGATGACCACCTGACATACGACCGCAGCTCATCTTATACCTAACCAGTTTTGCTAATAACTTCATCAGTAACATTATTAATTTATTTTCCCTTTGCCGGATATAAATACCGACAACATTCGGTAATTATCCATAAAATTAACTTGATCGATTGATTTGAGAACATGGCTATGTCACACTTACCGAACACGTCATTTCGACGGTCCCTACGTAGGTATATACAATCTGCTAAGTGGTAGATACGTGATTCGTGTTTTTTTTTAGTTTGATAAAAATAATTCTAAGTTGGGCAATTGAACATCAAAACCACACGCAAAATTTCTCTTGTAGAACATTATGTAAGCGCGTTTGAATCTTTGAAGCACCCTCCTGTATTTGTCATTTGTAGTTAGGCAATTGTACGTAGGGAGGGACCGTTGATTTGACGTCAACGTCAACACACCTCACCGTAAAAATACAAGGTATTTGTCACCGATATGATAGTTTTTGCTTCGATATTTGCCACCCTTAAAAATGTGTATTTACTAAATAATATCTTACGGTAAAATTAACCAAGTATTATTTTATTTTTATATATACTTACATAGTTATTTTTATCGTAAATCACCCATTCTAAATTTAAAATCCATTTTGAACATTTCATGGAGGTAACTAACTGCGTGCAGACATCAGATCATAGAAACAAGGAGATATGCCATCATAGCCATAGTAGGTACGGGAACAACTGATGCCAGTTTTAGTAAATTTTTCGACACAATTACAAGCGCTCCTTGTGAATAAAAAGATCTCCCGCACATTAAAGATTCCGCACACCCTCAATCTAACACTGTTAATCGTCACTCAGCGCTAGCACTAAACTAAAACACTGTATTTATATCATGGATCGTGTTCGGTTTGTCGCCAGTGTGTACGTTTTTATTATGACCACCAATGTGGTCAAACTAAAGCATCAAGCTCAATAGCGCCTTGGCACATCTCCCTTGTTTCTATGATCTGAGGTGCAGACTTAGTAACATCGTAAAATGAGTCAACTAAATCATAATAATGGTACTACGTATGGTCATATACCTGACGACAGTCGCTAACTAATACTTGAATATATAAAAATGGCGAGTGCCTTTTGTTAAGCTTAGTGCACATCAATTTAGCGTATCAAAGTCCATAAAGAAACGAGACTTCTACGAAATTGCGTTTTATGGCGTTTTAATGTCAAAGATAAGAAATTGCATATTGTTTTTGTTATTTACGTGGTTATTGGGGTTCCGTGCCTCAAAAATATAAAACGCAACCCTTATAAAATCACTTTGTTGTCCGTCTGTCGGTCTGTCAAGGCTGTTTTTCTCAGGAATGGGTAGATATGTCAAATTAGTATTTGATATAAATTTCAATTTGATATTTTTGATATACCAATGAGAGACCGTAGGTTTTCGTAGTCGAGGGCCTACGGTCTCTCATTGGTGTAAAACATTCGAGCTTCTAGGTCAACGCAATCAAAAGATAAGGCCATTTATGTCACATATTTTGATGTTATTGGTAATAGCGCCATCTCTGAGAACATAGTTGAATTATTGTCTTGCTATGGTTAAGTAAGTGTGACAGGCTGCTTGACCAATTGGTCCGCAGCTTCGCGGCGCTGACCTAAGATTATAATAATATTCTCGATTTCAAGCCCGACGCGATGCTCCAAAAACGATCAACCCGCACAAACCTATTCATTCTCGATTTTACAACATACCTACATAAGTAACAAGTTTATACTATACCAAACCCTTAGGGCGCGAGTACTACTCGCACTTGTCCGGTTTCTTTCTATAAAATGCGTATGGTATGGACGTTACGACTCTCTATGTCTTCCAGGCATAAAATAAAACTAAATGTAATTAATAAATCTAAATGCAAGAATAATTTCAAGAAGTTTCTTATCTACTTTGTTACACTGCTTAAATAATCCTAAATTGTGTGTTTGTTTTTTCTCTTTCTTTTTCTCTTTATAATTATACCTATGTCCTCGCAACTCTGGTCCCCAAGATACAGGCCTCGCCTAGTTTGGGGACCACCGTAAAGAACTTAATGATGTACATACCAATGGTTCAATAAATGATTAAAATGATTAAATGATTAAATTATTATTTTTAGCATTTAGCGTTTATGCAAAAAGAATACAGTATCTTATTTCAAATTACTCGTTCTTGTAAACCTAGATAACTTTTAAAAAGACAAAGAAATATAACAGGGTGACAGGTTAAACAGTGGAAATATTTAAAGGGGTCATTGTACTCATCACTATGAACAACTTTTACTATGGGACCAACCCCGAAATCGCGAAAAAAAAATCAGCTGTTCCATACATTTTGTTGAGTTATGTGAACATAAAATGTATAATTATGGAACAACTGATTTCTTTTTCGCGATTTCAGGGTTGTTCCCATAGTAAAAGTTGTTCATAGTGATGAGTACAATGACCCCTTTAAATATTTCCACTGTTTAACCTGCCACCCTGTATATCCTATCCTACTAATATTATAAACGTGAAAGTTGTGAGGATGTATGGATGTTTGTCATTCTTTCATACAAAAACTACTGAACGGATTTTGATGAAACTTTACAGTAATATAGCTTATAAATCAGAATCACATAGGCTACTTTTTATCCGAAAAACGCGGGCGAAGCCGCGGGTGGAAGCTAGTACCTGTATAATTTGCTTGAACCATCTTTTATCTTTACAACAGTGTGTTCCCCTCTTAGAAAGTACATCGTAAATCTGTAATGTTACATTACATTGTAGTTCATACGTTGTGCCGCCTTTGATACTAGATCAGTAATGAGTCGCTGTCTAATTACTATGTAGCTTTTCTGAAAGCCAACCGACATAGTCAGTTGCAGAAAAGGTCATTAAGTTTTAAAGGAGACTTTAACCATAGAAATTGTATGGTTAAAGTCTCCTTTAAAACTTAATGACATTTTCTGCAACCGACTGATATAGTTTCTTAATTAGATGACGTAGTTAAGTTAACCTTAATGTTTTTTTTTTGTGTTTCTCCTACAAGATCCTCTACAAGAGATGTGGGCACACACGGCGGCATTTTTAGTGTGTGCAGGCCCCACATAACCAATTAAGCACCCCGTTCTCCGAACGTTGTGATAAGCGCACGAGCATTTTCTACTCCCAAAAATAAAGTCTGCCTGAGAAATCATGATTTTCTTAAAAATTATTGAATTTAGTGAGCATCGCATTTTTTTATAATTTCAAATAGCTTAATTGTAGGTATAGTTTTAAACATCTACGGGGTACATTTTTTATCGATTTTTATAAAAACAGCCGTCATCTATCGCAGATTGGACACAATTTCTCATCATAAAAGGTCTCAACGCTGCTTTTTTTCCACAAAAAACTTACTTGATACAAAAATTAGAAATGCACTTGTTGCTCAGTAGTTAGCAGGGTCCAATTATAAACATTAGCATATAGTGACCGGCGACAGGGTTCTCACAACGCTCCGGTGCGCCCGCGCCGAGACATTTCACTTGTGCGTTTTTATTTCTTATCGCTGCGGTGGGTTGCACCACTCACCGAGTGGTTAATGTTAATTAAAAGGTAATTTTATGGCGATTTTTTTGTTATCATTATTATGGTTTGTGTGTTGTTATTATGCGTATGTTACATACTTGTACTGGCGTTTTTCATGTCTCCCAGAAGAGCAAAGGAAGTTACGTGAAATTTTTTATTAAAAAATGAATTCAATATCTAGTTATTCCATAACCAACCTATATTAGGTGAATAAGTAGGATATTCAAGGCACCTACCATTTAAGTATCTCATAGTAGGCAACAATGGATGTGTCCATTTTATTCATTCAGATACAAATATTTTTTCTATCAATTAAACTTACCCAAGAATACCTCACCAAAAAAATAAACCTCCAATCATGTCATAACAACATATTTAATAAGCCCAAGTATGTCTTCTTTATTCTATACGAATCGTTTAAGTTTTAATACGTATAGGTAAGTCTCTACCAAATTTACAAAAAAAAATGAAAATGTAATAAAATTACTCTTCACGTCTAAACCACAAAACATTATTAACCTCAACTTAACCCACGGTTAAAACCACCCACAGTTCATACGTTTTAATTAAATAAAATCAGGTGAGCTGAACTAATGAATTCAGTTGTCGGCGACACACTAATCACAAAGTAATTGTGTGACCGTTTTAATGCTAATGTAATCACTCGATCGTCTTTCCTGTCGCAGGTCATTTTAAACGCCAGTTAAGTTTTTCTTTGTCACATGGTGGGAACGACCTTTGAGTGTTTTTTAAAGTGGTCATATTTGCGTCGTAAATTGTTTATTACGTTAAATTCCTTATGTGGTTGTTCGAAATATTATGTTGCTAATTTTGATTGTGTTTTTTATTTTAAATATTTTTAGGGTTACATCGTGTATGGTTCGGAATCGTCCTACATATATAAATAATATAATTTCTGTTAAGCTTAATGATTATGGCTAAATGCTTACAATTTTTGCTCCTCAATGAACGCCTTTTTTACCCGACTGCGAGACGCAAAGGAGGGTAATGTGTTTATCAGTCTATGTATGTATGTATGTATGTATGTTTGTTTCTATGTGGCGTTCTAGAGACCAAATGCGTAGGCCGATTTTGATAATTCTTAAGTCAATCGATTCGTCTTAACCTTGCAAGTGTCACTAAAGACATAACAGTAATCAAAATTCACCACATCGACAACCAGACGCCATATTGTCAAAATGAAAAAAAAAAAAAAGTTGATGAACTGTGTCAAGTGGGGTGTCATTCAATAGGTATTTTAAAATCATCTTTAGGTTTCTTTTATCATTTTTCATTTTAAATAATAGTTTAGGATATATAACGATTTAAAGTTGTTTAACAAAGCAATCATTCTCGCTAATTCTTACTTATTGATTGAAGTTTTTATTTAAAGTATTAACGATATACAAACAAAAAAGAAGATAACGAAAACATACATTAAAAACTAAAAAGTGAAAAATAAAAATAGTAAATTAAAAATTAAAAAACCCGACTGCCAAAAAACAACTAAAAAGTTCAAAACAAGAGCACTTTTCAAGCAGTCTGATGCAGTTGGTGGCATAAAATCTAAGATTTAACACAAATAATTGCCAAATAATTAAATTATTAGTTGGCGATAATTAACATGAATCGATAACACATAATTATTAATTCTAAACGAATAATTCCTACTACGAAATAGCTTAATAGGTAAATAAGCTTTCTAATAATAACAAATGGGTGTTCAAATTTTCTTCGGAATATTATACCACTTTTGACCGTCTCTTTTCAAGTAGTGATATATCAAAATCGGGCATTTTAAGACCTTATATTGGAACAATCTAAAAAGTGTTAAAGTGGTACATACCTAACAGTCTGTTTTCTTCTGTTCCGTGCATAACACATATTGCCGACTCTCGCATCATTTCTTAAAACCTGTAATTATTTGCGTGCGTCATATAATTTATTACCGAATGTCGCAGACGTTGCTTCGGGCAAGTTGATATTATTTTTAAGTCGTATATTCATTTGATGACAAATATTGACTACTTTTCTATATCGATTCACATAATTAGAATCAGCATTGCCATACATACATGGCAATGCAGCCACCCTTTATGGTATACATGCCCCATTGACAGCAATGCGGACGCTTTTTCTTTTTTACCCGACTGCGGCGAAGCCCAAAAGGAGGGTATAATTTATTGAATATTTTTACTAGGTATTCCTTTGTATTAAACTTTTCAATTTATTTCATTTATTTTATCACCACTGCTCTAAAAACGGTCAAGGAAAATCGTGAGGGAACCAGCATAATTCGAAGACATGTGACATTCACCATCCCACACTGGGCCCGCGTGGTATATGGCCTCTCACAGAGAGGAGGCCTGAGTCCCAGCAGTGGGAATGTTATAGGCTGATTATGTATGTATGTAGCTCAACATAGCCTTGTACCTTGTACCGTCAAATAGGTCATTATTGTTTTCTGGACTGACGAAATGTTTTTTTCAGTGAATACTCAGCTTAATGTTGTGGACGTAAGAACCTAAGGTCATAGGCCAGCTCCCGTGTGAAAGGTCTCGAGCATATGTTCATGTTACGTAGTAATCGTTAAACGATTACCATTAATTTTGTTTCTATTTTGCTGGCTAAGCAATTTGTTTTACAAAGGCGGGCTATTCTTCATCTTGTAATAGTTTGTGGGACTTTGTGTTAATCAATTATTTTTAGAATAAGCTGTCGATTGCTGCATGTTATGATAGATTGATTGTCACCTGTTCTGATTCTGATGTCAAATCTGAATTTAGGTCGTTAGATGTATTATGGAAGAGAAAACTATGGGATATGTAAATCTTAATTTTACTGGAATATTTCTTGATTTTATTGAAACTTAGAAATTAGAATTTGCCAACAAGCGAGCTTTTTCTTAAATATTTACCAATTTCTATCGAAAAATGTGGAATGTTAAAGTCTCTTAGTAACGACAACTTTTATATCATTTTTTTGCTCTAAGATCAACATCCATTTTTATACAAAAATTATTATAGAAAATTAACCAAACAGTGCCTCTATCAACAAAACACCTTTAGGCACTATTATTTTCGTGGCAATAAATCGTTCTATTACTTATATTTGGCGGTGCCATGATAAATACAGTCCGCGTATTATTTACGACATGTTTGATCAGATAACTCGATGTCCACCACAGCTCGGGCCCCAAATTGGTCCAGTAAATCATAGAGGAAAAACTCTGATATGAAGTCTTTTGATATATGGGGAGTTTTGTTAATCTTTGTTAGGCTTGTGTAATTATAAGTGTTGGGATAATGTTGATGGCGAGTTTTCTTTGGATTTGTTTTGTAACTATGGTGCCTGAGGACTTATTTTGTGTTAGTGTCAAAGTTCTCTATTTTGAGAGATTATTCACCGATACGTATAACTTAGATTAATTTAGGTTGGTACAGTACTGTAGAAATGGGGGTTGTGGTGTCGGGAAAGATACGCAAAAGCTGGTAACCGTATTTATTTACATGAATCACATTAATTAATAAAAAAAACCGGCCAAGTGCGAGTCGTACTCGCGCACCGACGGTTCCGTATCAGTTTTGGACGTATAAAGTGAAAAAACCTGACCGCATAACTAAGTCTGTTTGTCAAGAAATTTTGATGATTTTGAAAAAACTGTACTAGTTAGGAACATCGTTTTATTTTTGGTGCAATATTTGGGTCAATTCTTATCAACTCTAATTATTTCAGATTTTTCGCTTCGCAAACTTCGGAGATTTCAGACAGTATTTTTTCAGACATTTTTCATGATATGTCGAAAGCTGTGAGACGTAAAATAAAATAAAAATATATTTTGAAATGTGCAAATTAAGCCCTTTCATATGATATGCCATTTGACCTAGTAACCCCACTTTAAAATTTCGGACCCCCACTCCCGGCCCCTTTTGCAATGAAAATAAAAATATTTTTTGACTTTTTTCATTTGCAATAAAATTGGGCAAACATTTTTTATAACTGTCCTAAATTTCAAGTCGATAGCTTTAGTAGTTGCTGAAATAAGCAAGTGTGACAGACAGACAGACAGACGAAGTCGCACCATAAGGGTTCCTTTTTTACCATTTTGGTACGGAACCCTAAAAAGAACATTTTACTAGGTTAGGCACTCTATGTGACTGTATCTCTCTCCTGTATCTCAAATCGACCTAAGAGCCTCATAATAAAACCTATGTGGTACCTAGCCATACCAAAATAACAACACAAATAGTCCATTATAATTTACCAAGTTCCATAAAAATTGTGACATAACTTCAGAAAAGTGTACAGGAGAAAAATCTTGCTAAACCTACCAAGCCACATTTATAGACGATATTGTGTTGTATCATATTACGAATATAAAATCCAAACCACCAAACACCATACTACTAACATAATCATTATATGGGTGTCTCGATAACCCCACCCCACTAGGACATCACTGCCACCCTCCGTAAGACAATAGTCGTAATGAACCCGTCAATATTGCTTAGTTTGACACAACTAATGGCAGGTGAAGTATCGTATGTTATGTTATTGAGAAGTATACCTTCTACTTTTTATGTACCTATTACTATAGGCATATTAAATCAACTGTTCTATTTCCTTCTTCCAAATTTCTAAGAGATTCCATGAATTTTCGAATTTTATTAGGCTGTATCTATAAATTTAACTCGATGGTTACTAATCTCATTGGTTTCTCTATACAAGATTTTTTATTGTTCCGACAATTCCAAAATATAACTTAAATGGCGTTAATAATGGCAAAAGACGTTCAATGTTTGCAAGTATAGATAATTGGGTTCAAGTCTGAAGAAGCCAGAACCTAAAGGAATGTTACTTTTAATAGACAAGCAAGGATTTTCTTCTGACAGTAAAGGTAACCTTTAGACACATCATCTTTAGTTGCCATTTACCTTATCATAATAGCTACATGAAACATAATAGGCACATAATCTCATCTATTCTTTCAAGACAACACGAACATTTAAAATCAGATAACACATTACGCACACAACATCAAACGGCGACGAACAATGACTAAATGACCCGTGAACCAAAAATATCTGTCAAAACATCATCCATCGACCAGTTGACGACTGAAAGGGATCTCATTTTGTAAGGGAGCGGCAATGGAACAATAAGCCTAATTTTCGTACAGCATTGATTGATGGCCAATCCCATTCCTTCGTTGACGTGACAAACGTTGATGCTTTAAATAAAGTTCGGGACTTGACAATAGATGATATTAATATAAACTAAATGGGTGTTGAGATAGATTTGGTTTTGTAAAGTTAAGATTAATTTGGGTTGGTAAATATTTTGTAAACTGAGATACAAGAATGATGAGATGTAATGAGTCAATTGACAAACAAATAGTACAAAAGAATAGTCCAACTCAAACCTCAGTTGTTTCATTTGAAATACCAATGGAAATACTACTCATTATTACATCGTACCAGATTAACTTGCTCAAAAACTTACCAATATCCAGTTAGTTGACAGATTTTAGATCAACGTTGTTAATATTAAAATTTGCTATCACCATTTCAACCGAAATATATCTGCACAGCTGGATATGAACATCCCTACTCATCCAAGTAAGTTTTGCTATTCTGAAAATAAAAAGAGCCCGAATAAAATATATTACGAAGTTGCAAACGCAATCAATTAAACAATACCTTCACAGAATCTCGAAATACCTTTCCTCATAGCACAAAAGCCGTTAGTGGAGCCAGCTACCGTACCCTTAGAGGTCACAAATAACAGTACAGCTCGTAAACTAGTTGCCGCATTAACCATAACGAATAAAGGCACTAAAAGCACGTCTCGACCGTCCCTGAGGGCCGTTTCGGCTGTCAATGCGAAAATTTAAGTTCGCCACACCCATGCACTCTGAAGGGTCGACCTTTACGCCCTTTGTCTCAATCGTTGTTGCTTTTACATTCCGAGAGTTCATTCCAATTGTACTCTGTACAGGATTAAATAAAAGTGTTCGGTAGTTGGCTTGGAATTTTAGTGCTACAAAATTAAAGGGGATATTTTTTCGAGGCCTTTCCTTAATTCTTTTTAGAAACTTTTGACTTTTTTAATATATCTATTAAAAGAGCTTAAGTTCATTAGTGCACATTCATAATATTTTCATAGACGAATCAAGTATTCAAATGCATAGCCTGCTGAGACTTAAATACTAAAATAAATAAAAACAATAAAAAACCTTCTTCATTCAAAAGTCAATCAGCATTGAAGATTCATTAATCTCTTCACATTTGCGACGGTCTCAAATTGCACAACATCATTTAAACGTCTAAACTATGACATTGCTTCTGATATCGCCTCAGGGAATATCACATTTGTTTATATGTATTTTATATATCTTTAATTTCATTCATTTGCTGTTCTATTCAATTGAACAACAGACCTTAATTCCGACAACAGTTTGTGTACGTCTGTTCTAATCTTGTTGTTCAAAGGAATGTGTTACCGACTTTGTGTGGCCATTTATCTTGCTATAACGACAATGTCTTGATGTATTTTATCACATTTAGCCCCGGTAGAAATATTTACTATCGTCCACCAGTATAATAAGATCTTCCCCGTCTCCCTTAATTCCTTTTTTGGTGGGATAAAAAAGGGAGTTTGTATGTTGATCTATGGGTCACGTATTGTTGGTTTTTGGTTCCGTGACCGCGGTGTTAACGGTCTTATTTGTCATCTGTCAATTTGCCTTCTATTTTTGTTGGGGAATATGAAAGCTTTCGTTTAACTACGCGTGTCGTCGGCGGTGTTTTGTCATCATTATTTTTGGCCTCCTCGTAATGATTATTGACAGGATCGTCGACTCTATGAATGGCTTGCTTTTTAGCTCTAGCATAATTTTAGTCCTTATTTACGACGTCAGTCCCAACAATAAATTGAGTTGTTTGATGGCTTTGAGAATCAATTTTAAAATGTGTAAGTCCATCACTTTGTTTGAGTTAAAAAGAAATAAAAGATTCGTTACTCTCAATTAGCTTTCTCCTTGACTGTTTCTTTGACCGAAACAAAAAGTTCCCATTGAAAACGAGTAATCAACAGAATTAAAGTCGAATCTGTATCAGGAGGCGAGCCCAATCTCGCGGGGTTTACGCCCAATTAATAATCGTGGCGCTGAGATTTTCAAAGTTCAATAGGTACTATATTTCTTTGATATATCTATCAACTGAAGTTTCAAACTCGTAAAGATAAAGCATATCGGAAAATACTTTCAAATGAAATGCACCTAATTCTGTTAATTTTAATTTTTCTTTAAGTTTAAAAAACGATATAAAACATTGTTGTTATTTCGGAATTGGTAACAGAGTCCGAGGAAGACGCCAGAGTGAGTTGCTCTCACTCTATGCATAACTGCATATTCGTTCATATCATATCAGCATAATCTTTGAGAACCCCTGGTGTAATGGCTGCCTAAGATTTAGATCCGTGGCGCTGGCGCATCATGTTAAATTAACTAACCCCCTTCAAGGTGCGTTCCCTAAATATAGTGACCGAAAAATAACAGCCCTCGTGTGCCTCCGATTTTGTGCCTTTTTTCTTTGCGTTAAATGCATGTAATATGTTTTTTGTTCTAATACCCATTAGTTATGGGATTTAATATTTCGTACTTAAAAGATTGAGATCAATTTGATTTTTATTGTGTGATATATTATTATGTTCAGCATTTATTGTGACTTTTGAGACTTTAAACAAGTGAGGCCTGATTAATATTGTAATGTCGTAACATCAGTAGGTACTAAAGAGGTATATAATACTACAATACTAATTATTATTAACATTAATTTTTCATGTACGGAAGCCTGCATCGATTGGCTATATCCATTTCTATAAATTGTACTTGGAGGGTCATCTCTGTACCTGTTCAAGAATTCTTAGTATCTGAAGGAAAGGGTGAAGGAAAGCCGATACAATAAAATAGTAACAAAATTATAAATAATTCCGTAAATACTTATGATACTACTATTGTATTGTACCGACTTCCCCTCATCCTTCGCCACTGGTATCTATCTGCCTAGCATTAGATTGCACAAAGCAATGGACACATTGCAAAAACTTCATCAGTTAACTGTAGTTCTATGTAAGTACCCGTATTACTGTCGATCAACTTTACCCTTTATCTGAAGAACTATTATTGATTTTAGTTTTAAGCACAAGGTGTACATGAACTTCAGCAAAAAATTTTTTTTATAAATAAATATTACAACGTTTACATAATATTTAATTAACATAAGCAAAACCCTAATAAACTTATTCATCAACAACCAGATTTGATGTTGTTGATTTCTATTTTTAAATTTTCTTTTTCTTTTTTAAAACTATTAATAACACGACGAATAACAAGTTTGATTAAAGTTCAATTTTTGTCTCGCATTTCTGGTCTATTATGGGCCGGCTTGGTCCCATTACGTGGTACCACCAGAGTATCCTTAATCCCTATAATTAGAATCATCCCACACGGAGTGATTGATAGCTATGGCTTCAACGGGAACACGGCACAGGAATGGGATTCTAATCACTTTTTATGGCGTACTGGATTTAGGGGGACTGTACCAACCTACCAACTTATACAAGATGTGTTTACCCGTATGATCTGTCACTATTTTCGTAAAATTTCGTTTGTCCTGAAGATTTTATAGGTCGTAAATTAATAAAATTATTTATAGCGTCTCAGTCAAAATACATTTTTTTTAAATGAAATATAAACGAGTACCTACCTACTTATGTAAATATGATCATTTTTGTGAATAAAAATACTAGTAGGTATATGACAATAATTATGAAGGTTTGTTCTCGAAATTAGGTAGGTATCCATTTTATCATTCGTATGAATAAAAAATACTATAAAGGGATTCGCTCACTTTGTTCGGAGCTCAGGCTAAAACGTGAACAAGTTGTTCAGTTAAAAGTGTTTTTACCAAAAAATACAATTAATTCTGAAAACAATATTTTTCCAACCCTCGTTGCAGGAAAAGTATTTAAAGCATTTACATCCCACAAAGCAGCGCCATTTTTGGGTTACAGATCGTGTTATTTATGATTCATAATCACTAATGAGGTTTTAGTCTATAGTACAATTATAATTAAATATTCATTATGTTAGTGTACAAAAGACTTTGTTGGTTTTAAATCCAATAAAATAAATAAGGGTACATTATAAGGACATATAATAACGTTTTTAAAAACAAAACAAGTTTATTCATTACTTTTATTATAAAAACTAAAACCTCATTGTTGATTACATTATACTCTTTGGTCATAAATGACACGGGTCTGTAACCAATCAATGGCGCGCTTTGTGGGATGTAAATGGCTTAAATACTTATTAATACGACTTTTTTTAAATAGAATTTCCTGCAACGAGGGTTACATAATTATGTAAATATTGTTTTATGATTTAATTATATTTTTAGGTAAACATACTTTTAACTAAACAGCTTGTCCACGTTTTAGCCGAGAATGGGCGATTCCCTTTAAAACCTTCTTGACAGCAATGTTACAACAGATATCTATACTTTGAGAATTTGATAAAACAACGATTTATAAACGGAACATATATAAGAATTTTAACGAAGCAATTATTAACAGAAGACAAAATTCAATTTAATTGCTTTTATATATTAAATAGGTTTTCCCAGAAAAAAAAGAGACATTAATAGCCACTCTTTCTGATGTAAGTTTCTTAATACCAATATCGGTAGAGTACCTACACTAATAGCTACCCTTAACGCCTCCCTCAGTTGCCAGCACACCCCCTTAATAAAAACAGTATATTAGAAACGCCTATCCTTGCTTACTTTTATTAAACCATGTAATTTTATAAAATGGCTACCAATTTATCTACGAAATCGTAAACTATAATGCTTTGTAACCGAATCGTGCGCGGGAGTCGATTTTTTACAGGCCAACCCCCTAACTGATTGTATTTTTTATATTCTCATCATCTTAAAAGTTAATAATGTTTAATGTATTTAGACTTTTGACCGCTATTCCGCTTGTGGCGTTTTTTTAACTGTCCAGGTAATAGTTTAATGATATATCTTATGATATTATGTTACCACAGCAAGGCAAAAAAATATTTTTTATAAAAAAGATTTAGGTAAGTAAAAGTTATATAATTTGCCCAATTTATAATGAAGATACATGAAAATACACACAAATCAAGGAAAAAATAAGGAGCTGCATTAAGCTGACGCTTGCATTAAGCGGACGATGATAAATAATATGGAGCTTTATTTCTAACACACAAAATCTGGGATGCCTCGAGCTGCATTTTCCCCTCCACTACTTTCTATACTTCCCAAATGATTTATTAACGTAGGTACTGACAACCTGAGCAATTAGTGATGGGCGCATAATTTAGGCAGAATGATATGAGCAACGAATAGAAAGTGTCCTCAATGCATGGATTTAAAAAGAAATAAAAACTTACGATCTCGCGATCATTTCATATCGGACGATCCATATTTTTTATTTAATCACCAAAAAAATATCCAATCATCGAATTTGGCGGATCATCATAAAAATGACGATCAATTTTATAAAATATCACAGTGAAATATTTGGAATATCCAACAAATTGCGTCTTTCGATGATGGTTGGAACAAAAAAATCTTTAAAGTCGATTTAGTTCTGTGTAAAAAAATAAAGGGCGTAATTACGGTCACAATGCGGTGGTTAGCCAGGCGGCACAATTAGATTTTGACGGGTCCATGATAAATGGTTGTCTTGGGTGCTGTTAACCCATAAAAACCGAAGAGACGCGCCGAGGTCACTTTGAAAATCATTTTAGGTGAAATGTAAAATTAATTCGTATTCCTGCGTTGGTTTTTCGAGTGATATGCAATCGCCAAGCTGAGGGAGGATTTCGCATTCACTTTACGTAAATTCTAATCGTACCTTGTTGTTTATTTATTTCATTATTCCCTCAAAGTCAAGTAGAGGCATAATTGCTAGGTATAAAAATCTAAGTCTTAACAAATACCTAGGTAGTTTACAGTCAAATCAGCGTGAATGACTTTGATGTAACAGAATTAGCATTTTAATTGTGTATAATTACGACCAATTTTCAGTAAGTCGTTAACTTGAAGTGTCCTCATCGTTTGTAATTATATCTTACAATTAGTACATGCTATTGTAACTTTATTATACCTATTTATTTACATATTGCAAGGTCAAGTTGCTGTGTTGAAAATGTTTACAAAATAAATCTGTTTTTTTATGTTATTGGTTATTTTAACCAAAAATAACCCACAAAATTAACAAAAATGTAAAATATAACGTGTACCTAAATGTTTTGATGCCGCTCCACATATTTTTCGTGCCAAAGGATAATTCACTAACAATTCGTCCCAACTTATTATTAAAACGATCGTTTTCCTAACCGCGAATTATCAAATTTCTACCATCTTGCCCTAGCATTATCACATAAGTCCAAATGTCTCGGGGTACCATTTAAAACAACCACAATCAAATGAACCCCATAAACCACGAAAGCCTGAACATTTTGAACAGCTTCGCGAAGAAAGGCTAAAGTGACGCGGGGTCTACGTAAACTGGTCACTTTAAAACTCAGGCGATTAAGAGAAAATTGCAAAAGATTACAGAGTCAGCCGTAATCCAGGAATCCGTTGTAATTATAAGTATTCCTTTAAAATTCGAGCATTAATTAGAGCATCAGTGATTTAAGGGGGTTATTTCTTACAAATATCTAACATTATGGTAGTTTTAGATAATTTATCAAACATATTTTTAGCGTTTACTGGATTTAAATTGTTTTATAAACGTATTTTATTTTGGTTTTGGTTCTTCTGCGTTTTATTTAATGCCTGTTTTATTTGTTTTCCGTGTGATATTTATGAATAAAAATGTTCGTCTTTAGTTAATATACATTTCAACTTTACATGAGTCTTATGACTTAAATTCAAACGTATTTTACAATCATATTTTTGCTGGCTTTTGACATAACAAAAAAAAACAATATTACTCGTGAAACAAAACTAATAACATTATAGAATAAACATCTACGACGTTCCAGTAAACTGAAATAAATATGTAACAGGTTTTTATGCGCTTGCGCTTGTTCCTAAGGTTGTTACCCACTGAAGTGTAACGTCGTAGATTAGAGCAAAAACGTGACGTCACAGTCGAGTGTGTTCGCGAAAACGTTCTTTTCTTTGCATTAAGCGCGATGATAAAACGATCGGTAACGGGAAATATACGTTTCAATGTACCTAGTGTTTTGTTTTTAAAAGTTCTTACAAATACTTAATTTCATGAATAATTCATAGTGTCTGACCTATTGGCTTCATATTAATATTAAAACTAAATAAAAATATATTATGTATAACATCTTTACAAAAACGTGCAAGCAAAATTATAGAGGATATACCAAATTGCACTTGACATTTAACTCACTGCAGTGAATTTCAAATGCACTTAATGCAATTATAGTGTTTTTGTCATAATTATATAAAATAAAGTATTTTCAACTCTTATTGATACTTACCTACATCTTTTTTTTTACCATGCAATGCAGTGAGTTCATTCCTTAATTTTGTTTTATGAATATAATTGACACGTGAAGATAATGTATATTAAGTAGGTATAGGTACCTACTGGTCATAAATATTTTAGAATTTGATGATAAAAATAATATATGGTTGATTAATTTTAATTTACATGTACTCTATGCCCAACGACAACCGTTTACAATGGAAAAATTGATGGTCTATCGACACTAATAAATATGGAACACCTTTTACTATGCAAGAAGCTATGTTGTGATAATTCAAACCAAGCTTTTCGCGGAAACACAACACCTGTTTCTAAAACACCCTTTATAGGAATAAAGGGTGTTTTTTCCACAACTTTTTACTACAAACATATCATTTATTTCTTCATTCGTATATTCCTAACAAGTCTTTCACGTAATAGTAAATCATATATTAAGAAATCCCACAGGAAGGTGTCGTTACTTTTTACTTGGCAAGACATTTAATTACGTAGCGTATGAATTATTCAGTTGCTCGCTATGTGGAACGGTCACACACAGTGGTGGTAGCGGTCAACTCGATCCGCTATAAGATTTCGTATTATGATGACCACTTTTATTATACGTTGCTTAACAACTAAGATTGATAGAGAGATTAGAGTTGAAAAGTTTTCCGACGGCTGTGGTACTGTGAATAAATTTTGAGAGTAGCTTGTACTGTTTTTTTCTGTAATTATAGGCTGTAAATGTCCACTGTGCAGAGGCCTTGATAATAAACGTTGGGTGGTGGATTAGTGGACACAGTATGATTTTATCAGCGTAACTGTGCTTGCTGCTTCCTATTTACATCACATAAGACAATAAAATATGAGCAACAACAAAGGTAGCTAGTTAGCTACAGCAGAATGGAATACATTTATTTGCTCAATGAATATAAGGAAAATTGTTACTACAATCAAAATTAGCATATTGGAAATAATGTCATAGAAAATAAGCTTTTATCCTAAGAATCGGTACTACGCCGCTGATAAACTTCATTGCCTATTCACAGAATTGATTCAATCAAAGAAAATTACCGACAATCAGTACCTATAATAATGACGTAAAACTTAGAATCACATAGAGACTCGATGAATCACCTTTAAAATAATGTAAGTATGCAAAAAATATTTCTGCGTACTAAATCGCCGTGGCTTGGTGTCCTCAGGCGTCCATCAGACTCGAATAATACCGGGCGATGGTCACATTGTGAGCAAAATTTTTGACATTCCGTCACCGCCCTCAGATGAAATGTTGGCTTGGGTTACATGGCGCAGTTTTAAAAAATAATAATATTTAGAATAAATTAAATAATGATTACAGATTTGTTTGATATTTTAGTTGCCACATCTAAGTAAGTATAATTAAGACAATTAAACATTTTGGTAAGCTATACTTAGTTAACTATTTTCTTAACTTAACGGAACCCACGAGTAGCTTTTTAAAAACCCTTAACATCAAAAAGCTAAACTGCTCAAAATTTGCAAGTGGGTTTAATTAAATGTGAATGTTCTGATACTAGTTTAGAGCTATTAAAGTGGATATCCTGTCAAGGCAGGCAACCATTATGTCGGTTATAAATTTTGGCTAGACATTTGCTGGCTACTTCGATAGTTAATGTCTAAGTTGACAGGTGGCGTTACTAGGCCGATTTTTTTATCAAGTGCACTTGCACTGGCGATGTTTTCTACACCTTCTTAACTACTACCAATTAGATTTATAGTTCCGGAGAATTGGTTAACTTCTTTTATACTGTATGTTTCACAAATGCTCATTTAAAGGTTAAAACTGGTGTTTTACCTTTAATTGTTGGTGCGTATTTGAACATTATTTTTTATTTTATTTAGTTGTCTAACCAAATGCAATTTGTAATTTTATTCTCATTAAATTTTCCTTTCCTAATATCTCTTATTTCAACCCTATTTATCACCTACTTATCCCCCCAGTTTTCGAAAGCCTCGTCAAGTAACTTATTAGTAAATCTGCTGTCAACTCTCATGTAAGTAAATAACATTGGCCAATCATATCACTTGACATAAAATTTGACAACATAATATTACCTAAATTGAACAGTCTTTCAAAAATTGGGGGTATTATATCTGTACCTTAGAGAGGCATATTGTAACTTATTTTTTTACGAAATCATTATTTTTGTAACAGGATTTTTGTAAGGAATCGCAAGAAACAGCTCTGTAAAATTTATATTTTCTGCCGTACAGATAATTATTATGTATAATGTGTATGTGTACGTCCAAGTGATTATAGATTATAGATTTTCTTTCTGACTCAATTACAATCATTACTTTTATAGTGTTGTTCACTTTTTTCCACCGTCCTTGGGCACCATGTAAGCCTGTTCCTCTAAGTCGCCGGTCCCCACAGGCGACGGCATCGGATCTGCATAATAATACGCTACTCGCGCCCCAGAGCGAGACAACTTGGCTTTTTTGACAAAATACTTTCCTTTGTTTTATTGAAATTACTCCTTGTTTTCCATTTGTAAGTTTGAATAAGGAATGCGTTTGATTGGATTGTGAATTTTGGTGATTTTTATGAAATGATTCATCTTCTAGCTCTTTCGTTTGTTGTCAAAATCTTTACATTTTCTCACGTCATCGTCATCAAAATTGTTTTCAGTCTGACTTGCTTTTTTTACATAGTGGCAACCAGGCATACGGCCCGTCTGATGGCCTAAAGCGGCGATCGTAGCCTATGAAACGGTTGAAACACCGAGTACCTATCACAAGCGCATTGCCGACCCTTAAAATGAGGATTCACTGTGCTGATAACTTAGGGGACAAGCAAGCCCTCCGTTGTCAACACAGCGCATCTACAAGAGGACTGGGGACCTTATACTCACCACAGGAACACAACACTACCGAAGAGTAACGTTGTTTGGTTGCTAGTGAAGTAGAAAAAACTGTTTGGTGGTTGGCTATGTAGAAGTACAGACTTTACAGAAAGAATTTGTTAAATGGTGACCCGCTGTCTTACCTACTCATCTTCCAAAAGAAATTATAATTCTTATCAAAACCAACCTTTTATATAAAATTTGTGAATGAATTTATCTAAAAAAAAATATTATCTATGCTTTGTATTATAAGCTAATAATCTTAATAGGTAGATTCTATTAATACAACTTACAGGATGTAAAGAAAGTTAAACGAGGGATTTTTTGAAGGAGGGTATTCAGTATTTGATATTATTTCGATTAACAACAGAAAATACTTGAAATCACGAAAAAAAAATCAGCTGATCTATAAGTACATACCTACCTGTGATTTCTAATAGACATTTTTGTGTGGAACAGTCGATTTTTTTCGTGATTTCATGGTTACTCTCGTAGGTAAACGAACTAGTATCGAATACTGAATACCTTTCTTCAATATGTCCGTCGTTAACTCTGTATTTCTACTTATTACTCATTATGTTTCAAAAACTCCTCTTAATTGCAATTTACGCACTGGCAACAGTGATAATAGGTAATACAGCCGAGATAATAAGAAATATATCGCTCAATACAGACTCAGTGCACGTAAAGATAGTCCGTTACACATATCAGTGTAATCATCAACACAGCACATTATCTACGACAGCTTTAGCAACCTCGGTGAAGCAACATGCAACCACCTAACCGTGACTACTGACACTTACTGACTCAACAACTTACATTTGCCGTCCACAAAACGAAGACACGCACAAAATTGGAGCTTAAGAACAACAGAATAAAGATGACACAATTTCGAAATTAATTCTAGAACGTGCAATTTAAATTTTGCCAGAACACCTAGCCTTACCACAGACTAATTACAAAAGAACAAAAGCCAATCACAAAAATTGACGTACTACATATTCATAGTCGAATTTGATGTATACTGTGGCGCGCACGCCGCGGATGTTACGGTATGTGAATTTGTCGCTTCATGTAATTGACAGAACGGAGTCGTCCAATGGAATATGCGCAATGCGGACTCGATACAAGAGACAATAGGCTTTGTACATTATATACTACATAGTGTGGTGGTTAGATGGGTAATTTTACGGTAAGTGCTTCTAACAATAGCTCCTACAAGTAAACAAAAGGCGCATCTGACTACACATTGTTCTCTATTTAAATAAATTATAAGACAAAAGAGTAGATTGCGTTCCAAATTCGGAATTTAAGTGAGGCTGATGGATTACGTGACGTCAAGAAAAAAAAATGGTGTTGGCTATAATTTTCTGCACAAAATAAGAATTATGATTAGCAAATGGACGGTTTCACCACCTCTGAAAAAGTTCTTTAACTTATTTGACAGATAATTTCATACTTAATGTTCCATATTTTATTTATATGGTACTTGGATTTTTCCCGCGACTTCGTCCGCGTAACCTGCAGAAACTGGATTTTTCCGGTACCTACCTATAAAAAATAACGCAGCACTAATTTTGTATACGTATGTAAAAGGTTATCTCCAACCTGATTCTGAAAATTCTCACAAATTGCTGGTAGCTACATTAACCTCAGGTATATTGCAGTTTTCTATAATGATCCATTTCAATAGAACTTGTAAACTATGTAAACAAACTTTCTATACAAATTCATCAAATTTTGACAGTTGGCCATACTGACATTGTTTACAAAGTTAACACATTCAATTGATATGGACCCTAGTTAAAGAATTTGCTTTGTGCTATCACACTAATATTATAAATGCGAAAGTTTATGTGTGTGTGTGTATTTTGTTACGTCTTCACGCTGAAACGGCTGGACGGATTTGGATGAAAGGCACACAGATAGATTATAGTCTGGAATAACACATAGGCTACTTTTTGTCTCGAAAAACGCGGGCGAAACCGCGGGCGGAAGCTAGTAGTGCTATAAAGGCTACTTTTTATGTGCATTTAATTTATTCGCGATAAAAATTTTATCCCGAAAAAATGCGCAGGTCACGCGGATGAAGTCGCGAGTAAAGTGCTAGTAGTTAATGTAACGTCTTTTAATAATGTTAAATTACGAATTGCACCAGTGTCTCCATATACACGGTAATAACCGTAGATGCACCTAATCTGGTCCTAATCTAGGTAAAAAGGTATTACCCTGACCGTGTCAGTCATTTATGTCACCGTATTACCATTATATTAATTACGTTGTGAATATTTCATCATTTTATACTCGGTAAAACCTTAAAACGAATCTCAGTCAATGAAGCTAATCTTGGTTGTCGGGAATCCCTGAATATCTAAACGTCTATCTCAAGTCACACATAGTTAAAAAGTCAAATAATCGTAATTTTAAAGTTGTAGAGGTATTTCGGTTTAAAATTTCAAGATTCAGAATAATATTAGGTTAAATTATGCATGTTTCACATGTTTTTTTAATTTTCTTAGTACGGTCAGCATCATAAGTCTCTGATCATTTTAAAATTTTAATAATTAATTATCGTAAAACCTAATTATTGTTTTAAATATATCATAATACTAGTTTTCAAAGTATTGCCTGCTCTTTAATAAATTGTTACAAGCAAGTTATAATTGACAAGTTTTCATTCATAAAACACATGTTAAATTTTTTAAATTATCAGCGACTTATGATGCTGACCGTACCTACATAAATAAATTATATTCGGACGTTATTTGGTTCTTAATGTTGTTTTTCTTTGAAAAATTACACGGCAATTTACACGGTAACTTTTAGCGGATGCACCGTAATTTTGTTTAGAAACACCGTATTTTTACCCTTGCAACACGGTAATTTTTAATTTACACATGGAGACACTGAATTGCACTAAAAAAATACTTGCAAAGAAAGAAAAAATACACTATAGACGTTTTGGAGCTAATAAAAATACGGGCGAGTCTATTATTTCTTGACACAGTTCTGTACCAGGAATTATTACTGAAATTTCATTCTCATAGACACTCCTTCTGATGTTCAATGAAAGGAACTGAAATTCCAAGCTTACAATTGAATTATAATAATATTACTTCCAACCAAGGATAACTATAATGACCACAATGATAAGTGTTCATTCAGAATCACAATAGAGCATTGAAATATCGATTTAACATTCCACAATACCGTTAATGTTAAAGACAAAACCCTGTCAGAATTAAATAAATTCCTATTGATGTACAACTAGCTACCGCCCGCGGCTTCGCTCGCATAAATATTGTTTTACACAATATCTTTATAAATTATACCCTATGATATTTATATTTTGATATTTTGATGTATAAGCTATATTACGGGAAAATTTCATCACAACTCGTTCAGTAGTTTTTGCGTGAAAGAGTAAGAAAGATCCATCCTTACAAACTTTCGCGGATCGCAAAAGGAGTTTATATAACAATTATGTCATAAATACTATAAGGAACAGTCGTGGTACCTACTCAAGACGGACTAAGTCTAGTCAATATATTATAGATAGCACTTCGCCCGCGAATTCGTCCGCGTGTCCCACAGGAACTGTGCATTTTTTCGGGATAAAAAGTAGCCTATGTTACTCAGTGATAATGTAGCTTTCTATTAGTGAAAGAATTTTTAAAATAGGTCCAGTAGTTTCGGAGCCTATTCGGTACAAACAAACAAACAAACAAAAAAATCTTTCCTCTTTATAATATTAGTAGGTATAGATATAGACTAGGACTTTCTCCGCGACTTCATCCGCGTGGCTGTAGGTACATTTTTCGGGATGAAAAGTAGCTTATGTTACTCAGTGATAATGTAGCTATCTATCGGTGAAAAAATGTTTAAAATTGGTCCAGTAACTTTGGAGCCTATTCGGTAGTATTAGCACAGATTAACTTTCTAGCGACTCCGTTCATGTAGAAATCAGAAAACAACACAATGTCGTTATTTTCTTCATCCAAACTTTACACCCCTTTTCACCCCTTTAGAGGTGGAATTTCAAAAAACCCTAGTGCACCTCTAGGGTACCTACCTACTACCTACTTAAGAAATAGTTAGGTACTTTCGTTCATACACTTCGTTTTACAATTTACCGGGAATATTTGTGTTAATAATCATGTTGTTATATAGGCATGCTTTTAGGTATTAAATAACGTCTTATAAATGTTTAATCAATTTATCAGATAAAAATATGAATATTATTTACGTGTATCACGAATTATGAGTTAAATGGATAACTTCAATTGACTTGTTTGTCAAGTAGAAGAACTTTCTACAAATTGGTTTTATAAACACCAAAGTTAATTGACGCATGACATGTATGTAGATTGCACAACACGATTTTTAAATATTAATTTTTTTATTAGAAAAACATGTTTTGATGGCACGATAGCCCAAAATAGTTTTACGCATCTTCCAAACATGCATAATATCGTTGTGTTTACAGCTGATGTTTTGAATTAAACATATTTTTTTCTAAGTCTAACTAAATGACTAAAATTACTTACTTATCTGTTCATTAATCTTACTAAACTTACTGAAAGTACTTATTTCCTGTGATGTATATAGGTACACACGGCTACACATCAAGCTATACATTCCCAGTTTACACTGACCTCTCACTGTAAGGAAATCCTATACAATGCGAGATCAGCTTATACTTGAAATGTATAGCTTGATCTGTAGCCGTGCGTACCTACCTAAAACAAATAACGTAAAAAAAATATACCTTCTTGAATTCAAGTATAATCTAGATGACATTTTCTAAAAGTTAAATAAACAGCAAAAACAGTCTCAAAGAAATAAATACAAGCACCGCAATTTCCCAAAATAAACTTTTATTAAAATGTCACGACCATTTATCGATATTATGGGAAAATCATAAAAAAATAATAGCTTTGCCACAAAAAAGACATTCTAGTATTTTTCCTCCTATTCAAATTGACGTTGGTATTTTATGAACCCATAATTTTAAATATCCTATACATAGAGAAAAACTGCACAATATGCGAACTAAAAAGAAGTAGAAAAAACTGCGTTGGCACTTTCTAAAAATTTTATTCAAAGTAATAATAATAACTCGAACGTTTCAAACTAAAGTGGTATTGGTATGTATAGTAATGATGCCTGCCAATAAAACCTTTATCCACGCACAATTTAATCGATAGTTAAAATCGATAGGTATCGACTCAATGCTACTTAATTGCAAGCGTTTCGATTCAGATCGTGTGTTTCCGTCGTTATAGGGACATATTGAATAGTTAGGGGATATTTCGATGGGTATGTATAAATATTTTATTAGAAAATAATTATTGTGATGAAGGTGACGGTATTTCAATCGAGGTTGTTGGATAAAATAACAGTAAAATACTTGATGTCTATCACAATAGTCGTAATAGTTAAAGATCTTGTCACGTTGCGATCGTAAAAATTTAGTAGGTATTTTGATTATAATGACATTGTTATTGGTATTTACGGAATCGTTGAGAAAATAGCTTTTTACAGTTATAGTTATAGAAAAACTATTTGATTTTATCTATGGCAAAAAAAATGGATAAACTATTTTGATAACTGAATAGAGACAACAAGATGGTTTACCTATTGGCTGTTTCTACTCATTTTTGTCTGAATTGAAACGTTATAGCAAACTATAGCATTTCAATTTAGACAAAAATGTAACTAATAGGATGATACATTTATTCATCTATTTGTATCAGTCAATTACTTTGGAATGGATAAAGCTATTAAGTTTAAATTGGCATAGTGATGTATAAATTACTAACGGATATAGATTTCAGTAATCAAATCAAAAATGTGGTCTTAAAATTGCCTTCTGGAAAAACAAAATTGAACATGTCAAAAAATTATAATTTGTTCAGATTGATACTTTTAATTGATATACATACGTTTCTAACATAGATAATAATTACTCATATAAATTACACATCCGAGTAGATAGTTTATTAATTACTTTTTGTGTACCTAACTGTGAAATGAGTTGCCAAAAATTTATATCTCTAGATAGGTACTGGCAGAACGGCCTCTGTAAGAAATCAACAATTAAATAAATATTGTTAACGCTACTACTGCTCAAACTCTCACATTAAGATAACATCGATCTCACACCGATAACACAAAGACAAAAACTGCATCCATGCACATCATCTCAACACTTAAATATCAAAAGTTAAAAGCATCACTATAAAAATGGTAAACGAACTTATCTGATGACGGAACCTGTTGTGGGCAATTTAAATTAATGGATTTGTCATCGCAATTAATTTTATAGGAATTAATATGCGAGCGGCGAACGCAAAGAGTTATTTTTTATGTATATAAATTGACATATAATGGAGTCTGGACGATCTATGGAGCGGTGACGGCAAATTGATTGACAAATTGCGTGACGAATTCAAAATAGGTGGATTTCTTTTGAGTGTATCTGTTGTAAAAGTCGTTTTTGGATGTCGGGCCGGTGAGCGGGATGGTAGCAGAGCGGGAGCGTCTTTCTGTGCACTTGCTTTATTAAATAAAAGAACACTGACAAGAAACTAAATAATAAATAAAATAAACTAAGAAGAAACCGAAATATTGTGGAGAGAGATGGCACGATATCGTAGAGAGAGATAGCGAGATATCGTGGGGAGAGCTACTGCTGCACCTGTTAATACTGAATTAAGACCACGAGCTTTCTGTGAAGAACGTATCGATAAAGAAGAACAAGAATATTTAAATAGTAAAGCAATGTTTTCTTTAGATACAACTATTCCTAAGATAAGTACCCTTAAGTAACCTTAATGTAAAAGATCGAGTAATCGTCAAAGTGCTGAGACTACTCATATTGAAGTGGTATTCAATTAAAACCCAAAATGTTGAGAGTCATACCTAATTCGGGATATAAAATAATTATATTAACATTGATATTACAATAGGTGATGTCATGTTCGGATTTGTCATTAAATTTCTGACCAATAATTATACTGAGATGAAAAAATTGCGATCAAATATCGATAACAGAATTGAAGTGTGACTCGCTTGAATTAACACTTGACCTCCGATCTTTATCTTATCCGTTTACGTTGAAAACATCTACTGCACTTTAACAGGATAAAGCCGGTAAGCTTAGCTTTGATCCGTGTTTTAGTATTAGTTGTATGCGTCGTTATTTTGCGCAAGAATAAACTTATTTTCTATGTTTCTTTAATGGTTTCTGACTACGTTCATTTCTAGGCTGTTTTTGGTGCTTAAGCACTACCCCATTGTTGTAATTTCATGTGGCGTTATCACACTAGCGATTTGAGAGTGCGTTTCCAGCGAAACGATTAATGAACGTGTTTGCAGCGAGTTCGCCGCGGGTGCGCAGCGAGCAAAGCGAACAGCCCTATCGCGGTTCCAAATACAGATTTAACGGCGCGAGCTCGTAGCATATACGTCGCAAATACGTTGCTCACACGGGGAGAACTCGCTAAACACACGCTTTGACCAATCGCCTCATCCGAAACACGTTCACAAATAGCAAATGTGATAGCGCTACAAATACAAATATATAGGTATCGATTATTTAGCATTTTTGGAAATGGTTCATAGTAAAGTCCTTATTCATGATCAAACTCCGATTTGCTTCAGTTTTCTTCGTCTCCCGTATTCTCGCCGACTTCAAAGCCCCATTCTATAGTTGTAAAAGTCTTAGTTAACGGTTTGAAGTTCTCACGACAGATCGATCCCGATTACGAGCCACGTTCATTATTAGTCAATCTGCCTTATTGAAAACGAATGCCGCCTTTGATCGGCATTATGTCAATTTCTCTATATCGAAGCCAATCGTCTAATGTCTTCCGAACTTTATTGTTTTTTTTGGTAATTAGCGGCGTTTCATTCGATGTTTTTAATTGTACACCTCCGTTGAAGTACTATGGGGTTATTAAGGCAACTTTAATGGTGACGCGTTGATCGAAAATTGTTGGAGAATAAAAAGGTGTTTTGTCTATTCGAAAGGTATCAAATATTTAGATGTGGAGGCGTATTCAAAACTATTTAAGTATAATAATAGAACTGATCATAATAAAAATAAAGAAAACCACCCAAAAATATAAAAAAATATAAACTGCCACTAATAAATCAAATCGTACAATTAACAGTTCAATAAATTAAAATATACACAAACAAATACGGATTATCGATAGTGGGTATATCTACACAAGATCGGTTGTGACATTGACATTCCGACTACACAACACGCTACCAAAAAATCTATCTTTTAATTTATTTAATTTGCGCCTCTAATTACACACAATCATCATTGAACGTGATTTCTCGTGACGCCTCTGACTTACAAGGTAGTCTTTTGTACCACCGTCAATGCTTGTCAGACATATGTTTTGCCCGGTAACCTTTTCAGAAACCAGTTTTTAAAGACCCCCAATCAAACGAGACAGCCTCCCTCTATAACCTAACTGAGCGGTTATTCAGAGGGACGATACAGACCTAGATAAAATGGTTGCTCGATACCATTATCGGAGACTAGTAATCAGGCGTAATCACAGAACAACGAATGATTTTTCGTCGTGACGTGTTTTTTGTCAAATTATTTTGTTAGCCTTTTTTTCTTTATTCTTTTTACCGATGGATTTTTGATTCAATGTCAAAGATCGTCGTACGTTCGATTGACAACAAATTATATGTGATTATGTGTGGTCAGTATAAATACAGCGTAGGTAACTATCCGTGTGTTCACATCCTGTTCAACTCGTCTGTAACTACGTAGGTACCTACACAGATTAGATTGGATGACAGTAATTTTTTTATAAATAATCTAGGTAGACAACAACAATTTTAATGTATTTGTCACATCCTTTTCAATTCACTTGCCTACATCTAAACTTCATTAGATAACCAATTTTTTTTAATAGCAAACTGCGTAATAATCCCTACACAAATACCATTTTAAAGGTATCTACGAATACAATTAATATTTTATCATATTTGGAGACCACCAACAATGACATCAAAATAGAAATAAAACTCTACATAGGTTGAAATTAACTACAATATAATATTTTTTGCTCTAAATGCATTTTGATCAGCGACATTTAAGTTCTTCTACAGTAATGCACAAACATGTTCATTGTACATAAACACAGCTACATAAAACCCTCACATACAGTACAACAAAATTATATACTTAACAAGCGATACCCCCTCCATTGAATGCGCGAGCGCAGGTCGTTAGGCTTGAAGCAGCATAAATAATAACATACGATTTAGCAGGAGGAGTGCAACCACTATCTAATGATCAATGCGAGAACAATCGCCATTGTGGGCAAGCTGCCGGCGGCGGCTTGTCACTGGGTGGGTGCAGTTCGGTGCCGGGTCGTGCATGTGATGTAATGCACGATTATGTTGGGAATACGACATTATTATTTCGTTTAATGCGCGGGTTAGGTTGCTATGTGAGTTGCGAAGAGTAACGGGTTGTTATGAATTTGTATGTCCTTTGTAGTTTTTGTAGTATCTTTGGCTTTTTGTTTTAATTACTGAAATTGCTAGTTAGTGATTATAGCATAAAGCTTTTATAATAAGTATTAATTAATACGTGAAGAGAAAACTTTTTGAGCATACTGCGCGCACGAAGGAGTATGAGATTTGGCATAGTAAAAGTTATGTGGAGAAGGAGTGCGGAAAACTAAAATTTTTATAAAATTTTTTGGTTTTCATAATTGGTCGAGTTTCGATCACAGGCAATACTAGTAATAGTATTAATGATTATTATTATACCTACAAGAAACCGCAATTCTATTATCAGACATAATTAGGTAGGGTACTCGAAATCTATGAACAATTCTAACATCAAAGCTGTATTTGAAACTTTATTAAGAAATGTATAGTCATTATGGCAAAACATCCAAAAACTTTTATAGACACCTATAGGTAACTACAATAAAATAATCATGAAAATCACAACTTATGCTCGATATTTTTACTATCTTACTACTTTCAAAAAAAGAAGTTGAATTTTTTCTACGAAAATATCACACTGTTTGAAGACAAAAAAATCCTTATCAATTCTAAAAAGCCTGAATCCAAGAGACATTTTTATCATCATCACCTCAGAAACCTTTGAAGTATTTGAGGTATAAATCTGAAGGTATCTGGAGGCGCGGACGGGTGGTGAAAGTTCACTCGCGTATCGGCGCCGAAGCCTGCAGGCTACGTCCTACGCGAGGAGCGATGCTCAGAAACGATAATTATGCGATAAACTAAAAAGAACAATAAATTGGGGGAGTTTTTGTTGCATAAGCATAGCATAACCGGCCTATAATGTTCCCACTGCTGGGACACAGGCCTCCTCTCTGTGAGAGGGAGTGGGCCGTAGTCCACCACGCGGGCCCAGTGCGGGTTGGTGGACGTCACATGTCTTCGAATTTTTGGTTCTAGGACATGCCGGTTTCCTTACGATGTTTTCCTTCACCGTTAAAGCAAGTGATAATTAATTTCTAATACGCACATGACTTCGAAAAGTCAGCGGTGCGTGCCTCGGGATCGAACTCGAACCATTCGCCGTGGGAGGCACATAGTTGAACCACTAGGCTATCACTGCTTTTTACTGGTATTCATTAAATGTTATTTGTAATACTGAAATTAATTGAACAGTAAAATACGTAATAAAATTTCAGTTGGTTTCAACCGTCCAAATAAGATAAGTTACACCGTCGCTCATAATCTAAGAATCATTGAAATTAATTTTTGATACCATCACGTCTTGATATGTCAAATTTAACCTCAATTGTGGACTTTGGTAATCATTATTTATGTGAATGAAACTAGACTTTATGACTTGCAAAATTAGGAGTATCAATTTCAAATAGATGAATCAAAAAATGCTACTTTGTTTAAAAATATCAGATAAGAGAAGGAGTTTTATGTTTTCAAATGTACCAAAAGCGCTTATAATAAGCAGGAAAAAAATAAAAATTGCGTTACAGAAGTACCAAACTGTTTAAACAATCTCGTATATTTACCGTTTCAAGATCGTCCCACATAATAGCGACTCCTAGTGCTGCATCACCCACAAGTGCGGTGGACAAGCGATAGGCCATTAAGGATTTATTGCCAACAGATTGCTATCATTACTTGGCTTTGGATTATGTTGTTTGAATACGTTATTAGGACCTTACACGTTGGTGGCTTCAACTTTATTGGTGTTATTTTTTCTAGAACTACGATACGTAATTGGTGCCGCTAATGTGAGACAAAAATTGCTGTGTTTGGTGATTTTGTCTACGAAATTGTATGGGTTATTGATTCTTCTGTTTCATTTGTGACTCATCGGAGCATGGAGGTTGAATAGTGTCTGGTATTTGTAAAATAGTCAAGAGAATTTACAGTATTAACTGGTATTATATCCACATCTTCTTTGCCGTTTAAATTGCGTTGCCTCGTTCGATTGCCTTCTTATTTCTTTAGCCAATTTGGTATTCACAAACTTAGAAGTACCTAAAATCTGAGTGGCATCCTAGCAACAAGACTAGCAGTCTTTTTTTTTTTTATTTTATTAAAAACGTTGCCCCACACTAGGATTTCTCCTGTATCGTGGGTGCGTTTACAAACACAAATTTCACATACACAAACAGCCAGACCTATGTGCAATGCGGGAATCGAACCCGCGACACGTTGCGCAGCAGCCAATCTCTCAGCCACTGCGTCAACCGCGCGGTCGAGTCTAATTTATTAATAAACAAATTATCTTTGCTTCATCAAAAATACGTAGGTATCCATAAACAACATACGATAGAACTTTTTCTGCAATCGATTGGCGTCATCAAAAATTAGTCCAAGTTCTTTCACCCATACTCCCCGAAACTCCATATCACATCCGAAGAGTTTCCCTCTTTTAATTGCAATCCAATGAACCGCCACTAATTCCCTCCCTCAGCCACCCTTGGCTTCCTTATGGGGTTCCATAGACAACTGGAATTCGGTCTCTTAGATAACAGTTTGTATATCGATTGCGAAGTTGTAGGTCAAATGTTAGTTCACTTGTTTTGTTTTGATTGGATATTGTTTTCGTTTGTCTTTCTTTGTTTTTATTGCGGTGTGAATTGTTTTTCTGTGTTGTTTTGTTCATGTTTGTATGGTGTAATCTGTTATTTCGCAAAACCTGTTTTAGTACGATCTTATAATTTTTTTGACAAGAGTGTGTGACTTCGAATAGTCGATAGATCATCATATTTTTGGTCGCAGATTTAACTTACTAAGATTATAGCTATTAAAACAAATATGATGTTAAAAAGCACCACATTTGCAATTCTTTTTCTTGTATTAGTTGCTTGTTCTTGAATACTATCATTGACTTTACATGCTTTCTTCTGTATCTCCCTAATCAATTTCTATCAACATTATGAATTTATTATTCTTATAAATAACTTCTTTATATTATCTTTTTATAATTCAACATAACTAAATCACAGTGCCTTCAAACCAAGTTAACAACTTAAACTTCAAACTCAGATTGTCTTCAAGCAGAGCAATAAAGCGAGGCAAGTGTCCTGAGCAATCCCAACCGCCCGGAGCATGCCCGGAATGCATTCCTGTCACATCGCCGCCCCTTGCCTGGACTGAGGTAGGTTATACCTATGTATAGCTGTCTGTAATTGTGTCTTAAGTTCGTTAAGAACTTGTGTGGAGAAGGGACGAATGTTTTGATGTCACGTGAGTTAAATACAGTAGGCCTAGCACGAATCATTTTGACGTGACTTATCGTATACTTATTTATGTAGATGTAGGTAGCTGTAAGTGTCCATTGCTGGGCATAGGGCATAGGTCTGTCTAGTGTCTGTCTTATTACTAGCAGTGGTCTAAAAATAGAAAGATTTTTTAGAGGAAAAGCTTTTTTTTCTTAATGATGCCAAGGACAATAAAATAAATGGAATGTTTAGTAATAAAAGGGATACCATACCAGAAAGTAATGACAATACTTTATGATCCAGTATTAGATAGGTACATGTTACGCATTATTTTCAAATGAACAGTTAAAACGACTTTTTGAAACATCTGTGTTCACACACAGTTATCATAAACACTGTTAGAGATAACTGCGTTTTATTATAGGAAAGGAACATTAAACGAAGCAGTAATTTCAAATCACACTATTTCAATATCTAGGTTATTTAAACAGTTGTAAGATTTTTATTAAAAAATGGAGTTCGTAGGTATTAGATATTATCAACGCCTATAGGTAAGCTTTAAAGAAAATAATAAAAAAAAAACAACTGATACAGGTGTAACACTGAGCTACCAGTAGTTAGAGCAATGCCACAGTACGGCAGAGGTCACGAATTCAAATCCCGCGCTAGTCAGTTGTTTTTTAAATCTATTTTTTATTAAATTTAATAACACTGGTACGCAATAGCTTATATTACTGTATTTGATATTTTATATAATAGCTTAAATGAAGTGACAAACTAACAGATAAACTAACATTTTATCCCAAAATTGCGGGCGATAGGATTAACCTGTCCCAGACATTAAAGCTTGTTGTTATGTAAATATTAACATAACAAGAAGAATCTTAAATGTCTCAAAACCTCATACATTACAAAAAGACATAAACGATGGACACTTAATCCGAATGCCTGAACGATCTCGAGCAAATTAACCTGTCGAGCAGTACTTCCGCACAATTTGGCACAGCGATACGTCCAGGCACGAGGAAAAACTCGAGCTTTTGATGTCGTTCGTACAGGTACTCAGGCACAAGTACTTAGTTGGGTAGGGTGGTTAAGGTAGCGGGAAAGTGGTTTTAATTTCATTATTGCAGTTTTTTAGGCTGTTGTCGAGTCTGTCTAAATAGAAAATTATTATTTAAATCATAATTGTTATTAACTACGGGACCAACATTGAAATCACGTAAAAAAATCAGCTGTTCCATACATTTTGTCGTGTGATACTACGAATATTTTTATATGGAACCGTTGATTTATTCGTGTCCCGTATTTAATCTAATTAGTATCGATACCCGACAAGTGTGAACGGGGTGTAATTAATAGTATTTCTGTCTAAAAAAGGTTCTAGCTTGCAATTATCACAATATCATCGATCAATTAAATCAACGGGAGCTGTTAGACCTATTTATCCAATTAACTATTCCACTAACAAGACCTCAACCGATCAAAATCAATTATTCAGTAATTCACATTTTATTCACAAATCGCCTGTACCTAGGCCCAACCTTTCTCCCTACAAAGAAACGCGAGCATGTCCTTCACTAACTGATGGGGCGACAAGCCAGGGCCGGATTACGATGACGAATAACAAAACAAATGACGCCATTTTTCCTACCTACGTGACGAAAGCAACAAAAATCACTTCCCTGTTTTCCTCAGGTGCTTTATGGAACAATTTGTAAGATCTATTTTCGAGCTTTTCTCGGAAAATTGCGGACTCATCTTGAATTAGCTCTGTGGGAATTAAAATTCTTCGTCGCTGTGTGGGAGGTACGTTGTCAAAATATTTATGTCTGGTTTTAGAACTAGATTGTTTTGAACTTTGATTAAAATTAGGCTGAAGAGAAATTGAGTCAGTATTATTTGTGTTTGCATTTAGTGTGCCAAATTACATTACAAGGTTTGACATTTCAATCCAGCTTTGATTGAGTTAGGTTATGAATTTTGGTCTTTGATCGTCTCCTTATTTAAGGCCCATTTAAGGACGCTCAAACTCATGATTGGTAAGTTCATCCATTTATGGCAATTTTTGCAATTTTGCTTGCCTTGCCAATTGATGATAGCAGTATTTTTTATTAGCACTTAAAAAGTATTGCTGCCGATACTATTAACAGAATTGGTGACCAACAACACCCAAAGAGAAAGAAAAGTGGATGGTAACTACACATTCTCTATCAAAATCAATCATTTAATTTTATTTATTACTAGCCAGGCGCGGTCCCAGCCGACGATTTTGGGAGGGGTCATACCGCAGCTGAAGACTTTAGGGGGGGTCATACCGATTAATGCCGACGTGATATACCGTGAATTACCGTGTTTGGCGCAGTTTTGTACGATTTGGGGAGGGTCATGACCCCCGTGACCCCCCCACCCACACAGCAGGAACAGCTGCGGCGAACTAGCTGTTCGCCGCGGTTTCGCCTCCGTTTCTCGGCTCTTCATGGTTGTAGCGTAATATTAAATAGTTTACTTATACAATTTCTCATAAATCTGGCTATCATATTACACAAGAAGATTTTTTCGAATCTGATGGGTAGTTCCAGAGATTAGACCGTCCAAACAAACAAACTCTTCAGCTTTATAATATTACCTATAGGTAACCTTCAGCAAAGATCTCCTTAAAATTGACACGATACCTATTACAATATTCCTACATTGTGTTTCTTCAATTATAAACTTATTGATTATTCAGTTCCTCGAAGTCCGCCCCCCTTGAAGGACATATGGCATGACATCGAGAATTTGCTGTACACCCCAGAAAGGTAATTACTGCTTGATGGACAGACCGACCCTTTCGTTTATACACAATCTACTTGCCAAGACACTTAATTGGGCATCGAATTTCTTTAAATAGTGGGAAAATAGATTTTACTTATTGGTATCGTATTAATGTCATTGATTTTGCTTATATCGTAAGTGTAGTGGAGCTTGGTATAAAATTGGTGATCGATATGTTCCGAAGTTAAATACCAAAACTAAGGCCCGTATTCCAGAACGATACTCGAGCACCGATCTCTGCTTAAGCATCGATTGAAACTAAGTAGTTTCAAGCAATCAAATGGCTTTAAATCTATGCTCAAGCATAGATCGGCGCTCGAGTATGGTTCTGGAATACGGGCCTTACGGCTCAAATACACCAAATCCGTCATCGTACGAACTTTGCTCGTGGTGTACGCGCTCTCTACAATTTACAAGTGTTTGATTCAATCGTTCGAGTTCGTCCGTCATCGTACGAGCAAAGTTCGTACGATGACGGATTTGGTGTATTTGAGCCGTTAGAGTACCTACCTACAGGCATTTAAAAGGTTTCCAATGATACTAAATCTGATAGGTATCATGATTGACAATATCCGCTCCAAAGTCTGAATATGACAGTTATGTGCAATTATACACACAAAGAGATTAACTTATAGTTAGGTACCTACAGATGCATGCACTAATTGGATATCCCTGACTCATTCAAATTCCTTTGCAAAAGGGGGTAACCAATTAATGCAAGTGTCCATACATGCGCTGATAGGCCGTATTTAATCGCGGCCCGTTTGCGATCACCTACTAGTGTAAATTGTTATTCGGTTGTTATTCGGTTGGCCGTATTCAGTAACAAACATTTATTAAATTGAACCGAATGCGGTCGACGCATTCGGGCACCGCTTAAGGTAAATGTGTCGATAATCTGAAGCTTTTCCATTTTTTTAGACCTGCATCATGTAGTTATCTTAATTTTGTGTCGTCGTACCTACTGATGTCGACTTGTGGCCTTTCCCAATAACCAATCTATCAGCTCTTTCCCCTACTAGAGATAGATTTTTGACATAGCTCTATAGGATTAATGTCAAAAATCTATCTGTAGTAAGATGAAGTCTATTGATAAGTTATTGGGAACGGCCATTGACATACAGTGAAGCTTAACTATCGATATATCCATCAAAATACAGCACACAATCTCTTTGCCATAACCATTTAATTTAAAACCCAGATTAATATCTGAATGTAAAATTCCACATTATTTCTATTGTTGATGCAAATTTCGACATCATCATATAAGTAAAAGAAAAGACTAAAGTTCTCTATCAGCCAATGAACGGCCTCGAACAATTAGTGAATAGTGGCTGTGAATAAAATATTAAAAGCTACTTTATACATAGAAACTATTGCTGTTACACTGTAAGACGATAAACACATTTAGGTTACGTTACATTGTGACGTAATGCGAATATAGCGGTAACTTCGCGTACCTATTTGCAAAAGTGTCATACAGATTGAGTTTCATAGAAAGGGATAGGTAGAGCTTTTACTCTACTTTTAGTCTACTGAAATCGCTCTTTTTTTTTCTTTGACAAGATTTTAGCAAGATCGTGGATTGTTTTAATCCCTATAATTGTTGTCGTTCAACTTCTACGAAATAAAGAAATGACTGAATGGAATGTTTGTCCTTAAGATGCAAAAAATGGTAGAACACTGAAATTGTGGGAGATCTCATAACTGAAGAAACCACAGGACCGAACAAACCGTTCCATTTGTACCATTGTGGAGGACACAATTTATAAGGCTGCTATAATTATAATCATTCCAGAAGTGTTTTTCAAACAAGAGTCTTACCAAATCATATCCCTTATCAGTATTTTTCAGCTGTTTTCCATTATATTGTAGTCACCCTTCATAATGTCCGCCAAATTAAAACGCCGTACATTTTCCTACTCCTTAATATTTCGCAACAAACCTGACACCGTAGCGTAACCTAACAATACTCGCAGAACAAACGCGTCGTGACGATTACGAGCGATACAAGTACTTAATGGCTCACCAGCTTTTAAATAACAATATGGACACGCCCATCGCTATTAATGTATTTGTAATCAAAGCGATCTTTCTCAGGGATCATATTGTATACTACAGGAGTCCTTTCAAGGCCTTCTAACAATGGTTGTAGATGGTATTCAAATTCTTAGGCTCATCAGGTTATTCTTAGGCTCATGTTTGATATTTTGCAGGTTTATACGTAAGTACAGGTTTGTAACGAGCCTGGAGGCTTGGTACACCCTTTAAGTTAGGTATAAGGTTATGGACTAAAAACCTGGTATGCATAAATGTGGTTTTTTAGGCAATAAAAGACAACAGCAGCTTATAGTGCGAGATAACCATCAAGCAAGTTTATCTATCAATTTTCGTTACACTGGAACGTTTAAAGACCGATTTATGGAACTGTAGGTTTAAAACATTGATAATAAGGGTTACAAAATCAGTTCAGCAGATTGAGTAGAAAACTTAGTAGCTAGAGTAAATTTACTTTTGTATTAATAATAATATTTGAAAAGGATGCAAATTGGTATAATAAGCTAAAATAAAAATATTATAGGTATCTAAAATTTAGTTTAATTGTTTTTTTGTTTGCCTTTGAGATACATTTTTAACAAGCGAATCAACCCCTGCTTTGCACTATTGGTGCAATCTACTGATTTGGTGACATGTCAAAACATCGAGATTTCTGTACCTACTGTATATCTAAGTTAAATATTATACACATAAAACTTCTGGAATTAATTCTTTAAGTGGTGGTAAAAGCCACATTTAAATCTAGTCTATAGTATAACTTTCAGTTACAAATGATGTGCTTGCATTATGCATTTGAAAGAATTTTAAATATTGAGTCCTTCGGGCTTCGATAATAAAACGATGTAAATATATTTATCTATTTTAAAGAGCTACCTTTGCTTGTTGATTGTACTTTTCAAAGATTTTTCAAATAAAAAAAGTTGTGACGATTTTATACAGAGTGAATGTACCTGTGGCGATTTTACACATAGATTTTCTGTGACGAAACTACAGTTGTGACGAAACTACTAAAACCCAGAAAACTAAGCGAACAAACAGACACGAAAAACTATAGATAAACGATTATTTTGTCTTTAAACTGCCCTTGTAGCCTGGCACACGGCCTTCATTACCGATTAATAATAATTTATCATAAAGCATTTTGTTGTGCGCACTTATATCTTTCTTCTTATAGATTTCTTTGATTAGGTATATTGACGGGTGTCAGGTTACATCATTATTTCTTTACTGTTAAGTATATACTTAATTATTATTTTTTTTGTTGTTTTAAATCTCAGTTTTACTGTTTTGTTTTATATAACTTTTACATAAAAGTAATTGACAGACAGAATTGTGTTGCTGCGGAGTTTGTTGCGCCGTTTCTTCTTCGCAGCTAAAACACTAGGAAGCGGTGAAGGGCGGGCGTTTTTGGGGGCTGTCTTATGTATATTTTGACGTTCAAAAAGTGCTAATTGACTTTAGCCCAGTTTGAATAAATGTCTTTTGAATTTGAATTTGAATTTGAATTATTACTTTTATTAAAATTCTCTCAACTGTTTACAGCATTTTCTATTGTCGTTGAATTGATAAGGCACATTTTATTTTGAATTTAATTCTTTTTTCCATACCCACTTAATGTACTAATCCTTTATTCAGTTTGGATTGACCCATTACGATACGACTTTTATTAAGATGCTTTTTACACAAGTCTTTCTCTTCTACTAGTATTGGAAAGTAGCTCAATTCATCCTTTTTAACACCTACGGCGTTAACTTTATTCAAAAGCCTAACATGTAATTCATATCCTATTTCCAACGTATTAATTACCTTCGGCGATCCACTAAAAAGGCCTCGTATGCATTTGAAGGCAAGTGAAATGCTAGAACAGCTTGCCTGCGGCCTACGCCCACGTGCAGATGGGCTTATACGTCTCCTGTCTTGCTAGGAATATTGAGATAAGGCTGCTCATATATGCAGCGTGTTGTTTGTTTGTTTGAGAGAAAAGCGTAATTTTTCTTCACCGTTATTTGCGTATATGTAAGTCTAAAGAATAACGCTGTAAGTAGATGGAAATAATGCTATGTTCCATATTTTTTTTAAATGAAAAACCAGTCTCCTAAGTTGGAGCATAATTGTCTATTCCTTATGTACTTACCCTAAATGTAAAGATTTTATATTAGGTATCTTTACGATCGAGAATTAAACAATCGCTACACAGATTTCTTAGTTTTTGGAATGGAAATTATTATTCTGAAATATAAAGTAGAGAATAAAACTCAGCATACCTACCTAAAGTGTTAAATTCCTCATTATTTCGTTGCGGAAAGTGGATGAAATCTCTCTCACAGTTCACCTGTCGAGCAACCTGATTCAGGTCGAAATCAACGTGTCTGTCAATTGTTGCAGTTAAAGGGATAACATTCCTAAATACCGACATCTTCATCATGTAAACTCTCAGCGTTTAAACGTCTAGTCTGTAGCCAGCCTAAAAGCCGCGAGCTGAGACCCTTACGCGGATGCAGCGCAACCTAATAATTTCTTAATGTCATGCGCTCTGAAGGGAATTATTGTTTTGTATTACAATAATGGTGTACTTAGATTCTTAAGTATAGATTAAAAGCGGCCGTTCCCACTGACGTAGTGGCTTTCCGTTCAGTGGAGTACAATATAGTACCGTTATTCCTGAAAGGGTAGACGACGCAATATTGCACGTAAACGGCGGACCGACACTTGTAAATTCATAGGATATAGGAGTATGGGCGCTTTTTATGCAGGTAACTTAAGATAAAACCTGATTACCATTATAATAATAATCTTATTAACACAGTTGTGACAAAAGTAAGTCGTCTCATGAGTCGGGCGTTACCACTTACTCGTATCAAGACCATTTATTTAAAAACTTTTTTGTACTAAAGTGTACAACCACAGGAGTATTAATAGTACTCTTATTATAATGGTTTCTTAGTGCCTAAATAAAATCAAGTACATTAAAAAAAAAATAGAATTTGATTCTGATGTAAGTATACCTAGGTTTATTCTACCCTCGTAAATGCAGTAATCGTCATTTTTACGATTTTCTGTTTCCATGGACATTGACATCAGGGAGGGACACTTCTATAGAGCACACTTACTATTTAGGTATCTCTATAATTTTTATAATTCTAGAACTTTGGCAAATAATAAGGAAATATGTAGCATTTGTGTAAAAATTGTCTGATAGACGCCTTTTTCTCAAACCACCATTTTGCAAGTACTGCATTTAATTATGCTGTTACGAGTATCAGCAATATTCAAAACCTATGTTTCAGGCCACTGGACCACCATACTGTGTCACTCGTACCATTTCTTTTTATAAGCTTTAGCAAAACCGTATTTATTTCCCACCGACCTTTCTTCTCTACGAAATTAGGTCGTTTTTATAATGTCAAGCTAAGTGTAGCGTCACGATGTTTAATTATTTATAGTGCAGCAAGCAGTGGCAAATTGGCCTTATTACCATTTTGAAGGGAAGACATTTTGTATAGACGTGATAGAGCAGCGGGAGTTTGTCACGTGCGGTTACCGTTGCCGCCTTAGGGCTTGTACACAAACAATTTTTCCCAACTGTCCCATTAACGGGACGGGACGACCGGGGTGGATGGAAATTACCCAAAACTGCGGGTACTGCGATGCGAATTGCTGCGATGCGATTTCGTGCGGCAAGGGGTCTTCTTTCCACGGTTCGGGTAACCATTCCTTCGACGATCGTCAACCGTAAGTACTGAATGTATTTTTTTAACTTGGCAGTGACCTGTGACATGGATAGTAAAGTGCTGTTATTGGTAAAAAAATATAGCAAAAAAACGTAACATCGTAAGAATGCGCGATGCGAATCGATTCGCAAGTTATTGCGACGCGTCGTGCGAGCTCGTAGAATTTTGTGCATAAGCCCTTAGTTCGTGGTAGAGTTCGTGTTTCGTTTTGTAGAGATATTTTTGTTGTAATGTCGTGTTTGACAAATTGTATAATTTACAAGCTTTTGCCCGCGACTCTGTCTGCGTGGACTACAGTAAATTGACGATTTTATGTGACCTCCTTAGTCTAGGGTGGCTAGTACTTCCAAAAAGTCAAGCTGTATCTCTGATTTATCCCACCGGAATTGGATTGAATATGGCTTAGATTTTTAGTTGGATCTCAAGCTATCAAACTGTGAAAACCACATCAAAATCCGTTCAGTACTTTTTGGGTGATGCGCGGACAAACAGAAAAAATGACACATAGGCTACCTTTTATCCCAAAAAACGTGGACGAAGCCACGGGTGGAAGCTAGTTGGTATATATTTAATAACATTAAGATAATCTTAACATCGCTATGACATGTTTAAAATTCCCAAAAACATACATAGGTAATATTCTCAGATCATAGAAACAAGGGAGATGTGCCAAGGCGCTACTAAAATTGACGCTTTGATACGGTCACATTGACCGTATATAAAATGTACACGCTGGCGACGAACCGAACACGATCGATGATATAAATACAGTGTTTTAGTTTAGTGCTAGTGTTGAGTGACGATTAACAGTGTTAGATTGAGGGTGTGTGGAATGTTTAATGCGTGGGAGATCTTTATATTCACGAGGGGCGCTTGTGTGTTGAAAAATGTACTAAAAGTGGCGACAGTTGTTCCCGTACTAATTTGCTATGATGGCATATCTCCTTGTTTCTATGATCTGAGGTAATATTATTTTAATTTTACATTTACATAGCACAGCTAGGGTAAGTAGAATAAAATCAATTTTGAATTTAGGTAATTCACATTAGTCATCACTTGCTTAAGTTATTCCGCGACACACCATATCTACAAATAATTCGACTTATCCAATCTATTCTTAGAACACTCGTAGACCGGAAAAATATTATCTAACAATAAGAAAAAATCTTAATTGCTATCTTTCGTGTCAGATGGACGTGCGAAATCGAATCGTGCGCATTGCCCGCGCATGCGCGGTGCGCACGCGATCGTCACGCCGATGTGACAAAATGGCGTAGCCTACATGTGTTGACAGCTTCATGTTTTTCCGGTTCGTGTTTCCGCGATATATCTTTAAAATGTGTTACAACGGTAATTCATAACTGATTGGTCTTTTGACAGTTTCGTTTAAATTACTTTTCTCGGTCGTCTTTTATCATACTTCGATAGTTGAATTAAAATGATATAATTTATTACAAATTCATAATAGTGATCCCCATAACTTTTAGTTAACATAATGTTATTACCTAAATAAGAGATTTCAAAATCGTACGATTTTTAAAATCTATATAGCATATTATTTAATAACATGCATAACATGGCTTTGACAACTATTTATTGATAAACATTTTAGTTAAGGCGAAGGTAAATGGTAACGGCCAGTTTTAAATCTCTTATTTCGCCGTCAAATAATGCAGGTTAGTTGTGCAATTTTTTTATGTTAAACTAGAACATATATACATCAATCGTACCTGTGAATATTTAACTATTGTAGTAAAATACTTAATGAAATAAATTCATGAATTCGTGTCTACCCAAAACATAAAAACGTAATTACTTTCAAATCGCTTAAGATATTTTCATTATTTGTTTTGTGTGAAAAGACTATGTTACTACCTATAATATTGCCTGTTACTTTTTTTTTATTTTATATTTTAGATACTAAAAAGTAATAATACGTCTAATTCTGCACAGCGCGCTCCTTGATAGGCGAGTCGTATTGCTCGGTGGATGTATGTCGCGTTGCTTGAGCTCAGCGCAGAACACTCAAGCTATACCGCCCAAATCACTCAAGGCCGTTGGCGTATACCGGGGCCTTAACCTCTTAGAAGATTTCAAATAGTAGGACTTAGATTTATCTCTTACAAAACAGTAGGTAAATTAGGTATCGTTACTGACTGACTAACAGATAACGTAGTCTAAACTGGAGATTTAAAACTAACTAACTAGAGATTTAAAATTTGGAGAAAATGTTCCTTGGGCACCCAACCCACAATTAGGGAAAAAAAATGAAATTGCAACCCTAATAGGGTGAAAAGGGGAAAAGACGCGGACGGAGTCACGGGCACTGCCAGTTATACAATAATAACTTTACATAATATTATAACTACACATATATTATGTTATGTCTAACGCCTACTTAAATCAAGGCAAGTACTGAACCGTAGCACATTATTTAGCCAAATTGCGCTACGTTATGATATTTAACAATATCTAAATGCTGGCATTGTCTTCAGAATTAGACACGGACTGCGAAGCTAAGGCCCTTAGCTTGGAGAGCTGCGTAGGAGTTGCATAGATTAATAGTTTTACCTCATTTTGTGCCTACGGGTCGCATGTCGGAAATGGTGAAGGAATATGAGGATATCTGTTTACAAAGTGGGATGAAATAAATGAATTGGTTTACCTACTTTGCTATTTTATGCATATTTATATTTACAGTTTTGATTTTTAATTCATACTCAGGTATAAACGAGATGTTATTGCATTATAGGTACCTACTCAAAATCCGAAAAGAGGTTATTGAGCTCACCATTATGAACAACTTTTAAAATGGGAGCAACCCTGAAATCGAAAAAAAAACAGCTGCATTTTGTTGAGTAAACACAAATGTATGGAACAGTTGATTTTCTTGACGCGATTTTGGGGGGACCTGCTTAAAAATCCGCATTTTTTATTAACGTTTTCCCCACCAATTATTTCCATTGCATCCCTCCACATTAATTATTGGGATAAGAAATACTAGATATCAGAAATATTTATTGTCTTCATCTATTTTATAAAACGTTGCCTCACACTTCCTACTGTCAATTATAAGTTAGAAATTACTTCTATAAGAAAAAGGAATGCATTTATAAATACAAAATATGTTTATGACATTTGTATTTATAAATGCCTTCCTTTTACTTATTACTTAATAAACCCAGACCCAAAAATAAATTATTTCGAACGGGAATCGAAGCCGCGACAGGTACATCGTGCAGAAGCCAAACCACATGAATAAATAATTTATTAATTCATGTGGCCAAACTGCGCCGTCAAACTATTTTTAACATTTTTTATCATACAATTTTAATTAACCCACTATTCATCTATATCTACGCATTTTGTAAAACAAATGACACAAAATTACACGTTGTCCCGTCTGCCTAATAATCTACGACCGTGGCTTAGTCATAGGCAAGGAAACGACGCCCAAGGCGGGTCAAAATGGTCTCCAAGAAAGATCACTTTGTCCTGATAGCCTGAGCTTAATTAACTTTAACTATACGTGGTAATATGTTGGAGGCATTTGTAAGTCCTCACCAGATGACCGGTTAAGCAGTGACGGCTGTTAGAAGCCAACTGCGAGAGGCCCTTCAAAAAAAAAAAAAAAAAAACTTGGTAATATGTGAATATTGTAACTATGAAGATCTGGTTTATGGAGATTTAACATAAACAAACATAAGAGCCTGTATCCTGTTGGGTAGGTAGAAATGTATTGTACAACCGAAATTCGCTAAATATTTCATAGGTCCCATGTAATGAGTGATCCTTTGAAAGAATAAATAAACGTGAAGTTTTATTAATGGCCGTTTTCAATAACGTATCTGTGATGTTGTTGCAGGACTAAGCAGGAGGTTGCGGCAGGTCGAAGGTAAGTGGATGAAGCGATAGATATAAGGGGTAAAATTAAAACCAGTGCGGATATTTTAGGAGGTGAAAGTACTCATAAATATGATCAACTTTTATTATGGGACCGACACTGAAATATGAAAAAAAAAATCAGCTGTTCCCTACAAAAATGCACTACAACACGATCAAAATTTATGGAACAGCAGATTTTTTTTTCATATTTCAGTGTCGGTCCTATAATAAAAGTTGATCATATTCATGAGTACTTTCACCTAAAATATCCACACTGGTTTTAATTTTACCCTGTATACTTGATTGTAGTAAGTAGATTTATATTAATTTATATAGTTTTACATTGTAGGATGGGACAACCATTATTGAGTCGCCAAGACAGGGAGAGGCAATGTCAGTGTTGCTATTGTCAGTTTTTTTATTGTTGCTATTGTCAGTTTTCACTCATAAAAGGTAAGTGGTGTTGTAACAATAACAGTAACTATCACTCATTTTGCTTACTATAGATAGAATCCTGACTTTTTCCATAAAGCTTATGTCAAAATTGTATCTTTATTAGGAAAATGAGCCGATGGATAGGTAATAACGTACGTTATTAAAGTATTAATAAATAATAAACTATCGCAAGCTAGAAAGAAAAAATATTCACAAAAACAATAAATCATCATCAGCCAATCAATATTTTAAGTTTAACAACCTTTTAAAAACAAAAGGGGCCGTACCACAAAAAAACATAGACACGAGTTAAACGCGAATGCTACCAAAAATAATACGCACTTGTTTTAGCACTAACTTGTCTAAAACAAGTGGGTATTATTATTTGGTAGCATTCGCGTTTAACGCGTGTCTATCTTTTTTGTGGTAATGGTGAAGAAATTGATGATGATAGACAGACATCGCGAAATTTAGGCGAATCACACACCGCCCGTATTAGAAATTAATTATCCCTTGTTTTAACGCTGAAGGAAAACATCGTGAGGAAACCGGCATGTCCTAGAACCGAAAATTCGAAGACATGTGACGTCCACCAACCCGCACTGGGCCCGCGTGGTGGACTACGGCCCACTCCCTCTCACAGAGAGGAGCCCTGTGTCCCAGTGGGACGGAACAAAAGCCCCGCGCGTGAATGCGTTTTCAGTGTGTTGCACTACTTGTGATTTCTATACAAATACAGGTACTTGCAAACAACGGAAGATCACGCACTCCCGCGCTACGCTGCGTGATGCGGTGCGGTGTGCGAAACGCCTAAACTTAAACTTGTTTTTATCATCTCCCGTTTGATGATAAAACCATTATTTTCTTGATGTCTTCTACAAGAATGGGAGTTCTGACATGCATAAGAAATAAATATGGTAATATCAAGTCATAATTCATACTAGAAAAGCTTTATTCACGTTTTAAAAAATAAAATAACGTAACACTTAAAATGATACCTGGCATTCAATTTGGGTTTTTTTTAAACTAGTTTTTTTTCCATGGCCTATTCTGTCCCACAGCTGGACAAAGGCTAGCAAAAAACTAGTTTCTTGACAAAATTTTAAGCTACATTTACAATACATAATAGAAACATTTATCATAAAATTATAATATTAATATCTAATGTGTCAATTTTTTATTGAGAAACGTGTTTTCACACCAATGCAGTGACCACAAACGACATCGTTGTAACATAATATGAGTATGTTACAAAAGTATGTCATGTTATTTAACAATAGGAATTTAAGTAAACATAATTGATTATTGTTTTGTGAAATCTTTAATTTTTTAAGAGATGACACTAAAATATATTATGTCATTTGTAATGCCAATAGAACTTCCTCTTTGGAAGTTAAAAGATGTGGAAATCTAAACTGATATTGTAGAAATTGTGCGGATAAATAACGGGACTGAAAATGGCATTGCCTCTATTTACTCGCTCGCGCCCCCGGCGGGTGTGAGTAAAGACAGCAACAGTGTGCAAGCGAGAGTTGAAGAGAGGCAACGCCATTTTCAATCATTCTTTATCGACGCGGGTTGTGTAAAGTGCACGGTAGGTTACGGGGAGTCTGAAATCCGAAAGTTTGACTACTATAGTCTCATCTAAGAATACCGGTACTTCCCAGTAGTTAGGTAGGTTGCAGATGTGTCATGGTAGTTACTCTATGTAAAATACTGGGATTCAGTGGCATTTAGTTAGACTGGGAGCCGACCCAACTTAATTGGGGTTTGCCACTCAATCTAGTAAATAAAAATACAGGTTTATCAAAAACAAAATCTGGAACAATACTTCTTTCAACAAACAAAAATAACATCTTCAACAAAGCAAAATAAACAATAACCCGAATAAGTTTTCGGAACCCTTAACATGTCTGACTAACACAATTACTATTTGGTCACGACAAGTAATAAAATAGCCAAAAGAAACGGCCATTCGACACTCGAGGCTAAAGGGCTCACTCGGTATTCTTCTCACCAACCCTTAGGTACCCACAAAGGGAAAAGAGCAAACACTTTAAGCGAAGGACCCAAAATAGAGAACGTATTGAGTCGCGAAATAAAATAAGGGTGTGTGGAAATTTTTGTAGAAGGTATGTGTATAGAGCTGATATATTTTGAATGGATTGCTTTTTTAATAGCTAGTGATAATGTGTAACTGTGACTGTTTCGTCACTCTTGTCGAGTCTGTGGGTATGTAGGAGATGCGTCAATGTTACGACGTGACAGCTGAGTGACAAGCCCGTGACAAAACTCATCAAAACTGTCACTGCGCCGCTTGGTTTTGATAGCCGCACGCACAGTACGGGTGACAATTTGGTCACCCGTACTGTGCAAGCTTCCTACTAATGAAAGAATTTTCAGAATCGGATGTGTAGTCTCGGAGGTAACCTAATACATACAAAGTTACAAACTTACAAAATTACCTGTTTATAATAATAAGTTATTTACGTTTTTATTTCAGCGGTTATAGCAACTCCATGAACATACAGTCAAGTGGACAATAAACCTGACCGCAGGTGGCGTTTGGTTCTCGCGAACTTTTCAATTATTTGCTACGACTTTCCCATGGATTTGTTCGTTTTTCCCCCTTTTATCTGAACTAACGTTAACATTTATCTACCGAAGCGGATCAAGTATGCTTTGACACAGGTCTGAATATCTTTTAACGAAATATTTGTACGGGACCCGAATGTTTGAACTTTTCGTTAAAAGGTTGTTCCAGTAAGCATGTTTTGATTAAATTATATTTTCAACTAACTTGCATTGTTGTTCTTTTTGCGGTTGGTTTTTGTTTTGATGTCGTCAATTGTTTTTGTTGTGTTACTTTGTTTTAAAGAATTAGAAGTGTTTGAATTAATCGTAAGAAATAATGATAAGTTCTTATTATGATATTTATGATAATTTTGACTATGTATGTCTGTCGTGAAAGGGTGATTTGCTATGCAGCCTATTCTAGCCTACATCTGGTACCTACCTACCTAGATCAGTTTAGTGAATGAATAAAAAAAATCTAGAACCCTACAACAATCGATAGCCGCAGATTAATTATGATATCATAACTCCACAGCAATTACCTCACTAACTCACGTGGTCCTCTAACTAACACGCACTTACATAATCGATTAAAAACAAACTCCGCGATTCCCGCTCACTGACGACCATCACTAATCTTATAATATTTGACATTTGGCAACACCGCGATTATACATATTATACAGTAACACTTTACTGGCAAATCATGATGCACCTGACCTTACAAGAGAATTTCAGTTCCTACAATCGAATTTTTAAGTTTTTTTTTCTAATAAATCAATTGAACAATTGGATCCCATTACGGCAAATTGATTTCCTCAATGTGTTGAATGTAACGTCGCAAATTGGACAAAAAGTTAACCTGTGCAATTAGCACTAAGATAAAGCACTTGTAACGACCGTGGGAGACTGATTTTTTTATTCTGTGGCCCAAGAAGGAAATATACAGCGTGTACTTTGTATGTTTACAAATTTTATTACATGTATATGTTGTTGTTTTTTTTTAGATACTTTGATTGATTTATTGTTGTTACGGCATTGCAGTCCCAAGTGTGGATAAATTGTGTGCGCACCCGGAATTTATAGTATGGGTATGTAAACACTATTGTGTAATTTGACTATAATTAGGTATCATAAAAACAATAAAAAACCGGCCAAGTGCGAGTCGTACTCGCGCACCGAGGGTTCCTTATTATTTTTAGACGTAGATATAAAGTGAAAAAAACCGGACCGCATAACTAAGTTTGTTTGTGAAGGAATTTTGATGATTTTGAAAAAACTGTACTAGTTAGGCACATCGTTTTATTTTTGGTGCCATATTTGGGTCAATTCCTATTAACCCTAACTATTTCAGATTTTTCGCTCCGCAAACTTCGGAGATAAAGGGGGGGGAATGGTATTTTTTCAGTCATTTTTCATCATATGTCGAAAGCTATGAGACATAAAATAAAATGAAAATATATTTTGAAATGTGCAGATCAAGTTCTTTTATATGATATGTCACTTGACCTAGTAACCCCACTTTGAAATTTTGGACCCCCACTCCGGCCCCTTTTGCAATGAAAATAAAAATATTTTTTGACTTTTTTCATTTGCAATATAGTTGGACAAGCATTCTTTATAACTGTTCCAATTTTCAAGTCGATAGCATTAGTAGTTGCTGAAATAAACAGATGTGACAGATAGACAGACAGACAGACAGACAGACAGACGAAGTCGCACCATAAGGGTTCCTTTTTTACCATTTTGGTACGGAACCCTAAAAATGATATAACTACAATGTACTATTGATCTGTTTTGGTGGAATTTGTCTTTAAAGATTCGACCGTGTATGTAATGAGGCTTATATTCCCGCCACTAAAAGAACGTGGACTGTGGGCACACGTGAGGTAACCCTAAATAAATCGTATTAGAGAATGGTTTCATAAAAGAAGTATCCATCACAAGTGAGACAAAAGTAACCGCACATTCCATATGCCGTAACTTTAGCACAAATTCGATTCCATCAACCAATTACCTAAGCACAAACTGCAAGTATTATCACATACCCGATTACTAAAAGTTTCATTCGCACGGCTAGCGTTCTACACTCCTTTCCCACTAAACCGGCTCCTATGACTTGAACCTAACAGTGAACAATCTATAATAACAAGTGATAATCGTTCGTTCAGTCAACGTTTCGTGTCATAAGCTAAGAAATTAATGTTCGCAATCACCGTTAGAGGCCAAAGTGAGGCCGAAAGCCGAAATTCTCACGGCCGCACCCAATCTACGCGGTGCATTACGAATTTGTCATATTAAGTCATAGACATTATTGACCACGGGATGCGGAACATGCTCGTTCTCGCCTTAAAACGCCTGGACTATCCAAATCCGATCTGTGAGCAGTACACGAGCGGTGCAGGCCTTGCGTCAAGTAGAAGGATTTGTAATGTATAAAGACTTTCGTCGTTGAAAGTCCAAACATTTAAATAGCAGTACTACGCGCTATTTAAATTGATTTGAATTGATTTTATAAAAACAGCTACTGCATAAGCACAAGCATAGTTATGGGACTATCAACGACGCTACGTCAGATGTCATGTCGAACGCACCGTCCTACACGTATGCGTCTGCAATGTAATGTAAATGTGATGTTTGCCATGTGCAATGTGTTTAGTTTGACATAGAGTGTCGTCATTACAAATCTTTCTGCTTGATACACAAACTGCATATGCACCGCACCCGTATTATTGATGTTTTTCCTATACCCTTCTTGCTACGTGTAACTGTAATCAGAAGGCACCAGTCTGCGGAAAATTCTTGTCAATTTGACTCATGTTAGAAAGTGATAGCGCTTTATGAAGAACAAGATAAGCAAAACGTGTACCAGATTCTTTCTTCCCTCAAAAGTTGATTGATTTAAATTTCATAGAGTTTTCAAGCGTTTCGCGTCTCGTGGTTCATATATATTTGTATTAGGTATCTCGATTGCCGAGCGGAGGACACGACAAGTTGAGTAAAGCGAATCTAGAGATGGGACAGATTTTGAACAACATCGAAGAATATCGACCAATGTTACAAAGTTAATGGGAACTGGTATACTAATATTTGAATACAGTCAATAGGTATAGGTACAAATGACAGTCTACAAGCTTCTTAACATCTGTAAGTTTTACTGACATATTTACCTAACATATTTTTTTATGATTACAGTTTAATTAATATAATTAATTGATGTTCGCTTTTGGCTTACTTTTGTTTTAAACCTAGAATTGCGCACAAAACCACAAGCTAAGCGCACCTATAATTTCTGTAATAACTCGATATTCCAAAACTTATATATAAAAATAACACTAAACCACTGACCCAAACAATAACAACAAAACGCTTAACATGAATAATCATTTACAATTTTATACAAATTAATAAATCGATAAGTAATTGGCACGTCACTATTTTTGCAACTGATACGACTGCAGGCAGACTGCGACAAAGATAAATGTTCGCAACACTAGCACGTTTAGCCTATTGCCACAGGTTAGTAAAATATTCAAAGAATTAATTTACTCACTGTTGTTTACTAACAATATTGTTAGTTTTTTATCGTGTCTGTGTGTTTTACGATTTGAACTCGGAGTGAGTCATTGGGAATCACCTCAGATCATATAATCAAGGGAGATGTGCAAAGGCACTAATAAACTTGACGCCTGAAAATATCAATTTGATCAATGTTGTCAACGGACCTAACGCGATCGATGTAGGTACCTACAGTGTTTTAGTTTAGTGCGAGTGATGAGTGACGATTAACAGTGTTAGATTAAGGGTCGGCACCATGCAAAAGTCTTATGGGAAAACTATAACTTTATATTATAGAAAAGGTAAAGTAGTAGCTACAAAAAAAAAGATCTGGCTAGCTCAAGAGTTTTACTAGTTGGCTAATGAAATCGTGTTGAGAATAAACCTTATAGATTAAGGCGCTATAGGTCCAGCGAAATATTTTACGTGCGGGGGTGAAGAACACGATGCGGCGCGCGCGCCCGCGGGCTACGGGGTGGCGCGTTGACGAGATCTCTTGCGGCGGGCTGAGCGCGACGCTATTACTTTTAGTGGAAATTGGCGCGCACATAGTGTAATTAAAGTACCTAGTTGTCAAACTTTATTAGGTAGGTACCTACTTTTGGTACAAGTTAGTTTAGCGAATTAAGTCAATTTATTTTTTGTGGTGGTTATTTGGAAAAACTAGGTAGGTATTACCTAGTTATTCCGATTTCTAAAAGGTTAGTACATACTATGTACTAACCTTTTAGAAATCGGAATAGGTAGCGTTATAAAATAAATAAATAAAAAAGTTTCTAGAACAAAAACTGTCTAAATTTCTAACTTAGCAAAGTTACAATATCCAATTGCCTATAACATAGCCTATTTCTTATCGGATCTGCAATATTCTTGTTAGATACATGTTTCTAGACTACCACACGTCTAGTAAGACACAATTTATCATCCTAACTTACACACAGAAATATCGCATTTTCAAACACATATCGATCTATATTATAGGCACAATATCCATGAAATTCAGAGTCTTTACACAACATTATGTCCTAGCCTTCCTACCGAACCTAAATACATGACTAGATTCTATATAACACATTACAACAATCCTACAAATGCAATTTTATGTACATAACACTTATTCTCAAATTATAGCTTTCCTATCGTCGAGAGGTATAACTGCTTATGTACATCTTATGTAAACAACATTCCTACACTATAAAACCACGATGTACACAAAACCTCGATTATGGTTACAAAGGTATTCACGACTTTACATAAAAAACATGAAATCTTATTCCTACACAATAGGCTATTTGACTCATTTTGGGAAATGGTTTATATTAAATCTTCATTATATTATAAGCACACTACATTGATATTTCAAGGAGATCTACTGTATTTATCAATAAAAATCAGTGATTAAGGCGAAGGTATATGGTAACGGCCAGTTTTAAATCTCTTATTTCGCCGTCAAATAATGCAGGTTAGTTGTGCAATTTTTTTATGTTAAACTAGAACATATATACATCAATCGTACCTGTGAATATTTAACTATTGTTGTAAAATACATAATGAAATAAATTCATGAATTCGTGTCTACCCAAAACATAAAAACGTAATTACTTTCAAACCGCTTAAGATATTTTCATGATTTGTTTTGTGTGAAAAGACTATGTTACTACCTATAATAATACCTGTTACTTTTTTTTTATTTTATGTTTTAGATACTAAAAAGTAATAATACGTCTAATTCTGCACAGCGCGCTCCTTGATAGGCGAGTCGTATTGCTCGGTGGATGTATGTCGCGTTGCTTGAGCTCAGCGCAGAACACTCAAGCTATACCGCCCAAATCACTCAAGGCCGTTGGCGTATACCGGGGCCTTAAGTATAAATTTCCAAAACCGCTCCAAAAACGCTGTTTCTGACAGAAGTGACGTAACACGCTAGTAAACGAGCTTTCTCAAAAGACAGATGGTGCAGCTGAAATTAATTTCATCAATAATTAATTTTATCGGCTATAGTGGCGTATAAATGGTGTGTAGTTCCACAATGTACAAATACGTCTTTAAGCAGTCCATCATGATTCATGACACAAAAGAATTTATAGGTAATGTTTCTGAGTTTTTATCAACATAACCTAAAATGAGATTTCACAAAACTTCTGAATGATTATATAAAAGATTTGTAAATAAATATGTGGTAGGTAGGTACTTACACAGCTGTTTTTACATTTTTAAGTTCCGCAGCATAATAATCAGCGTTATTCTTAAAGAAAAGTGCAATGCGTCTATCTTAGGTAGGTTGTTGTTATCAGCTTGCACAAAATTTGACTCCATTTTGTGATTCGATATAAATATTTATGCCACTAGATGACTATATAGAAGATTTCTATGAAAACAGCTTCAGAAATAGCTCAAAGATCGATTAAAGCACCCAAAAACATAAAACGCAAACTACATCTGTCAAAGCCGTGCTTATGCTCAAAGACTACATATATACATACATATATACTTATGCTTACATTGCTTACTCCAGTGTTGCCAAGCTAGATTTTCATTTTACCCCAATGCCTGATTAATTTTACTCTAAAATCATAACTATTTATACAAAAATACCTGGGACCTGGCTAAAGTTTTGGTTTTAGATATACAATAAAACAAGTTCTTTCTTAATCAATGGTCATGTTTCACAATAAAAATATGCTGAATTTGTTTGTTTAACTCAAATTCAATTCAAATACTTAGGTACCTACATGTATTGCTTACCAAAAAGCCCATAAACTTTAGTAATCATAACAGCAATACGAAATCTAACCTTAAAATTTTGGAAGTGACTCCGCGACCGCCGCCGTGACCTGAATTTGCAGCCGGCACCGGTTGCTAAATTGGCAGCCGGCGCTGACTTTGGAAAAAAGCGGGAAAGGGGGTTGGCAATTTGGCATAATTAAAAAAAACATTTCATGTTTCATTTGAGTAACATACCTAATTAGGGTCCAAGAGCGAGCAAAGAGAGGGAACTTGGACACCCCGACACGGACAGGTTAGGTTCGAAGGGGTTGACGGGGGCTTCAGTGAGCGAGCAAACCGAGCGAACGAAGCCCCCGTCAACCCCTTCGTGTTAGGTTACTCTTAACCTTGCAGATAGAAATAGGAGCTCCGCGTACCGGGGCTCCATCAACCACCTCCATCCCCCTTGTAAGTCCAAAAAAGTTGTATTTTGTTTTACATTGACTCTGTAATTAAATTAATAAGGGCACTGGCAGACGCCCATAGAACGCTGGGCCTCAGATTGTGTAAGTCGGTACAGATATGAAATTAGTTTGGTGTGATCGAGTATTTCAAGAGTATTTAAATTCATTTTTTATTTGTTTTTGTACGTAATTGGGTTAAAGAGAAATATTCTTATTTCTGACAGTGAGGTTAAGTATGGTGTGAATGATCCAGTGAAGTACAGCCCGACTAATGAGTTCTCAATTCAAAGGTTTTAGTTGCTGTCACTATGATATTCTGTGGAAGCACGCGCCAGCCAGCATGCACCCGTTTTTGTTTTAGTGGTTTTTTTCAAAACGTCAATGGCATAATCATTTTATTTCTTATTTATTTCGATTTTTGATTCCAATTCTTAATCTCTAAGATAAATTAGGCAAAGAACAATTAAAATTTATTTTTATTTTTGGTTAAGCTTTTATTACTGTACCAGATCAAGCCTAAAACTGCCAACGTCCTTTACTCTAAAGAATTCTTTACCCTAAAATAAGTTGGCAACACTGGCTTACTAGCGTGTGACGTCACCAGAGTGCAACTGGCCGTTCTTGTCACAGATAAAATAACAAAAAATATTGCATTTTATTTTCGTGTAATTTGCAAATATATACATATTTTAGTTGAAAATCAAGTGAAATAAGTTTATTTACGCTATGAACTGATAGGATGACCACAATCTATAGCATATTTTCAATGTTGTCAAGAAGCCTATTCTAATAAGAAAATAATACAAATCCAATAGGAAACAAATTGTAAACATTAATCAATACTAAAATTAAGGAAATAATAACTCAAAATAACATAAAACACGATATTAAAACCGACAAGTACAATGACCCCTTTTGATCGGCGCCGGCTCTTGGACCCTAATTAGGTATGTTACTCAAATGAAACATGAAATGTTTTTTTAATTATGCCAAATTGCCAACCCCCTTTCCCGCTTTTTTCCAAAGTCAGCGCCGGCTGCCAATTTAGCAACCGGTGCCGGCTGCAAATTCAGGTCACGGCGGCGGTCGCGGAGTCACTTCCAAAATTTTAAGGTTAGATTTCGTATTGTTGTTATGATTACTAAAGTTTATGGGCTTTTTGGTAAGCAATACATGTAGGTACCTAAGTATCTGAATTGAATTTGAGTTAAACAAACAAATTCAGCATATTTTATTGTGAAACATGACCATTGATTAAGAAAGAACTTGTTTTATTGTATATCTAAAACCAAAACTTTAGCCAGGTCCCAGGTATTTTTGTATAAATAGTTATGATTTTAGAGTAAAATTAATCAGGCATTGGGGTAAAATGAAAATCTAGCTTGGCAACACTGGAGTAAGCAATGTAAGCATAAGTATATATGTATGTATATATGTAGTCTTTAAGCATAAGCACGGCTTTGACAGATGTAGTTTGCGTTTTATATTTTTGGGTGCTTTAATCGATCTTTGAGCTATTTCTGAAGCTGTTTTCATAGAAATCTTCTATATAGTCATCTAGTGGCATAAATATTTATATCGAATCACAAAATGGAGTCAAATTTTGTGCAAGCTGATAACAGCAACCTACCTAAGATAGACGCATTTATGGTTGCACTTTTCTTTAAGAATAACGCTGATTATTATGCTGCGGAACTTAAAAATGTAAAAACAGCTGTGTAAGTACCTACCTACCACATATTTATTTACAAATCTTTTATATAATCATTCAGAAGTTTTGTGAAATCTCATTTTAGGTTATGTTGATAAAAACTCAGAAACATTACCTATAAATTCTTTTGTGTCATGAATCATGATGGACTGCTTAAAGACGTATTTGTACATTGTGGAACTACACACCATTTATACGCCACTATAGCCGATAAAAATGAATTATTGATGAAATTAATTTCAGCTGCACCATCTGTCTTTTGACAAAGCTCGTTTACTAGCGTGTTACGTCACTTCTGTCAGAAACAGCGTTTTTGGAGCGGTTTTGGAAATTTATACTTAATCACTGATTTTTATTGATAAATACAGTAGATCTCCTTGAAATATCAATGTAGTGTGCTTATAATATAATGAACATTTAATATAAACCATTTCCCAAAATGAGTCAAATAGCCTATTGTGTAGGAATAAGATTTCATGTTTTTTATGTAAAGTCGTGAATACCTTTGTAACCATAATCGAGGTTTTGTGTACATCGTGGTTTTATAGTGTAGGAATGTTGTTTACATAAGATGTACATAAGCAGTTATACCTCTCGACGATAGGAAAGCTATAATTTGAGAATAAGTGTTATGTACATAAAATTGCATTTGTAGGATTGTTGTAATGTGTTATATAGAATCTAGTCATGTATTTAGGTTCAGTAGGAAGGCTAGGACATAATGTTGTGTAAAGACTCTGAATTTCATGGATATTGTGCCTATAATATAGATCGATATGTGTTTGAAAATGCGATATTTCTGTGTGTAAGTTAGGATGATAAATTGTATCTTACTAGACGTGTGGTAGTCTAGAAACATGTATCTAACAAGAATATTGCAGATCCGATAAGAAATAGGCTATGTTATAGGCAATTGGATATTGTAACTTTGCTAAGTTAGAAATTTAGACAGTTTTTGTTCTAGAAACTTTTTTATGTGACTAGGTAGGTCCATGGGAGTTGTACCATTGGATAGGTAGGATTTCCCGCAAATTATGATGTGTAATTTATGGTTGGATATTTAAATAAAGTAGATTAGAAGGGCTCACACGTAGTGAAAACGAAAGTGAATTAGGATTCAAAAACACGGCTCTATGTGAGGTAAAGTAATTAGGTTATATAAGAAACGCGTGCTCTCCGAGGCACGGAGGGGTCTCGATGTGTAAATAACGGTCACCCATCCAAGGACTGACCGCGGCAAGCGCAGCTTAACCTCGCAGATCGATCGATTAGCGCGGCCGTCATTTAGCCACGAGCTTTTTTTTAATAAATTATGATTATAATAATAAAATGCGAAATCCTATTCAAACAAAAAATTATTTATTTATTTATTATCTAAAATGATGTACCTATCTATTGCATCTTTTGTTTGACGGATTTTACTGACGGAAAAATATTTAATCATGACGAATTTTTGACGGAAAATACCAACCTGCTTAGCGGAATTTTGAAATTGTAATTGGCAACACTGTTAGGATGTGAGCGTACCTACGTTTATCAGTCAATAGGTGGTCAATAGCGCTATTTGCCCAAATATGTGCTAAAACCTAACCTTAATTGTATAAAAAATATTATATTAATGATATTATTACGTTTGTTAGTCATTTTCACAAAGAATTATTGAAAATAATCATTTCGTGAGCGGCGAAAAATTTGGCACACGTCCTACTCCGGTGAGGTCTGAGACCGGACTGAAGCAGTCGTGCGCACGTTCTTAGGAACGTTTTTTGGGTATAAAAAATTATCTAAAATTGCCGTTTTAATTTTTATACAATTTTATTAATGAATTCACTAACTCAATTATTAAATAATATGTTAAAAAATTTTCAAAAATTAAAACGTAAGAAATAAGTCTAAAAAATTAAATATTCGTAATGAAAAAGTATCTTCGAGAGGTATCTTTGGAATTTTTTTCTATCGAGTGAAGTTATTCATATCGTGTATTGAATTAATGATTTCACTAGCTAATATGCTTAAGTATACCATATATTTTTTTCTGGGTGGAAACTGTAAGAAATCTTATAAAAAAATGAAAAATTCTAGAGCTCATTCTAGCGTTTTGTGAACCCATAGCGCCTTAATGTAAAAAAAATATTGAAAAAGTGGAAAAAACACTGCCGCAGAAACATAACTTTAGCGTAAATAAGAACGAACACTTAATGAAAAAAGTTATGAAAGTATGGCACTGCTTATTTGCACGTTTTTAGTGATTTTCAACTTTTTTTTTACATTCTTCTACAAGGTTTATCCTTAAACCGATTTTTTTAAGAACAGCCGAACTCTTCAGCTTGTCAGACGTTTTTTTTCGTGGTCACTACTTTACGTTTTCGATATAAACTTATTGAAATCCTATGTAAAATTGAAAAATTGAAATCCTATATAATGCATTATGGCAAATCGTGTTAGAATTGCCATAATGCACCCTAAGGGTTCGCAGAATTTTTAATGTTTGGGAGATCTCTTCTATATTCACAAAATAATGTTTGTACTTGTAACGCGACAACGTCCTGTACCTACTAATTTGCTGTGATGGCATATCTCCTTGTTTCTATGATCTGAGGGAATCACTGAGCTTTTAATGCAGGTGTTGTTTTATGAAATGCTAACAATTTAATTGGTATTATAATAAAAATATGACCAATGAGTACAGTAATGGTGGCCCAGTGGTAATGGCCCCGACTTACAAGGCGTAGATTGTAGGTTCGAACCCCGGCAGGCTCACACTTTATGCAATTGGATTCATCACCACTGCTCTCAAAACGGTGAAGGAAAACATTGTAAGGAAACCGACATGTCCTAGAACTAAACATTCGAAGACATCAAATTAATCAGTACCTAAGTATAATCAGTTAAATTGTTTGTCACCTCTGTCGCTTTTCGCAGATGTTTGTTTCTTGTTAGCAGACGAATTTTATTGCTACCAATAAATAAGATACTATAATATATTCACTCGTAGGTACTTTTATATCAAAGACGTCATAATATTGAAAGTAAACTAAAAATTCGGGTAAGTGAATGCCAACGTCCATACTACGTTGAATACACCGGTTCTCGTCCGATCACCGAAGTTAAGCAACATCGGGCGCGGTCAGTACTTGGATGGGTGACCGCCTGGGAACACCGCGTGACGTTGGCTTTTTGCTCATTTTACTTTTTAGAGGCATAGCTATAATAATTTATTGTTGCATATTATAAATTATCTTCACCTGGAACCTGTCCCGGAAGTTGTTTTTTCTTATAACAACAAAAGACGACGACGATTTGACAAAAAACTTACGCACGGCAATAGAGTTCGTTTTACACATGCCATTTTTAACGGAATCACGTAATAATGGTAGTTAGCGTAAAATTCGATAATGCGAATGCCAACGTCCATACTACGTTGAATACACCGGTTCTCGTCCGATCACCGAAGTTAAGCAACATCGGGCGCGGTCAGTACTTGGATGGGTGACCGCCTGGGAACACTGCGTGACGTTGGCTTTTTTTGCCTTTCTTTTTTTTATCATACAATTTTAAAAATACATAATAAATAGGTAATTATTTAGTTAGCGGACTGAATAATATTTTCTATCAAAAATCATGTGATTGAAAACTTTTATTCGCAGTTAACAAATACTTAGCTAAAACTCGGAGCTAAAGATCCTAATTACATAACATCACACTTGTATTCCCCGAAGGGTTAGGCAGAGGTGTAAGTACACCCATATTTCCCCCATGCGCCTTGCTGACTCTGACATTGTTGACACTGTCAACTCAGCGTAGCTTCAGGAGCTCTTGCAACCTAAATTGATTAATCAAAAATCATTCTACATTATTTTAAATTTTGTCTTATTTTTCTGTTTAGTTATTTTATACTGGTAAAAAGCAAAAGGTGTAGAAAACATTTCTCTTTCAAAAAAATAAATTTTGTTATACCTACTGGTAAAAGATGTAGAAAACATTTCTCCTTTATAAAAAATAATAATTAGGTAAGTACCTACTACTCACATCATATAATATAAGGCATAGATGACCACAAATATTACCATAATAATAGGATACACGAGTAAGTACAGTCACGGGTGCTACCGGTCATCTCACCGATAGGTACGGACTACCCGTCACCTCTGACGTCATCATGGGAAAAACGATTCGTAGCCGGAACTACACGAACTCGTGATTCGAGCCTTCTAGCCTCATTTGAACGACATAGATTAACCACGGGATGTGAAACACGACCTATAACGATAAGACTAATAAATACCTAATCCATAATACAGCTGATGAGTCCAAGCAAGAGAGATGATAGCCAAATTCATCAGGAATAGTATAGGCCAGGGATGAGGAACCTATGGCACGCGTACCAAAGGTGACACACGACAGAAAGTTCTGGGCACACGGTGACAACAGTAGTCACATTAACTTTTCAGTAATACAGATCTACAGAACATAATATTTTATTATAACATTACCTATCGATTTGTGTTAAAACCATTCATAATTAAAGATTTTTCTATAAGTATTCTTTTTTCTTTCTTTTCTTAAATAGATACCTATAGATGCACGGCATGGCCATAAAATTCAAGTTCAAATAGCACGCCGATGTAAAAATGTTCGCCATCCCTGGTACCTATAGACTTTAAAATAGTAGTACCTACCTATAGGATTTAACATCACGCTACGACCCTTAGGAGCCGAGCAACGTGACAGTGCTATAAATGGAATAAGAGAAGCGTCCCACAAAAATTAATCGATTTGTATTTCATAAAGTTTTTGAGCATCGCGCGTCCAATGGTTTGTATATTTTTAATTTTAAAGAACATAATATTATGTTTTTTTGATCGATCATAATTATTATTCTGTCTAATTAATTACACTAATAGACATATTCGGAAAACTATCAAAATATTCTGTCAATTTTGTGGTCTTTTATAATGTATAAAAATATTATTTATTACATGCAAAAGTCTAGAAAGATTACATTTTTAATTAATTATTACTTTTAAAATGTTTTACAGTTGTTTTTAATTATACACTATACCTAGTTGTAGAATTAATAGTAGGTATACCTAATAGAACTTGACTACTAATCAATTTATTTTTATAGTATCTATCATGCAACAAGGTATTGCAGTATAATGTCAATTCTAGATAGTGTCATAACTAGCAAATAAGGAAGCCAAAAGACGAATATTGAAATGCAAGAAGTTTTTGCAAAATATTCTTCTTTGTAAAACTCCAAGCATATTCCAATGGCAATTGGCACATTGGTTAAAGGTACGATTTTGTAGCCGACTACAGACATCAGCAGCAGATGACGTGTCGCCGCGAGGTGTAGCCACGACGCTACTGGTTTCTATATATTTCTATGAAGACGACGTGTCGCTAGCTACGGAAGGTATTCCATAAAAATACATAGAAACCAGTAGTGTCGCGGCGACACGTCGCCTGCTGCTGTCTGTAGTCGGCTACGAACTCGTACTTTTAAGGTGCGATTCCGACACCGGCGATAGCGACCCACCGTAGCAGCACCCACTGTCGCCGACTGCTAGCGCCACTAGTGGTTCCTATACATTTTCTATGAGATTTTTTGAATCTCGTCCCAAATTATGACGCTTCGGTGTCAACAGATTACGTGTGCGGTGCAACACGTACTGCACGCACTGCAGCTGCAAATAAGCTGCAATCTATATGTCCACGCTTTAAACAGATTTCCTTTCATCATCTGTCTGTATCAGACAGTCGCATTAACTCGGAAACCTGGCCATAAATTAGATATCATTTATTAATACGCTCGGACGTCTCGTAGGCGGAGTGCTAAAATTTTATGAGCGAATTTAACCTGATGCAATGTTTCATGGGAGATTGTCACGGGACCAATCCCACGATTTAGTTTGTGAGTTACAACACTTATTATTATGTGCTTCATATTAATTGTTCTGGTTATAGTTTTAAGTCATAAATTATGCAGATTAGAGGGGACTTGTATGAATAATTGCAGTTTAGATTCACGTCATATCTGACGGAATTTACGTCACCGATCTTCCGTTGTGTAATTTACACTATAGTCTACCTGCTACACGTCGTGTACTCAGTATCAGTTCGTAAGTGCTTGTGTTACATGGTTTTGTTTCGTGATTAAAATTACACCTCTCGAAGTAATTGCTGTCTGGGAAGCTTTGAGACAAGAAAAACAATATATTGGGTGCATCCTTTAAATGCTAAAAGAATACAAATCGGGCGTTGGCCAAAACGGAATAGACGACAGCGGTCTGCGACGTAAGTTACGTCAAATGTGTCTCAGCCCTTAAGTTCAAATACAGAAACTTGGATATTTCGTCGTTAGTCGGACTGCTTTAGCGAAAATTTAAGTAGGATACTAGGTATATCAACGTAGAACGTTGATATACCGACGAATATAAATGACAAATAATTCCCCTCTATATTTTATACATTTTATAACATTAAGGCTGCGGACTTAATGTCATCAATGGGTTACGTTACGGCCCACTCCCTCTCATAGAGAAAAGGCTTTAACCCCAGCAGTGGGAACTGATGATGATATGACAACTGCAAATGAACCGGTCTATTGCAAATTAATAAATAGATAATATGACAATTTCCGTAACGGTCTTAAGTATCACATAATTTGAGAACTTCCATAATTAATTAGTAACATCATTATTGAAGCGGACGCACGAATATGGAAAGACCAATAAAATGTGAGAATTCGTTAAAATATTGGTCAAGTGTGCATCATATTCAAGAGGTTCCGTAACATGTATCTTTCAATTTGTTATAATGCTTAATAAATAAAATATAGCAATAACCACATCACAATAACCAATTTGCGGAGCGCTAGATGAGCTAAATTTTGTAAAGTCCTCAATTCGCGGTTTTAACTTTTTTTTTTACCTTGCACTGTATTAACGGTTAAATCATTTTCGTTATAGAATATTAGAAGTAAGACATGACAGGTCAATAAAAAAGGCAGACTGATTTCCGCGTGACAAAAAACAGGTTTTAAAAAAACCGACTTCCAAAAACTACACTAAAAACTATGAAATAAAAATGTTACACTTCCATAAATAAAAATCTAAATGTATATTGAAGTCGGCGGGGCCTCTTCTTCAGGTTTTTACCTCTCTGCCTTTGAACAGGAAGAACGTGCGCAGTTTGTGCACGTGCAGCTTGCTTTGCGCTTTGACAAATTAACATTTCCTTTCATTCCTCCTTAATCTACAATGTTGCTTATTTTTATGCTAGGCCCCGCCGACTTCAATATACATTTAGATTTTTATTTATGGAAGTGTAACATTTTTATTTCATAGTTTTTAGTGTAGTTTTTGGAAGTCGGTTTTTTTTAAACCTGTTTTTATTTTTATCTTTTTAGTGTAGTGTAACCATTCTTGTTGTTGTTAATAATTACAATAAAGTACCTACCATAAAATCATGGACCGAGCGACTTTAATCATTTATGTAGGTACTGCCTTTGCCACACATTTTGTATGTTCTTTTACCGAGATCGATTACTTCCACGAATTTAAATAGGTACTTATATTCATAGATGTTGGTGGATAAGGGCATTTCAGTAAACAAAAACAGTGTTTTTTCAGTTTGTAATAGCAGTAGGCTCGCTCCCTAGCCTTCTATCAAATGCGACTTAAGCATAAAAAAATTGTGTGTACTATACACCTCTGTCTAACCTTGCGGGAAATATCGGCGTGATGTTATGCATGTATAATATCGAGATCGATTGCGTTCAGGAATTCATGTACCTACACAATATAATTTTTTCATCATCGTCATGATGTCATCGAGATACACCAAAAATACCGTTTATTACGCCTGGTTAAAAATCTACTCAACCAAAGTTAATAAAATTTATATGGGACCACCGCGCAAGGTTCTTCTACCATAATAAAAAAGAATCACGTAAATCGGCTGAGAAATCACGGAGTAATCGGTGTACATACATTAAAAAAAAAAAAAAAAAAAAAAAAAAAAAAAAAAAACCACCGAATGCAGAACCTCCTCCTTTTTGGAAGTCGGTTAAAAACTACATAAGGGTTTTTGTCAATCATTTCCAGAACCCTAAAAAAGAATTAATTGCCTCTTGATGAATCACTCGCTAATCAGAAAGCATGCTTCCTTTACCGAATTTTAATAGCAATCCGTTATATCTTCTGTTATTCAAATCACTAGATCACTATAATTTTTATTACGCAACGAATATATGTACTTCGGGCATCTTCGACTGTTTTCGGTAATCGCGTCCTTGCTTCACCTAATTATGGCTTGTAAGCAAAAAATGCTTCCTAGGATGTACAATCAGATATTTTTTGGGCAACAATGGGTCTGAGTGTGTCATGCTTTGCCCACATTAGTGATAATAGCGTGACCATAGCTATTTGGCGGGACCTGTCATAGTTCAAGGTTGTAAAGTGACTTATACAATAGATTCAGAATCGTCGCGATCGTTTGGGAATATTAATGGTCTAGATTATTTCAGTTTAGTGACACTTTTGGATAGTTATCGCTACCAAAAATTAATAGATCGTGGCATTTTAATAATCCATTTTGTGATGACAAACTTGTAAATTCTCCTTGATTACGAAGATACACGCTCCTTGCTTTATTTAGATTTCAGACTTTCGGTTTTCATTGTTTCACGTACAATTTCAAAAAATATTGTGTTACTTGTATGTTTGTTGATTATATTATTTTTAATACGAAATTGTATCTACTGTCATACACTCATCAATAAAAAATACAGGGCATTCCCTTTCACTTCGGAACACGTCATCAGCGCACAAATTGCTTGACATAACTTAGCGCGCTCATTTACCATGTAATGCTAAACGCAGCGATCAGTAAGGCAAGTGTGTGCGCTAGTTTATTTACCTTCGCTGCAATGTTAATAGTGTCCTGAGGCGCTTTGACCGTAGATTGAGACAATTACAACTGATTGCAGACCAGTCGCACAGATTGTGTGACTGAGTTTTTTTAGACTGTGTCTTTTGTGTGATTTATGCCATAAATTGTATTCGCGTGTGGGAAAATATTGTGGAATGTAAGAAAGTTGAGCTTAATGATAAAATTGTGGAATATTTTGTGTCTTCTGGCGAATTATACTTCGCTAGAGACCAGAAAACATTTTTACAATTCTTAGTAACTAATATTAGTATGTTGATGATATTATAAATAAATAATAGCGTCGAACTTTGCGGTCAAATAACTTATGATGGGAAAATCCATTGAAGCGACACTTGTCGCCTCTGAGATTAAATTAGTGAGTAACATGTTTGTTGACAAAAATAAATCGTAGATCTTTTAAAATACATATTATTATCTACTGTTATTATGCCCCATCAAAAATGTCTCGCAGAAAAACCCAGTTAATTATTGCATAAGTCTCGAACTGATAATCTTACTTTAATTTCAATCGAAAACTAATTTACAAACAAGGCTAACTTCATTCCCCAGACCGGTACTTCGGATCAAATTTTCAAAAATAGAAAAATACCTATATAACATTATCTTCCAAATAAATTAAACGGAACTTATCCAGTGGAGGGTCAACAAGCCTTACTACATAAAGATCTAACGCTTCGTTCAAAATAAGGGTCAAGGTCACATAGAGTTAGTCACTCTCTAGTCCACAACAGTCAATGAACAAGCACCGCGTGGGTGTTTGTGTAAATGTGTACCTAATTAATTCTTTACAATATGTAAGAGAAATGCGTGTACAACTGGCCATATTTAAGGGGGTAGTTTGGAGTCTTAAGCCCGTAATACACATGCCTGAAGCTAGCACTCATCATGATTCTGGACTTTATAATCGCGACCAGTAAGTTACTTTGGAAGAGGTGGAAAGGTCAAAATCATTTATAACTCCCCCTTATACAATCATCATCATCATCATTTCAGCCAAAAGACGTCCACTGCTGAACTTAGGGCTCCCACAAGGATCGCCTCATTGACCAGTCCTGTGCTTCTCACATCCAGCGGATACGCACGTGCTTCACTAGGTCATCAATCTACTGATTACCCACCTATGTCTTTCGGTACACGGTCGCCACTCCAGAACCTTTCAACCCCATCGGTCATCTGTTCTGCGACCATAGCCCCGCCCACTGTCATTTAAAATTTGGCGATTCCTCGGGCTATTTTAGGGTGTATATGGTACCTACACCCAAAATTTCAATTCCGCCAGATATTAACTCCATGTAACCGAGCATTCATCTGAAAGACTAGTATGATGATAAATGATGGAAATCAGAGATCGCACACTAGATCTTAGTTTACCAAAATTGGTATTGAGTTTAAATAATGATTGCGACTTCCGCTGTTTAGCTCATAAGGCTATTTAAATGACAACAATTTAATTTAATTAAACCTAAATTGTCACTATCTATCGTGCTTCACACCATATTAGCAGTTGTGTGAGTCAGTGATGTGGGCACTAGATGCTAGTGTTGTAACAGTGCTAACCGACACTTGCCTGTGTCAACACGCCTACGTCGCATGACATTCAATCCGTCTCTTTAGATCCCCCAGCGATTAGGTTAATTTACTAATTTTATATTTAGCTTCTGAATTAATGTCAACATCATCATCGGCTTCTAGACCAACTAAATGCGGCTGAATATCAATATTTTACATAAAGCGACTGCCATCTGACCTCCACAATCCAGCTACTAAGTATAAATACCGGTATTTTAAAGTTAGACTAGTCGTCAGACTTTCGGACTTATATAACTTGATTTGGTTTGAAGGGCACAACGGGATATCTCGTTCAAATCTGGAGCAGCCAGACTGAGAAAGAACCTCCACCTTATAGAATACCACAGCCAAATAACGCTACTCTTGGGTAGTATTGTGTTCCTGTGGAGAGTAAGGTCGCCAGAGCTCCTGAGGATGCGCTGTGTTGACAGCGGGGAACCTGTCTGTCCCCTAAGCTGTCGGCACAGCGAATTCTCATTATAATTATCCGTAAGATAAAGAAAATGAATAAGTAGAAGAAATATTAACATTAAGTTTCCTTGAACATAATAACAACATGACCATTACAACCAAGTACCAATTGACATGCGTCTAAGTACTCTCATTACTATTTAACAGGGCTTATTATATTATTTAGCTTATGTTACTTAAGTGTCCCCATGGGCTAAGTGAAGTGTGGTAAATACTGGACACAGTTGTGAAGTACTATGGTCAACTGATTTATCATAGTGCGAAATGTGTAAGTAGGTTTTTTGTAGATCATATTTATAGTCACAACAATATTACCTCCAAAAAATGCAAAGGTAGTTCTTACCTGTTTTCTTTTGGTCATTAGCGTTTATGTCTGCCACCACAGTAATTTTTTCTTACCAATAAGGGTTTCAGGCATGAATTTCTTTTGCTTATGTTATAAATATTTATATATAATAATTTAAATCAGGCTCTATTGTAAAAGCTGGCATTTTGGCCGCCATATTTGAAGACCACAGACACGTAACCGTAGGACACTCCAAAGAAAATTTTAGCTCGATTATATCCTATCAATGGATGCATCACTACAATCTTAACTAAATCCTGAATTATCTGATATTTCATTACAATGATAAAACGTTTGCCGTCTTAGTTTAGTGCAACGATTCTAAAGCTATTTACACTGCCTTATAGGTCGATGACTCATTTAAACACGGATTTCATACTACCAGACATTTGTATTAAGACATGCTGTTTAATTACTATTGATCACTTGTCTTTGATTAAGTAATTGTTTAAGATTGAATAACGCATTGAATTCAAGGTACCTTGTGCTTTTTGCTTCATCGATTAGAAGGTGAATTAGGGTTATGCCCCCTTTTCTACTTGATAGGAGCTGTATGCAGGTTTGAGCAATGTTTGAAGTTGGCACATCTTGAATCTGACGTGTGGTTGTGACCTCAATAGATGCTATATCTTTTCATTGAAGACGTATCACAGCTGCACTTAGGCCATAGTTTTGTAGCACGACACATTTTAAGCCGCTTGCATCTAATGGATATCTGCGACTTTTGCAGGTCATCTGTTCCTCTGGTATGGTATGTTATCCAATGCTCCGCTTTCCAATTCCTTGTCACCATTTCAAAACTTTTCTGTCTATATGGTTGTCAGTTCTTCCTACCATATAGTTCTATTCTTTACTATCATTCCCTCAGCTTTTTTTTTACTATGTTTGGGTCGGCTTTCAGTCAACGACTGAATATTAATATTTTATATGGAGCGGTGACCTTAGTTCTTTTAAAAACTGCCCTAATCATGATTTGGAACAATTAAGCTGTATATTATGAAGATGTATGAACGTGGACAACGCCAAAGGAGTATGTAAATAGGACTAGAAATTATGTATGTATGTTAAGCCGTATATTGGAAACTAACGGTTTCTTTACATTTGTGAACCTACACAACTGACATCTGACTTATGTAGAAACCAATTCCGAGAACATATATTAAGCAAATATTATTAAATTTAATATCTAATCAAAAACGTAATGAAACGTGGGTCGATATAGGCAAGGGTAGTATATTTGTCAATTTTAGAGAGGCAGCTCAATGAATATTTAGAATTTATTAGACATTAAAGTGTCCAGTTACTACCTAATAACTGGTGGATTCTCCTTAAATGCGGATCTTACGATGAACAGTAACTTTGTGAATGGGTGAGTCATTTAGGTGGATTTATGCAATTGATCAATGATTTTACCACAGGGTTGGCGTCTTGATTATTGTGTTTATGATTGGAGATAATTGAGAATAGGCGATGTTAAAAGCTTTTCAGTCAGTACTAGGTATTTCTTGCGATGTTTTGGTGAGTAGATGTTGACAAAATTTGGCTAGATTCGTATGGTTGAAAAAAACTGATTAAAATCTTAACATCTTAACATTGAACAGGTAATTTTTAATCGTTTCGTTAGTGTATGTACATACGCATTATTTACGTTATAAAATATTTCGAAAAAAAAAGCTATAGGTATTCCATCGGCAGGCATAGGGAACAGAGTCCAAATGATGGTAATATTATATACCTATTATGAATTGGAAATAAGATGGTTTCATCAAATTATTTACAAAGTGACAAAAAAACTGCATACCAAAAAACAGGAAAAAAAAAAACAAACAATAAAAAATATATTTATCTAATTTTTAATAGACACGTTTCCCCTTCACTACCGTGTCCATAAAATTTAATTACCAACAAACCAATTGAAAATTAAGGAAAAATGCATGCGGAAAAGCATCGCGGTTAATTACTGCTTAACCACTTAAGTGGTTAAGCGTGATGGTATGGGACCTTCAGGACGCGTGGTGATAAATTTTTATATCAACTGACTAATCACCATAATTGTGGAACGTGATTTGTGTATTGTAGACTTGATTGCTAATGTTTGTGAGCTTGGTAAGATGTTTATGGTTTTTATGCGTTAGTATTTGTCATTCAAGGATGGTTTAACTATGTATGGCTATATTATCTGCTTTTATTAAATAATATCTATGTTACCTACAGATTAGTACATAATTTAACTAATCTTATTTGAATAGAACTTGCGAACTAGGTATGTAAACAAACTTTCTACCAATACAAGATAATTCGCTATAGGTACTGACCTCAAATCATACAAAAAAGGAGATATGCCATCATAGCAAATTAAGTACGGGAACCACTGTCGCCACGCGGGAGCGCTTGTAATTGTTTCGCAAACTGTTCTAAAAATAACAGTTTGCGAAACAATTACAAGCGCTCCTTGTGAATATAAAAATCTCCCACACATTAAAAATTCCGCACACCCTCAATCTAACACTGTTATTCGTCACTCAGCATTTTAGTTTACTGCTAGTACTAAACTAAAATACTGTATTTATTTGATCGATCGCGTTCAGTCCGTCGCGTCATCGTCACCAGAATGACGTTAAAGTCAAGCTCAATAGTGCCTTGGCACATCTCCCTTGCTTCTATGATCTGAGGTACTGACATTGTTTACTTAATAATAGTAGTTCCCAAGTTCTATTGAAATGAAGTTTAGTTGTTCTGGCTCTCTGTTGACAGTGTATGTCAGATTTGTGTTATAAACGCATCCACAATACAGCAGAATTTCCTAGTGTGGGGCAATGTTTTTAAGATATATTAAATACTTATATTTACTAATAGATGATTTATAGAAAAAGAAAGGTAAATTAATGATGATATTTACTAATATTTCTAGACTACGCGACATAATTTGTATGTAAATTAAATTGTATATTTAATTATTTGAACATTTTATTGCCGTGTTATGCTTTTAATTTTATAATATGTATTTCCGTTAGCCATTTTTTGGTGTCACACGTGTCAGTTATCTTGCAATATTTTTTTTGTTTTAAAATAGTTTTAAAAATAAGTATGCGTTTTAGATGCGGTATCCATACTTATAAAACATGGCAGAATCGTAACTGACTAACGGACAACGCCTAGCCTAAACTGGTGGACCTAGAGTGTGAAGGAAATATTCCTTGAGTACGGTACCTACCTTGAGTGTCTAGGGACAAATCGAGAGAAGACAATATCATAGAAATCTTTTTATTGTTATTAGAGAGGTAGGTATACAAATACATTCATTCATCATACATAATTTATAACAGAAAAATTAAAAATTACTATAACGGACCTTGCAGACTACAATCTTGTAAGAATAAATTAATGTTAGACAGTTCATGCACCGAGCTGACGTAAAATTAAACCGAATGGTTAGTCTCTTGTCTACGAGGTCTCTAAAAACGATTACCAAACAGCTGAACCAAGGTACAATCACGCAAGATCGTTATTACTTATCATCTTATCAACTCACTGTTGTACAGAACTGTACCAATAGCTGTGAACTGACCTTTTGTTAGAGAGTTTCAAGGTACGAGACGAACATATTAATTTTGTCGCGAATTGCAAAATAAAGATATGTTTTAAATTATATTACTTCATGTTGCTCAATGGTATAATTTGCACTCACGCGCTCACTTACAATTATTGCGAAACGTTAAGTGTATTTTAGTATACCTACGTAGCTATGTTCAAGTCTGAGGGTCGTAGGTATTACAGAACGATACTGAAGCACAGATCTCACCTTAAGCATAGATTTATAGCCATTTGATTGGTTGAAACTAGTTTTAAGTAATGTTTGAGTCGCGTTCGGTTCCCGAACGGTACCTACCGGAATAGGTACCCGAAGGGTCATATTACAGAACGCTACTCGAGTACCGATCTCTGCTTGAGCATAGATTTAAAGCCATTGATTGGTTGAAACAAAAACGAAACAAAAGTTTCAATCTATGCTCAAGCAGAAATCGGTGCTCGAGTATCGTTCTGGAATACGGGCCTAAGTCCCTGTCAAGATTTTTTTCTCCTGATCGTATATTTTGTAGAGCGTCTAATTTTTTTAGGGTTGTGCGTGAGATTCCTCCATATTTTTAACGACTTCAAAAAAAGGAGGACGTCCTCAATTCGTCGTAATAATTTTCATTAAATCTGGTTCAGAATAGAAAACGTAATCTTACCTGATGATGACAGCAGTCACTTTGCATAAAAACATTTTTTTTACTAACAAACTCATAAATTAGACTAAACCTCCATCTTTTCCGTAGTCAAGTAAAACGGTCAGTGTGTTACTCAGAAGCAAAATCTTGTTGCCAAAATATAAACTTGATTTTAATTTGACAGCTTCAAATTAAGCTTGCTAATCAAATCAGCACCATGGCTACCAAAATGCCTGTCTAAAAAAGTAAGCCTCCCATCCATGAACCCAATCAATAAATCACTTAAAACTGGCACATCCTTCAGAAAGCACGTTAACCTTTGACCTCGAATGAAATCACAATGTTTTTATTATAAAAAAAACCGTTACCTTTTGAATCATTGTAAGCTACTAGCTACCGGTATTTAATCTTAATTCTATTAGGATTTATAGAAATGATGACATTTTTATTAATAGTGGGCGCGTTTTATGATGACACTGTGAAGGAATGTCTTGGTTGTGGGTCGTAAGTTCGATTTCCGTAGACGGACACGCTTAGATGACAGATTTTTGTGTCAAAATGGATAGTCTCTGGCATAAGAAAAAATCGCAAATGTATAATTCAAAAACTGGTTAAAAGATCAAAAATGTTGTTCAAAAACGTAATCGACACGAAATCGTATATCAGTTTTCTTAGATTCAAGACTAAAGTTCCATAAAAACGATCAAGTTCTATTCCACTTTCCTACGATTTTCTACTTTCGATAATCCGTTCCAATGATCGAAAGTCTACCATTTTTTTTTAGACTTTTCCTACTAATATAGACCCATTAAGATAACGTAGGACATCACTAGAAATGTAAGAAGTACATTTTTCTAGAACAAAAGATAGACGCATTGTGTGAAATGTGATTTATTGCAGGATTCAACCCCTGACCTTTGCCAAACCGTGGCACTGCTCTGCTAACTGAGCAACCGCGTCCCGCCCGCTTCAGTCGAAATTTGAAATCTTTTTTGGCAGAGCAGTGCCACGATTGGGCAAAGGTCGCAGGTACAAACCCCGCTCGCCGCGTCAGTTGATTTTTGAAATCTCTTTTAGTATTTAATAACATACTATCATATTTTCCACGCAAATATGCAAGACGAACAAGGATATCATATCTCTTCGGTCATCACTATGAATATTAATAACGTTTCAAGTGACACAACTTGCCGCCGACCACATTAATTTGAATAATACCACTGAACAGAAAGATACAAAAGGTTCACTTCAGTATTTACGAAATAGGGTTGTATGGAGACCCGATACCAGACGGCTGATTCTCGTTATTAATTTAGCATTATGACTGCGTGTCAGTCAAACATTCAGAGGATCTGGATAATTAACTTTAACACCATTACCAAAAAGTTTTTTTTAAACTATTCTCCCTTTCACCGCTTTTGCGAATTTTAAACTGGTACAGCTCAATAAACCATCGGTACTTACTCCAAGCAGTCATATTTTTTCGAAACGAACCTTCTGTTCAACTAAGTAGTGACAAAGAATCTTATCGTAAACATACTTTATTGATGAACAGACAATTTTAATGGACAAATTGAATCAATAATTTTAATAATTTAGGTTGTAAACATTACTGGAGAGTCCTTGCATTTTATGAGGATGTTAATTGATCTAGAATGTATAATATTATGCGGTAGATCAGCTCATGTAGGTAAATATCTAAGGTTGTTTCTAAATATATCGCGTTAGGTACAGATTCCTATTGAACGAAGTTAAGTTACGGCTTATATTGTAATGTGTATTTATACGACGCTGTTTTAAATTAGTCATTTTGGAAAAGGTCCTTGCTCGCCGCCTATAGATACAGTTCTATCCTATGCACTTTCTATCCGCCTACTAAGTAACGTTGTACCTATAACGTGACACAGATAATATAATACTATACGTACAGATGCCTCATCTCATACAAAGAAATGTGACCGAATTAGCGCGGGCTATCTTCGGGCTAAACATTTTTCCGTGCATAAAGCATTTTTCAAAATTTGAATAAATATTTTTCATGATGTATTTTTTCATGTTCTCAATCTTACACAAAGTTCAATAACAAATCGATACATATAACGCCATCTATTATAAGTTATTTCAACAAATGTTACTTTGTTCCTGATGAGACCCCGTGACCGTGATAAGAGACATACCTAGGCAGTCTTAATTCGCAGATGAATGTATGGGGTCAAAGTTCCACCCAAAATTAAATACAGGAAGAAATAGCTATAAAACTAAAAAAAAAAGATTGGACAATGTTGACAGTTTTCAATTTTAATACGTTACATACTATTAAAGTATCTAGTAAAGTCATTTTAGTACTATTGAAGTATTAATTTAATTGGTACGAGACAATATTTTCGAGCCCCTTAGTACCTACTTATTGCCTTAATACTACATTATTTGCTATTACTACATAATTTTACGATAAGCTCATAATTTTATTACCCTTTAACAGCATACAGCACTCTCAAATTTAATCATAAAATACATAAATCACCAACCTACGAGTAGAGTAGAGTCTTTACAAGTGAAGTGACAAAAGTCTTATATAATTTACAACTATACATCAGTAATTTGACCTCTGCTTGCCTCCGTTCCTCTAATAAGCTGCTTATGCTAATTCGAGAGACGCAAAATTACAGTCAGTATACTTGAGAACATACATAAGTGGTATTATGTGGTGTATGATGATGATAATATCATTCTGCAGTGTAGTAGTAGTAGTACTTTACTATTAAAGTACTTGTACTAGTACAGTAGTACAGTTCTACTTCTTTGTGAACGGCTCGTTCCAGGAAGTACAGCCGACTATACCAATTTCTAGCAGCAACTCTCGTCACAGTGGCGTGTCTGAAGGGCAAGGTTTCACAGACTATTTATGTTAATTTTTCATGAATGTAATTGATTTTCAATTTACGTATTGCTTCACGACATCAACTCACTTAAATTCAAGAAAAATGAACATACCTAGGTAAATACCCTCTAAAACCAAAAAAAACCGGACTGCATAACTAAGTTTGTTTGTGAAGGTTTTGATGATTTTAAAAAAACTGTACTAGTTAGGAACATCGTTTTATTTTTGGTGCAATATTTGGGTCAGTTCCTATCAGCTCTAATTATTTCAAATTTTTCGCTCCGCAAACTTCGGAGATAAGGGGGGGGGGAATGGTATTTCTTCAGACATTTTTCATCATATGTCGAAAACTGTGAGACATAAAATAAAATGAAAATATATTTTGAAATGTGCAGATCAAGCCCTTTCATAAGATATGCCTTTTGACCTAGTAACCCCACTTTAAAATTTCGGACCCCACTCCGCCCCCTTTTGCAATGAAAATAAAAATATTTTTTGACTTTATTCATTTGCAATAATGTTGGGCAAGCATTTTTTATAACTGTTCCAAATTTCAAGTCGATAGCATTAGTAGTTGCTGAAATAAGCAGGTGTGACAGACAGACAAACGGACAGACAGACAGTCAGACAGACGAAGTCGCACCATAAGGGTTCCTTTTTTACCATTTTGGTACGGAACCCTAAAAATACGTCGGGGTTGTCCTATTTAGGCACATCACTGGTCTCGTCCAATGATGAAATGGGTTTGACGCTTGCGCAATTCCAATGCACACTTCGCAAAATAAATGTAAATTTTAGAAACATATTTTGCATATTATTGTTACATTAAATTAATCAAACAGTAAAGTAAGACAATAATTAATTAATTAAATGCTAATCATTTAAAATCTAGACTCCAAATCAAATCAGGCCTCGCAAAAAATCTAGCTGCACTACATTTGATCGATGGCCCAAAATTATGTAATATTTTAGTACCTACAATTTCATAATAAAAGTCTATGGTACCGGTACCATTAGCGTGTGTTGCCAAACTCTATGATTCATGATGCTACGCTCATTGTCTCTGGTTCGTTTGTTTATTTTGTTACTTTTCGGAGTTCCGTTTAATAAAATCTTTAGAGGAAACATTCGGTTGTTATCTCTCATTACGCTTTAATGTTTAAAACCTCTACATCTTTAAAATATTACAATACCTGGCAGTAGGTAAGATTTTTTTTCTTACTGCTGTAAGAAAAAAATTTAAATGCAAATGCATAAGAAAAAAAAAAGAATTATCAAGAACTACAATGGTACAAGTTTAATTTGGATACGCTACGCTACGCACCATCTAGAATTTCATGACCAATATACGGAACTCATAACCGTAACCCAAAACTCACACTTTATGACTTTACCTTGTTTTTCGTAACACTCGCTAGTGTTGTGTTTGCCGTAAGTTTTAATGCACACGTGTTGATTGGACAAAAATAGTTCACCGCAACGTTCTGTGAATAAGTTCTGTTTAAGTAAATTAAGTTAAGTTCGTTAGGTAAAATGGTGAGAGCTTTCGCAATGTAATTAGTACCTAAATGTTTTGACTACGAAGCTTTCTTCTGCGGAAATATGTTTTATTGGGATTTTTTATAATCGCAGTTTGATAAACGTATTCTGACATAGATTAGAGATATCTGCTATCATTTTACGTAGTACTTTCACTACAACAAAAGTTAATAAAAGGTTATTTAGTATTTGCTATTTAAGCACGACAGGTACCTACCTAACGCTGACTAGCGTTCGAAACTATTCCGGACATGTCAAGTAATGACATACCTAGTTACAAATATTTTATTATTCCGCTTATCTAACAAATAATCCTAACGTAAAATAATATAAAGCAGCCCTCAGGGATATTATGATATATCCTTTAGTGAAAGAATTTTTAAAATTGGATCAGTACTTCCGGAGATGGCCGCATACATCAAAATTTTATCTCTTTAAAATTCACTCGTAGTAAGTTATAGATTGGAATCTTTTGAAGTACTTACCATTCATTTACTGATATACTTACTTATTTATATATTTGTTTATATTACTTATATATTTTTTTGTTTTACTTGCCAAGCATTGTAGCCATGAGCTCGTCAATCAAAAAATCATTTATGAAATAACACTCACAAACAAAAACACAGCTGATTTGTACCATGTTAAACTTTCACTAACCAATGTTGGAATCTACACACATCAGAGATTTATTTCATCATCAATATGATCAATATCTGATAGCCATCTTACTTTTAAACAATAGCATAACAATGCTTCCTTCAAACAAAAGACGAACTAAATTGTGCACGATTAGCGTAATGCTCTACATTTGAACATCAAGTACGAATAGGGTTGCCAGATGGTATCCTAAAGGACGACATGTTCTCTTTTTCTATAATTTGTCCTCCCGTCCTTCTTTCCCTACTGTATGTCCACCTTTTTCAAAGGTAGGTAGCTAACCAAAGCGCAATGGAGCAAAGAAACAGACTTAATGTGGAGTCAGTAAAACGGTGTTTATTTTCGCACAGTATCATTTTAAAACATGTACCGTAATCCTGGAGGAAAGTACAGTAAAGTACGTAACTTTAAATCCTAGAATACTAAAAACAACACAAGTTCAGCCACTGTTAGTTAAAATTAGTGAACTCATAACCCTTATTATCGTGTGCAGATATGAATGTCAAGCACTACTCAAGTTTACATACAATGTCATAGAATGTCCTAATTCACTAATAGAGGTCGCCATTAAGCCTAACACCTAATCTATGAATAAAAAAAGTACACTATATTTTACATTATGGCTAATAGTCTTTTTATTATGACTTTTTGTACTAAATTATGATATAATTCGACTAATGTAACCACGGACAATGTCAACACAATTTAGGCTCTACACACACTAAATCGGTTTTAGGTCGCGTGGAAAACGTGAAAATCGCAATTTATTTGATTTTGGGTTAGTCCTAGTAATCTAGCAGATTAGTGTCCTATAACGGAGCAAACGCTTATATTAATACCTAACCTTTTACCGTCTATTTACTAATTACTACAAAACATGGACCTCCCAGACAGTTACAGTAATGTGTCCGCGAATGGTCCTATAATTTAATCACTAGCCAGACAGATAAGCGATGCAACACGTTGTTTTTACCTACAAAAAAAAACCATCTAATAATCTTATGTATATAACCTAAAATCTATATAACCTATATATACGCTGGATGCGAACAGCGCAGGACCTGACGTTTGACGTGGATGTTGACTGGGCTAAAGTTCGCGACTAGCGTCATAGTATCTCTTTCAGTGTAATTTCAACTTTATTTAAACGACGTAGTGCGTATTGTACTTGCATGACTAACACGGAATGACAGAAATTTCCCGAAATCTAACCAGTAAGTATAATTTCAGAAACTGCTGCTGTCTTCAAGTCAAGTACCAGCCTTCAATTACTACCGTAGTTTACCGTACCCATAAAATATCATAATAATCGTGGTTTTTATACCTACGTGTTACGCATCGCACGATCGACGCGGCATATCTAGTGTGTGTAGTACCTAACTTGAATCGAATGTCTCGCAATCAGTTGACAGGCATGAAGGCTGCAGCGCTGCACGCCGCGTGACGTCATCAGCCGTGATTACCCGCAATTGTCATCAGCAGGGTAGGGTTGCCTGTCTGGAGTAGTGACTTGACTTTTTAAATAAAAAAACATTTCGGTTCTGATGTCGTTGTCATTTGAAGTATGTAGTACACCCACATTTCACCAGCTATGAAAGTTCCATGAACTAAGCGTCCAAAACTCTACTGCTATCAAGAACTTCCTAATAGCCCACTGAGCGTCCATTGTGGATACTCGACAAGTTGGTCCGACGACGCTCGAGATAATAGAAAAACTTGATGACCCTGCCCAACTTGGGGATCGAATCTACGTCCCTTACCGATCGCTGAGCAATCACACTTGCGACCACTAGACCAGCGTGGCAGCCAATTAGTTTTAATACCAAAATTAATTTTAGAAATAATCTAAAACCCGACCGTAATATTTCAATCTGGAGCAGTCGAGTAGAATGTTTTTAAAATCAGGTGAATCGCAATATTTTGTCAAATACTATAACCATACTATGTTAGATAATTGCTTTGCTGATGCATTAATAGATAATACAGATAGATAATAAAATACATACAATAATAATATTACAAGCCATACTTGAATACAAAACCTGTCAAAACGTCTTTCTTCTTCAGACAGTTATAGAATGGGCAATAGATAAAATGATGTCATGATGCATTTTATAGAATCCATTCAGAAAAAGGTACTTAACAAAATTTGCATTTTAAAAAGTTAATTGATTTCGCGTGAGAAGATATTTATTGGTTTAAGTAATTGGTATATATTATTACATTCAATTAAATAATATATTGAATATTATCTGTCTTTCTGCATAATTAATAATGCATATTGTGTTTATTTTATTTCGTTATTTTCAATTTCAATTAAAAAATATACTGAATATTACATGTCTCTTACAGTATAATTAATAATGCATTTTGTATTATTTTATTTTGTTATTTTCAATTTAAAATACGTTTTTTTATAATAGATTTCATGACTTATGAGCACAAGTCAAGGATATTTTTATTAAATTGGTCTGTACCAATTGCACTGATTGTGTAAAAGCTCGTCCAGAGAATTAGGTAGGTATACTACCTACTACCATTTCTAATTTTGCCACTACACAGTAATGCTGTGTTTCGGTTTAAATGGTATGGGTTATTTAAGGGTATATGAGAGATTTCAACTTTGTCTCCAGGATGGACAACGTGCCTGCAATGCCTCTAGTATTCCAGATGTCGATAGTCAGCGCTGCAGTGGTGACAACTTGCCATCAGAATTTCAGCAATTCTTGTTTCCCACTTAACTTAAAAATAAGAATCTATGGGACTTTCCCAGCTTCTTTTAGCGGCAATTCCTTCTAGTAAATGCCAACCTAAAGTAAAAACCAAACTTGACGGGTACACGTATCTACAACCATAAGATGATACAACTAGGCTTAAGTTGCATTGACGTTGATGGGAAAAATGCACGACAGTCTTTTTTCTTTTTCTCTACAGCAGAATAGGAGAGAATACCTACATGCGTAATATTTATAAGAGGCTCAGGGTCCCTTTTACAGTCTCCCTAGAGATGTGCGTGCTCTTACAGGGGGGTTCTAGAGCTGGCATTTTAAGAGAACCCAGAGCCCTTCATGTGCTGATGGTGACTGCCGGCGTGGTTTTTGTAAGGTAAGAATCGCACACTGCCGCCTCTTTTGAAGAATAAAAACAGTCGTGATCTTTATTTTAAGTAAGTAGGTACTTAGCTTCTGCACAAAAAAAATGTGGGCATCATAGAGCAAACACCAAAACACACATACAAGGAAGTAGAGAGCGGTGGCAGGCAGGGGTCATGACGGCATTAGAAAGCGTCATGCCGTCTGCCGTCACGGCATATGACTCGGTCTTACCCCCAAGGTGATAGAGGTAATAGATGTTTCACGCCAAAAAGCAACAATGATTCAATATGTAGACTAAAAAAATCAAAATAAACCCACAAATTCGTAACAATAACCTGAATACTGCTGTCAACCCTAACCCGCTGATGAGTACCGCGGCCTTGACAATAGTCACGAGTTGACAAAACAGCGTCGTTGTGGATTTGTTTAATTTTAGTGGAAAACCGACTGCCGATGTCGTGAGCGGCAAGTTAATCAGGTGACGAGTTGTTAGATTGTAGGGGGTTAAGATATGAGATGTAGCGGGGAATGGGCTCAATCGTTTTAGAGTGGGAGTTGAAAATACCAATATGACTGTCATTTGAGGTATAACACCATTGAGACATTAAGGTATTGTGGTACTGAGATGTTATACCTCAAAGAACTAAGATGAGGTAAAAGTACAGACAGGCGCGGTCCCAGCCGACGATTTTGGGGGGTCATACCGCAGCTGAAGACTTTAGGGGGGGTCATACCGATTAATGCCGACGTGATATACCGTGAATTACCGTGTTTGGCGTATTTTTGTAGGATTTGGGGGGGGGGTCATGACCCCCTGGGACCGCGCCTGAGTACAGATGACTATTTTTTTTTATACCATGATCAGCAAACAGGCATACGGCTCACCTGATAGTAAGCGATTACTGTAGCCTATGAAACGCTTGTAACACCGAGTATCATATCCGCGTTCCCGAACGTTTAAAATGAGGATTCGCTGTGCTGATAGCTTAGGAAACTAACTGATCCCTCATCTAGCTGCATCCTCAGGAGCTCTAGTGACTTTGACTTCTTTATTTAGCATGTAAACCAGGGGAATCGAGCAAAACATCATCTGGACATCTGTTTGTCAAATATTATCTTATCACAAATAAGCAAATCGACGCAGAAACGACCACAGCTGAATATGGAAATACTGTAACGTTTCTTTTTATTTTAAATTAAATTCGAAACTAAGCTTAGTGCGCACGGATGATTTTTGTCAATGTGACAATTGCGTCACTCTTGTCTAATGTATGGAGCGACACCCGGTCATCAAGTCAAGTACAGTGTACCTAGGTGGGGACCTAGGTACACTGTATATGGCATATCTCCTTGTTTCTATGATCTGAGATGGGGATGGGGAAACAAGGAGATATGCCATCATAGCTAATTAGTACCGGAACAACTGATGCCACTTTTAGTACATTTTTCGACACAATTACGCGCATAATTAAGCGCTCCTAGTGAATAAAAAGATCTCCCACGCATTAAACATTCCGCACACCCTCAATCTAACACTGTTAATCGTCACTCAACACTAGCACTAAACTAAAACACTGTATTTATACCATCGATCGTGTTCGGTTCGTCGCCAGCGCGTACGTTTTTAATTTGAGCAATTTGCTCAAGATCAGGCATCAAGCTCGATAGCGCCTTGGCACATCTCCCTTGTTTCTATGATCTGAGGTCCCCATAGACTTGACTGACAGACAAAATTGTTACGGTCAAAGTCACTCGTGCGCGCTAATCTTCTAACATGCACTACACCAAAACCCTATCTCATCCGTAAATTCGTATCGATACGCGCATTTTCTATGCAAATGTCGATTACTTTAATTGGAATGGCCTTTGAGTACACGATGGAGTAACGCAATGTTTGTTTCAAGACTTTTTTTAATGTCGTAAAACAATAAAAAAAACTGACTTCCAAAAACTACACTAAAAACTATGAAATAAAAATGTTAAACTTCCATAAATAAAAATCTAAATGTATATTGAAGTCGGCGGGGCCTCTTCTTCAGGTTTTTACCTCTCAGCCTTTGAACAGGAAGAACGTGCGCAGTGTGTGCAGCGAACGTGCAGCTTGCTTTGCGCCTCGACAAATTAAAATTTCCTTTCATTTCTATATTTATGCTAGGCCCCGCCGACTTCAATATACATTTAGATTTTTATTTATGGAAGTTTAACATTTTTATTTCATAGTTTTTAGTGTAGTTTTTGGAAGTCGGTTTTTTTTAAACCTGTTTTTATTTTTATCTTTTTAGTGTAGTGTAACCATTTTTGTTGTTGTTAATTTATTACAATAAAGTACCATAAAATCATGGACAGAGCGACTTTGATCATTTATGTACTTTTACCGAGATCGATTACTTCCACGAATTTAAATAGGTACTTATATTCATAGATGTTGGTGGATGAGAGCATTTCAGTAAACAAAAACCGGGCAAGAGCGTGTCAGACCACGCACAGTGTAGGGTTCCGTAGCAAGAAGTATTTCAGTGTTCCGACCGCAAATACAAGTTTGTATTTCATAATATTATTATGAAATATTATTATTTTTACGGTTGTCATTTCAATCGAAAGTATTTATTAAGTGCTATAAGCTTGATTTTTTTCAGATTTTTCGATAGCGCGGTTGGAAAATTACAGGGGGGTTTTTACAGGCACATTGTTAACGACTTTGGGAGCTCCTAGTTCACTCAATATGCACTTAAATAAAAAAGGTATTTAGAAACCTTCATGTTATTTTTAAAGACCTATCCAACGATACCCCACATGGTGGGGTGCGCGAAAATATTTTTTTTCATCCCTCAGTTTCATGTATGGGAGCCCCCCCTAATAATTTTATTTTTCGTAATTTCACTATAGGCGTTAATGGCGGCTTATAAAAGACATCTACCTACGAAGTTTGATACAAATTGGTTATGAACTGTAGATTTGACGAAGGTATGACAGACGGACAGACGGACAGACAGACGGACATGACGAAACTATAAGGGTTCCTAGTTTTACTACGGAACCCTAAAAACAGTGTTTTTTCAGTTTGTAATAGCAATAGGCTCGCTCCCTAGCCTTCTATCAAATGCGACTTAAGCATAAAAAAATTGTGTGTACTATACACCTCTGTCTAACCTTGCGGGAAATATCGGCGTGATGTTATGTATGCATAATATCGAGATCGATTGCGTTCAGGAATTCATGTACCTACACAATATCACTTTTTCATCATCGTCATGATGTCATCGAGATACACCAAAAATACCGTTTATTACACCTGGTTAAAAATCTACTCAACCAAAGTTAATAAAATTTATATGGGACCACCTCGCGAGGTTTATCTACCATATGAAAAAAGAATCACGTAAATCGGCTCAGAAATCACGGAGTAATCGGTGTACATACATTAAAAAAAAAAAAAAAAAAAAAAAAAAAAAAAAAAAAAAAAACCAACCGAATGCAGAACCTCCTCCTTTTTGGAAGTCGGTTAACAAATTTGCATCGAGGACAGATGTTAAGTGTGGAGATAGATTTATGTGTGAAGGGGTCGTTATATGTATTATACTGAGTTTAATCCGTGCAGAGGTTGTGCAATGCAGTCACATAATACTGATGTTTTTTGTATAAAATACTAACCTTATTAATTTGACATCTATAAATAGTGTAAAACAAAGTCGCGTTTCGTGTCTGTCTGTTTGTCCGCTTAGCTCTTCTAAACTACACAATTGATTATAGGTAATGCGGATTTCACCACCATTTAAAAAATTTATTCCGGGAGGTTTATGTAATATGTTAATATTACTAACTTGGGTAGGTAGAGATTAAATCCGAGGCAGGGGCGGGTCGCTAGTCTAAAAAAGTATCTAAACTTTTGTCGTCGTTATTTTGTTTTTATTAAAGCAAAGTGAAAGAGGTGTAGAAGAGATTGTGACTCGCAGTAAAAAATATCTTGCAAGTGTGATTACTGATTAGTTATTAATCAGAAGTTTTTTTAAATGAAGTCTATCAACGCGACTTACAGTAGGAGTTGACGGGGAAAAATTGACACGTACTGAAAAACGCGTTATGCCCCCTTCATAAATCCAAAACTTACGGCACCCGTCGAGACGTCAAAGCGGGAGGTTGCTTCACAGAATTAGAAAATAATACAAGTAATTTTAGCGTGTAAATAAAATAAATGTATTATGTTTGCACATTATTGGAACTTCGTTCCTGACGGGGGTCCCCCGACCGCACAGGTTTTGTTATAATTAACTGCTTAATAAATTATTAGATTACACAAGTAGAATAATTTTATTTTATGTTTGCTTATTCATTTATCCGAATCATCCAAAGGTGTGAAAAACTAATAAATTAAATTATATAGCTAGGTATTTGTAAATTTACGTAATAATGTTGATGTGAATTTAACTAAGTTTAATCAAATGATTATAATATTATGATTTATAATTTGTCAGATTATAAAACGGGTCAGCTATTTCTTTAGTATGCGACAACACAATAATTATCTAATTAAAATCAATTTATGCAAAATAAAATGATGTGACAATTTAAATAGTGGGAAAACCCCCTTTTTTTCTGTTCTGTGGGAAAACCAACTGACAAACGCTCGGTTGCAGAAAGCTCTCAGTTATCTCCCGTTTGCTTAAAGCATTATTAGAGCTAATCATATGATTATTTTTTTTGAGGTTGCATAAAAGCATTTTAGCTTTTAATATTGGTTCGTTAACTAAAATTTTTATTAAAAATGTTGTCATCATAAAATAAACATCGAATGAACAAAGAGTGAATGATTGCGTTTTGTTTTCTGTGCTTTTACATTTATTAAGGACGAAACGCAGGCGAACTAAACGTGTACCTAAAAAAATCAATTCGTCAAACCTCAAACGTCAAACTGTCAAAATTGCAGTGATGCAACCTTAGGGTATTTTTCCCTAGATTTAGGGTAAAACTGAACTCGTAGGGAAATTTTTAGGGCATGAAATTATTTAGGGTATTTTTTTATCTTGTTTAGGGTATTTTGTCATAACACTACGTAAGAAAATTTCATGCTATAAAATAAATAAAAATGCATTTGAGTCCGCGCCACCACAGAAGTCTATTATACACGGCGCTAATATCGCTGAAAACTAACAAACAAAAGGCAAAAGCGTAACTTACAAGCTTAGTACCTACCAGTTTTTTTCCGTAGGGCTTTATTGGTGGCACGGACTTTAATAAGAATAGGTTCAGCCGTTTTTGAAGAGGTAGAAGACTGAGTAGGTACAATAACTGATAGATTTCTTTATTATTTGAGTAACAATATGAGCATGCCGTTTGCCGAATGGTGAGTATCAAACCGTGCAATGCAAATGTCTTTATTTCATTTTAAAACATTAATATTCGTGTATTTTTTCCAATGTCGCTGCAAATCTAGGGTAAAAGTTAACGGAGCTTAGGGTAAATTGAAAAATAGACCTGGCAGCACTACAAAATTGTCAAATCAAACTGACATTTTAATTTTATTAAAATATCACAAGAAAAATTTATTAAATAAGTGTAATTCCGTATAATGGAGCCAATGGAGGAATCAAATAAAAAAAGCGACGAGCACGTGGTGCTAATTACACGTCGTAAGAAAAGGCGCTATTAGCTGACCTTGTGTCCGAGTGAGTATTTTCCACGTAGGTACCTACCTTGTTACTTTGTATGATGCCTGAGATGGTATGTGCCTAGCATAGGCTCATTGTAACGCCGCCAGGACGCCCTCTTGCAGTGCAACACTGGACTTAGGGGTCGTTGCAAGATGCATAAAAATTATAATAAATAATTGAGTGAACAAGAGACAACAACTGGTATTGAATATAGATTGCCAGAGCAGATGTTTTCTCCCACAAACCCTTTGTCTAACCCTGTGTTCCTTCACAAACTCTTTTATTATATATGTATACATATACAATACAACACTAATGATACATCTCCTGAATAAAATAAAAATAATAGCTCTACCTATAATGTAAAATTATAAGATATTTTTTTTATCATCAGTGTGACTTTGGGCAAGCTTTCTTTTGTAGTGCCACTTCTGTCCAGCCGGTCTAGCATGACCACGATAGAAACGGGTTTTGTCTACATAGAAATAGACAAAGTGACATATTGTAGAAACATTTCTTCCGATTCATTCATAAAACGTAGAAATGTTTCTACAATCTGTCACTTTGTCTATTTCTATGTAGACAAAACCCGTTTCTATCGTGGTCATGCTAGGCCAGCAGGAGAGTTTTGATTAAAGTGGTACAATTTAGTTGCCTATTATTATTTCAGATTCAAATCCATAAAACAGGAGGAGGATCCTACCAGCTACAAACAACAGATGATGATGCCAACATTTTGAGCATTTTAAAGGAGCAGACTGAACCCTTGCCCAAACAACCAATAGCGTTGCGTTTTGATTGATAATGATTGTTGTGATTGTTTTGATTGATATTGATTGAATTTTAATATTATAACGCTTTAAATTAGAAAAATAAATATATAGGTGTAATTCTATAGTAATAAAGATTACAAACAAAAATACTTGATGTATATTTGAATCACATGAATGTACCCTATTAAAATATAATATTTAATAAGTAATAATAAGTCAATTCACACATTCTGCTGTTTTATTTATTTTATTATTAATAATGATAAATTGCAGTTAACTGCAATCGTTAATGCAGAATTTTCTTAGAAGCAACTAAGAAAATACTGCATTTACAATTGCAGTTCTTACGAAAGAATCATGTTGTGATCCATTATGCAGAAGTGGAAGAACTTCCTCATCTTTCAAGTCGATATCATTCGGAGGTTCTACCTCATCCACAGTGCCGGTCCTATCAAAATTTTTAGGTGGTGCGAGATCTAAAAGTGGCGCTCCTCTAATTAGTGGCGTATTTTGAAAAAAAAAAAAAAACAAGAAAACCAGCAATTTCATAAAAATCTTGTGCTACTGTTCTTAATTCACCCCTGGCATACTTATATATCTAGGCGCTTTGACTCCTCTTTCATTGTGAAAACCGCCAAACAGTGGAATGCGCTGCCCGAGTGGGTGTTTCTCGACAGTTACAATCTGTGTGTTCAAGTCGCGAGTGAATCGGTTTCTTCTAGGCAAGCGTGCTCCATCATAGACCGCATCATCGCTTAACATCAGGCGAGATTTTCAAATAAAATATAAATAAAAAAGTTTCATCCAAGTCCGTTCAGCCGTTTCAGCGTGAAGAACTAACAAACCTAACACACAAACTTTCGCATTTATAATAATCATAAGAATAATGGGTTCCGTACCCAAAGGGTAAAAACGGAACCCTATTACTAAGATAAGACTCCTCTATCCGTCTGTGTCACCAGGCTGTAGGTATCTCATGAACCGTGATAGCTATATAGACAGTTGAAATTTTCACATGATGTATTTCTGTTGTCGCTATAACAACAAATACTAAAAACAGAACATCAACATCAGTCGGCATGTTATGTCTGAAATGATGATGATGATAAAGGTTAAAAATATTGTCGGGTGGGGGCAGCATTTTTCAGTTTTTGCCCCGCCTCGAAATAATTCAAGATCCGGGGCTGCTGACTTTTAATTTTTGACAAAAGACAAGGTTAATAGATAGTATGAAATCAAGTTAAAACTAAACTAATCAGAAATCCCCACATACACATTTCTAATAGAATTTGATTCATAGAATCAAAAATCGTATTACAATATCTAATTACGGTGATAATTAAGGCTTATGTGCAGGAAAACATTAAAAACTTCCAAAAACACAAATGGAAATTCTATCACAAAACAGCATGCATGCGCGCACAAGATTCGCGCACACCGTTACGGCATGTCCTTTTCCCGCAAATTGGAGATTCACACGCTTGCACGGTGTCATTGCAATTAATATAATTTAGCATTCGTCTCGCTGGCAAATCTTTATTTTATTGTGTTCCATACAATGGATAATAATTGTAATCGTAATTGCAAGAGACGCGCCGTTGACAGTCACGAATCAAAAATAAAATTAAAAAAATCGTCCGCCATTTTTATTTTATGTTTTCACTGTTTCGGCACAGGTTGAAATGATGAACTAGCAATTTAATGACATTTGGACATTAAAAAATAAATACAGCAGTGGGCCGGTCACGAATAATTTTTACGTATGGTATCGTAATGTAAGTGTATTTTGAATTGAAAATATACGTTTGCTACACAATATTTATTTAAATTAAATACGTAATTTATTTCTCTGTATTTTTTAAAATGTGCACATTATATAAAATTGTATCAAAATGTTCTAGGACTGTTGTATTTTAGATTCAAAATTTTGCTTACGTTTACGATAGGTACCTACAATGCGTCAAAATTATGCGTGCTAGGCCTACAAGTTGAAATGTGGAACTAGCAATTCAATGACATTTGGACATTTAAAAACCATTACAATTTTGTCGTTGGTCGTGATTTAAGAAATGAATTAATGACTGATGGCTTTTTAAATTTTTTTTATAAAGACCGGAGTATTTAAAGACTTCGTGACTCGTCTACATCCCGTTCATAAATTTCGTCGCTATAGAATTATAACCTCGTATGTCCAGAGATCCAAACTTTACAGGAAACGAAAAAAATGTTTCATTTCGCTAATGTTTAAAATATTGTTACCTATGTGCTTTTCTCTCATGTTTTGAATGATAACAAAAATGATTTAAACAGATTTAACCAATCCCTTTCTTAACTGGATTTAAATACCAGTTAAGACTTAAAAGAATTTATATTTTACGATGGCCGACGAATAATAAATAAGAGGTTTACGTTTTACTCCATAGATAACACTATTAGTTATTTAGCTGTTGATTTAGTGACCTGCAACTTTTAAGGGGGTGATTTTACCCGTTTTACTGAACAACTTTCCTGCTGTTGAGACTGCTGGGACGTAAGCCTCTCTATAAGAGGAGCTAGGCCGAGCCATAGTCCATCGGGCAAGCCCAGCGCAGGTTAGTGGGCGTCACATGTCTCCAAGTGTATGGTTCCAGGACATGCTGGATTCCTCACGATATTTTCCTTCGCCGTTTTTAGAGCGGTGTTGATGAAACAAATTGCACAAATAGCCATGGGTTCGAACCCCATGACCTACTTTTAAATTGGGGCCACAACTGAGCAGTGACCAGAGAGCAGTGGCATACCACTGAGCCACCACGTCACTGCTCTTTATGCACCCATAGCTACGGAATTATCTGAAGCTTAATCTTTGTCAGATAACGGAAAATTTTAGGTTCTGCCAGATTTCAAACTAGATTAGTATTTTAATAGTGTTTTGATTTTTACTTCTTAAACGGGGGGGGGGGGGGGGGGGGCGTTCCAAATTACACCTGGATAAGCCCTCAGCCCCCTCCCAAAATAATTCCTGGATCCACCTCTATCAGTGTTCTCCACTGTTGCCAATTTTGCGATTTTTGCGCTAGACATTTATGACTTTTGCATACTTTTCTAGCTCAAAAGTCACAAAATTGGCAACAGTGGTCTCCGGCATAGATTCTGGCAGAGTCTCTGAGGACACTGTCCTCATGTGACAGCACGTATCATTCTGCGACAAGCCCAAACCCGTGACAAAATTATAATTTTTCCATTCATTCACGTGGATGGAGTCAACGCCATATTTTGCGTGTAAAATATTTTATGCCTAATACTAATTGCCGGTAAGACAAGTTTTACAACAATTGCTTACGATGCCGTATCGGAGACAATTTGAAAGTACGATCACACAGCTTATCGTGTGTCATGGCATATTTCTAGTATTTAAATTCAAACAGGTTTTGAAAAAAAATAGCTTTCATTGGGATGCAGAAAAAGACATTGCGACACGCCTTTTTCGCATGGAGGTAATAGAACCTATTGATGACATGACCACATCTAGTCAGACTGGATGCCGTTCCTAATTTAGATGAAAAACGCTAGACGGAGAAAGATGATAAATAGATAAACAGAGTGTAGACTATTTAATCCTCAGATCATAGAAACAAGGAGTTAATGCCATCATAGCAAATTAGTACGGGGACAACTGATGCCACTTTAAGTACCTACATTTTTCGATACATTTAGGTACAAGCGCTCCTTGTGAATAAAAATATCTCGCACACATAAAAAATTCTGCACACCCTCAATCTAACACTGTTGATCGTCACTCAACACTAGCACTAAACTAAAACACTGTATTCATATAATCGATCGTGTTCGGTTCGTTGCAAGCGTGTACGTTTTTATTACGACCAATGTGGTCAAACTAAAACATCAAGCTTAATAGCGCCTTGGCACGTCTCCCTTGTTTCTATGATCTGAGATTTAATCAGAGGACATTTAAATAATATTAATTACTCTCAGTAAATTACTCTTCTAGAATGGCAAAGTGAAAAAAGTCTAATCATACTAATATTATGAATGCGAAAGTTTGTATGTGTGTGTGTTTGTTACTTCATGCTGCAACGGCTGGACGGATTTAGATGAAATTTGACAAAGAGGTAGCCCGGGACATTGAGAAACATAGGCTATTTTACAACAATTTTTACACAGATAAAGTCGCGGGCAACAGCTAGTTAGTAATATTACCCAAATTAAAATGAAGATAGTCCCATAATCAAAGCTAGAAATCGGATGCTTTAAGTGACGTCATAGCCAGGCTTCCTTTTTATAATTAATCCACCATCTATTCCGCTTACACAGACTTGGTTTAATCACCAGCATCCGTTAATGAGATGATTCTAGCCGTCCGTCATACTGGATTAATTTCCCTATGACACTCATATCAAATTCGTGAAAACATAAACAACTTTTCATACATTTCGGCTACTTTTGTTTTATTTTGCAGAAATTTGTTTGTTTTTTTTTTGACGAATACCTATATGGATCTCATAGAGTTATAGAGAATCACTCTGTTTTTATGGTGATAAAAAAGTCAGATCTACAACAAAGTGAGATTCATCATAAATTCTTTATGAGACTAAATCCAAATTCACATAGAAAGTTAAAAATCCAAATCTCATAGGCCAAGTTCACAAAATCAATCTTCATTACGAAAAACAGTTTTAAGAACCAAGTATTAACACCAACACGTTTCACGATAACTTATTTAAAACATGAGTTATTTCGATAGCGTGATGAAAAAACTTAACCAGTTTACAATTTCGGACGACACGTCCACATGAGAGACGAATGCAGAACTCCCATTTTATTAAAATGTCACTGTCACATCGACTCATCTCGTTTCGTTCAACCTTTTCACAACTACAGATACTACTGAATATGAATACTTTACATGGAGCGACTGCCGTCTGACCTCCAAAACCTAACTAGGTAAGTCTTGTAACAATTGTTTCTATGGTTAGACCAGTTGTCAGAAATTCGTATGATAACCGGAACGACCAAAACCGCTTGTCAACTGTGACTGCAGTGGTTCGGGATTTTTAGGGAAAAAGTTTGTCATTTTTTTTTTTCATGATTGTCTTGCATTGACTTTCTAGCCAGATTTGTTTGCAGACTGCTTTCACAAGACTGAGCCTAAAAATAATTGTCAGGTACACTTTATTAAGACCAGACTGAACAGTACCTAATCTTTACGGTCCATGACGACTGTAGATATTCTGACACAATTTTTTTCTTTGAAAACCACAAAAGTGAGTTCAACCCATATTATTGCGGTTGGTATGCCGCAGTAGTTATCATACAACTCAAGTAAGCCTTCTGTTTGTCTATATTTGGTGACATGTCTAAGTATCGGCTACTGTGGGAACTGGGTCGGGACAGGCTTTATTTTGTTGTGACACGGCAGCGCAGGCGCCGGTCGACGACAAACGTGTGTGGTACAAGCAAGGAGAAAGACAACTAGTTTAAGTAAAAGTGTATTTTTTTTATTTGGAAAATACTCATATAGGTACCATGTCAGATCAATCGTGAAAGGAATTTATAAGTAAGTGCTTTGTATGTTTTGTTTTTTTCGAATTTTGGATCTCCTTTATAAGCAGCAACTAAGAACTACACAGATCGAAGAGAAGAATTTAGAAATCACGAATGCCTTTGGTAATATAAAACTAGCAATAACTTAAAATTAGTTTTGCGGGATTCACTTCAACAAATTCTTAAACGCTGTCGCTTATGCCTTGCGTTTACTATCGAGACGTTTGACATCAAATAGTTCATTAGAAAGAAGCACCAATCCGAATTCGTTACGTGACTCCATCTTACTTGGAATTGTTAAATGACTCGCTTATAGCTGTGTTGTGGAGACAATTGATACAAGGTATGTTGACTTGTGACTAGTAATAGGTTCCCATCAATACTTTTTTTACTTTTTTAATGTTCGTGGACGGCAAACAAGCAGGCGCCTACATGACGGTACATAGTCACCGTCATGACCATCTACAATACGAGAGGCATTGCTGGTGAGTTGTCCCTCCTAGAGACAAGGCTGAAATATCTCATGTGAAATTGGCATCCATTCCTTTCAAACCAACATTGCCGTGTTCCAGAACACAGCAATGTTAGTGGAAGAGATAGGTTTGATGGTAATACTGCCCCAGATGAGCTGTTTCACTAAGAACTGGTACACTTCTATCTTGTGACTGTAGCCATTGGTATCGGTATTCGGTTACTATTTTTCTTATAGACCTTTGTTATACGCCACCAATTTTAAATTAGCTTCTCCTAACTTCGTTTGCAGGTATTGTTAAGAGGTGCAATGACTATGATGTCAATGTTCTTGGAGTAATCTCTGGTCCATTGATAAACAGCCGGAGCAGCTACTGGACACTTTTCGGGATACAGAACAGCTATTACAGCAGTGATAACAATAAAACTTCAATTGTGTCTCACGCGTGTCCGCATAAGTGTAAATGCCAATGGCGTCGGTATTACTGCGAACTTTGAGCAAATTTTTCAACACCGGCATCGTACTTGGTCCTATAATAGCATAGTCAGCTTAGGTATAATGTTCTCACTGCTGGGGGACACAGGCCTCCTTTTTGTGAGAGGGAGTGGGCCGTAGTCTACCACGCGGGCTCAGTGTGAGTTGGTGGACGTCACATGACTTCAAATTTTTGTTTCTAGGATATGCCGGTGTCGTCACGATGTTTTCCTGCACCTTTTTTAGAGCAAAACAAATTGCACGAAGAGTACCTACGACGTAAGTCAGTGTCGTTACCACAGTGGCAACCACTGATCTCACTCTTGGTCATATTATCCTCTAAATATATTATTTGAATGTGGCAGAATCCTGCATACCAAAAACAAATAGTCTAGCCGCCCTGCATGCGGTAATACAATATGAAATTAATACTGTCATTCAATGTCGAAACACCAGATCGAGATGGAGTCCAAAAAAACCACTGTGAGATGTCATGAATGTAATTGTTTTTTCTATTTAAGATGTCGTAGGAGTCTCTTTTTATTTGTTGATAGACACTATTCCAACTACAAATACGGTGTCTTATCTACCTTCAACTGTTTGAAGGTGGGTGATGCACGGTGTTCCATTTTGTTCTCAGTGTTCATTGGTGGGAAATGACGAATTTAATAGTAGTCCCCCGCTGGCATCGCCATGTTCGATTGATAGATGATACGAAAGTCGGTTTATCGTCCCGCGTTGGATGACTAGGTTTTTTTAACATGGGACCTTTTGAGTGAGAATTGTCTTCTTATATATAAATTGGATTTTTATCTTTTGTAGTTTGGTGAGGTCTGATTGGTGTATTGTGGTGGAAGGAAGTCGTTGAGTTATTGAAGCTATTTTTTTAATAGCAGTTACGTCTGGGAAAGGAAGTTTGTAGTTTTGCGTATCAACTTTCTTTATTAGTCTGAATCTTCTAAAGTTAGCTTATAAACTAAATTTACTTGTAATAACACTTTTATTCGTTGTACCATTACGCAATCCTGAATAGTTTCTGAGATAAACTTCTTGTTAGTTATTTAAAACAACAATAACAAGTCTATAATCGAATATAATCAAAAGAGTTAACAAACTAGAATCTATCAACCAAAAAACTTCTCAAATTAAAATAAAAACGTTTCAAATTATCTCTCACCGAACAAATATCCACGCTACTTCCATGCAATAAAATTCATTTCTCGTTAACAGCAGGCCTCTATTGGAATTATAATACAATTTTAAAGCCATTTGTCAAGCATCGGGTCAAAGGGTTCGATGGTGTGATTCGTCTAGTGGTAATCAACGCACAGACAGAGTCATCAATTATTATATAAGTATATGAAACGTTATGTAGTAGAATTTGTATATAAAAATACTTACCTCATTAGTGTGGTAAACGCAACTGCTGTTGATAAAGTCTCAGTAGATAAAATCCCAGATCTTTCACTAAATAGGCTATTAGACTCAGAATTGGTCAAAAAACCCCTAAGTTCCTGGACACACCTTCCAATTTCAAGCCGCTGAACTCAATCCACGGCCATCCACAAGCAGCTATTGGATAAGTATAGGCTGATGATGATATTGATAACTTATTGACCATTGTTGATTAAAAGTCCTACCTATATCCTGAATATGTTACCAATAGTAGTGTGCATACGTACTGAAGTAAACCTTATAATACTTTTTGATTATTCCGACTTGGATGACTTTACAACCTCTGTCTAGATTCCCCGTAAAGACGGCTAATGTCTCAGATGGAAGGACGAGCAAGTATCCTGGATATCTGAGGTAAACAAGCACTAGGTATTCAGTGGTATTAATGCCAATCGTGCTAAAACAGTACTTAAAACATTATCTACATCTCCAACCAAAGCCACAACCACAATTTATAATAAGAAGCACGAATTACGAATCACACAGCAATTAGTAAGGAACAAATCGCTATTGCTATCAAATGTTTAGAGATATTTATCAACGCGAGTTAGAGTTGCACATGACATGTAATAATGCATTCGCTATGCTAATAGCAATGCTGTGTATAATACGAGACGTGCGAATGTCCTCGTTTGGCGTAAAGGACGTGTGCGAAGATGTGGTTTGGGTCCAATGTTGGACGATACGGTATTTGGAATAGATCCCATATCTACATTAGTATTATTGTAAAAAAGAGTTGCCTTGGTGTCAATATGAGCTATGTTAGCTTTATTATTACCTATGTGAAAAATAATTTAATGCCTCAATATTTTATATCTTTAAAAATATAACACAGATTTAGTTTTTATTTTATCGAAAGGAGTTATCAGTTAAATAAATAAAATAAGTTTTCCAAAAAATCCAACCTTCAATTAATACTGTCGAGTCCAAAATTCAATAGCAGAAAATTATGAGACGATAATATTATTATGTTTGAAGATAATAATAAAAAAAAAACAATTAATTAAAAAAATAACGTTCCCAAACAAAACTCAACAATAGAAACAAACACCCGATTAGTCACAACACAATCAGCCATTTACGCAAAAGTAACACTCAAAGAGTTCACGACTTCTCAGCAATTATACACCGATCGGGACTCGAATACGTCATCAATTCATGACTAAATCACGATACTGACTAACTACGAGTATGTTCCCATACAATCATTGTATATAAATAAATATTCCAGTAAAGCAAAAACTTAGTGATAAAGTGAGATCACTGAATGAATGGCATTCAATGATATGCGTGAACCGATTGTTAACAAGAATGGAATCAATTATAATGCTATTAAGGGTAATAAATCGTTTAAAGTTGATGTAATCGAAACTGATCTAAGAACAAGTATTGTTGTGTCAGGTGTTAACATTCTTGAGCTATAAAGCATGCTTACTGTGTCTGACGACCAATAGTTAAATGTGCCGATGGATGCAAATTCAAATATTGCCAAAAAATATTGCCTTTGGAAAACTATTTATTAATTGGTGCATTTGAAAGTTAAGTTACTAACGTATGAGAGACTCCCAACTTGAAGCATTTAATTGATGTAGACTTAAGAATAGATACTTCATAAATTGTAAATATAAAATAACCTTTGCAACATTTACGACCAGTGGCTTGAATATTTCAAAGATGTTCAAAGATGATGAAATACACATTACACTAGTCAGCACAAGAAAACACCAATAAAAATATGCAAGCAGTCTCACGAATGCAGTTGGAGGACAAAAGCTTATACAATTAGTGACCATCATAATCTACTGTTGTACAAAATATAATAATAGCACATAATAGTTAGCATCTCGTGATAAAGCTCACGTTTCCATTAAAATGATCGATTCGCCAGCATTTTTATTACAAACTACCGTCTGTCGACGTCTTAGCTTCCTTAACACATTCTTTTTCGCTGATTGATATCTACTTGTTTGTTATTTATTATGTTCAGACAGAGATTCGTAATCAATTTTTATGTTGGCTAATAAGTAGTTTGTGTTTTTAGCTGTTGTACCATCATTAAACCCAGTAAGTTTTGTATTCAATTGAATTTGAATTTAATAATTATGTGAATTCTATTTTAGTTCTGTTTTGACGGCAGTATCACTAGAGATAGAAACCCGAAGCCCATCGACTGATTTAGCAATATACCTACACTGCAAAACGGCTTCCCATAATACAGCTATTATGTAGTAATCTCAGATCATAGAAACAAGGAGATGTGCCAAGGCGCTATCGAGCTTGATGCCTGATCTTGAGCAAATTGCTCATATTAAAAACGTACGCGCTGGCGACGAACCGAACACGATCGATGGTATAAATACAGTGTTTTAGTTTAGTGCTAGTGTTGAGTGACGATTAACAGTGTTAGATTGAGGGTGTGCGGAATGTTCAATGCGTGGGAGATCTTTTTATTCACAAGGAGCGCTTAATTATGCGCGTAATTGTGTCGAAAAATGTACTAAAAGTGGCATCAGTTGTTCCCGTACTAATTTTGTATGATGGCATATCTCCTTGTTTCTATGATCTGAGGTAGTAATCATGTCATTTTCTCATCATACTCGCACCCCGTTGTTTGACTTAGCTTTGAGGACTAACGGTTTCCTGTGCGATTTTTACCCACTGCTGGCATATGAGGAAGAGCTCTTACAAATCATGCCTAATATGCTAAACGTGTGTGATCTGTTATCCTGTACCCCGTTTATGAATGAGTGATAATGATTGGCCAATGTTATTTCAGTAAATCAATAAAAACAGGTTGACATGTGATTTGACAACAGATTTACGAATAACTTGTTTGACCAGGCTTTCAGAAACTGCACATGGGGGTATATCTTCAACTTTTATATGAAAATTATTGATATTTTATGTGCACCATTTTTCTTTATCACCACAGAATCAACCCTACTAGAAGTCGATACTTCCAAAAGTCTTTCTTCAAACCCTATCACTAAGGGTTGGAGCAGATAGCAATAAATAAATCAATGTCGAACACATATCCTGGCTACTGAATAAAATAGGTGTCTTTGAAATATACCCATATTATCGCGATACATTGCGGCAGCCCTACAATGTCTACAGGATGATGTCAAACTGTACTGTCAGTTTTGACGGCTGTATGAATAACTGAATGGTCGTGAATTTTTATTTTTAAAATGTAAAGAAGATGGATGGATAGAAACTGAGAAAATTGATACGAATATTACTTTGAACACTTTGAAGTGAAAATTCTGTCGATGTTATATTTTGTTTGACTGTTTTCGTATTGCTGTAGGTAAGATTATGTCACGAATGTATCTCAGTCATTTTATTGTTAAATTCTGTTTCTAAATTCTTAATTCTCATGTAGAAGATTAATAAGATAATTTATTTTACAAGTGAGAATTTAAGTGTGACTGAAATTTTCTTTCTGGAAAATCTTTTTAGGCGACTGCAGCGTAGCAAGGGAAGGGTATTTTTTTTTACTCTATGACAGTTACCTACAATTTTAATTTTCGATGAGAACTGGCATATCTTTGTGTAATATATCAAAGTACGATATGTGATGAGCTAATGGCTTATTACTTATTTAATGGTGAACTTTAGCCCAGCACGTTCCCACTTCATGTAGCTTAGAGCCTTGCTGAACACACCTACCGTTTCAATGGGTTGACTCATTGTTTGATATTTGTTACCCAAGAACCAACTTCTGGTACGCCTATTCCTAGAGCTATAAACTTAGTTTAAACATTGCTAAATGTATCTTAACGATACTTAAATAAATTAAATGGCTTTGCATCAGTGGCGAAGGATGAGGGGTAGTCGGTACAGTCAGGGAAAGGGATCCTTTAGAAGGTACGCTATTATTCATATTTGGTCGTATATTCAAACTTCGAAAAGCAATCCGAATCCGAATTGCTTCGAAGTTTGAACATACGACCAAATATAAATGGTAGTGTACCTGCTAAAGGATCCCTTTCCCTGACCGTACAATAAAATAGTAATAAAATATAAATAATTCCGTTTACTTTGTCAAACCTATTCGTTTATTCGCTGAATTTACATAACAGAACAGAATTAAAAAAAAAAACATGTGTGGTCGGGGGACCCCCGTGAGGAACGAATTTTCTTACGTCTCGTATGGTTATAATAGACAACGAGATAACGCTTTTTCCTTACGTGACGATTTTTACTCGTCAACTCCTACCACAAGCCGCGTTAAGGAACTACGTTCCAAAAAAAAGGAACATCCTATACGTCACCGGACAGTCGCAACAAAAAAGTGTTAAATCTCCGGAGGTCGCGATTACCATCAGATGGACATTCGCATTATTTATGTATGGCGACGGACCCTGGCACGTATATCACACCCTACAGCTAGGGTTTTAGGGAAATTGGCAGAGGAGACAATTTCCTTATTAGATTTTGATAAATAAATTTGCACCAGTTGCTAACCCTATCGTGGGACGTCTGGTTACATAGGGTGACATTTAAAATGTCACCAGCGGGTTTCATACATTTCCTGAGCAGAATTTAACAAAAAATACTATCAAAATAAAACATCCGAATTTCATACATTTCAGAATTTTCGAGGCATGTTTCGTAGTCTATTAATATAAAATTTTTAATTATTACATAGTCGGGTTTTTTGTTATTTTTAATAATTTTGTTTACAGGATTATTATTGTAAGGGCCGATTTTCAATCGCCAGATAAAATTTATTCCTATAAAAAAGATTATATCGTTTTCATAAAACATAAAGTGTTAGAGTGAAATCGATATAGTTTATTCATAGAAATAATTTTTATCTAGTGATTTAAAAATCGGCCCCTAATGACACATAGCTCAAATTAAAAGCTGGACTTGCAGATTAAAATTGTGGTAATTTTTTTGTATTCTGGGCTCATACAAGGACATTTTCGCAATTACGTTCTTCAACAAAATTCCAGCTAATCTAACCACAGTATGAACTATTCTTAAGTAGCTTATACCAACCCATTGAAAAACAACAAAATTCTACATTCTGTTAAGTATCCCATCCATCCATACTCCAGTATAGTATAGGACCCTTACTCTAGTTAACTACAGTATTAGTATCTATGATTGATTTCTTAGAAATTGTGCCAGTTTAGTTAACTAACAGTACCTGAGTTTCATCAACTAAACGCATTTCTGTTAGTTTAACCTTTGATTTATAGTTTATCAACAATAATTCAAAATTTGTTACACGAACAAATGTTTATCAACACAATCGGCTGAAGTTAACATCAACATGTTCTCTTGCTAATATTGTATGATGTCCGAATTATTCAGCACAGTCAAACATACATAGAAAATAGGCAGTTCTCCTGTGTTCGAAAATAGAATATTATTTATGCACCAAAACATGGTGCAAACTTCGACAAAACTCGGTTATCAATTCAGTTTTTTTAAGAAAACTGAGTGAGATACCAAATATTCACAATAAGGAAATCGATGTCACATTAAAATAATAGCACCTACCTGGGCAACCGAGCTTCGCTCATGATTTTCTCAGGGATGATAGTTGAAGATGTACTTAGAAAGAAAAACATTATGTACAGAATGTCATCCAAATCATTAGAGCCGTTTTCGAGAAACCAATTATATTTACAAAACTTGCTCACTTAAATTAATAAAAACTCTTGACTATTACATGACATACCAAAAAGCAGTGGAACGAATTATCTTGTGTCAATTTGGATTATGAAAGCAATAGTAATAACCATCTTATGTCACTGACTATATAGGTACCTATACAATAAAGAAAGTTGCAATCTCCAATCCAATCAGTTGCCCAAATAAGGTGATATTGTCAAAATGACCTTATTTAGCCAACCAATAGGTACCTACTGATGAACCGATTTTGATGAAAACTGAAACGGTATCATTCGATTTTTTAAATATCATTTTTCGTAGCCTGTGATATTAGAAAGTGGAGTTTAGAAAAGAAAAACACAATAACCATCCAATAGTCAAAGTCAAAGTATTTATTAGTATGATTTTTGGTGATACAGTTAGGTCTTATACTTATTATGTGGTACGTACTCAAAAATTCCCATTAGGGCATACACTATTAATTATAGTGTCGCTAATAAGAATCAAATTCTGGGAAGTAATGACATACGGCAAGCTAAAGGAAAGTGTTAATTTTTATTAGGTAAGTATACTAATTCATAATTTTAATTTGAAAGTATGGATCGTTAACAAAATCTTGAAAGTTTCAAGGCCTCCTGATCAGAAGGTCTAAGTAGCAAAATGTCCAACAGCGCGAAACGTCTAATGAGCAGTAAGCCTAATTAACAAAATGTCAATGTAGCAAAACGTCCAACTATCAGATAGAGTAGGTACTTATGTGTTTTATTACGGTACCTTAATCGATGGTAATTTTTCAAAAATCATTTGATGCAGTTTTTATCAAAATCGGCCCTAAAACTCCTTTGAATATTTTTCACTACCTATATCTTATAATTTCGGATTTGACCATCCACATACATTTGGAAAATTCACCCTATATTAAGCATCAATTCTTTGTAACGCTAGACGATATAAAATGGCCGAACAATTTGGTACAAATAAAATACACACCATCGTAGTAAAAGAGTTATTTACGGAAGACTTCGTCAAGGGACATTACTAACCGATTTGCTTGCCCGCTTTATATCCGTGTCTGGGTTTGCAGACGAGATAAAACTCCACCCATTGGACACTTTCCAAGTTTGTCTCTAAGCAGAGAGAGTAGAGTAGATCCAGCCGCGCTCGCAGCCGACTATTTGGGGGGGAGGGGTCATACCGCAGCCGAGGACTTTGGGGGGGGGGGGGTTATACCGATGAATGCAGACGTGCTATACCGTGAACTACCGTGTTTGGTGCATTTTTGAACGATTTTGGGGAGGGGTCATGACTCCCTCGACCCACCCCCCATGGGACGAACCGCGCCTGAGTAGATCAGCAACACAATGGCAATTTCACTCCTGGGATCTATAGGCGACATTCTATATACCTACTAGAGATTACACTACATATTAGATTAGCAAAAAGAATCACCCTGAAATATAAACAACATATAAATAATTTTGATACAAATACACCACTACAAAAACTTTTTTAACAAAAAATAACCGACTTCAAAAATCCACTACAAAGAAAATAATAATTTTGGTTTCGGAAGTCGGTGGCTTTGGTTTTTGTTTGCTTTTTTTTGCCACCGACTTCCGAAACCAAAATTATTATTTTCTTTGTAGTGGATTTTTGAAGTCGGTTATTTTTTGTTAAAAAAGTTTTTTATTTTTCCCTTTTTTTCCCTTTCTTTATCCCGTGTTAGATTACTTTCACGAATTCGTTCAACAGTAAATCATCTACGGAGTGTGTACATTTATGCCTATAACTTTGTACATAAAAATGATTACATAATGTATTATATACTAAAACCTTCCTGAAAGTATGTAAATTACGTTAGTGAAAACCCCATCCAAATCGAATCAGTAGTTTTTGAGAAAATCGCGCACATACAAACATACATACATACATACATACATACATACATACTTACATACATACGGGACGAATACAGAACCTCCTTTTTTGAAGTCAGTTAATAAAAACAATCTTGATCCAACCTTGATACAAACGGTTAACATTGATCGTTAATCATCTTAAAACTACTTGTACAGGACATATTTGTTGGCAACATTATTCCGGGAATAAAGTGTTTCATAAAATTTAAAACTGTTTACATTGGTCTGTGGCTTACTCGAAGTATGTGTATCCGGTTTTTAGTTCCAGGAATTTACTTTGAAAAAGTAGTTTATACACTCGTAAAATAGTAGAAGAGCTCAAGCATCGACTAATCAGACACAATTAATTACCTATCTATTCTTGCCGACCTCTAGGAGGCCAGATGACGGTCGAGAGGATATAATACAGTCTAAATATTTTCACCATAGTATGTTTTTGTAAAACAAATGACGATTACCACTATGGCCCCATCATGTTAAGACTTTAGGACTAAATACTCTTGACAACCGACGCCACCTCATGCGTATTCATTGGTCAGATGACGACACGTGGCTTCTCGAGATGAAATGTGGCCAATGAACCACGCTACATTGACGTCACGGCTCACGTTATGAGTCTGTCCTCACCTTTTAAACTCTTTCTTAGTATGAAATCGTTAACGGCTGGTAAGAACTAGTACGAACTGCCCTGCTGGTATGGCATTCATGCAATGCTTTGGGGCCGGTCGTATCAATTTAACTAACACCCCGTTCAAATTTGTCAAGTGTAAGATGCGACAAAATGTCAGGTGCTCTAATGGCAGAACATTTTATACGAAACTGTTCACATTTATCTGACACTGTTCTTTGACTAGTTTGAATAGAGGTGGTGACATTCGAGTGTCCGATCCGTTTTTCCGACGGATGCGAACGGGGTGTTACAGTTACGTGTCTGTAATTCTGTAATCGTCAAAAAAGGCAGCACGAATGACAATTTCTTACTGACGTTTAAGCAGATACTGACTAATGAAATCAGACGTTTTGAAAACCCACCCTTGCGGCCGATTTCACCACCCCTGGATAAGTCCCGCTTATTTGATTCTGTCATTATGTTAACAGCTTGTGACGAATTACGTTTCTCTTCATACAGACACAACATTCCCTTGCAGATATTTATTTCCATAAGTCTAAATTGAGACGTGAAGTTAGACTGAATGCCCGTGTCAATTCGGACGTGTCTGATACATTCTTATAAATAAAATCGATTCCTACGTCTCCCTGCACGCATCGATCTTCAGCTAAAGCCGCGAGATTAGGGTTGCATGGATTTCCATTCGGGTTTACATTTTATTTACCTAAGACTAGAGTTTTGCCCGCGATTCCGTCTGCGTGGACTATAGTAAATCGACCATTTTAAATGACCTCCTTAGTGTAGAGTGGAAGAGGTCAAGCTGTATCTCGATTCATCCCACTAGAATTAAATGAAATGTGATTTAGATTTTAAGTTGGACCAAGCTACTAAACTGTAAAGTACATCAAAATCCGTTTAGTACTATTTGTTGTATTTGTACGAAATTTAAAAAAAAATGGCATAGTTACCAAACCCATACGATTACGATACCGATGTATCGAAAAAATACGTTACTAAACTCCACTCGTAAAATGACCAAAAAAATGCTTTCATAATTTCCAAGGAAATGTCTTGTGAAAATTCCTATACCTACTTATAAATAAATGTTCCAATTATTGCACAATAACATAAAAAAGACCGCCAACATCAACGTACAGTCGATTATATTATTTTGACAGTTGGTGTCTAAAGACATGAACTCCAATAAATTTTAATCTCCGTTTTAGTTAAAGAATGTCCGACGATAGATAAACGATGAATTCCTATTAAAATTAAACCTACATTGGTGACAGGGTTGTCAGTAATGGTAACGAAGAGAAAAAAGTTTCGAGTAGCTAGTCGGATTTATTGGACACGCTTTAAGGACTATAATTATATTTATTTTACACTTTTCGTTTCTTCTAAGAGAAACTCCTAATATAAGTATAACTGACACAGGTTAATAAAAGCTAAGAAAGTCCAGCTTTGTCAAGTATAATCTACCTGCAATTTGATTACGGAATTATTCAAGTCGACATAGTAACCCCATAAAAATTATCAGCTCCAAACCACAAATCAAGTTATTTTTAAGCGCTGCCTCAAAGACGTTGCTAACAAAAGACAAACGTTTTAAATTTCCAAAGTTTTATTCATTCAAAAATTACGGGTTAAAACCATGCTAGAATTAGCGTTAATGAAAAAAACATTAAAATAATTTTATTATGTTCAATCGTTTTTGAGGAAATAGCGAACATACATACCATACCAATACGGGTCGAATACAGAACCTCCTTTTTTTAAAGTCGAGAACTTGTGCTGTTATTAGTAAAAATAAATTACTTACCAATATTTTTTTTATCTTTAGTATTTGAACTGCTGACATCTTCGTTTCCCTTCTTGGCTTATATTGCTGCCTATTAGAGCTAATACTTTACACAACTTACCAACTTATTATGTAGATAATTATAATATATAAAAGTAGGTAACCCTAGGCCGTCGGTGTCGAGTGGGCACATAAACGTCACGTATCGACACAAACGCGATACAGCACTTGGCTCGTGCTCAAATTGATATTGAATTTATTTTCAATTTTAACGCGCCCTCCTTAGGTGCACAGAGCAGACGAAGCTGTCAGAGGTTGCGGCTATTGAGATATTAATTTTTTAATGAAAAGTTCGTAGATATAGTAAAATGATACTTTTAAAATATTTTTCATTATAGACCGCAAAAGTAACTTAACATGTTATAAAATTAGGAACATTGGGATTTTTTTTCGAAATAACTGATACCTAACTTATTATTTTTTTACATGTTTAATCGAAGGCTACAGGACTTCATTTTTTATCTAATAATACAATTTTAGAAAACTGTCAGTGATAGTTACAAAAAAGTAGCCAATTCTAATCAAGCCCACGATGATGATCGAAAACCAAATGTAATGTGTAATAAACGTTATTAAATATATAAGAGATTCCCAAAAATAACTGACACAGGCAGGATAAATACCAAATATAAACACCAAAAATGTAAAGTGTCTGTGATTTCAAAATAAATACCAATTTTTAAGCGAAAATTGCTATTTGTACGAAGTTTACTGACGGATTTTAGAATTTTTGCTTGTCTGAAAATTTGTCTCAAATAGGCTCAGAAGTGGCCCAAGGAATTTCAATAAAATTTTAAAGGATTCAAACAAGAAATTTTGATGTATTCATTTCGGTATTATGCAGGATTCAGAAGATATGAATATAAATATTTGTAAACCTATTATGTACACTCGACGCCATTGACGGTCGACCACTTTTCACCCTTATTACTAAGAACATAAGGGTGAAAAGTGGTCGACCGTCAATGGCGTCGAGTGTACCTACTGCCATCTAGCGGGTGTCATGACCAACATGCCGCTCTAAAAGTCCCGCGCAAACGAAGTCGCGGGCACAGCAAGTACCTAATAAAAACATAAATTATGATGGACTTCCACAAACGTACCTCACCCGTAAATTACAATATACAACTCAACACCTCTCTCTGAACCCCACACTACTCTGTAAATGTTGACAATGAACAGGCGCCACCGCGGATACAAACGTCAAACTCTATTTCTGTTGCGACTGTGGTGTGCCCGATACCACCCCCTCCCCGCCGCCCCGCCCCCCTCCAACACCATAGAGTTTGTCCCGTAAACAAGTGCGCAATGTATGTTTTTGTATGGATTTTTCAAAAACTATTTTAGATTTGGGTTAAAACACGCCGTGGGCTTTGTATAGAGATTTGTTAGGTTATTAATAGGGTAAGTGTGATGTTGTTTAATGGAGTCCAGAATTACTGTTATGCTGTGATTAACTGGAAATGAGAACTCTTTTAATGTGTTTGTAACTTTTATAGGCACATTTTGTAGAGATCTTTTAAATCCGTGATACTTTTTAAAAGCGAATCCCGGGTTTTTAATTTATAAAAAGAAAAAAAATATTAGGTATTTTTAAAGTTATATTCAGCTGCTATCTTATCGCAACACTATCGCATTCAACAGGCTACATCTAACTTTCAAAAGAAAGTCACTTACCTAAGTGCCAGATATTTGATTACTCAAACAAGCAACACGCACGCGCCAAAAAAAACAGAAAAATAAATGAAAAAATATAAAGACCAAGAGTCACGAGACAGAAAAATAGAGATGTTTATCTATTTAACGATCACGATGCTTCGCGTCGCGAGCGCAACCGTGACAGATTGCGACAGATACGTGGTACGCGACAAAGGACCAACTTGCTTCGAAATTGATTGATACCGTGATATGGTGGCTTTATATTCAATTTTATGTGTCGGTATTTGGCCGTAACGAGAACATTGTTAGGTGGAAATTGGACTACCAATATTTTTTTTTTCGGCCCAGATGACATGTAGCTACACTTGATGTACTACCTATAGTACCTATATATATGCAACCACTTTACGTAAAAAGGGTCAGTTTGCCAGTCTATCATTAGAGAGAATAACCGATCTCTCAATTAAAAAAAAACTTGTAGGTACAAGCTTTACATATGCTATAAAAGCTTTATTCCTGATATGGAAAATACATCGAGTATTTGGCCATTTAAACACCAAAAACATTTGAACATCACTCGTAATAGAATGTAAAATAACCTCATTAGAAACATTTTCCGGAAACTGTAGTAAAAAAAATATACCTACATAATAATAAAAATAATAACCCGCAGGGCACCTTGAGGCGAAGTGACGGGGAGTAGCGACCCCGCGGTACCCGAGTGCTCCAGAGAGAAGCCACCGTTCCTCACCTCCGGCTTCTCCGGCTTGCCTATATTGGCCGGTTGGAGTGAACACTGACGAGGAACAGGTCTCCCGCCTCTAGCTTGCCTTCATTGGCCGTCTAGAGTGGAGTCGCTAGAGCAGAACACCTCTGCTCGGAGGGTGGATGCTGAGCGTAAGTGGTGAGTGGGCCAGTGATGCCGGACCCTCAGGGAGCAAGTGATCTGAGTTTAAAGTCCAGCGAAGCCTCTCCACCCTTCAGCCACTCACGTTCCTGTTGCCCCCTTTGTTGCTACCCGAGCGACTTTTTTCAGGGGGCCCAGTTAGTGAGTTGGCAAGTCTCCGTCTGCCATTTTTACGTGTACACATACATTGTTTCGGCAGGCGCCATAGGTTCCTATAGTTCCCTTTAACTTAGTCCACTACCATCCCACCACAATAGCCCAAGTAGTTTATTTTTTCCACATATATATTGCAATAGTCCTGCATAAGCTGGGGTTATCCTTGGGTGTATTTCTATAGTGCATACAAGGATAATCACCAGCTATGTCACCATTAAATTTTATTAAAAAGCTGTCATAAAGGGCCTCTACGTGTTGGCTTCGGCCCCGCGCACGCCTTCAAAAGGTCCGGGACTCTTAGTCCCGTGTAACAGAGACAAATAGAGAGAAAAATAATAAATTACAGCTTAATTATAAAAAGTTGACTAATCTATCTAAATCTATCTAAACTAAGTCACTATTATACGAAACTATCTCATAATCTATCTGTTTCAACCTTACATTGACACTATCGTCACCTGCCGATCTAAACAGTTTGAATATCATAACCAACGAATAACAGTTATTTTTGGCTACTGCGCCATCACGTTCCGATCATACAAAAATATTCTGCGGTGCATTTTCGTTGCCAATAGTAGTTTGTCATTCTTCGACAATGTCATATAATTTTAGAATGCGGTTTTTTATTGATATCTATAGGTAAAATACATACCGTGTGATGTCCCACTAAGAATTATTTTTAAAGATGTGTCACCAAATGTCTTCCTGTGTCTTAAATAGTGACTATTAGTTTATATCAGGCAAATTGCTGACACACTATCTAATTAAGAACGCATAGGTACTAATTGATGCTATCGCCTCAGATCATACTTACAATACCGCCTACCCTTTTAGAAAGAAAATGTCCATAAGTGTCTTCTATAAAAAATAATCGTTACATGATAGAAATAGATACTACTCAAAATTTGCTTACTAGGAAAATGAGCTTTCTAAAATTAGGTAATAGGTATAATCAGCTTATAATTTTCCCACTGTTGGAACTCAGCCGTCTTTTCTGTGACAGTTCTGTGCGCCGTAATCTACCATACGGGCCTTCTGCTGGCTAGCATGTCACATGTCTTCGATTTTTTTTTTGTTCTAGAACATGCCGGTTTCCTAACGATATTTTCCTTCACACAGTTTTTAGAGCAAAATTACAATCAACAAAATAAAGTAGCTAAAGAAAGAGTCTGTAACAGTCAATGTTAATCCACCACATCATTATGTCTCGTCTATCGAATGCTTTACCTCATTCAGCGAACAATACACTCACTACAAAACTCCCCTCCGCCTACGTCACCCATGTCTTTCAAACGTTCAGAACAACGTGACGACACCAATCCAGTAAAAAGTTTAGAATTTATACTCTGTGGTGCACACGTCAAAAATATCACTTCCGCGTGTCATGGCTGCCCCTAATGTTCGGTGAATTTTGCATGTGAATACCCTTCACGCGGGGCGGTAATGTGACAAGCGACAACCCTGTTTGTGTATAGAATGTAGGTCCGTCTGTCTGTTTTGTTTCGTATTGTTAAACAGGATGTGTTGCAGGAAATACGTGTAATGTTCTCTGTGTAGTTGACGCCTCATTAACTGGGATTGGATAAGCAGGTTAATCTCCGTTTGAAAGAAATATTGAAATGTCATTATAACTTTTTTTATACCTACTTATAAATATTGGTTCTCAGAATTTTATAGGGAATACCCTATGATTATTCATCGAATACTGAAAATTATCAAGGAAAATAATTGATAAATAATGTACAAAATATTCAATTTCCCTTAAAATATTTCAGCTCCTAAAGTATGAATGAACTGTGAATCCATTATTATAATATTTAATCCCAAACAGTAATGAAAAATACGATACTCGTAAATCCATAAAGGAATCGGATAAAACTCAGTCGGCATTTCTCAATTAATCTTTAAAATAAATTCATAATTAATTTGGGAATAGTCGTTTTTAAACTTTTGCGAATTGTAAACATGATTTTTAATTATCTTGGGACTGTTCGTAAACCTATAATTGCCATTTACCGAGCACGACTCCAGAATCCAGGCTGCTACTATGAATTTCCTAAATTATCAAATTCAAAAAAACCTATTAACACTTTCCCCAAACCAAATAGTAGTAGTAGTCAAATATCTCTTACTGAAATAAAATCTATCACTACACCTCTTAAACCCATAAAAACACCATAATAATATCGTAACACACGTCTTACAACCCTATGCGTACTAAGGCCACATTTATGGGATTTATCGCGTTCACCCCTTGCTCTATGGCGTAGTTTTATGGTTATCTGCGTTTTATGGTGATTCTTTGACTGATTTTAGCGGTCACCCTTTTTGGAGACGTAAAGTTTGATACTGAAATATATAACTAACATTTTGCAAATAATATTTTTCAATGTTACTACCTTTATACTGATTGCAAAACTTATAAATATCCAACTGTACTAATTCTATGTTAATTGGTAGGTAAAGGATTTGACGATTTATAAAATGACGAGGAAGGAACTTCGTCGTTTGTTAAATACATACATAGGTACTTAACCACTTTTAAACAACTCAATCTATACTTCTATACTAATATTATAAAGAGGAAAGATTTGTTTGTTTGTTTGTACGAATAGGTTTCAAAACTACTGGACCGATTTTAAAAATTCTTTCACTAATAGAAAGCTACATTATCACTAAGTAACATAGGCTACTGTTTATCCCGAAAAAATGCACAGTTCCTATGGGACACGCGGACGAATTAGCGGGCGAAGTGCTAGTCCTCTATAAACACCTGACATGACAGGTACACTCAATAGACTTTTTTTATTTCATTAGGTATTTAAAAACGGCATATACAGCGTGTAACTAAAATGGTTTATGTGTTATTGTCAAGGTATATAGGTATGTTATTGTATTGTATATTATGTTACTGTAAAAGCCCCAACTTAGATAAATCTTAAGATTTACCAGTAAAACCTAAGATTTACCAACCCTCTATGGTAAAAGTCCGAACTGTTTTTTGATTATCGTTCATTTCGGTCTTTTAAGTCGGTAGATCTTAGGTTCTAGCTCAGAGACGCGGTAAATGTTGAAAAGAGTGAATAAGTTCTGACAGAACCGAATTGGTCAACCCCGACTCCACGTGATCTGGTCTGCCCTACCCCTAGAGTATTTTTGTAAATCCGAAGGCACGGAGGAAGAATAGCCTCCACCGTAGGCACTCATACGCGCCGGTGCGGCTGAGGCTGGTCCAAAATGCCGAAGCTGCGAAGGTGACCCAGCGAAGACAAGTCAGCTGCCGCCTTCGTTTACTGCGTGCCGTATCGCCGAGGTGAGGGGGCTTTAGGTTTATCTATTTTAGTTTCTATAATTCAAACTCATGCTAATGAGTCGTCATATTCAAAGATTTAATTGATTATAATTAATAATCATAAATAAACGTGTAGGTACCGAGAAAAGCTGGTAAAACCGTGTGCCGATATTTAAGCCAGATATTGAAGAAAAAATATGAAATTCATCGTATATTATCAATTTCCATTACCTACTGTATTTTTCAGTGATAATATTATCACTGATGTTATTAAACCATCCCTTTTGATTTCAAGATCTCCTGCTTAAAAACACCTTTTTAGCAGAATTGAATTTATGTTAACAGCTAAGTAATTATTATCAGTTAAAAATATTCATATCCTTAATTTACAACTAAAACAGGAATTGGACGTTCATTTGTTACCCAATCAAAGTTCCCTATTCAATTTGTAAGACAATTACAGAAACTCTGAAGCAATACCAACTAAATACATAGGTAGGTACTAAGGTTGAAGAATCACAAAAAGTTTGATGTAAATGTGGTGCTCATTACAGCTCATTGTGAAAGCAAATTGAGCATTTAATTGAAGGATGTAAGTGTCAAATTTGACTGATGGCTCCGGTAACTTGTGACTAAATAGGATTAGGGCAATTTTTTGGCTGATGTGCTTATTACAGCCGCATCTAATTAGGTACGTTAGAAAACGTAGGCTTGATAAACGTTTTATAATAGTAGAAAATCGTTAATTCTTATTTCCCACAAAAGCTCTTGAAGCTCTTACAGTATTGAGATCTTAGGAGTGTTATATGTAGCTTTATAATGATGTCACAAATACCTACCTACCAATTAAATATTCTTACCTGTTTAGCTATGGGTAGGTATATCAAGATTCTTCCATTGTATCAACTTAGGGACACTGAGGATCACGTGCAATAATTCGTCCATTTATGATTCTTCATACGAAAATTGAGAGTTAGGTACGTAATCTATTAAATCACTACATAGTATAAAACAAAGTCGCTTCCCGCCGTCTGTCCCTATGTATGCTTAGATCTTTAAAACTACGCAACGGATTTTGATGCTGTTTTTTAAATAGATAGAGTGATTCAAGAGGAAGGTTTATATGTATAATGCATCCCAAAAAATGCGGGTGAAGCCGCGGGCGGAAGCTAGTTAATAATAAAAACAAAACCACTAAATCATATTTGTTTTGCATTAACGAGTTACAACTATCCTCTTTCCTCGGGGTCTCATCAGGAACAAAGTAACATTTGTTGAAACAACTCATAATAGATGGCGTTATATGTATCGATTTGTTATTGAAGTTTGTGTAAAATTGAGAACATGAAAAAATACATCATAAAAAATATTTGTTCAAATTTTGAAAAATGCTTTAAGCATGGAAAAATGTATAGCCCGAAGATAACCCGCGCTAAATCGGTCACATTTCTTTGTATGAGATGAGGCATCTGTACGTATAGGATTATATTATCTTTGCTCATACAATGTAAAGAAACAATACACATACACATATTTATGCGTACCCATACCACAGTTCTCACGCGGTTGTCAGTGGAAAGTGCGAGCGTCAGTCGCAAGCAACTCGCTCGATAGCGTCTAATTGACGGGCCGCGTTCAGATAGAGGCCAATATCTGCCGATTTGCGAGAGCTGATAGTAAGGGATTCTCACGCTCCGCAAAACTTTCAATTGTTTTTTGGCAATCGTAAAAAGTTGTGCCAAAATGTGACGTTTGTGGATCACGTTTTGTTTGAGTGTTGTTGATGAATGTAATACAGACTGTTGGTAGTGGTACTGAATGAGGTGCTATTTATTCGGACTAGTGTATTAAGTAACGTCAATATTATGTCTATCTGATCTATGTCATTAGTGTCAGTCAGTAATTTTCATAAGGTAGCATAAGATTCGTAACTTTGTGATCTAACTAAACTTATGAAAATATACTTTTCATTTAAAATCTAGCTAATAAGTTTTTGTAAGGTAAGTGATCGAATCATATTATTATTATTTTGGGTGAAATAATTATACAGGGTGGCAGGTTAAACAGTGGAAATATTTTGTGACGGAGTCATCCTTCTTTCATCATTTAGTGCTGGCAATCTTCCATTGCTGGCCACTTCATTCATCCCATTCTTCTAAATTCGGTTTAGATTTTAACTTTAAATTTCAAAATTAGAACATCTCATATTTTTTTTGCATTGTTTCGTCATTCTTTGTCTGGTCTCCAACGACATCACTGGTGACCGCTGAACCGCTGTACTGTTATTATTTATTACCTACTACCTATTTATCAAGTGTGCAAAGCTATAAGCAAATAGTCTCTTTTGTAACAGTTATTTTTATACCTCTGTGTAACGTTATAAAGTGCAAATATACAACCTTCGTCTCGCAATATACCTCTCCAACCATCCTGCAGTGTTTTATTACCTACATCAAGATTTGTGTCTGTGGAGGCTTCCTCCGATAGCTAGCCGAGGCAGGGAGGACAGAGGAGGGAGGCACTCCGCGACACTGGCGCCCAATCGTACTCGAACTACTGAAGATTACCTACTGAAGATATTATAATATACTTACGGAACATTTACGCAATCCAGCAACCAAATTACTATCGAAGAATACAAACACAGATTGTACAAACCATAGAACCAAATCAGAAACACAGAACGGAATACAGAATTTTTGGAATACCAATCACAGTTGAAGAACATTTTTTTTTGTGAAGTGTGAAATATTTTTTTATAATTACTTGTTTTTATAGTTTTTCAAAATTCTAAAAAGGAATTTTTCGCTACCGTTTAACACTTTGGCCCACCTTCTCATACTTATTTTATATTAATACTGTAATTCAATAAATTATTATACTATTTTATATCTATATTGTAATAATATTGTGTTGTGTTGCTATAAACAACGTTCAGCGGTCCAGCCTTCGTTCCTGTCACTGCCTGTCACAAGTAAGTCATCACGTCACTCACCTTTTTTTCTTAAATTTATTTAATATTATCTATTATTTATAAAAAAGTATGCATACCATAATACATTAACACTTACAAAACACTTTTACAAATATCTACCTACCATATTACACTACACCACCAATCGGCTTACGGCCGAATCACAAACCTCTCGAATTCTGGAGTGTTTTTAAAACCATTCGTGGTCACTTCAGAAGGAGATTGGTTACTAACTTACAGCGTGCCTAAGGAGAATATCCTTAGGTATACGCGCAGGCAGACCACCGACCTACTGGGTGTATTCCTCGAGGTTCCCGAAACCGACAACCGAGACGCACCCGTACTAGGTGGTTGAAGACTAAACATACACTATAATAAATTTATTAAAAATATTAATTACATTTAATAATTATATCCATACCATTACTTTCTTCTTATTTCATTAGTAAGTCATGGGTTTTGTCACAATCACAATACCTTACCCGGAATTATTTATACTTACCTCTATAATTTATTATGAAATGCAATATGCAGACAACCAAGAACTATTTTGCCTCTGTCTCTTAACAATTTTTTTAGACCTATTTTTTTAGGCTTATTTAATTTGATACCTACTACTACTATTACCTATTCATTTAACATTAATACTCTTTCGGAAACATTACTTATTTCTAGCTATCTTGCTATTATTACTTTCTTATAATTTTCCCACTAATTTACAGTTTAAGAGCGGTTAGAAACTCTCAAAATAAGCCCTTTTTCTCTAACCAATTTTATATTACTTACCATAACTTCTCTTACCGAAAAGAGCGGCGTCAACTCTTAAAATAAGCCTAGGTCACAAAACCATTTTAAATGCATATCCATGCATTCTTATTCTCTCCCCTAAAGGATAGGATATTATTATTCTTATACGTGTTAAAACACGTCGTACTTTGATTAGGTACGCTTAGCCTATATACTTATTTATGTGTCTATACACATTATACTTAACTAGGTACGTCTAGCCTATGTGGGCAATTCTTAGTAGAGCGGGTTAGCGACTCTTAAAATAAGCCATAAGCTAGTCATTTTCTTCATCACCTATGTCAGCGGGTGGTGACTGATTCTAAATAAGCCTACACTATTGTAGATCAATTCCACGAGTGGCCCTGTATAACTATAATATTTTAGGGTCCCTCTATGCTCGGTGTCTTTTTTTCGCATAATGAAATAAAGACTATGAGAGGTGAAGAATGCATGCTACTTATGAAAGGTTGTGTGAGTAGGGAATTAGGTCTATTGTATATACGCATTAAAAAAAAAACCATTAGCACCCACTAAATTAATCACTCACTTGGCATTTTCTTAATTTTAATTATTTCTTGTTTATTTTACTTTAACTTTTTGTAAAAAAAATCTTTAAAGATTTTTTTTACGCCGGGGGAGCGGGGTATTGTGACGGAGTCATCCTTCTTTCATCATTTAGTGCTGGCAATCTTCCATTGCTGGCCACTTCATTCATCCCATTCTTCTAAATTCGGTTTAGATTTTAACTTTAAATTTCAAAATTAGAACATCTCATATTTTTTTTGCATTGTTTCGTCATTCTTTGTCTGGTCTCCAACGACATCACTGGTGACCGCTGAACCGCTGTACTGTTATTATTTATTACCTACTACCTATTTATCAAGTGTGCAAAGCTATAAGCAAATAGTCTCTTTTGTAACAGTTATTTTTATACCTCTGTGTAACGTTATAAAGTGCAAATATACAACCTTCGTCTCGCAATATACCTCTCCAACCATCCTGCAGTGTTTTATTACCTACATCAAGATTTGTGTCTGTGGAGGCTTCCTCCGATAGCTAGCCGAGGCAGGGAGGACAGAGGAGGGAGGCACTCCGCGACAATTTAAAGGGGTGATTGTACTCATCATTATGAACAACTTTTACTATGGGACCAACCCTTAAATCGCGAAAAAAGAATCAGCTGTTCCATACATTTATGTTCACATAACTCAACAAAATGTATGAAACAGCTGGCTTTTTTTTGTGATTTCAAGGTTGGTCCCATAGTCAAAGTTGTTCATAATGATGAGTACAATGACCCCTTAAAATATTTCCACTGTCTAACCTGCCACCCTGTATAAGAGTTTTTATATTTTAACATACTTTGTGTTCATTTAAATTACTACTAGCTACTACTAATGATTAGGCATTTACGTAGCAACAATGATTTTATTGTCGTTATACAAAAAAACTGACACAAGCTTTTTTGAATCACGATCTTTATCTAACCTTAATTATGTAGTTCTCACTAAACGGTAATTAATTAGTCAATTTTTTTTGAACATTTTATACCATTTCACCTTGAGGGGTTACTGCTAATTGCAATCATCAGGAAACTCACCGTGACATCCACGCCACTCTATCAAAATCTATCTTTTATGTTTTCTAAAAGTCAAGAGTGACTAGAGATGGGCAAGTTTTCGGTAATCGGTATTCGGAAAAAAATCTTAAATAAAAAAAAAGCTGACAAACATGCATTTAATATTTTGTTTATTAATAAATACAAATAAAAATACAAAGACGGTGAAATAGTGGTGACCCCAAATAAATTGGGATATGGGCAGGAGAATAATGATCAAACAGAAACGAATTAAAAAACGAATAATAATTTATACTTTTGTCTTATTTCTTCATATAACACGCGGTAAAGTGTTAATCTGAATCGAAGAAAGTCTCGATACAGCTTGAATAGCGAAACAGTTTTATTTTTGCATATTCGGCTTATAATAAAATTATCAAATATTTTGTTCGGGATATTTCGCGAATCTTTGGCCCATCTCTAATGATAACCATATGACCAAACCAGAACTAAACTCACACTTAATTCACCTCGACATTTAATTTAACATGACCACGGTAATTTATATTTACTAACATGATCTGTCAGGCAAAAATTCACCTTTATGATTGATCACTACAGATGGTCAAATATTTGTGTGTAGAGAGACCAGCAAAAATCCTGAGAAAAAGTGGCGTAACGGGGGAAAGTTTGAGAGAAATATTTAGGTATTTAGCACAGTCGGACAAAATTCATAAAAAAATAAGATTAATAAAATTGCAGTTAGCCCAGCAGCTGTGCCCAATAGGTCCAGTTCAGCATGTGCTAGACCACTAGTGCCTGACATTGGTTTTCAACTGGACCTATAAGACACAAGAGACATCATAATTTCGCCGACACATAATAACTTGGCTCGTATTATTTGTAATTTTTCCAGGTCAAACCGCTTCATAAGAAACACGTCTTTTATTCATAGAAAACGCACATATACCTACCTACCCACCACATGACATCTATCCATCCGTACCTAAGTTTCTAGATCATATCATCAACAATTTATATAGAAAATCATATGTAACGGTGACCCAATACCTAGAACATGTAAATCCGTACTGACAGGGCTGCCAACATAAAAAGCATGACATGACGCGTGACGGTTGGCAGTCCCGATCCCAACACTTGACGGCTCAATTGTCTTTGATCACAAATACGTGAATTATTCAACAGATCCCCTCCCTATGAGAGTTCATAGATCAGGTACGAGGAAAGAAAGGCTGAAAGCGTCTATGATTTATGATTTGATATACCTTCATACACTTCATATACCTACCGCTAGCCACATTAATAAATACTACCTTATTATTATTTTATCAAAATGAAAATGAAGCCACAACTTAAATTAATTTTACGGGCTTTAACTTAAAAGTTATTCAACGTTTAAACATCTTAATTTAACTCACACTATGTAGTTAATTTCATTTGATTGGTTTTCAAAAAGAAGAATAATTCAATTGTAGGGTTTTTAGAGATTTTAATTATTAATTATTGTTTGAGCAATGGCAACACTGTCAAACGGTTGATTTTTGTAGAGGGGACTAGGTTATAAAAACGATGACACATGGCCGAGAGAGCTCAGTTGAAGTGAGTTTGAAATTGTAATTACAGTAGTAGGTAACTCTGTCGGTGTGAGAATAAAGCATTATTATCCTGCATTTAGTGAGTTTTATTACACAATAGGTATACGAAAATGACCCACAGAGGAGGCCTGTGTCCCAACAGTGGGAACATTATAGGCTGATTATGCTTATGCATATGAAAATGCGTAATTACAGTAGATACCTACTCGTACCATCAATTCATTAAAAAGTTTTTCGGCAACAATCGCTCAGCACTAGTGAATCCGTGTATCAACGATTAAAAATGATCATCTGCAGAATCTCTAAAATACAATTAATAAAGGTACACTTAGGCACAAAAGTGTTCGCTTCTGTGAAATATTCAGTAGTCGCCTCACCTCTAAATGTCATAGAGATCACGGAGAAATCGAATTTCCATCGTAAGGGCACCGCGACAAGTGAAACTAGCACGTTTTTGAAATCGATATGGCACCCGTCATTGGAAGGAAGTTACATGACAATAGAAATGTGAAGAGTTTTAGTAGCTTTAGATTAAATCTAAAAGCTATTTATCAATGTTCTAGAATGTTCAGAATAGGCTCGCCATAAAGCCGGTACCAAACATAGCTTCAAAGTTTCAAAACACATTTTTGCACTTTGCTATCGTTTATCGTTTTTTAGCGTTTATCAAAGCATTCGAACTATTCGAAGTTTAAAATACCGCCAAGAGCGAGTCGACTCACGCACTAAGGGATTTCGTACCGGTTTTTTCGGGACCTCCCTTGGGTTTTCAGTTTTTATTGTTATTATTTGCCATACGTTTGTGTATTAGACGTATTCTTTATAAATTTCAATTGGCTATTACGGTTCATAAGACCTGTGACAGACGAACCTACAGATGGCGTAGACGTTATAGGCTTCTGTTGGCGTCCTTCGGGTACGGAATTCTAAAACCCGCCAATGGATGACAAAGTACAAATGTGTGCCCAAATTCAAAGTATCTCTAGCGCCGCATTGATAAACTTGATTGCGGTTTGTAATTTTTGTTTTAGCTGTCACACTTGTACTACAATAATTTTATTTGTTGAAAATTTTAGAGAAAGCTTATTCTCAAGAGAATATCGAATAGCTTATGAGCTAAGCTATTTGATATTCTCAACGACGCAACTAATCCTTCATGATATCCTTTTTAATTCAATCATTCAAACTACAGTAAAAAACACACCTTTAGAGAAAATTATCGTCTATCACACTTATACTACAATAATTTTATTTGTTGAAAATCTTAGAGAAAGCTTATTTTCAAGAGAATATCGAATAGCTTATGAGCTGAGCTATTTGATATTCTCAACGACGCAACTAATCCTTCATGATATCCTTTTTAATTCAATCATTCAAACTACAGTAAAAAACACACCTTTAGAGAAAACTACCGTCTATCAATAACCCAATAATAATTTAAATTAATCTCTAGACAAACTTTAATAATACCTACAAGCTACAAAGAATAAAAATTAAGAAAATAAAATTTCCTATTAAAAAAATACATAAGTACCAGTAACAGGCCCGGAGCGTTGCTGTGCTAATAATTATTAACCGTTTGAACTCCTTTAAGAATTCTTAAGGAGATTAAAAGAATCATTATATATTCTCACTTGAGGGTCGAGCCATTTGAAAGAGACAGGCCAGATTAAAGCCACGCTTCAGGCAATTTCTCCAGCATATTTTCCGTTTTCGAGCATTTTCCGGTTTAATTAGGTACACATGGAGTTCTATGAAAGTTTGTGTTATTAATTTTAAATTGTTAATGTTGAGGTCAATGATCGTAGATACTGTAATCATTTTTCTAACTGTGCTGTCTCAGCATTATCATTGTCCATTATTGGACATTACAAGTTCCCACTGCTGGGACCTACGACGCGGTGGTGGTGGACGTCTCATGCCAACGATTTTTTTGTTTCTAAGGCTTGTATTAGAGAACGATTCTCACTCAAGTACAGATCTCGCCTTGAGAATAGATTTAAAGCCATTTGATTGGTTGAAATTAGTTTTAAGTATTGCTTGAGTCTTGAGTTCGGTTCTATGATACAACCCTATATGTATAGTATAGTAACTATATAATCTAGTAACACCTTTTCATCGCAAAAACACAGTAGGACATTTACTCACTCAAGTTAGCCCTCGAGTAATTGCAATAGTTCTCAATATTACTAGGTACCTACTAATTTTCAACGTTTCTAAGACCGAACCTACTTAAGTATACCTACCTTATCATTCCTAAAAGCACATTCCCTCACTACCACTTAAAATTACCCCGCACAATTACCCCGCTACAAATTTTTAACCCCGCGCAAATCCTTAAGATCTCCACCCCGAGGCTTCGGCGTCTTTGTACATTTTGTCAAACATTAATTAAGAAACTGTGTGCCTTACTGTAATCTGCGAATGAGAGGTTATCTTTGAAGTTACGCTGTATTTATACCATGTCTCAAACTTTGAATTTTCGGATAGATTTCGATTATTAATAATGCATGGTAAACGTGTTGCCTGTTTTTCCGTATAGGACAAGTAAACGTAGTTTTCTTACTTCATGTTTTAAAAGAAAACATATATGAAGTAAAATGCGCTTAAAGACGGACATAAACTAAGTAATTGCGACAAAACGCACGCTAAATCTACCTACGTCAAAAGTCAAAGTATACTTATATTATATAGGGCCGTACTTCACCGGGACCTCATGGCGACGTCGCCGTCGCCGGCAGCGTAAACTTGGCTACCTTTGGCAACCGAAGGTCGCCAAACAGAGTAACCAAGCCGCATATCTCGAGGGCCTAGTAAGCCATTAATTTGCGTTGTATAATATGCACACGAGCGCGCCTTGCGCTACAAGCGCGGCACCGATAGTGGCTACCAAATTGGCGACGTGGCCAGTCCGTCGCCAAATAAGTTAGCTGCGATACATTTCTTTGTATTTTATTTTTTAATTATCTAATAATTAGGTATGAATTGTTTAATGCTTTACATACATTGCCCTAATTGACAATACTGATTTCAATCAAATTATCAGTGGCGAAGGGTCCTTACAATACGACTCCTACCGGCTTCCCTTTGAAAAATACCACAGGCAATATTTGCCTACTTTTATTAATTAGCTTTTTGTGGCCAGAGAAGCATGTGTAGCTCCGGCTTACCTCTTACAAATACTGACCCTTCGCCACTGGATCCTAATGTAGGTAATATTACAATATAGTCTTACTTTCAATATGAATTGTTTGGTTACGTAGCCGGCGACATCGCCATGGCGTCTCAGTGAGGTACGGCCCTTACCGTGCCTAATACTTACTAACTACACTTGATCTTAATACAGCAGTTGTAGTAATAAGTAATAGACAGACAGCGCCGCCGGGCAAGTTAGTCTGTTTGTGCACAGTAAACGGTTAGTTTATTAATTAGGGTTTGACAAACTGTGCGGTTCAACCCTCCGTCTAACCTTTGTTTAGTTATGAACTTGGGAATTTAATACTGTTTGTGTGGTATGACAATTTGGAAGATTTTGCGAGGGTAGCTTGCAACGACGACTGTCTTGGTTAATGAAGGTACCTAATTGCTTCATGTCACTTTTAATTTCAGACAAATCTGAAGTTTTCTGGAATTATAGTGACTCGATTATTATAAATAAAGTACCTACCTGCCATGGACAATCGAGCTTCGTTAGGCGTTTTAGGTAATTATTTTTTAAAAGCACTGCCGTAGAACCATAACTTTAGCGTAAATAAGAACAAACACTGAATGAAATTAACTTAATTATAGGCTACAAAGAACAGAGTAGTAGCTGATGGTTTTTTTTTCCCATATCAATATTTCTGTACTGTTTAAAAAAATCGGAAACCTGCTGCGATTTTTTTACAGTAAACGGAAACTTTGTTATGTAAAAAATAGAAAAAAATGCGGGTTCTCTGTTCTTTATTGTGCCAAATTCATAAAATTTTCATTTCAAAGTTATTAATGTCTGGCAGTGCTTTTTTTCACGTTTTTAGTGAATTTCAATTTTTTTTACATTTATCTACAAGGTTTAGTCTTAAACCGATTTTTTAAAGAACAGTCATACTCTTCAGCTTATCAGACGTTTTTTTTCGTGGCTACTACTTTACGTTTTCTATATATATAGGTACCTAAACTTATTGAAGTCCCATAACACGATTGATTTGGCATAATGCACCCTTAAGAATTTATGCAATGTAATAAAGATAAGATATGACTAATTTTTTTAATAATTATCTTCTACTGTAAAACATCCATTATTATTTCAGTTTTAATAGGCACCCATCTCAGAATCCCCCTAGTCTCTCAAAATCCCCAGTTTTTAGGGTATACTTTTCTTTGCTTATCGTTTTAGAGATTCTGGGATTGACCTTATTTTTCATGTTAAGGTACATAATAATGTCTAGTAAATATAGATATTAATTTTGTTGTCTGTTACGTTTTCAATGTTGACGTTTTGTGCGTAACGTGCCCTGTGGCGCTATCTAGTGGCGCACTCTGAAAAATAGCTTTACGTAGGTAAACCAGCGCAAGTAGTTGATAAGGTAGATACTATAAAAATCAACACTATTTTCTTGTTTACTATAAGAAAAAAATACAAAATCCTAAGAAGTATTAATAAAATAATGTGTCCACTTTCAGTTTTTGTAACCAATTTGTAATTATGGGGAAAACCGAAACATATCTCTCGTTTTTAAAAATCTATTTTAGACCAATCTTTAGACTTTCGAGCTTCAAACTGTCATAGACATTTGTATGACAGCAAACTAATAGATAAAAATTATGTAATTCATAATTTTTGCTATTTACTTGTATGTAAGTACCTGCAATGTAGTTAATTACAATGTACTTAGGATAATCATTCATCAAATCATTTACATACATTACCAATTACATTTGAAGGACAAAAGAAATCGAAACGGCTTTAAATATATTGCATTAATCAAAGCTTACGCTACGCCGAAATAACCCAGTTATTGAATGAATAGGTATCTATTTTAGATGGCTTTTTAAATCCTTGAAGTCTTACTTGAAGTTGAAAATATGGCATCTTAGTGAACCCTAAGGTTTGAAATGATTTTTTTTATGGGTTATTTGGACTCTGCATTCATTGGAGTATTAAAATGGCTATACAGTGTCTGGGTTCTGTATAGGCAATTAATTCTACATTAAGTATACATTTTCAGTCCATTTATCCAGTATCCAGTTATATGAATCTTGCAAGCTCAGAGTAGAACAGATTTTTGTCATAATAACATTAATTAAAGGTTGATTTATAAGTAGAAATAAAACAGAGAAGTAGAATATACCTACTCGTACTCGTAACTTAAGATCTCATGCAAGTTCTAAAAACTGGGCAAGAGCGTGTCGAACCCACAGTCTAGGGTTCCGTAAGAAGAAGTATTTCAGTCTTCCAACTGCAAACGTAAGTTTGTATTTCTTCATATTATAATGAAATACAAACTTATTTTTGCGGTCAAAACTGAAAACAGTGAATATTTCAAAAAGTTATTAACGTATCTTGTTCAAACTAATTTTAATCGAGAGTGTTTATTCGATTCTACTACAGGGGCCCCAACGACTTTCGGAGCTCCTAGTTCGCTAAATATGCACTGAAATAAAAAAGACTTTTAGAAACCTTTATGTTATTGTCAAAGAACTATACGACCTATACCCAATGATACCCCTCATGAAGGGGTGCGTGAAAATATTTTTCTTCATTCCTCAGTTTCATGTATGCCCCCCCCCCCTGATTATTTTATTTTAATTTCGCTACAGGTTTTTATAGCGGCTTAAAGAAGACATCTACCTGTGAAGTTTCATACATATTGGTTATGAACTGTAGATTTTACGAGAGTGTGACAGACGGACAGACAGACAGACAGACAGACGGACAGACGGACATGACGAAACTATAAGGGTGCCTAGTTTTACTACGGAACCCTAAAAAGACTTATTACGTTCCATTTATGAACGTACTACTGCCTTTTCCACAGCACACCATCAAAATATTAGGTAGGTATTCTAAATCTGTAATCTGCTTTCATAATTACCAATAAGTAATACTTACTCCCTAATATCCGTTGCATCCGTATCGTGTAACCGTGCACGCAACGTATTTAAAATCACGAACCCTTGTTAGGGAACCCTAAATAATTAATATTTGGTGCGTCCGCGTGGCCCTATTATTAAATCATGGAGGTTCGTATAACAATTAGTGATGTTCTCACACCGATGGACAGACTATGGTAATTACAATGTTCGGTTTATAGGTAGGTTAGGTACTTATATTTTTAGGGTTCCGTACCAAAATGGTTCGAGGTCATGAGCGTATTAAAAATGTAGGTATTATCACTTGTTTTAACGGGGAAGGAAAACATCGTGAGGAAACCTGCATGCCTGAGAGTTCTTCATAAAGTTCTTGAAGGTGTGTGAAGTCTGCTAACCCACATTTGGCCAGCGTGGTGGCTTATGGCCTACCCCGTTTCATTCTGAGAGGAGGCCTGTGCCCAGCAGTGGGACAGTTTATAAACAGGACTGATATTATTATTATTACAGAACCTAACTCAAGACTCAAGCATTATCTACTTGAGACTAGTTTCAACCAATCAAACGGCTTGAAACCAGTCTCAGATAATACTTGAGTCTTACAGAAGAGAGAAGTCATCCACATCCGTTGAGGAAGTGATTTTACCCGTCATCCTGAACAAAAAAAACAACCTCTTATAATATCTACAAAAGTATCAAGACAACATATTGTATGAAAAGTATTTTTTTTATTTTTACGAATCGGTATGGGTCTCTTAAGGAAAGTTGTTGTGGTGGGTAGATTCACCGCCGCCCCTTAAGTACACCTATGAATAGGCGTAGAACTTTGTACTGTAGATGTTAGATAGGCGATTACAATCATCAAGTTCATATAACATACCGACCGGTATTAATACCTACCAATATTCTAGCGTAGACTTCGTAGCTCAGCATAGCTCAGCGTAGCTTGTATCCCTTTTGTTAGTTCTAGTGCGCCTAACACTGATAATTGTGACGTTGTATAACGTAAACGTTAGCTAATTTTAAATTGGTCAAATACCTACGTTTACTAAATAATATTTACCTATATTATTGTTACAAGTTTTCACGAAAAACTTCCAATTGGCACGTTTTTTGGGCATTGTGTTACGTCCCAGTACCCCGACTGTATTTACTGAAAATTTTCCAATGTACAGACACGGCTTTTTACAGTTTTATAAAATGTAGGTAGATGTAGCAAAATGGGTAAATTGTATAAAATTAAACCAAAATCGAATGGACTGCAGTTGTATTGTAGATTCAAAACTGTCTTACATTTACGCCCTCAGTTGACAGCATCGCAAATAACTTCGGTTATTTATAAAAATAGTTTACATTTTAGTATGCTACTACTGTGCGATCGCGATAAGAATAGGAACGTCAATGACCTCGAACTGTCTACTATCACTTGAAAAGTAAGTCTTACAAAGAAAATTAATTTGCGAATTAATTACGTTATTTTTTTTTCACTTTATGTATTTAACTGAGACTTTGATTTACCAAATCTATTGTAATAGATTTTTTAATACAAAACAACTCAATTTTCAATAGAAAACTTCACAGTATGGCGCAAGGTCAGTCCTATTCTTAATTTGATCGCATAATAGTTGATTAGAAATTTAATAAAAGCTAAGCAGAACGTATATGTCCATTCAAGTAGGTATCGAAGTGCACCTACTACCTACTGCAAGCGATTGCTTGAGTTGATTATGGAAAAGCTGTGTGATGACAACCCTTGACGCTTTTCACAATTATTATTTTCCCCTTTTATCATGGCTCTTGATATAAATTGAAGTAAACAGAATGACAACAACAAAGCTCTCCCATCTAGTTTAGGTTATTAGTTTTCTATTTTAGTCAAGGAATTATAGTTTAGTTAAGATTTTAGTACCATAATGCGTAGTAGGTAGTTCTGCTGGTAAAGGACACCATTTCTTTTGTTTCTCACCATTTCTACATAAGTATTGTGATTGTGTTCCTGTTAGCAATTTAGTCTACTCTGACTTTAAACTGTATTAATTTTTGGATGATGAAATATTGATATTAAAATTCCTAATAAATTTTCTGAATAACTACATCTTGCACAATCTTTATCGCAAATAACTTGGCCGGGTTAAGGTTGGCTGAATAAATACAGTCGCTAAAAAAACCGTTAAAAGTAGGCAATACAATTTGTTGTTCACAAAAATATACTTTTTGTTATTTCTTGATTATTGTAGTACATACCCTAAGGGATAATTAGTAATTTAAATTAGCAGCCAGTGCAGCCACTCGTAAATAACTACTGTCCGGGTCCGGTAAACCTAAATAGAGAAGCATTTCAAACAACTTTAGTAAAAAAAAATGTTACTGTTTTGTCCACTTTTAGTTTAAAATAGAAATTGCTAGTTGGTCGCCACGAAATATTTCTCAGCTCAATAAACTAGGTAGGGATATTAAAATCTTCCATAATTAATTATTATGAAGTCAATAACATCATTTAAAATTCTTTCTAATGTGCGCCTAACGACACTTAATTACTTTCACCGTAATTAATAATAACATAAAATCATATAAAAACATTAATTTATTCATACAGCTACTGTGAACTTAGTTGTACGCCATTATACAAACTTGTTTATTGATTTATTCATAGCTACAAATTGAATGCTAACTTTATCATATCGTTATTGTATTGAAATTAACGGCTTTTAAAATTACAATGTTTTGAAGTAAAAAGCTTACGCATTAGTAAAAGCTTACGTTAGTCAATTATCCAATCAAGCTTCGAAGGTAACTTTTACTTTAAACCCGACCATTGTTATAGTCAAAAGGGCACAAAAACTGTGTAGGCAGATGGTTATTATGTTTCCAGTCGAGTAGCTCCCCACAACCGACGCCCGCCATCGCTATTAACGAGCGTAACCAGATTATCTTGTCTATAATTCGGCACACTCACCACGCAAATAAAAACAATTGTATATTTTTTCCTCAATGAGTTTATTGCGGCAGAACAATAAATGAAGCTGATCATATAACGTTTACTTTCAACATCAATTACGAATACTCTACACGATATCATGTCGTACACCGAGTCCATTAATATTTATAATATTCGAGTCCGTATTGCACTTCGCTTCACAAACGCCATCAACACCCAAGCTGCTATCCCTATAACTTACAGTTCGTGGGATCGATAATTACGATATATTTGTCTAAATATCACAAGAAAATACAAAAACGAAATACGAAATAGAATTAACACAATTAAAATTATTAACAATTAAATATACAGAGTCTGTGTCGCTTCAAGACGTGAGGTATCACCAGGGCGAGCGCGGGTGCCGGCTCCGTCATGACACCGGCACGTGGTGCTGGTACAGTTGCTCCTGACGCTCGCACAGCGAGGTCATCTTTTTGAACGACTCGGAGGTCTCGCGAAAAAGCAGGTTGGCGTCGTCACGGGGCCGCGCGTGCGCCGCGTCCAGCCTCCCCGGCGAGATCACCGGGGGAGACGACGCCGACAGCGGCGACAGCGACTCCCGCGCCGACTGCGCGCCCGCCGGCGCTCCGTACGGACCGCCACCAGCCTGCGGCGCCCCGTTCCCCATCAGAAAAGGGGACGGAAAAAACCCCCGCTCACCGAACTGCGGAAACAGCCCCGCTTGCAGCGCGCTCAAATTCCGACTGTAGAATTTCATAGTTTCAGTCACGTAGCTGGGAAGCTGGGATGCCTCCTCGTTGCCACCGTATCGCAGGCTCTCTAGAGTTGATGCGAGCCCTTTTATATCTGCATACAATTTATTTAGGAGTTCGGCATTGACTTCAAACGCTGGTCTCTGTTCCCGTCCGTCCGGCGAGCCGGTGGACAACAACCGCCGATGCAGGTCAACGTTCGAGCTGTGTCTGTCCCGACTCCGCCGAGAAGGGAAGGCGGCGTCACAACCATTCACCTCGCACGGATGAAGCAATTTTAAATGATCATTTCTGTAATGCATGCGCAGCGTAAAGTGGTTCTGAAATACCTTCCCGCAAGCGGTGCATCGGTCGGGGTTCTCATCGTCTATGGGGATCTCTAGGTCGTTGATATCTGACCTGTCATCTGTCCTGTCGCTGCTGGCTGACGGGGACCGCGCCCTCGCTAGGCGCTCTTCCAAAGCATGCAAGTCACTCCCGCTATCGCTTGGGGTATAGAGATCGGAACGTAATCTCAGTCCTTCGCGGACAACGCTCGGGGCACTCGACTCATCGTCCGAATCACTCTCAGCCTTAACCCGCGTCACCGATTCCGAGTCCACAGTAGCTTCCTCACCGTTCTGAAATGACTCCATTTTTTCAGGCTTTTGTTTCTTGAGCGATAAAGGTTCCTCCTCAGCGCGACTCGAACTGGGAGTTGACAAATTTCTAAATAAATCTGCCTGATATTCTTCATCGGACACGTTGTATTCATTATTTTGTGAACACCGAGTGGGGTTTCCGCTCTTCCTCTTACGTTTGTTAGGAACGTGGGACGTCTTATCGTCCGAGGCGGTGGGGTCAGCGCGGCTGTTTACACTATCAGGTTTCACAACAACGGGTTTGGTATCGTCTCTGTTCTTGTTCACACTTAAATCTTCAGGTTCATCCTCGTAGTTCAACCTTTCTACAACTGGAGATGCAGTCCGTTCATCAGATCTTGTATCTTTATGATCATCATCGGAGGCATCATCATTAATTTCACTATAATTATTGGACTCATCTTCGTGCATAACATGAGGTTTGGCAAGATTTAGTGCACTGCGGTGATGTTCATCTGAATGTGGAAGTTTTCTATACATTTTTTCAATTTCACTGAAGTTGCGGAGGTCGTCAAGGGGCACTCGTGGTGGAAGTGAAGTAGGTCCTGGAGGCCCAGTGAGCGGTGGCGGCAGGCGAGCTGCCAGCTCAGGCGGCAGCATCCCAGGAGGAGGGATGGGTAGCCGCGCCAGAGCGGGCAGCAGCGGGAACGGCTGTGCAGACCGACCGTCGTGTGCGGATATTTTGCGTCTCACGTGTGGCGAATGCAACTTAGGATTCGGGTTAGCACTGTGCCGGTTTCTCGACCGTCGCGAACTGAACATCATGGTGCATCCTTCCACTGTACACTTGTGCATCTCTCGCAGGTGCACCGCCGAAAAATGAATTTTTAGCGCGCCTTTATCGCAGAAAGTCTTAAGGCAGACGTTGCACTGAACTCTCTTCTTGCCAGTCGCGGGGTTGACGAACTGGACGCCGAGGCCGAGGGGCCACGGGGCCGGCGGCGGGTCGCGCCTGTCTGGCGGGTACTCGGGCGACCGTCGTTCGTCGCTCTTGTCGTCATCTCGGCCGCTGAAGCTGGCGCCGAGCTTGCGGAAATCAAACTGAGGCGCGGGTTGAGTCACTCGAGGCATCATAAAATAGTCCAGGCCGGCCGGCAAGCCGGGAACCGCACCGTAGTCTTTGGGTTCCATCACGTCACTGTCATAATATGCGCGCGTAGTGCGAAGCGGGTGGCGCGCGTCGCGGCCGCTTTGCGACTGAGGACGTGCGACACAGGTGACCGAGCGCGGGCGGCAAGCGACAAAGGCCAGCGGTGCGGGGGTGTGAGGGCGGCGCGGCAGGCCGGCGCGGGGGTGCGGCGGGGCGCGCGGGGGCCGGCGGGCCGCAGGTGGGAGGAGCGAGCGCTGGGCGGAGCGGATCGATGCACGGTGGGGACAGGCGACACTCGCGCACTCAGCCACTGTAAACACTGGAGAACTAAAGCATCGCATGCCGTTACGTAACTGGGCACATACGCCACGATTGCACATAACCATACACGAACGATTGCATACCGACTCAGTTCCGTGTTTAATTATAGAGATGTCGACCGCTTTACTCTTCGTGAAGGAACGAACGAGAAATCTAAGAATTCACTCTATCCGAAACATAACAACGAAACAATATCGTCGAAACCCTTACATCATGTTGCAATTAAATACCCACCAAAAAAAAATACTTTTCTTTAATCAATGACCTTTATTTTCACAAAAACAAACTAAACTATTCTACCAACCGGTTTCAGTGAAATATTATAAGATAGGTACCTAGTACAATGAATTCGGAAAGCGTTTCTCAGTAGCTCTAGTTGGAGTTCGTGAATGGAGTACCCAAATCTGAAGTCAGCCGAGTTAACTAGCTTTAGTAACACAAACAGAAATATTATGAAGGTAGAAGACGTAATAAAAATTTTCAGTAAAACAAATATTTTGTAGATAATGAATGTCTTAATAAAAACCGGCCAAGTGCGAGTCGTACTCGCGCACCGAGGGTTCCGTATCATTTTTGGACGTATAAAGTGAAAAAATCCGGACCGCACCTAACTTAGTTTGTTTGTGAAGGAATTTTGATGATTTTGAAAAAACTGTACTAGTTAGGAACATCGTTTTATTTTTGGTGCCATATTTGGGTCAATTCCTATCAACTCTAATTATTTCAGATTTTTCGCTCCGCAAACTTCGGAGATAAGGGCAATGGTATTGCAAGTGACATATCATATGAAAGGGCTTGATCTGCACATTTCAAAATATATTTTTATTTTATTTTATGTCTCACAGTTTTCGACATACCTATGATGAAACATGTCCAAAAAAATACCATTTCCCCCCCCCTTTTATCTCCGAAGTTTGTGGGGCGAAAAATCTGAAATAATTAGAGTTGATATGAATTGACCCAAATATGGCACCAAAAATAAAACGATGTTCCTAACTAGTAGGTACCTACTGTTTTTTCAAAATCATCAAAATTCCTTTACAAACAACTTAGTTATGCGGTCCGGATTTTGTCACTTTATACGTCCAAAAATGATACGGAACCCTCGGTGCGCGAGTACGACTCACACTTGGCCGGTTTTTTTTATTCGACGATACTGTGTATGGTCCACTAATGATTAGCGATTACCTAGCCTATGATACGCTTGCAACACCGAGTATCACATGCGCGTTGCCGACCCTTTAAAATGAGGATTCGCTGTAGCGACAGCTTAGAGGACAAGCAGGTCCCCGCTGTCAACACAGCGCATCCTCAGGAGCTCTGACGACCTTACTCACCACAGGAACACAACACTACCGAAGAGTGCCGTTATTCGGCTGTTACTACAGCCGAATAACGGCACTCTACTTCTGTAAGGTAGAGGTACTTTTCTAATCGGACTTAGGCCGAGATAAATAAACATTACTAAGCACGTGCTTTGGCTAAGCTATGTTCCCGTCTCTGTCTTGCTTGCAAGTTGCACGACAGTGACAACAATACTGCTTAGCCAAAGTACGTGCTAAGTAACGTCTATTTATCTCGGCCTTAGTGTTGCCAGGTGATCTCCTAAAGTAGGACATAGAAATCTATGCTCAAGGCAAGATCTGTGCTTGAGTATCGTTCTGTAATATGAACCTACCTATATTTTAGTAGGTAATAATTAAGTTATAAATGTAGGTACCTAGGTATAGGTACTATATTTTTTGTGAATTTGAAACATGTCAAAGCCATGATAACATGGCTTTGACATGTTTCAAATTCACAAAAAATTTGCTTTTCTGCTGCTTCTCTTATAATCCTACTAATATTATACTAAATGTGAAAGTTTGTGAGGATGGATGTATGTATGTATGGATCTTTGTTACTCTTTCACGCAAAAACTACTGAACGGATTTGGATGAAACTTTACAGTAATACCTATAGCTTATAGGTACATCAGAATAACACATAGGCTACATTTTATCCCAAAAACGCGGGCGAAGCCGCGGGCAAAAGCTAGTATTAAATATATAGGTTCTTCAAAAATCGAATCCCGCTCGGATCGTTTGATTTTTGAAGATATACCTACAATATATATATACAATACTTAATTACTAAGTTATGCATTAAGCTTGGGTATTTTTTATCACTCTCTGGTCCATCCCTCACGCGAACGAGGTTTTTTTAGGGTAAATTTTGTCTCCATCGATTCCGGTCTGTAGTCGTTGTCACTTTGGTTGAAAATATTAGACATGGCGTTAGTGACTTTCCAGACTAACCTGCATGGTACTTACTTACATAGTGTAATTTTTATTGTCTGGACTTTAAAAGAGACCTTAACCTTTGAGTTTGTTTCGGTGTTTCTTCTCAAAGGTAGTCAGATAGAAAACACTGACCTCATCTAGTTTTAAATAGGTATTTACCTATTGACGTGTTACCTACTCGTAACCTATTTGCAGAATAAAACGATTTCATTTCACTACTTGCAGGTGCAGTGATAGCCTAGTGGATTAACCATGTGCCTCCCACGGCGAATGGTTCGAGTTCGATCCCGAGGCACGCACCGCTGACTTTTCGAAGTCATGCGCGTATTAGAAATTAATTATCACTTGCTTTAACGGTGAAGAAAAACATCGTGAGAAAACCGGCATGTCCTAGAACTAAAAATTCGAAGACATGTGACGTACACCAACTCGCACTGGGCCCGCGTGGTGGACTACGGCCCACTCCCTCTCTCACAGAGGAGGCCTATGTCCCAGCAGTGGGAACATTATAGGCCGATTATGCTATGCTTATGCTATTTCACTACTTCAACCTGATCAGCATATCTTTGATCGATGAAGTTGCGTTTAATGTCAAAGTTAAAACATTTTGTTTCAGTTAGGCCATTCAGAGGTTTTTAGAATAGTCAAGACGTCGTCGGTCAGATAGAAAGATGAAGCTACATCACCACCTACCAGTGGTGAAGTGTCCCTACAACACGTTTCCTACCGGCTTCCCTTTGAAAAATGGCACTGGCAGTATTGCCTACTTTCACGCATTAGCTTTTCGTGGCCAGGTAAGCATTTGTAGCTCCGGCTTACCTCTTACAAAAACTGACCCTTCGCCACTGATACCTACCCGTTCCAAAGTGTAGATTTCTATGGAGAACAGCTGGTTGGTTACTCTTTTAAATCAAATCAAGACATACCTACTTTTTCAAGTGACTTTTCACAACCACTCTACGTACTACTTGCAGTAGGTAGGTATCTGGGTACGTACATTTTGTTTCAGCAACTGTTAAGTAGGTACCTATACCTATACTTACTCCTGAGTTTTTTACAAAACCAAAAGAAATTAGCTTGATAGGTACGTCAAAGTAGAAATCGAGCATTTGCCCTTACCGCATCCAATCTTACAATATCTACTACTACTAGCGCCATCTATGGTCGCAGAGACGAACTAAACCCACATCAATGAAAATCTTCAACTTCGGATCACGCATGTCAATAAATCATTGTTCTATATTTAAAAACGTTTTGAATCGTGTTAAACAACGAAGCATGGCGGTTGTAATAAAATAACGGATTTTATCTAAGTTTTTTTGTTTGATGTTCAAGGAGGTTTTGAACAAATCAAACGTTTTGTTTTGAGCTTGCCCATCAAACAAGTTGAGTTGATACGCGGTTTTTATGTAGGTAATGGTTTTAATTAAGTAGTATGATTGGTAAAATAATAAAGTTTCTACGTAGGTATGTTAGAAAAAAAAGAGTAGGTAGGTACATTAAGTTTGTCTTTATAGGCATTTTGTAATTGATTTAGCAAACAACGCGAAAAACTTACCTACCTAATCTACTCTTTTTTTACACGACGTAAGGAAAAATCAGTTCTATTCATTTGGCTTCATAATCACTAAGCCACGTTAATTTATTTTATATATGTAGGTAGGTACCTACAGCATGTAACAAAAACCTTGTTCAATCCTAAAAGAAGCCATTTTAAGTAGGTACTTATACCTAATTATGAACAATACAACATGAAATTTTAGTGGTTGTTTTCCCACTGCAGAACGATTTGCCCTCAGTAGTACTATCGAAACATAGAGTTAAATTTTAATAATTACCAGAAAAAAAAAAACAAATTCCACGTTTTTAAAACGGTAAAAAAGTATAAAACAATTTCTAATGAAATACAAAACGTGGGGCGCATCTTACAATTATGCGTCCTACACTTTTCATTTTATTAGAAATTATTTTACTTTTTAGACCGTTTTAAAAATGTGGTTATTGAAAAAGAAAATATTTTTTCAAATCATTATTAAAATTTAACCCTATGTTTCGATAGTACTACTTAGGGCAAATCGTTGTGCCGCGGGAAAACAACCACTAAAATTTCACGCTGTATTTTGTATGACACAACCCCGAAATCGCTAAAAAAACATCTGCTGTTTCATACATTTTATCGATTTATGTGAACACAAATGTGTGGAACAGCAACTTTTGCTTGGTCACATTTTAGGGTTGGTCCCATAGTAAAAAATATTCATAATGATGAGCATAATAGCCCCCTTTGGGATCGAACCGGGTTTTTGTTACATACAGCATGTAACAAAAACCCGGTTCGATCCCAAATCTATGATAGGTACCTACTTACTCGATAAAATCACCACTGGGATAGGTAGATAAACTGTCTATTGTAAACTTCCCGCATATAGGTATAGTCTTGATCCGCTTTCCAACCAAATGTCCTACCCATTTCTAATTTAATCATTCTTCTAAGATAAACAGTTTCAAAATCTCGTAAGTAAAGCCGGAACCAGCCCAGTCTCTCTCATTCACGGGAGATAACAGTCAGATATGTTTCATCATCTGTTCGATGTCGTATCGCACGCACTCGATTATTCTCCATCTCGGAAACAGTTACAATCGAGTTGCGTTCCGCGCTTCATGCGTAAACATCGCTCTTTTATTGTGTGGTGCATGACATAAGAGTGTGTCCAAATTAGTCTCTTACTGGGGTCCGATTTCACTATCGTCAGATAACTTTATTCAAGTGAAAAAACGCTAAATGTTATAAAAGGGCTTAAACAACAACATCAATTTTAAAATTATTGTATTTCTACTACTAGGTGAGTCTCGAAGCATGGTTTTTTACACAGGAGTTCCTTGTTTATATTATAACGTAAATGAGGGTACTAAGGATTTTTTAAAAATTCATTCTTTAAGGGGGTCAGCACACCGATTACTCTAATAAAATACTACTGTAGAATTTCTCAATGTTTCACAAACCGCTATCGCTTATGTCTTAGGCCGATATTAATATACGTTACCTACGTAGCACGTGCTTTGGCTTAGATTATATTCCCGTCTCTAGCTTGTACTTGTAGTTTGACAGTTGTGCGACAGTGACAGGGATAATGCTAAGCATTTACCTTAGTGTTGCTGCTTCAATCCATAGTCCGCTGTTCTCTCACAACTTGTACCGGAGTACAGTCACCCATACTATACTCTCAGTTTCGCGGTACGTAACATAAACAAGATCTCTTTTTGTCCTAAGTGATCCGCCTCTGGTCAACGTTGATTTTTATATCGGCTTGAGAGGACTTCACACTAGGTTTGATTGTCGTCGATAAAAAAATTTGAGCTTGCTCGCACGAAATGGATCGTGAAATGGATATTCTGGGAACATTGGCTTCTGTAATTTTTTTTCCAATAAGAGGTTATAATAGAAATTGCACTGCAACTATTATAGCGATTTAAAATGTTCTATGCCTACCATAAAGACCTCAGCTTTTTCCAAGTAGGTATGTAGAGTAGGTAAGCAGGCGCGGTCCCAGCCGGCGATTTCGGGGGGGGGTCATACCGCAGCTGAAGACTTTAAGGGGGGGTCATACCGATTAATGCCTAAGTGATATACCGTGAATTACCGTGTTTGGCGCATTTTCGTACGATTTTGTGGGGGGGGTCATGACCCCCGTGACCCCCCCCCCCTGGGACCGCGCCTGTAGGTAAGACACAATAGTTACACCTAAGTTTAAATCATCTATTAATCTTAATATTGACAAACTTAATCAAGCGTTTCAGTCAACTTAAGCTAATTACTTATGGCGGTTTTATGAAGCTTCTATCCAATATGTAAGTACCTATGTAAACTTTTAAGTTTTACCAAGTAGGTAACTATCTAAGTAGGTACGTAACTATCATAAATATGAAGCAGTATAGGTATGTAAGTACCTACCTACTTGTACAGTAACTTTTAATTAGACTCGTATCCATTAAAATGCTAAGCGTACGCCACAATCATACAAGGCTGTAATTTGTTTTTGAGCTGAACATCAAAATAAAAGTGAATCTCCATAATGATTCATTACACCTACGTCGTAGTAACGTACAAGTAGCGCCATCTGTTATGATTTTTCGGAACTAAATTTTTCAAGAAAAATAGTAATTTCGAACGAAAATGGTTTTCAATTTTAAGTAATACTGTAACGGCGAGTAAGAAATCTATGAAATGTCTACTAAGATTAGCGCTAGGTTTTAAGAGTAGGTAACCTATCCTATTAGGTAAAATCAGCGGCCATTTTTTATTGATTAACAGATACCTATTTAATAAACGAATTAGCGATCGCCGTATATATATCTGTTAAAATAGTACATCTTCAATTTTTAAAGGGACTTAATAAAAGTAGATGGTGCTTTTACAGTCATCGTTCTACAATCAATCAATCTAAAATCAATCATCATTTTACAGTCATACAGACAGTGCATCAGTCAACTAAATCCCTCCAATTACACGACCGACCAAAATAATGTACAACCCTCCTAACTTAATCCGACCGACATATTTATTTTGAAGAGCGCCGTATTTTGTTTGGATTAAAAATATTTCTGGCTACACTTGCACACGACACTGTACGAAGTATCGCCCTGTACAAAACTGGCGAACAAAATTATAGACACGTGCCGACATACTGTATACTTTTTGTGGCCTGTGACGCACGTAGGTCGAGTGTGTTGGAATCTTGAGACGATTACACTGTATGTCATGTGGATCAGATTGAAGGTTGAGATTTCAGTGATTTTATTGAATTACCGATTGCTGGTACGGTTTAAATGGCATAATTATGTTTGGCATGTGAATTGACGTGAACAGTGTGTTGTTAATTTGGCCGACATGTGAATGATGTACCTGTACAAGTAGGTACTTGTACAGGGTGGCAGGTTAGACAGTGGAAATATTTTAAGGGGTCATTGTACTCATCATTACGAACAACTTTTACTATGGGACCAACCATGAAATCGCGAAAAAAAGCTGTTCCATACATTTATGTTCACATAATTCAACAAAATGTATAGAATAGCTGATTTTTCGCGGTTTAATGCGAATGACCCCTTAAAATATTTCCTACGTTCCTATGTAGGTACCTACTTGTACAGGGTGGCAGGTTAGACAGTGGAAATATTTTAAGGGGTCATTGTACTCATCATTATGAATAACTTTTACTATGGGGCCAATCCTGAAATCGCGAAAATAAATCAGCTGTTCACATACACAGGGTGGGAGGTTCTAACCTGCCACCCTGTGTAGGTACTGATGACATCTTTATTCACGCCTATTTGAAAGAGACACACAAGTGACTTGCAACGACTGCTAATTAGTTAATCACTTTACTGCGGCACGTGCTATTCACGAATAACTCGTGCTTTTTAAAATACCTACTAATAAAAGATACTTTTTGGTGCCACACTCCAATGCAAACCATCCTTAGGCAGAGCGTTTTCATTTTAAATTTCAATGCTGCGTACGAAACCTAGGAGAGTTACCTATTAGCACAGCATCTACCCCTTACTTATAGACGCCTCTTAATTTTACCCACTGATTAAATATACTACTATCCTTGTCATTTGACTTAGGAGCTGTTTTATTTAATCATCGTCTATAAGTAAGGGGGTTTGTTAACAGCAGTGAGAATATTAAAAGCAGATTATTATTCTTATAAGATTTTGGACAGAGATCAATAGGTATAGCATCCATGCTAACCGTCAGAAATAGGAACAACCTGATGGATTTCTAACGTCAAATCTTCCCATCTCGAACGTTTAGCATAGCTGCCAATAGTGATCCCGATTCAAAAACACAACCAAATAACTGAAACCATGGCATTGCTCCGACTCCGCTCTTTAACCCCTTGCATTAGGTAGTTGCTGAGATCATAGAAAAAATGAGATATACCAATAATATCAAATTAGTACAGATTGCGACACAATGACAAAACGCTCCTTGTGAGTTTATAGATCTCCCACACATTAATAATTCCGTACACCCTCAATCTAACACTGTTATTCGTCACTCATCACTAATACTAAACTAAAACACTGTATTTATATCATCGATCGCGTTCGGGCCGTCGCCAGCGTATACGGTATAATTTTGATCAATCTGATCAAACTAAAGCGTCAAGCTCAATAGCGCCTTGGTACATCTCCCTTGTTTCTACGATCTGAGGGTAGTTGCATGCAATTGTAAATCACTTTTCAATAACCCCTCTTTAGAACATTGGTGACATTTACCAGAACAGTCTCCAACTGCAAACAATTTTAGATTTACATTTCCTTTCCTGAACCGCAACAGCGTGGAAGTGTCTTCAGTAAACACGTAAGCAATATCAATACATAACACTTTCGTTGAGCACGGACAGTTGGGCACGGATCGCGTGTTTCATCCGCACATCCGGCTGAACAACGGCCACCGGAAATGATTACAAGTGCCTAAGTTTTTTCCATCTTCAAGCATTACCAGTACCGTATCGTGTTTATTGTCATTAAATCGATGTTTCCTTCGTACTGACGTGTTTATTAATCCCGTCGAAACTATGAAGGTTGCTTTGAAAACGTTGGAACTGCGCGAAAAATTCGATGTTTCCGCCAATTTTGGCAGGTTTATAACCTGGTTTTGTATGATTTTGTTTATTTATGAGCAATTTTGTGTCTTTAACTCCGACTTGGTTTCAATCTTTTGTTTCAGCAAATTGATGCTGTAATGCCGTTTAAGGCGAAGGTAAATGGTAACGGCCAGTTTTAAATCTCTTATTTCGCCGTCAAATAATGCAGGTTAGTTGTGCAATTTTTTTATGTTAAACTAGAACATATATACATCAATCGTACCTGTGAATATTTAACTATTGTTGTAAAATACTTAATGAAATAAATTCATGAATTCGTGTCTACCCAAAACATAAAAACGTAATTACTTTCAAACCGCTTAAGATATTTTCATGATTTGTTTTGTGTGAAAAGACTATGTTACTACCTATAATAATACCTGTTACTTTTTTTTTATTTTATGTTTTAGATACTAAAAAGTAATAATACGTCTAATTCTGCACAGCGCGCTCCTTGATAAGCGAGTCGTATTGCTCGGTGGATGTATGTCGCGTTGTTTGAGCTCAGCGCAGAACACTCAAGCTATACCGCCCAAATCACTCAAGGCCGTTGGCGTATACCGGGGCCTTAAGTGGTAATGTTGGTTATTTGTGCTTTTATATACCTACTTAGTTAGATATATTGACCGATTTTAGTTCAGTTAATTCAAGGTTGAGTTTCACTATCAATAGTCATCATATCGATAGATTGATTATAATTTTCTAAACTTGGCATTCCAAGATCCATTTACTTTGTAGTTTGGACGTATTGGATGGCGAAGACCAGATGGGGATCGTTCTGATATCATTCATCTAATTTATTTTATCATCTATCTCATTCATGCAAATACCAACACATTTCATAAAGACATTCTTAGGTGCTTCCAACTCTTCCAAGTTAACCTGACTTGTGTCAATTCCTACAAATCCATTAAATTTTTTTTTTTCACTTATTTATAACTTAATTGCCTTATTTGAAATCCAGATAGGAGCCGGATCTGGACTAGGCTTTATCCAGATTCTAGATTAAACCAGCTGACACGTTTTGATTGTCAATTTAAAATTGGAAAAATCGGCAATCTGATCTCCACACGGCACAATTTGATCTGCAATTGATCGGCAGTAAATTGTCAATCTAATTGTGTCGTCTCTAATTATAGGCTTAAGCCAACCCTCATCATCTGCCTAGCCTTTTGCTAAATTATATTGGGGTCGGCATCCAGTCTAACTAGTTTTTGGCTGAATATCAATATTTTACGTGGAGCGACTGCCATCTGACCTCCACAACCCAATTAATGGGTAATACCGGTATTCGAATGTTAGACCAGCTGTCAGACTTTTAGAGCTTCTGACTACCCGTAACGATTGTCAAAGATATTCCTATGACAACCGGGACCGACTGCATAACGTGCTCTCCGAGGCACGGAGGGGTCTCGATGTGTAAAGAACGGTCACCCAGCCAAGGACTGACCGCGGCAAGCGCAGCTTAACCTGACAGATCGATCGATTAGCGCGGCCGTCATTTAGCCCCGAGCCCCTCAAGGCTTAAGCCAACCCTAAAGTAAGAAAACTAGGCTCATGATGATGAGGTCAGCTCCCACTATAATCAGATTCTACTAATTCTGTGTATACCCACTTAGTTTATTATTAACCTAACCGCACCTGAAATAACATTACCATTAATTACCTCTTATATCTCAAACTTCAATTAAAAACACGCATTATGCTAACAGAATCATAATGTTAACACAAACACGAAAATACAAGATGGCTGCCGCCGAAATCCGTACCACTTGACAATCAGACCGTTGTTATCGTGTTGGGTAGCACGCGAGGATGTATCCTTGACTTGGTTCTTTGGTCGAACAAAGAGTATAAGTAATTGGTATCATTGGTGCTTGAAATTGGTGCGATATACTTAAGTTATTTGAAGGTACACACTATAATAGGTGTGTATACGGGCTGTCGATTTACTTATAATATATGCATCCATTATGGGCATATGAATAACTTTCCCTATGAGGAGACCCTTAACCAATTCGTGGAAAAGTAGAACATATTTTCTTAAATTCTGAATACTTTGCGGATAGATATTATTTTGACGAATATTTGGGTATTTTTTTGACGTATCGGTTATGGGTCAAGGGTCTTGAAATCGCGAAAAAAAATCAGCTTGCATACAACGCAACGAGTGATATTTTTGTATGGAATAGTTGATTTTTTTTCGTGACTAGATAGGTGTCATGCATGAAATAAATCTGTTTTCACACAAAAAATCTCAAACGCCAAGCCAAGTTTGGTCGCCCATGTATATTGTTACCCAGGATGTGTCAACATGAAGAAGTTCTCGAACGCGAAGGAAGCACAAGCTCGGAACGTCTTCATTATATTTTCAACAGCAAAACATTTAATTACCTCCAACAATTTGCTACATAACGTCGTCATTCACACAATGCGCCACTATAACTACGTACGACGCCCCTGACAAAATCCGCCGCCAAAGGAAATAATATATCACACCCAAGTATCAGAAGGTATTACGAAATCATCGGTAGTAAAAACGATGCCAAACGAAATCGTATCCTTTGCCATCGGACCTCCAAATATAATGACAGGACAATCCGCCCAATATTACTTTAAAACTATGAAAAAATATAAAAATGAATTCAACTTTATGTCGTAAGAGTTAAGATTGTAATTGAGCTGGATGGAATAGCAGTTAGAAGTACGATAATTTATTAAGTAATTCGGTGCGCGGCGCGGGAGTCGAACCGTGTAACGCCCCTGCGGATGCTACAAGTAAAAGCAATGATACATCGCGAATTTCGTCGCGTTGTTGGTGTGTTCTACTTGGTCCTGTAAGGTTTGTTACTTATTTTAGTATCTATAGAAAATGATGCGATGTTATTCTTAATAATGTAACCCAAAAACCATTCTATTTATTCTCAGAAAATAGAAAATCTGTAACATACCATGTAGCCTCTAGAAAAAGCAGTAGGTACTCCTGGATACCTTGTAGTGTTAGGAGCTTCCTCCCTGAGACCCGCGACCGCCACGCGCCAGTAGCTTGGACCTGTCACCTATTGGCTATATCGACTGGCACACGGCCTTCATTACCGATTAAAATTGATCATAAAGCATTATGTTGTGCGCACTTATATCTTCTTATAGATTTCTTTGATTAGGTATATTGATGGGTGTCAGGTTACATCATTATTTTGCATAGGAAATAATTTTACTGTTAAGGGCCATTCCATCTCGTTCCTCCTTCCCCCAAAGACCCATTCCCATTTTTTTTATTTATTTGCAAAGATTTAAAATGCAAACGTAGATGTTGATAAAGGAACAAACGACACTAAAACATTTCATTATCACCGCAAATCAAACCACCAAGTCTCAAGTGGAGTAAACTGGCGGCGAGGCGAGGACGTATGTACACACAGAGGAAGTGATTCAGGCGAGGCCTGCTTGTTCAGCGAAGCAGTGCGCCGCTTGCGCAATAACCCGCGAGCATACACTCCCGCGCACGCGATCCACCGCAAGGTATGTCCACTTGTCTTGTAGATTTGTGGGAATATAGATTTAAATGTGGTTCTGATTTTCAGCGATGATTTAATGTTTTTTTTATGTGTAGCATGAACTATTTTTAGACGCCTTTTAAACTTATGGCAACCAATATAGTAGTATCTCTATCATCTTTCTTTGTATCTATAGCAGAAGCAATAGGTAGTAAGAAACATATGACTGCGATTAACCACTGTCATAGAATGGTGTCACCCATAGTAGAGGTTATTTCAAAAAGAGGGTTTTTAATTATATCCTGAAGATTAATTTTTTAAAAGCAAACAGGCACTGTACATAAATTGTAGTCGGATTCAGTACAACCATCTGCTGCCTCTCCTACATGTTATCTTCAATAGTTTTTTATCGCCGGGCATTCTTAAAAACAAAATACACCTCTCCGTTTCTCTGTATTTTCTAACATTTTCAAACCCTCTTGCTAAACTCAAGTTTAGCATATAATTCATCTGTAATGCAACAAATTACCAACCCAGACAATGACTGTGTGTTCAATGTGGCGACGGCGTGAAAATTTATCGTTTCTGCTTGTGCCTTTTAAGAGGTTGCATGTCGTTAAATGTTGGAGACGCGAAAATGGGTAGGGATCCAGTGACAGCTATGCGAACTATATAGATCTTTCTAGCTTGTGTACTGTAGAGGTTTTACACCCACTTCGCATACGGAGCTTAGTCTTCACAGTACTAACGAAATAAGTTAGGGTAGGTATACCTAATGTCTTACTTAGGTCTTGGACTCTTTAATTGAAGGTATATAGTAATCCTTAATCTCTTCTCTTCTACATGTCGGCATGAGCTGATATTCACATTGAAACAGCAGTTCATGTCATGGTGCAGAAATTGGACTTAGGTATCTCACTGGGGGAAGCTCACTACTTGCATCCTTCCTAAGCCTTAGATTCTAAGAATGCACAATGATTTTTGGTAGCTTAGTCACTATAGCGTAATCAAGTTTTAAATATAATAGTTTAAAATGGAAAAGAACTTAATAGGATCATAATAAAGAGGTTGAATTTAAAAAAAACAAGAGAAAACTTTAATGAAATCAAAGAAATGTATCAAAAACAGATACAAAATCTAAAAGGTAGCTCTAAATATACATATCTTGTACTACACAACTCACCCCAACTTCATTAAAAGGTTGTCGTTTAGCAAAAGCTCAAGTCACTGTCATCATTTATTTTGTCGCACTTACTCGCGACTTTTCGACTTTTCATTTTGCGTCGACCCACTCATTAACTGCGTCGTTAACTAATTTTATTTGTGAAACTTTGTCTCAAGTCTTCAATCATTGAATATTATGTGAATGTGAGATGTTTAAAAGCTTTTAGTTCAACGGGAAACATTTTAGTGTTATTGGTTGTTGGAAAAACAATTAGAAATATTAAGGTTTAGCCGTTTTTCGTTATGCTATACAAAAAGTTGTCAGAATATTGGTACTTAAACATGAGGAGAAATAAAATGAGGTTTATTTTAATCTGTATTAGATCTTTAAAAACACGTTCACAAGTCAAAAATTAGTGTTGCCCAAAATCGGTCTTGCAAAAATCATTTTCGCAAGATCAAGACCACCTAATTACAGCAAGACTAAGACCAAGACCAAGAATGAATGTACAATACTAAAACTAAGACCATGACTATGAGTATTAACGCAGAACCGAGACCAAAGACGGGGTTAGACTCGTCTCGGTCTTGCGTTTGGGCAACACTATCAAAAATGTATCAAAATATATGGCGCGTCTTATATTTTTGTAAAAAAATCCTTCACCAGTAGAAAGCTACATTATCACTATCACTGAGAAACATAGGCTACTTTTTATCCCTAAAACATGCACAGTTTCTGCGGGTCACGCGGGCGAAGTCACGGCAAAGTGCTATCATTTATGAGAGAGAATTCGTTCACCATTTTAACTCTAAGATTAAAACTCTATTTGGCTATAATCTCAAAAATATTGTTTTCTTTGAAGATACAAAATCACCAAAGAAAAATGTTGTTCACTGAATTAAAAAAAACGTCGTTTAAGGGTGGTATCCACTGACTCGAAATAAATGTTTTAATGACGAACATTATGCAAACACATTAAGGGTATCACCCTCGTTGGCTATCGGATTTGAAAGTGGTCCAAATCAGTAAAACGGGCCGGAACTAGGTATATGGGTGACAATCAATTTGAACTGGATTCATTAGAAAGGATTTTTTACAGTCTTCTTCTAATTTTGGTAATAAGCACAATCGGCCTATAATGTTCCCACTGCTGGGACACAGGCCTCCTCTGTGAGAGGGAGTGGGCCGTAGTCCACCACGCGGGCCCAGTGCAGGTTGGTGGACGTCACATGTCTTCGAATATTTGGTTCTAGGACATGCCGGTTTCTTCACGATGTTTTTCCTTCACCGTTAAAGCAAGTGATAATTAATTTCTAATACGCATATGACTTCGAAAAGTCAGCGGTGCGTGCTTCGGGATCGAACTCGAACCATTCGCCGTGGAAGGCACATGGTTAATCCACTAGGCTATCACTGCACTACAATTTTGGTAATGGATTTGGTAAAAAATACTTAAAACAGAAAGCGTTACTCTTGGACACGGTATATTTAGTTAGGACGTTTCTCTCGGTCGTGAACCGATGCCACTTGCCTCTAGTCATCATAGGTCCTACCGTAGCTACATTCAAAATAATGCGCCTTCAGGTTGCCATAGTACTCATACACTCGTATGGTACTCGTACCCATAAGTGCGTTGCCAGATAAAGTCAGAGGCGTATTCAAAGAGATTGCAAATTTCAACTGAAGCAGCCGGGACGCCGTATCTCAGTTGGTTAAGAGCAATGCCACGGTACGGCAAAGTCGCGATCGCGGGTTTAAATCCCATCCACGTCAGTTAATTTTTGATATCTTATATATTAAATAACAAGATAAACTTTTTAAGTAAAACGCTCTACCCGCTCCGCTTATAAACCCGCTATTCTCCCATCACTTGTTCTAAAACATTTTTACTTGCCATCTTGCCCACTAATGCGTTCGGAACACAGCAGTTATGACGTAATGTCTTCGAAAACGTCGTAATACCGTGACTAAGCCGGATTAAGGGCACTAGGGACGTTTAAATTAAAACGGTTAATTGATTACCTACGGAGAAATGGAGATTCTTTGTTTGATAGATGTCGGTTTGTATATTTTTGATTTTTTTTCTTGTGTTAACGTTTAACAAGATGATGAAGAAATATCTCGTGATAAACGTGTACCAATGATTGTTTCTTCACTTTATAGGAAGGCACGCTGTAGGTACAGTGGCAAGCTGTTTTTTTCGTTTTAATACCTAATATAGATTGTAGATCCTTAATCCTGGTTTTCATTAAGTCGTCCACTTCCCACTAGCCAAACAACCGCTTTTAGATAAAGGAACTCAGTTTAAAATTAGGAAATAAAATACTTTTTCTTGTGCATGCCTTACAAAGCAAGGAAAATATAAAGGTAACTTCCAACTTTTTTATTAACCGTTTCCTGAATGGAACAGCGCTCCTTTCGTATTTCCCTACAAAAGTAGTGTGACTGAAAGTTCCAATTCACTGCCATTGTTGGTGGACGTGTTCACAAAAGCAGGACATGTCGCAACAAAACCGATCAACAAGTTGTTTAAACCCTTGTTATGCTTGTCACCACGAAATACTGAGAAAAGCAACTTTAAAGGATATGAAAACTTATTCAGAAAGAGATAAGATTGAATTTCAGTTTAGTTTATGTAACAAGAAAAGTCACAGTCTAAAAATATCATAACTATATTGAAAAAGGAAAACTGCAGTATTTAAATGTTACTGCAATTATTTTCCTACTCTGCGACCAACTCAACCCTCCGGACGCAAAGGGTCAATACTAGAGGGGAGCGAAAAAAATCTTCGCCGAAAAAATAATAATAACACAGACTTATCGCCTTTTCAACGTGGATCCGTACATAAATAATGATAAAAGGAAATTAAATCAAAGTCTTATTAGAATATTAAAAGTTTTGGAGGCGTTTTTTTAATGTCTCTCGCGGTGTTTGGGGATGCATATTTCACTCAATTTGGTAAATGGAAAGACGGTGTGTTAGACCGGCGGGCTATTAGAGGGTTGTTTAGTTGGTTTTAATATTTTTTCGGATATTAAAATACATTTATTAATTAGAAATTATGACATTTATGGTGTCGTTAATTTGTATAGTTTATTAAGCATTTGTTTTTTGAGACGTTTGAAAGGGAAATTGATAATATTGAAACGCTACCTTTTTCAATACTTTAAAGTTTTTTTTAGAAAGAAAGAAATTTTTGTCTATTTATTCTTTTATGAAAACGTTGCAGTCACAATGAATTTATCTTGTTACATTGTAGATGTGTTTGCTAACACGATGTGATCGAAACGAAATGCATGTAAGTTCTATTTTTTTTGTGTGACATCAATTAAAATATTTTTTTATTATTATTATTATACCAGGAACAATAGCCCAATCAAAAGGTTAAGTGCGAAAAACAGGTGGTATAATTATTATGCTTTCAACCCAACTAGGACAAAACCAAACACAATAACATTCGAAACTCAGCCTCGTAGCACGAAAGTCCAACATTTAATATATTAGGTCTTTACCTATGAAATTGCCGTTCTGCAGTACTGGCCATTTCAAATCAAAATAATTTTTGTTTGGCTAAGAATTCTAATTTCAAATTAATTTTATTTTAAAAACATGGATTTTTTTTTCCAAAAGTAGTCATTTGTTTATTGATTAGTGTTACATTTTCATCGCATTTCAATCTTTTTCGTCATCATGGATACGTTAAAAATTCGAGTAATTATGGAATACGAGTACCGTCGTAGCAGCAACGCGGCACAAGCGGCACGCAACATCAACGACGCTTACGTAGCTAACACTACAAACCAACGCACCACCTGTTATTGGTTTGCTCGCTTCCGTTCTGGAAATTTCGACCTGAAAAATTAACCTCGCGGTCGTCCGAAGACTTTGATCCACAATGACGAATTAAAGGCGATTGTGGAAGCTGATGATACACAATCTACGGCTGAATTAGCAGCAGCTTTCGACGTTAGCGTCAAAACAATATTGGTCCATTTGCGTCAAATTGGCAAGGTTAAAAAGCTTGACAAATGGTTGCCCCACGAACTCAATGATCGCCAGCGCGAAGTACGCGTCGAGACGTGCCTTGCACTGCTCAACAGACACACAAATGAAGGAATTTTGAACCGCATTGTTACCTGCGATGAGAAATGGATTCTGTTTGATAACCGCAAGCGCTCAGCAAGTTGGTTGGATCCTGGTTCAGCACCTAAACAATGCCCTAAACGAAAACTTACCCCTAGAAAAGTGATGGTCACTGTTTGGTGGTCTAGCGCCGGTGTGATTCATCACAGCTTCTTACCAAACGGAGTGAGCATTACTGCAGATGTGTACTGTGAAGAACTGAACACAATTATGAAGAAGCTGGCACATCTCCAACCAGCATTGGTCAATCGCTCGTCTCCGCTGCTCCTGCACGACAACGCACGACCTGATACTGCACAGCAGACGGTCTCCAAGTTGCAAGAACTGGGGTTGGAAGCTCTCCGTCATCCGCCCTACTCACCAGACCTTGCGCCTACAGACTACTACTTTTTCCAGAATTTGGATAACTTCTTGGCGGGAAAAAAATTCAATATCTGAGAGGCAGTACAAAATGCTTTTGAAGCTTTTGTTGCCTCCCGTCCAGCTGATTTCTTTAAGAAGGGCATCCATAAACTGCCACTGCATTGGCAAAGATGCATTGATTGCATGGGTGATTACTTCGATTAATACAAATAAAAAATACATGAAAAAAAATCGTTTAAATTTTTTCATACAAAACGGCAATTTCATAGGTAAATACCTATTATTAAACCTTTAAAGAAATCTAGATACACGTAACACAGCCGATATCTAGTTCTAGTTGTGTATCCCTGGTGTAGAGGCCGCTGTCTGGTGCCGGCCATGCGTCTTGTCTTTACCGGCCCGACCGCGCCCCGGATGTATCGTGTCGTGTACACCAGCACTTATAGTTTTGATACTTGTGTGAAAAATGTGCTACACCGTTCAGGCCGTTCAAGGGTTGTAGATGGATAAGTAATGTAAAAATATTAACACTATTAAACCTAGAAACTCTTGCTCAGTCTTTAGGCCAGTTTAGTATTTGTATAATGATTTCTAAAACTTTTTTTATTAGTATAAAAGTTTTTAGTTATATAATTATAACGATATATAATTGTGAATATTCTATTATACATAATCAGCAAAGCAAACGACTACCAACTATTATAATAACGTCTGAAACACGGGATGACCTTTATCAGGAGTTAATGACTCAGGGTATTTTGAACGTAAATAAATATCATAACAAACTCTCTCATAAATAGATATCTTGTTTCGTAAGATTTTATAAAAAATAAACTCATTTAGAAATCATTTTTGAATGTTTGGAGGTCCTATAATATTTTTTTTTGCTTTCCTGAATAAGGTCGTTTATAAAAAGTATCAAAACTTCAACATCGTAGTACACCACAGTCAACCATTAGGGAAATCTGCGCGGCAGCGAGTACTGTTTAATTTATACGCGGGAATATTCTTAAACTATCGGTTTTGTGGTCACTGTGGCGATTCGGCCTTTATTTATGTTCGGCCTCGGCTTCGACCGACTCGGAGCCGAATTAGCGGCCGCTCTCAAGGGATGTTACCGCTCTATTTTGTACTTGGAAATGCTAAGACGTATTTTAGTATTTACAGTATTAGTTTGAAAAAAAAAAATAGTAAGTATAGCATTACATTAATGAATTTGCACATTGAATAAAAGATGTCTTGTTTTTTTTTTCATAATATAAATTGCTGACAGAAATGTTCAATATCTACCTACACTACACAGTTCCAGTCAAATGCATTTCTAAACTAAACCGCAAAAATCACTTAACCAAACCAAACCACCAGTTTCATGACAGCCTCACCAAAAAATATCACCCATAATCACCAAAAATATCCACACACACCAAAGCTTTTATTAAAGACCTCATCCCAATTCATTACGACCCCAATTTACACATTTCGGTCACAATTCATATTGGAGGCATAAAAAACCAATTTTGGCCGAAAAAAGGCATAAAAGCCAATGTGTAACATACGAGGGCATAATATCAATTTGCTTCTCATACAATATTCATAACACATCGTACGAAGTCATATAATTTATATGTTAGAAACAAATTCACGAACGATTTGGCGGAGGTAAGAAGTGGAATATATTCACGGCGCGCGGTCTGGTGGGCAAGCTGAGGCAGTATTATGCATGCGAGGTATATGCCACTCTTGGGGCCAGTTACTTATGCCACGCATATCTGAATTTGAGAATATTTTAGGCGGAGGGTTGGAAAAAGATTGTAGCTCGGTAAACTTTTTTTTTTCAGCTCAGTGCTTAGTGCGATTTCTATTCGTATTAAGATTATTTATGATTCCATTAATGAAATAATATTCTATTGTAAAACTAAAACAAAAAAAAACATAGTCAAATAAATTACATTGAAACTTCGCAAAGGCATCGACCCTGACACAGAAACAAGTTGATTTTATCAAAAAAAAATACCTATCCGCATATTTTAAATTTATAGTAATCGCTTCACCTAAACTCTTTAACATTGAACATATTATAGCCCACTGATAATAAAGTCAACCAAATAAAAAAGTTACATTACTATTCGTGCAAACCCATACCTTTTCACGTGGATTCTCCTGTTCATTATAATTCGCGACATAGATCATACGTGTCAAGGTGTCATGACTTATCCGCTGTGTGACAACACAGGGAAATATGGAGGCAATTTTCTTACAAAAGAATATTAAAATATTCTTCTTTGCGTAAAAGTAGAGATACCTACTTCATTTGATGTAAATGCTGAACCAACTGCAAATGTTTTAATCCATAAAATGTTTTTGAGTTATTGACTTCTTTTTATTTATTTAGTTTGCCTTCTATTACATGGGAGCTAACAGACAACTAGCAGCATGTTGGTGTGACTACTATACCTAGATCTCTACCGACCCCATCGAGGATTATAGGCGCGATGTTATGTGTTGCTTCCATCTCATTTGTTTTTTAATAGCAAAAAAATCACATAAAATCAACGAATTTCAAGGATCGTATTACAGAACGATGCTCGAGCACAGATCTCTGCTTGAGCATAGATTGAAACTAGTTTCAACCAATCAAATGGCTTTAAATCTATGCTCAAGCAGAGATCTGTGCTCGAGCATCGTTCTGTAATACGAGCCTAAAAGCAACTTTTAATTACTTCTACAAAAAAAATACCTATCTAACTATCTTCGACTTTGATTGACAACTTGGTGAAAATATTTTTTCTTTAGAATTTGTGCTTTTATTATTAATTTATGCGAATATACGAATATTTTTATTTAAAAACGCTGATTATAAACAAGTGTTACGATGGCAAACATTTGCGCCTCTTGCAATAAGCCTCTAAGATCAACGAACGCTAAATGTTGCGAATGTAAGAAACTTTTTCATATTACATGTGCAAAAGGTGGAAACCAGGCCAAATTTTCAGAGGAAACCAAAAGTAGCTGGGTCTGTCAATTTTGCCATAATAAACAACCAGAGAAGGGCATTTCATTCCTCCGGCCTCCAGTAACCGGAGTACAGCAGGTAAACATTGTTCCTAGCGCAGGAGATTCTAACTCCCCAACCTTGTCACGCGAGTCGCCCGGCGGTAACGACTATCTGATTGCTCGAACTGATAGCTCGGATGTTTTGTGTAAACTCACTTCTGAAATTAAACTACTCCGAGGGGACATGGGAGATCTGAAATCACATATCAAACAGTTAACCGACCACCTCACTCATTGCTATACTCGTCTCGACGAGTATGACTTGAGAATCAAGTCACTAGAAAAGCGTGAGGAGGAAATCATAACTCTCAACAACACCATTCTCAATCTCCGCGAGCAACTAGACTCTCAAGCACAATTATCAATACGGAATGAGTTGGAAATCTTTGGAGTGAACGAATTTAAAAATGAGAACCCGCTTCACATTATTAAAGTCATGGCTCATAAAATTGGAGTAATTGTGGAGGATCAAGACGTTGACTTTGCGACAAGAGTGGGGCCCCGACGCCAGGAAAATAAAGATACAGCTGAAAACCCTACACGCCCCCTCGTTATCAGATTTGTCCGTCGTATCAAGCGCGATGAGTTCTTGAAGGCCGCTAGAACTAGGAAGTCTATGACATCGTCAGACATAGAAATAGCTGGGCCTTCTAGAAAAATTTACTTTAATGAGCGATTGACTCATGCTAACCGACAGTTATTTCGTGCCACGAAACAATCTGCAAAAGAAAGAGGCTACAAGTTCTGTTGGCATAATAATGGCGCCATTCTTGTCCGAAAAAAGGAAGGTAACCCCTCTATTCATATACGTAATAGCGAAGACCTTGCACGTCACCTGGGCCTCTCTGCTCTGGTTCCTCTTCAATCGTCTCCGTCAGCTGTACAACACAACTAAAATTTACCTGGCCAATCAGTATGTTTTTATAATTATTAATATTAGTTTTTATGCTTCATTACTTTATCTTGTAACTTTTCTTTTATTTTTCTTTAATTTGCTCTATGTTTCAACCAAAAGACACGATTTACTATACAAACTCATAACACACTCACACAACTCACACAAACATACTACCACCGACCAAATACACACTCCTCACACTTACACACATAAAAACTCACCCAAATGTGCCTACCTGCAAAATATATTTGCACTAAATTATGCTGTCGTGACTAAATCTCTTATTATTTTTATTATTACTAATTTAACTTTCTTCAGTCACTATACCTATGGCGTTACTTGACATTACCCAAAATTTTGAGGTAATCACTACATTAGATTGTCACGACTTTGACAATTTTGACGAATGTAGGACACATTTAATTAACGCCGAGTCCAGTCTTAAGATACTTTCTTTTAACATCAGAAGCTATCAGCGTAACTTTGATGACTTTTCAGTAGCATTTAATCGACTTGATGTTGATATAGATGCTATTATACTCACAGAATGCTGGCTGAGCGAAGGCACTATACTGGATAATTTTCCAGGCTACAAAGTTTTTCGCACTAACTCACAAAATAACAAAAATGGTGGTATAATCATATATACCAAAATCAACTATGACATAACTTTGTTGGAATCTAATATATTAGATACGGACAGCCTTCTTTTAATTTTGAATAATAAAGTAGCTTTACTGGGGCTATAGGTACCGTTCACCATCTTTTACAAATATTTCAAACTTCATCTCCTCGTTAGACACACTTCTTAAAACCATAAGTAAATTTACAACGCTTATTATCACCGGTGACATAAACATAGACATACTTTGTACCACAAATAGTAAGCACCATGATTATATGTGCCTTATGGCCTCGTATGGTCTACTTCCTGTTATAACCAAACCGACTAGGCAAAAGTCATGTCTTGATCATATATTTATCAGAACCAACACCAAACCTAAAGGCATAGTTTGTAAAAGCTCCATCACGGATCACGACATAGTAATGGCTCACATACCTCACAAAAATATTTTTGCTAAATACAATAAAACTCGCTGGAAACTTAAATTAAATGAGGACGATGTGGCCACAGACTTAACTAAAATAGACTGGACAGATACCCTTAATCAGCATTGTGTAGACTCCGCCGCAGCCTCCTTCACTGGGATTCTTGCAAAACTAATCGATACACACACACACAAAGTTAAAATTCCTCGTAGCAAACGCAACATTCAGCCTTGGGTCACACCTGGCCTTATGAGATGTATATGTCACCGCGACAGGTTACATCTGTCATTAAGATCTGACCCCGAAAACGAGACAAAAAAACTGATCTATCACCGCTATAGGAACTTCTGCAACAGTCTTTTACGAAAACTTAAAACTGAGTATAACAGTCGACAGATCCAGGATAATAAGAACAACTCCCAAAAATTATGGAAAGTTCTAAAATCAATATACGACCCCTGTGGCCAAAGGTACAATACATCCAACTTAATAACAAACTCTCCCGATCCAGTCGAGTCTCTCAACAGATGCAACACTTACTTCACATCCGTCGGCAAGAACCTTGCCGCTACTATATTAACAAGACTATCAGAAACTCAGACATCTCTCACTAGCAAGTACACACCACTAAACACATCGCCCTCCTCTTTCTTTCTATCCCCCACTGATGAAACAGAAATCATAGACTTCATCAATCAATTAAAAAACGATAGCTCCCCGGGACCTGACAAAATCAGTGTAAGACTCATAAAAAAAATACAAAACTTGATCATAACACCACTCACCCACCTAATTAACCTAAGCCTGGAAACAGGAGTATTTCCTGAACAATGGAAAGTTGCAGCAGTAAGCCCGATACATAAAAGTGGTCCTAAGGACAAACCAGAGAACTATAGACCTATAGCACTTCTCAGCATTTTATCGAAAATTCTAGAAAAAGTAGTAAGCACCCGTCTAGTAAATTTTCTTGAAAAAAATGATCTAATTTCAGAAAGACAATTTGGTTTTAGAAAAGGAAAATCAACTGATGACGCGGCTTCCCTGCTTACTAACACAATATCTACAATTATAGAAAAAGGTAAACGTTGTATGGCGGTCTTCTTAGATCTGGCTAAAGCATTCGACACAATTTCAACTGATCTCCTTCTTAAAAAACTTAATGCTGCAGGGATTAGGGGTACACCACTTGAATGGTTTCACAGCTACCTCACAAATCGTAGACAATACGTTAAAGCAGGTGAATACTCAAGTGGCCTTCTCCCTATCAGTTTTGGAGTTCCGCAGGGCAGCATACTAGGCCCAACACTATTCATCATCTACATGAACGACATTCTGAACCTCACTCTACCAAACGCTGAATTAATATCCTACGCGGATGACACGGTCATTACGTTTCATGCCTGTACCTGGGAGCAGGTCTACTGCCTCGCGGAAGATGGTTTAGCAACGATAGCCCAAACACTCAACAACAACCTACTAACACTCAACATACAGAAAACCAAGTTCGTCACATTCTGTTCAACAAATACATCTTGTCCTCCTCGCAATCTTACATTAAAATTTCACACATGTCATAACCATATCAATACCTCACGTGAAGACTGCTTGTGCGAATGTATAAACCGGACTCAATGCATCCGATATTTAGGTCTACTCATTGATGAAAATCTATCATTTAAAGCGCACATTCAATTCCTATCTGGACGTGTAAGGAAACTCATCTATATAATAAAAAAAATAAGAGACTGTACTCCAAAAGACATCCTACGGATGGTCTATTTCGCCATATGCCAGTCTGTTATACAATATGGTATCTCAATTTGGGGTGGAGCAGGAAAAACGATTATGATCGAACTACATAGAAAGAGCTCAGAGAGCTGTCATAAAGGTCCTTCTAAGAAAACCGTTCCTCTACCCCACTAACTTATTATACAAAGAGTTCTCAGTTCTCCGCGTCCGTCAACTATTTATTCTTAATGCATACCTTCATATACAAAAAACTATTAAAGATAGACCAGACTATTCCTTAATAACTTCCAAACGTGTCCTCCACATCCCGCTACAACGAACCACCTCTCTCCTAGCCAGACGCTGTCCCGCCTTCCTGCACACCTTTGTGTATAACAAGGTCACCAGCAGTATGCCCTGTGACTCCTATGACCTCTCCCTTTCTACATATAAAAATATTCTCAAAACTTGGCTATTAAGTCTTTCGTACGACGAATCTGAAACAATACTCACACCATAGCTCATACAATACACCCGGACACCCACATATCAACTTCACTCTCATACACAGCCCCACTTCACTCTAGCACACGTCACCCTCACATTACTTTCTGTTTACTTATTAATTAAGTTTCTTATCCACTTTGTTACACTGCTAAATAATTCTAAATTGTGTGTTTGTTTTTTCTCTTTGATTTTTCTCTTTATAATATTATACCTATGTCATCGCAACTCTGGTCCCCAAGATACAGGCCTCGCCTAGTTTGGGGACCACCGTAAAGAACTTAATGATGTAATACCAATGGTTCAATAAATGATTAAATGATTAAATGATCTAAGGCCCGTATTACAGAACGATACTCGAGTACAGATCTCTGCTTGAGCATAGATTGAAACTAGTTTCAACCAATCAAATGGCTTTAAATCTATGCTTAAGCAGAGATCTGTGCTCGAGCATCGTTCTGTAATACGGGCCTTAATATTCTTTGGTAGGTATTCATTATACCATAGTTTGAGTACTTATACTTATACCCTTTAATTAAAATAATATGTATACCTATATCAACGATTGATTCTGATTGGCTAGCCCGAGGCGCGTCGGTGATCAGGCGGACGCAAACATTGACCGCTCTGCGATCCTTTGACAAGGATTGGGTAAATATAAATAAAATTTACACAAGCTAATCGAAATGGAGTTTGATTTTTTATAGAGAATAGGAGATTATTATTATCAGTAAGATTATTTGATGTACTCGCAACCAGCATGCGTGTATGACCATGAGGGCAATTCACCTAATAAAAACACTAGTTTACAAGGTTTTTGTCTATGAAATGAAACATATACGGTTACGTTTCTTTGAGTCTCTATATCTACGAAAAAATATTTAAAAAATTCTGGACGTCAGTTTTTTGAAATATTTATTATGACGAATTTTACAAAAATCTACATCTAAATAAACAATACACAGTTTTGGCTCTTTTTTTTAAATATATCTATATGTATCTCTCACAACAGACCAACAATAGTGACCTAGCATATTTTGGTCCTAAAAATCTTGATAATTTTGCTCAAAAGATTTTAAATCTTGATGAAATCGCTCAGCATGTTCATTAATCATATCATCAAGATTTTCTGGGACAAATCTAAATGAAAAAAATGAATTTATAGTAACTTTATTATACCCATACGGTCGTAATTAAAGAAAAAAAACAGCACATGCCTTACTTCTACAGCGCTAAATACTAACTTATGTACTAGGATCAAGCAAATCCACTGTTGCAGCCTGGAGGCCAGAAATTCCGCTTCTGACTTAGACAAATGCAAATCTTTTATAAGTTTAGACTGAGTTATCAAATGAGGACTGTCCCCATCATCGAAAAATAAGTTATCTGAGCTTCATTGTTCACTGTCACTATGCTCGTGCATTGTAATACTACTTCGTGTATTTGGATGAGTTTAGTCACTTCTGCCAGGTGGTGTGGGAACTGGTAAATTCTCTGAATGAAGGACTGGCTTAGTACTGATGGAATGTCTGCATATTTTATAGTACTAACTATCTTTATTTATTCAGTTAAAACTAAAAAAAAAAGTTAAACAAAAGTAACAATCGGTTACGCGGTTAGTTGGCTCTCTCCATATAATTTGTTTACCAAATTTCAGTGATCTGTTTTTACCAGAATATCAGAAACTGAGGACCAATCTACAGTTATTGCAAATCACATGAAGAACCTAATTTTTATCTTGATTCGATACCGGAAATCCAAAATAATGTAAATAGGCTTTTTACAATGGTTTTGTTGTAGGAAAACCGCAATTAAATTAAACAATTTTGCCACAAACATATCAAAATCAGTTTGAATGTGTTTTACAGACTCTAGACGACAGTTTAAAATAAAAATACGACTTTAGAATCACACAGCTATTCACAAAACAGAACGATAAACGAAAAACGTATACAAAACACCTGATACTCAGCTAACTCAGTAGTGCCAGTTTAGTCATACGAATACTTACCTACCTAAATAAACATCACCACCCACACATTCACAGTCTCCTACACTGCTCAGAAACACGCACAGTACACACCCTCAATTTCAATAAATATTATAAAATCATTGTGACACTCTCTGCCAGACATTTTCATATTTTTTTTGTATACTTCGTTATTGGCGTAATGTCTAGAATCAAATGATGTTATACTTATGTACTGTCAGCTGTGAAGTTACCTTTTATAAATAAATTACACAATAATTGTGGGTAGTTAAAAAACGAAGACCTTCATATCTCAGAATTGTGACGTGCTACAAAAAATATAAAAAATATTTTATTAACTACCGTCCATAGCCTACATGAATATGTTTCAATTCCCGGACAAAAAAAAAGTTTTTTTTGTAAACTAGTGAAATGTTTCTCACGACATTTCCCTCATTCCTAATACCAAGACAAACGATTTCCACACAACTTTTCAGTCACTGACACTGCTTTCAGACTTCCTCTCACATACTCATTCGCGTAAAATCACACATCCATCTCAACATTCTCATCTCAGCTGCACATGGCTTTCATTTATAGCTTTTCAAAGTCAAAGTAGAGACCGTTCCACGTAAGATTTCCCCTAGAAGTTATGTTGGCTGCTCTGAATCTCAATTTATTACAACGTTTTTAACGGTGTTGGAAGTTTTCTTTCAGCACCAATTTACTTTCATCACTTTTTAACGTCCTAAATATTATTATAAAACATAAATCTACAAAAAACACAAAACGATATGACCTAAATAGGAATGACAAGCAGGGCAGCCAACATAACTTCTAGGGGAATTCTTACGTGGAACGGTCTCTAGGCACTTTTGAATTGTCAAGCAATAGTAGTCAGTCAGTTTGTCCAAAACTTGAGACTATTGTCCGTTCCCTATGGAGAAGAACGGACGAGAATCTCCATGGTTACTCTTTTTCAACAAATTCAATTATACAATTTCTTTGATTACATTTAAGCTATTATGTGAGAACAATGTAAGATATTTTAAAAATCCGTTAAGATAAAAAAATAAAATAAAAACCACATGGTCTTTATTTTATTTACGTATAAAATGTACAAAAACATTGCAAGTAGTCAAGAGATGACGAGTAGGTACCCAACTGACTGCAACAACCACTCTTTGAACTTCCTAAGGACAAAACAAAAGCCTTCTTCTTCAACTATAAAACACAAAATAAACTACACTTCTTAACTACGTGCTACTAAATTAGCAGTAAAGACTGGCAGAGGGGACTGGCGAGGCCTGCATAAACCATGTGATACATTCCCATGGGGCATGGTGCGGGACGAGTGCCTAATGGGCGAGCGACAAATACTCATTATAGTTTAGTTGTTCTTCGATGTTTGTGGCTGTATACACAATGGACACTGTTGGACAAGTTTAATGGGATGGAATGTTTAATTAGATACGTTTTGAGTTATAAAAGAAAAGGCTGAAGTGGATGTCTTGTGTCTAGTATTATTTTACTGAAACTTTTATCTTTCGGCGGCAGAAACAAAAACATAAACTTTTATCCTTACACCTGGTATAATAGTCTCTCTAGTACCTACTTAAGGCTTTAAAAAGGACTAAACGTACACAATTTCAAAGTCACACCCTCAGATCATAGAAACAAGGAGATATGCCATCATAGCAAATTAGTACGGGAAGAACTGATGCCACTTTTAGTACATTTTTCGACTCAATTACGCGCATAATTAAGCGCTCCTTGTGAATAAAAAGATCTCCCACGCATTGAACATTCCGCACACCCTCAATCTAACACTGTTAATCGTCACTCAACACTAGCACTAAACTAAAACACTGTATTTATACCATCGATCGTGTTCGGTTCGTCGCCAGCGCGTACGTTTTGAATATGAGCAATTTGCTCAAGATCAGGCATCAATCTCGATAGCGCCTTGGCACATCTCCTTGTTTCTATGATCTGAGGTCACACCCCATAGCAACAAATAGGTACTAAAAAACTTTCCCTGTTTAATGCATTTTTAACTAGCACGAGTTCTTCAAGAGGCCATACCTAATAGGAAAAGTCCATAAAGCCATTAGACTGCAGTCCACTCCGTGGGAATGAAGCACATGCCTTATTCAGACACCCCTGACTTCTGTGAGTTCACGTTAGGTACGTATAAAGTACTAGCTGTTCCCCGCGGTTTCAGCCCCGTTGCTCGGCTCCTAAGGATTGTAGCGTGATGTTAAATAGCCTAGCTATTTCTCAAGAATTTGGCTATCATTTACTAAAAGAATTTTTCGAATCTGATTGGTAATCCCAGAGATTAGCGCGTTCAAACAAACCAACTCTTCAGCTTTATAATATTAGTATAAAAACCTATTTCTTGTTTATACGACGATGGTGGTAAAGAGGCATACCTACGGCCTCAGATCATAGAAACAAGGAGATATGCCATCATAGCAAATTAGTACGGGAACAACTGATGCCACTTTCAGTACATTTTTCGACACGATTACAAGCGCTCCTTATGAATAAAAAGATCTCCCACACATTAAAAATTCCGCACACCCTCAATCTAACACTTTATTTATATTATCGATCGTGTTCGGTTCGTCGCCAGCGTGTACTTTTGTACTACGCTCAAAATGACTAAAGTAAAGTATCAAGCTCAATAGCGCCTTGGCACATCTCCCTTGTTTCTATGATCTGAGCATACGGCCCATCTAATGGTAAGCGGTTACCGTAGCGTATAAAACGCTTGCAACACGGAGTATCCGAGTTGCTGATCCTTTAAAGTGAGAATTCGCTGTGCCGGCAGCTTAGGAGACAATCAGGTCCCCCGTTGTCATAGCGGGGCATCCTCAGGAGCTCTGGTGACCTTACTCACCACTGGAATACAACACTGCCTAAAAGTAGCGTAATTTGGCTGTGGTATTCTAAGTAAGGTGGAGATACTTCCCCAGTTGCCCTATCTGTTTGTTGCAGGCTTTTATTTAACTTGCCGTGTGTGTATGAGGCGAAATCTTGCAACTGAATTTTAGATCAGTTCCCCCCAACTGATTGAGCGGAAATTTAGAACGCAGATGTCGCTTCGATGACAATACAATAATATGGGACCATGGAGGTGGTTTCATGAGGGAGCTAGGAGGTGGCTATAGGACTCTTCAACTTCTTAACATAACTTCGTCGTGTTTGGGCGCGTTGGATTTGTCTTGACAAGTACTTAGACCTATTAATATGTCCAGGGTCTCACGATGAACCTAGTTAGTGGTCATTATAACAACTTGTTTGGAAATGTTTTTCAACATAAAACTTGTATTGGTATACGAGTATACATAAACGCGGGTCCTCTATAGTCCATAGTTGTTCACGTCAAAGTTGGGAACAACGCGGGAACACTTTTAACCCCGTAACTACATGTTTGTAATTATTGCCGGTGAGCGAGCATAATACTCGGCTGAACCAACTAGCTTATTGACGGGTGGCGGAGCTACGAATTGTGGAACTGTGCTTTTTTTTATTTTGGGGTAGGTATGTACATATTTCTATTTAAAATGTCACAAAAGTTTTGAGTAGCGTAGAAGGCTATAAGATATAGAAAGACCAAAATAATGATGGATGAATTGTATGAAAGCAGACAGCGACACAGCAACGATAGCGAGTGAAAGCGAAAGGGTTAATTCAGTGTCAAGAGACACGCCTTTCAACAGAGGGTTAAATAGCAGTTATAAGTACGGTATACCTTCAGTCCTCCCTATAATGATATCCATCCCGGATTACACCATGACAAAAACAGTCGACTGACTCGTCGGCCTACTGAAGGAACTCATCAACTGACAAAAACAAAACTGAGAAATCAATTATAATTACTTTTTATTCTATTGAACGCCCTATATCTTTATCTATAGGGCGTTCAATAGAATAAAAAGTAATTATAATTGATTTCTCAGTGTTGTTTTTGTCAGTTGATGAGTTCTTTCAGTAAGCCGACGGTCTATATTCTCCACTAGCTGTTCCCCGTTGCTCGGCTCCTAAGGGTCATAGCGTGATGTTAAAATATTAATAGCTTATACTATTCCTCATGAATCTGGCTCTCATATTCAACAATATTTTTTCATATCCGACTGGTAGTTCCAGAGATTAGCGCGTTCAAACAAACATACTCTTCAGCTTCATAATAGGTACCCCTATTAGTATTTTTGAGTTCAGTTGGTAATGATTTAAAAAACTGAAATGTTAACTCACTTTAAAGCATTCTCATGATAACTCTAGATCTAGAATCATGTAAAAACATTATCGTTACAAATTAATCACACGTCCATTTTCCTTTGTACCTCACTGTCGTAGTCGGATTACTATTGAACCGTGTGTTTCGATACATTTTCACGTTGGGGTTAGGAAAACGCCCTCCGTTGCGTTTTAAACCAAAACCTGCAACACGTTAACTAAAGCTGTTATGAGCTTTATAACTACAGTTTGACCTACTAGCTACTACAACTGAGCTCCACGGTATTAATAATAAAAATCCTTTATTAAAAGAAACGTTTGAATAAACTTAATTGCACATCATTTCAACAGACAATACAAACAAGTGTAAATAAACAATCTGCGTGTGCTAACAACTCAATCGTCCATTCATTCACTCGCCGCCATGTTGAACGTATTGAATGAACGATACTATTTGCGAGCAGCTATCGTCTGTCGATCTTCTGTCGCTGATCTACAATTATTGGCCATTTATGCAAAGTACATCTACAATGGACTCAGAATTATTTAAATCGATTTATTTTTAGGTGATTGTCTCTGATGACTAATAAGCATACCCAAGCTAACTTTCCTAGGGTGACTAGAAATTTTAAAAAGAAGATGTACCGTAGAATTTTTATAAAAATCTAGCTGTGTAATTTGTGTAATTCAAAAGCTTTCTTTGACTTGTTATTGCCATCCTACATAATTATATATTATTGCTATAAGTACAGGACGAATAGAAGCATCCCTTTTTCGCGAAAAAAAAATGATTTTAATACTCCATAGCAATTCTTACACTCAGAACTCGTAATACGCCCTCATACAAGAATTATGAAGTGACATTGTGTGAAATAAAGTAATAGCGATCTGTTCAAGAAACTGTGGTGAAACTTAGGGCAGGCCTATGTCCGGCGTTGGTTTTTAAGCTGATAATCTGATATGAATGAAAGAATGAATTATGATGACAACGAAATAACACCATTTTTTTTACCTCTTCTTTTCAGCTTAAACATTGGGGCATTTAATCTTTGAATTGTGCAAATCAAATTAATATATTATGGTCTTCTTTCAATTATTATGTTTATTTTGCACTTTTGTAAGCCATATTTTTTCGACGCGCATAAATGTTGTTGGCGTCGTGAGCCCTTTTTTGTTGACGTCTAAACACGTCGTTAGCATTCAAAACGTTAACTAAATAATATTTTTGCGTTCATTATAGAACAGTCATTGTCAGTTATCCGTAAAACACCCACACAAGAGATTGAGACGTTAAGTTAACCTGTGCCTTTACAAGTATTGTAATTTGCAACCAGTGTGTTATTGTGTGCAGTCAAATAATTATGAGCTGAGTCAGCGTGAGAACCTGATAGCCAATTAGAGATAGCTGTACCTACATAGTTAATTGAGTTTTTATAGTTTCAACAAGCTAAGTAATCATTGCGTTAAGCCTGAAAATAAATTCTTCTAATTAAAACATTCAGGGCCGTACCACAAAAAAGATAAACACGTGTTCAACGCGAGTACTACCAAAAATAATACGCACTTGTTAGCACTAACTTGTCTAAAACAAGTGTGTATTATTTTTAGTAGCATTCGCGTTTAACACGTGTTTATCTTTTTTGTGGTAAGGGTGTCAAAATATAGTTCCGATGTAGTTTCAGTCAAGACTGGATCTAGAATGTGGATCATGGGGGTCATGATGTAGTACACGATTCTGTAATATACCTACATTGAATTAGCAGGAAAATATTTATCAAGGGTTTCATTTAAATTCTGCTTTATATATTTAAATGTCTCTCAAATTAAGCTTACGGAAACCTAAACAAAAACAAACAACACTTCATTTGTTTCTAAATCACCTTTACGACAAAACTTCATTCAAGGAAACTCAATATTTATTTAGAACTCGAAAACACTTAACCCTTCTAAACTGCGGGGGTTTTTTCGACCCTCGCGCTCAAATTACCCTTAACCCTTCACGTAGAAAGCTGTAAAATCTCGAAAAACTCCCAAAAGACGTCTCGAAGACAACATCAAGGACATAATTCATAATGAAAAAGTTAATTTTCACGGAGCGAAAACTCATTTACATATTTTTGTGTACGATGTTCAATTATTTGAGTGTGCGCTCACTCTTTCGTACTGAACCCTAATAGCGGTCCTTTGGGCCTCGTTCGGGATAGGGAACCCTTTCGGAGAATTAATTTTTCTTAGCCAATTAGCGAGCGATGTTAAGAGGATGTTTTGCTATTGATCTGCATCATTTCTAACTCTCTCGTTACGAAGATTATTTAAAAAGTTTACATAATTAAAACAATTTTCGTGAAAATGTTCAGTAATGTATATGTAATTAAATTATGTTTTGCAGATAAGATATTACGACATTTGAAACCTAAGAATTATCTAAATTCTCAAAATTGTTTCTTAACCTAATTTAGTAGGTATACCTTGATATACCTAATTTTCATAACAGACTAAAATGACGATAGTTCCCTCTTTACCGTGTCTATCAATTTGTCACACCCAATCATTTTAATCTAGGCGCGTGCCTCAAGCCATCAGGTCACAGTGTCTTCTCAGAAGAGCCAATTGCGACCAGTGTGTAGCTATCATGGGCCATAGCACCACATTTTATGGCCGTGCATAATGTCTTACTTGTAACCGAAATCATCAGTAAGTAGATACTTCATTTCCACGCTGAATTGAAAATGAAAGTAAATCTGGTTAAAACTAAAACTGAAACCTCTTATAATACAACATCATGTCTACGTCATCCTCGACTGTTGCTCGACTGTTACATTTTTTAACCGACTTCCAAAAAGGAGGAGGTTCTGCATTCGGTTGGTTTTTTTTTTTTTTTTTTTTTTTTTTTTTTTTTTTTTTTTTTAATGTATGTACACTGATTACTTCGTGGCTTATGAGCCGATTTACGTGATTCTTTTTTCATATGGTAGAAGAAGCTCGCGCGGTGGTCCCATATAAATTTTATTAACTTTGGTTGAGTAGATTTTTAACCAGGTGTAATAAACGGTATTTTTGGTGTATCTCGATGACATCATGACGATGATGAAAAAGTGATATTGTGTAGGTACATGAATTCCTGAACGCAATCGATCTCGATATTATACATACATAACATCACGCCGATATTTCCCGCAAGGTTAGACAGAGGTGTATAGTACACACAATTTTTTTATGCTTAAGTCGCATTTGATAGAACGCTAGGGAGCGAGCCTATTGCCATTACAAACTGAAAAATCACTGTTTTTAAATTAGTGGAAGTAATCGATCTCGGTAAAAGTACATACCAAATGTGTGTCAAAGGCAGTATTAATATACTGCCTTTGACACACATTTGGTATGTACTTTGTCTATATACTTTGTCGCTCTATGCATGATTTTATGGTACTTTTATATACGTAAGGTATTATTATCAAAAAAACATGACATGTTACACTACACTAAAAAGTTAAAAATAAAAAACAGGTTTTAAAAAAACCGACTTCCAAAAACTACACTAAAAACTATGAAATAAAAAGTTTAAACTTCCATAATTAAAAATCTAAATGTATATTGAAGTCGGCGGGGCCTAGCATGAAAATAAGCAAAATTGCAGATTAACAAGGAATAAAAGGAAATCTTAATTTCCACGTGCACACACTGCGCACACCCTTCCTGTTTAAAGACTGAGAGGCCAAAACCTGAAGAGGCCCCGCCGGCTTCAATATACATTTAGATTTTTAATTATGGAAGTTTAAACTTTTTATTTCATAGTTTTTAGTGTAGTTTTTGTAAGTCGGTTTTTTTAAAACCTGTTTTTTTTTCTATGCATAATTAAATTACGCAACAATTACTTATAAAAATAAATGGACAGTATTCTGTTGCAGTCGTTTTTTTAAAAACGTTGTCTCTTTCAACCTAAGTAGGTACCTACATCAGAAATAGAAGTTTACACATTCAAAGAAAATAATTCTATAGCATGTCCATTGCTATGTAGAAAATTAATAATTATGATATCTTTCTATGTTTTCAAATATTTAAGTTAAACTTGTAATTTATTGATTTATCATCAAAATATATCTATTAAACATTTTTTACGCGTTTCGAAAATAGGAAAATACCGAAAATGTGTTGTTTTTTTAAGCTCAGAGCTCTGCGAAAGTAGACACAAGTAACAGCATTCGAGACATCGCATACACAAAAAGGCTCTATTTGAAAAATTCTGAAAGGGCTCTTTTGACCCGGCACTCTAATTGAGACCTGTCTACAAACGACCCACTCAGACGGTATTCAAGATCCAACACGTATACATTTTAATAAATGTATCGTCGGTGAATGGATCCTTTTATCAAAAAGGAGCTTGCTTACATAACGTAAAAAATATACAAATTAAGTGTAGGTGGTTGAATGGGCCCCGAGCGAAAATAAATGAATGGTTGTGAGCTCGCGCAGTTGGAGGGTTAAGTACACAATATTGGCGCATTGAATTGAGATGTTACTTAATAACACTGTAAGTGCTCGGCGTAAAGAGGCTTTAAATTTTAATTTTTTGGGACTACGTGATTATGGTCATTGGACTTACTTAGCGAGTCGCAAGTTATGCCAAATTAGACCTTGTATATTTAAAAACTACTTTTTTTATAAACATCAGAATTAGAATTTAATTTACGGATAATTAAACGTACCTAACCAATGTAAATCAATGTAAACAAAAAAAGTTTTTTGGATCTATTTTTAACTTCTAAGTCACTGTTTTCACACAAGTTTGGGGTTAGGAACACAGCGAACTACACCTGTACCAATTTTCTTGTAGGTACATAAATACTATCAAATTCAGTGTTGATTATAAAACAAACCTTATGACCTCTTATCATTTATGGCTCATGAAAAAAACTGCATCATAACAGTTCCTTGACATCTAAATCTACCTGAGTCCACCATAACTATGAAAATAAAAATCTCCTTCCACAAAAAACCTGACCTGAAAAGGTTGAGCTTCAATACTTTTTCAGGAAAGTGAACAAAGGCGAGGTTTGTAAGGAAGGCATCCCCCCTCCCCCTCCCCCTATAGGGGGGTCAAGATGCGCCTTGCTATGTCGTTTATACGTCATCATGGTTTTATATCGCTATATACCGTTTAGGGAGAAACGGTGGATGAGGTTGTAAAATATTTTAGGATATAGCAGAAGGAATGCTAATTAATGTTAGTGTTTTTGTTTGTGAAACATATAATAAGAAAGATCAGTATATCTATAATAAATACTATAACCCACGCTAATAAAGAAGCAAATCTGAAATGGCGGCACCAATCATTCCCTCTCAGATTCGTTTCTTTTCTTTTAGTGCCACCATCTATGAGCAGATGCTTGCACTCGTTAAGGGTCTTGCATTGGACAGACGGACAACAAAGTGATCCTATAAGGGTTTCGTTTTTCCTTTTGAGGTATGGAAAAAACAACCGTCCGTACGCAGTACGACACCCGCACGGCTGCCACACGGCAGCCAGCAGTCACACCAAACGTCTAAATTGAAAGAACCTTCAAAGTTAAATGTCACAATACTTTATCATCTGTGACGAACCTTACAATCAACACATCTTACGATATCCCTACGTCATAGAAAATTGTTGTAGAAATATATAGGTAATGCGGTATCCTTACTACATTATAATATAAGGGCAGTAACATTAGGGACTAACATTTTTTCCAGGCAAGAAAAGGATTTTTCTATCAGATAATAGCTATGAAACGATCCAATATACGCTCCACCATCTAATATACCAGTATCCCTTGAGTATCTCACTATATCCATATCAGTAATATCCAACCATGTACTCTGCTATAATAAACTTTTCATCAACTTTCCAAGTCACCACGCCTTTAAACTTTTTATCACCACTAAAGCCTCCCTCTTAAGTAATGTCGTCATAAAAAACTTTTCAGTCTGTCCCCTGATTGGTGGAAAGTGTCGCCTTGGGCGTGGCCGAAGGTTTTGTCGCCAATAGGCGTGGCAGAAAGAGACACAGTCGCGTTGTCACTGCGGGGCCTTTAAAATGCCTCCGTAGGGAGGGCAAGGGTTTATGTACCGAATCTTATGTCATAGCGATAAGGCTTTAAGGGGTAGATTATCTTAACCATACGGTCATGTAGAGACATGTTGTTCTAGCAGCTAGATTTATGCTGGTATCTTTTTATTTAAGACAAAACTCAAAACAGATTCTTTTAAGTTCATCTTGAGTAGCCAAAAGCAATCCAAACATAATGTTCTGTTTAGTAACCCTAACACATTTACTTAAACAACTACAAACTATAAACAAACTAAAACCAACACGAACTTACTAAACTACTAACCTGTAAATTGAAACACTATCTTCAGCCTTACAACAATTAATACTTCCAAACTACCTGATCCATACTTCAACAGCCGAAACTTCGGAACACTCCTTGATTAAAATCTATCGTCAAAACACGACAATCTTCCATAATCAGGCTTCCAACCTAAATAAAAGTAAAATAAACATAAAAATAGCAACATAATATCACCGCCCAAGACCGGGCGGGGTGGTTAGGGCGGGCGGGGTGCGGGGGCGGGCGGGGTAGCAAAAAGCTCAAGTGCAGGAGGCTGTATCGATCCACGGACGACCGGCGACATGGCCGGGTCACATCGATGGCACTGCGACTTGGTGGTGAGCGGAGCGGAGAGCGATAAGCGGTAGCGGGGAGCGGAAGGATTTGGGATTTTTGGAATTGAAGGGAGTATTTGTATAATGGTTGATTATACAGGTCTTTAGATTACCTACATTTTGTGCTATTTATCATGCGTCTCGAAGGAAACAGAATAATTATTTTACAAGAAAACATGACTTACTTTTTTAAGAAAGACGATCAAGTCGATCATCCAGTTTTTAACCGACTTTAAAGATAATGAGGTTATCAATTCAACACGTATGTGTGTAATATTATTGGAACTGCAATATACATTAGATAGTTTTTTTTCCGTTTTTTAGTCAATCAGCTATGTTCAGTCTGTCAACGCTATACATTTTATATGATTGCCTTCTAGCAAGGAGTTTATACCTGAAAGCAAATGTCTTGTGTGTGTTGATGTCATAATGTCACAGGACCAATCGAGCTGGGATATCTTATAGAGTCAACAAAACAGAGACATATTAAATTATTAACTATATAGGAAGCAAAAAATAGCCATTCGTGCCTTTTTTTTACCATCGTCCTTCAAAAGTTAGTTGGCGTTGACTTTGGGGCTGACCCCCAAAATCATTTCAGTCGACGGGAACTCTTATGTGAAATACATTATACCAATGTCTTACCTATTATAAACCAAGAAGTCAACAAGGGAAGACTACACAGTTCCATAAACAAAGAACGAGCGTTAATTCATTCAAAACATAGATAAAAGAGGCTGTCACTCCGCAAAATAAAATCCAACGACACCAAGGGGAATCAAAGGGAATATTAACTTAGAATAGCTAATACACGACAGGATGGTGTCTTTTAAATCATTCAGAACTCCCGTTTTGTTCGCGAATGATATTAATAACTGTTTTCTTCGTCTCTTCGGCAATTACATTGTTGTCCGTATCACTGCTCGTTGAAGCAAAGAGTAAGTAGTTGTGGAAATGAGCAGACGCGACTATCTTGTTCAGGAAAGTAAAAGGCAACTATCAACTCTATAATTGCAGTTAAATATAATAGAAGCAAATGACTAAATGTACTTACTCTATCAATATAATTAATTTGTTTCGTGTAAATTACTTCAAAAACTTTTTTACTATTTTTACATCACCTGATGAATATGATTTTAAGTATTGGCTTTGAATTGGTGTGAGAAGAAAAAATAATATTTTTATTGGTTTTCAAATCAAACTCTTTGCTTTGTTCATGCCACGTCGCCACCCATGATGACGCAAGCAGAAAATCAACTAAAATACAACTCTTAAAACCTAAAAGTCCCTTCTGAACAGACATAGCTACACCTACTCTTTGTCCCTGCCTCAAGAGAGGCTAATTTGACTCGCGACAACCGGGCGATTAAATTTTAATATTTGAAAAGCGAAGTCGAGACGCCGCGGGACTCGATGGGGCTTGTCGCTGTTTTTACGAGTACGACTGTACAACTCGTAGCTACACTGTGCTCGCCATTACTTTTTACGCGCCTTTTTCAAATACCTATGGAAACAGGTGTAATTTTTTTTAGAATGTTTGTTTTTTGAATTTCGATTATCGTTGTTGATTTTTTGAACGTTTTTATCTTGCAAAGAGGTTTATTTAAAAGCTCATTTGAGAGAACTAGGTACATAATAATTATAATATGTATTGAATAAAAAAAAGGGTCTTTCGGTAGGTATAGGTACAGTCAGGGAATCTAAGAAGGATCCTTTCCTTTAGCAGGTACACTATAATTCATAATAGGTCATATATTCAAATTTCGAAGCAAATCCGAATCCGAATTGCTTCGAAGTTTGAATATACGACCAATTATGAATGATAGTGTACTTATAAAGGATCCCTTTCCCTGACCGTACATTAATTAATGAGATTTTTTTATTTAAGATAGGTACTAGGTAAACAGTTTTTGTAAATATAATTTTTAGCTTTTTTAATAAACATATTTCACACTATATTTTCCGTAAAATTATATCTGGAAGTTGAATCTGCTGATAAATACCTAATAATTATACCAACATAACCATAAGATCTCATCAACAAAAAATCGGAAAACACCCTAATTTACTTCCAAACGGTAAATGTTCAGTAACAAATATTTGGTAATATTTCGCCAATTACTCGGGGCGAGTGCCAAACGGGCAGGGGGTTCGAGTTCCGTAATAAAGAATACCAATTGGGAGGTCCCTTGGGAAGCCCTGACCTCCTCAGAAAGGGGTGAGATAAAATACACGTTCGATGGCAACGCTTTAGTATTTTTTCAATTAACTAAATAGGGTTTGCGGTTTCAGTAGATTTCTTTAGATGTGGGGATGTAAAAAGCTTTGAACTGATTTGTAAATAGATAAAGGGGCCGCTGTGATGAAAGAATTGTTGGTAGTGTTTGTAAATTAGCTGACGGCATAACTCTAGAGTCTTATAATTAAAATTGTCTATCCATAATTCCTTTAGAGGTTTTGTTTCCTAGGGGCCTCAATAGTAACTAATGAGATTCTTGTCATTTATTCTATACTATTCGAATCTTGAGCAAACGGCTTGAAATCGATTTAATTAAATATACTGTATTTTGTTATGAATGCTGGTGCAGACTGAGGTGTGTGTCAGGTATACCTAAGTTTTCACAAGGCTCATGCACCTCACTTAATAATGTGTGGTTTCTACACTAGATATACAACACTCCATTATAATAATAGATGAATAGTTCATCATAGAACCAATTTCTTTAGTCCTATCAACATAGGTACTCTAAAGAAAAAAATCTTCAAGAATAAATCAATAGGTACTATCACTTATTCCCATTCACGGAGCCACAAGAGATGATAGCTAATAACTCTTAAATATAATATTCAGTACATTTTAGGATGCGTTGGGATGCTTAGTGCGGTTTAGCATGCGATACGCATCCCCGGGCAGACAAAATAAAACATATCCTTGGGCGTAAAACAGGTAGCCAGCAATCATTTAATTTGGTCGCAACCGCAAGGATCGTGAGGTTTTGATACTTGATGAAATATTATTTCAGGCAGATACTACAGAAAATTCATTAAAATCTTTAGGAACTTATTTGAATGTTGTGTGAGGCTGTGCCATAGCTAAAATACGTATTAGAAAAATTAAAATAAAATAAAACAATTTGAAATACTTACCATAATTATAAAATATATAATTTTTCGGTCTTAACTCTTAAGCCAACAATAACACACATTCTATATTTAGCTAATGTGGGAGACATTATAAGCTAAATATAGAATGTGTGTTAATGTTGGACACCCGTGTCTCCGTCTATCACGGGAATCTATTGCATCAATGAAACCTGTTTATAACGAACAAAAAGTTGTATGGACACACATTTTATGTAAAATTGCTACAAATTAATAAAAATCAACCATTTGATTTTCATAATAAGAATTTCCAAACCCCGTAGCTTTTAAATATACGACCTAATATTTAAACGAAAACTTATACTACCTACTATTTTTAGATTATAATTTAAACTACTATTTTACACCGTAATCCGCAAGTATCAAACACATTCACACATATCCCACAAAAATAAGGCGAGCAGCCAACAAATGGTTGTTTATTGAAATTCGACGATTATTTTAATAGGACATCCGGTTAAAACGCGATGCGTAGAGATCATGAATTAATGGCAATACACAGAAAAACCGGCGAAATCGGTATTAGAATAATAACATGCTTTTCGAAAATCTCGGCTTTGATTTTGCTCTATAATTAAGAAATTAGATGTTTTGAGCACTAATCTCGTATGTTAATGCACAGGTGGATGTGCGATACGCACTTTTGTTAATGACCAGATGATACTAAGGTATTGTTTTGTGGATCTCAATATGATCGGTAGGTCTTGAAAGTAATCGGATGTAGAAGAAATAACCGAAACAATGATTAGGTATAAATTATGGCAGATTTGAATTCGTTCAGCTTTTGTTTTTTTTGATTATGCGGTATTTGTATCATAAATGCCTTATGCCCGTTTTCACCAACACTAGAAGACACCTAAGTGAAATGTTTAAATAGTAAAAGGAGTTCCCTAGCGCAAAAAAACATTTGTCACCAACTACTATTTGACAACTACGGGCTATCCATGGTTTTTGCCTAATGGTTGGTGACATGTTCTTTAGCGCTAGGTAAATTCTTTTAATATTTAAACATTTCACTTAGGTGTCTCCTAGTGTTGGTGAAAATGGGCGTTAGGCATTTCCTCTGTAGTAAGATCTAAAATCGATATACTTAATTTCGTTACTTGAAATCATTACCTCTGGGCTGTGTTCCGGTTAACATATTTGGCAGATAATTTCATACAAATTATGTTTAATTTTTTATTTTTTCTGATATATTGTGCTAACCTGGAGACTGAAACGAACCTTAAATCATTCGTTGATTCTTTGACAAACAGGAAAACAGAAACACTTGTCTTCTTCATTCTTAATCTTTTAAAGGTCTACCAACGTCGTTCGACGTCAAGGCTTCTTTTAAATCAATCAAGGACCTCCTTATGCATCGCGATTTTCATTTGTCTGTTATTTGAGTGATGCATCTCTGAAATGTGTTAAAAAGTCTCCAAGAAAATAAAACGAAAAATAATACAATAGCTATAGGTACAAAACCACAATGATCACATGCTTCAGAAACCTCACATATTTGCAAAGCGTTCAACCAAGGATTTTTCCCACCGTGCCCAATCTTCCCCAACCGGACTAGCTTCGTCCGGAGAATTCCCAAAACGCCCGGACGTGTCCAAGATCCCTTAGAGAGGGTCTTGAGACCCTTCCTCTTACGTGTGACACACGACCAGAAAGATTGACTAACTTCGACGACGAATAATATAATCAGAAATATTTTGAGTCCCTCAATCGCTTCGGATGAATACAATAACTAGATAACTACAAGAGCAGTTTCTATGGAAAGTACACACGATATTTTTGGCATTTACGAGTACTTACAAATATAATATTTGAATGCACTACTAAGCTATATAAGCTGAGAATCCTCATTTTTATTTATTTATTTATTGACCAACTTATAACAGCAATTTTTAAATGGCCCCGCGCATGTGATACTCGGTGTAGAATGCCCTTCAAGAAAACAAAATTATTTTACTCGAAGCCTTAGAGAAAAATATTTTTTAATCTTTTCTAACCTAATATCTTTTTTAACCAGTTTCTCTTCACTGCGAAAACCCAACACCACCCAACAGTCATACCCACAAAGCGCTATCCATCCCACCCGTTTCTGACTCCCATTCACAAAGCCCACGTATATGTCACCCGTCATTTAGATTGTCGCTTTTCATCACACGACGAAGGGGACTCTCAGAATCCATATTGACCCTTGGAAGTGGCATTTTGCTCCAAGTGCCCATTATTTTTTCCTTCCCATAAAGGTTATGGTAATGCCATTTGGATGGGGTTAGAGCTGGGGTTGGGAAGTCGTGTACAACAGATGTTTTGAGCCGTTTCACAGTTAGCTTGGCCTTAAGATTGCTACTTGAAGGACATGTCGTGAATAGGAATGGCACTATTTGATAGGTAGGAAGTGTTAAATAGTTTATTTTGCGAGTGAAAGCCTACTTTTTGGCTTTAGGTGAGAAATGTCATTGTTACGATAAGACGCTCTGCAGTTAGCCGATAGATTGTTGAGTTCGATAACAGGCACGGGGTTGTATTACGGAACCTAATTCAAGACTCAAGCATTACTTAAATCTGGCAACCGATAAATGGCTTGCTCAAATTTATTGCTTAATTGCTTATTTGTCAGTATAATATAGTGCTGAAAAATATAAATAGAGCCTAAATCGTGGTATAGCTAAATTTTTATCATTTTCCTTCATACTTCTACCATTATTTTTCCTTTTATCCAATCAAAGTGCCTTCAGAATCCGAAAAATCAACATTGTTACGTAATGTCGTCGTATGATAAGTATATTTTCTCCAAGGGCCGCAAGTTTTCCACAAGTTATTGTACAAACTTATCTCTTGCATAATGGATATGCCCTGATAGGTTTCCGTAAGTGATTGATAGAGTCCGTCGTTGACTGTACTCCAGTTGATGTACGTGGATTGGATACAGTATGATGTTAGTTGAAAGAGTGGGAAGTTGAAAAATATGAGCACACGTCCTACTTTTTAACAGATTACAGAAAAGGAGGAGGTTTAGTATTAGATTGATTTTTCGTGAATTTTTGCTAATTTCTTCAAGGTTTCTGAGCCGATTTATTTTCGTGATTCTTTTTTTTTATTTGCAAAAGGAAACGAGAAAATGATCCGAACGAAAATTTCTATAACTTTGGCAGATTTTTTTGTAAATATCTTGAATACTGATACTAATAAGTCCGAATATTGAACTTTTTATGTAAAGAGTGCTTTAGAGGGAGTTATGCTCGATTTTTTATCCTTTGGTTCTTAATAAGACTATGGTCAACTTCAGAGCTACATTAAAATTTAAAATGATTGTATGAAGTCAAAAACATTTGTTTTTTTAATATAATTTATAGTCTTTCTTTAATAAAACCTTTGCCATTCCTTCGTACCGAATACCGTACCCTTAACAGGCTGTCATCCTGATCAAAAGTACATCTCCATTAAAATATATCAGTAGTCATGGTATGACGGATCGGTACGCTTTGTTGTGCTAATGTAGCCTCCGTGTTGCCATGTTGCCCGAATATATGGAAATAAAGTTTTTAATGTATCGGCTATGTATGTACGACCGAAGGACCAGTGGGAGTTCCTAGGTTAAGATGACAAAATTGAAAGGAACTATCTAATTCTCTCGTCTTGTTTTGAGGTTGGCAAAGGACACTGGCAGACGCCCATAGAACGCTGGGCTTCAGATTGTGTAAGTCGGTACAGATATGAAATTAGTTTGGTGTGATCGAGTATTTCAAGAGTACGGTATTTAAATTATTTTGTTTTTGTTTTTGTACGTAATTGGGTTAAAGAGAAATCATCGTATTGGTGACAGTGAGGTTAAGTATGGTGTGAATGATCCAATGAAGTACAGCCCGACTAATGAGTTCTCAATTCAGGTTTTAGTTGCTGTCGACATGATATTCTATGGAGGCACGCGCCAGCCAGCTTGCACCTGTTTTTGTTTTATTGGTTTTTTCAAAATGTCAACGGCATAGTCATTTTATTTCTTATTTCTTCCGATTTTTTATTCCAATTCTTAATCTCGAAGATAAATTAGGCAAAGAACAATTAAAATATATTTTTATTTTTGGTTAAGCTTTTATTACTGTACTAGATCAAGCCCAAAACTGCCAACGTCCTTTAATTAACTATTCATACATATTCAGAATACTTTAGTTGTATTAGTTTTGCACAGAACAAAATATTTACTAGAGGCGATTAATGTACGTTCAGCTTTAGCCCTGTCCTGCGGTTTACCCCCGGTGCTCGGCACCTAAAGGTCGTAGCGTGATGTTAAATAGCGTATACTATTTCTCATGAATCTGGCTATCATATACAAAAAGAGGTTATCGAATCCGACTGGCGGTTCCAAAAATTAGCGCGTTCATACAAACTCTTCCGATTTAATAAATTAGTATAGATTATTCTGTAAAGATTCTAAAAAAGCCTTCAAGAGTAGACTGGCTATCGTCATTTTACGCATTATATCATCAGATAAATTACTTTGTACCTACATAAAGATTCGCTCAAAATCAACCCTCACAATGCATTACCACTCTCCTATCACTGCATTACAATTAAAGCTGCCATCTTGCTACGTCACTGCGTCACGATTGTCGATGACAAATGATCTGTCACCGCGAGGGAGTTCTGTAGCAAAGATTGTAGACGAAATTAATGTTCTCCCTCACGCCTCGTTACTACTGGCAAGATTGGAAAGTGGCAATGTTTTGTTTTTCAAAGATTCTAAATTTGAAATTTATCAAATGATAAACTATAGGTCATGTGATTTTTTATTACCTACCATAATTAAAATTTAACGCAGTATTGTTTTTTTAGAAATTCTGAATTTAAATTTAAAATAAAAATAATGAGAAATATGTTTTTTTTTTTAATGTAATGCAAAGATCTCTTGTAAAAATTTGATGTCAATTAAATACTATTTAAGTATGTACGCTTACAAAAAAGTTCATGGAAAACACCGATAATTTGCAAAAACAACAAACACGACATTAACATAAATATGACCACGAAATTGCTTCCAGATGCAAATAAAACCAAATAAAAACGCTCACCGCGTCACAATTCTAATCCGCGAAATAGCAATGCAAATTCGATAGAGGTAAAAAATTTACACCAAATGCTACAAACAAAAAGAATCGAACCGCAACATAAACAGATTCCGAAAGTCAATTTCCAAATTGCACCGCGACTCGCGACTATAAAGTCAACCCTCCTTAATCCAATCACACCCTGTCCTTGTCAACGTTTTGTTTCCTCTTTTTGATAACCCACCATCGTAACAAGAACCCTCAATAAACAACAGAATCCCCTTTGCTGAACAATTAACTTGGTTCTAGAGAAATGGGGAAGGTCTTGACAAAATGGCCGTTGAAATAAAGGAACGCTCAAAAAAGGTTGAAATTGTTTTTGAAAAAAGAACACACGAAGAAAATAATCCATTTAGTCGCGCGGCGCAAATGCCTCTGCCGTTAAGGGGATGCAACACTAAAAAGATCAAAAAAGCATTCACATTCGATCCGGGATTCTATTATTTGGGCCAGTCAAAGCCGGGGGTTCGTTTAAAATGTACTTAAATTCAATTCCTATTTCCGTTTTGGAAATGTTTTACTTTTTAATTTTTCGTATTCGGACTCGTGGGTTGTTTTGGTTCATTCATAGTTAACGTGAGTGATCTTTTGTAGGGGCTCTCTGTGAAATTGGAGAGGGCTGTTTTCGACCTTTTTGCGAGATCAGAATTGCCTCTGTGTCCTAGTGTCTCTGACCGTTGTACTGTAAGTACTGCGCTTTATTTTTATACAGACTTTTTTATACTTTATACGTATTGGTTTTATGAATCGTTACTTTGGAAATGCTTGATTGGATTCACTCATAGTTACTTATTTAAAAATGTGGTACATTTTTTTTATAAATTATACTTAAGTTGTCGCAGAGTGCCTCCCTCCTCTGACCTCTCAGCCTCGCCTAGCTATGAGAGGGAGCCTCCACAGACACAAATCTTGATATTTAAATAAAACACTGCAGGATGGTTGGAGAGGTATATTGCGAGACGTAGGTTGTATTTTTGCACTTTATAACGTTACACAGAGGTATAAAAATAACTGTTACAAAAAGAGACTATTTGCTTATAGCTTTGCACACTTGATAAATAGGTAGTAGGTAATAAATAATAACAGTACAGCGGTTCAGCGGTCACAAGTGATGTCGTTGGAGACCAGACCAAGAATGACGAAACAATGCAAAAAAATATGAGATGTTCTAATTTTGAAATTTAAAGTTAAAATCTAAACCGAATTTAGAAGAATGAGATGAATGAAGTGGCCAGCAATGGAAGATTGCCAGCACTAAATGATGAAAGAAGGATGACTCCGTCACAAAGTACTTAAAGATAAAATATTACCATAATCTAGTATGAACAAATACGGTAAGTGCGCGCGTTACGTATCCAAAATCCTGGGTACGGAAGTCGCAATAAAGTTAAGACCAAACTTTTCTCGTACCAAAAGTATTCACTTCACATAACATTTGATTCAGAACTCGTTTCTCAAGACCCTGTATCAGTAGGAAACGCTTTAAAATCCACTCGATGTCCTCTCCCCTAGTTGTCGGTGAAATGTGGCTCGCGTCGACCGCCGTGACATACATTCTAATAGTTTTATTGGGGAAACACCATTGGGAAGAACTCACACCGAACGGTTTGCGAAGGAGTTGAAAGTTTAAATTTTAAGTTTGTGGGACTTTGTTTTCTTTATTTTTTTATTACTCTTTGTATCTGTAAACAATATGTACACTTGACGCCATTTACGGTCGACCACTTTTCGCCCTTATTACTAAGAACATAAGGGTGAAAAGTGGTCGACCGTAAATGGCGTCGAGTGTACATATTATTATGTTAAATTGAGTAGGTAAACGAAGTGTATTTTTAACTTATTTATTATTTACTTCAAACGCATAAAATAATATTTTTCAAGTAAATGTTCATTTAATAAATGGTTAGGTATTGGGTAGAATAGGTACCAACAGAAAATTGATCCTGTGTCGAATTAAAATTAAAAAATTATCACTAAAATTATACTTTTTATAATTACATATTAAAAACTACGTAATTCCTAAAGAATCGTTTATATGGTTTCATGTCTATTTTCCAGTATATACGTAGTACTTAAATAAATAAATATTGTCAAAATATTCCTAAAATACTAAAGAAATCTAATAAAAAACTCTACAAAAAAAAACCTAAAATTCCTAAGAAATCTAAGAAAAATCTTTAATAAAAACTTTTAATTCTACTAGCAAGTCTGAGTCAAGTGAACACCGTGTCTAATCTAACGGAAACCATTCGAAAACATCACTTAAAAGAATTCCCTGTTCGGAGAAAAATCCGGTATTTTCAATTGAATTTCTTAGGAACGTCACACACGGTAGATTAGTGGCGATCCGATCTCGATACACTTGTGCGGCGAACGTAAATCGTGTGTAAGCTGATGGGGACAGGGGTCAAACGTCCAAATTGAGTAACTTGAGGTATTTTCGAGATGGGGGAATGTTGAAATTACTTGGTGGAGTTATATTTTTTAGTGTTTCTTATTTTTTGCTAGAGGCAGAGGTGAAAGTTTTATTTATGTGATTTGACTGAATAAATACTTTTGGAACAAAGTTCCTTAACACGTCTTGCAGTAGGGGTTAACTGGGGAAAATCAGGACGTGAGGAAAAAGCGTTATGCCCCCTACAGTTTAATTAATTTTAATTTGTTTATTAGGCACACCAACTACATATTTACAATACATTTAACATTTAATTTCACATAGTACATTGTTCTGTGTAAATATGTCACTTAAAGGTGTACACAAGTGTGCATAGTAGACAATAATAGTTTAGTTGTATACAATAATTTAATACATATATTATGATTTTAATTTGTTTTGAATATTGGACATCTAATCAATTTATTTCAATTTACATTACATATTTATGGATGAAGAAACAATATTTTGATCGACGTTTTATTACGTAGTCATTACGTAAACATTATTACAATCATTATTTTTTTTATTAGTAATTATAATGTTTATATCTATAGTGTTAATGTTTATTACAGGCTTTATTTAAATTGTTATTAAATATAATTAAAAGAGATTTAAGATAAGTGTACAATGAATATACGATGGATAGTGAATATACAATGAATAGTGAATAGCTGACTACAAACTAATTTCTAACAGTTTGTGTTTACCCTACATGCAAGTTTAGTATCTCTCTCTTTCTATTATAATTATACGAGGCGTAAGGAACTTCGTTCCTGACGGGGGTCCCCCGACCGCACACGATTTTTAATCTTTCTTTTTTTTTACGGGACACAAAGCTGAAAGTTTTATTTTAGTAAATTGACTGCACAAATACTTTAAGAAACTTAATAAAATGCTGTACCGAAGTAGGTCCCTACCTAATTATAATAAACCAAACTGTTGTCAATAATTTCAAAATGTTCTTCAATAAATTTTCATTTTCTAATTTAATAACAAAGCTAATGAAAAATCCAAAGTATAACATTAATTTCGCGCTAACCCGAAAAATTGACCATAAATTTATTAATATGGCGACGACAGCGACGACGCAACGGTAACAAATTGCCATAAACAGGACTTTGTGTCTGCCACCTATATTAAAAAAACACCAAAATGTACAATTTTACAACTTTAATATTACCATTCCAAAAGTAACTTCCTAACAAATCCAACTTTTATATCAAGAGAATAAAGTACTGATTTTAAAAGCGTGGTGCTAAGCAATAGCAAAATAAAAATGTTGTTATTATAGGGTAAATCTCCCAGTTGTAGTCGCGCGGGTAAGGATTCATCTTCGCGACAGGAGGCCGAGTTTCCCGCGCCCACCCACGGGAGCATGCAGCTAATATCGGGTGTACCCACCTTAAACTGGGTTTACTCGCGTTATAGATAGCTTATTATTGTGAAATATTGTGTTTAATATTAATTTTGAACAGTTTTTTTTTTACCTGAAATCTGATCTGGCCCTGGCATTCATATAGATTATATGCCCTATATTTTATACAATAGCTACATAAGTGCGCTACTCACGTGCTGGTCCCGTCCAAAGGTATTTCCGAAGCCTTGAGTAAAATGTAGAAGAAGCTACATTACCAGCTTCATGACGATCACTAACCCGTAGGGCATATTTATATACCTACTTACTACCAACAATTTCCATATTAATTTTTGAAAAAAAATACACCTTTTACGAATACCTAAATCAAAAATGATCTATCCTCAGTCCTATTTACCGTAACATGAGTACCAGGAGTGCAGACATTAAAGGACTTCTTTCTTCCCCTGACAAACGTTTGTCTGGCATCCCGCAAATGTCGTGGCTTTGCTCCAAAATGTCGAAATTTTCACCACGTAAACTTTTTAACAGATAATATTTCATACTTCATAAAGACGGTACACCAGTGTGAGTTTCAAAATAGATTGAATAAATTGTTTGGAGAATACTAAATATCTGAATATCGCATATGATGGAGAAATGTTTCCCAGTAATAAGCTTACCCAATAAATTTCCTTTACCCAAATTTAATATATCCGTTTTAGTTTTTATCTTTAGGTGCATGATACATACAGATAACGGTCTCCGTCATGTCTTTTTTATTACAGTACATAACCTACCACCGGACTAGCTACCACAAAAAACATCCGCTTGTCATCCATCTATCCTCCTCAAATCCGGGCACAAACGCAGACTCCGGCCGGGCTGCTGCTATTTTTTTTCTAATAGAAAATACAATCATAACCTGACCTGGGGATCGAACACAGTACTTCATACTCAGCAGTTGCGACCACTAGGTGAACGAGGCAGTCAAATAGTTACGAAGTCGGTAAAAAATATAGCTTGTCTCCCGCATTACCGTGGAGGTTCAGCATTACATTAAAATAACAGAACTTGGCCAGGCTTTTGTTTGTGGCATTCTTTGCCCGCGTTGTGCGCATAAATTAATTTTAATTTTACATCTCTGTCGCAGCCATCTTGTTTTTTGTTTAGCTTCTTTGATGAAGAATGTTTTGTCAACTTGGGATTATATCTTTTGATTGTTATTTTGCATTCTTTTGTTTAAATTGTTGAGATGACTCATTCTTGTTTGTGGGCCAAAGTTTGAATTTCTAAAATTTTAGGAATGAAGACATCATTATTACCTACTCTTATTTAGAACAGCTGTTTACTGTGTGAGCAATTATTTTAAAAACTAATAAATGTTTTCAGCTTTTGTATAAACTGTATTTACCTTTAAACCAATGTTTATTATATTTAGCATCAATTTAACAAAGCTGCCAAGTTATGCTAGTATCAAAATTAGTCCCCCGAGCCCTTTTATTAAATAAAGTACAAAATAAAACGGTATTTTTTCCACATATTTTACCCGCATTCATAGCCATATCCATCGCTATTTTGACAGATAGTTTAGCAACCCAAACTAATCCCTACGTGGCGCTATGGTGGCGACATCCGGTGGGGATGGCGACCGCTCGCGTCATTTCCGCTTCCGTTGCAGAGGATATAAATAAACGGAGCGTGTATCACACTTTGCGTGAAATCAATCGCCTGGCTAATATGTGACGGGATTTATTTGTCTTTTGTCTGTCACTTCGCAAAAATATATGGAATCGATTTTTTAGAAATAAAATCAGTAGAGAAAAATGTGGTGATTTGATTTTGAATTCAGTATTCGGTGATAAACTATGTAAGTAAGTCTCATTTTTTGGCACTATTGCTCATAATAAGTTGCACTTACAACTTTTTGAAAAGAAAAATTGTGAAACGATAAAGGCGATAAATTTTAGTACCTACCTCTCGTCGGTCAGCCGGCCTTCCAAAAGTCGGCACTACCTAATAGAAAATTAATTGTGTTTCATTCCTGCAGTAGACTTAATTCATATGGGCTAATTCACCTAGGGTACCTAATTAAGTATACTATTTAGTAGAGTCAACATTAAAGGAATAAGCTCGATAACTACACTATAAATAGCATCACCTGCCGGCTGCCGGCTTACCATGACCAATTTTATCTCTATTCTACCAAAGAATATACAAAGTTCTTTCTATCCAACTCGATATCTCTTCAGCCCGCGCACGCGGCGACCCGTGCTTGGTTTATCAGAATGTTGTCTACTGAAGAATAGAAACATAGAAACTCTTCATTGTATGCATAAACGGTAGAAATCTTTCTACAATATTCTGTCAATTTGTATTTTCTTCTGTAGACAAAACCGGTTTCTATCGTGGTCGTGCTAGGCCGGTTGGTTTACATTTACGTATCTTGGAGAGTAAATTATGTTTTAACTGATAACACAAGCCAAACTAAACTTCCCTGCCATAATAATATAACATCTTTATCAAATCAAAATGACACACAAACCAACACAGTTTTTGTACAACTATATATATCTTAAACACAACGCCACCTAATCAACCAAAACGGATTCGCCAAACTTTGGTACGACGGCACTTTATTTCCTCGTTTGCTGTACAAAATGACAGACCATTCCATCACGGGTGAAGCAAAAATACAATAAGTGTAGTTTCCTTGTCCCCTGGCCCCGATGACCCGAGGAGGTCGTTTGGCAGGCCGGCTAATGAAGCAGCCATATTGGCAGGGCGCGACCAACTGGACCACTAGATGCTGAATAACTGGATGCGGATAGAAGAAAATAAAGAAAGGGAAATGCCCATTTGATAAACAAGTTTTGGCCAAGTAATGCCCAAGAAAGAAACCAATGATAGGTATTAGGATTGATATCGTAGATAAAGAAATAACCGCTATTTTTTACCTAGAACTTGGTGGAACATCACAAACTGTAAATAGAAATTAATGGGAAAAAAAATATGCATAATTATAGTTTTCAAGTCTTTATTCATTTTCATTTAAATAAGTTATAAGTACATCATCTAGGAATTGGGCTGGGGGATTTATATTCGATTGATACCTTGCCCAGCCCAAGAACCACACAATCGTCATCACGTGGGCACAACACCCTACTGTCCTGACACTGCAATAATCGACTGAGTTTTGAATAATTCATCTTTTGTTTTCCGAGGTTTTTATAACAGATAAATATTGGTAAAATTTAAGTTGTAAAATTAGTATTTTAATTGTATTTATCTCATAGATGGGCAAGTACATGGCCAAGAATAGGCGATTCCCTTTAGTACCGAAAACAGACCAAAAATTTTTCAGTAAACTGAGGCACTTTAAGTGACGTTTATTACAAGCTTTTATTTAGCTTCACCTGTCACATTGTCTGTGGGTAATCAAATATTACATGTTAAATTTGACCCACTTTCCGGTGTTTGATTGACCTGAAATTTTGTATGCATATGTAAATTGCATGACAATGCAATATAATGATGTCATAGAGCTGGTTTAATGGTGGAGCTGGAAGGTGGCCATAGGAACTCTGTAACGAAATGATGTAACCCCATCGAGTTTAAACTTATTTGATTTGTCTTCACGAGTACTCTAGTTCTAGATGATGTCCAGGGTCCTGATGATGGAGCCGGAAGGTGGTCACAGGAACTTTGTAACGATACGACGTAACCTGATCGAGTTGGGGCTCGTTTGATTTGTCTTCACAAGTGTTCTGGTCCGAGATGAGGTCCAGGGTCTCATGATGGAGTTGGAAAGCGGTCATTATAAAAGCTGTATTGAAAAATATTTTTTTCAACATAGAACTTGTTATACGAGTGACGATATAATCGTCACTGGTTTAATCAAATAATCGTCCGGCTCACCTGGTACCAACCTGCTTATTGACTAAAGAGCGTTTCACATATGAATTGAAATAAATTGAAATTCGACACTTTGTTGGCTTCCCTAAATGTCAATAGGTATATTTTAACGGTGCGGTGTTGGAAGTTTCCTTTCAGCACCAATTCTCTTTCACCACTTTTTAGTGTCACAATCACAGTCGCAATGCCTGTGATTGTGACACTAAAAAGTTTAGCATTTAATAAATCTAAAAAAAACATAGAACGTTTAAAGGGGAACCAACATAGCGTCGAAAGGAGCTCAGATTTGAAATGCTCTTTAATCTTTTTATTTTACCATAGTATGAATTACATACCTACCTCATCGTCGTTGCAAATTTGAAACCTTCTATGTGTTTAAAATAACTTTTCGAGAAAATCTAAAAAAACTTCCACTTGAAAAAATCTTATTCCATTTTTGTTTTTATAAAAAGTAAGTAGTTTATACACATAGGAGATTATTTTTGTCACATAGGTGGTATTATAAAAATCATAAATCATGCGTATTTTAATGAATTAATAAGCAATGCATATGGAAGTTTTTGCTAAATAAGGGTATTCAAAATTACTTTTCAGATTAATGTAAAACTCACTTTCGACAAAAATGTCACATAGGAGATTTTGAATTTGCAATGACGTCATGCCAACACCACAAAAGAACCCCTAAAAGTATATTTCACCCCAGACTAACACATCTAGTGAACCAACCTCCCTGCATGCGGGGACGGTCGGACATTGGTTAATTACGTGCGATAGTCGGCGGCTCCTCACGAGAGAATGATTGCCGCTCTGTAACGACGCTCCTCGCATAGACGAAGACTCCGTAGGCTCTTAAAACAGCGGGGCTAAGAAACCAGTGAACCTTTGAAATAGAAATATTTACTTAAACTTGGTTTATAGTATCATGCGACGCTATCGCATATGCTGTGTTAAACTTGACAGGCTGTTCAGGAGTTCAGTATGTTCTGGCTCTACGGAGACTGCTACAGTCCTTAAGGAAAACAGATTAAACCGGAATGATCATCAACACACAATACTTGCGACTCGCAACCCAACTTGACACCAGCCGGTCGATTCTGTAAAAATCTCACCGTGAAAACTTAGGTGAAGTGAGTTTGTTTTTGCTAGGTATTGACACTATTGACAGCTCACTCCACGCTCACTTCACCTAAGTTTTCACGGTGAGATGGTTACAGAATCGCACTGCTGATCTGTAAAGCCGATCCGGTGAGTATATATATAATATGTAAGTTGGGCTAATATTAACGTGCCAATCTGTCAGGATTATAGATGGGCAAAACACCCAGATACCCATAAACACCCGATAAACACCCGTAAACACCCATAAACACCCAAAATTTGGGTGTTTATCGGCTGTTTACCAAAACGCCCGGGTGTTTTGCCCATCTATAGTCAGAATTCGCCCGAATCGGCTCTAGAAGTTGGGTCGTTCATACATACCTTACGAATCGTTGGTGCTTTATGAACTGGCCGATATGTCATCCGTAAATATTCGACGGACTTACACAGAACTAATACGGGGCCTCGGGCTTCATTTCACCTTACCGTCTCAGTTAGACGACAGTTAGGATCGGAAACCATATTTCCCTCAAAAATATTTTTGTCCCTCGCTGTAGTGATGGCCGCACAATGGAGGCACGTAGTCGGTAATGTCATTCGGCAGTCGGCACAACAACTAGTTTATGGACGCATTTTGTTGTCCGCACAACATCTCACACCACACTGTGTTCACACGTATGTTTGTTTACACGTACACATCATCTTCTGATGGTTTTTTCCTGATTATAGGACAATAAGAGGGCAGTTTCAGTCTAAAGAAGTAAATCGTCGTAAAAACGCGATTTCCTATAAAAATATGGAGCATTCTTACATCTGAATCACAAATTACGGAATTAGGTACCTACACAATGTAGTTAATTGTTTTAAAGGTAGATGAGTACAAGATAATTTACAAGCTAGCACAATTTAAATAAAAAGGATCTCTGTTTCGATATCCTAATTAGAAATGTCTGTTCCAAACGAGATACTAGAGGTACCTATTTAAAGAAATACCTACTTAGTGTAGGTTCCAGTGGCGAAGGGTCCCAACAATATGATTCCTAGCGGCTTCCCTTTGAAAAATAGCACAGGCAGTATTGCCTACTTTTATTAATTAGCTTTTCGTGGCCAGGTAAGCATTTGTAGCTCGGCTTAGCATAGCATAATCGGCCTATAATGTTCCCACTGCTGGTACACAGGTCTCCTCTCTGTGAGAGGGAGTGGGCCGTAGTCCACCACGCGGGCCCAGTGCGGGTTGGTGGACGTCACATGTCTTCGAATTTTTGGTTCTAGGACATGCCGGTTTCCTCACGATGTTTTCCTTCACCGTTAAAACAAGTGATAATTAATTTCTAATACGCACATGACTTCGAAAAGTCAGCGGTGCGTACCTCGGGATCGAACTCGAACCATTCGCCGTGGGAGGCACATGGTTAATCCACTAGGCTATCACTGCACTAGCTCGGCTTACCTTTTACAAAAACTGACCCTTCGCCACTGGTAGGTTCCGTCCTTTCCTTTGGAAACAAAATTTAATCAACAAAGTAATTAAATTAACGCAGTCAGTTTTTTAAAGCATTTAAGACTCATAAACGCCGTGAGAACAAAATGACATACACACAACGGAAATAAGTATGGCATAAATGTACGTCAAAATTAAATTAAAACCAAGCTGCCCATTAATAACATCGAACAATTAACTCGAACAAAATATTCGTACATCAATCTAAAAGATCATTAAACTAAATTCTACCGAACCTCATATGTCTCCCCGGGGCAGGTATGGGGAACGAGGTACCCTTGCCTTGGTGCAAGCGAACAAGTGACAAACTCATAAACATTTGTCACTGAACGGACTGTCCGAGTAATTGCGATCCAGCTACACACCCACCAGAAACACTTGACCCCTGATTTCATACCAATCAACCCTGCTCACACATCATGTGAACGTTGTAAGGGAGGTGGGTAGGTCAGTTGAATTTGGTGTTCATATTACTTATTGGTGCCCCGAAACGTTTAACCGATCCCGTTCTAAATTTGAACAAATAATTTACGAACGGTCACTCTTGACACCGCTTTAAGATAGGGTTAACAGCAAAATGGATAGCGAGAGAATTTCAATGGAACTTTCAAAATCTAACTTGGTGTATACTGACTTTAATCACATGTACCTAATCCTGATCAATTGGTTTAAAAAACAAATGAAGCACTTATATTTATATTTTTCTCCCATCAGTCAAAAATAAAATTACTTTATTTAAAACATAAGCTCCATCACACAAATAACTCTTAAAGGAACCTTACAAAGTCATAAAGAAACCTTCCAAAATCTGAATCACAATGTTATTACGTCGAACCTCGATTAAATGACCAACTTTTATGTTTCAGTATCAACCCTACAAAGTCGATGAATAATTTGGAGTGTGTCCCGTGAACGTGGGCCGGCTGCGCTCATTATTGATGGGGACCTCGTCACAGCATCCCGTCCATACTTACATCAACGTAGAAGCATATAGTAGTAGGTTAAGTTCGAATTGTATCAATAATTTGGCTACAACAAATTATTTATTGATACAGCTGCACTCATTATTCAGAGGGATTTTGACACAGCATCCGGCTACATGCGGCTTAGCAATGAAATGTTAAGTTCATGTAAGGTAGGTACAATAACTTCCCCCTTTTGTGAAGGCGGTTATAAATATGGAGGGATCTCCTCCACTTCCCTCAATTTTTTTATGCAGTTGCTTATCATACTTATAGTTACAGGTGAGTTTATCCACAATCGTGTGTTATAACATTTTTAATATACCGTCTGCCACCGAACAACACACACACCCATACGCCAAGCCGAACACACACCCTGAAGTAGAATGTGTACCAGCTACCAGCCTTTGTGAAGAGAGAAAAATAAATCATTATCATTATCCTCAAAATGCGACCGCTAACTGTAGTTAAGGAACAGTTCTTTTTACTACTGAGTGCTCCCTTACTATTCTATAGCCATTGTCAAATTCTTTCACCTACTCTCGTATCGGAGTTACACTTTTGCCCTACATCTATACTGTCAACTTTTAAACCGCCTAACTAAACTTAAAAAAATAATAGCAACATAAAAGTTTCGCAACATAATGTGACCGCCATAATCTGATAATACCTATAATTTCCGCTCTTAAGGATCGTTAAGGGTAAATTTAAATAATTTCCCTTAGCATACTACATGGAATGTTTTGTTTAAAAAATCGTAACATGGGTAGCTACGTAAAAAATTATAAAATGACCTTTTTGGAAATTCCATTATCCGGTGTAATATGGTAACTTACTGTCCTCTTTAAGCGTAAATAAACAGTTTTTAAATTGAAGGGTAATTCTTGTAAATGTTCTCAAAATATTGTTAGTAAATATAACAATTTTCATGTAGGATACAGTTACTTACGATTTTTTTATTACTTCCTGTAAATAAGGGATATGTTTCGTGCTTAAGGGTCGGCACCATGCAAAAGTCTAATGGGAAAACCATAACTTTATATAGAAAAGATAAAGTAGTAGCTACAAAAAAAAGGTCTGGCTAGCCAAAGAGTTTCACTAGTGGCTAATGAAATCGTGTTGACTTGTAGCCTATAATTAAGTTAATTTCATTAAGTGTTCGTTCTTATTTACGCTAAAGTTATGTTTTTACGGCAGTGCTTTTTCCACTTTTTCAAATTTTTTTTTACATTCATCTACAAGGTTTATACGTAAACCGGTTTTTTTAAAGAACAGTCAAACTCTTTAGCTTCTCAGACGTTTTTTTTCGTGGCTACTACTTTACGTTTTCTATATAAATTTATTGAAATTCTATAACACGATTTGCCGTAATGCACCCTTAATAATTAAACATACATTTTGATTACAATTTATTACAATGCCACCAGCAAACTAATCGACATCGTGCGATTTAAAATTTTATTCTAAATCCATATTATTTCTACATTCTTATTAGTTTGTTTGTTTAGATGTTTTCCTTCGAACAGAAACTAACTCCTTCGAGCTAACAACAAAACATCATACTTACCAAAACAAAACAAGCAAAAGATTGCCACGTCCGAATCTCAGCGCGGGTTGCCAAGATAATTAATGTGAAGACGTCGTTACGTGTCTTGTAGACCACCCCCGCTCGCTTCACCCCCTTCACGACCCCTGGGAGACCCTGGACGCTGACCACAACGTTGTCCTAGCAGTTCATAACATTAACTATGGTAGAGCTAATTACAAATGAAGGCTTGTTTCGGCTATCGAACATGCGGTTCAAAAAGTTATCAATTCAACTGTATTTTTTTTGTATGTTTATTTGATACACGACATCTTCGTTAATTATGAACCGATTTTAATGATTATTTTTTTCATTAGGTAGAAAAAACTCGCGCGGTGGTGCTATTTAAATTTTATTACCTAACTTTGGTTGAATATAGCTTCACACACCATTGCTGTAATCGGGTGTGTTTATGTCACTCAAAATAGAAAAAGAAAAAAACTTAAAGATCTTTTGTGAAACAGTTTTGGAAGTCGGTGCCGAATCAAACCAAATCAAAAATGAAAGGCATGAAAAATGAGTGACCTCCGTGTAGTACTACAAAGAGGTCAAACTGCATCTCTGGTTGATCCCACCGGAATTAGATGAAATGCGGCTTAGATTTTAAGTTGGACTCCAAGCTATCAAACTGTGAAAACTACATCAAAATTAATTCAGTAGTATAAATATAAAATATAAATCTGACTTAGATTTGTTTTATTTAACCAGACTTTACCAGACCAGTGACACAGAATTTAATTTTCCTGGCTGCAAAAACTACCAAAACAATAGGTAATTTGAAATTACTCTCTAAACGGAAAAAGAACACGCTACACTCACACATACCTCCCTCCTGCGTGTACGTCATGTACGTGGGACCTCTCAGCGGGGACTCCGTCTGTCCTCCCAGTAATTACAAGTACGATTGTCTTGCGTGACCGATAAATTACAGCCATATTTATTTGGGGCCAGTGACAAAATTATTTGCGAGTGGCAACCCTCGTCTTTTTTTTCTGTTCTGGCAAAAGTGAAAGCTTTGTGTGTGTTATTAATATAAGTCGTAGCATAGGTATTTTTATTAGTCATATATTATCTAATTATATCTATTGCAGATGCGATAGACCTAGAAACAAAAGATGTGAAAAAAAAATACGTTTGCGGTCTACATTCGCAACATAACCTAGAAATGGACACCATGTTAAGGTTTCAGCTTCTTTTGGTAGGTGATAGATAAAAACCGGCCAAGTGCGAGTCGTACTCGCGCACTGAGGGTTCCGAATCATTTTTTGGACGTATAAAGTGAAAAAATCCGGACCGCATAACTAAGTTTGTTTGTGAAGGAATTTTGATGATTTTGATAAAACTGTACTAGTTAGGAACATCGTTTTATTTTTGGTGCCATATTTGGGTCAATTCTATCAACTATAATTATTTCAGATTTTTCGCCCCGCAAACTTCGGAGATAAGGGGGGGGGAATGGTAATTTTTCGGACATTTTTCATCGTATGTCGAAAACTGTGAGACATAAAATAAAATAAAAATATTTTTTGAAATGTGCGGATCAAGCCCTTTCATATGATATGTCACTTGACCTAATAACCCCACTTTAAAATTTCGGACCCCCACTCCGGCCCCTTTTGCAATGAAAATAAAAATATTTTTGGACCTTTTTCATTTGCAATAAAGTTGAACAAGCATTTTTTTATAACTGTTCCAAATTTCAAGTCGATAGCATAAGTAGTTGCTGAAATAAGTAGGTGTGACAGACAGACAGACAGACAGACAGACAGACAGACAGACAGACGAAGTCGCACCATAAGGGTTCCTTTTTTACCATTTTGGTACGGAACCCTAAAAATGATGATTTCTTTCAAAGTTACCACTTTTGGGAGACCTGCCCTCTGTGGATGACAACAACAACCTTTTCTAATATCGTTGTCGTGTAAACCGAGCTTGTACCACTATTGAATTATTGGTATCACTTTTACTTGTACACTCATAAGATTTACAATCTTATGACAAAGCACACGGTAGCGCGTGGACAACACAGAACCTTCCAAAATAAAAATGATGACCATCAATAGCCTTAAAGCACCTGTAGGCAGCCTTAATGTTAAATTAGGTGATCCATCTAAGGGCAAGGGCGCTAAGGGTCCAATAAATTAGTTGGGGACACCGGGGATAATAAACACGGCTACGAAATGGCCGTGCCGAATAACTTGTTAGGAGTTGCTCTGTCTCCCCTATTGACTAATTACGACACTTTGTTTTAAGCCACTGATGGGAACGAGAAACGGGAATTAGTTGTTGAAGTTCTCGCAGCTGACGAATTGTGAAGCTGCGAAGTCGGTATAAAACTTGGAAATGTTTATTTGTTTTAATTGCGTGATAATTTAGGAGGTTCGAGGAAGACATCGATTTATATGGGCCTTGCTATTTGTGGATCCAATGTACCTATATTTTTTTGTGAAATTCGAGCAATCTGCTTCAGAACGATCATTGAATCATCACGTTTGGCTGACTCTGTTTTGTTGAAACAGTCCATTGATTCCAGATTTTCTCGTATTTTGACTTGAATTGGATGAACATCTTACGTTTGGTTCGGCATTCTGCTTAAACTTATTTCTTAAATGACTGCGATTTTTTTTCTATCGAGGGAAAATAGTTGAATCAGGTTTTGCGCTCAATACGGATCTTCAATATAATCAAAACTGTCATACATATATTTTTAAAATAGTTAAACCATATTATGGTGTTGGCTAACAACTAATTTGACTGGTGTGTCAAAAGTATGCAAGTAAAACATTGCAAGCAACTTTAAAACACAACAAAACTGCCTCAAAGCTAGAGAGAGCACCATTGCACCGCACTATAAAACCATGCATTAATTCTTGCAACAATGCACAACTTGCAGTATTGTCACCTCGGCGATAAGATCCGTTGTAGCTATCTCCGCTGAGTGGCCATCCTTGTAAGACTTGTAAGCTTTACGCGGCGCCCGCGCAGCTTGCAACGGATTTATGCGCGGAATGCCGCAAGCTACGTAGATTAGTAAGATAGATGCGATCCAAGGAGTTGTTACTTGATATTGGCTTTGATAAATTTAATTTTTGATGCTGGTTTGATTGTTTTTTTTTTGTTTGCTACGAATAGTTTTTTTTTTGTGGTTGTCATAATTATTATACATAGACGTTTCAATCATCACATGCTAGTTAAAGACGACACGATTTGATTGTAACACAACAAATCGGATTAGCGATTTATAAAACCAAATAAACGAATTGTCAATCAAACTATTAACTAAACTAACGACTAAGCTTTAGTACGAATATGTGTTTTGAATAATAAAAACGTAAGTTTGTGTTACTTGTATAATTAATTAATGACAGTTTTATTCATTCACCAGTAGACACGCTACTTTGACGACATTGACCAATAAAAATTATCCCCACTTTCTGAACTATTCAATTTTAATATGCTGTCAAGTAATTTGATTGGCTCTTATTATTTCGGTAAACCAATCACAACGGTTAAGAGCAGATTAAAATTAAATAGGCTTTCAGAAGGGCGTTATTCGTAAAGTGTACAAAGTTATTAGGCATCTTTTATACTTTTTCAAATTGTATGAAAGTACGAAATACATTGCCCGATTTCGATATTCAGTATAAACTTTTATACATGCGAACATTTCAATGTACAACAAAGACATAAAATTATGGTAGGGTGACAATATTGTCCGCATTTCTCAGTACAGTCCGGTGTTATCGAATTACGATTTACGATGTTGACAATATCTGTTGAAGCTCATGTCGCCTTCGCGTATTTTTATCTTTCTCACATTGTCTTGTGAAATATCCGTCGTGAATATAAGTTGGACACCCCAGGGTTTTGTTACAAGCTTATTTAAGATGGTTAGTTGACATGTTTACTGGGCATAAGTTTAACGCGGGAATAATTTAATATTCAGGTTGTTCGATCCTTGTTTGAGCACGACGCGGATATTTATTGATGTTTGTTGTTTAACTATTTTTTAAGAACTAAGGCGCACGCTTTGTGCAATTTGTTCATCACTGCTCTGAGAACGGTGAAGGAAATCATCGTAAGGAAACCGGCATGTCCTAGAACCAAAAATTCAAAGACATGTGACGTCCACCAACCCGCAGTAGGCCAGCGTGGTGGACTACGGCCCACTCCCTCTCACAGAGTCGGCTTGTGTTTCAGCACTGAGCAATTTTTGCTAAGCTTTTATTGGCAATTCATTCAATATAAAACTAATTAGGTACTCACATTACACCAATTGCCTACATTAGAATTTATCAGAGCGAACAGTATATTCACTGCCCTGTACATTTCATTCAATAAGTATTTTATTTACTGCATTGCATAAAAAAAAATCGAACCATTTCTGGAGCACTTCAAAAGAACCGCAATGAAAAAAAAATCAAAATTCGAAGACTGATAAAAAATAAAACAGCCAGTAGGTAGGTACTTATTGAGTTCCTCTCACAGATATCACTCAAACTCCCAAAAACCCGGTATCCATTAGTCGTAAGGTTGGTCCGTAAAAAGCGGTCCAATCTCAGATCATGAAAAAAGGAGATATGCCATCGTAGTAAATTAGTACAGGAACTACTGTCGCCACTTTTAGAACAGTTTGCGACACAATTACAAGCGCTCCTTGTGAATATAAAGATCTCCCACACATTAAAAATTCCGCACACCCTCAATCTAACACTGTTATTTGTTACTCATCACTAGCACTAAACTAAAACACTGTATTTATATCATCGATCGCGTTCGGTCCGTCGCCAGCGTGTACGTTTTAATTATGGTCAATGTGACTATATCAAAGCGTCAAGCTCAATAGCGCTTTGGCACATCTCCCTTGTTTCTATGATCTGAGGGTCCAATCATAACCGTGTTTTAGGAGCAATGTGTCGTTAGCGTGAATGTTTCAGTGGGCTGATGTATGTCGATCATGTCGGTAGAGATACTGATATGTCCTGTACTGGAGAGGGGGCGGATTCAGGATTTAGTTAGTAAAGCCATCTGTACTAACTAAATCCCGAATCCGCCCCCTCTCCAGTACTCGTACTACGTACTCCAGTACTACGTACTCCAGATTATTAAAGCACGTATTATCCTTTCACGTCCATACGTGAAAGGATAATACGTGCTTTAATAATCTTATCTTGTTCATAAAATGGATGTTGTGCAACACTTTCTAGGTTAGTTACTCAGTAACATTCTTTTTCTGTATTCGACCGATTTTTATGTATCTTTTCATGTTTGCGATTTTCTCAAAAACTACTAAAACAATTTTAATGTTTTCTTCACGAATATCTACATATTTTCTCTACTCAATAATCAACATTCTTTCAGGAAGGTTTTCTTAATTTTATTATAAAAATATACATTTACCGAATAATATAAATAAATTATTGACATAACAAAGAGAATATAGAATTACCCTTGAATGATAAAATTTTTCACAGAAAGCACGGTTCGTTCTCTATTGGAGCTCAGCCTTTATATCTTTTAAGAAGCAGTAGACCGTATCCACCAAGCGGACCCAGTGCGGGTTGGTACATATCACTCCACTGAAAAACAAATAAAATTTTAACTTCACAAAAATATTTTTAGCTTCTCCCAAGTCCGTCACCCTGCCATCAATACTAACGGTCCCACCCCAAGAGACTCGTAGTCGCAACGAAAAATCATTCCAACGCTAAAATATCAATAAAACACAAGCGGCAAGCACCACGCCTGGGACTCGTTGGGCCTCGCTCCCGAATTACTAACGCGTTCAAGTGCGGCCCTGCCCTTTAGTAGGACACTTTATTTTTTTGTAATGGCCATGTTGGTGCGTTACGAGACTTACATTCACTCATGTTCTTTTTATAGGCGGGGAGGGAAAATCGGTTTGTGCGTGTAAGAAATCCTGAAAAGCTTGGTGTTTGGAGCTTGGTTTTTGCATCAAACCAAAAATGATGTCATCTAAAGTTTACCATTATGCCAGGCATTTTAGCTCTTGGTCAGGTGTCTGGCCTACATTCCTCTATATCAGGCATTTAACTGTCAATTTTATTTTATTTCATTTTTGCTTTATATGTCAGGCGTAGATTTCTTTACCCTATCTGAGCCTAACTTTCATAGCTATTTTTGTGCTTTCCTTCAATCTTTATTGTAAAATTATAGTAAAGTAAATAATTATTATAGTTTGAAAACTGCTAAAATTTGTGCACTTATTAGGTAGGTAACACTAATCCGGCTCTAGTTTCTGTTTCTAGACATAGCTTCCGTAGCCCTTAGAATAATTTCTTGAAAAGTTTCATAAAAAAATATATATTTATACAGCCTTTTGGGTTAAACGAGGGAAATATTGAAGGAGGGTATAAATATTTCAAATTAAATTACTTAGAAATAAACGCTTTGTATTATTTATTTACCTACTTCTTATTAACTATATATTTCCACGGTATAATTCACCTTCCCCTTACAGCTCTTCGGAAACTATAAAACCTTCAAATACCTCCCTGTCATTAAATGGGACACTTTATTTTTGTAACGGCCAATACAACCACATTCGAGTCACATTTACCCGTGTCGTTTTATTGCCATAACATTATGGCGGGGCACGGGAAATCACTCTGATTGTGTGAAAAATTCAGGAAGTGGTTTCTGAATTATGTATGATTTGTTGATATGACGTAAAGTTTATGATTTGTATTTATTTAATAGGGAATGCTATCCCGGTATTTGCGGGACAAGACATTCTGAATCCCGCGGGGTCCATGTATTTGCTGAATCCCGCTTGGTTAGTAAAACTTCGCAAATAAATTAATTATGAACAAGTTCAACATTTGAAGGGACTTAAATTAAACAAATCGTAATACTTATTTTTCAAAGACAATTATATTAATTTAAAAAATGATTAGAAGATATTTAACATTTTGAAAGTAGCTTTGCAAAAACGGTAAAGTATTTATTGTTTCGTGAGCTAAACGGCTTCTGAATTTGCATATTACATGACCAGCAGCGGAAAATGCTCGTTCTCCTTCCACGCTTGTAGGAACAATCGTCATTAGTAGGTAAGAATTTCGCTTCTCGTCAATCCCGCCAATCGTCAATACACACACTAACTTTTTCCGAAAAAATACGGAATTTTCATGGAGTATATTTTCCGTTACACTAATTCCAAATATAAACCCACAAAAACTTCATAGAATCACAGAACACATTGTCAGCGTATAACGTACAGCTCATCGAAAACCCACAGTTTATTTTCCCAGAGTCCGTATCATTGTAAATCGAGGCACAGTGTCCGCGAGACACAGCAGTGTCTCCCCTATCTTAAATAGCCGCGGCGGTTTGTGAGTGGCTATTTATTGGAGGTAATTAAAAAGAAAACAGACAAAAGGCCTCAGCTGACTGGAACGTGCCGGGAACACTAAGTAATAATAGTGATGGGTGAAACTATCGATACGGAAAATCCTGGTTGTCGATAATCGATTAACCTGATAATTTAGGCGAAAGATTTGTCAGTTTTCAGTCCTAAAAGTCTAATGCAAATTCTTGTTTCATAGTCTACCTTGAAGCTTGTCGTCCAAGGCAGAAACTGCCCTATTTTATTTGTTTTAGATAATTATGTATGATTATTCCTTTACGTCGGTCGTGCAAAAGAGGACTTTTATCAGTCGCGCGACCGATACCAATACTCCTAGATTCCGACACCTTATTTATTGCCACCCTACACATCACCACTTTATCTAGACACTCTCCATCGCTCTTATGTGTCACACAATAGAACCGACTTTTCTTTGTAGGAACGCTTGATGAACTTTGCGAAAAATTGCCAAGTGTATTTTTACATTAAAACAATTCTTATTCTTTAGGCAGCAAGGAAGACATTGCTGTGATAGATTGATAGTATTGTTTGTTAAAAGTGACCCTTGGTTCTGGTGAAAAGTAATTGACAAATAAGTCATTTTTCATCGTCAAAGTGCGATAAATGGTAGAATTTGACCAGTGATTGATTATTTTTTTAACACTTGGTTTGAGTTCATCATCAATGTGTGTAATTCTGTGAATGAAACAAATGCTGGCAGGGGTCAGATACTAACATTAAAAATAACAACCCGTTTATGCTCATATCAATCTCTTAAAGTCCTATTTTTTGATAGCACTATTTAAAATTTTATTGTATTTTAGATAATTATAAATACTGCATACAGTTCATTTTGCATTTTATGCGGTTACGCAGTAACAAAAGAACGCCACGTTCACCTTTACTTAATCACAGACTTCATACGTAAAAAAATATGTCACCTTTTTTTCTCATTAATTTTCGTCCTTGTGACTAATAAAAATAAACCAACCCACATCTATAACACACCACTCCAACTACAGTAGGTACTCTAACAGAATATAGAGCAGCGATACATGACGTACAGCACTTCAGGGAGCCGGCATATATCAATAAGTTTTTCCCCACACCTGTGAACTTTGGCCACCGACGGTTACCAAACTGTTTGACACGCCAACTCCAAGTTCGGAAGTTCCTTTGATTTATGTGTTTTAGGATTATTTGGGACCTGGGAATATTATGATATCTGTCAAACTTTGGAACATATTTGTGCTATCACGGTAAGGTATGCTCCTGTGCTTTCTTTCTAATCGCTCTCTCACTGCTGAGAATCATGATCATGACTCCGTTTCAAATTTTAATGAAATTCAGACGTCATCTAAAAGTTTGACCAGTTCTTAAACTGGTCAAACTTTTAGATGACGTCTTTGACGACTTTTAAAAGACGACAGTGACCAACAGAACCTCTTAAGGTTCTGTTGGTCACTGTCGTCTTGTTCAGCTGGCTTCGAACAATAATACCTTATCACCCAATTTTCCCCAACGGACCACGTGGTCGGTGCAACTCGCCCACCGACCACGTGGTCCGTTGGGAATAACCCATTTTCCTTACCTTGGAAAAACTAGTACATACGACACAAATGTTCAGGATCCTTCCTACAACTTTCAATAAACGACCATCCAACTTTCTTTACTTTCTAATTCAACACAGATTCCGATTGCTACTAACTATTCGTTATCAAAACTTATCGATATATCTAACACAACCCATGAATGAATCAGAAGCTGTCTCTCTAATACTATCTCAGAAATTATTACAGTGCATACTATCTTTGAGATATCGGTTAAATTGAATGGACTGGCAATCCTAGCAACACTACGAGGCACGAACCAATAGAAAATAGAACAGATATACATACTTATAATTTAGAGAAGGCCAATTAGCAAATAACGACCTAAAAACTAGAGGCCATTTGACTTTATGAAAAATAATGTCATAATGGCTAACATCTTGAGTAAAATTAGCGTAATGGGAGAAAGTTTGCGCACGTACGCTTCCTTGCAAAATGCAGAAAAATCACTACTGCAGCAGTCAATGTCATTTTTCAAGATATTTGCCGGCCTTTGCACAGTCCTGAGGGACTTTTTGGGACCATTTCAAATCGGTTGGTCCAGTGATTAGTCACTGAACTGATTTGAAATAGTCCCCTTTTGACATAACTATTTATAATATCAATTGCACCCATGGAACTAAACAAAATGCTCAGAAAAAAGCCGAAAAAAAATAGTCCTCACCTCGATAAAATCTTCACACGTGAATGTTCCCCATAAATATTAAAAATTGCGATCATAAAGACAATTGATACGTTATGAGTGGGGCCGTGTTGGCACGACACATATTTATGGTTAGTGGCCCTCATCGACACGAGTTCGATACCCGGTTCACGCAAAAACGCGTCCAACACATCTCGAGCGTAATATAATGTGAAATGATCGTTCGTAATGTGTGTACGGTGCAAAATATTGTAGTGCACCTGCATCGGGGGGAAATGGGCTCCACTTCATTATTTCAACTACAATTTAATCAAAAAAGCTAATACATACTTGTTTTTTTCAGTATTTAGTGAAAAAGCTGCTGGCTCGATTAATATGTCAATAACATAACTGCATCTAACTGTATCTATATCTATATATATACTGTGTCCATCAGATTAGCTACAATCGTTTTGGCTAAATCATGTTTTCCCATTTGTAATTCTCAGTAACAATAAAACCTAATAAATCTATTCCTCATCAAATGGAACTCTTGTAATTCATATCTTCTTTTATCCTTATTTCAACGCGATCCAAGCCTCTTTACGAGGGCACTAACTTAACAAACTAAACACAAAGTAGAGCCACTTCCTCCGACAGTCGCCGTCATCGTCCCACGGTGAGGTTACTTTATAGTCATGTCATATCAGTTAATGGCGCGCGCCTTTGTCGTAGCGCCGCCGGCTGCCGGAGTGCCGGTCGCGTACATCAGCCGTATCGCCGCGACATCGGACGACACGGAAAACCAAGTAGAGCAACATTCATGTTGGTTGCTTTGTTTTATTTGCGATTTTTTGAATTTCGATTTGATAAAAGGTGTTTAAATTTTTGGTGGATGTTGATTGATGTTTAGGTCCACTCTACACGATAGTACATAAATACAATTAACGCTAAATATATTTATCATATTGTTCTGTCCAATGGCGGATCCAAAAATATTTTTATATAAGAGGTCCCAGATATTATTTTGGAGTTATAGATATACTAAGGCACGGGGTCTCATCAGGAACAAAGTAACATTTGTTGAAATAACTCATAATAGATGGCGTTATATGTATCAATTTGTTATTGAAGTTTGTGTAAAATTGAGAACATGAAAAAATACATCATGAAAAATATTTGTTAAAATTTTGAAAAATCCTTTAAGCACGGAAAAATGTATAGCCCGAAGATAGCCCGCGCTAAAACGGTCACATTTCTTTGTATGAGATGAGTCATCTGTACGTATAGTACTATATTATCTGTGACTAAGGGTTGGAAATAAAAAGATAAATCACTTATGTAATCTAAAATCCACCAGGGCTTAATTAAGATTTTGGGGGGGGCTTCAGCCCCCTAGCACTGACACAATCGCAATAGCAGACTTGGAGCTTTAGGCAGAATACTGTTGATAATTTTAAGGATGCCATTATTCCTTCATAAATAAGTAATTTAAGTCACCTTTTGAGACCATCATGGAAAGGAGTCTGAGATTTCTAAATGTCGTATTACAGAACCTAACTCGAAGACTCAAGCATTAGGTAGGTACTTAAGACTAGTTTCAAGCCATTGGATTAGTTGGAACTAGTCTCAAGTCAAACTTGACTTGAGTTAGGATTCGACCCTAAGAAAAAAAAATATTCCTGAGCTTATTCAAATTAAAAACAAACTTCGGTACCAAAGTCAATATTTTGAAAGTATTTTATTTCATCTGTAAATCAAATTTTAATATTTTTAGTTCAGGTAAGCCATAAAACACTAAAATTAATAATAAAAAAGCAATAAACAGGGGTGTCACCCAATAAATTAAGTGCGACATTCGCGACAATGTAATGCCGTGTTCTTAGAACCGAAGTCCAACGGATTAGGGTCATCAGTTTTATCAAATAATATTAGTCACAGTTACCTTTCTCTTACTGAGAATGTTTCAGAGAGAGAGAGAGAGAGAGAGAGTTGTGAGATTAAAGTTTACACGGCTTTTTCTGTTTTTTTATACATTCCCAAAATATTATTTACAAAGGTAAATCATTTGATATTATTTTTGTGGCTAGGATACACAATGTTGAACATGTGTTTGTATGCAATCTTACTGTTTATTAAAACCTGGCATATTTGTTTAACAACCGATTATATAGAAACTAATCGGAAGAGAAGGAATGCTCTCTTTTGAGTACACTGCAAAGTCTCACAAAAAAAACTTATTTGCGAAAAGAAAACTTGAAGTTGACAGCCCTGCCGATTTCTTCTCACCGGCCAGGTTACTCATACTACTTTATGTGACACTTTATTAGAACCTTAAGGACGTACAACAAAGGGAAGATTCGGTTTCTAAGAAGAATTTCTGTCGTCGAGTTATGTCTACTTATTATATTTGCATACCTACTTTGTATGAATGTTTAGTATTTAGGGGTGACACATCTGCGTAAGTCATTGATGAGTATGTCGTGACGTCATTAGAAAGACTTTTTTATTGAACTAAATCGATTGTCATTTATTTTTAATCTACCAATTATCACTGACTGACTACCCAATGTCTCATATTTTGATAAAATCACTTTTACATCATTTATAAACTAAATCACTCTTGAGTTGGCTGGTAGAGAATGCCTAATGGAATAGTGCGCAGATGTACATTTGTTGCAACAAACTTCAAATAAATAACTGCTTTAGAGAATCTGATTTATAAATTTAAAAAATATTTTGACTAGATTCTTTTTTCCAGCTGTGTGTGCATCCTTTATTTGTCTTTGTAATGTCTTTTAAAGTTTATCATTCTTTAAAAGACACCTTTTCATCCATATGCATGCAGCCTTAGCCTACTCAACATAGATGTTGCAATTGCAATGCGAAGTAAAACTATTTAACATCCAAGTCAAAACCGTGTAATATTCCGGTAATCCCGTAAGCCAAAACGAGCTCAAAGATAAGTCAATTCCCAAAACTAATTAAGTAAATAGAGCCCCAACTATGGTAATCCCAAACTATCAGGCTCCACATATTCAGTACAATCTAAACAACTTTAGAATTAATTCTGCTGATGGGACATAAAGGGACAATGGCCAATAAATATTAATTCCGGTCAGGGATCATATCTCGGACATGAATAAATTATTGTATGACCACCGTGTAGTGAAAATTATCAATTTCCCGGCAGTCCCGCGCCGGCCCGGGATCGGGACAGACAACCCTTAACTTAGGGACTGTTTGACTTTGTAGGGTTGTCGCTGTTGAAAATAAATATTTTTCTGGATTTCTTTTAGTGAGTTAATAATTAGTGTTGGAAGAAGTTGAATAGAGTGTGGTGACTTTTATTAAAGACGCAGAAATTGCTATTAAATTTACCTAGCCAATCGCGTGATATAGTGATAGTCACTATGGTCACTTGGTAAAATTGCAGCTCATTAGCATCTTAGGCTTTTGTTAGATCGGAAATGTAGGTAAAGTTAGGAAATGGCGTTTACATTTTTTAAGATTTTTAGACGTCTTTGACGTTTAAAAAAGGGCTAGTTTTTAGTAACTTTTCTTGTATAAAATTATGTTTTACAAGGCCAATGATAATAATACATTTTTATTATATTATGACAGTACACAGTGAGGTGAGTAGCAACCCTAAACTCACCCCTTCCCTTCGGGCCTCATATCAAGTACAACATAAAAGCAATTCAGCAAATTGTTATTGACATGTTAATAGTTTGAATGTCGTGATGTCGCTACTGTCGCCCCGGAGTTGCAGGGTTAATATTATGATATGTCCCGTGTTACGGTTAATAAGATATGGCAACACTGGCGAACTTAGGGTTAAGTTATTCGTAATTATTTTAATTGTATTGTAGGTAATTGTGTGATGTTATTATGTAGTTTGTGTTCTGTTTACCTTAGCTTATGTGGAATCAGTTTTGTGGTGAACAATGGTATAATACCTCACGCTACAGACTGGGTTAGGTACTGATCTTACATATTTATGTAAGCATTAGATAACACACGTGAAGATTTCGTTAATTTATAATTATGTAGGTCATTGAAAATATCACATCGAACAGTCACTCCATTCTTGCGGGTTCGATATCGATATCGGCTTCGATATATATTGCAACAACTGTCAAAATCCGTACCATTTTGACATTTGTTGCAATATATATCGAAGGCGATATCAATATCGAACCCGCGAGAATCACCCCCCTGGTGTTGCAAGCGTTTCATAAGCTACGGTAACCACTCACAGATTAATATAAACCTATAACCACTTACCATCAGGCGGGACGTAGGCCTGTTTGTCACCATCGTGATATACAAAAAAAATTACATTATTCTACACTACTACTTCATTATTTTGCGCAAAAGTGCCTTCTTCCCCCGGCAATTTCGAATTCCCTACTGCATATTCTAAGTACAAGAAGTGCACTTCATTATAATAGTCTTTAAGAATTATACCTAGAGCTCTGAGCAAAATAGTGAAGAGAGCTATTCTTAGAAAATAACTCTGACATCAACAACAATATTTTAACTGAGCTTTAACTATTTCGTGTCTCCTATTATTATTATATACTAGCTGTTCACCGCAGTTTCACCCCCGATGCTCGGCTCCTAAAGGTCATAGCTTAATATTAAATAACCTATACCTACTATTTCTCATGAATCTGGCTATCAAACAAAAATATTTTTTCGAATCCAACTGGTAGTCCGGAGATCAACGCGTTCGAACAAACAAACTCTTCAGCTTTATAATATTAGTATAGATTTTGCCCCTGGCTTTAATATAAAACCAAAAAGTTGGGGATAGCTGTGCTTTGCAGCTTACAAATTAACAATATCAAATACATTTTTCGATACAAAATCAAATTATTATATAACCCTTTATCCGTTTACGTAACAAGCTTCCAATTAGCAACGCAATCCGCAATTCGGTACCTGCGCATCGTTCCTCCGTCCCTCCATTCTTCCGCAACGCCGGGATCCCGGGATGTTAGACAATTTTGAAGATAATGAATATCGCCTGAGGACATCACTACTGTTTGTGGTACGTGCCATCTGTCACAACCCTTTGACGCAGGGTGACTATGAAGGGACTGAAGTACGGATAGTTATTTTTTTCTTGTATTTTCTTTACTTAAGTACTTATTATTATTATATTTTTAATACTGGTAATCCGTAATAAGGATGATTAATGGATTAATTATTACTATTCAACGTACAACAACATTTATTCTCAAAATATGTTTCTCTCATCGAATCCTAAATAAAATTATGGCTCTATTAAAAAGTAAGTATGAGTGCTCCTTTTGTTTAATCTTGGCAGGGGGAGCATGTAACTTATTTTCCACTTAGTAGATAATAATATCAATCGGCAGTAAATGCAGTCATTAATGCAGGAACCCTGCAGTCTAATTGTTTGACTGATAGGTACACTTTTCACGATTAAATAAGTATTAGCATTTGTGACACGAGAAAATGGTGTTTACACAACCAATTACACTTCAAATGACGCCATAATTTACTTTCATATAGAATCTATCAGCGATTGTGTCAATTATCCGCAATCACCTCACAGCGTGGTTACAGTGTCGACTCTATAAATAATTCAACTCATCAAGGGCCGATTGTGACCACACTTCAAGGTCGGATAGTTTGTGTACACTAAATATAATATTTTGGGACTTTTATGTTGTATAAACAAATATAATTATGTACTTTGTTGTTGATATCGTCGTAAACGGAGAAAGAAGACTTAGAAACTTAACAAGTACCTACTTATTTATCTATACATATATTATATTATACATATTTATAAAATACCAGTTCCGTAACTAACTGATAGACAACGCACAACCATGGCACAACCATAGAATGTCGAAACATGAAACTTGGAAGTTATAATAGTAAGTTGGGAGAAAAACAGTATTTTTTAATAAAAATAGAAACTTACGATGGCCTTTTAACCTATTCATTTATCATCCTTATCAAATAAAAAAGTCGTTTATTTAGTACGGCACTCTAAATAAGCGAGCTTGACTCTTGACCGGTTTTTTTTTATTGCAGATAAACCACAGAATTGATAGAAGAAAATTTGAACAGTCGAAGATTATAAATAGGTTCAAACGACGACACTTCTAAATATAGTACAATATAACGGAGAGCCACTGAAATGAGTAACACTAATTTATTATTAAATGAAGGCTTTAATAAGTCCCGTTATAACTCGACGTAGACTTTAGAGAAAAAAATAAAGGTGCAGTTGTAATTTCCAATTACCCGCCCATGTGCCCATTAGTAATTTTACTACCTATGCATTTACCTACCTACCTACCCATTTCTCTAGGCTGACGTTAATGGCATATTGTGGGTTTTCAGATGCTCCTACAAGTAATTCTTACTGCAGACTATACAAGTACCTACTTACATGCATTATTATTAGGGATGTTATGGAGCTTCGACTCCGACTTCGATAAGTCGGAACTTCCGATAGATATTATACCTCCGGTTCCGACTTCGGTTCCGATACTTTTAAATCGGAGATCGATGCTTACCGGATAAGGCGGCGGCGGCGGCGCGTGGCGGCAATAATTTCAATATATTTTAAATTGAAATTAAAGAGTGTGACTGAATAATGTTTATATTTACTATTTTATTTTATTAGGCCTGCCCCTCTCTTCTACCACCACCTCCAACTCTGACTCCGATTCCGACTCCGACAAACCAAAAACTCCGACTCCGACTTCGGTTCCGATAAAACCACCTCCGTAACATCCCTGGTTATTAAGTCGCCAATATTTTATTAACTAAATTAAAAAAGGAGGTTCTATATTCAAACCTTTTGTAAGTACCTATTGTATGTATGTTTGTATGGCCACGATTTTGGCCCACCAAAATCCTAACAGGAAAAACTTTGCAAAATGATTTATGCAGACAAAATGGCGCCTTTCAAAACCTCAAGCCGTCGTTTAAACCCCAGACAAGACATTTAATTACCCATAATTTATCGCCGACACTAATCCGCGAACTTCTGGCCACCAAGAAAAAAAATACAAAAAATCTATCCCCTTGATTACAAGCTGTCACATCGTAGGATTTTTCCTAAGCCCTCGTTTTAATTAGTCACGTCGGTTTGTACGCTTCTCGAGTGGAGAACATCCATTTTCTTAACTACTGTAATTGCCCCCACCTCGCGATGTTGCCAGCCACAAAATTTATTGCTTAATTACCTCAAGAAAACGCGTCGCGCTCAACATCCCCGACAGATGTTTTTTATTCGCCGTGGAAAAACAAGAACGGTTTAAGAATGACATTAATTAATTCTTAATGAAATTCATCTTCACCCTCGGCCGGCGTGTTTTAAATTAAACGCTCGATTTATTACTTGTACAATTTGTCGCGAACACAACCCTCGTAATTAAAACACGGCAATCAGTTATTACGTTTATTAGCGACACAAAATAGTTGTAAAATCTCCATTTTATATTACAGATTGATACTATTAATAAATACTACATCGATATTAAATGCTCTCGAAAGTTAATAGCTTATACGTGGTGTGTCGTTTGTGGCTATTTTTTCAAATTTGTTCGTTTGAAAATCGAGCCAGAAACGACGTTTTATTAGTTGATGGTATCAATATTTTCTTTGATACGGTTCATCGACTGCTCCGTGAAACAGAGCGTCATTAAACCTAAGGTATCCGTCGTCAGGTCGAACTACATCGGGAAAACTTTTGTGGGATATTGGCTCATTATAAGTATCAGCGCTTTCGTGATACTGATGACTGTTTATAAGATTTCTGTTAGCGTTCAAGGAAATCTTAAACTTGTCCTCTTTCTGTGGCAGGATCGGAGTGGGTGTTACTTTATCTTCTATTTTCTTATCCTTGGCAACAGTACCAGCTCCGGCTAGATCTCTGTAGTTCCTATCATCTTTTCTTAGAGGAGCATAGGGGTACCTGCTTCTAAATCTATAATCGTACCTTCCGTTCCTCGCGTTCGTATACATGTCATCATCAAAACGCCTGTAAGGATCCACAGAGTATCTGTACCTTAAATCCACACTCGGTGGAGTTCGAACAACTTCTGGTAGATGGGCGTAATAGATAATTCTTTTTGGTTTTCTAGGGACCATGTTATCGTAGGTTTCATCAAATCTATCGACTCTAGGACCGTAGTAAGGGTAGTAACGTCTTCGGTCAATCATATCGTAGTAAGGATCCCGCCTGTATAGATCATCTGGAACAGGGTAATACCTATCGTCGTAGAAGTACCTTCGTGATTCTTCAGGAATCTGTTGGTTGTAAACAGCTTGACGTGGAAACACTGGCTTGTATTTACCTCTTTCCCTATCTTCATCAGGTCTCACAAATTCTGTGCGTAGTCCATCGGTTCTTGTTGCTCTTTGGATAGATTCTTTGTCATTACGAGATTCTGAGGCCTCCAAAGCTTTGTTTTGAGTGACGAAGTTTACTCTTGGCATACGAGAATTTATCAGATCGCCTGAAGGTTGAGGAGGTGTCAGGATATTGTCTCTTTGGTCCCTTTGGTCCCTCTGATCTCTTTGATCTCTCTGATCCCTTTGAAGTTCATCTCGACCAGGTAAAGGGAGTTTGATCCAGTTCTCATTGGAAGCTCTTGCTCCTCGACCAGTCGGTTTGTCAGTCACTCTCTCTGTAGTCTGATACAGAGGCAAGACTTCCTTAACCTCATTGGTAATGGATATTTTTGTTGTAGGGTCTTCAGGCGGCAAGGGACCAGGTATCCACGGTTGGTTCATATTCATGTTAGACTCCTGCCGATGGGTTTGCACGTTGTAGTACTTTTCTTCTTCGATCACGCCCCGTCGATCTCTTACGGAATCTGATTCCAAATTGATCTGGAATTAGAAAAATAGGAATCACTAATAAATATAGCTAGTCAGTTCAAGCGGCGTGTTTGACAGTTAAAAAGATATCACGCTGTGCATCTTTCAATAAATAGTCTTGGTCATTAACTGTTAGTTAATCGTTAATCGTAGCGGTAGAGGATGTGTACTTCATTACGGTATTTTAATATCTACGAATACTTTTTTCTTACTTTCAATTACAAAATACAGCATTTCCCGTAGCAAAACTTATTTTTGTTTCAGGATTAGTTGTAATACCGACATTTTTGAAAACTGTTGCGTTGCTACATACCGGGATTTTTTTAAATTTTTCAGACAAATCAGCGTGCCAAACACATTTTGTACCGATTTGTGTTGTTTATAAACAGCTGTATTTATGCAAGTGGGTTTGGAGAATCTCGTGACTGGTTCTGTGACCTGTCTGGAAGATACTGAGTCACTACATTGAAAGGTCAGTAGTTCTGTTCAGTATAAATGGTTCTGTACAGAAATTCCCCCAATGAAATTAGAGATATCAAATCTCTGCTTTTCGCTTGTATCTGACAGGGCGAAAACAAACACTACGAGCCTGTTCCAGTACTTGCAGTGCACAACAAGCACTCACCATCAGATAAATTCAAAACCAGAATACATAAGTATGAAATTATCTGCCAGGTAAGAAACAGGCCATCAGAAGATGTGAAAAGTGACTGTTTTGAGGGATGTGTATTTCAATGTTTGACAATTGAAAGTTTGTGATGTTGATTTAGATCTGGCTTATGGATTTTTATATATTAACCTGACCACAGTCTACGGCAGTGTCAGTGAAATGTTGTCGTTGCCAAACTGTTTTTACTGTGGTTAGAGGAGTGAGCTCGGTAGTAAGTTTAATCAGAAATAGACCACTACAGAACGTCTTGTTTATTATTAAAACCCGGGTTAGGTTATGCGGTCGCGACTGATAGAATCAAGACCCGAACAGGTGCGAGCTGGTTTGTTAGGACAAACAGTTTATTTATTGCTAATCGATTCGATAACAACTTTAGATTCGTGTCAATTAATCATTTATAATCTCTAGAAGAGGAATGAAGTTGTAGTGTTTTGATTATTGAAGAATATTTTCGGGTTTTTGGTTTTTGGACGATTTTCCAGTCTTGTTTTAGAAAAGCTCTATAAGTATATTTCTTGTAAATAAATCTTCTGTTTTTAGCGGAGATAGATGCATGCCGCCATAAACCATTAACAAAAAAAAGACTAGGTATTTCGAGAAAACACCACGATTTTAGGTATTGTTGATTTTAATGATTATTGTGTAAGAATGGTCTCATAATGTCATCTTAACTGTCAAATTAAATCAAAAATTTTGGACATTGGTTTAGAGTAAGACTATCTCTTTGGTCATTGGTCAAAACCAGCAATAATTATGTCATTATGAGACCATTATGACACGATTATGACAATTGCAATAGCAGACTTGGGGTCTTGTGCTCCCGGATTCGCCATTGGTATAAAATAAGTTTATATTCCTGGTAACTTACTTCGCTATGGTTCTCGAACTCATGCTGTACTTCCATGGGGAAGACGACGTGGATCAGCACCCCGCACCACAACAGGATCGCCTTAGAGTGTCTCATCGTATATGCTGCAGATGTTCACTGAAATACACACATACATGAAATGTAGATTATTAGAAAATTGCTACTAAGTATACCTACTCAAATTGACCGCCTGAGCTTCATGAGTATTTTACAAAGTAACAAGGTAGGTATATAGGTGTATCTTGATACCGAACTAGCTCAATCACCTATTCTAGAAGCCGTGATAGGTACCTATATTAATTCAGGCTTCTAACTCTATACCTAAAGATATTATTTTTATGACCACTAAAACATTTTAATTTTGTGTAAGAAGCTTCGTCATTTTCACCCCTGAAGAAACTGAGATTTGCACAGGCGGCTGCTTTCATTGGGTACCCCTTTTTTTGTTTTTTTTTTGAGGATGGGAAATCATCAAATGACCCCTCCCGCTCTGGGCGGAGCGGAAGGGAGTATCAGACTCTTACTGACTAAAACCCACCCGTGTTCCTTCCTTAGCCCTTTTGTCCGGGTCAGCGGTATCCCTTCCGGACAATCCCGCTTTCCCGGCAGGCATTGGGTACCCCTGACGCATAAATTGGTTGCCAATTAATACAAGCATCTACACTATAATAGCAACATTGTCAGACAGGAGATGTTAAGATTTTTTTGTATTTTTTGGGTGTTTTATATCTTGCCGTTCTACACTGAAAAAAACATTTTACCAATCTACTTCGGCTATTTGAGGAATAACCAAAGTTTGACAAGATTTAACTTAAGGTTTTGGTTAGATACATATAAGTTATTTGGTCAATTTGTGTGCTCTAAGTTGACAAAACTTTGGTTATGATATCTACCTAACTACGTACGTTTTTTTTTTCAGTGTCCATGTCAGTCAGTTCCCAAGGCCTACACTTACCTAAATATATATACAATAGTGCAAAAACATATAATATAAATTAAATACAGTTGGTGCAGTGACCGCGGCAATCGGAAGTGTGATGAAATCGGACGGAAGCGCGCCGGCCGAGCGTGACCCTTATCTGTTGTGCGCCAAACATTCGAGCAGTACCTACGACCTCGCGATTTGGCATTTCACTGGGTTTTCCATTAGACATTGAAAATTATTGTATGCGTTTATCTGTCAAGAAGCCTCCTGAGGGCCTAGCACGAACGATTTTGACGTTGCGTATCGTAAACGTAAGCATATTTTGAATTGGAAATACACGTTCGCTACACAATATTTGTATAAATTAAATACTTTATTTAAATCTTTGTATTCATTAAAATGCGCAAATTGTATAAAATTATATCTAAATGTTCTATGACTGTCGTATTTTAGATTCGAAATTCGCTTACGTTTACGATACGATACGTCAAAATTGTTCGTGCTAGGCCCACTGGAGGTCAAATTCAAATGCGACAGACCAAGGGAGAGCGTTTTACTTAAGAAGTCCCTTTGTCGCTATGTTGGCTCCCCTGCCTGTCACTCCTGTTTAGGTCTTACGTTTTATTTTTTTAGGGTTCCGTACCAAAATGGTAAAAAAGGAACCCTTATGGTGCGACTTCGTCTGTGTGTCTGTCTGTCTGTCACACCTGCTTATTTCAGCAACTACTTATGCTATCGACTTGAAATTTGGAACAGTTATAAAGAATGCTTGTTCAACTTTATTGCAATACCATTCCCGCCCCCTTATCTCTGAAGTTTGCGGGGCGAAAAATCTGAAATAATTAGAGTTGATAGGAATTGACCCAAATATGGCACCAAATATAAAACGATGTTCCTAACTAGTACAGTTTTTTTCAAAATCATCAAAATTCCTTCACAAACAAACTTAGTTATGTGGTCCGGATTTTTTCACTTTATACGTCCAAAAATGATAAGGAACCCTCGGTGCGCGAGTACGACTCGCACTTGGCCGGCTTTTTAGTTATGCCTAGGACACTAAAAATGATGAACGAGAATTTTATTGGTACTGAAAAACAAGTTCTAACATTGATAAAAACTTAGTAACATATTGACATTCGGGGCAACATAGCGTCGGTCGACGGGACTTCTTAAGGGAAACCACAGAGTACAGTAATAATACTAGAGGGAAACGCCCTTTAGCTGTGCCCACGACTCCGTCCGCGTCGGAAAACACATTATTGTTTTCTTCAAACACTACTTGGAACTAAAGTTTCATTAGATCTACTTTTTCGACTAGTAAGAAAAAAAATCCCATTAGTTCTACCGTCGAACTGTCGAATAAAACAAGTAGAACAAGTGGGAATAGAGACTCCCACTAGTTCTATTATTTTGTAACACCTTGTATCGTATATGGCTACTTTTTGTCCCAAAAAATGCACAGTACGGGGTATCATGAGTTTTTCTGACGTATAGTTTCGTTAACGTAAGCATATTTCGAATTTAAAATACAGCAGTCCTGGAACATTTTGATAAAATTTTATACAATTTGCACATTTAAAAAAATACAGAGAAATTAATTAAGTATTTAATTTATATAAATATTGTGTAACAAACGTGTATTTTCAATTCAAAATATGCTTACGTTAACGATACTACACGACAAAAAAACTCATGATCGGGGTACTGTTTCTGTGGGTCACATGGACGAAGTCGCGGACAAGCCCCAATATCTTCATCAGCCGCCTAACCTTTTCCCAAACTAGATTGGGGTCGGCTTCCAGTCTAACTAGTTGCGGCTGAATACCAATATTTTACATGGAGCGACTGCCATCTGACCTCCACAACCCAATTATTGGGTAATACCGGTATTCGAATGTTAGACCAGTTGTCAGACTTTTGGGCTTCTGACTACCCGTAACAACTGTCAAAGATATTCTTATGACAACAGGGACCAATCTAGTTTGGGAAAAGGCTAGGCGGATGATGAAGATATTGGGGCTTGTCCGCGACTTCGTCCATGTGACCCACAGAAACAGTACGAGTTTTTTTGACGTGCTCTCCGAGGCACGGAGGGGTCTCGATGTGTGAAGAATGGTCACCCATCCAAGGACTGACCGCGGCAAGCGCAGCTTAACCTCGCAGATCGATCGATCAGCGCAGCTATCTTTTTAGCTACGAGCCCCTCTAAACTAAATAAACACAAGTAATTTTGTAACACCTTGTATATGGCTACTTTTTATCCCGAAAAATGCACAGTTCCTGTGGGTCACACGGACGAAGTCGCGGACAAGCGCTAATATCTTATAAGTACCTACAATATATAACAGGGGGCGAATTTGCACTCAACCGGGCACAAATCCAGACTCCGGGCTGTTATTACGAATGTCCTAATAGAAAACCCCAAATAAGCAACGAACACTTTGAATTTTAAAAGTGCTACCTGTGTCATTGACGTGATGTGCAAATAATGATGGCTATCATTTCATACCATGGACATAGAAGTGGTTAAACTACTATTATTGCTACATAATATCGAGGTAGGCCCAATAATTGACGGGTAATCACAATATCGCACTGCTATGTAAATGGACTGTATTTAGATTTACTGTATAAATCACCTAAATGCATTTTATTAACTATAAGCTGAGAAGGAAATGGCATATTGTGATCATGTATTTCATTTTATGTATCCATATTATACCGGTTTGAAAAAAAATTGTGAAAGAATATAATAAAAAAAGATTCCGACGAATTGAGAACCTCTTCATTTTATTGAAGTCGGTTAAACTTTACCTACGTAATAGTAGGTATTACAGCACGTTACAACTTATTAATTTATTCTTTCAGGCAGTCCTTTTTTAGGGTTCCGTACCAAAATGGTAAAAAAGGAACCCTTATGGTGCGACTTCGTCTGTCTGTCTGTCTGCCACACCTGCTTATTTCAGCAACTACTTATGCTATCGACTTGAAATTTAGAACAGTTATAAAGAATGCTTGTCCAACTTTATTGTAAATGAAAAAAATCAAATAAACAAACAAACTTAGTTTTGCGGTCCGATTTTTTTCACTTTTATACGTCCAAAACTGATATGGAACCCTCGGTGCGCGAGTACGACTCGCACTTGGCCGGTTTTTTACAGTAGGTTTAGCATTTTCTTTAGGAACATTATTGGAGACCAACACACTGACAATAAGAGATATTGAATCAGTAGCTTCCGCCCGCGGCTTCGCCTGCGTTTTTCGGGATAAAAAGCCTATGCGCTAGTCCAGACTATAATCTATATCTGTGGCACATCCCGATCCATTCAGCCGTTCTGGCGTGATTGAGTAACAAACATCCATCCATCGATCCATCCATCCACCCAAACTTTCGCATTTATAATATTATATATGTATAGATTTATCATTAACAAAAACCCCGCGTTTGCATAGGTAAGAGTTTCCCATACCCGTTGCTTATAGCAAGGTAGAAGCATACCAAACACAAAGTCGACGAACCCCGAAAATACAACCAAAGAAAATCGTCACAATAGCCCACGAGGCCACAAAAGCGCATGGTAATCCCACGACACGACAATTTGGTGACAGGCGAATGTTCCGCTCCACAAAGCTGCACATTGTATCGACGCCGTTATCCTGCCCATTGAAGGCGCACTGACCTAGTTAAGGGTATGGTCGTTAGCCCTCTATATCATGATTATCAGATCATGGTATTCAAGTTACCTGGGAACGGTCAGGCTGAAATCTTGACTGTTTTAACAATGATCGGGGCGCCTAAGCCGGGCCACACACCAGACATACATTTGTATTACGATAATTTTGGCGCCACATTTGAAACGTGACACAATTAACGCCCCCGTAAGTAGTAGTAGTAAGTTCTTGGTGTGCGTGCTTGTACGCAGATATAGGGGGGCGTTAAATATGTCAAAGACTACTCCATATGAAAACCAGTCCATTTGTCTGACTGCGTTAAGCTGTCAGCGATGATCTGAATTAGATGCCATGAATAAAAATCGTCATGAACGTCAAAACCATCTTAGATGCCAGAAATTTCAAAATCTCATGCCAGAAATTCAGCGCCCATCTTCGAAAAACTAATGGAATACCTATTTGAGTCCAATACGACAAAATATTCTTAGATATTACTTTCTTCTGATTAGCAAAACGAGTCAATCCATCCGCCTAAACAAAGGAACAAAAACCTAGGTCACTTAAAAAAAACAATAGGACATCGTTGATCACACCGTACATAACCGATAGGCAACAGATAAATGTGACCAAACAAAGACAAAAACACACTTCTAACGTAGATAGGAATTATTCCATCATGATTAAGACAAAATAGAGAGGAACACCTGATTTTTTCTGGATATCAAAACGTTGATTTATTAAGTTTTTCACAACACTCTGTCCCTTTTAAGAGGCCCTTTTAAGTCTAGAGAAGAATTTCAGGCTATCAGACAGAAATATTTTCTTGTTTCATGCTTTTCAGTTCAATTTTTGTCGTAGTCGGGTTTCAGTTTTTATCTAAGTAGGTCTGTATCTTATTAGGGTTCCGTACCAAAATGGTAAAAACCCTTATGGTGCGACTTCGTCTGTCTGTCTGTCTGTCTGTCTGTCACACCTCCTTATTTCAGCAACTACTAATGCTATCGACTTGAAATTTGGAATAGTCATAAGAAATGCTTGCCCAACTTTATTGCAAATGAAAAAAGTCAAAAAATATTTTTATTTTCATTGCAAAAGGGGCCGGAGTGGGGGTTCGAAATTTCAAAGTGGGGTTACTAGGTCAAGTGGGATATCATATGAAAGGGCTTGATCTGCACATTTCAAAATATATTTTCATTTTATTTTATGTCTCACAGTTTTCGACATATGATGAAAAATGTCTGGAAAAATACCATTCTCCTCCCCTTATCTCCGAAGTTTGCGGAGCGAAAAATCTGAAATAATTAGAGCTGATAGGAATTGACCCAAATATTGCACCAAAAATAAAACGATGTTCCCACCTAGTACAGTTTTTTCAAAATCATCAAAATTCCTTCACAAACAAACTTATTTATGCGGTCCGGTTATTTTCACTTTATACGTCCAAAAATGATACGGAAGCCTCGGTGCGCGAGTACGACTCGCACTAGGCCGATTTTTTTTTTATTATTTGTCGTGCTAAAAATAAATACTCATTTTTTTCAGTTGTTTTTTTATTATTTATGTAGTAAAAGACAATAAATTAGCAGCCACTCGTGACTAACTTCTGCCCGGCAACTAAGATCGTGTGAACTGTAGGTAATTTATTACGCCAGCGATACAAAGAGGGTAAACAGTACCCCAATCATGAGATTTTTTGACGTGTAGTATCGTTAACGTAAGCATATTTTGAATTGAAAATACACGTTTGTTACACAATATTTATATAAATTAAATACTTAATTAATTTCTCTGTATTTTTACCCGACTGCGAGACGCAAAGGAGGGTAATGTGTTTATTTAAAATATGCAAAATGTATAAAATTTTATGAAAATGCTCCAGGACTGCTGTATTTTAAATTCAAAATATGCTTACGATAACGATACTATACACGTCAAAAAAAAGAAAACTGTCGTAAACATACCCATAGTTCGCACATCCTAACTAATATTATGCGAAAGTAAGTTCGTTTGTTTGTTACCTTTTCACACCTAAACCACTGAACGGATCGTCATGAAATTTTGCATATAGGTACCTACGTTGGCAGGGGTACAGAAAAAGGACAAAATTATGGTACCATTCATCCAGAAAAAAAGTACTGTTCTTGTTACAAAGGAAAGAACAATAACTTTCGACGGTCACATGCTTTACGACGCTAGCTGGCGCTACTTGTATGTCACGCGGACGAAGTCGCGAGCAAAGTCCTAGTCATTCTATATTTGTACTGTCTATACAGGTGTCTCAAACCTAGTGGTCCAAAAGACAAATGGGGTAAAGCGTTGGTGGCCAATTATCATTCAAAAATTTCAAAGTTAGGATATCCTCAAAAGTTTATATAAAAAAAAAAGATTGCTTAGTGAGAACATTTTCAAATATTCAATGATCGAAAAAGGAAGGTACTAAATCTGTTTGTTGTGCCTATGATTTTGTGTAAAAATTATGATTTATTTGACCATGTTTATTTTAACTTTTTTCCTGATATTTTTTTTTATCTTCGCTTTACCTACCCTTTTTTTCATCTTGATTTTTAAGAGAATCTGGGAACTGGCTCAACTAATATAATTAAAATTATATGAAGATGATCTTTACCTTATCATAGTCCAGGCACCAGGCACCAGCCTCGCCGCAGTTCCACAGCGTAATGGCGACAGGGTCCGACCGGCCAGCGGTCACGGCACGCGACCATATTGTTTGTCCACACAATTGAACAGTTTCCATTGTAAACGACCAAAATCTATGTGATACGGTTCATGGGAAATGGTGGGTATTACTTATCTAGGCTTGTTAATTTGGGGAGTAAGTAGAAGTTTCAATGGTGTACTTATAGGGCTTGTAGACAAAATAAAAATTGCATCTTGCTGGGAATCTTGCTGAAAACTGGGCAATATTTACGGCGATACTCTTGCTGCAATTTAGCTATGCAATACATTGCAGATTATCTATAAATAATAGCAAGGTAGCAACAACTGTAGGTATATGCTGTAGAATTGAGTTCGTATAAGTGCAGCAATTTGTGGCTGTAGAACTGAGCTAGTGAGATATACAGGGTGGCAGCCGGCCTAGCATGACCACGATAGAAACGGGTTTTGTCTACATAGAAATAGACAAAGTGACAGATTATAGAAACATTTCTACGTTTTATGAATGAAACGGTAGAAATGTTTCTACAATCTGTCACTTTGTCTATTTCTATGTAGACAAAACCCGTTTCTATCGTGGTCATGCTAGGCCAGCAGGTTAGACAGTGGAAATATTTTAAGGGTTCATTGTACTCATTATTATGAACAACTTTTACTATGGGACCAACCCTGAAATCGCGACAAAAAAATCAGCTGTTCCATTCATTTTGTTGAGTTATGTGAACATAAATGTATGGAACAGCTGATTTTTTTTTCGCGATTTCGGGGTTGGTCCCATAGTAAAAGTTTTTCATAATAATGAGTACAATCAAGGAATATAATACTTAGTACAATGAACCCTTAAAATATTTCCACTGTCTAACCTGCCACCCTGTAATAGTGGACAGCAAGGCTGGTCTTGTTGCTGCAGCAGCTATTGTGATGTACTATCATTTAACTTCATTGCCATATCGCCAGGCTATACTGCAAGAATGCGGCAATTTTTCTACTGAGTTGCACGATATAGATCTCAACTCACGGCTATACAATTGCAGCAAGAAATTGTTAGAAACCTAGCCCTTTAAACAGCACCTTTAGATGTTAACCCCGGGCATGTTATATTGATTTTTTGAGTGACTTTTCAAATTGATGACCTTGCGATGGTTTAAAAATAGGTCAAAATGAAGTGCTTTAGTCTTGACCGTTTGTTAGGGAGGAAAATTGCACCTATTGCCCTCCACTTCCGCCCGTATCAGCGCCTGGCGCCTGTACGATGACGTTTTTTATCGACGATAACATGTCTACAAAACTACCTTTCAAATAAATTCATCAATGGAAACGCATTGAAATAACTGTAGTATACATTTAAAATGTGTAACAATGTGCACGAGCAAGCGTGTCGCCTGTCGCCGCGCTCTCTGCCGAGCCCTCAGATCATAGAAACAAGGAGATATGCCATCATAGCAAATTAGTACGGGAACAACTGATGCCACTTTAGTACATTTTTCGACACAATTACGCGCATAATTAAGCGCTCCATGTGAATAAAAAGATCTCCCACGCATTGAACATTCCGCACACTCTCAATCTAACACTGTTAATCGTCACTCAACACTAGCACTAAACTAAAACACTGTATTTATACCATCGATCGTGTTCGGTTCGTCGCCAGCGCGTACGTTTTTAATATGAACAATTTGCTCAAGATCAGGCATCAAGCTCGATAGCGCCTTGGCACATCTCCTCGTTTTTATGATCTGAGGCCGAGCCCCATCTGCGATGGCGCGCAGATTATCTAACATTTTAATTAAAAACATTCCCCCATACATCACGGAAGTATTAATTTACATAATACGTTTGGTATTTCAATGTTGTAATCTATTTTTTTTATTGTTCACATAGTATTTTTTTGTCTATTTCCGTGAATGTTGCCACGAGCGATTTATCATCGTCCTCATCATTCTAGCTATTTCTATACGTTTTCCGATGAAGATTTATTGAAAGATAGTATTTTCGGGTGTAACACACAGAAAAGCTAATCAAATGGGCGCTTTTATAATTTACTGTAGCACGGTACGTCACGACACGACTTTGTCGTCGCAATACAATAGGAAAGCAAAATGTATGGAATTGTATGAAGACGCTTTTGATTTACCGTCGACGATAATTATAATCGACAGAAAATAATTAATAGTGTCTTCATAATCATACAATCCGTGATACAATCTTATTATTATTACTATAAAGTCAGGAAAGTTTTGTGTTTGTACCGAATACTGAATAGGCTCCAAAACCACTGGACCGATTTTAACATTTTTTCACCAATAGAAAGCTACATTAACGCTGAGTAAAAATATAGAATACTTTTTATCCCGAAAAAATGTACATACGTGTGGCCACGCGGACGAAGTTGCGGGAAAAGTGCTAGTTCCATATAATTTTGTTTTCCTATTGTATCGTGAATTCGTGACGATAAAATCGTGTCGTGACGATAAGAACATGTCGTGACGTGCCGTGCTACGGTCAATATTATAAAAGCGTATTTATGTGACGTTAGATTTCTTATTTGTCATACTCTTCTATATTGAGTATTATTTTTCTACGTAAATAAAACTACTTTTAGTAACAAATTGCAATGGGTTTATTAAAATTATAAAATATAGATATATTTTCAAGGGCTTTCTTCATTGCATACCAAAAATTATTTAGCGTAATAATCAAAAACATCTAAACTAAATCGAAGCAGATATTTTTGGGTAGGTAGTATAAAAATAATAATTAATACATAGATATGAAACTTGAAAAAATAATAAAACAAAATATTAGATATATAAAACTTTAATACTATTATTGTTCAGTTAAAATAGCAATTATAGAACTTAAATGCACTCTTGTGTACAGACGAAACATATTATTATTATGATAAATAATAAGAAATACGTAGATTAGAAATTATTTCATTACTATAGTGATGGAACGCTATAATTAAGGCATCGTTAGCACTAGATTATTATGTGAAAGCTATCTAAAACATATCGCAGAACTGGCTTTTCGAAATACCCTCGAGTTTCACGATAACTATAAGCTAGTTACTTTTAATACGGTCCGATTTGTTCAAGGACTAAGGGGCTATTTCACCAACCTATCAATAAAGGAATCTGTCAATGAAGTTTAAATTTTTTACAGATTTTGTACAGAAAATCTGTCAAAAATCTTATCTTTAGCTTATTGAACATATATTGATATGTTGGTGAAAATGCCCCTAAATCTATAGTTAATACTTTTAAAATATTCCTTTAGGCCTGTCTTTTTGGTTTATCGTTCATTCATATTATTCTCACTCATATAGATTACAATAAATTATAAGATTTTTGGATGGATTCGAGTCAACTAAATGGTGCTAAGGTGCTCTTGGGTGAGCTAGCGTTCTATGTGTGCACCGTTACTACCTAAATAGGGCCTATAAGCAATGTCATGTTAACCAGCTAACAATACTTAAGTTAATCATAAGAAACCTTCACTTAAGGCCGCGGCCGCACCGGCACGCGCGACGCGGCGCGAAGCGACGGCGACGGCGACTTCGTGAAAACAACTTCATATAAACATATGTCGGTGGCCGCACTGCAGAAACGACAAGCGAAATTTATTTGTTTAGGAAATCGCCGTCGCGTCGCGTCGCGCATACCGGTGCGGCCGCGGCCTAAGAGTGCGAGTATTATAGTAACTGACACAAACAACCAAGTATTCAAGCTTACACAAAACTGAGCCGATCTTTGGAAAAATCCCGCCAAAGTAGAAAATAGACAACTTTCTTTTATCTCAAATTATCACACAACACAGACTTTTTACATTAATGGCTGGTTTTCAACCTCCGCATTAGTACTAGTTAACTTTTTTGCCGGATAATATCATACAAATTGCTCCCATTCTGAATTAATCTGATGGATAGTAGTGCCGATTCTGTTGTTTACGAACTAAACTAATTTAGTCTTATTATGTCTCTTTCTAATAAAAAACATGAGAGAGGGATAGCACATATTTAATCCTGTCAAATTAGTCCACTTGAATACTTTTAACGTCAATTTAGTCGTATTGCAAGAGGTTATGACTATTTTCCCGTAAATGACAAGGGCGTAGACTAATTTGACGGTTCTAAATATTTTCTGTCCTTTTTCAATGATATTTGTAAGAAAGAGATACAGTGTGATTAAAATTAGTTTAGTGCGATGTTCAACAGAATCAGCACCAGAATCAGTGGCTATCCGGAAACTAAATAGGCCCATAGGGTCTGCTTAGATTATCAAAGTGGCAAAATTTTCTTAAGTGATTTTATTTCAGCTACCATCATAATTTCAGCTAAAAGTCGTCCACAAAGTGAAAAGTTAAGCAATTCAGCTGACCTTGATTTTACATTAACCATTTTTAAAAGACAGTCAACGTCAAATCAACGAACAACAAACTGAGCTGTTGATAATACAAAATAAAATATAGCTTCATCTATTTAGTACTCTGATTCTATAGATTTAGTCCTTGAACAAGTAAATTAGAATGTTTATAACTAGGCTAGCGTTACTCCATGCCGGCCATCTGTGAGGGGGTGGCGGGCTCGTTGCCTCCCTTCTTCTTGGAGCCAGAGACAATGTCGTCAATCCTGAGGAGCAGGATCGCTGTCTCTACTGCTGTTTTGTATACCTGGAATTATGGAAATGGTAATTTTAGGTTTGGATTATGTTGTACAACGATTGTTGTCTGTAAAGGATAGTGAATGCTTGTATTGTTATTGCATTCTACGAGCGTATTGCATTCGTTGTGATTCATGGTTCAGTTAATAACATGACAGCTAAATGAAATTTTATATGCAAATATAAGTATGTATTTTGACATTTACGACTATTTGAACCCCGCGGTTTCATGCGCCACTGTTCGGCTCCTATGGGTCGTAGCGTGATGTTAAATAGCTTATAACCTTTATCGAGAATTGGGCTATCAAATGCAAAAAAAAACATTTTTCAAATCCGACTGGCAGTTCCAGATATTAGCTATTTATTTAACAGTCGTTGCGGAGTCATCTTTCTGTAGTATACTGTGTTAATTATGTGTGGAGGTATGGCGATTGGTGTATTCCCGTTGGCCCCACTGGCCGTGTCCCCACTAGTGGGGCCAACGGGAATTTTCCAAAATTATTTAAAATTGTTCCCGTTGGCGCCACTGCACTGTTTTCCTCAGTGGGGTCAACGGGAATGGAATAAAAAATAAAAAATTGTTCCCGTTGGCCCCACTGATACGGTGGGAATTATGGAAAAAATGTTTTAGAATAATTTCGTGGTGTCTTTTCATGACAGTACCTATACATACGGTCATAAAACATATCGACAATATTTTTCTAGTTTTGAGTAAAGTACTGGGAAAGGAGATTGATAATGATAGTTATATACTACACATAAGTACTTTGACAGCATTGTCACGCGCATAATGATAGTTATGAGTAGAATGTTAAAAGTACTAGATGAGTAGAATGTTAAAAGTACTAGAACAGAACCATGCAGAAGATGTCAGGGAGTGCAATATATTGTAGATAGTGCATTTTTGATCCCGCGCAGAATAATGAGATTATGAGCAGAATGTGTCTTAGGTTTTCGCGATTACTACACATTATAATAAAACAAATTTAATTAAACGGATTAAATCGCGTATATTACTGATTTTTCCTGACGTTTCGAACAATTTGCAGCGTTCGTGGTCGCAGGACGACGTGGTCGTCCTGCGACCACGAATGCTGCAAAGTGTAATATACGCGTGTGTCCAATATAATTTAATCCGTTTAAACTTGTTTTATTATAATGAGCAGAATGGTAAAATTACTAGGAGAACAGAACCATGCAAAATATATTAGGGAGTGCAAAAATAACATGGTGGGGCAACGGGAATCCACCGATGAGTGGTGTATATTAGGGATCAACAATAAGTTTTATTGGAGGTTCGTTTTATACAGGGTGGCAGGTTAAACAGTGGAAATATTTAAAGGGGTCATTGTACTCATCATTATGAACAACTTTTACTATGGGACCAACCCTGAAATCGCGAAAAAAAATCAGCTGTTCCATACATTTATATTCACCAAAGTCAAAAAATGTATGGAACAGCTGATTTTTTTTCGCGATTTCAGGGTTGGTCCCATAGTAAAAGTTGTTCATAATGATGAGTACAATGACCCCTTTAAATATTTCCACTGTTTAACCTGCCACCCTGTATAGAAGTGTAGGAGTGGAACGAGTAACTGACCTGCAGTTTGACGGCTAATGGTTCCCAGATGCCCTTGACGGCCATGTCGACGATCTCGCCGCTGTCGCCGTCGATGCCCGCACTGCTGCAGGCGGCCGCGTGACGCGCGCGGAGAGCTGTCAGCGTGCGGATTGTGTTCGCGCCGCAGTTCTGAGCTAACGTACGCGGGATGATCTCTGTGGGTACAACAGTCGTTAAGCATTAGGAAAATTCAAAAGTACACGTCTTAAAGCTCACTAGCCCTCTCGCGTCTTCACTCTGTGTGTTAATGTTGGACGCCCGCTAGCTGTAATAGAGTACCTACTATGCGATCGCGATAAGAATAGGAACGTCAATGACTTCGAACTGTCAACTATGACCTGAAAAGTAAGTCTTGCAAAGAAAATTTATTTGCGAATCAATAACACATTTTTAACCGACTTCAAAAAAAGGAGGAGGTTCTCAATTCGTCGAAAGATTTTTTTCACTATATTTAACTAAGTTTTTGATTTACCAAATCTATTGTACTAGATTTTTCAATACAAAACGTCACAATATGGCATAAGGTCCGTCCTAATCTTATTTTGAATCCATTGTACGCCTGACGCATTTGCGTTATGAGGCGTACAAAAAACATTAACAATGTAAGACTGCCTCGTTGATCCAGTGGTCGCAAGTGCAATCACATTCGATATTCTGCCTTCCACAACTATTAGGTACATTGTTTACTAGCTGACCCGCCCGGGCTTCGCACTTCGGTAAAGTTTAGTACACCTACCCTACACCTAACCTACACCTACCCTACACCTACCCTACACCTACCCTACACCTACCCTACACCTAACCTACACCTACCCTACACCTACCCTACACCTACCCTACACTTACCCTACACCTACCCTACACCTACCCTATACCTACCCTACACCTACCCTACACCTACGCTACACCTACCCTACACCCCAAACCTCAAAAATAAGTTTCAAGCTTCTAGCTTTAAAAATGACGTAATTTCCATACAAACTTTCATCCCCTATTTCAACCCTTTACAGCCCTATTTTCGCATTAAAAAGTAGCCTATGTCCTCAGGCTATAGACTATGTCTGTATCAAATTTCATTTAAATCTGTTCAGTAGTTTAGGCGTGATTGCGTAACACACAGACAGACAGACAGACAGAGTTACTTTCGCATTTATAATATTAGTAAGGAAGTAAGGATAAGATAGCTATGTAAATGATCATACCCAGCGCCTGCGCGACCGCGCGATAAGGCGTGTTATGCGCGGCGTTGGCTGACAGTGCCTGCGACACCGCCATCTCTACCGCACCGCCTCCCGCTACCAGCCGCGGGTTCAGCACCTACAAACATACATTTTAATGTCAGTTTTCTTTATCATATAGGTGCCGGCATGAGTCATGAGCACAGATTGGGCATATATGTACTACCAGACAAGTTTAGATCTGACTATTTTGAAAATAAATTCAGGTCATCATGTGATGACCACAGCTGTTTACCGCCCATTTTGCATTGACAATAGTCTTAATACGCGCTTCTAAAGCGGCCGAGCGCTGCAAACAAGAATAGCCCTTACGGTGAAAATGTACTATCAGACAAATCGGGATCTGACCCCGATTTGTCTGATAGTACATTTTCGGCCCAATAGACAATAGACAGTTGATAATAGAGAATAGTCCAATAGACGGCGAGCATCGACTGACGAACCAATCGCGTGCTACCTCGACGCCCTCCACCTTCTTAATTTCGCCGAAGAGACCGAAAAATCTACTAATGCGCAGGTGAAGTTTGTGCTCAAGACTCGTGCCAGCAATTATACAGGGTGGCAGGTTAGAAAGTAGAAATATTTAAAGGGGTCATTGTACTCATCATTATGAACAACTTTTACTATAGGACCAACCTCAGCTCATAGATTTCTATGATCTGAGGGACCAACCCTGAAATCGCGAAATAAAATCAGCTGTTTCATACATTTATGTTCACATAACTCAACAAAATGTATGGAACAGCAGATTTGTTTTTTCGCGATTTTAGAGTTGGTCCCATAGTAAAGCTAAACAGTTTTCACATCACCCCTAAACCCTTTAACCGCTTATGGTGCACATTCCCAAGAGTATACCATAGACACACACATAGATTAGTATAGTTGCTTAGTGCTTACCAAATTCTTAGCAACATGCAGGGCATCCTGAAGATTCCTCTCAATCTCGTTAAGTATATCCTTGGAAGCGCCACGAAGTAAAATGGTACACGCCTGAAAAATAGATATATGAATGAATGATACTACAAAATTCTTACTATAATGGCGACTCTGAGAGTAACAAAAACTAATCACATAAATATTAGATTTCAAACTACCTAAATGCTACTGTATCAAGTGGTCTACCATACATGATTTTCGGATAAGCTAGTTATTTCAAAAGCGCGTTAGAGCTAACTAGATTAAACCAAACCAAACTAGTAACTAATTCCTCCACGCTAAAACCTCTCTTAACATTTTAATATATTGATTTAGTTTTTATATTTTAATAATAAAATTTCTAATGTCCTCGATCTTGTGATCTCCTTTAGTTCTTCAGTACAGTTTACTATGACGTCATTCAATAATAAGTAACTTACAGACAACAAAACTGGACGCCCGATCTATAGAGCCAATCCGGGCGAATCTCAATAGACTAGCACGGTATTTCATTAACCCATAGCATAGCATAGCATAATCGGCCTATAATGTTCCCACTGCTGGGACACAGACACAGGCCTCCTCTCTGTGAGAGGGAGTGGGCCGTAGTCCACCACGCGGGCCCGGTGCGGGTTGGTGGACGTCGCATGTCTTCGAATTTTTGGTTCTAGGACATGCCGGTTTCCTCACGATGTTTTCCTTCACCGTTAAAGCAAGTGATAATTAATTTCTAATACGCACATGACTTCGAAAAGTCAGCGGTGCGTGCCTCGGGATCGAACTCGAACCATTCGCCGTGGGAGGCACATGGTTAATCCACTAGGCTATCACTGCACTCAGGCTATCACTGCACTCGCTTTCATTAACCCAATGTTACCTATTTACTATATAATTTTATGGATTGGCTCTATAGATCGGACGTCAAGTTTGTCCGTAGGGTACTTTATACTCGTACCTTGGGGTTCTTGCACTCGGTGACGAAGGTGAAGTACTCGTCGCCAATCTTCTTGATCTCGAACTTGCCGGCTCCGGTGCCTACGTCAGCTTCCTTCAGCTCCTCGGTGCGGTTGACGATGGTCGCTCCGCATGCACGAGCCAGACGGTTGTTGTCTGTTTTGCGCAGTCTATGGGACGAAAATAAGTAAATTTATACTAATATTATAAAGAGGAAAGTTTTTTAGTTTTTACCGAATAGGCTCCAAAACTACTTGACCGATTTTAAAAATTATTTCACCAGTAGAAAGCTACATTATCACTGAGTAACGTATAGGCTACTTTTTATCCCGAAAAATGCACAGTTCCTGTGGGTCACGCCGACAGAGTCGCGGGCAAAGTGCTAGTTGAAAATGTATTTAATACTAGCTTCCGCCCGCAGCTTCGCCAGTATCAATTTTTTTACACAATACCTTTAAAAATTATAGTCTACGTGTTATTCTGATGTATAAGCAATATCACTGTAAAGTTTCATAAAAATCCGTTCAGTAGTTCTTGCGTGGAACAGCAACAAACATCCATCCATACATCCTCACAAACCTTTGCGATTATAATACATACCTACCTATAATATTAGTAGAATTTTGAGAGGTCGTCAGAAGTCTCGCTCCTTAGTAGAAATTAATCTTATACAGGCTCGATGTTGTCAAAAATAAAACCTTCATTGAAAAATTTTGTGTTTTGTGTGTTTTATGCCAATGTCCAGGTATATACCAATATAATAAAGCTGAAGAGTTCTTTTGTTTGTTTGAATGTGATCTCTGGAACTGAAGTCGGATTCGAAAAATTCTTATTGTCTATGATAGCTAGATTCATGAGGAATAGAATAGGCTAATTTATAAATAACCTATTCTATTCCTTATGAAACTGGCTATCATATACAAAAAGAATTTTTCAAGAGATCACGTTCAAACAAACAAACAAACTCTTCAGCTTTATAATATTAGTACCTATAGATTTAAATGTGTTTAATGGTTACCTGCGAATAGCGGTGATGCCTGCCTTGACGAGGTAGTGTTGCGCGAGGTCGGAGACCCCCTTCTCCGTGAAGATCACGTCGGGCTTCAGGGCGATGATCTCCTCGCACTGGCGCTGAACGTATTCCTCTTCTAACTGAAGCAGCCTTGTGAAGTCCTGGGCAGTTGGAAAAGTGAGGTAAGAAATGTGGGAAAAGTAATAGATACATTAATATAGCCAAATGTGTTCCCACTGTTCGGACATAGACCTCTGTTAATTTGGCCCGTAATCCACCATACAGGCCCAGGCCCAGTGCGACTTGGTGGATGTCAAACATCTTCGAAATTACTTTAAGACCTGCACGCTTAGCATGACCACGATAGAAACAGGTTTTGTCTACAGAAGAATAGACAAAGTGAAAGTTTGTACAAAGATTTCTATAATTTTATGCATGCTTCTATTTTTCAGTAGACAAAAGTCTGGTACGCCAAGCACAGGTCGCCTCGTGTTCGGGCAGTAGAGATAACAAGTTGGATAGAAAGAACTTTGTCTATTATTTGGTAGAATAGAGATAGAATTGGTCATGCTAAGCCAGCTGATACCAGATGGAGATATATATAATTAAAATAAAAGATGGAGTTATTACAAGCTTTCGGGGACCTTTGAAATGTAATACAAATGATTATGTTTTGAATATTTCACACATTATGAAACTTAGAGATGCAGTGAATTACAGGCGCTCGCACCCTTAAACAGAACTAGACGTAACACGATTGTGGTTTGGTCCGTGTGAAATAACATAAAAAAAGTTGTTTGCGGAAAACAGTGCCGAGGTTTGCTGATCTGAGGAGGAAAATGGTAAATCCAATAATCGGCATCTGCAATTTTGCGGCAATCAATATAAACAGTGATTTTTAACAAACCTGTTCTCCCAAAATCTCGATGTTGGTCTGGCTCTCCCCCTTCTTGTACTCCAGGGGGCAGTCCAGCAGTATGATGCGCGGGTTCTCGATGTAGCGCCGCATCTTGGCGTGCGTCACGTCCTTGTTGAACATCACACCGTTGAGGACGCGAGACTCCTCGATGGTACCGCCAGGAATCTTCTCCACTTTGGCATAGCTGAAATAGATGGTAAAGTGTTTAGTTGTATTGGAACATAAATTCCATGCCAAGTTCCATGCCAGCTCCACACGATCGTCCCATACTCTAACATGACTCCAATCTGTCCCAACTCACTATTGATACAAAAAGACTCCAACACCATCAAACATGCACAAACTATCTCTGCACAAGTGGAAGGTTGGACAAACAACTGGGCCCCAATTCTACTAATGCGATTGTGTAAGAATGGTGTCATACGATTATTGGCTTAGAGCAAGACTATCTCTTTCGTTATTGGTCAAAACATTGTCATTGAGAGACCATTCTGACACGATTATGACAATTGCATTAGCAGACTTGGGGCCCTGGACTGTTTGACGATTGTGTGGTGCTGGCATCATACAAATTGGTTAAGAACTGTAGATTTGACTAGGATATGACAGACAGACAGACGTACATGACGAAACTATAGGGGTTCTTAGTTTTACTATGGAACTCTAAAAAATCAAAATAAACAAACAAATGTAGTGGTTTGTCGTATAAATCCGATTCAGATGGTCAAATGGTTAAACTGTCGTTTTGAGAAATGGTAAAACAATAAAATCTTACTTTTTGATGTCAACTTCAACGCGGCCATTCTCGTTGATCGTGACGGTGTTGACGGCATCAAGGGAGATGTCCACAGCGAGGTCAGCCCAGCGACCAATGTACTTTGTACCCACACACGAGCGAATCTGAGAAAGGAACAAAATAGTTTTAATTGTATCTAAATAATTTAAACTGCATCAAAGATTTCAGGCTATCAGACAGAAATATATATTAATATATATTTTTTATTCCGGTTGTGACAAAAATAAATAGGTATAGGTACCGGTAGGAATCATGATCACAGATCACACATGTACATTTTTGGCCCAATAGACAGTATACAGTTGACAATACGTAATAGAGAATAGTCCAATAGACGACGAGCATCGACTGATGAACCAATCACGTGTAGCCTCAGCGCCCCCCGTCATTTTCATTCCACCAAAGAGACGAAAAACCAGATAATGCACAGGTGACGTTTGTGATCATAACTGGTGCTGCTAGTTATACCTATTTACTTTATGATAATACTTACAACTTCCTTCAACTTGTCCCTGTCATTTAAGTCAATGGGAATGGAGATCTTGTCCTGCAGCAGTTTGACGGCATCCTCGAGGGCCTGCCGGTACTGCCTGATGATCACTGTGGGATGGATGTTCTGGGCCAGGAACTGCTCCGCTACTGCCAACATCTCTCCAGCCAAGACAATGACTGATGTTGTGCCGTCACCAACCTGGAGGAATAAATTATTGTGAAAATAGTAGTGTATGAAAGTGTGAATTTTAAATTAAATATGTTTAGTAGTGTTTTACTTTTGTAAAATAAAAAAAATAACACAACTTTTTTTTAAAAGCTTTTATTTTTAAAAGAATAACATATTTGATTAACACAACATACAACACCATCGCAGGTTTGACAGCGGCAGTATGTAGACATATTGATGACAACTCGGTACATTTCACAATGTTGGAAGTACTTATACTTTGTGTACTTATTTGTAATAGCTTCTAATGGCTTTAATAAAAATATCTCCCATTAATACTCAAGTTAACCTTTCAGACTATTAAGCCCTCCCACACCCCACATATTAACATCAGTAACCCACATGCACAGTTATTGTATGGAGCATTAATACTTAATTGTATTGTGTCTCAGCTAATAGGCTTCAATGTGCACCAGGTACTATATGTAGACTGAGATGGGAGAAATCCAGGGCCCCGGGCCTAATGGGGACTCCGAAATGCCAAAAACCAGAGGCTATATATTTTTCAAACAATAAATCAATTTAAAAAACACTATTCCCCACTCAATGCATCATGTAAGGAAACACCTAGACAGCAAGAGGTACTCAGCAAGTTTGCCTAGTGTTCTTTGATTTGAGACAAAAGTCCATCCGGATGTTTTTATTCACATTTTCTAAGCTTTCAACAAGAGCCTCAAGCTCTGCGTACCCAAGGGCTTGGCCTGAGATGGCCCTGATTGCCTACACTTTACAATTTATGACTCAAACCCTACTATAACTCTAGTGGTTTCAAATAACTGCCAATATTACAGTTTAGGAGACTTAATGTACTTTATTCCAAAGTTAGTATTGCAGTTTTGCTAAGCTGGTAAAATAATGCTTATTTGATACTACATAGGCACTACAAAGAATATAAGAAATATGGGTTAACTATACAACCATCAAATACAGATAATTACAGATTTATGGGTTAGCAGCTAAGTACTTTCATGACATTATTTATGAAGTTAACTCCCACACAGTGAAGAAAAATTGAGTCATACAAAGTAATATTGTTGCGCCTCAATTTCAATATTCGACACTGACTAAAATATAAATCAGTATTCAGTACTTCATAAAAACAGCAATTTTTCTCAAAAGACAAAGACTTCGAACCAATTCGATCATACAATGAATTTTCTAACCTCTTCATCTTGTGTTCTGGCGATTTCAATCATAGATTTAGCGGCCGGGTGCTGCACGGTGATCTCACGGAGGATAGCGTTGCCGTCGTTGGTCATCACGATGCCTCCCATTGGGTCCATCAACATTTTCAACATAGCCTGAGGGCCCAGGCATGTTCGGATAACGTCGGCTATCGTCTAAAATAAACCCAATTTTACAACTTTTAACATTCCATTCGGCAGATTTTAGTAAAAATACTACATTACAAGTATTTTTTTCATCAATTCACCTTTCCAGCATTTATATTTTCCAGTTGAACCTTCCGGCCGGAGTCACGTTTTGTGTTTTGGCCTGCAATAGGTAAAACACTGTTGAATGAAATCACGGATTACAACGGCAAATTCACAGCAAATGAGCATTTATACTTACTGAGCACTAAAATAGGTTGTTGGCCGTACATTTTGATACTGCTTTTAATAAACTAAATCCTGTGAATCTAATTATTTCTTCCAGAAAATCTGAGAACTTCAAGAGATTCACAAAAATCGCGTGGTGACTGAAATGTTACCAGTATAAATTATTCTTACCTATTCATTGGAATCATTGGCAATAAGTACGCATTATGTACGTTTTATTTTTGAAGATAAAACAGACAATAATTAAATACGGTATGTATGTACCTATGAATGAATGATATGTTTTAGATTAAATTATTTAATGAAGATACCACGAACGATAATATAGAACAATAAAAATTACTTGACCATAAAAATAATGTTCGAGTTTTTTAATCATATTGCTGGCAGCATAAAATTTGGCTGTCAAGTTGTCAACTTTAAAAGATTGCCAAATTAAAAATAAATATTAAACTCTGCAAATAATTTACGATCTACTTAATTATATAAATCAAGTGCTCCAAGATTATGTAAAAAATCCGCATAAAAAGTCTATGATTTTAATTGGACAAATAAGTGGATACATTTGTACAATTAAAATCAGAGTTCACCTTCAGCTTTCCCAGAGGCAAACGCATCGGGTCGGGGAGGTCGGGGTCTGAGACTCAATAGATGGAAGCACTTTGATAGCTACTTTATCCTAGACGGGGACCCAAGGGCCCAAGGCCAAAATGCAATACAAATCCATGGAAGCCTGACAACCGATAGATGGCACTTTAACAGCTACATCTATTTATTATTAAAAAACGGGACAAGTGCATACTGTACGACTCGGCCGCGCCTTAAGGGTTCCGAAATATGCAATAGCACTATCTATGCCACTTTACATCATAGTAGATATATCAAATTTTGATCATAGATGGCGCTACGGCATACTTCTAGTGGCGCCATCTATGAGCAGATGGCTTCACGGTCCGGTGACAGACGGACAACAAAGTGACCCTTTATGGGTTCCGTTTTTCCTTTTGTGGTACGGAACCCTAAAAATAGTAAAAAAGCCGTGTCTGTACGTTGAAGATATTCCAGAAAAAAACAGTCGGGATAGGATACTGGGATGTAACCATGCCCGAATTTTTATTTTTTTTTATTTTTGTCTGTTTGTGCGCGCATCACGCTAAAAGTACTGAACGGATTTTGATGTGATTTTCATAGTTCGATAGCTTGGGGTCCAACCTCAGATCATAGAAACAAGGAGATATGCCATCATAGCAAATTACTACCGAAACAACTGATGCCACTTTGAGTACATTTTTCGACACAATTACGCGCATAAAATATTAAGCGCTCCTAGTGAAAAAAAGATCTCCCACGGATTAAACATTCCGCACTCCCTGAATCTAACACTGTTAATCGTCACTCAACACTAGCACTAAACTAAAAACTGTATTTATACCATCGATCGTGTTCGGTTCGTCGCGCCAGCGCGTACTTTTTTAATATGAGCAATTTGCTCAAAATCAGGCATCAAGCTCGATAGCGCGTTGGCACATCTCCCTTGTTTCTATGATCTGAGGAATTAATCTAAACCACGATTTATCTAATTCCGGTAAGATAAACCAGAGATCAGCTTGACCTCTTGGTAATAGGTAGGTACCTACTAGCCACCCTACACTGCGGAAGTCATTTTCATTGTACAGTGCACGCGGACGGAGTCGCGGGCAAAAATCGCGAAAAAAAAAATCTGTTGTTCCATGTAATGATGAGTACTACAATGACCCCTTTTCGTATTGCGACTGTCTTACCTGACACCCAGCTGTACCTATTTAAATTGTTCCGTGCGGGAATCGAAACCGCGACACGTAGCTGACGTCGCAGAACAGCCAATCGCATAGCCGCTGCACCAACCGCGCCGCCAACAAAATTTCACTGAGGTAGCATTATACATAAATATATTTTTCGGCACATACACTTACCGGCAAACAACTTGAACATTGACTGCGCAATAGTCGATTTTACGCATTTTGACCCTTGATGCATGAAAGCTTTTGCTCAAGTTGTTTATACCCTTACCACAAAAAGATAAACACGTGTTAAACGCGAATGCTACCAAAAATAATACGCACTTGTTTTAGCACTAACTTGACTAAAACAAGTGTGTATTATTTTTGGTAGCATTCGCGTTTAACGCGTGTCTATCTTTTATGTGGTAAGGGTCAATAAAACACTGTTTAAATATACGAGGATCAATTATTTTAATAGAATACTCAAAAGTAGGTACAACATTAAATATTTAGGATTACTTTATGTAAGTATTATTTATAATCATAAATTGTGTATGTAGGTAGGTATTATACAGACTAGACATTGAGATCAATATTTGTGTATAACTTCTCACAAAGGAGAATGCGCAGATTCGGTCTAATCAAGGAAAGATTAGCTTTAGAATTTTAAAACGAGGTTTTCATTTTCGTTCGGACTTCCGTCCATAAACATCTGCTCATTCTCCTTATGATATAATTATGGAATATGATTTTTTTTTATTCAACAATATTCACATGCTAAGTAATTTATTAAAAAGCTATACAATTTAAAATTTGATTTAAATAGTTTAATCTATAATATCATCATCATCAACATCTGAAGATTCAGCTTTGGTGTCATCACATTTGCTTAATTTAGCATTTTCCTTCACATCTTGCAAATTATGGAGATCCTCATACACTCGTTTCAGATTCCTCATGATATACGAAGTGCCGTTCATTTTGCCCGCTGGTTTGGAACCAGAATTATCGAAATATTTTTCTGTTTCTGCGGCCAAGTTGCCCGAACGAACAGGTACGGAGAAAGCCGACATATGCCGAGGCCGCTGCCCGAAATCTCGGCCAAGCCTCTTATCTAACCCTGACTCTTCCCTTGTCTCTTGGTTATTCTCCACACCTTCAGCTAACGCCCGCTTTCTGTCATAAATATGTCCAGATACACGCAGATCTATGAAAAAGTTTAAAGGGTCTACCCCGAAACCTCCAGGGTTATAAAGAGGCGGATACCACATCGGTGGGGGAGGTGGAAGAATTAAGTTTGATTGTGGCACTGATGAAGTTTCAGAGCGTCCAACGCAAGGTGATGGTTTTGGAAGTTCTTCTGTTCCTACGTCAACATAGGACGACTGCCTACCTGGGGGGCCAGGGCTACTACTCGGCTTCGTTTGCTCAGCCTTAGGTGATAACCTCCGCGGTGACGGCTCGCGAACCCTGGAATGCTTGTCCACAGTCAGTTCCAAAGGTACTTCTGGCCGTGTCTCTGGCTCTTTCTTCTCTTCCTCCTGTTTGGGCCATTCTCGCCGCCAATCGTTTTCGTTTTCAGCGAAATATTTGTGCGTGCGGCGCTTGAAGCGACGATGGTAATGTGGTGGTCTACATCCGTGACGAGCGTTCACAAAAGACCGCAGCATTTCGCTGAAGAAGAACGCGTGAGGCTGAAGCGGTAAAGCGCTGTACAGGTACGGTGGAGTGGCAGCTAGGAGGCGAGAGACTAGTTCTGTATTCCTAAGTTCCCGTACATGAGTTTTGTTCGGTGCCTCATTGGGAACCTTCTCCTCCTGCACGGAGCTCATCCTGTAACAAAAGTATTCGTGTTAGAATGTATAAATCAATTCGCAAATGAGCGAGTGAACCCCACCGGAGATCGTGATGTGAATGAGATGCGATGCACTTGAATGAGGGGTGGTTGAAGCGCTTTATATTGTGCGACGCGACGACGTGAGCGTATGATATCTAAATAAAATAGTTTTAATGCCTGTGTATCACGAAAAGCGGAGGATTTAAGTATAATTTTCATATAGTACTTATAAGAAAAGGCCAAATGTTTCTTTTTACTATAATTTTCTGGTAGATGGCAGTGAGATGCCTAAGGGATAAAACGAGGAAAACGACTTAGGTAGATACTTATTTGTGAAATTCACATTTGTGGATTAAATACAGAAATTCAATAGCCCGCTACTAACATTTCTCGACGCTATTCCTAGCCTAGAGATAAAATCGCACGGTGTTAACGCGCCAATCTCGGCTAAGCGTGAGTGCGGAACGAGTGAACGAGACAGTCGGCCGGTGATTATCGCAGCTCCTCGTCCACGAACAATGCGTCCGACGCTATTATGTCTAAGTACTGCATTTGTGTTGATGAGATACCCACTGCGACTACGTACCTACTTACAAGTAAAGGATACGCTTTGTCTGCTCTATGCGGGAATGGGAGATAGAATTTATATTTCTGTAGTTTAGGGCAGCCCCGGATTTAGGGGGGGGCTAGCCGGGGCCCGTGCCCCGGGCGGCAAATTCAGAGGGCGGCAAATTCAAGCTTGGTAGACGAATACACTGAGTACCTACCTAGTGTATTCGTCTACCAAGCGTAGTAATCACAAAGAGCAGCGCTAGACCGGTCGTTGTGGCGTTCTTTGGGGTAGGCCTTTTTTTTTTTTTTTTTTTTTTTTTTTTTGGGGATGGGAAATCATCAAATGAACCCTCCCGCTCTGGGCGGAGCGGAAGGGAGTGTCAGACTCTTACTGACTAAAACCCACCCATGTTCCTTCGTTGCCCGTTACATTCCAGGGCTGCGGTGTCTCTTTCGAACATGTCCATCAGCATCAGTGTGTTATGGCTGAAATAATGATGATGATGATGATGATAAGAAAAATATTGTTGGGCGGGGGCGGCATTTTTCAGTTTTTGCCCCGCCTCGAAATAATTCAAGATCCGGGGCTGGTTTAGGGTTGATAAATGCAACAGGAAAATGGTCTCATACAAGCAGCAACTAAAAAGTAAGCGCGAACTTATAATAATAATTAAGTTTCTACCTAGTAAGTTTTCTTTATTTACTCTTTACCTACAAAATCACGATCCTTTAGAAAAACACAAACGATATTGTTTACACGACTACGACAAGATAACTAACAATAACAGTGACGCATGACGTCACATCACGCCACCAAAATAGAACAAAATATTTCAAATTCAAACTGCCTCTACCGTTGCGAGTGATATAGTGACGTTCTACATTCGCGGTGTCGCTGTCGGTTCGTCTGTCCACATCGATTTTTCAGCTCATCGGTGTTTTATTGGCAATATTCGAATGACGATACATCCGCATTCCGATAGCTCGCTACGCATTTGTTTTTGGTTTCCTTTTTCGATGCGGGCCGCCCGACGAAATATAATTTTAAGTCTCTTTTAATCGGAACGTTCGGATTTTCTTTCAATTTAAACTAGGCTGCTCAGCCTTTTTGATTTTCATATTTGAGATTTTTATTAGCAATATTCAATTGAGTGCTTATTGAAGCGAACTGGGACTGTTGAAGTCCTTTAAAACCTCTATACAGCCAGATTATTAATTTTCAATCTGTTAATCGTAGCACCACACTATTGAATCAACAACAAAGGACTCCTCTAATAAGGGTGGCATAGGAATTAAATGTCACATTACCATATCACTGAGTTTGAAGTGAAAGCGATATAGGTATATCGGATTTGCCACAATATAGCGCTGAGTGGGGTGGCAGGGGGAGTATTCACAATAAATTCAGAATGGTGTATCTCTATTCAAACAGTTGATACGAAGCGTGAATCTTACGTTCGCGACGATGAGCAAACATGACGGGGTACAGCCCCAAGTCTGCGTTTAAATGTTCGTAACGTTTTTAATACAGAAGACAAGGGATTTCTCTTCTTCTTTTTATAGGTAGGTATGTTTTTGGCAGAATGCAAAAGATACTTTTGCCTGGCTGGCAAAATTACATAAAATATTACCTACATAAAGCTTTTAATTATGAAAATTTTACAGAAAAAAGGCACGGTTAGCTTCGAAGACTTTCTTATATACGAGTATATACCTGTATGTACTTATGATGCCAGGGTTGTATGCTGAAATTAAAAAGTTATTTCTTAATAAAGTATCGATGTAAATTATAAAATATTTTACTGATACAACACGTGGTCATCAACTGGCCAAGAAAATCGCCTTAAAATTTCACCTATCTTTTTACACGGACACTAAAGTAAGTACCGTATCATTTTTTTTTTTTTTCTTTTTTTTTCATCATTCACAAACTCTCAAAAGCGTGTGGAGCCACGGAAAAGCTGAAAAGCTGAAAAACCTAATATTTCGTTGCTTTTGTTCTTATCTATTAACAAAATAAAAAAAAAAACCAAAGGATTCCATATAAAACGTAAACGAATGCATAGGCACGGTAACATGATCAGAGGATACGCGGAATGAATGTAGACAGGGATAAAATTGGAATCGTTATGTGTATGTAGCTCGAAAATATGCTGAAACGAATGAATTTGTACAGTAAACAAAAATACTGACTTGTAGCTGGACTACTGTTTGTGGGTAAGTATACGAGTTGTTTTTAACCCCGACTTTCAAAAACGTGGGGTGTTATACTTTCTGTCTGTCTGTCTGTGGCATCGTAGCTCCCAAACGGATTGATCGATATCAATGCGGTTTCTTTTTATTATAATCATATTTTTGTCCATAGCATAGGCGTCGCCAGCCAGCGTTGCTCAGGGTGGGGCAGCAGTCTAAAATAATATATTACTAGCAAACTATACTCGCGGTTTAATCGCATTTTTTTGTGTCGATTGTCGAGTGTGAACTTTCTTACGGAATACAAGTATTGTAGTTAGTACCTACCTAGATAACTAATTTTTGTAGGTTTGGTTAGGTTAGGTACCTTACAGGTCAGACCCAGGGTGGGGCAAGCCCCACCCTGCCCCACCGTGGCTACGCCCATGATCCATAGGTTAAATTGTTATTAAAAGTTGACAAAACCTTCCGTTGAAAAGTTAGAAGGTTCTCTCTTCTCGTTGGTGTCGGAAAAAAGTACTAAGAGATGATGACAAAAGAATTTTCGCGGGTTCGATTCCCACATGGAGCAATATATTCGTTGCGTGTCTGAGTGTTTGTGTGTGTGAGATTTACGTGTAATTCCAAAAAAAAAATTGCAACATCCTCTCAACGATCACCAATTGATTTGCCAAGCTTGGTGATTACGGAAAACGAAATGACAGTTGATACCTATAGCTGAACAAATATAAAGCTATTACGTAAACCGACAGCGACGAATTAAACACACGAATTCACAGCGGAAAAAAAATTCAAAGCCATTGTGAAAGTATAAAAAATTCAATTAGGTAGGCAGCTCACAGCAACGCGTGGATTTTAGCGACAAATTCGCCCAGTGTTGAGCGGTAAAACCACCTTTTTTAACAAGCAAAATTCAAAGGAAATACGACTCTATTTCTTTGGGATAAGGGTGGTGAAGTGGTGTTCGGGATGGTAAATAATATGGTTGTGGAGGTGTTTCGTCACACGGCAGCGAACGTTAATTTCCATATTAAAACCGTCACAAAGGAAGCAGATTCAAAAACCGCTCCGCGGGCGGTGAAAGAGGCGCGCAGATGTACGAAGGAAAAGGATGCGGTACTCGTAATGTTGACATGGTATAATAAATTTTGACAAAAATATATTTTTAAGAACGTAATATCAATAATTATATGTATGGCACAATATAGAATTTTGTTCCAAGAGTAAAAAAATATAAATTATGTATATTAAAAATCTGTGTCTGATTCCGGCCATGCTCTGAGATACTACGTAAATTATTTTTCACTTTTTAGAGATCGTTTTTTTAGCTTTTTCGTAGTCGGGCTTTACTTTTGTAACTTTTATTTTTTGTTAGACATAATGTCAATATTGTGCAATAGACATAATGTCGCACAATAACAATACAGCTCACTATCTTATACAACAAAAGTTCAAAAATACTTTAACAATTAAAAATGTTATCTATAATCTACAACTCCACAAAACCACATCCGAATGCCTTCGGATCTCGGCAACGCAAACAATATTGCGCGCAGATACCGGCGGGGTATGATAATCGCGTCAAAACGCACGTGAAGTGCCTCTGACGCGAGGGGGGTGAGGCAGGGGGTGGCTGGGGAGGTGCTAAGCCGATGACGGCTTTAAAACGCACAGATTATCCCGACAAGTGTGCTTTGAAAGAGGTATGATTTATTGCTGCCTCATTGTGGGCGGATTAATTTCTTTATGACGATTTTATTGGATGCCTGGATATATTTGAGTTTTCCAAAATTGATGGATGGTTGGCATTGGCACTCGATTTTGTGACTCCACACAAAGTTTAAACTGAAACATTAAGTAAACTTAATGTTTCAGTTTAAACTTTGTGTGGTGTCTCAATAACTAGCCTAAGATAAAAAAAAAACATTTTTAGACTTTTCAACAACACTAAGATTAAAAGTTTAAGTAAATGTTTTTATATTTCATTTAGAATTTTGACACAAATATTTCTTGCATTTAAAAAAAATGTTAGGCTTTTGTAAAAATTGTTAGTGTTTGTTTAGCGACTAGCAGACTAGCATTGTTTTCCGAAATCACTCAGGCATCTCGTTACGCTACCGCATACTAGATATTGAAAGCATTTTTTCCAAGCGATAGGCAAACGTGTCTCTTTTCAGACGTCCGTCACAGGTTTCCATTCAGAAATAAAAACAAAACCGGCGTTTGTTTAATGACTGGCAGACTGGCACTGCTTTTAAGCCGTATGTGAACTATATAACTATACTACAATTTTGAGTGTGGTTCAGGGGATATGAAAAAGGCATGCAAAATAGAGGAGTTTTTAGAATATGACTGCTGTTTCATAAAATAGTAGTTGCCAAATTCGCAGAACTTTAAGTGCTGATAAAAACGGAAAAGCCATTTAATACTTAGTTTTAGATTTTATTCAGCAGTGCGATTTTTGCAACATTTCGATTTTCCATGCGTCATCTCACCGCACCGCTTAAAAATTGGCACAAAAGGGCCAAAAAATCCATTACCCGCTCTCTCATCGAACCCGGAACCACGGCACACTAATCAAGCAGCCCAGCCGACCAGAAAGCTGAATGTACCCAATTTCCTAACCAGATCCATCTCTAGATAACGACTGTATTATGTCGAACGAGTGAATGTAATGACGCTTGAATGAACGATCGCGGCACTTTCTAAGGACTTATTGGTGGTGACAATATATGGAAGAATGTTAGGTATAAAATGATTATTGTATTTTTTTTCGTTGGCTACTTGTTTCTAGCTGAAATTATAGACTTATTTACATGGTTAAAACGATAGACTATATTTTTAACACTTAAAGAATAGAATTAAACCAAGATGACGTTCAATCATTTAACCATGTTTTGTAGGAGGTGATGGAGTTTAACGTTTAAAAAGGCTATCCTAATGTTTCACGAGTGAAATGTAATGTCAGATATTTATTTGTGAGATATTCAAAATTATTGAATTTAGAATACCGTAACATCAAGCTATCTTTATGTCAGAGTGCAGTTATAATTATTGCAGTATGAATATTGTACATAATTTTACAAGGTTTTAGTGGTTCTATTTTAAAGGCATCCGTTGATTCCCTATTTTTACTCCCTCACTCATGACAGTATCTATTGTGAATTAATAACTTTGTCATATCAGATACTACAAGTACATAATGCTTTATCGATAACCATACACCCCACACACATGTGTAATCCGCTAATTGTGTATACTTAGTGTCATATTAATGAGTTCGCGACGTCTTCTCTCGGTTAATGAGATGTGACTTGTTATTTTAGCAGTAACACGTATAGTTAGTACATCATAACAATAATAATTATGTGTGTAGGTAGCACCTTATTTTCATCAGGTGTCGTAAGAATAAATTTAGCAACAATTGTTTTTTAATAAAAACTATTCCCCACACTAGGATTTCTGCTGTGTCGTGGGTGCGTCTACAAACACAAACACTCCAGATCCAGAATAAATATTTGCTCCGTGCGGGAATCAAACCCACGACACGTCGCGCAGCAGCCAATCTCTCGGCCACTGCGACAACTAGAATTGTTTGACAATATAGAATTGTTTCGAAAATAAACAGTGACTTTCAGAATATTTTATTATACGACGTTTTTATGATGTGCCTGCTACTGCCTACCCCACAACAGCTAATAATAATAAAAGCGTTACCGTATCGCAACACAATGCCGCGCCGAGCGACGTTTACATTCCGTCAAAGCATACGACTCGGAGCTAAGAAGTTATTTGAATTATTTGTGTTTGGCGTTTCGAATTATAATAACTATAACGGATTAAGTAGTTCAGTTAATAATTATTTTAAGACACTGTCTTTATTCTTCTTTTTATAACTAATAACTGCAATTCTCTCTTATTTCAAATACTTTTTCGTACGACAAAATACTTTAAAATAGCAAAATGACTGACTTCCTAAAAAAAACACACATAATATCGAATATCAGGTTCTTCGGAAAATATTCTCAAATTGATTAAGACTAATATAAAACCCATAAGAACATGAATATTCACAGTATAAGTATAAATTATGTATGTAGGTACAATCAAGAAAGAAGCTTTTTCTGATAACTATCTCGTATTATAATATTGTACCTATAATAATTTATTTTACTTCACAATAAATGATACATTATAATTATTCAAGATGTATTTCGTCATATCCATTTATTTCTACATCGCTGTATTTGCTATTCAAAGCCGCGTAGCGCGGTTTCTTTGTGTCGTAGGCAATAAAGGTACGTGCTACGACGCTACGACGCTACGCCGCTACGGTGTAGACAACGTAGCGCTCACTGATGCCAGAGTCGGTTTGTATGCAAACTTTTTTTTTACATTTTCTTTTACAATAAAAATACGCACGGAAATTATGTGTTTTTCATCGTTTCGTACTACTTATATTTTTACGTGATACTTTTATATTAAAACTTATCATTTTAATTCACTTTTATCAAGGTATCAACCCACCCACTTAATTTAGAAAATATTTTTTACCTCGTAAACATAATGGATAAAACATTTTCCTTAGTATCCATTCACCATGGTATACCCAGCTGACTACAACCAATTAGCACTTAATATAGTATTTCAAATCATCACACCTTACCACTACGAATTAATTAAGATTTACATTATATATTTCTACATCAAAAACCTTTTACCTCCAAATCACTACCGATGTTTAAATCTGCTATTTTTTTAGCATTTTCAAATTTCGAACGAGAATAAAAATGGCGCTGGCACCGCGGCGGGGGTATCGTGTTTCGACAGCGTGTCACTGAATTCCGATAGATGAAACACGCAAACCCTCTCTCGTATTTAAATATCACGCCGAGTGATTCGATACACGTATCGAACTGATTGCAAAACGGAACATGCTTGATTTGTGATATGAAATCAACAAAAATCACACTAATATTGGGTACTAGCTTTCGCCCGCGGCTTCGCCCGCGTGGACGTCGGAAATTATCCCATGGGAACGTACCTCAGGAGTAAACTTTAACTACCATAATATCACTCTCCGGTTCATAACAGTACCTACAACAACATGACAGTACAAACAGACACTTCAATTTTATTTATTTGTATAGAAGATTATCAATCTTATTACCCCCGCAGAAGAGCTGTTTTACCCCCGAGGGGGTGAATAGTTTTTTTATTTTTCTATTTTGAGTGACATAAACACACGCGATTACAGCAATACCGCAAATTCATCACCACTAACCGATCCCGCGTCGAGCGCGGCAACCGTTACACAAAAATAATCCTTATAGCATGATTCAGTACTCACGCGCGACGGCGCGATGGCTTATTAGCGTATTTCATGTATAAGTTTGGTGTTTCTATACCGATTTCTATGATTCTTTTTTTATTTAATAGGTAATAATGTAAACTTTTTTAAATTAGGGATAAGTGAGAGTATTATAAACGTAAGAGTAAACAAATACAATCAGGAAGCTCCGAACTGCTAAGCCATCGGGAGTTACACGTGTAATTGTGAGTCAACCATAAAAGATAGACATATGCTGTTAAAAGATATTTTTTAGATAATTTTATGTAAAACATTTCCGTCATACATGATTTCTATGTAGCTTTAACAATTAAGGCTGCACACGCGACGGAAGCTTAAAAAATGGAGTAACTTCTCCCGTTTTCCCTTCACTGCTCTGCTCCTATTGGTTATAGCGTGATGAAAAGTATACCTGCCCAGAAGTATGAAAAATAATTCTACCAAGTTTCGTTAAAATCCGTCGAGTAGTTTTTGTTTCTATAAGGAACATACAGACAGACAGACAGACAGACAGACAAAAATTTTACTGATTGCATTTTTGGTATCAGTATCGATCACTAATCAACCCCAGATGGTTATTTTGAAAATATATTTCATGTACAAAATTGACCTCTCTACAGATTTATTATAAGTATAGATTACCTAATGCGAAAATTTGTGCGTATGTATGTGTATTTGCTACTGCTTCATATTTGGATGAAAAACAAAGAGGTAGCCTAGGACCTGGAGAAGCTTAGAGGCTACTTTTCAAGTAAAATAAGTAAGTAAAAGTACATTTCTACTTTAAACAGGGTCGAAAATGTCCTGACTTACTTCGAGAAAAGCCTGTAGTCTAGCAGTGGACATTTTTCATGTAATATAATTTTATTATGATGATGTTGATTCATTTCGGGACTGAGTGACCGATGATGATTGACCAAATTGTAACTATGGTCAACCAACATTTACAATTACTTTCTACGATCATTTTGATTTCATTATTCATCTATCTCTTCCTAAAACATTGCCACATATGATCTAAACAGCTCGAAGTCTGCCGCAAATCCGGTAAATCTAATGAGCAAACATCGGGAACGAAATTGAGACTTGGTTTACTTAGGCGACTTACCAGTCTACGTGTGGATATTTGACTTAATTAAAAAACTATGTAACTAAGTATGAAAGATTTATGAAATGCTAGGTTTATTAAAAAAGGATTATCTATGTAGCTATATATAGAATAAGTTTATCATTGGCGGAATAAATATGTTTAAGCAAAACTACTGTAAAATTCTCTCAATTAATTTGGAAGATGCGTTTTATTAAAATAAACTTATTGTTAGTCCAACCAAATCGTTTTTCAAATCAACAAAAGACTGTTAATCAGTCTTACTACATTTCCTAAAAACAATGTTCTAAGAAAACAATATTGTCTATAAGTCTCACACAGTTTCCGTTTACGTTCCATTCAGGGCTCTCATTTTAACACCGAGCGATTCCTGCGAGAGATACCCGCGTCACTACGCAAATTGTACAATGTATCTAAAACAAACGCATTCAAATGGTTCCGTATGGAATTGTTCAGTATTTTATAACTAGTCTTATTATTTCCTAAGAGACTCTGTATGATGGCAAAATTGCTTAGATTAATAACCTTGTTATTATATTAGGAATACATTTAAAACAAGATTTTTTACCTGCAGTGAATTTTGTCGTTACCAGAATTTAAAAACGTTTAAGTTATAAACAGATTGCTATACTTACAAAAAAAACCGGACAAGTGCGAGTATGCCTCGCGCCCTAAGGGTTCCGAAATATGATCATAGATGGCGCTACTGCATACTTCCAATGGCGCCATCTATGAGCAGATGGCTCCACTTATGGTCCTGTGACTGACGGCGGACAACAAAGTGATCCTATAAGGGTTCCGTTTTTCCTTTTGAGGTACGGAACCCTAAAAATGCGTTGCAAACGAGTCACGCATTCACGAACAATCTGCATGTCTATTCTGTACCGACACGCCATTCAGTATCACCGCGCGAACTGCCAACTTGTTTGCGAATGTTCGAGGGAGGATCTCACCTTGACATTCTCCCTCGAACGTTCGCAAACAAATTGGCAGTGTTCTCGTGATGATAGCGCGCGGCGTGTCGGTACAGAATAGCAATTGACTATGACCACTTGAGGTAGACTAAACAAATTACCTATATCCCGAATTATGTCTAATCTTTTTATCATCCACTATCCATTTTTTCTGTTCCGTGATCCATCCACACACAAACCATCACCACGTATCCCTAAAACCCCCGTTACACGATCCCTAGCGGATGACGCGGACGCGACAATGGCGGGCGGCGACGCGGGAAACGGTTGAAGCACGCATTGTTCAACGCGATGTGGATATAGACACACATTCTGAACGACTATAAAAGAATAGACAGTAATGATTTAACTTTTTGAATTGTAGAACGATATATTTGAATATAAAAAGGGAAACTTTGTGTTTTTTTACAGACACAGGCTTGGGCAGTAAAAGAACGAGCATTGGACAGAACAGGAACAAAATAATTATATATATTATCTTGATAATAATAACCCCATAATATTTTTCTTTAAATGAAAGTAGGAAAGAAAGAATGAAGGAATCCCAGTTAATCTTAAAGCTTTCAAAAGCATCTAAAAAAATTCCAAACATCGTTACAACCGCAAAACCAAACATTTACACCCTTACCACAAAAAAGATAAACTCGTGTTAAACGCGAATGCTACCAAAAATAATACACACTTGTTTTAGACAAATTAGTGCTAAAACAAGTGCGTATTATTTTTGGTAGCATTCGTGTTGAACACGTGTTTATCTTTTTTGTGGTACGGCCGTGACTGTTTCAATTATTAATTTGATCCGTAACACTATTCCCAACTACAGCTATCTGCGGTTTTTGCTACGGGTACATCCGTCAAGCCTGGATCCCGACTGAGCGACAATAGCGCGGCAGCGGCGTCACGGGAAGCGGCAGACGCATTGTTCGCCGCGCGATGACGCGTGTGGACGGTGCTTTATTTGTGAAGTGTGTTGTTAGTTGTTACCTGGTTTTAGCTTTGCATGTTAGTGAGTTTTAGACATTTACGTAAAGAGGGGTTTAAGGCTGCCTTTTACAAGCATTCGAAGCATTCAATGATTATGTTTCACGTGCGTTTGTAAGAAAACTGTGGATTTCAATAAAAAGAGAAGGGATTGATGATTTCTACAATAAAGACTCGTACTCAAAAATAAAGAATGGTGAACATTGTCACCCCACAACGAAAAATATAATATTGACAGTAGGAAGCCCGCTTTATGCGCCAGGGGGCGCCACATACATTAGAAATGAAAGAGATTGTCATAATGCCGCTTTAAAATGGTTGCGAGGATTTTAAATTGAATGCTGAACATGCCTCTTATGGTAAGAGAAGGGATGATTTAGAAATAAAAAACAAAATTCATACTGCGTCCAAAAATTCAAAATTTAGAACAGGAATTAAATAAATATTGCAAGTATTTTGTACTTAGACAAAAATTGGTTTGCGTTGAGTTAATACTTATTAATACGACTAAGTAATTTCTGCGTAAGCAAACTATGTAAAATCTGTATGATTGAAAAAAATATTCTTAAGCAACTCCTGAGTTTTTCTCCTATAAGCACATCGAAACTGTGACGACTCATCTTTATCATTCTTGTATAATAATAATTACCATCTTAACTGCTACGATCGGCTACGACAGTGCTACACGGTGCTACATTATATTGCAAATTCGTAGCACATCAAGCGGTCTACGAGTGTAAGTTGTTGTCTGAAGTATCATAGAGTGAAGCTGAAGGGTTTATATGGAAACTTGGGTTATAATTGTTATTATGTAAGGGATTCTATAGTTCTATTATTTTTATTGGTTCAGTAGTTTATGATGCCTGCATTAAAAAAAATACACTATCGAAATTATTCTATTAAAATTCACTTTTTTTAAATTTCCATTAGGCACATGAAATATCTTATAATGCAGATGATATTTGAAGTTTAATGATTTATTACCTTCTCAAGCGAAGTGTTAACAAAATTAAAACTTTTGAATTTTGACCAATCTTATCTAATTTTTGCTGTAGGTATTTTATGTCATATTTAAACAACAACAGTATAAATATAAACTATTTTTGTCAGTAAATTTAAAATGTCACTTACGGGATATTTTCCGTGATTATTGATTTGTTTGAGTTCCCGATAACAAATCAATAATCACGAAAGATATCCCGTCAGTGACATTTTAAATTTAGAGACAAACCGTGAAAGCTTAAAACAGTGTGTATTTTTGTCAGACTTTATATAAGTATTCCCTTACAATTAATTTATAAAATACCAGTCTTTCAACAAAATTAGCGTCGCGCCCAGACAATAGGGATGAAAGCGACAATTCTGAATACCTTCAAATCTCATCTGCAAATATCTGGAGTAAATCTTAATCCGCACCCCTTCCTCCTCTCCGGACACCCCTCCCGGCTTTTGTCTACCGTTAATAACGTGATTTTAACCACTGTGCAGGCAAACGATAGTAGAATTGTGCCTAGTGACCGCATTAGTCACCAACTGGCTATAAGAAGTGCAGGATAACGTATAACTTCAAAATAATAATTTTGCAGAACTAAAGCTAAAGGCAATAATGTACTCGATTATTGCATCAAAAAAATAAAAACCTGTATAATCTATGCAAAACCACAAAATATTAACTTGGTTGGGCATGCAAATGCAAAAAGACCAAGAAAATAAAATTATTAAAAATAACAATAACACTGACTGTGTAATATTTAAATATTAGATAATTATTATACCATAACACTTTCACAATGAAGAAGAAGCTAACGTTGCCACATATTCGACTACAGAGCGAGCCAAAAAAAATATACACGAAAAACATTACCCTAGCTAGGACATAATATTTAAATACTACGCATTCGGGTTTTTACTTTTTTCTAAAATTTTGTTTATCTTGTCACCTGATCCGAACCCCACATTTCACTAAAACCTGGATGAGGTTTTAGAGAAATGTGTCAGGATGTCGCCAGATGGTGGGTAGATAGATAGCAAAAGGTTAGCCTTCTGCTATCTATCTACCCACCATCTGGCGACATCCTTCAGATATTAATTTAATGTAATGGGACTCGGTTCTCAAGACAGCCGCCAGTGCCCGCGGCTGACGTATGCTCTTGATTTATGTACCATTGTCTCACCAACCTCGCTCACTGCTCCAGTTTTCAATGTGTTGATTTAATAGTTTGACAGTTGCAAAGATACTTAGTGGTGGAGGGAGTTGAGAGCCTTGTCACATTTTGTCACCTCTCTCGCTCAATGTTAAATGAAAAGATGCATTATCAAACATTAAGTCACCTACAAAATAGTATGAATTTAACAGGTAAGTAATAGGTAGCCACTTATCATTATTAAGTGAATACATACCTATTACTATGGCATTTATCACGACAAATCACAATAAGTTGGAAAACTATAATAATATATTTTTTTGTGGTACGGGCCCCTAATACGCAAGTCTGACTCGCAACTGGCCGGTTTTTAAGTTAGTCTACTAAAATATGGAAGAAGTAGAAGCCTTAAATCAGGCTAAAGTATAGGATAATATACGTTAACCATGAGTAAGTAGTTCAGTCTTTAGATACTGAAAGCTGAAAACCAATTAGAAAAAAACCGGCCAAGTGCGAGTCGTACTCGCGCACCGAGGGTTCCGTAACATTTTTGGACGTATAAAGTGAAAAAAAACCGAACCGCATAACTAAGTTTGTTTGTGAAGGAATTTTGATGATTTTGAAAAAACTGTACTAGTTAGGAACATCATTTTATTTTTGGTGCCATATTTGGGTCAATTCCCATCAACTCTAATTATTTCAGATTTTTCGCTCCGCAAACTTCGGAGATAAGGGGGGGGGGAATGGTATTTTTTCTGACATTTTTCACCATATGTCGAAAACTGTGAGACATAAAGACAAGATTTGATATGTCACTTGACCTAGTAACCCCACTTTAAAATTTCGGACCCCCACTCCAGCCCCTTTTGCAATGAAAATAAAAATATTTTTTGACTTTTTTTATTTGCAATAAAGTTGGGCAAGCATTCCTTATAATTGTTCCAAATTTTAAGTCGATAGCATTAGTAGTTGCTGAAATAAGCAGGTGTGACAGACAGACAGACAGACGAAGTCGCACCATAAGGGTTCCTTTTTTACCACTTTGGTACGGAACCCTAAAAACCACAGCAAAATTGCCTACTTACTTAGATACCTATTCAATAAGCATTTACAATGACAAGAACAATAAAGTTTTTGCCGCTCTTGTAAAGATTTACTTTTCTTGCAATAATCGTAAGAAAATAATCTTTACTTGTTGATTCTCCCCTAGCGAGAAAATAATCAACCCTATCCCCCGAAACTCGTCGCCAACAATTTATTGCTGCGCCATAAATATTAAAAAGTTGGCGCATAAATCTCTGGTTTTATTAATAAAGGCTGTGCAAAGAGGTAAGTTTGCGGTGACGTATGCTGAGGCAATATTCTTGGTTTCTTGCCGCCGTCTTAGTGATAAATCAAAGATTTCATAATTCATGCGCTGCGGGTGTTTTCAAACAGTTTTGGGTAAAATATTATTTGGTAAAGGTTTGATATTAGTTTCTAAAACTTCGAGTACCTATTATGAAAAGTAGGAAAATCATTAGAAATCTGGGACACTTTCAATGAGTCAGTCTTTTAATGTGCCTTTCTATTTTCTATTCGCCGTGATAAAAGTTTCATGTTTGTGATTCATATGGGTCAACAAACACACGAAAATCTACTTTTTTCAATCGCAATTACTTAGGGCTAAGTTCACCGACAAGATAACAGTCCGATAAATTGAAAACGGCCGTTTAACAAGACTTTTTGTATAGAAAAAGATATGATAAACAGCCGTTTTCAATTCAACGGACTGTTATCTTGTCGGTGAACTTGGCCCTTAGTAGTTGTGCCACAGTACCTACCTATAATTATATTATACTGAGGCACGTACAGCTACTAAGTAATATCAATTTAAGCACCATTATTAGGTATGATGTCTATATAAACACTACATGATAAAAGTAGGTACAGCTCGACCTTTCTACGTTACTCAGCTGTTTTCGAGAAAAACCTCTGTGACAGACGGAGGGCACAGGAGTAATCTTTTAAGAGATCCGTTTTTCCTTGCAAGGTACAGAACCCCAAAAATACATCTAAACCACCCTAAAATTCATGTCAATAACCAAGTAAACACAATAAACAACGGATTAAAACTTTAAGGGAGGCACAAATGAACAATAGAATTGTCGAGACGAAAAACAAAAATTCAATCCAAAACTGCTTTACAAAGGAGACCATTAGCGGATAAACTTCGCGGGAGGTAATAAGTCTATGGAAAAACTCTCCATGGAAATCAAGGGAAGGCGACTTTTAATTAATTAGCGGTATTCTTTCCGCCAGACCGCTGAGACGCGCCGCCGACTCCCGCCATTAATCCGAGAAAAACAATATGGCTGCTTTATTGGGACATATCCTGTTGCAAGAAGTCTTCGGTTGTAAAGTTTAAAGGGTTTCTTATTGACTGACGAGAATTTAATTGTGATAGGTTTTTGTTTTTTTATTTGATTGCAGTTTTTGTTTTTAGAATACTTAAAACCGAAATAATTTGTAAACTGTTTCTTTTCTTATGTCTTTGTTGATTAAAAAAAAATCAGCCTACGCTATTGAAAATATGGATGTTGAGTTTGTTACCTACTTTACTAAAATTCCAAGAACTAAGCACCTGTAAAAACTACGTGGCTCTTCGGTCATCCAAATTGATTACGAGTACTTATTTCAGTTGAAAAACTCAAAAAGTAGGTAATTACCCATACTTAGGTATTACTTCAAAACGCCTTGTTCTCATCAAACGAGTCAAATATCACTTTGAAAGTTTTATTTGTTCAAAAGAACATTACACTGCGGTGCGACTTGCCGCCGAGGTAATCAAAGAAGGGGAGGATTTAATATCAGTCACCGTTGGCGGCTTACTGCTAATTAATGACAGACTAACAATCCGGATCGCTTTCATTATACCTATTATAATTGTTTTAAAAAAATATCCAGCGAGATTGGGCCGTTGGTTATAAAGTACCTATCTATTTAAAGAAGGACGCTTGAATCATTTTTAATTTACAGCAATATTAAAATCTTTTCAATATTGACTAATGATTAGTATATGATTTAAAAAATAAGCATTAAAAGCACATAATATAACAAGAAAATATATTTGAAGAGTTGAAGCCAAAAAGTGCAAAAAAGAAATCTCATCCAAACCCAATACCGGAGTCACAGTATTACAACTGTTCAAGCCTCAGAACATAGAAACATAAGGAGATATGCCATCATAGCAAATTAGTACGGGAACAACTGATGCCACTTAGATAGGTATGCCACATTTTTCGACACAATTACGCGCATAATTAAGCGCTTCTTGTGAATAAAAAGATCTCCCACGCATTAAACATTCCGCACACCCTCAATCTAATACTGTTGATCATCACTCAACACTAGCACTAAACTAAAACACTGTATTTATACCATCGATCGTGTTCGGTTCGTAGCCAGCGCGTACGTTTTTAGTATGAGCAATTTGCTCAAAATCAGGCATCAAGCTGGATAGCGCCTTGGCACATCTCCCTTGTTTCTATGATCTGAGGTTCAAGCAACTGACCAACACAACATCTGTGGTAGAAACACCACTCTTGCACATGCCACACTATGATTAGATTCGTCAAAACGTCAACGTTCATCGAACTAAAATTATTAGGTGTAGAACGGGACGCTAAGGGCCAATTCACTGAATTTCGGACACACCCCGACCACACATTGAGCGCGAATTTGTATTACAATGCGATTGTTACATAATTCACGCCGAGTGGAATATTTGTATTTCAATCATGACTTATTTTTAACCGACTTTCAAAAAGGAGGAGGTTCTGCATTGTTAATTTGTTTCAATATCTATATTGTTGCGTTTTAATATTTGTTTGTTTCGGTATGGATAGCATGTAACTACATCATAACCAAAAGGATCGAAAACACGATCTATACTAAAGTTTCAGTCCTTTTTAAACGTTTTGCCACCAGCAACAAGGAGGGAATTACCATTTTATGGTCTTGCTGTTTGACAAAATCCACTGACCACAGCAACCGTGGTGGTGTTCGGAAATGGAGTCTGAACAAGCCCTAACAGACCTTAGCATACGAGGGGTGAATGGTGAATGCTTTCAACCCCACAGTAAATAATGATATTAGTAGTAACCCCGTATTTAGTGCAGGGGTGAATTTTATTAGAGACAAGCTAGTGTGTGATTTTAGACATGTGGTATTTGTGACTATTGTAATGCAATTTTAATGTGTGATGATAATGACGCGGCCTCGGAGAGCACGCTCAGTCGGTCTCGGTTATCATGACAATTCATAACAGTCTTTACAGGGAGAAACATTAAATTCTAAAAACGTGTTGCGAAGCACAGTTGGCAGTCACGATATTGTTGTATTTTCAATTCAAAATATACTTTCATTTACGATACCATACGTCAAAATTATCCGCGATAGGCCCACTGGTTGTAGTCGTTGTAGTAGCTTCTCAAATAGGGTGAAGAGTGAAGACCCGTGGCAGCGAGTCACACAAAATAAAAAAATAAAACTTAACATACCTATTCCTACTACTTCCCAGATTCATATCTTTTTAATTTTGTTTTTTTAACGATCTATTTTTAGGGTTCCGTCGTAAAACTAGGAACCCTTATAGTTTCGTCATGTCTGTTTGTCTGTCTGTCTGTCTGTCTGTTCGTCCGTATGTCACAGCCATTTATTTCCGAAACTATAAGAACTATACTGTTGTATGTATGTATTCTGTATCCGTAGTAGATGATGATCCGTCTGTAGATGTATTCTGTGAACCGCATTAGGATTTTCACACAAAAATAAAAAAATAACAAAAAATTTTTGGGGTCCCCCATACTTAGAACAAAAACTCAATTTTTTTTTTATTCAACCCATACGTGTGGGGTATCTATGGATAGGTCTTCAAAAATGATATTGAGGTTTCTCATATAATTTTTTTCTAAACTGAATAGTTTGCGCGAGAGACACTTCCAAAGTGGTAAAATGTGTGTCTCCCCCCCCCCCCCTCTAACTTCTAAAATAAGAAATTGAAATTGAAATTGAAATCATTTATTCTGCAAATAGGTTACTAATAACACTTTTACAAGTCAAATGAGTTTTTCTTTTAAAACTAGATGAGGTCGGTGTTTCCTATCTGACTACCTTTGAGAAGAAACACCGAAACAAACTCAAAGGTCAAGGTCTCTTTTAAAGTCCAGACAATAAAAAATAAACTATGTAAGAACCATGCAGGTTAGTCTGGAATGGCCTTTAGAGGAAAGAGCCATACAGATTTGAGTGGACCTGTCCTTATTGTGCACGCCTGTGCCGAGTATCGTAGTAGCTCAACCCAGACTTAGGGAGCTCAACGACTCAACGAGACTCAACTCTAAGAGAATGATAAAACTAAAAAAAATATATGATGTAAGTAACCATGTAAACTTCCACCGAAAATTGGTTTGAACGAGATCTAGTAAGTAGTTTTTTCAAAATCATCACAATTCCTTCAAAAACAAAGTTTGTTATGCGGTCCGGTTTTTTCACTTTATACGTTCAAAACTGATACGGAACCCTTGGTGCGGGAGTACGACTCGCACATGGCCGGTTTTTTTTGCTAAAGGCATCAGAAGGGGTTTGTAATATCAATAATATTAGTAATGTCCCCAAGCCCCACAAAATGTCAGAGTAGTGATAATTGGCGTAACGAGCGCGATTCGTCGCGGTGTGTTGTGTGGGCGACGAAATGTCACACAGACGACAATTTGCACGTTCACCCTATTAATAAACCGCGTATATTGAAAGATCGCAAAATATGAAGCATAAATTAATATGTAGTTGAGGAGTGATTTTTCCAAAAGGGCTTATTTACATTTTTGCTAAAAAAATCTATGAATACCATCGTCTTCGTAACTGTCATGTCTAGTCTTTAGTTTAAAATCCAGTCATAAACTAGCTTTTAGTCCAAAATCCAATACAAAAAGTACATATATCTAAAGGAAACTTACAGACAAAAATATCATTTTCGTACAGAAGGAAAGGACACATTTCCAGTATAATTTAACACAGCTTTTACTGGTTTTTCTCGATTACCAAAAAAAAATATCATAGAAAGAAGCCCTTTTGGAAAATCACTCCTCAGTTGCTTTTCGAATGCTAATTGTTCCTATAATAAGTAGAAGACATAATTATTGTACCTACCTACTAAGAAACTAATTTTATAATTATATTATTGAGTGGCAAACAAGCAGGCGGGCCACCTGATGGTAAGTGTTCACCGTCGCCTATAGACAATGCATTACTAGAGGCATCACAGATGCGTTGTCCATCATAGAGACAAAGTTGAAATGTCTCATGTGCCTGTAATTACACCGGCAGGTATCTTTCAAACCGGAACACAGAAATGTTGCTTAGCGGCAGAAATATGTGTGTACACTCGACGCCATTGACGGTCGACCACTTTTCACCCTTATGTTCTTAGTAATAAGGGTGAAAAGTGGTCGACCGTCAATGGCGTCGAGTGTACCTACTTGTGCTTTGCTTGTAATTGTAAGTCTCATAATTATTTACACTATCAAGATTCTCGTCCGTAAGCAATGTATGGTAACTAAGTATAAGATAAATACATTATCAAGCAGTCGCTGTTTGCTGGCTGCTGCGCAACGTGTCGCGGGTTCGATTCCCGCATTGCACATAGGTCTGGCTGTTCGTGTATGTGAAATTTGTGTTTGTAAACGCACCCACGATACAGGAGAAATCCTAGTGTGGGGCAACGTTTTATAAAAAGATAATAAAAAAAAAAGATCTTAGAATGACCTTAGCACAAGAACACGTGAAAAAAACCGCATCAAAATCGGTTTATTCGTTTAGGAGCTACGATGCCACGACAGACAGACACACAGGCAGACACGTCAAACTTATAACACTTTCTCACTCAACACCCTCTTTTGCCGTCGGGGGCTAAAAATGCGCGTCAAGAAGTAAAATTGTCTTATCATTAATAAAATAACCGCGTAAATGCAATTTCTTAATCAGAATAGGTAAATTCTTTTTACCCAAGTTTAGAAAAAGGAGGTTCCAATCCATATGTAAGCGCAGGCATTTATAAATACAATTAAAATAAACTTTACGATATTCATGATACCTAACGGTTTTGTATCTTTATAATATTCCTATTTTTCTTGTTCTTACAATGAACAAGTGTGAAAAGGTATGGTTTGCGCAACAATTTGTACCTATAAATTATAGCTATAAGTGCATTACAAATAGCAACATTAAATTTATAATCTGTAATAAACGCGGTATAAAGTTACAATACGTCACAAATGTCACAAATTCACAATGCACTACATGAATGGAATCCGTGGTACACATTGTATACCAGAAGACAGGTTACAACTACGGACAATACTCGTCACACAATAGCTGCCACTGACATCTGTATCAGATAATATGACACACGATACGCAACTAATAATACAACGCATTTACTGCCTATACAACCCTTATCATTTTAAAAATAAGGTTTAATTTACAATGTGCCAAGTGAATTATATTTTTTGGTTATACCAAAATTGACAGGGTCGCGATATGCGTAAGGGGAGAAGAGTGCATTCGCTGATTCTGTGCATTCATTCCGCTCGATTGAAAATAATTGGATTAAAAGTTTTTTTTTTTTTCTGTGGAATACTAGTAGGTAAAGTTACCACGATTAGAATTATATTACACCAATTTATAGGACTACCTACTATACGAAAAACTTTTTCAAATGCTAAAGTCATTATACAGGATAAAATTAAAACCATTGCGGATATTTTGGGAGGTGAAAGTACCTACTCATGAATATGATCAACTTTTATTATGGGACCGACACTGAAATATGAAAAAAAAAATCTGCTGTTCCATACATTTTGATCGTGTTGTAGTTCATTTTTGTAAGGAACAGCAGATTTTTTCATATTTCAGTGTCCGTTCCATATTAAAAGTTGATCATATTCATGAGTACTTTCACCTCCTAAAATATCCGCACTGGTTTTAATTTTACCCTGTATTACATACGAATAGATCTTTTTATTAACCCACGTGCTGAAAAAAAGCGCGGGAAACTTCGGACTTTGTGGACGCGTCTTTTTGATATAAAATTTGTAAATTTAAAAAACCCTAATTATAAGATCAGTAGTCATAGTTTTAGTATTCTATTTTCTTTTACTTGTAGTATAATCTTAGTGTTGTATATTTTCTTCGGTAGTGGTAAGTTTTTTTTAGCTATTTAGTTGTGAAAAATGAAAGACCCGCCTGATCCGGGGGATTTTGTTCCCCCGGCAGGCAATTTTGTTACTATTTCCAATGAATCAGGCATGGATACCGATGGGTCGTCTTCGACTCGTCATTTGAAAAGAAGCCGTGTACATGTGTGTAAGCACTGCAATAAACGTCGCCGTACCCGGAAAAACCACGGTTCCGCGTCTTCTGGTTGTGATTGCATGGACTCTACTCTAAAACCTATTACATCAGAGCCCAATTCTGAAATAATCGTAATACCTAGTTCTAATATCAAAATGCCCGATGTCCCTGCTCTGTCCTCAGTTGTTCAACCCCAGATAGGTCGTAAAACATACGGTTTAACAGACAGCACGCCTTTTGTCATTCATGTTCATAAAATCATGATTTCACCAGATGATGGAACGACACTGCACCCAATTACATTTGGCAAGTTCTTAAAGCACAATGCCTTCCAAAATATTATCAACGGTAGCGTTAAAAAAATTGGACGCAATAAAATTTCTCTTTCTTTTTCGAATTTTCTGGACGCTAATTCTTTTATTACTCATAATAGTCTTGAAACATATAATTACAAAGCTTTTATACCTACTTTTAATGTCACCAGAATGGGTTTAGTGCGTGGTGTTCCTGCAGAATGGTCTCCGGAGGAGGTTATTGATAACATAACGGTTCCTATAGGTTGCGGACCAATCTTAAAAGTCAGACGTCTCAATTTTAAAACGACTGTTGATGGTACAACTGTTTGGAAACCATCCCAATCCATAGTTGTTACATTTGATGGGCAGGTTCTACCAAAAAGAATTTTTATGTGCTATAATGCATTACCTGTAGATTTATATATATTCCCTACTGTACAGTGTTTTAACTGCTGTCGTTTTGGACACACTAAAATTCAGTGCAGGTCCAAGCCTCGCTGTTATAAATGTGGTCAAGGCCACACTGGGGACAGTTGTGAAAGGGAACAAGAAAGTGCTTCTTGTTGCCTTTGCTCTGGTTTTCACTATGCTACGAATAAGTCGTGCCCAGAATTTTCTAGGCAAAAATTAATTAAAACATATATGGCACAAAGTTCAGTTTCTTATGCTGAAGCAGAAAAATTTTACCCACCAGTAACTAAGTCCTATGCTGATACACTTTTATCTTCTCCTTCTAAAAACTTTGCACACACCCCATCAATTTCTTCACCTAACAGAATGCCTGCTTCAAGTAGCTATAAGAAGACTGTCTTCCTTAAACCACGGTCCCCTCCCAAATCTGTACAAGGATATAATAAAGAGGCTCACAATGCCATTATAAAAGATTATGACATTCCCCAACCATCAAATGGTTGTGCTTTTTTTATTAATCATAATAATGAAAAAAACGACACAAATTTTTCCATAAACGATTTTGTTTCTGCTTTATACAATCTTCTTTCTCAGTTCAACATTTCACCGTCCAACGTTGCCCCGTCTTTCAATGTATCTCAATCCATTCATAATGGACAACACATCCAAAATAATCCAGTGGAACTGCCGCAGTCTAGTAAACAAAAAGAGTGATGTTATATATCTTTTAAACAAATATGAGCCTTTTGCCTTTGCCTTAGCAGAGACTTGGCTCAAATCAAATCATATTTTTAAAATTAATGGTTATTTAACCATTAGAGAGGATAGATCTGATGGGTATGGTGGAGTAGCTATACTTATCAAGAATTCTATCCCTTTTTCTATTATTACATTACCTCCTCATAGTGAGGAAATTTCAATAGTAGCTATTAAAGTGCATCACACTTGTCTTGTTTCTATTTACATTCCTCACCCTTCCTCTTCTGTTCTTCAAGAGATGAATAATCTCTTTTCTTTTCTTCCAAAGCCTTTCTTAATATTGGGGGACTTTAACTGCCATCACCAATCATGGGGTTGTTCAACTACTAATTGTTATGGTGATGAACTACTAGAAATAATAGACTTACATAATTTATGCATCTTGAACTCAGGAGCTGCCACACGTCGCTCAGATCCCACTCAGAACCAAAGCGCAATCGACCTTTCTATCTGTACTCCAAACTTAGCCTCTTCATTAACTTGGCATACCCTAGCCTCTACTTATGGTAGTGATCATTTTCCAATAGTTATTTCTTATCCTCTTTCCAAACCAAAGGCACCAGTAAGGAGATCTAACTTAAAACATAAACTACCTAATAGAAATAATAATGACTGGGACAAATTTAGGAACATTGTTGACAGTAAGATTTGCTCCTTGCCAGTTATTTCTGATGGCAATGAAAATAGTTGTGCTGAAGCTTTAGCACTCATATTAATCGCAGCGGCAGATGAAGTTTTCCCTGTAAAAAATAACAATATTAGTACAATTCCCTCGCCTCCATGGTGGGATTCCGAGTGCACTGAATTGGTCAAGAAACGTAAAGAGGCTGAATACAATTATAACCTTGATATGTCCGATATTAATTTTGAAATCGTCACTAACCTAATTAAAGAAACTTGTAAACTTTTTAAGAAGAAAAAATTTGAATCTTGGCGTAATTTTTGCTCATCAATTTCTCCAAATACTCACCCTTCCACTGTCTGGCGCAATATCCGTAGATTTAGGTCCATTTACAACAACCCTTCTCCGATCCCCGATTCTTTAGCCAGTGAATTTTTAGATAAATTAGCACCGCCTTGGGTCCCGGAAGAGGTTAACCATAACCTGTCTCTCGTATCCAAATTCAATATCCAAGATACGACACTAGATCTTCCATTCACTCTCACTGAATTAAAGAGTGTTATTCATAAAACTAAGGATTCTGCACCAGGCATTGATGGTATCCCGTATTCCTTTTTTGCTAATTTAAATGATGACGTCCTTATTTATTATTTAGAGCTTATTAATTCTATCATGAATACAGGAAACATCCCTGTTGAATGGAAACGTCAAATGGTGTTGCCATTCCTTAAACCAAATAAAACCCCATCTGATGCTTCTTCATATCGTCCCATAGTTTTATCATCAATTCTGATGAAATTAGCGGAGCACTTAGTTAAAAATCGTCTAGAATGGTATGTGGAAAGTAACGGTCTTTTGGCAGATTCACAATATGGCTTTAGAAAAGGTAAAAGTACAACTGACTGTTTAAGTATTTTAACATCGGATATTCGATTATCCTTCTCTAATAACCAATCCACCATTGCAGTTTTCCTTGATATTAATGCAGCTTATGATAATGTTGTATTAACAGTTTTACAAAATAAATTAAAAGCCTTGCAGGTTCCATTGATTTTATCGAATTTCATTATTAATATTCTGACTGAACGCTCTGTTAACATGTTAATAGGAGATCACGAGGTATCTCATCTTGTATGGAGAGGTCTCCCACAGGGTTCTGTGCTCAGTCCCCTTCTATACAATATTTACACTTTTGATTTAGACTCGTCTTTAATTACTAATCATGTTAAGGTTCTTCAATATGCCGATGACTTATTATTATATTCTTCAAGCCAATCTGTTGAACAAGCTAGCTGTGCCATCAATTCTGCTTTGTCTACTTTGGAGACCTGGTTACATCTAAACGGTTTGGATTTATCCACGTCTAAAAGCGCGGCTGTTTTATTCACCCGGAAGAGAAATATCCCCTTGGTAAACCTCTTTTATAAGGATATACCTATGCCAGTTATAGATAAATTCAGATATCTAGGCGTAATACTTGATTGTAAATTAAGTAGTGTCCCTCATTGTGATTATATTGTCAACAAATGTGAAAATCACCTAAACATGCTTAGATGCCTCTCTGGTGTATGGTGGGGTGCACATCCGTTTTCTTTGAAACTTATTTACAACGCAATTATCAGAAGCACTCTGGATTATGGATTGTTCGTTTTAGAACCTGGTAGTGTTATGGCTTTTAAAAAATTGGATCGCATTCAGTCTAAAGCATTACGCATTATTTCGGGTGCTATGAAGTCTAGTCCCATTAATGCACTCCAAGTTGAATGCGGGGAAGCTCCTTTGCATCTTAGAAGACAATTCTTATCTGACAAATATTTGTTCCGGATTCTTCAGTTCTCAACTCATCCTCTCATTCCTAAACTAGATTCTTTAGTGCTACAGATTGAATCTTCAGATTACTGGTCCCATAAACGTGCTCCATGTTTAGTTGTAAGCTATAAAAAATTCCTTTCACTTTCTTCTCCTATTCACCGTTGCAATAAACTTCCCATATTTAATTGTAGTTATGAGAGTTTACAATTCAGCCCCATCATTAGATATAACTGTGTAAGTAGTAAATCAGATCCCGATTGTCGTATAAGCTTTAATAATTTCCTTGCTGAACACTTAGACTACCATCATATATTCACGGATGCTGCCAAGCGTTCTCCGTCGGGTTGCGTTGGGATAGGTACTTACCATTCTCAATACAACATCGTACAAAAAATAAAACTGCCTCCGGAAACTTCTGTTTTTACGGGGGAATGCTTCGGTATTTTAAAAGCCATCGAATATACTCGTGTTTTTAAGCTCAAAAAAACCATAATTTTTACAGACTCTCAAAGTGCTCTTCTAGCCATTAATAAATCCCCTTTCGAACACAAATCACAGTTTTCAATCATTTATTTAATAAGGGAATTTGCGTTTAAAACCACCTCTGAAGGTAACACTTTGCAATTTGCGTGGATTCCGGCCCATGCTGGAATCCATGGCAATGAAGTGGCTGATAAACTTGCCGGTGATGCGGTGCAGTGTGGGGACTTAGCTCCTTATATAAATTTTAGCAATGACATTATGACGTTACCAAAGACTTTTCTTCGGGACACCTGGAAGGTAGCTTGGGATATCGGTAGCAAATCCAAGGGCCGTTATTATTCAGTCATTCAACCCGATATTCCGGAAAAACCGTGGTTTGGCAGGGCAAAGTTTGGCAAGATGGAGACCTCAGTTCTAATACGGATGAGACTAGGTCATGTTTGTTCTCCAGCCCATCTTGCCAAATTTCATATCATCGATGACCCCATGTGCTCGTGTGGCATAGACGTTGGCGACCTAAATCACATTTTCTTCTCCTGTCCCTTATATGACCGTTCTTCTTTTCTCAGTAACCTCTTGTCCCTCAGAACTCCTTTTCCTACCTCAATACTTTCTTTACTTTGTACAAATAGCTTTCCTATTTATAAATGTATAGTCTCATTCATTACTGTAAATAATATTAAGTTGTAAATTTTCTTCATTGTAATTTGCTCATTAATTATAACATCATATACTGATCCTATATACAGTCCTATCATAAATCCCGTTTTAATTAATTATTCAAAATAATATCTTCGTTTCCCTACCTTTGTTCCTACTACCTAAACGTGACATTGGCTAAATGCACAAACCGTGCGAAGCCAAAAGAAAAAAAAAAAAAAAAAAAAACCCACGTGCTTAATTTTCAGTAACTCTATGTCTATGGAATGCTCATGTAAAAAGCGTGGCAAAACTCATAAGGCCTATAGCGTAAGGGCGATAGTTATACATATATCATCGTAAACCATAAAGGATCCTTAGTTTGTTCACTGTCGTATAAACACTAAAGCAAAATTACCAAAATTGAAAAAAAATACAAAAAAGCAAAGTTCGGATACACCACTCGAGAAAATGGGAAAAATTAAAAAGTAATAAAAACACAAATGAGGTGCCTTCAATCATCCCTCTGACAACAGTGTCGTGTGGAGGCAAAGAGGGGGAATGACGTCACATGAGATTAAAAAGTTTGACGGGCTCTCCCACGGAAATTAGCATTTTGCCCGTAAGCTTCATTTGCATACTGTCCGATCTAATTTTTATCTTTTGTTGTCATTAATACCGAAGGGAATACGCACGTGAAGAGCTTAGCTAATTAAGTTTTGAATTTGACAGTTTGAAATAAAAATTAGTTAAGTAAAAACTTAGTGCATGTTAAAAATAACACGGGAAAAATTATTGTGACTATGCCACTATTTTGAAATAATAAAGATTTAATTGGAACCGCGGCGTATCTGTTATCCGTTTTCCTTATTAATAAACGGGAAAAAATGTCTCAATCAGCGCAGCATAGCGGCTTGCAGTGTTGCAGAAGAAGATTTTACCTTTATGACGATATTTCTATTTTAAAATCTCATCTAGTTTTTACAGTATCGCGACGATAAATAACGATATAGGTATACATACAATTCAAAACCACCTAATAACAAATATACACAAAAAAAATCTCTATCGAAATCTTTTCATGATACATTATTCAGATAAAATTGAAAAGCCTAATTGTAAAATGAGAAGCAACGTCGGAACCATTGTCGACGGGGACAAAAAATATGGAAAAAGTTCCCCGGAGACTTCAGAAAATAAGTAGAAAAGTCCTGCTTCATTTTAAACGTAACTTCACTTTTTCGTTTCCTCTCTTTGACAAAAGAATTTTGATCTAATTCACCAAGTTAAAAACATCGATAAAAATCTGAATTTCCATTGAATAGAACTGCTATAGATATAGGTAGGTGCATAGGTAGCCCCTGATAATTTTTTAAAGATCGACGGTGGCGTCAGAGGCGAATTTTATTAAATTTAAATTACAATGTAGGTATGGCAAGTTCACTTTTTTACATGCTTCACACAAGTAGATACTTGATACAAGTTAATGGTCAAAACGATTTTTTTCAACCAATATCGTAATATTTTATTACATTTATGTTGCAATTGCAGGCCGCATTACCCCTACGACAATTAACATCAATAAAAAATACCTTCACAATCACACACAGAAAATCACATGGTTTAATTCTCCGACCCGGTAATCGAACCACGACCGGCCGCCGCTCACACTAACCGCGACACCGCGGGGCCCGCCACAGCTGTCACTTAATAATTTAATTGTGCATTTCCCCCCTTTTTCACGGTGCTTGCCGAGCGATGTTCACTCTATTATTATGGTAGCTATGTGTAGATGTAAATTTTTTGCTGTGTGAATGTTTGATGGCTGTGATGTGGTAGGTACTGATTTTTGTTCATGTCCCGATTTTGTGATTTATTTTTTAAACGACGGACGTATTTAAAAATCCAAGTTTTATGTGAATGAATGAATGAAAATTATTTATTAGTTTACATTTAAATTACCCATTTATAATTTTTATACGCAACTGTATAAAATCAAGGTTTTTAGAGGCTAACCCCTAAAATTTCCTGGACACCACATAAATATCATGGCTATAATCATCAGTTAACCAACTCATAGCTGTCATATCTTACGTTGTCTTAAGCATACGTTTTGCTTCTGTAAAAACATAGGAAAAATGCGAAAATCCGGGATTAGAGTTTGTACAACGAATGCGAAACAAGGATATTTAATCTAAAATTATTCTAAGTGCAAGGAAAATTAAAATTATGTACCTTATGTGCACAATATAATACAATAAACTTCATTCTCAAAATATACAATTAATTTGTGTTGTCAGTTTATAACTACTGCAGATATTTTGAATAAATAAATAAGTAGGTACCTATATGTATAGAATAAACAAACGTAAGTAGTAGATAGTATAATCTGACTCCAGGGAAATTAAACTCGACATGTACCCACAGCAGAATAGTTTAAGTCCTCCAGTAGGTACCTTATGCTTACTTATCCGATGCTGAACCGATCTCAGAAGAATGAAAAGGAGATATGACTGTAGCTTATGCACCGAATGAAAGACTGATTAGAAATAAAGATTTTTACAATAACAGTCCTTTACAGAAAAGGCAGGTGAATGAAAAAGTTTGTTAGAAGTTAACTAATTGAGACATCACCGTAGTCCATAGTACCTACCTACAACGTAACCACACGGACTATTTTCTTTCACGGGAGTTAAACATTGTACTGCACGCATTTTTGAGAGAGAAAGAGATTTATAGTTCTAGTTTAATCTGATGATTTGCGAGCTGGTCGCATATTAAAATAAAATTTTGCTTAAGAAGTTATGACTCTTGTTAGAGTACCTATCTACAACTAGAGTTTAATCTACTGTTTTTTTTTAATTAGCTTAAATTAGCTGCTACACACTGTTGTTTTAAGAAGTGCAAAATACAATGAAAAAAAAAACCCGTAAAAGTTTATGAAAAGTCGAAAATCTAAAATCAGCATCTGCAGTTTAAAATCCAAAACAAAAAATATATAAACACAATTTTCATACACACCTGTTTTCACCAGCAGCGCGTACACACGTAAACTAAAATACAGTATTTGGTAATTTAATGGTGCGTTCTCTTCGACGGCTCTGTGCATACTGGCAGTCAGTCCAGGGTTTCGCGACAGCCGCCCAGCACTGTAGGCGTGGCCAGGGCTGGGCGGGACTGAGAATCCGCAAATCAGCTTGGTTTCAACTTCTTTTCTTCCCATTCCAAGAAGTTTTGGTCAGCTGTAAGTGGGTAATGCAGATGGTAGTTACCGCGTTCTTAAGTTGTAGAGAACGTACTACACAAGTACACAGCTGGTATGTTTTAGGTACCTATGTAAAACATGATAGAATGAGATTAGATTATGGATCTCTATAAAAGCTAATACATTTTTGCGGAAAAATGGCAATACTTTGAAATATTTGTACCTAGTAAGTCAAAGGTTTTTATAATTTGATGTGCTAGAAGATAGAGTATAAAAATCTATACAAATACGTTACATACCTACACATAGGTATACATAGGTACATACATTATATAGTCATATACATAAAATATAGTTAGATAGTTTTATTCGCCAGACACATTGTCAACAAGCATGTTTAATCGATAAGTCGCTACTACCTATGCAAATAAATTTTAGACGAGGATGTCTCAAGATGTAGATGACGTAGAATCTACCCAAATAATTATTGAAATTACTTACTTGATATTCTTGAAGTTTAATTAATTCCACATGAAAGAAAACTGTCCAAAAAGAGATCCTTAGGGCGTTTGTGCACTTACGCTGAGTTGCAGAAAAGTTTTAAAGGAGACTTTAACGATAGAAATTGTATGGTTAATATTAAAATTAAAATTAAAAAAAAATTAAATTTAATTATCTTTCTGCAACCGACCGTTAGCCGTTTGCAACACGTTTTTTACGGACCGTTTTTTTTCCATACATTTCGATACCCCAGTTTTTAAAATGTATGAAAAAAAACCCTAAAAACGAGTCGTAAAAAAACGTGTTGGAAACGGATAAGCGCACAAACACCCATAGGTCGTTAATTCCAGGGTATCGAGCGTAGTACCTACCTACCTACCGGCGAGACAATATTGTAGATATGAGTAATCGTAGTTCTGCAAAACGTTCAAGACATTGTGTGTTGATATTGAATAAAATCCTCAATCGTTGCTAGGGATTTAACTACATTGTTCTTTATAACGGGCCATGGGACCCATGGGATTGAATTTTTCATGAATGTAAGTGATTTTTAATGTACGTAACGATACGATATTATCTCACTTACTTTAAATATTCATGAAAAATGAACATAATTAAAATACCCTATAAAACCAAAAAAAAATGCGTCGGGCTTGCCCTCTGGGCACGCCACTGAATGCACCTTGCTGAATAACTAACACCCCACCCAACTGAAATCTTGAGGCAAATTGTTAGTAGGCACCTCTCGTGAAGCTTTTCACGTTCCCACTAACTCAGACTAGTATCAGAATAGTATTGAGCTGATAAATAAAAGATCACATTGATGTGATGCCTTGACAAGATTTATTTTCCAAGTAGACAGTTACCAAGTAAACAATGAGCATTCTAAAAACAAAAATACAAAAGTAGAAAAATAAAACTTGTTGAATAAAAAGATCTTATACCTATAAATAAAATCTCTTTTATTCTAACACTCCTCCTCAAGTTCATTTCTCTACTTTCATCCACCACGCTCACACTCATATCACACCCATATTTCGTGCACACCATTCATACTTCCCTTTCGACAAAGGCTTCGTCAGAGCATCTGCAACCATACGAGTTGTCTCTACATACTCAAGTATAATATGCCCATGCTCGACCGCTTCCCTTATAAAATGGTGCCGCACGTCAATGTGCTTCGTGCGTTGATGGTGCACAGGGTTCCGCGCAATAGCCATAGCAGATTGGCTATCACTAAAGATCTTCATAGGTGCCTCAGCTTGACCAGTGATCTCTGAATACAACCTCTTCAGGAAGATTGCTTCTCTAGCCGCCTCAGACATTGCTACGTACTCCGCCTCCGCTGTAGATAGAGCAACCGTCCTCTGCTTCCTACTCTCCCATGAGATTGCAGCGCCCATATGCAGAAACACCATACCCGAGTACGACCTCCTGTCATAACACGAGGCATGACTCGCATCTGCGTAACCCTGCACTCTGCTCATTCCAGCTGTACACTTGTACTGTAGTCCAAAGCTCTTAGTACCCTTCAAGTACCTCAGTACTCGTTTAGTCGCTGTCCCATCTCTGGCTAAACCCTCTGGCAACAAGTCGAGCTTTGTACCTGCGTCTATTTCCCGCCTCTTCTTTGATTTTAAATATCCATTTAGAATCAACAACATTGCTCGCTTGTTCTGGTTTTACCAAGATCCAGGTGTAGTTCTTCTTCAACGCATCAATCTCCTCCTGAATTGCTGCTCTCCATTTGCTACTGTCAGGTCTTGATAGTGCATCTCGAACTGTAGTAGGGTCTTCTGATTCTGCAGCTTGATAGAGCACATAATCAGGAAACTCCCTCGTTTTTCTTACTCTGGGTGGATACCTCCGCTCCACCTCTTGAGGTTGGTTGTCTGCAGTTGTGTCAGACTCGCAATCAAGAAACTCTTCTTGAGAATGATCATCCGCCGTCCGCGTTGACTCAGTTTCAGAAACTGGGGGAGTACTAGCTTGTTCCACTTCTGAAATCTGTACATCCACGCTCATATAAGAAGGCTCGAAAACACTAAGCTGTTGTTTCTCAACAACTGCTTCAGTCTGCTGTTTCTCCTTAATTTCCTGTTTCTTCTCTCTCTCTGTTTCTGTTTCAACAAATATGACATCCCTTGCCTTATACAATCTGTGTGTTTTAGTATCAATAAGTCTATAGCCTTTGGAGTCTTCACAATATCCAATAAAAGTTAACTCCATACTCTTCGCATCTAACTTCTTCTTCTTTTGATCTGGAATGTGCATAAACGCCTTGCTGCCAAAAATTTTAACAAAACTGAGATCAACTTTCTTTCCTGTCCACGCTTCCTCTGGCGTCTTTCCTTTTACGGCAATGGTCGGCGATCTATTCTTCAAGAAAACCGATGTCTGGACTGCTTCCGCCCAATAAGCCTTCGGCAAATTACTATCTTCGAGCATGCTTCTCACCTTCTCTATAATAGTCCTATTTGCTCTCTCGGCAACTCCATTTTGCTCTGGCGTATAGTCTATCGTGACTTGATGTTGGATCCCATTTTTCTTCAGGAAATCATCCATCTGTTTATTCACGAACTCGGTTCCGTTATCAGTGCGCAGAATCTTAATTTTCTTGCCGCATTGATTCTCTGAAAACTTCTTAAAATTTGTAAATTTTTCAAAAACTTCGCTCTTCAGTTTCAAAAAATATACAAATGTCTTACGTGTTAAGTCGTCAATAAATGTCAAAAAATATCTATACCCGCTAACAGAAGCAATTTGTATAGGTCCGCATACATCCGAATGTACCAAACCTAATGGTTCCGTAGCTCTCGTCGCACCACTCTTGCGAAACGGTTGTTTGGTTTGTTTCCCCATTATGCAAGATACGCACTCTAGATTAGAAGAGTTGTCAGGAAAACTCACCCCTGTCGCCATCTTATCCCTAAGAAGCTTGAGGTTGTTTATACCAAGATGCCCCATCCTCCGATGCCACAGCCTCTGCTGCTCGTAATCTGCTGTAGCCAGTGCAGAACCCTGTGAACAGCACTTAACCTTATAAATGCCTCGTTCTTCCACACCTTTCACAACAGCCTTACCACGCACCTCACACTCATTCTTCTTGTAGATGTCGCAGCCATTCTCTGTAAACACAATCACGTGCCCCTTTCTCGCAATCGCATTCACACTTAACAAATTAGAAGCTAACTTAGGTACATACGTAACATTGTCGATTGTCAATGATACTGACTCGCATTCTACCGTACCTTCACCTTCACCATACACTTCATTACCATCCGCACAGGTCACTCTCAATGCCCTAGGAGTCTTCTTCAAGCTTCCTTTGAACCAAGCCTTGCAGTTTGTCATGTGTGTCGACGCGCCAGAATCGATGATCCAGTCTCCTGGTTCTGGTGTCGTCGTCATACCCATGGCGTAGGCCTGCAAAGCTTCTTTCTTCACTTTAGGATTATCTGGACATTTGTTCGCCTTGTGGGGTCCATCACAAATAAAGCATTTGATCTTTCCCTTGACCTTCTTGGCTTTGTTCTTACCCATATGCTTATTTGTTAGTAATGCTGATGTCGGTTGGCTTGCACTCGAACTCGCCATGTAGTTATCTTCCATTTGAAAAAGTTTTGTCTTTACATAGTCAGTCGTAAGCGCCATGTTGCTGTTCTCTAATCCCAATCTCATAGGTTGGAACTCCACCGTAAGTCCTTGGAGAAGTAAAGCAGCCAATAGTTCATCGTCGACTTCTTTTCCTAGGTCTTCTAGTTCCTGAGCTACCATCATCATTGATGTAACATAATCTCTCACAGTTGGGAACTGTTCCAGCTTCATACTCACTAACTTAGCTAATAAACGACAACGGTTATTCAAACCTTTATCCTCAAACGCAACTCTCAATGCTTCCCAAGCATCTTTCGCCGTTTTGGCTTTGCGTACATGCACCTGGCAATGTGATTTGACCATCATACAAATCTTCACTCTGGCCTTCTGGTCTCTCCGCACACCTTTCGTGTCGGTAGCTTCAGGCGTAACACTTGTATACTCCCACAAGTCGGCGTCTATCAGAAGTAGCTCCATCTGGAACTTCCACGTTGAATAGTTGCTACTACCATCCAACTTCTCCATTGATATACCATAATTACACTTTGTGCCATCATATATGCCCTCACTATGTGCCATCGTTGAGCTCTGCCCTCCTGGCGAACTCCTGTTACCAGCTGCTATTTTTCTGAACTTCGTCTGGGCCCATAACCTGTTAGTAGGCACCTCTCGTGAAGCTTTTCACGTTCCCACTAACTCAGACTAGTATCAGAATAGTATTGAGCTGATAAATAAAAGATCACATTGATGTGATGCCTTGACAAGATTTATTTTCCAAGTAGACAGTTACCAAGTAAACAATGAGCATTCTAAAAACAAAAATACAAAAGTAGAAAAATAAAACTTGTTGAATAAAAAGATCTTATACCTATAAATAAAATCTCTTTTATTCTAACACAAATTCTACCAATAGCCGGTAATCTAGGTACCTACCTACATTACGAAACTAGTGTAGGGCTGCCATACGTCCCGGTACACCGGGACATGTCCCGGTTGGAAGCGTTGTGTCCCAGCGTCCCGGTCAGTAAGTCAGTTGTCCCGGTTTGGTAGTTAGACATTAGTTGCATACATGAAAGAAAAGTAAATCTCAAAATATGCCAATCTCTCTTTGCAATCCCGGCCACAAAGCTCATTTGGAACGGGTGTTTTCGTTGATCTCATCGTCGCAGAGGTAGACGAACAACGAAAAGGATGATGAAAATGAAAAGGGGTTAGGTACTTAAAATAGGTGGCCAAAACATCAAAAAAAATAGTAAATTAAAAATTAAAAAAACCCGACTGCCAAAAAACAACTAAAAAGTTCAAAACAAGAGCACTTTTCAAGCAGTCTGATGCAGTTGGTGGCAATTATTTGTGTTAAATCTTAGATTTTATGCCACCAACTGCATCAGACTGCTTGAAAAGTGCTCTTGTTTTGAACTTTTTAGTTGTTTTTTGGCAGTCGGGTTTTTTTAATTTTTAATTTACTATTTTTATTTTTCACTTTTTAGTTTTTAATGTATGTTTTCGTAATCTTCTTTTTTGTTTGTATATCGTTAATACTTGAAATAAAAACTTAAATCAATAAGTAAGAATTAGCGAGAATGATTGCTTTGTTAAACAACTTTAAATCGTTATATATCCTAAACTATTATTTAAAATGAAAAATGATAAAAGAAACCTAAAGATGATTTTAAAATACCTATTCAACGACACCCCACTTGACATAGTTCATCAACTTTTTTTTTTTTTCATTTTGACAATATGGCGTCTGGTTGTCGCTGTGGTGAATTTTGATTACTGTTATGTCTTTAGTGACACTCGCAAGGTTAAGACGAATCGATTGACGTAAGAATTATCAAAATCGGCCTACGCATTTGGTCTCTAGAACGCCACATAGAATAAACATACATACATACATACATACATACATACATACATACATACATACATACATACATAGACTGATAAACACATTACCCTCCTTTGCGTCTCGCAGTCGGGTAAAAATAAGAATGGGCAAAGAAAAGTTGGACTGAGAAATTATGAAAATGATGTCGTTTTTTCGATAGATAATCGTCGATTTTTCCTTGTTTTTATTATTCCGTGGATTTTTCGCATTTTATTTGGTTTTAGGTTGCAAATATCTACAAAAAAAATTAAGTTATAAGTTCCTAATAACCTAGGGGTCAGAGAGTCTGATTCGACAATCATATTTAGGGTTCCGTACCAAAATGGTAAAAAAAGAACCCTTATGGTGCGACTTCGTCTGTCTGTCTGTCTGTCTGTCTGTCACACCTGCTTATTTCAGCAACTACTTATGCTATCGACTTGAAATATGGAACAGTTATAAAAAATGCTTGTTCAACTTTATTGCAAATGAAAAAAGTCCAAAAATATTTTTATTTTCATTGCAAAAGGGGCCGGAGTGGGGGTCCAAAATTTTAAAGTGGGGTTACTAGGTCAAGTGACATATCATATATTATTTTTATTTTATGTCTCACAGTTTTCGACATATATGATGAAAAATGTCCCAAAAAATACCATTCCCCCCCTCTTATCTCTGAAGTTTGCGGGGCGAAAAATCTGAAATAATTAGAGTTGATAGGAATTGACCCAAATATGGCACCAAAAACAAAACGATGTTCCTAACTAGTACAGGTTTTTCAAAATCATCAAAATTCCTTCACAAACAAACTTAGTTATGCGGTCCGGATTTTTTCACTTTATACGTCCAAAAATGATACGGAACCCTCGGTGCGCGAGTACGACTTGCACAATGGTATTTTTTCAGTCATTTTTCATCATATGTCGAAAACTGTGAGACATAAAATAAAATAAAAATATATTTTGAAATGTGCAAATTAAGCCCTTTCATATGATATATCACTTGACCCCACTTTAAAATTTCGGACACCCACTCTGGCCCCTTTTGCAATGAAAATAAAAATATTTTTGGACTTTTTTCATTTGCAATAAAGTTGGGCAAGCATTTTTTATAACTGTTCCAAATTTCAAGTCGATAGCATTAGTAGTTGCTGAAATAAGCAGGTGTGACAGACAGACAGACAGACAGACGAAGTCGCACCATAAGGTTTCCTTTTTTACCATTTTGGTAGGGAACCCTAAAAAGTACAAATAAATTATTTTATTCCAAAGAAGGAATAGGAATAACAAAAATGTAAAAATAATAATAATAATTTATCCCAAAATGGAAAACATAGACGCTTTTAAAGTTTTTGGAGGGAGTATCGCTCCGTCTTTGTCGCGCGAAGGGGACATAGGTGGTGTTACGTCACTTATCATGCATGCCGTCCGTGTCTAGCAAATCATTTTAAAACGCTTATAACTTTGCCAATTTTGTAGATGTTTCATCGGTTTTTTTGGTGTTAATTATCTTTTTTCAAATAGTTTACAGATTCACAATAAAAAATATATATTCAACATTCCTATTCGGCTGCAGCAGCAGGTTAATGTAGGTAGGTACCTACTGGAGGTAGGTAAGTAGCGTCACTATATCGGTGGCGCGGGGATGCAGCGGAGCGAGGCGAACGCCTGGTGCCTCGACAGGTTGAGGCACAAAGGGCTGAGCTCCGCCAGATCCTTGTGGCGGAATGGGAGCAGCGACTTGCGCGACCCAGCGCCGGGCACGCCGCAATAGCAGCGGCTTACCGCTGCTATTGCGGCGTGCCCGGCGCCTACCTCATCACGGGCCTTAGCCCGTGATGAGGTAGTGGCTCGGAAGACGGCATGGCGCCCTTAGCTTCCGGCTTACATAGGTGCTTTCTGGACACGGGTTCTTCGGAAAGTACCTGTGCCGCATAGGCCGGGAGCCGACGCCCGGTTGCCACCATTGCGGTGACTGCCCCGACGACACGGCGCAGCACACACTGGAGGAGTGCCCAGCTTGGGCAGTGCAGCGCCGTGACCTCGTCGCGGCGGTCGGTGCTGCGGGTGGCCTCTCGCTCCCGGCCGTGGTTGAGGCCATGGTCGGCAGCGAGAGCGCTTGGAACGCCGTCGCCTCCTTCTGCGAGGAGGTGATGGACGCCAAGGAGGCGGCGGAAAGGGAGAGGGAGGCGGTGTCCTCTCTCCCCATCCGCAGCAGACGCACCGGGTGCCGTAGGGCGGCCAACGATCTCCGGCCACCATAGGGTGCGGCCTGCGGGCGGCGGACTTGGGGCGTCCGTCGCCCGAACGGAAACAGGCCCGAGACGGTGGCGCGACGTGTTCCGCGCGCGCCTCTCCAGAGGAATTGCGGCCGTACATGACGGCCGCATAGGGTGACGGGGCCCGCCTTTCATTTGGCGGGCCAATACCTGCCGGGGGTGCGGACGAATGCGCAAGCGACTCCCGCGCCCCCGGCATAAGGTAAATGGAGGAACACCGGGGTGGTTTTAGTCAGTAAGAGTCTGACAGACCCCTCCGCCCTCCCCAGGGCGGGGGACATCCATGAGGATTTCCACCTCGAAAAAAAAAAAAAGGTAAGTATGTATGTACTTCTTGTCATTAAAACGAACCGAGTATGTACCTACTTAAATAATGTAAAAGTCGCAACTTTGTTAGTTTAGGGTTCCGTTACTGAAAAGAAAAACAACGGAACCGTTAAGGAGTTCACTTTGTTGTCCGTCTGCCCGTCCGACAAAACCACAAAACCCTTTTTTTTCTACTAATGTTATAAAGCTGAAAAGTTTGTTGCTTGTTTGAACGTAGTGCGTTCAAACAAGCAAACAAACTTTTCAGCTTCTCGCTAGCATCTCTGAAACTACCAGTTGGATTCGATTTTTTTTTTCTGTTTTAATATAGCCAGATTCATGAGGAATTGTAATAGGCTTTTTAACATCACGTTACGAGTGTTACGAACCTTGGGAGCTGAGCAACGGTGGTGAAACTGCGGGGCACACCTAGTGTCACTATCACTACATATAGGACCTATAGCACTACATAGTATAAAAAAAGTCACTTCCCGCTGTTTGTCTGTCCCTATGTAGGTATACTTAGATCTTTAAAACTACGCAACCGATTTTGATGCGGTTCTTTCGGTTCTTGCGGTTCGTTCGTTCGGATAGAGTGATTCAAAAGGAATTAAAGATTTATAAAACCTAGGTATGTATAAAATACATCCCGAAAAACGCGGGCGCAGCCGCGGGCGGAAGCTAGTAAAAATATAAATTACAGGGTTGCAGATCACTCGGATGCGGATCAGTGGCTGTGTGCATTGCCAAGGCCAAGAACTTTTTTTTTTTCTTTGCTACCTAAAATTATCTAACAAAATATCGCCATACACGTATAATCTTTATTAAATTATTAAAATTTTATCAATGCTGCAATCAGAGCCCTCTATTGCCCTATTATAGTTACCTTATGTAATAATAGACAACCAACCAAAGTGGGTTCCGTTTGGTTTGGATGCGTCATATTCATTTCCCGCCTGTGTGAATGTTGCCGCGCTGCTGGAGTAAAATTAGAACGCGCGCACAATCAATAAGTTCGTGAAAGAATCGTCGCAGATGGCGACACTGGGCAATTGCGCAGCCATATCAACAACATTCAATGTAAAAAAAATACCTTTCTACAAAATAAATAACTGGATTGTACTCTTCATCGAATTAATTATTCTATAGCTCTAAGTTACGGTGTCTATAGATTTATTTCTACAGTATTATGTTAGATGGTATTGATTATGACTACATAACAGCATCTCCAAAACGCGTCAAACAAGCTTCGTGTTTCGTATTGAGGCCGCGCTGAACACCGCCATCTTACGTCCGCCGTGTCAACTTGTGTGTGTTGAATTTGGTGCAATAATTTTGTGTTTGATTGTGACGAGAGCAAGTTAACAAAATACAAACTATTGTGTTTGGCCGATATCGGTAAGTTCCAAGAATAAAACACTGCATATTTGTGGCGGAAAATTCAAGTGAAAAGTTAAATGTGAAACGCGTTGTTAAAATGGGGTGTATAGCATCAGTCCGCTCCGACTACAATGAAATATAATCTCTGTTTTGTGGATCAATATTTGCCGCATTTAACCGCGTATAACTTTAATGCTCATTTGTAATGGTGATGAACTTTTGTTTCAGCGCCCAGTATGCTGCATAGATAGTCTGTATTATGGCCTGCTAATCCGCAACAATGTCCGACGCAAAGCAAGTGAAAGTTGACAACTGGGGAATATATTTCCTCCAAAGACTAAAACACTTCTTTAACCGAACTGACTACTGCGATCTGACGCTTCAGTTTCAAGACAATGCCCAGCTGAAAGTACACCGACTAGTACTCAATGCATGCACTGAGTACTTCGAACTACTGGAACGAACATGTGAAATGTACGAAGACTGTCTCGTGATGCCGGACGACCTGCAGGCGGATGTTGTCGTGCCGATTGTAAACTTCATGTACACGGGACATTTAGAATTCCACATGGATATACTTGAAAGATTGTACCAAACATCTCAGATCCTTAATATGCCAGTGTTAACTAAACTGCTTGAGTCGCATAGAAACTTGGTACCGAAAGCACCTGCTCACAGTTATGGTGGTGTCAAAAGATTTACTAAACAAAGTGAACCTAAACCCACGAAGATGTCCACACCTACTGCAAGCTCCAGTTACAAACGCTCCTACAGCAAAGCATTTGAAAATCATGTTGTATACAGAGATAAAAAGACCTATCAAGCTGTAACTAAAACTGATAACATTAATAATAGTTTGTATCGTCCTCCATCTCCAATATCAGTAGATCCTCTTTCTTCTCAAAAAGTGGTCTTAGGTGAACCACGCCCAACAAGATATGAAATACCCGAAGAACTGGATACTGACAATGTCTTTGACAACTCGTTCTGCAGTATATCATATACTTCCCAGCCTCTAATGGTCCATCCTGATACTGTCAAACGTTATAAAGCTAAACGAAGTACAGTATTTGGTGAAGGTAGTTCAAAGAAAATTTCTGGAATGTCAACAGTTGATATTGTTGAATGCAAAAGAATAACACCTAAAGAAGATAATTTATTTGATGATGGCAACCCTGAGCATAATTTTAATGATGAAACCGATTTGTTCAATGCATCCTACATAGAGAGTGAGAAAGATCCTAACCAGCTGTTTGATCAAATCTTAGATACTAATGAGGGTAATGATGGTCCTAAGGTTACAATAGAAACTAAGGACAGCAAAGCTGCCTCTAACCTGGATCATGCAAGGATAATAAGCGAAGTTTTGAAGAAGTATCCTCATTTGGTAAAAAGCAATAAAAATATAAAGTTAAAGATTCTGGATCCTATACCTGGTAAAGGTAAAAAACAGCAAAAGATATCTACAGCTCCTATGTACATAGAAGAACAACCTTTGAAGTTAAAAACAGAAGATGATTTTACATATGAAACTGATGTTTTAGATTCTAAACAAGCAGCGAAACTCATTGCATTGGGTGCAGAGAATACTAAAGGTCCTTGGATATGTTTAATCTGTGGAACACCAGGAAAAGCATTACATTTCAATTCATACTATAAATTCCGCCGCCATTTAGTAGATGTCCACCATGAAAAACCAGTGTCTAATATTTGTGAGTACTGTGGCCTTAGATCTTTGAAGAGAAATTATTTAATGCACCATCTTTATGCCCAGCATGGTGTACAACCTCCACCTCAGTATCACTTCCCTAAATGTAACTTGTGTAGTTATATTGCATTAACTGAGGGGCTACTTGTTAAACACAAATTGAGCCACAAAGATTATAAGAACTTCCGCTGTAATGTTTGTTCTGCAGCATTTGCTTCTTCTAGTCAACTACTAATACACATACAAAACACAGGACACAAGTACAGTGCTGAAAAGAAATCTAATCTCCAATGCATCTATTGCTTGAAAGTATTTTTGCGAGAGACCAACCTTTATGCACACATAAAAACACATCACAAACAAGAAGCAAAGACTGATTGCATTATTGAAGATTCAGATGAGGAAAAACCTCAGGTACAAGAAAGACCAAGAGCAAAAGCTTCTATCAAATTTGAACCTAGTACAAGCTTTGATAATGAATATGAAGAGGTGGATTTACAGTATCCAGTTCAACAAAGACCCCTAGCTGACAAACAAGTTGCAGCCAGAAAACAACGTAATGTTATCTCCAACTCAAAGCAAAAGATTTTAAATCCTGGCTTTGGGACCCCAAAGCCAGCACAGAAGGCAATAAATAAGCCTACCAAAACTATAAATCTCAATCAATCTGTGCAAAATGATTATTTCCAAGATATCAAAGTGCCAGTTGGCCCAATATCCAGTAATCAAGATGATGAAATTGTAGTAATAGATAATAATGAATATATCATGCGAGATAATCAACTTATTCCTAGAAAGCGAAAGTTAGGTGGTAGAGACTTCATCATAGCTGATATGGTTGAACCCACCTCATTACAGACAATTCAACAGCCTACTACATCTATGGAATACACTAATGTTCAAAGTACAAACATTGAAGCAAATGTGCAACATCAATCCAGTATGATATTAAAGAAGTCTGCAAACCTAAATCAACCAATACAAATTGTAGTATCAAATGAAGAAGAATACAAAGCCTTGATGGCTTCTAATCATCCCATTATATTTGACAATGGTGATGCGAACAAGACCCTGACAGTACTAACTGCACCACACCATAACCCAGCTATAGAGACAACTGCTATAGACTTAGACAACACTACATCAAATGAAATGATGATTCTTCCACATGATTATCCATTGAATGTATCTGAAGCTGTAACTACTGAAAATTCCAACATTGTAGTTGTGTACAGCCATCCTGTTGATGATCAAAATAAGCAATTCCAGATCCTCACAACAGGAGGTATAGGAGCACAGTTTGTACAGTCTTCTGCAATCATAACACAAAATTATGAAACAGTAACTACGTCTACGGCGGCAATGAATGCACATTGTATAGAGACACAAGTGGAACAAAATTGGCAAAGTTTAGAAGGGCAGCAAATACAGTTACCTACTCACACAGTAATGGAAAATGTGGTGGATTCTAATCAAATAGTACTCAAGCCAATTCATAGTGAAACTGGCAATAATTTAGATGAGCTTCCAGAGGTACATTTAGTACCTGAAACTCAAAAAGAGCTACCTCCAGATGAAACTGGTATGGCTGTAAATCAATCAAATGTAACTATTGAACATATAAATCAACCTGTTGAACATGAGATTGTAGAGGATCCAAGCATTGTCCCAGGGATAATAATTGAAAAAGAAACAGTTACTATGACTGCTAATGAGACCATAAAAACTCTTCCTCAAGCTAAATCAATGCCTGACATCCACCAACCCATGGAAATAGAAAATGTACTAGAACAACCAATAGAAACAGAAAATGCAATGGAACAACCAATGGCAGCAGAACATGTAATGGAACTACCGATGGAAACAGAAGATGTACTGGAAGAAACAATTGAAACAGAAAATTTAATTAAGCAACCAATTGAAAAAGAAAATGTAATAGAACAATCAAAACTGACAGAAAATATCCTAGAACAACCAATAGTAACAGAAAATGTAATAGTACAACCAATTGCTACAGAAAATGTAATGGAACAATCGCTGGGAAACCAAAATGAAATGGAACAACCACTGGGAAACGAGAGTGAAATTGAACAACCACTGGAAAACGAAAATGAAATGGAACAACCACTGGAAAACGAAAATGAAATGGAACAACCACTGGAAAACGAAAATGAAATGGAACAACCACTGGAAAACGAAAATGAAATGGAACAACCACTGCGAACCGAAAATATGGTGGAACAAACAGAAGACACGGTAAATATGACGCTACAACTGGTGGAAACTGAAAATGTACTAGAACTACAACAAGAAAATGCTGTGGTACAACCAGTGGAATTGAACAACATAATAGAACAACCAGTAGAAAGAGAAAATGTTATAGAACAACCAATTGACACAGAATGTTCAATAGAAAAAACTCCTTCCCCCGAAAACGATGTCACTCCAGAGCAAGAACACACTGCAGATGCTAGTACTTTAAGTGAATACTCTGAAGCTGAAAAAGTTGACGCTAAAGAAGACCAAGAAACAGAATTGATGGAATCACAAGCATATGATGACATTGTAGAAATCAACCGTATTAATGATGTGGAACCCATATGTGCTAAAGAAGCTGAGGTAAAGATTCAAAACTTAACATCAGAATGGTCAGAGGATGAATATGATGTTGCAGAGGAGCATGGTAATAAAGTTGATGAAAACTCCCAAAATCAGCCTTTGGTAGAATTACCAGAAGTAGAAGAATCAATAGAAAACATTCAACAAGAAGTACAAAAACAAATGTCTGCTCGACTAGAAGCAGATGGCGCGACTGAAGAAAATGCAATATCTTCTCAAGAAGAAGACTCATCAAGCCAGGAACTCCCATTGGATGAATTTCCAGTTGTTCAAAATCCACTTGCACAGCAGAAAATATCGTCTCTGCTGAATGATTGGGAGGATAATGATACCCAAGAGGAAATAAACACTGACACTGAAAATCTTGTGTCAAAAACAGAGGCAGTAACAGATGTACCAGAGAATGCAGCAACAGATACACCAGAGGATTTAGCAGAAGTCCCAAAAAATGATAAGATCAAGAGCTTGGTTAGTGACTGGGATGACGACGATTAAGAAAATGAGGAATTAATAGCAATATCCTCCTGTCCTTTAAATCATGTTATATCAAGTGTCATTGTGACATTTTTGAACAATTGGTAAGAGGAAATGATACTATCTTCTGCAAAACATTTTACTAACGAAAATAGTTAGGTAAACCTTCTATTTATATTTAACTTACCTACCAGCTATTATTTGGATGGTTTTTGTTTAAATACTTAGTCATAAGTAGTAATTATATTTTTTTAAGTATACATATAAGTATATACCATGTAAAAAGTAATGAGTTTATGTTATTGGTGGTGTGAATGTTTCTCATGACATTAAATTTTGAGTATATCAATTACATAATTATCAGATTGATATAGGTACTGTAAAATCTCAATCTAATTCTACTTAAAACATAAATTATGGCGTAAAGAAGAATAGGTAGTGCGGCCTCGTTAAACGTTACTTAGTGATGTAGCCTGCCTTTTTCCTATATCTACAGAATACATTGTATACAAAAAATAGGCAATAAAATATGTAATAATCTTGTCTTCTATATCAAATATAGGTATTTCATACTCCTCTAACATTTAATGATGGAAACGATACTGAGTACCTAAGTAAATAAAAGGGTTGATAATAATAATTATTTTTAATTTAATTTCCCACAAATAAAACAACATTTCATAGAAAAATATCATTTTACTAGATTTTAAACAATTTGCATTTGCTAAAATCAACAGTACAATGATTATAATCAACGTATTTGTATTCATATGTGCAACATTACCTGGCAAAATAGATATCGGCCTTATTCATGTAGTCTAAACATTTTGATTTCTAGGATTGACGAGGACGAAAACTAGAGTTACCTACCACTTGAAAATGGTATACAATCATAATAATTAGCAAGATTGGAAATGTGACATTAACGGATTTAATTTAAGTACTATTATTTTTAAACATAGGTAAGAACAAGAATAGGAAACATGAAAGATTGAATAAAAACAAAATTAATATTTTTCCGTACAACTTATAAATAAAACATAGCTTGTACACATTTCCATAACAAAATGAGTTTCATTCTTCCAATAATATATTATTTGTTACAATAATGTAGGTAATTGAATGTTACAGAATATTACTGCCATTATGGCTAAATGGAACATAAGCAGCTGTACCCAACCCAGTGTCCTTAATACACACCTAACAAATTACCACTAGTGCTCAAAAGCAAACAATTTTATTAATCTAACATAATATTTCAGTTGACATTACAATATTATTCGATTATTCCCGATGTCCACCACTTGTCTGGCCACCACTGGGGGACAGCGAGACAACTTTAAAACATTATTCTCGTTGTCCACCACTGGGGGACAGCGTCACAACTTTTGTGATTATTCCCGATGTCCACCACTTATCTGGCCACCACTGGGGGACGGCGAGACAACTTTAAAACATTATTCTCGTTGTCCACCACTGGGGGACCGATTATTCTGCCTCCGCAGCCGGCGGCGGCTCCCAAAAATAACGCCGTTGGGAACCGGCGTAGCCTTGGAGTAGCAGTGATACCAGACGAAAATAATTGCAAACTACCGTAGCAGCAGATTAATGTTGCCGTGTTTTAAGTTGAATTATTTACCTTAGACTTTTAAATAACAGTGTCAATGTAAAACAAAATACTACTTTTTTGGACTTACAAGGGGGAGGGAGGTCGACGGAGCCCCGCTACGCGGGCCTCCTATTTCTGTCTGCAAGGTTAAAAGTAACCTAACACGAAGCGGTTGACGGGGGCTTCGTTCGCTCGCTTTGCTCGCTCACTGAAGCCCCCGTCAACCCCTTCGAACCTAAATTGTCCGTGTCGGGGTGTCCAAGTTTCCGAGCTCGCTTCGGTCGCTCTTGGACCCTAATTTACAAAGTTGTGACGCTGTCCCCCAGTGGTGGACAACAAGAATAATGTTTTAAAGTTGTCTCGCTGTCCCCCAGTGGTGGCCAGACAAGTGGTGGACATCGGGAATAATCAATATTATTCATACAATAGTAAACAGGGACAACACAATTTAAATGCAGTATTAGGCTCCAATGATTAATGGAAAGATAAGGTAGGTATACATTTTCTATGAGAATACATCATAAATTCATAGATATTCAAATAATGCTAGAATGATGTGATTAAGATATTACGAAATACTTTTAGGATTATTTTTTGGAATAGTAACATGGATGTAACAAATCACTGTAGCGAACAAACATACAAGCATTAGTAGGTATAATACATAAATGTTTGATGAGATTACTACATTTATTTGCTACAAAATTGCCAAATTTCTCTCACAATAATAATTACATTAAAAGCTATTTTGTGATTTTAACTTGACCAAGATATTTGCAAGAATGAAAAACTATATCACATTATACTAGATACATTCTTTCTCTAATTTGAAACACACTACCTAGCTATTTATCACAAAGAATATCTAAAAACTATGATTGTCTAAATATGCTTTTAAATATCGCACATCCGCAAGAAAGGTGTCACAACACATAATAATACGAAATTGAGTTATGTATGCCATCTGAAAGGCAATTACAAACTTGATCTGCTAAAAAAAATTCATAATTATAGTGCGATTCCTCGCTGAGAGAAGGCATTTAATACAGAAATTTTTTAAAGGAATTCTAGGATCTAAAAAAAAGAAAATCGTGATTTCCCAAAAACTACATTTATTGTGTTGTGACACCTTTCTTGCGGATGTGCGATATGTTTTAACCTCTCATATGCTGCTTATTAACCCAATACAATTTTCATTGTGTCGCATGGATTCATGTTACTGGCATACAACAGGTTAATGCAGCGTGCTTAACATGTTTTATAAATTAAATACCTAATAGGGCTTAATTTGATTTTATTTAGATATGAAAATAATTAAATAAAGCAGCAAAAAGGTGAAATAGCACTTTGGTACTTAAGATATTGAACTGTGCCTTCACACAGAGTGGAAGGAAGTGACAAGGAAACTGAAAAGAATTTGAGAGTTAACATTTTAAAGAACTGGTAACTTGCAATATATTTTTCTTTGAAATTGTATCAACCTAAGACACTAATAATGAATATGCTTTGATGTAATGAATTTTAACCAATTTTTCCTCTAACAAAGAGGCATGCTCCCCTACCAGTCTGCATCACAAGTATGTCAATAATCTCATGTCACTATGTAGGGTGTATAAGTTTCATACTACATCAATTCTGTATGCTTAGCGCAATGTCATATAAACATCAAAATTTGCCTCTAATGGAATAAATGTATTTACAAAATAAATTACAATATTTACATTAAAATACAGTGTAACTATTGCCTAATCATTGGATATGGAGACTAAGACATATTTGACCATGTATGCAAGAAATACGAAGCCTACCAACACAAACAAATTAGTCAAAATATAGTACATGTTGGACTGTTGCTCGGTTATCACTTCACCTTCACTTGTGTTGATGGTGTCGGCGTGCAGCATCGCCTCCTGCCGCAGCTTCAGCTGCTGCTCGATCTCCTGAACATACTCCGGGAACAACTCACAAAACATTTTGTTTTTAATATTTGTCTCCAAAGATTCTGCCGCCAAGCAACGCTTCTGGAAATCGGAGGTCTCAACGGAGCCCAATGTTGGTGTCTTCTCTAACATGAAACTTAGTAAGCCAGTGAGGATCGTAGATATCGACCACGCTGGGTTCCATGTGTCGGGGTGGAAGTCGGTGATGCTAAGGCACAGTCGCGTATTTGTCTTGAAACGGCCATTCGGCGTAATCATGTAAATGGATGGCGGTTTGAAAGGGAACTCCCTTGGAAATATGATTTTTCCATGGTAGTACCCGCCCTCGTAAGGACTTTTTTCTGGTCCTTTGACTACGTAATGCCATTCTAAAATATTGGACGGCACTGGTTCCGCCGTCACATACGGAACGGGGTCATTTTTTAGCCTAAGGTAATCCTGCTTTAGTCTGCTCGTAGCTCCTGTAACTTTGGTTTTAGCCATGACTTAGCACAAAACTACAATCATATAATACTCAGTATGCAATAAAATGAGTGTCACTGCAATCATACACTAATAATATTCTTCAATAAAGTTTGCAAATATTATTTTTTGGTCGATCGGAATCAATCACGAATACCTAAATAAAATAATACGTCAAATGATTTGCGATCATACGATACGTCATGCGTCATTGAAATAGAGGCAATAGAGCTGAGCCACAGAATAATAATACTCTAGTGAGCTGTGCATTCGTGCATTATTAGTTACTAACTTACTACAAGATAAAATCGATTACTATATATCTAGTCCGAATAATGTTAGGTATTTTGATAAAACGAATTTAAAATAATAATTTTAATCTTTAGCTTTAAGACCTTTCAATCATTAGAAATGAAAATGCTTTTCAATTTTGGGTATTGCTTAGAGCATATATTTTTAACTGGAGTTGAAAAAACCGGGCGAACCCCGCTACCAAAAAGTACTGGGCCATCTAACCAATTTGGCCATATGAAGAAAATTAAGATAGGCGCGACTGCTGTTATTTTGAAAATGGATAACAAAATAGTTATGAAGTCCCTCTTTACATATTATTCTACTTTGAGTTGTCGCGGTGTCCTGCTTGACTGCTTCCAGTGGTGGATTTGCCCTAGGGCACAGTAGGCACGGGCCTAGGGCGGCCAGATATTTGGGGCAGCCAATCGTAGAAAAAAAAAATACAGTCGAGCTTGATTTAGCTTTACTCAACATACTCTTAGTTCAAGCAAATTGTTTATGGAATTTTGATTGCGAATTTTTAATTAATGTTTTTATTGCGCTTGACAATAGATGCTTCAATTAGATGCTTGTAATCTGTACAAAATTAAATAAAAAATAGTTTCCTATTTTATTTTATTAGCTAAAATAATGACGAAAGCTGAGAAAGGGGCGGCTGGTTGTTACCAGCTGCACCTAGGGCGGCCAGGGACTGCAAATCCACCTCAAATCTGCGAAACCATGGAATATCCTATCACATGTAAGTTTAAATTATGCACCAACATGGTTTTATAGTACAATCTGTAAGCCTGTACTGTGATAGTCAAATCGTAGTGTGATATACGTGTTCACCTCGCCGCGCCTTCCGCAAAAAGATGGGGGGAAAATGTTATTCAGTGATTCACCGCTATGTCTCCAGGGGTATATGCTCTAAGTTTTCAGTGAGCATTAACTTGCTATTTCTCATAGTTTGTGGTAATAATGTATCTAAATGTGCTTGGCGCTCCATTGTGCGTGGTTACCAGCATTGCGGCTAGCTGTAGTTAAATAAAAATCAAATCAACAGTTCCTAAAATTTTATTTAATAAAGACATTCGTCTTTATCTCACACTGTCCGTCATCAAAATGTATTTTAACAAAATAAACACCTACATATCATTCAATGAAACATGATAATAAATAATAATATTATATCATCGTAATGATTTGAATTAAACTAAGCCTTACTAAGCGGTACATTTTACTACCATTAAGCTTCACAGGATCACGCGGTCTCGCTCGGGGCAACGAACCGCGCAGTACAAGTATTCAACAAAACAGTATTACCGTCTCGCTAGAGTAATATTGTTCTGTGTTTACCGTTTACATGACCGCGCGATGACAAGAATTCAACTAGGGTCCATTTCAATTGAATTTGTTAACTTTGTAAACAATGTTAAACTGTCAAAATTTGATGAATTTGTATAGAAAGTTTGTTTACATAGTTTACAAGTTCTATTGAAATGGATCATAATTACAGTACGCACGGGGCCGCGTGATCTGAAGTTAGCCTAAAATCTCCTCTTTTGGAAGGTCATTTTTATAGAGAGCAGTCTGTTATCGCATTATTATTTCCCCAGCTTGGACATTATGCGCAATATTTTCTTGCACAGTTCGCATTAATCAAAATGCAAAATTAGAATTGTTTCCATCGTTATAAATTACTTTGACGTAATCGGACAACATGACCACAATTGACACTTGATTCTGGGTTACCATACAATAATTAATATCACGAACTTGCATTATCTAGGTCTACCGCTAATGTTTTCGTATTGACCTGCAGCCAGCAGATAGCTTCCTCATACTGTGTGGCATGTGGATATCCTAGCGATTACATATTTACATTCTTGATTTTTCGGTAGCATAGGAAGCATAATTATTGATTATGTAGTTGCTTGATAAGTGGGAGGATGCAGGCAGTACAGTAGAGTATTAGCAGTGGTACATGTCTCTGACGTCACGTCCCACAGTTGAGCAGCAAACTTCGTATTTCGTGGTTCAGTTGTTTGAGCAAGTCTTCATTGGGGTCGTCTTGTTGTACGAGTCTGTCGCGTTGAGCTATCAATTCGTTTATTCTTTCGTTCATTGGATTTTTTGGCGTATTCCTGCAACAAAACGTTAGAAAATGTATTGAGGGTTTTATACGTATTGCAAGATCTTATTTGGAAGCTCATATAAACCTAGTTTTACTTACTTTAGGTCGTTAAACATGTCTAATTCGTCAGCTCCTGCAGGATCTGTGAATAGAAAATATTTTAATCTCTCTCTGTTTATCTATTACATAAAAATAAGTCGGGTTTTCCTTCATGACGTTATAAGTCCACAACGGACGAACCGATTTCCACGGTTTTGCATTCGTTAGAAAGGTCTCGGGCTCCGTGAGGTTTATAGCAAAGAAAATTCAGGAAAATTTAAAGAGAAAAGCGGGCAATTCTTTTTTCACATACAGCGCCATCTCTGATACATAGCATGTACTACGGTGGCGAAACGGAGTTCGCCGGGTTTGCTAGTTTCTACTAAATAGAGGTAGGTGCTTATAACGAGTAACTGACTTATCAAAGAATGCGTGTTGAGTGCAGGCGTGTTTGCGAGTATGTCCACATAGAAATCATCTTTTAACTTGTTTAAATCAACAGGACTTTGATTCATGTTGCTTTCATCTTGATTGTCTATTATTGTGTCCAGTCTGAAACAAGGTAAAACGTTTTGTGTAAATATACATTGCCACTGCTGCCCGTCATCAATAAGAATAACAACTTTTGAGCTGTGAGTGCTGGACAGCCGTGGCGCATTCTTGGGGGTCTAAGGCGTTGGGCGGCGAGCGGTAAAAACAAATATATGAAAATACTAGCTTCCGCCCGCGGCTTCGCCCGCGTTTTTGGGATAAGAAGTAGCCTATGTGTTATTCTGATGTATAAGCTATATTACTGTAAAGTTTCATCAAAATCCGTTCAGTAGTTTTTGCGTGAAAGAGTAACAAACATCCATACATCCTCACAAACTTTCACGTTTATAATATTAGTAGGAAGTAGGATATGGCCCATGCCACAAAGAACCGTTCGCAGCGGCAACGCTAGCGGTTTTTGCCGAGCGAAATATACGGGAGAGTGAGTGAGGTGACGCCACTCACTGCGGCGCGGTGTCGCCGCACTCTGCGGCGGCGGCGGCTGCTCGGTCGCTGCCGCTAAACGCTAACGGCCAGTACTATGCGATCAAAATAAGAATAGGGCTGACCTTGCGCCATATTGTGACGTTTTGTATTGAAAATTGAGCCATTTTTTGTATAAAAAATCTATTACAATATTTACAATAGATTTGGTAAATGAAAGATAAAGTAAAAAAATATTACGTTATTGATTTGCAATTGCAAATGATTTTTCTTTGTAAGACTTACTTTTCAAGTGATAGTTGACAGTTCGAGATCATTTTACGTTCCTATTCTTATCGCGATCGCATAGTGTGTATGTTTGTAACGCACCCCATCTCGCCGAGCTGCTTCCTATCCTGCCGCAGCTGTGTGAGCATCAGCTTCCTGGTGTGCAGCTTCACGAGGTGCAGCTCGCGGACGGCGCGGCCCCACTGCTCCTTGAAGAACGCCTTCGACTGCACCGCGCTGTCCAACTTCTCTTCTAGATAACGCTGTCAATTATACATACATAGTTTATTAGCGGTTCCCGCGACTTCGTCTGCGTGGGACTTCGATGACAAAAAGCCAAAGTTACTCATAAAATCAGCTATCTGCCGGTGAAAATCCCGTCCAAATCGGTTCAGCTGTTCCGAAAATCATCCGGATCAAAGAGACAGACAAAAAAATTTAAAAATTGATTTTTTTTATTAGTATACCGTATATATTTTCATAAGCATTTAGTAAAAAGCTGTTATTTTGACGTTACAAATAGACACTTAAATTTTATTTATTTGTATAGATGTCAAGGAATAATGTGTCAAATTAATTTTATTGTTGATGGTTACTGGATCTAGAATATTACTGTTTTGTTTACCTTTAAACCAAGGTCAATAATTGAGAAGTTGCTTTGCGAAAAACTTGGTAAAACCAAAAATCACCAAATACCTAAATAGACTTACTAATTCCTGTATAAGACTCGCAGTTTGATCTTTTGTTAGACCAGAGTATCGACTCTCGGATTCCTTTTCAGTGTTCTTTATATTGTTCTGAAACAAATAAATTATGGGCACATTTTTAACATACAGACCACGGCACTTTTGTCATTTACTAAGAGGAGTTCTAAACTCTAGGCTGCTTCTCAGAATTTCTTGACAGAATAAATAAATTAAGGACCTCACGATGACTGTAAACATGTTCGCGACCTCTCACTAGGGCCTAGTGACGATACTGTATTCAACTTCCCTTGAGAAAAAGCTCTATACAATGAAGGCCTAACCTGACCAAATTCAAAATCACTCCTTGCGCTGTAAACTGTTGATGTTTTTTGTTCCTCTTAACTTAGCAGTATAATTAGGCTGCTTAGGTTGTTATTAGACTTCCTTTATTTACGTGTTGGCTCAAAGCCAATTGAATATAGTATAGGCCAACGAAGCTAATTACTACTTCCAAAATTCTTTTATTCCTACCTTGAGCAGGTCCACTTGTTTCTGCAGCTGCTGTACCTGGAGCTGCAACTCCTCGGCCGTCATGTCTTTCAGCTTGAGCTGGTGGTTCATGTCATCTTCCATCTTCTGTGACGCTTCCCGCAACTCCTGGAATTGGGCGGTGTAGTGGGACTCCAGCGCTTTCTTTGCGTCTAACAACTGAGATATGAAAAAAAAACATATATTTTTTAAGTTATTTAGAAAAACCACTTTATGTTGGTCTATTTGGCTGTAAGAGGACTTTGTCTTGGAATCGAGAATGATCCCTGTTTAGGGCATCATGTTATGTGATCTTAATACGTCGCCATAACGAATCATATGCCCATTCAATGTTAGTCCTTCATGCTGAAACGACTGGACGGATTTGGATAAAATTTGATAAAAAGGTAGTCTGGGACTTGGAGAAACACTTAGGCTACTTTTCATCCATTTTCACGCAGACGAAGTCGCAGGCAACAGCTAGTAACGATATTAACGATACTAACATACGTAAGACACGGTGAGTAATGTGTCAGAATTTCCACACTTAGCCTCACTATTGCCATAGTACGTACTCGTATGTGACTACAGCCGGCCTAGCATGACCACGATAGAAACGGGTTTTGTCTACAGAAGAATAGACAAAGTGACAGATTGTAGAAATATTTCTACCTTTTTATGCATACGATGAAGACAACATTCTGATAAACCAAGCACCGGTCGCCGCGTGCTCGGGCAGAAGAGATAACGATTTGGATAGAAACAACTTTCTTTATTCTTTGGTAGAATAGAGATAGAATTGGTCATGCTAAGCGTGCTGGTATACGTTTGTAGTCACTCTGTGGTAAGTGGTTTCCCCAGTACTAAGTTAGCATTTCGAAAGGAATTTCCACAGTTTAGTAAGTACCTTTTTCTCCCTTTCTGTATTCCGGTATCCCCTCAGCCTGAAGTCTTCAGTAGCGCGACTCAGATCAGCCGCTAGGTTGCGACACTGTTCGATACCTTTGCTAAGCTTGCATTCTAACTCTACTTGCTTTTTCGCCCATTCCTTCGCCAGCAGTTCTAAGTGATATTCTTCTTTGCGTTTTAGCTGGAATTATGGAAAATAAATCTCGATTAATAAGGGTATATGGGGTCATGGTAGCGCCACGTAAGGCACGGCTACGCACACGTAGGGTTGCCAGACGTCTGATTTGTGCGTGTCCGGTCGTGTCTGGCTAAATATTTAAGTGTCCGTCTTGTCCGGCTTTTGTTAGGATTTTTGTCAGTGTCACGCAGTACCCGTAGAGCGAGCGAAGCATTGCGAATGCTGGTTGATCGTAGTTAATAAACAGTTACATACGTTTTATTTTAAAGTAAAGTCCAGCTTTGAAAACGCAAGTCTGGTTTTTAGGGCTAAATGTCCGACTTTTGTATTTTAGGGCGTGCTAATCCTACGCACACGCACGTGCATCTGCAATTCCGTCCAATCCGTTCCGTGCCGTGCGTGCATAGCGGCCATTGCGTACCTTGTTGTACCTTTAGAATGCCTTTGTAAGTAAGAATTTCCTAACTTACTTGACATTTAAACATTTCCTGTTGTTTTTCCTTCCAGTCTTCAAGCTCATCAACAAACTTCTGCATAATGGTGTTGCGCTCTATCGCCGGGATCGCCACTTTCACCATATCTGTAATTTCGTTAAATGGATGCTCAAAGTAGCCCGCGAAATTCATATTTTCTTTCGTTTGTAGGGTTCAAGATATGATATAATTATCTACTATGATGTAATAGATGGTGCTATACTGCTATTGCATATTTCGGAACCTTCAGGGCGCGAGTCGTACTCGCACTTGTCCGGTTTTTAGGGTTCCGTACCTCAAAAGGAAAGCGAAACCCTTATAGGATCACTTTTTGTCCGTCTGTCACCGGACCATAAGTGGAGCTATCTGCTCATAGATGGCGCCACTAGAAGTATGCACTAGCGCCATCTATGATCGAGATATGATATATCTACTATGATGTAATTGACGGCATAGATGGCGCTATTGCATATTTCCGAACCCTCAATGCGCGAGTCATACTCGCACTTGTCCGGTTTTTAATTTTTTAGATGGAATGTTACTCACCTCTTTCGTTATGTGTGATGCAGGTATCGCTCTTGCTTGTCTCCAGTGTGACTGCTCTGAAATAGAATAAAATTTAACGAAAATCAGTTCTTATTACTGCTTTCAGGGGCCGTGCCATGACTTGTTAAAACCATCATTGTTCTACTGTAAACCAGGGATAGCGCTATTCGTGCTGTATAGTGCCATCCCTCTCTCGCAATAACACGTCGTGGTACGGCCCCTGTGCAATTTATACTAATATCGTAAAGAGATAATGTTTGTATGTATTAATGAGGTGATCTTCGGAACAACTGACCCGATTCTGAAAATTCTTTTACTAATAGGAAGCTACATTATCCCTGAGTGCTATAGGCTATATTTTTTATTCCTAAAAAATGCTGTATTCCTGTGGGTCACGCGGGCGAAGTTGCGAGCAATGTGCCGAGTTGTGGAGGTCAGATGGCAGTCGCTTCATGTAAAAATACTGATATTCAGGAGCATCTAGTTAGACGGTAAGACCTACTCCCATTTTCTGAAAGCCTAGTCAAGCAACTTATTAATAAATCTGTTGTCAAATCTCATGACAGTTGTCATTGGTTTACCAAAATAACACTGGCCAATCATATCACTTGACATGACATTTGACAACAGATTAAATTGAATTTTTTTTCTTACATAACAAAAACATTGCCACTTTTCCTGTATCGTGGGGGCGTTTAAAAACAAATCCTGCATGCACAAACAGCCAGACCCGAAAAAAATATATGTATTGTGCGGGAATCGAACCCGAGACGAGACACAAGCCAATGCACCAACCGTGCCGCCTAGGTGGAATAACAATCACCTTTCTATGGGTGTCTCCTTGTCATTCAGTAGTGCGGGCTCGCTATAACTGCCGGCTTGTAGGACGTCCTCGCACTGCACTTGCACGTCAGCTGTCACCGGCCTTATCCGGGACGCGAGAAGCTTCTCTTGACTGAGAGTGAAAGAGTCGCACATCTTCTTTATTAATTCTGTTATCTCGTTGGATTGGAGAACTGAGTCGCCGGATGCTGTTTTGTATCTGGAAGTATTTTTATTTATAGGCTGAAATTAATAAAGATTTCAAATAACTTATTGGTTTTGAAGTACAAATGAGCACTGTGTATCTTTTTAGCATCTCCTATCGCAGATCTGCTGGAAAAGATTTATTTAAAAATAAGTAGTACCTAAGTACATTTTGTACTTTACTTTTCTATTATTACTTCTTATCTTATTTAGTACTGGTCTGGCATTTATGCTGAAGTGGACCTATTTGGCAAAGCTGCTAGGCACATAGCAACTATTTTATTATTCATTTTTATTTTTTTATTTGGTCCTTGTCTACCTGTTTTGTGCGAACAAAAAATCAGCTGTTCCATACTATTTGTTGAGTTATGTGAACATAAATGTATGGAACAGCTGATTTTTTTTTCGCGATTCCAGGGTTGGTCCAATAGTGAAAGTTGTTCATAATGATGAGTACAATGACCCCTTAAAATATTTCCACTGTCTAACCTGCCACCCTGTATATTTATTCCTTTTCTTTCTTTTCTTGCCAGCCTATTTAAAGCTCGCGTATTTGACCAAATATTCGCGACATATATCTACCTTATGTCTATTAGATTTTTTATTAGCGAAATAACGCAAATGGTCGTGAAGTGTCAGCACTAAGCCTATACAAGAACCATGGGCTAATGTTAATTCATAATTTTTGGGTGATGCATTATGGTAATCTAATGGCAATACTGCACCTGGCAGTGTTCGTGGCAGCCAAGTTGGTGTAGGCAACTCGTCCGACGTCGTGGCCGAGGTTAGTACAGCTGCCGCTTCGGAAGTCGAGGATATGTTCCTGAGGAACCGCCTCCCGCCGACCGCTGTCCAAGTGGGTAGCACTGCGGGCGGTCAGGTTTTTTGGTTTCTGGAAGTATTGAAGTTATTTATACCAGACTGACTGACAGACAAACAATGCATAGTCTAAAGTGGACCTAGAGATTTAAAATATGGAGGAAATATTCCTTGAGTAGGTACCCTACAGGTGCACTAAGGAGGGAGTTTTTCAAATTCTATTCCTATAGGGGTGAAAAGTGGTAATGTTTGTTTGAAGAAAATAACTACATTATGTTGTTTGCGACTTCCTCGCGGACGGAGTCGCGGGCATTTGTAAAAATAAAGATCGTTATAATAAAACAAGTTTAAACGGATTAAATCGCGTATATTACAGAGTTTTCCCGACGTTTCGAACACTTTGCAGCGTTCGTGGTCGCAGGACGACTGCGACCACGAACGCTGCAAAGTGTAAAAAATCTGAAACACTGTCACAAATCCGAAATATACGCGATTTAATCCGTTTAAACTTGTTTTATTATAATGTGTAATAAGTAATAATCGCGAAAACCTAAGACATTATTATAAAGAAGATTATTATGATTATTATATATATAATTATTGTTAAAATACATCTAACAATCATTACGACTGGGTTACATTTATATCATACCATGAGAATATGGTGATAATTATAATAGTTTACTCACTTCTTTTGGTAGAGACACTATGCTAAGAGACTCTTGATTAACAAATAGGTACCCACATGAAGACCAATTTCTATGAACCCAGTGTAACCATTACCTGTGCATCATGCTTCATCCCAACATACTTCAGGCTCATCTCGACATCCACAAAGGGTCGTCTCCCGCACTCTAAAGCCGGTGTGTCGTCACAGCGCAGTATAAAGCATCGCTCGTGGATCGTGAGCGCCCTCTCCGAGTTACAGAACTTGTCCAGAAAGTGTTGGGTGTCTTCAGTTGGAATTAGTCTGCGAAGGTCCATACTGCAAATACCTGGGACGCAAGATTAGGGTCAATGTAGCGAAAACAGTCAGGTAGGATAAGACCGTACAGTAAGAAATACCGCCAATTATATTATTAATATGCGCCATCTGTGTCCATTTATTGAACTAGAACAGTTCTACTTTCAATATAGAGTTCTAGTATCCTAACTGACGGTCTTCTCCACATTGACCCTATAAATTAAGAGGCTGACCTATTGTTATAATTTCTCAGTACAAGAATTTACAACATACATAATTAAGTTTGTATGGGACCCTCCCTCAGGGAGTGAGTCATTTCCATAATACAACAATAACGGCCGTACCACAAAAAAATAAACATCTGTTCAACACACGTTCAACACGAATGCTACCAACAATAATAGTAACTTGTTTTAGCACTAACTAGTTTAAAACAAGTGTGTATTATTTTTGGTAGCATTCGTGTTTAACAGATGTTTATCTTTTTTGTGGTAAGGCCTTATAAGTTTACAGTATAGAACTATAGAGCATCCCAACGCTTATGCTAAAGTACGGAGGGTAAATTATATGGAGTACTATCTCGTATGGGACACAAGTTGAAAGTGTCCAGATTCATGCAGTAAATAATAATTCAAGAACCCTTCAAAGTGATGCTAGCATAGCAAAGGGTATAGTATGAATGTAGCACAGTAGCGCCACCCTAATTGAACGCATTTTGACGGAACTTTTCATAAAATTTTTTGATTGGATGGAACTTTTGGCGCTTTATTTGAAATTTACTCTCTTGCTACAGTAGCGCCACCCTAATTTAATGCATTTTGAGGGACACTTTTATACACAGAGATGTTCTTCCTGATCTTTATACTCCATATGCTAAAGGAGAAACTGAACATACGCAACCATTTGAAAGTATCAGACTTCAGCTGTATAGACGGACATACCCACATCCTTCTCGCTGGCGCACACTTTAGTAACAAGATGCGGGCACTCGGTGAAGTACTTCCCCAGTGTGGCGAGGTCTGAGGCCAGTCGTAGCGACGTGCGCTGGTTGAACTGCACGTTACATCCGGTACTGCTGGCCGCCGCACACACCCTGAAGGTCATTTAAAAGGTCAATTATTTGCAAAGGTCAATTAATCGGCAAAGGTCAATTATTTTGCAAAGATCAATTATTTGGCCTACAGAAATTCCTCATGTGGGTAAAGGAATTGTTCCTTTAAATTACTTTATGAGTAACCTACGAAATTCTTCCGAGTTTCCAAGGCTATGGGCTATTCCTGATATTATGTCTTAGGGCCGATTTCCCCAGGAGTTGCGCTATAGTAAGAGACTACCTTGTAGGTACACGATAGAAAGAGACTACCTTGTAGGTTAGTACAATTTGAGGCACACAGCGCTGTGCAAGCTGAAATACACTTTATTGCGTTGTTGTAAAGTCATTATTTATTAACCTGTTTTAGCGGCGTCATCTTTTTGTACTCTGTGGCTGGGTGTGCAAGTATAAAGCTTAAAAAACCCACTTTAAGAAGTTTTGAACATACATACCTATCCGTCATAATGTTGTGTGTGAACACAGAATAAGTCACGTAGCAGTCTACCTCTTTATTTACTCTGCGGTCTGGTAGCAACTGGAAAGTAAATGGAAATAAATTAAATTCAAATATAATAAGAGTAAATTTTAATATTATTGCTGGATATTTATATACTAGCTGTTCCCTGCAACACAGATAATATAATACTATACGTACAGATGCCTCATTTCATACAAAGAAATGTGACCGATTTAGCGCGGGCTATCTTCGGGCTATACATTTTTCCGTGCTTAAAGCATTTTTCAAAATTTTCACAAATATTTTTCATTATGTATTTTTTCAGAATCAGAATCAGAATTATTTATTTGTGAAACATAGGTGAAGAACATATATACATTAATCATACATGTCTGGATCTTAATTTCATGTTCTCAATTTTACACAAACTTCAATAACAAATCGATACATATAACGCCATCTATTATGAGTTATTTCCACAAATGTTACTTTGTTCCTGATGAGACCCCGTGCCTGCGATTGCACCACCGTTGCTTGGCTCGTAAGGGTCGTGGCATGATGTTAAATACTTAAATAGCCTATACCTCATGAATCTGGTTATCATTTATTTTAAGATTCAGAATCAATATCACCCAAAATGTCGCTTAAATCAAATAGCCTTTCACTCCTTGATATAAAATATTGAATATACCAAATCTAAGTTCTCGACTGCGCCTATAACAAAGCTGAGCACAAACAGTTGTTTTCCGGCGCCGATCTGTATGAGACCGTCGTCACATAATAACTTCGGCATAAGATCCGGCGATGACACACTCTTCTTACTTTCTGATATGTACTCTTCTGAAAACAATAATTATGATAGTCAGCCACATCTAAATCATCAGTAAAATAAACTTAAAAGTCATCATTCATTATAACCACAGCATTTTGGCACAGCAAATAATTTATCATTTAAATTAGAGCTTAAAGTTGTGTGTAGTACAATACATTTTGTGATGGCAAGCGCTCTTGCTGCGAGCTGTTCGCTAATCTATCTCGGTATTATCTCTCAGTTGCTTGCAAACATTAGGTACTATAAGGTCTCGAACGCAGTGTACACAAAACTCATAAGATTATGAACATCATAATTATAAAAATAAGGTTCATATTTATATAAGGGAGTATAAATAAGCGCTTCATAGGAATATTAACCTTGATATAGTACGTACAAATAATGTTCTTAATCGTATGTTTTCTATAGACTGCGTTCGAGACCTCATAGTAATGTTTGTGAATATGGGTGTTAGGGTGAGTTTCCACTGACGCGGAGCTGGGCGGAGTGGAGCGGAGCGGACTGTGAATTAGTCAATCGCACTGTTTCGATTTCGAGCTTTCGAGCACTGTGATCAGTGCCGTAACTAGCCTTTTGTGCGCCCAGTACGATCTTCTATAACTGCGCCCTTTTTGGTTCTACTCTGGTCATTTCTGCGCCCTTCGTGGTCCTAGTGTGGTCACTTCCGCGCCCGTCCAGGGCCTGCGCCCTGTGCCTGGGCACCGCTGGTACCGCCCTAGTTACGGCACTGACTGTGATTGACCAATTCACGGTCCGTTCCGCTCCACTCTACCCAGCTCCACGTCAGTGGAAACGCACCCTTACACAGTTACTTACTCAAAGTCATCAACATAGATTTAGCAGTTGGAGGATTTGATGCAGAGTTAGCAGCCGGGCATGCTACCTCATTGCTGTGGAACATACGGAGCTCATTCCTCTGGAATAACATAACAACATACAAAAACTTAAATTAAAAATTAAAAAAACAGCAACATTATTATTAGTTTTGTCTCATACAATGCAGGTACAGAAATCAGATGCTAGCAACCAAAATGTACAGGAAAAGAGTTCATCTCTTCTTACTTTAGTTGTATTTAAAAATACATTTGGTCTCATACAAAATATGAAAATACCAACTAAATTATATACCTACTCGTAGCTTAGGTATTACCTAAATCATAAACCATTCATCATTAAAACATATCTACTGTATTCCACATACCTTTGTGTGTAATTAGACTAATTAGTAATTAACCGTGTGTGCATTTGAAGTGAGTTAACAACAGAAAGAATTTTGACTTGACAAGTTGCGATTATAGACATGCAACACAAAATTATGTTTGAATAAAGAATTCTTTTTTGTCTGTTGTTTCCTGACTACCAAATTAGTTACTAATTATTTCTAACATGACAAAGGAAATTATGAATATATCCAATATCCAGTGTAATACTAGCGGATCTGGGTAAGCTAGGTAGGTTGTGACAGTTATAGCATTTTTAATTCACTTGTGGCATCTTTGATCAACGTCATTATCAAGAGAGTCATTGATTAAATAATATCAATAATATGGTATCATTATTATATTAATATATATATAATATATATAATAGCATTTGTCTCACTATCTTTCTTAAACGCTTTTTTAGGGTTCCATACCTCAAAAGTACATAAAAAGAGCTTTCTGATGATATACAACTCATTGCTATAGGTTGTTAGGCCAATTTGCCCATCCTCTTTGCACTATTTTCTGAACATCAAAAGTTACAAGGCCCACAAGGAAAACGCCCAGCCTTCCCTATATAACATTGCATTCTTACAGGAGTTGGTGTGCTGCTTCTGTCTTCTATGGAGAGGCTCATCAGCAACTGTGGATGACAGCATTTGCCTTCTGACTTCACTCCAAGCAGCCTGTGCCATGAGTGTTTGATCTGAAAATACAAAACTGTGTAACGCTCTATGTGATAGCAGGGCACACATGGGTGCCCGACATCAATATGTGGAATGCATGAGGAGGATGCAGTAGGGCTTAATAGAGCATGTACTGACAATTTAAATGAGTAATGGGCATGCAATTTTAGTGCAATGGATGGAATCATTTTCTATATAAAACTGGCATTAAACGCATATTGCACAATAGTTGTATGCCACAATCAGTGAAGTATTTTCTCTGTTTCCTTAAAAGCACACCAGCAGCAGCTACCACAACGAAGTCCATGTCAACATAAAAATTGCAATCACCAAATGTGTGCCTGCAATACTGTATCAACAGCGAGATTATCACAAAACAATTAATTGCAAGTGTTCTTGCTCAAAAAATAAATCTTTTATACATACATCTACAATCTTATTGGAGGGGCAAGGCTGTGCCCCTAGTAAGCTCAGAAGCAGGTACCCCACTTTGTCCTTCCGCCCCTGCGTGCCAGTTGTGTACACCTCCACTTTGACCGGCACATTCTGTACTCGTAAACTGCAATATTGTATAAAAAAAACTGAATAAACTCTCAATGATTTTAAGCACGTGAATATAAGCAGGACCCCGTATTTGCAAACAATACTCAGTGCTTTAAAAACTAGATTTAACTTGAGTTATGTAAATCTTTCAATAACAATATATGTCTAGAATATGAACCTGAGAATCCACGAGGGTTTTAATGACGCCAGGCAGTATGTACTGGTTCTTGTATGGAATTAAAATGCATGAAAAACAAAAGTTGTTTGTTTACCTTCTAAACCTTCTTTTGTCTGCTTCCCAAACTAATTCAGCGTCAAAAATTGGAGCATGTGAAGGTACAACAGGGTCCGTCTCTAACATATACCCATTGAGAGATCCACTGACTATAAACGGGGAACGTAAAAATCCAAATCCAAGGCCTAAAAACATTCGAAAAATTACAAGAGATGTTTTTAAGAATTTTGCTTGTTGCTGTCATAATTGAAGCTTGAAAAAGGTATACCCTCTTTCACATGCAGCACTATTTGAATATTTGGTCCCCGTAACTCGTCCATCTATATTTTATTTGAAATATAACAAAAAATTATATAAATTCAAATCAAACGCAACTGTAAACAAAAATTGCTTTCCAAAATCAAAGATGACATCTCAACACCGGTGTTGCAAGTGCATAAAATAATAATATGCAAAATGATATGAATGTAAATTAGGAAAATTTGAAACTCACAAGCTGCCATAAAAATATTAAAATAAACACTACATAAATAAATAAAAATCCTGTAATCTTGTTATGTACATACATAATAGGTATGTACTAAAATAGGTAGATTTGATTTGTAACTCATAAAGTAATTCTTTTTTGATGTGGCAATGATACCGGAAGTGTCCGGAAGTAAAAAACTTAAAATTAAATAAAGTCCGGTCCTTTTCAAACACTCTATACTACGTTGTCCAGATTTTATTATTTAAACTAAACAATAATTGCGATAAAAATAAATATTGATTCATTTATTCATAGAATAGGTAAAGGTGCATTTATAATTATAAAATATTTTTTAAGTTTTTGCATTGATTATGTTTCTTTGTGTTGTTTCCGTAAAAATGACAGTAATATTGTATTATTGTAATTTCATAGCACTAGGGATCTGTGCTAGGGATTTCTGTGAATGTCGTTAGCAAAAATAAAATGCCCACTGTGTCATTATTTTATATGTTTTATACAATTAATAAACCTAAATAATCTGCAATGAAGAAGTTTCTTTATGAGTACAAATCTAAAACTACAAGAGGCCGCAGTCAATCAGAGACAAACACCGCAAGGTAAACAATCGTTCTGACTTTTTAGATTATTTGAAATCCAACTACCCTAAAAGTATTATATAAATTAGAATCACGTATTGTACGGTAGTAAACTAGTAAGTGGTAGTAGGTGCACTTTGTACGGTTGACGAGCCGTCTGTGACCGCAGCATAGCATACTTGAGCTGACGAGGGCCGACGCTCGACGACCGGCGCGCATGAAGTGGATCACCGGAGCGCAACGAAAAGTAATTTGTACAAAAAACCAAATTCAACTCATTGCGAATGCCGCGTTGTTCGTGATGTTTTGTCTGACCGCACAATATATCGGCGGTCATTGTTGCTAGTCGTTTTTTACAACGATCGGACTTCTAATGCGCCGGTAATGTTCCGCGTGGTCCTCGCATCGCCGGACTTTCCGTTTTAGTTTATAAACTTATTTATATTCGATAAATGTTATTTAGTTGCTAACTTGCTGGCGGCTTGTTTACTGTGCGAACTTTTTCGAATAAAAGTGCATTCATTGCAGGACATGGGAGTTTTTAAGTGGTTGCGCCGGTGAGTACGTAAACTTTGTTATTTCTCTATTCATTATTTTTATGTTAGTATTTTACTGCCCAATTTGTGTATAATAATAATGTGTGCGATAATAATAATGGCATCATAATTAGAAAAATATATCTTAAATAAACTTCCCGGCAGCTGACTGGAGATGGCGCTCTAGCAAATCGATTTTCTTTTGTGACACTGCAAAAAAATCGTTAGTAAACATCGACAAACATGCGATTTTATACCAAAGAATTTCACGAACAAATTACTTTTAGACCGTAAAACTCAACAAAAATGTCGATTACAATAGAACAAGCATGCACAATGTCCCAGGATGATGTAAGTGGACCACCTAACGTTGAATCATCGGAACTGTACCCACAATAGATTTGATTTCATTCCAATAGAGGCCAGAAGCTTTGTGTACTATTGCCAATACAAATCACAGGTGAATGCAGTTAATTATTGCAACAAAATCTAGTTCAACCGTCATGCCTAGTTTAGTCATTTTGTGAACTTCAGGACAGTCGTATCTCAAGAACTTCAGTGGTGAATAGGTATTTTATTTTGATTCATTATTTTTTACTATGTTGAATACCTACCTACGAAAATTAAAAGATTTACTAGCACAACGAAAATAGGTACTATTGCCTGGATTATGTCGAAAGTTCATTGACTTTTCGAATTAGGTTCGTCACCTGTGTACCTATCTAAATACCTAGGTCTAATCTATTTCCGAAACTTTTTGAAAAGTAACAACAATTCAAAGTTAACACTACGATTAACAGCTACATTCAATGGTGCTGATTTTGTTGAACGTCGCACTAAACAAATTTTAATCACACTACATCTCTTTCTTACAAATGACATTGAAAAAGGACAGAAAATATTTAGAACTGTCAAATTAGTCTACGCCCATGTCATTTACGGGAAAATAGTCGTGACCTTTTGCGATTACAACCAAATTGACAACAAAACTATTCAAGTGGACTAATTTGACAGGATTAAATATCTTCTATCCTTTTCTCATGTTTTTTATTAGGAAGAGACGTAATGAGACTAAATTAGTTTAGTTGGTAAACAACAGAATCGGCACCAATGACTAACACTTTGCTCGCGACTTCGTCCGCGTGACGACCCACAGGAACTAATTTTTTTGGGATTTATAAAAAGTAGCTTAGCACTAAGAGATACTGTAGCTTCCTACCTATTAGTGAAAGAATTTTCAGAATCAGATCAGCCGGCCTAGCATGACCACGATAGAGACGGGTTTTGTCTACATAGAAATAGACAAAGTGACAGATTGTAGAAACATTTCTACTGTTTCATTCATAAAACGTAGAAATGTTTCTACAATCTGTCACTTTGTCTATTTCTATGTAGACAAAACCCGTTTCTATCGTGGTCATGCTAGGCCGGCTGTAGTTCCGAAGATTAACACATACAAACAAACTTTATCTCATTATAAAATTACTAGACTTGCTCGCGACTCCGCCCGCGTGGACTACAGCAAATTTACCATTCTAAATGACTTCCAGAGTCCAGTATAAGGTGGCTAGTAGGTAGATACTACGAACGTAGAGGTCGAGCTGTATCTCTGGTTCATCTGGACCCCAAGCTACCAAACTATGAAAACTACATTAAAATCCCTTCAGTAGGTACCTACTTTTTGCGATTGATGCGCGCACAATGCGCACAGTCATACAGACAAAAGTTCTAAAAAAATCTTTTTGGGCCCGCTTACTTCCTCCTATCCCACGGCTTTTTTTTATTTTTTTTATAGTAAAGACAACACCTACCTAGATAACGTCCTATCGTAATCTATCGTCGCCGTCGTAATTATTTTGTATGTGAATTTAATTATTTATTAATTAACAGTTGTCCAGTTACACTATTATGATTCCGATAAGAAAATTGGTGTGTGGTTCTCGCCTATAATTAGGTATCTTCGTATAAAGTAGTGTTTGCATGTAATGATGTGACCCAGAGCTCATAGGTAGGTAGTAGGTACCTACCTGTACCTACCCTATCAAATGGACGTGTAGGAGCACCAACCAAGATCACTTGCAAGTTTCTTGCAAGTCTGTTCAATATTCCCAAAGAATCCACAGAAAAACAATAGAGCGATCTTGTTTTGTGTCGCTTGACCGAACTGTTTCAGCTGTGGGTAGACGAAATAGTCCTCGACAAGAAGTAATACGGATACGGTTGGTGCCTCTGTACGTGGTTGGTGCTCATAGTGTTGTCCGTGAATTTCATTATTTTGTTTTTAGTAGTCTGCCAATAGGGCAATAAGACACGAGAGACTATCTTCTAACTGGTAAGTAAGTAGGTATCACGTCTTCGCCCTTTTTTACGCAACTATCTGACTGAACCTACCTAGAATACGCACATTCATAGTTAGCCGGACTGAAACCAAACCAGGCTCCAAAGTTCTAGCATGTACAGTCGTCTAAGAAAGGTTCGAAATACGCAGAAATCGGCAGAAACATACCTACTGCGACGCCATTGGCACGAACTCCAGTCCAGCCTACATATAGTCGTAACTCGCAATGTCCCCTGTGATCTTCATGACATTGTCCGACTATCACTTATGGGAGCGTCCCTGCGCTGGCAGTCCACTAAAACTTTCAGTTAGTGTAGTAACACTAACTGAAAGTTTTTACCATGATAGAAAAACTACCTCGATCGATCCACCTTCCGGCTTTTCGGCTTGCCAAGGCCTCTCACACATTGCCGATAATATTGGTCGATAATATCGCAAGTGTTATTATATTGTGATATTTGTCTGCATCGCTACTTTTGGCTTTTGGCCATATGCGCGACTGCATCGATATTCGATGCAGACCCGCGACTGTATCGCTGCAAAAAGTCGCCGTGCCGTGGGCGACCTCCCAGACGCATGCGATCTTACACACTGCTGTGATAATAACGACGCGTTATTATCGTAGATCATGAATGGAAATCAGCTCTTGTTTCAAGAGTTGGATTCGTGAGAACAGAAAAAAAAATAAAGAAGTTTGGGCAATAAGACGGTTCGATTAGAGGTCTTGTGAGGTGACGTTATTTGACCTCAAGGGTCAAAGTCGTGGATTATTTAAAACGCGAAAGTAAAAGCGCACAACTTTCTTGAAGTAGTTGTACGAATATATCGGAAGCATACATGTTTCTTAGGACGTAGATGCGTTAATTGGTTACCTACAGATGATTCACGAGAAGGATGAGGTGAGGTTTTTTAAAAGAGGTAGGGCACAGCGGATAATCACGGTCAAATCTGGAGCAGCCCGACTGGGGAAGTCCCTCCATCTTACATTACAGAATACCACAACCAAATAACGCTACTCTTCGGTAGTGTTCAGGTGGTGAGTAAGGTCGCAAGAGCTGAGGATACTCTGTGTTGACAGCGGGAAACCTGCCTGTCCCCCTACGCTGTTGAGTGTTGACACAGCGAATCCTCAGGGTCGGCAACGCGCATGTGATACTCGGTGCTGTAAGCATTTCATACATAGGCTACGGTAACCACTTACCATCAAGTTGGTCGTATGCCTGTTTACTACCATCGTCGTAAAAAAAGCTAAGCTATGAAAATTAAGCAATCCTATTTTGGTAGGTTTGACTCGCACGGGATGTGCGAGTCAAACCTACGAATAGGATTGCTCACATCCCTGTTGGAAATGCAGCCTTCTGTTTAGCATGTCAAACGATGGCACAAGACTATCTTACGAGACGTGTAGATAGCTACGGGTTGGGCTTCTCTTTGGCTAACTCAGAAAAGATTACCCTAAACCCAGGGTGCAACAGTGAGACCTGTTGAAGTACCCTTTTCTGCCAGTCTTCTTGCAAACATCTCTAAATGGTTTGAGCTGAACATAGGAACCGCTACTTTAATTATTGTTGTTACATCAATATCTTTTAACTAAATGATTGATCTCTTATTATTATATTATCTTATGGACGATAAGTGTTTTCTTTCATCATGTATTAGTGCTTCATTAAGGCTCACAATACTTTCGTTTATTCCAGTCAAACATATAAATTATAAAAAATGTGTTCTTTTATAGCTTCATTCATTGCGCACGACTGAGTAATTTCGAAAAAGTAACTACAAAAGAATACCCCCCGTACACGGTCGTGATTGATGCTTCCATTAATTACTGGTTCAATTCAATCTGAAGCCTTTCAATGGCTCTAAAACAGTATTATTGAAATTTTACTTTCACCTAACTTATTTGATAGCCAACCGTGGTTCTCTTATTGCTTTACAAATAACCAAAATTGTTGGTTAGACAGCTTCTTATTTATGTAAGCTTTATCATCTCGTCACTAGATATGGGCCACTGCGACGTGCTTTCTAGTTTAATTATAATATTACGTAATGTATTGTTTGTATCGAGATTATAAAATAAAGCTTTGTTATAACTTCCGGCGTATCGGAGATTACAATGGATGACTTTAAAATTTTCTGGTGTAACAAAGAACTTTTGTTACCAAGCAGAAACGTTGCTGGAACTGTTTTGTATGACAGAACAAGGCCTCGAACTGGAAAGTGCTGTTAAGTGGTGTCCAATAGGTCACATGAGACTTAAGTGGCTTAATACTGTAGCGCTTTTACTTTTAGATGAAAATTAATAGATAGTAGAAATCCGAATGCTGTCCAAAGAGTTTTGAATTCTGTAGTGCTCTTGGTAGGGTACAGTACCCACGGACGCTTATTTATCAGCATAATATAATTTAGCTGACTTTTAGTGAGTAGCCGAAACAAACTTTACCATCATAGCCATAGGACTCATAGGTATATATAACACCGATTGGTAAAAATAGAGCACCACTTTAACCAGTCTTAAAAAGCTCATTAAATGTTTTAAATGATTTTTGAAATAAACTTTAGAATATAAATGGAATAAAATTCCTTTCTCTACTCACTTTCGTTGACAAAAACTTGAAGCGTGACAAAAAGAGAGTATCAAAATGACAATAATTATCTAGACTGTCCGAATTTTCTCTTTCAAAAATTTAGCACTAGACATTTGAGTGATATAACTACCTACGCTTTGTCAGACACAATCTATCAGTTTATTGGATCTATGAGCTGTTTCACAAGAGATCAAATTGATGTCAGATGCACAATGCCTGGAAACAAATTTGCGAGCCTGATCAAATTGTTAATCGGTAAAAGTGTATCGGCGGTCCCGCGTTGTACCCGTGATTATGATCGCCTCTTACTTTGCTCTCTTCTCTGTGGAGTTCATTGTTTTTTTTACTGACAGATATTAGTTAATTGAAGTTTTGTTACTAAGCTTGGTCTCAAATTAACGGATTTTTTAAGACATTGTGTTAATAATATAGAAAAACAATTCAAAGCTTTGCGATTTGCCTTTATAATATGTATAAAATCGTCTAAAAGCGTTACAATTTATATTCAATACGAAATTCCACTTATTTCGAGTTGATCTCATCGTTGCGTCGCGTCGGTGACCCGCGACTGTCCCACGCTTTTGCTGCTTGAATAACGTCCGAACTACCATTAGTTGCTGTTATTTGTACTTTTATGTAGAGGTTTTTTCTCAGACCATTGTTGGTTTTAACACCTTGCTTAAAAAATGTTTCGGAGTATGAGCCGCATTGAGAGACCTAAAAAAAGATTAAGTTATGGCCTGTGATGATTGTAGCATAATTTGTAGTATGTATGATGTCAGCTTGTGAGTTTTCTTGTGGATATAATGTATAACTTCTTCCCCAAGGAGTAGGTATGTAATTATTGTAAACAGAAAATGAGGCAGCAGCATCCCCGGCAAAAAAGGTTATTTAATTAGTTCATGTTAGGAGACACTTGTTTAGTTGGTGACGTTTCCAGGCTGATGTAATTGTTGATGTTTTGTTGGCAGGGAGCGCGTGACTGTAACGACTCACCGCAACGTGACCCCCAGCCCCACAACATCCGAAGTACAATGCCCTCACAACACCACACAAATCGGAACTATTCGCACTGAGGAGTACAAACGAGATTTAGCCGAGTTTCAAGCAAGAAGATCCACAGGAAGCAAGGAACCGCAAGAAACGCCTGTGAAGAAAAAATGCGGCAGACATTCCTTACCCGTCTCTTGTACCGACTGCACCGCAGACCACGATAACACTTTCAATTATGAGAAGAAATCAGCCGTTAAATACAAAAAGAAATCGCAAAAACGCGCTCGAAGTACGACCCCTGAACGAACAGTTTACGGAGGAGCTCCGAACATACAGTTTTTATTCCAAAATCAGGTGTTCATGCCTGGGAATCTGTACCCGACGTCGACGTCATTTTCTGAACCGCAAAAATTCAAACGTCTATCGCGCCATAGAATAAATAGATCTCCAGACATGGACTTCATAGTTCAAAAGCACATAGATTTTAAAGATGACGAACAGTCGGACACTTCGCCTGCGTTCTACAAGAAGAACTCTCTTTCTTTTGATGTGAAGAATTTTTTGGACAGTCACAGGAGTGACGACGATGACATCGATGGGCTGAGAGCGGCGGGAGACGTTAAAACTTCTAGTCAGAATACTTCCATGAGTCCCAGGAAGTATGAATCGGATGATAAGCTTTGGGAAGTGATGAGTGAGTTAAAAAACTTGGATCAGTGGGCCGACGAACAACTGCAGGTTCGGTCGCCAAACACGAGCAAGTCCGACGATAGTAAAGTATGTTTGTTAGGGCAATGCCCGACCGCATCCATTTATTTCTTAGTTTGATTTGCATGATTGACCTTAGTAAAATCAACAAAATAAAATCAATTTGAGTAGCTACAAATTTTTGATGCAGATTTTGATGCAAATCGGGATCGATTTGGTATTGTAAAACGAATTTTAAACAAAATCCCCAGAGCGATACTTTTCCTAAATAACGTTATGTGTGACTCATTTTGTCTCAAATCGGAAATGAGATCATACTATTTCTTGTTTTGAATTTTGATACCTACTTTTAGAGCGATACGAGTGCTTACGGTTTGCCGTTAGCAAGTGCCAGCAACCTCGATGTGACGGTAGACAGAAATAAAGCATGGAACCTTGGGAAATGGGGAGTGGTTCCTGTCCAGATAAAGAAATTAAGTGGTGTCACTGTTGAGCACGTTAGGAAGAAACAGAACACGGAGATAAATATACTGAGGTGAGACTGACGTCATTTCTCAAGGCTTAGTACACCCAGAATGGTGTTTTTGAATGTCATTGTCCGTTTAATGAGTGAGGCAATAGCAACGTGTCCCATAAACACTGTGGGTCCAAAATCACGGAGGAAATGGATTGGAGTCTATACTATATTCAACTGGCGTTGAGACAAAACAAACCCGACCCAATTCAAAATCACGCCTTGGACTGTAAAATAATGGCTGCTTAAGTTGTTAGTATACTGACAAGTTAAGACAAACCGAAACATTTAAAAATTACAGGTGCATCACGTAATTTTGAATTCAGTAGGGTAACTTCCATTGTTTAGGTTTTGTCTGAAAGCCAGTTGGGTATAGTTTGGGTATATAATTTGTTATTCGTTTATTTCAGAAAGTGTCGCCATCCTAATATAATACTACTAATGGGACTCTATCCGGACATACACGGCAATGTGCATTTGATTTGTGAGAGATGCGTCGACTCGCTCTTCGCCATACTACATGTGCAGGTAACATTTAAAACTTAAAAGTCTACAGTCTACACCTTAGCATGACTCCCAATAACTACCGTCTTACCACATAAAAGGTAAACATCTGTTGTACAAGAATGTCGAATGCTACCAAAAATAATACGCACTTGTTTTAGCACTAACTTATCTAAAACAAGTGTGTATTATTTTTAGTATCATCTTTTTTGTGGTAAGGCCCTTAGGCTGTGTCCCCAATAGGCAAACTGTGAGCGGCCGCCTGAGTTTGCGGCGCGGCGGCGTATCGGTTTAGTACGCCCTTCCATATATTTGAAATGGAGTGTCCACAGTTTGCTAGTTTGCGCTAACAGTTTGCTACTGCAATTTGTTAGCGCAAATTCAGTCGGCCGCTCACAGTTTGCCTATTGGGGACACAGCCTTAATGTCAAACAATCTACTGTTTAATACTAAACAAACCCTAAATTTTAAATATAGTTTGCATAGGATTTTTAATAGGTAAGTAGATAGTAAGCTTTAATTTTGTACATACTTAACACAATATTTATGAAATCATAAACAGTGGTCAGTGTGGTTTATCAAATGAAAACCGATGTTGAAATGAAACGTAATTTTTCCAGGGTCGCATTCTAAGTGCGCAAACAGCGGTGCAATACGCCCTCGACATAGCGAACGCTCTCGTCTTCTTGCGCATGCAAGGGTACCTCCACACGGAGCTATGCAGCGCCAGTGTCATGATCACAAGTCATGACGCCGCCAAACTGGCAGATGTAGGCTCCTGTGTCAAGTTGGGCAAGCCGGAGAAGAGGAAGCCTAAGGGATATGACATCTATACGCCGGAACCGCAGTATGTGAACATTGAAGGTGAGTTTTGTAGAAAAAACTGGCCAAGTACGAGTACGACTCGCGCCCTGAGGGTTCAAAATATAGATGGGCAATCCACCGGGTGTTTTTGGTAAACACTCAATAAACACCCGTAAACACTCAGAAACACCGGATATACGGTAGATAAGAATTGGAATATTTGTTCATTGATATTGAACCGTATTGCTGCATACATAGATATTTATTAATTCAATTAATTCTGCAACGGAAACGCCTTTTCACACACTTTTTTTTATTTAAAAATAGACTTGCGTTTGACGTATTGAATATCCTGTAGAAGTACTACCACCTAACACCGTACCTTTTTATGCTGTTTCTCAATTACTGACACATGAGACATTACAATTTTGTTGCTGATGCCGACAAAGCACAAATCTTCGACAAACCGCTTCTTGTTGGGGGCGGTCTATAGGTATCCATTGTACCCTCAGATCATAGAAACAAGGAGATATGCCATCATAGCAAATTAGTACGGGAACAACTGATGCCACTTTTAGTATATTTTTCGACACAATTGCGCGCATAATTAAGCGCTCCTTGTGAATAAAAAGATCTCCCACGCATTGAACATTCCGCACACCCTCAATCTAACACTGTTAATCGTCACTCAACACTAGCACTAAACTAAAACACTGTATTTATACCATCGATCGCGTTCGGTTCGTTGCCAGCGCGTACGTTTATAATATGAGCAATTTGCTCAAGATCAGGCATCAAGCTCGATAGCGCCTTGGCACATCTCCTTGTTTCTATGATCTGAGATTGTACCTACAGCAAAAGAGCGATCTTTGCCAACTTATTTTATAAAAAAAAAAAAAAAAAATTGAGTTAAATGTTTGCTGAAGATACATTACCTTACTAGCTTACATAAAAGCGAGTTTTACTACTGTTCAAAGACAAAACCTAAGGCCGAGTGACCGAGTCCATACAAACTTCGTTATTCCATGAACAGCTGTTAGCACATCAACTTAGCCCAAAAAGGCTTATCCCATTGTTAAACTACGAAAAGATTAAAAGGAAGCATTCATGCATAGTTGTCAGTAAATCATTGTTCTACGTAGTTTCAAGGCGAAGCATTTAATTTTGCAAAAGTTATGCCTGCCTAACGTACTCGTAGGCATATGCTATATGCTATGCCTAATGAGTATGACTGTATAATAATGTGTGACGTCATGAGTTATGATTATGACGCTCCACAGTGTAAAAAAAACTTAGCTCCATGCAATAACATTAATTCAAATGACTATTGTTGTTATAAAAAGCCATATCAGAACATTAAACGGTGTCGATTAATTAAATTTAATTGCAGTAGAAATGCGTGTAATCTGATATGATAACTAGCCGTCGTAAAGACGTATGGTTTACTGCTGCACGATACAGTAGGTATGTAAAATGTTATTTAAACAGTTGTATGTAAACAAAAAATGTATTGCTGTTAGAAATCATGCAGCAGCTGGTTTGTTTGGTGGTTTAGGTAAACAATACAGTACTTATTACAGTTTGTTGAAAATGGCCCGCATTAATTCAGTGCCATGTTATACATTGTGTACCTATGTGTAATAATTTATTAGTGATGACGAAATGTATTTACGTATACATATTGTTAGTAAGGGTGGCTAAAAGCTTTCACCAATAAACATAAAAAAATATTGAAGTTTTTTGTAATTGAGTCAGGCTTGTCTAAATTGTAGAATTCGCGCAACGTGTGTTAGGAATTAGGATAATTAAAGAGACACCAAAAGGTAACAACCTGTAACCAATGAAGATAACAGGATTCTTTTTTTACAAGATGACGTCATTAAGTTAGTAGTTAAACGTACAATTTGCTGTAGCGTATGCCAACGTCCATACTACGTTGAATACACCGGTTCTCGTCCGATCACCGAAGTTAAGCAACATCGGGCGCGGTCAGTACTTGGATGGGTGACCGCCTGGGAACACCGCGTGACGTTGGCTTTTTGCTAATTTTAATTTGACTTGGCCCATGTACTACATAAACATAATTATTAATTTATTATTGGATATTATAAATTATTATCACCAGGCACCTGCACCCGCCGGAAGTTGTTTTTTTAGGGATCTGTACCCAAAGTGTAAATCGGGACCCTATTACTAAGTCTCCGCTGTCCGTCTGTCTGTCTGTCTGTCTGTCACCAGGCTGTATCTCATGAACCGTGATAATTAGACAGTTGAAAGGGAAATGCCCATTTGATAAACAAGTTTTGGCCAAGTAATGCCCAAGAAAGAAACCAATGATAGGTATTAGGATTGATATCGTAGATAAAGAAATAACCGCTATTTTTTACCTAGAACTTGGTGGAACATCACAAACTGTAAATAGAAATTAATGGGAAAAAAAATATGCATAATTATAGTTTTCAAGTCTTTATTCATTTTCATTTAAATAAGTTATAAGTACATCATCTAGGAATTGGGCTGGGGGATTTATATTCGATTGATACCTTGCCCAGCCCAAGAACCACACAATCGTCATCACGTGGGCACAACACCCTACTGTCCTGACACTGCAATAATCGACTGAGTTTTGAATAATTCATCTTTTGTTTTCCGAGGTTTTTATAACAGATAAATATTGGTAAAATTTAAGTTGTAAAATTAGTATTTTAATTGTATTTATCTCATAGATGGGCAAGTACATGGCCAAGAATAGGCGAGTCCCTTTTCACAGATGATGTATTATTTCTGTTGCTGCTAAACAAATACTAAAAACAGTATAAAATAAATATTTAAGGGGGGCTCCTATACAACAAACGTGATTATTTTGCTGTTTTTTTCTCGATCTTGATAAAGGTTATAATTATAGTGTCTAATGTTGTATAGATAATGGTACGGAACCCTTCGTGCGCGAGTCCAACTCGCACTTGGCCGGTTTTTTTTCTTATAAAACTACATAAGATGATGATGACATAACTCACGCACGGCAATAAAGTCTGTTTTACATTAATTTATTATGCCACTTTTTTCCTGATCACGTCATACAGTTGGTAGTTTACGTAAAATTGGGTAAAGCGTATGCCAACGTCCATACTACGTTGAATACACCGGTTCTCGTCCGATCACCGAAGTTAAGCAACATCGGGCGCGGTCAGTACTTGGATGGGTGACCGCCTGGGAACACCGCGTGACGTTGGCTTTTTGCTCATTTTATTTTTAGAGGCATAGCTATAATAATTTATTGTTGGATATTATAAATTATCTTCACCTGGCACCTGTCCCGGAAGTTGATTTTCTTATAACAACAAAAGACGACGACGATTTGACCAAAAAAAAAAACGTGTGGGGTCAGGGGACCCCCGTCAGGAACGAAGTTCCTTACACTTTTTCTTTAAGTCCGAATGTAATTCGATATGGAGATTTAGGGCCAAGTTCACCGACACGATAACATACCGTTATAATCAAAATGGCCGTTTAATATGACTTTCTATAGAAAAAAGAGTCCGATGAATTGAGAACCTTTTTTTTGAAGTCCACGACATTACTGATTTCTATGTACAATTTCTATTAAATACCTTCCGCGTCATCAACTAATTAGATACCTACCCCAACAAAAACACGCATGTTCAAATCCGAGATGGCTGCATAGCAGGTTTTTGAGTATTTACAAAGATACTTATTATTATACCTACTTCAAGTGACGATGTACAGAAGAACAATGACTTTCAAAGGCCGACTGAAGTGGTATGGTTGGAGGTTCAAATCCTAGAAACGCAGTATTATTTTTGACATCTTACATATTCTTTAGGTTTTTTAATGTAAAGCCTTTTCCTACTTTATTTAATTATTCTGTAAAATATTTAACTATTATTTTGTAATATTTAACAAAGAAAAACAATATTATTTAAAAATATATTAATGAGGTCCTAATTAGAATTTCCTTAATTTCTATAAAATTAAATTACTCTGGCATAGTTATAAAGTTTTGACTGCCTACCAATAGATGGCGCTGTTTAGGTACATTTTAAGTTGTACGGCAAGCTACGAATATCTCATGAATTATTTTATCCGCCGCGCGTTAAATACATCGTGTTATCTCTGAAACAATTTGTCTAATTATCATAGTTCATACTGCAAAAATCATCTCCATTAAATACTTGTGACGATGAAACTACTTATTTTGTTAAGGATTAATATTTTATTGATAAATGTGTCCAATTAAACATCGCCTTATTATATTGTTATTTTTAAAACATAAAAACAGATAAGTTAGATATATAGCCGGATGTTTTTTGTAGAACTATTTAAGGCCAACGTTTTTGTCATACATTGTTTTTACATATATCAAACCGTGTAGGCAGTACACGCGCAAACAACCTTTTTTTCCGACTTCCTTGATAAAAACCGTGACAGCTCGGTTATTATATACAACACATTTATAAATTATATACCAAAACCTTCCTCGGAAATGTGTCCTTTCATTGGTGAAAACCATATGAAAATCCGTTCAGTAGTTTTTGAGTTAATAGACAATGACTGACGCCGGTCGTGCTATTTTCTTAATAGGTATAAAAGCGAAATGGCAGAAAACGTCATCGCATCATCGCTTAAATTTTCTCCCGTTTCACTCGTACAGAAGCTGCGTAAAGGAACTCCGTTCCAAAAACTTACGCACGGCAATAGAGTTCGTTTTATCTATTCCGTGGTTTTACACATGCCATTTTTAACGGAATCACGTAATAATGGTAGTTAGCGTAAAATTCGATAAAGCGAATGCCAACGTCCATACTACGTTGAATACACCGGTTCTCGTCCGATCACCGAAGTTAAGCAACATCGGGCGCGGTCAGTACTTGGATGGGTGACCGCCTGGGAACACCGCGTGACGTTGGCTTTTTTGCTTATTTTAATTTCCTAAGGCATAGGTATACATATTATTTTATACCATTCCCCCTCTAAAAAGCTTATTTTATTCACTGAAAACAGTGAATAAAAAGCACTTTTACTCACTGTTTTGATGTTTGAAAATGGAACACACCAATGTATTCGACCACAGATTTAAAGAACCTATGCTAGATGCGGCACGTTATTAGATTGTATGAAAACCGAACGTGTCATCTTTTTTATACCTACGATAACTTCACCCCAGCCATTTAGTGATGTGCTCAGAGTAAACAGAATTGTTTCAATCACTAAGCGTCACTGAGCTAACAGACTTTTTTTAGTACGAACAGTCGAACATGCAGGGCACGCTTGGTCGTGGCTTGCCGTATCTAGAGTAAGTGTAATCTGTGTATTCGACCTATATTGATGTGTTCTAAATTCAATTTGATTGGTCGACATTTTCGACAAGGAGTTTAGCATTAGAATAAAAACTGTTTTGTGTTCTTTGCTGTCCTTAGTAAATTGGCGCTATTTTGAATACTGTAAGTTGTACGAACACAAAGTTTAGTGTTACTTTAATCTTTAATTTTGTGTTTGTTCAGTGTTGTTCTAATCGATTAAAAATGCATTCTAGTGATGAAGATGTGTTAACACCTGAGTTTGTGAAAGAGAGGGCGGCCGATATAGTGGAAAGGTGGAAAGCTTGCTACCCAAAAAATCACGGCTGGTTTACATCAAAGCCAATTTAACTTTACTTTTTCTTCATTATACAAGCTGTTGTTTTGCATCCTCGTCAAATTTCAGGAGGTTATCATAAAAGACATAAATAATCAATTGATAGTACAGTACCGGGTAATAACTAATAAGCGCTGCTTTTTTTTGCTGTTGAAATTTAACAGTATTTCAGAATTAAACCCTCAAATAAAAGGGAATCACCCGACTACGTACACAGCGACAATGCACCTGTGTGCGTGAGTGTCAACGTCTTACCTACGAAATTCTCGCGCGCGCTACCGAGCAATGACCTTCGGCGACCGTAGCAATAGTTATACCTACCTAGATTTATTTCGAAAATCACCTACATTATTGTCATAAATTTCGCTTTTAAACTTATTTTATGCATCATTAGAATACGAAAATCTTATTATTAACAGTAATATGCGCAAAGTTCAGTGACCTGTTATCAGATGTTAGTTTTGCTTTATTGATATCCTTCAGCCTGAAGTTAAAAGTAAGTTAAAGTTAACAAAAACATTACGAAAATGTTTTTGTTTTTATTTGTGGATTAACTTGGTTGATTTGAAATTTTCCTTCCTACTTAACGGGCTTAGGACCGGCAATAATACCTACCTTAGTTGTTGTACTGATCTACTACGTATTAAAATGTTTTCTACGTTTGATGGAAACGGAAAGATTGCTAGTTATGTGTAACTACGTGGTGATACTTTCGACTCTTAGGTATTATTGGCGTAGTTAAAAATTTGAAATCAACTAATCTATACTTATAATAAGAATGTAAATTCCGCATGTCTGTACATTGCATATATTTGCAAAAAAATAATAGGGGGGACTAAGAATGAGTAATGAAGTAAATTTCTATCATTTTTAGAATTAATTTCTGTCTGTTTGTCTGTCTGTTTGTCTGTCGGTTTGTCTGTCTGTTTGTCTGTGTGTTTGAACACGCATCAAATCAATACTACTGAATTGATTTTGAGGAATTAGAAAGAAATGTATAGGCAGTACCTTGAGGTAACATTTAGTCTTTGTTTCATTGAAATCGGTCCACTATATCAAAAGTTATCACAAAAAGTCTACCATCAGAACTAACCTTGCTACGGGTCCACACATGTATTTGTTCAATCCAATCACCGTACATCCGTATCGCCGACGCGTATCATAGGTAATTATTATTACTTTTAAATCATAAAACCACTGAATTCTATCATTAAAATATGATCATAAAACACAATCGTTTTACAAATGACATAAGATTGTCTAAATTGTTGTTGTCATTGTTGCAGCAGAGACCGATCATTAATCTATGCATTGTTGTAAACAAGAAGTTTATAATAAAATATATAAGTTTTTGGTGTAAATTAATGTAACCTCCTTGATTCCAAATTAAGAAAATAGTAACATCTCAGAGCATAATTATAGCCCTGGAAACGGTACGTATAGCGGTGTATCACCGGATAACATTTTCTATCACTTTTTGCAGGGGGCGAATTGAACACGTATACACTACGAAAATTTGACACGCACAGATACAGGCTTACAGATTGTACTTAATAAAGCCATGTTGGTGCATAATTTATACTTACACTAGCTGTTCCTCGCGGTTTCAACCCTGTCGCTTGGCTCCTAAGGGTTGTAGCGTGATATGGAATAGCCTATACTATCCTTACTAATATTATAAAAGTAACTCTGTCTGTCTGTCTGTCTGTCTGTCTGTGTGTTACGCAATCACGCCTAAAATACTGAACCGATTCAAATGAAATTCGGTACAGAGATAGTCTGGAGCCTGAGAAAGGACATAGGCTACTTTTTAATGCGAAAAAAGGGCTGTAAAGGGTTGAAATAGGGCATGAAAGATTGTGTGGAAATTACGTAATTTTTAAAGCTAGAAGCTTGAAACTTATTTTTGAGATTTGGGGTGTAGGGTAGGTGTAGGGTAGGCGTAGGGTAGGCGTTGGGTAGGCGTAGGGTAGGCGTAGGGTAGGCGTAGGGTAGGCGTAGGGTAGGCGTAGGGTAGGCGTAGGGTAGCTTAGCTGGCGTAGGGTAACTTTACCCGTGCGAAGCCCGGGCGGGTCAGCTAGTTTACAATAATAAAATTAATAAATTAGATAGGTAGGTACCTACTTAAGTTACCCGGAGGTATTGTTCAAAGTTACCACCATCACACTCTTGGCACAATCGAGCACGACTTAGCTGGTTTTCCCTCAGCTTACGTAACACTAACACATTCGTTTTGTGTCGAAAGCACTAATGATCCTTCCACGTAATTCTGTTACACTTGTCACTTCCTCCGTGTAAACTACCACAAATAAAAGTCTAGAGGCGTCAGGTCCGGAGAACGCGGAAGCCAGGCCACAGGTCCTCCGCGACCGATCCAGTGGTCACCAAACCTTTCGGTCAAGTACTCGCGTACTTGCCGACCATAGTGAGGGGGAGCACCGTCCTGCTGGTAGTAGAGGTTGCGATGGAGTGCCAGAGGAATATCCTACAAAATCTCCTCAACAACGTGCCGCAACAGCTCCAGGTATGTGCAAAGCGCATGCACATGCAAACAGCGGCGACATCAAACACACTGTCGCGCACCGCACGCGCTAGCGGCCATCCCCGCGCCCCCGACCGCGGGGGTAGCTAGGCGCGTGCGCGAGACAGGTACCCGTGAGTGGTTGGATGGGATTGACTACCTACGAATTTATCGAATGATCGTTGCGTATGTGTTGCGTATGCATTGTTTGCGTTTGTTTGTGTGTGAGAGCGCGGTTATAAGGCTAGGTAACAGACGCGCTGCGTTTGAATACCGCTGGTGCACACTTATGGATTTCCGTAAATAAGAAAAAAAAAAAAAAAACCTACCCATTTTATTATTGATTTGGGTCGAGAATCATTAGCATAATTACGTCCTTGAATTTGACTAGGATGCAAATCAACAGCTTGTATGTATATTTTCACTTAAATCTTTCTTTTTCTCGTAGTCATGGTATAAAGTATAGTATGCAACTCTTGAATAAAACGGATTTATATCGAGGGCCATGAATCGCTCGCGTCGCTCAGGATTCTAACACGTGAATCACTCGCTACGCTCGTGATTCAATCATCATGAATCACTCCCTACGGTCGTGATTCAATCGTTAGAATCCTTCACTAGCTCGTGATTCATCTATGGCCCTCGCTTTAAATCCGTCCTTTATTTACTAATTGCATAATATACTATTATTGTTGGATATTATACTTAGATTATCCTCATCTGTCTGGCACCTGCCTCGGAAGTCGTTTTTTTTTTAGTCTATAAAAGACGATTTGCCAAAGAAAAATTGACTCACGCAACACGCTCGGCAATAAAGTCTGTTTTACACATTTATGTAATTTTTTACGGGATCACGTCCTACAATTGTTAGATGATAAGGTAAAATTCGGCAAAGCGTATGCCAACGTCCATACTACGTTGAATACACCGGTTCTCGTCCGATCACCGAAGTTAAGCAACATCGGGCGCGGTCAGTACTTGGATGGGTGACCGCCTGGGAACACCGCGTGACGTTGGCTTTTTGCTAATTTTAGTTTGACTTGGCCCATGTATATAAACCTATTATTTACTATTGGATATTATAAATCATCATCACCAGGCACCTGCACCGGAAGTTGTTTTTTCTTATAACAACAGAAGACGATGACGATTTGACAAAAAAAACTTGCCTCACGCCAGCCCCGGATCTAGGGGGGGGGCTAGCCGGGGCCCGTGCCCCGGGCGGCAAATTCCAGCCTCAGTGTATTCTTCTACCAAGCATAGTAATCACAAAGAGCAGCGCTAGAACGGTCGTTGTGGCGTTCTTTGGGGGAGGCCTATGCCCATCAGCATCAGTGGGGTGTTGTGGCTGAAATGAAGATGATAAAGGTAAAAATATTGTCGGGCGGGGGCTGCATTTTTCAGTTTTTGTCCCGCCTCAAAATAATTGAAGATCCGAGGCTGCCTCACGCACGGCAATAAAGTTTGTTTTACTTATGCCACTTTTTACCGGAACACGTCATACTCATACAGTTGGTTTGGTACTTCACGTAAAATTCGGCATGGCGTATGCCAACGTCCATACTACGTTGAATACACCGGTTCTCGTCCGATCACCGAAGTTAAGCAACATCGGGCGCGGTCAGTACTTGGATGGGTGACCGCCTGGGAACACCGCGTGACGTTGGCTTTTTGTTGCAATTTTTATTCTGTTTTTTTACCAATTAACAATAGTGTCTAATCTAAATTAACTTATATTCACAGATACCCGGGAGACTGAAGTCGCAGAATTCAAGCCCCTTATATCAGCGCATCCATCGGAGGCTTACATCTCGTCCAATGCCATCGCGAAGGAGTACAAGTTATACCAGAACTCGGAACGGTATAGATGGCAGGCGCCTGAGATGTTTGTACCGTCTGACGAAGGCTTGGTGTATTCGTGCTCGAAGAGTGACGTCTATTCTCTATGTCTGATACTGTGGGAGGGCTGTAATGGTAAGTTATCGTGCATTAGAACTCGCAACAGATTTTTCCCCTTTGAATACCTTTCTATTTCTACCCGACTGCCCCAGAAGGAGGCTAATGTATTTTGGGTAGTAATGTATTGTGCTGCAGAGATATTCTCAAATGGGTATTGGGTTATTGGGTATGTCTTTGGTACGGTCAGCAACGAGACGATAAACACTTCTCCTTTTACAAAGAATCCTATACTCCACTTGAAATAACATTAGACAAAAACCCTATTTACAATTATTTATTCAATCAATTTTGACTTGTATTCCGTAGGCTTAAGGATGGCATTAAAAGCAAAACCCTATTTGCAATTTCGCATTGCATACTGTTTACTGCATTTGGAATTTCAACAAAGCAGTAGAAGTCAAAATCGGTTGAATAAACTGTAATTATGGTTTCTTACATACATTGTTATTTCAAATGGAGTATTTTACATGTAATTATTTCATACACTGCTTTTTAGCATTTCATGAGTCAAGAGCGTGTACTATTTTAATTTTACTTTTTAGCAAATATTTGTGTTCTGATTTTAAAAAATTTAGTGTTTGCCGATTTTTCGTCGCTGACGTACTCAATGAATGGTTTCCAAAAACAAGTGCTCAAAATGGAATACTTCCTATGAACGATGATTAAATCTCATTAGGTATAGTTGCTAGAAATAAATGCGTTCCTTTTTTATGAGATGTGTTTTATTTATAAGGCATACTATGAATAGACAGCCAGCATTACTGGTAATAAAAGATAAATTGAAAAAATCAAAAAATCTGAGTGCAAAAAAAGAACTAAAAGTTCAAAACAAGATAGCTTTTCAAGCAGTTCGATACAGTTGGTGGTGGGCTCCTTTTTGGTTTCGCCGCAGTCGAGTAAAAGTAACTTGACTTTTGGGCCCAAAACTACTAATCTCTAGCCAGACACCTCTAATATTTTTTTTATTTTCCTCAGCTACCATGCCATGGAAGAATCTCACTTACGACAAATTGAAAGAACAATACACGCTATGGAAAACGGGCATAGTCCTACCAAAAGACGGCACCTACCCAGGATGTTTACTTTCCCTACTTCAATCTGGACTAACGCTTCAGAGACACGAGCGAATGGACCTGGAAACGCTACAGAATACTTTACAAAATGTTAAGGTAACTTTTTTTATCACAATACTTGATCTGAAATCAAAGTTTAGTACTTGAATTGCCAACGTCCATACTACGTTGAATACACCGGTTCTCGTCCGATCACCGAAGTTAAGCAACATCGGGCGCGGTCAGTACTTGGATGGGTGACCGCCTGGGAACACCGCGTGACGTTGGCTTTTTGCGTTTTTAGGGTTCCGTACCAAAATGGTAAAAAAGGAACCCTTATGGTGCGACTTCGTCTGTCTGTCTGTCTGTCTGTCACACCTGCTTATTTCAGCAACTACTTATGCTATCGACTTGAAATTTGGAACAGTTATAAAGAATGCTTGTTTAACTTGCAAATGAAAAAAGTCCAAAAATATTTTTATTTTCATTGCAAAAGGGGCCGGAGTGGGGGTCCGAAATTTCAAAGTGGGGTTACTAGGTCAAGTGACATATCATATGAAAGGGCTTGATCTGCACATTTCAAAATATATTTTTATTTTATTTTATGTCTCACAGTTTTTGACATATGATGAAAAATGTCCAAAAAAATACCATTCCCCCCCCTTATCTCCGAAGTTTGCGGGGCGAGAAATCTGAAATAATTAGAGTTGATAGGAATTGACCCAAATATGGCACCAAAAATAAAACGATGTTCCTAACTAGTACCTACAGTTTTTTCAAAATCATCAAAATTACTTCACAAACAAACTTAGTTATGTGGTCCGGATTTTTTCACTTTATACATCCAAAAATGATACGGAACCCTCGGTGCGCGAGTACGACTCGCACTTGGCCGGTTTTTTAGTCCTTTTATCTCACAAACCTGTATCTACGACTAATCATAAAATAAAAGCTTCATAGCAAAATTTTATAAAACGAAACCTAATTAAACCACGCCACATGTCACGAGAAGTTGGCCTTACTTATTTCAACAAAAATATAAAAAAAACACGTGGAGTAACTCACAACTAGTATCATTGCTCTGCTATCATACAGTTGATGATAATAAATGTAAAATTCGGTAAAGCGAATGCCAACGTCCATACTACGTTGAATACACCGGTTCTCGTCCGATCACCGAAGTTAAGCAACATCGGGCGCGGTCAGTACTTGGATGGGTGACCGCCTGGGAACACCGCGTGACGTTGGCTTTTTGCTGAATTAAATAAGGGCTTATAATTTAACTGTTATACTAGGTATTAAAAATACATACGAGTACTTATTCCGTATAAATTGTTTTTATTCCTGAACATTTTAATGTCATTTGGCATCGCTCTCCTATGTGACCGTGTATGAAATGTATAAATGCGGTTTTTTTTTTATGACTTGACGATACAGGGTACCTACAGAATTTGTTGAATCGAAAGCTAAAGAACTAATACTGTTTTTGTTTATTAAAACGGAAGACATGTCAGCACTCATGTAGCTAATGATAGATCAGTGCCGTAACTAGGGCGGTGCCAGCGGTGCCCAGGCACAGGGCGCAGACCCTGGAGAGGTACAGAAATAACTAGACCAGGACCAAGTCAGAACATTATTCCAGAGCGCAGTTATAGAAGTTCGCACCGGGCGCACAAAAGGCTAGTTACGGCAATGATGATAGTTAACCCAAAATTCGGTAAAGCGAATGCCAACGTCCATACTACGTTGAATACACCGGTTCTCGTCCGATCACCGAAGTTAAGCAACATCGGGCGCGGTCAGTACTTGGATGGGTGACCGCCTGGGAACACCGCGTGACGTTGGCTTTTTGATGTTTTTTTTTACCCACTCTGAATGAAGGTTTATAAATATCACAAAAATATTTATGCAAAATCTGATTATTTTTATTTATTTTACAGCGCAATCTTGACGACCTTGGCTACATAATAATCCCAGCTCGACTGCCAACAAAAAGGACGACGTTCAGTTCTACGGCTTGGGACACCACCTCTCCAACGGACTCCGAGTGTGTCAGTCCACAAAACGTAGAGCATAGGGCTGTTATTCATAATGTTCGAGATAGTTCCACCGAGAGCGAGAAAGAATGCAGCAAAAGTGACGCGAGCCCTCTATACGAAACAATAAGAAAATCTCATGCTGACTCCATGTCCGTCGCAGAGAAATGTTTCTTATCTGACGATGATCAAAACGACCATGCTTCAATGATAAGATACGAACACTTACCAGAAAAGGACTACTCTAGCGCATGTTCTACACCTATAGCTAAAATTAAAGCTAGGATCAAAGATATGGACACTCCAGGCAGTTTGCACAGGAGTGATTCTACTGAATACTGCAGCATTTTCAGTCCGAATCGAACAGTTATCTTTGCTAACGACGACAGTATGAAAGATCAAAGCGTTGAACGCCCCAACACAAAACTCAGTAGAAGTTTTACTCCTAAATCTTACAAACCGCTTCATATAAAAGTTCCTGAATACAACTTAGATTCTATTAAACCTTTGTTAAAAGATAGGAATAGTTCTGAACGCTCGTCGTATAATTTCGATATAAAGAACTACAGTTTACCGACTACACCTATTGCACGCAGTAATAAACTGAGGAAGAATGCGTGGCTGTCCGGAGATTTGAGTGCTACGGAACGAAGCGTAGAAAAAACTAAAAATGTTACTGTGACACCAGAAAAAGAAGGTAATTTAAGCGATTTACTGTCAGTTTTACCACTTCTGAATAGCTTATTTGACAGATAATTTCGTACAATACATTTTTTTATTTATCTGGTGGATATTTGCCAATCCGGATACTAAAACTGGCCCATAATGTATTATATTTCAATATTTATATCTTCTAAAGTAAAAAAATATCGTTCAGTTGTTTGATAATGCGTGAAAGCTTTATTTTGCCTTTTACGTCCTACTGTCACGTTTAGTAATCAGTATAATTAAGTACCTTTCATAACATTACTTCTTTCAGAACATATAAAATTGACCGACTCATCTCTCACAACACCCACTGCGACGATAAACTCCTGTGATAATACCGCCAACAATATGAACGATAATATCCAACGCCACACAACAACTCCAGTTAATGGCTCGCCAGAGAGCATCGACACTGTTCGAGACAGCTTTACTGGACTTCGGAGGTAAGTACAAAACATTGTGCCATTTGCAATATTGTGTTAATTATAATTATATAAGAGATTTTTAAAAATCGGATGACCCGAGCGGGATAAAAATATTGTTTAACTTCGTGCACTTGCAATAAAGGTGGGCAAGCGTTTTTTCAGGCGCAGTGATAGTGATAGCCTAGTGGATTAACCATGTGCCTCCCCTCCCACGGTGAATGGTTCGGGTTCGATCCCGAGGCACGCACCGCTGACTTTTCGAAGAATGTGCGTATTAGAAAAAAAAAAAAAAAAGAAATTAATTATCACTTGCTTTAACGGTGAAGGAAAACATCGTGAGGAAACCGGCATGTCCTAGAACCAAAAATTCGAACACATGTGACGTCCACCAACCCGCACTGGGCCCGCGTGGTGGACTACGGCCCACTCCCTCTCGCAGAGAGGAGGCCTGTGTCCCAGCAGTGGGAACATTATAGGCCGATTATGCATGCTTATGCTAAGCGTTTTTTTGTAAGTTCTAAATTTTAAGTCGATAGCATTAGTAGTTGCTGAAATAAGCAGCTGTGACAGACATACAGATGGACAGAAAGAAATCGCACCAAAGGGTTATAAGTAAGGGGGCAGTTTCTAAAAGCCTCGTCAAGCAACTGATTAGTAAATCTGCTGTCAAATTTCATGTCAGATTCTGTTATTGGTTTAACGAATTAACATTGGCCAATCATATCACTTGACATGAGATTGAGATGACACAACAGATTAAACTGAACAGGCTTTCGGAAACTGGGCGAAGTATTAGAAAGTGCGCGCATAGTGCTCTATTAATGTGCTATAATATTCACAAACAATATCGCGATAATATAAAACGGTAAAGGTGCTGTTAAACGGGCTAGTATTTTGGCAATTTCTTGCTGCAATTGTATAGCCGTGAGTTGAGACCTATAACGTGCAACTCATTAGTACAATTGCCGCAATCTTGCAATATAGCCCGGCGATATTGCAATGAAATTCAATGATGGTACATCACAATAACTGCAGCAGCATCAAGACCAGGCTCGCTGTCTCGGCTATTATATTTCATTAGCTCAGTTCTACAGCCACAAATTCCTGCACTTATACGAACTCTATTCTAAAGCAATACAGTACGGTACCGGACTTTTTTTATTTTTATTGTGAATCTGTAAACTATTTGAAAAAAGATAATTAACACCAAAAAAGCACCGATGAAACCTCTACGAAATTGGCAAAGTTATAAGCGTTTTAAAATGATTTGCTAGACACGGACGGCACTATCATGCAGTGACGTAACACCACCTGTGTCCGCTTCGCGCGACAAAGATGGAACGATACTCCCTCCAAAAACTTTAAAAGCGTCTATGTTTTCCATTTTGTGTTTAATTATTTTTATTTTTTAGGGTACCGTAGTAAAACTAGGAACCCTTATAGTTTCGTCATGTGCGTCTGTCCGTCTGTCTGTCCGTCTGTCACACCCTCGTAAAATCTACAGTTCATAACCAATATGTATGAAACTTCACAGGTAGCTATGTCTTCTGCAAGCCGCTATAAAAACCTGTAGCGAAATTATAAAAAATAAAATAATTAGGGGGGGGGGGGGCGGGCGGGGGGGGCAAACATGAAACTGAGGGATGAAGAAAAATATTTTCACGCACCCCTTCATGAGGGGTATAGGTCTTTAAAAATAACATAGGTTTTTAAATGACTTTCTTATTTATGTGCATATTTAGCGAACTAGATAGTAGTCCGCTACCGTGTTGTTGCTACCTTGCTAGAATTATATACTCTCCAATATCTTGCATAGCTAAATTGCAGCAAGAGTATCGCCATAAATATTACCCATCTATAGTAATTCTCAGTAAGATTCCAGCAAGATGCAATTTTTATAGCCCGCTAAATAAGCCCTTAGCACAGAAAAATAACATAGTCTCTTTACAAGTTCAATAATTGTGGTCGGCTATTTCAGCTATATTATCGTCAACGTCCATACCATGTTGAAAACACCGGTTCTCGTCCGATCACCGAAGTTTAAGCAACATTGGGCGCGGTCAGTACTTGGATGGGTGACCGCCTGGGAACACCGCGTGACGTTGGCTTTTTGTTTGAATTTGTAATTATCGTTGTTTTTATGTACTGTCAGCATCAAAAATGAACAGTATTGTAATAATTTATTGTTGATTTTTATTTCCACAGAGCTTATTTCGTAAAAAAATAAGCACTTCTATAAAGCTACTTCAGAGCTCTATTATTTTTTTAGAATAAAAATTATTCTCATCACACATTTTTAGATATCGGGTTGTACCAAAAATGCAAAAAGCCAACGTCACGCGGTGTTCCCAGGCGGTCACCCATCCAAGTACTGACCGCGCCCGATGTTGCTTAACTTCGGTGATCGGACGAGAACCGGTGTATTCAACGTAGTATGGACGTTGGCAATCATGACGTTGAAATTAACGCTCAGTATCCGAGCGCTTTTCAGTCTAATGACGTCATTCATACGTAAGAAAACATCATAAATTCATATCACAATAAAATTATCAGCATTTTAATCAACTATGAAAAACTAGTGAACCAGTTCATTCGCTTTTGAGGAATATAACAAGCAATTTTTGTATTAAGTACATTGCGTTCGATTTAAAAAGAGACGACAATGTTATACTTTTAAGTTAATTGATAAATAAATAGCTATGTTGCTTGCCCCACTCGCTGAAAGCCCGCTCGGGTTCACCGCTCGACACGGCAAAGACCGTCGACTCGATTCCAGAGTTCGAAATACTAGGGCTGCAGAAAGTACGAGGAGATCGAATTACTTTGCTTTACAACTCATTTATCTCATATAGGCAACAGATTATTACTCTATGAGTATTAAAAATCAATTTTACATTTAATAATATCTTTACTCGAGTTCCATATTTTAATAATAAAAAAAAACTATTTAGAAATGAAATGATTGATTTAACCTACAAATTCTTGCCGCGCCACGTGTAGTAGCGGCTGAATTTAGAACTAACAAGCGAACTGTGTTTCTTGCGTTCGAAGTGTTTCATATTAAAGACGGTAGATGGCGCTTATCTACATTTTTTTAAAAGAAATATTTTTAAAAAATTAAAATACAAAATTTTGTAACAATACAAATACACGTTTTACAGGATAAATCCACCTCAAGATTTCCTTTCACCGGAGAGTGACGACGTTAGAGATCGTATGAGCTCATGCTCTCTGAAGTCCAACCAAGATCGGAACGCTGTCAAGTATAAGGTAGAAGAGGACATTCTTGCTAACGTCAACGTGAAACCCTTAGTCGCGATACATGAGAAGTGGATATATGAAGCGAACCGAAAAACCGGCCGGTCTATGTCCTTGCCTGAAGATAACAGGTGAGTTATGACGTCATAATTATGTAGATAAAACTCGCCTATTTCAGTTATACAGTCGCCAACGTCCATACTACGTTGAATACACCGGTTCTCGTCCGATCACCGAAGTTAAGCAACATCGGGCGCGGTCAGTACTTGGATGGGTGACCGCCTGGGAACACCGCGTGACGTTAGCTTTTTGCTCATTTTAATTTTTAGAGGCATAGCTATAATAATTTATTGTTGGATATTATAAATTATCTTCACCTGGCACCTGTCTTGGAAGTTGTTTTTTTCTTATTAACTACAAAAGACGATGACGATTTGACAAAAAAACTTACGCACGGCAATAGAGTTCATTTTACACATGCCATTTTTTTACGGAATCACGTAATATTGGTAGTTAGCGTAAAATTCGACCAAGTGAATGCCAACGTCCATACTACGTTGAATACACCGGTTCTCGTCCGATCACCGAAGTTAAGCAACATCGGGCGCGGTCAGTACTTGGATGGGTGACCGCCTGGGAACACCGCGTGACGTTGGCTTTTTGCCAATTTTAATTTGACTAAGGCCTATGTACTTATACCTTTAATATTAATTTATTATTGGATATTATAAATAAGCAGCACCTGGCACCTGCACCGAAAGTTGTTTTTTCTTATAACTACAAAAGACAATATTGATTTCATGGTTTTGACAAAAAAAACTTGACTAACGCACGGTAATAAAGTCTGTTTTACATAATAATAGGCCACTTTTTACCGGATACGTCATACAGTTGGTAGTTCACGTAAAATCCGGCTAAGCGAATGCCAACGTCCATACTACGTTGAATACACCGGTTCTCGTCCGATCACCGAAGTTAAGCAACATCGGGCGCGGTCAGTACTTGGATGGGTGACCGCCTGGGAACACCGCGTGACGTTGGCTTTTTGCCAATTTTAATTTGACTAAGGCCTATGTACTTATACCTTAATATTAATTTATTATTGGATATTATAAATTAGCGCGTGACGTTGGCTTTTTGTATTTTGTTACAGAAGCCAGATAGCAGCGGTAAAGCCGGCGTCTCACTGCGTTGATACGCTACAGAAATCTTTGCCCCAGTTGAACGTGAAGAAACCGGGGACTAAAATATATCGCACGCGTCCTGCCTCACCGAGCAGTGGAAAAAATGGTCAGTCGCCAGTAAATTGTACCTAATAAGCTACAAATGATGGGGGAAAAGATTTTTTCTATTGTTACCCACATTCAGGATAAAACATTTTTTTACAGTCTGAGTAATGTTTCCAAATTATTCAAAATGCGATATTTTGATTGAATACGGGTACGCATTTATGTGAGGGTTGACTGGAATTTCCAGAGTAAAACAGCTTTTTTGATGACAACACAGCAATTTCGGGTAATATACAGGATTTCCAAGATTGTATAGAAACTGATAAAAGCAGCAATTTTAGATTCCTAACAATTTTCATTTAACAAATTGGTTAAAAACTTTTTACTCTGTCCTAATCACAGTTTATCACTTACGTGGTGTTGGTTGGTACAATAAAAACTTTAATTTGCATGAGGCTTTTATTTCTGAATGTATACTAACACTGTTACCTATTGACATAATCAAGACTTCTGTTATAAAAGTAAGTATAAATCTTATATCTTTTTTGCATTCATTCTACACGTGAATGTCGCATAGTTATTGTGTCTATAATTTTTAGTATTCTTTCAACCGCCTATGGAATCAGGGTCATTGTTCCGATACGAAAAAAAAAACTTTTTTAACAAAAAATAACCGACTTCAAAAAGCCACTACAAAGAAAATAATAATTTTGGTTTCGGAAGTCGGTGGCTTTGGTTTTTGTTTGCTTTTTTTGCCACCGACTTCCGAAACCAAAATTATTATTTTCTTTGTAGTGGCGTTTTGAAGTCGGTTATTTTTTGTTAAAAAAGTTTTTATTTTTCCCTTTTTAGTTCTTTATCTCACGTTAGATTACTTTGACGAATTCGTTCAATAGTAAATCTTCTACGTAGTGAGTACATTTATGCATATAACTTTGTACATAGGAATGATTACCTAATGTATTATATACTAAAACCTTCCTCAAAGTATGTAGATTAAGTTAGTGAAAACCCCATCCAAATCGAATCAGTAGTTGAGAAAATCGCGCACATACAAACATACATACATACATACGGGACGAATACAGAACCTCCTTTTTTGAAGTCGGTTAAAAAGTATACTATTTGTGGTATACGGGGTGTAAATAGGGCTGCCATCCGTCCGGGGTTCCCCGGATTTGCCCTAGTTTAGAGGGCGTCCGGGGAGCGTCCGGTAGGGGTTTCAAAAAATGTCCGGGTAAAACCCGGACACTGTCAGGAGAATCCTGATTGATGAACTATTTTTACCCGACTGCGCCAGAAGGAGGGTTATTTTCAGGCGTCCGGGAAAAATACTCAATTTCACCCAAATGTCCGGGGTTTTTAAAGTTTTTGTCCGGCGTCAGCAATTCAGGTGATGGCAGCCCTAGGTGTAACTGACAGCGTTACGAAAACGGAAACCATGGGTTCAGTAGTTTCAGTACCTTATCCTGAACCCCTTTGCGTTCAAATTTTGTGTTGGACTTTAAAAAAAAATACGACAGGAGATTTTTTAACGAATTGCAAAATCTCCATACAAAGTCATAATATTTTTTAAACTGATATGTTTTAAATTACACTAAAGTTTCATCAAAATCCGTTCAATAGTTTTTTTGTGCAAGAATAACAAACATCCATACATCCTCACAAACTTTTGCGTTTATAATATTAGTAGGATTTGTTACATCTAATGACCTAGTAGGCATTTTGTTATGTTTATGACTGATTCTTGTATGATAATTATAATATTTTTCCAGGGATCCAATGGGACCAATTTTGTCAAGCGCGGGAAACAGTAGCTAAGAGCGTCAACTTTTCAAGGAGCCCTGAATTTCAGCGTCGGAGAACTGACTCGGAGAAAGGGTAAGGGATAATTATAACATTTTTTTTCATCATAGTTTAAAGGTGGTGGTTTAAAGCAGTGGTTCCCAACCTTTTTATCACCCGGAATTATTAGTAGGACCTTTTTATTCGGTGCAGGGTTCAGACCTATGGTCCAAAGTAAATATTAATTTACGGAGCTGTGCCCGCGACTTCGTCTGCGTTAAAATATGTATTGGATTTCATGGGTTTCAATTTTTTTGCGCGGAACCCTAATACATTAGCTATCTGCCAGTGAAAGTCACGTCAAAATTGGTCCAGCCGTTCTTGAATTATAAAGTCGGGTTATAATTCAAGCATTATCATTCATTACCCGACTTTGTTTTTATTTGAATAAGATTATGGATTTAAAAATAATATTGTTTTGCGGATCTTTATTCAATTCTCGCGGACCATTGGTTGCGAACCCCTGGTTTAAAGGAATCATGTTTTATGTTTTCTTTATCGCCAACGTCCATACTACGTTGAATACACCGGTTCTCGTCCGATCACCGAAGTTAAGCAACATCGGGCGCGGTCAGTACTTGGATGGGTGACCGCCTGGGAACACCGCGTGACGTTGGCTTTTTGCTATTTTAAAGGAACATGATTTAGGTGCACATAATACAAATGAGTGTATTTGTTATTAAATAAATTTTAATCAAATTGTTTGGCACCTCGGATATCGCAGATCTTATTGTTTCTTATAGCAATGTTTTAACTCAGCAAGCGAGTCGTAATTCAATGTACCAAATGGAAACTATTTAAAGTATTATTATTTAAAATTTTAAATAATAACATCATGAGTTCATGATGTTGAAATTAAAGTAAACTTGTAATTCGGCAAAACGAATGCCAACGTCCATACTACGTTGAATACACCGGTTCTCGTCCGATCACCGAAGTTAAGCAACATCGGGCGCGGTCAGTACTTGGATGGGTGACCGCCTGGGAACACCGCGTGACGTTGGCTTTTTGCCTTTCTTTCTTATATCATTAAATTTTGGAAATACCTACTATACTTCCTAATATATTTTAAAGTTCCATTAGCTTATTAAAGAATCTTTATATCTTCTTTTATTAAATAATTATAATGATTTAAATAATTATAAAAAATAACTTGTATTCGCAGGACGTTAACAAATAGCCAAAATTCAGATCTAAAGATCGACCAATCAACTGACACAAGAAGCATCGAAGAGTATATCAGAGATATGATACGAAAAGAGTTCCAACATCTGTTGCAAGAAATATCCGACGAAGCCTCCACCGCGTCCATGCCCACCAAGAACGAAGACATCGTCAACAAAGGAGTCGCCAACATCATGGAGTCTTTAACCAATGAAGATACGAGATCCACGAAGAAGGAACCAATTAAATCGTTCTCTCGTGTGAAAATCAATGGGAACAATAAGCCACTCCTACAGATAACCTTCACCCGTTCAGGAGAGAACAGTCTGCAGGTGCTAGACAATTGTGTGAACGTTACTATCTGCGATAGTGGCAATAGTAATACTAGTGCTAAGGACAAAATGAACCAGTCAATGGAAGACACGCTCACGGACGAAGTTCATGTTAACGCTTTGAAGAGGTGCCAGGCTTTCAATGCTTTACAGGTTAGTTGTTTACGAAGCCTACCCCCAAATACAAAAACATAAGTACAGAAAACTCATACCAATATGAACAATATATTGTGAATATAAACAAGCCCTTCATACGAATATGAACCTTAACATAATACATACAATGTTTATGTTTGAATGAGTTTTTTTGTATACTTTGTTATGAGTCCTCGTAATGTTCGTAAATACGGGGGCTAGTACTTGAATTATTTTAAATTAGATAATGGTGCTGATTCTGTTGAACATCATACTAAATTAATTTTAATCACACTATATCTCTTTCTTACAAATATCATGGAAAAAGGACAGGAAATATTTAGAACTGTCAAATTAGTCTACGCCCTTGTCGTTCACGGGAAAATAGTCGTGACCTTTTGCGATTACGACTAAATTGACATTAAAACTGTTCAAGAGGACTAATTTGACAGGATTAAATATCTGCTATCCCTCTCTATGTTTTTTATTAGAAAGAGACTTAATAAGACTAAATTAGTTTAGTTCGTAAACAAGGAAATCGGCACCATTATTATTATTTTATACGACAATAGTGGCAAACAGGCATACGGCCAGCCTGATGGTAATCGGTTACCGTAGCATATGAAACGGTTGCAACACAATAGGTATATATAACAGTAACGGTTGTATAGGTAACATGCGCTGTGCGCGATGCCGCAATGAGCATTTGCTGATGATGCCCAACAGCTAAGGGGACAAGTAGGTCCTGTCAACACAACGCACCCTCACCCAAGAGCTCTGGCGACCTTGCACACTATAGGACACAACACTACCGAAGAGTATTCTGTAAAGTTGAAGTACTTTCCCCGTCGGGCTGCTTTATATTTGGGATATATCCAGCTGTACTCTATCTTTCTTAAACCCATTTCTTATAACTATTTTTGGCGCTAAGCAGCATTGCTGTGTCCTGGTTCGAAGGGTGTATTGCCGGTGTAATTATAAGGACATGAGTTATTTCAACACGTATCTAGGGTGGCATGTCCTATGCCTCTTATATTGTAGGTATGTAGTCCTTAGGTGGCGGTGACCTGTGTGACCACTTAAACCATCAAGTAGGCCACCTGCTTGTAAAGTGATACGTTTCTAATATCAATTATTTTTGTCATTGTCAACAGGAAGCTAGAAGCACCGAGGACTTATACATAGACGACGACTTATCGACAATGCAAGATAACTTCGGCGGCAAAGTGAAACTGATACCGCTGCACGGGTCCTTGCACGAGATACTGTGCGAGAAGGAGGACGACTGCTGCCTCATCAAGGTGAAGCAGGAGAACGGCTGCGACACCATATACTTCCGATGCGACAACTCCGACACTGAGTCGCGCGACGCCATCGACGGCTGCGCGCACGACCATCGCTCACAGGACACCGTCGTCTTCAAGCGAAGCATATCACTCGTCGAAGAGAGAATCCAACGTATATTCCCCAAAGAAAAACGCGCACAAACTCCCAGCCTCGCTCGCAAAGCGAAACCCCCCGAAAACGTCAAAATACGACCGAAATCGGAAATATTTGTACCGAGACTGAACGTAGAATCTCGAGTTCTGAGCAACAGCAGCCCGTCTCTGCCTACATGCGACAAAACTGATGAGGTTGAGGTGAATATTGAGAACGTGCTGTGTTACCAGGACTCTTCGTCTGATGAATGCCTGAAATGCCAAACGGAGAGCGACGACTTCGAGTTGCTTGAGAGAAAGATAGAAGAAGACATCGCAAAAAGTAACAAATCTTCAATGACTTGTGGCTGCTTAGAAAAGATATCCGAAGAGAACCTCGCTAATCTGAATGAGGATAAGGACTGATTAATTCTGTTGATGCAGAATTAAGATTTTTGTTTAGTTGTAAACGCTAATGTTGAAGCCATAAGTACAAATTACGATACTGCATGTTGAGAGAAGTCGGAAAAACGTTTTTTTTTTCATCACCGATTGTATTCTAAATGTCCAGTTTGCCAAGTACAAAGTTGTTAGATTTTTTGTATTTCTATTTTATTGGTAAATCGTAAATTATGTCGCTGATATTATTATCACAATTATGTTACTCCTCCGTCCAATTTGTACTCGCATTTAGAAAACCCAAAGATATTTTCATAGGTTTTCTTATTTTTAGATTGTTTCCGTGTTTTATTTTTTATCGTTTTTAGTGATTATCGTGCAAGGCTATGTGATTTAGAGTAAGCGGCACAAATACATTCCACTGTTGTGATTTATAGAATAGATGCACCTTATGAAGGTTTTGCCTTATTATACTTTATTATTAGCACTTTTAATCTATCTGGATATTTTATTCGTTTCTATATTTTTAAACTGTATTAAATACACCAAAGGTTAATTAGTTGCCTCGTTTGGTACTTTTCTATGATCCTTTGATTTTCTAAAATGTAAGTTGATTTATAAAATGAGTATGTATGTGATTTCTAAAGTTTCCATTTTAAATGCTATTGTTACTCATGTGTGGTTGATTTTAGATATAAAATGTAACTGTTAAAAATAAAACTTTGTACTTTAAAAAGCATTTCTTTATTTTACAAAAATATAGAGTAACATAGCAAAAAGCAACAGTAAATGGCACTATACAATGATAATGGAAATATACATTGTGCTTATAATAATACATACGTGTCACGTATTACTGGAAGACATTTGGAATTTAATTTCTTGGTTTTATCTCCTACGTCAATTCTAGGATGAAAAACCAATATAATTATGCTCTAAGTGAAAAACCCACAATATTCAAAGATGTCTTATCTTCTAACAGGCATCTTAAACGTTAACCTTATTTACGGGATACACTTAAAATATCAATCATTATAAAAAAAATACAAATGCATTTATTAAGTCACTACGTTTTATAATAGCACCCCTCTCGACACTATCAGATGGCATTGCCTGATAAAATCAGGCTTTCAATATGTATAACTAGTCCCGCAACAAAGGTACACAATATTTTTGCTACTAAAACTGGTTGTTATGGTTTACAGAATCTTTACCATTATAAGGGCCAAGGTCACCGACAAAATAACAGTCCGATAAATTGACAACGGCCGTTTAACATATCTTTTGCTATGTAAAAAGTCATGATAAACGACCGTTTTCAATTTAACGGACTGTTATCTTGTCGGTGAACTTGGCCCTAAGGAAGGGAGCGACAAAGTTAACTTATTTCTTAGTCTACTTTATGCAAATGACAATGTTTTTTTCCTTGAATACAAATAGTCTAAATCAAAATTTCACTTCATTAGCTTATCTACCATTACACTCAATTATAATAAGCTAAATACACGGAGCAGTAAGAAATGGAGTAGGTACTTATACGATTTACTGAGGAATATAATTCACTGAATATAAAATATAATATGCCGCGGATATGCGGCTATCACCAGTGGCGTAGCTAGGTAACCAAAGGCCCTGGGGCAAAAAATAAACTAGGGCCCCAACTAAACTATGTATTTAAAATCGTTTGTTCCGTAGATATTCGTTGTGTTCCGAATTCAACGTAATCCAGATTCGTCGTAATGCAGTCGACTCCATAATAGGGATGTTATGGAGCTCCGTAACCGAAACTATCGGATATCCGAAATAATTTCATATCCGTAACCGTAACCGAATCTGATATAAAAAGTTTCAAATAATTTCGGATAGGGGCGGAATCTTATTTGTATCCGTTACTTTTAAAATTTCTTGCAAACGTAATACCTGTAACCGAAACTACCGGATAATTCGAAATAATTTCATATCCGTATCCGTATCTGAAACCGATATAATATTATTAATATATCCGTATCCACATCCGGATCCGAAATTTCATATCTATAACATCCCTACTCCATAATAAAATAAAAAACCGGCCAAGTGCGAGTTGGACTCGCACACGAAGGGTTCCGTACCATTATCTATAAAAACGGCAAAAAAATCATGTCTGTTGTATGGAACCCCCCTTAAATAATTATTTATTTTTAAAGTGAATATACTTATAATTAAATATTCTGTGAGTATTTCAAGCGTCTACCTTATGCCGTTATCATTATCGAGCAAAAACGAGCAAAAAAATCACGTTTGTTGTATGGGAGCCCCCCTTAAATATTTATTTATTGTTTTTAGTTTTTGTTGTTATAGCGGCAACAGAAATACATCATCTGTGAAAATTTCAACTGTCTAGCTATCACGGTTCATGAGATACAGCCTGACAATTTCAACTGTCTAGCTATCACGGTTCATGAGATACAGCCTGACACACAGACAGACGGACGGCGAAGTCTCAGTAATAGGGTTCCGTTTTTACCCTATGGGTACGTACGAAACCATAAAAACCAAATACAAATTGTAAATTAATTTAATGAACTAATAAAAACTATGTTGCCATTATTAAAATCGCGTTCTTGGAATCTGGTTTACTTATATTCTGCATGTGGGAGAACTAGTTCAATTTATAGTTTGTAAGTCAGAGTCTGAGGGCCCCCCTGAGCTTGGGGGCCCCGGGGCACTGCCCCGTATAACCCTCCGGTAGCTACGCCACTGGCTATCACGTGCCGAAACTAATATAACGTACAGATGCCTCATCTCATACAAAGAAACGTCACCGCCGTAACTCTGGCTATAACTTTTTTCGTGCTTAGAAGATTTTTAAAAAGAACAATCATTATTAATTTCATGTTCTGAGTTTTACACAAACTTCAATAACAAATCGATACATATAACGCAATTGAGATTTATTTGAACAAATGATGATACCCCGGGTCCACGGTATCGCGCAGATATCATACTCCATGGGGGTGATTCTCGCGGGTTCGATATTGATTTCAAATTCGATATATATTGCAACTTGTGATGGGTTTCTGCCCAGGCAATAACCCCGAAACTGTTTTTTGTCCAGGCAGAAACCCAACTATATAGATGATATGAGATGCCCGGGCATAAACTCGAAACGGGGTTTTTGCCCGGGCAGAAACCCATCGCTAATTGCAACAAATGTCAAAATGGAAGGGATTAAGGCGATATCAAAATCGAACCCGCGAGAATCACCCCCCATATCTTACAAATCCGTGCCTATAAACGTTAACATTTACGAGGTCTTGTCAGTGAGTTTGGTGATGACAGCCTTGACTTCTGTGTAGTTCTTGATGCCGTAGGGTCCGTTCTCGCGGCCGATGCCGGACTGCTTGTACCCGCCGAAGGGAACTTGGTTGCTTAGCACGTTGTAGTCGTTCACCCACACTGTGCCGGCGCGAAGTCGCTGTACACAAAATATTGATTTAGTTAAAACTAGTTAATTTAAGAGACTTGCACCAGTATTCAAATCATTATTCCGAGGTCTCGAACTCGTAGACCACGCTCTGCCCCCGATAGAAAAAGACAGGCAGATACGTGTTTTTTTCCTGATTCGGGCAATATATATATATATATAACTCAATTTTGGAAAAAATGTTAGATACCGTACGTCCTTTTTACTATCGGGAGCTACTGTAAAATATGTTTAGCTTATGTATTGTAAGCTAAACATCATATTTTACAGTAGAAATTATGGAAAATCCATATAATTAATTGGTCTAGATCTAGGTTGACCTACCTACAATCTAGGTCGAACCTACCTAGATGTGATTTCTGTGACCGAGGCGAATGGCATGTTATACAAAAAAGTTCTATTCCATAAGTCTGAAGTCCATACCTGCACGACATAGTTGGCCTTGTCGATGTCTTGCGTGAAGACGGCGGCGGCGAGTCCATACTCTGAGTTGTTGGCGCGCTCCACCACCTCGTCCAGCTGAGAGAACTTCAGGATCTGCTGCACCGGCCCGAAGATCTGGACATTACATTTTACATTATAATAAAAACAAGTTTAAACGGATTAAATCGCGTATATATTCCTGATTTTTCCTGACGTTTCGAATGCTTTGCAGCGTTCGTGGTCTTGCGTGGCTTTACAACGATTTTAACGGGGTTGGAAGTTTTCCTTCGGCACCAATTTCCGTTCACCGCTTTATAATGTCCTAAGCGTTACTTTAAAATATAAATCTACAAAAAACATAAAACGTTAAGACCTAAATAAGAGTGACATTCAGGGCAGCCAACATAGCGTTGAAGGGACTTTATAAGTGAAACGGTCTTAACCTCAGTGGTGGCGATGTCCATATCATCCTTGACGTCACTGAACACGGTGGGCTGCACGAAGTACCCGGCGTCAGAGGCGCGGCCGCCGCCCGCCACCAGCTTCGCGCCCTGACGCTTGCCGGTCTCGATGAGGCTCAGGATGCGGGTCTGCTGCTCTGCGTCGATCTGGAAATTATGTTGTATTGATGATATAAAGTTCAGCCATGGTAACGCTCAGGATGGGAGATAAATTCCGTACCTCAGAAGCAAACGAATTAAGTGCCAAAATAGAAATTTTACAGGGCGGGCACAAACATTCAAAAAAGCGGGAAGTGAGACTTTAAATGTATAAAGCAAGTTAACAAGTTACTCAAGATAGTCATAATATTAGTCTTAGAATTTACTACTTTATAGTTTACTAGCACTTCGCTCGCGACTTCGTCAGCGTGTCCCACAGGAACTGTGCATTTTTTCGGGATAAAAAGTAGCCTATGTTACTCAGTGATAATGTAGCTTTCTATTAGTGAAAGAACTTTTAAAATCGGTCCAGTAGTTTCGGAGCCTATTCGGTACAAACAAACAAAAAAATCTTTCCTCTTTATAATATTAGTATAGATAGATACTATACCATCGTATAGCGCTGGTTCTTGCGATTTCAATGGTATAAAAATCTCGATTTCGCAAAAATTTGGAGTTCTATTATTTTCCTCTGAGGTACAGAGTTTATACGTCACAATGTCAGTTTATCCGTCAGTCTGTTGTCCTAAGGTGCGATACAAAAGGCGACAGCACCTACGCCTATGCCCGTCCGTCGCCACGGAAGTCAGAATGGCAGTGCCAGTAATAATCAGATATTCATGCACATTTGGTCAGGCTGAACTTAATCAATCCCAAGATCTAAAAAAGGCTAAGCTCAAAAATAAGTAAAGAAGCAAAGATATCTGAAACTCCATTCAATTTTACACCCTAATTTTCGCGATCTATTTACTGCAATAAGTTTCCTCTTAATGTCTCCTCCAATCTTCAACTTTTGTAACCGAATCCGAATGGCTCCGAAGCTCGAATATTCCACCAATTACGAACGATAGTGAGCCTGCTGAATCCCCTCCCGTGACGGTACCTGCGGGCCCTGCTCGGTGTCGGGCTGGAAGGGGTCTCCCACGACGCGTCGCGCGGCGCGCTCCGCGGACATCTCCACGAACTTGTCGTAGATCTTGTCCTCTACGAATGTGCGGGAACCTGCAATTATACATCTTTAATTAATTATGTTACCATTGTATTTATATGAAAAAAGTGGCCGTTCAGTTCATGTCGTCATATAGACATACAGGGTGAATTTTTCAAGTGGATGTGGATGGCCAAATTCGAAACTATAAAGCCGTGTCTCCTGCGCCCTGTTTTCGTGTTCGACGAACATCGAACAGTGAACAGTGAACGAGAAAGGGGCGTGGTCTACATGTTTTGAGTGTTTTTATTCGTCAAAACACGTAGACCACGCCCCTTTATTGTTCACTGTTCACTGTTCGATGTTCGTCGAACACGAAAACAGGTCGCAGGAGACACGGCTTAAGGAATAGCGAAAAACATTCAAAAGAATCTCGAGACCGATTTTAATAAAAAATAAAACTGCGTCATTCGATTTTTGAAAAATTAATTTTCCTAACCACGAATCGAACCTGTTGATTTTGGAACAAAAATACACTGTATGACTGTATTATTGCACCATCCGATAGTGTCGCTAATAAGGATCAAATTCTGGAAAGTGATGACATATGGCAAACTAATGGAAACTGTTGATTTGTCTTGTATGTGACTCCAGTCCAGCGATCGAACCAGCACTGAAATGCACTGAAATGTATACATTCCAGCCCCCGTATTCACAACACTTCGAGTCGATTCCGATTCGGAAAGTCGTATGTCTATCTCGCTCGCTTTCGTAATGCCAAAACAAGATAGACGTACGACTTGTCGAATCGGAATCAAATCGAAGCGTTGTGAATACGGGGGCAGGGCTGATTTCAATCGCTAGGGTGGAATGCTACTGGAATAATGTGACCAGACATAAGATGTAACAATGTACGTACCAGCACAGCAGCACTGTCCCATATTAAAGAAGAGCGCGAAATGAGCAGCCTCTACCGCTCGCTCGATGTCAGTGTCGGCGAAGATGATGTTGGGCGACTTGCCGCCCAGCTCCAGCGTGAGGCGCTTCACCGTGCCCGCCGAGTTGCGCTGGATCAACTTGCCTACCTCTGTCGAGCCTGAGAGAAGGAATCATGTTATTAGAGATTAAGGGCGGGTTGCTTCAAACCATCTGTATTCGTAAGTCAGTACGTATCGTTAAGTCAGTATGAAATTGTCATACAAGCCGCCATATTTGACGGTTACAGATACGTAACTGGAAGATGAAACAACATGGCCTAAGAGATTTTTAAAAACAACTGACACAGGGGAAAAGGAATACATTAAATAAATCACACTTGTATATATTATTATAAATGCAAAAGTTTGCGAGGATGGATGTTTGTTACTCTTTCATGCGAAAACCACTGAACGGATTTTGATGAAATTTTACAGTAATATAGCTTACTAGCTTCTGCCCGCGGCTTCGCCCGCATTTTTGGGAGAAAAAGTAGCCTATGTGTTATTCTAATGTATAAGCTATATTACTGTAAAGCTTCATCAAAATCCGTTCAGTAGTTTTTGCGTGAAAGAGTAACAAACATCCATCCTCACAAACTTTCACGTTTAGAATATTAGTAGGATATATCAGAATAATAATAATAACATAATATAATATAACATACAATAATCATGGCGCGAGTCATACTCGCACTTGTTCGGTTTTTTTATTATACAGAGTGTAATGTTAAACGAGGGACGTATTGAAGGGTATTCAGTATTCGATACTAGTTCAATTAACTACGAGACACGAGACCAACCTTGAATATCTACATAAAAAAAAAGAGTCAAATGTTCTATACAAAAATCGGCCCAGTGCGAGTCCAAAAATGATACGGAACCCGGTTCCGTATCATTTTTGGACGTATAAAGTGAAAAAAACCGAGCCGCATAACTAAGTTTGTTTGTGAAGGATTTTTGATGATTTTGAAAAAACTGTAGGTACTAGTTAGGAACATCGTTTTATTTTTGGTGCCATATTTGGGTCAATTCCTATCAACTCTAATTATTTCAGATTTTTCGCTCCGCAAACTTCGGAGATCATATATCGAAAACTGTGAGACATACAAAAAAAAAATATACTTTGAAATGTGCAGATCAAGCCCTTTTTATTTGATATGTCACTTGACCTAGTAACCCCACTTTAAAATTTTGGACCCCCACTCCGGCCCCTTTTGCAATGAAAATAAAAAAATATTTTGACTTTTTTCATTTGCAATAAAGTTGGGCAAGCATTCCTTATAACTATTCCAAATTTCAAGTCGATAGCATTAGTAGTTGCTGAAATAAGCAGGTGTGACAGACAGACAGACAGACAGACGAAGTCGCAGGTTCCTTTTTTACCATTTGGGTACGGAACCCTAAAAACATCCATATCGCTCGACAAAATGTATGGAACGTCTGATTTTTTTAGCCATAAGGCTAAGAGTGGACTGCAATAAGCTGAATTTATTGATTTATTGATCTTACTCGCCGAGCATGGCAAGTTAACCTAAATATTCAAAATAGATAATCCAATCAATGCACATAATAATGATATCCTTCAAAATATCATATTATGTAACAAGTACATTTTACGCTGATAAATTGATAAATGTATTTGCACTGAGAATTGACTTATCCGCCATGTTTTTATATTTATGTAATCAGCTGCAGTTGCGGTTAGCGATAAGCAAATAACACTTGCCAAAGTTTATATTTTATGAGCATGAAATGCTGTATCTTATAGATATAAGAGGATTATAATAAGCTATACAGGGTGGCAGGTTAGACAGTGGAAATATTTTAAAGGGTCATTCTACTCATCATTATGAACAACTTTTACCATGGGACTAACTCTGAAATCGCGAAAAAAAAATCAGCTGTTCCATACATTTATGTTCACAAAACTCAACAAAATGTATGGAACAGCTGATTTTTTTTCGCGATTTCAGGTTTGGTCCCATAGTAAAAGTTGTTCATAATGATGAGTACAATGACCCCTTTAAATATTTCCACTGTCTAACCTGCCACCCTGTATAAGTATTTTAAAAAATCTGGTAAATTAAATAAATTTAATAATGAGAACAAAGCATTATGATCGGAACTTGAATAATGATGACGCGTTATTTATAGGTAATTTGATTCAAAATAAAAATACCGGCGGCCAGCACCCTGTAAGTATAATTATGTAGTTACTAATTAGGGCATTTAACCAGCATTGATGAAACCTCACATGTTATTGTAAAAAATAATTTCGTTATCTATAAATAGTATAAAACAAAGTCACTTTTCGTGTCTGTTTGTTTGTCCGGTTAGTTCTTTTCATGCGGTTTTCACCACCATTAATTTATTCTGGAAGGTTTGTATGTAATAAGTCAAAATTTAACTTAGATACAGCACATAAATCTCGATGTTTTGACGCATCGTCACATCAGTAGATATCACCAGTGTAAAGGCCGGTCACTATAGTACAGTATAAACAACAAAAGTCAATATTTACCGGTGAAGGCGATCTTATCGACGTCTCGATGATCGACGAGAGCTGCGCCCGCGTCGCCGAACCCGGGCAGCATGTTCACCACGCCCGCGGGGAACCCGGCCTCCTGCGGGTTACATAACAAAGCGACACATTAGATATTAATAAGTACCCTTACTTATAGACGATGATTAAATTAAACAGCTAAGCCAATTGTTAACTCTATTCATTGTCATACAAATGAAAAGGGCCCCAAGTCTGCTATTGCAATTGTCATAATCATGTCAGAATGGTCTTATAATGACATCGTTTTGACCAATGACCAAAGAGATAGTCTAATGACCGGAGGTTTTGACTTAGCTTTTGACAGTTATGATATGTCATTATGACACCATTCTTACAAAATTGCAATAGCAGACTTGGGGCCAAGAATAGGAATAATACGTAATATATACGTAATATATATCGATCAGTGGTTAAAGTTAAGAGGCGTCTAATTGTAAGAGGGGTAATTGTCACAAATAGGCATTGACCACAGAAATCTATATAAGTCAATAGTAGTCACAACGGCGCGTGACCTTGTCTCCGCTTTCGAGCAAATTATGTAAGACACTGTGAATGTGTGGTGTGTGAAGTGAGTCTTACACTCAGATCATAGAAACAAGGGAGATGTGCCAAGGCGCTATCGAGCTTGATGCCTGACTTTGAGCAAATTGCTCATATTATAAACGTACGCGCTGGCGACGAACCGAACACGATCGATGGTATAAATACAGTGTTTTAGTTTAGTGCTAGTGTTGAGTGACGATTAACAGTGTTAGATTGAGGGTGTGCGGAATGTTTAATGCGTGGGAGATCTTTTTATTCACAAGGAGCGCTTAATTATGCGCGTAATTGTGTCGAAAAATGTACTAAATGTGGCATCAGATGTTCCCGTACTAATTTGCTATGATGGCATATCTCCTTGTTTCTATGATCTGAGGTCTTACACGATACCACTACATCGCGCGCGTTTAAAGATGTGACGTATGTGAACGGAATTAAGTTTCATTTTGCATTGCATTGAATGCTTTGACATTGACTGCGAACCGGCGACACGTGTTTGGGAATAAAATGTAGTAGATAACATTTGTATTGACTTATTATTTCGATTTCTATGGTATTGAAGCAATTACACTCGGTCGTTCACCCGCATTCAGATTAGCCTATGGAATTTGGGCTGACTACAGCGTAATCGCGCCTCAACTCGTTACGTAGGTACTAAATATTTATTTATTCTTTACATATACAATTAAAACATTAGCATTATTCTCTCTTTTTCTAACTAAAATAAAACGAAAAATACCGACACGATGTCCTGTGACTAACCTAATTTACAATGCCAAACATCATTACATTGATATTGAAGTGAAATTATTCATGAATATTAATTCAATGTCTTGTAAGATTGTTTATGTTAGAATTATTATCTCTACTTATCAATATATTCCATGCCACTTTAACCCATACGAAATTGTATGGCGTGATAATAGTTTAGATATCATTAAAATATCAACAGTCCACTCCAACTGTCATCTTTAGGAACTGCATGACCAAGATTGTCTTAGGGGCCATCCATTAATCACGTGATGTTTTTTAGCAACATTTTGACCCCCCGCTCCCCTCTGGTGAAACGTGGTGAGGTTTTCAACTAACCCCCTACCCAAGATCATGTGTATTTTATTAGTACAAATTTCTTAATTTTTTTCAGAATATTATCTTGAAATACAAAAATATATAAAATACAAAATAAACAAAAAAAATATACAAAATAATCTTTAGTTCTATTAGACGTCCCTGCTTCAGTAAACATATTCAAATTCAATTTAATCTGAGAGCTTGTAATTTTATTTGTCAACAAGTAAATCTTATATCAACGGAACTGATTGGTGTTTCTGTTGTAAGATTTGATAGCAGATTAAGACAAGTAGGACTCGCGCCTTGAGCGGTCCGAAATATACCAATGCGCCATCTACATATTAGCAAGATGTCTCTATTGTATACTTCTTATAGTGGCGCCATCTATTAGGAGATGCCTTGGACTTGCCACGGACAGACGGACGACAAAGTGATCCCATAAGGGTTCCGTTTTTCTTTATGAGGTACGGAACCCTAAAAATATATTTTCAGAGGCAATAATCATGTGACTGTGAACACGTTACCTTGACGAGCTGAGCGAGGTAGAGCGCGGTGAGCGGCGTCTGCTCGGCGGGCTTCATGACCACCGTGCAGCCGGCCGCCAGCGCGGGGCCCAGCTTCCACGCCGCCATCAGCAGCGGGAAGTTCCACGGGATGATCTGACCGCACACTCCTAAAGACAAGTGGTCAGAATTTCAACTGTCTAGCTATCACGGTTCATGATACGGCCTGGTGACAGACAGACGGACAGTGGAGTCTTAGTAATAGGGTTCTGTTTTTACTTTTTTGGTACGGGACCCTAAAAAACATCATGCGCTAAACAAAGTTTCTAATTTACATAATGAAACTCCAAACTTCATCCTAGTGTTAAGTATTGACTACCTATTTCATTTCACATGAATATTGTTTTCATGTTTTTAACTTTTTATACATGATTACGACACCAAAATATCATCTTTGTTTGGGTCACGTGTAAGTAGTGTGTCAATACAATGGTCTGTATAAATTATTACTGCTATTTTGTGCTATATGCTGGGTAGGTAGGTATATTTTGTTGCTCGCTACTGTCACGTTTGCCGTCTACCGCAGTGACTCGTCTCTTTATTGTTTTTTTTTTTTTGTCCTGGGAATGGGAATACATGTTACATAACATTATCACGCCTTTATTCCCCAAAGGACTAGGCAGAGGTACATTTAGTACACCCAGATTTCGTCAGTTATGTAATAGTATAAGTCCCATGTAATAGGGGCGACCCTATAGCCATTAACCACAAACTCAGACACCAGGCTGCTAGCAGCAGCCTGCTACTAATCGAACCCAGGACCCCGCGCTCAGCAGTCTCGCTTTCGACCACTAAACCAACGAGGAATCTATAGTTTATAACTTATTATTATTTATGAACGTTATAAAGAAAAATAATAGATTATTCTCTACCGCGGCACATGCATTTAAACATAAACATGTGATACAAATACATGTAAACATGTACAATAACAATGATTAGATCAAATTATCTGAGATGATACGGCAAAATACAGTTTATCGACGTGACGCTATATTTCTTACTAAGATTGTATAGAGGACATTGGTGTCTAAAATCGTCGTTTGCAATATAATGTTAGTTTTCACACGAATCTATACTTCTATAGGTATAACTCCCGGCGTCAGTCTTGATCACAAACGCAAGCACTAGTTGATTTTCGGTCTCTTTGGCGGAATGAAGACGACGGGGGGCGCCGAGGCTGCAGGTGATTGGTTCGTCAGTCGATGCTCGTCGTCTAATTGGACCATTCTCTATTACACACGTATTGTCAACTGTCTATTGGACGGATAATGTACATGCGCGATCTGTGATCATCTTTAATGCCTACCTAGTACCTACTAATATTATAAGGAGGTAAAGTTTGTATGTATGAGGTAATCTCCGGAGCTACTGAAACTCAAAATTTTTTTTTCATTAACCCATACGAGTGGTATCTATGGATAGGTCTTTAAAAATGATATTGAGGTTTCTAATATAATTTTTTTCTAAACTGAATAGTTTGCGCGAGAGACACTTCCGAAGTGGCAAAATGTGTGTGTGTCCCCCTGTAACTTCTAAAATAAGAGAATGATAAAACTAAAAAAAATATATGATGTACATTACCATGTAAACTTCCACCGAAAATTGGTTTGAACGAGATCTAGTGAGTAGTTTTTTCAAAATCATCAAAATTCCTTCAAAAACAAAGTTTGTTATGCGGTCCGGTTTTTTCACTTTATACGTCCAAAACTGATACGGAACCCTCGGTGCGCGAGCACGACTCGCACTTGGCCGGTTTTTTAATATTTATTTAAACATTTCGCTTAGGTCTCCTAGTCTTAGTGAAAACGGGTATTAGTGTCACTGTCCGTTTTTCCGCCTGCCCTAGAAACATATGTACTATAGTACCTATAGGTACCTAATAAGTTTTGAAAACAACCACATACCGACGGGTTCATGGCGAGTGTACGCGAAGTACTTCCCATCCATGGGCAGCACCATGCCGTGGCTCTTGTCCGCCCAGCCGGCGTAGTAGCGCAGGTTCTTGATGACCATCTGAAGGTCGCCGTAGTATGACGCCGTGTATGGCTTGCCATTGTCCAACGTTTCCAAACTCTGGGAAAAGCAGGGTATATTTTAGGAGCCTGGTTTTTGTGGTGCCCAGAAGTGGACATCTTTCGGTCGATGTAAAGGTATGCTATCAGCCACACCGCCAGCTAGAGAGCCGGGCGAGGCATCGTTTCACCTCTCATCATACTTCGGTTCACACCGCGAACTTATCGTCAGCGTGTGAAATGCCTCGCCCGCCTAGCCCGCCCGCCCGATAGCTGGCGGTGTGGCCTGCGCTTAAGCCAGCTAATTGAAGTGTATCGCTGGACGATATATGCATGTTCTAAAATCTGAATAATATCAATTGTATGAGTCTAATAATAATTATGTACCTAAATATCAAGAGTTTGATAAAGACCTTAGGTATTATTATGCTTCTACTATGTTCGCTAACATTGTGGTAATCACGGGCGTAACCATAACAACCCAAAATCACGTGAAAATGGAATGGAGTTCAATGTTTTCAACATTTCCTGGTCCATCGGTTGCGACTTGCGAATACCGTTATATTTCCTACCATTTGTATGTACCTACCTACTTGTGCAAGCTACATAATAATATGTAGGTGCTATAACATCCTAGTATCCTATGCTTTACTGAGTGCAACTAGAGGTTGAATGAACGGGCAACGGCCACTTGCCGAGAGCGGAGTAATGGTTCAACCAGTGCTATTAGAATGCATGTACCTACCTACTACATACTTAGTATATGCCTAGTTTGACCAGTATGACTTAGGACCTGCCACTCAAGTGTTTTTACAAGCTTTTATGTGTGTACCGGGCGAAATCTTTCAGCTGAATTTTAGACCAGTTCCTCTCAAGCGATTGAGCTGTTGGAACGCATATGTCACTTCGATGACAATGCAATAATATGGTACCATGGAGGTGGTCTCATGATGGAGCTGGGAGGTGGCTATAGGAACTCCTCGACTCAAATTATGGAAGTGTCCGTGAGGTCACGCTTTATCAGGGGTTATGATAAACAAAGATAATAGATAATTATGTTTATGAGTAAGCCGCTTACATAATTTTATCTTGCTGTTGTTTATAATATTTTGTGCGCTATGAGATGAGAATAAACAGATAATTGCAAATATTTTGGAACGATTCTATTAACAGGCACATGAGACGTTTCAACTTTGTCTCTAGGGTGGACAGCACACCTGCACGCGTAGCGTGACCACGATAGAAATGGGAAAGAGTTTTGTCGACGGAAGAATAGACAAAATGACAGATTGTAGAAATATTTCTACCGTTTTATACCTATAATGAAGAGAAGAAATGTTTCTATTCTTCAGTAGACAAAATGTCTGTGTCGACGCGTGCTCGGGCAGAAGAGATATATAACAAGTTGGATAGAAAGAACTTCGTCTATTCTTCGGTAGAATGGAGATGGAATCGGTCATGCTACGTGTGCTGCAATGCCTCTGCTGATGTCCGTGGGCGGTGGTGACCACTTAGGTACCATTAGATGGGCTACCTACTTATTAGCTACTCAACCACGGCCACATAAAGAAAAATTGATTTCTCTTATATCCTCGCTATTTGCATAACCATTTTCTCAAAATTGCAAAATTAGCGGAACGGTTGTCGCAATGGCTGAGCAATTGGCTGCTGCGCGACGTGTCGCGGGTTCGATTCCCGCACGGAGCAAATATTTGTTTCGGGTCTGGCTGTTTGTTATGATTTTGGTTTGTGTATGTGTTTGAGTTTGTAAACGCACCCATGATACCCGAGAAATTCCTAGTGTGGGGTAAAGTTAAAATGTTCTACTTGTAAAGTTTGCTTGTAAAATGCATAAATATTGCCTTAAGGAAATAACCAAACGGTCATTACACTTGGCAGACATAAACTACGTCTAAAGTAAACCGCATGAAGTTATTCTAAGAACGTAAATAAATATTAATGAGGTAAAGACAGGAAAACGTTTGTGATTATCTAAGGTACACGTTTTAGTTTTGTATTTATAGGTTTTATGCAAGATATAAAATTAAATAGGTAAGCTAATGCATTCCGGATTTATTAATATGGTACAGAAACGGAGTCTGAGTTTTTGTGTATGAGAAATATTAGGTATGTGTTTCTGTTTGTACCCACGATACAGGAGAAATCTTTGTGTGGGCCCGGGCTCTGGGGAAACGTTTTTTTTTGAAGCAGAGAGATGAGCTTCTCTTTCTATCTCTATCCGTTCTCACGGAGTACGTGAGAACGGATAGAGATAGAAAGTGAAGTTTTTAAGTTGCATAAATTCTAGGTTTGGGGTCCCCAAAAAAGGAAAAAAAAATAGTTTCAAATTATTGTTGACGATCATTAACGCGTTGAGGCCGTACCTGTCACGATAGTGCTTGTTAGCAGTATCAATTTTAACTAGGTACCTACCTAGATATTTCGTTTACTTAGTAGTTTCCCGATGCACTTAATAAATTAGTAAGGCTACATTAGTAAGGCTACGTTATTTTTTACATTTTAAGGGATGGTTTTGTGTCGGAGGTTCTTTAGAAAGTTTAGAAATAAACACTTACAGCCAGGTATGTCCTGTCCCTCTCAACGAGGTCGGCTAGTTTGCTGAGGAGGTATCCTCGCTCTGAGGCGTCCATTTTCCTCCATGGTGAACCCAGCCTGTTATCAAAATATAATTTTACTTCCGCTAGTTAGAAAAGCGGTATTCTACGGTGTTTGCACATTCGGAACAAGACACTTGGTCGATCGGTCGTTCGTAAGTAAGAATGTTAATCTCAAACTGAATACATAAATATAAATAAAAGACAGGCTGGCTGTTAGGGGTCCTCCATTAATCACGTGATGTTTTATAGCAACTTTTTGACCCCCCCTCCCCCCTGGTGATATGTGGTGAGGTTTTTAAATAACCCCTCCCCCTACGTGATCACATTTATTTTTTTGGTACAAATTATCTTAAATTTTTTCAGAATATTATCTTTAAATACAGCAATTTTTTTTTCAGTTTGAAATCGCGCGTTCTAAGAAAAAATAAATACACGTGATATCATCTAACTACACCCCCCCCTCCCCCCTTGTGATATTTCGGGATTTTTTCCGAACCCCCTCCCCCTCTTTCGAGCCTCACGTGATTAATGGACGGCTCCTTACGTGGGAATCAAAAAAACATGTAACTGGTGAAATGTGGGTGTACTAATGTTAGATTTATGGAAGACAGTTTTCTCATCTACATATAGGTACTTACTAATATTATAAACTATAAAGTTGAAGAGTTTATTTATTTCTTTGTTTGAACGCGCTAATCTCTGGAACTACCAGTCAGATTCAAAAAAATCATTTTGTATATGATAGCCAGACTCATGAGGAATAGTACAGGCTATTTAACATCACGCTATGACCTTTAGGAGCCGAGCAACAGGGGTGAAACCGCGGGGAACAGCTAGTTATGAATTAAATCTGATGGACAAACTTGAAGGCATCTCTGGCAGCTTTAACTGCTTTGTCCACATCAGTCTTGTTGGCTTGCTGCACATCAGCTATCACTTGGCCATTGGTGGGGTTTTCTGTCTTGAATGTCTTCCCATCTGATGACTTCACCCATTCATTGTTGATGAACAGCTGCAACAAAGACCAGACTTGGGAAGGTGCTATATTGGGTGGGGAATGAGTTGACTGATTGGTTGAAGGAATTTCAATATTGAGTAAAGCTACCCCCTATAATACAGGGTACACAATAATACTAGATCATATTTAACAGATGATCTAGTTATTCATACTGGTATTGGTATTGTCAGTGGCGTATTTACTATTTACACTGGGGCCATGGGGCCATGGCCTGGGGCGGCAGTCTGTGAGGGGCGGCATAGCTCTTATAATATTTTTTTTAATCTATGGTTACAACCTACATTTAAGAAGAAACAACACAGGACAAGTTAATTATGAACTTTAGCAACCAAAATAGTATTGAGCCTTGAACTTATTGTATGTATATCGAGCTTATAAACCGGTATTATTATTGGTATTGTGCCGGCTAGCTGACCTTGAAAATTGATAATATACATATATTATGGCACACTACATCACACATCTACACATCTACTTCCTCATGCAAGAAACACTACAATTATTTTAAACGAATACCACGTAGTCGTGTACTATTCATATTAGCTTAAATTAAGTATCGACACGTATAGATTACAACAATTATTTCATTTATTCTACTTATTTTAGACACATATCATTTTGTTTTAAACGTTATCTGATAAGAAGAACGTACCCCGGTGTAAAGAATCTCCGGGCTTGTTTGAGGAGCAGGGGAGGCGGCTGTGGCGAATCTTGCCTTTTGCTGAATCGCTCTGCTTAGTTGTCGTAACATCTTGTTTTATTATGTACACACGTGTAAATTCTTCCGTTACGAATACCGGACTGGAGCACTGGAGTCTGGACTGGCAAAATGAAAACTGGCAATATTCCAACTTCCCGCGCGACGCGTGCACTCTCGATGAAGTATGAACCTCCTTTTTTACAAAACTGACGTTGACATTGACAAATGACAGGACATTGACAAATTAATGAAAAAATTGACAGTAAGGGCGTTTGTGCACTACAGACGTTTTCAATTCGTTTTCGGTTTTTTACGGATTTTTAGCCAATAGCCTGCTTGTGCACTACACGATTACAGCACGTTTTTTCACGGACCGTTTTTTTTTTCATACATTTTAAAAAGCGGTGGGGATCGTTCTGCACGCCTATTGGCTAAAAATCCGTAAAAAACCGAATACGAATTGAAAACGTCTGTAGTGCACAAGCAGCCATTGCAACATCCAATTTTAACACTGGCAGCCCTGCTGGATGATATCAATTTGATGTCAAATGTCAATGTCATTCAATTAACTGTCAACAGTGTCTGTGTATGTCTCATGAGGTCTCATGTTTCAAAATATTATTTTAGTGCTTAGTTACTTCTTATTGGTTTTTTTAATTAAATAAATGGAACAGCAAATAAATAGATCTACAAGAAAAACTACCTTTTATCAGGATGCATATAAGGAACTTGATTTAAAATTGCTGCGAATTCTTAGGTCTGTTGATCAACAAATAACAAAAAATTTAAGAGATGGTAGAATTGAAACAAGGTAATTTGAACTTTGAACATTGTATTATATCCGGATATCTTTCTTCATTATTATCGGTATATCTATTGATTACAAAACATTCACGTTGTTTTTTTCAGACCATCTAAAACAAATGGACTATGGTGTTGTACCCTTCTGCCTACAGTTCTGTTGTTATACTCATCCCTGTACAAAGTATCAGAACTATACACTTTACTGGCCTACATATCCATAGGATTATTAGCTTATTGCTTCCTATTTATTGTCTTTGTGTCTGTGTCATGCTTAGTCCTGAAAGAGACCATTTATGGAGGATGTGCAGCATCAAGCCTTACTGCTACATTATTATTGTATTCAATTCAAGGACAAGGTGATATGATTTAAAATAATAATACAACTTTTTCAATTTCTTAAACCAAAGAATGGTTTTGTGGTAAAATTCCAGTATTCACATAGTTTTGTAATATTTTGGTGATCATCACAACTACATAGCATTAAAAAAAAAACTTTACTCTTTTTCCAGGGTTAATATTCTCACTGGTATACTCAACAACAGCCGTGTTCGCATTCAGTACACTGTTACGAGTGGCCCTCACCGTCTACCCCAAAACATTCACTATAGGGGAGGCGATGATTGTAATACAAAGCATTGTTTTGTTCACCATTATGGCTGTCAGCAAGATGATGTACAATATGGGTGAAGAGGAAGATGAAGAAATGAAATTTATTAATGCTGTTACATTTGTAAGTATTTATTGTATTTAGTAACAATAAATAAGCCTATGTACTTCCCCAGGGTTCAAGCTGTCTCCATACCAAATTTCATCAAAATTGGTTCTGCAGTTTAACAGTCAAAACATGACAAACGGACAGAGTGACATTAATTTGTATTTATAGTAGATTGGATGTGTATAAAATATACATCTGTATAACATTGATATATTTTGTATTTTTTGCATCCAAAATATTATGTTGTTTTATATTTATAAGCGATACTGTTAAAATCAAATCAACTTGAGCATTGAATAATAATGCAATTATCCTTTTTTTGTTCATGTAGGCACATAGCTAGAGCTACATTTTGTTCAAAAATGTTTCAGGACATAATTATCCTGTGCAAAAAATAATAAATAATGATGTGGTTTTTATTATGTTATTTCTGGTTGACCCTGGTTTAACTTCTAATTTGTATCAGTGATGAATCCTGCATTAAATGCCACTTCAAACATGCTAATCCTCCCTTTGATTTTTTTGATCTATCACAAAAAAATATTCCCTATTTTCAGACCATATTATCATCAGTGGGAATTATTGTTACAGCGTTATATACTTTGGATGAATCCCAAAAAACGATGGCAGTTCTTGCATACATAGTAAGTGTAGCCGGGACGTATGCACTCATGTTTTTACATGTTAAAGTTGGAGTTGATTGTTTAATAAGACTTGCTGAATATATCTTTCTGGATGTTGATAGAGTGAGTAATCTGTTTATTTATTAAATTAATAGCTGCCGCCCGCGGCTTCGCCCGCGTTTTTGAGATAAACAGTAGCCTATGTGTTATTCTGATAAATGTATAAGCTATATTACTGTAAAGTTTCATCAAAATCCGTTCAGTAGTTTTTGCGTGAATGAGTAACAAACATCCATACATACATCCTCACAAACTTTCACATTTATAATATTAGTAGGATAGGATTAGCTGTGCTGTGCCTCGCGGTTTCACCTCCGTTGCTCGGCTCCTAAGGGTCGTAGCATGATGTTAAATTGCCTATACTATTCATCATGAATCTGACTATCATACACAAAAAGATTTTTTCGAATCTGATTGGTAGTTCCAGAGATTAGTGTATTCAAACAAACAAATTCTTCATCTTTATAGTATAGATATTATGAATGAATTTCCCTGAGGGCAGTATGTACTGTACAGTGTGCTGATTAAATTATCACATTAAATGATACCACATACATACGTATACTACATGGCATTATTAGAACTATAACATTTAATGTTTTGCGTGACATATGATTTTCCCCCATAGCCCCTATGGTAGTCAGATCCAGATTTTTCTGATAGCACCGTAATACTTTAATATGCATTTAGTAAAAAGCTGTTATTTTGACATTACAAACAGACACTTCAATTTTATTTATTTGTACTTATAAATAACAGAAATATGTGTACATGTACTAGCCGCTGTATTATGATAACCTCATTGACCCCTGTATAGTAGACCCACATTTATCTATATTAATAAAATGCTTTGACCTGACTGACTGACTGATGGATCAACACACAGCCTAAATCGCTGGTCGGGAAACGTGAAATTTGAAAGACGTATTCCTTATATGGTGTAGACATCCGATAAGAAAGGAGATCTGGAAATTCTACTAAGGGGAGGAAATAGGGGATGAAAGGTTGTATGCAAGTCCGTCATTTTTTTAATAAAACTTTTTTAACAAAAAATAACCGACTTCAAAAATCCACTACAAAGAAAATAATAATTTTGGTTTCGGAAGTCGGTGGCTTTGGTTTTTGTTTGCTTTTTTTTGCCACCGACTTCCGAAACCAAAATTATTATTTTCTTTGTAGTGGATTTTTGAAGTCGGTTATTTTTTGTTAAAAAAGTTTTTTATTTTTCCCTTTTTATTAGTTATTTATCCCGTGTTAGATTACTTTCACGAATTCGTTCAACAGTAAATCTTCTACGGAGTGTGTACATTTATGCATATAACTTTGGACATAGGAATGATTACATAATGTATTATATACTAAAACCTTCCTGAAAGTATATAGATTACGTTAGTGAAAACCCCATCCTAATCGAATCAGTAGTTTTTGAGAAAATCGCGCACATACAAACATACATACATACTTACATACTTACATACATACATACATACATACATACATACATACATACATACGGACAGAACCTCCTTTTTTGAAGTCGGCTAAAAAAATCAATGAAAATTGGTATTTAGGCTTCTCTTTTCACGCGGGCGAAAGCTAGCAGGTAGGTATTATGATAAAACTCCAATGATTTCCTTTACAGAAAATTGTTATTTTCAGGGGAAATTATTCCTGTTATGGCTCTGCCTGGCAGTAATAGCGGCTTTCGTGATATTAGTCCGCACTCAACTCAATGTGAAAGCAAGCACTGTCACTCGCAAGACTTTTCATGTGCTCGCATCAGTAGTGTTCCTGTCTGGCATCTTATATGACATCCGATTGATGACCCTCGCTGCTGGAGTTGGGTTTGGCCTTATGATATTAGTTGAGGTTAGTTGTACAATTTTTTACATCATAATTATATTCTAATTCAACATAAATTCCACAGTGAGGCTGGATTAAAAATGTTCTGGTAATATTAGATTCAAGAGCAGTGGCGACCCAGTGGCGAACGCCTCGACGTACCGAGTTGTAGGTAGTGGGTTCAAATCTAAACAAGTACCTACGCACTTCAACATGTGAAATTTGTTTCATCAACACTGCTATAATAACGGTGAAGAACAACATCGTAAGGAATCCGGCATGTCCTAGAACCAAAAAAATCGCAGAAATGGGACATCAAACAACACGCACTGGGCCCGTGCGGTGGACTACAGCCCACCGGAGTCCCAAAAGTAGGAAAATTACAAGCTTATTACATATAAGACTAGATTCAGCGTTTAAAACTTATTCAGGTTTATAGGAAAACTTGTTTTAATAGAAAGCAAAGTAACTAAAGTCCATGTCAATAAAACTTGTGAACAATGTAGACAATGCCAGTGTGGCAAACTGAAAGAATTTGATGAATAGAATGTTTGTTTACATAATTCGCAAATTCTATTGAAATGAAGTATAGGTACATAATGTTGACCAAATAGTTGTGATGAGAGTATTATTTTCTTTGGCTTTCAGGCACTTAGAAAATCCGGAATAGAGCCGATATCATCTGCACTACAGGCAGCATTCGATGTGTATAGTGATGAAAAGGTGAGTTTTATTAGTGTCCAGAATCACTGACCCTCAGAAAAAAAAAGTTTCGTGCCATTAGCAAGTGTGACATCCCCCCAAGCGTTAGCCGTTACCCCTTCTTCCGAAAGAAAAAGGGATGCTTCTTCCTTCAGGCAGTAAATGAATGGGATCATACATTCAACAACATGCTCTATAGCAAATTATTCTATTTTCCAGGATGTGGGTAGTTTCGCGATGACCCCCATGTACCTGTACGTGGGGCTTGCGTGCCCGCTCGTGTTAGTGCCGGTGCACCCGGGCCACGAGCTGGAGCTGCTCAGCGGAGTCCTGTCGATAGGCATCGGGGACACCGCTGCCAGTTGGTTTGGATCAAAGTATGGGTTCAACAAGTGGGCAGGTGGGTTATTGTTATTACTGCTTGCTTTTGCTTTCTAAAGATGCGGTTAAATGGGCAAGTTTTTTGACAATTTCTTGCTGCAATTGTATAGCCGTGAGTTGCCAACTCAGTAGAACAATTGCCGCAATTTTGCAGTATAGCCCGACGATATTGCAACGAAATTAAATGATGGTACATCACAATAACTGCAAAATTGCGGCGTCCAACAGTAGTGTTTCAATGAGTCTATTTGTTTTGCAGATGGACACAAAACGTTAGAAGGCACTGCATTCAATGTTTTATCACAAATTGCAGTGATGCATGGACTTGAGCTTTTTGGTAAGTAATCCATTCTACTAATATTATAAACGTGAAAGTTTGTGAGGATGTATGGATGGATGTTTGTTACTCTTTCACGCAAAAACTACTGAACGGATTTTGATGAAACTTTACAGTAGGTATTATAGCTTATTATACATCAGAATAACACATAGGCTACTTTTTATCCCGAAAAACGAAGGCGAAGCCGCAAGCGGAAGCTAGTATTTAAATACTTAGCAGTCGAGTTTTTTGTTTTATCAAAAAAAAATGTTCATCTTGTTACAGGTATACTGAACGTAGATTTCGCATTAATTCGGGTCGCAATCACAGCAGTAATATCAGGACTGGTTGAGGCACAAACAGATCAAGTGGACAATTTGATACTACCTTTAGTTACCATGATTGCATTTCAATTTACTGCAATATTGTGTTTTTAACCGACTTCACGAATAGAAGGTTATTTTTTAATATTTTGGGTCTTCAAAGCAAAAGTAGCCTAGTCACATTTCATAATGTTGGAATGAAAATACTTTGCTATTTTATTTATTGTAAATTAAAATTAGGATCATTTTTGAACTATTTTTGATAAAAATAATGCGTTGCGTTAACCACCTTTAGTTGCACTGAAGTGTATATTTTATATTCGATTGACAAGAATTGCGTAGACTTTTTATATTTTTATACGAATATTAGAATTAACAATAGTCTTCCTTGATCTTATGTATAACGAAAATTACCTTGATTGTATAAATTATAAGATATTAATCTCACTGAGATGTTCAAACATTCCATGTTACCAAAGAGTAATAATATTTTGTAAATAAGAAGGTATTTTTACAAATAAAGTTATTTATTTTGATGTATTGTTTCAAGCGTTTCATTTATTCAAACATAATTGTTCATACATTTGTATTTGTTCTGTTAGAAAATAATCTAATAATATAAAATTGGAAATACATAATCTATTGTGGAATGATTTGTACATTGTACTTAGGCATTAAAACATGTTTTTCTATTCATGTTGATAAGGACACCACTTAGCGTTGTCAACTACTATCGTCTTTATTATTTTCATGCAATATTCTCATAAATGGATCTAGCCATTCACCACAAAATATCTGGAAACTATGGTAAGTACACCGATTGACAAGGCTGATAGGAGGCTGCATTGGCGTGCCCTAATGCAAGTAAGACTAACGTTATGTGTCAACACATTGACCATTTACACTTATATTTTGTACAGGCTCAGGTGTAATCTCTACACAATCCCCATTTTGCTCTTCCATAACTTCTAATTTTATAATTTTAGCCTTATCATCACTGACGCCATTTACCGAGCTTACTTCAGTACTAATTCGTTTATTCTTTAATAAAATTCTTTTTTTCTTGACGCCTTTGCATTTAGCTTTGAATGTCTTCTCTAATAGTAGAACGTCGCGTCTGTCGATGGTCCAGTCAATGATGGCGGCATCTGCCCGTTTCATGGGGTTGTCGTCTTCACAATATGGCGGTATCTCAATGTTGAGTATGTTCATAACTTTTTCTAATATGTCGTCTACATAGTAGCTTATTATTAGATCTGCTTTGTTGTCCTGGAAAGGAAATTCTGTTTCTTAAATCGGCTTCTTAAATATCATAAAAGGTATTATGACACCAGCAGTGCTCCAATTCTGTGCTTTACAATAAAAATGTCAAGTCCAACAATTCGGAATTTGTAAGGATAAAAGATAAGGATACCTTACTCACATGTTTAGTGGGTTGCAAGTTGCAAATGACTAGTTTCCCATCATACTTGACAGTCTCCAGGGGTAAATTTCCACTTGGCACAATTTGTAGAGTTGTTCCTAAGCATATGCTTAAATCTGCAATACTAGAATGGACAAAAAAATACCATTTCAATATCGGCAATCATTTCTGGACAATGAATATTTTATAATGGCGTCAGGGTATGTAATGAAAGGACACACAATACATAGGATCTGTAATTACTGTCTTCCCCACAAACTAAGAAATATTTGTTTTGTATACATTCATAGACAGTAAATGAAATGGATTCATAGTTATGACAGTATGACAAATGAATTACAGATTACCTGGAATGCCACTCTGCCATTGTCAGGTCATTTTCAGGCAGGCTATGCTCCCAGTCCAGCACGCCATCATACAGCCTGCCCCTGCACGGCCTTCCAGTGATATGCTCGGCAGCACAGGGTACTCCACTGCACTTCTTACCTACTGTTTCTACTGGGTGACTTCGTACAAATTGCCTGAAATAAAGTAAAAAGGCATTTATTTTAGTGGTACTTTTCTTGTGGTGTTATGTAAACAAGCAGCTTCTGGTTTACTGATTTTGGTACGTGTTGCTTCTCCAGCAACAATTTTGGTATATGTTGCTTCTCTATAAAGCTGCATTTAGGTACAATAGTAAGGAATTCTTCAGAAACTTGATGCCATGTACTGGTAAGAACAAAATTTTTGCATACAGATTATAATGTAGCTTTAAAGCCAAATAAGTGTTCCAGTTTCTACCTTTTACACAAGTTACATTCATCAATAAACATGTTGCCATGTAACTCTGCCAAGTACTTCCTAGGCAGGCCAGATTTCAGGTGCAGCCCATCAATATTCTGGCTGACAATGTAATGCACTTTGTTACATTCCACTAGCTTCTTTAGGATCATATGGGTCTTGGTGGGAGTGGCATCAGCAAAAGAGATGTTTATTGTAGGTCTCTTGCCTTCTTTTTCTAATGTCCATACACCATTAGGTCCTCTGAAAAGAGATCATCATAAAAAATCAATGTAATTGTTTTATGAATTTTAAACGTGACAAAGCCATGATCTTAGCTTCAGTTGTTTTTACATCTCATTTAGATTTCATCAGAGTTTAACATTTTTATTGATTTTAACTGTCTATGGTTGAGAGTAGGTACAGTTACATTTGTATTTTTAGCAATGACTAGAGAAGGAGGCTTATCCTCATCAGCAGAATAGGAAGGAGGAGAAGAATAGAAGGTGGAATAAGAGATATGTTTATAAAAACATAATCATCTTAATCTTATGAAGTTATACAATCAATAACTCACAGACACATTAACCAACAATAATCATCCATGCTGTAGCATTCCTACACAAATATAAAAAAATTCCTGAATTAAACTTCACTTTAATTTTTAAAGACGTCTTAATTACCTGAAGTCTGGTATTCCTGCTGAAGTACTAATGCCTGCCCCAGTATGAACCACCACATGCTTAGCTTGGCTGATAAACTGAGCCAATAGCTCACACTTTTTGTTGAACTTCTCCAATGAGTCGAATTTCTAAAACCATTAAGGCGCAGATGATTACAATATGCAATTAATTTCTAATGACAATCAAAGAAAATAAACATGAGAGCAAGCCAAGTCAATAAAATAAAAAAACTTGTAATGTAAACCTCTGGTACTCCTAAGATTCCTTTATTTTCATACGGAGATAATCCTTCAGCGTAATTGCAAGACATTCTGGAGATAACATAGATCTTTTAGCGAATTAATTTAGATAGTAAAATTAAATTGAATTTATTTCAATTTTGGATTCGCAATATTCATACATTTCACACAAAGATACAAACTACCTACATAAACAAGCACAAGCAAACAATGAAGTTTTGACAACTGAGTGACAGCCAGCTGACAGCAAAGTGAGCAAAGGGGTTGACAGTTTAGGCGATGAAATATTCTTTTCATCACTTTTAAACATTGGAATAGTTACCATATTAAAATTAAAATAAATAATTTTACGAAACAGCGTAATTTAGTATGTCGATTTTATTGTAAGGCTGCTTGTGAATTACACGTTTACAGCACGTTTTTTCACGGACCGTTTTTTTTTTCATACATTTGGCTAAAAATCCGTAAAAAACCGAATACGTCTGTAGTGCACAAGCAGCCTAACGCTATAGAGCAAGAGCAACTCTACTGTCAACTTGTTAGTTCGTCGTCGTCTATGTAGTCTGTACTCTGTGGTCGTCGTTCATTGACTTCAGACTAGGTTTATATTAAATCTGTGCGAAAAAAGCGCGGGAAATTCGTATCGATTGGGCGCCTTTTTTAAAACAAATTTTCAAATAATTAGTTTATTCCTTCACAAGTTCATTTGCTTGCTTTTCTCATGATGGGGAAGAAAGGGCATCCAAAGAAAAGAAAAAAAGAAGATGTTTCGTCTTCTGCTCCACCATTGCTGTCCTCTGAAGACGACGGTGGAGCCTCAAGCTCTTCAGAGGAATCAGTACCAATTGAAAAGGATAAGTATCGGGAATTCAGGATTCCTGACTACATTAGGTCATACCCTGAAAGCGGAGGCAATTTTGAATATGTCGTATTTTTTGAAAGTATTGACTTAGTCCCGATCGGTGATAGAGACATGATGTCCCTTTCAACCAGCATAAAAAAATACAACAAGGGAGTAAAACAATTATTGCGCATGAATCGTTATAAAATTGGTGTTATTTTTGAACGTCCTGGTTTAGCCAATGCAGCGTTATTGAATCGTAAGTTTTTGGATAGTTATAAATTGAAAGCCAGTATTCCTGCAACTGCTACGGAAAATACAGGTGTTATTATGCATGTTCCAATTGACCTGAGCAACGAACACATTTATAATGCTATAACTAGCACAAAGAATATTATTTCTGTCAGAAGATTTATGCGTCGTACTATTTCAGAAGGAGGGGGGGTGTCTTTTCAGCCTACGAAGACGGTGTCCATCACATTCTCGTGTGCAACAATACCCGATAGTGTAGACCTGAACAGCTGGCGATTCGAAGTACGGCCGTACATTCCGCCGGTGAAACAATGCCTGAAGTGTCTAAGGTATGGTCATATAGCCAAATTCTGTAAGAACTCCCAAAGATGTTCCATATGTACAAAGGACCATAATTATAAAGAATGTCAAATACCATCAACTGAGGCTACATGTTGTCACTGTCAAGGTAATCATGTAGCTATTTCGGCACAGTGTCCAGTCAAACAGCAAAAAGTGGAAGAAAACAAACACAAAATTAATAAGAAATCTTATGCAGATTTATTCAATGAAAAGTCATTTCCATCCCTTTCAAAGTCCAGTCCTGCTAAACAATTACAATCACTAATTGAAACAGAACCAATTTTAAATATTTTAATACAGACAATAGTAACATTAATTTCTCAAAATAAAAATAATGAAAAGAGTATTTGTACTCAAAGCATAAAAGATGTTCTATTATCAAAAATCCAGAATAATATAAATAAACCTTAATTTTATGGATCAGCTGAATATTGTACAGTGGAATGCTCAGAGCATCAATAGTAATAAACTTGCTTTTTCGTATTTTTTACATGAGTATAACATACATGTAGCTTTATTGTGTGAGACTTGGCTCAAGCCTCACATGAGATTTAGTATTAAAGGTTATAATATAGTAAGATTAGACTCAGGTAATTCACACAATGGTGTAGCTATTTTAATACATAACAGTTTACAATTTAGTAAAATAGATACTTTATATGATGATTCCATACAAAATATAGCGATTCGTTTAAAATATGGCAATAAAAAAGAAATTTCATTAGTTAGTTTTTATAGTCCTGGAAATGCTTCATTTACTAAGTATAAGTTTGATAATTTAATTCGCAATATTCCTGGTCCTCTTTTGGTGGGTGGAGATTTCAATGCACATCATTCGGCTTGGGGATGTAACAGTGTGAACATCCGTGGCCGTGAGGTGCTTGAAATCATTAATGACTGTAATTTGGTTTTATTGAACGATGGAGAAATGACAACTGTAGGCTCTGATAGGTGGCAAAGAAATGCACTTGATTTAACTGTAGTATCAACTTCAATTTCATTATCTTGTAACTGGTCTGTTCATGATGATCCTTTAGGTAGTTACCATTTGCCTGTAATTACAAAGTTACTTATTAATGACAATTATAATAACCCACATGATATGGAAGCTTCAAATTTGCCAAAACATTTTAATTTTAACCTGGTTGATTGGGAAATATACAAGAAGACTGTTGATAGTTTGTTAATGAATTTTAAAATTAATAAAGATAACCCATTAAATTCATATAATGACATGATAAAGTTATTAAATTTAGCTGTTATTAAGTCATTACCATCAACTATAAGATCTGATTCTTCTTTTGATACAGCATCAGTAAATAATAATCGTAAAAAACGTATTCCATTACCATGGTGGAATTTGAATTGCACTAAAGCAGTAGAAGACTCTAGGAATGCCTATATAGTATTCAAGCACCATCTCACATTGGAAAAATATATTGAGTTTAAAAAATTACAAGCTCTTAAAAAATTAGTGTTAAAAAGAGAAAGATATTTAAGTTGGATTTCTCTGTGTGAGTCATTTAATAGAACTACTCCATTATCTAGGGTTTGGCAAATGTCAAAAAGATTTAATAAAACATTTTCACCTTCAAGTAATAATATTGCTCCTTGGGTATTTGATTTTCTTAAAAAATATACTTCAGATACAGTTGAGGGGCCATTTCAATCAATTCCTCATGAAGTAAAAGCTTCAGGACATTATGAATATCTAATTTATCCATTTTCTCTTCAGGAATTAAAATCTGCAATATCATCTAGACGAGATTCAGCTTTTGGCCTTGATGGAATACCTTACAAAATGTTGAAAAATGTATCAATTATGGCACTTTCTGACATATTAAGTGTTTTAAATTTACTCTGGCAGGAAATGGTTATCCCTAATGAATGGAAAACAGATTGTCTTATCCCAGTACTTAAACCTAACAAAGTAAGACACAAAGCAGAATCTTATAGGCCAGTAGCATTAACATCATGCATGGGAAAAACCTTTGAACAACTAATTAAACAAAGAGTAGAATTTTATATAGAAAGTAATAGTCTATTACCATCCAATCAATTTGGCTTTCGACGTGGGTTCTCTACTCGAGATAGCATTTCTCATTTGCAATTAGATATATACAATTCTATTAAAATGGACAATCATTTTGTTGGTGTCTTCTTTGATGTAGTGGGTGCATTCAACAACATTAATCTGCACATTTTGTGTGGTGAACTTCGTGCCCTTGGTATTCCTGAAAAAATTATAATATGGATCTTTAACTTTTTACATGGTAGAGAAGTATATGTCAAGGTGAATAAACGTTTAATAGGGCCACGTTTTTCATATAAAGGCGTATGTCAAGGTGGCATCCTCAGTCCATTGATTTATCTTCTTTATTTACATAGACTAAACATTGTACTTGGTCTTGAAGTGGCAAATTTGCAGTTTGCAGATGATTTGGTTATCTATGCTTCAGGTTCAGATATAAGTTCTGTTGAAAGTATTTTAAACACAGCTTTAACTCGGCTAAAGAACTATTTTCATTATCTTAACTTAGATATTAGTCCAGAAAAATCTAAAGTTATAGTGTTTGGAGAGTGTGAAACAGACCTACATATCTATTACAATAATAGTGTTCTTCCAATAGTGAATGAAGTGAAGTTTCTGGGTATCATTTTTACAAGCAACCTTTCATGGACTAAGTATGTCGATTATCTGTTAGGTAGAGCTAATAAAGCATTTAATTTTATAAAGTCACTGTCGATTGCAGCTGATCCAAAAATTTTGCTTATGTTATATAAATCTCTAGTCCGCAGTCATTTCGAATATGGATTTTTGTGCTTTGGGTCTGATCAGAGATTGGTTCACAAATTGGAGATTCTTCAAAACCACAATCTTAGATGTGTAACTGGTGCAATGAAGACAACTCCAATTAATTCACTTCAAATTGAGTGTAACACTCCTCCTATGAATATAAGATTTCAGTTTTTAAAGTCCAAATACATTCTCAAGCTTTTATCTTTCGATAATCATCCTTTATTAAAGAAAATATTATTTTATTATAGAGTATACAATCCCTCTAATTTCGTAAATGTCCCTTATATATTTCATGACTTTTCTAATCTAATCAGTATTGATGATCAATATCAAATTGAGAAATGTAAAGGCAGATGGCCATGTTACTCCGGTAATTACATCAGCAAATTCTGGCCCATGAACATTTACATTAATCGCGATCTTCGGAGTAAAGAAGATGTCTATCAGTTAATTGCAGAGTTCCCTGGGTACAGGCATATATATACAGATGGATCCAAAAACAATAGAAATGTTTCGTTAGCCATATATTTACCTCATCTTACTGTTGGACATGGAGTTCGGTTACCTGGAGCCATGTCTATATTTACAGCAGAATCTCTAGCCATTTTATCAGCTCTGCAGTACATACATGTAAAGAATCTTGGGCACACAACTTGGCTTATAGCGACCGACTGCATGAGTGTTCTCATGGCCTTACAAAACCCGAAACTGGACGCCAATACCGGAAATATTTTATATGAGATTCGGACTTTATACGCTGATCTTTGTTCTAGAGGATTTACAATAAGCTTAATATGGACACCCTCCCACATAGGAGTAGCAGGAAACGAAAACGCAGATTATCTTGCAAGAGTTATTGTTGACGTTGACATCCCAGAGACAAGAAATGTTGCCATACCAAGTTCGGACCTGCTTACTAAATTACGTGAACAAAACACCTGTAATTGGCATGAGAACTGGCAAGAAACACTAAGAACTAAAGGAAAATGGTATGCGAAAATAAATCAAATCACTGGTTCTGCGCCCTGGTTCACCAGATCTGTTCTTCCTAAGAGCAGAAAATTTTACACAACTTTAAACCGTCTTAGATTTGGACATGGAAGATTCAATGCACATTTAGCCAGAATGAAAATTATTACATCGCCTGTTTGTATAAATTGTAACTTAGGAATTGATCAGACCCTAGATCATATAATTTTTGAATGCCCTGCATATGATCTACAAAGAATTCCTCTATTTGATAATTTACTGGAAATATATAAAACGCCAGCAAGCATCCCGCGCGACACTCAAAGTTTGCTGGAAAATTACAGTACATACACAGCACTGTATACATTTATTGACAGCACTGGTTGGGCAATCTGACCGATCCGGGCGACATAATAATATTAGAAGGATATGACCCGGATATGACCTTACTTTACAACATGATTATGACGAATACACGGATATGACACCTTAATATTATGATTTTGACTAATGAATACTGAAGACGTGGCTCTGGCCTAAAATAAATAAACATAATCAAGATATAAACTACTAAGGACGAGGCTGTGGCCTTATTTACTTTTGGACAAGAAGTATGAAACTGAAGACGAGGCTTCGGCCTTACTTACCTTTGAACAAGAAGGATAAAACTGAAGACGAGGCTTTGGCCTTACTTTTAATCAAGAAGGACAATAATTACTGAAGACGAGGCGGTATGGTCCAAGACCTTAGCCTGCCCAAGAAGGGCGAAGAGAAAAAAAAAAAAAAAAAATTAAATCTGTGCTTCAGACTGCTTCAATTCAGACTTCAATCAATTGATTTGTTTGTTCCGAGTTTGTTGGCGTTTGCTGTTTCAGTATTTTTAATAAATACTCTGCAAATTTACCCAGTGTGTTTGAAAAATTTTTCCTGTCTTTCAACTTTCTAACATGAATCGCAGAAGGGCTCATGATGATGAAGATGGTTACGGTAAGCAAATAAATATATATCTTATTGCTTTGTAGGTTAGAAATTGGGTATTGGTTTGATGACTCTTGGTTTAACTTTTGTTTTAGATCGTCTCAATCGCAAAAGACGTCGTGTATCTGAAAATCAAGAGATTGAGGATAGATTGGAGTCTCTGATACTGAGGGTTGGAGAGAAAAGTAGCTCGAGTTTGGAGAGTAACTTGGAAGGTTTAGCGAGCGTATTGGAGGCAGATTTGAGTACGTTCCGTGTGAAAATTTTACGTATTCTCACTGACTGTGCTATTCGTATGCCGGAGAAATGCACCATATATGCTACACTAGTGGGCCTCTTGAACGCAAAGAACTATAATTTCGGTGGCGAATTTGTTGACTATATTGTCAAGACTTTCAAAGAAAACCTGAAAGTTGGCAAATGGAACGCGGCGAGGTACTGCCTCAGGTTCATAGCTGACCTGGTGAACTGCCATGTGCTGGCTGCTTCCTCCCTGTTGACATTGTTGGAGACATTAGTGGACTGTGCTAATGAGGATGGGGTGCCTCAAGTTAGGAGAGATTGGTTTGTGTTTGCTGTGTTATCAGCATTGCCATGGGTCGGCAGAGAGCTTTATGAGAAAAAGGAATCTCAACTAGATCATTTGTTAACTACTATTGACATATTCTTAAACAAGCGCAGTAAGAAACACTGGCATGCCCTGAAAGTATGGTCTTCTGACACACCTCATCTTCAGGAAGAGTATTTGGATTGTCTATGGGCTCAAATTAAGAAGCTGAAGCAAGACAACTGGTCAGAGAAGCACATCCCAAGACCTTACCTTGCTTTCGACTCCATTTTGTGTGAGGCATTGCAACACACTCTTCCTACAATACAGGTAAGATTCATACATGTTTGTCTTGTGGTTCCACTGTGTTATCACTTTATTTAGAAAGGTAATAAATAAAAAAAAAAAAATTGTAATCACAAAAATTCCTTACAAGAAGTTTTTAAGTATTTCCTTTTTTGTAGTTGTGATGTAACTAGACAAATGTTAAAATAACCTGTTTATTGACAAAACATTACATTTGGTTTTCAGCCATCGCCCCACAATGACACCGACACATACCCCATGCCGAGGGTCATATTCCGCATGTTTGACTATACTGACTGTCCTGATGGTCCGGTACTACCAGGAGCCCATTCCATTGAGAGATTCCTTATTGAGGAACACCTTCACAACATCTTAGAAGCATACCATGCTGAACGCAAGGAATGTGCTGCACAGCTGCTCTGCTTTCCATACAAAGCGAAGATCCCGTTAGAATACTGTATTGTAGAAATAATATTCGCTGAATTGTTCAACTTGCCAAGACCTAGATACTTGGAGATCTGTTACGGATCAATCCTGATTGAGCTGTGTAAGCTCCAACCTTCGACCATGCCCCAAGTACTGGCTCAGGCTACAGAGATTTTGTTTATGAGGATTGACACCATGAATGTTGCCTGTTTTGATAGGTTAGTTGGTTGTTGACATTGTTTATTATAGCTATATATATGTTTATATAGCTTGCATGTAATTTGCAAATAGAGCCCATTTATATAATTTTAAAAGTGAAGCTGCTATTTTGTTCTTAAACATGACAGATATAGATTCAAATTCTGGTAATATTAATATTTATCACTAATTTATCAGAGTATCGCTGAGTTGCAGAAAAGGTCATTAAGTTTTGAAGGAGAATTTAACGATAGAAATTGTATGGTTAATGCCTCCATTAAAATTTTATTATCTTTCTGCACCTGACCGTACAGTTATTAAGTTCATTATTAATGTAACATAATATATGTGTGTTCTCTGTGGTATTGCTTTATGCCTTACTGACCATATATTTTGATATTTCAGGTTTGTCAATTGGTTCTCATACCATCTTAGCAACTTCCAGTACCGCTGGTCTTGGGAAGACTGGGAGGCATGCACCCAGTTAGATATTGACCATCCCAAGCCACGATTTGTTAGGGAGGTGCTTGGAAAATGTCTCAGGTATAAATAAACTTAAATAATAATGTAAATAGCTGTAAATGCTTGGCAGAGAAACTAGAAATGTTTTTCATGATACTCAAATCATTTTCGATGCTAACGCCCATATTCTTAGTCGTTTTTGAAAACTTTTTCAAAATTTTCAACCTAAGCACAACTTCAATAGAACAAAATTGCTTGATTTTGTTGAAGATAAAGAAGATAAAGATAATTTATTTGTATAAAACATGAGTGTACAGTACAAATGGTGGTTTGCAATGTAAGGTGGTGATTACATGGTATAATGATCTACATGTTTTGCCAAAAAAATATGGCGTACAAACTAGGTAGGTAACAGATATAAACTAAATTACATTATTGGACTATGAAACTAAATACAATTGAATAGTGATGTCCAATTTAAAAAAAAACAAAAAAGAAAGAATATAATTGAGATACTAAACAGAAACAAAAAATGTCGTAAGCTTACGAATTATTCAAAAAATCTGTTAGAGTATAATAACACTTATCAATTAAGTAGTGTTTTAATTTTTGTTTAAAATGTATTAAGTTTAACTGTTTTATTGATTTCGGTATTTTATTAAATATTATTGGTGCTAAGCATATAATACTTTTATGCATTAATGTCGTGTTGGATTTAACTACACAAAATCTATCATTATTTCTCAGGTTACGACTAATTAAATCAGAGACGCGATTGAATAAATTGGGATTAGATTTCACAAAAATGGCTGTCTCATAAATAAATAAAGAAGGCAGAGTAAGAATCTTATATTTGATAAAGTAGGGTCTACAGCTATCGACTGTGTCTAGTCCAAACATCGCTCTAATGCATCTTTTTTGAGATTTAAATATAATTTCTTTATTAGTGGAGTTTCCCCAAAATAGAATCCCGAATCTTAGGAGGGAACCTACCATGCCATGATAAGCCATAAGAAGAGCCTCGTGATTTATGACTGATGAAAGTTTAAAGAGGGCATAAGCAGATGAGTTAATTCTCTTGATAAGTTCCTCAGTATGAGGCTTCCAGTTTAAATTTTTGTCTGTAATGACACCCAAAAATTTTGTTGTATCTACTGTATTAATCTCTGTTCCTAGGTAGTTAATATTGATGTTTGGAGGTATCAAGCGTTGGCTGAATGCCATTTTTTTGGTTTTAGTTAAATTTATTTTTAAGTTATTATTGTCCATCCAGCTAATTAGTGATTTTAGGGTATCGTTAACGTCTTCTTCATAGGTATTCTTGTTTTTTGCATCTATAATCACCGTGCTGTCGTCGGCAAAAAGTGTCATGGGGTATTTGGTTACTTTTGGCAAGTCATTTATATAAATAATAAATAGCAGAGGTCCACATACGCTTCCTTGTGGTACCCCATAACTAACTGTACGCATGTGTGACTTGAATATTTCTTCCCTTTTTTTATTAAAATTAATTCTGGTTATCTCAGTATATTGCGTTCTGTTTTTTAAATAAGTTTTCATAAGTTGCAATACGTTTCCTCTTATGCCATAAGCTTCTAATTTATTAAGTAGGATGTCATGATCAACGCAGTCAAACGCTTGTGTCATGTCACAGTAAATAGCGCACACGGGTATTTTTTTATCAACATTAGTTATGACACGTTTAATAAAATCGAAAATTGCCATATTAATTGTTTTATTCTTACGAAATCCCTTTTGTTCGTTCGTTAGAATATTATTCTTTTCCATGAAGATGTAGACTTGGTCGTAAATATATTAAATTTCTCAAATATTTTAGAGAATATTGATAGGAGTGCAATTGGTCTGTAGCAGTCCATTGATTGTCTGTTATCTTTTTTAAACAAAGGCTTTACGACAGATACTTTTAGTTTTTCTGGAAACGTTCCTGTGATAATACACGTATTTATGATATGACTTATGTGATCACAATGTTTGAATGAGGAATGCTCAAAATCGAGGTTGTTTTCAAGAAACGACTGAGAAAATGGGGGGAGTGTTGATATAATAAAGTTTTCCACTGCCTTTATCAATTTTTTTGTAAATAGGTATGTATAAAAAATACAAACCTTTTTTGTCTTTTTAGGTTGTCATATCAGCAAAGGATAAAAGAAATGGTACCAGAATCTTTTGCAGCATTTGTGCCTTTGAAACCTGAGCCTATTTACAAGTATTCCATGGAAGGAGCAGGTAAGAACAAACATTTAAATAATCATAATTATAATAATTTATTATACAAAAATATCATTAATCTTAATTTAAACTTAACTGAACTTAAATATTTACATTCCGGTAACACAGAAAATAGGATTTGCGCAAGATCTAGTAGTTTGAGTTTTTAGGCGTCACATAAGCCTAGGCACACTGGAAACTTTTGTTTTCGGAAAATTATACATTATGGTCAGGCAAACAAAAATTTCCAATGAATTTCGGCGCTAAATGCTTCTAAATTATTTGTATCATAAGTCATAACACTCCACATTTAATAAATAGCTTTCATTGGTCACCGCCAGTGTTCAGAGATCAATGACAGACACAGAATTTAAAGCTACCACACTGAGTATGAGTATTAAGTTTAGGGCAACATTCAGTCTATTCCATAGCCATTAATTCTAGTAAGCTAAATGGCCTATCTTGACTTTCTTGAGCATCTTCATAGTAATCTTCATTAAAGTTTCTACTATCTGAATTTTCTTCGTCATTATTAAATGGTGAGTCGTCATCGTCAGTATCATCATCGTATTCTTCGACTTTATCGTCGTGTGCATGATGGTTACTTTTCTGATCGAGGGAATGCAGGAAGTCTTCAAGGTCGTCGTCGATGTGTACGTAACGTTCGTGCTTCTTACTCTGACTTTGATTTTGTTCTGGCGGTGATGTTGAGCGTTCTGTCGTAGGTTTCTCTGTAGCATCATCCATTGTGAATCCTCCAAACAGTTCGTTGAATATATCTGATACAACTGGACTTGCTGTTGTCGAAGTGGTACTTGAAGGTGTCTCTGTAGTTTCTGGTTCACTCGCCGATTTAAATGCTCCTTCAGTAGTCGTAAGGTTATTATTTTTCTTCTTTTTACATTTAGTCTTATTCTTCGAAACTGAATATGGTGACGCAACAACAGTCAACTCAGTAGTCGTTGATAGATTTTTTAAATCAATATACTGTGATTTAACTTCGTGCATTATGGATGCAGTTGGAAAGATGTATTCATTGTCATCTTTGGATTCTTGGCCGGATTCTTTCTGCTCTGGCTCATTTTCACCTTCTTCATCCTCACGAGGCCATTCTGACGGTGTTTCATTGTTTGTTTCCTGCTCTTCGTAAGTTGGTTGAGTAGTTTGTGGCATTTTCACAAAAATGTCTTCTTCTGTTTGTTGTATTTGTTCTGTTGAGCTGCTACTAACATTTTCCTCATCAAAGTTAAAAGCGTGATCTCTATGATCCTCTCTATGCCTCTCAACTTCTGGACTTCTAGGTGTACTAGCTGGAATATATCCTTGGAATTTAGACGCTTTTCTTCTTAGTTGGTATTTGTTAGATACTGCAGAATTCGTTCGGTTCTTGTCGGGTGTACTTGATGACCATTTGTCGTGATTTACCGATGTGCCTTTTTGCATCAATGTGGATTGTCTGAAACGGTTTTTACTCTTCGGTTGCGTGGTTACAACCGGCTGTTCGGTGTCCACGGTTGTGCTCGAAGTACTAGTTGTGGTAGAAGCACTGGTTGTAGTCAGTTTTGTGGTCGTAGTAGGTCGTGGAGTGGTACTACTTGTCGTAGTCCTTGGCGCCTTGGGTGTTTTTGGTTCCCATACAGAGGTAGTTCCGCTGGTTGCAGCAGAGCTCGCTTGAGGCGTCAAGTCATCCGATGGTTTCTTCATAGGGTACTTCCGCGTTGGTTTGATCGTTGTAGTTGTTGATGTCACGCGTTTATGTTTCTTGATCTTTTCTGGTTTTTTGAATTTTGGTGGCGGACGTGTTCGCTTCTCAGGTTTAGCTGTGGTTGTTGTTGTCGTTGTGGTGGTAGTGGTAGTACTCGTCAATGGAATCTCCTCTTCTTCTGAATCTTCAAAAATTTCAGAACTGTCTTCTGTAATTGTTGTTGATAAAGGTGTTGTTGTTGTAATGGGTTCACTGGTTTCCTTAGAGCCCCGTTCTTTGTGTGATGCCATCGGAGTTGTTTTAGTAAAAGCTCCCAAAACATTAGCCCATTCCATCGAATTGTCCTCTTCAACTGTCAAGCTTTGCGCTGTAATTATTTCTGGTGTAACTGTAGTTACATGATTAGCTTTAATGTGTTCATGCTTTTTTGCTGGTTTCTTTGCTACGTTGGGCTTTCGAACATTTTTAGTGTTCTTTCTGCCAGTATCCTGACTTTTCGCATCCGACAGTTCTGTAAAATTCATAGATATTGGTCTAAATGCTGTGTCGGCTGACGAATCTAGTTCAGAAAATTGAGTATCAAGTACTTGTGGGCTTGGACGAAAATCTGGAAGCATTGATTTTTGTGGTTTGTTCAAGTGAGCATACTTTAGCGGAGGCATTGGTTTAAAAGGTTTTTTGTCCATAGTAACGAAAACTCCCGGCGGAGCGTTGTAAACTGGAGGTCTGATGTGATCGGTTAAGTAACTAATCTTCATTTGCGATTGTTTCGGATGGTTATAAATTTTATAGGTCGTAACAACATCTGGTTCTCTTGTTGTGTATTCTGTAGCATTCAGTTTTGTCCTGACAGGTACCTCGATAGTTGATTCTTTGAGAAGTGGATAATTTGTGACGGGTGTCGGCAAAACGGCTGGTCGAGTCGTCTTTATTATGTTTGACGGAACATATCTGTTGTCTGTGTAGGGCTGCACGTATGGGAGGTTCCCTATAGGATCTACGTTCAAATACGGATACTGCACATACGAAAGAGATGGAGGTGCGATGGGAGCGTAAGTGTGTCTATAGGGTTGAGGCTTCGTCATCGGGTAAGGCACCAGTTTCTTCTGATGATATGGTTCTCTGTCCTCTACGTATCCTACTTTAGCATGTTGAGGGTACACATTGGGAACGTAAGTCTTCGTTTTATGCCTGTGCGTAGGTTCCTCGTAGCTATCTTCATTAGAAAATAAAGATGAGAATATTCTGTCTAAGCCGCGTGTGTATGATTGGCGCTTTTGGTAACTCTGGACAGGATTTATATTCTTATGGACCCATATGGCCCTTTGAGGTCTCTCGGCGTGGTGGTAGATGGTCTTCTCGTGGATACGCGCTTGTGGACGTTCAGTGGGTAAATTCTCTTTAATAGTGAAAGTTCTGACTGGGTTTTCGTACGGCTTCTTCACTTTCCTAGGTGTTTGCGACGTCACTGAAAATGTCAGCTCATAATGGTACTTTCCGGGCGACGCTTCTCCTTGCTTCATCCGTTTTACTGACCAAAACGCTTTGACACCTTTAGTGCAGTTACTGTCACTGCAGTTACTCCGCGACGCTTCATCTTCGACAAATCGGTAGCCTTCTTTGTCCTCAAACAGTCTACCTTTTGCTAATATAGTAATGTCTCCCGGTGGGATAGGCTCCTCCTGCAATCTGTCAAATCGAGCGGTTTTTATTTTATCCCAAAGATCGTGATCGTCAATTTCTTTCGCCATTTGGTTTTCTGGTCTACTGTCCGGGGATATGAAATCTCCTTGCGCTATTAACTGATCTATTTTGTCTCTGACAAGAGATAGATACACACTATGCCTCAACGCGTCTTCCCAGTAATGCGCGGGCACGGCGGCCACCGTTGGGTGTGCCTCAGTCTTGATGATCTCCTGTAACGTGCCAGCCGCGTCTTGTTTGTCGCGCGGCCAGTCGCTGAGTGGGATCGGCGTAGGTTTAAAATCCTCCTCATTTTCGGCGCAACTTCCTTCCCTCTGCACCTGTAATGCGAGTAATGATCTTTTAATAAACATGAAGCGACAAATCAAATGAACGTTAATTAAGTGGTCGGCGACGGCTATCATTAGAATTGTATTTGAAGAAAAAAAATGTGGATATTTCAGTATGCGTTTGAAAGTAAAATGGCGGTGGGCGGGAAAGTGCGCCGGAGACGTTGGCGTGTTACAAATCGGTTGCGTGCCGGACGATCCAACCCCTCCGCGATGAGTTTCCAATTGAATAATTTCTGTACAATCTAACTTATTTGGCTCGAATCTTAAGTTAATACCTACAAATTTGTTCTTTCTACTTTAACAGAGACTAGAGAGTAATTTTCTTGAGATTTTTAACACAAAAAATGACAGTCGATATAAAATTATAAGCACACCATTGCAAAATGAGGTGAAGTATTAAAACGTAGTGTAAAGTATTATCTACATTTGATAGACGTTACAAGTTAGCTAACACTCTTCACAATAGAACAATCCATTGGTCTTTAAAAGAGCAACTACTAAAATGGATCAATAGTGAGCATTTTAGTTAGACAATCGTTTATCAGAAACACAATCATATTGTGCGTATGAGATTTCATAACGTTACAAGGCGATTTTAATCTTACGTTTAGCAATTTCTTTGTATCTTCACACAATAAACGGCAGACGGATTATAAATGCCTTCTGTGTTTGATCTAGACCTAAATATGCATTCACCGTGGCGATATGTTGTTATATTTAATTAATAAAACAGTTAAAACCAGCCTCAAAAATATGACAATAATGTTACATATGAAACAGTTTCGGAAGTCGATGCTTTAGATTTTTCATTTGGTTTGATTCGGAACCGATTTCCGAAACTGTTTCACACCGCGACCACGACCACGAGGTCGCAATAGCAACTGCTGAGCGTATGGGTCTTGGGTTCGGATAAGACCTAGTGTTATTGGGATGGCTCACCTCCTATAAATTATATATGGCTTCTGTTCACCCCTTCCAGGAACTCAGGCGTGATATTATGTAACTAAATAAAATCTAAAAGATTCTTTTAGAGAATTCATGATACCTACCTACTATAAATGAGGGGCTCCCAACCTTTTTTGACCAGGGACCACTGGAACTTTTTCATTCGGTGTGGGGAACCCAAAGGTCAAAACAATTTACTATGGAATATAACTTTGTTTCGTGGACCTTAATTTTGTTCTTGTGGACCACCGATTGGGAACCACTGCTGTAATTACTGTAATGTTATTGATTTATCAACGCTTACATTTGCGTTACGCATTTCGCTTTTATGATGCTATAACAACGAATAAGAGTTCCCGAGATGGCATAAAGTAGAATTATTACTCAAGACAGAGGATAGGAATTCTCCATTGACACTGAAATATTCAATTCTCGACGCAAGACAAAATACTTATGATAAAAATAATCAGCTAGGTCGGTTGCTAATAGGGTTCTAACTTCAAAGAGTTCTTGATAGATATCAAGAACTTGAGAGAGAGAGAGGTCTGAATCTGTAACAACGTAACTGACGAATTTCCGGAATAACTATCCCTTTGACTATCTGAGATTCAGAGTCAAGGGCGGATCCAGGGAGAGGGGACTGAGGGATATGACCCCTCCCCCCCTAGGACGACCATTGATAATATTTTTAATTAAAAAAAAATGCTTTGTATAATGACTGGCCAGACACAAGCACGTAGCTACCCACGTAGTGACCCCCCCTTAACTCGAAGGCTAGATCCGCTCTTGTTCACAGTTCTAATTATATTTATAAACTAAAAAATATGAAGTGTATAACAATACAAATACATCACTGTAGCTTACAAACTTAGTTTAATTCACATGACTGGTCATTGAGACGATTTGACTGCTGATAGTGTGGGACAAAGTCGTTGGCTAGCTTATCATTAACTTCATAGTCATAGACAGCCTCTGTTTATTGTCCATGCTATTTTTTTTAAACAAATACATAGTTAGCCAGATTACTGTATGTCTCCGAGTGCGTTTGTTATGCAATAAGAGCAAATCTAATGTCATTATTTTTCGGGCACATTTCCAGGTTCCTGTAAACGAAAATACCCAAAAAACTGCTCTAACCTAGCTTAGGAAAGTATTTTGGGCTTCCAGGTTATTCTATAAACACCCTGGAATACCCTCAAAAACCTGCTTATTAGGTAGTTAGGTACCTTGTTTGGGCTTACAAAGATACAATGGTCTTGTCATTCTATCTCTATGATAGCCAAAATAAGGTAGGTTTTTGACCCAGTTTCGCCGTTAGCTGTACATTAAGAAGCTACAGCTAGGTATAAAATAAATGTACCTAATGCTATTTTTCGGAAACTTTCAGGCAAAATACTCAAAGCATTACCGAACACGGTGATTAAACCCATGTCCTTGGAACCGCGCTTGCAATCATTAGATCATTGAGTCTTAATAAAATTATGTATACGCATTCTAACATCTGAAAGTGTAACACAAAACTACTTAGAATCTTTTATTGATCTGTCACGGATTTTTAATTATGCATACCTAACAGGTTATTTAAACAAATTAGCATAGACATAGGTCTATGCTAATTTGTTTAAAGAAAGTTCACATAATATTTGGTGCTATGTTAGCGATTATGCGTGTTACTTAGACGTCACGTAACAGAAAAAGATTTTAAGGTTTGGTCACTTAGGTCACAAAGATACCCAATTAATAAATTTCACATCCTAAATGATTATTCTGCGGTGCTATATTAACGTTTAGGATCGTGTGTTGTGCATTGATTTCGGCTATATTTAATTTGCCCTTATGCTAAAATATTTTTGGAGTGTTTCAAAATTAGATTCTGTAAGCATTTTATTTTTTGTTTATGCAAAAGCCCCATTACGATTTTTATTAAAGGAATCTATGTAAAAGATAAAATTATAAAATATAAAAGATAATTTTGACATACTTACCTACCAAATTATTTTTTATAACATGATTTAAATTTGTATTGATTCTGAACAAACTACTTTCAGATTTCGTACATACTTCAAATAATATTGTATAAAACTGACAATAATAAGCGCTTTTCAATACATTACGAGATATATCTTTCAGAATTCCCCACCCTATTTCGTAGTATGTAGAATAAACGGGGGCGTAACCATCTGCCTGGCAACACGTTTGTATAAGTTCGTTATGTTGTGACTGAGGACATCGACAAGTCATCCTATTGTCCGAACCAATTTTATTATCTAATTAGCAGCCTCGTTTATGTGACTCGTACGTCAATCAACACTTAATTTCACACTTCATGAACAAAACTATTCAAAAATTCCCATTAACATTCCCAGGCCGTTATCATGTATAATATCGCTATTTTGTCTATTTTAATTAAACATTATAGCGCCTACTAATATGGTTTTCCACGCAGAAATCGCTCGTAATGTCAGATGTGGTTGATCGCTCCACTTTACATGGGAAAATCTCATCTGCTAACAATAGGGTTACTATAAGGTCATTGTCTGTTACTGTTGTATAATTCGTTTAATAATTTTGTTATTATTTTATTTGTGTTTTATGTGTGCCAGATGCTGTGTTTACTATTAGCTAGGTTTGTTAGTGTAAATTATGAATACAGGAAGAATTTATGTTTGAATTTTTTATGTTCTATGTAAAATTAACCAGTGGGTTGAGTGAATAATATAACTATGATGCAAGCAACAGACAATAGAATACTAGATTATTTTAAAGTTTAAAAACTGCTTAGAATTTTATGTTGTTACACAGTAAAACAAGAATTTTATAACTGGTTCATACAAATCCCAACACCTTATTAATTATCACAAAAACACGATGCTAGACATTACAATTTATTAATATGAAATGCTGCAATTACGAGCCGAGAAAATCAGTCATATCGTCGCACGTATTGGTCAATTAATTCGTAGGATCGCAGGCCGGTTTCTATTCTAAAATATTTTATTTAGGAGTCACTGAACTATCCTTTGGCACAACTTTCGTTTTTTTTCAAACAACCTTTTGGAAATAATAGTAGGCGTTTCTAGTACCTAGATATCTACTTAATAAAATACCGGTTTTTTTCAAGATGACGTTAATATCTAATTGCATAAACTATTATATCACTGTTATTATTATTTGGTAAACTAATCTTAGTTTGGGTACTCACAACAAGCGCCAAGAAAACGCATATCAATGCAGATCTCATGTTTCACTGTGTCACGGCACTGCACGATTGTTCCCCACTGTGTTGGCTACTACTGGTGCGTCGCGGGCGCACTGGCGGCGCTGACTGGCGGCGCTCGTTCAAACGCTCCTCCTACCACCACCCTTACCACGACACATCTCTTTTACGGATTACTAAAACCACAATTCTTTAATAAATATAACTATTAATCCTTTTTTAAATATTTAAAGAAATACATAAAAGTGTCACAATAACTATGACAATAAAATGTAAGTATTTCGAATGACTGACTAAGGTCTCAAATGGGTTAAGAAATAAATGGATGTATCTATTATGGTAAGGAAAACAAGGCATTTGACCATGTTCCTATGGTAAGAAATAATAGTAAGTATTTTTTTTTTAATAATTTTAAAACATGGTAACTAGTACCTACCATATTTCTTTTAGATATAATAATATCTAATCATTAATGATAATATAAAATTATATTACAACTTAAAAACAAAAATATTACTGGTTACAAAAGTTTTTATATACTCATAAATGTGATATTAATTAGTATGTTCTTCATTTGAGAGTTGTAACATAGGTTTCTTACTGAAAATTCAATTAGTCATTTTATTGATGTAGGTATCTGGTTTGGAGCTAAGAAATAGAAAAGGAAAGATCTCTTTGGGGTTCAACCCTTTCTTTTTCATCTGAAAATTGGCCAGGTTCCTGTCTTGAGTCTGTTTTGGCCTTGATCAAATTGTAGCCATATCGTAGGCTTTCATAGCCTATTGAATTCCACACTAACTGCGCTGCTCTGAGCATAGTACCATAGCAGTATGCTGATCTAGCATTAGGCTTTCTTTCTGCTTTTGTTTTAAATATTTTTGGGTATACGTCTGCGCCAGAACTTCAGAAGGAGGGTTATTACTATAAATCTAAAAAAAAACTTATACACTCGCAATGAATCCAGTCACAAATCTTTATTATCTCTGATACACTGATGAAATAAAACAGTTTTATTGCCCCATTAAAAGGAAACTGTTAATTTACTTTATTATATTTATAAGTACCTATATATCATTAATACACTCCAGTTCATCTACAGTTTTTTTTTTATTTACCTATCCAGCATTAATAGTTATAGAGATATTAAGATTCTTGTGACGGACCCGGATCTAGTGCTCGCGAGTGTAGTTAGAGTACCTACCTAATTGTTTTTTTTTTTTGTATATTTTCATAACAATTACAGGATAATATTTACGGTAACACGTAAAATTACGTGTTGGTTATACGATCAATATTAATTGCTGGCCGGCAGTAATTTATGGAAACGCGTTGGAAAGTGTCGCATAAAAAAAATATAACTTTTCATTTCAATGCTTCGTACAAAGCTTGCATGACTATTTAATTTAACGACATGATAAATTGATAGCCATCTTTATGGTGATGAATATTATACAGGATGTCAATAGAAAATTTACCTATACTTTAGGAGGCTCAAGGCCAAATTGCTTGCTCCTCTCCTAAGTTGTTCATACCTATCACCTAATGAGTGATTTGTTTCTATGAAAGGCATATTGCTGTAATAGGAATGTACCAAACACTGCAACAAACCCTTTGCTACAAAACCTTGACATCATGGCAAGCATATTGATAGGTCTTGGTGAATCTAGAAATTATTGGGTCCAACCAGATATTATTTTTGGGGGACATAAAGAAATCAAAAGAACTAAATCACAAAATGTAATCTGCAATCTGTCAGCATTTAAAGGGTTGGGTTAATCAGAATTCAGACCCTAGATCGCCTATTTCTTGGGATTCCTTTGAGTCCTGTGACCTCTTACCGCCTCATATGTCCATGCCACAGTAAATGAATTAAGCGCTGCTTTCTGGATATGTAATTGGAAAACCTGAGATGTAGATTTCCTAGGGCATTAACATTACCATAGGAAGTTCTTTTAAATATAAAATCAAACTTATCGTTACCTTTTGTCGGTAAACAAGGAAACTGCCGTTACATCAGCAGAACGTCCGCGCGTTAACGAGTTTTTAAATACGCCATTTTTATAATAAAGTCCCTTGATATCCATCAAAATGGTGTTCTGGCGCAACTTGGAAGAGACCTATGTCCAGCAGTCTAGTGCTAATTTTAAAGACACATTTTTAATCTGTGCTGTAAATCGTTTTGTATTCCAATCTGGTTTCCTATTTACCTACAAAAACACAAATATATTCTTGCAAAAAATACACTTTAAAAAAGTTAAATCCGCCTTCAAAAAGAACATGTATGAAACAGTTCTGACTGTCGATGCCTTCGATTGGATTTGATTCGGCACCTACTTCCGAAACTGTTTCACACATAACGTTATGGGATTCTTTTTGAAGGCGGTTTTAACTTTTTTGAAGTTTATTTTATTTTTCTATTTTGAGTGACTTTTTGAGTGCTATTGCGACAATAGCGTGAATTCATTACCACTAACTGAACCTACATAGGTATCACTTTTTGCTGTCAATTAATACGTCGTCAATATAGGCGAAGTGAATTATATCTAGGTAGTTTATTGAAGTTGGTTAAAAAACTATTCGACCAAAGTCAATATTCACATGGGACCACCACGCGAGCTACCTGTACCAAGTAAAAAAGATATATCGAAATCGGTCCACATGGTAAAAAAAACATATCGCTGAACATCCCAAAAGAAATCCGATGAATTGAGAACCCCCTCCTTTTTTTAATTCAGTTAAATAGTGCTATTCGCAAAGCTCAGGATAGGCAATACAGGCACCACACCAATGAAAAGATACTTAAACTGCATTAACATAAATTGAGAGTGACTTATACTCAGCTGTTTCCATAAACGGCTGTAATTATGATAATGACATTCTGTTAATAATGAGCTCTTTACATATCAATATCCCAAAGTACGTCCCCACTTTTCCAACAATATCTCATGATAGTTTTTACAACCGATGTCCGTTGAAAAACTACTATCTTCCACGCGAGGGGTGGTCAAGAGAAATTCCTTGTTTGCGTGCGCACTTTCCATCTCGTGGACATTTCGCCGGTTTTTCTACACGAGCCGCACTCGCACGCGGAACGCTAGTCTGAAGTCTGCCTTACAAAGCATTCTCTTAATTTCAAACACTTTGTTAGACTTGCAACTTAATCTACCTATAAATAGGGCTGACAATTTATTGTTGTTTTATTGGAATCAGGCGCATATATTAGTTTGTCAATCATTCTTATTATTGGTTTGCGTTGAATAAACGAAGAACATGAGATGTTACGCATGAACGAATAGGGAATCTGACTGCTTTCCTTGTTGACTGTGTAATTTATGTTGATTTAACGAAATATGATTTATTTTTCTTGAATTTATGATTACAAATGTAGAGAATCTTTCGATACGCGGACTGCAGGCTTAAAAAAATACACGATGAGTGGCGAAATAAATGTATGTACTTATACTTTGAAATCACTGGTATCTATAAGGTTAAGGTTTCAACGTAAGAAGAGCGAATAGCGATTAGTTTCTTTTTTTATCCTATTTAATTGGTTACATAATAACAGCAGTACCTATTACATGAATTTTCATATCTGTCGCAACGGGAAAGAAAACCAGTAATCCGCCAAAAATAACCAAGGTTGCTAAAAATTTTTATTGATAATTACATGAATAAAGAATATAAAATATCGTCTTATTACTTCATTGAATTTGATTTTGGTTTTGATTTTGGTATAAAAATAGTTACTTAAATAGTTACTTATTCTAAGAATTATATTTCTGAGATAGCTTTGTCAAAATTAGGGGCAATTTCACCAAACTCTGTTAGACCCCTTATGCATTTTGACGTACCGTCTCATTATGCAAGACATTTAGCAACTAACATAGTTTGGTGAAATTGGCCCTTAGGCTAACAAATGAAGTAACCAATATTAACTAAAATCGCTGCGCTAACGCACTGCTACCTTATCCCATCCAGTTCTCATGATCTCTCGGCGCGCGATAACGCTGCGTTTGCGCAACACACTCCGGTATTGTTCGCTCGCTATCTCACACCGAATCTACGTTAATTATCGCCATATTGCTCTTTGAGCGCACTCTTATTATATCGCTCAAACTAGTGAAGAATTGCATGGTGGTGTTGGGAAATTCGGTAGATCTTGGGATATCAAAATGGCGGAATAAAGCCGATAATATTACCATAAATTCCTGGCTTTTTCCCATAGCAGGCAGAAACTACACAACGCCACTTGCTACGATACTGACGTAGGTACTTACTTCTTTTGCTCCATCTACATTCATACATCAGGCTCATAGCGCCGCACCGGTTTCAACTACATAGTTTTGGCAACTCCATATAAAAATAAATGCTCTAAAGCTGTCTTCAGACTACGCTATACTATATAGCATATGCTATACTATATAACATAGCGCACCATACAAATCCAATAATATATAGTATAGCACAGTGTATGGTGCGCGATATCCTTGTGCTATGTGCTATATGCTATACAGGGTGTCCCAGAAATCAACGTCAAGCCGAAATCGAGCATTAGGCCAAGTCGTAACAGTTATCAGAAAAATATGAAAAAAAATCTTGGTCATGTACTTTTCAAATTATATGTATTCAAAAATAAATCTTAAAAACTGACACCCTGTGATGATCTTTCAAGTCCTGTGACTGCAAATATTAACTTTTCGTCATTTTTTTTTCTACCGTATAACTATGAATAACCCTTCTGTCAAACACAGAAAAAAAACTGAAGAAAAGTTAATATTTGCAGTCACAGGACTTGAAAGATCATCACAGGGTGTCAGTTTTTAAGATTTATTTTTGAATACATATAATTTGAAAAGTACATGACCAAGATTTTTTTTCATATTTTTCTGATAACTGTTACGACTTGGCCTAATGCTCGATTTCGGCTTGACGTTGATTTCTGGGACACCCTGTATAGTGCCTATAGAGTAGTCTGAAGACAGCTTAAGGGGGCTACGGTACACCCTGGCTTTATGGATGGACTTACTCTATGTTGGTTTGCATGAAATTTGGACATTGTCGTGCAGGTGGTGTGAAAATGTTATTTTATGATTGGCATTTCCTTATGTGGTTAATTGATGTGTCTAGTTTATCGGGTGATAAAATAGAAATTAACACAGGCTAACACTGTCATGCGGTCGTTTCTTTAACATTTTCTATTGGCTAAAAAACTGTAATTGTTCTGTCAAACCGCTATTGAGCTACATTATTTACTAAATGAAACAAGTTTCATTGCATTTCAGTTAGATTCGTTTTCTTATTGAAATAATATTAATTAAATTATCATCTATTGACATTATAAAGAGGTAAAGTTTGTAAGTTTAAGGTCAGCTCCGGAACTACTAATCCGATTTTGAAAATTATTTTACTAATACGAAGCTACCTTCATTATCTGTGAGTGCTATACTATCTATTCCTACTTTTTTGCACAAAAAATGCACAGCTGTAGGTCACGCTGACGACGGGAAAAGTGCTAGTGGTCTAATATCTTATCTATCAGTATCACTGAAAAGCTGGGTTAAAAATCTAATACAAAAGGCAGTACCTACTGTTAGCAGTAAAAAATATCAGCTATTCCAAACATTTATGTTCACTTAACAAAATGTATGGAGCAGTTCGGATTCTCTTTCGCGATTTCACGGTTGGTCCCATAATAACAGCTGTCCAGAATTATAATGAGTTGAATGACATATTTTCGTATTATGACTGACTAAAACGTAAACTGACTGGCAGTTTCTATTGAAATTTGTACCTACCTTTGTACTCCAATTACTTTTTATCACTGTAAATTCTATTGTGTGTACATACATTGTTAAATAAATAAATAAAATTATTACACCTTGCACAATTCTAAATTAGATTTTGTTATTAGTTTTTTACATATGTACAAAATTATGTCGAAAATAAAGAATGACATAAGATGACGGTCTTATTCACAGCGTCTCTCCCGGGCACCGAAGCAGCTCATCAGTTAGTAGTATGCGTGCGCAACAAATGCACCCCTGAGGAAGCCCTGAACGTGCTCCGTGAGCTCCCGAACCCTCTCCGCGAGGGTGACCAGCCGGCCGCCGCTCAAGCAGCGCCCTACAACCCGCTGAAGATCGACGTCTTCGTGCAGACCCTGCTGAATCTCGGCAGCAAGAGCATATCGCACAGCTTTGCCGCTATATCCAAGTTCCATTATGTGTTCAAGGTTAGTTTATTATTGACTTATAATGAGTACATTTACTCTAAATATTGGCCTTAGTTTTTGTAGGCCTTAGGCTGCGTCCCCAATAGGCAAACTGTGAGCGGTCGACTGAGTTTGCTAGCAAACTGTGGACACTCCATTTCAAATATATGGAAGGGCGTACTAAACCGATACGCCGCCGCGCCGCAAACTCAGTGGGCCGCTCACAGTTTGCCTAATGGGGACACAGCCTTACAGTGCTGTTGACAATTTATATGTTAGACGCTTTCTGTAATGTAAAGTCCGACAAATATTTTAAACTCTGAGGGGTTCAGAATAAGGTACTGAAGCCATGGTTTCAGGTTTCGTTACGCTGTCACTTAGGCCGGGGCCGCACTGGTACGGCGACAGCGACGCGACGGCGATTTAGTGAAAACAAACTCATATAAATGTATGTATGTCCGTGGTCGCGCTGCAGAAACGACAAGCGGCATTTATTTGTTCATGAATTCGCCTTCGCGTCGCCTCACCGTACCAGTGCGGCTTATACCCCGTATATAAGAAGATTTTTTCGAATCCGGTTGGTAGTTCCAGAGTACACTATTTTCCAGATCCTAGCTGAATCCGAGGAAGCTCAGATCTGCATTCTCCGCAACGTTTGGGAGCTGTGGCAGCGACATCCTCAGATGGTATGCGTGCTGGTGGACAAGATGCTTAAGACGCAGATCGTGGAGTGCAACGCCGTCGCCACGTGGCTCTTCTCCAAGGAGATGGCGCCCTTCTTCACGCACAACTACCTGTGGGAGGTGCTGCATCTCACCATCGATAAGATGAACAAGCATGTCTCTAAATTGAGTGAGTTGATTTTTTGCTTGTATGTTTCGTTTGGTGTTAATAACGGGTTAGGAAATGGTATATACAGACGCCTGCGTTAATTGAGTACCCCTCAAACATTGAAATACCTTAGCCTTTTGAGTGCTACGGTCGGGTATAGCCGACAAATGAAAATATACCCACCACGTCACCGTCGGTAAGGGTCGACGAAACTACATTATTTCTTGAAAGGAATGTTTTTTGTAATAGAAATAAATAGATATGGTTTTATTGTGAAGATGACTCTGAAATTAAATGCGTCTTTAATGTATTGCGTTGTGATTATCCACTTAGTTATGAATGTTTTTAATTTGTCAGGCGGTGAGCTCCAAGAAGCGAGGGAAGCCTTAGCCAGAGCTGATTCCAGCAGTTCAGATTCGGAAGACGAAAACAGCACTAAAAAGAAGAAGGACCAAGACAAACCTACTGAAGAGGTGTGTATATTATAATTCTACTAATATTATAAACGGGAAAGTTTGTGAGGATGTATGGATGTTTGTTACTTTTTCACGCAAAATCTACTGGACGGATTTGGATGGAATTTGGAAGTAGGATACCTACACCCTGAATTAACATAATTATAGGCTACATTTTTCCCGAAAAACGCGTGCAAAAGCTAATATAGGTTGCGATGTGAATTATGATCACAGATCGTATGTACATTTTCGGGCCAATAGACAATAGACAGTTGACAATACGTAATAGAGACTGGTTCAATTAGGCGACGAACATCGACTGCCGTCCCATCGACACCCCCCGTCTTCTTCATTCTGCCAAAGAGACCAAAAATCAACTAATGCGCAGGTGACCTTTGTGATCAAGACTGGTGCCGCTAGTTAAAAGAAAGAAAGAAAAGACATTTATTTGCGTCGATGACGCATAAAAATAAAAACCGGCCAAGTGCGAGTCGTACTCGCGCACCGAGGGTTCCGTATCATGTTTGGACGTTTATAGTGAAAATAACCGAACCGCATAACTAAGTTTGTTTGTGAAGGAATTTTGATGATTTTGAAAAAACTATACTAGTGAGAAACTACGTTTTATTTTTGGTGCCATATTTGGGTCAATTCCTATCAACCCTAATTATTTCAGATTTTTTGCTCCGCAAACTTCGGAGATAAGGTGGTATTTTTTCAGACATCTTTCATCAGTCGAAAACTGTGAGACATAATTATATCTGCACATGCCAAAATATATTTTGGAATGTGCAGATTAAGCCCTTTCATATGATTTATGTCACTTGACCTAGTAACCTCACTTTGAAATTTCGGACCCCCTTTTGCAATGAAAATAAAATGTTTTGTGAGTTTTTTCATTTGCAATAAAATTGGGCAAGCATTCTTTATAATTGTTCCAAATTTCAAGCCGATAGCATTAGTAGTTGCTGAAATAAGCAGCCCTGACAGACAGACAGACGAAGCCGCACCATAAGGGTTCCTTTTTTACCATTCTGGTACGGAACCCTAAAAATTATACAGAAAAAAAACTCTAGTGAAAGTATGCGTCACTTCCGCGCAAAACGGCCATCGCTCAGCATGATGCTGTGAGTGCTGAGATCCATGCACGGAGCAGAGCCACAGCGATAGTTATAAATGAATATAAATTTGTTGTTAGGCAGTGGAGCGCATGGAGGAGCGCCTGGAAGCGGCCCACATGGACCAGAAGCGGCTGTTCCTGATCGTGTTCCAGCGGTTCATCATGATCCTGTCGGAGCACCTGGTGCGCGCCGACACGGACGCGCGCGACCCCGACACGCACTGGTACCGCAGCACTGTAGGCCGCCTGCGACAGGTGTTCCTCATCGTGAGTGTTGTTGTCTGTGAAGTTATTGTAAGATATCTTCGGCAGTAGAAAGAGAACGAATCATAAACAGAACCTCTTTTTTTGAAGTTGGTTAAAAATAGTTCACATCACTACCTTTTTTAGAATTCCGAAGTAAAACTAGGAACCCTTGTAGTTCCATCATGTCCGTCTGTCACACGCTCGTAAAATCTAAAACATAGCAGAACTTCTGCTGGTTTTAAAGTTGACTTATTTCTTTCAGCACCACGAACAAGTCCAGAAATACAGCAGCACTTTGGAGACGCTGCTCTTCACGCAGGACCTGGATCCGCACATCCTGGACGTGTTCCATCAGTTCATCGCTCTCACGGCTTAGATGTATTATGAATATGATGCACCGAGAACATACTTTCTGGTAGATCTATAAGGCCAAGCATTGGCCAATATACATATGGGATGGCGAAACTGTATTACATTGTATCCAAATCATACTTATGATGTAGCAATCACATGCATGTAAGTATATTTTATTAGTTTCGTACAAACATTTAAATCGTAGATATGGTCACATTTCCAATAATCGACATTGGAAATGTGACCATATTTTGACCCGGTGACATCAGAAGTCAATGACATCTGAAGTATCAAATATAGTATTGCCTCAATCACTCATACCGAATATTACACGCTATCGTTCTCTGTCTAATTAGTGAGCTCACACGTCTCAATAAGGACACATTTTCGCGCGTTATAGCATTACCAGTGACAGTTTCGTCAACCCTAATATCTCAGGACATAATTAAGACTCCTATATAGGAATATAGACTAATTAATTATAAGGTGTGATTAATATTTATGAACTTAATACAAAGTAATGGTGCGTTAACAGTTATGTGATAAGTGTTGCGTGGTTTAAGACTATAACGGTCGTTTTCATCCCCTTTGGATAATTTCCGTCTAACTTATTTGGCGCATAAATTCATACAAATACGTTTTTAACGTATCGTTTCTATGGCAGGCGAAACAACGGACAATGACCCTTGAGAATATACCGTAGGGATTTTGCGATTTTACCCAGTTCTATTTTTATTATTTTATATCTCAGTTTTGCCTTCTATCTAATCTTGAAAAAATAGAAGACATAAAATAATATAAGTAGAGTACATAGATTTGTTAAGGAAATAAAAGCAGTAGATTAAACTACATTTTATGAGTGTCGTTCACACCATCACCTATTACGAAACGCGATAAGAGGCGTAAGCGATAGAGAAGTGTATGGAGATCGATACTATAGTTTTTTTTAGACGCTAACATAATACCTACTTAGTGTCGTTGTCAGTTTTTCCGCCTGCCCTAGAAACATGCTATAGATTATGCCAATCCGGAGACTGGGAAACTAGCCCTAATTACTGTATCTTGACCAGTTTACAAGCACTCGACAAAAAATAATCTCGAAAATAATTTTGCGAACTAGTCCATTATACTGGTCATGGTACTAAAGACAACATATTTTGTCCTAATAGTCTGAAGTAATATCTCGTATTTATACCGTATTCATTGAAGTAGGAGACAATTTGTATAAAAAAGTACGTTGGTTTCAATTCAAACTAGGCTATATCGAGATTTGATATTATTATCAAATGTCTACACTATCTCTACTGAAATAGAAGGGACACTTGTTTTATTTACATTTTGCTTCATGCTTCATCGAAAAGTTATAATAAATCACCTAATGTTTGAATCAAAATAATATACCTAAGCAGCAATGTATTTTTAGGGTTCCGTACCAAAATGGTAAAAAAGGAACCCTTATGGTGCGACTTCGTCTGTCTGTCTGTCACACCTGCTTATTTCAGCCGCTACTAATGCTATCGACTTGAAATTTGGAACAGTTATGAAAAATGCTTGCCAAACTTTATTGAAAATGAAAAAAGTCAAAAAAATATTTTATTTTCATTGCAAAAGGGGCCGGAGTGAGGGTCCGAAATTTCAAAGTGGAGTTACTAGGTCAAGTGACATATCATATGAAAGGGCTTGATCTGCGCATTTCAAAACATATTTTTATTTTATTTTATGTTTTACAGTTTTCGACATATGATGAAAAATGTCCAAAAACATACCATTCCCCCCCCCTTATCTTCGAAGTTTGCAGGGCGAAAAATCTGAAATAATTAGATTTGATCGGAATTGACCCAAATATGGCACCAAAAATAAAACGATGTTCCTAACTAGTACAGTTTTTTCAAAATCATCAAAATTCCTTCACAAACAAACTTAGTTATGTGGTCCGGATTTTTTCACTTTATACGTCCAAAAATGATACGGAACCCTCGGTGCGCGAGTACGACTCGCACTTGGCCGGTTTTTTTTATCAAATTCTACTAAGAGTATGGTCGAGACTGTGTGTAACCTTTTGACACTACGCTAATTTTATTGTATATTGAAGGTATGTATTATTAATTTTCATGTAAATAAATTATACTTAGTTAAGTTTCATGAATTCACTGTTTTACTTAAAATTGATGGACTGACAGGTGACGAGAAAGTCCGTCGCCGAGTGGCAAAATGGTCTTTGCAAGCGTATAAGTATGGGCAGGGATCTTGATCAGAGATCGCGCATTTGTACATTTATGGCCCAATAGACAGTTCATAATACGTATTAGAGAATAGTCCAATAGACGACGAGCATCGACTGACGAACCAATCCCGTGCAGCCTCGGCGCCCCCCGTCTTCTTCATTCCGCCAGAACCAGCTAATGAGCAGGTGACGTTTATGATCATATTTCACGCCGCGACCTTTCATCGTCATGTCAAAAATATATCGGTCCCGACCTCAGATCATAGAAACAAGGAGATATACCATCATAGCAAATTAGTACGGGAACAACGGATGCCACTTTTAGTACATTTTTCGACACAATTACGCGCATAATTAAGCGCTCCTTGTGATTAAAAAGATCTCCCACGCATAAAACATTCCGCACACCTCAATCTAACACTTGATTGTCACTCAACACTAGCACTAAACTAAAACACTGTATTTATACCATCGATCGTGTTCGGTTCGTCGCCAGCGCGTACGTTTTTAGTATGAGCAATTTGCTCAAAATCATGCATCAAGCTCGATAGCGCCTTGGCACATCTCCCTTGTTTCTATGATCTGAGGTCCCGACGATACATTTTAGACCGTGTGTTGAGACAGCGATATTTCAACTATAATGCTGTTAACTGGCTACAAGTACCACTACTTTTACCATACACTTTAAATACAAGACGTTAGGATAAAAAAACACAGTATCAGTCTTCATAAACAATAATTATTATAACAAAATAAATCAATTCTTAAGCCGGGTCTCCAGCGAGGTATTTTCGTGTTCATTGAACATCGAACACGTTTTCCGTCACGTGTTCGAGTGTTTTTGCTAAACAAAACGCCAGGCCCCTTTATGTTCATTAAACATGTTCGATGTTCAATGTACACGCGCTGGAGACTGGAGACCCCGCCTTTATAAAACATTTTCATATTCATAATAATTCACTTAAATCTAGAGATATTCGTCTACTTTAAGTAACTGAGTAGTTCTTCCACGTCTTTCTTGGAGCCGAGGTAGCATGGGGCGCGCTGGTGTATGGCAGTGGGTACTATGTCCAGGATTGGAATTAGACCGTTGGACGCCAGCCCGCCGGCTTCTGTCACGATGAACGCCATTGGATTGCATTCGTACAGTAGACGTAACTGAAAAAGAGGTTGAAATATTTGTTACTAGCATTTTGCCCGCGATTTCGTCCGCGTGACATACACGTAGCGCCATCTAGCGTCCTAAAGGAACTATAACTATAAAGTTATTGTTCTTTCCCTCGGGACCAGTACTTTTTTTTAATTTCATGATGATCGCTTTAGTGGTTTAGACGTAAAAAGGTAACAAACAAACCTACTTTCGCATTTATAATATTGGTGAGGATGTATGTAATCAAATTATCAATCATGCAGTATTTTTGCGATTTTTAACCAAGAATAGTTAATTAAACTATATTATTTGGCGGCATTCAATTCAACTTAATGACGGAATTTAGATGACGGATTTGAATTCGTGGGTCTGAAAAAGTTAAGGCTGTGTCCCCAATAGGCAACTGTGAGCGGCCGGCTGAGTTTGCGGCGTATCGTTTAGTACGCCCTTCCATATATTTGAAATGGAGTGTCCACAGTTTGCTAGTTTTGCGCTAGCACTTACTCAGTCGGCCGCTAACAGTTTGCCTACTGGGGACACAGCCTAACTAAAAATAACTTTAAAAAAGTCTGTGATTAGTTTGGGGAATGGAAATATCTGGAAGCGAAGATCGGTTTGTTATCAATATTAGTCGACAAATATCCAAGAAAAATATGAATAAGATCAATAAATTGCTCAATGCAAATTGCTTGAACAGGAAACTGCTTATAAAAAAATCTTGGCCATATTTTCCAAATTGCGTGGTTGGCAACAATATCATTTGCTTATACAAACATCAAACCACCTGCAGAGCGTGCCATGGATTTTGATATTTAGTTTTAATCGATAAAAATTTTAATTAGAGAAGTAGGTAGGTATAGGTACCGGCATTAAAGATGATCATAGATCGCGCATGTACATTTTCCGTCCAATAGACAATAGACAGTTGACAATACGTAATAGAGAATGGTCCAATTAGACGACGAGCATCGACTGACGAACCAATCGCCTGCAGCCTCGGCGCCCCCCGTCTTCATTCCGCCAAAGAGACCGAAAATCAGTTAGTGCGCAGGTGACGTTTGTGATCAAGATCCACGCCGATAGTTATACCAAGTTTGGCCTCAGAACAAAAAAAAAGTGTTTTTCCATTACATGATTGAAAGCTTGAAGTTCTCAGTAATAGCCGTGTCATAATTGTTTACCATAGCTACTAATGAAACGGTGCCCCGTCCGATAGCCCGTAGATAGGGGTCACGATTGTATTGTGTCTGATGCAAACTTATCTCTTTCTTTGCATTACTCACAGATGAAACCAAAGTTCATAGCTATAAATTATTGGATCCTGTTCTATGTGCAATTAAGTTAGACTGTCTTTAGTTCTAGTTCGTTGATCAAAAGATCTTTAGTTCTATCTGCAGACGCGAACCGGTCAATCTTATCGATTGTATAAAATACTGGGTGTAATTTTAGTCGCATCTTGAAACGAAAACGGGTCATTGTTCTCATCATTATGAACAACTTTTACCATGGGACCAACTTTGAAATCGCAAAAAAAAAAAACAGCTTTTCATACATTTTGTTGAGATGAGTGAACATAAATGTATGGAACAGTTGATTTTTTTTACAGTTTCAGTTGTTCATACCGTATAATATGTATTTATGGAACTTTTTTGGGGTTAATGATAGCAATCTAAATTACTCACTTTTCCGTTAGGCGCAGACTTAGTGGCCGGATACATGAATATGCCTCCGTACTTGATAGTCCTGTGCACGTCGGCGACCATAGAGCCGACGTACCGCGCGCCGTACGCCTTGCCCGTCTTAGGCTTCTTCCTATCTTCTATGTACTGCCGCAGACCTTCCTCCCATTCCGCCGCGTAACCTGGAAAATTATGAGCGAGTTTTTATTTAATTATAAATGAGACGTGAACAAGTTCAAAAACAAAAAAAAACCGATTGTACCCCTCTAAATACATAAATAATTCAAAGGTCAGCAGTTGTTCAACTTTGTAAACATGTTATCAATCATAGTGATTCTTAAAAAGTGCTATCATAATCATATATCGGGCTTTTATATTCTGACTAGCATCATACATAATGGCTATCTTAAACAAAAAGATTTTTTCTAATCCGGTATATTATTAATATTAGTAATATAAGCAGCAGACCTACTCTGTTATTTACTAGAATAAATATACGGTCACCGATATAATTTAACCAATTTAACAGTCATAATGTTAAAGCCACATTACATTATACAATTTGCAGCGCGCTAGGTGAGCTAGCGTACCAATTTCGTATCTAATAGTGTAAAAGAACTACTTAGGTATTAAAAAAAAACTTTTTTAACAAAAAATACCGAAACCAATTTCGGAAGTCGGTGGCAAAAAAAGCAAACAAAAACCAAAGCCACCGACTTCCGAAAACAAAATTATTATTTTCTTTGTAGTGGATTTTTGAAGTCGGTTATTTTTTGTTAAAAAAGTTTTTTATTTTTAACCGACTTCCAAAAAGGAGGAAGTTCTGCATTCGGTTGGTTTTTTTTTTTTTTTTTTTTTTTTTTTTTAATGTATGTACACCGATTACTCCGTGGCTTATGAGCCGATTTACGTGATTCTTTTTTCATATGGTAGAAGAAGCTCGCGAGGTGGTCCCATATAAATTTTATTAACTTTGGTTGAGTAGATTTTTAACCAGGTGTAATAAACGGTATTTTTGGTGTATCTCGATGACATCATGACAATGATGAAAAAGTGATATTGTGTAAGTTCATGAATTCCTGAATGCAATCGATCTCGATATTATACATACATAACATCACGCCGGTATTTCCCGCAAGGTTAGACAGAGGTGTATAGTACACACAATTTTTTTATGCTTAAGTCGCATTTGATAGGAGGCTAGGGAGCGAGCCTATTGCTATTATAAACTGAAACAAACACTGTTTTTAGGGTTCTGTACCAAAATGGTAAAAAAGGAACCCTTATGGTGCGACTGCCTGTCTGTCTGTCTGTCTGTCACACCTGCTTATATCAGCAACTACTAATGCTATCGACTCAAAATTTGGAACATTTATAAAAAAAATGCTTGCCAAACTTTATTGAAAATAAAAAAAGTCATAAAATGTTTTGATTTTCATTGCAAAAGGGGCCGGAGTGGGGGTACGAAATTTCAAAGTGGGGTTACTAGGTCAAATGACATATCATATGAAAGGGCTTGATCTGCACATTTCAAAATATATTTTCATTTTATTTTATGTCTCACTGTTTTCGACATATGATGAAAAATGTCTGAAAAAATACCATTCCCCCCCCCTTATCTCCGAAGTTTGCAGAGCGAATCTGAAATAATTAGAGTTGATAGGAATTGCCGACTTGACCCAAATATTGCACCAAAAATAAAACGATGTTCCTAACTAGTGCAGTTTTTTTTTAATCATCATAATTCCTTCACAAACAAACTTAGTTATACGGTCCGGTTTTTTTCACTTTATACGTCCAAAACCGATACGGAACCCTCGGTGCGCGAGTGCGACTCACACTTGGCCGGTTGTTTTTTACTGAAACGCTCTTATCCACCAACATCTATAAATATAAGTACCTATTTAAATTCGTGGAAGTAATCGATCTCGGTAAAAGTAGGTACATACAAAATGTGTAGCAAATACATAAATGATTTTATGATACTTTATTGTAATTATTAACAACAATAAAATGGTTACACAGGTTACACTACACTAAAAAGATAAAAATAAAAACAGGTTTAAAAAAAAACCGACTTCCAAAAACTACACTAAAAACTATGAAATAAAAATGTTAAACTTCCATAAATAAAAATCTAAATGTATATTGAAGTCGGCGGGGCCTAGCATGAAAATAAGCACCATTGTAGATTAAGGAGGATTGAAAGGAAATGTTAATTTGTCGAGGCGCAAAGCAAGCTGCACGTGCACACACTGCGCACGTTCTTCCTGTTCAAAGGCTGAGAGGTAAAAACCTGAAGAAGAGGCCCCGCCGACTTCAATATACATTTAGATTTTTATTTATGGAAGTTTAACATTTTTATTTCATAGTTTTTAGTGTAGTTTTTGGAAGTCGGTTTTTTTTTAAACCTGTTTTTTTCCCTTTTTAGTTCTTTATCCCGTGTTAGATTACTTTCACGAATTCGTTCAACAGTAAATCTTCTACGGAGTGTGTACATTTATGCATATAACTATGTACATAGGAACGATTACATAATATACTAAAATAAAATATACTAAAACCTTCCTGAAAGTATGTAGATTACGTTAGTGAAAATCCCATCCAAATCGAATCAGTCGTTTTTGAGAAAATCGCGCACATACAAACATACATACATACATAAATACATACATACATACGGGACGAATACAGAACCTCCTTTTTTGAAGTCGGTTAAAAAAGAAGAAAAAATATTTGAAACACTACTTTCAGCGTTTCATGTTATATTATGAATGTTGTCGAGAGTCAGTGTTATTTTAATGCAACAACTATTCGGATATGTTCGGATTTAATCTTATTGTGTTTATTTAGCCGCAGCTATAGACATAATTTACGTTCCGACATAAAAATTAAATGAGTTAATTAACTTGTGCTTAACCGACGTTTGTCGCCGATTGTACAAAGAACATTTAATTAATGTTTGGTTTTTATCGATAAGTGGCTTTTAAAGCATGACAAAGAGTGATAGAATCAGAACATGTTAGTAATAATGACTTTACGTGATAAATTAAATTTTTATTACCTCTTAATTATGGCACGGAAATGAGGTAATTAGAAACTTTGGTTTTACTTTATCTTTTAATTAGGTGTGTGTAGTGGACTTATTAAGCCGCGTCTCCTGCGCCCTGTTTTCGTGTTCGACGAACATCGAACAGTGAACAGTGAACGAGAAAGGAGCGTGGTCTACGTGTTTTGAGTGTTTTTATTCGTCAAAACACGTAGACCACGCCCCTTTCTCGTTCACTGTTCACTGTTCGATGTTCGTCGAACACGAAAACAGGGCGCAGGAGACACGGCTTAAAAGATTGGATACGATATCGCCACGCACGTACAATCCGTCGTTCAATGTTAAAATCGAATGACGGATCGTTGCGATAATCCCCGCGTGTATTTACCTTTAGAATATACTGAGTGCTAAAACATCGTGGTATTGGGAAGAATTTTGTTGTAATTAGTGATTTTGAAATTATTGAACTTATTCACGCTTATTCAATTTATCTTAAGGTTTGTCTGGCAGAGATATCAGACAGCGATAAAACCACCCATTGTACTATTATTATCTGTTGTACTTAGAATCTCTTGAGCTTAGTGTATAACGGCTTATCTGTTAAACTAACTATTGCTATGCCTAACTACTAGATAATGTTTTCATATAGGTACCTATTTCATTATCTACTGCTACATGCTGAGCAACCTTCCCTATGAGACCCATATCAGATTCGTGAAAAAAATTAAAAAACTTTTCATACATTCTGGCTACTTTTGCATTATTTTGCCGAACATTTGGTTGATTTTTTTACGAATTGGAAATGGGTCTCGCTAGGTTTTCAGTATGACGGGTAGAATCACCCCCTTAAAAGTTGCAGGTGACTAAATCAGTCACAATCAGTTTATTAAACACCTCTTTCGAACTCTTATAGAAAGTATTGATAAGATGGGGTATACTAGTCTTCAATGGAACGAGCCCACCCAGAAGACGCCTACACAGACACACTATTACCTGAAAGATTAAATTTACCTTCATTAATAGAATAGATCTTCCCCTTCTCAGGTATCCTCATGTTGGGGTCAGTGAGTATGAACTCTCCGAGCGAGGGGTCGTACATGAACCCGTTGACCCCCTTGCCTTTGCCCAGTGACAGCACTAACATAGTCGCGGAGCCGTACAGGGCGTAGCCAGCAGCCACCAGCTCACTTCCTGGTTGGAGGGCGTCAGATAGTATTGGGTCGCCCTCGGATTTTTTTCTAGAAAGAAAAAGTATACATGATCCTACTTAATAATCCTACTAATATTATAAATGTGAAAGTTTGTGAGGATGTATGGATGTTTGTTACTCTTTCACGCAAAAACTACTGAACGGATTTTGATGAAACTTTACAGTAATATAGCTTATACATCAGAAGATCACATAGCTGCTACCCTTTATCCCGGGACACGCGGGCGACGCCGCGGGCGGAAGCTAGTAAAAATATAGAAAGACTTTTTAATCACCATCCAAATTATTTCTACCACCAGTTTAGTCTGTCAGTTAGTCACAGGTACTGTTTTATAGGTATAGATGAACCCGCGTACATTTTCCTGGTATTTATTATAATTTAACTAAAATAAATAAAAATAGTATTTCTTCGTTTTCCTCATAGTGCGGTTATAGAATTTTGGTAATATCGTTATGTGGTTTTCCTTCTCGAGGTTTGTCACGTCAAAGTATTTATCGTTACGAAACGATGGATAGCACGTGGTATAATATTTATTGTTGCTTTTATTATGCAGTTAAGCTACAGTTACCCCTTTATTTAATCTTATACCTTTGAAATCAGTGTAAGTATAATCATTTAATTATTATATTATTGTATAGCTATTCCTATGAATATCACATAAAATCCACTTTGTAGTTTAGAAGAACCAAGCGGACAAACAGACATGAAAAGCGACCACTTATTGATTAGGCTTCTATATACAATGAATATTACCAACCAAACTACATTACATTTTCGTGTATCTGAAATTCTGAACGTAATTTCACTTTAGTAACCAATTATTGTTTATTCATTCTATAAAATATGTCTCTTTTATAGAATGAATAAACAATAATTGCACTGCAGATAAAATGTTGGTAAACTCACTTGAAGATGGCGAAGATGGATCCCACAGAGACCAGGCAGTCGATGTTGGAGGAGCCGTCGAGGGGGTCGAAGCACACCACGTATTTACCACGCGTGTCACTTTCAACCTGGCAAACATTCCAATATTGTACCACAACTCACTAAATATCGCTGAGTTGCAGAAAAGGTCACAAGTTTTAAAGGAGACTTTAACGATAGAAATTGTATGGTTAAATGCCTCCTTTAAAATTTTATTGTCTTCCTGCAACCGACCGTACGTATCTTGAATGTCAATCAACACTCGAGTTACGGTAGTCAAACCATATTCGTTCATAAAATATTTATATTCAATTGTATCTGGTTAGACTGGACGCCGACCTTGACATTAATTTATTGTAGAATAAGACGGAAGAGACAGACATGCGCAGGCGCAAGAACAAAAAATGGTTGCGACGGCGCCTGCCTCTTATGATTTTTTCTACATATAAGATAAATACGCATTTAATTGACCATATGGCGTGAATATCCGTAATAGCAATGACTTGGGACGTTATCCGTTATGAACTAAAAGTAATAAAAATATTGTTGTTTATAACTTATAAACAACAATATTTTAACTTTAACTTATACTCTAGGGAGCGTGTGGTATCTACCTCTGATACATATACACATAGGTGCTACAGTACACACAATAAGGTGATACTTTCACCTTGTTGTGTTATGTTTGACCCAGACTGATTACTTTTGTGTAACATACAACTTCGTCGGAGCGGAGATTTTATACTTACACTAATATTATCAACGTGACAGTTTGTGAGCATGTATGGATAGATGGATGGATGTATGAATGTTTGTTACTCTTTCACGCAAAAACTACTGAACGGATTTTGATGAAACTACAATAATTTATGGTCCATTTCAATAGAACTTGTTAACTATGTAAAAAAACTTTCTATACAAGTTCATCAAATTTTGACAGTTCTCCATACTTCTATTGTTTACAAAGTTAACAATTTCAATTTAAATGGACCATAGCTTATACATCAGAATAACACATAGGCTACTTTTTATTTCAAAAACGCGGGCGAAGCCGCGGGCATAAGCTAGTACTTACGTAAAATAGTCATTAATAATCTAGGTATATAAAATATACAAGTTTAATTTAATAATACACGAATGCCTAAGTTGCTTCGTGTGTAAAGTGCACAAAGTCAAGAGTTCTACATACGGTAGACATTATTATCTACAGGGTTGATTAAAGCCTTAATTAAAATCCGATATTTCTCATTAATCGCGTCCTCATTAAACTTGAAGGGGTCTGTAGTTATTTGTAGATTCAGCTGCGTATAGTTTCAATGTCAAGGTCAAACAATTTACATTTACATTTTTCTAAATTAATTCAGATCGGGATGTTTTCTTCGAAAAGAACTGGCGATTCATGTATCTCTTATAACAAATACCGGTAAAAACATAAGCGTTAATTTATTTAAGTCTGAAAACATTTAGTGTAGTCACGCACAAAGCAGTGTAAAAACATCGGGCATTTCATACATTTCGCTTGGGGTGACGTCGAATATTTTGCGGTTTGTCCCATAACTTTGATGTATAAACCCTTTAAACCATCCAATAGTAGTTTTTAAACTTTCTATACCTACACATGATTTTTATCTAGATCGGGACTTTACGCACACAGAACATAATCAAAATAACAGTATTTTGACTAACCTCGACGCTTCGATCAAGTTGCATTGACCGTGGTCACGAGAAGACTCAATCTTCTCGCCAAAAACAGGCCACCAAATATTTTCACTTACATGTATAACAGTAGGATTTTCTTCCGAGACCAGCATACACGCGGTGAACGAAGCCTTGAGCATATTGATGAACAGGTCGTTGGATAGCACGTCCAACTTCTTGACCTGCTCGCCTTGGACGTTGGTGTCGCCGGATATGCCGTGCCTGGTAAGTAAAATAAATCCTAAGAAAATTGTGGAGTAACTTGAAAGGTGCTTAGTGCTTATGTCCAGATATGGACTTTAATTCTTGCACGATAGAGGGACTTAGGCAATGTCTCGCAAACTTTTTGGTTGAAATCAATAGTGCAGTTTTGATAAATTCGTTACTCAATTGAGTCATAGCGGCTGTATAAATAATTAGCACTTTGCCCGCGACTTCGTTCGCGTGACATACACGTAGCGCCATCTAGTGTCCTAAAGCAATTGTGACCTTTGTAAGTTATTGTTCTTTCCCTCGGGAACAGTACTTTTTTCTGGATGAAAGGTACCCATGTCCTTTTCTGTACCCCTGTTAACGTATAGTATGCAAAATTTCATGATCGGTTATATTTCAGTTTTGTTACCTTTTCACGCCTAAACCACTATTAGGCGTGAAAAGGTAACAAACAAACGAACTTACTTTCGCATTTAATTATTATTTAGGATAGTTAGAATTGGAGTAGACGTGAAATATATCCGGGAGACCCAAGAATTTTCCAGCACAGCTAGTTTTTAATTAACTATCTATTAATGTTATTTCCTTGTCTAAAGATAACATTCGATAGGTACAACTTTTGATTACATACAACTCGTTCGACCGGTCGTGGGTGTGTCTGTTACGTATTGGCCCGACTTAGGAGGTGTGGCAAATGCGTTACAAAACTACGTTTGGCAATACTATTTGAAAGTGTCTGTAATACTTTATTAATGTCTTGGTAGAATATTGAAGTATTCTTGAGACATCGTTAATTTAAATGTCATTGTTTGCATTTCAACTTATTGAACACAGCCAAATTGACAAGGTCAAGTTTTCATAATTTGAATATACTTAAAAAAAGTCGTGTTTTTACATTAAATATCTACCTATATTCCAGAAAAAAAAGTCAGGATACTGGAGCGTACCTAACCATGCCCAAAAATAAGGTTTAGTAGCTTGGGGTCCAACTTAAAATCTAAGCGACATTTCATCTAGTTCCGGTGAAATGACAAAGAGATACAGGCGATACAGCTTGGTCTCTTCGTTGTACTAGGCTGTAGCCACCCTACACTAAGGAGTTAATTTAAAATGGTCAATGTATTGTAGTCTAGTCACGAGGAAAATTCTATTATGGGCATAAAAGAAGCAATTAACTAAGGTAATAGTTAATATAGCTGCAATAGATAAGTAAAACAAGACCGGCTCTAACGGCGGAAAAGTTTTATAACAAGTGCACACAGTAATGTAACAGTTATCTGCTCGGGGTTTATCAAACAAATTGATTTTAACTATACTTAGTTATTTCCATTAAGTGATTAACGGTCAGTTGCAGAAAGATAATTAAATTTTAATGGAGGCATTAACCATACAATTTCCTTCGTTAAAGTCCCCTTTAAAACTTAATGGCCTTTTCTGCAACTCACAATAAGTGTCTGACAATTGAAATAGTAGGGTAAAGTACTAACAGTTTAGCGATGCCGGCTTTCCTCACGGCCGATTGAATAGCCTTGACAGCAGTCTGGATGGAGTTCAGTAGCTGAGTCAGGTCACCAGTAGCCGTCGGTGCGGTCCGCTGCTGTTGGAGCACCCACCGAGTCAGCGTCATCGCGTTGACGTCAAACGCCGGGCCTTGCTGGGTCATTGCGACGTGGTAAAATAGTACAATACAACGAAATACACGTGTTGCGCTGTCGGCTGACGGCGACCGACTGATGCGTGGAGTTCACTCACGAGTCGACGGCCGTGCCTCCCAAAGTCCCAATGAAGGCTGCACTGTTTCTAGTTTTCGTAGTTCGGTGTTTTGTGTCAGAATAATGATGTAATAATCAGCTAGTTCGATAAATTGTGTTTACGAACTCGGAAACGTTATCGGACGCAAAAATGGGGCGTGTCCTTGATGATGACTTGACTATGACTGTTTGCCCGATAGTTATCGTTGTCGCACAAAGTGATGTTTAGGCATTAGTTTAATAAGTATTTGGGATTGAAAATAGTTTAGGGGAAATAAATTGATAGTTGTTGCATTTGAGTGATAGTTAATTGAACGACCTTGTGAATATATTGCTTCAAATCGGTCGTATAAAATGATTAGACCGGCGCGGACGCAGCTAATAGGCATGGCCAAGCATTTATTTTATTTTGAGTCTTATTTCAATACTCTTAGCACTCGTATTTCGTTGATATCATCACAAGACTTTAAATAAAAAACTTCCATGAGAACTTTTCCACCAGTCCTGTTGTGGCTTGGTGACCTAAGGGTTAACTGTTTCTAGGCGGACTTGATAGGAGCTTTAGCTTTAGCCTCCTAGCCCGATAAACTCTTATCCTCTGGACCGCAGATAAGAGCACCGAATTGGCCACGATCGTCGTCGACGTCAAAAACTATAAGTTGGGTTAAAAATGTCTAGTAAGGCCATTGACACTCAAAGATTGGTGTGTCTCGCACATATCCCCCGTTAGGCGTCCCTTAGACGCTAAATCAAAACCATAAATCGTGATTAATGGTTGCATTGCATGATTAGGGCTGCCATCATCTAAATTGCTGACGCCGGACAAAAACTTAAAAAATCCCGGACATTTGGGTGAAATTGAGTATTTTTCCCGGACCCCTTCGAAAAAAATATTTCGTCAATCAGGATTCCCCTGACACAGTGTCCGGGTTTTACCCGGTCATTTTTTGAAACCCCTACCGGACGCTCCCCGGACGCCCTCTAAACTAGGACAAATCCGGGGAACCCCGGACGGATGGCAGCCCTATGCATGATCAATATGTCAAAGTATCCAGATTTTCGTCACAGCCCTTGAGATAAATAAAGGTACTTACTGCAAAGGTAGTCTGTAGGGGGTAGCTAGGCGCTTCTATTTTTGGCTCTGTCATTGGGGTATGGCACCACATTGTATCTTGGGATCTTGAAGATTCCTATTGAAAATGGATATAACTTAAGTAGGTAAGGACTTCCTGCAGCTCTACTATGAAGTGCTAAAACTATTATACAACTATTTTTATTGACAAACTAATATTATAAATGCGAAATTAACTGTCTGCTTGTTTGTTTGTTACGTTTTACGGCTAAACCGCTGAACTAAATTCGATGATATAACTATCTCTATACTTATGACGCAAAAATAAAACTTGAAGGGGGTGAAATAGGGGATGAAAGATTTTATGAAAATAGGCCATTTAATAAGTAACATAAAGGAAATATTGGTAATATTTAATTGTAGTATGTACTCCGTACTAGTCATATTGTGGGTCCCGACTGCAATGAAATAATGACAATTTTACCAATATTTGATTATACACACATCAAAAGTGTCTAGGGATCAAGCATTTTTATGCGGATTTCTTGAGATTGAGATGTGGCTTTGTAATAAATTTATGATTTTATAAATTTATATGGATCCTTTTTGGTGCATTTCATAATTTGAATCAGGAACTCTCAATCAAATTCGAGTAAAAGATGAAAATAAGCTGTCAATATTTTCCCTATAAAAACATACAACGCATTGAAGACATTATTAGTGCTACTGTTTCCCTACTACTGATTAAAACCAACGTTATTATGGAGCGGCGACGTCATTTAAGCAGGGAAGAAATGCTCAGAGCCGTGGGAATGATAGAAGCTGGTTCCCGGCAACGTACTGTAGCTTTAGCTCTGAATACAAGTCAGAGTGTTATCAGTCGACTTTGGACACGTTACCGAAGCACTGGTACCGTGGCTGAGCGCCATGGAGGACGGTATCGCTGCACCACACGGAGACAAGACCGATACATTCAAATCTTAACTCGAAGAGCTCCAACAATAACCGCCATGATGTTAGCCGTGAGGCTTCATCACTCTTCAGGGAACTTAATTAGCGACCAAACAGTCAGAAACCGCTTGCATGAAGTGAACCTTCATTCCCGAAGACCGCTACGGGTACCACCTATAGCAATGCACAATCGTAGGATTCGATATCAATGGGCTCTTGAACACAGAAATTGGGCAGAAGAACAATGGCGTTTCGTGTGCTTTTCTGATGAGTCTCGTTTTGGTATGAGACCGGATACAAGACGTATACGACACTGGAGAACCCCTGGACGCCAACAGCGATTAAAATCCTGCCAGGAAGTCCATCCTTATAGTGGTGGAACCATCATGGTATGGGCGGGTATTTGGATCGGCGGAAGAACTGAGTTGATTTGGATCAGAGGCCCTCAACGCTCAAATTTATGCTGAGACGATTGTATCAGACGTCATCGTTCCTCTACAAGTGCAAATCGGTCCCTTATTTCAGTTAATGCATGATAATGCACGACCGCACACCGCAAGAGTTGTAAGACAGACTCTCGCCGCAGCTAACATCAATGTCCTGCCCTGGCCTGCTCAGTCGCCAGACTTGAACCCGATTGAGCATGCATGGGATATGCTACAGAGAAGAGCTCTGCCGAATATGGAGGGTATCCAGTCGCAAGAAGACCTTTTTTTGTTGTTGCAACGAACATGGGCGGCCATTCCACAGCGTGATTTGGATGAACTCATTTTGAGTATGCCAAACCGATGTTCTTGTGTTGTTAGTGTTCGCGGTAGAAACACGGATTATTAATTGTTTAAGTTACCCAATAAAATTTTAAAGAAAACTGTTATTTCAGTCTTTTTTTCGAACTTTAATGTTAGTGGTTCAAATGTCAAAAATCCCTTTATTAGGAAAATTGCAAATTTCTTTATTAATGCAAAGGTGACTTGGTTTATCGTTACTGTGACAAACGAAAACACTTTATTTGATGAATCCTTAAAGAAAATTTTAATTAATATCAATCAGGAGAAAAGTTATTGCAAAAATATAATTATGTTGATCCCTAGATACTTTTGATGTGTGTAGTAGAGGAAAAAGAAATGAGATTATTTTTTTAATTTTTAGTGGTTTTATTAACACCAGACAAGATATACTGCAAACCGCAGTCAAGATTTTTTAAATTAAATAGTACCTAGGTTAAATGATTTTGAATATCTATAGAGAAAGTTTAATAAAATATAAATAAAATACATAGGTATTTACTGTTTGGAAAGCCAGTGGGTCAACGGCTGGTGCCTCTATTTTCGGATCTTCCATCGGTGATGTCAGGGAACCGTACCACACCCTCACTTTGACGTCATCGAACAAAGATTCCTATTCAATTCAAAAGTAAGTAGTTAACATTTTTCAGGTTTGCTTCATGTCTTGTATTATTTGGATGAGGCTACAACGAAATATATTGTGCAAATGTATTCAGCAGTGAAATATATTATCACATTCACAATATATGGCGAAAAAGAGCCTTTTCCTATGATTTACCACTGTATAACATTTGCAGGCTTTTATCTTGTAACTCTATTGTTTGGTACAATAATACAGATTGGTATATTGTTTGCAAAAAAGGGCGGTTTCAATTTCTGCCTTAACCACAGGAACTTCTTCATAAAATAAAAGTGTTGTTTCAATGTTTATGATTCCTTTGACCTCTGTTCTTAATTTCAAAGTTTCAGATGTCACCCTCAAGTCCCAAAGGCATAATGGGCATAACTGACATGACATGTGCGTTTTATGTGATATTAAACGAGGGACATACTGAAAGAGGGTAATCAGTATTCGATATTAGTTCGATTAACTACACATCCATCCTTGAGATCACGAAAAAAATCAACTGTTCCATACAAAAATATCCATATTATTCGCCGAAATGTATGGAACAGCAGATTTGTTTTTTTCGTGAGATCTATTTTATTGTGATTTGATCCCTAATAAGTTAATCGAGCTAGTATCGACTACTGAATGCCCTCCGTCAATATGTGCTTTCTTTAACCTTTTGAACGCCACGGCATAAACGCATCGCCGTGCCCTGTACGCCAAGCTATAAGTTTCCCGCTTTTTCTGTCACGTATTTGTGTCGTTGGCGTCCAGGGACAGTTTTCGCTTATCACGTATATGTGACCATGGCGCTCAAAAGGTTAAAGACCCAGTATAGGAACAGCAGTACTAGTAGTAGTTACTCACTCTGTACGAAGTCGGGAAATTGGTGGAAGGCGTCTTGATTTCTGGCTTTTCTGACAATGATCTTGAGGATATGTCCGGGGAATCGGACGACTCCATAGATGTGACGTCATCATCCGGCGATTCCTATTGAGCAAGTTCGGTAATGCAGTAGTATGGCGTCACAGAGTATATAACTAATGGGACATTAACATTTCAGACCAACTGCAGCATTAAACCGGTTAAAATAACTCGGTTTTCAAGGTTAGGGACTATACAATATCTATACTATTTAATGCTCCTATGGTACAAACCTATGTCCAACAATAGACAAGCAATTTCAAAAAGCTTATTTCATTTGAACTCTTTAATTGATAAATGATAAATGATATTTATTTTGTAAATAGGTTAAAAATAACACTTTTACACGTCAAAACATTTTTTTAAGCTAGATGAGTTCGGTGTTTCCTATATGACTACCTTTGAGAAGAAACACCGAAACAAACTCAAAGGTTGATGTCTCTTTTAAAGTCCAGACAATTAAGATAAATTGTGTAAGAACCATGCAGGTTAGTCTGAAATGGCCTTTAGAGGAAAGAGCCATACAGATTTGAGTGGACCTGACCTGACTGTGCACGCATGTGCCGGGTATCGTGGTAGCTCAACCCAGACTTAGGGAGCTCAACGACCCGACGAACATTACCATCAGAGAGGACATTTGGGTAGGCCCCCTAAAGTACTCAAACTGTCAGACTGAGCTTGAGATCTAATAACAGTAACATAATAACCCACATAGTACTCACATTTACAATAATTATAATCAATATATTATCATTATTATCACATTCAATGTCATTTTGTATATAAATTGTTTCAAAAGGAAACATTCAATGTCAAAGTGTATATAGAAAAAATTATAAAAACAAATAAAAGAGCAATAATTTAGTGGTTATGTCAATAGTAGTATTGGCCCATGTATGTATTGGAACAGCTCAATCCCAAGCCTTTTTGTCCTCCATATAATCTTTAACACTATAAAAAGCTTTATGACAAAGTTTTCGCTTTATTAATGATTTGAATTTATTAAGGCTTAATTTTTTAATATGGCTAGGGATTTTATTGTAAAAGCGTATACTTTGGCATTTAAATGTGCCACTTATTTTCTGGAGCCTCGTGGCAGGAACAACAAGTCTATGTTTGTTTCTAGTATTAATATTATGAATTATTAATAATGAATTGAAGTGTATAATCTATATTACAAATAAATAAAATTAAATTGTCTGTTTGTAATGTGAGTAATGTCAAATAACAGCTTTTAACTTAATGCATATACAAATATACATACGATACCAACTTATAACAAAAAAAAAGTTATAATTTTTTTTGTCTGTCTGTCCGTCTGTCTGTTCCGGCTAATCTCCGAAATAGCTGGACCGATTGTGATGGGACTTTTACTGACAGATAGCTGATGTTATAAGAAGTAACTTAGGCTACTTTTATTTTAGAAAAATACTTAGGGTTCCGCGCAAAAAAATTAAAACCCATGAAATACAATATTTGTATATGTAGACTAAATAAACTTTACCCGTGCGAAGCTGGGGTGGATCAGCTAGTTAACTATTTTATAAAAAGAATAGAAATTACTTACTTTTGGTTTGTCTGTGACTTTACGTGTCATTCCATCCAAATTAAGTGATGGAACGGATGGAACTGCCACGACATGTCGGCGCGGAAAGCGATCTTTGACAGTGGCACGACTGTCACTTAATCTCTTGTTGCTTACATTCATAAGAGACTTAGCATCAGCTAGTTTCTCCCGTGCTTTAAATTGATCTGGACATATTTTCTGACTTAGCAAAATGGGTTTAGTGCGACCTGGAACTCCTGGAAGAATATTTAAGCAGTTATTACACTTGACTGAATTTATTTGTCCTAAATCCTTTCCTAGTTAGGATTCTAACTGATTTTGTATGTCAGTGAACTTGCTAAATGCATTTTCATTTAGGATGACTGAATTGAGTAAAGTGTAATAATAATAACTGCTTTATCAGCTATAGCAGTTCAAAGCAATGTTAATGTTACCATAAAACTTAAGCAAATATGACCATGGAACATTTTCCATAAAAATGTTACAACCCCTCTTCATTCTTTTAGCAATAGAATTTTAAATTTTTGCATTCTTTTAGAGTTGAACATTTAATAACCTTGTAATATGTATTTTTTTTTTTCTTGAAAAGTAGAGCCTAAATGCCATTCATAATCCAAACTTTCATCCCCTTGTACTCGTGAAAAAAAAAAGCCTAACATAATATATGTTTCTTTATTTGAAAAGAATCTAAATAACAATTTTCATATCTGTGACTTCAAAACTAACAGAACCCTTATGCAAACTTTCATCCCCTTTTCACACCTTTGAGGAAGTTGTTGTGGCACACATGTACGCATGGCTTTGGCTGGTATGGTTTAGTGATACGTCATTACTTCACTAAATGGTGCAGTATCACCATCCAGTGATTTGAGATGTGTGTCATATTAATGTGACATGAAGGCAAGAAGGCAAGAAATAAAATACAAACTGACTTGGTAAATGTTCAGATGGAACTGCCAATGCATTTAACCGATGATTTCTGTTTCGGTCTTTTTGTGTAAAATGTATGTCGCAAATTTTCCTCTTTCTATACACTTCATAATCAAGAGGTGTTTCCAATTTTCCACCAACAATTCTGACCCATACTTTAAACCGTTCAGGATATTTACTTGGATCTGGAAAAGTATGGACTGGAATACCTGAAAAGAAAATTTACTGAGTTTAAAACAGTAAAATTAAATATCTGACACCACACAACTCAGGAGTGCACACATCTGGGTGTCTACGACCTTCCTTGAGATAGAATAGGAACGGAAACCAACAAACCTGCCCCCCCCCCCCCCCCCCCCCCTATTGGTCAGAGAGTCGCCTTAAGGGCGGAGTATTGGCTCCGGTTTGGTCTGTTGAAAATTTAGCATGTTCTTACGATACTTACCAGTAGCTTCACATCCCAATTCACAGGTTCTAGGCATGTTGCTATGCTAACACAACACAGTACAATTTAATAGTGCCCTTTTCGCAAAACGGTTCGTTTATCGACCTATGGCAGAAGTATAGGTCGACCGGCTGTCCTAGAAGTCGTAGAGTCGTGGAAAACTATGGAAGAACACTTCGGTTCAACTCCACTGAGAAGTCTTAGCAGTCATACGGAGGAACGAGGAACACGAGGGCTGAGGCCACAGATTACTGTAAAGCCTGCCGAGGCTCAACTCAACGTTAAACTGCAAACTATGAAACTATCTATCTGGCAAAACAATAAAAATATAAAATTCTGCTGCTCAACCCTGACAGAAATCAAACTATTCAGCTCATATCAGCTCATGCCTCATGTTAGCCGCTGCTGCTGTGCCTGTTGTTCAAAGAGTTTAATAATAAAACTAAGCGTATACTAATCTATGAATAAAACAACTGTTGTTGCTGTTGTTGACTTGGATTGGATTGGATTCTATTCTATTCTATTTTTGTTTATGGCAAGCAATGCCGGTGTCGACAATTCTGCCAATGTCAGATGTGAAATGGAAATTCGTGTGTAAAAAGATCAAGGTTTAAGAATAAATGTAAAATAAGAAGAGATGATAAAAGAGAATTGTAAACGGCGTGAATCTTGTCGACGAATATTAGAAACACTGAAACAAACACAAAAATTATTGTTAGTTAAAATATGTACATATATTACATAGTTTATACAAACATAATAAATACCGTATACCACACAAATTAATAAGTCGCATTACAATCTGATGTCATTGCTACGTATAAAGGTCATCAAAGCCCCGAGGAGCTTTGGAGAAGGGTGTGTTAATAGGGAAGGAAAGTTAATTGGGACAGGGATCTTAAGTTTTGGAAGATAACTATATAAATCGAGGGATGGGTTATTATTGGGGCAATTGAAGAATATGTGCTCCAAAGTACCTTCGTCCATCCCACACTCGCAGAGTGATGAATCCCGGACCCGAATTTTATGTAAGAAAACTGGGGAACAACAATGGCCTATACGAAGTCTGCACAAAATAGAAATAATTTTCTTAGAGACTTTCTTATAGGGGTAAAACCAAGGCCTTGCAGTAACACAAGGTTGTACCGCGAAATAAAAAGCTCCTTTCTTTTTACTTGTGTTGTTCCACTGTACCTGCCATGAAGATAGTAAATCCCTTTTTGGAAGGCTTAGCAGATCGTAACCTTGACAACTGTAGTGTTTAAGGTCAACGGACTGGGAGGATACAGCATCTTTTGCAAGCGCATCCACAATCTCATTTCCTCTGATGCCACTATGACCTGGAATCCATACCAAATGTACGGTTTTATGATTCTTGGCACAAGAGAAAAGAGATTTTTTAATTTGTAGCAGGATTGGACTGTGGGTTTTGCTCTTAAATGGAGATTGCTGCAAGGCTTGTAGACAACTTAAAGAGTCCGTGAAAATTACACTAAAATCTATGTTATGGGATTCAATAAAAAGGCATGCTTCTAGTAACGCTATACACTCGCCCGTAAACACGGAAGATTGTACAGGACATTTAAATTTAAAAATAATTTTAGAATTCTGGTAGTATACTGCCGCACCAGTGCAACTAGAATGATTATTCAATTTGGAAGCATCCGTAAAAAATCTCTGAAAACCGTGCCATCGCTCGTCGACCACCGCATTGAAAATAGAGTCTGCCGACGAAGAACTTTTAGATATGCCAATATTGTAGAGGATATCTGGTTTATAACATATAATGTCGTAAGTGAAATTATAGATAGGAAGTTTTGGGAGCTGTAAAATGGGTGAGTCAAAATTTTGAAAATGGCGCAAGGCTTTGATAAATAGAGGTACTTCTTTATTATTCCAATAGTTTGATCTTCTGCATAGCGCCTCTAAATCATTTGCTTTTTGTAAAAGTGGATGGGTGGATTTTGTAGCAACTCTAGCCCAAAATCTAGAAGCTAGATATTGGCGTCTTAGAGCCAAAGGTGGTTCTGCACACTCCACCTGCAATGCGTTAATCGGCGAGGACTTCATACAACCCGAAATGATCCGAAGACACTTGGATTGAATCCTATCCAGCCCTGCTAAAGCGCCCTTGTTACAGGGAATCAAAAGGAATGATCCATAGTCCAGTACGCTTCGAATTAAGGCATTGTACACCAGTTTCATTGTGTAGGGGTGAGCACCCCACCAGACACCAGCAAGAACTTTTAAAATAGGGACAATTCTTTCACATCTGTTAACTAAATAATTTAAGTGGTGTAAGCCGGTCAATTTGGAGTCCAAAAATACGCCTAAAAATTTTACTTTTGAAACTACTGGTATACAATGTCCTTGGATGCTCACGGGAATTTGTGGTATTCGTCTCTTCCGAGAAAAGACGACTACTGAACTTTTAGGAGCGGACAGGCTCAGACCATGATCCAGTAACCATTGGTTTAGAGAATCCAGGGATACGCAGAGGGATGACGCGGCGTCAATAATAGAGTTATTGGTAACATACAGAGCCAGGTCATCGGCATACTGCAAAATGCGACAGTCGTTGTTAAGGCATGTACCAATATCTGCTGTGTAGATGTTGTATAGCAAAGGGCTTAGGACGAAGCCTTGAGGCAAGCCCTTCCATGCCAGCCTGCGATCAAATTCTTCCCCTGGCACTCTCAAGACCAAGGACCGAGACATCAATAGGGAACATATGCATTGAACCATCCTCACCGGAAGTCTCAGCTGATGCAATTTTTGCCTGAGAATGGGAAGAAGAACATTGTCATATGCGGACGCAATGTCGAGAAAAGTGGCAACGAGAGAATTATTCTCAGAGAAAGCTAATCGCACATCTGAAATCAAAACTCCAACGCTGTCCATGGTACTGAGCCCCTTCCTAAAACCAAATTGAGAGCTCGGCAATAGGTCTCTGGATTCTACAATCCACTCTAGCCGGTTCTTTATCAAGTGTTCCAGTAGCTTTCCGAGAACCGATGATAAAGCGATAGGTCTGAATCCGTTCGGGTCATCTGCATGCTTCCCTGGTTTTAAGAGTGGAATAATAATTTGTGTCCTCCACTGATCGGGGATCCAACAATTAATAAAACAATAATTTAATAAATCTAAAAAATAATTTCTTGCCCTGGGACCGGCATGTGATATAAATGAGTAGACGATGCCATCAATACCTGGGGCAGAGTCGTGGACATAGTTTAAAATCGAATTTAATTCTTGAATTGAGAATGGAGCATCAAAGGGGTCTTCTGAAGGAGGAACAGGTGGTAGGTGACACTCCGCTTCTGTTGGCACATATGGAGGGGCTATTTTATCAAAAAACAGCTCTGCCGTCGCTCGGGATATAGGGGAGGAGATTGAAGGGGAACAACCGCATCTGTACCGATTGATCTTCTTCCATACTACTGATATGGGAGTGGAAGGAGACAAGGAACCACAGAAGTTAACCCACCCTGCGCGTTTCTTTTTCCGCAGCAGTCTTTTGGACTTAGCTAGAGCTTGTTTGTAGCCCATTAGATTAAAATTGCTCATCTCTGCATTATATTTTTTTTCCGCATCATTCCTTTCCTTTATTGCCATTGTACATTCCTGATCCCACCATGGTGGGGGAGGAATCTTATTGCGGGCAGAATTTTTAATGGGGAAACAAGAGTCTGCACTTGACATTATGGCAGAGACAAAAGACTCATAACAGCTTGACACATGGAGAGGACTAGTGTCAAAATCATGATGAATTAAATTTGGAAGAGAGTCGATTTTGTCCTCCAATAATGAAGAATACTCCGTCCAATCAGGATTGGACAAATTATACCTCAAAAGTGGAGGACTCATTCTTTCTAAGTAGGTTTTTTCAGCCAAAGATATTATAATTGGATAATGGTCACTTCCATGTGTCAAACTGGTACATTCCCAGTGACATGACGCCGCAATATCAAGTGAGCAGAAAGTGAGGTCTACACAACTCTTGTTTTGACCAGGAAGGGATCTACGAGTTGGGCAACCGTTGTTCAAAATGCAGAGATTGAGGTCATCTAAAATCTCTACCAAACCTTCCCCAAAGGAGTCACAACGTTCAGAACCCCATCTAAAGTGATGGCAGTTGAAGTCCCCCATAACAAGTACAGGGCCATCTATGTTTTCCAAAATATTTCTCAAAACTGGTAAAAAATTTTGATGAGGGTGAGCAATATAAACGGATAAAAGGGTAATGCCCTCTACCTTACCTGCCACTATACTCATGTCTCCACCAAGAGACGGTAAAGACACTGCCACAAGTGGAACTCGATTGTTCACGCAGAGAGCCGACCCACCATAGCCATCAGATCGATCGCATCTGAGTATATTAAAATGTGGAATACGAAAACTGAGGCTTGGAACTAACCAAGTCTCAGCGATAGAAAAAGCTATAGGTTTATGTTTGTTCAGAAGGAATGTGAGCTCGTGCTTCTTATGCCACACGCTCCTAACATTCCATTGAAGAAACACCAACCGAGCCATTGTAAAGGTGTGAAAGTGAGTTTATAAGTGAATTGGCAACGTTGGACGGTAATTGGGATATATTATTATTATTATTAGAAGAGGTCATTAAAGTTGTAAGAAGTTTGATTAGTAATTGAATAATTGAAGATAGGTTATCAGAGGATTCTAAGTGTTGATTATTGAGAGCACTACCATTGGGCTGAGTAGATTGAGGAGTGTTAGTTAATAGCCGGTGAGCTGCTATATCATAAGAGGGGGAAAGGGGGGCATGGGTTTTAGGCTTTAGTGTGACAGTTTTGCGATATGACTGAGACTGGGATTTAGTGATGTCAGCATAGCTGCGAGAAGAATTAGGAACTGTTTTACTCGCTTCTGAGTATGACATAGTTTTCTCAGCCATAACCATCTTAATAGTCCTTTGTCTGCCATACTCCGGGCATGCCTTGCTATTAGCAAAGTGATTCCCAGAGCATAACACACAAAAGGCTTCACTCTCAGCAATGCTACAACCATCACCGGGGTGATCATTGCCACATTTGCTACAGCGAGGTTTAGATCTGCATAGGGACTCTACATGACCAAAACGACAACACTTGCGGCATTGTATGGTGGGGTATATATATTGTTCCACAGGAAGGGCCGTGTAGCAGCAGAAAATCCGTTTAGGTAGAACTTGGCCATCGAATGTGATTACACAGGTTTCAGTAGGTTTCCACTCGGTTATACCATCTCTAGCAAATCGTCTATTCAACCTCCGAATTTTGAGGATAGGTCCACATCCTGTAGGCACAGTTAAATAGGCCTTGGCCTCCTCTTCGGTGAAATCAGTAGGGACACCGTTTACGACACCCATGCGGGTAATATTAAAGGATGGGATTACTGCCTCATATAAATGTTTCCCTAAAAGGCTGTTAGACAAGAACGAGTTAGCATCCTGAGGGGATGAAAACTCAACGGATATACGGTTTCTACCGACTCTTTTGACTCCATCGTGAACAATGTTGGAAATGTTGTTTTTCAAAAGGAAGAGGCCAAAAGATACTGGGTGGAGGGTAGTGCCAGCATTAGCATGGGTTTCTTGGCGGGAGACGTGGACGATAAAGGGGGATTTGTCTAAGACAGAGTATTTAACGCGGCCGACATGGCTCCTAGGTTGTTTAGGAGGGCGATTAGGTGTATCATTCTCAATAACGGGACGTTTGCGTGAGATGGACTGAGATACATTTTGAGATTCATTAAAACTGCAAACGACATCAGCGAATTGACTTAAGGGATTGGGACTCGGGTCTAACTGGGGAAGGCTAGTAATAGGAGTAGAGGAAATATCAGGAGGGTCAGGGTCGGGAGGTTTGTTTTTATCCATGTTTAATATGGATAGGGGGGATAAATAAAAGTTAATAGGTACGAACCTGATAACAGGAGGTTAGTACTAGTCAACAGCACAAAAACAAACACAATAACAAGACACTACACTTGCAATTACACTTAAAAATCAGCCAAAAAAGACAAAAATTCTAGACACACGTGTTAACCAAATACACTCTGTGGCGAGAATCAAGGATTGGATTCAATATTCATCGATTGGTGGTTGACACCATAGACTATACACTATGTTGACACTTGACGAGCTTGACAACTTGACAAGTGACAAGTTTGACTGACAGTGACGTACGGAAGTTGACAAACAAATTGAAATGACGTATATTTTGAAAGTGTTGCCAACGTAAATATCAAACTTGTTCCCACACATTGCGGTTTTAGCGATTAAGGATGAAAGACTTAATCGAATCGAAATGTTTTGTTACAAAAATAATGATAATCGATTATAAAATCAGTAACTAGGTAATTTAGTAATTTATCAATTTAATTGAACAATTTTATTAATCACTCGTATTAGTCATGGTCAAGATGGGATAGATACACCAATACAACGATTAGTCGTCGTTAGTCATCACTCGTCGTCGCAGAGTACATTTTTTACTATCCGTATGATGCGAACAACGAAATAGTAATTTTACTATTGGATAATATTTTAATCAAGATATTCGGGATAATAAATATCTTCATAGTCGAATGTTTCCTTTAGTATGATTTATTTTTTAATATTTTTAAAAATTTTTAAATGGCAATTTGTTGGAATTGACACTATAACAGTAGGTTTATATTAATCTGTGACTATAACCTAACCAAACAGAGTAGCCATCAGTAGCCATCACAGAACAATATTACTCTAGCGAGAAGAATATCAACTTCATAGTAAAAATGTGAGACGAATTCGCACGCCATCTAGTGGGATCCCAGTAAATCCAATGAAAAAAATTATATGCCCACCTAGAATAGATATTATTTTATTGACAATAAGACAATAAAATAATATCTATTCATAAAGGTGGGCATATAATACAAATTAATACATCTTGAAAAGCTGGAAATCCACAATTGACGCACTTTCCTATGTTTTACTTTGATTAATTGCGAAACAATTCTCGTTCTCACAAAGAAATCTCGAAAGAATCACTATCTCACTCAACACAACACTTTTTCACCGCAACGGAATGATGGAAAAATCAGCAACAGTTTATCGTTTTAAAGCACAACAAATAAACAGAAACAAGAAAAAACGACCAACCATAACAGCAGACATTTATCATATGGTGTTGCCAGAGCAAACTACCAGAGTCCATTTTTTAAATTCAAATTTATTTCTAAAGATATAATTATTTTTCCAAATTTCGTTTAGAGTTCATAATTTTAATTATATAACCGTAAAAAAAATAGGTGTTAGTTAATAAGCTACATTTTAAATTAAATTAATCATGTTTAGGTCATAATTTGTTACACGATATTTCATTTTATTTTACTTGGTAACATTTCATTGTAATCAGCCTGTTAGACAGAGTCATCGATATCGCTATTCTTATCATGAACTGGAACCCACCTTGTGTCCAAAGTCACCCATACACAGTTGACCCTGACCGAGCCTGGTAGCCATTTGTAATTAATGTTAAATGTGTCTGTCTGTAAATAAATAATAAATAAACATGGCACCGAAATTAAAGTTTGCCGATGGTAAGATTATTGTAATTTGTAACAAAAAACTAATGGTATTCGTTTGAAATATGCTGTAGCTCTGGGTTGTGTTAAATTCTTACAATTTCAGGTGAAAAAGTGCTATGTTTTCATGGACCCCTAATTTACGAGGCAAAATGCCTGAAAAGTTCTGTAACGAAGGATAAGCATGTAAGATATCTGATACATTACGCTGGCTGGAATAAAAAGTAAGTTATCTTTAGATGTTGTATTTTATTATTGATTAAAGATTCTTCCTTTGCCAATATTGTAGTTTTCGTTTCGGTGAAAAGATGCTATGATGTAATTTCAGTTGGGACGAGTGGGTGCCTGAAAGCCGTGTATTGAAGTACAATGAGGCGAATGTGCAGCGTCAGAAAGAGGTGCAGAGGGCACACTCTGCACAACCAACAAAGACTAAAAAAAGTATGTTACAGTATCTACAGAGACTAAACTATCATTAATTTCTTATCATTTTATCCATTCTTGTTATGTTACTAGGTAGCAGGAGATATCCTTAACTTTAACGGATTAGGGATGCTCTTATTATTATAGATTTGTGACAAAAACATGTATAATTATTAACGCTCATGATCTTTTTAAAAGTGAACTTGTGGAACGATTAAACATGAATGGATGTGAACTCAGCATCTATACTATTATAAAAATGTAAACAAGCTGTGTCTGTACTTACACTTACTGTCATTCCAGAAAAAACAGTTGGGATAGGGTACTGGGACATAACTATACCCAAAAAGTTTTTTTTTAGATTTTTTGTCTGTTTGTCTGTTTGTGGGCGCATCACGCAAAAAGTACTGAACGGATTTTGATGTGGTTTTCACAGTTCGATAGCTTGGGGTCCAACTTAAAATCTAAGCCACGTTTCATCTAATTCTGATGGGAGGAACCAGAGATACAGCTTGACCTCTTGGTAGTACTAGCCACTCTACACTGCGGAGGTCATTTAAACTGGTCATTTCACTGTAGTCCACGTGGACGGAGTCGCGGGCAAAATCTATAATATTATAAATGTGAAAGTTTGTGAGGATGTATGGATAGATGGATGGATGTATGGATGTTTGTTACGCAAAAACTACTGAACGGATTTTGATGAAACTTTACAGTAATATAGCTTATACATCAGAATAACATATAGGCTACTTTTTATCCCAAAAACGCGGGCGAAGCCGCGGGCGGAAGCTAGTTGATAAAATAACTCATGATTGATCAATAATCAATCCTTGAGTAGTATTCTAAAATAAGAATAGGGGTTGCTCTTGGATAAGCTCCACAGGTGTTTAATTAATAATAATAGAATATTATCTCAGTTTTATCTTTAAAAATATATCAGTTCAACTGGGTAGTAATTAAACCATAATATTATTTATATCAATTCAACTGGGTAGTAATTAAACCATAATATTATTAAATTAGACTATTAACTTTTCTATAACAAGTTTATCAAAGTTAGTTACATAATGCACTTTGTACTAATTAGCCTACCTATAATTAAATTAATGATCTTTAATGTATAACTTTCAGCGCCTGCTAAAGGTCGTAAATCTGAGACGGCTGCTAGCGCCACACCAGCAAGAGAAGAGTCCAGGGCTTCTACGCCTGCTGGTATTTATTTTTCTGTATTAATTATAATTGATTTTTTTAGGGTTCCATACCTCGAAAGGAAAAACGGAACCCTTATAGGATCACTACGTTGTCTGTCTGTCCATGGCAAGTCCGAGGCATCTGCTCATAGATGATGCCAATAGAAGTATGTAATAACAGCATTTTGCTCATAGATGGTGCTATTGCATATTTTTAGTGGAATATTTTATAATAATTTACACCAAATTAAGTTTGTACGGAATCTGTTTCTGTCATAATATCATTTAAATTCCATAACAGTTACAATGCTATCACATTGAATGCTGGTGCATCAGACACAATTAAAAATCTATTGTTTGTGATCTGCATAGTATTCAATTTAGCAAAACAATCTAAAATAAAGATGTACCTGTAAGTCTAAAATCAAGTTTTATAACATTCTAATAAAACTGTTTCAGGTAAGGAAGTTGAAACCACACCAACACCGGCTAAAGCTACCAAGACTCAGAGTAAGGATACTCCGGCTGACTCAGGCTCTGATCAACCCAAGTAAGTTATTTGTTATCCTAAAGCCGTGTCTCCAGCGCCCTGTTTTCGTGTTCGACGAACATCGAACAGTGAACAGTGAACGATAAAGGAGCGTGGTCTACGTGTTTTGAGTGTTTTTATTCGTCAAAACACGTAGACCACGCCCCTTTCTCATTCACTGTTCACTGTTCGATGTTCGTCGAACACGAAAACAGGGCGCAGGAGACACGGCTTAAGGCTCAAAACAGACGCCCGGCCGGCCATCCGGAATTAAGAGAACGAATGAATGATATCGTTCATAAGTTGAACCATTGCAGCTGGAATCGTTCAATTTGACGTAAAATACCTCATTCACCTTATTCCGGAGGGCCGTTCCGGGCGTCTGTTTTGACCCTAAGCAACACTTGTGAGCATGCATGTACTTCTCTGCTTCTTGACTATCACATATTTGTAGCTAAGAGCTCCTGAGGGTGCGTTGTATTGACAGCGGGGGACCTGCTTGTCCCCTAAGCAGTCGGCACAGCGAATCCTCATTTTAAAAGGTGGCAACGCGCATGTGATACTCGGTGTTGCAAAAGCTTACCCTCAGGCGGTCCGTACGCCTGATTGCCACCACCATCGCACTATTAGATTAATCTGGATCTGACTACCGTAAGGGCTATTCTTGCTTGCGGCGCTCGGCCGCTATAGAAGCGCGTATTGTTTTAAGACTATTGTCAATGCAAAATGGGCGGATAACAGCTGTGGTCATCATGTGCACGGGATTTGTTTTCAAAATGGGTCAGATAGAGACTTTTCTGATGGTACAAGAAATTACAGTTGGCAGTAAATAATGCACATCGAGCTTCAGAAAGAGATATTTGCTAGCTTAACTTTATAGAGCGTCATCTCTGTCGCACGAAGCACTAACAGTCTGGTATCTAATAAAGAAGTCGGCGACAAAACGTCACATAGGTATGAGTGACGGATACGACGCTCTACAAAGCCGAAGCTAGCCGATTATCTCTTTCTCAAACTCGATGTGTAATATTTATTGCCCGGTACTTTAGCCCGGAGTTACAAATAACCTCCTTGCTTCATTAGCCTATAGATAGTTGTTTCGGTTCTGGGTGTTTGCATGTGGGGTTTATATCTGCTAATTTATGCTGGAGGAACCACAACTAGCAATTGCTAGTTGTGGTTCAAGGTTATTAAAAAAAATCTTATGAAACAGTTCATCTTGTGCTTTTATCTTGCATGAATTACTAAAATATGCTGATAGATGGCGCTAATGGTGGCGACGCGAATTTTCTGCCGGGAAGACAGAAGTTCGCGAAAGTTCGAAAGCAGTTCTTCTGGTGAAGCACTAATTCTAAACATTTGCACGTTTGCTTTCCCGCTTAGTTTCCGTGTTTGCATACTAACGAGCTTTTTGCAGGGTTGCATCCTTGCTTGCATACATGGTTGCATCTGAATTCACTTGCAAAATTATCTGCATGAGCTCGTGGTGCCTGCTTACTTGTTTGTTGCTTAGACCTAAAGTGTTACAGAAAACAGGTGATGTTTATTTACCATTTTCAAAAATTGTTCCCAAATAAATTGGTCATCAAGGGTTAAGCGCAATATGATAAAGCCGAATTTTTTTGTTGGATTTTTTGTTTATTTTAACGCGGTAATCTCTGGAACTACCAGTCTGATTTGAAAAAATATTTTTGCATTTGTTAGCCCAATTCTCGAGGAAGGTTATTTAACATTACGCTATACGACCCTTAGGAGCCGAGCAATGGCGGGTGGAACCGCGGGGCACAGCTAGTACTTAATTATAATATATATACTTATATTTGCTCTTTGCACTAATATGACCAATTTTGATAATTTAATTTGTTGATTGACAATATTAACTGCTAATCATACATTGTATTTTAATGATTTAATCAAACCCTCTAAGAAAATGTAAACCAAGGGCCTATTTGATGTAACCACTCTGCAATCTTCACTCTGCACTCTACTCTTCCTTTTCAAATATTGCAGGGTGTGGAGCGAAACTGTTCCAAATTTCAATTTTCAGTCTGCAAAATGTGTGTACATAAAACAGGATTCAGTTGAAGAGTTCGCAATTTGGAGTGCAGACTTGCAGAGCAGTTACATCAAATAGACCCCTGATTTAGTTGCTGGTGACTAAACAAACAGTTTTTACTCTCAAACCAACACGATAAATAGGTTAATAATAAACGATGTTTTCCAGAAAAAAGCGCGGCCGCTTGGACTTGTCAATCGAATCTGAAGAGCAGTACCTCGCAAAGGTGGAAGTGAAGATCAAAATCCCGGAAGAACTGAAAGTGTGGCTCGTCGACGACTGGGATGTTATCACACGCCAACAAAAACTGGCCTTATTACCTGCCAAGCTCACTGTCTCACAGATAGTGGACAACTATCTAGCATTTAAGAAGTCCAGCAAATTGCACAACCAAGCTAAAGAATCTGTATTACTTGACATCACAGAAGGTATCAAAGAGTACTTTAATGCGACGTTGGGATCGCAACTGCTGTATAAATTCGAAAGACCTCAGTACAGTGAGATATTACAAGAATATCCTGATACACCGATGGCTCAAATATATGGGTCCATACATTTGCTGAGGTTGTTTGCGAAGATGGGACCAATGTTGGCTTACACAGCTTTAGATGAGAAATCTTTGCAGCATGTTTTGTTGCACATACAAGACGTTCTGAAGTATATGGTGACTAACAGATCTACATTGTTTAATTTGCAAGACTACGGTAATGCGACGCCTGAATATCATAGAAAAATTCAGTAGTTTAATTTTAAGTTGACTGAGTAAATAAATGACTTTGAATATGGACCTAATTTGATTTTTTTTTTCGAAACTATACAGGCGACTTTTTAATTATCATCCTTTATAATATTAAGATTTTTGATGGAATGATGCCTACTAAAATAAATAATGAGATTGGCATCACAACGTTATCTAAAAAATACACGCACGCGCCGCCCGGATACTTACCCTTTATGCAGTAGGTACGCGGTATGCGCGATTAGCGTAGAATTTCTACGTTAGACTTGTAACCATGCAGAATTGAGGAAATTTCAGGAAAACTATTTTCCGATGAAAAGTTTACCTGCCAATGTTTTGTTCCGAAAATTGTTTTTGATTTATTTTTTAACCATGCTGGTAACCTATGAAATGCTTGTAACACCAGGAGCATCGCATAAGTATAACGCGTTGCCAATCCTTTAAAAAAACTTATTTACTCCCTTATAGAACCTCAAATTTTTGTCCCCCTGAAGAAACTTAGCAATAAGCAGCTCATTCCACAATGAAAGCGTTCGCGGGAGGAAATTTCTCTGAAACTGCACTGTGCGACTGTTTAGGTTCTAATGTGTGAGGATGAACTCTGCCGATGGCAAAAAAAATCCTCGGAATACAATAGGTAGAACACACAAGGAGGTGACATCTCTCCTTAGACTTAAAGGTTTGACACCGCTGAGTTTGGAATCGTCACGATTCTCAAAACTCGATTTTGAACCGAGTCAAAAGGTCCAAGCTGGTATTCAGATGCACCCGGCCAGAGATGACAGCAGTACTCTCATTATGGGACCGGACTTGCGATTTATACAATAGCAGTCTGCCCTGGCGTGAAGTATCGCTTTGCTCTGTTCAGTAAACCGAGCTTTTTAGACGCCGACGACGTCTTCGAAACTGAACGTTGCTGGAAATGGACCGCACGGTTGTCGCAGTGGCTGAGACATTGGCTGCTGCGCAACGTGTCGCGGGTTCGATTCCCGCATTGCACATAGGTCTGGTTGTTTGTGTATGTGAAATTTTTGTAAACGCACCCACGATACAGGAGAAATCCTAGTGTGGGGCAACGTTTAAAAAAAAAACAAAAAAAAAAATGTCGAAACCGAGGATCTCAATACTCTTCGAGGTGGTGAGGGGTGTGTCTTGGAATTAAGGGGCACGGTAAATTCAGTTTTCTTAGCGGTGAACGCACAAACTAGTGTTTGCCAATCAGTGTTAGGTTGAATCGGACTAAGTTATCTCGACCCCAATCGGAGACTTTGGATTAAATTATAATACCCTCGATTTCTGACACAAGTTTTTCGCGGCTTTATTGCACAATGAATTGTTGAAGGCAGCCCGTATAATATTACTTCATGCCATTATTATGCAAGTAGGTACTTAATTATCATTAAAAAATATTTATAGAGCAAATACATAAATAATAAGAAACTGATACCTACATTTCAACTTCACCTTTAGGTATAACGAGATCAGTTTAGTAAGCCGTAATATTTATAGGTTTAATTATAAATTCGACGCATAAATAACCGCCTAAAGACTAAATATTACGTTTTAATTGCTACACGTTCAAAAATGTCATACAAGACCGGTAGCTGGGTGAGGAGTGAGTCAGCGCGGGAAAAACTCGACCGCACCGAACATGGCTGCTCGACCCTTATTACAGTAGCAGTTTATATTATAGTTTTGATGATATCGTAACCATTTCATGGAAATAAAAACAACAACGTTGGGTTATTAAGCTGTTCTTCTGATCGCATAATATGGCGAATGAATGAAAGGAATTCGAGTTTGGATATCTTATTTGAATACGGCGCTGAATAATAAAATATGATGATTATTATCTACTAGCTTCCGCCCGCGGCTTCGCCGGCGTTTTTGAGATAAAAGGTAGCCTATGTGTTATTCTTAGGTATAAGCTATATTGCTGTAAAGTTTCATTAAAATCCGTCAGTAGTTTTTGCGTGAAAGAGTAACAAACATCCATCCATACAGCCTCACAAACTTTCGCATTTATAATAAGTATTAGTAGGATAGTATAGGATTCTGCCTTCGGCTGTATAAAACGCATGCTTAAAGATCCCCTGATTTACCTCGATAACGCACATAGACATCAGCTTTTGATGTCGCGTCAAACTAAACTGTCTTTATAGGCATATCGAAGGATTGCAGAAACATGCAGAAAATATTTTCTTCGCTTAGTCACCGACTAGGCTAATGATAGGCAACACGACGCACCACATGCCTAGCTGTCCACTCCAGTATAATAATACTAAATTAACTTTATAAAGCATTACAAGGCTTTAGAACATATGGTTGCAACCTCAGATCATAGAAACAAGGAGATGTGCCAAGGCGCTATCGAGATTGATGCCTGATCTTGAGCAAATTGCTCATATTAAAAACGTACGCGTTGGCGACGAACCGAACACGATCGATGGTATAAATACAGTGTTTTAGTTTAGTGCTAGTGTTGAGTGACGATTAACAGTGTTAGATTGAGGGTGTGCGGAATGTTCAATGCGTGGGAGATCTTTTTATTCACAAGGAGCGCTTAATTATGCTCGTAATTGTGTCGAAAAATGTACTAAAAGTGGCATCAGTTGTTCCCGTACTAATTTGCTATGATGGCATTTCTCCTTGTTTCTATGATCTGAGGTTGCAACGTATAATGTGTTGCAAGCGTCAACGTTGAGATGTTAACAATATGCTTGAGTAAACAGGATACGAATTACTATTATGTAAGTGGGAATGACAACAAAATGTTAATTATATTGGCGCCTTGTCCGCGTTTGTTGCAATAAACGAGCAAAAATGAAGAATTCATCTCTTGGAACTTTGTGTACAGCCGCTGCATTCATTCATGCCCCCTTTGCTAAGAGATTTGTATGCATGAGGGTACCCAATTACTGCAGGCGTCTGTACCTAATTCCTTTATTTGAGAACAGGTTGAAAATAATGTAGGGTCTTCGTAGGATCATTGTCCTCTCTTTTATAGATCTGTCATCCTCTTTATCTTCGTAGGACCGTTGGTTGATTTGATCCATTACAATAATAATTGCAATACTATAAATGCTTTTCGCCTAGTCTTATATTTTCGCTCGATTTCAGCAAATTCTTAAAACTTGATATCATAAAGCTGTCATGAAAAAAGCACGAATGTCCAAGTGTTGAGTTATGAAACATATTATTTTAATTAAAACTCAAACTGACAGCCGTTAACACTTGGTAGGTACTTGTGAAAACGTTATCAGGGTCTGCGAGTGCCATAAATGGTAGAAAACATGGCGTCTTGTTCGCACCAGTCGGCTGGAGGTCGGCGCCGGCGACGCCGCGGCGGCCGGCAGCCGACCAGCCCATTAATTCTCACTTGCAACATTATGCATTGTCCACTGCACTTTTATAGCACTTTGTCAGTATCATGGCAAGGTCTGGATGAATTATTTTATGATAATAGATGTTATTTTTATGTTTGCCTTTTTGAGATATATCCGGAACGTGCTGGCTGAGTTATATACCTATAACTTACCTAGGCAACTATTCAATGAGTAGGCATACCTACGATACAATAATTGTTACGTGGGATTTGCATGCTAACAATTTGACACGAAATTAGAATGATGCTACACGAATGCATTATTCCGTATCGTTATCTAACACGTGTATTTGCAGCTACGACTAGTCAATTTCCAGATGATACCTACCTAGGTCATCTTGGATTTACGTAGATAGGTATTCATGGAAGGGGCAACTACGACATTAGGTATAGCTAAATTGGTAGCAGTTGTGTCGACTATTGCAGATGCAAGAAGAATACGTAGGACCTACTTACTCTATCCAGCTTTTCCAAACATCAAACTGGGTTGTGTCCAAACTTCAATTACCTACTGTAACTGCTGTAACTGATGCTGTATCCAGCATCGTGGATTTAGGGTGCGAATCCACCAGAGATTGTGCGAGGGATGTGTTTGTTAAGAACCAATAGAATCGCTTCATTTACCTAGCTGAAGGTGAATGAAGGCTTAACAAAACTTCCAGCATGAACACTTCGGGTTTTGCAGCATCTGGGAGCAATCTGCATCAGCATCTGCGATTAAGATTAGGAATGGTCAAGGTATCTACTAAGTTTACTTAAATCCAAACTCGTACATTACGCGCGAATGCTCTCGGTGATTGAACACATTTGGACCTCTTCTTTAGCTTACCAGTAGATAGCGGATTACTAAATGAATGAATACAGGTTACTAAATGCTAATACATAAAGTCACGCTTTTTCCTATAGGGGTAGGCAGAAACTACTGCACCTTATTTTTAGGGTTCCGTACCTCAAAAAGAAAAACGGGACCCTTTTAGGATCAATTTGTTGTCCGTCTGTCCGTATGCAAGATCCTTAACGGGTGAAGGCATCTGTTCATAGATAGCGCTATATTGCATATTTCGGAACCCTCAGGGCGCGAATCGTGGGTACTCGCACTTGTCCGGTTTTTTTTTCTTTTTACTCTAGCTGTTTAAATATCTTTCCCCAAGCATCTTACCTACATTAAACATCTTCATTCACCAGGCTAAGCGTTACCCTGCTCGTTTTTTAAACCGACACACACACAGCTACGTATGAAAATAAAAAGCTGTAGGCAAGTCGATTGTGTGTTATGATGAAACCGAGTTATTTCAGGCATGCGCCTGAGCACGCCGACGGACAGAAATAGTCGTATGTTAGTGCTGCATTGCTTTCTCTACTGATGTGTTTGATTTAAACTAACGATAGGTATTTTACACGTTTTAAACAGGGTGCGACAAAAGCTAATTAGCTAATAATATTTTTTTTCAAACTTAACTAGAAATAATTATATCAAGAAACATAGATGTATAAGTAGGTAACATTAACCCTTTCGCTGTCCCGTGAATCTCATAATATGATTAATGGCGATTGTTTAACTATTGTGTCTGCTTGGCGGACAGCAAAGTTGTTAAATAACATTTAAAGCTCTTGAATGTTACATGAAAAGCAGTGTATCGAATAATTTTGACATAATTTAGATAATAATTATCTGTCGAGACTGATCTTCCTAGGAGTACCTAGGAGTACCTGTAGGTATTCCTAGGAATCTTATATGCTTCTTAGATGTTCTAGGAATCTTAGATGCATCTTAGATGCTTAAATAGAAATACTACCTATCTAATATTTTATGACAAGCCATTGAGAGCTTGACACAGATGGAACACTTTTCGACCTAAATGTTGTGTTATTATTACTCCTAAAACCAAGAAATTTGGGGTTCCTACTTAGGTAGGTCGATATTATTCTGAGAAAGTACTTAGAATATCGCCTCGTTGGTCTAGTGGTAGAAAACGCGACTGCTGAGCGTGAGATCCTGGGTTCGATCTCCGGGTCGAGTAAAATTTTATTGGATTTTTCCATTGGGAAATTCTTAGTAGCAGCCCGGAGTCTGGATTTATGCCCGGTTAATAGCTATAGGCTACCCCCTATTAGCAATTACACATGACTTTAACTGGCGAAATGTGGGTGTAAGTAGGTACCTATATACACATCTGCCCAAAACTTCGGGGAAAACGCGTGAATTTCGTGTCATGAAGTAGAATATCCTGCAATGTTCATTGTTGTTTCTGTTGCAATTTCAATACAAATGTCCGACTGAAAGACGTCAATGTTCTGCTATAAAACACGACCATTTTACATTCGTATTTCCATTACGTTTTGAACAGTAACCAAGTGAGATTTATGAATGTATTTCGGTCGATGGTTTCTTATACGTCTACGTAATGCTTTAAATACTCTGGCGACTATAGGTACTACGTAAATTAGATACATTGCTATGTTATACATGAATCGCCCAGTTATAGAAAGGGGTTTACATTATCTTTCACGTTGTTTCGTCTAAGAATTATAGGTGAACACTTCTCATGATGTGGCATCATATTACGAGTCTTGAGCATTTGCTCTAAATACTTACCTTCTTCCACCACTGGTATTGTGCCTAAAGCAAAATCGATGAATTTTTATAAAATATTAAACTACTTACGTGGTTTGTACGTCTAAAATGCGATGTTTGGTTCACTAAACTAATGCCTAGTCGTGGATTATCGATTTGCATTTCGAATCGAGTCCATAGATATTAACTATTTAGCTTGAGGTTGAGTAGGTCATCGTTCGTCTGGCAGAAATGTAAAAATAACGAAGCAAACTAAATTCAGAATTTCTTAAGTGTAGTAATCTGGAACTTGGAAATACCAAATCGATGCGTCTGCGACGGGTTGAGTAACTTCTTCCGAACTTACTTCCTATTGTGAGTCAAAATGTTCATTAGTCTCCATATGAATCACCATCTTTTTGTATTGATTGAGGTGCAAGATGACATATGTCCGCTAAATAATGCCCGACCCAGCTTTGAGTATCTTATTGCGTATACCGACTTCTTAGAAGTACCCACCTAGTTGTGTTTCAGAAGCTATAGTGAAAACACCTGTTCGACAAATTGTTTGTTATCAGTATCACAGTAGTAAACGTTCTGTGTAGGTAACTATTTTATAAATAATGTGGTTAATTACGTTATTTAAGCTTTACGTAGGTAGTCGAGTCCTTCTACCACAGTATAAAGCTTCTACTAAAATATACCTATTGATAACTATGTGTGGTGAACTTAGTTGCGCAGTTACCGATTAAAATGATCTCCCTGTTCTATCTTCTTAGGCTGAGATCTATAGAGCGTACTTTATGTTAGCTCAGACTTCAAACGAGTTATAGGAAATTCGGTACAACTTTGACTCCGTCTGAGTGCATGCTTTGCAAAGTTTTGCGTAAGTTAGTACGCACGATTCAAAGATTGCATTATGATCAGGAACTTTGGTACCTACGCTCTGTTGATTTCTGACTTTGGTGTTCATGGTTTCTGCAGAGGATCATCTCCCAGAATTCGTAACACCATTATGGTATTTGGGGAAGGGTTGGCTTTCACGTAGATGTAAAAGCGGTTTTATAGGCTTTTGACAGGGCTGCCAGCTTCGTCATATGCATAAGGGTGTGTATGTGGTTATGCTGAATCAAAACAAAACGGGCGCATTTGTCAGATGTGTACGATCCCATATAGGAACATTGTGTTTTGCTATGATAATTATCTAGAAGGTATGTTAATTTGGCAGTAATTTATTCACCAGTGGATTTTTATAATAAAATTGCCATTTCAATTTAGTTGATTTACCTACGAATTATGCATAAATGCAAACATTTATATACTTACACACAAATATCAGATGCAAATTGATAATTTATTGCATAATTCACCTCAAAAGAGAAATAATATTGATGTAATGGAATATTTCACATATTTATACAGATGTTGCTTGTCGCTTTAGGTCATAAGTGGTAGTAGGTCACAAGCTCATACAACGAAATGCGTTTTCGTCTCGTGTTGCAGATTAAGTCTTCTGCATCTTAATTATATTTTACACTAGCACTTCGCCCGCGACTTCGTCCGCGTGTCCCACAGGAAATATGCATTTTTCGGGACAAAAAGTAGCCTATGTTACTCAGTGATAATGTAGCTTTCTATTAGTGAAAGAATTTTTAAAATCGGTCCAGTAGTTTCGGAGCCTATTCGGTACAAACAAACAAAAAAATCTTTCCTCTTTATAATATTAGTATAGATTAATTTGTTAACACGTTCTCTAGAAGATCTTCCAAACTTAAGTAGCCTATATCCATCTCTTCTTTTAGAATCTAGATCCTAATGAGCACAGATATAAAGCTGTTGTCAATGAAGTGTAATACCTACTTCTGTTCAAGCACTATGCAGACCTATTATTATGAGGTGTTATTTGAAGGACGAATAACACTACATTACCTATACCTATTATTCCTTTTTCGCAATGGAACCATTATATAGATATGGGTTTAACTTTAACACTATACCTACCTAATACTTAGGTACTGCATCAGTAGGTAATTTTGTTTTCGTTTAACTTCAATTTCCAGAGTCTTGAATTTTACATGTCTCTTTTCCATTTGGTTGTTTTTTACAACGTCTGACTCTTCATTTGAAGTACCCTGAATATAAATAGGATGTCTACAGCAAGTTGATAGGGCCAACCTTGGAGAATCGATAGAAAAAAGCGGCAGCTTAATCCATAGCAGTGACTCCCAACTTGCGGGTCGCTCAGCTTTCTAGCGAGGAGGACGTAATCCATCCATTTAGGGTTATGGAGTCTTTGATTGTCGTTAGCTCATTTTGATAACGCTAATAATTAACACAGTGAGGTGAATTCGGAACCCCTCCCACCGGTACCTAATGTGGCCTCTATTTGATCATCAGCTGCCTAGTGCTTCTAAAAATATAGTGATTGCTGAAATCACTGTTTCAAGGACTTTAAGGCAGCTTAGAAGCCCGTTTTTTGAGGCACTAAGCAGCTTTATACCCTGTGATGTGTTGTCATTTGGGAAGGCTGAGAGTTTCAGGCAAATTCCTTTTGGATACCTACGAGCATGAGAAATTTATACGTTTTATTTTGTGCCTTAACCTTTTGCCCCCTACACGGTGACGGTGGCGTGGTGGGTACGTTTTCGTTCGTCGGCTATACCCGGCCGTGGCGCTCAAAAAGTTAAAAAATATCGACTGTACGTAAAGGATTTGTACAAGTATCTGTAACGTATGCGGCCCATGAAAGAAACGAGTTGAGTATCGCAAATCAGCAACCTAGACCTAGTAAGTGTCGCCGGTGTCGCACCGCGTTGGCGAACACGCGCTACTGCTGAGCCAACTGCTTACTCCTCAGCGACTGTCTCATAGATAGCCTAGTTACAAACTGGTTCTTCAATAGAGCGAATAAAACTGTTGATAACACAAATTGAAGGATGTCTTTTTTGTTTTCAAAGAGAATAGGTACTTTTTCCGTTAAGCCTTGAGCTCGACAAATATTACAATATCATATGTTCTGGAATCAGTCAATGTAGGTAGTTTAAAATTCAGACAAAAATTACAGTAAAATGCGAAATGGAACAGTAAAATCATGATGCCACGAAGCTCCTAGAAATAACTTGTTAGTTAATTCTATATGTAGGTATTAAACGCGTGATACAGTTTTTCTTTGAAGTCTAAACTGACGTATGTTGGTTTAGTAGACATATTTATTTGATGTGATCACTAAATAAATATGTAGGTTAGGTAAGTATTTCGTTATGCACCAACGCAGGAATCCCTTTACTCAGACCTGTGTAAGTGATAAAAAAACGTAAAACTAATCCCTATCTTTTGTTTGCGTGACACCTTCAAGGGACCGTAACCTTTGTACCTATTTGATAATGACACCTCTATCCGTTCTTGAGAAAAAGGGTCTTGACAGACGAATGGACAACAAAGTGATCCTATATATGGGTTCCGTTTGAAGTTCGTGACCCTAAAAAACTGTTAGATACCTTGCATTAGATATCATAAAAAATAAAACTAACAGAAATAGACTGTACTGTAACTGTTTCTACTAAGCAAGTCACTTGCTCAATTATATCTACCTGTTAGTACACTGGGCGCTTTAAGGTAACAAACTGCAGCTATAGGTATTTCAAGTCCTTCCAAATTGACCTTACTAAAGAGTATTTACCCGCCAGACAATACAGTTTTGGAGAATAATGGTCTCCGATGAACAGATAAACCAGTTACAGCCGATGACCATAGAGAAGGTCAGCTAATTGTGGTGCTGTGCATTATGTTGAGGCATTTAACACTCCTTCGGTGCCATCTGGGTCAACTGTTTACATGAAATGGCACGCACGCGTTGACTCATCGACATACGGTGAATTATTTCGAAATTAATTATCAACGAAGTTTCTTAATAATTTAGGTTCGTCATTAAAATACTTGGATTTATTGTTATTGGTTTTTGTTTTTGAAATTAAGTTATGGTTTTTTAGTAGGTACAGTAAGTACGGTACCTACTTTGTTATAATTTATTTCATGCAGTGCATAGTTTTATTATGGTTTCATTGCACAAATAAAAACAAATACTTACCTACCTATTCCTATTTAAACTACTTACTTAGGTATTATTTCAATAGTTTCAAGTTTTTTACGTAAAAATCTGCGCTAAAAAAAATATTGCAACTTTTAGCCTAGGTACCGAAAAGCTTTTTAAGAAGCATTAATAAAAATTTATTTTACGAAGCTGTTTTATTACAAATTATTAAGGTTAATAATAGGATGTTATCAGTCCACGGGATGACGAATTTGGGTCAAAGTATTTTTGTGGTCATGTTTACGCTAAATACTACGTAGGTACAGTAGGTACCTACTACTACTACCAGGTACTGCACGTTGTAGTAGTACCTACCTACGTTTATCAATGACACATTACGTAGACATAGAGGTATGTACGTTTGTGGTGCCTGTAACAATATCATAGATAGGTATGTATATAATTATGAATTCAATTTTGAATGGGTCCCAACGCCTTACAGTTCAAAGGTCTCAAAATCCCTTATCAAATTGAAAATAAATATTTATTATAACTGTTAATATTAATTCGTTAAATTCTTTTTAACTTATTTAGGTACTTGTCCTTGCAAAAAAGGACTAGGCCTCTAAAAAAATGTAGGTAACTGATGTGCCCCCCTTCGTTCTTTCGCGAAGCGAGAAGCGACACTGTATGTTTGTTGTTCCTTCTCCGAAAAAGAAATTATTATGTTTCCAGATGATATTTATCCCAAGTCATTATGCTACTTATTTTACAGAGAGGGGAACCTCTGGTTTAGAGCTACGCTATTAAAAAATAACTTTATCCTAGCCCGTAAATCACAACTGGGTCATGAGCCTGAAGTTCTAACTCCTTTACAGAGAGTATATTAAGGTAAAATCTGGAAGGAAAACATTGTGAGGAAAGTGGCATTCCTAGAACCAAAAACTCAAAGACGTTTGACGTCCACCAACCCGCGCTGGGCCCGCGTGGTGGACTAAGGCCCATTCCCTCTCGTTTAATATCCTCAAGAATGCTTTATAGATAAGAGACCCATGATTTTATGAAGTCTGAACTTGCATCTAAATCTCACGGCATAAATAGGTGCTTCGGCCACACACGCATGAATAGTTTTTATTTTTATTATAATAACCACCAATGGTTTCTCACCAAAATGACACCTAATTTATCAACATCGATTCAGGAGTTAGTGAGACAATACACGTTACTTTTGCACAAATTACCTATAGATCGGCCAATATTTGACTTGTTCCGTAAGGTCGTTTGATTTTTATACCCCAGAAATCAAGATAAAATGAAACGAAACTTCCGAGATTTAAAGTTCAAAATCTAATCAACACCTAATTGTCCGAATTCTGGAAAGAAACCACTCCTCTTAGACCTAGAAGCAACCGCTCTGGTACCTATTTGTTATGAATCTTCTTGAAACAGGTCAATTAATTCGTATTTGCATATCGCATGACCCCGTAAACTAAAATCGGGGACGGCCTTGGAAGCATCCTTTTATCATGTTCGAAAATTAAAGTTTTCGAAGGCTTTTCCCCATGAGCAGTATTCTTGAAGCGGGGTGAGACGGCTGCACCTCATCTCCTTTCGCGGCGGTAAGGCGACACCGCGAGAACTCCCGCGACTCTCGCCAGTCGCACCACAGCACGCGTCGACTCGACATGTAAGTACGACTACGCTCTGACAGTGCCCCATAGTGTACAAGTGAAAAAAATATACAAGTGTTTTTTTTATAAAGCCAAGGTGCATTGATCTTGCCTCATCCTTTAATCGGTTGCCCGCCCTGGTAAGTAGGGTGGTAGTGCAGTGCTTATCGATGTTATGGTGCATTTATCGGTAATTTAAAATGATGTGCTCGTAATTCTTCAAAGTTAATTTCTGTTCAATACGTTTTATGGTTGGATTAAACGTTAAGATAAAATAAGTTTTAAACATTTTTAAGTGGAGCTTTTTATTAAAGCATAAAGATAATTTTTCAGCGTTTTTGTAAATAATTTATCGTGTATAAATACTTTTTACTTCGACCTACGATACGTCTCCTAACATGCCAGCAGTTTTGTAATCACGTCCCATTTCTATTTTTGAATATCGCGGTGCTCGGTTTCATTTTCGGTTAGCCAATAGGAGCGGGCTACGCTGATGATTTCCCGCGCTTTTGGCAGATTGCCAGTTGCCGACCAATAGCGTAGAAGCGCGGGATGTGGGGGCGGCTGATGAGCATGCGCGGTTACGCGCGGGCTGTCAAACTTCTAGCTCGCCTATTTTCTTAAATTTTATATTTAGACCAGATTCAAAATTTATATGCAGCTGATGTTCTATATTTTTTTTTAAAAAGAAAGCACATACTTTATTTTTGCGCTCATTATTCAAATTAAAATGCTGCAGAGCTGCCTACTCCAACAAAGTATGAACTTTGGATTCTGGTTACTGAATGCTTAACACCTTTCTTTGAATAAGTTCCATTTTAACTAATTTGGCAGTTATTTTCATACGAATCCTGTTCCATTTTTGAGTTGATTGCACGTGTTATCCACATCTTAGGTACCTACACTACACACTATCCGCACTAATATTAAAAATACGAAAATAAAGCGTCTGTCTGTTTGTTACCTTTTCACGAAGCTGAACCGATCTTGATGAATTTTGTTTTGGAGATAGCTTAAACCATGGGAAGAACCTATACTTTTTATCTAGTGACATGAAGTACTTCTCCCAGGATACAAGTGAAACTATAGGCAACGGCCAGTACTAAAATGTAATAGCACCTGTATTTAAACCATCAGGCGCCCTATACTACACTAAAGACAAAAATTTAACAATAAACATTGAAACACTTGAAATACCGGAAAATTTATCGCCGCCTTGAGACCCAATTGTAAAGAAAGCCAAGGTCATGACGAGCTGTAATTACAAGTATCAGCACCATAAGTTGTGAACTGTCAATTGTTTTTTTATATCGGACTAAAAAAAGGACTCTAACCACAAAACTAAGGTTTTAGTGGGTCTAAGTATGTAGGTAAATTATTTAATGGACCTAATAAAATAATAACGTAAAATTCCCTAGAATGTTTTGCGCTCAAAACATTCTTGACCGATTTTGTTTGCAGATTTTCTATTCTTCGTATAAAAAGTTGGCATTAGCACGGAATTTGACTCTTGCATTATCAAATAACAGCTTTGAGCGCTTCCAAAAGAATTTATTTTTACTTTATACAAGTTTTTACCTCTTAAACTTTTTCACGAATAAATATTACTTTGGTGCTAACCATCCCATTTGAAAAAGAAAGCTCTCTTAAAGGCTTAGTAGCTCTATTTTATTTTATGTTTTAGGACAATTTTAATGAACTTATTTCACAAGTTAGATAGTTCGCTTTAATTTCCATTTATTATGCTACAGCCAAGACCTAAGTATTAATCGTGTTTCAAGGTAAATTGTGGGTCAAGCCATGCTTTGTACTATATTTTTTTGGACCGGTGCCAAAAACGGTTGTCTGACGTCATCCGTACTTCTAAACAATAGCACACATAACCTTAATATTCTAATTAAATTGCATACAATGAGCTATATTTTATAATCGCTCAATGCTACCAAAGACATGCTGCTAAGTATCCTTAATCTAATTTATTCGTAAGGTCGTTTGTGGTATTGTGTGTCCAAGCTTTTGAGAGGAACTACATTAAGAAATCCATTTGTCTGAAGGTACTAAGCGAGTTAAAATCTTGAAAGACCAATCACTGTTTTTATTACTTGCCTTTAAAATACCGCGGTCCAAATAATGCAATACTTTTCAATTTTACGGTTAAAATGTGCATCCACCGAGCGAACTTGCTTGGAATGTAAAAACAAACATAAACAATATAAACTATTACGACGTTTATAATGTAGGAAACAAAATAAATTACTGCATTATCTCGAGAATGCAAATATGGCGAGAATGTGTTTATTTGTTCGGCGCGTGCGCAGCGTTCGCATCGTGACAACTTATTCGATGGATGCATTATGAAATACTTTTTATTGTATTTTGTAAATTCATGTGTATTCTTATGCGATATTTTCTCAAGCTAAATAAATGTGTTTTCCGGTAGGTATGTAATCAAGATGCGAATTTGATCAGAAATCAAGACTTATTTGTCAATATTCATTGTTTCTGCTAGGTAAACTTCAATTTGTGATATAACTACATACCTAATAAATATATAGATGACAGTTCTGTCCCTGCATAATCTAAAGCAATAAAACAGATTATTCATTGTACGAATTCATTCAAAAGATAGATCATAATGATTACAGATTACACAATTTGCCAAACAATAGCTACTGCTCACTGATATCACAACATCTAAGCAGTACCGGTTTGAGAGATTAAAGTTCATCATTCTGCAAGATCATAGTGGCTTTAAGAATTTCATTAATGTCGTCCATTGACCGCGCTGTTGACTGGACCCTTTGAAATTTATCGCGGAATGTGACTCACGCTCGCAAATGCTTTTCTTTTGAATCACACACACGGCAGGATTTTGCGAGACGTGTTGCGATGTGAATGAGCAAAACAAAGGAGTTTGTGTGCAAAAGGTTTATTGTCGTATTGACTCTTACATGCATTTTTTTATTTTAATCGATTTGGTGCCTATGGCAACCTTAGCTCAATCTTATGGTTCTACTAGCTTCCGCCCGTGGCTCCGCCTACATTTTTTGGGATAAAAGGTAGCCTATGTGTTATTCTGATTTATAAGTTATGCAAGTTCTAACAGTTTGTTAATCATTATGGTAATCTGTGGAAAATGTAGTGGGTAGTAGGTATATTTATTAAGTTTACTGTTAAGACACCACTGTTTAGGCATAATATACTACTGTTTGTTTTCCCTAATGCAATAAATAGATAAATAAAGTTTTATCAAAATCCGTTCAGTAGTTTTTGCGTGGAAAAGTATTTTTGCGTAAAAAGTATACCAATCCATCCATCTTCACAAACTGTCGCATTTATAATATGAGTAGGATTCTACAAAATATTAGGTATTCTGAGCTTCGATTATAATAACAATAAAGACACCATGACACGTAATTTTTAAGTCCGACATGTTAGTAGACCGCAGGTTTGACTGAATCCGAATATCCCTTAAAAAGGAAAATTCCATGTAAGGAGAACGATGACCTGCTAATAGAGATTTGGAACACATAGACAATGGGATCTATCGGTACTTTTTTAAATCGCCTGTTCGTGGACATGAGACATGCGTGTACGATGCTGTTCGAATTTTAAATACCTAATACCCGAAAAATCTATCCTGCCAGTAGATAATTGTTATTTTTACCCGACTGCGCCAGAAGGTGGGTTATGTTTTTCGAGTGTATGTATGTATGTACCTATGTATGTATGTATATTTCTTTGGCACGCTCTGTAGACTAAACGGCTTGATGGATTTTAGCTTGGAGAGGTGTCATTAGATTCGTCTTGATTGTGAGAGTGACACTGGATATATCAAAATTATAAAAAATAAAATGGCCGATTTTTGGCGCCATATTACGTCTTCAAAAATTAGTTTTCCCTGGGGTATCAAAATGACGGGCTCGAAACGACGATTACGTAAACATTTATAAATATATAATTTACATTAACAACTAAAAACTGGAAAATAAAAATTGTTAATTAAGAATTTAAAAAACCCGACTGCTGAAAAATAGTACGAAACAAGACGACATTGCAGTCGGGACCCACTCTTTCGGGATAATAGTCCTATCAGGGTCCCGACTGCAATGTCGTCTTGTTTTGTATTATTTTTCAGCAGTCGGGTTTTTTAAATTTTTTATTAACAATTTTTGATGAGTCTACAGATATTAGGAATGTTTATGAAATTAAATAAAGTTTGATAACACACGTTCTCATATTCGTGTCCTTGTATAGAGTGCATTTCTGCATTTTATAATACGTGATGGAATCCATGACCTGCCTAACATAAAATTACTAGGATGTCATCCATAACATTATATTCATCTACAATTCTACATATAATTGCATCATGACAAGAAATTATTTCGCAGCAAGCTAAACCGTCGGATCTCCCATATTTTAATCGGCGTGAAGCATTACCGTTCCATCGGTTGCTGGTAATATAGTTAGTCCCATTACCGGAGGTTCTTAACCTTTGTCTGACTGTAATGACTAGAAAAAGTTAATGGCTTGTTAACTCATTCCGATAATCAGTGCACTTATTTCACTTTATCGGAATTACTCTGTACAGTCGTTTGATGGCTGTGTTGTTTTTTGTGTGCTGGATGGAATTGAGTTACCTACTTACTTTGCAAATCCATGGGATTTATAACCATTGAGTTGCAACAAAAACTTATTACTCGTCAGGGTTTTTATTCTTTAATCAGTGAAATGTAGCAAAACAAATTTAAAAAGATGTTGATTATTTTTGTATCAAATAGGCGGATGTTTTATATTTCGTATAACCGATCATGTAAACAGTATCTATCTGTAAAAATCAGACCGAATACCAACAATAAATAAATACAAAATTCATAAATCCTTTGAAGAATGTGCATCACAGTAAGAATGACACGTTAAGTAAATCCCTGCACTCAAGATCAATGTACCCTCGGTTCCATAAATAGCTAGCGCTGTTCCACAAACATATTGACTTAAAGGCACTGGCACACTGATACTTTTGCCTTTTCTTTTTAATTTCCCCGATGAGGCACAAGGCAGGCAGGTCGCCGAACATGACTTATTCGTGATTTTAACACGTTCCAATGAAGGTTGTCTATTTTTGTGGTACCCGGATATTTCGCGCTGAGGTGCCTGTGGTTTTTGTGTATAATTTGTAAAAAAGGGTCATGGTCATTCAAGTTTAAAAATACCGATATAAATCAGAAATCTGGCACTCAGGGCTCATAATGCTCTCCTTATCGACTTTACTTTATTTTGAGCAGTTGAAATAATTATGCTGGAACATATAGCTACCTACAACAAGAATCCAAAAGAGGAAGCGAGTGATAAAGCCAAAGTTAGGAAGCCATGAAGTGGCAATTAGGGAGCGAGAGTGCAGATGAGGGACACCTAAGAGAATTTTTTTCTCTTGACATTGCTCTAAACAACTCATAACCATCCTATTTTGTTACAGCATTTACATCTAGAGGAGTAAACAAACACAAACCGCCAAAATGGACGCGATCAAAAAGAAGATGCAGGCGATGAAGCTGGAGAAGGACAACGCGCTTGACCGCGCCGCCCAGTGCGAGCAGCAGGCCAAGGACGCCAACCTCCGCGCCGAGAAGGTACGACACACTTGACCGTTTATGGCTAAAGGGCACCGTGTGCACGTTGCTTTATGTGTAGTTAATAGTCGATTATTGGCACAACCCAGTTACATCACTAGCATGTGAGATATTAAAATCAAGTCTTATGAAGCCATGTTCGTTATTCAAATCTCAATCTGTATTGCTTGAACTAAAGCCTTCGTGGTCATGGTCAAGACAATTTTTTTCTCAAGATTACCTATAGCCCGAATTTTCAATCGTCAGATATTTTTTTTATCCAAGGATTAATTTCTAATTTTTTACAGTTTTTCTATACAAAATCTGCCAAACGTTAATTTTATTCCTTAGATAAAAAATATCTGACGATAGAAAAATCAGCCCATAATTGAACCAATAAGCTAATAATAGCTCAATTAATATTTTATTATATATATATATTATATTGATATCGATATTGTGACATAATGGCACTGATATTCATATGACATTTGTAAATAATGAAACATTCTTTATAGTATCGCAATATTCGCAATATAAAATATTCACAGTAGTTTTATTGCTGTAGAACGTTTTTTACCAGTTTTTATATTAGTTGGTGTCAAGCGTGAAAAATCTTTTGTTTTTACAAGTGCAACGCAGGACACTGAACTTTATAAAAAAAATATTATTTTGCTTATTTGTAATCGCGTTGTCACGTTGGGATCTAATTTCAAAGCGGATAAGCGACTAAGTAGGTATACCGTAGACCAAATAAGTAGGTAACTAAATAAAATACTTATAAATAAAAATAACTTGTAGACAAACATTCGAGACAGCTGTAAATTAAGAAATTCTTTATTAATTAAACAACTGCAAGGTCAGTTGTAATTTATTATACAATAATAATTGAATTTCAAAAAATATATGAACGATATGTTTTCGCTTTTCGTTTTGTGACGGGGCAAAGCCTTGACCACGGACGACGTGTCAGGGCTAAGGACGCCAACCTCTGACAAGTTAGATGTAGGTATGTAGGTATGTATTTTATGCATTATGAGCATATTCTTGCAATTGTAGAACTATAACTTTTTAATGTAGGTACAATTACAGATGCACATTATGAGTCTCCAGTGTTATGGATAAGGTCTCATGTAAAACGTATGAAAATAATGTAATGTTTGTAATTTAAAATAACTTCAGGATGTGGTCTCAAATGAATCATTAATGAAAGCAGTGTCGTTGTTATAGTCAATTTTAAAAACAAAAGATTTTTCGTTAACTATTAGGTATAAACATGAAAGATATTTGTTGCGATAAATGAATGTGAATGAAATTTTAATTCAGAGACATTATTATCTTATGTTGTAGGTTCTTGCTATCTTTATCGAAATTCTGCGCTAATCACTTTCAATCAGGACCTATTGATTTAAAATTTCGATCCTAACTTAATTCACGTTATCCTAGGCCGAGGAAGAGGCGAGGCAGCTCCAGAAGAAGATCCAGACCATTGAGAATGATCTGGACCAGACCCAGGAGGCCCTCATGCAGGTCAACGCCAAGCTTGAGGAGAAGGAAAAGGCTCTTCAGAACGTGAGTACTTTACATTACCAAGCTATTGATTAGAGCTTTTTGACGATCAGCAAAATGTTGGAGTCCATTGGTTTCCATTTCCAAGAGTTTTTAGAAGGCAGTGATTGATGATAAGGATAACAAATGGAGATTCCAAGAATTCGTAGTTTTATGTATGTTAAATATTGGGTAGGGATACAAAATTCAGGTAAGATAATCTTAGGTCTTGAATTAAAGAGGTCTTGATTTAAATACTTATTAAGTTATTACCTATAAGTAACTATAAATTAGCACTCCGCGCGATAGTTGGGCATACGGAAGTCCAGCGTCAACACGCAGAGTAGGTACACACACAGGCGAGGAGGACACCGGTGGGCATGCCAGAGAGACTGCCATTTCATTTGGTATGATTCTCGAAGAAAGATAACAAGAAAGGAAAAAAATTCTCTTGGTCTCTATAAGTTTCACTAGCGAGATTATCGACCTACTTGCTAATATAATACGTACCTATCTTTCTTTCTACCTCATTGCCTAGAACTTTGCCTAGAATCGTGACCTGCAATCTCAGGTGGCGGGTTAGCATACGCTCGATTAGTAGTGCGTTTTGTACCGTCTTTGGCTGTTATCACATAAATCTAAAGATATAAGTCTAAAAAATAAGTCAATTTAGATTTCAGAAAAAAAAAAAACACAATCGGTAGGTATAAGTCAACCCTAAAAATGAATACGAGCATCTGGGTACAGAACAGAGCTCTTTTTAACGTCAAACAAATAATATGTCAAGCAGGATTAGTTCCTCATGAGTTTTTTGGTATTTTTGGGGATACAAAATATTTCAGAGCTTGTCTCATTCTGTTTGTTGCTTAATTACGTTAAACTTCTTTTATTAGGTATGTAGGTAGGTAAGCAAAGTTTTTCGCTAAAGATATGACAGCATTTTTTAAGCAAAACAGTAGTAATGATGCACCTGACTTAGTTTAATAAATGACAATATAAAATACCAAAATCCATCTCGTTAATGATTTCAAGAACGAATTTGATTGTTGTGTCGACTGTAAACAATTGATGATCTCATTGCAATAATTAATAGTTAAGAATAAATTAGATCACGCATGTGTCAATAATGAAACAGATCATCAAGCGAGTCAAAAACCTTGGCCGGCTGGCTTGGCAGAGAGACAGAATGAGAAGCCACAGGCAGGCAGAATGATTATCAAAGTGATAAAGATGCCTATCCGTTGAATAGACAGCGATGAAAATAATCATCGATATAAGAAGTAATTTTTATGTCGCATCTCTATAAAAATAAACGAGGAAAGAAAACATGCGCCATAAAATATGTGCCCTTGAATTATTATAATCGTAAATAATTTTGGAGATGATTTTGATTGTGATGATTAATATAATGGTTTGTCTGTCACTAAAATGCTAAAACCTAATGATCACAAATCATCAAATCTACATTCAAATATGTAATACAAAATATGAATGTGTTGAAAATGTTGAAATCAGATACCTAGTCGAACTTTAAAAAAACTAATTTATTGGGTTTCATCAGTGTCATTTGGCCTGGTTCAAAGACATCAGACATATATCGACTTCATATTAATACGTTAAGTCAATTGAGTTTCAACACGTGTAGTGCCAGATGCCTTTACACCGGAATGCCGCGCTGTAGGGGGCTGCGTTCTGTACGCACGGAGCTATTTTCAGCGCGCGCCGCCTAATATGGGCCCGCTGCCCGGTGTTTCAGTAAAAATAGACGCTGGACTCACTCGATACCTACGTCAGCGCTTCCACATTAGATAAACTATGGAATTTTCTGTTGAATGGTGTTTTAAAAACAATTATTGTTATTAGTAACCCATTAATATAATCGCAATATCATAGATTAATTATTTACAAGCGTAATTTTTGTGTTGGAATACATAGAACGAATTCCTGAATAGTGATTTAAATAGAAACCATTATTTAAATTCAGAAACATTTAGAAAGCATTTAAAATTCCCGCGTCTCACGATAAACAAATGAGCGCTGCTCGGTAGGTAAAACAGTGCAATGAAAACAAAAGATGGCAGCAAGTTAGGTGCGAGTTGCGACTACAGCGCCGCGGTGTTTCATTAGGAGAGGCAGTCAGTCAACATGGCCGCCGGCGCTGCGCGGCCGGACGGACCGCGCCGAGCGTAGTAATGTCCGCGTCCGCGCCCCACGCCCACGGGCGCACCCCCGTGCGGCGCAGGGGGCACCAACACCACCCGCGCCTCAGGGGCGACCGCGCACCCGCCCCCAGTGCGCCCGCAAATACTGATCCGTCCAAACAAGTGACCTTAGACAGTCAAACAGACGATGTTGTGCCTTGTGTCAATAGTGTTAGTGAATCTCAAGAAGTGACAAGGACGAATAGTGACGATGCACTTTCGAATCAAAACACAATCGAGAACTATGCGAATATTGATGATGAAATTGAATTCGACAATAGAATAAAGGACCCCGAGTCGCTTGAAACCTCGGACGATGAATTTTCGTTCCGGGAAGAGCGGTCGGCGGCAGACGGTGCTGAATTCATTACGACTGTCGCCTCAGATGTATCAGATGATGACCCTGAGACGGCAGAACTCGCAAAGCTCAGGTGCACCAGTGAGTGCACGGAGGTACTGGCAGAAAGAGAGAATAGGCGGAGGAGAAGATGTGCCGATTATCCTGGTTTGGCGTTCGGAAGTTCCATATTCTCCTCGGACACTATGATGAAATTTTCCATCATAAAGAATGAGTTGCAGAACATCAAGAACACTGCACTGAAAAGGGTAATGTCCTATGTTATTTAAGCTTCTGTTCGGTTGTGTGAGTGAGGCAGGCGTGGGCCAAATGCGCACAGAACTATTTTTAATCGCGTACTGTCGGGAAAGCGATGAATCTGCTCCACGAAGCGCGGCAGAGGCAGCACATCTCGCGCGTGGCGATCAGCTGAGCCACTGACAATCCATTTGACATGTTTACTCGGACGATTACACATGACGCCGCTAGATGTCGTAGCTGTGGATAAGCGCACGTGGGTCTTAGCTGTCAGCCCTTGCCCTTATTTTGTAAACAAATTGATTAACAGCTAGCATACCGAGTTATCGCCAGCAATTTTTTTTATTTGTCGGTGTTTTGATTTTTTGCATTTTAGTAGCATAATGTATCTTATTTGATGTCTAACAAGTTCTTTGATGATTGTATGATGATTTAGGTTTTATTATTTATAACAACCAAATATTTTCTTTACTTTACTACAAAAATCTAGAATATCAAGGTGATACAGTAGTTCGATAAAAACAGAAAAAACGTTTTTGAGGGCACATTTTTCTAGACGCAACTATCGCTGTCGTTCTTATCTTACCTCATTAAGAAGACGATAAAAACAGTCAACAAGGTAATAGACTTGTTAGTTTTATCACAATTAACTAATAGTTAGCACGTATCTACATTCCGCATGATATTACATTCTATTCTTTTCAACTTTCTAAATTATTCATGAACGTTGCGATGGGCAATCGTAATTACAAGGCGTACAATTTCGAATTGATACTGGAACATATCGAGCGAATGTTTTACATAAACGGATATAAAACTGTTGTAAGTCGTACCTGGCTATACGACTTATAACAGTTTTATACGGTAAAGCTAACATTACCATCCTCATACAAATCTTTGAATCAGTCGATGATTATATTGCAATGTTAGAATCCGGTGGTAAAAAGAGTACCTGTAATATTTCTATAATTTTGTAATAAATAATAAAAAAAGATCTATATTTGCAGTAACTCATTAGACTCAGTGAAGCTTGAAACACTATTGTGTGTAAAAGAAATCTAGATTTAAATTAGCTCCAAGTCTCTCAACCACAAAGTACGATGAATATTCAAAGAACGTGGTAGGTTACAAACGAAAATGAAAATAGAAAGTAAGCATTTTAAAACTAATACGAGTTTAACTTGAAAAACACTAGAAACGGCTACATAAACATAAGCAATTAATGTCTTATTTACGAATAGACACATGTCAGTTATTTAACTACACTTTTTTGTGATCTAACTAACTTTATATCACATTAACTTTGAGTGATTGTGCTCTATTACATGTAAAATTTACACTTATATTAGTCATTTTAAAAACGTCAAGCAATTACTTATTAAATAAGTGCTAAGCGATTTGTCGTTTGCAAGCAATGAAAGAAGAAAATATTCTGCTAATTTAATCTTTACGGGTTCTATGATGATTATCTTAATTAAGTGCGATGGTCCCAACTCCACCAATCTTTTTTACATCTTTATTCTTGTTTAAATAACCCTAAAGTATTATTCGTGCCGATGCGCATTTGGTAAATTTTTCTTTAATAACGATTAATGTTGTGTGTTTACACTAGATAGACGTCGGGCGATTCATACCAATATTGCAACTAATACAATTCTTAAATCTTTTTCTTCATGCGTTATGCTCGAATGTAGGTACTATTTTGTTTGCTTAACGCGTCTGGCTGTGTTGACCAAATCAAATGAAATCCTGTTTTTTTTAGAATTACCAAATATTGGAAACATATTATATCCCCTTATTAAGGGTTCCGTGTTTGGCCTTAGGCTACAAAACACTAACAAAGGGGTGAACGACTGACTATCGAAACTCCTCGCTCCGAAGGCTGCGTAAATAATATACTTATCAGAGGATTAATGTATTGTGGGAAATAAAACATTGGGGCATCAAAATATCGATTCAATATTTTTAGATGGAAATAAAACAAGGCCTAGTTTTGAATATGAAAACTAGTTTGCTGATGTTACTAATTAAATTAAACAACAGACAACATTATTTTTATAAAAAAAAAACTTTTCGCTCATCGTATTCTGCTTATTTAATTGTACACCGTTCTATAATAACGGCTCATACTCGCAATTTTATAATGATGAAGCATATTCTGTTCGCAAAGAAATTAAGCAAAGGTGTTTATAATTCACAAAAATCTGATGTTTACTTATAATTTTTTAACTTTAGGCTTGTGCAACATTTCAAAAATCCATGCCCCAGACTTTAGTTTTCTATTCAAACCCCATTCAATTGTAAAATGTCATGATTTATGTAATCAAATTAGTGTACTACGTTACGTAATCTATCAATAGCTGACACATGTCCATGTACGTCATTTTGAGCTATTTAGAGTGGCTCATATGTATCATAACTGAGGTATGTAATTACATTGCATTCGTCCGTATGGCCATGTCCATGTACGCAATAGCCTTCAGGTATTTCAATAAGTTATTACTGACCATATGGCAGTGACAGACGGATGACCAACTTTCTACCAGATATAAATATGGAAGCATCTCATATTGGGAAAACGAGCCTTGACTTTTATAATGAAGTATCTCAATCAGCTGAAGAAGTGTTAATTAACTCTGATATAACAAAACCTTTAAGAGTTACAAAGAATTGTAATGATGTCATTTCTCTTGGATTTCTTCAGATTTTTTGTCGATTACGAATTGGTTTCTTTGACGATTTTTTTTATGTTATCTAAGTTGAGAAGTCTGAGCGCGAGATTACTGTAAACAGAACACAGATTCCACTGAATACCGTATACCGTGTAACTGAAACTGACAAGGTCAATAAAATTAGTGCACATATTTTGTGCTTGTTCTCTAATGTAAAATGAGTCACCTTTGCTGAGGTTATTGCTCAGTTAATGTCGCATAAAATTAAAATAACAATCGAGTATTAGAATCATCTATTCATATCCATTGTATTCAAAAACCATAACGACTGGTACGAAATGTTGATCGGTTACAGAAGGAATAGATGGATAGAGAGCAAGAAAACTTACATCTCTGAATAGATGGAACTATTGATAGGTACAAAATACTAATGTTGCATAAAAATCAGTCTACCTGTGCATTGTAAAAATTTGGTTCGACCGAGTTCTACCTACTACCTGAATTTCACTTTAGTTATCATTGGCCTCGTGGGAGTACAGTTTAACTGTTTTACCGACTTGTTATTTTTTGTTGAAATCGCTCGGTTACTTAACGGAATTTAAAACAGGCGCATACTTTCCAAATGACGTCATATAATTTCGGCAGTCTTGTGTAAATTATTGTCCATCGTCTGTTGTATCATTGGCTGGCTGCAGACTACCTCCTTTAGTTGCGAAATTTCACACTAGGTGGCGCTTTATATTTTATTTGAACACTAGTTTGCAAGATAATATCATAGTAAAACATATTTTTAATCACAGGAATCTGATCACTCATTTCGGTATCCTTTTTTCTCAATTTCGTAATGTTCATACTATTCTAGATAGACTTCTGACAAAATTTCCCATGATTCGAATACAAAAGCGGTAATAGCCCTCCACTAAATCTAAAAAGTTCCACTTCCGCAGTGTTCATTGTATAAGTTCATTCTACCGTTTCGCCCATCCCACATTTTTGGGTTTTCTTCCCAAACACCGCTTGTGACCCTACAGGATGTAGTTTTCGACAAATGCAAACAGGTGGAGCTACTTGTCCCGCATGCAGTACGGTCGATTGTGCTTATCGCGATCGTCGTGTCCGCGCGGGTGACGTTTCTGTCCATGTTTCGCTGTCAAAGTCATTTTGAGAATGTCTAATTGTGTGAAATTGTAGTACCCATAATTCCAATTAATTACTCGTAATCGTTTACTGATTATTTTGTCAGTGTTGTACGTTAGAAACGAAGTTAATTAGCACAGTTCCGATAAAGTTGGTGCGTCTACGTTCGGTGGCGGCCATTTTATTTATTCGCCGGCTGTGTTCATTCGTGCCGTGCCCATCTCGACGATACGGGGCAATAACGAGCGGGGCCAGTCAGTTGGCATTTTCGCGAGTAGAGCGGAGGTGTCTCTAGTTTTTAGCATTTAAGCATTCCATTTAAACATAAAAGTGCATTAAAATGACGACAAACATGCAGCAAGGAACGATCCTGGACGTTTTGAAAAGAAAAATGCGCCAGACGAAAGAGGAAATGGAGAAATATAAGGACGAGTGTGAGGAGTATCACAAACGTTTACAAGTGGAAATAATGCGGAGAGAAGAAGTAAGAAAACGTGTTTTAAATATGTGTTGTGAATCTTGTGAATCTTGGGATCCAATGTGTACCTGTGTTGAGTTCATATTGGGTCAGAATATGAGAGTTATCAGTAGTCTTGTACTATCTACCTATAGTGAGTAATGTCCGGCCATACTTAGGTGTGCAAGCAACGTACGCATATTGACCTCTCTTTCGGATTCATCTCAGCGTAATCTCTCTGAAAGAGAAGGCGAATAATCATTCTATTCGATGAACACGATTCCTTTCGTCGATTTTAGTGTTGTTCCCAAAAAAGTGTTTCTCTTTTGAGATCTATGTTGGGATGTGAAGGTTTTCTTGAAATCGGTCTTTACATAATTTTATTGGTGGTTGGTTGTGCGCCGGTTTCTGTTACACGTAACAGGTTTCGTTGCGTTGGAGGTCGTATACCGGTCTTTTGTGGCACATGTAGAGCGAGCCGGCTGGATTCATGAAGCTTAACACCCTTTAGTACATTCCTGTTGTTCGGACGTCCTCGAAGGACCGCTGGCGCCGTGAAGGCGTGTCCGACTTGTTCGCCGTTATCGCCGTATGACGTAACTCGACAAGGCAGTAATGTTCCTACAGATCATAAACACCTGCAAATAGACTAAAGATATGACAATTGAACATTTTAGTCTTCATTAAATTCCAAATAGGCAATTGATGACACGCTTGATTCACATTCCTTAATGAGTGGCCTTTAATGTATGATGTGCTGTGTTTGTGGGTTTGTGGTAGGTATCTCGTAGAACAGTTTCACGTCTTATCGCCTTAAGTGTATCAAAACGATGATAAGAAAACGTTAAATCGAGATAGCGTAAAAGAGTAAATTACTAATCGAGGAAAAAGGCTAATTTTATAAATAATGATTTCCTAAAGAGCTATAAATGGAAAACGTTTAGTCAAATGTGAGATAGACAATTTTTGTTTGTGACACGCCGTGGGCGTGTACTAACACTACTAACATTGGGCTGACGCTGTTTAAACAATAGTTGAGGTCAATTTAAAAATATTGCTCAAAGGAAACATATGAGGAAATCTGGCAATGTTGTTAAATAAACAAAATAAGGTAGTTACCTATTTTGTTTGTTTAGCAACATTGCGTTATTGTTTATTTTAGCAGCTTAGTTATGCTGCCAAAATAAACAACACATTTTATAGTAAAAAAGATAATTAAAAAGATAAAACGGTAAAACAAGTTAATTTATAATACTTCTTCTAACGGAGTGAAGTTTTAAGTACTTATCAAATTAGTACTCATTAGCATGTGTATAGCATTGAAGTTCTTACTACAAGAGACTTGTACTCTATCTTACTGATTTTGAAATGTTAAAATGATACAACCTAAAAATGTTCAATGCCAAATAAGTGCAACAGCAATCAACGACGATAATGCATTCGATTCATTGCACCCAACATGGCATCCAAAATTACAGGCCCTTCGCGTGACGGTGTTGTGTTACCATTTATTGAGCTTGCAAGGGCTCGTCTTTTGTGTTCGACATTTCAATAGACACAATGCCACGGCCCTAACCGATCCCACAAAATTTAAACAATGTGTTTTAACTATCGGTGAAAGTAAACCGTGTACAGGTAATATGTGCACCTGTAGAGTTCAAAGTCCACTGTCACCCAATTCATATAAGTACAAGAACATTATGGCCCATGCTTTCTGAATTCCATTGATCAAAAGGTAAAGGTCGTCGAACCCTTCTTAAGAGGATTAACTCACCAATATTAAAATAGACCCAAGTAAACGTCAATTTGAATTATGCTCGAAGTTCAAGGTGATGCTAGGCTACTGATCTCTAAAACATAGCCACGACTAGACACCTATTTGTCTTGTGTTCTTGTCTAACAAAAAATATGTATCGAAATTATACTTTTCTTGTCGACTGATTCGCTAGAAATGTTTTTTTTATAAAGACACACTTGGTGACTTGGTTAATTGCTTTTCATATCGCGTGCGAAGAAATTTATAGATTAAAACTGATTTCGTTGGCGAGTCCCGTCACGACTATTATTAGCTTCCACGCGCTGATGACGACACAGGATAAAACGAGGAGAAACTGGGACTCGGGTGTGCTCCTCGCGGCAAGGACGCGTGATGTCATGAGCACGCAGTGACTGAATATAAATAACGTAACGCAAAATGTTCCTATGTCTTATGGTTAATTCTTGACACGTATAATGTTCCAACGTTTAACAATGTCTATTATACATTGACATTCTTACGAACGTGTGTATGGGTCGCCAGCTTTGGTCATCAAAAATACCAGATTATTCAAACTGACTAGGTACGTTCCTTGCACAAGATTTTTAAGGACACAATCGGCAAGGATTATTAACTACATGATATTGTCTTCGTTCATTTTTGATCCTAGCTGGTTCTACTTGATATTTCGGAACAACTTAACAATCAGGAGATCTGTTATTCAGTAGTACAATTCTTAAATATATCGGTTTAATTTCATATCAAAGGTAATAAACCAGATATCGAAATTACATAAGAATCCGTACAATTACGTGGAACAGAACATCACTATAAATAGGCATGAGCTTAGGTTTACTTAGATTTGTAACCTTAGCTGCATGTGTTACGCTAATTGTATTGCTGATTCTTGGAATTCGAGGGACCACAGCCTTCCCATAAATCTTTATCAGAATGAAAAGACCAGAAGTCTCGGTTGGGATATTCTTTGACCATTATTTTAAAAACGTTATGATTTTGTGTGTAATGCTTTTTCAATAGAAACAGCATTTTTGAACTTTTGGACTCCAACATAGGCATTTCTAGTAAAAATTTTATATTCGTATTATTGTCGCATACAAAGCTTTTCAAGCTGTGCTCCATAATATGGTTTTTGTTTGGCACGACGACTTTCTAAACAAATTGTAACGGGTTTTTGCTTTGATGCAGGCCGAGTCCGAAGTGGCTGCCCTCAACCGACGCATCCAACTGCTGGAGGAAGACCTCGAGAGGTCCGAGGAGCGTCTCGCCACCGCCACCGCCAAGCTGTCGGAGGCCAGCCAGGCCGCCGATGAGTCGGAACGGTGAGTCCGACACGTAACGCACCGCCACTTAGTTTAATGGAGGATATGGGATGTTACGCTCACTCGTTATGAGTTCACAATAAACTAATAACTAGAATGCTATGTTGAAATATACATATATCTGGGTTCGAATCCTGGAATAATATATGCGAGGAATTTTGTACTTGGCATTGCTATCATACTTTAGAAGTAAATTAATTTTAGACTGAAAATAGTTGATCGGTTTTTTGTTGGGAATTGATCTTGTGTTAATATGAATTTGAAGAACCCATTTAGAGTATTAAATAATTTGATGATCTGAGAACAAGTAGGTACCTAGGTACTGGGAGTTTCATAAAGATTGCTGTTGTCTTAATAAAAATTTGTTGCTCCCAAAATTTTCACGTTATTTCATGTCATGTAAGGTAGTAATAAATTCATATGAGAGAGACATAATAATTCCGTCCTTAGTAACATATGACAACGTCATTAAACCCACATACATACATACCAACCTATTGAGTGGCTTCTTCAAATTCAAGCTCAATTGGATTATCTACAGTCCTATTTTTATATTTTGTTGTAAATATTTATCCTTTTATATAACTGTGTGCATGATTGTTTCTACTGTTTTTATTTTTATGCCCATAACCACCATATTCTTGATTATTACAACTGTTTCTACGAGTTCTGTCTTTCCTAATCTGTTTTCGTTCAATCTATGGCCCAATTTTTGAGATAATTTTGGAAGTCGTTTATTTTCATTGATGACAACGAGAGTAAACGATTTACCAAACGTATAATTTAAATCAAAATAGCCACATACCACATAACGAGTGTTTCTATCGATGTTATAACACGCATGTGTTTGACCCCGCACTAACCAGAATACGGAAGGCGTTGGAGAATCGAACCAATATGGAGGACGACCGCGTCGCCATCTTGGAGGCACAGCTGTCCCAGGCCAAGCTCATCGCCGAAGAGTCCGACAAGAAATACGAAGAGGTGAATGCTTGTCCAACGTCCAACTCATTATAGAAACAGTCAATTGAGGTTCCTTTAAAATTGTACACTCCATTACGGTATTTCTGTTATGTTCCAAATAAATATTCATTGTTTGCCTGTGATGGAATGGAAAACTGAAAAAGAAACTTCTTTTGACTTCAGTGACGTGTTATTATGTGAATTGTCCCCTGTACCAACAAAAAATAGCATATTTTAGCACCGTGGTCGTGCCGTGATAATTAAATTAAAAGTAACAGTGGAGAGGGGGACACGTTCCATATTCAAATCACTGTGACACCTCGACTTATCAACCGTTAAATATTAGGTTCCATTAAAAAGATAGCAGTTAATTTCTAGTTAATCTAAAACATTATTAATCTCTGTCGAAATGCAAAATTAATACCAAATTGATTTATAATAAGCGTTGGTAAATATATTGACGAGTTTTGGTGTCAAGTTGATAAGGATATTAGTAATAGCACAAACTGCATTAGATTGATGACATTCTAAAACCTGATAATCTAGTTTTGTATTGGAATTCATAATCATTACTAACGCAATATTCACATTAGTATATTATGTAAGACCTTGATTATTGGGTTTCGAATGTTTAAATTCCGAATGTTGCAGAAAGCGAATTTTGGGAAATGGCAATATTACGAAAATAAATGCAATCCATTTATATAAGTGGGTAAGCATACTTTCTAGTAAGAATCTTCTTTCATGAAGAAAGGCACGCCAGTATGTAATGTTCGGAATGTACAAAGTTACGTATGCATTTCAAAGCAAATTAAAATCCTGCAACGGGTTTTTATTTGCCACTTTATATTGAAACGGGCAATAAACTAAACCGTCGCACACACACGGCGATGAGCTCACTATTGCTCGGTTCACTTTATATTTCAGCTGTCCGGTTCCAGGTTGTTTGTCGCTTTATATGTTCCTTTCTAGCGTGTTCGTTACTTGCATGTCTTCTAACAAATGGGTTACCCTTGAAAACGCCCCCACCAACAGATGCCACTCGATCATTTACTAAAGTTGTATTTCGTGGTCCAGCGCCCGTAAGGTCCTCGAGAACAGGTCGTTGGCCGATGAAGAGCGTATGGACGCCCTGGAGAACCAGCTCAAGGAAGCCAGGTTCCTCGCCGAGGAAGCCGACAAGAAATACGATGAGGTCTTTATATGGGAGTTTAGATGTCGTTTGGTTTGGCTTGTCTTGCTTGCAATACGCATGTAATGAATATTTCATAAAGATGCCATCTGTTGCATCGTCTTGAATAATCACATCGTCATTTCTCCATATTCGGTCAATGTGTTCCAGTGTTTACCGCAAGGCTGTTCTAAGTTCATATGAAAGCGCCGTGTTTCCAGTGTTGAATTTGTGTCCCTCCTTACTGACTTTGTTTTTTCCAAAATAACTCCTTTGATGTTTTTAAACATTAAAACGACGCCAATAAACCCTTTATTAAATTCAAAATCTTCCCTACTAAACATTGAGGTGTGAATTTCGAAGTGATATTAACCAAACCCCGCAAATTAACTCGTGTGAGCTTGATTTCGAGTTCGTTACGTCATTGAGCAAATAGTCACGAAATACAGAGCGATGATGCTCCAAAGCGACGTATTATCGCATCTTGATTAGATACTGCTATCCATCTATGACCTGTTTTCTTTGAAGAACTAGTCATCGTGCTTCGATGCCAGATGGTTAGCAAAGCAATAATACGTCCTAATTCCCCTGACATATGACCCTGCGTGGTGAAGTGAAGGCAGTCGTAAAAGTCAGCGTCCCAAGAAGGAATCGTATCGCGCCTGATCTTGCTCAGTTCACCTTATATGGTGTACTAGCCTCCTTCGTCGCACATGTTGTTACATAAGCATTAATTCCATATATGTAGGGTGTACTTGCTCAAGACTACGCCGTGACAGACAAAAAACTTTAACGAATGTTATTCGTGTTTGTTGCCGTCAATGAAGTTGTGATTATTGGTTGTTTAACGTAGTATGGTATCTCCAGGTTGCTCGTAAGCTGGCCATGGTTGAGGCTGACTTGGAGCGCGCGGAGGAGCGTGCTGAGTCCGGCGAATCGTAGGTTTCCATTCTATAGCACCGCCGGGCCACTGCCGCGTTGCGATGCTGACATTGCGCCGAAATAATAATGACAAGAAGTAGTTTCCGTTGAGCGTCTCACTTGGACATTGTTATTTCGGTGTGTCACGCGATACTGGTCGTTAGCGCGGTGGTCCCGACGCGTTGTTTTGCAAGTTTTCGCCTCCGTTCTGCATGGTTGTTCATTTGCATTCTTAACATTCTGCACAGTAACCCGATTTACCTACATAGGTATATTTAACATCGGCTCTCACTGTTATTCTTATTGCATGCCCCATTCTAGGTCGCGTTCCAGAAGGAAGCTGTTCAACAGGACATTTAATTAATTTGCATTGTCATGACATTAATACGGTGCTGCCGGCTCGTGTTGCTGATTGAACCGGCAGCACTGCTTAATTATAAGGACACGGTGCAGATCAGTGACCCTCGACGTCGCACTCGAGCGTCGCTGCTCTCTATCAGACTAAAACAAGGGTTGCCCCATTTCATGGATATTTCTTATGCAAATGTTTAACTATCATGTCCATGTGTCGACTAAACTTCTCTCTTCAGTGTGTGTATTATTTAAACGTGGCTATAGGTTAGGATGTCAGGAAATATGTGTGGTATAGGGCAATTTTCGTTTTCAGATATGCACCGCATTACACCAGAATTACTGGCCGTATGCGTGCCGCACATATGCAAGCGCACACATCACCTAACGAATACGATAATGCACTAGATAGCACTTAGATAATTAATAATGTTTTATTGAAAAAAAGTAATATTTAGAACTAAATGTTTTGGGACAACCCTCGTTTATTTTTTAATTATGTGAGTTCTGACACCGCTCTCGACTCCCCCTGCTTTGTGTGATCCTTTCTGACTTTGTTGTTTGTGTTTTTGCTCAAGTAGCACTGCTTTGCTTTTTAGTTTTAGCAGGACATCACCAGGATACTTGTTTCTGCACTTAACTTACAAATGTCTGCACTTGATAAATACGTGCACACCTGCTACGGACGAAAGTCCATTAACATAAAGTGCGAGTCTCGAAAGAGCTCGGTACACACTATGGTAGTAAGGTTTTTCATTTTCTCTCGTACTTTCTACTTGTCACCCAGTAGTTTGTTGTAAAGTCATCTGGCAACTTCGTTAATACTAGCTGAAACAAAATCATTCTTGCACTTCCACACCTGCATTTCAAACACAAACGTCGATACAAAGTTGGACACTTGTATAGTAGTACGTAGCACTGCACTGCGAAGCGCGTCGAGAGCGGTGCCCGGCTCGGTAGCTTAGTGTTGTGTGTGTGTGCGTTGGCGTGTACTAACGCTCGGCTGGTAGGTGGCGCGCAAACTTGTGCTGATGGAGCAAGACCTCGAGCGGGCCGAGGAGCGCGCCGAGCAGAGCGACTGGTGAGTACCGCTTCACAACTGGCAGGCAGACCACGTGCCACCCTGTGCGCTACCACGCGTGTACTCGGCTCCAGATGTTTCGCAATCAATGTGAATTAATCTCGGAATGAACATTTAACTCACAATTATGATGGTTCACTGTTGTTTACAGCAAATAGTTTGTCAAAAAAATATTTGAAGCCGAGCATACGAGAAGTTTTACACGCGGAAGAAACAGGGCAACGTTGTCATGTCTCCAGCTGTTTAGTCATCAGGTTTACTCATGTTCATGATTGATTTCAAAGATAATATACGTGATGAGTAAAAAAATGCGACCGTATCGATCGTAAATTAATTGAACTGTAAAAAGTATCTATAGGCAACGAGACGGCAGAAATTCGCCTTTCATCGAACAAGAGTAAACATTTTGTTATAGGCAGCTAAAGAACTATTTATATTAACAGAAGATCTGTTGATATGGACTGTTCCACACGATATCGGTGAATTCATTAATAAATTTGACGAAAACATCAATGCACGAGATCGTGCTATAGTTACAGTACGTGTCAGTGAAAACGAGAAAGTCTTAGCTTGAAGTAATTAAATTGCAAATTAAACTGTTATCTGTATGCGTTTGCATTATTTTCACTGATATATGCTGATAAATTGTATATATCGTAAGTTGCTGAGGCGATGATAATTGTAGTGCTAGTCAAGGCTTGTCCACTTCAGATTTGTGATTAAAATTATGGGTACACCTAAATTCGTCGTCTTTGCAACATTGCATGATTGTGGTGTTTGATAGTTATTTGATTTTCTGTTATAATTATTAATTAAATCGTTTAAGAAAAAGATTTATATTATTAATCCTAACAAGCACGCTTATTTGATTTTATTTTATTTTATAACACTTACAAATAGATGTAAGACACATTTTAAATTGTCAAATATGTCGGTCACTGACCAAGTGGCTGACAGTTAATTGATATTGATTAGACGCTGTTAATTCAATTTCAAGTTAAATAGAGCAAATAGTTAAACATAATGACCGTATTTATCTTGTTGAAATATTTAATTGGTGTTTGGAAAAAAAATCATTGCAACTTCCCAAATTAGAACATCGTTAATTGGAGAATGTTGTCGTACAAAGTTTCAATGTTTCTGATTTTGTTTTGCTTTATTATTACAGTAGAAGTTGATTGTTTCCTCTTTCTATTTCTCAGCAAAATCGTCGAGCTTGAGGAGGAACTCCGTGTCGTTGGTAACAACCTGAAGTCCCTGGAAGTCTCCGAGGAGAAGGTATACATCTGTGATTTTATACACTTTACATTTAATGTAGGCTAGAAGAAAATACAGCTAGGAATTCAGTTCAAAGAGATGATATCGAAATCATTGTTAAAATCAATAATTTAATTATGTTATTTACTCATGTTTTATATAACTTATTATTTATCGGCTCTTTTTCCTACTATAGATAGAATTTTGAGCTTTATAGGAGTAAAGTCAGAATTCTATCTGTAGTAAGCAAAATGACTGATAGATACATTATTGAAAACGGCCACTAAGGTTATGAATGAAAATATTCCGAATGATGCCCCAACCTTTGTAATCCTTTAAAAGTTCCCTGCATTGAAGCATTGTCTTGAACTCCATTTAATGCATAAGGCTAGGATGAACCATTTGGACTTCCAAGTATATGCTAATTGTATGTATGATGTAAATGATGATGTGTATGACTGTTCTCTATCCGCCATATTGTACGCCAAGAGTAACCAAGTGACGTTCTATACAGGCCAACCAACGCGAAGAGGAGTACAAAAATCAGATCAAAACCCTCACCACCCGCCTAAAGGAGGTGTGATATCGAACGAGATCGGTTCATATAGCGAGTGTTTACGTTAGCTTGCCTAACTGCATTCTGCCGCACACCTCTAGACTAGCCTCTCTGTCTGATTTACCATTCGAATGGCCAGTCTACTGACTTTGGTGATGGTAAATAGGATATAGAGAGTAGTGCGTCTGTAATCGTGTTCAGTTTTCCTCCATATTGATATTTCCCTCTTGTTTGCTGTTTTGAATGTTTTCTTTCTTTAACAGTTATGTCGCTGTAATATAGTTTTAGCGTACTCTATATCCGTTTATTTTAATCGAGTATCGTGCAGCGTTGATGGACAAACTGCAACACTGCGCGATGCAGCATGACTCAGTTTTCGCTGTTTTGTGTTTTTTCGTTAACAAATAATACTCGCAGGCTACGCAAAGGGAAGAAACATACGAGGGTCAAGTAAAAGTGCTGGACGCTCAACTCAAAGAGGTAAAAGGACAGCCGGACCGGAGGATTTACGTAGATAGACGGTTTCGGTTGTAGTTTCGTTTCATGTTCATTGCCATTCAGTGTTTTGGGATAGTACGAGTACGTTGTGCCGTGGACTTGAAAAATATCTGCTTTATCAAATACAAAAACAATTGACGGCGAGTTTTTTTTCTTTATCTTAGTGGGTTTTTAAGTGGATATTTTTGTAAGTTCAGGGCTCGGCTTCGTAAAGGCTACGTTCGTTGGTGTAGGTCCTAGTGTCGAGTGCTGGCGGCGGTTGGTGCTTCATCTATGTATCTATTTACGAGACTATCTCCTACTTCTGTACCTGTGTATCAATTACTTCTATATCTAGCTGTAAGAACCTTGCCTGTGTTGTGATTGTACGCTTTATTAGTTTGGGATTGTGTATATTTTTAGATATGTGATGGGAATATTTTATGCTATTTTTGTCCCTGCTTTATTTTAGACAATTTCTTTGAAAAACATGTCCAAATTCTTCATGACGTACTCAAGAAATTTCTGTATTACATAATGCAACATTAAGAAATATGTCTTGACTCAATTATTACGTAGTGAAATTAAAGTTCACAACGTACCTAAGTCTTACATGACTGTATGCATAACAATTCACATTTGTGATTCAAATTTTAAATTCGCCTTACAAAGTATTCATATCTTTTTTCTGGACGTGAAGTCTTATACTTCTGGATAAATTTGCCAAGTGCCTTTTAGTTTAACTAGATGGAGCAGAATACTTTTTTGGTATTACAAAGACAAAAAGCCTTTAATCCAAAAAATCTGACTTTTTATCGGTCTTACCTTTGCATTCTATGTCCATATTAAAAAAAAGTGTACAGTCACAACATGGCGACGGCATGTCGGTGGCTTGCCGTTAGTAATCCGTCCTGTGTGGCTAGGCAATGGCGTCTCGCGAGCACGTCGAAGATAAGATTACCAGCCTCTCGCAGAAACTCTCGCAAGTAAGTTGTGCTCAATACTGGTGGTTCTGGTCGTCCTACACCCAATTTAAATAATCCAAGTAAAATAAAATAAAAGTAAATTCCAAATTTGAAAATAATTAAACAGCTAAAAAAAAATGAAGCTAAATTAAAAATAACAATAAATTGTTGATGGAAAAATACCCGTGACACATTTGGGCGTGTAAATTTCGAATAAAGGTGATTGTTGCTCATATCAAAAGCACAATTTTATCAATTCAGATTAATATTAGTCATCATTCTATTATTTGCTATTAATACACTTGTTATTTATGAATAAGGTATTTACAATTCTAAATATACAAGTGGAAATACAAATTTTATTTAGAATATTTATGGGCGACCAGGGCAACTTGTTGGTAACGTGTTTTATATATTTCACGATCATTTTCTATATTTTGGGTAAAATGGTATTTGGTATCTAGTGTTGTAGCTTCACCACTCAGCACTTAGCCGCTTTCGGTAAAGGTAAAATGCATGGTGATTGGAAAGCTTTTATTGTTTGTAACATAGTTTGTTTTTTTACTACTAAATTGTAAATATAATTTTAAAATTGTTGTTGTTTATTTAAAAAAAAAAAGTAATTGAGTTTTGATTATTAACTGGAATTAAAAGTTGCATGCCTGATTGTTAGTAAAACAGTCTATTTTCTGAAGTATAACTTACGTAATAATTTACGTAGTAATAAAATTAGTAAATGTCGTTCAATTATAATAAAGTTTACGAATAATCTGAAAATAAAAAATACTCATATTATCATGGTGTCGAATTAGACAATAAATTGTATTGATATTATTATTTTTATACATTTTTTTTGCCAAATTAAAAACTTATACAGAAGATAGGCTGTTTGCCCTAAGAACAGAAGTTAAAGTAAATATAAAATGATTACAGGCTGAGGCGCGCGCTGAATTTGCTGAGCGCTCCGTGCAGAAACTACAGAAGGAGGTCGACAGGCTTGAAGGTAATCTATCACTTAGTATATTTAAAAAGTTATACAATCAGATATTTTTGGTCGAAAAATCACTCTATCGAAAATATTTAAGAAATATGAGAAACAATTGTAGCTACTATTTTTACATTGTTTTTTAGTTCTAGACATAAAAGTCAAAATTATTTGTTATTGCCATTTATTGATGCTAGTTTTCAAGTTTTCAAGGGTCTCCAGATATATTACAGAATATACCTACAACGTACAGCAGTTTGGTTAAGTTTAACTTAAAATATTTCACAAGTCAAGTTAAAATAACATGTTTGAAATAACAACGCTTTAGACATTACGCACTTAATAATATATGATACCATCTCAGCCGTCATTAGATCTGGCTTAACGAGTTTACAATGCTGTACAATAGATTTGAAAGCTTTTTTTCTGTCATTTCTGCTACAATCTCAAGCTTATTTTTATCTTAATTTCATAGTAACAGTGTTAGAGTTTATTTTTTAGCTCACAGAATTGTTTTTGTTAGAGCCACGCCCAATGTACTAAATTGTTAAATTTAATATAATCTTATTCTAAATAGATTTTGTGTTGACTGTCGCAGAATAGTGACATTATTCGTGACTCAAATTCAATTCTGTGCTATATTTTTTGTTAGCATGACTTTTTAAATGTCTCCTACTAGACTGCTCGATCCTTTGACGTGATTTTTTTTCTGTAATTTTGGCATGGTTTTTTATTTGATGTTGTTTTTTGCCTGTACTGTTTGGTTCAAATGTCAAAATGGTCTCGTCCTCTTTGTCATCAAAAATTCCGAAATTGTTATTCGCATTATAGTGCCACTCCCCACTAAGGGGGATATTACACTATCAAATATGATCATAGATCTATGAGTCATAGATATATGACAATATACAGTACGTGGCAGTAAATAATGCACATCTAGCTTCAGAAAGAGATATTTGCTAGCTTCGACTTTATCGAGCGTCATCTCTGTCGCACGAAGCACTAACAGTCTGGTATCTAATAAACAAGTCGGCGACAAAACGTCACATAGGTATGAGTGACGGATACGACGCTCTACAAACCCGAAGCTAGCCGATTATCTCTTTCTCAAACTCGATGTGCACTATTTGTTGCCGGGTACTGTAATACAGACTTGAATAATTTCATCTTCAAAGAGTTTACCTATGTACCACAATAAAGAATAATTGTATTGTATTGTATTTTTAAAATCCTTTCTACTAAAAATTGGATAAAAGATAAGATAAATTTGATAGTGTAAACGCGATCTCCGAAGATTTAAACGTTTGGACCAAACGGTTGTTTGTTGTGTGTCTCACTGACCGTGGCCACGTCGACCTTCCAGACGATCTGGTGTCCGAGCGCGAAAAGAGCAAACTCCTGCAGGAGGAGATGGAGGCCACGCTGCACGACATACAGAACATGTGAACACCTCCGCACGAGCCCGCTCCGCTCACTGCCACCGTCACTAGCGCACTGACACAAACTGACATCTGTCACATTAGAGTTGCCATCCCGAAAATAATTGGCGCCAAAATTAATGTGAACAGTGAGCTAGAAAAAAAGAAGTTTTTATTTAATTGACATATTTTCGAACTTCTTTTTATCATAAGACCAAAGTGAGTCGAGCGGGCGGCTAGATGTTATTAGTTATAGAATAATTGCCAGCCGCTTTTTAATGTAACTTCAAAATCGAGTGTTCGCTACGAAAGCACTGCCATGTGCAATTTTTATTTCATCCACAAATTACTAATATTTATGTCCATATAGTTGAAACGTGTAATTTGTTTTATAGTCATTACTTTACGAGCGTGCCTGTTATGTCAATGATCGATATTTATGTGACGTATGCAGTAATCGCTTCTCCAGCACTCTTAGTGTAAGTTATAAAATAATAATATCGACATTCCAAAAGGGGTCCAATAATGTTATGCATTTTACACTCAACTTAAAAAGACATTATGCATTATTTATAAAGAAATGCACATAGTTTTTGTACAATATTTAAATGGTCTATGTTTTTGTAGAACAAATTTGTAGCTGTATTCCGTTTCGATATTTTTTACATTTCACTCGAGGGATAGTGCATACAAAACGTCGTATGCTATATTTTTCATATGCACTGTTTGCAATTTATTATGAACTTAATTTACTTAATGTTAGTGAAGAGATTAGATATTTTTATTCAAGAGTGACGGTAATACAATAAATAATGATATTTATAGGAATATTCTTGCTAAATTGGAAATAATTGATATTCTATTATGTTTGAAGAATGATTTTCTCGTGTCATAATTGAGTTTGTTGTTATTTATTTAAATTAATCGATGAATAAATGGCGACTATTCTAAGTTGTAATGTTGGGCACGCGGCGTGCGACACGACGCCTCACGCGTGTGACGCGTGAGTGCGGCGTGCGCCCCGCACACACGTAGTACGAACGATGCAAGTAACGTAGGGAGTCCGTCTTTATTAATTTTATCGATTAATGAATTGATAGATAAGTTCGTGAAAAATAATTTAATGATTTTTAAGAGTATTCTAATAAAAGTGTTTATGAATATATATTATTATTTTTAACCCGTTGTATTTTTTACTAACTCGTGTGCTCCCCTGTGGTTTCCTTTCGACTAACGCCCCGGCGACGATTCTATCAGCTATAACGTCGATCATTAATGTAATATAAAGTCATCTTCATCATCATTCAATTGTTATCCGTTAAATCACTTCGGGAATATTATTAAATTCACATCACTTCGGGAAGTTCGGGGTGAATCAAAATTGATCGCACAAAACGAAGAATAGTTTGTCGCGAGCGGGGTCATGAAGCATTGTACATACCATCGTCCGAGGCACGGGGCATGAGAGGACCCCTGCACGCCCCCGTAGTGTAGCGCCGTGCTAACGACCGCATGCGACACGACCGCTCTCACCGCGCCGCCTGCCGCAGATGACCTCATCAACGAGATCGAGAAGTACAACGATATCGGCTACGACATCGACGACTCCTTCGTGGAGCTCATCCCCGGCGTGGACCCCAACTACCGGCAGATGGCCGCCGCCGAGGAGGCCGCGCGCAAGGAGTACGAGCGCCTGCACCCCAAGGAGCCCACGCCGCCGCCCAAGGAGCCCACCCCGCCGCCCGCGCCCGACGCCGCCGCGCCGCCGCCAGAGGGCGCCGCCCCGCCCGTCGAGGGAGCTGCACCTCCCGCCGAGGGAGCCCCAGCTGCTCCGCCAGCAGAAGGTGCCGCTCCACTAGCAGAGGGCGCCGCTCCTCCGGCTGAAGGCGCCGCTCCTCCGGCTGAAGGTGCAGCTCCGCCGGCTGAAGGCGCAGCCCCACCTGCCGAAGGCGCAGCCCCCCCCGCCGAAGGCGCAGTCCCCGCAGCCCCACCCGCCGAAGGAGCTGCCCCGCCGGCTGAGGGAGCGCCCGCAGCTCCCCCGGCCGAGGGTGCCACTCCTCCGGCAGAGGGAGTCGCTCCTCCTGCTGAGGGTGCCGCTCCGGCCGCACCCCCAGCAGAAGGAGCCGCTCCTCCCGCGGAGGGTGCCGCGCCTGCTCCAGCCGCTTCGCCCGCCGAGGGTGCGCCGACAGCTGCACCCCCCGCGGAAGGCGCTCCCGCTACGCCCGCGGCTGAAGGGGCCCCCGCGGCTGCACCGGCGCCCGATGCTGCTGCAGCGCCCGCCCCCGCCCCCGCCCCGGCCGCCGAGCCCGCGCCGGCCGCAGCCCCAGCGGAAGCGGCGCCGGCGCCGGCGCCCGCCGAAACTGCTCCCGCAGCCCCGCCGGCAGAGCCCGCCCCAGCCGCACCTCCGGCAGAGGCCGCGCCACCTTCTTAAATACGACGACCCCTTGCTCGTTACTTTCGGACTCTCTATTACTCTATTACGCGTTCCGGGTCGTGGTCTCGATGGAATTCTAGTGCTACTTCCCTCCGGAGTTTATTTTTTATGTTGGCAATAAACGTCTGTAACTATAGCTGATGGAATTTCTGTCCCCCGTTCTGGCCCCGGGCCTCGCGTCTGCATGCGTGTGAGTTTGGCGACTAACGGTTGTCGAGCCGCTGCGAGTGACCGCGCCGGTGTCCGCAGACGATCTGATCGCCAGCAAGGAGGTGTTCCACGAGATCGGCGGCGAGCTGGACTGCGCGTTCGACGACCTGGGGCTGCGCACGCCCGCCGTGCAGCCCGCGCGCGTCTGCGAGCGCTGCACGTGCTGCCACTGACGCCTCGTACCCTTCACTGCGCTCATATGCATTTACGTTACACGTTCAACGCGTCCTGATATTCTAGTCAATCATTAAACCATAACAAATTACAACCGAAATGCTTTCTAACTGAGTTTGCATGTTAAACTTCGATGTATCGGAACCTTTCATTTACGACGCAAAAACAATCAAGCTTATAATAACCCAGCGAGACCGACGCATGGCTTCAGAATAACGGATCTAAACATGTAAGCATTGAATTTTATATTACTACCGTTGCGCTGCTCTATTAGTGCGCTTACAGACGGACAAGTTACAAGCAGACAATCATTACAGCTTTGCACAACATTTTGTCAGCCGTCGAGCTGCAAACGAAAACTAAGATCAGATCATTGATTTACAATCAACAAGCATGAGGCTTTGAAAGAATGCGCTTGCGCATAGCACAGCCACAGTTGCAAGTCGCGACCATCCAACACGTCGCACCGTCTGTAACCGCCATTACGCTGAAACTAATTTTTCCTTACGACTTGACTTAGGAAAGAGATTAAAATGTTATGGCAACTTAAAAGTGACAGGATGCTAAGATCAGATCATTGATTTACAATCAACAAGCATGAGGCTTTGAAAGAATGCGCTTGCGCATAGCACAGCCACAGTTGCAAGTCGCGACCATCCAACACGTCGCACCGTCTGTAACCGCCATTACGCTGAAACTAATTTTTCCTTACGACTTGACTTAGGAAAGAGATTAAAATGTTATGGCAACTTAAAAGTGACAGGATGTTATATTAATTGAGATAAGATTGTATGTTTGGGCAACTGATATAATTGTGTGTACAATACGCAGACGAACTTGTCGCCGAGAAGGAGAAGTACAAGGACATCGGAGACGACCTGGACACCGCTTTCGTGGAGCTCATCCTCAAGGAATAGACTGGCACGGTCGGTTAAGTTCGGAATTTGTTCGGGTCCGTCCGCCACGCGGCATCTACCAGCTCCCGCCATTCAAATATCCGTTTACATGTGTATTTACTTTATATTTTATACTCCTAATTTAAAGTATTAAAATCCATAGCTTTATGGCGGTATTTATTTTCGAGTAATATAATAAATTAATTTATTACTTATGACTGGTTTTATTTTATATCCTGTAGATACCTACCTTGCACTGTAAATTCGTAGATCTGAGTTATGTAGAATTTGCTTTGGCTTCGAACAATTGTATTTTACCTGCAAACTTAAACAGCACTGTAATTACCTACCAACTAATAAGATGGTTCTAATTGATTGCAATAAAATTTCAAACATTTGGTGATTAAACTGGGAAAAAGAAGTTTGTTTAAGCCCTCTACATTCTCACGAGAATCTCCGGGAATGCGAGAATATCACGAGAAACAAGAGTGTGAAGCCGATTCTCGGAATAATTATGAGAATCGGCTCCACACCCTCGCGTTTCTCGCGTTCTCCTGAGATTCTCGTGAGAATGTAGAGCGGGTTTTATCCACAATTTCTTCTCTTACCTAATTAACTCTTTCTGGAAAGTTATATCATTTTTTTTTATAAATACTTAGATACCTATAATTGTTGTTTATTGGAGTTTCGAATACCTAAGATACATAAAAAGAATTCAAAATACTTGCTTAATACTGAAAATTGCATTGGCTGGATGCGACATTATTTCACATTATCCTCCCAGCTTAACATTTCCAACTGTAAGCATTACAGTTTGCAGGTATATACGTATAATACAGTAGGTGATAGCCATGTTTGAAGACCAATCACCATGCTTGTTGATTAGATTGAGTAGATACAGAGCTTGTAGAACTGCTTTTATTGGGTAAGTAGTAAGTTTACTCATTATTATAGTTGGTATAGAAAGCTATTTATTATTATCTTTTAAATATTGCTTGCATTGCCAGACTACATAATTTGAAAAAAGATAAGGTATCATGAAGTTACAAAAAAAATAGGAAAAGATCCATAAAAAAATTGTATCAATCAATCCTGGATTGACCCTGTAGGTATCTGTTTTAAAAACCTATTAATTACTTACTAACTTTCCAACTATAACTTCAATATGTTACTAACCAACTAACATTACTAACAGACGAGGTGGTCGAAGAGCGCAGTAAATACAAGGCTATAGCGGAGGAAGTGGACCAGACGTTCGCTGATCTGTCAGGATATTAAACTGAAGGCAGCCATCTTGGAGACGGCCGCCATCTTGCGGAGGAAAGGCGGCAAAGCTGCGGGCGCACGCGGTGGATGTTGCTTCGAAAATGTGCCTATTATGAAAGAACAACACATGAAGCCTTATAAAATTATATTCAATTGATTTAATAAGAAAAAACAAGGGACAGTTTTCATGTATTGTACTTTATAATAGACTATATTCTTTGCACAGAGCTCATGTTGAGAAATGGACAAATTACTTCAACGATAGTTCATTCCTGATATATTGTTTCGCGGCACCATATGGATGCATTTGATGAATTCTTAGAACTACATTAAGTTCCGTTCAAGTGGCAAAATTTTCAGATCAGATTGATCATACCTTTTCTTGATGCTATATGATTCTGTTGGTAAAAAATGACGCTATTATAATTAAATCAGAAAATAGACTTGCTTAAAAAGGCCCTGATGAGGTATAGTCTGAGTAAATAATGCACTCGCTAGAGCTATGACTGTGTGACTTATACTTTCTTGCTAAGGAGAGTTGACGCTTATCTAAGAGATTTCTCGCCAATGTTTTATGGCTTTAAAATTCTGAATAGTACTATTGGCAAAAAAGTAGTTCCTCCTTAATCGAACGTCTCATTGCTATTACTACAGCCAGGCGAGACAATCTCGTAAGAAATCTAACTAACAGCGCCGGTTTCACAATCCCTGGATGATAAAGTCCGATTAATTTATTTGACAGATGATTTCATACAAAAGTCACATTTTTCGATTTAACCGATGGAAAGTGCCAATCCGGAGAATGTGGACCTTGGCCTTAATGTTCAAGTTTGAAAAACTAGATTGCTTTTTTTTTGTTAATTTATAGAAAACAGTTGAGTTCAGAAATTCAAAATTAATATGTCCAGAAAATTATCATTGTTATCAAGATGTCTATTTGTATAAATATTTTTGAGACTTGTACAATTATGTAGTTTAGTGTCGATTAAAAACTACCATAACATTCAAAATTATATCCATGTATACCTAAAATCATAAATCTAAATTGCTATTAATAATTGTCAGATTAATTTGATATGGGATGTCTCTAAACATTTTTGGGCTTATTATTATTAAATATAAAAAAAGATTTATTATAGATTGATAGCTAACATGGTATCAATGTCCTTATTACTCCAAAGATGTAGGCATTGAGTTGGAGTATGTATCTAGACTCCAGTAAAAGTCACTAATGCTCTGAGGCGTGATTGAAAAGGGAATAAAAGTTCAACGGATGCTAGAGTGACACCAGCTCAGTGGTTAAAGCGATGCTACAGTACGGCAGAGGTCGCAGGTTTAATTCCCGATCGAATCTACCCTTATTAAATTTCTTCTACATTTAATAACAATAAGCTTAACATAGCTATAACATGTTTAAAAGTAATAAAAATATAGATGTTCTTAGGCTTGTTTGCTCACGTTAACTAATTCCACATCAAGATGCGTGTCCGGTTGGTCGGCATCGGAGCATATATATATCGTCGGCTTACCTACTGCAAGACTAACAAAAACAAAATTGAGAAATCAATTCATTGCTTTTGATTTTATGGAATGCCCTATATCTAAATCTATAGGGCGTTCCATAAAATCCAAAGTAATGAATTGATTTCTCAATGTTGTTTTTGTCAGTTAATGAGTTCTTGCAGTAAGCCGACGATATTAACAAAGTACTCTGTGATCGGAGCGCACTAAGCGTCGGCATTTACGAATTACCGATGGGGTGGGTTCATAAGTTACTGATTTTGCATCGGTCTTCGGCAGATCAATTCCAAAAATGAAGACATCTGACGCGGATTTTCCGATCTTAGGCTGGTTTCACAGTCATGCTGACCGTCAGCGCAGGCGACCAGCGCGGTCCGTTAGCCGTACAATCGTAGGCGTTTCACTATGAAACGGTACAAAACACATCTATTTCGTGCCCCGCGCCGCTTATCACCCGCACCGGCGGCGGCGTAAGTGTGACTATGATATGATCCTAAAGGTGCGTCTACGCTAAACGAGCAGAGCCGCTCTGCGCGTCATCAAGTGTGGACTGAACGTCCACAAGCCTATTGCAAGCACGATACTAATCACTTTGAGTTCGTCAAAAAACCGACAATTGGTGGAGCACAGCCGAGCACGGGTCAAACCCTCGAGGCGCGCTAGTTTGAGACTCGAAGCAGTCGGTCTACACTACGCAAATACGTGCTCGGCTTGTGCTCCGTTCATGCTCGGCTCGTTTAGCAAAGACGCACCTTAATGAACACAGTTCTTTAAAATACTCAATATTCAGGTAGATACCTACTTCGTAGTGGTTTGTACAGATGCATATACAAGGCAAGAAATCCTTACCCTCCGTACGCTCTGATACCGACCAAGTGGCCGCGCAACTTTATTTTGTCTATAGCTGGAATGCGAAGCACTAGTAACAGTAGTTTATAAACTATTTTACATCATTCTGTTGCATAAACTTTTTGCAGTGTTGAATAATACCAAAAGATGAACAGAGTTCCTAAATACTTATATAATATAAAAACCGATTCATAAATCTTAATCCTAAGTACTTATATATACCTACTAGAGTTGGTATACTATCAGAAATTACATTGTAAGTGTCGAATTTCCTCGAATCACCGAACAAATAGTGACGTCTGTAACTCGCTAAAGAATGTGCATTCACTTCCGACTAATCTTAAAATAAATGATATCTGTATTATAGCGAGGGCGGATGGAAAAATCAAAATATAGTATTATGAAACTTGACACCGCCTCGTCGGTCTAGTGGCCGCAAGTGCGACTGCTGAGCGCTCCTGGGTTCGATCCCCGAATCAGGCAACGCGTTATTAGCGATTCACCGCGCTCCCATCGCGCGCCGCAACACATAACTGGCGAAATGTGGGTGTATTATACACTTCTGCCTAACCCTCCGGGGAATACAGGCGTGATGTTGTAATTATGTTTTTAATCCTAAAATGAAAAAATATATTTAATTACTATATAAAGCGAGAGCAGATGGAAAAATCAAAATATATTAACATGAAACCTGAAACTATTGCTTCCGTTCCATGACCATCACAGTAGGTAAACGCCTTCGGAACATTCTGTGCCTACGCTATTGTGTCGTAAAATGAATTTGTGCAAAGAAACTACATAGATACAGCAATTTTATTACTTCAAAGCTCACTTTTATGTAGCATTGAATGCGCCTATACACTGCCGATGTTACGTGTATCTTCGCCGCGAGTTTTTTACGAGAATCGTTTTTAATGATGTGTAAAACATAGTCTTATGAAAATGTGTAACGACTTTTTAGTTTGAGTTTAAGGCACTACTTTAATGTCTTGGTCACACTTTGGAAAACATCGAAGATAGAATTATATCATCATTACAATCATCACAATGTAGAAAGCTTTATTTCATAGGAATTCTATCACATCAGATCAAGTTATACATCAAAGGCAATTAGTGTTATCCATCCAAAGTCAGAGTGTGATTAAGACATCCAATTATACACAATTATGATGAGTAATAGGTTTCAAAACTTTTGTAATTGATTGTACTTTTTTAGCTTTTAGATTTTGTACGACAATATTATGTACCTTATTATATTATGATGATGTACCTTCAATTATTATTGTACTATACATATGCTTCGTACTTCCCGTAAGTCTTTATCCTTTATACCAGTAACTCTTTCTATGTCATAGCTTCCCAAGAAGTGTACCTATCGGCGCTTTAAACTGTTCACTCTTGTAAAATAAATTTATATTAAAATAATGTTCATTGTTTTATTTTCTTTTTGAGTGAGAAAGTGAAGATGGTTAAGTATGTGAAAAGTAACTGACTTTCAAAGGTGCCTAGAAGTTCTACTTAAACATAGAATATGAAGATCGAGTAACGCAATCCTGATTTGCATAATTTTTACTCATCCGTATTCAAGCTAGACGTGATAATGCCAAAAACTGCGTAGAGTGTGTGCTACGTGCTACGCGCTGCTACGAAATGACGTAGCACTTACATTTCAACACTGGTACTGCTGTAAACCTAGTACGAAAAATTAGTTAAGAGCCATTTTACGTTTTGTCACCTCTCTCGCTCGCACAAAACCATATTTTTAAGAATGTTAAATGAAAAGATGCATTTTTGAAAAATGTAATTCATTAATGTTCTTTATAATAATATTAATTTAACAGGTAAATATTAAAAACACATTTCAACTGTGTTATCTTTAATCAATTTAGCTCAATAACTATTACAATTTGTTTTTGAGATAAGTTCAACTCATGAGTTTTGAATCATTCAATTTGAGTTTTTAATATTAAAGTTCATATTATTTTGTAAAACATTAATGAATTACATTTGATGGTTCTGTGCGAGCGAGAGGGGTGACAAAATGTAAAATGGCTTTTAAGCCGCTAAACATCCATTGCATGGGCATCCATCCATAGACCAGTAGGTACCAAATAACCGGCCGCTAGGTTATATTGCCACGACCACGATTAGCTATAAATGGACCTGTAATTGCAGTTTGTTGTTATATGGATATTAACTAAGACGCTCCCATGAGCATCAGGACCGCGTTTTGTTAGAAACAAAATATTGTTTTGCCATCATAAGGGTTGGTCCTATGCTCCTAAAACAGTCAAGTGATTGTTAATTTAATTTATGCAATGGACCCATGGGACACCCTACCATATTCGTCGCCTTCGTGGGAAATCGACTTTATACCTACAGTAATTGACCGAAAATACCTCCGTTCAGGAACATAACGTCCTCGTAGAGCGAAAAGCCATTAAGTCGAAAATAACATGAGTCAATAGTCTATAAGTGCTGTTAAACGGGCTAGTTTTTTGACAATTTCTTGCTGCAATTGTATAGCCGTGAGATGACATATATATCTTGCAACTCTGTAGAACACCTGTCGCAGTCTTGCAGTATAGCCCGGCGACATTGCAATGAAATTAAATAATGCAAATGATGGTAGGTAAGTACCTACATCACAATAAGTGCTACAGCAACAAGACCAGCGTCGCTGTCCACTAAGTATTATATCTCACTAGCTCAGTGCTACAGCCGCAAATTCCTGCATTTATACGAACTCAATTCTACAGCAATACAGTTGTTGCTACCTTGCTAGAATATACTCTGCAATATCTTGCATAGCTAAATTGCAGCAAGAGTATCGCCATAAATATTGCTCATCTATAGTTCTCAGCAAACCAGCAAGATGCAATTTTTATAGCCCGTTTACAAGCCCCTTAAGCTTTAGCACCACCAAGACTTAAGGCTTGGTCAAACAGAAAGTATTCCTACCGCGCACCAAAGACGCGACGGTAATCGTACAGGGATGTTACGAATGTCATATTTTTCACATTCGCGAATGCGAATGTTCGGGATGCGAATGTGCGAATGCGAATGCGAATGCGAATTTCTCACAAACATTGCATTTAGCGTGGTCTCGATCGATATCGATCGTAAAAAATCCCGGTGCCATGGGAAAAACTGTGACCGAATGAAACATGTGATGCCTGCGCCTTCTGCGCGTGCGAGGATTGACCAACCGTGCGGCCGCAGGGCGAGACACAACAAGACTTGTACACATTCGCATTCGCAAAACATTCACATCGCTTGATGCGAATGCGAATGTCGATGCGAATGTTCATAATGATGCGAATCATTCGCATCCGCGAATGTGAATGCGAATATTCGTAACATCCCTCGTCACGTTCAATTTGTGAGTCTAGCCTCACAGCACAACTCGGCGCTATAACGCTTTGACGCGCGCTAAGATCGCTTTCTTTTTGATCAAGCCTTTATAATTACATTGATAGAGATTTCAATGTCAATGACTGAAGGTTTAAATTAGCTTGGAGACTTGGATGACTCAACAGGCCCCCACAATTGATCTGGATGATCTGGATGATGGATGGATTGATGATTTCAATTGATGACTACTGACAGGTATTATAAGTTTCTTACCGTTTCATATTCCGAAATAAAAAATGTTTGTACGGCTTCGTAACCACCTACCCACTTGCACTAGTGACATTGCTGTGCGTGCCCTTGAACGTGCCAGGGTATTTAGGGTAACAAGTTCGATGTTTAACTATCCATCGTCGGAGTCTTGTCCAGCAGTGCAAGTAGTGGGGTAGACCAATGGCGTTTGAGTTCAATGCTTCAATTAAGTATCACAATTTTGTTAAAGTATAAAAATACTTAAATACTTGTAATTATTTTATGGTTCGAAAGTACCCACAGTTCGTTGACTGGTAATTGTTTCGTATTTTCCGATAAATGCGTATAAGACCCACGTTCAGAAATGGACATTGGGATAGGTAAGGTATCCTATTACTTCTGTCCTCTGTTCTATTTGCGATCTCCGGAATCATTTAATGAATGAAATATTTAGCAATTAACAGCAAAACAAACGTAAATCATTAATAGGCCAATATGCAAATAGTTTGACTGTTATTAGCTATAGCCAGATGAAAGCCGCGTGTCGATCTCAATGAAGTTCGGCATTACTCTAAATATAGTAGGGTCGGCCAGCCGGATGGCTCTCGGAATTTGGGAAATCTGCAACACGAATGTTAGCGTCGCGCGAGCAGGACAGTGCCACCTGATCGAATTAGCCGGCATTGACAGCGAGAGGTGTTTTTATATCATCGATCTATCAATCTGCTCGATATTCACATCCGCCGACGTCGTCACAGGTTCGTCTGTTAGCGATCGTGGCAAATATAGTGGTGTGGCTGTGTGTGGGAGCGTGACGGGTGGCGGTCGGCATGTTCGCTGCGATTGCTATGCTGGATCGGAATCCTGGATTTTTGGCACCGAAAATAGTCGGGTGGGAGCGCGGCGAAACCGCGAGGGCGGGCGCGGCGCAGTGCGTGTCGCTCCGCCGTGTGAACAGCCCGCTAGTGAGGTGAGTGCAGCGGGCGCTCCGCCGGCAGCTTGGATACTTCACCTGGACCCGACCACGCCCAGCCGCGGCCCAGGACTGTGCCAGTGTGACACATCAGTGCCATCATGTGTGGAGTATCCAAGCTCCTGGATTTTGACTCCGGCGATTCGGTGCTTTCGTTCTGTGATACGTTGTTCTGTATTTTCTGGCTCGGGTTGGCATATCTCGTGTTAGTACGGCAGAATGCCAGTGTGTATTAAGTGTCAGGTGTAGCGAGTAAAGTCGGGCGGTGTGCGCGCGCGGCTCGCGTTTTCCATGGATATGACTCGGGTTTCATCGCTCGCGCGTCCTCGCTGAAAATAGTGAGTCCCCGCGCGCCGCCCACGCCGCGCGCTCACACCGCTTGTAACCTATTTGCGGCATGCCCGAACATCAGTATTTATTTAGCGAGATGAGGAAACTCGTCTCAATTTTTATTTAGCTTCAGTCGTGGCCCATATATCGTGTAATTAGGACGTTCGGTCCACAACTCTGTTGTTTACTGATGTTCGGTTTCCGATTACAGCTCTGACTGTCCAACATTGTAGACATTGTTAGAAAGTCACTGAAATAATGGATGTTAATGATAGCTTAAGTAACATAGCTTTTAGAAAAGCTGGCCATGGTATATATTATTTTAAAATCATACGCACATACTACACATTATATTCCTATTTGAATACACAACTACTCAATAGTATTTTTCGGTAGTCACTAAAAAATAATGTCCCAATAGAGTGAACAACAGTACAACACAATTGCATTTACAAACGCTTTATAATAATAACAATTCCGCAGCCTAAAATTATTCATAGACAGCTATTTACAACATTAACATTAACTCATAATACATGAAAGTTACACCTCAAACAATTAATCATCTTAGGATTAGATTATGAGAGATGACGGTTGTCATTTGCACGCGTCATGATTACCGGCGCGTCTGGAACTCAGAATGTTGGCACCTCATCAAAGCGCCTGCTATTACATACTAGCTGAACTATCCCTGAAATTCGGGAGATAGTTACAGTTATAGCTTTCATATTAACTATTTTATATTTTGTAACGTTGTTTCGCGTATCTTCAAATAATCTCTTTTAATCAATCTTTGTTCTGGACATCAGTACTTGCAAATATTTTATAGCACATACTTTTCACGAGACGATTAAGTGTTGTTTAATGTATCAGAGGATCAATTAGCTTTTTTGACAATTTATGTACTTTATTCCTTCTCCAATGATATTCATACCTCGTGGACAATATTCCGCTAGCTTGTCCATTTATCCACCCTTTACAGAATGATTAATTACCCTACTACTGACGCCATCTATTGTGTTATATCTGGTCGAGTAACACCCACTCAATAAAATTGACCTTTGCTTATTCCAAAGTTTTGTCAATCTAAACTATCTTTCGTAATTTCTTGAAAAAATTTTATCGGAGCCTTTTCATAACCCTGTCTACTTTAACATTCGTTGTTTGAATTACAATATTTACTTTGAATTTTCTTTACGATACAATACAACATACAAGTTATTGTTTACATTAAGATCCTGCCAACTTTTGTTGGTGACGACGACTTCTTGGGACTTGGAGCGTGGAAACAATAATCATAAACGCGATTTCCCTTTGGGGCTTCGGGCAACCAGTTTCAGATAAACTTGGAGTTACTTAAAGTACTTTACTTTGTTTATTGAGATACAAATAAGATGTTGTCCAATTTGAGATACCTAAAACTTGTAATAAAGTTGAGAATGGTTGAGAACTTGTGGAGTTCAGGATCAATAGCCGTTCATCTGAACTTTATGGAAGATTTGATTTAGATAGATATGATATCGTTAGATAGTTCATATTGAAAACCCACCCATTGAAACCAATTGAAAACCCATTGAAAACTCATCGATGAATAAGTTGACGTAGTTGGTGACGCATTGCCCTGCCCTTGAATTAAGGGCTGATATTGACACTTTGGACTTAATTCAATTAAAGGTATCTCATCGTGAAACTGTTTGATCATTTTGATAGTTTCAATTAAAGAATTTTATGACGTCAATTTCTTAAACCACTATATACGTTTTGCCGACATTCTTCGAACATAATACGAATTAAATAAGAATATTTATTGAGATCCTTTTCAAACGAGTTGTGTTCATTGTTTTTTTTTTTAATTTCTTAATTTGCAAAGGAGATAAACTTGTTGCGGTTTAGACACTTTTGAAACAAAAGACAGTCATAATTTAAGTTTTTGTCTAATAGAGTGAAAGTTGCTAGTTGTTTGGAACTTCAAACAAGGTTTGAATAATTGAAAGCTTAGCCTACAACACCATGGTCATTCATGTCCATGTTAAATTTTAATGAAGAATAAGAGAATAACGGTCAGTTGTAGAAAGATAATTAAATTTTAAAGGAGGCATTAACCATACAATTTCTATCGTTAAAGTCTCCTTTAAAACTTAATGACCTTTTCTGCAACTCCGCGTAAGAGCTGAAAGTTGAAAGTAACAATTATCTAATAGAAAAGAATGAAACTATGGTTATATGCAATTTTTTTTATCAAAACTTTTTAATGAGAGCAGAGAAATGACGTAAGAAAATGTCTATTCTGAATGTGCTGATCTCTCATTTTCTAATTTCTATTTTTAAATGATCAGCAATAAACGATTTTCATAATCTGCTGAATCTGAAAATTTTAGTATGAATGTTGTAAAGAATGAGATTGATGAGGTTTAAATTGAACTGAAATGTAGGTTAGGGAAATAATAAGAACATTTAATCCTTCGTTTGCAAATAATCGACGATAGTAGAGAATAACGCTTATTTTCTTATATTTTAAGATCTATCTTAAAATTAACTTTATTTGCTTGAAGCTAGTGTAATACCTGAGTTCATAAAAATGCTAATCAGTTTTGCTCGTCATACTTCAAAATCCGTATTTTTTTTCAATATCTTTTTATTCTAAATCAGAATGGTAGGCATGTAAGCAACACCACGATTCTAATGAAACTAACTGAAAAGTTGCGCACTTGCGCCCACCAAGTTAGGAAAAAGCGTAAACGATACATAAATTAGCGTTCGTTCTGAAATTCCGGACTTATATTTAGTCTCGGGCTACTGCAACAGCTGTAGTGATGTGAAAACACGGTTATTTTAGTGAACAATATGTCGGTGGCGTTGTCAGATCGCCAGCACTACGTCACCGCGCGTTATTTTCGCAACTTTGCCAGTTCGCCACCGCGTGCGGCGTTTGTTCCGTTTTGTTTAACTTGTATTTTATAGCGGCCAGCAATGGTTGTAAAATATTGATGTATGATCGTTAATTCTGTTGCTAGGAGTTTTTGTAATTTTGTCTGTTCGGTAGGTTTCAGGGATTGATTTTCTTCATAGAAATTACGAACACAATTTCACACACACATTCATGAAAAACGAACAAAACCAAATATGACCACATGACAGATATTAGTTTCATTGGCAGAAATGACACTGAAAATTTTAACATTGTCAATTACATACTGATTCTGCATCAATCAGCATACTTAACATCAAAAGTTCATCAAAGAATTCAACCCAAAAATGATTACATAAAATGATTACACCATGCAAGAACAACACGTGCAAAATCTCACATTTCATCGTTTACGTAACATTTGCGAATAAAATGCCCTTCAAAAATACTCCAACATCGTTATTTCAGTGCACACATTCACTGAACATTTCTTTCATGTGTTTGTTATAAACAAACTGAGCTGTCGATGCTCTCGTCTCATAAACCAGTCAATACAAATATGGTGCAGCTAGGAAAATATCGGCCATGGCCGTATTTTATAAAATAATAAATATTCACACTCTTATAAACACAAAACATGACACAATAAATGTTTTCTTCATGTATATAGGTTTTCAGACGATTTTTGGGTAGTAGTTTAATATTATTAATGACTTTTAGGATGACATAATTTAGATACATAATGAAGTTTATAAGAAAACACAGCAGGCAAGGTTTAAAATTATTAATGACTTAATGGTCGCTCCCCATATCACATGGTACCAAGTACCATTATTGGAAAAATCGTGGTTGGTGTATGAAAGTTCACCACTCCCACACGAGAATGAATTATAACCGGGAAATCAAATTACACATTCATGTACTATGTTAATAAAACGAATATGAAAAAAACCATCTTATAAGTTTCTATAGACGACGACGCCGACGCAGTAATCTATTTAAAAAGATTTCTCAAGCCAATACATTCTCACATAAAACGTGTAAACATAGACGCCATTGCAGACGTCACACCATAGCTTCACACCCACTCGGCTTCACGAGTACACCTACCATCAATACACATTTAACCGTGCCAAAGCTAAGATTTAATTACTAAAGCAAAAAACAACAAATATCTATTCCTTGTAATAAGATTAGGTTCAAAACTCGATATTGAATTACATTGGAGTCAAACATTCTGCCAAAAGTCGCAAGCGAAGGGTTGAATTATGTGGGCAATATCAAATTAACTTGTAACAAATTACAAGTTTATCGTCATTTGTAAAGCTTTTGACACGGACTTTGTTCTTCGTTTGCGATTGAGTTTTGTGTTTTGTAATTGAGTTAGAAAAGTAGATATTAATTTGGAAAAAGATACCGGATACTTTTTCAAATACCGAGAAAAGAATTATTTCCTATCAAAATTAGGTAAATGACGGATTGACGGCACTTAAAGTACCTACGTAAGAAAGTACAAAATTAAGGGATAGGAATAAATAACGATAATTTTGGGACCCACTCTTGAAATTAATAAGACCTTATATTGGTACCCATTCTTTGCTTCTTTATTGGGTTTTTCGTTAACTTTCTATAGTATGTTGCATAAAATATTTGCTTACAAGTTCATTCCCTCATACCTGTTCTCACAGCAAGGGTTATGAACTCCCCAAATAGAGTGTGTTCAGCACAAATAATTCAGCAAGCTAAGTGTGCCGTGGCCCCCTCGTAATTAGGTTGAAATATAATTCAGTACCAGGAACGTAGACCCAATAATTATGCACTGCCACATCTGGCAAGCTGGCACAGTGCCATATCGAATAGCTACAGTTGAACTTTTGAAATTGGAATAGTTTTTATTTATAAAAAGTTTTATTGAAGTAGATATTTGATGAAGAAATTATTGTTTCGTATCACAAGATTAATAAAATAAGTGAATTTTCTTTGTTGTTTAGTAATACCTATCACACTTTTATAATGAAAAAAGTTTTCAGCAGCTCAAAAAGTCTCAAAAAGTATTAGGTGTGTTTAATTAGGTAAGTAATATATTTAATTATGTAGAAGCGGCCAACCAATAAACACGTCGCTATTGATGGCAAAGTACATCCAATATAATTAAGTATATCTAAAAGCGAAATAGGTACTGTTGTTATTAGGTTTCCACTAGAAGCTCAGCGGAGCACCGAGCGTTTCAACATTGTCACGATTTCAATTAATTTGATATGAGTAGTGCCGTAGCACTCGCTTTATTAAAGCCCTCCTGCATTGTAAGATGTCGTACACAGAAAATGGTTCGCTGAAAACGATTCCGTTACTGTTAGTTATTGTCATAAGGAAGTACAAAATATATTTGTGTAAAGCGAGAATAGAAGATAATTATTAATATTTACTGCAAAACCGACGATGTATTCGTATCGTTTTTAATGACAGAAAATTCATCCATTCAGTCACCCCGAGCCAATCATCAAATACTTTAACATGTTAGAATTTGTATAAGAAGTATTTTGTCAACGTTCCTTAATTCAAAATTCTTTGGTTTTAGGCCGTAACTGGCGTATTTTTTCGACCGGACCGTAAAGACACAAAGCCGCCACCATGGACGCGATTAAGAAGAAGATGCAGGCGATGAAGCTGGAGAAGGACAATGCCATGGACAAGGCCGACACCTGCGAAATGCAGGCTAGGGACGCCAACCTCCGCGCCGAAAAGGTACAGGCCTTAATTACTACACCTTTATATTTTCACCAAGCAATTGGGCATAAGCCTCTCATAGATGTGGTGGCTAGGCTTGGGCTATACCAATAAACTGGGCATAAGCCACTATTCGATACCTATAAGGCAAGGCTGTTCAACCAATTTTGAAGTTGGGCCATAATTTTGATTCCGTGTCAGCCGGGTCATAGTTTAATTATAATCTAATAAAAACGCTGTTGACGGGCCAATTCAAATCCTTTGGTGAGCCACATTGTGGCCCGCGGGCCTGGGGTTGAGCAACCTTGCTATAAGTGCCAGTGAATTTTTTTATTGTGCCCACAACTGCTGTGTTATGGGGCCTCCCACAAAACAATATCTCAAAGTTTTCACATTTTTACATTACTTATCTAAAAACTCTCAGAATATTTTACCACAATATTAAAAGTCAAGTGGTCATACGAAAATAAAACATGAATTCACATTATAACTTCTTTGTTGCGAAATTGGTATTTTGGTAACTTTTATCAACAACGCGGTCCGCTCATCTGTTTAAGATAATCCAGGTCAGAGGTGACGTTTGATGTAGTCACTCTAATAACATAGGGATGACCCATTTTTTTTGTATGTTTAAGTTAAATATACGTATTTCTAAACCTCTTTAAAAACCCAATTGATATCTAAATCTATTTAAATCCCAAGAGACTTGTCCCATTTGTACCCACGTTAAATGTATTTTTGGTCGGTATTTATGTGAAAGAAAAGAAATAATTCTTTCGACTGAGAGTATCATTGGAATGGATTGGAATTTCCATATTTAATGTTTTCACAGAACTGAGTAAGGGTGGTGTGGTATTTCCCAACGGTACCTATTTGACTCGCATACTGCGTAATATTTATTATGAGCTAGAACTAAATTATGAACTTCTCTAAAGTTTTGAGTTCCCCAAGGGACTATTCTAGGTCCCATATATCTCGATATTGCTGATTCTAACTCCAACATCTGTTTCTCCTTCCAGGTCAACGAGGAAGTCCGTGAGCTCCAGAAGAAGCTCGCCCAGGTGGAGGAGGACCTGATCGTCAACAAGAACAAGTTGGAACAGGCCAACAAGGACTTGGAAGAGAAGGAGAAGACGTTGACCGCCACTGAGGCTGAGGTCGCCTCCCTCAACAGGAAAGTACAGCAGATTGAGGAGGACCTCGAGAAGTCCGAGGAGAGGTCAGGCACCGCCCAGCAGAAACTGCTCGAAGCTCAGCAGGCTGCTGACGAGAACAACCGGTAAGATTTACTCTTGAATTTCTTCTAGAATATGATTGTTTTTAGTTTGAGCGTAAATTTTCATGTCTTTGAGGTTGCTTCCGTGCAACTTGAGTTGATTGCTTCACTAAGTGGAATTTAAGTTATGAGAGTCAAGGTTATTTGACGGGAAGTCCTATAAATCAATACTGGCAGATTACTATGTTCAGCACGGTTATGACCTGCAAACATTTCTTATTTACATCCACTCTTCACCATTATCATGTCTTATTATAGTTATTATAGTTTCAGCTTCATGATATATAATCATGACTATACTATTTTGAATATTAATTTATTTTTGTAATCATAAAATATTTATTTTTTGCGGCCGCATTTGATTTACTTATAAGCGAAGCAACAGTTGGCTTACGTGCCACACTATAATTAGAAACATGGTGTGAATTGGAGATTAGCGGATGATAAATTAAAATTTCGTGGAATATAACAAGAAACATTTTCGTTTATGTAATTCTAGAGTAGGCTTATCTCATTGAAAACTTTGATCAGAAATATAATCTTCAATCCCAGCGCCGCCCGACATAAAATATAGCTATTGATACACATCATCATCATAGATCCCTCCTTACATCGGCATCTTAGTTCCTTCTTTAATTAATCGTCATAGCACCCGAAAGACATGCTTGACTTAGGCTTACTTTAAGCATTGCCTCTTTCATATGCATCTATCATCACTTCTTTCATTCGAAATCAGATGGGAAGTGCTAGCAATGTACGGAACGTGATCGTAATTTTCAAATAGCTGAGGGATAAAGTTAATCTTAGTACAAGTCTGAAATTAGCCTCCTCGCAAATCAGACTAGCTCAGTGAACTTGATGGAAACTTAACCAGTAAATTATAATCAATGGTATTTCGTATGTTTCAGTATGTGCAAAGTGTTGGAGAACAGGGCACAACAAGACGAGGAGCGCATGGACCAACTCACCAACCAGCTGAAGGAGGCCCGTCTGCTCGCTGAGGACGCTGACGGCAAGTCCGATGAGGTGAGACTCTATACAATCGCTTCGGGAGAAGATGATGATGTACTAGTAGAATAAAATACTTGAAGTATGAAGGTTGGATTTAGATAAAGGGTTTCACCAGATTACGGTAGACACCACTGTGTTCCAGAATGATTGTTGGTTTGAATATAAATGTAAGAAGTACTACTGCATTTCTGATTACATCTGCTTATATCTTCAAACTGGGATAGAATTAGTTTTTGACTTGATCACTTCAGAGATCCAGTGAATTCTGGTTGATTTTTTTCTGAGTGAGTGAATTTACGAGAGTTTATCGTAAATTAATCTGTGATAGATGCATCTTCAGCAACATCATATTGTCTGGTCGGACATTAATTCATCAATAAATTAACAGATAACTACATAAACTTATGAATAAAATAGTACCAATGTTGATGGAAATATCAACATTGATTCAAATAATGATGACGTATGATGTCCAGGTATCCCGCAAGCTGGCCTTCGTTGAAGACGAGCTTGAAGTCGCTGAGGACCGTGTCAAGTCTGGAGACGCCAAGCTCTCAGAACTTGAGGAGGAATTAAAGGTAAATAAATAAGTAGTTTGAATTGACCCAGAAAACGCTAACTAATGGTTACTGTTAGACAACAATGCTACCGTAATTAGGAGCTGATTGGCTAATTAAAGTTGAACTACTTAGGGTCAAGTTCACCGACAAGATAACAGCCCGTTATATTGAAAACGGTCGTTTAACATGACTTTTTCTATAGAAAAAGATATATTAAACAGCCGTTTTTAACTTAACGGACTGTTATTTTGTCGGTGAACTTAAGCCTTAGTAGCTAAAGTACTATGGCTTATAAATGGATTTAGTTCAATTAATATCAACAGTAAATTATGAACCCACAAAACACGGATCCGTATGAAAGTATTAACAAATGTTGGCATTCAGGTCGTAGGTAACTCCCTCAAATCTCTGGAAGTATCCGAAGAGAAGGCCAACCAGCGTGTCGAGGAGTTCAAGAAGCAGCTGAAGACCCTCACCACCAAACTCAAGGAGGCCGAGGCCCGCGCTGAGTACGCCGAGAAGACTGTTAAGAAACTGCAGAAGGAGGTCGACAGGCTCGAAGGTACGACTCTAACCAACCACTCCTCTAATCAAGTAACAAATAAGATCAATTCAAATCTATCACTAAGAACAAAACTAAGAAAGATTTTTTTGATTTCAAAGATTCAACTAAACAAATCTAAATATCAAGTAACGAAATCTTCTATAATGACTTCTATAACTTGATAACTGTTCTAACAAAAAGAGAATACTATGGCTTCTCTCAATGTTGCAAAAGCTTTTTAATCAAAACTTTTCTAATAAAAACTCATTTTTCTTACTTATCTTTAAGTCCAGAGGCCAGGATAAAGTCGGTTCCTTTCGTAAGTTGTTATCAAATGACTAAATTTTACAGACGCATTATTCAACGAGAAGGAGAAATACAAGGCGATATGCGATGACTTGGACGGCACATTCGCCGAGCTGACAGGATACTAACTAGCCCTTACAGCACATAGTTTATTTAAGTCAATACCGTCCGAATCACTTCACCCTAAAGTCCATTTTGACACATCAACTTGCCTTGTTCCCTTTACAAAGTTCATTGTTTAGCCCGACTGTAGATTTGCGGTCAAGAACGAGTTCCATTATTTCGAGTCTCTAAACTATTTCTTGTAACGCCTAACCTCTCGCTCGATGTTTGGAGGACTGTCTCTGTACAGTATAGTGTAGATGTATATTTACGGAGCATTTGCGACAGTCCTCTGGAGATCTTGTGTTGAGCCCTGCTTTTTTTGTTTGTGATTAACATGTCTTTCGCTTTGCTGCTACCGTCGCGGACCAATGCTTCCAAGGTAATGTTGGTAATTTCTTAATCTCTTAATTTTTCTGTATTTAAAATGACCTATAAAGCTATCCGCTTGCGCCATAAATATGTGTTAAAGAACATTATCACTAAAATGTTATTGACCATGGTGAAGAAAGTAACCATTCTAATTATAATTAGGTACATAATATTATTACTTTTTATTTAGGTTACCTATTTCTATTATCTGAAATTGCATTTTTGGAGTGGAACAATTACAGTTTCAGGAACGTTTTCATAAGACCTTTTCTCTAGTCTTTGATATCAGCCGCTCTATTCTGTACCGACACGCCGCGTGATATCACGCGGTGTGTCGGAGCCTATTGATAGACAGGGTGAATGTCAATGGGCTTACTAAAAACTTCAGTTGCCATGGACTTACAACATTATAATTACAAGTCAGCTCAGCTGCTTTTTAGGCAATCACGGTTGCAAGACAGTCAGTTCCGCATTTATAAACGTGGATACTGATCAGCATGAACAGTTTAGAAAGTTGATGGTACAGCCCTTAGTTCTGGACCAAGTATAAGCTGTATTCTAATAATGTTTTCTATTAACAGATGAGCTCGGAATCAACAAGGACAGATACAAGAGCTTGGCTGACGAGATGGACTCCACCTTCGCCGAGCTGGCCGGCTACTAGACACCCACTCCTTCCACACATTCACACACACACCAACAACACACGTACACTCACGCAGCTCGCTGCCACCGCCACATACACACTTTACATGAAAACAAATACGTTTGTACACGTGATGTAATATTTATTAATATTTTATGTAAATTTATTTACGATTTTCAATAAAATTAATTTATAACAAGTTAGTTTTGGATTTCTGTGGTTCCCTTTGAAAACTATGGCAAGTTTCCTTTAAAACCTAGTTTTCCTGCTTGGCAGAAACTTCCAAACATATGGCTATGAAAGGTTCAAGTTTCCTGAATGAAGGATAAAAAAACCAAATCCTTATTTCCTTGGACTAATTATGGTTTATACCAGTTTATTGACGACTAAAAGTAAGTCAGATCAAATAGTCAAAAGAAGACGAAGACAAACCTTGAATCAGTAAAAAAATATTCGATTGGATACTTGGCATCCGAGATTCAATACGGGATGTAAGTACCCTAACGGAAACTGAAACCATGGGTTCAGTACCGTATTCTGTACCCCTCAGCGGTAAAATTTTGCGTCGGTCTTTTAATAAAAGGAGGTTGGTAGTTATGGGCTTGATATGGTACAGTAATAAAAGCTTAACCGAAAATAAAAATATATTTTAATTGTTCTTTGCTTAATTTATCTTAAAGATTAAGAATTGGAATCAAAAATCGAAATAAAATGATTATGCCGTTGACATTTTGAAAAACCAATAAAACAAAAACGGGTCCATGCTGGCTGGCGCGTGCCTCCATAGAATATCATATCGACAGCAACTAAAACCTTTGAATTGAGAACTCATTAGTCGGTCTGTACTTCATTAGACCTCAGTTTCTTCTAGGCAAGCGTGCTCCATCGTAGACCGTATCATCACTTAACATCAGGCGCGCGTCATGGCGGTCAAACGCGAGCCTATTATTTAATAATAAAAAAAAAACCTCCACGGAATATCATGTCGACAGCAACTAAAATCTTTGAATTGAGAACTCATTAGTCGCGCCGTACTTTATTGGATCATTTACGCCATACTTAACCTCACTGTCACAAATACGAAGATTTCTCTTTAATCCAATTACGTACAAAAACAAATAAAAAATGAATTTAAATACTCTTGAAATACATGCACAGCCTAAACCGGTGGACTAGAAAGATGACTACTAAGTTGATATTCATTTGTATGAAAACAATAACGATATTGTGTGGGTTTCCGACTTCCAGGCGGACAGAACCGCGGGAACAGCTAGTGTAATTTAAATAGGCTTAAAATGCTGCAACATGAAATTGCCTAGAAACTCTATAAAAAGAACCCAAGTTCGCATAAAAAACATATTCCATTACAAAATACCTTTATTATATCAATTCATTTCCCTAACTGAAAGGCGGATAAACAGATTATTCATCGGAAAATAAGATTGGACGTCAATTATTTACAGCGGAAACGCGCCTTAAAACTGTCAACTGTCACATGACGTCTTTCCGGCTTAACATGGCGGAGGCGCGGGGCGCATGCGCGCGGAGCGGGGTCGCACGCATGCGCGACTACCCGCAGAACTCAATCGATAGTGCAGTGTAGGAACAGCCTGTTGGGCTCCAGTTATTTTCCGTTGTTTTCCCGATTAATCGTCCTTTTTCGGTGAAATTGTGAAGTAATTCGCCACGGTGTCGGTGTCAAGTAGCGTGCTACCTGGAGCCATCACTATGAAGATGCTAGCGCCCCACGACGGTCCGGACATAGCGCCAGTCGACTCAGGTCAGTGAAAAACAATCATTAAAACCACATCGTAATTGCATGATAAGTACATTGTCTTACGTCCATCAAGTTTTGAATCAGATAGCTGTTGGGTGAATAGAAAGTATTGTTATGAGCGAAAATACTTGATGCGTAGTACATAACATAGAAAATGGGCTTTGTTATGTCGACACCCCATAAATAATTATATCAAAAAGTATAATATAGTCGCAAATTATATTAGGCCACGTAAAGGCAGTCCTGTACATATATGTTACATGTTATAATTGCGAATGTGATAAGACTAACATACGTTTAAGATGATTCGTGTTCGTCTCAGGATGAATAATAATATTATTCATCCTGAGACGAACACGAATCATCTTAAACGTATGTTAGTCTTATGCGTAAGCCTTCTGCGTAGTTTTTGGCATAAGGATCAAAACATATTATGTTTTGATCCTTATGCCAAAAACTACGCAGAAGGCTTACGCAACTTTCTTCCTATACAGTATGAAGCATTATTTTTTAGATTAAAGTATAATGATTATGTATAGTTTACATTAAATCAATGTGAGTATTTACGTATGACGTAAACTATGTTATTATAATTAAAAAGGTCTTTGTCCTTTTATAATGACCTCATACTGTTCGAATAGCATAAAATAAACATATTACTTACAGGATAATAATATTATGCTAAAGTATAATAATATCTATGTTTTATAATATTACTAGCTTCCGCCCGCGGCTTCGCCCGCGTTTTTCGGGATAAAAGGTTCCAAACTATAATCTATCTGTGTGCCAAATTTCATCCAAATCCGTCAAGCCGTTTCAGCGTGAAGAAGTAACAAACATACACACACACCCACACACACACGCACACAAACGCACAAACTTTCGCATTTATAATATTAGTGTGATTAGTGTAATTGTGCCGCTCCAGGTTAGGTACGGGCCATTATTTTATCAGGCAATAAGCCAACGGGTTTAAGTTTAGCTTTTGTTTTAATTTTCAATTTTAGAACAACTAACTTAACAGAGAAGAAGATTTTTGATTAAGGCTTACGTAGACGATGACGCACTACGTATAATTTCCGCTAATCGTAATTATAACATCATTCTACGTCATAGATCAGCGCAAATTGACCTCGTCAACTTTTAATGATGGACACAATACAATGAATAATTATTATTTTAATCTTTGGGTACCTATTTTATAATGACACTACAGGAAACTCCTTTGTTATTATAACTAAACTTACTTAAAATAATACATATTGTGATTTTACAATAATTATACCTAAGCAGCTTTAGTTCTATTTTTGGAAGGGAAGGATAAACAAATAATACCTATTATGTTACCTACACCTATTATTGTTACCTTTTAAAACTAAAATGTATACCTATACATATAATGATTTCTGTTATGCATCAAATTCTATTAAATGCAGAAAATATGGTTATTAAACCGGTATCTCTGTCAACAACGCATGTGCAAAGTAAGTAGCTTTTGTTTAAGATGTTTGAAAATATAATAGAAGAGAAAAATACAACATACAATACAGGCGGGATGATACGTGATTTTGCTAGAAACACGGGAGAAGTGGGAGAACATTTATATTTTGAAATACCACCTCCTTTGTTTATTTCTCGTGTAATGTACAGAAATAAACATTTAAGAGGGAAAATGGCATCCCGCTTTTCTCTAAAGATCAAATTAATTATGAACGCTTCAAGCGCTTTTCTCTAACATTGTTTTGTTATTTTTAATTGTCTGCCGAACAAGACATCGTTAGATGGGCGACAGCCCATTGCTACCCACTCGGGCACAAAATACAGATTTGATAGTTACTTTTGTATGTAATCTTCCCATCCTATTATTATAGTGGTCTCTAATGGTCTGATTTTGAAACTACTATCCGTTTGGCCTAAACTGCAACACCGTGGCAACACTCATCTAGAATCTAGAATTTCTAAAGGGCCTTCTACAAAATTAAGGGTACCTATGCTAGCGGGCCACACTCAAAATAAATTTACATAAAAAGAAATGATGATAGGAATCTTTATTTAGCTCGCGGGCCGCTTGATATTGATCGGGCCGTATGTTTGACATGACTGATCCAGGGTATTGAATACCTTCCAAGATATGCTTTAGATGCTAAGTAAACAATAACATACAAGGAAACGTTAACTTGACGTATTTTGTAGCAATGACTTGCACCCTGTCAACCCTCGTTCGTTTTGTAGTCCTTAAAGTTTGACAGTGACGTTGTACATTCATAGACTATACAAAACATACACAATTAAAATCTACCCTAAGAACCTGAAGGCTTTAAATAAAGTATGCTTCTTTTTAACCGACTTCAAAAAAGGAGGTTCTGTATTCGTCCCGTATGTATGTATGTATGTATGTATGTTATGTATGTATGTATGTATGTATGTATGTATGTATGTATGTATGTATGTTTGTATGTGCGCGATTTTCTCAAAAACTACTGATTCAATTTGGATGGGGTTTTCACTAACGTAATCTACATACTTTCAGGAAGGTTTTAGTGTATAATACATTATGTAATCATTCCTATGTACAAGGTTATAAGCATAAATGTACACACTCCGTAGAAGATTTACTGTTGAACGAATTCGTGAAAGTAATCTAACGCGGGATAAAGAACTAAAAAAGGGAAAAATAAAAACTTTTTTAACAAAAAATAACCGACTTCAAAAATCCACTACAAAGAAAATAATAATTTTGGTTTCGGAAGTCGGTGGCAAAAAAAAGCAAACATAAACTAAAGCCACCGACTTCCGAAACCAAAATTATTATTTTCTTTGTAGTGGATTTTTGAAGTCGGTTATTTTTTGTTAAAAAAGTTTTTATTAATCCTACGATTTACTTTGAAAGAAAATACTACAACGTAATAACATTAAGAATCAATTCGAATATACTGATTTTATTATTTCTGGTTTCGGTGAAAAAACATAAATATAGCATTATGAATCAGTAAAATCATTATGATTGAGAAGACTTCATTTTGCATCAAAATCTTCAAGAATGAAGACATACTAAGTATACTACCGATGAACAAATGACACATATTTTTTTTAAATGGAAAAAATAGTAAGATAATTGCCCACCATTCATTTAATCATGCAACAACCAGTTTCTTGGCTAAACGTTATTTCTTGCAAAATCATGCGAAAAAATAACCCTACTAAACAAGAGGTATGCTAAGCAAGGCATTCGTTTTCTTTCCCTTTTTTAACCGACTTCATTATTAACCGACTTCAAAAAAGGAGGTTCTGTATTCGTCCCGTATGTATGTATGTATGTTTGTATGTATGTATGTAAGTATGTAAGTATGTATGTATGTATGTTTGTATGTGCGCGATTTTCTCAAAAACTACTGATTCGATTTGGATGGGGTTTTTACTAACGTAATCTACATACTTTCAGGGAGGTTTTAGTATATAATACATTATGTAATCATTCCTATGTACAAAGTTATATGCATAAATGTACACACTCCGTAGAAGATTTACTGTTGAACGAATTCGTGAAAGTAATCTAACACGGGATAAAGAACTAAAAAGGGAAAAATAAAAAACTTTTTTAACAAAAAATAACCGACTTCAAAAATAGATACGTTATCATTATGCGTTTGTTTTTGGAAAATGCAATACTTATCTGTTATTAGTTGTTAGTTAAATTTAATATAGGAAGTGATAGGATTTTAGTGGGTCCCGTCGGCTATCGGCTAATGAGAACATTATGTTTCTGAAAAGCCTCATTAACTACTACAGAAGATTGTTGTTAGTTTCTGGAGATTGTAAAACAGTGTTGTTATTGGTTGTTTGTATAGATTCATGAATACATATCGTGAAAGTTACAATAAAAGGGATGAGGAAAAAGTTTGGTTAACTCATAATATTGGTAGATAAATTAGACAATATTTATTTGTCTTTTTTTCTTTTTCCTCTTGACTCAGCAGAAAAAACTCAAACTTAAAAGACTTCAGCTTCTAATCCACGAATATTAGTCTATTACGAAACTTAAACTTCACAAGTTATTCAATTACGGCTATCGAAGATGATTTGACGCGATTTAACGCTCATGTTTGACAGTTACGATAATAATTATGCAATTGTTTTTGAAAAATGTAATATCTGAAGTTAGTTAGTACGGTTAAATAATAAAGAAGGTCATAGGATTTGAATGGTTCCCGTCGGCTATCGGCTAATGAGGATTTCATGTTTCTCTGGTGTATTGTTAACATGAAGAGCCTTTTATCTGCCAGATAATAAAATTGTTGTTTGTTTTGAAAATTATAACACAGTGCTGATATTAGTTAGTTGTTTGTTTGGATTTATCAATGAATAAATTGACAGCTACCATAATTGAGGGATGAGGAAAAATGTTTTGATATTGTTCATGGCTGATCAATCTATTTGGTATAATTTTACTTTTTTTCCTCGTATTCAGCGGAAAGTAAACAAACCTTCAGCTTATTTTCATCTATCAATATTCGTCAGCATTACAACTCATTAGTCAATTAGTACAGACAGAATATAAAATTGGGCTAGGATCCGACGGCTATCCACTATCGGCTAATGAGGATGTTTCGTCTCTCTGGCACCTTTATTATATTGAAAACCTTATTATAAACAGATTCAGAATATTACTTAATAATTTAGTTTTGTATTTGGAAAAATAAGTCTGTACGTTTTTGTATTTGTTATAAGTAGTAAGAACCTTTTTGATACAAACTGTGTCGATTCTAGATTTTACTAGTACTTGTGGTATTGTGGTAGGTAGTTTTAAATGTATTAGACTTCCTTTTATTTTCTCAAATTCCTTTCCTTTTACCCACCGTATAATCGAAACCTATCTGAAAATTATTGCAAACAAAATGATGCAAAGCTCCGACTATTTAACTTTAATATAAATAGCTTTAAATTAACTTGACTTTGCATACGGTATACTCTCAAAGGGGTAGACTCTAATGCAATTACTAACTAGTACCCAATTAATTAGATAAATATTCATAGCATTACTTTTTGTACAGTTTGTATTTATCCGTCTTAGAGGAATCTCTTTCAACAAATTAAGCAGAATGTAAAAATATACGAAGTTGAAATGGATAACATTAAAAGTTACTTAGTAATAATTTGAGTATTTCTACTTTAGGAATATAATAAAATTTGAAACGAAATTAGGTTTTCCAACAGCTTTAAATACTCTAAGTCTATTTTAAGATTTACCATTTAATTAGAAAAGTTTGGACGTCTACAATTAGGTTCTTTAGGGACTATAAATGTAGCAACTGTTCTGCTAAAACGATGCAAATATACTCTTGGCGTCTTTATCCTGGTTTTTACCTGGTTTCTTACAAGAACCTGCTTTGTGTCAATATCTCTGATCGCCAAGGAAAAGATACGTCAGTATCTAATGGTCCCGAATATTATTATTATTAGGTTAGAAGTGTGCTTTAGGGTAGGTACGCCGCGAGGTGCTACGGATTGGTCCTTTCTAGGTCTGTCAAACGTCACGGTTCTCATAGGTTAGATTGAGGTTTCTATTTCTTCATCTGTTATACTTCCTAAAGGGGCCGTCCTTGGATCCTCGTTGTGGGGTAGGTTGCCTAGGTACTTCGGAAATCTAATGGTTCCGTATTAGTTAGCAAGTTTAGTTACATATACGAAGTTGTCAGTTGTTCTACTGTGTCCATCAGGTTATCATATTCATTGACGCCACGTATACTCCGAGTAGGTAGGTATATGCTATTAGAACAATAACATTTAATATTTTAGTCGCGGGATATATTTTCGTTTTAAAATTCATGTAACATCATCGTGTAGATCCGTAGAGATATCAAATACTGGTAGGTCAAAGACCCATACCCGGCGAATATGTATAAGTAGTCCAGTGAATTTTCAACAAGTTCCAGTCCGGCGAATAAAGTCCGAAAAATTGCCATTTAACATGACTTTTTATGAGAAAAAGTAATGTTAAACGGCCATATTCAATTTATCGGACTGTTATTTTGTCGGTGAACTTGGCCTTTCATTTATTAACCTCATTGACATTCTGTATCATCATCTTCTCTTTCCATCTTGTGACATTCATGGCACAGCTAGGATGACCTACATACTTAACCAATGGTTAATCTACACAACTATACGACTTTAATTGGAAACTCATTTGAAATGTTGAATGCACTTCAATCCGGTTAGTTGAATTTAATCGTGATTGCAAGGTTTTATCCACTTTCATCTGACATTCTCGCTTTTAAAATGTCAAATCAATTTCATGGATATTGCGTCGTCTGATTAAATTGTGTGGATAGTTATAGAAAATCAGGATTTATTTGTAGTTTATCTTTATGTTCCGGATATAATTTATTTATTACCTTCAATTGATTGAGAATTCATATTTGCTTGAAGATACTGATTGGTCTTATTTATCCCTTCGTTGTGTATCGCTGGCCCCTGCTAGTTGCAGTTTCGAGTTTATACAGAAATGAAACTTTTTATAATAAAAAAAAACTTTCGAAACTGTTTGACACAACAATATTCTGATCTTTTTGAATACGGTTTTAACTTTTTTTTGTGTTTTTATGTAGCCTCAGTTTTTTTTTTTAAATTGCAAAAAAAAAATGAAAATGTAATTCTGTGGTCACTGGTCATTACTAATGATAACTCCAAAATTATAGTATTTTTAAGCGTGCTACGTCAGACCTAAGGATTTTTTAGCACTTATAAAAAAAACATAAATTTAGTTGTTTGGTAGTTTGGTTTGTTGAGTGACCACAGAATTATATTTTCAGTACTTTTTACAACTTTTTACTTTTTTCAACTACTGTATATTACATAGACGCACATAATTTGCGGGTAGATTGCCACCTGGTAGGCGGATTACAATTGTGATCCTATTAGGTGACAAGCGTTTGCGGAGTCCTAATAATAATCCCGTCGGGCCGCCCACTGAAACGCGAGAGTGTAATTAAGAGAGAGGGAACTAGTACTCTCACTAGAAACTGGACTGGAAAATAATTGATGTGATGTGATGCGATCATGATAAGAATAGGAACGTCAATGACCTCAAACTGTCAATCAGTGGCGTACCTAGAGGGCAAGCCCTTCACATTTTTTTCATTTTAGAGAGTAGGCATTTATACTGAATTTACTTCTACATAACCCTAGTTTAACTGTCACCCAGTATTTTCATATTGATAATTTCAGGTAAAAAATTCTGTATTTAATACACGATTGCACAACTATGTTTTTCTCACGTGTTTGAAACACGTGTTTTAGACCGGCAACGTTAATTGAAAGCCTTTCCAGAACTTAGAACTCCTTTATAGAATTATTAATAGTTTAGAGGTAGGGGAGGTAGGTTAATGGGGCTGATGGTGGTACGTCTACACGACCTTCGATCCTGGTCAAAACATACGTAGGTAATGTTTATAAAGTATGGTACTGCCTTTATCCATATGTATGTATGTGATATGTATGAATAATATGAACATCAACAAGTTCCTCACATTATCTGTGGTTAATGTTGTCTTAAGGTTCATATTCATGTTTCCAACTACCTTTACTTTTATATTATTTATTTATTTATTATTATAACTAAGCTGCAGTCTTGACTTATCTGTAAAATTTTAGTGCTTTTTCTTTATTTTTTCTTTTTCAATATTTTTTTTTCTTTTTCTTTTTAAAGCGGATTCTGCCCTTGCACATTTTTTTTATTTTATTTCTTACAACTTCAATATTAATGCATCCACCTTTATTAGCCACCAACAACAAAGTCACTTGCACTTATTGGTTATGGGGGATTTTACACTCCCTATGGCTTGTGTGAAATTATTCAATTCGCCATTTTGCCAATATTACGTGTACGTATAATGATAGTAAAAATATCAAATCGAACGAAAAAAAACGTGTCTCCTTTCTATTAACTGATTAGTGCGGTGATAGAATCAGCAAAAAGATCTACCTACTACTACAACGTAATGCGTAGCGTTTGGTCCCAAATTAACTAATTTAGTTACGTGAGCCGAACGCAGATGGCAACACATCGCCTAATACAATTAGACCTCGTGTGTCCTTTTAGAGGTCGACTAGAGGTATAAGGTTATACCTACCTGTATTTATTTTATGACTTGTATAAAAGTATTGACGAATAGGTTTTTATGCGTCTGGTAAAGTCTGGTTAGATCGTAATGTCGGTCATGGCTAAGTTGCCTATGAGTCATTCTTAGGTGGTGTTAATCTGTCAAGGTACCTACTAATAGTGCAAAGAGGTAGTTTGTATTATGAGGTAATCACCGGAACCACTAATTCGATTCTGAAAATAAGCTACATTATCCCTGAGTGCTATAGGCTACTTTTTATCCTGGAAAAATCCACATACCCTGAGGGCAAGTTGCGGATAGAGTTGCGGGCAAAGCACAGTGTGTTAAGAACCCGAATTTTGTGTCATCATGTTTTTATTCAAGAAATCGATAGTTTTTATCATTTCTAGTACTAAAGTTCAACTCCGGTTTCGCTACGACTTGAAATTGATTTTTAAAAAAATGTCAAAGTTTCGTAATATCCGCGTCATGAAAATCGAAAAAAAAATCTTATTTAAAAAACGGAACTACGTATTCCAGTTTCTATTTATTCCATCGATTGTACGTACAGTAACCCATCGTTCCACCAATTTTTATTGCTTTAGTATGAATGGGACGCGTGCTATGATTTTTTTTCTCATTTTTCTTTTTTATTTTTTTATTCACCTATAACACCGTATTAGTTCGTGATTTCTACATCAAAATATTGCTTATTATTTCTTTTATGCGTAGTATTAAAACCACAACCTAATTCCTTGTTATGCTGGACTTATTGCAAATTTTAGTAATATTCGAAATATCCGCACTTAGGGCTGTCACATCAACCAAAATGTGGATACTTTTTTACGTTATAATTAGTGATGAAACGATTATTGCTTAGCGATTACGATTACAATTATTGCCCGAAATAATCGTCGATTACGATTACGATTATTTAAAAAATATGTTTAAATATTTCTTTTTTATCGTGTGAGGAATTAATTAAACATATTTGAAGGACGAGTTTAAACATTTTAAGTTTTTCTTTTTCTAATAAAATTGTTGAAACGTCTAAAATTCCCATCTGTGTACTAAACTAACTGAAAAAGTGAGGCAAACTATGCTAACCGAGGCAGATATGGGAAGATTTGATGTTAGAAAACCATCTAGAGAATTTCAAGCATATCCAAACAGAATTTACAGATTTATTTTTCAATCTGAAATCTTTAAAATGAATGTTATTGTTATCCCCCAGAGAGTGCCTAGGAAACAGGAAATACGTGCTTTAGAAAAATAATGATTTAACTTGTTTCAAATTTATTACCATCTGGTGCTGCTACCATAAAATGTAACTATCACACTCCGAAGAAAAATACATATACGTAGTACTTCAAAATTCGTCAAGCAGTATAGACTACCTACAGGAGGCCACAAAAGAACAAACGAACATACATACACCCGAAAACATTACTCTCCTTCCGCAATAGTCGGATACCGCTTGAATTAAGATCACAAACGTCACCTGCGCATTAGCTGGTTTTTCGGTCTCTTTGGCGGAATGAAGACGGGGGGCGCCGAGGCTGCACGCGATTGGTTCGTCAGTCGATGTTCGTCGTCTATTGGACTTTTCTCTATTACCTACGTATTATCAACTGTCTATTGTCTATTAGGCCAAAAATGTACATGCGCGATCTGTGATCAAGATCCCTGCCGATACTTATACCTATATTATATAGCTGCCAAGTCCTTGTTAACCGACTTCCAAAAAGGAGCTGCATTCGGTTGGTTTTTTTATTGCAAATTTTAGAATAGGAACAATACTATTATCAACTATTATGTAATTTTAGTATGATAAAGCCAAGCGAAATATGTAATGTTTCCAACACGAATCAAACTAATATCTACTAAATTTCTCAATGGGCACCGAAATACGTTTTTGTAAGTACCTACCTTAATTTTTGTCGGAAGGAAGCCACTAATACCACGGAAAAAATATTTTAGATATTACAATATAATACAAGATAATACACATACGATGTTTTTCTGAGTGTAGATTTGACCAAAGACTAATTTACAAAAAATACATTACTCGAATAATCGTTAAATAATCGTAATAATAATCGACGATTACGATTAATCGCTAAATGCCAATAATCGCGATTACGATTAATCGTAATCGTTTCATCACTAGTTATAATATTTTAGTTTATTTATTATGTCGATGACTAGGTATCGTTATTTTGTCGCTTAGTTGGCCATTATTGTGTAAATGTTAAATGAAAACTTAAAAGACCACCAAGTTTTAAGAGAACCATCAAACTACAATGAAATGACTACGATAGGTATAAAACTACGGTCTAATTCTACGCCGAGTCCCTCCACGACTGCTCAATAACTACTGGCGCTTTCTGGATACATGTAGTGAAAATGGTATCATAATGTTATTAAATATTAAGACATTCCAAAAACAATTGACACAGGCGGGGCCTGAACCCGCGACCTCTGCGAAACCGTGGCTAGCACTCTCACCAACTGAGCTACTGTGTCACTGTGTACTGAATCAATTGAAATTTGGAATCCCTTTTTACGCTTCTTCCGAGCGTTAGCGACATCTATCGGAGAATAGTTACAAACTCCAACTCAATGTTTCTAACTCTTGCAGTTAGAAGAACATCGATACGATATCACCATAAACCGATATACATTATAAATGTATATTTTTTGCAAAATGGTATCATGTTGAGCTGGTACACCTTCTTGGGCAACAGTCAATAAATTCTCATCCGAAGAACATAACTAGTAGCAGTAATGGCTAATAATAGGCTAATATAGGTAGTGGCGTTTTACTTCACGCTCCTCTCTGGTTTATGCTTGCTGCTGCTTGTCTGCTAGCGGTTACGATTCTTTAGTCAATTTTGTGTTGTCATTTCTATGTTAGTAGAAATTTAAACGTTTTTACTAAATTCAAATAAAAAACATTTGAGCACTGTTTTTTCATATAACAATTCTATCACAGATTCTCTGATCTGATCTGATCAGATGAAAATTGATCAATTCTCATCTGATCCAATCATTTCTGATTTTCACCTATTAGAGAGAAAAAGAAAAGCCAAAAGATACCCACTACCGGCAGCGGCATTGTCTTTGTTGAGACCAAATAACGAACAAAATCCAGCAATCATTGATTATTCCCATGTTGAATTTGTTGTCGTTAGTAATGAGGATGAGTAATTATAATTAATTATATTAGTAATGAGGATGAGTAAGCACAGTAAGTTAGCCACTTAATTTAAATTCAAAACAAATTGTTTTTTGTCGTATAAAATATATTGAAAGTTATTTTTTTTTCGGATACACGAAAGTGACAGCCCTGAAGAAAATATAAAATTAACTATAACTTCAGCATAACAAGGAATTAGGTTGTGGTTTTAATACTACGCATAAAAGAAAGAATAAGCAATATTTTGATGTAGAAATCACGAACTAATACGGTGTTATAGGTGAATAAAAAAATAAAAAAGAAAAATGAGAAAAAAAATCATAGCACGCGTCCCATTCATACTAAAGCAATAAAAATTGGTGGAACGATGGGTTACTGTACGTACAATCGATGGAATAAATAGAAACAGGAATACGTAGTTCCGTTTTTTAAATAAGATTTTTTTTTCGATTTTCATGACGCGGATATTACGAAACTTTGACATTTTTTTAAAAATCAGTTACAAGTCGTAGCGAAGCCGGAGTTGAACTCTAGTACTAGAAATGATAAAAACTATCGATTTCTTGAATAAAAACATGATGACACAAAATTCGGGTTCTTAACACACTGTGCAAAGTGATAATCTATATTTTGGTAAAAATTGTATGGAATAATCGATAAATAGTGCTGTAAAATGACATCACACCTGTATTTCCTAAAAAAGGATAGCCAGAGATGTGTAGTATCCCACGTTTTGCCCGTTATGTTTAAGTCTATTGTGATAGGCGGTAAGCGTAATGCCATTAACCGGGCACAAATCCAAACTCCGGGCTGCTACTGACATTTTCCTTAAAGAAACCTGAATAACACTTTCCCCGACCTGAGAATCAAACCCAAGACCTCACGCTCAGCAGTCCCGCTTGCAACTATTAGACCAACTAGGTAGTCAAAGGTTAAAATGCGCTTAAATAAAAACGATTATAGTGAAAAAATATATTTTGCAAGACAGCGAAGACTGCTAATAGTTCGCAAGAATACTGATAGATTTTAGGGAATTAATTAGCTAGAAACTAGGAAGTCAAGCACGAGTGTTCTTTTTATTAATATGCTACATAATATCGATTCAAACAACCCGTAAAGCCTCTCGTATAAATCTAATGTTCTATTTATAAAATTACGCGAAGAGATAACACGTTGCGAGCTCATCGCGACATCGACCGGAACTCACGTTTCCTTCAGTTGGCACCCACTGCTTCCGGCGAATACCTGCGTATTATTTTGTTTAAATTGACGCTATTTAAACTATACCTTTATAATTATTTGATTTATGTATCCAATTTTAACTAACTTAACTTAAATTTAAATTAACATACAATTTTAATTGTGCTGGTTAGCCCGAAATTGGTTGAAATTGGTGAAGTTTTGCGCACAGGTTTCCTTTGTGATGTAGATAGGTAGCAATAAGGCTGATTTTTTCTAAATTCCCAAAAATAGATCAGATTCGTCCTCAATTCTGGAGTAACCGAAAAGGTCACTTAAGGTTTTTATAAAGCGTTTCTTTGACATATTCCGAGAATTTAGGCAAAAGACAGATGGAGGGTATCCTTCGGTCTAAAAATATAACTGCCATCATCATTATGTCTGGTTATTATCGATATTAAGTATGTTAATGTATAACCTGAGCTGAGAATGTTTAGAGGTGAATGATTAAGCTTTATTCAACACTTAATTACTACCGACTAGCCTATTTTCTTTATACTTGTATTTCTATTGTCAATATTAGCTTTTGTGGTATCACTATCACTACGTAGTATAAAACAAAATCGCTTCCTGCTGTCTGTCCCTAGTATGCTTAGATATTTAAAACTACGCAACGGATTTTGATGCAGTTTTTTTTAATAGATAGAGTGACTCAAGAGGAAGGTTTATATGTATAATCCCAAAAAACGCAGGCAAAGCCGCAGGCGTAAGCTAGCATTATATATTTAACTTATACATGTACAAAGATCTTAATATCAAGAAATCTGAATCCTAACAGTACACGCTCAAACGCTGATTTACGCTGATTTATTGCTTTGAGCATTTACCTACCGTAAATGCTCAAAGCAATAAATCATCACAACTGAGGTGTGTATATACGCACGGCTACAGATCAAGCTATACATTTCCAGTATAAGCTGATCTCGCATGTCCGTGAACGGGCGCTGTCAGTTGGTGCTGGTCATCTCTTGACTGCCTAAACAATGTTTTTTCACTTGTCTAGTTGATATTATTATTATTTTGTACCTTACTAAACATAGTTCTCACATATTAGGGCATCACTGTAATCAAAGAAATAGTAACAGAATTTATTGAAAAAGAGTAACCATGGAGTTTCTTGTCCGTTCTTCTCCATAGGAATCTACGTTTTGGAACGGACAACTAGCTTCAACTAACGGACAAACCGACTGACAACTATTGTAATATTGTTTGACATTTCAAAAGTGCCTGTAAATGGTCTAATTGAAATAAATGTTTTTGACTTTTGACTTTATAGGATTTCCTTACAGTGAGAGGTCAGTGTAAACTGGGAGTGTATAGCTTGATGTGAAGCCGTGTGTACATAAGACGTATTTACATACATTTATGTACCCTCGTGTTACGCGTTACAACAAAAAGTTTTTACATAAACATACATATTTATGTACTCCCCTGATTTCTTTTATGCTTTTGTATCTATCATAAAAAATAATCATCTCGAGTTTAGTACTATTAGGTACAAGAAGTAGGATTGAAAACTTGGGAAAAACTTTTAAACTTATAATGTGATTTTCGAGTTTTGTGACTATAATATTCCGTAACACACTACGAGGCACAATAGAAGCTTTATTGTAATTACATCTATAAACGCTTTTCGTCTGTCTGTTTGTCCGCTTAGTTCTTCTAAATTACACAAAGGATTTTAATGAGGTTTTCACCACCATTTAGAGAATTTATTCCGCAAAGTTTGTGTATAATTATGTTAATATTTAACTTAAATACACCACATAAATCTCGATGTTTTGATTCTAAGGCTGAGATTAATAAACGGTACCTACGTAGCACGTGCTTTGGCTTAGCACTATTTTTTTTTCAAAAATCAAAATCAAAAAATGTCGCACAACTGTCAAACTACAAGTGTAAGATAGAGACGGGAATAGTGCTAAGCCAAAGCACGTGCTAAGCAGTGGCGTGCCTAGAGGGCAAGCCCGACGCATTTTTTTCGTTTTAGAGAGTAGCTACGTTCATTTTTCATAAATGTAAGTGATTTTTTTATGTACGTGCCTATTGCTTTAATAAAGACATCAATTCTTTTTAAAATATGGACATAAATACCCTCAAAAACCAAAAAAATACGCCACTGGTGCTAACAGTCATTTATGAATCTTGGCCTAAAACATACTTATTTGCTAAGATACCTACAGGGAAGTGTGCTGTACAGATACCTAGATAATATATCTCTGGTAATAATATGGGCGAGAATATTGATCGGTGAACGAACTGTGCGCATTATACTAAACGAAATTCTATACTATTAGAATAATATTATGTTGTCCGCGCTTGAACATTCTGACCGTCTGCCAAAAGATATTAACAGAAGTGGTTCAATCGTTTGTAGAAATCGATACGTTGACTCTTATTATGTGTATAGCATTCATTTGTTTTATTGTTACAAAAATTAAACTCGTTGACTTGTAAGTTGAGATTGCTACCACTGGGCCACCTCGCTCTTGCTTGGCCACTATTTTTCGTGTCTAAACATCTACAAGCTAATATGAGGAAGTTATGCGTAGTTTATATACAAAGTTTCATAAGCTTTAGTGGTGTGCAAAATTGCCTTTCGCCATACATTATTTCATGTAGGTAACATTTTTTATATTAGGTCTTTACCTATGAAATTGCCGTTCTGCAGTACTGGCCATTTCAAATCAAAATAATTTTTGTTTGGCTAAGAATTCCAATTTCAAATTAATTTTATTTTAAAAACATGTTTTTTTTTTCCAAAAGTAGTCATTTGTTTATTGATTAGTGTTACATTTTCATCGCATTTCAATCTTTTTCGTCATCATGGATACGTTAAAAATTTGAGTAATTATGGAATACGAGTACCGTCGTAGCAGCAACGCGCCACAAGCGGCACGCAACATCAACGACGTTTACGGAGCTAACACTACAAACCAACGCACCACCTGTTATTGGTTTGCTCGCTACCGTTCTGGAAATTTCGACCTGAAAAATGAACCTCGCGGTCGTCCGAACACTTTGGTTGACAATGACGAATTAAAGGTGATTGTGGAAGCTGATGATACACAATCTACGGCTGAATTAGCAGCAGCTTTCGACGTTAGCGTCAAAACAATATTGGTCCATTTGCGTCAAATTGGCAAGGTAAAAAAGCTTGACAAATGGGTGCCCCACGAACTCAATGATCGCCAGCGCGAAGTACGCGTCGAGACGTGCCTTGCACTGCTCAACAGACACACAAATGAAGGAATTTTGAACCGCATTGTTACCTGCGATGAGAAATGGATTCTGTTTGATAACCGCAAGTGCTCAGCAAGTTGGTTGGATCCTGGTTCAGCACCTAAACAATGCCCTAAACGAAAACTTACCCCTAGAAAAGTGATGGTCACTGTTTGGTGGTCTAGCGCCGGTGTGATTCATCACAGCTTCTTACCAAACGGGGTGAGCATTACTGCAGATGTGTACTGTGAAGAACTGAACACAATGATGAAGAAGCTGGCACATCTCCAACCAGCATTGGTCAATCGCTCGTCTCCACTGCTCCTGCACGACAACGCGCGACCTCATACTGCACAGCAGACGGTCTCCAAGTTGCAAGAACTGGGGTTGGAAGCTCTCCGTCATCCGCCCTACTCACCAGACCTTGCGCCTACAGACTACTAACTTTTTCCAGAATTTGGATAACTTCTTGGCGGGAAAAAAATTCAATACCCGAGAGGCAGTACAAAATCCCTTTGAAGAATTTGTTGCCTCCCGTCCAGCTGATTTCTTTAAGAAGGGCATCAATAAACTGCCACTGCGTTGGCAAAGATGCATTGATTGCATGGGTGATTACTTCGATTAATACAAATAGAAAATACATGAAAAAAATTCGTTTAAATTTTTTCATACAAAACGGCAATTTCATAGGTAAAGACCTATTATAATAAGAACGACGTTAATAATATTTCTCATTTATAGTACGCGGTATCTTATATGTTATATACGTTATTATACAGGTAACATAAGTGATACAGAATAATAATAATAGATGTTATACTTCGTAGCAGCTACGCTATCATACCGCGTTATTAAATCGTTTGGTCGTAGCAGGTGCTACGGCGTAGCGGCTACGCGTAGCTATCTTTGATATTGTGTTGTGTTCGTAATTTGATACGTTCGCCTTTTATGTTGAAAGTTTTCTGTTTACATAGTAAAGTAATTAGCCAAAAATAGTGGGAACATACTGTCGTTGGTATATCTATCACGCCGGATTCTTCGAAGGGTTAGGTAGAGATGTATAGTACATTTAGTACATCAACATTTCGCCAATTATGTTAAAATTCCATGAAATAAGGGGTGAGTCTATTGCCATCAACCGGACATAAACCTCAGACTCCACATTTGCGACCACTAGATCAACGAGAGTCTGCTATGTCACAATTTCAAAAGATGAATTTACGTAAACATTGGTTGTCTTCCCTATAGCTTTACGTCAGCATTTCCCAATAACAATGGAACTACTGGATCTCTCTAGTCTGCAAAATAAAGCACTTTACGGACACTGTCCAGAGTGTCCAGATGTCTAGCAGTGCTTTTACGAGCGGACATAATTTTATTACGTTGACGGTACCCGGAGTGGGACAAGCCGTACGATTCGTCCGCTACTCGTATTTTGAAAGTTTTCGCTTATATTTCATAGTATCTAGACTTTATGTATCTAGACACCAACGACACAGGAGAAATCCTAGTGTGGGGCAACGTTTTTTTTTCTTAAACACCAAAAAAAAACGTTAACCAGCTACTCCGTCTGCGTGGACTACAATAATATTCCATTTTAACGATCTCCTTAGAGTAGGGTGGTCACGAAGGGGTCAAGCTGTATCTCTTGTTTATCCCACCGGAATTAGATGAAACGCTTAGCAAGCGTCATGGCTAAAATATGGTACCTACCAAATGGCAAGATATGCAATTACTTAGCCAGTCATACTGAGGCAATACCTATATAATAAGAAAAAAAAACTTACAGGGGTAGATTTCAAAACATTTAAAAAATAGCATAGTCATGATAAATATTAAAAAAAAGTGTGTGACCAACCAACATTTTGACGTCCGTTGCAAAGGGCATATTTTCATTACGCTGACTGTACCCAGAGCGAGGGACAGACCGCGCTTCCAACCACTACTTGTATTTGAAAGCCCTCCCATTCAGCTGAGGGTAGCAAAGAGGGTTTTATAATGATATACCTACTTAAATCTTCAGAAAAAATACAAAAAGTATGCGTTTATACAGGAGATTAAACGAGGACCGTATGGAAAGACAGTGTTTGATTCTCATTCGATTAACTACGCGACTAACGAAAAGAAAAGAAAATCCATCCACATACAAAAATATCCAATAGTCACACTAATATTATAAAGGCGAAAGTTTGTGTGTGTGTGTGTATGTTTGTTACTTCTTCACGCTGAAACGGCTGGACTGATTTGGATTAAATTTGGCACACAGATAGATTATAGTCTGGAATAACACATAGGCTACCTTTAATCCCGAAAAACGCGGGCGAAGCCGCGGGCGGAAGCTAGTACATCATAAAACAAAATGTATGGAACATTTGTTTTTTCTTTTGCAATTTTAGGTTTTGTCTTGAAGTCATCAAACGATATTCGAATCGTTTGTGGGAGTGACATAGGGTATCATATTTAAATATTAAGCATTCAGATTGTTTTATTGATTTTTGTATGATTGTTTATTTGTATGAATATTGTCCAGTTAAGTCAGTAAAATGGTAGTGATGTGATAGTCCAGGGTGCGCCGGACGTACATTTTGAAGTATCGTCACCCATGAAAACTATTTTAATTCATGACATGTAAATAGTTAAGAAATAACAAAACGATTATATCTTTTTATTAAAATTATACTCATAATTTCTCAGACTCTTAGAGATAAAACAAGCCCTCTAGTTACGTAGCCTAAATTACTTTATTTAAAAGTCTTGTTCACTTTTATAATAAAATACAGACGCACAAAATTTATGTCACGTTACCCTTCAAGAGACATTCATAAATTTTCATAATTGAGCATGTTGTACCGAACAAAAAGTCTGTTGACAACTCAACGTCGGAGATCCCACGCGATTCCGAACGGACCTAATTTCATTACCCTGTGGTTAGGCACAAACGTGACCACGGAATGTGACCTGTGACTACAAACCTCCCGTTTGTACACACAGCTGTATTTAAATAGGATCTTTGTTACTTTTGAAATTATATTTTTTGTGCAAACTTTTCTCGGCTGTGTAACGTCAGATGTGGTTAGCATAATGATATTGTATACGTGCCTTATTATTTCAGTGTTACCTTTTTACCTTTATCCTAAGTTAATATAACGTTTAACTTGGAAGAACAAAGACATAACTATGATTCTTACTTGACTATGATTTTTTTAAAATAGGCAGTTTATATGATAACAAAAAGTTATAGGAACAATACAATCAGTTTCCAGGCGCGTTTTAGTGGTATAGAGCGTTTTACATAAAGCTGTCTTCAGACTACGCTATACTATATAGCATTATAGTATATAGCTCATAGCACAAGAATATCGCACACCATACATTGTTATGGACACGTTCACGCTGTGCTATACTATGTATAAAGTATTGGCTTTGTATGGTGCGCTATGCTGTATAGTATAGCGTATGCTATATAGTATAGCGTAGTCTGAAGACAGCTTGAGGAGTCCCTTCGACGCTATGTTAGCTCCCCCGTCAGTCACTCCTGTCTAGCTCTTAACGTAGATTTGTGTTAAAGTAATGTTTAAGACACTAAAAAGTGGTGAACGAGAACTGGTACTGAAAAAAACTTTCAACACCGTTAAAAACGTTGTAGCATATTGACATTCAGGGCAGCCAACATAGCGTCGAAGGGACTTCTTAGGGCCTGTGCACCAGTGGCGAAGGGACAGTTTTTGTAAGAGGTAAGCCGGAGCTACAAATGCTTACCAGGCCAAGAAAAGCTAATTAATAAAAGTAGGCAATACTACCTGTGCTATTTTACAAAGGAAATCCGGTAGGAATCGTATTGTAGGGACCACTGGTGTGCACACCACGTTTTTTAAGCGCGCCGTCGACGCGCGTTAGTAGCGATACAGACGCGATACGCACGCAAGTCAGACGCAGCCTGTAGACCTCTGTAGGATAAAAGCGCGCCGTCGATGCGCCGTTGACGCGCGTTTTAGAAAGGCGCGTCGAGGGCGCGCTTCAAAAATGTGGTATGCATAGGCCCTTACAGTGGCGAAGGGTCAATTTTTGTAAGATGTAAGCCGGAGCTACTAATGCTTACCTGGCCACGAAAAGCTAATTATAAAAATTTGACAATAGTAGGCAATTCTGCCTGTGCTATTTTTCAAAGGGAAGCCGGTAGGAATCGTATTGTAGGGACCCTTCGCCACTGGGCCCTTATATGAAACGCTCTATAGCGTTATCATGTCGTAATGTATCTCAACATTTGTGCCGTCGTCCTCCATCTTTCTAGTGAAATTCCTCAATGAGACTCTTGAAAAAATCACTTCGCATTTGAGATCGACCTGCTAAGATTATAATATCAAATGTCGCTCACAGACAGCTTAATTATTTCTCAACCTTTTCTCCAGTCATAGTCGAAAGCTATGTCAACGTCATGAAATATTAATATTTTCCTACAGTATTTCGCGGAGAATATACTCGGAAATACTCACTTAACTTTTGACCTCTGGGTTTGTTGATAATCCCATTTGAAAGCGTTCAGGGGACTCCATCGCAAAAGTATATTTAGTAACAGCCTAGGCTGGAGGCTCTCTCAATGTTTAACACCGTTAACACGTATTCAGTAAGCGAGATACAAATATTGTTTCATTCTCAAGCGACCCTTGAATATTTGTAGATATTATGTGCGCAAAATGTGGGGGTGTTTCAGCGAGAGTATATATTTAGAATAAGGATTATCTCAGTGTTTGGACATGCTGTTACGTTGTAAACTGGGGCAAATAAAACTTAGGTCAGCTACAATATACGCAGCTAATAATGCCAAGTTCGTAGTTTAGAATAGTGTATCTTTCGTCCTCATCACCGCTCTTTTAAAATGGACCTTAAGGGACCTTTAAGAACTTAAAATGCAGGCATTTCCTTAATAAAAAAAAATACAATACCTAATAACATCATCATCATCATCAGATGTCCATTGCTGGACATCATAACAAAACAAATACAGTTATCTATTGTTTAGGCCTATTCCAAACACATATTTTGTGACAATTCAAAAATAATAATATCATAGAAACTCCGATTATATTTTGTAGTTTCTCTATCATTCATAAGGTCATAGGTCAGCGCGTATAAATCATGTCCAAGGAACCGGCACAAAGATTGTTATGAATCCTAAATGTGGTCCATCAAATATACACGGAGGGTCGTAGCAAAGGGTTCCACTAGCTTTATAACAAAGCGTACAAGTAGCTAAAACTATGAATAAGAAATCTTTTGTAGTCCTCTAGCCCTCGAAATGTTTTCTAGAATATCTTTGTATATAGAGTGCTAGGGTATCCTTTGCAGATTTTGGCTGCGAGATATTCTATAGCAGTCTGGGTATAATATTGAAAGAGTTTTTTGGTAATTTCTGGACTTGGTTAATACATATGGGTGCCAATTTCATCGTTTGCCCATTGATAGGTATTATCTAGATCTACCAATCCCATTCAAAATCGGAATAGAGTTTGTATGAAATTATCAGACAGATAAGTGAAACACGTAGTGATTATTAGCTATGTCTGATAACAACAGAATGAATGACCATAATCACCGGTATTGTCATCATTGTTTAACTATTGCCGCCATATTATGGAAACAAATTAATCGCAGAACGAAGAAAATTAGGTGGCAATAAAAATATCCCAAGAAAAACTATAAAAAAGATAACGTATCTATCGTGTACTAAAATAATTATGAGTAAGCACCTCAGATCATAGAAACAAGGGAGATGTGCCAAGGCGCCATCGAGCTTGTTGCCTGATTTAGAGCAAATTGCTCATATTAAAAACGTACGCGCTGGCGACGAACCGAACACGATCGATGGTATAAATACCTACAGTGTTTTAGTTTAGTGCTAGTGTTGAGTGACGATTAACAGTGTTAGATTGAGGGTGTGCGGAACGTTTAATGCGTGGGAAATCTTTTTATTAACAAGGAGCGCTTAATTATGCGCGTAATTGTGTCGAAAAATGTACTAAAAGTGGCATCAGTTGCTCCCGTACTAATTTGCTATGAAGGCACTGTAGTGATTATTGGAAGCCATATTTAAATTGTAACGTGATTGTCTAGTGCGCCATTGCTATTTGACGTATAAAGGTAATAATTAACTAATATCGATTTCAGTAGTTCCACGTTTGAATTCATTTTACACATACACTGATAGGTGTCTATGTAGTGAAGGGCATTTCCGGATTACGTAATGATTAGAAAATATTGTGAAACACATTGAAATCGATTTAGGTATGTTTTAAAGATAAAGATAAAGATAAAGATAAAGATATATTTATTTGCAAAAACATGTGTACATAATAATAAATAAATAATAAAAATAAATTTAGAAAAATGATTTCAGGAATAGGTAGTATACTTAGTAGTATGGTTATACAAGCCTAGGTTTTACTGATATTGTATTCAAAATAAGAAATAATATTTGAGGTGTTTAGTTTGATACCGTTATTGGGACACCTGTGGTAGGAAAAGGTCATCCCTTGTGGTAGGAAAGAGTCAATACCGTAAAACAGTACAAGCTTGAACGTATAACAGTAGCTATAGTCTTGCTTACTACCTTTGGGAATGTAGGTGAGTGATATTAATGTAATAAATTACATATTGATCATCTGTATCCCTCGTGTGTAACCGTTTTACACGAAGCAGGATCTCGACTACAGAATTACTAAGAACTTTCATCACATCAAATGAAATCCCGTATAATAAACTAAACACGTGTATTTCAGGACGCAATATCTCGACTAAATAATTAATTATTATAAGACTATCGTATTTCCACCATCAAAGATTTTTCAACCGTAAGATAACTTTAGCCAAAGAATAAATTTTGGACAGTTTTTTTATACAATGTCTGTCAAACGTCAATTTTGTATTCCTTGGATAAAACATATCTGAAGATGTAAAAATTAGACTTTAGAAAACTATTTAAAAAAATATATGGACTCTAATTAAAAACCAACATCATCTGAAGCTCGTCAAATTCTTAATTACCATCTCGTAATTACACGAGCGTGCAAAAATAACAGTATTTTTGCACAAGTTTCAAAATAAAACTTAAATGAGTGGGATGGGGATTTAAGGACCCCATCTCCCCTGTGCGACAGTACGTAACAGGATCTGACGCCAGGGTAAAAAGTGTGCTTTCAATCAACGGAATTAATTTTATCGTTTCGAGGAATTGGAAGGTTTCAATTCCATCAACGCGTGGGCGAATAGTCCAGGTATATTGAGAAAATATTCCTTTGAAATATTCCTGTTTATTCAGGAAATATTACTGGAATTTTCCTGTTGATATTCTTGAAATAGAGGAAAATTGCGTTTTTATTTGGAATTTGAGATTTCAATAACAATTTTCATTTTCTGACAATAAATAAAAAGCTTCTCAAAAAGATCAGTGTCGTTCTGCAAAATATAAGATTATTTAGAAAGTTCTTCGAGTCCCAATAAGAGTTACGAAGAAAACGTACTAACACAATTTCAAATGCTTAAATGAAAATGATTCAGTTAAACTCCTTAGTTAAAAATCCGTAGATTTTCATTATAAAGCGTCATCGACTTGAGTGTCAAGTGCGCGGGGGCGGGCAGAGCTCTTGAGAAGGGCAAGGACGCACTTAAATAAGTGCTTTCCGAGATTTATTGCTTTAAAACCGCTTTAATTGACCGCACGGTTGTCGCAGTGGCTGAGAGATTGGCTGCTGCGCAACGTGTCGCGGGTTCGATTCCCGCATTGCACATAGGTCTGGGTGTTTGTGTATGTGAAATTTGTGTTTGTAAACGCACCCACGATACAGGAGAAATCCTAGTGTGGGGCAACGTTTCTTTAAAAAAATAAAAAAAAAATAAAAAGATGTCTGTCGCTTCACTTTTATTTACTAAACATTATAGGTTCTCTTATCCACTGGATAAGAGAACCTATAATGTTTAGTAAATACACGTTTTAGATTTTATAGACTTTATACCTAAAAGTTTAGAAGTAAATCTTCATCTTATGTACGTGATTTGCTTTCAAACTTTGTGTTTTAGAAGATTACAGAAATGAAAGTGTCTTAACTTTTACTGATACAGAAGCATCTCGGTTTTCAAATGAATCGTAAGTTCAGACCATTCAGGATTAAGTAAGGGGGGGGGGAGCACACTGCTCGTTAGGTAGCAACATGCTCATTCGTTTGCGTACATGGCATACAAAATAAACATTCTCGTTTCTGAGCACGTGCTGTGCAATGTACACACAGTCATGGTAGTAACATAGACTAGCTATTACATACTCCTTGCAGCCGTTCAACGGGTGGGCTTTCGCAGGTCAATTGTGCAGGGGTTTACTCATACATGCAATCATTCCAATTCGGGATCTTTCCCTATCGATATGTCAATTTGGACATTTCACAAGTCCTGTCAAATATATGCGATGGATCTGTAAGGTTAGTAGGTATCGTATTCCACACTTTAATATTCTCAGATGTGATCGATCTGATGGCTATGGAGGGTCGGCTCTCTGCGTGAACAATCGAGTCCCACTTGCGACAGTGTCTTTACCACTTCTTGGTGGAGATATGAGTATAGTGGCTGGTAAGGTAGAGGGCATTACCCTTTTGTCTATATATATTGCTCACCCTCATCAAAGTTTCTTAGCGGTTTTAAAAAACATATTAGAAAACATAGATGGCCCTGTACTTGTTATGGGGGACTTCAACTGCCATCACTTCAGATGGGGTTCTGTACCCTTATTCCGAGTTAAATAGAAATCTATACTCGACGCGTTAACCATAACTCGACCGAATTAAAAAGTTTACTGTCAGACGGCCTATTTTACACACTAGCGCTGCCCCGCGGAAATAGCGAAAACCAAGAGGGTTTTTCCACTTCCATTCCGCGGGGTGGCGCCAGTATCGCTGGCTTTTTCTTGGCAAGGGCCATACAGGAATAACACGTTTATCGTTCGAATCTCGTAACGAGATTAACTTGACAACTCTGCGATATAATAAACTAAATCTAAATATACATAACCATAAACAGTAAAAGAAGTGAATAGACAGAGAATTTTGAAAGTAGTGCGCCCCGATGAGATCAAGTATTTAAGTAGGTATGGAGCGGAGAAAGGATACAAGCGCAGTTTTAGCGGTGAATGCAACCCCTTCTCAAAAACCAACCAGACGCAAAAATCTTAAGACTTAGCTCAGAGTAATAGTGAGCCTTGGATAGATTGCAGTCTATGTGAATCCTTAGATTTTAACCCTGCTACTTATGGAAATCGTAATAGTGTAAGTTTCAAATATAAACTGTACCTACGTTAATTTAATATAAATGTATAGAAAGTAGCGCTGCTGGTGTCAATTAGCGTGATACAAAAATATAGAGTATTTATCAAAAAGTTTTCTGTTCGGGGAAACGGATGTCACATGATGTCATCTATTATCACTAATCACTAGTGTCACTTTAGTATGAACAGTAAGAAACAGTTACCCTTGTCTTTAGATATATGTATTATTTTGGATTATGTTACAATTACAACGTAATATCAAAATGTTTATGAATAACTACTTATTGAATCACGTGAAAAATAGTTTCAATTGAAACACGTATTTTGTTGATGGCACCAAAAATGCTGTACAGATTTGGATGTAATTTAGCAGTGAGGTAGATTAAGTCCCAGAATAGCACCAGTCCCATATGAGCGAAACCCCACGACTGAAAATCGTTAGTTATTCATATCAAACTGTAAATAAATATTTATATAATTTGAGCGATCTGATATGAAATATTAGATTAAACACCTTGTAACACTATACATAGTAACAATGACAAAGAATGACATTTAAAGATGGCAGTAATCGATATTTCCAAAAATATTGATTAAAAAACTTCGTGTATGTCAATACCTACTTTAAGTGTGGGCTGTTCAATGACTAAGTAGACTCATTGCCGATATCGATACTATAAAAAACTACAAGATTTAAAATAAATGTTTTATTAATTATCACAAATCGTTAATTAATTTCTACGAAATACAGAGCTGGGATTTTCGGTACTTTCTTTACTCACAGTGTTATTATCAGAGCTGCAAGATAAACAAGACTATCTTGCCACAAAAATATCGAAACCTCTTAAATTATACTGCACAGAAGAAATAAAAAGTCAATTATTTTCTCTAAAATTAATAAGGAATCTTCCATTTTTGTGAGCCTTAAATAAAAGTCTGATTTCCAAGAGGAAAACTGACATTTTGTTACCTGTGTATCTGTTTGCAAAAATAAAAAACATTTGTTTCATAATACCATCTATAAAACTCAAAAACACATCCATGATAGAAAAAAAATTCAGACTCATTCGATTATGGTAACGTTTACTTTTGGTGTTTGTCACAGGTATTGTAGGAGTCAGTAAAACCGACTGTTGTGAGGTTAGGTTCTAAGTTATTCTCTGCAATTCTAAGCATTTCGACCACTGATTAATTGCGGGCCGTAACCGCAAGTTCACCAGCCCAGAAGAGCTGCAAGAGCAGCGGAAACAATAAGAACTGAAACAAAAGTTATAAATAAATAAAATATAATATCAGCCCTTTTTTATAAACAAGTGTCAAGTGCGGGTTGGCAGACTTCACACACCTTCAAGAACTTTATGGAGAACTCTCAGGCATGCAGGTTTCCTCACGATGTTTTCCTTCACCGTTAAAGCAAGTGATAATTTCTAATACGCACATGACTCCGAAAAAGTCAGCGGTGCGTGCCTCGGGATCGAACTCGAACCATTTGCCGTGGGAGGCACATGGTTAGACCACACAAAAGTTAGTGGTTCATTAATTTTATGTGATTTGTCCATGATGCAATTAGAGCAACTCATAAATTCGATGCCAATGCCTTTGATACACAAAAGATAAATAACATTACAAGGTAGTTTTAAGTACTACCTACATAATTATTGTGTGATAATTAAATATTATGTTTGTTTCCAATAAACCCTTATTGTAAAATAACTTTGCGGCTAACATAACACGGCGGCGACTATACAAGTGTGTAGCCGCACTTGTATGGACATGTTAAGGAACCCTACACTGTGCGTGGACCGAGACGCAAGTGGCCGGTTCTATTTCTTAATGCACACCTAATTCCTTAGCATTCTGAAAACATATTTTTTTTAAAGTAGGAAGGTATACCTATGTAATTCTTGATTATTTTCAATTCATTCATACATTTATAAAAATAATAACTTTATCGATATCGATACAGTACAATAGTAGCTGTGTCTTTGTTTCTACACGTTTGTTTACAAAATAAATAGGCAATGATGAAAAAATACATTTATAGCAAAACTAAACTGTAATTTCTAAACTCACACTGAAAATATTGTACCTACCTATATGGATTAACACAACAAATTTAGGTATTAGGATTTTTTTTATTTATTGTACACTTAATGTAAACGAATAGGTACTAACCTGTGAAATGGTAACTGAGATTGATTTTTGGTCTTACACAAACCGCACTACATAATTATAACACAGAAACACATTGAGCTACAAGCCCCTGATCATCTCCAAACATAATAATTACAGTAGCAATGAGTCTACGTGTATCTCGAAAATTGTAAATAAATAAAATAACACGGTTATTTGTCATTTGGCAGAAAATTAGCACGGTCACTTGACAGCAAAGGAAGCAAAGAGAAAAGAAGTTTAATACAATGATATCAAGGAATGTTTACGTAAGACAATAATTATTTATGGCGAATATGTGTCATAGATGACAGGGCGCCACAATATCCATGCGATTAAGAACACAATACCCATTGGACAGGAACACATGAAAAATGCCTACCTACCTATATGAAATTCAGAATACATATTGCTTCTTCTTATATTTCTGTCACTGTCTATCACTGTCAAACTGACAAGACTTTAATATCGTAATCTTTGGACCACACAAGCTAACGACCGTGTTTCGCGTCCCGTATTTAATACTAGCTTTTCCCCGCGGTTTCACTTGCTTTGCTTTTTCACTTTGCTCGGCTTTCAAAGGTCGTAGGGTGATGTTAAATAGCCTAAACGATTCCTTATGAATCCGAAACCGACTAGTAGTTCCAGAGATACGCGCGTTCAAATAAACAAACAAACTCTTCAGCTTTATAATATTAGTATAGATGTCCATGCAATCGATAGACGCTAGCGACAGCGTAAAACTTAGAATCCAAAGTATGAGTACGTATTACGCGGTCGCTAGCGACTATAGATTTAACCCTTAACTACCCACTATCGTTTTAAAAGTTTGTATTGTTTACTAACATACAATTGTTTGTTACCGAACGTCAAAGTTCAGCTTAACACTCTTGGAGTCAGTGGCTTGTTATACATGTTAGCCATCTTATTAGAACTAATTCAAATACGACCACCACTACCGTTGTGACGTCACTGTGTGACGTTTCATATTGCTCAGACAGGATTCCTTAGAACATAATTATATGCCCCTGGAGGCGTATAGCGGTGAACCATCAAATAAAATTTTCCACCACTTTTTGCGGGGGGCGAGGTGAGCACGTACAGCACACTGCGGAAATTTGACAATCCCACACAGAGACAGGCAGACAGATTACAGATTGTACTTAAATAAAATCATGTTCTTAAATTTCAACTGTCTAGTACGTTACGTTACGTTTGTCCAGCGTTGAATAGGCGATGAAATTAATTCGCAAGAAGTGGACGAGCGGATTCACAATATCGTGCATTGAATACCATCTACGGGGTGTCCCACGGCTATGCCACATGGAGGGAAAGTACTTTAAATATTGGAGATATGAAGTTTTGCTTCAGAGAAACTACACTTTTAATTTTTAAAATTAAGTAGGTAATACTGCATTCAAAGATTTTTAAAAAGTTGCTTGTTTCATCTGGGAATCGAACCGACTAAATGTGAAAAAATGAACACCTATATTTTTATGATGCCGATTGAGAGGGTTAATTGTAAGCATTAATTCCTTCTGAGTAACATGGCACCTATCTTAAATTACAGGAACACCGTAATATTTTTTTTTTTCAAATTCCTCTACTGTCTAGCCTAGCGCATAGCCAAGATGCATTCAAATAGTATTTTATTGCATTTATCTTGCACATTTAAAAAAAAAAGTACTTAATAGCAAATATAATTAAAACTATATATGAAAAGCGACACGAAAAGTTATTTTAATAAATTCTTTTCCTAAATTTAGATGTAAATTTTCGCTATGTTATTTTCATTTAAGACACTATGTTACTTAGAAGGAATTAATGCTTATAATTAACCCTCTCAATCGGCATCATAAAAATATAGTATGTTCTTCTTTTCACATTAATTTGGTCGGTTCGATTCCCAGATGAAGCAAGTAACTTTTTAAAAATCTTTGAATGCAGTATTAATTTTAAAAATAAAGTAGTCTTCATGTAGCAAAACTTCCTAACTATAATATTTAAAGTACTTTCCCTCCATGTGGCACAGCCGTGGGACACGTGGGACAACCTGTATAATAAAATTGTGATATAATTTCAACAACGCCTATTCAACGCGGTACAAACGTGACGTCACTTATGTATCAGAAAGGATATACTGTATACTACAATACAATACACCTATTTTTTGCGTGCATAAACAAATAAATAAATAAACCAGTCTAGTCGGCGCAGACCTGGTCGAGTTTTCGATAGTGCCAACAATTTTATGGCCAACGACCCAGTTACGGGCAGTTATTTTATTTATTTATAAACACCCGGGGGTGGTACGTGATTGTACGTCATAGTAAATAGAAAACTTTAGCTATAGAGCCTTTCTTATAAAAAGTCTTTTCAACGCTATGTTGGCTCCCCCTGTCACTTTGTCTAGGTCTTGAACGTTTTATGTATTTTTTAGATTTAAGTGTTAAAGTAATGCCTGGGACACTAAAAAGTGGTAAAAGAGCATTGATGCTAAAATAAAACTTGCAACCGTCTAAAACGTTGTAATATATTGCCATTCAGAGCTAATGAAGTCCAGTATCCAGTCGAAGGGACTTCTTATGTAAACCGCTCTGTTGCTATAAATTTTATGTTCTTAACACGTTCGCGGACGCTACCAGTTGAATGTGTGTTCTAAAATGACACAATAAATTGTCATATAAACATATTTGACGTTTAAGTATATAGCGCCGCATAATACGGGATGTTTTAAAAACTTTATGACAAACGTTTTATCACGTCATCGATTACATAGGTTTTGCCATTATTAGTACAACCTGCAACTCATTAGATGTCTTATGGACACAAGACATAATATCTCGTAGGTAGTAGGTATATCTTTATTCGTTCCAAAGTCCCAATCATCGTCCTGGAACTGTTCTACCTTGATTTATCCCTATCGAAATCCTCAAAAATCCTCATCGGATTTGTCTTACGCTTTTACGTCAAAAACAAACAAAAGAACCCGTAAGACACCATTTTCATAGAATAATTTTGTTTATAACATAATTCACAACAAAGTAACAATAAAATAATAACGTAAACTTAATACTTAATGATGCTTTTGTCTCGAAGTTTACGACAAACCGCTCCTGCGACGCTAAAATGCGCGCGCACCCTTCCCGTGACACAATCTGACTAAATGTAGAGACGCAGGAGGCGCGCGGGACGTATAATCACGTTGTGCGTGCGTGTGTGTGTGTGTTTGTAGCGTTGCCGCAAATTGCCAACGACACATTTTTGAAATGGTCAAAAACTGTTTCTTTATGACAGTAAAGCTTAGAGTTTTATATGTTGAGAACAAGGTCCACATAATTGAATTTTTACTTGAAAGTTTATCGGAAATAAACGTTCCGGCTTACACGATCTTTTGTTTTTGAACGGCATGGTACGTTGGTTGTGTTGTGCCATATCAAAATTATACATTATGACGTTCAATCACGTACTACCCGCGAGTGTTAATAATTAAATAAAATAACTGCCTGTAATTGTGTCATTCACCCTATCGAAACGTTGGATTTTGACACAATGACAAAATAAGAATAGAAAATTCAAGTGGTCTCAACCAACTGGACTGAATTATTATTATTTTCTTTATTAATTTTAGGGTTCCGTATCTCAAAAAGGAAAAACGGAATCTTTATGGGATCACTTTGTGGCCGTCTAGAGTGGAGTCGCTAGAGCAGAACACCTCTGTTCGGAAGGTGGATGCGGAGCGTAAGTGGTGAGTGGGCCAGTGATGCCGGACCCTCAGGGAGCAAGTGATCTGAGTTTAAAGTCCAGCGAAGCCTCTCCACCCTTCAGCCACTTACGTTCCTGTTGCCCCCTTTGTTGCTACCCGAGTGACTTTTTTCAGGAAGCCCAGTTAGGGAGTTGGCAAGTCTCCGTCTGCCATTTTTACGTGTGCACATACATTGTTTCGGCAGGCGCCATAGGTTCCTATAGTTCCCCTTAACTTAGTCCACTACCATCGCACCACAATAGCCCAAGTAGTTTATTTTTTCCACATATATATTGCAATAGTCCTGCATAAGCTGGTGGTTATCCTTGGGTGTATTTCTATAGTGCATACAAGGATAATCACCAGCTATGTCACCATAAAATTTTATTAAAAAGCGGTCATAAAGGGCCTCTACGTGTTGGCTTCGGCCCCGCACACGCCTTCAAAAGGCCCGGGACTCTTAGTCCCGTCACAGATAATATAATACTGTCCCGTGTAACAGAGACATATATTCAAAAACATAATATAAAACCAACATCTATACTTATAATAAATCTGTAGAGAGGTCAATTCTGTACATGAAATATATTTTCAAAATAACTATCAGGGGGTGATTAGTGATCGATACTGATGCCAAAATGCAATCAGTAAAATTTTTGTCTGTCTGTCTGTCTGTCTGTATGTTCCTTATAGAAACAAAAACTACTCGACGGATTTTAACGAAACTTGGTACAATTATTCTTAGAACTCCTGGGCAGGTTATAGTATACTTTCATCACGCTACAATTAATAAGAGCAGAGCAGTGTAGGGAAATGTTGGGAAAACGGGAGAAGTTACTCCATTTTTTAAGCTTCCGTTGCGTGTGCAGCCTTAATGGTTAAAGCTACATAGAAATCATGTATGACGGAAATGTTCTACATAAAATTATCTAAAAAATATCCCACGACAGCATAATGTCTATCTTTTATGGTTGACTCACAATAACACGTGTAACTCCCGATAGCTTAGCAGTTCGGAGCTTTCTGATTGTATTTGTTTACTCTTACGTTTATAATACTCTCACTCATCCCTAATTAACAAAATTTAACATTATTACCTATTCAATAAAAAAAGAATCATAGAAATCGGTATAGAAACACCAAACTTATACATGAAATACGCTAATAAGCCATCGCGCCGTCGCGCGTGAATACTGAATCATGCTATAAGGATTATTTTTGTGTAACGGGTGCCGCGCTCGACGCGGGATCGGTTAGTGCTGATGAATTTGCGGTATTGCTGTAATCGCGTGTGTTTATGTCACTCAAAATAGAAAAATAAAAAACTATTCACCCCCTCGGGGGTAAAACAGCTCTTCTGCGGGGGTAATAAGATTGATAATCTTCTATACAAATAAATAAAATTGAAGTGTCTGTTTGTACTGTCATGTTGTTGTAGGTAGGTAGGTACTGTTATGAACCGGAGAGTGATATAATGGTAGTTAAAGTTTACTCCTGAGGTACGTTCCCATGGGATAATTTCCGACGTCCACGCGGGCGAAGCCGCGGGCGAAAGCTAGTTAATAAAATAAATGCGAACAGACCGAATGCGATTATTAACAAAATATTTAAACTTAAATCTCAGAATTTCCGGGGTCAGTTTTTTGAGCCTAAATTGTTTTATTTGTAATACGTACTTACGTATTATTACAACGTACCTTCCTTCCTAAGTTCCTACGTTCAAACTCGAAAACATTATCAAACTTACGCGCTTGTGGTCACGCGATCGTTCGTTCGTTGCCGCCTCGTGCATCATGCTGCCGCTCTGCGAACGCGATGCACGATGCACGATGTGGTAATGTCGCGTCGTGCGTGATGTGCGCTCCAACTTCCAATACGCAATCGGACCTACCAACCTCGGTACCTACTTACCTAACTAATTACTCAGTTCGGAAGTAATAATTTCAATATAAAGGTACCTACGCTGAAGAGAAGTCTCTCATGTAGGTTATTTTACGTATAAAATAAAGTATCTGTAATTAATCTAAAAAAAAAAATCAATTGATTACATAAAACTGGTCTATCCATGTCTATCCATTACCTAGGAGAAAAAACTGATTCCACAAAAAAATATGTTTTTATACGTTTTAAGCCATCTTTAGTGGTTGACATCGGTTGTTAACGAAAGTAACCATTGACAACCGTTTCGTTGAAAACGTTGACAGCTGGCTTTGCATCTATATACGGAACCTTAAAATGAATAAAGAAAATAACAATAATAATGCAGTCTAGTGGGTAGCGACCTCGTTGAGTTTTCGATAGTTCCACCAATTATAGGGTCTATGAGCTAGTTATGGTCAGTTATTTTATTTATTTATTTAGAACATGGAAAAGTTACATAAAGAGCGTACTTAAAGAGCGTGTCGCAAGAAGGCCGATTTACATCAGACGAGCGAATGCTCATTCTATTAAATTCTTTTAGTGTAAACAGACGTAGAGCATTATTCTGTCTGCATTCAGAAATTTTATAGAATATTCCAAAAATGCTCGCACGCTTGATGTAAACGGCACTAGAGCATGCGAACAGTTGCTTAGAGCGTTCTTGCATGTTCGGACGTGAAGCGTTCTTGTGTTCCAGCGATTCGTTCGGCCGATTTAAACATCTATTGCGCAAGAATTCTAGTTCTTGGTTCTCATTTTTGCTCGTTGATTTTTCGCTCGTTTACACTAAAAGATCGAGAACGAATGCTCTTGTTCTACGAAGAGTCGTTCGTAACTTTGATGCTATATTGGCACCCCTATCTGTTGCTGCCTGGGACACTAAAAAGTGGTAAAAGAGAATTGGTGCTAAAATAAAACTAGCAACACCGTCTAAAAAGTTGTAATATATTGACATTCAGAGCTAACATCGCGTCGAAGGGACTGTTCTAAATAAATAAATGAAATAACTGCCTGTAACTGGCTCATTCACCCTATCGAAATGTTGAATTTTGACATAATGAGAATAGAAATAGGATTATTCTCTAAAAAAATGTACATTTTGAATTTTGAATTTGGAACTAAACTGACAAAGTAACGGATAGAATCTGAGAGTTGGTGTAACGAAACTGATGACATAAAACATAATTCACATTACACACGTAGGTAGGTAAGTATACTCAAATATTAATAAAACACTGCTTTTAGATATTTAGGAAATTCATTTGCAAGGCTTTAGTTTCGTTACATTGCGTTACGTTACGAAACTGTGAAATTGTAAAGCTTAATGCATAAAATAAAAACTACCAGACTGACATATTTATAAGTACATAGTTATTTTAAATTAAACTTTACATTTATTATTTAAGAAAATTGTTATTATTTTTGTTTCACTGTGTGATTAATTGATTATTAACCATTCAAAGAGAAAATTATTACTTGTTAAAAAATACACTGTTATACCTTAGGCCTTATTTATTTTTTTATTTATAACTTTATTTTCAGGTATCTAAGACCCATAGATATAATACAAACATAAAAACAATAAGTATAAACTAATACATAATAAATTAATATAACTAAACCTAAAAAACTACTTCACACGCAAAGTCGGCGTCGTGTGTCGCGCGGTGTCGGGTATCCGGCCTCGGAATCGCCGGAACACTACACCTCTCGGCCAAAATTCTTCTTTCGTGAAGGTCGACAGATGTTCAGTCGGCACCCTCACCACAAACGAATTGAAATTGACGTTGTGGCGAGACTCCAACTGCTCGACCCTCAGAGTGAGCTTGGTCTTGACGCTGATGTACTCTACAATCTCCGCGACCTTTGTAGAGTAATGCAATCGGGACACGTACAGTGGCGTCACTGGTACAGCAGGACGCAGCAGGAAGTTCGGCCCGCTCGGTGCAGTACCGCACTGGTTGCGAGAAGCTGGCTTCCTCTTCTTCTTCTCCACCTTGACGAAGCCATCTTCATCGCACGTGTCTTTCCCTTGATAACGCTGTGGCAGATCCTTGTGCGTCGATTCACAGCGCCTCTGCTTATCCCCTTTAGCTTCTTGCCGCTTTGGTTGTGACGCAGCAGTTTTGCTGGTGGCGACAATCGCTGCGTAGGCACGTTTAGGGGTCGACGTACCTACGCGTGTCGTTACCTCTGCCAATGTTGAGGCAGGGACGGCGGCGGGACTCGATGCATCGCACACAATATTGGCAGCCGGTGACGCATCTGCATTCGCCGACTCAAAACTGCAGATGGAAGCATTTTGCGCCCCGCGACGCGTGTTCACATTGGAAGCGTCAGGTGACCTACTTACGGAAACAGCCTTGCGTAACAACACTACTTCGGCACGTAATTCACCTATGGTGTTATTCGACGCCTCCAACTTGGACTGCACCTCGGCCAGGCTTGTTTTCAGGAATGTGATGTCCTTCAGCAGCCTGGTGACGTCAACGTGATCGAATGTGACAGGGGGCAGCCTATGTAGCTCCTTTGCCACGAAAGCAGGCACGTCGTCCGGGTCAGTGACCTTTAACAAGGTTATGATGTCCTGGATACTTTTCTCCGTTCCATCCCTCCTGCGGGATGGCATCTGCTCGATCTTTCCGAGCGTCTGGAATAGCAGCATCTTGCTACTGCTTATCTCATCTTCTTTGAAGTTTGACTTGCATATCTGCAAGATGCTCACTTCGTCCATGGTATCGATGGCATGTTGTATGAATGCCAACAACTCGTTCGCTATAAGCTGCTGTGAACCCATAGCTTCAATGACGGGCAGCGGCTGTAGCCGCGCAATACGTGTACTAAATACGAGTATTTGTACTGTGGTGGCACGTCCGTATCCGAGCGCGCATCGCACTGCACTTAGGCTGATGAGCTAAAGCCTTGCAAATGAATTTCCTAAATATATCTAAAGGCAGTGTTTTATTAATATTTGAGTGTAGGTACTTACCTACCTACGTGTGTAATGTGAACTATGTTTTATGACATCAGTTTCGTTACACCAACTGTCAGGTCCGTTACGTTGTCAGTTTAGTTCCAAATTAAAAATTCAAAATGTACATTTTTTTAGAGAATGATCCTATTTCTATTCTCATTGTGTCAAAAATTCAAAATCCAACAATTTGAAGTGGTCTCCACCGACTAGACTGCATTATTAATATTATTACTTAGAACAGAATACTGTCCCGACACGCCCGCAAAAAAAGAGTGTATTGTATTGTAGTATTTGTAGTGTATTAATATTATTATATTCTTTCTGATCCTTATGTAACCGTTAGTTTTTTCTCTTACAAAACTTACAAATAATAATTGTTAACCGACTTCAAAAAAGGAGGTTATCAATTCGACACGTATGTATCTAGCTACGCCCCGCGGTTTCACCGGCGAAAATATTAAATTAAATTTCGATTCCGTGGTAATATTGGGATAAAAAGTACAGCTGTAAGTAACAATTATGGCATTGTAAGTACCTATAAAGTTTCATTACAATCGGTTCATTAGTTTTTGCGTGAAGAAGTAACAAACTTATTCTGTAAAGATCTCAGACTGCTTGAAAAGTGATCTTGTTTTGAACTTTTTAGTTATTTTCTTGCAGTCGGGTTTTTTGATTAACTCATTTTTTTTCCTGTTAGGGCTTCTTCACACGTACCACAAACCACAACCACACCTCAACCACACCACGTGGCCGGGCGTATATTTCGTATTAAAAATGAATAGGTACGACTATTCACACGTACCACATTTTGCAGTCGTTAATCGACCGTGTGTGTGATACCGACAACATCGCAACCACAACGCAACCACCAGCGACACTGCGAACTACACATCACATATTTTTGCGAACGACACATCGACATTTTGTCGGTACCACAACGCAACTACAAAAAGCTATTCACACGTAACCACTGCTTGACAGCATTTTGTCGTTGCGACGTGGTGTGGTTATGGTACGTGTGAATGAGCACTTAGTGAATTTTTAGCATTTGAATGAAAAAAAAACAAACTTTAAATTTTTATTATATTATAATTAAATAATGAATACAATCAAGTGTTGCCTTTTTTCCAAGACGTGCAGTTCCTGTCAATGTTATGATCATCATCTTATCAGCCGACAGGCGTCTAAGGGTGATTTTCCACTACAGATGTGCTATGCAACGTTGCTATGGATGCGTTTGATATCAACCAATCATATTCATTGGTTCACATAGCATAGCACTGGTGGAAACCGATTCAGCTAAGCTAGGTTTTTTATATGGAAGGATGCGTGCTGTAGATGCGCGCTATGGATGCGATGCGAGCTATGGATGCGTGCTAGATGTGTGGTCGAGAATGGAGTAGCTATGTGTATTGTCGATACGTCACATAGCTCGAGCTGCGCATCTTCCTTGCACGGCTACCTACATAGCATAACATCAGTGAAAACGGTCACATAGATTTGCAGCCTAGCTTTTATATTTTCGTAGCATAGCTGCATAGCACATCTCTGTTGGAAAGGCACCTTAATGCTGGCTTTTCCCAAGCATCGCCACAAAAACTGCTCTTGTGCTGCCCACATCCAATAGTTTCTCGCCACCTTCACCAAGTTGTTAGTCCACCTTGTGAGGTCTACCCTTTGATTCATTTCTATCCATTCGCGCCGTGCGCGGCCACTTAAAATCTTTTCGGCTCCACCAGCCACCCGTTCTACGAGCTATGTACCCCATTTAGGTTTGGCATTTCTTCTGGCTGTGTCGCTTACCTTGGTTTCCCTGAAAATCTTATTTCTGATTCATTCACGCAGGGAAACTCCAAGCACTTTATTCGTTTATTATTATTCAAATGAAAATAGCTCTAAAAGTTAAATAGGTAGGTATTTAGTTTTGAGTAGGATATTGATTCATAAACATGACATGTTAGATCATTTAGATCAATGTTCTCTTCCTACACTTAGATATCCTTGAAGTAATCGCAACTAAATAAAATGGCGTTGATTGCATTTAAACACTGCCTCACTGCTAGAAACAGTAAATATCAAGGTCCAAAAATAACATAGGAAAGTATAAGTTTTAACGAATTATCTCTTTGATTGACGTATTGTTTTGACATAATAACATTTTTAAGAAGTTTTAATGGCTTTCATTTAGGGTTCAATACATCAATAATTTATGTTTAAAACCTTAAACCCGACTATAAACGAACGTAACCAAAATTGAAACGATCTTAAACTGGGTGATAGGTTAAACAGTTCAGTTTTCAATACTAGTGCGATTAACTACGGGACCAACCTTGAAATCACGAAATCAAATCAACTGTTCGTTACGACGAATGTTAACACTATTATGTCCCCCGCTCTAACTTTCCAACCGCGTTATCAAAAAATCAGGAAAAAATCAACCTCATAGCATCCAATAAATAACAAGATACAGTAGGTACTTAGTTTTTGAAAATATATTATAGGTATTTTAAATTAAATAATAGCCTTGCGTTTGATCGCCATCTCGCCTGATGTTAAGCGATGATGCGGTCTACGATGGAGCACGCTTGCCTAGATGAAACCAATTCACTCTCAAATAAATAATAATTTGCTATTTTGAGTTTTGAGTTTGACAACCGCAACAATGCTTTGTACAATACAAACTTATATTACCTATATTATTATTACTTACTGGTAGTGTTTTGTGTTTTATAAATAAATATTTGCGATCATAAAACTAAAATACTTCTTATTACGGAACCCTAAAAAAAATCCGGTTTTTTTACGAAATGGCAAAACAAGTCATTCAAACAATTTTTGGTTTCACAAATGTGAACACAATAATTTAGATGTACGCATAAATTAAAATCCTTACTGAACCCATCGCCGTGGCACGACACAGGCTTTACTTTATTGTCTTTGAACTAGTCTAGCAAGACCTCTTTTGCACATAGCACGGCCACCCCGCGGAATTAGCAGAAAGCGTTTAAATGGGTATATAAACTCCTTGCTACAATACTTTTTATACTCATTTCAAGATGACACTGCTCTTTGGTCGCGTTATAATATTACGAGGCTCGCTAGCGTCTGCGTTTATAATGCGACCAAATGACAGTGATAGCTCGAATGTAGTAAAATCAATTATAATAATGTAAACTTAATTTGGTCGAGTTATGGTTTACGCGTCGAGTATAGATTTCTATTTAACTCGGAATAAGGGTACTGTACCTCTACCATGAGTTGTCATGGAAAAATTACTCGCTAGCGTTGAAGTCGCTAGCGTGCTAACGTGGATCAAATAGATTTCGATAATGCTTGCACCATGAGATTTACGGAGTCTTACGCAGGCGTTAAGGTAAGCTCGATAGATGGTGTCGTCTAGCTAACTTCACTCTACTCTTTAGAATACTTTCGTCTATGCTTCACTACTTATGTTTTGTTTCTTTCTTTCCCACTAATAAGAAGAGAGAACGGCTCTTAAAAGCTCAAAATGTCTGTTATCGCTATGCTAAAAATGTGAAGACAGCCAATATCACAAATAAACCAAACGTTTGTTGACGTTGTGTCACAGAGCTGCGCGGTGTGGTTTAAAAGTTAAACAGATTATTTAATACAATGAGGACCAGTGTCTCACAGTTTCAATTGTTGGTGGAGTTCATGGAAATGTATGTTTCAACTTTCTATTAAATTTATTGTATGGATTGATAAATACTTTAAAAATTAACTTATTAAATTAACGTCGTTGGTCTTCAAATTCAGCGGCCACTAACATATTTCAAGCTAAATAAGTTCTTGCAGACATTATTTTGACTGGTATTACTTGTTTTAGACTCAAAAACGTATATCATTTTAATGTAAACATATGCTTCACACGTCAAAATGCTAGTGAGCTACTTAACCACTATCGTAAGCGTATTATTCGATAGCGTCAGTGAAATTAGTGACTCATGGTACCGTTTTGTACGGTGACAGCTGAAAAACGTTAGTGACTATCGAATAGATTACGTTAGGTTTTTAACCTATCGTAATCTATAGTGCTCATGGTACGAATTTTAATTCTTTATGTGACCGCTAGGGGCGCTGTACAATATTTCATACAAATAATTTACGGAGACGCTAGCGAGTTTTGGCGGTGTAAACTCATGGTAGAGGTACTGAACGTTGTGACTCCTTTGGGGAAGGTTTGGTAGAGATTTTAGATGACCTCAATGTCTGCATTCTGAACAATGGTTGCCCAACTCGCAGATCCCTTCCTGGTCAACATAAAAGTTGTGTAGACCTTACTTTCTGTTCACTTGACATTGCGGCATCATGTCACTGGGAATGTACTAGTTTGACACATGGAAGTGACCATTATCCTATTATAATATCTTTGGCTGAAAAAACTTATTTAGAAAGAATGAGCCCTCCACTCTTGAAATATAATTTGTCCAATCCAGATTGGACAAAGTATTCCTCATTATTGGAGGACAAAATTGTATCTCTTCCAAATTTAGTCCATCATGATTTTGACACTTCTAGTCCTCTCCATGTGTCAAACTGTTATGAGTCCTTTGCCTCTGCTATTATGTCAAGTGCGGATTCTTGCTTCCCCTTAAAAAATTCTGCCCGTAATAAAATTCCTCCCCCACCATTTTGGGATCAGGAATGTACAATGGCGATAAGGGAAAGGAAGGACGCCGAAAAAAAATACATTATGGAGATGAACAATTTTAATTTAATGGGCTACAAACAGGCTCTAGCTAAGTCTAAAAGACTGCTGCGGAGAAAAAAACGCGCGGGGTGGGTTAACTTCTGTGGTTCCTTGTCTCCTTCCACTCCCATATCAGCAGTTTGGAAGAAGATTAATCGATACAGGTGCGGATGTTCCCCCTCAATCTCCTCCCCTATATCCCGAGAGACGGCAGAGCTGTTTTTCGACAAAATAGCCCCTCCGTATGTACCAACAGAAGCTGAGTGTCACCTACCACCTGTTCCTCCTTCAGAAGACCCCTTTGATGCTCCATTCACAATTCACGAATTAAATTCGGTTTTAAACCACGTCCATGATTCTGCTCCTGGTATTGACGGCATCGTCTATTCATTTATGTCACATACAGGTCCCAGGGCAAGAAATTACTTTTTAGATTTATTAAATTTTTCTTTTATTAATTGTTGGATCCCCGATCAGTGGAGGACACAAATTATTATTCCACTCTTGAAACCAGGCAAACATGCAGATGACCCGAACGGATTCAGACCTATCGCTTTATCGTCGGTTCTCGGTAAGCTACTGGAACACTTGATAAAGAACCGGTTAGAGTGGATTGTCGAATCCAGAGACCTACTGCCGAGCTCTCAATTTGGTTTCAGGAAGGGGCTCAGTACCATGGACAGTGTAGGAGTTTTAATTTCAGATGTGCGACTGTCTCTGTCTGAAAATCAATCTCTCGTCGCCACCTTCCTCGACATTGCGTCCGCATATGACAATGTCCTTCTTCCCATTCTCAGGCAGAAATTGCATCAGCTGAGACTTCCGGTGAGGATGGTCCAATGCATATACGCTCTACTAATGTCTAGGTCCTTGGTCTTGAGGGTACCAGGGGAAGAGTTTGATCGCAGGCTGTCATGGAAGGGCTTGCCACAAGGCTTCGTTCTCAGTCCTTTGCTGTACAACATTTACACAGCCGATATTGGTACATGCCTGAACAACGACTGTCACATTTTACAGTATGCCGATGACCTGGCTCTGTATGTTACCAATAATTCCATCATTGACGCCGCGTCATCTCTCTGTGTATCCCTGGACTCTCTAAACCAATGGTTACTTGATCATGGTCTGAGCCTGTCCGCACCCAAAAGTTCGGTAGTTGTCTTCTCTCGCAAGAGACGAATTCCACAAATTTCCGTGAGCATCCAAGGACATTGTATACCAGTAGTATCAAAAGTAAAATTTTTAGGCGTATTTTTGGACTCCAAATTGACAGGTCTACACCACTTAAATTATTTAGAAAATAGATTCGAGAGAATTATCCCTATTTTAAAAGTGCTTGCTGGTGTCTGGTGGGGTGCTCACCCCTACACAATGAAACTGGTATACAATGCCCTAATTCGAAGCGTACTTGACTATGGATCATTCCTTCTGATTCCTTGTAACAAGGGCGCTTTAGCAAGGCTGGATAGGATTCAGTCCAAGTGTCTTCGGATCATTTCGGGTTGTATGAAGTCCTCGCCGATTAACGCATTGCAAGTGGAGTGTGCAGAACCACCATTGGCTTTAAGAAGACAATACCTAGCTTCTAGATTTTGGGCTAGAGTTGCTACAAAGTCTACCCATCCACTTTTGCAAAAAGCAGATGATTTAGAGGTGTTATGTAGAAGATCGAACTATTGGAATAACAAAGAAGTCCCTCTATTCATCAAAACATTCCGCCATTTTCAAAATTTAGACTCACCTATTCTACAGCTTCCGAAACTTCCCATCTATAATTTTGCTTATGACATTATATGTTTTAAACCAGACATCTTCTTCGATATTGGCATATGTAAAAATTCTCCCTCGGCGGACTCTATCTTCAATGCGGTGGTCGGCGAGCGTTGGCCTGGTTTCCAGAGATTTTTCACGGATGCTTCTAAATTGGATAACCATTCTAGTTGCACTGGTGCGGCAGTATACTACCAGAATTCCAAAATTATTTTTAAATTCAAATGTCCTGAACAGTCTTCTGTGTTCACGGGCGAATGTGTAGCAATATTAGAAGCATGCCTTTTTATCGAGTCCCATAGCATAGATTTGGGTGTCATTTTCACGGACTCGTTAAGTTGTTTACAAGCCTTGCAGCAATCCCTATTTAAGAGCAGAACTCACAGTCCTATCCTGTTCCAAATTAAAAAATCTCTTTTCTCTTGTGCCAAGAATCATAAAACCGTTCATTTGGTGTGGATTCCAAGTCATAGTGGCATCAGAGGAAATGAGATTGTGGATGCACTTGCAAAAGACGCTGTATCCTCTCAGTCCGTTGACCTCAAGCACTACAGTTGTCAGGGTTATGATCTGCTAAGTCTTCCAAAAAGGAGATTACTATCTTCATGGCAGGTACAGTGGAACAATACGAGTAAAAAAAAAGGAGCTTTTTACTTCGCCGTACAACCTTGTGTTACTGCAAAGCCTTGGTTTTACCCATATAAGAAGGTCTCCAAGAAAATCATTTCTATTCTGTGCAGGCTTCGTATAGGCCACTGTTGCTCCCCAGTTTTCCTACGTAAAATTCGGGTCCGAGATTCATCACTTTGCGAATGTGGGATGGATGAAGGTACTTTGGAGCACATATTCTTCAATTGCCCCAATAATAACCCATCCCTCGATTTATATAGTTATCTCCCAAAATTGAAAATCCCTGTCCCAATTAACTTTTCTTCCTTGTTAACACACCCTTCTCCGAAGCTCCTTGGGGCTTTGATGACCTTTATCCGTAGCAATAACATCAGTTTGTAACGCGTCTCATTAATGTGTGGTGTACAGTATTTATTAGGTTTATTTATAATACTAACAATTTTTTTTTTTTGTGTTTGTTTCAGTGTTTTTAATACTCGTCAACAAGTTTCACGCCGTTTACAATTCTTCTTATTAATTGTCAACTCTTCTTATTTTATTTATTTTCAGTCCTTTGATTTTTTTTTACACACGTATTTCCATTTCACATCTGACATTGGCAGAATTGTCGACATCGGCACTGCTTGCCATAAAGAAAAATAGAATAGAAGGTTAGTAGGTAGCATTTGCTCGAAATAATCAATCTAAGAAAACATAAAAGTAGAGACACAAAAGATTAAACCTACCCGCATTTTCCTCGTTACATTTTTTTCTCCTAAATAAAACTCTCAAAGGTGATTGCAAAGGCAAACAAAACAGGCTTTCTCCTCTAAAAAAAACAACCGCTTTTTCCCGTAATTCCACGTTTTTCCTCGACGATATAATAACAATTTCCCGAGGAAATGTTTCGCTGAGTGTACGGTGAACGATGATGGCGTGAGTGTGACGTGCTAACTACCCTCGTGTGATGGGAGTAGGTGCCTGTGTGAGCGGCTAATATCGCGTCTGTGGGGTATGTGATGAAAAGATTTATTGGTGATTGGGGTCGATTACAAAGCTTTTTGGATGTACCGATGTAGTTTAAACAATGAATACTTACAATATTCTATTTCTGCTGGTTTCGGTTTACAGTATGTATACAATTATTATATATACGTTGTGATAGTAGTTGGATTATAATTAAATTAAGAGATTTAATTTACAACCTAAGAGTGACCAAAGCTATTCTTTGTGAAAGAGCTTTTCCGGGGAAGTGCTATCCTGTAACTATTTCCGCCGCCAAGCAGCATTGCCGTGTTCCAGTTTGAAAGGATCATGAATTCATAACACATTTCAACTTTGTCTCTAAAATGGTAACGCACTTGCAATGCCTCCGGTATTGCACACACTTGGTGGGTCACCTGCTTGTTTGCGACTTACATCACTTCTCGGTTATGGTATTTGTGAAATGATTCAATTCACAATTTTGCCAATATCACGTAAGTAGGTTATAATACTTAATAAAAAAAATATCAAATCGAACGAGGCAACGTAGTACGGTGTAAATTAAAAGAGAAAAATATAAAAAAATATCGAAACGAACAAGGTAACGTTGTACCTACGGTATCGGCCATCAATTTATCTCTTGTTTGCCACTCAATAACACTAAAAATGGTTATGTATCATTTCAACTACAGTTGTTTCAACTATGGTCGAAATAACTACGGTTGATTCACCTACTGTTTAAATTACCTAAAGGCCGTTTCACATAAGTTTGTAATAACTAATGAACGAAATACCTATAGGACAATAAAATTCACCTAAGGTTGATTGAACTAACGGACGATTCACCTACTAGTGATTTATCTGTGTCCAATATTTGTAGCCAAAAAAGTTAGTGACAGAAACAAATCGCTGCAAAACCGACTCCACGTAGTCTTGTCTGCCCTACCCCTTTTTTTTTTTTTTTTTTTTGGGGATGGGAAATCATCAAATGACCCCTCCCGCTCTGGGCGGAGCGGAAGGGAGTGTCAGACTCTTACTGACTAAAACCCACCCATGTTCCTTCGTTGCCCGTTACATTCCAGGGCTGCGGTGTCTCTTTCGAACAGTCCCGCAGCCCTGGCAGGCTTCGGCCCTTGCGGGCCCCTACGCTGTTGCTGACTCTCTTTGAGGCGCGCGTGGAACACGAACGCGCCGTCGACACGGCCTGTCGTCTGCCCTACCCCTAGAGTGTAATTTAAGCCTGCGTATGCGCGGAGGGGCGAGGCGGCCCGCGGGCTGAGGAGCAGGTGGCTTCAACGCTCGCAGCAAGCCGAAGCTGCGGTGGTGAGTGTTAAAACCATCTGCGACGATAAGCTCGCGTGGTACCGCCGGACCCCTGCAGCGCCGGAGCCGTGACAGAAACCATGACTGCTGCATGTTACATGTTCGTTTACATGCTACATGCTTGCTTGCATGCCATTGTAGGCGAGTCGTCCATTAGGTATTTCGAACATTAGATCAATCGTTCGTTAGTGCAATTGATTTTAGTTGAATCAAAATTAGGTAAGTAAAACAGTAGTTGAGTCAACCAATATGTGATATGAACATAGGTTCGACCATAGTTGAAACAACTTTAGTTGAAATGATATGTAACCCTAAAAATCTACCCCAAACAGTAATAAATAATTGCATAGTTGACTAGAAGACTATAACGAATCTTAAAATATTTAGGAACAAGACCATGCTAATAATGATTAAAATACAAGTAACATTAATCTCCAACCTAAGACTAAGAAATTTTATCACGTCACATTCTAGCTATAAAACAAACGAAACCACGTCGCGTTTACCCCACTCTCCTCTAGTTAACCCGTCTGCCAGTAAAACAGGGTATTTGGGACCGTCACAGACAATGTTTACGGAACGGGGTGGGTCGGGGCTTATTGGAAATCTGTACCTCTACCATGAGCTGTCATCGAAAAATTACTCGCTAGCGTTGACGTCGCTAGCGTGCTAACGTGGATCAAATAGATTTCGATAATGCTTGCACCATGAGATTTACGGAGTCTTACGCAGGCGCTAAGGTAAGCTCGATAGATGGTGTCGTCTAGCTAACTTCACTCTACTCTTTAGAATACTTTCGTCTATGCTTCACTACTTATGTTTTGTTTCTTTCTTTCCCACTAATAAGAAGAGAGAACGGCTCTTAAAAGCTCAAAATGTCTGTTATCACTATGCTAAAAATGTGAAGACAGTCAATGTCACAAATAAACCAAACGTTTGTTGACGTTGTGTCACAGAGCTGCGCGGTGTGGTTTAAAAGTTAAACAGATTATTTAATACAATGAGGACCAGTGTCTCACAGTTTCAATTGTTGGTGGAGTTCATGGAAATATATGTTTCAACTTTCTATTCAATTTATTGTATGGATTGATAAATACTATAAAAATTAACTTATTAAATTAACGTCGATGGTCTTCAAATTCAGCGGCCACTAACATATTCCAAGCTAAATAAGTTCTTGCAGACATTATTTTGACTGGTATTACTTGTTTTAGACTCAAAAACGTATATAATTTTAATGTAAACATATGTTTCACACGTCAAAATGCTAGTGAGCTACTTAACCACTATCGTAAGCGTATTATTCGATAGCGTCAGTGAAATTAGTGACTCATGGTACCGTTTTGTATGGTGACAGCTGAAAAACGTTAGTGACTATCGAATAGATTACGTTAGGTTTTTAACCTATCGTAATCTATAGTGCTCATGGTACGAATTTTAATTCTTTCTGTGACCGCTAGGGGCGCTGTACAATATTTCATACAAATAATTTACGGAGACGCTAGCGAGTTTTGGCGGTGTAAACTCATGGTAGAGGTACTGGTCGTTCCAGGGTCGCGGGGTTAGGTTGAGGGGAGTTATAGCCGTTGCGTGCGTCACCGGTAATGCAATTTGATCCTTGAATTAACTCAATGTCGGTACGTATCCGACTGTAATCTGTATGTAAATTATATTGAATTTGTTTTAGGTTTTATTTTTATGTTCTATTTTACACGCGATATTTTAAATGTTGTAGGTAAGCGTTTGTTTTGTTTGACCCTTGTTTTGTTCAATTTATGGACTGTTGTCTTTTTAATAGGTTATTGTAATCTTAATCAAGGCATAGAATACAAATTATTAATGTATTATTAAATCAAATCGCTCATCTAGGTGATGTGATCGTATGTATACTAATTATATAATTTTGGTTGATTTGCTGTACATGTGACCGAAATATACAATTTCATCGAATACGTTTGTTGAAACTATTAACCTACCATCGTTGTGTGCATTTCCCAATCGATATTTAGATATGTCTGGTCCAAACACAGTGAAATATGACCTAGATCTTTTTATAGACAATATTGATTGTATCAAAATCAAGTGGCAAGTGGGTTGGGAGTGGACTAGTCACGAAGATAAATGGCATCTGTTCTATAGCTATGTATTTGTAGATTAATGGTGAAGTTTATGGATCAAAATAAGACTTTGTCACAAGCGTATTATGAAAATCCTACACACTGCGTTTGATTTGAATCCAAGAAAATACTGTCTGAGAAAAATCATTGTGAATAGAAATTATTAATTTGAACACAAAAACTAGTGCTGATCTGAAAATAAAAAAGTATATAATACCTGTTATGCTTAACATCATTGCTATTATTTGCCATAAAGCGGCCATACTTACATATTCTAAGATTTTTTTTTGCTAGCTATTACGGTTCATAAGATACAGCTCCGTGACAGATAGACGGATGGACAGACGGCGTCTAGTTTAGTAATATAGTCCAGTTGGCACCCTTCAGGTACAGAACCCTCAATACAATCTAGTATTTTAAGTACAACAAAAGTCTACGATAAAACCCCAGGCTGCCACCAATGGCAGCCTGGGGTTATCGTAGACTTTGAAAATAGAATAGAATTGAAAATACACGTTTGTTACACAATATTTATATAAATTAAATACTTAATTAATTTCTCTGTATTTATTTAAAATGTGCAAATTGTATAAAATTTTATCTAGGACTGCTGTATTTTAAATTTAAAGTATGCTTACGTTAACGAAACTATACGTCAAAAAAACTCATGATAGGGGTACTGAACGGCCTACACCGGAGCGCATTTTCTCGGGTTCAGATACGACGCAGTACGTAAGCACTCTTACTGGCTTCTAACGGCTCCTAACGCAATTTCAAAGACCTACTTTCAACTTAAGCTTTGAATTTCAAACTAAATAGGACGCAAAATCCTTGAATGGTATTAAATAGCTACCTACTCAGATACGGAGTCTAGGAATTTCGAGCCGTCAACCTTGTTGTTTATTTAACCTAAATTGTCATAGAGCCTGGGATTGCTTCACCTCCCTTCACAGGCTGCCGGAGAACATTTTATTACCCGACTCTACATAGATCTAGCCGCTACATAGAGTTCTTATAAAAAATGTATAGTTTGGAAGTAGGGCGGCGACGTCTCTTGGCTTTTCTTTATAAAACTATTTCTTTTTTTCTGAAAGTACTACGGACTCTATGTATGTAGAGATCCAATGTGGTTTACTTATTTATGTCGTTGTTTCTTTCTGTAAGTACATATTTTGAGGTTAAATTAGATTTATATTAGTGTCTGACACGAATTTTAGGAAAGTCATTTGTAGTTATTTGACCTAGAATGCCCATATTTGGCGCACTACGCCGTCCACTACATACTTGCCTACGTGTGTTACGGTTGGTTTCTCTGGATGAGTTCCATTTAATTTATTATACTTATACAAATTGTCACATTTTACATATTCATATAATTTATGTAGGCGACAGTGCCAAACCGGAGACTGAATAACTAGCCCTTTATCATATATTTAAATAATTATTTACACTCTTTAATTGTCCGTCTGTGTAGGTAGGTATAGAAATAAAAATATCTATTTGCACGAATAAAGTGAATCAAAAAGAATTAATAGAAAACTCTAGTTCTATGGCAGGCGTTGAAAAATAAGTTCGCTGTTGAATTATCCGTTGCAACTTGAAGGACTAAGTAGGTACTATTAAAATACCGTCATTATCAAATTGGTTGCTTTCAAGGACGATAGTCCTAATATTATTGTGTAAACAAACAATTAGAGAACGTGTTTGAACGCCTGTCACACACAGTTATCTACATATAAAGTATGTTACATACATTCAGTCAAGAATGTATCGGGAATGGATGATTTTTTTATGGTTCCAAATTCAAATTTTTGTTTTTTTTGTTGTTGTTAGACTGGCACAACTGTTTTCGGTGCGGAATTTGAGTAACTTCTGTTATTTATATTAAATGCTATTTTAAATGCTGTTTTTAGTTATATCATATCTAGTGTGTATTGCGAATTTCATAATGGACAAAAACATTGAACAAAGAGTTTTTCTTAAATTTTGCATCGCCAATGGAATTTCGTGTTCGGAGTGACTGAAAATGTTACAGAAGGTTTACGGTCAATCGACTTTATCAAAAACACGTGCTTATGAGCGGTACAAAGCGTTCAAAAGCGGTCGAGATGTGATGGAAGATTTGCCTCGATTTGGTAGGCCATCAACGTCTGCAACTGAAGTTAACATCCCAATAGTGAAGGAAATAGTGACTGAAAATCCTCATTCAACTTTGAGAGAGATGGCCGCCGAACTTTCTGTAGGTATCTCACGAGTCGATCCGTACCATTTTAACTTTAACATTTTAACTAATCATTTGGGTATGAAACATTGTTACCACTCGGCTAGTCCCAAAATACCTGAACTTTCTTCGCACAAGTCCATCATTTTGAACGAATTTTTGACCGAACACTCAATAAATACCACCGAGCAACCACCATATTCACCAGATATGGCTCCAGCCGACTTCTTTCTTTTTCCTAAACTCAAATTACCACTTTGGGGCACGCGTTTTCAATCGGTAGAAGACATAAAGGAGAATTCGCGGCGAGGGCTGAACTCGATTCCGGAAACAGCGTTTAAAAAATGTTTTGATGATTGGATTATTCGTTGGCGTAAGTGTATCGTTTCTGAAGGAGCATACTTTGAAGGTGATAAAATAAATTTGGATGAATAACAAACATTTTGTGTATTATTGATCTTTTCCCGGTACTTTCTTGACAGAGTAGTATATATAAAAGCTCACAACGACATGAATTTATCGTATTGTTTTTCCGCGTCCATGCGTACGCACTCGCAAGTAGGTAGGTAAGTATTTGTAGGTATATTTTTTATTTTATTATGCTCTTTAAAATCGTTGTCATCACCATATTGCGCAGAAGTTTCAAGCAGTGATAATAATATGTTAATGGCATTATAAGCTCCCAAAAATGACTGATAAAGGAAATATTACAACGCCCATTGATCGGTTATTGGATACTTGTCCAGACTCATGTCGTATGTAAACGGGCCATAAAATCACTCGATAATGGACCATTACGAATGAATGGATTGAATGGATCGACGAACGGTAACATGGGTAATAGAATGAATGAATAGTGTATGATGTTTTCATTTATAAGAACCTGGGCGATTGGCACACGGTTTTCAAACCAATTTTTTTTAGTTGTGAAAACGCATTTTCTCAGGGATGACAATGGCACCTATCTAATCTACATAGATATAGATAACATGTATTTTTTACGCAATGGGTTATCTCTAAGCAGTTACATTATATTTAAAAGGGTACTAAAGTAATTACTAATTAACATTTAATAATGACGGAAAATCGCAATGCTAGGCCACGATTTCGAGTTTTTGCTACATATGTATTGATGGCATTTTAAAAGGCATTTTCTGATATAAAAAATAACACGAGAATTTCTCCTTTAAATTTCACACATTGATGCGCTTAGTTTTGATCTTGAATTAAGTTTTTCTTTTGTTCTGTAGCTGGCGAACTGCATGGTGCCACACTATGGCTGGTGGTGTGCGGCGCCGCGGTGCTGATAGCGGCCGCGCTCGTCGCCCTGGCCTGCTGGATCGCACGCCGCAGGAACTCGCTCGCCCACAAACTTGGTATGTAACTAGCATAATCAGCTCATCATGTTCCCACTGCTGGGACACAGGCCTCCTTTCTGTCAGAGAGAGTGAGTCATAGTCCACCATGTAGCCCCAGTGCAGCGAGACCCGCGTGCCCGGCTATCGCGCGATGCCAGATGATTAGTTATTGTGGAAATTAACAGTCGTACAGATGAAGCAGCTAAAAAGAACAACCCCCTTATAGTGACAGAGTATTTATTTCGTTTTATAGTTTCTATCTGACCAGTCTCCAGGACGGTTAATTGGAGGTTTAGTCCTACATAGTTAACTATTTTCCTGCACAGGCGGCAAGCGCGGCCCGGACAAGGCGCTGGTGTTCCAGCCCCCGCGCCGCGCCACCGCCGTCCGCTCGCCCGGCTCCGCCACCCACTACTTGCGCAAGTCGCCGTCGCCGACTGCGCCTGCGCCGCCAGCCGCATCCCCACCACAACCGACGCCGCAGCCGCCGACTATCAACTCTGCTACGACGGTTAGTACAAATATGATGTCTTCAATTTTCCAAATTGTTTTACTTTCATCAGCATTATTAATTCGCTGGGTGTTACATACTTAAATCCTTAGATCATATAAACGGAGAAATATGTTATCAAAGCAAATTAGGACGGGAACCGCTGCAGCTACTTTTAAAGCAGTGTGCTTCACATTTGTAGTTCTTTGTGACGCACACTGCTTTAAAAGTAGCTGCAGGCTCCTTTGTAAATATAGATCTCGCACACATTAAAAATGCCGCACACCCTCAATTTAACGCTTATTCGTCACTCGTCACTCACACTAAACAAAAACACTGTATACATAAATCATCGATCGATCGGTAAGTGCAATACGGTCATGATATGGAAAATTATTACCAAATTATATACCTAGTAGATAGTATTTAGGTAGCTCTCTACCGTGCTCCAGAGTTCTTTATGTTATTCCCGCGCAGCCAACGGGCGGCAACAGCCCGCACTCGCCGACCGCGCCGACCGAGCCGACCCCGCTCAGCAAGGAGCTGGCCGATGCCAATGCTACTGAGAAGAACAAGACCGCTGAGCCGGAGAACACTGACGGACGGCTGGGAGACCTGCACTTCAAGTTGCGGTAAGTGACTTTAACTTAAAGCAACGCCTATTAAAACTGTTTATCCTGGAACATGGTGGGCATAGCCTGGGTGCATCGCTTTTTGCGAAGTTTGCAATTGACAAGACTATCCTATTGACATCTCTACGGCATGATTCCATATCCGGATTAAGTTGAGAATTTTCTGAAAGAAAACTCTATTTATACCTATTTTTTTTTCATTATCTATTTATTTAAACTAATCGTAGGCTCTACAAGCTCGTAGCTAGACGAATGACTAATGCGCATATTTTCATGACACTCACTACCGATTGAGAAGTGAATAGTGTGAATACTGAAAATTATCTTAAAAACCCCGAAAACCTTATTTGTGCAGTTGAAGAAGTTTTGACTAAAGCGTCTCTTTGGCTTGGGCATTATTCTAAACTTTAAAATAAACCATAATTATACACTCCTTCACCACCAACTTGTACCATCAGAATAGGTTAAGATATTTAAACAGGATCGCAGCTTTGAAAATCACTAACAAAGTAAATAGCCGGCTTTGTTGAATTCCCAATAGGTTACATAGGTACCTACCCTTGTAGACGACTCGTTCATAATCTAGTTAAACCCGATCAATCTGAACGTTCAATGTCAATAAAGGCTCTATTGATCCGGCCTTGATCTAATCTACTTCGCAATTTATCAAAATCCGTATGTCTATAGATACAGACATTTTTTCAAATGTCGGATGTTGTCAGAATCTGCTTGCTCTCCGTGAAATATTAAATGAATATCTAATTTGTCCGGATGCCCGGCGGGAATTTGCGTGATACGTCAAAAATTAATCAGCTAGGTACTGCGATTTTTAACCGACTTCAAAAAAGGAGGTTCTGTATTCGTCCCGTATGTATGTATGTATGTATGTAAGTATGTATGTATGTATGTATGTTTGTATGTGCGCGATTTTCTCAAAAACTACTAATTCGATTTGGATGGGGTTTTCACTAACGTAATCTATATACTTTCAGGAAGGTTTTAGTATATAATACATTATGTAATCATTCCTATGTACAAAGTTATATGCATAAATGTACACACTCCGTAGAAGATTTACTGTTAACGAATTCGTGAAAGTAATCTAACACGGGATAAAGAACTAAAAAGGGAAAAATAAAAAACTTTTTTAACAAAAAATAACCGACTTCAAAAATCCACTACAAAGAAAAGAATAATTTTGGTTTCGGAAGTCGGTGGCAAAAAAAGCAAACAAAAACCAAAGCCACCGACTTCCGAAACCAAAATTATTCTTTTCTTTGTAGTGGATTTTTGAAGTCGGTTATTTTTTGTTAAAAAAGTTTTTTTGTTTTATATACTTATTTCTTTCGCGTTTGAGTTAGTATTAAATAATATTATTTTGGAGAAATTATTAATTTAATTCCGTAGATATCTTGTTCATAATATGATTATTCCTAGACAGTAGACTACTTCAATTCAGCCTATTATGATAGTCTAGTCAGTAATATTGTTGGCCATAGTTCCTTTTCAAGATCGTTATACCCGACTAAGTTAATGAGTTTTTGAAAAGTATAAAGACGGGAACAGAGATGCCGCACCACGTCAATGTAACGTGCTCATTGGTCACATTTCTCCTCGAAAAGCCACGTTTCGGCATTTGACCAATAAACACGCGTAGTGTGGCGTCTTGTATTAAAAGTATGGTTGGTATTTATTGATATAAAAAGGTATTACATCCAGTTATCGCTAACTGTAGTAAGTCCCTAGAGAACGAGCTTAATGCTATTTACCGGGCACAATTCAAGCTCTCAGCTATTTATTGAGAATTTCTTAACAACATACCAGAAATATATAACCTACAGCTTCCTTAATAATATGTTGCCCACCCACTACCTCCAACCCAAACCTCTACCGCTACCCACACACCTTATAAGATTAGTGGCCAGTAATTACCCCTAATTAGCAGCAACGTGATACCCCTTCGAGACTAACTAGGGGTCAGGACGCAATTATAAAAGTGATTTCTTAATTAATTGCTCACCGTCACCGTCGGTTTCAGGCGCCATTTTATCCGTCACTTTAATGACTACGTATACAAAGAAAAAGCCGCAGAGTAGTTATACAATTATTTCTGAGTAATTCTGAGTCACGTTTAGATTTTTTTTCGTATCCGTAGGTAATACTAGCTGCTTGGGTTTTCTTTTAGAAAAAAAATATTTTTGTTTTGTATTTGCATTTATATTGGAATACATAATAGAAAGTTCCGGAAAAACGTTATATCGACTTGTATTTTAATTTATTTGTTGCGTGCTAATGGGTCCTTTATTAATAATACTGTGATTAAGTTATTAATTTACTTATGTATTTTCTTTGCGTATGCGATAAGGTTTTGTAACTGCAATATCTACGAGCAGATGAGGTTGTTAATTTTTGACAAGTTGAGATTCTACTAGCATTAAAATGATGATATTTTTTTCTTCCCTCGCATGAATTACCTACTTATCAGTTTCATCAAAGGATCCGTGGCCGTGGTAACTTCGTTTTTAACAAAAAATGACTATACTCCAAACTTGATAATTCCGTACCGGCTTCTCCCTACTTTTCCAGTTTTCGTGCGTCATAAAATGGGTACATAATATCACTTTGTATTTCATGTGGACGAGCTGTCACAACAGACCCAAGTACCTGCAAACCATGCATTACAAAGTCGATATACCCACATTATCGACACGTCGTCAGCACTCCCCGTAATGGGAAACTCTGAATCAATAACTACCTCCCACCCTGACGACCACAATTACGTCGCACGACTCCGCACGATTCTGTACGACAGGATTTGTAGTGTGGTGAGCTCAGATCATAGAAACAAGGAGATGTGCCAAGGCGCTATTGAGCTTGACGCTTTGATATGGTCACATTGCCGTTATTAAAACGTAAAAACGTACACGCTGGCGACAGACCGAACGAGATCGATGATATAAATAGTGTTTGTTTAGTGCTAGTGATGAGTGACGAATAACAGTGTTAGATTGAGAGTGTGCGGATTTTTTTATGAGTTTCTTTATATTCAGAAGGAGCGCTTGTAATTGTGTCGCAAACTGTTCTAAAAGTGGCGACAGTGGTTCCCGTACTATTTGCTACGATGGCATATCCTGGTAGATCCTTTTTTCTATGATCTGAGATGGTGAGGCTTTGTCGTACGTATGCCCATCAAGTATGCCTTTGTAATGGCTGGTCTTTGTTCACGATATATTAACTATGGCTACGTTAACTTTAACGTACCTTTGTTTGGTGGAGGAACGGCTTCCTAAGCTTTCGTCTGCGGCCTTCAAGTTTTCCTTGTTTAGGAAATTGCAAGATGAATTTGTAAAAATATAGATTTATTATTCCGTAATTCGTTTGTAAATAAACTTAACTCCCTATTGGCTTATGGGTTCAAGTTCGAAAAACTTTGCTTAGTGCACCTCTGGAGGTAGAGGAACAACGTCTGATGTTCCTCCGATAAACAGTTAGGATCCTCCAGCTAGACGGGTGCGGCGCGAAGATTAGTGTCGGGCAATCTATCTTTATAATGCTACATCGCTGACAGATGTTGCTTGCGCGTTGCAGGATTGTATGACGTCAGTAGTGGCTCTAACTATTATAGTGGCACTACCTGCCTGCCTACGTCATTCAACCCCTGAAAATATTAAAATATCTTCTACAATTCTTTCTTTATTGTTTTAGGCTAAGCGCTGTCGGACATATTTATAGAAGATTTTAAAACAAACTTATTTGTGTTATGCGTTTCAATTTCACAGAAATTGTTTAGTAAAGTAATTCCAATGCACACAAGATTTTCCGTGTGATATAAAACAAATGAAATGCAAGCGGAAACCACTAATACGTCCAAGGTCTTAGGATAGACATGCACTGTGCACGTCCACGGCCAACGGCTGGCCTTGGCTGTAACCCGTGTATGTGAGGGACATAAAACTGGACAAGTGTGAGTAGGACTCACACCCTGAGGATTCCGTAGAAAATATAAGTTTGCGTTTGCAAAAAAAATGCGATATACAGGGTGGCAGGTTAGACAGTGGAAATATTTTAAGGGGTCACTGTACTCATCATTATGAACAACTTTTACTATGGGACCAACAGTGAAATCGCGAAAAAAAAATCAGCTGTTCCATACATTTATGTTCACATAACTCAACAAAATGTATGGAACAGCTGATTTTTTTTTCGCGATTTCACTGTTGGTCCCATAGTAATAGTTGTTCATAATGATGAGTACAATGACCCCTTAAAATATTTCCACTGTCTAACCTGCCACCCTGAATATAACGATTATATAAAAAAAAGTTTACATGAATAGGTTTAAAAATCAGGATACCTAAAAACAACCTCACGGATCTAACAGGGTTTTTTTATATGCATGTGGTAATTTTGATCACCCATATATGCATCTAACCACAAGGGTTACTACGGCAGTGGTCGACTTACGCCTATTAAAATGTCCTTTAGTCATGCTATTCTCTAATGGCCGTTCCCAATAACCGATCTATCGGCTCTTTACCCTACTAGATATAGATTTTTGACATGAATTCTATTACAGCTTATGTCAAAAACCTATTTCTAGTAGGTGAAAGAGCCGATAGATAGGTTATTGGCAACGGCTATTAGAGACAATTTTTGGCTGTCGACTGAGCGTGTAGCCAATCATCGTCGTCAATTTGCCCGCGCCGTTGAGTAGTTCTAAACTCAAAGGAGTTATCCCACGGAGTTAACTCACTACCGTCACAACTTGAGCGCTAGTCTTTATGGCACTGGTACAGCTATTGGCAGTAGAATTGCCGTTCGATAGTATCGAATAGTATTAATTAGTACCAATACTGTCGATTGTTGTGGATTGTCGATAGTATCGATAGTTTATAAATCAATACTATCAATAGGACAATCGATAGTAGATATTGATACAATCGATAGTATCGGTATGCCCTTTTTTAGATGAAATAGTATCTATTGTGAAACTATCGATCGACAACACTCAATTGGCAGCTCAGTGAATAGGTACCAAACTGTAGTTTCGCCGCTGCTTCAGCGCTGCACACTAGACTGTATCCTAAAAGAATCGCCCCCATGGTCACAGCGGTCGCCTACCCGTATTTTCAAAGGCTTTATTACGTCCGTAATCCCCCTCTCTTCTAGGAAAAATCCCGACTATTTCCATCGCTTCTCATTAGCGCGGGAAGGATCACAGTGCGACCGTATTATCTGAGAGATGATTACGAGACGAGATAATGAGAACGGAATATTGGACGTCGCGGGCGGAATAATGGCAAAGAGAAAATAGAGTTATTCTTTGAATTTATTTATTAGATTGTTAGGGGCTTTACTTGGTGGGATTTTGCAATATCGATAGGAATAAAATGGGACATAATATCATCACGCTTTCGATAACTTATGTGATAAGCGGTAGGTACAATAGAACCTAATAAATCAACTGACTAGTAAATCTGTTGTCAAAAACTTGACATGAGATCTAACAATAGATTAAATTGAACAGGCTTTCGGAACGTGAGGGAAAGAGACAAGCCTAATGATCTAAAGATAATTTTTTTTTCAAGCAGCCATCATGACGGGCTGAGATCATCAAGGGTATCTCAGAGTTTGACCTTCCCAGTGTTAAGACGTTCCCATCAGCGTGGAGTTGAAGACAAGGTCGATAAAATGTTATTGTTGACCTCAGATAATTCACGGCAATTTCTTTTACTTTATCAGTAAACATAGTTTTCTCTAAGAGGAACTTGTGTAATATTTACACGACAATTACGGACGGGCTATATTACGAAATTCTGAATGCAAGAGCCTGCATTCGAAACGAATGGACCGACAGAAAAGCTACGGCAAACTTTCGAAAGCGTGTGAGGATACTTCATTTTGATCAAATTGCTGCGTTCAGAACGTCCGAATCGAAAATCGAATCAGGAAGATTACTGTGACTGGCCTTAAAATGTTATTTCATTTTGTTTGTTCGGCTTAAAAGTTTTAATATATCCCAGTCTGTTAACAAAGAGTTTTTCATACGCCGCTAATTATGAAAACTTTCGTCCCTTAATTGGGGAGAGCTCGCATAAAAGTTAACTCACATGACCACGCCACCCCACGGAGAAATCCCTTAACTTTTTTGAACAAAGTTAAATTGTCTCATTAAATAGTTTCAGATGTTTACGCAACGGCATCGTTTTGTTTGTCGGGGCGGCACTCCGGCAATTTACGGAGTTATAACAATGTTTGTCTGCGGCAGTGGGGGACACCCCGCGGTCATTAATGAGGACTTCACACAGCGATCAAATTGAGTTCTCCAGTTCACTTTGTAATACTGTCTTTATACTGTCTTTGTTTTCGTGATAATTATGATGTGGTTTGAAAGAGATATTCTGAATAAGTTCTTGTTCCATTGTTTATTTAGGTAATTGCTAGGATATTATTGTTTTAGGTAACTTGTTTTTAACAGCTCGTTGCTTTTTGGTTGTCCAAGTTATTATTTTCATACAGGGTTCGAAGTTGTCGATAATTATCAAAACAAAAATAAATGTGTTATCTTGATAATTTTAAACCCTATTTTCATGTAATTATGACATTATTACTTTGTTAGATGTTACCTACGAAAAGATAAAGTTTGTATGTATGAGGTAATCTCAGGAACTACTGATCTGATTTTGAGAATTCTTTCTCTAATTAGAAGCTATAGGCTACTTTTTATCCAGAAAAAAATGCACAGTTCCTGTGGTTCACTTGGACTAAGTCACGGGCACATTGCTATACTTATTTAATAAAATAGCGGTTTCTTTATCTACTAATTGTTGTCATAGTTCAGGTACCTACTATAGAAAAACTGAAGATGTGGATTTCTATGAAAAAGACGTAGCAAATACACAATGTGCGTCATCTTCAGAGTTGACGCACATTGAATCAGAATTATTACGGAGCTTTAAGCTTCCTTAAGCTTTTAATCGCATTTAGAAGGCTATTGTATTGCCAAGTCCTATATAGGACAAGGATTTGACTCCCGATTGATAAAATAAATGTTGTCTTACAGCCTACCTACAATAAACTGTAGGATAAAAACTTGTATAAGTAAGTAATTATAGTTTAATCATTAAATAACAATAAATTAACTTTACAAAGTTTTCTAAATCATAAGTTCATAACTGAACACATACAATATTGTAGAGAAATCGGAGCAGATGTAATATTTAAATAAAATACGAGCTCACACTTGACATGAAATGCAAAAAAGCAGTCTACAGTGTACACGTGTTATAATTTTGTGTTAATTTTGATGCAATGTAAAAATAAAAATGTTAACCGGCCTGTGGCGTTGACCGTAAATTAAAATTTTCTTAAAATGGTCTAACTATAATGTCATAATCATCAATCTAGATATTTTGAATTTTATGAGAAACATAAACCTTCTATCTTGTCAAGTACTGTATGTAGATATTACAGTATCTATGTTTCAATAAACTGCCAACAGAACTTAAGAGTCTAGTCTACACAAGTAGTTTTCAGAATAAACTTAAACAGTTCTTGTTAAAAAAGTGTTGTTATTGTATTGATGAACTATAAATTATGTAGAAACTTTGACATTTTATATTAATTTGAATCTCGAATTATTTTGTATTTTGTTTGTCCCGATATGACAAAAAATATATAGAAATTTTGACATTTTATATTAATTTGAATTTTGATTTAGGTAAGTATCTTGTATTTTGTTAGTCGTGACATGACAAAATATTATTTAGAAAAATTGACATTTTGTATTAATTTGAATTTTGATTTATTTTATATTTTGTTTGTCCTAACATGACAAAAATTATCTAGAAATTTTGACATTTTATATTAGTTTTTGAGAATTTTGAGTTATTTTGTATTTTGTTTGTCCGGACATCACAAAAATGGTTAAAAAGAAAATGAAAAGAATGCTACTTTTATTACTTACTTTTATATGCATGATGTTAAATGAATAATGATTAGTTAATTATAAGAAAATTCAGACACAATGTAAAAATTGTTAATGAATAAATGAATTGAATATCTAAATAGCAGCTCTATAATAATGCGAAGAGTGCTTTGGATAGACGGGCCTAAAATTATATAAAACTAGAGCCCTACCAGATACTTTAGTGTTTTACTTAATAATAAATTCAAGTTTTTCACCGCTATTAGGGATGTACCTACATCATAATTTATGCGTACCTCTCCATTCACCGCAAACTTCGGCCGCACTAAACCCTGCGTAATATTACTCTCACTACTGAAAAGTAATCCATTTGTAGCAACCCTAGGGGGTGTTTTGTTACAAGGGACATAAAAGCTTTTAATGGTATCTAAGCCTTTTTACTGTGTTTTAATAATAAACTGTCGTATCGTCTGGCACAAGCCGTAAACTCGAATATATTCGTTTTACGATGTTCAGCCGCTTGTAAAACGGCTATCTTATCACTTAACAGGTACAAATCCACTATTTTCATGGTAGGTATATAGGTATTTCTAGGTTTTTGTTTTAATGAAAAGTTATTATTATGATTGTTTTCAAGTTTATCTTTGTAAACTTGTTTGTAAGGTTTTGGGATCTCATTGTTATTCGTTTCCACGAATGGGAATGAATATCAGAATTATATAGGTAGGTATATTATATGTCTAAAGATTCTTGTCAGAATAATTAAAGCCTTTTGTAATCATAGATTCTGTATAAGTTATACAACGTTAGCAAAATCCCGACATAGCTCTTGGAATTGACAGCTAGCCTCTTAACAAGCAATGGAAGATGATCGTATTATTACGTGTTATTTGTACTTCTCTGTGAAAAATTAGGCAAACTGCTTTTCTGTAAATGAACTATTAATTATAATCAGAGATTAATATCAGCAGGATTAAGGATTTACAAGGAGCTTTCTATTCAATACTTATGCTAAAACATGATCAAAATTAGGTCTAGACGTTTCTATATTAGCCGATTCTATAAGTAAATACGCCGAGATTTTCCTGACATAATTTTAATTAGAATACTTTCGCTCTTTATTGAAGTTAATATCTTTACCGAGTTTCTTGTTTAGATGGTCTAAATATTTACAATGATAAATATTTTCTTGTTAACTTTAGTGAATGATTTTTTATTATTTACCTACTCAACTTTATAACTTTTTATCTTTTAATTTGTACCTACTTAGGTTTGCCCACTTTTCAATGATCTGACTTTTATTAGTTTTTAATTTATTGATTCACTATACGGATACGTGAATTGACGTCCACTCACATATTTACCAATAAAACGTAAACTAAACCCGTCCCTAGGGGCTTTATCGTAAAATATCGAGGAAGTGTCGCCCGCGTGCTCTCCGCCGCGATATAAACTTTGTAACGTATTTCTTTCGACCCCTATTCACTCACGTAGCCTTATAGGTACGTACCTCTGTATTTATCTATTTGTAGACACCAAATAGAAGGTTTATTAGTTTTCGAGGTTGTAGGGTCCACTCGATTACGAGATGGTGTTTTGTTTATACCCATTGATTGACAAAAAAACATCTATTAGAATTTCGAATTTCGAACCGAAGTGGAAAGAAGCTGTTTTTATTCGGGTTTAAGAAAGAGGTTGTTCGATTTATCGTAGTCTAAAAGTTATCTTAAGTTCTGTAACGGACGATGTTCTTTTTGCGCCATAAGAACAAGCGTCCTAACAATCAATGAAGAAGTTTTAGGCTGTGTCCCCAATAGGCAAACTGTGAGCGGTTGACTGAGTTTACGGCGGAGTTTGTATCGGTTTAGTACGCCCTTCCATATATTTGAAATGGAGTGTCCACAGTTTGCTAGTTTGCGCTTAGCGCAGTCTCAGTCGGCCGCTCACAGTTTTCCTATTGGGGACACAGCCTTACGGAGAGTGTTCGGGCGACTCGTTAGAGGCCTAATCCAAGCAACTTTTGGAAGACAAATATACGAGTACATTGTACTCCTCATAAATAAGCCAAACATCTCAGAACAACTAAAGTAAAACAAAAGAAATTTCATAAATTGCCAGAAAACCCTAATCTTTGAACCGCGGCCGCCGCGCCATTCGATACAAATCCGACCAAGTATTACCTACTTACAATATTGCCTCCACTTCGAACCAGTGTCTACCAGATATGACCTAGTTTATGTCTAGTGCCTAACGCATATCTACAAGGGGTTATTGCGTTTGTTCACGACGGGGCGTGATCGATAATAAATACCAGACGTAATTTGGAAGTTCTGTGTATTTGTGTATAGGAGGGATATCTGTTTTCGTGCAACTTCGTCGTATTGGCAAATTACACAATTATTATGATTCTATTTGTATTTTCGGGTATTGATTTGTAAAGTCTTGAAGATCTTTCGTGTTCGTTGACAGTTGGTATGTGGAGTTATAAGTTACTGAAAACCTTATCTACTCTGTATTTCGATGTTTAAACACCCACGTAAAGTATAAGTTAGATATCAAAGTTTACAAAAATCTTACGTTGTTTTCCTTAGAATTTATTTAAAAGAAACGTAAAAAAATCTTCCCTGACAGCAAAGATAAGCTCTTTGCTTAACGTTATTTAGAAGTAATATTAGTTTGCGCTCCCACGCTCCAGAAAACAAAATAGACAAATCAGTTTGAAAACATTTTTGCAACTCGTCTCTCTATCTCTATCTCTCTATCATATCTACTCTATCATTCTATCCAACTCGTCACGGTAGAATGTTTTCCCAATCTGTCACTGTGTCTATTCTTCTGTAGACAAAACCCGTTTCTATCGTGGTCACGCTAGGCCGGCTGGTGTGAGACTGTGATAAGTTGATATTATTGGCTCATAAGTTGATATATGCCTTCGCCCACAGCTATGAGAACGAGAAGAACGCGCTGGTGGTGTCGGTAGTGTCGTGCCAGGGGTTGCCGGGCCGCGAGCCCGCCGGGCCCGACCCCTACGTCAAGCTGCAGCTGCTGCCCGACAAGCAGCACAAGGTCAAGACCAGGTCAGTGCAACACAACCTCAAGGGCTGCCGGGCCACGAGCGAGCCGGGCCCGACCTCTACGTCAAGCTGCAGCTGCTGCCCGACAAGCAGCACAAGGTCAAGACCAGGTCAGTGCAACACAACCTCAAGGGCTGCCGGGCCACGAGCGAGCCGGGCCCGACCTCTACGTCAAGCTGCAGCTGCTGCCCGACAAGCAGCACAAGGTCAAGACCAGGTCAGTGCAACACAACCTCAAGGGCTGCCGGGCCACGAGCGAGCCGGGCCCGACCTCTACATCAAGCTGCAGCTGCTGCCCGACAATTAGCACAAGGTCAAGACCAGGTCAGTACAACCTCAGGGGCTGCCGCGCCGCGAGCGCGCCGGGCCCGACCCCTACGTCAAGCTACAGCTGTTGCCCGAGAAGCAGCACAAGGTCAAGACCAGGTCAGTACAACACATGCTTTATTACCCATCTAAGCAATACTAGGACCAGTCAATTAAGTATTCAAGTACCTACCTACAGGAACCAGAAACAATTTATTTGACTCAGACACCGAATGGCTTCATGTGGTGCTGAAAAAAAAATAAAAAAAATAAGTACTCACTTACCTACTTATATCAAAAAATTAAGAATTATGATATGACGCTTTTAACCGATATCAATCATATAATTGTAATATGTTGCCAAGATACGTACTACGTGCAATGACCCAATCGTGAGGCTGTATGAAAAGGAAAAACATACGCCCAACTTTAATATGATGCCAATTTTGCGTAGAACTGTCCTAAAAAATGAAACCATAGCTTAAGCATTTGAAGAAGTTGTATTTGTTAAAGAACTTTGGGATATCCAAATCTACCCAAAGTTCGATGACCGATGGTGGTATTAGATTCCTTAGAACTTTTTAATAACTTTTTTCGAACAAATAATCTGTATTTTATTTTATAATACTTGCAGGGTTGTCCGCAAGACTCGCTGCCCGGTATACGATGAGGACTTCACCTTCTACGGCATCGCCCCGCACCAGATCGCTGCCATCACTCTGCACTTCGTCGTACTCAGCTTTGATAGGTAAGTGCTGGTTCTTAATCTTTTTGTAACTACGGACCACTTGTAGAATTTCAAAAATTCCACGGACTCTGGTCGAAGAAAATTTAAGGAAAAGAAAATCCCGACCAATAAAAGTGATTTTTAATACGAGCGAGCGCTCAAACAAACGATGCGTGAATTACTGCATAATTAAGTGAACTGAGTGGCTATGTGGACCCCTAGCACTCGTATCACGGACCCCACTTTAAGAAACTCTAGGTTAATGGAACTGTGGTAACAAAACCTTAGCAAAAACATCAGGCGTCACTGTATATTTGGTAACTTTAATAATAATAACTTTAGCAGTGGTAACTTCAACAGTGGGAGCTCTTTTTGCTTCTTGTGAAAGAGCTCGTTCGGGGAATTATTTCTACCAGTCCACCTTCTATCGCTGCACTATTGCTATGTTTCGGTTCGAAGGGTATGGGTGCCGGTGTAACTACAGGCACATGAGACATTTCAACTTTGCCTCTAAGGTGGATAGCCTTATCCACATGCGATACATTTGGATTGGACATTATCAGGAGGGCCTGATTGTTGGCTACTCAATCACTCTAATTTATTTATTTTTTGTTTTTCTGTTAGTGTAAGGATCTACAATCAATCATTATTTATCAGCTCGTGCAAAAACTATCGATGCACTATAAAAAAAACTAATGACGTTGTTGATTCGTTCCAGATATTCCCGTGACGAGATAATCGGTGAGGTGGTGTCTCCGCTGACGAGCCTGCAGCTACAGAGCGGCGAGGCCATGGCGCTTTGCCGCGAGATACAGCCGCGCAGTCTCAAGGTACACTAACTTCATTAGATACGTAACCACTTTAGCAACAATTATGTTACTGATAGATATATTATGGTGCCCCTAAAAACGACGGCACGTTTGTCGAAATGGCTGAGCAATTCGCTGCTGCACAACGTGTCGCGGTTTCTATTCCTAACAAATATTTGATTCGATTCTGTTGATTAGAATAGAATAGAATACATTATTATTGCAAACATAGGTAAATACATTAAGGATGTTATGATTATACATTTAAGAGTTCAGCCATGTTTCACCATTCGGCATGCAATTTACATTATTATTAAAGCAGTTTAACAAATATTTTTCTCTGATAAGAACTCAGTTACACTGTAGTATGTTTTATCTACTAAAAATGTATGTAATTCAGCCTTAAATAGTATAGGATTATAATCTTTCCAGTCACTTGGTAATTTATTATAAATAATGGGGGCCATGCAATATACACTCTTGCGCATCAGAGCGGTTTAAGACCTTAGATGACATAGCTTACTATTGTCACGCCTTACGATTCGACTGTACACGCACTCACGATACAGGAGAAATTCTAGTGTGGGGCCGTTTTTTTTAAAAAAAACGTTGTATAGCCGCGTAGGTACCATAATGAAATGTTAGTCATTCGTTTAGTACAGAAAACTTCCCATAGCAAAACGCTACATGCTGTCCCAAAGCTATGACAATGAAATCAATTCAAAAGTATTTTGTTGCGCAGCCCCAACTCGAGCCGTTTACTATTATTTGTATGAAACTCCTTACTGAAAAGCACACTAATCGGAATCGTAACGTAAACGATTCGCCTCGGGACGCGCTCACTCGCCGCGGTATGGCGCGTGGTCAACCAGCGGTCCCCACGCTTACGGCTCGTCGTCCCCGCGCTTACGCCTCCTCTCCTTCGCCGCACTTCCTCGGTTCGTGCACCCTTGCCCCTTCCACCCCCCCCCCCCCCCTGCGGCCTGGCGGTCCCCGGCGGTCGGCGAGCCGTAAGCGCGGCGTCGTCTAGCTGTAGCCGAGTCGAGCTGCTGGTCCGCTTTGGTTACGTGCTTACGTTAGTTTGACGGCGAGGCGAAACGCGATACGGCGACGATCCCTTTCCGAGTTAATATGTGTGCCTTACCTAACCTTTTAGGTTGTTGTAGCCCATTTACCCGCTCCAAAACCGCTCTCGCTCAACACCGCCTTAAAGCAAGACGCCTACTATCGGGTGGTAAGATGGCGGGAAGCTGGCTTACAGCGAGCTGTCTGCTAATTTGTGTTGTCAATGTAAAGTATGTCTACAGAAGACGCCCAGAAGCTAACATTTTAATAAACATTATTTTGCCGGTGGGAGCGGTGTTGGATAAGTCAGCTACAACCTTTAGCATGAAAACGCACAGGCAGGTGGCTTGCTTAGCGCCTAGAGCCTAGATCACAGTAAAAATTTGTACAGTACGGAAACTACGTACTAACGTTCGAAACGGCACACTCACACAAACACGCGGCAACCACTCGTCTTGACGCGGCACCGGCACTCACGACTGACAGCACCGCGATGTCCGCTTAGAGGTCTCGTCGATTCGCGTGTTTGTGTGAGTGTGCCGTTTCGAACGTTAGTACGTAGTTTCCGTACTGGTGTACATATTTTTACTGTGCCTAGATAGTCACCTAGCGACGAGCTTAGTAAAACGAACGTTTTCGCGACCGAGCTAGTCGCTCCGCAGCGCGCAGTGCGGCCGGTCGCGAACATTCTAAAACGTTCGTTTTACTAAGCTCGTCGCTAGGTGACTATCTAGGCTCTAGGCGCTAAGCAAGCTACCTGCCTGTGCGTTTTCACGCTTAGACTACTTGTCCACTGACGCTACCGGTGTTAACCCTCCCGTTGTCCAGATGCGCAGCGTGGGGCGCGGCGAGGTGCTGGTGTCGCTGTGCTGGCAGCCGGCCGCCGCGCGCCTCACCGTGGTGCTGCTCAAGGCGCGCAACCTGCCCAAGATGGACGTCACCGGACTTGCTGACCCGTGAGTATTAAACACACGCTTACATTTCAATTTATAAAAGTCGCGGTTGTACGTGCTCGTGGCTAAATGACAGCCACGCTGAACGATCGATCTGCGAGGTTAAGCTGCGCTTGCCGCGGTCGGTTCTTGGATGAGTGACCATTCTTTACACATCGAGACCCCTCCGTGCCTCAGAGAGCACGTTAAGCAGTCGGTCCCGGTTGTCATAGAAATATTTTTGACAGTCGTTACGGGAAGTCAGAAGCCCAAAAGTCTGACAACTGTACCCCTATCATGAGTGTATCGTTAACGTAAGCATATTTTGAATTTAAAATACAGTAGTTCTGGAACATTTTGATAAAATTTTATACAATTTGCACATTTTAAAAAATACAGAGAAATCAATTAAGTATTTAATTTATATAAATATTGTGTAGTAAACGTATATTTTCAATTCAAAATATGCTTACGTTAACGATACTATATGTCAAAAAAACTCATGATAGGGGTACTGGTCTAATTTCGAATACCGGTATTCCCCAATAATTCGGTTGTGGAGGTGAGATGGCAGTCGCTCCACATAAAATATTAATATTTAGCCGCAACTAGTTAGATTAGAAGCCGATCCGAAAAGTTGCGGTTCGCGCAGCGACCGCGACAGTAACTAATTAAAAAGTCATGGTTTTACCATATCTCATTCTGAATCTTCACTAAAGCCAACTTTATCAAAGAAAATTACACTAACATTTGCCACTCAAAGCAGCCAAACATTTAATCCATTCTCCATCAGCTACGTGAAGATGTACCTGCTGTACAATGGGCAGCGCATCGCGAAGAAGAAGACGCACGTGAAGAAGCGCACCCTGAACCCCGTGTTCAACGAGTCGTTCGTGTTCGAGGTGCCGGCCGCGCCCAACGCGACGCTCGACCACGTGTCGCTCGAGCTGCTCGTGCTCGACTGGGACAGGGTCACTAAGAATGAGGTCAGTGCATATACATAAATTGCTCTTAGAGACCTAACTCGTGTTTGTGTCACTAATGGACTAGGCCTACCGTTAGCTATAGTGATCGGATTAGGTAGAGCTATTTCGGGCCAATGACCTCAAACGTGCAATCTAATGTAAATATGGACATGCCCCGGAATTTTTAATTTATCGAGATCTTTATTATAGAAAATCGCATTAGTTATGTGTGTTTTATTAGTTAGTTAAGGATATTTTCCGTTACAAATGACCAGTGATCGGAATTGGCGGTGCTAATTTACCAAAACTTCGAGAAACAGGGTTTTGTTTCCCAGAATTGACAAAAATTTCAGTAGACATGTTTTTTATCCGCTCTGTTGCTCGAAGTTTAGATAAATTAGCATTGCTAATTCCGATCACTGAAAATTACTCAATTTTCTGACATGTTATCCTCCGGGCTGTCTCGTAACCAGGGACCGATTAATCGGGTTAAAAGGTTACCGGTTAAATCTCTAATCCATATGTTTGGTTAATCTTAACGCAGGGTAACCCGTTAATACAGTTACAGTAATATTGCTGATTAACCCGAATGAAATGGAACAAAAATTAACAAAAATGAAAAAAAAAGGGAACAAAAATGAACTTTAGGCGTGAACTCGGCTATTAATCGGCTGATTAACCCAGAATACGGGTTAACCTTAATGCAAAGTTTTTAAAAAAAAATAACCCGGGTTAAACCCTACACGGGTAACCTTTCGGTCCCTGGTCGTAACTTACATGTGAGGTTACAGCTCAGATCATAGAAACAAGGGAGATGTGCCAACGCGCTATCGAGCTTGATGCCTGATCTTGAGCAAATTGCTCATATTAAAAACGTACGCGCTGGCGACGAACCGACCACGATCGATGGTATAAATACAGTGTTTTAGTTTAGTCTAGTGTTGAGTGACGATTAACAGTGTTAAATTGAGGGTGTGCGGAATGTTTAATGCGTAGGAGATCTTTTTATTCACAAGGAGTGCTTAATTATGCGCGTAATTGTGTCGAAAAATGTACTAAAAGTGGCATCAGTTGTTCCGGTACTAATTTGCTATGATGGCATATCTCCTTGTTTGTATGATCTGAGGGTTACAGTAGTGTGCGGTGCGCAGGTGATCGGGCGGCTGGAGCTGGGCGCGGCGGGCGCGGGCAGCGCGCGCCACCACTGGCGCGAGGTGCAGGCCGCGCCGCGCCGCCAGATCGCCGACTGGCACAAACTCAAGGAGTGAACGTCTCCCCGCCTCCCCTTCCCCACCCCGACCGCGTCCATACTGCACCAGCCTGCTGACCTGGAAGCGTAACAGGCTCTGAACATACTGCTGGTTTAAAACACAGCTGCTATTACCAAAGACGACAGACTTTTTGTGCGATCGAGTCTGCAGCGCTCGAACAATCTGCATAACTTAGTGCACAGATTGTCGAGCGCTCCAGACTCGATCGCACAAGAAGTCTGTCGTCTGCGGTAGGCCTAATACAGCATACTAACAAAAACCCTGTTCGATCCCAAAAGATGTCATTATACTCATCATTATGAACAATATTTTGTATGACACTTACTCCGAAATGCTGTTTTATACATTTCATCGATTTACGTGAACACAGTTTCGCTATTAATGTTGGTTCCGTGGTAAATAAAAATTATTCATAATGATGAGCATAATCGCCCTCTTTGGGATCAAACAGGGTTTTCGTGACATGCTGTATAATAAGGGCCTTACAAATAAACACGGAATAAAGTTATTCAATGAATAACGTCGGTATATCCATACATTTTTTGACGTTAAACGCTTCGCCAAACAGAACGTGTACAGTCAGTGCCCTACATGGTCTGACCCCTCTTAGAAATAGATCTAAGAGACAGACATTCATTCAGTCAATGTGGTTCATTGGTTCATGTGGTTCATTCAGTCAAAGTCATTCAGACAATGTGGGGTATATAGCTACTGACTGACTTAGCGCGCGTCAAAGCGCTAGCCTGACGCCGCGCTATAGCGCCGAATTGTATTGTACTATGACGGTATTATACTGTAAAACAGCGCCGGGCATTGCGTACCATGGCAAGCCGGCGCTCTGTTTGATAGTATAATACCGTCATAGTACAACAGAATGCAGCGCTATAGCGCGGCGTCAGGCTAGCGCTTTGACGCACTACCTACGCTTTCTGTTAGGCGAAGCCTTTATGCTTGTCATAATTTTATTCCGTGTTTATTTGTACGAGGTAAAGTGTTAAAATCAACATTGTTTAAATGTTATGAAGGAATGGTGTGTCTTGTATAGTTTCAACTCTGATGGAATCCAAAACAATGCTGATTTTAACTCTTCAGAATACGGCCTCAGGAATAACATCCAACTTGATTCGAATTATTGTCATTTTGACTATAATTTGACTCAATTTCTATTCGATTCGGAACTTTAAATTGTCGGGAGTAAACCAGGTCCTCGAAATCTTCTCAAAAGGATCGTTATCCACGTTTTAAGCCAAGAAGATGATCCAAGGTTTCAGCATCTGTTGAAAAGTCAGTATCAGTGTCACAGACAGTCAGAAACGTGAATCAAGTTGTGCGTCGATAACACCTGCTTTGGTAAAAAATACATTGAAAGACAAACAAAAAATCCTGGGAGACAATATGTATAACAATATTGACATACAGGATCAGAGAGCTTGTGCAGTATCAACAAGCATTTACCGTATTTCCCTTTCATCCTACATCCTTTTTGATTTATTATAGACTCAGGCGCAATTTTTCTCTGTTCAGCACACTGAGGACTTCATATCACACTAAAGCAGTGATTCTTAACCGGTGGTCCCGGAAAATACCCAAAGTGAATACCTAATAAGTAGACAGAACAAGTCTTTATTCATTAACGTACTTGGTCCCTGGTAAGACAGAAATTTTGTGAAATGGTCCCTCATCACTAAAAGGTTAAGAACCACTGCTCTAAAGAGAACAACAGCAAGAAGTAAAATCTTAACTCTTAGGTAAACTCAATTTGCTGAATACAAAAGTAGCGTCTCACTGACTGTCCCTGACTCACTAGAATTCCATCTAATTTGGTGTAGTAATTAATAAATCATTTACATTCAAGTTTAATTTCCTACAGAGATCGGCCAGAAACATCGTTTGGTTCATTTAATTTCTCACTTATTATAATTGCACAGAGTACGGTAAGTAGGATGGCAAAGCCAAAGTCCAGCGGAGGTTACGAAGCGTTTGTTTTTAGTATTAATTTGTAAACTAAAAATGATATTGTATATTAGATAGACGGAATTATTTGGAATTTATTCCCGTGAAATATTTTGATATGTTCGAAAGCGCACAGCGTGTCCCCGACCTTTGTTGTACAACTTGTGTGTAGTCACGTCGAACACAGTGCAAACTTGTGTTCATTCAGATGTAGATTAACTTAATGTTTTGAAACGGGAGCAAACAGATGGCGGTCGAGAAAGAAAGAATTTGAACAATACATGTACAAAGAGATTTCGATTAGGCACGCATGCCTGCATTAAAATTCATTGGTTTAAGTAATGGTAGGTACTGATAACGGTACCGCAATTGACGGACACAATTGATTTCGACCTGAATCAGGTGTCGAAACAGATGAACTAATATCAATGCAAGCGTCTGTACATAATACTATAGCTTCCACTATTTCTTTCAAAATTCTTTAATAGTCTGCTGAAAACCCGCAGACTGCGCAAAACTATTCAAGCTATTATGTAAGTGTGAACTCGACAGCCGATAGTAAAACATCTCCCTTGACCATCTCTCCCGTTTCAATGTCTTCTAATTACTCTACATATCTAAATGTAAGATGAACACTTGATGTAATGGAATTCACTCGTTATGGATATTGTATGTAATGTCTGACAAACTATTCATAAGCCTAGATGTATATTTATTTCCAGTTAGCTCTCATCAATCATTTATGAATTCTGATGTTCTTTTAACGAAATAACAATCTTCTGATTTACTCTCTGAACCGTCAAGATCTAATAATTTATCAAGAAAGTCTACACAATCAAATAAAGAGATTCTGTTTAAAAAATCGGTCTATGTGCAGATTTTGCTGACTTAAACAACGCATCTGATGGTCTTTTATACCCTATCTTTTTAAATATTGCGTTCAGTGAAAAGGCGGGTACAATCAGGTATAATACCTAATTTTGACTCTAGACTAAAGCCGAGTTGACACGGTCCGAGTATGCTCGGACCGAGTTGACTCGGATGACTACTCGGACGTAACTCGTATTGTGGCAACCTATCATCCGAGCGCGGATTACGGGTTGCCACAATACGAGTTACGTCCGAGTAGGGATCCGAGTCCACTCGGACCGTGTCAACTCGGCTTTAGTCTAGAGTCAAAATTAGGTATTATACCTGATTGTACCCGCCTTTTCACTGAACGCAATATTTAAAAAGATAGGGTATAAAAGACCATCAGATGCGTTGTTTACAATTTTACAATTAAATTACAATAAAATTTACAATTCTATTGATGGACCTTTAAAAATAAGAGCATTCCATTTTTAAACGAAGCTAATTCGTTTGTTTTGATTATGACATCAAATGTTGTATTTTCTCAAGCAAGATTTATATGTCTGGTATACAACAAGCTACTTATCTAACAGACTAAAGAATTGTTTAGAGTTAAACTTAAACCAATTATTACACACTGACAGTTAATTTAAAACACGATAAAGTCGAGTATTTATTCATTCAGTTACTTTGCAGTCAGTACATTCAATACTGCTCATGCTTCAACCGGAATTGAACAATCGATTTTCGAATGAAGCATGCGCAGGATTGGACAAAAGTAATACTCATTGGTCGACTAGAACATAAATGTATAGTTTATAGGTTAGAGAAATAAATCTATTTTATACCTAAAATTACTTTGATAGTTGTTTAGGTATGTGAAAGCTCAGGACGAAGCTTCGAGCTTTCTGTCTCGTAATGTACTCTCATAGTGTCGCTGTGTCACCATAGATGGCGCTTTCACTAATGATCTCATTTCATTGATAAACATATTTTTGAAATTGTCGAATATTGTAGGAAATATATTATTTATTAATTTGTAACGTACTTTATAATATCTCAGAAATCGTAGTGACAATATACGAATTAAAAATATATTAAGTACTTCCTTACAATGTACAGTCACTTACTATGTATGCAGATAATGATATCAACGCTGTTAAATTAGTTAACTTCGTTGTAGTAGTGGGAATTAAAGCGTATGTAGCCATACTTACGTACTAATTAATATCACTATCCCTTTGTTTATAACTAAATCCATACTTCAACATTCCAAAATGAGTCAAAATTGTAAATAGCCATTGCTTTGATCATCGATAACCCGCTTTCTCATTCTAATTGTTAAACTAAGAAATTATAATTAGATGTAAGTACTTTACTATTACTAAATGTTTCTGTTTTAATGATCTCATGTGTTTTACTTTGTTTAATTTCATAATTGTTTATGTGTAGAAGATGAAACTCATGCGAAACTGGTTTTTATCGCTAAAGACTTAAGGTCTGTTTTGTTACTAGGATATGCTGTAAGTAATTCGAATGGTTGAAGAAATATGATTTTTGTATGATTTTGAGAGCAATGAAACAGACTTTAGGCCTTATTAATATAATATTGTAGTTCCATTTTGACCAAGACATTACAAATTAAACTGAAGATATTCCAGAAAATATAGGTACATAATAAGAACAGGAATTAATGATGAATGATGATTCTCTATCAATGCCTAAGCATCCGCACGACTCAAAACAAAAAAAAACGTGTGCGGTCGGGGGACCCCCGTCAGGAACGAAGTTCCTAACGCGTCTCATAGAAAGTGGAAGAGAAAAAAAGTCGCATGGAGGCGGCATAACGCTTTTTCCTTACGTGACCTAGGTACCGCAAGCCGCGTTAAGGAACTTTGTTCCAAAAACAGAAAAAAAACTAAGGCAATTGGGTAATCGGCTCGAATACCTAAGTAATGTGTTGGTCGGAAGGACAGCAGATAACCAATGTACCAGCACTCGTAGACATAGACTACGTCATCCACATCACCAATATCAGATTTGTATACTAAGGGAATTTTAGTGAATAAAATTTATTGACTGGTGCTTTCACAATAATTATTCGTTTTATTTCTACTTTGTTCTTATTTTCCCCGACAAACACCTTGTTGTTGTTTAATAAAGCAAAAGTAAGAAGTTCTTATGGATATAATTTGAAATTCAAGATAAAATGTCCGCTGTGCTCTAGATCGAAGCCTTTCAATTTTGGATTTTTTTCCTTTTTTAAACTGTTCCCAAGTCACATAGACTTCCCAGACAATTTTATTAGTTGGAACTAGGTAACAGTTGGATTCGGAAAAATATTTTTGTAAGTAGGTATATATGAATAGTCTGCCTTTGATTCATGGCTATCATCCCACTAATATTAGGTCTTTACCTATGAAATTGCCGTTCTGCAGTACTGGCCATTTCAAATCAAAATAATTTTTGTTTGGTTAAGAATTCCAATTTCAAATTAATTTTATTTTAAAAACATGTTTTTTTTTTCCAAAAGTAGTCATTTGTTTATTGATTAGTGTTACATTTTCATCGCATTTCAATCTTTTTCGTCACCATGGATACGTTAAAAATTCGAGTAATTATGGAATACGAGTACCGTCGTAGCAGCAACGCGCCACAAGCGGCACGCAACATCAACGACGTTTACGGAGCTAACACTACAAACCAACGCACCAACTGTTATTGGTTTGCTCGCTACCGTTCTGGAAATTTCGACCTGAAAAATGAACCTCGCGGTCGTCCGAACACTTTGGTTGACAATGACGAATTAAAGGTGATTGTGGAAGCTGATGATACACAATCTACGGCTGAATTAGCAGCAGCTTTCGACGTTAGCGTCAAAACAATATTGGTCCATTTGCGTCAAATTGGCAAGGTAAAAAAGCTTGACAAATGGGTGCCCCACGAACTCAATGATCGCCAGCGCGAAGTACGCGTCGAGACGTGCCTTGCACTGCTCAACAGACACACAAATGAAGGAATTTTGAACCGCATTGTTACCTGCGATGAGAAATGGATTCTGTTTGATAACCGCAAGCGCTCAGCAAGTTGGTTGGATCCTGGTTCAGCACCTAAACAATGCCCTAAACGAAAACTTACCCCTAGAAAAGTGATGGTCACTGTTTGGTGGTCTAGCGCCGGTGTGATTCATCACAGCTTCTTACCAAACGGGGTGAGCATTACTGCAGATGTGTACTGTGAAGAACTGAACACAATGATGAAGAAGCTGGCACATCTCCAACCAGCATTGGTCAATCGCTCGTCTCCACTGCTCCTGCACGACAACGCGCGACCTCATACTGCACAGCAGACGGTCTCCAAGTTGCAAGAACTGGGGTTGGAAGCTCTCCGTCATCCGCCCTACTCACCAGACCTTGCGCCTACAGACTACTAACTTTTTCCAGAATTTGGATAACTTCTTGGCGGGAAAAAAATTCAATACCCGAGAGGCAGTACAAAATCCCTTTGAAGAATTTGTTGCCTCCCGTCCAGCTGATTTCTTTAAGAAGGGCATCAATAAACTGCCACTGCGTTGGCAAAGATGCATTGATTGCATGGGTGATTACTTCGATTAATACAAATAGAAAATACATGAAAAAAATTCGTTTAAATTTTTTCATACAAAACGGCAATTTCATAGGTAAAGACCTATTATTATAAATGTGAAAGTTTGCGCGTGTGTGTGTGCGTGTGTGAGAGTGTGTGTGTGTGTGTATGTGTATGTTTGTTACTTCACGCTGAAACGGCTGGACGGATTTGGATGTTTGGCAAAGAGGTAGTCTGGGACCTGGAATAACACATAGGCTACTTTTTATTCCGGAAAACGCGAGCGAAGCCGCGAGCGGAAGCTAGTATACATATAGATACATTAATAAAAATAAAAAAATATTTAATAAATCAGCGTGTTCAAACAAATCTAACTTCAATTCTACTATGCATGTACACTCGACGCCATTGACGGTTGGCCACTTTTCACCCTTATTACTAAGATTATAAGGGTGAAAAGTGGTCGACCGTCAATGGCGTCGAGTGTACGTCGAGTACCTACCTAAAACATCTCTAAAAATAAAAATCGAATCAATCAGTCAAATCAGTTATCGTATCGTGAAAATAATTCTGCTCTCGTGTCGAAAGAAGCGAGATAAGCCATTAGACCAAGATCCTAGACTCGCCAGACCTACGTGATTTTAGCAAAGCTGAGATTTTTTGAGAATAAATAGTTTGTTAAGTAGGTGGCCGTTTTGTAGGGAGCGGTCACCAAAAGTACCTTACTAACCTACGTGATAGTAGCAAAGCTGGTTTTTATATAATTATGTTGTACAAAGAATCAACATTCATTATTCCCAGACAAGTTCCGTCGGTCTTACTCTTAATGCCCGCCCGCCAGACTCCTTCAAAGGTCGTAACAAAATGAGTCAAACTACGTCATAGTAGCAAGGCCAAATTTCATAATATTATGTTTCTTGGGGTATTATTTAAAGACTCCTAAGCAGCCAGACCAATCCCAAGGGGCAAACATCCCGCCAGACAGGATGAAACTTCTGCTGTGAGAATGAGCACGCATTATTCATGCTCATAAGTGCTAGTGAGAGCACTAGATGGTCTTATAAGACTGCTTCATAATTTTTTTATTGTTTTTTGGTTGTTTTTTTTAATTACAATGCAATAAAGGCAAAATAAAGGATCGAACCCACCAAAAGCTACTTTTATCCCGGAATTCCTACGGAATGGGCAGGAGGCTCTCGGCGATTATTTTAAAATAATAATAATCGCTTATCTAGGTACCACACAGACCGTTCCCATGATAAATTAACAATAATAACAATAGATAACCCCTCTGTCACTGTGTCAGTCTGTGCGAAAGAGATAGCGTGCACGCCACGCGTTCCGTTCCGCGATCACCGCTCTCTCTCCTTCATTCTAGAAACTTCGCGCATGCTAGCAGTCCGATCGCGGCGGTCAATAAGAACGCACGTCACGCGCGTTCTAACGATAACAACAGCCACCATGTCCGAAATAAAAAGATTGATTGAGTTTGTTAAAGAAAGACCTTTTTTATATGATTATAGTCATCCGAATTACAGAAATCGCCCAACGAGACTGGAGGCTTGGAAGGAAATCGCTCGTGAAATGGGCGCAGGCAATGGTAAGTGTATCGACATTTTTAATACAGCGCCATCTATGTACCTTCTCTTTAAGTAATATGAACATAGAGAGTCTTTCTAAACGCTTTTGTTATGTTTTTAAAAGAGAAATATAATTGTGTACGGGGATAACTTTCTTATGAAGTTAAAAACATAAAACTAGAAGAAACGACTAACTGGCAAATTACGCATGGCCCAAACCACTAAAGATAGAAACAATTTTGGATAGCTAAATGTTCTTTAGATTTAGAGGATGCTGTAAAGTACCTACTAAGAAAATTAAAGCATTTTTTTTCCGAAAATCAAAGCATAACTAATAAATTGTCCTACACACTTTGCACGACTCGGGTTAACCAAGTAGCACAAAAGTGCTTTATAACAGCATTTTCACAGTGCACTGTGAAAACATTGGCTGCATAAACTTGCTGTATAACAGCGTAGGCAGCGCATCCTCTGCTGATATAATTCTAATTTGGGCACAAATAATTCAGCACATAGCTGTATAAGAATTCCCATTATCAAATAATTGAATTATTTCAACATTATATTAGCATTTATGTGTGTAACAATCACCCCAAGAGCTGAAAATTGCCTGAATAACAAGGCACGTGTTACCTATAATACAGCACGAAAGACGAATGTGTACATTTTATATGCTTTTACACAGTTGAAAGTACACTTCGAGCAAAATTGTGGAATGCAATAACATTATTATTAATTTTTCTTTATTATGAACTGTCAATTTGGTAAACATGAAAGATCTCAAGTGCCATTTGTGAATATAATTTAAGGTACTAAGTAAAATTTCGATTTCTTCCTATTATGTTTGAAATCTTATTGGGGAGTTAACTTTACTGTGAAATACCATACATATTTAGTTCAAAATTTTCACGCGCTCTCATAATACCAGTAAATACAAAAAAAAACTTAACTTAAATCGACAGTAAACGAAATAAATGTTATGGTTTTTTACAAAGAAATTGATAAAAAGTTGGTTACGTGTAAATAAAAAGTAAAGTAAAGTAAACCAAATGAATTCCAATCGATATCTTCTAAAATAAACCAAAATAAGAAGATACAATTTTACAATAATTCACAGTCACGCAGTGAAAATGGCGGATGGCAAGTGAACAGTTCTAATCTTAATTTAATGCTAAAGTATGTACGGGTGTTCTCATGTGACCTATAATTCAGCAAATAGTAAAGTAGTTAAGCACTTGTGAGAAACAAATCAGCCATGGATCGATATGACGAGTAGTAGTGGTTTACATTTCGCGCCAGTTTACCAGATAACCTTTATGGATCCAAGCTTTTAGGGTCCCGCTATGGTTCTGCTAAAACCATTTTATTCCCATTTTAGTAATTCCTCGACAACAAGTACTTAATTAAAATTGTAATTTAAATAGCTATTCATATAATTATTCCGCATTAGCTGTATTTCCATTAATAATTTTTAAGTGTTCTGCATTAATTTTACGGCGTACTCCACCAGTTCTTTTTTTGGCTTTCCACATTTTGTAAAATAACTAAATACGTCAAGAAACTGTCAAAATGGCCTGGTGTAGAAATATTCATTTCATGGTTATATATAATTCAATCAGCAAATTAAATGCCTACGAAAGTTAAATTATTCAGCTCAAGACAGAATGGCTGACAGGTTTGCTGCTATATAACTGCATAAAAGTCCACTTTAAGTTCTGTCTTGGCCTAAATAAATTCGAATGTATAGTAACACCTGGCTAATGGGGTAAAAGTTTATCTGTATGCAGCATAAAGCATTAAATCTTTGTCAAATAACTTCACAAAGTAACTACATACGTTATAGTAGTTCATATGTTCTCTCTTAAAATGCAACGGTTTTATAGTACACGCTTGGGTTTTTATTCAGAAAACTGCATTATTTGTGTTCACAACCATGCGCTCTTGCAGCTGATAGGGTACTGCACTACTGAACGCTGAATATCAGTGACATCTGTGGCGTGTTTGTGGTGCTTAATAGATTTACAGTACAGAAGAAAGTGTTATAGTGAGCCTCGCTTTTTTCTAAACAGCTGTTCCTGCCTGGGTGAACTCAAATAAGTCGGTATAAATGCTTAGATTAACGCTGTGGGCCTTATGTGAAAATTTATAATGCAGTTCTGTGCTACTTGGGATCGGTTATCGAACCCGACTTGTGTAGTGGTAGTGGGCCGATCACAAGTTATTTTGACGTATGGTAGTTATATGGTAGGTACCGAAACGCGAAAAAGAAATCAGCTGTTCCATACATTTATATTCACATAACTCAGCAAAATGTATGGAACAGCTGATTTTTTTTTCGCGATTTCAGCGTTAAAACTTGTTCGTAATGATAAGTACAATGACCCCTTTTAATATTTCCACTGTCTAACGTGCCACCCTGTCTATTTGTTAAGTTTTGCTTAAACTAAGGGCCGATTTTTCAAACGCCATATAAAATTTACTCCTCTGAAAACTATATTGTTTTCACTCTAATACATTTTATGAGATCGATATATAGTTTATTCATAGGAATAAATTTTATCTGGCGATTGTCAGTTTACTTGATCCAAGGATTATTTTATTTTTTTATAGAAAATCTGTCAAACACTTTATTCCTTGGATGAATGAGAGCGTACCTACTTAGATTTTGTTCGGACTACTTCGGACCTTTATCATAGGTACCTACGCAATCTTTGAGTCCCTAGGTACCTATATATTATGTGCGATTGTGCGTGCTTAGCAAAATTCACAAAATCGACAACTTATGAAATAACTTTGCTAAGCATGCACTCAGACGGTCTAAAAGGCAAGCATTATTATCTAAGACCGAATTTCTCATAACTCATTAGGTTAAACCCTGAGCAAAGACTAAGTATGCTGTAAATCAGTCTTCAAACAACCTACTAAAACAAGTTACATTTTCAGCCAACATATGGAGTGCCAAGTGGAAGGGTCTGAAGGACAACTACGCCAAGTTCAAGAAGACCTCTAACCCTTACTGCGCCGAAATGTATAAAAAGTACAAAAATTGGCCGTGGGCTGAACAAGTGCGGTTTTTGGATGATTACAATAGTACGTCCAGTAAAGCGAAAGCGAAAGCTAAGGAGACTCACGACCCAAAAGCACAAGGATATGTTCAACAAATGTTGTACATCAATATGGCAGGTTCATCAATGGGAGAGGTAAACAATCTGGAAGTAGATGCATTAGAAAATGTCACTAACGAAATTAAAAAGGAACAATATATAACCGAACCAACTGAAGAGCTGCAGAATGTTACAACTAAAAATAATGAAGACAAGCCTGCGTTGGACGGAATAGACCATTTTTTCCTAAGCTATGCTCAATCTTTTAAAAGTTTACCAACTAGAATGCAAATAATGTTGAAACTAGATATAGCAACGTTGTTCTCTAGGTACGAGTTGCAAGCGGAAGGAGTTACCAAAGAGTTGTTTGATAGTATTCCACGGATTGTGCCGCATCCGGTTAAATTTGAATATGATTTTGCCAATACAATTGATGATTAATCGTATATCTGAAACAAAAAATTACTTGTACTTCGAATAGTGGCTATTCCACTATTCGAAGTACAAGTAATTTTATGTGAATAACACTTATCTGCTTTTACCTATACATTGTTCCCAGTTTATCGTGCTATCCGATAGCTCGAATGACAGCTATAGGTACGTGATTAAGTTTATTCTGACTGGATATCTTCGCTAAACCTATTATTTTTATGTACCTAACTATTCCAAGATTAGGTAAATGTTTACACAGAATTACATAATATTCATTAATACCAATTAAATATCTACTAATGTAAGTTAGTATACGGTTTTGGTTGTAATAAATTGTGTACCTACGTCAAGTTTTGTTATTAATCTTAAAGTACCTCCAAATACTATCAATTTTTCTAAAGAAAAAAACAGTGTTTTAATTATTTTTATTTTGTATTGTATGTATTTAATATTTGAATACAACACAGACTAGAGTCCGTTTCGCGAGATGTAAAAAATAGTCCTCCCAGTGCATATTTCGTTTGGGATGGATAGATACAAATCAGTACCTAGGTACCTAATAAATAAATAGGTTTCATAGCTCTCATATGTCGCAAAATAGAAAGGAGACTATTAGAAAATACTTAGAACACGGTTCTACACGCGATTAGTATAGGTAGATGTATAAAAAAACTACGATACCTTATCATCGACGTTTGGACCGAATTACACCGGCTGTGGTCACGGGTAGACTGGCGTTGACGGAGCCGAGCAGCATGTATCACCGTGACATTCTCCCTCGAACGTTCGCAAACAAATTGGCAGTTCTCGCGGTGATATCACGGGGCGTGTCGGCACAGAATAGTCAGGCAGCATCTTCTCGAAGCGACGGTATTTTCATCTACCTTCGCTTGAATTTGATAACTGTCAGTATTTCGACACACAGCATTCCGGCGTATATTTAGGTAGGCACTGGTAACCGAAATACTAGATAATTATTATCATTTGTTTCCATTTATGATTGATTATATCGGAACTTTTCGCGCACGAACTAATCAAAGTATCAGTATTTTAAGTAACCGCGACGTTTCGATAAAGTTGCATTGACCGTGGTCACGAGAAAACTGAAGTAGGTACGTGAGTGTCATCGTCATGAGCGACGGGGGTAATGTCAAACTACCCGCGTTTGGTTTTGTAAAACGTAACTGTCTAAATTGCGACGGTAGGTGTGTTTTCATTAGTGTATGCAGTGCGAAAAATAAATATTAATTAGAAAGTACCTACTTTGTATCTATTCTAAAATACCAAAAAATTTAATCTTCGTAAAATACTGTTATTTTTTTTATTTGTGGAATAATAAACAAGCAAATTATTAAGGGAAGAAAAGGAGAAATTATGTACCTATGTTTAGTTGAAATAAGTACTCAGAAACTCTTATCAATTGTATATTTGATATCAAATCTTATTACAATAACACAGCTTAACAAAAATTATTACATTTAATTTTTCGGGTCCACCCGTCTCATACGCATCCAGAGATGGTGGAATAGCCTACGATCAGTAAAATATCATGTACGTGCCATATAGTGCTCGGTACCTACTTTAGACTTAAAGTTTTTACGGTACTGAAATTGCCACGAAACAAATACAACCTGCGCAGAAAAATAATGGGATTGAAAATAGTGTCGCACTATCGCTCTCTATACTCACACCTAGGTACGAGCGAGAAGTGAATAAAAGTAATGCCATTTTCAATCCCATTCTTTATCTGCGCAGGTTGTACTAAATTAAGAGTGAAATATAACTAATTAACAATAAATAAATAACGATGAAAATATAAAACATTTTAGTAGTAATCGTTAAACCAAAAACAATTTGGGCTTGTTGAAGATTTTTTTCATAAACTTACTTAACTTTGGGAATAAAATATTGATATGCCAATTTCAATACCGCATAAATTGTGTCATAAAATGCTTCTGTCATATTATTATCTTGCATTAGATGTGATCTACTTGTAAAACAAAGTTGCTATGTGAGTGTATCTATTAGTACATTTTTTTGATTAAAACAAATCTCATAAACATTGCGTTGTTTTGTTTTAAAGCCTGATTGATTCATAGAACATGATACAAAAGTTTCATCCATTTGATTTCGACATTGTATTAAATTTAAAATCCTTTTAAATATTGTAACAAATATGTATTAACGAAGAAACAACGTTCACCTCAATGAATACAAGAAATATTTTTATAAAAACTGCATAAAACATTGTTTTAGCGCGGAAGCTAACCAAATTCACACCTTAGGAACCGGCTTGAACAATTTTAATAAAACAAAACGCGTATTCTATCTACTTAATTATATTATAGTTTTTTTTTGTTTTTCAGACGTTTCGAATACTTGCAGCGTTTGTGATCGCAGGATGACTAAGGTGACAAACGTCAGGTGGTAAACGTCAGCAAAAATAAATAAGCAGGTGTGACAGACAGACAGACGAAGTCGCACCATAAGGGTTCCTTTTTTACCATTTTGGTACGGAACCCTAAAAATCGATAATAATATTATAGATTTTTTATTTTATATACCTACGCAATGTGATCCTTAAACTTGTAATATGTAGTGATGGCGAAAACTTATGACATTACCACTTGAACAAATCTTTGCTCCAGCCGACATGTCTTGACCAACATTTTATTTTAGGTACCTACCATTGAAAAAGGAAAAATACATACATTTGTTATGAGGTGAACGTGGTCTTCATAAAGTACAAGAAACATTCAAAAGTTAAGAAACTAACTCTAACACATACGCTAACATATAAATCACACCAGATTTTTTGTAAAAACGTCTAACTTTAAACATTCATTTCACATCAACCCTCCTCGTAGAGAGTCGTATACTCAGATCATAGAAACAAGGAGATATGCCATCATAGCAAATTAGTACAGGAACAACTGTCGCCACTTTTAGTACATTTTTCGACACAATTACAAGCGCTCCTTGTGAATAAAAAGATCTCCCACACATTAAAAATTCCGCACACCCTCAATCTAACCGTATGAAAGCGTCAAGATCAATAGCGCCTTGGCACATCTCCCTTGTTTCTATGATCTGAGGTCGTATAGGAATCAACATTTATTATATTACACATTGATATTGTCTTTTTTTAATACAATCCCTACTTGGACGTCTCTTTGATTTCATCTAGCTATGATATTTGGTGATTTCTATTTAGAGGTGCACATAGAACGATATGAGACGACACGTTCGATTCTATCGAGAATCGTTTTAGTTTGTATCGAATAGACTAGACTTACAAATGTTGAGTATTTTCTTTTAAAGAAATGCTAATTAATAGACCATCATTCATGGGGAGGAAGGACTATGAGACATTTTGGACCAACTACATAAAATAATCCCATCCATAGCAGAGGTTATCTACCTAAATAATAAAAATAATGATGATTTGTTATTATATTACAAATTAAAATTGCAAAATAATATTGAGATTTCTCATAAAATTACAAAAAACAAACATAAAACCGACTGCGTAATATTTAATTCTAATTCCCTATATCACGTCACAATGAAGACGAATCTAATACGACACCCTATATTATTGAAATCCATCAAGCTGTTTAGGCTACAGAGCCTGTTAAAGAAACAGACACATACGCTCGAAAAAAATACCCTCCTTTTGAGGCAGTTGGATAAAAATACCAATTTATGAAAGATAAGAATGAGATCAAGCAAAATATTAGCGAGAATAAGAGAGATTTATTTGTCTTCGTAGTTTGTTCTACCTAGACCCCTAAAAAAAAACCCACGGTACTATCCCCTGAAATGATGTCGAATACTTTTAATTGAATAATAAATAAGTATGTGAATTCTCTAAATAGAAAACGCCATAACACCAACACAAATAGTATAAAACACTAAACAGTGACACGAATAGGCAAGAGAGATAGAGATGTGCGTTCTAGTGAGATTACCGCACTACGACTAAATATCGATACAAAACAATACAGTTACAAACTATGACTATCCGAGTTAGTTTATTGCTAATAACGTAATTAAGATATGAATTCTAGTTCAGATATGTTTGAACTGTTTAGATATTAAAGTTTTTGGTCCGAAGTGTTTTTTATAAAATTTTCAAGATCCGATTTTTTTAGAAAGTTTGTGATTTGTGTTCAATAGAATACGTGAGTAGATACATCAGTATATTGGATAAATCCTGACGAAATAATTCATACGTTATTTTAAAAAACTTTCATATACAGTTATCAAGAATTCATAAACTTATACAGCAAGAAGATATATTTCTTCGGTCCAGAATAATTGATGTTAAATTATTCATTGAAACATTGAAAATGTGAAACATAGCGTTATCGGTACGAAATCGTACATTCATTATTATGAATAGGTACTAAGATCGAAATAAAATTGAAACACAAAATGACCAAGTCGACTATTGATGACTTACAAGACTTTATCAAGTAATGCAATAGGGCCTTAGTATGGTATAGTTCGTATATTCGTAGACATGTAGGCTTAAATATGTTTGATTAAGTCTATTTTTTTCGTTTACATTAGATTAAAAGTGGTTACATTTCAAAGCTTTACAGCCAGATCCAAAAATAAGTAATTTCTTCAGACAAGGCATTTACGCCGTAGAAAGAAATTTAATGACTCGTTAAAATATCCATGGATCTGAATGTATTTTTAAAACCACATTATTGATATTTTAAAAGACCCACTTACCTAACTGGTAACTGCCCTCTTAACAACTACAGCGTATAACTAAAATATAATTACAAAATTAAATTATTCGAGTATACCTTAATTAAAATATGTATTATATACAAACTATTAAATGCATTCTAAAATAATAATGCTGTGTAATCATCTTAAAGGCGTAAAACAAGGCAAGATAATATGCTTCGACATAGTCATGATTTTTAACATAGTCTTTAATTCTTTCAATCAATCGATAAAATTGGCAGATACGGCAGGCAAGTTTATATTGGAAATAAAGATTACGAATATAAGCAGTCAAATTGTCGAATTACTGGCATTATTAGCAGACAAAGCGATAATTGTAGAGATTATTACGAATATTGTAGAGATTCATAGGTCCTATGAAGTCGTCCATATAAAAATCCCTATACCTAATTGTCATAATAATTTTAATTATGAATCAGTATTTAACCACAAGCAGTAATCATCATTATATTATGTATATATAGGTTGATGATTAATCATGCTAAAATAACTGTAGATTTGAACGCAAAGTAGTATACAAAGTTAAACAATAGCATTTGATGAAAGCCCGCAATAAGATCCAAATATAATGCCAATAAAATACTTTCAGTTACACGCATATAATGCACATTATACATAAAAACACAATAATTTAATGTCAATACATACATACAATATAAACTCACTGAGTATTCATACAAGTCTTGTAAATTGTTGCTAACGCCATATTTTGGATAACAGACGTCTTCGCGGTGAAGACTAGAGAGAGCGTTCTAATGGCGTTTTTATGAAACATTTTATGTGCATAGTGAAACGAATGCTGAAGCGATAATGACCTACATCGCAGTGCCGGCTTCGAATCGACTGACGCTATTTCTGTCGTATCTAATCAAATAACGTTTTGTCATTATAAATACTTATATTAACTCACTGAATTTGATAATTTTATGCCAAATGGTTGGACTTTAAATATTAAATGGTTCAAAAATGTTTTTTTGACATACGTTTTATACGAATTTTCAATCGAATTAGCATGTTAAATTGCTAATGAAAAGCCGGCACAATGGTACCATCGACTGTGCAAATTGTACGTACATACAATCTAACTACAGATTTATATTAATAAAAAATCAAATCTCCATTTGTGGAGATAACGATATTGTAAGTGTTCCCATAGTCGGAGATTCAGGGACTCGACTCCCATACACGAAGCCTCGTCAGAGGAAAATCGTCCCATACGTTGGTACTAAGCTTTGGTTAAGGACGGCACAGGATGTGTGGTTGTCTGTGATTATAGAAGGCCCCTGTCCAGTTCTTTGCGGAGCATCCTGGATAGTTTGAGTACGTCCTCGTCGACCTGGCCCGCGAATAATGAGTCGAGGAGCTCACCTCTAGACGCGATCGAGAACACACCGGCGAGTCTCGACACTGATTTGTCTGTGAGGTGTCGCTCTACCACAGCCCTGTAAACGAAAAAATAACATACTTGTAATATTATTTTGGCTGTTAGACAAAAAATAACAATTAATCCGGACCTTCTAAATATCGACTAGTCATAGTAAATCAATAAAGAAAATCACACAAAAGGTAAAAAAATAATAACATACTAATTCCAAATTCTATTAACTCAAAACGTTCAATCAGCTTATCTATACCGCGAGAACTGCCAATAAATTTGTTTGCGAACGTTCGAGTGAGAATGTCACATTGAGATTCTACCTCGAACGTTCGCAAACAAATTGGCAGTTCTCGCGGTGATATCACGCGGCGAGTCGGTACAGAATAGAGAGGCAGTACCGTTACGTAGTTATTTACTCACTTGAGGGACTGGTGCGATTCGCGCAGAGCATCCTGCAGGAACCCGCGGTCGTATGAGAAGTCCACCTCGCAGAAAGACACCACGGCCATCAGCACAGTCTGAAGATTACACAGGACTACTTAAGTATTGGAACTGGTGGCTGTTTTGAAGTACGTAAAAGGAGACGAGTCGTTTAACATAATTTCAAAACAAGAAAGCAAATATCAGTTTGAGTTTTTGAGGATACCGCATCTTAGTATACATATTAATGGTAAGGTTATGGAGTTCCTGTAAGCACGTTATCCGAAAATGAATTTAGGATAGCTAGTCGGTATTGTATGTTGACACACGACATCATGTATCCCTAACTCGCGTGATCAATCATGAATTTGCTATTGTTAAAGCCATGTAACCACTTGAGCGGCTCATTTGGCCGAGCCGCTCAAGTGGAGACGTCTGATCACAGCGTGCTCGCGCCTGACCACAGCCTGCTTAGGCTCTCCACTTGAGCGGCTCGGCCAAATGAGCTGCTCATTCGCCTGAGCATGCTCAAGTGGATACATGGCTTAACACTTACATGGAACTTCGAGCGGAAGGCCGCCAGTGCGCGCTCGTCGGCCGCCGACAGCTGTCCGTGGCGGCGCAGCACGCCCAGCTTCACCGCCGACTTGATCACGTGCTTCACCAGCTTCTCCGCCTCGCGCTTCTCCAGCCGCTCGCGGAGTACCGTCAAGAACTGAAAATAAGAAGAAAATATCAAAATAATCATTTCAAGAGTAGGTAGTATGTTTACTACTAGAGTCTATTTGAAATCATAAAGGGGGTGTATCGACCAAAAGATTCTGGAAAGGTCGTAAATATTGTCAACGTACCTACGTAATGGAGTAACGCTGACAATATTCAAGGGTTTCCCATAGTATCAACTGTTAATTACTTGGGTCTATTTGCAATAGTAAAGGATATCGACCGACAGATTCTGGAAAAGTCGTGAGTCTTGTTAGCTTTAGGTAATGGAGTAATTACGCTGACAATACCCAGATTCTGTTTAATTACTACTGCCGGCCTAGCATGACCACGATAGAAACGGGTTTTGTCTACATAGAAATAGACAAAGTGACAGATTGTAGAAACATTTCTACGTTTTATGAATGAAATCTGTCACTTTGTCTATTTCTATGTAGACAAAACCCGTTTCTATCGTGGTCATGCTAGGCCGGCTGATTGTAGAAAGATTTCTACCGTTTTAGGTATACAATAAAGAGCAAAAACGTTTCTTTTCTTCAGTAGATAACATTCTAATAAGCCACGCACGGGTCGCCGTGTGCTCGGAAGAGATGACGATTTGGATAGAAAGAACTTTGTCTATTCGTAGGATAGAGATAGAATTAGTCATGCTAAGCGAGCTGGTCTATTTGCAATCGAAAAGGGGGTATATCGACCGCCAGATTCTGCGAAAGTCGCGAATATTGTTAGCGTAGGTAATGGACTAATTACGCTGATAATATAATTCCCAGATTCTGTGTAATACCCCGGGGCAAGGACTAGGTAGCAACGTACGATACCAGCTCTGTGATTACAGCCTACAGGAATGCCAAACTGTGAAGTTCAGGAGGCTAAGGTAACACAAAATGTAGTAGGTACCTGGTCCAACAACTTGGCGGCATGCTCGTCGAGCACGAGCGCGCGGGCACTGGCAGCGCCGCCGACGCGCGACAAGAACTTCTTCTGTGCGCGCAGGGAGATGTCGCGGGCGCACCACGCGCCGCCCTCCATTGCTGTCGACAAGAAAAGAAGACTTTAGTAATGATACTAATATTTGGCCAGGTTTTAAAGTTAATCAATAATAGGCTCATAAGAGACGTTTCAAAGAAGGTCTCAAATCTCAACTGAAAGCGAGTGGGACGCGATAGCTCAGTGGTTAGAGCATTACCACGGTATGGCAGAGGTCGCGGGTTTAAATCCCGCTCGCGTCATTTGATTTTTGAGATCTCTTATATATTTATTAACATTAGTCAATAATGTTAATAATTATGATAGTGTTGAGCTTGAGAGGAATAAGCCGCTAAAGTACCTACCATTATGAAAAAGAAATTAATTTAGAATCGGAAAACCGATATTCAAACCTGACTTTTAATTTTAATTCTTGGAATAAATGTAAGGTAATAACAGAATGTTACAAAAGAGAGAAAATACTATAAATAACAATTTTCAACATAGTCAAGATAAAAGAAACGCATGTAAACGATTTAAAGATAAGCAATACCGCGCCATTACTAGAGCATCCCGACGTTCCGCTCATAAGAATAATTATAATATGCAATTTCACCGTTCAATAGATATAGCTCATGATTATTCGTAATTAATCGTGATACCGAAATCAGGTATAATTAAATAGAAGCGAGCGATGATCACGAAGTCGATGATTTATTATAAAACAAAATGGGTCAGCCAAATAACCTAAATTCGATTCGTTAATAATAATCGATATACTTACGCAAAGCTCATATGCAATTAAAATACTAGATCAAACGATTTGATAAAATCATGAAATGGTAACATTTGCGTTGATGGTTAATGCAATATCGCATCTGCCCACATCAGTCATCTCGACTGTTTACAATTGCCTAGAGGAATTAATTTCAATTCTGTGCAATGAACAATAGCGCTTTCAATTGAATCTCTGATAACTGGGACATTGTATTGTGGACGGCTAGTTTTCATTGCATCTATTTAATGCGCTTCATAGTTGTTATCATGTGATATTACTGTTATGCATTGAGGATGATGCGAAGTAGATTTCGTACCTTAAAATCCATTCGGGAATATTTACACGTGGAAGTATATTGACATTGGTGAATTATTATTTTAATGTAACATTGCCACAAAGACTATATTCATATCTATTTCTGGATTTAAATCCATAGGAACACGTTCATTTTAGCATATAACAAATTTAATCATCATCATCAGCCTATAGCAGTCCACTGCTGGACATAGGCCTCTCCAATTGCACGCCACTTAACTCTATCCTCGGCTACTCTCATCCAGCTGCCACCAGCCACCCTGCGAAGATCATCGCTCCACCTAGCCTGAGGGCGTCCTACGCTTCGTTTGCCGATTCGCGGTCTCCACTCTAGAACACGTCTACTCCAACGGTCATCGGTTCTACGACTGATATGGCCGGCCCACTGCCACTTCAGCTTGCTTATTCTGTAGGCTATGTCGACTACTTTCGTTCTCTGTCGGATCACCTCGTTCCGAATTCGGTCCCTCAGAGAAACTCCAAGCATAGCCCTTTCCATAGCTCGCTGAGCGACTTTGATTTTATGGACCAGCCGTACCGTGAGTGTCCACGTCTCAGCTCCGTAAGTCATGACAGGTAGGACGCACTGATTGAAGACTTTAGTCTTTAGGCTTTGTGGAATAGGCGATGAGAAGACCCGACGTAATTTTCCAAATGCTGCCCAGCCTAGCTGTATTCTTCTGTTAGCCTCCCTCTCGAAGTTGTTTTTACCAAACTGCAAAGTTTGCCCAAGGTAAACGTATTCTCGAACAACCTCGAGAGTATCGCCATTGACGACAATCGGTTCCGGAGTGACGTGTTCGTTGAACATGATCTTAGTCTTGTCCAAATTCATCCGGAGCCCGATGCGTGCCGAAGAATCAGCCAGGCCGTTCAGCATTTCTTGCAGGTCCTGCAACGATTCAGCCATTATGACGATGTCGTCTGCAAATCTCAAGTGTGAGATGTGCTCGCCGTTTATATTAATGCCCCGTCCTTCCCAGTTCAGTGTCTTAAACATATCCTCCAGAGCGTTGGTGAACAATTTCGGGGAAATTACGTCCCCTTGTCTCACCCCTCGCCGCAGTTGGATATGTTCAGATTGCTGGTTCTGGGTTTGGACGGTCATCGTCGCGTTGTCATAAAGACATCTCAACACTTGGATATATCGCCAGTCGACTTGGCATCGTTGCAAGGAATCCAGAACGGACCAGGTCTCGATAGAGTCAAAGGCCTTCTCATAGTCCACAAATGCTAGACACAGGGGCCGATTGTACTCCTCGGACTTCTGTATGATCTGCCGCACTGTGTGAATGTGGTCTATAGTGCCATATCCACTTCGAAACCCGGCCTGCTCCGGTGGCTGGAAATCGTCGAGTCTTCGCGCGAGACGATTCGTGACAACTCTTGAGAACAGCTTATAAACGTGACTTAGGAGCGAAATGGGTCGGTAATTCTTGAGCAGGGTCTTGTCACCCTTTTTAAAGAAAAGAACGACCACACTCCTACGCCACGCCTCCGGAGTTCTCCCAAGGAATAGGACAGAATTGAAAAGCTCTCGGAGCTCCTTCAGCACCGGACTTCCTCCTGCTTTCAAGAGCTCGGTCGTAATTCCATCCTCACCTGGGGCTTTTCCATTTCTAAGCTGTCTAAGAGCCGCCTCGATTTCGTCTAGGCTGACTTCTGGCAGGTCTTCTGTGTAATGGCGGATTAGAGTAGCTCTTGAATCCTCATTTTCGGGGTCAGGCCGAGACGCTTGCGAAGCATACAACCGGTTATAGAAGTCTTCCACTTCCGAGAAGATCTCCGGTTTCGAGACAACGACGTCTCCACTAGGTTTAGTCAGCTTCGTCAGGTGGCTTCTCCCTAGTGGTTGGACGAACACTTTTGACCCCCGATTTTGCTCAATAGCTTTCTCTATAAAGCGTGTATTGGAGCGTCGGAGGTCGCGTCGTACCAGTTTATTGATTTTTTTATTGAGTGCCCGTTTATCTGACGAAGTGAGGGGTGGATTTTCACGTCGTTCCGTCATAAGTTCCAGAGTCTCCTCGGAAAGTTTGGACTTCCTGCCGGTGCGTCGCATTTCACAAAATCTCGTGCCTTCCTCCCTGAGGATTTTTACCACTTGGTCGAGTGCCTGGTCAACGTCGTTTGTGGTTTCCACGGCAGCAAATCGGTTCTCCAGGTTTGACTGGAACTTTTCAGATCCTACCATCGTTTGCAGCATGTTGGGACGGAGCCTAGACTTCATCAAACGAGCTCGCTCAAGCTTGAAGTTGATATTCAGGGAGCCTCGAACAAGTCTGTGATCACTGCCGGTGTTGAACCTGTTGATCACTGAGACATCCCTGAATATGTGCTTTTTATCCGTTATGATGAAGTCTATCTCATTTTTTGTCATAGCGTCGGGGCTTCGCCACGTCCACTTCCTTTGGGGCTGTTTCTTAAAGTAGGAATTCATCAAGAAAAGCCCCTCTTTCTCCAGGAAGTTGACGAGCATTTGCCCCCTATGATTTCGACTGCCAAATCCGTAGGATCCTACTACCGACTCACTGCAATTCTGTACTCCCACTTTAGCGTTGAAATCCCCCATGAGAACGTTGTAGTGGACCTTAGTGGTGAAATGCAAGGCTTTCGAGATGTCCTCGAACATCTCTTCCACTTCGTCGTCCGAATGTGTCGAGGTCGGTGCGTAGACCTGCACAACCTTGAGGCTGTACCTCTCGGTTAGCTTGATTACGAGGTACGCTACCCTACTCGAGACACTGGAGACTTCTACAACGTTGTCACAGAGGGATTTATTTACCAAGAACCCGACACCGCCTTGGGATTGCTGGTCTCCCTCTCCGAAATACATAAGATGGCCCGATTCCAGGGTAACAGTGTCCTCTCCCTCTCTTCGGACTTCGCTCAATCCTAGAATGTGCCACCTTATCTTTCCGAGCTCCTCTTCGAGCTGCGCTAGATGTTCGTCGAGCCGTAACGTGCGTCCATTATACGTCGCCAAGGTCAGTTTCGTTTTATTTTGGCGGCCTTCCGTAACCCGGGGATTCTTCGCACCCCCTACCCTGCCGTTACCGTGACCGCCGCCATGATCAGGAATAGCAGGGCGGCCGAGAACTAGGGGCCGTGGTTCATTTAGACTTGCCATATGGAGGGTTGCCCATAATCGCCACGCTGGGCATGCGGGTTGGCGATCGCAGGTCGTAGCTTCTCGCACTGATGACGCTGCTGCCCGTCACCAGTCAGTGACATTTAGCTACGACTTTTTTATTGGAAATGGTTATACCGCCATTTGTCGGTGGTCAGAGCCTCGTTCGTTGTTCAGCAGGATGTACCACGAGCAGGTGAGGTTGACTTGGGGCACTAAGATGATGTGTGCACCCCCTTACATCCAAATCCAACAAATTTAATACTAATATGCAATTTTATATCCAAACATCCATCATTGAACAACATCGTGGTCAAAATTCAAAGATTTCAGTAATTTAGTTTCAAATATAGGTAATTTAAATGATACTGAACTTGCTGTGTAAGTTGTATCAAAAATAAATTGCCCACTCAGCTAAACTCAGGTGTCTGTACACACGAATGCTTATCCCTTTGTCGTCGGCACAGAACAATAATACTCTAGCGAGAAGAATATCAACTTCATAGTAAAAATGTGAGACGAATTTGCACGCCATCTAGTGGGATCCCACTAAATCCAATGAAAAAAATTATATGCCCACCTAGAATAGATATTATTTTATTGACAGTTTATGACAATAAAATAATATCTATTCATATAGGTGGGCATATAATACAAATTAATACATCTTGAGAAACTGAAAATCCACAAGTGACGCACTTTCCTATGTTATACTTTTGATTAATTGCGAAACCTCGTTCTCACAAAGAAATCTCGAAAGAGTCACTATCTCACTCAACACAACACTTTTTCACCGCAACGGCGTAACAGTATGCCGACTCAACGTTATGATGGAAAAATCAGAAACAGTTTATCGTTTTATAGCACAACAAATAAACAGAAACAGAAAAAACTACCAACCGTAACAGCAGACATTTATCTTGTAGTGTTGCCAGAGCAAACTACCAGAGTCCATTTTTTAAATTCAATTTTTTTCTAAAGATATAATTATTTTTCCAAATTTCGTTTGGAATTCATAATTTTAATTATATAACCGAAAAAAAAGTAGGTGTTAGTTATTAAGCTACATTTTACATTAAATTAATCATGTTTAAGTCATAATTTTTTACACGATATTTCATTTTATTTTACATGGTAACATTTCATTGTAATCAGCCTGTTAGACAGAGTCATCGATATCGCTATTCTTATCATGAACTGGAACCCACCTTGTGTCCAAAGTCACCCATACACAGTTGACCAGGCCTGGTCGTCGGTTACCAAGGGCGACCGACGTGACGGTATCAGACAGATGGTCGTCGGATATTGTATCTCGAAAATTTAAAGATGCTTCTATTGTCTGTCATTACTATGATATAAGAATCTTGTGACATCTATAACAAGAAACGTGAGTCACAAAAAGTGGATTTGATATTTGTCATCCAATGTTAGTAGCCAGTTTATTATTCTTATAGCAACTGAGAAGCCAGCTGATAATGCAGCTGCAGAAGCGTCCAGTTGTTCATTCTTACAATTAGCTTATTGATTACACTTATCAATTTAGTTAATTTGTTTGTCACCGGAAATGCCACACGTAGCCTTAAACCAGTCGCCTGCCGAAACGAGACATGATGAATATTTTACCTATTGTGTCTATAATTGCAGCAGCCAAGCGATTAGTTCAGAAATTATTTGATGACCTCATAATAATAGCCCGTGTTTGGATCCATAAAAATATAGTCATTGAAATTGAATCTGCAGTATTGTCTCACTACACACTACACAGGTCCAAAAAATGCAGGATGTATTCCAACGTAAGCAAGACAGAACAATAGCGATAGATTCGATACTGCATCATAAATAATATGCAGCTGTAAGTAGCAACCTTGTTGGTAACAAGTGATAGAATAGGCACTAGCTCTTTTAACATAATCCTCACATACCTACTCAAAATCAAAACCACCTATCGGGGTTAGAAACAACAATTTGAAGTGTTGCCAAAACCGATATAATATTTTGTACATGGCAGCACTGGATCCCTACTGTGCAGGATGCTGGCTGAATCTGAAACTAGATCGTTTATACTCTGGGGCAGACTTTCAACAGTTTGTTTTAAGTATTGGACTAGTACGAAAACCGATACTTGTTTAATGGTTCTGGTATTGCCAATTGCATTTTCTATAATGCAGTTGAGTTGGTTAGCTGTGCTTGGAATTCAGTTTCAATGTTTAGGTTTACTCTAAAAAAGTCGAATATAAGTTTAAGTAGGTACCTATAAGAAATGATCCACAGAACAGTCTCCCGACTTCGATGAAAAGATTCTCTTTTCCTTTTTTGGTTGTTTTTCGCTTTTTAGTTAACTTTTAAACATGGATTTTTAATTTAATTATTTGTTTTTGGCAAAGATGCCTGTGTGTACCAATTATTGAGGACCATAATACCTGCCTATAGTGCCTATTTAATAATTTTATATATATAATTTGTTTCTGCTTAATGTATGATATTACATCATTAATTTTGCTTTATTTCGTAAAACATTCATGACCTTAATTCGAGATTCCTCATAATTAACAAAACCAAAATCTGGGTTACCCCTATGTGAAGCGGATTTTATTTTGTTACCAAATTATATATGTGGGACCTTGTGGGTATATACAGATATCATATTTTTTATGTTAATATTTTCATTTTATTAAAGGAAAATCTCAATTGCTTTTTACTTACTATGGGCGGATAAAGAATAGGATTGAAAATGGCGTCGCCTCTGTTCACTTTTCGCTCGCACCCCCACGGGTGTGTACCTTTACAACGTTATTCTTAGTTTATGTGAAAGCCGAAAAGGGGCCATTGTACTTTTACTACCCACCCTGAAATTTCCATACATTTGTGTTCACATAAATCGACAAAATGTATGGAACAGCTGATTTTTTTACGCGATTTCAGGGTTGGTCCCATGGTAAAAGTTGTTCATAATGATGAGTACAATGACCTCTTTTCCTTTCGCATAAACTAAGAATAACTTTGTATAGACGGTCGACGCCATTTATAATCCCATTCTTTATCTCTACGGGTTTTAAATATTTGGCAGGTCCATTAGTATAGCTGTGTTTTTTCAGCCAGTCATTCTTTCACTGCTTAGTCACCTGTTTTTATACAAAAGTTCTGTTCATTGTCAAAATATTACAACAAAGAACATGCCATGGCAAAGCAATCGATTTTATTGTAAGCACATTTTTATCTTTTAATCATATTAATTTGTCATCCAGATAGATTATTCATGTAACTTAAATGGGCATCGAAAAGGCTTTCAGTAGAGGTAAGTAAAGGTGATTTGTAAACTACAAACTCATCACCTTGCATTAAAATAACCTCGACGAGTGAAGATATGTATACTTACCTACTTATAATGTAAGTATATTAATATTATAAAGAGGTAGTTTGTATGTATGTGGTAATATCCGGAACTACTGATCCGATTCTGAAAATTCTTTTACTAATAAGAAGCTACATTATCCCTGAGTATTTTTTTTAAAAGGCCGACGATAATATTTACTCTGAGGTATTCAGAATAAGGTACTACACCCGTGGAGACCACGTAAAATGACCCTTTCATTAGATGCAACTTAATCAATATTAGGCAGATTCCGTTTACTGTAGAGTAGACTAACTAGAAGATGGTATTACATAATATGATTAAAAGGTGAATATTCAAAGTCGGCATTTAATAATAGTTTTCCATTTTATTAAATGGAAAACTATTATATTTAAACTAATTGAATAGGGTTTCATTATTATGAAACCCTATTAAATTAAACAAACTTTAGAATGGTTCATTAAAATTTTTACTTCGAGGAAGTTAGATAGTATCTAATTGTTACTATTCATGAATGGGTCTGTTCCACTTCTAAGTAGTTTGCATGCTGATTGTCAGATTACTCGAAACTTCTTCTAAATTGGTAGTTGTCGTTGTGTAATAAAAAAAGTGCATAAAGTAATCTTGTACAGGCTAAAGAAGCAAGTTTTATCTTTTTTATATTTTAAACTAGCACATAGCCGACGACTTCGTCCGCGTGACCCACAGGAACTGTGCATTTTTTCGGGATAAATAGTTGCCTATGTTACTCAGTGTAGCTTTTTAAAATCGGTCCAGTAGTTTTTTAAGTTTATTCATTACAAACAAATCTTTGCCCTTTACAATTTTAGTGTAGATAATCACCTACATAAACACAATCAAAAAATCCTAATTTCGATTAAAGATTCTGAATATTCAGCCCTTAAGCTGTTGTTCTTTACAATTTGATTCTGTTAAAGCCATCTGATAGCGCTCATCTCCCAATACCTTTAATTCTGTTGAATCAGATCACAATTATTGATAAAATGCGAAGCTTGAATTGAAATGAATCGCGTTCCAAGGTTTTGCTGAAAGTTTAATTTATCTGTTACTATTATTGAAATATCCGGTTGTAGCAAGGTAAATGCAAATGATTATCATTTTGGATACATTTTCTGACACTGGACATCATAAATGTTTTTCCTTTTTATACGTGAATATTTTCAGATGATTATACTACCAAAAAAGTACCTACACACAGAAACTTATCTAAGTTTTGTCTTTATGATTTTCTTATAGAAGGATGCCAAGTTTTCACAATATGACTAAAAGACGTCGTTGTTTATGAATGAATAGTATGAAAACACAATCAAATGGTCAACCGAGACAACACGGCATCAGAACATAATAATGTTTAAAGCTTATTTGACAGCTGTTTGTGGACCGCGTGACTAACCAGTTTAAATTAAAATTCAAAATAATCAATCAAACAATGACTAACCTTGGTAACAGTGACTAAAGTATCACTTATTGTTGTACACAAAATCATACAATTTGAAAACCTATAACCACTGAATAAGGTTGAAAGTTGAAATACACCGCGGGTCCGTGGTAGCCTTGCTACTTGAACTTAAAAATGCTTTAGTCAAACTGATGATTAAGCGTATAATTTTCTCTGTATACATGTATAAAAATGGCGCGCCCATATAGCAGTTTCCAGCGGAACCTGATAAGGGAATATTACCATATAGCGTGCTTCACCAGCCTTGAAGATTGGAGGGGTGCCAAACTTGCTACCTACACAGTGTGGAGTTAATTCACAGTAGTTTAGGGCTATAGAGGGGATGAAACTTTACGTTACTTGGTGCTAGTAAAAATACACTGATGGACGCAATAACTGAAAGATAGGTGACAAGTTTGTATTTTGTTGTTTATTTGTAAGAGACTATACTTAATTATTATCATTATATGTATAGTCCGATCTAATATTTTATAATCTTAATAACTATGTTTGTATATCATCTAATCCCACAGTCAACATGTTCACACGATTTTTTGGGACTTGGTTATCTATTAACATTACCTACTATAATTAACATGAGGTCATGAAAAAAAACCGAACCATCAATCCCTAACTAATATTTCCCGAAGTAGGCACAACAAAGGACGTGCCAAACTAAACCCACTGTTTCCTGCCTAGCCGGTGTTATGAGCACAATGTCAAGTTCTAAACGCGCCCCCGACAATGTCAAAGTTCTGATTTAGTTGGCCGAGACCTTGTTGCGGTCATCTTGATTACGGCTTTGCGTAACATACCCCTTCTCCCCCAAATGGGTTTCGGCGCGGCTAGATTACCGGTACTCGGTGTGAGGCGATGTAGGTATTGAGCTTTTTTCGGTGGAGTTTAGATTAAGAGGATCTTCAGTTTTTGGAAGAGAAAATGGTAGTTTTATACATCTATTTGTGACTGAAGACTTACAGAAAATTCGGGACTTTTCGGGACAGAAAGCTTTCAGCTTTTCCGAACGGGAGTATTCAGAAAAGCTGAAAGGTTTCTGTCTTTAATAATGAGCTAGAAAGAGTATAAACATTTTTTTTTTTAAACTTAACTGCACTTTCTGTTTTGATTCGCAGACACCATTATCGTTCTTAAAATTAAGAGGAATCTAACGATACCTCCTAAGTTGAAATCCATCAAGCCATTTAGGCAATAGAGCGTGCCACATACATATACACATACACTCTAAAAACATTACCCTCCTTCTGGAGCAGTCGGGTAAAAGGTAACGTATGCCTAACATCGTTCTCGTACAACGTGACGTGGATTCAGATCGGAACACGCCAGTATATTCAAACAAGTTCATTTACGCTTTACATACAGTATTGAGTTCGTTTGTCATGTAAAACATATGTACACATGATTGTGTTCTCCGCAACGCAAATATATCTTGCTAGGTAAACCAAAATCCTATTTTCTAGTCCAACACAGTCAAAGACCTTAGGAGATTTCTTAGATCTTTAAACACAGTATTCTAAATGGTATTATAGAAAGGCGCTCTCCCATTGCTGCGCACGGACGCGTTACGCATGATTGTGTATTTTTAGTTTCTCTTTGTATGAAAATGTAGGTGGCATCATCCACTCTACGAATACACACGCTACGCCCTGATGCATGATTTTAAACGACGCGACGTAACGTGCATAGCCTCTCCGTGCACATCCTCCGCAGTAATGGAACGGTGTCTTTAATTTTGCGTAGGTACATAGTTTACTTATAAACGCTATCTAAGATCACTTTAACTGCAAGTAGGCAGCTTGAAAGTAGACGGTCACCGACGCTGGCTATCTGCAGTACTAGACGCTTCGCAGACGCGTTATCCACCCTAAAGAGAAAATTGAAATGCCTCATGTGCCTGTAATTACCCTTCAAATTGGAACACAGTAATGCACACAGAAATAGATGTTGGTAGAACTTCCCCGGACGAGTTCTTTCACAAAGAACTATACTACTACCAAACTTGTTTGTCCATTGTTTGACCATAGTCTTTTAACATAGATTTCTGGACCGACCAGTTTTGTCGGCTAATGATCTCCCGCAGCTCTCCATAGATCGCCTGTTAGCCCAGTAGGGGGTGGTAGCCCCATGATTTTTTACGATTCGTAGTATCCTACAAAAATGTAAAATGTGTAGTACAAAAATGCTGCAAGAATACAATCATGTTTTCTTGTTTAGGTATTAAAATTGTACGACAAACAAAGGTACATAGTAGTAGGTACCTATTTCCAAAAGGGGAAATTATTGACGTAAATTGGTTTTGAACGGCGTTTTATCAATTAATTGTTTGTTGGCTTATGTTGTAATTCAATAAAGGAAAACGAGGTTTATGTAAAATGCATTATTTTGCATTAAATATTATTTTCAACAAACACTAGGGGAGAGTGGGTAGGATTCGTACACTTTTTACTTTAAGCCACATAAAACAAAAACTATCCATTATTTAAAAATAACTTTAATGCTGTCACATACTGCACTTATCAGCCTTTAAGATGAATGATGTGTTGTTTCGATATAAGAAAGCATGGCGATGCTACGACAACTTTACTAAAATGAGAAAAACGTACGAACCTTCCCCACACGTGGGGTAGGTTCGTACATAGCGTAGGGAGCTTTCGTACATAGTGGGGTACCTTCGTACAATGAGAGAAATAACCACTATTCAATGTAATATTATCATTTATTGAGATCACAATTAACACAGAATCAGCCTATTTTTAGGGACAATTATCAATTATTATTTTGTGTACCTCAGTAGGTACTACAAATACATACTTACTCTTAGTAACAAAAAACGTACCTCAGTACTAAAAATGACTACTTAGTCTTGGTAACAAAAACATATCATAACTTTTCTCTTATTAATATAATAAGTAGGTACCTAATGAATCAACATAATAAACTCTACCATTACAGCAACAAGCCTTAGTCTTAAGTATTAATACACGTACTATCCGACAGCATACACAGATAAGTCTTTCTCGAAGCTATAAATGTGGGACGTTCTCGCCGTCAAAGCAGATTTTGATGGTGTCAGTATATGTACCACATCTGTTATATTGACACTCCCCTCATCCTTGGTGGTGGGAAAAACAAATTTCCAGGAACCAGGCTTCTTCCTCATAAATGAAACTATGTATTCAATAGGACTGTATTTTATAAGCACTTGCCCAACATAATATAAAACAGTATTTTTTTTAGCAAATTTGACTAGCACGAAACATCCTTGGTTAATGTTCATAGACATAACTGGAGTTACTATGTCTGTCTTCAGTAGCTGCTTGTTAATGTAACTTCGTCAAGCGACTTTCGAGCGTAGTTGGTTTGACGCCATATTTTTGCGCAGCCTTTCTGATAGATAAGGTTTTATTCAAAACTTCGTCTATCGCAGATTTCATGCTATCTTCGTCTACTTGTCCCGTTCTCGTCCCCTTTTTCACATACTTTCGCGGCATTTTGATTCTGTAATAATAATATATTCGGTAAAAAAAATGTTTAATGCTATGCAAGTTAGTGTGGGGAGGATTCGTACAGTACGAATCTACCCCACTGCTAACTGCACGAAGGTACCCCAAACCAAAAATACAACGATTTAATTTAAAATAAAAATACCCGTTATAGTTATCAGAAAACAACTGCGTGCATTTAAGACTTCAATACCATTCCACCAACTAAATTGAATCACTTTTATAACTAGAGTAAAACTAATAACATTTAAACACGTTTCAAAGTGAATCCAAAAATTACTTACGTGGAGCGAAAACATGAACGGGCCTGTTGTGTCGAAGCCGGGAGCCGCACTGCCCCGCCGCTCCGCGCGTAGCCTTTGCGTCCGAGTGGGAGTTACGCACACAAACATGAACACGCCAGTGTGCTGTATAGCTTAGATATCACTACTGTACGAATGCTCCCGTTGTACGAATGCACCCCACTCTCCCCTACCATAATAGCCTATTAATGTAATTATAATGATTTATTTTCCTATAACACATATATCCAAAAATGCATTTATAGTAATGTTAAAATATTATAAGTTATAGGTATAATACGCCATATAAAGTCAACGGGCTGTAGGTACCTACTACCTACCTATATAATATCATATTATTGACCTCCACAATATAGGCACCTACCTAATGCACAAACTCTCGAAATTATTTTATTTTCTATTTTAGACTATCGCCTCGCTTCGGCTCTGCGTCGGTGGGGATCGATTCTTACTATAACGTGTTAATACCATCATTTTTCCATTTTGAGAGAGAGATGGACTCATACAAAACAAATAGCACCATCCCTTTTTCGCAACAGAACTATTTTCTTTTAACACTTCGTAGTGCGGCCCCAAATCAGCTCGAAAGGGTTTTGTAGCGGACCCTAGAGGTCACTACCCTCATTAAAGCAGTACCCTTTATTTATTGCTTGTATAAGTGTGTTCACAGACCTCTGCTCTCAATAACGCTCCGATTTTTATCAGGACCCAAAATTTTCTACGTTTCAGTCTAGATTGTAGATAAAAAAAAAAAAACATTTTAATTTATTATAATGAGTTTCCCCACGAAAGCGTGCAGTAATTGCTGGATATAACATTATATCTTCTTTTTATATCAGCAATTTACCGTCGCAGTCGCACAAAAACTAATAAAAGAGAGCGCGTTATGAGCTATCCCGTCTCCCAAATCTGACTAAAGAATTCATCAACGCTAAGAAGAAATCAGATGAGAATTCAGAAATCGATGAGTTGGTCGGTCGGAATACTGAAGCCTGAAGCCGGCGGCTACTGAACAAGCCGAGTTTGGAGTTTGGAGCTTATAAATTTATAGCCTGGTGGCATACAATCGCGTTATCTAGAAGCCGGACTAGGCAGCCGGCACAAAGCCAGGCCGCATAGAATGTCCGACGTGCTGCGTCTGTAGTAGAGCCTATTAGGCGTCAGTGAACGTGAAAAGCTTACTTATATAGAACGCTAGCTTTTGCCCGCTACTTCGTCTGCGTGACCCACAGGAACTGCATTTTCTAGCCTATCAAAAGTAGCCCGGTCGCAGCCAAAGACTCGCAGCTTTGGGGAATTTCTTTACATTTTCGAATAGATAGTATCATTTTCCTTCTTTTTGGTTAGAGCTTTTTCCATACCCATTAAAATCGGTTGAGCAGCTTACCGTAAAAACTCAGTATTAGCACAGTATAAAGAAACAAGACTGTGGTATTAGTTTGGATTAGTATTGAATTAAATATAGTAGGAGATCGATGGCACGATTGGCACAAAACAGGGAAGAATGGAGTAAAATTGAAAAGGCTGTATAAGATCGATCGTGAACTTATAAAAAATGTTAAAGGAATTCCAAGAGTATGGACTGTGGGATCTTCCTGTGCTCTTAATATGATCAACAATGTTTGATAAAGAACAAAGGCCTTACCACAAAAAAGATAAACATCTGTTAAACACGAATGCTACCAAAAATAATACACACTTGTTTTAGACAAGCTAGTGCTAAAACAAGTGCCTATTATTTTTGGTAGCATTCGTGTTGAACGTGTGTTGAACAGATGTTTATCTTTTTGTGGTATGGCCGCAAATATCTCATCGATTTTTTATGTGTGGTAATTTCCGCAATATTTTCTTTACGTTTATTGTTTCGGCTACCTAGAAAGCTAATGTTAATTTGTTTTTATTTTATTAGGGAAACCAACTGATGAATTACAAACATAACAACACATCGAGTTTTAAGAGTATCCAGAAACAGTTTCCACAGATTATAGTAGCTAAAATTAATTAATAAGCTAACAGCAGCCAGAATTATAAGCTAACAACAGCCAGAATACGGTACTTAGTGGCCTACTATTAAAAAAAATACAAATAAATTATTTTATTTCAAAGAAGGAATAGGCACAACAAAAAAGTAAAAGCAAAAATAATAATTTATCACAAAATGGAAAACATAGACGCTTTTAAAGTTTTTGGAGGGAGTATCGCTCCGTCTTTGTCGCGCGAAGCGGACGTAGGTGGTGTTACGTCACTAGTAGGTAGTGCCGTCCGTGTCTAGCAAATCATTTTAAAACGCTTATAACTTTGCCAATTTTGTAGATGTTTCATCGGTTTTTTTGGTGTTAATATTGTCTTTTTTCAAATAGTTTACAGATTCACAATAAAAAAAAAGTAGTTAACATCCTATTATAAGCTAACAACAACCAGGAATATAATTTTAGGTAAGGGTATTTAAATTTAAATTGGACGCAGTCATGCAAGGAAGATCCAATCCACAGCAAGCTTTTTGAGATATCAACATTTAATATTGTAGTTTAGCAGTGGTCAAACAGTTATTTATTATAGACATTCAACCATTTTCCTGATTCAGAGTGAGCGGAATTTTTAATATGTGGGAGACTCTATACTTACAAAGGAGCGTTTCTCCTTGCTTCTATGATTTGAGGTCGTATTCTAATTACAGAATCCGTTAACCCCTCGCCAACCGATACAATCGCATCGCTCCTTGGATCGGCCGCGTGTATTGTACCCGTGTAGTGACACACTTATTTGAATAACAATCGGGCGCGCACCAATGGGCACCAACAGGAAAATACACATATGTACAAAAAAATTAAGATGGTACACTATGTGGTTTTTGCACTATATTTTCTGTAGATATAAAAGTATTTAAACATAATTCATTTTATTTTTGTATGAATATGACAAAGTGTTTTCGAATTAGCTATTAAGGACAGAGCCACATTGTTATCATGTAGGTATTTTTAAGTTATTACAAACGTAATTTAATTATATTTTTGAGAACAAAAGGTGTTATGTAAAATAGTAACAAATTGGAAAACTTATTAATCTCTGAAAGTATACAACAGTATCGCAACTTATCGCTCATACAAGCGATAAAAGCGGCGCAGTAAAATATTACCTACCAAGATTTTTCGTACCATCTGCTACAATACTATAACTTCAATATTGTTATCATCAATCCCGGCTAGGTGCAGTAACTTCCAGTAAACTGTTTACAGAGGAGGCGGATGTTTTGCAGTGGCCGGTGTTATGGCGGTGGTGTTCACGTTATTCCTTGTTTTTTTTACATAGACGAAGAACGGGTTAATTGGAAAAATGTTTTTTGGTTCCTGTTAACGTGTGACATACTCGTAGTCTACTAAATAAATCTATTAGGATTAGGTATTTTTATGAAGTACAGGGGCTTGTGGTGCACCTACTTGTGTCATTTGTGTTATTTGTATGACGTATTTAGTATGGATACGTGATATATTTCACGAGTGTCACGACATGGTTTTGCACTAATCTAGTAATAAATTAACTAAATTGAAATTGGAGTCGGTCGGTGGTCGAATACGAGGATCATCAATAAAAAAAATCTAAACCTTTTATTATCCACCATGTTTTTATTTCCGTACTCAATGGCTTCAATAAACAGCCGGAGGTCGTGTTAAAAGCAAATAAAATAAAAAGGTCACCCCCATAAACACGTGCTCATACAAACGTTGCGGAAAATAAACAAAAACTTGGTCAAATTCCTGAATGTTTTCCTTCCGTGTTTGTTTTAATTGTAATTCTATTACCACCTAATAAAGTCATCGAGAGAGTTAATGGATATTTTAATGGAGTACGTTATTTATTTATTTATGCTATTATCTTTCTAATTAAAAAACTTTTAGGTGTAACTAATAAAAAATAAATAAATAGACAGTGGCGTAGCTACCGGAGGGCTAGACGGGGCAGTACCCCGGGGCCCCCAAGCCCAGGGTGCCCCTCGGACTCTGACTTACAAACTATAATTTTTACCAGGTTACCCAGCTACGCCACTGTAAATAGATGACAAATTTGACTATATTCCTGAAGACGTCAATAGAGATCTTCCTTATTTATCTTCCTTATTATATTTATCATGTATGGAATAATTAGAGGTGTGCTTTCAAGAAAACTACCAACTTTCCCTAGCTGCCCAGGCCCTTGCAAAACATCTTGCTTACCTTTATGATAGAAAACAATTCAAGAATATTTTTTTGTGAAAAGTGAGGTGGCTAAAATTGCAATGATATTATAAAATTTTCATGTGTGGATCATTATTATATGTAGTTGCAAGAATATCACCAAGTCTTTCAAGCAAAGTGAGACCAGAGAAAATGCTTGGTAGTGGTAACCTTCAAACAACCAAAAACATTTGTGTAAAAAAAGGCAAAAAAAGTATGATTAATTTGCAAAAAATAAAATACTAAACCAAATTAATCTAGCAAAAATAATTTGATTACTTTTCCGCTCAGCTTAATGAATTATGTTAAGCCTTAACACGCGAATGCTTTTGTTATTAATTCGATGTGACGTGATGAGTAGCCAACATAATCCTGAACTCGACACTTCACGTGCCAACATTTCACGGCACTTTGGAGCTCCCTGGCAAGCTTTGAAAGCCTCTATTTGTTCTAAACATGTGTTAGGGAATGTTTTTGGCAGCAAGAAATAACGTATAAACGTACGACACCTTTTATCCGATTTTCGAGTCTTAATAAAAAGTCGTCCGCTACTTCGCTTGTTTCGTTTTTTCAGTTTTGTGTACGAATTTTAGAAAGTACTGTTTCATTTATTCATGAAATATATACACCTCTATATTTTGTCATTAGATAGGCAAAAACTATACTGGCCTGCAAAAATAAGGACTACACTTTCTATTACTACTTCGTACTAAGTGTGATAGGTACTTATTTTTGCAGGCCAATGTATGTACATAATATTATAGTATATGTCCAATCATTAAATTTTCTAATACACACATTCTCTAGTATAATTTTCCGCGTGAATTACATTATATTAAATTATAATGAAGCAATATTATGGTTAAATTCAATAACAACCAAATAGCTAATAGCAAAAATGTGTTAGGTATTGTAATACTACAATACCTAACACATTTTTGTACAACCTGCGCTGATAAAGAATGTGATTGAAAACAGCGTCGCCTCTCGCTAGTACAGAGAGCCTCTCGTGAGTATAGAGAGCAATAGTGTGACAGCGAGGTGAATAGAGGCTACGCCATTTTCAATCCCATTATTTATCTTCCCAGATTATACAATAGTAAACGTAGTAGGTATAGCTGCTTCGTACTAATTAATATCTACTCTTAATTGATCACACAGTAATACAGACAGCAGACAGTAAAACGACCTCATCATGCGTATAAATGGAAAACAGCTAGGGTGCTGCAAATTTATAGATTTATTTAAAAACAACCATCATATAACCTTTTTTAGGTGTTTACCTCTTCCAAAAAACAAGGTGTAGTCACAGCTTTGTCAATATTAATACGTGTAACACGCGTACATTAACTTTGTCCATTATACGCATTCGACCTTCGCGGCTCGCCCAGGAAATTGCTCCCCGGGGTAGTCGTTAACCCCTTAATAACACCACTATCTGCTCGATTGAACCAAAATACCTTTTTTGTACGCAATTCATTTTATTTTTTAGGAATTTAAAGTAGATACTGAATATTTCGCAATTAGGTTCCGATTTTTTTCCGATAAGTGTCTTAGGTAAGTACAAACAATACATCTACATTGTACACAAGTTTTCTCATAAAAAGAAAGCGAAGTGAGCTTATACATCCTTAAAACGGTAAGCGGCGCTCTAGGCAAAAAGGGGATCTTGTAGTAAAAAGGCCGAATTACTTTTTTTCTACCTTCAAAAGAAAAACGATAAAAACGGGATTTATCGTTATACTTAATTTACAACTGCTGAAGCAAAAAACTTTATTTTTACGTTGTTCATCCAAGTGTTAAGGTATTCTGTTGCCTAGAAAATGTTCAGCACTTCAAGTATTTTATGGATAACCCTTTTATAGATTTTCACAGTATTGCTATGTTGGCTTAGTGTTCGCAAGCGCAACTGTTGAGCTGTCCTGGGTTCGATCCGCGGGTCGGGCAGAGTTACTATGATTTTCTACTATATTTTTCACTATTTCTTATAGGTAGGTGTGTAGTTTCGAATTTGGCCATGGACGCACAATAGGAAAATTCATCCTGTATGGAAAACTTTTACGGCCTTACCACAAAAAAGATAGACACACGTTGAACGCGAATGCTATCAAAAATAATACACACTTGTTTTAGACAAGTTAGTGCTAAAACAATTGCCTATTATTTTTGGTAGCATTCGTGTTGAACGTGTGTTGAACAGATGTTTATTTTTTTGTGGTACGGCCGTAACAGAGTAGCCGACAGTATCGACTACAAAGCATTTTCAAAGTACTTAGCTACTTTTAAAACAAAAAGGAGCAACAAAAAGGAGCAATCTACAAAACTTTAAATAATAATATTTTCCTCTATCAAAGTTAAAACGCTTAAGTTTGATACCTAGTTGTATCTCAATGTAGAACAAGAAGATCACGATCCATCTCATAGAAGCCCGCAGGTATATAACAAAGTTATATCTTGTATAACAGGACGTAACCATGGCAACGACGGCAAAATCAGTAGATAGTAGGTATCTGCTAGTGATTCGATACTACGGATATTGACGGCATTCACACAGTACCAAACTGGTGCATAGAATAATGTATCAGCTTCTAAAAGGATTATACAATTAGTTTGAACTTTTGAAGGAGACACAGGTTTGAAGGTTTTAGCCTCGCCACAGCTGGCCACAGCCACAAACGCCGCCACCTGCATGGGAACTATAGAAACTGGTTTTGTCGACGGAAGAATAGACAAAATGATAGATTGTAAAAAGATTTCACCGATTTAAGCATTGCGATGTTAAAAATTAAGATAAGATTTTTTTTCTTCAGTCGACAAAAGCCTACAACACTAAGCATGGGTCGCGCGTGCTGGGGCAGAAGATATAGCGAGTTGGATACAAAGAACTTTGTCTATTCTTGGCAGAATAGAGATGGAATTGGTCGTGCTACGCGTGCTGAAGCTAAAGCGCGCCACAGCCACTTGTGGTCCGTGGTCGACCAAAGTTTTGATCATCGAATTGATCAACCCCGACTCCACGTGATCTTGTCTGCCCTACCCCTAGTGTTTTTATAAGCGCCGGAGACGTGTAAAATGCAAGTGGCACCGAAAGGGAGGATGAAACTCACAAAATATTAGTTTCCGCAGTTGTAAAACTAACATTTACCAATCGTCATTTGTAAAACCTAGGATGTACCAAACTCTAATGGTAAAAGTCCGAAAAATTATCTCCTTTTTATAAAATCCTTACATTTACCAACTCATGTTGGTAAATCCTAAGATTTACCGGTAAAACCTAGGATTTACCACTGTTCGGGCTTTTACAGTAACATATACATCGTTGTGGCATTTGTGGCTAATACGGGTCTCTGTGTGGGAGCAAATTCATAATATAAAATGTATGGAAAACTGTAGTCCACAGCTCGGTGGCGGCGTTATGGCTGTCGCGAGTCAAATTCGAGACTTAATGGAATTCCTAAGAGCCATTCATGTGATGTTAGACACCGTTTCTGCGTCACTGGTTTTAATAAATCCATCAGCTTTGTTCAGTCTCCTTGGGCAAAGGTTACATACCTACTCTCAAGTTGCGCTAGTAAACTTCTAAGATCTCTGCTTTCCAAATCTAGGTGTCTAAACTTTGATAGGAGGTTTAATCTTGCTTGTTAAAATTGCGGAATAAATTGGTTGCGGATCAAAGTAAATTTTGTCGTGTACCTAAAAGACATCTTATTATTGTACATACCTACGTCTGCGTTTTGCTACCCCCTTCGCTAAGATGTTGTAAAATTATTGTTGACCCTTCGTGGTTTTACTTGTTGCTTTTTAAACTTTAATACTAAAATTACTATTTTAATCAAATATAACTAAGAACCATCCCGATTAAACTAGCTAAAAGCTTAAAACGCATTTTGCAAAATTGAAATCGGTTAATCCGTTTAGGAGCTACAAAACCACAGGCAGACACACATAGCTGTCAAACTTATAACACCCCTCGATTTTCAAATTCGGGGGATAAAAAATAAAAAGGCAGAGAAGAAATAGAAATAAACAAGTCGTAATTGAAAAATAGACGTAACTATGTTCAATTTACATAAATGGAGAACTGAACATATTGCGCACTGATAAGAAATATACACATAAGTAATATGAATATTTATAACAGTTATGTGACATAACTGTTATACCAAGTACAGGTATTTTATAGTTCTGGCTTTCAACACTATTACGAATAATGAAGTCTATTTTCAATGAGAGACAGTTCATTCTACATTTCAGTTTAGCTGTTATCTGAAAATTAAACTACGCTTTCAGTGCAGTGTTCAACTTCTTTTATAGTTTAGAAACGAGAGAAAGCTGCATTTTCATTATAACTACAAGGGAAATTAAATTCGATACTCTACCTCGAAGCGAGCAATCAATGTTACTTTCCAAGCTTTAAAATGAAACTGATATTGGAGCTTGCTGTTTTACTTAAAACTAGACTGGTTTAAATAACAATGGTAAAGAATATTTGGTTGTATTTATTGGGTTCCGTATTACTTACACTGAGCAAGCATAAGCATAGCATAGCATAATCGGCCTATAATGTTCCCACTGCTGGGACACAGGCCTCCTCTCTGTGAGAAGGAGTGGGCCGTAGTCCACCACGCGGGCCTAGTGCGGGTTGGTGGACGTCACATGTCTTCGAATTTTTGGTTCTAGGACATGCCGGTTTCCTCACGATGTTTTTCCTTCACCGTTAAAGCAAGTGATAATTAATTTCTAATACGCACATGACTTCGAAAAGTCAGCGGTGCGTGCCTCGGGATCGAACTCGAACCATTCGCCGTGGAAGGCACATGGTTAATCCACTAGGCTATCACTGCATTGCACTATCACTGAGCAAGGTTTGATGCATTTTAATTACGACTAGTATTCTGCTCAAAATATTGAATTCATGTATCTACAAATGCAGTTTCATTGCGTAGGTACTTTTGTTTGTCGCGGGAATTCGCTGAATGTGGGCAACGGAGTGATGCTTGGACGAGGCCAATGTTCGGCTAATGAACGTGTTTCTACTGATATGGTGATGATGGGTACTTTTTAGCTCGTCACTAAATCACAATAGAGTTCAAATTCAAAATCTACGATCACTATTCTATACAAGCGGTTACCTTGCCATAAAATCAGTATCAGCACCGGTACCATAAATGTTGAATGTTGACCAATCGCCAACATAAAACTTTGAGGCCTAGGGCACCTCCAAATATTTTAATTCCCAAGCTTGTCAGAAATAGTTTCACAGCTAATCCCTCGGAGATATCTATCATTTCCGGCTTTATATGTATACTATCAAGTTATGGAATTAGATTCCACTGGTGGTTATTTTCGGAATGTTAAGCCTTATAAGAAGTAAATGTCGCAAGTTACAGTTAAGTATAAGAGTTCTTTCATTCATGCCTCCATTCTTGAAGAAACAAACAACTTCAATCTGCGATGTTGCTCGTGGCAAGACAGTTTATAAGCTGTAAGTTCATTCAGTTAAAATTGTTATTAAATTAAACACCTGTGACCTATGTTATTGTAAGAAAAAATATGTACCTATTAACTGTGATGTTGCTCCGCCAGTGTGTCAACTACTTTATTCCAGATGTGAAAAGTACAATAATCTTTTTCTTTGTGAACGTGTCTTTGCTAAAAAATATCATACACTAACTCACTACACCCGCGCATAGTAAATGGCACGCCATTTACAATCCTATTCTTTATCTGCGCGGGCTATACCTACCCGTCATTCCTTTCAGGTAAATCTGAAATAAAAATTAGCTAACTGCTATATTCATCTAAGGGCCGATTTTTCAATAGTCGAGAAAACTTTATCCAAGGAATAATTTATGAATTTTGACAATTTTTCCATACAAAATCTGTCAAACGTCAATTTTATTCCTTGGATAAAAAATATCTGATGATGGAAAAATCTGCCCTAAACGTAATAAAATTGTAGATACAATTTTAAAAGGCTATTCATAGAATAAATGAACTGCCGTAACTGAGCTTTCGTATATACCAGAATTCGGTAACCCCATCCTTTCGTCGCTGGGTTCCGGGCCCTGGCAAAGATGAATGATTACGGAAATTAACACTCTAGGGTCGTAGTACCCCGATATTTGAATTTGTGGAACCGATTCATAAATGTAATTTGTCGTTTAGGGTTCTCAGCCCTTTCTGTATCTTCGTTCTTCGTAATTTTTGTAAATCATACAAATCTTAAGAAATATATAATATCAAGCCATTATGGTGTAATAAGTATTTCTATGTATTAAAGTAAAAATATATTTATTTATTTATTTATTTATAATTTATGTACACACAACATACAGAGGACAACAAATACAAACGAAATATAAAGTACAAAGGTACTGCTTATTTCTAAAGAAATTTCTGCCAGCAGACCTGCGACAGGATAGGTTTATAGTATAAATGAAGACACAGTGTGTAAATTAATATAAATAACATGAATTGTAACGAAAACATATTACAAAATAAAATATACTTAATATAATATGATAAAATACTAATACATACACATATAATATATATTATATAAAATATAAAATTTATATGGAGAGATAGTGTTCTTTAACTCGTCTCTTAAATATGGAAATTGATCGAGAATCACGTATGTTAGGCGGAAGCGAATTCCACAATCTTACTGCATGAACTGAGAAAGAGAAAGAATAGAAATCGGTTTTGTGCTGTTGAAATTTAAGAAGAGATTTAATGTGGGATCTACAGGGGTCATCAGGAGAACGAGCATATGAGAAACGCTCACGCAAGTAAGAGGGATAGGCTGGGTTATGCAAAACATTAAAAAGAAGACACAATATCCGAGTGTTCCTGCGAAGGCGGATTGGGAGCCACTTGAGTTCCTTGCGAAAATGAGAAACATGATCAAATTTCTTGAGGCCGAAAACAAACCGAATACATATATTTTGCAAACGCTCAAGCTTATTTAACAGCTCCTCAGTGGCATCCAAGTAGCAGACATCAGCGTAATCTATAATCGGCTGAATAAGAGTCTGAGCGAGATAGATCTTAGTTTTCAAGGGCAGGAAGCTCTGGAGGCACTTGAGCGAGTGAAAGGAGAAGTGCACCTTTCGACTAACTTCGTTGACTTGAACACGCCATGATAAATTTGAGTCAATCAAAACACCTAAATTCTTAGCGGTGTCAGTATACGCAATTACTGTGTTATCCAGACTTAACGGCGAAAAGGATGAAAAATCAAGTGCGCTGCGCATATGTCTGCTTCCTATTATCATAGCTTGTGATTTAGAAGGGTTGATTTGCAGGCCATAAGACCTAGCCCACTCACTAATCCTAGCTAAGTCATGATTCATGGCGTCGATGGCAGCGCCAGCCTCAGACAAAGTAAAATGTCGGTAAACCTGCAAATCATCTGCGTAAAGATGGAAGTTAGAGGAAATAACCTTCGTAACGGAGTTAATGAAGATTGAGAAAAGTAGAGGAGAAAGAACGCCACCCTGGGGGACACCCGCAGTGAGATCGCACCAATCAGAGAACTTCTCATCAAGGCGGACACACTGGGAGCGGCCCCGAAGGTATGAATCAAACCAAGCAACAGTGGAAGGGGAAAAGTTATTTGATTGTAAGATTCCTAAAAGGACGTCAAAATCCACCGAATTAAAGGCACTACTAAAGTCAAGCAACACAAGCACTGTAAGAGATTTCCTTTCCATAGCCCAGCGTACATCGTCAGTAACTTTGAGGAGAGCCGTAACAGTGCTGTGTCCTGGTCGGAACCCAGACTGAAAGGGAGAAATAAGGCTATTGGACGTTAAGAAGTAGGAAACTTGTTTGTGAACAATGTGTTCAAGAACTTTAGAGAGAAAGGGAAGAATAGAAATAGGTCTATAGTGAGAAAACGAAGAAGGATTAGTAGTTTTAGGCAAAGGAATAACGTGAGCCTGTTTCCAGGATGAGGGAAAGGTGCAGGCAGATAAAGAGAAATTGAAAATATGACATAGGATGGGGAGCACAAGAGAAAGAATAGGAAAAATCATACGTGAACATAAATTGTCGTTACCAACAGCGGAAGATGAGATAGACAAGATAGATTTTTTGACGTCCTCCTCGGAGACACAACTGAGATTGAAATGGGCGGAAGATGGTACCGGTAAGCAGGAAAGTTTAAGCAATGTTGAAGTTTTTGTACAGGGGTCAAGAGAAACAGGCGGGAGAGAGAAGTGATTATTTAAAGCAGTAAGATCGACATCCTTACAAGCGTTGATAGGAGATTTACCGATACCAACTGACCTAAGGAATCTCCAAACATCAGAGGAGCTACGGTCCACAAGAGAGTCATGGAAGTAGCGCCTCCTCGCATCCCTACACAGATGATTGCAGCGATTACGTAGAGCTTTATAAGAGGAAAGGTTTTGATCTGAGGGTCTGCGCTTATATTTCCTTTTAGCCCTATCTTTGCGAGCCATGGCATCTTTTATCGCAGGTGTGATCCAAGGGGCAGGATCATGTTTCAGCTTGACACGGCGTACCGGGGCATGCTGATCAAATAAGCTAAGTATAATGCTATTGAAGCAGTTCACCTTTTCGTCAATACTCGTGCTATCAACCACAGGAGTCCAGTCAATAAAGCTAGCATCACGCTGTAGTGCCTCCAGGTCTATGCTTTTGAAACTACGAAGATTTAAGAAGTGAGGCTTACGCTTAGGAGTTCGAATACGATAGGACAGATAAATAAGGTCATGATAGGAAAACGAAGCAGTGATTTGTCCATGATCAGAGACATGACTAGGGGACGAGACAATCATTAGATCAAGCAGAGAAGGTGTAGAATTAGGAGAGTGATGAGTAGCAGAAAGAGGAAGAATATGTAGATTTAGAGATGAGAGGAGAGACTGAAGTTTAAGTGCACGAGAATCGTTTTTAATTAAACACGTGTTGAAGTCTCCCATTAGGATTACATGGTCATATATAGGGCAAAGATTGTTAAGTTGTGCGTCTAGAGTGTCAAAATAATATGTAAATTGGGACTATACAAAACAGCAAGTAAGATTTTATTATTATTAATTGAAATCTCAAGGAAAAGATATTCAGCCGATTCGGAATAGAGAGAGGGAGAAGAACTGACTACCTTGAACGGTATATCAGCGCGCAAGTAAATAGCAACACCACCCCCACCCTTTCCTGTCCTGTCATTACGAACCAAGACGAATCCAGGAAGTGGATACTGAGTAGAGAGAAGTGAAGGCTTAAGAAAAGATTCAGATATTAGTAGGACATCAAGATGGACGCTGCTAAAGGATGCCAGAAGGTCAGAATAGTGACCAGGGACACTCTGAGCATTTATATGAGCTAAATGAAGGTTTTTGGGGTAAACGGAAAAAATATTAGATAAGTTATCATGCAAGGTAATCGGTGTAGAAGTGTCACTGTCCGCACTAACAAAACTTGACGAAGAACAACACGAGAAAAAGCTATCATTTAGGTCGACTAGGTCATCCATAAAATACTTAAAATATATAAAATAAAAATAAATTAATGTGCAAATAAAATTAAAGGTTGCTTGCGTATTTACGAAAACAACCACCCCAACTCGCTAGTGTGTAGAAGTAAAATAATTAACAATATTGCGACAAAAGATCTATGCAGGTGATAACAAAAATTAAAATTAAAAATCTTACAACATAACATTTTTTTTTTTTTTTTTGTAGTGCACCAAAAGTGACGATAAGTAAAATGGAACGTACGCTGAATGACAAGTAAGATATAAATGATATCCTACAAAGATTTATGCAAAAGCTCATTATTTTTCTGTAGTTCAAGTGTCATTATTACTAACAATGTTAAGTCCTTACTTCTTTGCAAAACAAAAATTGTTTATTGGCATAATTAAAAGTTTGAAAGCGAAATCCACTGAAACTTTACTAAGTTACGCTCCAACTCCACCTTGTTATCGATAAACAATCGTTATCTCGATACGCACAGAAACATTCGAGTACACACTCAACTCGGAACAAGTCCGAACAATGGATCGTTACGGTACAGCCCTAGGAAGTTGAGGACTGGGTCGACGACCTCGCTCCGAGAAGACAATTAAGAACAATGTTTGGTTAATTGGAGTAAGTGAGACTTTGAGGCTCAAGTGGACGGTGCTGGTGCTTGACAGAGACAAACGTCAAGTGATGGGAGTGAGGGATGAGAGATAGATGTTCATGTGTTGTTCGGACGAGGCAAATTTGACTAACAAATTGAACGGTACTCATTATAATGTCTTATCTTCTATTATTAGGGCTCTTTCAATTAAGAGGTTCGTTGCCAGACTGCTACCGTGCAGCAGCCTTGCGGGTGACGTACTGAGCACGGACGGTTGTTTTTTTTTTATACAGATGACGCGTGGAGAGCACCGCACGACTGTCGTACGATACCCGCACGGCTGCCGCACTGCAGCAGTTCGACACCAAACGTCTAAATTGAAAGAACCCTTAAAAACTACCATGACTGACTGACAGACACAGCTTAAACCGATGGACCTAGAGATTTAGGAGGAAATATCCCTTGGTTAACTACCCTAGAGGTGCACTAAAGATGGATTTTTTGAGGGAAAAGTTGTTCAATGTCAATATAATTACGGTACTTTTATAAGTGAATAACTTTTACTCCATAACTTGGAAAAATCCCTCGCTCCCATTTCCTGTCGAATTGAGATAGCTAAAGTTTTGTCGAAACTTAGCAAAAACTTGTCATTAACTTGTGTAAAACAAGGGTCTTTGTTGATATTATGATAAAGAAGTTACAGAAGTTAAAGAAGTTACAGTTTAATACTTTATAAATAATTATAAGCATCTTAACGGCATTTTCCTTCTGATAAGCTAATCAGTAATTGAAATGAATTCAGCGTTTATTAGTACCGTTTGAAATCTAGACTTTAACTGATAAGGTGCTTAGGAAATTCTAGTTGCTAGTCCAATTAGCTAATCTCTCAAGAAGTTGTATTGTACCTACCTAATAGGTAGGTACAATACAACTTCTTGAGAGATAAATCTAGCCGAATGATTTGCATACATTTCTAGTTTAACATGAAGTAGGTACATATAAAAGTTTAAGATGCTAGCCATCGTTTGCGAAATTGGAAACTTTTGTAGAGACTGTTCAGAATTCACGCTAAGTCTGGGATCCTTAACAAAAACTGTATTAGGATCATTATTTTCCATTTCAGAATTTGTAGGCAATTCTCCTGAAATGTAGGACAGGCAATAAGTAAACAATGGATACCGGTCAAAAAGAGAACGATGTCTGTTCAACCTTTTTTTCGATTTTTGCGAAATCAGAAAATCTTGATCTAATCTCAACATTTGATTTCTAACTTCTGTCCAATAAATCCGTATTAAATTGATTGAAGCTTTTAATGTGAAGGTAAGGTTTCTTTACAAGGAGTTGTTAAAGTAAATATTTACTGGAAAATGTCGCTGTTTATGGCTTGTCAGACGAGTTGCCATGAATGGTGGAATCTAGTTCCTGACATGACCTAGTTTTATCTTATTCATGAAATCATGACGCTTGGTAAACAGCTCTCTGATATTAAATTTCCATTACAGATAATCATTTGATATTAATATTGATAATTTCCAAAATGTTCCGAACATTCTCGTATATATTTATTTCCATGTGTTAAGATAATTATTTGGTGAAATTATATCGATGTAGGTATCAATATCGAGTTTGGAACGACCGCTCTGAATAATAGATGACAATGAAGCATCGAATCAATCTACGAGTACTTATACGCTTACAGTTTATGATCTAATATTAGAACTTCCAACAGAAGCCCAATTCTCTTTGTTTCAAAACTTTACGGTACCTACTCAATTTACGCAACAAAGTGTATATTTTCTCTATAAAAAACAAGAAAAAGTTACAAGGCAGCGGGAACTCTTGGGGCATGAATGATTCACCGACAATGTCCCTGACACCTTGACAGCCGCAGTAGGTACCTACTTGGATATTTTATTACTTTGTATTGCAGTCTCAACTGTCCCTTACACTCCCTTAAGTTTCCACAATTCCTATTTAAAAGGACCATCGATATAGGAAAGCTGCTTTCGTCCTGTTACTCAAGATTGCGTTTGTGAATAATAGAATAAGTATAAGGCAAATGTGGTGGTATTATTTTGTACTCGTTTGGTATTCTATTAGCGTTCGCAGCATAAAGATATTATTTCGTGGTTTTGTACGTCTCTATGTCTGACCGTATCAGCTCCCTCGTTTCATTCTTATTATTCATGTAATATGATTTACGTTTTCTTGTATTATTCGAATATTTTTGGCGCATATATTTTTTTACATCATGCCTTTTGTGAATAAATATTTTTTGATGTGACAATACTAAACGAAAGAACGATACATAACTTTTAGTTGCCATGATAAGAAGCTCTTAAAATGATGCTTAAAAAAGTGTCATACTAATTTAATAACGCTGAATAATGTATGTAGCACAGTAGGGTATTTTCCCATAAATCGTGTGAACTCATGGTGTATACTGTGTATACATAGTGATTCGAGAACAACCTAAATTAGTGGAGGCATCCACGGTTAGGTGTCGTCAAACGGTGAAGTGACGTGACAAAGGAACGAAAAGCTAAATCCGCAGATACGAACGAAAGCTTAGCTTCTGTAACCGTTCGAGTTTTATGTTTCGTAATGAGTAATGACACTCATAATTTAATATTCTGCATAATTCGTGACAGAAAACTAACATGAACGTTCATCTATTCAGGTTTAAAAGTTCTTAGCAAAAAACCACAAACTTATATAAAAGAGGTTAACGAGGATCTGATACGGATCTCTTCCAAGAAACATCCTTTGATATCCGCGGATATGAATACAGAATTACGGGTACTAGGTAAGTACATCACTAGTTGCGTGGCACACGCCACCATATCGATCCAGTAGGTACGTGCTTCCAGAACGAAACTAAATGTATAGGTAAATTAGATTTATTTATAAAGTTCGCCATAAGTCAACCGTCACACTATCCACTATAAGTTTAATTATAATTTGTTAGATGTTAGCCCTGAAATTCATTGAAAAGATAGAAATCAAATATAGGTAGGTACGGTGTCAAAGTCAAATGATTTTATGATTTTGCGTACCTACTTCTAATGTATTTTTTTATTATTTGTAAATATGCGGTTGTTTGCTTGCGGAAAACGCGACTTATGTTACTTCTATTTATAGATATTAATGAAGGTAAATAATTTCATACACATATTTCAGCTTCCTCTGAAAGCAGCAGTTAAATTCTGTATCTTTAATTATGTTTTGAACTTATTAAATTTATTCGAAAGTTTGCGAATTTACCAGGTAAGTATATTCGACATGTTTACATCTGAAAGTACCTACCTATATGACTAATAACTAGCTGTACAACTGCTATTTATATAAAAATACTGACCATACCTAGAAACGGTAAAGGTTGATTTCATACAGAAATAAATGTCAAAGTAACTAGCGCAAACGTCATTCCACAACATAATTAACATTTCTATGCATTTATTTATAATAACGGTTTTAATGTATTACTTAGTTTAAGTCAGAAAATCGCTTTTCTTCGTAAATATTGTGAAATTATAGCTGGATAATATAATGATCCTATTATAACGACATTGGTTTTTATTGCACTATATTTTCAGGATTACCGACATTACCGTAGCTATCATATACGTCAGATATTTTGTTAGAAACCCTGTGGTTTAGTTTTACGATAGGATATATATTAATAATGTCACATTATTATTTAGTATTATAGAAAAACACCGTTAGGCAATACTGTTTCCCATGTTTTACTATTGGGTCTTTTTTTTTAAATATTATATCTCGCGTTCGCGGTTAAAAAAACGTTGACCAACACTATCATTTGCTTTGTAAGTGGTATTTTCGAAAAGTTGTAGCGTAATCGAAGGAGGGTCTTGTGGCTAAATATCAGGCGCGCTGATTGATCGGTCTGCGAGGTTACACCATGGATGGGTGGCCATTCTCGGCTCGGAGAGCATATTAAACAGTCGGTCCTAGTTGTCATACGAATATTTATGATAGTCGTTCCAGGTAGAAGAAGCTCAAAAGCCTGACAACTGGTCTAACTTTAGAATAGCAGTATTATCTAGTATTTAGGCTGTGAAGGTCATATAGCCTAAGTACCTACTAGATAAATTGTCTAGAGCCTACTGAGCCTAGGTTCCTAACTTTGGGGTAATTACCCCCTCGGGGGTAAAACAGCTATTCTGCGGGGGTGATAAGGCTGATAATAGGTAATAAATTATTATTGTATAATCATTAATTAAAAACTAAACCTGTTCGACCTGATGATGTCCAACCTGCCGGGGTCACTACAGGGCTTCGGATGGAACCCGGGTGCGGAATGAAACTGCCAACCTTGTTCCAATGGTGTATTTCGCAGAAAGACTAATTTTTCTAAGTACAAGTATCCTTATATACTTTTGGCGGAGAATCTTAACACCGCGATTTACAAAATGGTACAACGCCATCTATCGAGACATCGAGAACTAATCGACCTATAAGTTCTTAATACAAAATAGTATATTACCGCGTGTTTATGACAGTTATGCATAGAGGTTTATACATTCTCCCCCCATTAAGGGCAATAGCAAATTGACCTTAATCTAACAAATAACAAGTTCAAGATACTAACATTTATGTTTAGAACCAACCAAATTACTTAACAAATGTTTAAAAAAATCTCAAAAAAAAAATTCCCAATCTTCTTTCACATACTTACATATAAGGAACCGTTAATGCTAAATTAATATACAAACTAATCTATTTCGTCACAGGAAGCAAACACAATTTAGACACAGGTCTTTTAATAATAGAATTTTTAGTTTTAATAGTGACCACTCGTACGATTCCGTCATTACCCGGATGCTCTTCCGTTACTAAACCGTACAACCAACGACACGGGGGAAGACCGTCTTCCTTTACTAAGACTACATCTCCTCTTTTAGGAGATGGAGATTCCGTGGTCCACCTATGTCTATAAAAAAATTGCCTCAAATATTCCTGAGACCACTTTCGCCAAAACGTTTGCAGCATACGTTGAGTATATTGCCACCTCCTTAACGAACTAATATTAGAAATTTCGTAATTATAATCTGGTGGTGTAACAAGAGGCTCACCAACCAAGAAGTGGCCAGGAGTCAAAATTTCCGCATTTTCCGAATTGTTTTCTAATCGAGACAGCGGTCGAGAATTAAGGCACGCTTCCACTTGAGCTAACACGGTTGCTAGTTCCTCGTAGGTCAAGGTGGAAGTACCGACCACGCGTTTGAGATGAAATTTGACTGATTTTATTCCGGCCTCCCACAATCCACCGAAATTGGGTGCGTGAGGCGGAATAAAATGCCAAGACGTCCCGTTCGTCCCTAATGTTTCCGCTATCTCAGATAAGATACTATTCTTTTCTTTGGTGAAAAGAATTCCCAGTTCCTTTGCAGCGCCTATAAAGTTTGTGCCATTGTCACTTCACACCTCCTGACAATGACCCCTTCTAGCTACAAACCTTTTGAAGGCCTGTAGAAATCCTTCAGAAGTAAGGTCCGATACTGCTTCAACGTGGACTGCTCGCGTTGACATGCAGACAAATAGACATATATATCCTTTATAGGATTTATGTCCACGTCCCTTTGCCGTTCGTAACTGAATAGGTCCAGCAAAGTCCACACCACTTCGAAGAAATGGGCGAGAGGGCTTAGCACGAGCTGATGGTAGCTGTCCCATAAGTGGAGTACAGGTAAGTCCATTATTTTTGATACATGTGATACATTTCCGTATATGACTTGATACAAGTTGTTTTGCTCCAAATATCCAATATTTATTATTAATATAATTTAAAGTTAATTGTGTCCCACCATGAAGGGTCTGTTTATGACCAAAAGCGATTATTAAATTAGTTAAAGGTGAATTTTTAGGTAGTATGATAGGGTGTTTTCTTGAAATTACTAACTCCGATTCTTCTAATCTACCACCTACTCTTAAAATATTTTTAGCGTCCAAAAACGGATTTAATGCTCTTAAAATACTCTTTCTTTTAACTTGTTCTTTCTTTTCTAAGGCTATTTTTTCTTCCTTGAAATGTTTTTCCTGACACAATCTCACACAAGTCTCCAAAGCCTCATTTAATTCTTCTGTTTGTAAATAACCCTTCCACTTTTTTTCAGGTCCGACGTTTTTTGCTGATAACATACGTCTACAATAAGCTACAATTCTAATAAGCCGCGTCAACGTTCCATATCGACCACAGATATCGGGTTCATCTACAACGTGATGCACTTGTACTGACTCTATGTCAGTGTTCAACTCTTGAGGTTTCTCGTATTTAATATTTGTTTCCTTCAAGAAATCAGGTCCTTGAAACCACAATAGATGTTTATTTAGTTCTGCAGGAAGCATGCCCCTGGATGCACAGTCTGCAGGATTCTGTTTTGTAGAGACATGCGACCATTGCCATGGATCCAACGAGGTAAGTATCTCTGACACACGATTTGCGACAAATACCTTCCATTTATTCGGCAAACTATTAAGCCAGGCCAGTACAATACTGGAATCAGTCCATGCTCGCAAATTGTGTTTTTCTATATTTAATACCTTTGCTACTTCCATTAAAAGCCTTTTCAGTAATACCGCCCCACACAATTCCAATCGTGGAATTGAGACTTGTTTGATCGGCGCGACTTTAGTTTTAGCAGTAACCAACGAGATCCGAATGTTGCCAGACGAGTCAATTACACGGAGATATATGACCGCAGCGTATGCCGATTTCGAGGCATCGCAGAAGCCGTGCAATTCTCTTCTAACATCTCCAGAATTGGTACCTACCCACCTAGGTACCGTAATATTTTTCAACTCGTTTAAACTACTTCGGTAAGTATACCACTCCTTTTTAATCTCGTAGGGAATTTCATCATCCCATCTAATTCCAGAAATCCATAGCCTTTGAATTTGTATTTTTGCTAATACAATCACGGGAGCGACCCATCCCAAAGGGTCAAATAATTTTGCTATTTCGGATAGTACTTTTCTTTTTGTTACAGGTTCCTGCAGCGGAGACAACTGAATGGAATATTGGAAGATATCACAGCTGCGGTTCCAGGTAAGTCCCAGTGTTTTTATTATGTTATCTTGTTTTATATCGATCTCTTTTCCTACCCTTTCCTGTCCTTTGTACCTTTCACCTATGATCCTCTCCAGTAGTTCATTGCTGTTGCTCGACCACTTCTGTAAAGTAAATCCTGCTTTAGCCAGTAACTCATTCATTTGACTGTAGATTTGCATGCCTTCTTCAACAGTTTCACAGCCGGTCATAAGATCGTCCATATAGTAGTCGTTGAGTACTCTTTCAGCTGCCATTGGATAGTCCCTTCCTTCGTCGTAGGCTACCTGCTGCATCGCTCGGACTGCTAAGAAGGGCGCAGAGGACGTGCCGAAAGTTACAGTAAGTAGCTTGTACTCATCGATGGCTGCTTCCCTGTTGTCCCTCCACACAATACGTTGATAGTCAGTGTGTTCTTCGGCCACGCGTACCATTCGGTACATTTTAATAATGTCCGATACCAGACAAATGCGGTAAGTTCTCCACCTAATTAATAAATGTCGCAGATCAGGTTGCAACCGCGGACCGATCATTAGGTCATCGTTCAGAGATGCTCCGTTGTTGCCCTTGCAGGAAGCGTCAAAGACAACCCGGACCTTGGTTGTGTCCCTGTCGTTTCTCACAACAGCATGATGAGGTAGGTACACAGCGTGTTTATTATTTTTCTCAGTTCCAGATACTAGCTTCATATGGCCTAGTCGTAAATATTCTTGAAGTACTTCAGAATATTGTGCTTTTAGTTCCGTATTTTTATTTAACTTTGCTTCTAGTGCATATAATCGCTTTATTGCTATAGTTTTTGAATCTCCATATTTGCAGTTTGGATCTTCACTTCGAAATGGTAATTGAACTATGTAACGACCTTGAACATCTCTTGCCGTCGTAGCTTTAAACAATTCTTCACATTTTATTTCTTCGCTTGACAATTTCTGTTCTCTAGATAATTCTTGATCTGTTTCTAGTTCCCAAAATCTTTTTAACAAGTCTTCTTCTTCTTGTACTTGACAGTGTAACGATAGTACACTTTTGTTTTGCGTAGCCGATGAGTCTACAACTCCAGATAAAATCCAACCTAAAGCTGTAGATTGAGCAACAAGAGAACCAGTCGGACTACGCATCAGCCCTTCGTTTAAGATCTGACTATAAATATCAGCTCCTAATAATAGGTCAATTTTATTAGGTTGATAATATTTATGGTCCGCAAGGTCAATCCCTCCTAATTCTGACCATTCCATTACATCTACCTTCCTGGTAGGAAGGAGAGTAGTGATGGAAGTCAGAACATGAGCCTTAAAGGTGAATGTGCAATGTGGATTGACTCTAGATTGAATTTTTATATTCACGATTGATTTACTTAGTAAATCTTGGTCTCCCCCCAGACCAGAAATCTTACTTCTTAATGAAATCTTTTTTAATTTCAGGTCTTGAACCGTGCTCTCTGTGACAAAGTTTGCCTGCGAGCCTTGGTCCAATAACGCTCTCAAAACATGAAGATTGCCGCCTTTCGACTCGGCTTTGACTAGCGCCGTTGCTAGCAAAACCTGTTTACAAATTTTACCTGTCGAAAAACAGCTAACAACCGACGTTGAGTTTTCTGCCCTTTCAGACGTTCTTCCCGAATTAGAAGACTCTGACTCCTGCTGCGAAACACTCTTGCCCGATTCCCGGTTGGTATGACATCAGTGGTCTCAGGCGTATCTGAGTTCCTAGGGTGTAATAAAGTATGGTGACGACGATGACATAATTTACATTTGATAATACTTTGACAAACTCTCGCTGTATGGTTATTCCCTAAGCAATTAAAGCATAAATCTTTAGTAGTGACGAAATCGCGACGTTTGTCCACCAATTCTCTAGCAAATTTCTTACAACCACTTATTTTATGTGTATCTTCAGAACAAAACGAACAGACAGTTTTAGATACATGCAATGATTTAAATTTAGCATTGCTCGTATTGTTGTTATTGAAATTTCTGTTTACCGAGGGTTTATTATCGATAAACTCTAGGGCCCTGTATCTATTCGTCAAAAATTCTTTGAATTGCTTGTAAGTTGGCAACTCATCGGAACTATTATTATTACTGAATTCAAATTCCCACTGCTTTCTAGATTCTAAGTCCAATTTCAAAGTTAATATGTGAATAACAATAATGTCCCAGTTTGACACATTTATCCCGATGTTTGTCAACCCACTTAAGCAATCACTAGTAGTGTCCAACAATTCCTTTAAGTTACTTGCAGATTCTACAGTAATATTTTTCTGACTTAAGAGACGTTTTATGATGTGGTGTGATAGATACCGTTTGTTATCATATCTACTTTTTAATAACGACCAACACCTTTCGTAATTATCTTCTGCAATCGGTATCTGCCTTATTAATTGTTCGGCTTCACCAGCTACATAACTTTTTAAATAATGAATTTTTTGGACATTACTTAGCTTCGAATTCTTATCTACTAAAGACATGAACAAATCACGGAAACTAACCCATTCCTCATACTTTCCAGAAAATTTAGGAATAACAATTTTCGGTAATTGTACTGTCTGAGACTTAGTTGCGTCATGTGTAGCCTCAGATACCTTTTCATCCTTTGAGTTTTTATTGTTGTAATTATGTAAAATAGATTTTAATTCCGTTTTGTACTCTAAGTAAGTTTCCTCAGCTTGATCGTGTATATCTTTTTGTATGTACTCTTGATCACTTAACTGAGAACCGAATTGTTCAATTAATGTTCTATGGGTGTTAGCAAATACATCCCATAATTTTTCTAAAGCTTCTAATCTTACTTGGACATAAACTTCCGTGATCCTTTCTTTAGGTGCCTTTTTAAAATTACGTTTCGCTTTAACAATATTAATAAAATTATCACTCTGAAGTAACAGTTTAGACTCCATGGTTACAGAAGAAAAATAAACGTTAAAATTATTCGAATTTTCTAAGTTCAATGACTATACTGACAGTTAGTTTTCAGTCCTACGAGAATACAATCCTACCATAAACTAATTATTAATAAAACTCAAAGGACGAGTCCACACAAATAAATATTTTAAAAGTCTATGGAACTTTTTTATAAAGTTGCAACACTGATGACAGCGACAACAACCTCTGAAAGTTGACGTCAGTAACCGTTTATGTCACTTGATAGATAATGAAATTGTTCAAACACTCACGATCTGACCACTTCAATTGGTTCACTCACGTTGGAACCAACCCCGTGACGTCACCACGATGTCTTCAGGTATGTTCCTGGCCCAATGTCCTGACAGCGCCTGCTGACTTCAGCGTCAGCGCCTGTCTCGAAGTCCAAGGCAGGATTCACCACCAAACCTTGGCTCCTGATGCTGCAGCAGCTCCTCCTCACGAGCTGGTCTGCTTGCTCGGAACACCCTCTCCTTGAGTCAGTTACGCAAAAATGCACCACCGCTGAGGTGCCCCCCGATACTGTATATCCGACGCAGAAGGACCATGTTCGACCTGATGATGTCCAACCTGCCGGGGTCACTACAGGGCTTCGGATGGAACCCGGGTGCGGAATGAAACTGCCAACCTTGTTCCAATGGTGTATTTCGCAGAAAGACTAATTTTTCTAAGTACAAGTATCCTTATATACTTTTGGCGGAGAATCTTAACACCGCGATTTACAAAATGGTACAACGCCATCTATCGAGACATCGAGAACTAATCGACCTATAAGTTCTTAATACAAAATAGTATATTACCGCGTGTTTATGACAGTTATGCATAGAGGTTTATACAAAACCTAACATTAAAAAACATGCGAATACAAAAAAAAACACTGAATATCATTAATTCATAAACTTTTTGTGGGTAACAAGATTGAATAGAAATAACATAGTCTTGGCTAGGCAGCTGAGGCGGATGATACATCGATGCTTCACCCTCTTGGTAGAAAACTTTTAAATGAATTAAAATACCCCCACATTCTTTAAACATGCAAACAAAGTGACTGATCGCTACGTCAAGGAAGACCGATTATGTTAGTCTTACCACTAACCTAATTGCACTGGACATGACTAGCGATCATTTGACTAATGGATTAACCATTATTCCAACTAACTATACTTACCTACAAGCTCCTGCGATGACAGTTATGCTATCTGGGTATCTTGAACTTTTAAATAATTTTTCAGAAAGAAAATTTTTCTTTGTATAAAAGGATAGGGATAGGATAATTTTGACTGAATAATATGTATATCTTAGACAAATTAAATTATGACAAACCTCAAAATGTTACCATTTGTGAAAAATCATTCAAATTAGCCCAGTAGTTTTTGAGGAACTCACGCTTATTTATAACAACAACCAATCGTTCACGACGTTCAACGACTGCGTTTTCAAAATGAAAACGCAGTCGTTTTATAGAAAATACAGACTAAACCAAGGAGTTTTTTCATGAAAGAATCGCTTTTAGTTTCACTGAAGTGATTGACCTCATGGACATGACCGTGAACGTCTTTCACGTGGCCTTTAGGGAGGGAAATCATTACTTAACGTTTGTATACCGTAGAAAGTATTTTCCGATTATATTCGGTAAGTAAAGAAAGTTATTCCTTACCTAACTTTTCGCGCTAATAATTAACCGATCGGAATATAAATATAAAGTAAAATGTTATGAATTACTTTATTCCTATAGCATTAAAATGTTTTAATTAACTTGTTATACCGTAGTAAGTTAATCAGCCCATGCGCAAATGTTCGGAAATTCAATTTGAAACATGTAACATTAGTAAAGTTGTTAATTGGACTGATAAATTTTCTTGAATAAAGACATAAAACACGAAAACCGTTACGGGCACTGTCGGTACTGATGATAAAACCGTTACGGGCACTGTCGGTACTGATGATAAAAATATCCGAAGCTTCTCTTTACTTCCATACTTTGTAAGGTAAAGAGTCGTAAAGTTCGCACAATAGCCGTAAACGTGAAACAACTTTGACCGGTTTACTAAGTTTGACTAACTGACGTCTGTTGACTACCCAACAAACATACTATAGGTACAGTACATAGGTACTACATACCCACTCTGTTTTTTTGTATTCCTTAAAATGTGCCAATTAAACCTTATTTATTTCTTCCTTAATTTTATGCGAGAAATTGAACGGATGAACATACTACAGCTAATCACGAATACTATTGTTTATTAAACAAGGTATTGTTTGGTAGTTAAACAAATAATATTAATTATCTTATTGCCAATTGCAACAACAACAGCTCATTGCTGTATTAGGATCGTAGGCTTTTAGACTATCTAAAACAACAAAGATGGGCAAGCATTATTTATTTAACTGTTCCTTCAAGTCGATAGCATTAGTAGTTGCTGAAATAAGCAGCTGTGACGGATGGAGAGACAGGCAGACGGATAGACAGACCGACGAGAGTCGCTCCGTAAGGTTCCTTTTGACCATTTTGGTACGGAACCCTAAAAACCGGCCAAGTGCGGGTCGGACTCGCGCACTAAAGCCCGGTTTCCACTGCGAGCGGAACGGACCCATTAAGGACTCCGTTTAACTCGCAAGAGTAAACTGCATGCTTGTTCACATGAATCCAGGACAACTTAGTAGTTGTTTATACGTATGTGGTTTCATATAGCTTAAGTCCAATAGGTATTTACCGACTATTTGTTGGAAATACAAGTATGCAGTTTACTCTTGCGAGTTAAACGGAGTCCTTAATGGCTCCGTTCCGCTCGCAGTGGAAACCGGGCTTAAGGCCTTGTACACAAAACTCCGAATCGGCGCGATGCGAGCCGATTTCGTACGGCACTTTCGTACTTCCCTTCCACGGTTCGGATGACCATTCCTTCGATGCCGCGACGATCATCAATCATCATAATAAGTATTGAATTCATTTTTATGCGTAATGCGAATAGATTTGAAGGTTGTTGTGATGTATCGTGAGAGTTCGTAGATTTTTGTGATGAGCCGCTGTATCCTAGTTCAATTCCGGTTGTAATTTTTATGTTGTCGGTATGCGGGTGTTTGCATTTTGCAATAACAGCGGCCATACTTACACGTATTCTGTGAATTTGAATTGGCTAGCTATTACGGTTCATTATGAAACGAGAGAAAGAGAAAGAAAGATTGTTTATCTTTTTTACACTCCCTCTATGATAGTTATTCCTCTAAGCTCTGACCACACAGTTCGTGGTTCGACCATCGCCGGAGCTTCTTCTACCAATTGAAAAAAGAATCATTGAAATCGGTCCACGTGGTAAAGAATTGTCGCGAAACATACAAAAAAAAGATACCGACGAATTGAGAACCTCCTCATTTTTTAAAAAAAACGGTCGGTTAAAAACGTTAGGTACCTACTCCTAAATTACATAAACATGTTTGCTTTTTCGACCAAGTTAAATATTTAAAGGTAAGCCCCGTCTACTCATTTATTATTCTGAGCCCATTTGTCGCCAGGCAGTCTGAGTGATGGACGCGACACCTTCGTTTAATGCTCTTTGTAAACTCTTTATTTGTTCAAAGAAAAGTAAAAAGATGTGCCATTTCATTGAGATACCAAACGACTCTAACGTTACTTTAACATCTACTTTTTATTAATTTTTTGAAGTTTTTGGAACGATATTTTGGAATGACAGATTTGAACTTTCATTTGTAACTGTCTGGAATTAACAAGCGGTACGTGGCTAAAATACATGTGCTAAAATAATTAAATGTTTTCACACATAGGTACATTTTGAACATGCTGACTTTAAATTAGTACTTACGACATAATGAGTAACAGGCAAAGACGATAAAATGCTCGTTGGTAACAGCCTAACATGGCTACTCAGAAAAATTGATACCTATAGAAACTACACGTAGGTACCGTGGAATGGGGTTACTTTGACTCCTGGGGTAACTTTGATAAAAACTTCGTTTCGTAATAAAATTCAAATTGTATGAAATCTGATCGCATTCTTTCGATTATTTTTTTACGATTAGCGGCTTTGAACGTCACTGTCAACATATGATTAGTCCCAGTGGGTGGATCCGTGCTGATTGACGAAAAATTATGAAAAATAAGTAAGTAATAGTTTTATGCAATTTTAACAGCCTGTGTAAGGGGGTGAGGGGCTCGTGGCTAAATGACAGCCGCGCTGATCGATCGATCTGCGAGGTTAAGCTGCGCTTGCCGCGGTCAGTCAGTGGATGGGTGACCGTTCTTTACACATCGAGACCCCTCCGTGCCTCGGAGAGCACGTTAAGCAGTCGGTCCCGGTTGTCATAGGAATATCTTTGACAGTCGTTACGGGTAGTCAGGAGCCCAAAAGTCTGACAACTGGTCTAACATTCGAATACCGGTATTCCCCAATAATTGGGTTGTGGAGGTCAGATGGCAGCCGCTCCATGTAAAATATTGATATTCAGCCGCAACCAGTTAGACTGGAAGCCGACCCCAATCATGTTTGGGAAAAGGCTAGGCGGATGATGATGAACAGCCTGTGTAACTTCTAAACTACAACTTTAAGTTTCACAAAGACATAAATTGTATGTAATTCATCAGATCAGAAATTTATTGACCTATAACATCGATGTTTATTGCTAATCATAACTTTGACGACCATTGGTTTTTTGGCGGCATATTCTGCACGGGGTGTCATTGATCACCCATGTGGGGTTACTTTGATCATTGATCAATCATCAATTTTTAGTCTTCTTATTAACCAACATGTTTTTTTTTATTTTAGTATCATGTCAAGAATATGTAAAAAGCGTTTAGGCTCCCAAAAATACTGAATCGGTTAGCGCCTGCAGGCGCTAACAGAAGTAGTTGAAAACCGATTGACGTTACGTGGAGCATCTGAACAGTATATTTAAATTATATTTTTCGAATATTCCTATTATTAAATACTGCGAAATTATGTCCAAAAATAGAAAAACTTAATTATTACTGTTTTTCCAAGGTCAAAGTAACCCCAAAAACATAAAAAAACATTGTAAATCCTAAACCTACGGACGAATTTCAATTATTTTTTTGTATTTTATTTCTTGTTTGGGTTACTTCCGATTTCCGTAGAAAAAAAGGGAGGTATCAAAGTAACCCCAATCATAGTTTAAGATTGATCACTGACATTTTATTTTTTTTCTCAAAAAATAACAAGAAAAATATAAATTTTATTCAAGAAATAGACAGAGTGAACAAAACCGATATTAGCATTTTTATTTAATTTTTTTTGTTCTCGTGTTTGAGGAGAAAAATGCTTTTTATTTTTAAAATTGATCAAAGTCACCCCAATCTACGGTACCTATGTTTCTGACACGAATATTGTTTACAATGTAAGAATACTGAGAGCTCTCCATTCCTCTCTCTCTTCGCAAATAGAGGTATCGTGTACCTACTTGAGTAACGAAAGCGCTACATGTCACAAACATTGTCATAGCTTAGCAGTTAATAACTATGAGTCAAAAGCGTTACCCAAGCTATCGCACCACAATACATTACAAACTACTGAAACCACAATAAGGTCTTCTATTTCTTTTGTTTATAAATAATTATTTTTGATAGCCCTTTTTGCAGTAAGTGGATAAAATCCCTGCCAATTAATTGTACCCAGTTTTCTCATTCAAACGCCGCTCAAAAGATACCACAAAAGGTTTTAATTACATCCTCAGAAGTTAGAAATTATTTTTCAAAAGAATCTTCAGCCGGCCTAGCATGACCACGATAGAAACGGGTTTTGTCTACATAGAAATAGACAAAGTGACAGATTGTGCTTGTGATCAGATGCTAGGCCGGCTGGTCTACTTACTGTATACTGAGTAATACTGACATATTTCCGTCCCAAAACATCCGTACAAATTGACAGTAGCATTCATTAGAGCGCTTCATTGAAGCAAAAAGCGTAAACAAGCACCGGTCTCATTATTACCATCGCTACATCCCGTATAACGAGCGACTTGACATTTACTACACCTGCTCAACTAAAAACATAGGGTGCTTTTATATGTTAAGTTATTTAAGTCTTTATTTATATTTACCAGAGGCGTATAAACATACAGGGATGTTCCAACTTGTTCTCACAACTTATATTGAAGGCAAAAAGCTGATGTTTAGGATTTGAGGACTTCAGCGACCGGCACTTGATGCATCAACCCGTAAAAGTTACTGTATGACACAGGTTAAAGGCCTCTCAATGCCCAACACGATAAAAAGAAAATTATGATGATGAGTAGGACGCCGCAAATGTCTATGTGTTTTCTTGACTCGAAACCGCCATTCACAGGATTCATTTACTCCACTCACAGGAAGGTTATCTACAAATTTGATCATATACATCATAAAGCATCACATACAGCCAGCAGACAAGGAAATAGCGACCAGGGAAGCCAGCACACTTAGTAAAGCTGCAGATAAATACCCACTTTTTAAAGCTTTAGCCACATTATAAATGTAGGTATATTTTTTTGTGAATTTGAAACATGTCAAAGCCATGTTATGCTTCTATTAAGTTATTAAATATATAAGTGATTCTCAAAATCGGTTCGGCAGAGGTCGCGGGTTCAAATCCCGCTCGGGTCATATGATTTTTGAGAATCACTTATATATTTAATAACTTTAGCCACATGTTGAGATCCTCTGGTCTAAAGTAAGACAAGGATAGATAATGTATGAACTGTCTTCCTTATTTACAGACCAATATAAGGATGTTGCCTAAGGGAATGCTAAACAAACAAACCGTCACTTCCCTAAGACTTCGGTAATAGTTAAATCCAATACAATTTGCTCCGGAATGAGTTCTTTTACTACGTGTATGTTGTATTATGTCGTGTTTTGGCTATATATAGAATAGCCCATACATTTCCCGTGGGTGCCATAAAAGGCTGGTGAGGTATTATGTCAAGAGGTCGGGTAGCAACTATGTACTTACTTGGGTACTTACTTTTAACTAGGACATTGGGAACACCTATGTTTATCAAGCGTGGAAGGTACTGTTGATATACATTTTTTTATATTTAGCTTCGTCATATACTATCAGCTTGAAAAGTCCAATTACTGATCATTTTAGTGCAGAGTCATATAATAATAATCAACCATGTTTGGCAGACGATTCTGTGATCGCAAATTATGTTGTTTTCAATATGTTTTTAACAGACAAGTTGACAACTACCCGTCTTCTTGATAATATTATAATTAAACACATCTACAAGAGGAAAAGTGGTGGACCTAATCTTTACTGGGTAATTATTGTCTTATATTATAATAGGTATTCATGAATAGTTCCCCAATTTCTGATATAATTACGAATCTACCTACGTAAATGTTACCTTATCAGTTTTAGGTACCTACGTGGGATAAAGCCCTTTGCGGCCTTCGTGTCAATCACCTCTAGAACAGATTATGGGAGCTCTTTATCCAGTGACTAATGGTAGAAAAATTATGGCGATACGGGTCATATAAACGTTATGAAAAACTGGCCTTGACTACATATTTAATAGACGAGGACCTTCGGTGAAAATCCTCTAATAACTCTAAAAGGTGGACGCAGGAAAAGCCTAATTAATATTTCGTTTGGTGACAGTGCTCAGAAGATCAACTTTGGATAATGATGATTAATACAGTATTAAAACCAATAATTGGTATCCTTGAAAACGTTGTCTTTACAGGCTGCATTTTAGTAAAAAAACAACTTAAAAAAACCGGGCAAGAGCGTGTCGAACCACGCACAGTCTAGGGTTCCGTAGGAAGAAGTATTTCAGTCTTCCAACTGCAAACATAAGTTTTTATTTCCTAATATTAATTACAGGAAAATTATTACTCCTAGTTCGCTAAATATGCACTTAAATAAAAAGTCATTTAGGAACCTCTGTGTAATTTAGAAACCTTGATCTTATTTTTAAAGACCTATCCAACGATACCCCACATGAAGGGGTGCGAGAAAATATTTTTTTTCATCCTTCAGTTTCATGTATGCCCCCCCCTAATTATTTTATTTTATATAATTTCGCTACAGGTTTTTATAGCGGCTTACAGAAGACATCTACCTGTGAAGTTTCATACATATTGGTTATGAACTGTAGATTTTACGAGGGTGTGACAGACGGACAGACGGACATGACGAAACTATAAGGGTTCCTAGTTTTACTACGGAACCCTAAAAACATAATAGAATTTAAAGGTCCCTCATCGAGTTTATTTTGTAAAGTAGTCGGGGAAGCGGGTAGGTACGGGGAGTAATGCGGAGTCAACGACCTCTAATCCTACTCCTTTCCCTGATTTTCCCTAATAAGTAGATAGGGAAGTATGTCAAACAATCCTAACCTTTTTTGCGTTGAGCCTTCGCGGATTCTATAAAATATATGTATATTTTATGGCGCCCCTAAGGAGGCGTGCTCACTGGTATGGAAGTCCTCAACTAGGGTGATTTTAAGTACCCTGTTGTATAATTGAAGTTAATCACCTACATTCTGGAATTTAAATTTTTGTATTTTCTATCGTTTTCGGTAATTGGTACGTAGTTACGTACCACTACCAATGTAGGTAGCTTTAGAACTTATGTTGACATTGGCAATTTTGCCTGACCACTGGATTGGTGTATGAAGAGGTCCATCGTCAAGAGTTCGCAGGCTGATATTAGATGAAGATGGACATAACTACTTTACAGATACCTACTTACTTAATTCCCGACTCCCTGAAGTTTGTAATAATGTAGGTAAGTTCTTGGCAAAAATAGCCTTTAAAACTACAACACCAACAGATATAAGACTGTTATTCTTTCTTACTATCAGCAGCACTTTCCAGAAACATTTCGATTCAACGAAGTTAAGCTACCCTGATCCTACGTTACGTCACAGGATAAAATTCAATTGTCCTTTAAGACAGGTGCCATTAAGGTACCTCGACAACGCCACAGGAGAAATACGATATTCTGAATTGTTAGGTAAGACTGGACAATAAGACTGGAAAGAAAATACAAATTGATTTATAGTTGCTTTAGAGTAAGTGATAAGACGTTTGTATAGAGAAGAATAATGAATTGAGATATAGGTATTAAGGAGCTATGGAACTTTTCCTTAAATAACGGAAGAAAGGCCTGGAAAGCAATGTTCAACAAATACCGTTTCAAAGTTTGAAGAATACTTAATCGGTATTTCATGCGCATCTATAGGACTGTTTGTTAATCCGTGTTGTTAATAATATCAAAGCTTTTAAAATTAGGAACCGACGACGTGCCTTTCAAGATCTTGTGCCTTAATTTATCTTTAAGCCAATTAAAAAGTTAATAATAATCCTTGTAAAAAACAGCGGAGTGTAAACAAGCAAGTCGGCGACTAGACTACAAACTCGTGGAAAAATGCCATCAAAATTCTGCGATGAGTTATGTTACAATACTTTGTCGGCTTTATTATTTTCAGAGATTTATGGTCCGATCTCCGTCATGCATTCCTAAATAGTCTCTATTTTGCACACAGTTGTACGGAACGAAACACATTGTTTAATTAAAACTCTCAGGCACAAAAATGTTGTTGCTACTGCATATTTTTTTTTTTTACTTCACTTGTTTAGTTTTTTTAATTTGATAAGTTTGCTTTGTTTCATGCTACGTTCTATTGCTTCTTTGTTACACATTCGAAATGTATTTTCGTAATGAATGGCCGGAAAAACAATATTTTACACCGACCACATGCCGCATTTATTAATATGTTGTTCATTGGAAATCTGGCTTTAGGTAACTTTAGGTAACTACAATAAAAAGTGAATTTAATATGCCTACCTTATGTTTCACCGAATTTAGAGAGTTAAATATTTTTCTCACGTCATTTAGAAAGCATTGCAAGAACGGCTTCATTAGCGCTCTACACAAACTGCAGTTAAAAACATACTAGAGAAAGGTTAATCACTCGACGATCGACTTTCCTACAATGTTAGTGTCCATAAACATATGTTCGTATGTATGATCTGTCTATGTGTGTGCCTCTTTTGCTCTACCTCAAAGGTTCCGCACCTGATGCAAGATATATCACGTATGGTGGTACCTCAGATCATAAAAACAAAGAGATATGTTATCACGGCAAATTAGTACCTATAAGAACCGCTGTCGCCACTTTCAAAGCAGTGTGCATCACAACTACAAACGCTCCTTTGTACCTAAATAGAGTTCTCCCACACATTAAAAATGCCACACACCTTGGATCTAACACTTATTCGGCACTCGTCACTCACACTAAACTAAAACACTGTATGTAAATCATCGATCACACTCGGCCCGTCGACATGATCACATTGATCATCGCGTCTAGCTCAATAGCGCCTTGGCACATCTCCCTTGTTTCTATGATTTGAGGGTGATACACGTTGGTCTGGTTATACCTACACGGCTTTACACGGAAAAAAATGCTCGCGGAATTAGTTTTCGTCCAAGAATATTTTTAGTCTCAGGAATATTGTATAATGTCAAATAAATATTTACTTGAACTAAAAATAATATCTCAGTCCAACCGAAATGATATTCTCCACGAAAAATAATATTATTCTTCTTATATTTACTAGAATAGAAACAATGATTCTCTTTTCAAGAAGTTTTGAGTGTTGTCTGAACAATATGTTACTCTTTTTAAATAAGATTTTTATGTGACTCGATATGAAATAACATATTTTAAGTTCAAGAACCTCATTTTCTTCCTGTTAGTAATTAACGATTCTCTTGATCAGAAAGTAGGAACGTTTTCGATGAAGAAAAATATTTTTCGTTCTAAGAATAATATTGATTGACATTGAATGTGAGAAAACAACGGATTTGAAAGAAGAATCTAAAATAATTCGAAATAAGATAGACTTACATTTTGTAATAATATAATACATAATTGGTGTAAGAAGAGTTTGTTTTTGGGTAAGTAAATAGTAGCATTGACGTGATAATCTAAATTATTCTAGTAAAGTTCATCCAATGTTTTCAAAAATAAGACTTTTTTGATTTGTGGAAATAAGTTATGGTGTTGAACTAGGAATCTAAATTGTTTCAAAATAAGATAAACTAACGTTTTTAGTAAGAAAATACGTGTTTAGTTTAAGAAGAGTTTGTTTTTGGGTAAGTAAATAGTAGCATTTACGTAAGAATTTAAATTATTCAAGTAAAGGTAGTTCAATGTTTTCAAACAAGATATTTTTGTTTTGTGGAAAAAAGTTACGGTGTTGAACTAGGAATCTAAATTATTTCAAATGAAGATATACGTACGTTTTTTATTAAGAAAATACGTGTTCAGTTTAAGTAGAGTTTGTTTTTGAGTAAGTAAATAGTTGCATTGGTGTAAGAATCTAAATTATTCAAGTAAAGGTCATTTCATGTTTTCAAACAAGACTTTTTTTGTATTGTGGAAATAGGTTTTGGTGTTGGACTAGGACTCTAAATTGTTTCAAAATAAGATAAATTAACGTTTTTAAATAAAAAAATACATCTTTAGCTTGAAAAGAGGTTGTTTTTGGATAAGTAAGTAGTAGCATTGACTTAAAAATCGAAATTATTTAAGTAAAGGTAGTCAAATGTTTTCAAACAAGATATTTTTGTTTTGTGGAAAAAAGTTACGGTGTTGAACTAGGAATCTAAATTATTTCAAATGAAGATATACGTACGTTTTTTATTAAGAAAATACGTGTTCAGTTTAAGTAGAGTTTGTTTTTGAGTAAATAAATAGTTGCAGTGGTGTAAGAATCTAAATTATTCAAGTAAAGGTCATTTCATGTTTTCAAACAAGACTTTTTTGTATTGTGGAAATAGGTTATGGTGTTGGACTAGGATTCTAAATTGTTTCAAAATAAGATAAAATTAACGTTTTTAAATAAAAAGATACATCTTTAGTTTGAGAAGAGGTTGTTTTTGGATAAGTAAGTAGTAGCATTGACTTAAGATTCTAAATTATTCAAGTAAAGGTAGTCAAATGTTTTCAAATAAGATATTTTTGTTTTGTGGATAAAAGTTATGGTGTTGAACTAGGAATCTAAATTGTTTCAAATGAAGATAAACGTACATTTTTTTATTAAGAAAATACGTGTTCAGTTTAAGTAGAGTTTGTTTTTGAGTAAGTACCTAAATAGTTGCATTGGTGTAAGAATCTAAATTATTCAAGTAAAGGTCATTTCATGTTTTCAAACAAGACTTTTTTTGTATTGTGGAAATAGGTTTTGGTGTTGGACTAGGATTCTAAATTGTTTCAAAATAAGATAAATTAACGTTTTTAAATAAAAAAATATATCTTTAGTTTGAGAAGAGGTTGTTTTTGGATAAGTAAGTAGTAGCATTGATGTAAGAATCGAAATTATTCAAATAAAGGTAGTTCAATGTTTTCAAACAAGATATTTTTGTTTTGTGGAAAAAAGTTATGGTGTTGAAATAGGAATCTAAATTGTTTCAAAATAAGATATACTAACGTATTTTAATAAGAAAATACGAGTTTAGTTTGAGAAGAGTTTGTTTTTGGGTAAGTCAATAGTAGCATTGACGTGAGAATCTAAAATTATTTAAGTAAAGGTCGTCAACTGTTGTATAATAAGAACTTTTTTTTTTGGGGGAATAAGTTATGGTGTTGAACTAGAATTATATAGGATAATAGTTACTTATGCAACTGCCGGTCGATTCTGTAAAAATCTCACCGTGAAAACTTAGGTGAAGTGAGTTTGTGTTTGCTAGGAATTGACACTATTGACAGCTCACTCCACGCTCACTGCACCTAAGTTTTCACGGTGAGATGGTTACAGAATCGCACTGCTGTTGTCTAATAAGTGGTAACAATAACACGAATGTGGTTTATCACACGAGGCGGAGCCAAGTAGTATCACATGAGTGTTTTATTACCTAATTATGTAGGTACAGTTACTTAGAAGACTAATCTACACCCATGATATGAATCCTCTATAAAGGCTTCTGAAACCAAGAACTCTCAGGACTCCTATAGAACACTAAGGAACCAAGATCGAATTCGCAAAAAAAATGACCTTCCCATAAAAAGGTACCTACCTATACATACCCGATTGAACCATTTATAAGAAAGTCCAAATTTTTTTGCGAATTCGAAATTGTTCCCATTGTAAACTTGTTCATATTGATGGGTAGAACAGACCCTTAAATTTTGTCGCATGTTTTCAAAGTCGCCCTGTATATGACGGAGTTATGTCCGAACATACATAAAACAAAATATAAATATCTGAATTGAGGACCTCCTCCTTTTTTGAAGTCGGTTAAAAATCAACGAGATAGAAATTCATAAAGATACCACGTAAGTAAGGGATCGAAAAAGCAAAGGAGTTGCATAATGAAGTTTAGTACAACATTATAACACCCGTTTGGATGATATCACTATGACTATCATCACTATCACTATCACTATCATCATCACTACATATTATAAAATAAAACAAGTAAAACAAGTGATTATAAAACAAAGTTGCTCCGCTGTCTGTCTGTCCCTATGTAGGTATGCTTAGATCTTTAAAACTAGGTAGGTAGGGTAAGTTGGTCGACAATGAACCACCTAAATTTTCAAGAGTTGTAACTCTACTCCTAGGGGCGCTAAATATATACTTTTTACTTCTAATTGTAGATAATTTAACTGGCTACTTAATGTTGTACTTCATTTTCATTTAAATACCTTATTTTCTTACTAAAAAATGTTTATTTATTTATTGGGAAATGGTTCACTGTGTACAATCTGTGGTACTCGATGAACCGGGGGCTGGTACACAGTGAACCGTGTGTGCAAACAGTCAACCATGACATTAAAGAAAGCCCTAAAATTATCGGATTATAATAAATGTAGTGAAATAAAACCCGCTTATTAACATATGTATAGAGTAGGTACTTTTATATTATATTTTTACTTCTAATTGTTAAAAGGAATTACATAAATTGTTGGCATAATCAAAAATATAATTCTCCTTTATTTAGACTTGTTTCTTGCTCGTCTGTAAATATTTTATTTACGCCGTAGTTTAGTTCCTATATGGTATGTTGCTACCTTTTCAGCCTTTCATAAGCTTATGCCGCTAAGATATAAACTGACAGTAGTTTTTACTGCTTCAGGTAAGTGGGATCCTTTTTTCCTCACAGATCTATCTAATTTTGTTCGCACCATCCTGAAATGTAGAAAAGTTTCTAGAAAGTTTTTGATTTAGCAAATAAGTAGGTATAAAAAGTAGAATATCTGGGTCAATAATCTATCTAGCAAAGGTGGTACTCAATGAATCACTGGTTCATTGTGTACTCTCTCAAAGTGGTTCATTCTGTGCCACCCTACACTTTTCGATTTTGAGGTGAAGTAGCCACATGCATAAACACGTGGTGCTTAGAGAAACTATCTTAAATAAAAGCGCAAAAAACAACTAATTCATCAAGCCAATTGATATTCAGCTACTATTTACACAAGTAATATGGGACGAAATTTTACTCACGTAATTTTTTTTAAATTGTTGGTACAAAAATACAAAAATCAGGCGTGTGCGGTCGCCTGCGCCGCTAGCTCGCGGTCGATTGGGGAGGGTGGGGCGCTTCTTAAAGACGCTTACCTGATGTAGTTTGCACCGAGCAGCAACGTCGCATTTCTGAATTATTTGCATGGTTCACTGTGTACTGATGGTTCATTGTCAACCACTCGACCCTACGCAACGGATTTCGATGCGGTTTTATTTATTAGATAGAGTAATTCAAGAGGAAGGTTTATATGTATAATACATGCATAATATAGTAGTGAAACACTGATAATTTTAGAGGTTTATAATATGATGTCGTAAATAAACACATTTTTTGAACTTACATTGCAAACGCTGGCTGAACCCTACGAGATAGATCAAAATAATGTAGGTACCTACTACAGTATTGTACACCTTAAAAAGCTCTGCTAAAAAGTCCGCGATGGGATAATAATGTCTATCTCTCAGGGATAACCCACAATATTGCCATTTACGAGAAATAATGGCATAGTTACGAAGCGATTTTATGCAATACAGCATTAATCCTTATCCAATTAAGTAGGTATCTTAAATACATTGTGCATTTACTGTAGATCAATATGGCCTTTTACAACATGTAATTTAAATGAATATTTTCGAAGATATTACAGGTTGATCAAATGCAGAGACCTAGCTATTTTCCGACATCCACGCGGGCGAAGCCTGCGGCAAAAGCTGCAGTGGTTACTATGACATCATGCATAATAATACATGATGAGCTCGTGGCTAAGTAATAACAGTAGGGTCGATCAACCAGGTTAAGCTACGCTCGCCGCGGTTGTTCCGTGGATGGGTGACCATATTTAAGTGTATTCACATATCAGTAATCCGACGGATTCTGATATGCTAATATTCCGTATCCACTTTATTTATACACTGATCGTTCAACATCGGTTGGATAATATCATCACCCGGCTACTCGGCTCGTCTGCTGATATAGCTGATATACATACGTGAATATTCGTGACGGATATCTGTGTCGTTCGTATCGTAATATAGTGCGAGCGAGCGAGCCAAATGAATGAACGAATGGATTAACCAATAAGAGCGTCTGGCGGGTATTCGATCTCTATTGTACAGAACTTAGGGACTATTTTCCATTGGATATTTTATATCATGGCGACCCGGGATTTTACATACAAATACAACAACTCTTTTTAAGATTTCTTGACTGGACTCTTTAGCAGAGTTTCTAATTGTGTATTTATTTACATTTACTTATTTTATAGTAAAATTATTGGAGATATATTAGTTTTATTACCTACCACGGTTTTTCCCCCCAGTATTATTGTTAGATCATAACAACATTTAAGTAGGTACTGAAATAAGTTATTAAAACGTTATATGAGTGCTTAGTAATTATGCTATTATTAAAATTATTTATCAAAGCATATAAAACTAGCATACATCCTTTAAAAACTAATAAGATCGCTTGGTAAAATAAACATATTAAAGAATAGAATAGTGATACGTACGATACGATATCAGTAATATTCATATATTGGTTAAAATATTATAATATCACTTAACGAATATATTCATATTAACTAATACTGACAAATATCGGTATTAACCCATCTTTACTAAAGATGTGACCGATATATTCGTATTCGTTAAGATATTAGTAATATTAAGCGTATTCACATATCAGTAATCCGACGGATTCTGATATGCTAATATTCCGTATCCACTTTATTTATACACTGATCGTTCAACATCGGTTGGATAATATCATCACCCGGCTACTCGGCTCGTCTGCTGATATAGATAGCTGATATACGTGAATATTCGTGACGGATATCTGTGTCGTTCGTATCGTAAATATGGTGCGAGCGAGCGAGCCAAATTAATGACCGAATGGATTAACCAATAAGAGCGTCTGGCGGGTATTCGATCTCTATTGTACAGAACTTAGGGACTATTTTCCATTGGATATTTTATATCATGGCGACCCGGGATTTTACATACAAATAGGTACAACAACTCTTTTTAAGATTTCTTGACTGGACTCTTTAGCAGAGTTTCTAATTGTGTATTTATTTACATTTACTTATTTTATAGTAAAATTATTGGAGATATATTAGTTTTATTACCTACCACGGTTTCTCCCCCCAGTATTATTGTTAAGATCATAACAACATTTAAGTAGTGAAATAAGTTATTAAAACGTTAGTCGTATAAGCCCCGCAAGTTGATATTGCGATGGAACCTTGTCACAATAACAGCTGCGTGACGTCATCCGTCGCAAAAAAGTACAGATAGCAAAAGAAATTGTAATAAAAAATAAATAAGCTAGGGTAATGGGTTTATTTGTATTTTATGTTTGTTTATTTAAAATCTTAGCCTATTTCTTCAATCCCATTCATATTATCTTCCAAATCAGAACCACTTAGAGTCCTCTTTCTCTTTTACAAAATAATTGTCCACTTTAATTATAATTTCACGAGCACGACTGTTAATTAATTTTAACGGGTAACAGGTAACAAAACTAAACAACAACAATAAAATAGGATAACAAAAACAATAAGCTATAACAAGTATTCGATGCGCGTAAGCACGTAAGCGCAGGCTGACCTTGCGGACGGTACTGACGGTGCGACGTTGACTACGTCACCAAGATGGCCGCCAGTCGCAATATCAACTTGCGGGGCTTGTAAATCATTCTTTAAATGAGTGCTTAGTAATTATGCTATTATTAAAATTATTTATCAAAGCATATAAACCTAGCATACATCCTTTAAAAACTAATAAGATCGCTTGGTAAAATAAACATATTACAAGAATAGAATAGTGATACGTACGATACGATATCGGTAATATTCATATATTAGTTAAAATATTATAATATCACTTGACGAATATATTCATATTAACTAATACTGACAAATATCGGTATTAACACATCTTTAGTGTCGACTGGGCGCGCTCGGGGCTGCATGAGGAGTTGCGCGGGGCAGGGTCGCGCCGCCGCGAGCGAGGTGTGAATTCCCGGCCATAATATAAGGAATTCTGCGCGTTCCGGACGTTCCCAGCCCTGGCGGGCAGTAGAGGAACTTCACATGGTGGGCTGGCCTTGCTGGTCGCGTGATGCCGCACCATCCATGGAGTCGAGGTGACCCGCGTCTCTCCCCCGCCGCCCGATGCGTCATTGTGGCGCCTCTGGCGGTGAGTGGAGGAAGCAGGCGGCACCAGTTATTCTTAAATCAAATCCGTGTTTCTTGAAAAATAACGGCTCATAGAAGATATTATTATTATTAACAGTCATTCAAGAAACGTTATTCTTAAATCAAATCCGTGTTTCTTGAAAAATAACGGCTCATAGAAGATATTATTATTATTAACAGTCGTCCAAGAAACGTTATTCTTAAATCAAATTCGTGTTTCTTGAAATGTGTGCTACGTCACAACCGTCCACCGTGATGGAAACAAAAAGGGACCTGTGTTGCAATTTCAAAAATTGATTCCACAATTTTTGGGAGTAGTTAGGTATGTTTATGTCAATCTCTTTTTAGGGTTCCGTACCAAAATGGTAAAAAAGGAAACCTTATGGTGTGACTCAGTCTGTCTGTACATGTCTGTCACAGCTGGATATCTCAAAAAATACTAATGCTATCAACTTGAAATTTAGAATAGTTTTAGATGACGTTTACCCAACAATTTTGCAAATAAGAAAGAAATAAAAATATTCATGTTTTTTTTGCAACAGGAACTGAAAGGGGGTCTTAAAAATTTAAAGTGGGGCTACTAGGTCATGTGGGGTATCATATGAAAGAACGATGTTTGCACATTCTCAAACTATTTTTTATTTTTTTTTAGGCCGCATAGTTTTCGACTTGATGAAAAATGTAAAAAAAAATACCGTTCCCCCCCTTATCTCCAAAGTTTGCAAAGAGAAAAATCTAAAATTATTCTATGTGATAGAAGTTTATGTAAAGATTACAGGAAAAATAAAACGATGTCTCTAAGTAGCAGACTTTTTCAGAAATCGGAACGGAACCCTCGGTGCGCGAGTCCGACTCGCTCTTGACCGGTTTTTTTATGTTTATGTTTTTCCCAGCTCACGCACTCTACACCCCCTTTTTGGTTATTCGTTGAGTGGACAAAATTGTGACTAATTTAGTTTATTTCTGGTGGCTTAACGAAACACCGCTAGGACTCGGGGAAAAAAAGTTGGCAAGCCGGTAACACTGGAAGCGAAACTTGTTCATTCGTGATTGCGTTCGACTCGTTGTATTGTACTGGAGTACTTTATTTTGATACGTTCTTTTGTGTCTTCTTGGGGTCCTTCGCGGCTCACCTAGCCGCGAAGGACCCCGGCATCGGTTTCTATAATTGCAACGCTTGCGTATTTTTGGTCAGTGAGTCGTCTTATTTCCCATTTAAAATAATTTATCATCTTAGGAGGCGGAATATTATTGTTTTTTACAAACTGTAATAAGTAGGTACTTATACTATGATCGCGTTCGACGAGGTGGCGGCCAAAGCAAAGGAGTCTGCCGAGACATACAACATGAATATGGAGGAATACCTAAGATCATGGGGTCTTTCCATGTATATCGATAAATTTAAAGGTAAGTGATGTCATTATTTAGTAAATTAAAAAATGCAAATACAAACAAATGGCGAAGGGAAAGGAAGGACCGGCAGGCTTAATCGTGACTTTAAGTAGATAATCCTAGTCTTCTTCTTTGAGAGCTCGGGAGGCGCGGTCAAGTCTCATCTTTCGTGGCGCGTATTGTACCCAATTAAGTTCCATGTGTCTTCAATTATTGCAATTATGTTTGTCGAACTTATAGGCTAATGGGGATCTCTTTTTATTTTATTCCAGAACATAGCATTGATTTGGATACAATACAAATATTGTCTGGAGACGACATTAGGGATCTCATCCCTGTAATAGGCCATAGAGCCAAGCTGAAAACATTATAGCAGACACATTTTCATCTGCCAACAAAACAGTAAGTAATACCCAGACTAAAATAATAAAAAACCAAGTCAGTGGCATTATAGCAGACACATTTTCATCTGCCAACAAAACAGTAAGTAATACCCAGACTAAAATAATAAAAAACCAAGTCAGTGGGTCGTCTTAGGGGGACGCATGTTTCGGGTTTCGTAAAAATGTGTGCACGTAATGAGGTGTAGTTTAACTTGTTGTAAATGGGTGCGTGTGAGCATTCACTTTTCTATGACGCTTTGAAAAAAAATTACCCTGGTTTTTGGAAGCTTAGGTACCTATACAGTACGGGCGATTTATATTGGCAGGTCCGAACTGAGCGTAGAAGGCTGCGCAGTAACATTTTTTAGGAACCAAATGGTGACATGGTGAGAGAACATGCGCGAAACTTCTTAGTGCTTAACATAGATAATACACTATATAAAGTAATAGTGCTTAAGTTCGGACCAAGATAAATCGGCCGTTATGTAGGTATTGTATGTAGGTACTTGTTTACGCATGGCTACGGATCAAGCTATACATTTCTAGACTGATCTCGCATTGTGTAGGATTTCCTTACAGTGAGAGGTCAGTGAAACTGGAAATGTATAGCTTGATGTGTAGCCGTGAGTACGTGTGATGTACGTATAGCAATGAAAGAACTGTGACCAACGACGCGCGAACCGAATTGGTCGCAGTATCTAAGCTATGGCAGAAGAAAATATTAAAAAAAATTTCACATTCAGGGCTCTTCAATATCAGAAAAAGTAAATTTCGTAATTATTCAAATGTGTGGTGTCTATTACAATGCATAAGTTGAGTGTCACCAGCTTGTGATTCATAATGTCTGTGGAACTATAACTATAGTCAAATGCAATGTACTTACTTATTTTCAGACGGAGACTGCTACTACAACAAAATCTGTGAGTGATGAGGATTTAGGTGACGGTGACTTGGACAATATATCAATTGAAAGTTTATTTTCAAATGTACGGCCACCCTTCCCGGACTTTGATTTAAAAACACTTCTCAGCACTTCACCATGTGGGAACAGTATAATTACATACTACAAATCACACAACACACTAACCAGTAAGCACAGAAACCAGTTGGTGGATATCATTGTGAGGCACATATTTACTAGGGTTGTTAACCAGTAAGTACCTACTTTCCAATTGTTTCATTTTGTCTTATAAGTACATACATTGTAGAATAATTATGTTAACATAAGAGGTCTAAGTGTAAAATGTTTCCAAATTTCAATTAAATTATTAGAGCTTTAGCCAGAATGTAGGCAACACTCAGGTTAGTGATTTATTAACAAACTTCTATACTAGGTGACATCAAGTTGCTCACTAATTTTAATCGGGAAATTACAAGTGCAGCATCAAAAGTTTTATTTAGCAACTGCAACCTAACGTCTTTTTTTGTATGTAGGCAACGAGTTAATAGAACAGCTTCTATTATATTAATTCATCATCTTTACTATTCCAACAGAATATCAAAAGACCAGCGTCAATTTACGAACAGCGCTACCTATAAATATATTTACTTTTGAATTAATAACTCGGCGACTAATGTTGTAAGTGGGCTACTTTAAATATTTTAGAGATTCAACATCTGTCTGCTAATAAAATCAAATTCCAGCCTCAAAATAAGCCATCAAACTTTTTTATTCAGCAACTAAATTAATTAATGAAATAATTCATAATTCATGAAAAGTAGGAACACAAGCGCGGGAGTGGACCTGACGCTCGCTGGGAATGAGATCGTGAGCTGTGGCTAAGTAATAACAGCCGCACGGGTCGATCCGTCAGGTTAAGCTACGCTTGCCGGGGTTGGTCAGTGGATCGGTGACCACCTCTACATACCGAGACTCCTCCGTGCCTCGGAAAGCACGTTAAGCCGTTGGTCCCGGCTGTCATTCGTGGATCTTTGACAGTCGTTATGGGTCGTCAGAAGCCCGAAAATCTGACACCCGTCTTACCAAAGGAATCCTATTACCCAGTTACTGGGTTGTGGAGGTCAGATAGGCAGTCGCTCCATGTAAAATACAGATATTCAGCTGCATCCGGTTAGACTGGAAGCCGACCCCAACATAGTTGGGAAAATTGATTGTGTGTCCAAATACAAACAAACACATAGGTAGCAGATGTTTGTTTTTGATGACAATAATTTTTGTATGTTCAATTCAATTTGGTAGGTAATAATACTTATTCGAGTCATCAATTACTTATGATTAAATTATAAATAGATGGTGTCTACATGAAATTAGAGCTTTCATTGACCATTATTTGATGACAATAATAAGGCAATTTTATGTTCAATTATAGTAGATTCACTCATCAATTATGTATGCTAACGTATAAAAATATAGGTGACTTTATGAAATTAGAGTATGTTGAAATTATTTTATAGATGCAGTTGATACTCTTATTAGAAGCTGTCAATGCATAGACATATCACAAATTTAGTTGCTTAATAATTATCTCCATGCTGAGTCATAATTAACAGTAGCTGGTTTTACAATATATGATCGCTTGAAAAGCAAAAGCATTTATTAGACGCAAAAAATTAGTCGCTGACCTATTAATTCATTAGACAACTAAATATATTTGAAGACGAGAATGACATTTTAAAGAAGCTGTATTAATTAGCACCCATTTTAATCCTTTCAGTAAAATTACTCACGAAGAGTATAACTATATCACGGGAAAAATAATTGTCCTGTTCCCCAAGGAGAATAGCGGAACATACTTTGTTCCACCAGTAAAAAAAAATGAATCTTTTTCTGGGAAACCATTGTTTGCGAAGGGAAAGTTAGTGGATAAAATAAGAAATACTTTGTACAAATCAGGCGAGAAAAGAAAAAGTAAAGCAGAAATAGATCAAGGTGAAATAGTGAAAAAAAACAGATATTTAGAAGAACTGAAAGGTTTTTTTAACATGACAATTTATGTATTAATAGTAGTTTTAGATAATGTAGGTAGAGTATGATAGTTGACAAGCTCTTGTTATGCATGTGTTACAAGCAAAGTAAGTATTTAATTTAGGAATTGTAGAGAAAGCATAGAAAATTATATAGGTGCGTTCCACTGATGCCATGGCACCTACATATTGATCGAAATCCAGTAATACTTTTTCAGTCGCCAAATAATACGCGATACTAAAAATGTTAATTGGTAACAAATAACCATTTCACATGTCTGCTCTCCTAGTACAGTCAGCAACAGAAATCGGTTAACACTGCTTCTTTTTGATATCATCTAAATTAACACAAAATGATTCGATATACTGCTTTTTTCGTTTAACTGTTACGAGTTAATGTTCTTAAAAGTGTAAGTACTTCTGCTCCGATTTGAATTAAATATTTCGCTTAAGGTGATTGCACTGTGTAGCCCGCGATATTCAATCCTTTTTGAGTCCTTTGCAATTTGCAGCTCCGTGTCGGATTGTATCTTGATCAAAATATGATACGCGGCAACAAAATATATGTATTTACGTAATTTTAACCATAAAAATCATCAATACATCTCTCAAAGTTAGATTTCGTGCAGATTCATCAAACGAACAAAATCTAACGAATCTGCACGAAATCCGACTTACGGCCTGGCCACGGGAACGGGCGACGCGAACGTCGGTGCGTCTGGCGGGGCGATAATCTATGCGATACAGTTTGCAGGCCACGGGCAATAGCGTTCGCCGCCGCGACCAGATACACGAGAGCGAAATGTCTTCATCAAAATTATCTCGATATTGCTTGGAAAGTAGTCGTTTTTTGGTTCAAGACATAATATTTCGAAGAGATTGTGAAGTACATGATTTGAGTAAGAAGGGGTATAGTTATAGATGGAGAATTCCACAAGAAGTACGGCAAATAAAGACTGTAACCAGTTTTTTTTTCAATTATACCCGAATGAGAGTCATAACCTTTGATTATTATTCTTATGAATAAACAACCAGAACTGGAGAAAACGGTGAATGCCGATAGGATTTTAAGTGCTGCAGAAAAATTCGCGGCGAATACAACTAAACTATTTTGGTTCCTGCACTATTCGCCGCGTCTACCGCGCGACACCGTGCGCCGTACTGATCCATACATTTGTTCCTGCCGCCCGCCGCGCGCCCAGTCGCTCTTGCGATTCGCTCGGCAAATTTCGCCGGTCGCGCCGCCAGTCGCCGCTACGCGTGGCATGGCTGGTACCTTTCTATACTTTTGTTTTAGTCGCAAGACGCTTCGTCGTTCGCACAGCGCAAATTTTCGCTGCAGCGAATGTCCCGTGGCCAGGCGGTCAGAGAGATGTATTGATGATTTTTATGGTCAAAATTGTATAAATACATTATGTTCTACTTTGATCAAGATACAACCCGACACGGACCTGCAAGTTGCAAAAAACCAAAAAAAAAAAAATTGAATTTCGCGGGCTACCACTGCGCATCATCCTTAATAATTAAGATTAAAAAACTGCACGTGTTAACCGACTGTACTTACATACGTACTTGTGACTAAATTATTATTACTCAATATCGATAATTTGTAATTTTCCATGTTGCTTTAATGTCAAAGAAGCCCACAGTGGAATAGATGAGTGTGGGGTAAGGGCCCTTGTGCGTGCACCACAGAATATTTTTAATGAACTTTTATTTATAAAGTAATGATTTCACTATTTAGCGTCTTTATTGGAGTAAAAGATAGTAAGATTTTAGACATGTTTTATACTTTTCACTTTTTATTTACATCATTACCATCTCATCATCATGCTCATCTTGGCTTTTTAAATGTAGACTGTACTCACTACTGTATAGTACTGTACTGTATAGTAGTCAATCACCTGTACATTTATTTTTATATATATATATTTATTTTTATGTGTTTGGCAGACAAGCAAGAAGACAAAATCGCGTTCTTAAGAAACCACTCAGAACCTTGGGCTCAAGTTATTGAGTACTGGCTTTCAACCTATCCTCTAAGGGAATCCTCCAACAAACCAAGTGTGGCAGAATTTTTAGAAGAATGGAATATTCTAAATGACCCAAGGGGTGAGGTGTTGGTTAGTATTCTGCATTCATTAAATATATTATACATTTAAAGACGCAAATAATACTTTGCTTATGAACTCTACACTAGGTCAAGCCTGTCTCGTGGAGGGAGACCTTGGATTTTTGTGATAGTGTTATTATTATAATAAGAGGCATAATACATTTACTTTGGTTCACCTAATCTTCATTATTTATACTTAATTTAATTTTAGTTAATTTTATATTAATTTATTTTATTACATAAGTAGGTCCAATAAAATAAACTGTTTTAGTATAAGATTTCTTATTTCAGATCAACCTGGATTTTGACCAAAAACACAAGGAAAATTCTACAAATTTTTATACAAAGTGGCAACCGTTCATCAATAAAATTATTAGTATGAAATTTGATAGTTCCAGAGATGACACATTGGCAAGTTTATACGAAAATATAAGACAACAGACTGATGATGGTAAGAAAATATTTTTTAGTCAGTAAACAAAGAAAAAATTAAAAGAAGAACAATTACTATAAACTAATCTAAATGAAAATAAAAAAACTAAAACTAGTCTAATAAACCGCTACCGGTAGGCAATGTTCCCAAAATGCTGGCAGCATTGCCACGTTGTAGGTATGGCAATGCTTATTCTTTGGGCAAAATAAAGACCAGCATTTTGGTCACATGTTGATGAGTATCATCATTTTATCTTTGTTTATCTATAAGTACAGTGTGTTTGTTAAATTATTTTAACAGTGTCCATTTTATTGTTTCAGATCAAAAAGTTCCAGATCAAATTAAGCTGCTCTGTTGCCTAATTCCTCCAAAAGGGAGATTAAACAAAAGAACAAAATTTTCAACATTAGAATGCATTGAAAATTTCTTCGTTGATGTAGATGTAAGTTATATATTTACCTGACTGCTCAGAAGGACAGTAATGGATTCTTATTAGTCCAGAGAAAAGAATATATGAAATATCATTAAATCCAAAATGTACCTACATATATTATTCGATTTTCAATGATATCAAACCTAGTTACTTCTGGGCTGCTGGGCACCCAGTGACTTAGTACCTACCTATCAAAACCTAGCACAGCTAAGATTACAATAACAAGCTTTAGAATTTTGACTATCGCCGGCTTAATTATTCTTATAGTTTTAATAATTATTATCAAAAAATATTTACCTCTTAGCAGTTTTTTTGCAGTCAAGTTTTTTAAATATTTAATTTTTATTTAAGATGATAGAATTGTTGGACAATAAGAGTGGTTACGGATGCTTCTCTATTAATTTTGTGAACAATTTGGCATACAATATAATTTATTTAGTGTCAATAATACCAATAGACTGATCACTAACTACTCAATAGCATTATCTGTTTGTAAATCCACTTTTACTTATATAATTAATTTGTTTCATCAGAGCTTCGGAGACATAGACAAAAAAATTAAAGATCTACAAGTTAAATCACGCATTCAAAAGCAAACATTGCAACCATATCTTATTAGCTGTGTGTCTCCTGGAAATGACAACCAGGGTCGTAAATATTATCTGGTCATTGACAAGGTGAAATACAGGTTTGACTCTGCAACAAAGGCGTTTGATACGCTATTCAAGAGTTACCATGCTCTGCACGCCACCTACCCAGCGGCTGCTGCGCATTTGTATTTGTTAATACAGCGATGCGTTTACGGAATTGAAACTAAGTATGACAAGGTAGTGCCATATATTTCAGACATATTGTCTTTAGCCAAAATGTAGCAAAATATGTGTATAGTGAGTGTAAACATTAAACCTTTATGCAACAGACTTCCAACATGCTTAAGTGTCTTAAGTGTGGCAACTTATATGACAATTTTCAAACTTATTTTGTCCATTTGCGTTACGCTCATAATATAACTGATTATTTCTCGTGCCCTGAAGAGAACTGTAAAAGACTTTATCATTGTAAAAGTGAATTCAAAAAGCATTTTATATCTTACCATTATGACCTCAATAAGCAAAATACTACTACTACTAGTAAGGTGCCAACGGAATGCTTTGATGCAAAAACTGTAAAGGTAGGGCAATATGAAACAGAGACAGCATCTTATTGTGAAGATTCAAAATGTTACATAAATCGTTGACTTACATGCTTGTTGTTTGAGGCCAGATATAATTCATAAAGTGAATCAAAATATGTATGTTGATTTAAGATGTTAATATTATTCATTAAGGATGATGCGCCAGGGCAGCCCGCGAAATTCAAAATGTCTTACGTTTTTTGCAATTTGTAGGACAGTGTGAGCTTGTATGTTGATTAAAATATGATTCGCAGCCGTAGCTAATATTAGAATCAGCAATACAACTCCATAAATTAGCATTTACCTCAAATCTAGCGATTTCATGAAATCATGGTTTCAGGTAAATGCTAACTTATGGAGTTGTATTGCTGATTATAATTCTGTAAAGCGGTATTAGCTACGGCCGCGAATCATATTTTAATCAACATACGAGCTCACACTGATCTACAAATTACAAAAAACGTAAGAAATTTTGAATTTGGCGGGCTACCCTGGCGCTTTCGCCTTAATACCTAGTTCTGCCATAATTGGAGTTTTAAGAAATGACTGAATTAATGCTAGTTTATTTCACATAGAATTAAAGTAAGTAGTAGGTACATTTGCCTTTTGTAGAACTTTTTTAGTACATACCTAACTAATCAATGGTTACAATTAACAATCATTCTGAAACATATAAATGTTGATTTATGATGTTATTATTATTCATTTTTACCCGACTGCCCGAGGAGGAGGGTAATGTTTTTTCGAAAAAAAGTCTATTTGAATAAAAGGTACTTATAATAAAGTAATTTTTAGTTTAATTTTAAAGGCATGGACCTACCAAGACTAGATTTAAGAAGAGATGGAACTGTGGTACTGGCTCAAGTTTCATCAGATTGTATTGAGAATTATTGCATTGTTTATCATAATCTATTAATTTTACTAATCTTGGAAGTTTTATAGCAATACCAGGATGAACGCATGGACCCCTGTGTATTGCATCCTTTTTCATGTTTGTTTCGCCAAAGCTAATGATTAGTGGCCCACTGCCTATTTTTTAAAAGTGTTTTTACTGTTTTTCTGTTTCTTGGTGTCACAAGAGTTTAATAATAGTTGAGCTTAAAACTTTCGAATGTTTCAGTCGAGTTACGATAGTAATTCGGTTTTGGTGATAACAGAGGCTAAATTGCTCAGTGGTTAATAAATGTTTAATAATGGTCTTGCTTTGATACTTCCGTATTTTCAAATAGAAAAAATTAATAGTTTACCCTAAAAAAAAAAAAATTCTTAATTCAAATCTCTTACTTTCTTATACTTATTAATTAAGGAATGTTGTTTTAGAAAGTTTATTTTTTTAATAAATGATTTCATAGAATTGAATCCATTGTATTATTTTATCTATTATTAATTTGAGTACCTCCCACTTATTTACCTACCTCTATTTTCAGGCATGCAATGGCACGCGGAGATCAGATTGAAAGATGTGACGGTGCATCAGGCTCGAAATTCTGTAAGTGAGTTTTAGTGCTTTTTCTTGTTCATTTCATGTTTCAAATGGTACTCAATAATCATGGTATTTTAGTGAAGCCGTTTCAGTTCTATGTACAGATTCAAGAGCTTTGTTATATACGGAGTTAAAATTGTCTTATTTGAATTTGAATTACAATATTATAGTCTTGGTTCAATGGTTAAGATGCGTTTCAGTAAGTATTTTTCAGTTCATCGTTCGATTTATTCAAGCTAAAGTTTAGTCAGAATGTGACTAAACAAATACTTTTGTCCATAGCTCGAAAAAAAACTTTGTTCATTTTTATTTACCAACTTTTTGTACGAAATATTTGTGTTAACATTTTGTTTAATTACATTCTGCCTAGACTTTAGCTTGAATAAATCGAACGATGAACTGAAAAATATTTACTGAAACGCACGTATTAACCATTGAACCAAGACTATTGTAATTCTTCAAATAGGTAAGACAATCTGACCTTTGTATGAAACATGCCATGATTTGAATCAAGAACTGAAAATTCTTACAGTAAAATACTTTATTATTGAGCCAAGAGATTTCTGAGGGCCAATTCTCGTACCTAAAAACGTTCAAATTCTAGTCGCAATCTCATGCCAGCGACAATCAACTGTCAAAAATGTAGGTAAACGCTATACAATTTTTGACATATAGAGACTGAGATGAGATTGCGAACGTTGTTCAAAATACGGGAATTGCCCCTCAGATCTCCGAATAAAACATGCAATGAATTAGATCAAGAACTAAAGCTTCTTTACTGAAGTAGAGGGTTTTTAGATCAATAATAATGACATTATTTGTTGGAAACAATTTGATCTTCCTATGAAACATGACATGCATTGAACCAAGAACTGAGACTTCTTGCAGTGAAATACACTATTATTGAGCTAAGAGATTTCTAATCTCTGAATGAAACATTTAATGAATTAGATCAAGAACTAAAACTTCTTTACTGAATGAACCAAGAACTGAGACTTCTTGCAGTGAAAAACACTATTATTGAACTAAGAGATTTCTGATCTCCGAATGAAACATGCAATGAATTAAATCAAAAACTAAAACTTATTCAGTTAAGTACCTGCACGTTCTTAAATTAACAATATTAACATTATTGGTTGGAGACAATCTGATCTCCATCTCAATTGCTTATTGTTTTTGAATTAAGAACTGGGCTTCTTCATTGAAATACGCATAAATATTGAACTAAGAACATTGATATTATTCTTTCCAGACGATGTGATCTCCGTTTAAATTCGATAATTTTATTAAACTAAGAAATAAAACTTCTTCACTAAAAACGCATGATTATTAAACTAAGAACATTGAGACTTATAGAACTTGAGCTAAGCAAATTAAATTCTTTAGAGAACGCACAGAAATTGTAAAACTAAGATCAATCTCGTTTTAGTATGAAACATCCAGATATTCTAATTAAGAATATAAATATATTGATCTTAAATATCTAAAATTCTTAGTTTAAATTTCACACATTCTTCTTTTAAATAAATAAAGAACTTGAGCTAAGCAAATTATATTCTGTAAAGAACGCACAGAAATTGTAAAACTAAGCTCAATCTGGTTTTAGTATGAAACATCCAGATATTCTAATTAAGAATATCAATATATTCATCTTAAATAACTAAAATTCTTAGTTTAAATTTCACACATTCTTCTTTTAGATAAATAAAGAACTTGAGCTAAGCAAATTTTATTCTTTATAGAACGCACGGAAATTGTCAAACTAAGCTCAATCTGGTTTTACTATGAAACATCCGGATATTCAAATTAAGAGTATTAATATACTCACCTTTAGAAGCGGAATTCTTAATTGAAATCTTATACTTTCTTAATAGAAATTTTAAAAAATGTTGAGCTAAGCAACAGAAATTATTCAATATGACTAGTCTGGTTTTAGTACGAAAGTTCTGGTTTTTCAAATTACGAATTTTAATATTCACCTTAAAATGCTGCATCTCTCAATTCAGAAATATAATTACTTTTTACAAGAATAAAAATACTTGAGAGAGAAAAAGAGTTGTCTTGTACTAACATTTAAAAAACTTCAAATAAGATTCGTTTGGTTTCGGATTAAATTGTTATTCAAATCTTCGTAAGTCTTATGTGAACAGCGCTAATTGTCAAGGTAAGACCATAAGTTAGTTCGAACAAAAAACAGTTTTCTCCATCAAAAATATCATAGTTTTTCATTAAATAGTTAATTTGATTCTCTTCGAGAAAATCAGATGTCTCAAAGTTCAAGAAATCTGCTCTTCTTCTTTAAAGACTTTGTTTCTTTGTGCAACCGAAAATATTTCCTCTTTATTTGAGATAATAAATGGTTGTTTTGAGCATTTAAACCAAAACAATAAAATTCTGAATTCAAGAATATAAAGTGTTCCCTATATATGAAACCATATTATTCTTAAACTAAGCTCAATCTGGTTTTAGTATGAAACATCCAGATATTCTAATTAAGAATATCAATATATTCATCTTAAATAACTAAAATTCTTAGTTTAAATTTCACACATTCTTCTTTTAGATAAATAAAGAACTTGAGCTAAGCAAATTTTATTCTTTATAGAACGCACGGAAATTGTCAAACTAAGCTCAATCTGGTTTTACTATGAAACATCCGGATATTCAAATTAAGAGTATTAATATACTCACCTTTAGAAGCGGAATTCTTAATTGAAATCTTATACTTTCTTAATAGAAATTTTAAAAAATGTTGAGCTAAGCAACAGAAATTATTCAATATGACTAGTCTGGTTTTAGTACGAAAGTTCTGGTTTTTCAAATTACGAATTTTAATATTCACCTTAAAATGCTGCATCTCTCAATTCAGAAATATAATTACTTTTTACAAGAATAAAAATACTTGAGAGAGAAAAAGAGTTGTCTTGTACTAACATTTAAAAAACTTCAAATAAGATTCGTTTGGTTTCGGATTAAATTGTTATTCAAATCTTCGTAAGTCTTATGTGAACAGCGCTAATTGTCAAGGTAAGACCATAAGTTAGTTCGAACAAAAAACAGTTTTCTCCATCAAAAATATCATAGTTTTTCATTAAATAGTTAATTTGATTCTCTTCGAGAAAATCAGATGTCTCAAAGTTCAAGAAATCTGCTCTTCTTCTTTAAAGACTTTGTTTCTTTGTGCAACCGAAAATATTTCCTCTTTATTTGAGATAATAAATGGTTGTTTTGAGCATTTAAACCAAAACAATAAAATTCTGAATTCAAGAATATAAAGTGTTCCCTATATATGAAACCATATTATTCTTGACCAATAAATATATTCTTGAAATAAGACTATTTTTCTTTCCGTGTAGTTAGACGTATGAATTGCATTGCGGGGTCTTTAAAAGGTCATTAGCGATATGACTAATAGCATCAAGATCATAATAATAGAGTAGGTACATATTGCTCATTGCACACCTCAGATCATAGAAACAAGGAGATATGCCATCATAGCAAATTAGTACGGGAACAACTGATGCCACTTTTAGTACATTTTTCGACACAATTACGCGCATAATTAAGCGCTCCTTGTGAATAAAAAGATCTCCCACGCATTGAACATTCCGCACACCCTCAATCTAACACTGTTAATCGTTGCTCAACACTAGCACTGAACTAAAACACTGTATTTATACCATCGATCGTGTTCGGTTCGTCGCCAGCGCGTACGTTTTCAATATGAGCAATTTGCTCAAGATCAGGCATCAAGCTCGATAGCGCCTTGGCACATCTCCTTGTTTCTATGATCTGAGTTGCACACCAAGGTATAAAGGATATATACAAACTTAAGTAGGTACCTATTTGATAAATGGGTAGTACAAAGACAAGTCTTATAATATTAGTGCTTATGTCAAAATTAATAATTCAATGATTTAACTGTAGGTATTACGGAGTGCGGTGGTGTGGAGAATGTCTATCACTTGTTGGTGGAATGTATCAAAACTAGAGCTGGGAGAGAGGCACCGATGAACAGACTAAATATAAATTTGATAGATGTGGGTATCTTTCAAAGTATTCTGTCAGCGCCTCTGTCGGAAGCTGCAATTTTAGTTTATAAAATAGTGGATAATTTTAATAATTAAGTACATACTTAACATGTTTAGGTTACGATGGGGCTGACATGTCTTTTATGTGACTACAAGCCCCCAAATAAAATAAAATTAAAAAAAAAACTGTAGGTATAATAACGCGCGGTTCGGCTATGTATCATTTCCCGTACCTGTAGATAACGTCAGAATGTTACTAACATTGTTTACTAATAAGTAAACAGTATCATAATCTTGTATCATACACATATAATGTCGCCAGAGCTCCTGAGGATGCGCTGTGTTGACGGCAGGGGACTGTTTGTCCCTAAAGCTGACGGCACAGCGGATCCTCATTCTAAATCGTTTTCGGGCTTTACGCCTGTTTGCCACCATCGAGGTATAAAATAAAACCGGGCAAGAGCGTGTCGAACCACGCACAGTCTAGAGTTCCGTAGGAAGAAGTATTTCAGTCTTCCAACTGCAAACATAAGTTTGTATTTCCTAATATTATAATGAAATACTAAGTTATTTTTGCGGTCAAAGCTGAAGATAGTGAATATTTCAAAAAGTTATTAACGTATCTTGTTCAAACCAATTTTAAGCGAGAGTATTTATTAGATTCCATAAGCTTGAATTTTTTCAGATTTTTTGATAACGCGATTGGAAAATTACAGGGGGGGGGACAAATTGTTAACGACTTTCGAAGCTTCTAGTTCATTAAATATGCACTTAAATAAAGAAGTAATTTAGAAACCTTGATCTTATTTTCAAAGATCTATCCAACGATACCCCACATGAAGGGGTGCGCGAAAAAATTTTTTTTCATCCTTCAGTTTCATGTACTTATGGGCCCCTAATTATTTTATTTTTTATAATTTTGCTACAAGTTTTTATAGCGGTTTACCGAAGACATCTATCTGTGAAGTTTCATACATTGGTTATGAACTGTAGATTTTACGAGGGTGTGACAGACGGACAGACAGACGGACATGACGAAACTATAAGGGTTCCTAGTTTTACTACGGAACCCTATAAATCGATTCACTACCTAACACGCTTAGCAAGCACAAATACTTATAATTGCAATATCTTTTCGAAACCGTTTACTTAACAGAGTGTATTTCAACTGAAGACACGATGGCAGTAAAGCTGAGTTTATCGCAAACAAGCATTCTTTCACTTTAAGATTCATTTCAGATAAGCAGTACACAGACACACCGAACCCTAAAAACACCGTATTTAATTGAATCTGCTGATACCAACAGCCATAAAGGCGTTATCTAACCCTGCACGAGCTGGCTTCGAAGTTTCGAGTCTCCAAGGATTCCCTAACGACCTGCCAACAAAACCTTATCATGTTCCACAAGATATTACACTGAACCGAGGTAATATTATATGTACCTACACATAATTTTTTCGGATTATATTATAAGATTATAACGTAAGAAGAGACGGTGCCTTTATTTTGCCTCCTTTATAAAAAAGTGCGCACATTTTTCTGCGTAAGACGCGAATATTAAAACCATCTGTCTGTGAATTTTTTACAAGGTGAATTAAATTGGTAACTGTTACCTGTGAAAGGTGTGGAGACATATACTCGTAGTAGTTATGTTTTAAGAAGCAAAAACAACAAAGGTTTTTAACTATTTGTAATCATAATTTTAATTAAACAGTCTCGCTCACCCTTTACATTGTTATTATTATTTTCTTGGTTCTAGATACAAAATCAAGGATAGTTTTCTAAAAAGAGCTCATGAAACTGCCTTTGACGGTCTTCTCAGACTTTCAGTCTAAGAGACACTAAGAGTAATTTAGAATAAATATTATAATAAAAGATACATATTTTATTATAATATTTATTATAAATTAAGCTATAACTATTTTATTAAGGGTTCTTGTGGTTTTCTCAATTTAATTTCTATCTGTGAAGCCTTTTAAATGGATGTTTGATACTATTAAAGTGTTTGTTTAAAATCGTCTATGTAGTTGATAGTATTTAAGCATGTTTATTAGAGTGGTTATGTAAACCTTGGTATACAAGTTATCTTACAAATTAACGGAAGACTGAACGTAATAAGAAACCTCCGATTTAACATCGCATTCAATTTACTAATTCAAACAGCCAAGGTAACATCCTGCTTATAACAACCTTCTAATTTGTATCCTATCTCCACAATCGTTTTCTACAAGACTGTTACTTGCATTGAAACTTGTTAAGTACTTACAAACGACGCTAAGGTCTTCAGTTTCCCTATTTTTGCAACTGGTTGCAGTAGAACAGTCGTATACTGCAACCAGTTGCAAAAGTAGACCAGCCGTAGGTATACTGCCTCTCCTCTCCCGAATTTCAGTTTCAAGTTAATCTCAGTTCAGTTTCAATATCCACATCACGCATCATTCATGACTGCACGTCTACTTGCCTCTTCTCTCCTGAATTTCAGTTTCAAATCAATATCAGTTCAGTTTCAACATCACCCATCATTCAAAACCTGAAGGACGATACAGCACCAGAACCTTTATGATAAAATCACTGAAACTGTGTTTTACTATCTAATTACTGGAAACTTGGACATCCTTTAGTTCAGTTCGCAAACGGTGGTCCGAGAACTAAATTATAGTCCGCGAAACAAAGTTATATCCCATAACAAATTAATGTTTAATTATTTACGCTGGCGGCGCGGCGCTCGCGGAATTTTTATTTTGAAGTTTGGGATCCGAACGAGAGAAAAATCCTTAGTGGTTCCCGGTCAAAAAAATGTCGGGACTGCTGTAGTCACTTTTAAGACATGTGAAGATTTAGGTGATCTAGACAAAGATGATAAACTAAATTGTATGGTCCATCACATAGGCAATAAGTCAACTTATTAGTTTCCAACATAATAGTCTAAGACACGACATTCCCCTAGAGAACCCTGAAGCATGTTGAATAAACCATTTACCATATCAATGTTTGCCGTAGGTACATTTCCTTGGCACATGTGATGCGGTCACCGAGGGCGTGTCAAGGATGTACTGCTCCAGTTATTACTTTAGATAACCTTCGGTTGCAAGGACCATTCTAACTGTAATTTAATAGCCAAGAAATTCATTTATGCAGTATGTTAAGTTTTACCTTGTGAATTAAAGAGGAAATTATATACATACGAGTAATAAATAAAATACTCGTAAATAAACTCACGCTTTTTTCTCATGGTGGTAGGGTAGGTAGAAATTTCAAAAGGTCATGTGCTACAATCCTTACAGGCTCCTTTTGCTTTGTCCACGTTCATATACCTGACCAAACGCGCCGAACACCTGATCTTATGAAAGAGGAAATTATTATTCAAATAAGCTGCTACTTCATTCATAAATATTCGAACGGCTATATATCTTTTCTCCTTTAAAGCATTTGGCTATTTTCGTATAACCATCCTTGATATACTACATCAGGGATGGCGAACTTATGGCACGCATGCCAAAGGTGGCACGCGACAAAAACTGGACATGGCAACAACAAATGTAAGTATGCACTGTAGATCTATTCATTGAAAAGATACTTCATGAAAATCTTAATGTGACTATTAAGATTTTCATGAAGAATCTTTTCAATTAATAGATCTATAGTGCATACCTATAACATTATCGATTTGTTTAAACTGTACTTAATTAAGGATTTTAATAAATAATGTGAGTAATTTTATTTTTATTTTCCTTACCATCTAGAAGACATGGCATGACAATTGGCATAGCCGCCATATTTTTTTTTTCAAGTGACTCGCATTTGTAAAAGGATTCGCCATCCCTGTTATATCCGAACTATTAGTAACTATGTAGGAATAGGAACTATATAGTTCGGATATCGCTGGAATAGTCTGTATAGTATAGTGAGCTCTATCGTATCAAAAATTTTAAGAAAAACGGTCGAACAGCAGTCAAGTCGATGCAGTATCTATAATGGAAATGTTATCTTGATTCTTTTATAAGATTCTACCAAGTTTGATCACTTTTGTCTTAATTTACACGTAATTAATTAATTCTTATGAAGTGGCGAGGGTTTTGACTGTTATTAAATCAGTATATGTGCCTACAAACGAGCTTGTTTACTGTACTGCACAACTATCGAAGCAAGCTACCTTCCTTCAATTACAGCATAATAGCTTTTAGAAGTTTCTGGAGGGCTCTTGATATTTTGATACTTTTGCGAACAATGTTATTCAATATGTTAGATTTTCTGAAGTGGTTATTGATTTTTAATGACTGAATGATGGAATGTTTTATCAAATTATTTTCTGTTGTGTTACCTAAGTTACAAAAATCATAACAGTCGTATCAGGGTAACTAGTTAGACAGAAAGCTGTTCTATACATTTTGTAGAGTGCTAAGGACATTTATTCAAGTATGAAAAGTTTTTTTTGCGATTATAAGATTGCTCCCTTAACAAATTGAGCAGGAATCCAATACCGAATACGAAGGATATTCGGTAATTTAATAAGTCCATCGTATAACTAGTCATCCTATTTATAGTCCTTATCGTTTATAGGATTGAGACGGCAAATACTGAAAGCTAACCTAACATTAATTATCTTAATCTTCTGATAAATAGTATAAAACGAAGTCGTTTTTCTGTTTGTTTGTCCGCTTAGTTCTTCTAAACTACACTATGGATTTCAATGCGGTTTCACCACCATTTAGAGACAATTTATTCTGGAAGGGTTATGCGCAGTGGCGGATCCATGGGGGGCGGGCTAAGAGGCTGAAGCCCCAAAATCTAAAGTTCTGAAGTTTCAGATTAGATTAGTATGTAGTTTAGTTATCTGACTGTTACCTCTTAGTTCCCCCCCTACAATAATATTTGATGAGCCCTCAGCCCCCCCCCCTTCCAAAATAATTCCTGGATCCGCCACTGTTAAGTATAATACGTTAATATTTAACTTAAGATACAGCACAGAAATCTCGATGTTTTGACATGTCGCCAGATCAGCCGGTCGATTCTGTAAAAATCTCACCGTGAAAACTTAGGTGAAGTGAGTTTGTTTTTGCTAGGAATTGACACTATTGACAGCTCACTCCACGCTCACTTCACCTAAGTTTACACGGTGAGATGGTTACAGAATCGCACTGCTGTAGATTGCACCCGTGCGAAGCAGGGGCGGATCGCTAGTTTATCAATAAGACTTATTTTCTCAGATAATCACGTTCGTTATAATCGCGGCCTCATCTAATAATTACATATAATAAGGAAAAGATTAACTTCCGCTAATAAATAGCCACAACCTAGCAATTATTCAATATCAATTTGTATCAAAGAATCGATAAATCACATAACATTGCGAATAACTTTATGCCCTTTTACGAGGAAGTACGTCACTTCTGCAATGACCTTGGACCTTCCGGGCGGAAGCCGGTCGCCTTGGGTACCCGACTCGACCAAGGAGACACCTTGGTATTGGGGAGTTTTATGGTCAACATAAAATGTTAACAAATTATACTACGTTTCCGTATTGCTTTCGTCATGCAAAGGAGATCAACTCCTTTGCATGACGAAAGCAATACGGAAACGTAGTATAATTTGTTAACATTTTATTATATTTTGTAAAAGAGGTCCATCAGGACCTCTTTTGTTTTTATGTGACTTATTGATGCGTTGTGTCTTTTTTTTTATTCGATAAAATGACTGGTGATTTGACCTTATTAGCTCTTTATGCTTGATGGTAGGTTTGAGTCTCGAGTCTCACAATCGTGCTCGCAATGCATTGATTTAGTAGTAGATCCTAGTATTTTAGGGACATCCCAATAAACTTTAGATTTGTAAAATTCCAAGAGTCCTAAAATTTTATAAATATATTTAATTAATTACGTGTTCTTTTTCGAGGCAAATCTTAATTCTTAACCAAAACTGAGTCTCTTCGCGAAGCCTAAGACTGCACAACTCTATTTATATCACTGTACTAAAAAATCTACAACAAATTCCACGTGAAGACCTTCCCGAAACCCTGTTATCCCCCAACCTGTAGATAGATTCAGATAGCTGAGATACCGAGCCCGGTTCACCGGATTATTTTTACGGCATCTCTCATCAGGGTGGGGTTGATGCCAAGCATCCAGAAAATAACGTCAAATTGAATTTGTCCCGGCCGTCCTGTGCAGGACGAACATATCCGTCTACGGAAATGGAAAAATTCCGGGTGACATGGTCCGGATTTTGAGGATATGGTCTTGTGTTGATTATGTAATTCTAGAAGAATATTGAATGGACCGAAAGTTTGTTAATGTTAGAAAAAAATACTACTGTAAAGAAATAAATATGTTAGTACATGGATAAATTAACATAAAATAATGTAACAGAAATAAATAATAAAAAAAAGAAAACAAAAATAAAGTAAAACTTACATGATACCATGAAGAAAACTTAAAGAAACTTGTGCCAAAAATATACAATCAGCTATACATCCAGCTCCTGTAAAAAACAGAAAAGTAAAATTAACAAAAGAAAATAAAAGCAAACAAAAAACTAAACTAAAGATCAAAACAAATCAGTGTTTGAAGTTAATTACAACTATGCATTCATTTACAGAACGTTTAATCACACAGACAATCTCCGTTTGAATGTTCAGCTGAAACGTAAACAAGTCAAACAGAAATATATAAACAACAAACATGATTCACAAATGACTTTCATGTTGCCACAAATTAAAACATACATTATAATAAAAATAAATTAGATATACAATATTCAAAGTGCAGTCTCATTTGCACCACTTCAAAGAGCATAATATTGCGGTAACCCAAGCTTTTTAACTAACAAGCCACATGAGTAACAAAATAGCCGTTACATTTTCCCCGTTCTATATTTAAAATCCTTTTATCTCGTACGTCGCCAGTAGCGTCCGGATGCCGTGGCCACAAAATAAAAAAAAGAAAATGCACCCTGCGGTCGATGCCATGTGTGCGACGCAGTTTCTGTCAAACGCCTAGAACCGCTTAATCGCTTTATCGTGTGAATGCTGTATTATACGTACATGAAATATAAAGCGCTTTTTATACTTCCGCAGAAAATTTACAGCTTCCGGTACCATAGTATCGAATGTTTGCTTAATATTGATAGGTTATTGGCATTCACATTCGTTGAAAGTCTTGTTTTATGTATCCGCAATGTGTGTTAATACGGTTCGTTACAATTTAGTTAACGGAACAACGAGTGTTTGGGCTTTCATAGCACATGTCTAGCCAACTCAAGTTTCTAATCCCTTCCTTATAATCTACTATACATTTTATATTTATTTGGTAACAGAGACGATAAGCTCATATTCCAATTGGCAAACACGTGTCACTCTCAATATTGATACGCATTTACACTTGACCGGTTTTCAGGTCTGTTAGCTAAGTAAGTAAGGGAAACATTATTAAATACGAGCTCATTTGGCACGGAACGTGTCAAGTCTAGGTCTAAACTCAGGCACGAATATTATTACGTAAGAGTCCTATTTGTGTTTACCCCTGCTAATACTTGTTTGGTTACAGCAGTGGTTCTCAACTGATGGCCTTCAAGAACTAAATTAGAATCCGCGAAAAAAAAGTGTTATAAACCCATAATAAATTAATATTTACACGAGAACGCGCTCACAGAATTTTTATTTTGAACATTGGGATCTATGTAATGCACCTAACAAAACAGTCTTAGTAGTCCCTAGTCAAAAATAGATTGGGAACCGCTGGAAGGATCATGTTGTCGCAGTGTGCCTCCCTCCCTCTGTCCTCTCAAGCCTAGCTATAATAGGCTAGCTATGAGAGGGAGCCTAGCTATAATAGGCTAGCTATGAGAGGGAGCCTCCACAGACACAAATCTTGATGAATAGGAAAGGAAACGACTTGGATGGTTTGAGAGGTGTATTTGCAACGTAGTAGCACTTTACAACACGTTGCAAATACACCTCTCAAACGTAAGGAGCTTGACTTGAATTTGAATATTTTACGTCCTATTTTCCTGTAAAACCTTAATGAAAAACAGCACGAAATAGATAGGTGAGAGCCGATATTGGGTAGACGAAAGCAAGACTGATTCAAGATTTATATGCTAATGTTGATACAGAATATTTTTTGAAACCGAAAGAGCTCTATAAACATTCAGAAAGCTATCGTTGAACTCCTCAACGCTAATTCAACGGGCGAAAAACGCAACGATATAAAAATTGAATGACCCAAAATTCTTTGGATGATTGAAGATCTATAAATACTAAGGAATGCAAAATGTTCTAGAAGCCCACACCATAACATTTCATCAGAAACATTTAAATACATTAGCAAACTTCTGATAGATTTATGTTGAAATATGTTGGTAAAGTTTCACCCGTGTGCACTACAGTGACAATTTAACCTCATCTGTTTCATAGGATTATATACATGCTATGCGAAAGCCGTAAAAGGTATAGTAGCATGAAATATTTCGTGTGAAGTGTCGTTACAAATTTTACTTTGAGAGCAGATACTTATATTGTGAATTTTGTTAAAATTCTCTAAAGTTGTTTTCATTTCAAATAGCCAGCTCTTGATTAAACTAAGCCAAATAAAAAGGCCGAAGCGAAACAGCCTAATTGATGTTTCATTGCATTTAGATAGTAATATAATAAGCTTCATTTGCGACCAACAAAAATAGAATGTTATTTTTATCACAGACAAAAATAAACTACTTAAATACAAAAAAAATATTATTTAGCTTCTGCGGCTAGAAAAATCCCACCAGTCCATTATGTTCATGACTAATGCTGTTTTTTGTTTGAAATTTAGGCCCTGGCAAAATGATAATTGAAGATTAACATAATAATTAAAATTGCCATTAAAAAAACACGACAACGTAACTGATAAAAATTGAGTTGGATGATCATTTAGGATAAGGATCAATTTGAGGAGAGTTATAAAGTTTTGTGCAAGCACGACTGATTGCTCTTTTTGAATATTCCATGTAATGTTAATAAACATGCTTCTCTAGGTTTTCTACCGTTTTGTTCGACCACACGATGACGTTAACCTTAGCGAGCCTGCTGTCATGCAACAAGATTTTACGGTTCTTAACACTTCACAAACACTACACCAGTCATACGAACACACAACAATTATGAGTCACAGCCGAACAGACAACGAGTAACGATGACTTAATCATTGTTTACGCCATCCTTGAATTAACCATATCTGTCACAATTTAATTGCGTTCTACAGTTTGTTGTTATTTTTGTACCGCTTCATTTAACGTATGTCGATGATTATTGGGGTCACCGTTTTCCTTGTGTAGTGTGCTTTAAGTTAACAGGCTTTGTAGTAAATTAATCAAATGAATGAAAACAAGACGAATAACAACTAACAAGACATGACTGTCGTGTCCATAATTGGAAGAGCCGCAGATGGTTAAGTTAGGACTTTACAGAGCAGCATACTATATAGGCACATAGCTATAATACAATCTGAGTCGACAGATCCCACGAGAATCAGTAGGTACCTAGTTTATGCGTAACTGAACCATTTACATACGAGCAATATTTCGTAAGAAAACAAAAAGAAAATTAGTATGTTTCCAAGTTGGCCGGTTTATGACGCAATACGATTACAATAAGGAAACCATGTTAGAATAACAGGAAGAACATAACGACTTTTTCCTTACACCTCATGAATTCTATGTGGGCTATAATAAAACCATAAAATAAGGTTTAGAATCGATTTCCAGCTTGCTCTACGTAATTGTACAAAGCTGGTTGAATCATGGTGGTACAAATGTTTGAAAACACGACATGGACACGGTCGTTCAGCGGTTTGTTTTATATATTCTTAAAACCCTGCTTCAGTATCGTATTCACATCTCTGAGTCGGTCACATGGTAGGCCTACCTATTGTTTTATTAAATTGAGGTTCATATTTGTGAAACTCTTTCTGTTTGATATAATAAGAATAATAAGATGCATCGAATAAAGGTCATTAATTTGTTATTATGTGCAGAAGGCAAGCAGCTCTCGTTTCCCACGTATTACAGTTCGAAACTCTTCATAACATTGATGAAATAACCGTACATGATCAGTCTTGACAATAAACAAAAAGACAAAACGATAAGAAGATTAAAAACATTTCAAAAATATATAAAATTCTCTTTTAGATTCGTAAAATCCAAATTCGCAGACAGAGAACAAATAACTCCAAAAACAGGAAACTTAAAAATAAGCAAAATAAAGACCAATCCGAATACGACATAAAAAACGATCAATGCGAAATAACAGAGCCGAGAGCCAATACAACACGCTTCAATAAAGCACCTGAGAAAATCCCTTCTATAGGTATGTAGACACATAATACCGACCCAACGGTATGGTTGAATGGGGGCTCATCCAATTACACAGGTATTGCTGTTCCTTTGATCACGTAGGACATAGTGCCCCCTTTTGACACATCACGTACAATGATCGAGAATTTACAGAGCTGATAGTTTTGATCAAATTCTTTATGAATATTGAGTATCCCTTTTCAAATTCAGTCGAACTTATTGATTTATGTAAGTACCAAGACTACCAACCAAGTACATTTAATCCTACAGTTTGTTTTAAAAAGCTTTGAAATTAGGCATTTTGGATGTTGTGAATCATGATCATGAAGTATCAACAGAATGGCGAAGATCATAAAGTGAAATAGATTAAACGGGAAGACCGACCATCACAAAACACATCTAATATATCGACGCTTGAAAGGCAACCCTTACTAAGCGACATTGAGTAAATTTTACAGGAGAGTGATTTAAAGTTCAAATATTTAAAAAAAAAAAACATAAAAAATCACCTAATTGTTCGATTAAAATTATGTTAACACTCGTAGAAATCATTTTTTTACAGCTATCCAAATTGTCAAAATAAGACACCTGACACTTATAAAAACACCAGTTTGTGTCGGTTAGATAAAATTTACCTGATTTGATAAACAGGTAAAATTATCTAAATCGTCACTGCAGTGTGTACAGTAACATGTAAAAATAGGTAAACTTATTTAGTTTAGAATTTTGAAATAGGAACATTGATCTAAAAAGTTCTGATAGTTTAAAATACATCAAGTAAATTTACCTAAGCATCATTTAATGATTTTTGTGACTGTGGAAATTGTATCTTAGTTATTAAAATTACCCCAAACCTCCCTTCGTAACCGACATTTAACTAAGAACTGTATATTTAGGTAAATTATTAACAAATGCATGACAATAAATGAAATAGATTATTATAATTATTTTCTTTATTGAAAATTAAAGAAAATACGCTACGTAGTGCCAACCATACAAAATTAATAAAGAAACTTATTATGACATAACATTCAGTCAGAGATCAATTTCAATATCTAAGGATAAAAAAGATATATTTAGGTACTAAGTATTATAAAATTGTAAAAATGCCGTGTCTGTACATTGAAGATATTCCAGAAAAAACAGTCGGGATAGGGTACCTACTGGGACGTAACCATACCCAAAAAGATTTTTTTTAGAATTTTTGTCTGTTTGTGCGCGCATCATGCAAAAAGTACTGAACGGATTTTGATGTGATTTTCACAGTTCGATAGCTTAGGGTCCAATTTAAAATCTAAGTCACGTTTCATCTGATTCCGCTGAAAAAAACCAGAGATACAGCTTGACCTCTTGATAGTACTAGCCAACCTACACTAAGGAGGTCATTTAAACTGGTCAGTTCATTGTAGTCCACGCGGACGGAGTCGCGGGCAAAGATATTTTACAAGTAAAAATATGTAAGCTCTAATATTCTTCCACTTTATTACAGGTTAACTTATACAAACGACACTGTCACAAAATATAAAAACAAGTTAAAATACATAACCACATAAATTACAATTGCTTTGTGTAGGTAAAATCTACTAAGTGATTTCAAAGGATAATTTCATTACAAGTAAAAATACGTAATTACAAATATATGAAAAAGTCAATACATGAAAAACTGACTAAGTTCATATTTCTAATTGTTAGAATGTCGTAACTGCTGGATATTCTAAAAATCACTTTTTTTTTGGTCGTTTAGTAAGCACAAAATGTAGATTTGACCGAAATTACGCAGTATCTAAGCGACAATAAAGCTCGTCGTAGAGCTATGAAACCTAGACCAAACGACGCAGAAAAATCAGGCGGTTCGAATGATATATTTAACTCATTTTACGAATTTGTGTCGGTTAGTAAGGATTGCCTTTCAAGCGTCGATATATTTTTTTGCCTGAAGTTAAATAAAATATTAATTATGAAGAAGAATCCAAGTTAAGATTCCATCAATATCTGGAGCCAGTTTTAATAATCCGTTTCTTGTCCTAACACAAACACGACACACTGAAGATTTGCATTTTGGTGTTAACAATATTCACATTCTTTTTGTGTAAAGGTAGCGGAGTGAGATAAAGTGCGGTGCGTGAGAACATTCGATACCCCGAGCTCGTCTCACACCGTTCCGGTTTCATTCCTGGCGAATATAGATATTCCGTCCTTAAGATTAGACTGCATATTTAATTACGACATTATCGTTTGCGCGGTCGTTGCCTGATGTGGGGCAAAAACTCGTTCCGTTGTGTTTAGGTATGTCCATTGACAAGTCTTGTAAGAGTCCGGTTATAAGCAAATGAGATTAGATACCCGCTCCGTCGTTAAATATCATATTCTCAAAAGACCACATTCGTAAAACACCACATTCGCAAAACACGATATTCGCAAAACATCATATTCTCATAACAGCATTTTCTCAAAATATCATAATCTTATAAGACCACATTCGCAAAATACAACATTCTCTAAACATCATATTTTCAAAAAAGGTGAAAAAGTACACTGGGCTCCAAAAAATAATGCCGACGATGGCGTTATGCACCAGTGCAGATGGTAAAATCTAAGGGTAAAATCTACATACGCAACTTCTTAGACTCATACTGGCCGGCGAATTATTTCCTCTTATGACTAACTAGCTGTTTCCCGCGGTTTCACCCCCGTTGCTCGGCTCCTAAGGGTCATAGCGTGATGTTAAATAGTCTATACTATTCCTCATGAATCTAGCTATCATTTACAAAAAGAGTTTTTCGAATTCAATTGGTAGTTCTAGAGGTTAGCGCGTTCAAACAAACAAAAATAATGTTCAGCTTTATAATATTTGTATAGATAATGACAATGTCATATGTTTAGTCATATTTTATTGCAATATTTTTTTCAAGATAATATTTCATGTGAGACATTCTTCTATTATATTATCTTCTTCATGATTATGTTGTCCTAGTACTTTTGCCATTCTATTCATAATCTCATCATTCTGACCGGCACTGACCTGTCAAAATACTGTGCTAGTACTACTACTAGCAATTTAATTTCCCAGTAGGTAGGTACTTCAAAATCTTAATTGTTTTGATAAAATAAATTTTTCAACCCTGATTTGTAAGCTAATATTGATACCTACTAAAAATATGTTTTATTTATCGAACGATTTTGTTGCAGTCTGTACAAAAAGTAGATGTTTATAGTTTCCTATATTATTATGTACCTGTGACGAACTTAGGTACACAAAACTATTATTAAATAAAAGTACCTGTGACCATTTTACATTCAATGTATGGAGTTTTAAAAGTTTTAAAAAAACTGTGACGATAATACACTGTGACTAAACTACTAAAACCCTATAATGTATCAGGATATAATTTATCTTTTGTTTTGTTATTCCGTTTTTAATAAAAAAATTAAAACATGTAACATATTGTCAGAGACTGTACTTTGAATGTGGTTTTACAAGAATGTTGTATTTTGCGAATGTGATCTTTTGAGATTATGATATTTTGAGAAAATGATGTTATGAGAATATGATGTTTTGCGAATATCGTGTTTTGCGAATGTGATGTTTTACGAATGTGCTCTTTTGAGAATATGATATTTAGCGACGGAGCGTAGATACCTACACACTTATACATTAAAATTTAACGTTGATTTAGTTTTTATTGTAAGTACCTATGTTATATATACTATGTTATATATGCTATGTATACCTACCTACTGGAAAGCATTCGGAAATATTTAATTTAAAATGAACAGACGAAAAAATACATGAAGCCGAAAGAAAAATCCATGGTTACGGAATTTAATTGACTTTTACAGGTACCAAGCCGTACCAATTTCAACACAATCTAAGTCGAATTAAATAAACAATAGTTGCCTTTTAACTCTAACAATAAACCTCAATCTAGTCAATTGGTTACAAGGAGATCGTATCGAAAGCGAAGACGCAGTCTGTCAATTAAATAACAGCGGAAACACTGTTGAATACAAACATAATAAATGAATAATTTCCCCTGACTTTCGAGAAACTAGTAAAATCGTGAGAGAGGTTGAACAATAAGAAGTCGACGGCGCTCATATTACGTCTCATAAGAGCAACGCGGTTGCAATTATAGCAGACATTAATACGCTTCTCGCTAACATATGTTAAATAGAACGCGACAATATCTCCTCTGCTTTTTATTTGCCCACACATTTCATGCAAACTGAACTAGACTCTTATCTTTACTAGAATGTACATATAAATCACGATGAAGTCTAACGAATAAAGTGAAGCATTAATAAAATACACCGGATCGACTATCGCAACAAATACAAGATTAGAAAGTAAGTTACAGTTACAAAATTTAACTGAAGATTAAGTTCAATACAGTGACATAATATAAGAAAATTCACGAAGTTAGATAGCACTACGAAATGACTCAAACCAGTAACAGGATTTCTCGGAACACTACAGGTTGGCTGACAAGTTACTCATACCTGCAGAACATACGTGCCACATACAGAAATCACTTAACCTAAAATATATGGCAGTATTACTTGAGTAAATCACTTTAGTGATTCTCAGAATCGTGACACCGGTGCGACGCAAACATTTCCTTTGACATCCTGTCAGACTTAAAAACGTATGAAAGCCAGTCTACCGGCAAATAAAAACGACGTCACGTTCTCTATGTAATTCTAATGGGTCTGCCTTTGTATCACTACATTACATACGAAGATAGAAAGACTCTACTATATTAATAAATATTATAACGAAGATTGCCTTCTAATAGGAAATAGTTATCAAAATAAGCCTGTTTTATATCAGCAATAAAATGTGCAAACATATTCCGTGTACCCATTACACCAATTTTATAGCTGACAGGTCTTGTAAGATATAGGTACGTACGGATAAGGATGTAGGTACATTTATTTCATTCATCAAGCGAATTTTTCATCTAATCAAAATTGTAACAAGAAATAAATTCTTACAAAGATGACAGAAATTATTAGAGAGGGAAATGAAATAGGCACTTAACTAGAAAGGCAGACCAAAACAATTTAGGCCCAATTTGTTTAGAAGCAACAAAAACGTTTGACTTTGTGCAAATTAAAGCTCGACATCTTGTAGGCTTTTTTTATATTACGGATTTAATATCTCTGACTAACAAACTGGAAACATCCGAAATTAAATTAAAAGTTGACGTCATTCTGCAGGTCCAGAAACGCAAGGACAAAATCAAATTACTTTAGTGAAGAAACCGGAATGGGGTCATTGGTTGGCTAATGCCTGGAGTGCCCATAAAAACCATATAATATAATTAACATCTATAATAAAATGTGCGCACAATAAACTGAAGAATTTGTAGTAAAATCAGTCACAAATATGAATAAAAGCATAACGGAAGATCAAGATAAACATAGTTCCAAACTTAATTAAACGCCGAACGGGATGTTAATCGTCGTTCGAGAACGATTAATCTTTTGTTTCGGAAGTGTGTCATGGACCGGCAATCCGGAACAACTCGGGTAGTCTTACAGTATTGTAATACAATCTTTCACATAACAAAGGCCAACATTGTGGTGACAATGGAGCTATCAAGTATCCGAGTATGTTGTGTAATGCAGATACAGGGTTAGTTCAAAGTCGCAGACAATGGGTAGTTTTAGATAAAAGCTTTCGAGAAAGAATGTTTGATATTACAAATGATGGGTGTTTGACACCTAAAGTTAAATGAGCATAGCTAGTTATAGATAGTAACAAAAAACAGTCAGTCAAAACAGTTTCAGAATTAATTGAAGCAGAAAAGATTCAGAAGAAATTCGATTTTAAATAAATCATGAAAGTAAAATTTTACTGCCAAGGACCGATCAGGCGCTAGATCACAAAAACAAAACAAATTAAAAGCGAACATGTGCAAGTATAAATAACACAAAAACACATGACACTCCAATTCAGCGGTCAATTTCACAGAACCATCGATACTGTTCATACTGAAGCGGAATAACCAATTAAGCAGACCGGCGCGGGCGCAACGCGGTCCAAAAATTACCTACCGTTACCATTACTGTTACAGAATCTTGTTTACAAGCAACATCTCGACTCACATTTTGAAAACCAGTGTAATAAAATGAATACCTACTCGATCATAATGATTCGTTAAGTCATACAATTTATTAAAATGTCCCTACATGGCTGGCCACTAAATGTCCAGCTCAAATTTATAACACAATCATAAACATATCATTAACGTTAGCAAAACAGGCTGTCTGGCGACTAGACTCAACGACCTTCTCAGCCTAACCTCACCTCAGCCTACGTAGAATCGCTTCTCAGTAACTAGTAATAAGGACCACAATTTCTCAAGTGATAGTTTGAAATGTTGCAAAATAATGCCTGTATTGTACGGAGGTTCAATAATAGACGAGCCATTATAGTCTTTGTTACAAAGTAGTTAAGATGATTGAGGATTGTAACTAAAATATAGGCTGTCAGAAAATATGATGCTAATGTTAGAAATATAATTGGAGATATGATTTATTTTGTACTTCATAATCGTAAGCAGGAACTTGCGTAGAGCTGTTGCGATTATTTAGTGCAACTGCAAGCCTAGCTTCCTCGAATTTCTAGTCATTGTTAAGCATATTTATATATCACCGGAATGATTCATATATTATTGTGATTTACTTTATGAAAATAAAATTGGAATCTAATAAAACTTGTTTGCAAAAGAAAACTTCTAACAATGGCACCGGTGAACAAAAATCATGTGCCATGGTATTACACGAGTTGATAAAACTAGCAGTAGACCGCAACACCTGATACAGGAAAATCCATGTATAGACACAATTCTTGGTAATGATACAACGACTAGTAAACAGTTGGATATTGTATTCAATAAACAGCTTTAAGTAAAAGTAGTTGATCGAGGGAAATTTAAGTTGAAACGCATCAATAATATTACAACATATGTCTGTAAACTAATAGAGCACATTATTAATCTTTAATCATCCAAGAAAGATCAAGTGAGTCAAAACCTCAGATCATAGAAGAAGATCAAAACAGAAATAGACTCTTTACATTGTAAGTGCAAAGGTCAATCGGTAAAATCAATCGGTTCTACTAAGTTATGTTTAGCGGAATATGTGTGAGGAGCAGATATGCATAAAAAATAGATATCAGTTAACGGTTACAAACCGAACTTGTTCGTCCGCATGCCCAGACAGATAAATGTGAAGTTGATGTACCGAAAACAATTAATCGCCTATCCTTGAATTACAAATTTGGTTGGATAATAAAGATCCTTTTATTGAAGGAACATTTTGAATTGCTGCTACATATTTGTTGTTACAGAACAAACAGTGAAACAGAAACTAACAGAACTATTATAAGCAAAGTTATACTCAACGACATCTTGGCTGCAAAGTTTGCAATAAGCCCTGAAGCATCCGTGCCTATGTGCAGAGAGTTTAAAATACAAGAACTCATGAAAGACAAATAAGAAATATATACATATCCTGTGTCATGAAGTAATGACTAATTGAAATTAGTTGATTAGTTTATCAGCTTATACTTACAATGTATTAGTAATTCGCTACACCCGTGTTGCTTGTTGAGAAACAGCCGGTTTTTTTGCAAGATAAGCGCACAAATTCACCATTATTGTAACGTTTGCTATAATGAGTAATGTAGATATCACACATAATTCTATTACAAACATACTTACAAATTCAATGTTAAACAGTGTTTAGGAAGTTGCCGATTTTTATAAGGAATTTAAGAAATGACGAATTGGAACCATGGACGCAAATTCTTCTTTCTTCTTCCACGTGAAAATAAATCTGTTGAGACTAAACTACTTACTTTCAGCAGTAGATTAATTGCCGTTTCTAATAACCGATCTATTGGCTCTTGGCTCTTTCCCCTACTAGAGATAGATTTTTGACATAAGCTCTAGAGAAGTAATGTCAAAAATCGATCCAATCCCGATATGGTTTGACAGTCAGAAGTAAACAAGCCAAATGAAGGAAATTCTATTTAATATATTTTATCCAGTCTTTGACCATCTTCAGAATCGCCCCACAAGTGGCTGGGAGTGTTCTATTTTGGGATGCACACGACAATGGACCCACAAGAACAACGAAAAAAACAATAACCCAAATGATGTCACTATCACTACTTAACCATTCACTTTTGGTGTTTTTGCAAAAGGTATTTAATTGCAATAGAGCCAAAATTAACGCAACGGTTACCTACTGCTAAAACTTGTACGAGCAGTATTTTGTAATTCAAGGATGTATGCCTACTTATTTATTCTTATTTAACAAAAAAATTATTCAATGCTTTTTTGTAACAAAAACTATTTTCCTAATCTTTTAGTATTCATCCTTACTTATTTTTCCCTAAACTTTTTTCTTGAACCTGATATTATTGTTGACAGTATTTGACACGAAAATAAGACAAAGAATTTGTAGCCGTACCTAAAGTCGTTTTTGGATTAAAATTCTGACTTTTTCCTTTAACTTTAACAAATTATTAAACACATGCACTTACTTGTGGTGCACTAATACAAAATGAATAAACTTAAATATACCAATCCAGTTTCGATAAAAAATCATTAGCCATATCTTCTTCACCTACAACTACAGACAATTTAAGTGGAGTATCAGTTAGCATTAAAGACATAGTTCAATACCTAAATGTCCTCAAGCGCGGAAAGCCGTCTGATCTGATTGCTGAAGTTAAAGAAGTCGTGAAGAAACCAATCAAACTTTTTGTTTGCGAACTACGATTGAGTTTTGAAATATCGTTCCAAATGTCTTATGTTCTCTAAGAAATTGGTTTATATTTAGCTCTACTTGGAAGAGTTTGGTGTAATAAAGTCAAACTCAAAACAGAAACATTAAAAACATAAAGATTAAAAAAAATACAAAATGCTGTATTTTTTTAATCGGTCAGATCAAACAAATACAGCATTTAAATTTTTAACGTTGGAGGTATTTTTCATTCCCGAAATCCAGAAAATTTCTACTAGGAAAGCTCGGAATGGCATGGGAATAAGAATGTTCTGGCTAAAAATGAGAAAACGAAATGATATTTGATGTTCCACGCTTGTTGACTTCGAAACGAACCTTAATTAAGTTTTAATTTCTTTTAGCTACCTAGGTACAAAGAATGTAAAAAGTATCGTGCGCAAATATGCAAAAACCTTTCATTAATGAATATCTCAAGTACCATACACGCTCGTACTTGACATATTTTTAAGGGTCATTGCTTTGGTAGCTGAAGGGCAGAGAATTTTCAAAGAAAACTGGACCGCCCACGTAAGCACCTACTTACTTTAAATGAGTACTTTAGTAGGACGCGAAAGAGAGAATATTAAATCAAAAATGAATGGTCCGCTGTATGATCAGCTGAATGGTCAACTATTTTTTTCTTCCAAAAGATTTTGGCGGAGAATCGAAGATATACGTATTATGTGTTCCACTTTTGATATTTTTGGGCTTGATCAAAACCATTTATCCCTATAGCATGAACATAATTATGGATGTATTAAATGTTATATGTGTGTCGCTAACGTCGCTATTCATTCCCATACACTTGTCAAGATACCAGTCTAGTTCCATATTAATTCAAAGCTCATATGGTATCTACTGTTACAATTCTTTACTGTATTTTCGATGACGACACTATGTATATTTTAGTTGATGTCCGTGCTAGGAATACTGTAGTATCACATTTAACGGAACTTTCCGGTATAAGCATGAAAAGAGCTTCTAAGTAGATACTTGTATGATATTTTCAATTATTTTCAATTAATACAGAAATGTATGGCTATGGTATTACCGTTTGCGAAACTAATTACTCTGGAACATTTGCATACGACGCGATATAAACAACGTCAATTATGTACAATATTTCGAACGTGCACAGTTAGTTCGTTATTCATCATTCATTACGAAATATTCCACGCGGGCACGTGACAATGAATTTATTATGTTCCGATACAGACAGACAAGAATTTTATTAATATGGATAGCAGACGTGCCATTCCCTTGTTGATTTGTCGCAATTTCAAATGTGAATTATTATTTGTTTGTGTGTATAATACACACAAACAAACAATACCCAATGCTTCGCGTCCGTGTATTATTTATTGTGTATTAATTATCTATTAACTAAATCTTTGGACCTAGGACTGTCTATAAAACTAATTTAGACATTGCCTTTCCTAAACCGACAACCGTTGAAAGTCTCGGCATTGTTTATTTGGCACTTAGAATATAGACAACTGAAACATAAATCTCTCCTATTGATTTTCATAATACCATTAACCGTTATTGGGCGACCCTGACCCGCGATTATTATTAGGTCATAAAACAATCTACTAAACACTCGCACGTGTCATTTTGTGTTGTCTGATCATAAGCTGAGATGTAAGTACCCAATTAGGTACTTGCTTCAGAATTTAAAAGCTTACAGCCTTGCAGGGTTGAAAGACCAATAATTTGACTCAGAAAAAGTCTTACGTCGATGTGTACTAGCAATCAATCAGTATAGATCCTCCCTATTGAATCCTAGACGGACGAGATCTTAGCTATTTAATTAAGGCCGATCTGGGATGCTTGGGATTATATCTGGGCACAATAGAGATTCTTGACTTTCAGTTGGATAGAAAAGATAGTTCCAATACCGAAATAATAGGGATTCTTGGCTATCTACTACGAACCGTAGTAACAAACAATATTGATGATAAAATAATTACTTCAAAATAACTATCTATACTATACCTCATACATTACATGGAAGAATTGTCTTTAACAGGCGTACGGGGCGTAAAATATTTAGTTGAAAGGGTACTGGTAGTAGTAATAGTTAAACAACAGTTAAATGAGAACCTGCGAATTGGTCCTCATTAAGTACAATGAAACTCGTGAGAATTTGGATGGATAAATTCTTGTCTGTGGTAACCTAATAATCATTAACTTGAAAGTATTATAAAGGATAATAACAAAAATATCACGTGAGGATAAAGAAAAGCTCATCGATGTTTTGTAATTTTTAGACATATTAATTAATGCAAAACCTTCAAAACAATAAAGTATTGGAACGCGCCTTAAATTCCTTTCTTGGAAATGTAAAGAACTTAAACCGTATCCACATTGATTCGAATTTTAAATATTTTACCGAAATCGAAAATAAATGCAACTTAGAAAGTTGCCTTAATATTATAAACATTAAGTTTTACACAAATATTTTGATGTTAAGCAGAATCCAGATCGAATTCTAAACAATCCACAGTTAACCGAACAAGGTAATCGCGGCAGCCATACCTATTCCAATTAAAATTCATACCTGCTTACTCATGGTAAAGTTGCAGTGCCAAGCGAAAAAAAACAAACGAGCCTGGCTTTGTAGTAGGTAAATAGAAATAATTTTCCACCTAAGTAATTGCAAGTATTGCATTTTTAAAAGCAACTGTTTATTAGTTTGACGTTTGAGTTTAAAAGCCACTACAAAGAAAATAATAATGTTGGTTTCGGAAGTCGGTGGCTTTGGTTTTTGTTTGCTTTTTTTGCCACCGACTTCCGAAACCAACATTATTATTTTCTTTGTAGTGGCTTTTTGAAGTCGGTTATTTTTTGTTAAAAAAGTTTTTATTTTTCCCTTTTTAGTTCTTTATCTCGCGTTAAATTACTTTGACGACTTCGTTCAACAGTAAATCTTCTACGTAGTGTGTACATTTATGCATATAACTTTGTACATAGGAATGACTACCTAATGTATTATATACTAAAACCTTCCTCAAAGTATGTAGATTACGTTAGCGGAAACCCAATCCAAATCGAATCAGTAGTTTTTGAGAAAATCGCGCACATACAAACATACATACATACATACATACATACATACATACATACATACGGGACGAATACAGAACCTCCTTTTTTGAAGTCGGTTAAAAAAGTTGCACACGCGCGCGGCGACCGTTACATCGATGAAAGAGCAGCTGGGCCCACACCTGCCGCACAACCAACAGCTGAGCGGCAAGGAACCGGCGCATTATTTAGTTCCTTTAAGGACTCTTGCAGACGAGGGGGAACTTAACATGAAGAAACATTTTCGACGATGGGACTGTCATACGTACCGCGTTTATAAAAGTCCCTAAATAAATAAAGAAAAAAAAAAAAAAAAAAACAGTTTCGGTTCACGTTTCTAGTCATTATGACCCTTTTAAGTTTTCTCTTCATAATTAACTAATAGTTATCGAGATGAATAAAACGGAAGACATAAAACACGTGAAACAATTTATTAATAGTTTAATAAACCTTTGGAAAAAGATTGAAATTGCCGATTATAAATAAATAAATAAATACATTCGGGGACTTTTCTGCCCAAATAAACATGAAAATACTTGAAATTGTACATAAAACCCACCGTTAGAGTATGCAGGCCGGTCATACGTGGCGATATTCCGATGTGCAAATACTGGACAAAAGCTCGCGACCTTCGGCATTCCACACGTGGAATTCAGAGTAATCCTTGGCCGAGAGCACTTCGGTAAATTGCGGTCAAGCCACTGAATTGTAATATTCATATAGCGTAAGGTTGGTTTTTCATAGTCACAGAGAAATGGGAAAATGTTTAAACCTAAAACCGAACTGTGAAAAATTAAATTACCTACTATTTTTTTAAATTAGGTATGTAGTTGAAATTCCTGTCGGAGAAGTTACAACAAATGGTGACGTTTATTCTGTCTGTTTGCTGCATGTTAGGCCGCTACTTGATAAAAAAAAAAGACGGAACCTAATTGAACGTATCCAAATTCCAAATTCTGTCTCTGCAATATTCGATCCCTGCATGGTTTACTTCTGCTAACAGACCATAGTAACAGACTGTTACTCTACCAATTACACCTTGTTGTCCTAATTTATTTTAATTGACTGTCACATTGAGACCGTGGTGATTAATTACCATCTCGTGTAAATAAAACATATTGCCACGCAGCTAGAAAAAAAAAGTAACTACCTACCTACTGTTACAAAAATTTGACCAAAAGTTCTCGCCAAAACTTATCAAGGGGAATATTTGGCCATCAAGAATAAATAATAATTTTTAATCATTTTCAAATATTAACCGTTAACAAGAAACGTTTAACCATACCTTAGAACTTCTAATCCTTATCTTTAGAATCGAAGGATGTTGGCATGATTCGGCAAAGCCACAACGTTTTCATTTGAGTTACTTTGGAAATTAATTCATCTTAAGCACTCAATTTTGTTAACATAGATACAGAATTATAAAGTTATAAAAGATTATCTTGTAAATTATAAAGTCATAAAAGAGAAACTTCTACGAAATAATGATTGTACTTAGTGTCACTTAAATCTGAATACTAAACTTTATCAATTCTCAAAATGATGAACGCGTTTTTCAACATAATGACCCCATCTCGCTACATTAAAACATAAAATAATTTAGTTTTTCTTTGAAATTGTAAGAAATTGTATGTTATCACCAGGTTTATGAATCAGTGTTAAAAGAATTATTAAATATTATGGCAGTCACGATTTTTACTCCAACGGCTACAACAAATTGATTTTGAATTCTTTTGCGTGAATTGCTCTAGAAAAGCCATTTAAAAGTTTCTGTCTGCACTTTACATTACCTTTTTAGTGAATTTAGAAAGTTTAAGAACTAGGTATTGATTTTCTTTCTTATTTTCTTCGCAATTTCAGCTCACTTCTCAGATTTGTAAAAGTCCTAGATTTTTGTTACAAAAATGAATGACGTTATTAGCTCTCGGCATGAATCTTGTAACATAAGGTTCGGCTATAAATCCGGTGTGTTACGCAATAGCCCGGATTTATTCAATAAACTGCCTCGTGTATTTAATTTGTTTTCCAGGATAGTTACGTTCTCCATTAGGTTTAAGTATCGTAATTATTAGGCGGCGCAACTTAATCGCTGTCGGAAATATCTTGTTTGAACCGCAGATCCTTTTAGCTGGTACCGATTTTATACAAACTCACTTATTTTCATGGCTTTTACTTTCGCTGAATATTTCAGTAATACTATGTTAAATGGAATATATTCAGGCGTACGTACTAGGCAAGTTATGAAAAGCCCTAGAAATGTGAAATCTGGAGGAATATGAAGAAAACGTAGCACGCGGCAAAACGCAATTTCTTACCGCGATAAAGGAAAATGCGTCACAGCCAGCATCACGTTATGGACGTTATGGATATACTTGTAGGTATTCAGATGAACATATTGTCAAGAAAGGGGTGTGAACTGAGCACATCAACATATTAACCTGTGTAAAATTTGCGTATTTATTGGAAACACCACGGTAAACATAAAATGCTATAGGTATCATACTCTATAGTCTATATACGTCCCATGTTGTTGGGGTCGTAAAGAGCTAGCCGCTGTCAAGGCCACGTCCTTCAGGGGCTCCTGTGACATGAAGTCTCAATCGATTCACTGTTTACCTTCAAAACAGGTCATAGATGTAGCAGTGTTTAATTTTGATAACAAAATTGTAAGCAATCATTTACATTAATTTGAACAAATCAATTCGTAGCAAACGGTAGCAAGATCTTTAGAACTTAGTCTCGACCCAGTAAACAGAAAATCCTTTGACTTCAGGAGCACAAAGGGCCCAATATTCACAGTTCCCCGTGAATTCAAACCTGCAAGCCCAATTTATTTGTTAGACAGATTTCTATCTGAACATCAAAACAGTAATAGGAAATCGCAAGTTACACAATCGAGAGCATGTTTCTGATTGGGATCAAACGTGATTGATACCGAGTTATAGCCTCTTCCGGGCAAGTTGTTATACCTACTTGTTGCGAACTGTTAACGATCTAGTTGTATCACAGCCTTAATTTAATGTTCCGAAGATTCAATCCAATTATTGGAAAATATTGATTGTGTTGCCGTAAAAGCAGCTCCTAAAAGACAGTAAAGCAAATTTTGTTCCAAGTATAATTAGCAGCACGCTTTTGAACGCTCTCATGCTTCATTGAGAAGTAACAGACACTGCGTCGGACAGGGCATGTGTTCGTTTACGAAGATGGTACGCAATTAACGTTAATTAGGCGTTCTGTTCGAGCGTTCACGATTGCCCGTGATCGTTATTTGTTTCTAAGAGACGCCTCTTATCTGCCGAACAATTCAATAAAGTGATGTTTATTATTCGTTTCGTTATTACTGATCTAAATTGATTTGTTTTTGTGACGATTTTGTTTGAGCTTGCCGTTTTGATGGTGATGGTGGTTTGATGACACCATATCACCATCATGTTGTCGAAGGTGGTACTTCGATATTTGATTTCATGAGATGGTAGACAACAACAATGATGTAGAATATTGAAGATACCTAAACGAAATGCCCAGTTTTCCTAAAAGTGATTTAGAGTGGACAGGAGTTGCTCTCCGTAGACATAACCTGAAACATTTAAAGTACCTTGACTTACCCTAGGTGACTGGTCGTAGGTTAAATACGTTTTAATTAGGATAACAAGACATTTCAAGCGAATGGCCAATGGCAATATCCTGGGAAGTCGCAAACATTTTGAGGAGAATAGAAAGCCCGATAGTAGGTATGATCACCGAAAATCAGCGCTGTGTTGTGGTTCATGCCACAGCACAGCATTATGCTGAGTGGTCACCTTTTGTCGCAGTTTGACTATATTTTTTTTATTGTTTTTCTAGATAAAATTGTCATCTTATGTGCGCGTGTCTATGTAACAAATAAATCATTTGTCTTTCTTATCTTTCTATCTTTCTTTCATAGTAGTAGTAGTACAGCTCTTTGTAAAATAACTCATCCGGGGAAGTAGGTACTACCATCATACCTGTTTCTGCCGCTAAGCAGCATTGCTGCTTGCTTGCCACTCTTAAAATTAAAAAAAACCCGGACAACGATAGCGCCATCTATAAGCATTATGTGGCTGTAACATATGTACTTCCAGTGGCGTCATCTATGAGCAGATGCCTCTACCCGTTAAGGGTCTTCGGACAGACGGACAACAAAGTGATGCTATAAGGGTTCCGTTTTTCTTTTTGAGGTACGGAACCCTAAAAAGCCATCGAAACCAGAGTTGTTCAATAATCTTCCTTATGAATCTTTAGCGTCAATCTAGCTTTCTTCTCATAAAAATGTTGTGTGCCGTTCTTCACGAAAGCACTTAGCTGGACCTAGGACTGCCATCCGTCCGGGGTTCCCCGGATTTGTCCTAGTTTAGAGGGCGTCCGGGGAGCATCCGGTAGGGGTTTCAAAAAATGTCCGGCTGAAACCTGGACACTGAGTCAGGAGAATCCTGATTGATGTAATGTTTTTTTCGGGGGCGTCCGGGAAAAATACTCAATTTCACCCAAATGTCCGGGGTTTCTAAAGTTTTTGTCCGGCGTCAGCAATTGAGATGATGGCAACCCTAGCTGGACCTTAATAGGCAATAGGCCATTCCAATTCCAGTATTAGCTCTATACAAATAAAAAACGTTACGCCTGTAGGTACTTACGAATAAAATACCTACCTTTAAACTCGCTTACAATTAATTCCATGTGACTCATAGCATAGGACGTAAATCCCAACCGGTAGGTATATTTAATACCTTGGTCAGGCGAGTTCAATATAATTCAAAAACAATAAAAAAACCGGCCAAGTGCGAGTAGTACTCGCGCACCGAGGGTTCCGTATCATTTTTGGACGTATAAAGTGAAAAAAACCGGACCGCATAACTAAGTTTGTTTGTGAAGGAATTTTGATGATTTTGAAAAAACTGTACTAGTTAGGAACATCGTTTTATTTTTGGTGCAATATTTGGGTCAATTCCTATCAACTCTAATTATTTCAGATTTTTCGCTCCGCAAACTTTGGAGATAAGGGGGGGGAATGGTATTTTTTCAGACATTTTTCATCATATGTCGAAAACTGTGAGGCATAAAATTAAATGAAAATATATTTTGAAATGTGCAAATCAAGTCCTTTCATATGATATGTCACTTGACCTAGTAACTTCACTTTGAAATTTTGGACCCCCACTCCGGCCCCTTTTGCAATGAAAATAAAAATATTTTTTTACTTTTTTCATTTTCAATAAAGTTGGACAAGCATTCTTTATAACTGTTCCGAATTTCAAGTCGATAGCATTAGTAGTTGCTGAAATAACCAGTTGTGACAGACAGACAGACAGACAGACAGACGAAGTCGCACCATAAGGGTTCCTTTTTTACCATTTTGGTACGGAACCCTAAAAAGACGTATTGTAACTATATTTTATTTTATTGTGTTATTAAAAACAATAACAAAGTAATTTGGTAGGTAGGTACATTCCTCCTTTAAAGTAGGTAGGTTAGTAAGGTAGTATGTTGCTGTATGATTTTGAAAAATATTTATTTTAACATAGAAGTAACGTTTTTAAATTACTGTAGGTAGGTATACTAGGTTGTATATAAATCAGTAATTGATTTAGGTATGTTGGTAAACTTAGTAGCGGTAGGTACCTACCTACTAATTAGATTTTTGAATTTTTTTAATCATAAATATTTTACATGACTGTGTCTAGGTAAAATTAACAAATACCTACTTAATTACGGAAACAGAATCAATTTAATAAATAAATTGAGGAAACTACATGGTTTATTATTAAAAAAACATAATAATTTACTTTGACGTGATTAAGCACGCGCTGTGTCGTGTGTTGGGTAGGTAGGTACCTGGTGAATTAATTATCATAATAATTGATACGATTATTACTTACAGCTGGACACATGGCATTCATTCAGCACACACTGGTAGATTATCCAGGATTCCAATTCAATCATCGTGGAAGCGGTCATTTTCGACACAAAATGTTATTCACGCACAGTCAAAAAATCGAAAGTCAAGTCTTATTACGACAATTACCACTTGAATATATCACTGCATCTCGGTAAAAGTTAAAAGTTAAATATTTTCAGTCAATGTTTTCAATTTGTAAATAACACGCGCGGTCTACAACACCGACCGTTGTTTTGATAGGTATCGCCCACATAGGACCGCGAGCTGAATGATTTGATTGGACCTTCGAGCCATATCGCCCACCCGACAGGAACCCGGAAATTAAGTGCGGTGTTACCACTTCATTTTTTATTCTCCCCAAAGTTTCTGTCAAAATAAACTCAGGAAGAAAAGGTTTTATGTAAAACCCGAAAAATCATACAAAGCATTTAAAAACGACGACATAAGGCTAACAACATGTAACAATTAGCTATTAGCATCTAAATAATACGACAAAATTAATTATTATTTAAATAATTTTATTGTAGTATCTCGCTTCTGTCTACTACAGAAGCGATGTACTAAAAATAATATAATAGTTACGCACGCACACGCTTGTTAATTGATTAAACACTTCTATAGAAGTCGTAGTCACTGGACAAAACTTACCAATATTTCTAGATAAAAGTAACTTTTTAATTTAAAAACATAGACATATAATCTATAGACAGAGCCTAAGGACCAGTGACGTCACTGTATCACTATCAACGAGAAATGACAAACTTCACACAGTATACAGACATGGTTAGACAGACTACCTCCAGTATATTATTCCTCCAAGATTTAAAAACTCCCATTAACAATAGAGAAACTTTTAACTTGGCAACATTTTTGTCATAGACATCGTGCTGTGACATAGACGACACATCAACTTATTTAAACAACTAATCGATTCCTTTGATTGTTTTCTCGATAACTAGTTAAATTAAAATGTAACGATAATTAGTTATTTACCTTTAATTACGATCATTTTGTTATTTAATTGCCATAATAGGTGTATCATCGTAAAAAAGTCTGTTCAGTTTAAGATGGATTTTGTCATTCACTCTGAATCTGTGCCAAAAAAGAATTAAAATATAGATCGATGCAGTAATCGATTAAAATGTGATCGATTTGCATGAGTTCTAATTATAGTGTGTTACATCACTAGACATCCAGCTGTCAGTGCGACCAGTCTATTTTGTTTTTGGTATTCGTATGTGCTGCGCGTAGTAGAAAGTGGTGTTTATTTGTAAATATTGTAAAATTGTAAATATTCATATTTTTTGTGATCATAACTATTGATTCGTGATATTATTGGAAGTGACAGTGTTTTATGGAAGTACAACTCATTGCAAGGACTTTTTCGCGTTTTTTAAGGTGAGTTATTTTTATGAGCGATGATCAAACACCTGTCGTATCGTGCGTAATTTCTATGCAAATGCAATTCATTGTTATTTATAGGGTCATTACAATTTCGTAATGAGTTTAAATTTGTTTTGTCTGGAACGTCGGCCAGTTGCGCTGTTTCGTGTAACCTTGAGTGAGCGAAACGGAGTGTCATCGTCTAATTCGGCCTTACGCTTATGCCCTACAAGTATATAAAAGGGAACGTAAATACTTCGGGTAAGTACTTAAAGAGAAAACAAGCAATTTATAGCACGCACGTGTTATAAAACGTTTTCGTCATTGGTACAATTCTCTATTGTTTGTAAATAGTACTGTACTTTATAAATAAAAAAAAAAGAAACAAAAGTACCTACCTATCTACACTATTATAATTCCTCAGCATACATAAACAATAATTTAACATTATTGTAATTGATGTTTGTGATTCAATTAGTAAGGAAATTAATTAAATCACAATCTATTCAATATTGTGGAAGAGATCATCATAAGGGAGACCACAGACACAAAATAGTTCAAACCTTCATAAACAAGTACAGTCAAAATCTGTTATAACGACATCGAAGCGACCATTCATATTTGGTTATAAAAACCGATAGTCGTAACAACCGGTGATATTTTTGAGGGAACAGTCAGTGAGGACCTATGATTTTGGTTATTATAACCGGTATGTTGTTCTAAATGATGTCATCGTAAACGGTTTTAACTGTAGATATCTACCTATTTCACCTCCTTGCTTGCTACATTATTAGTGTAGAACTACCTAAGTATGCTTGATGATTTTTTTGGTTGATCTATAGCAGTTGTTCCCAATCATTTTATATCCTGGGTCCACTAAGACTTGTTAGTTTGGTGCAGGGACCCCAATGTTCAAAATAAAAGCTATGTGAGCATATTGTTGCGTTAATATTCATTTAATGTAGGTTTATAACTTTGTTTTGCGAACCTTAATTTTGTTCTTGGTTGGGAACCACTGATCTATAGCCTATAACTATACCAAAAGTTTAAAATATCTATGTATATTATGGCTGCTGCATTAGAATAGCTAGTTGCTTATGGTTTAATAACTACTTTGATAGACCTCATGTACTGATGTTGAGTAATTAATAAGTAGGTATATGGTTTCATAATTTTGTTCTTCTGACTGCCTCTTTGGTGTTGGCAACTGCTGAGCGTGAGGTTGTGAGCTCAATCCCCAGGTTGGGCAGTGTTTATGAGTTGTTCCATTAAGAAATGTTCAGTAGTAGCCAAAAGGTTACTACATAGGAATTACAACCATATTTCACCAATATTTATAAGTCCTTATACCTACACTACCTATTTACTGTCTCTTTGAGGAATAAATGATGTTGTGTTCTTTTGTACATATCATAATTTTAAAAAAAACCGGGCAAGAGCGTGTCGGACCACGCACTGTCCAGGATTCCGTAGGAAGAAGTATTTCAGTCTTCCAACTGCAAATATAAGTTTGTATTTCAAAATATTATTATGAAATACAAATTTATTTTTGCAGTTAAAATGAAAATAGTGAATATTTCAAAAACTAATAAACATATCTTGTTCAAACCAATTTTAATTGAAAGTATTTATTAAATGCTACAAGCTTGATTTTTTGATGATGCGGTTGGAAAACTACAGGGGGGGGGACACATTATTTAGGACTTTCGGAGCTTCTAATTAAGTATGCACTTAAATAAAAAAGACATTTTGAAACCTTTATGTTATTTTCAAAGACCTATCCAACGATACCCCACATGAAGGGGTGCAATATGATGAGAACTGAAGTGGTATGGTGGATTGATTAGAATAGCTAGTAAGAGAAATAAAATACAGAGTGTGGTTAAACGACGACCTTTTAATCAACGAACGGAACAGGGAAGTGCACAGTAGCGACATCTATATAATCCATAATGTATTAGGCGCGTTCACACAATACACTATTTATGTTAGAGGGCTGCGTTCATTAATTTAACATGATAAAATATTTTTTATCATCCCTCAGTTTCATGTATGCCCCCCCCCCCCCCCCCCCCCAAATTATTTTATTTTTTATATTTTTTCTGCAGGCCTTTATGGCGGCTTACAAAAGACATCTACTTGTGAAGTTTCATACAAATTGGTTAAGAACTGTAGATTTTACGAGGGTGTGACAGACGGACAGACAGACAGACGGACATGACGAAACTATAAGGGTTCCTAGTTTTACTATGGAACCCTAAAAATGCATATATTTACTTCCTTAGAATATTTTGTACAACAGCTTAATATACCTAATTTAAAGTTAAAGTAATGTTTTGGATTATAATTTAATTTTAATTTTATCTGAGAGCAGACATCCTATCCAGTTTCCACACATAGGCAGTTGGCAACTTCTCACTGGCTTGTAACATAATACATGATATTGATACTCTGTGGTTTTAGATTGTTTAATTCTAGAATTTACGCTTTAAACACCTCCATTGTAGTATTTTTGTTATTTTTAAAGTACTGGCATTAAATAAAATTATTTTAAGTCCTACATTATGTAGGTACTTACATTTTGTCAGAATGAGACCAGACCAAGCTGTTTCTCTAGTATTCTAGTGGAATATTGTTTAAAATGCTAATGTTTCAAGTTTTTAGTAGGTGAAGGTGATTAAAGATTTTTTTCTAGAGCAGCTGTTGTTTGTTTCTGTTTAAAACTGGTTTCAATGAAGTCCATTTTATGACTAATATTCCAACCAGAAAACCATAATACCTATACTTAATTTATTTATTTATACCTATATTTCAAGATCAAGGTCATATTCTATACCTATAGGTAGGTATTATTAGAGCAGGTAGGTATAATTTTCAAATTATTTTTTTGCTATAAATGCAGACCTTGTTTTGATAAATTCTTTTTTTTTGCTTAAAGGCATAAACAATGATATAGTAAATAATTCTATCATTCTGAAATACTCGTTTTATACAATTTATAAGCTTGTATTTGACCACTTTCTCACCGGATGTTAAAAAGATGATGCAGTGACAGTTTTTTTTATTTTACGTGCTCCTAATTCAAAATAATTTTAAACCAATGTTTCATCTATAGGTAGTCCACACACTTGTAACGATAACACTAAACTTGTAATCAGTCAATGGTTTGATGATTCATCACCTTGCAAATAAATTAGTATACATATAAAAGTATGTAGGTAGTACAGAAATATGAATAAGTACCTACTTACTGATAAGCCTGGTTAAATATTTGTATCTGTATGTAGGTACTTATGACTGTTTCACTCGTGTTTTTCATTATTGGGTACCTAATATAAATATACATACTGACACATGACATGCTTTAATTGGGCAGAGGGGTGGTGTGGGAGGTCTAACTGTACCCCCGTTGCTCGGCTCCTAAAGGTAGTAGCGTGATAAATAGCCTATAGTTTAGGCTATACTATCCTCATGAATCTGACTATCATATCCTACAAAAACAACTTTTCGAATTCGACTGGTAGGTACTTCCAGAGATTAGCGCGTTCAAACAAACAAACAAACTCTTCAGCAAACTTCAGCTTTATAATATTAGTATAGAATAGATTATTTATCATCCTATTTATTTGGGATCGGCGCAGCATGTTTTTTTGTTTCAATCATCTCACTATTCACCCCATTCCTGTCATCTTTCACACAGTCCATCCGTCGTTTCCTTAGTCTTCCTCTATTGTTATGGCCTTCCATATTCATACTCAAACCTTTTCTCACGACATTTTCCTCATTCCTGCGCATTACATGCCCATACCACGACAGACGATTTCCACACAACTTTTCGGTCACCGGCACTACTTTCAGACTTCCCCCCAAATGTTATTTTTTTATTCTATCCATTCGCGTAACACCACACGTCCCACTCAACATTCTCATTTCAGCTGGCAATTGCTTTTCATCCTTTTGTGGCCGAACATCCTGATCCATACAAGCCAGTTCAGTTATAATAAACTAGCACTTTGCGCGTGACTTCGTCCGCACGACCGATAGGAACTGTGCATTTTTTTGGAGGGATAAATAGTAGCTTTAAGTAGCACTTAGGGATAGTATAGGTCACTATTAGTGAAAGATTTAATTTTATTATGGTAGGTAATAATTAAATTTCACATTAAATTCGTTTTTTATTGCATTCTTAAATATTAAAATACCAACGGAAAACCCTAAAATAACCACATAAACAACTATAAAATCAACAATCATTATTCTTATCTTACTGTGCTTTAACGAATTGCTGTATAACAACAAACAGACACATCTGTGGCAAAAAGAAACAATATTGTACATTTTTTCATAATCTTTTGTAAGTATATCTTCCATGCCAACTGACGTCAATATCTCCCGTCATAAAAAAATCTGGCTTGACAAAGCATATTTAAAAAAAAAAAATATAGCCACATGCCTAAATAAACTATATTTGGACACTCTTTGTCATAAATGGTTTTCTCACATTTATTTTTACCTTATTTTTTATAATGCTTTCTGGAAGTGTTTTATGAAAGCGTTTTATAACAATGTGAATTCTAGAATTGGAAAAGGATATTCATGCTTTCGTTTCGTTTCGTGCTAAAAATGAAACAAGCTAGACTTCCTAAAATTGAAAATATTTTACAGCCATTATTTATGTAGTTATGCTACAATTGTAAACCATTGCAAACTCTTTAGCCTTTCCTTTTTAGCTGACTTCAAAAAATTACGTTATTAACATTATTAATGTTAATAGGTACGATGTGTTCTGATTATACTATTATTGCAGACACAGGGTCGTATTACAGAACCTAACTCAAGACTTACTTGTAAACAGTTTCAAGCCATTTGATTGGTTGAAACTAGTCTCAAGTAATGCTTAAGTTATGCTTACAGTTATGTGCTGTAATACTACCCTATGTTTGCCTAATTGGTAAAACTTTTTAGAAAACAGGTACAAAGTCAGCAATAATTTATTCAGAACACAATACTAATATTAATAACCTCCTCTTTTTTTGAAGTTTTCCTACCTGCAGGAAATGCAGGAAAATCGTTCAATAATTACACTACATAAGAGATAAGAAATGACGTTATACGATAAACATTAGCACTTATTAATCGTTTGATTAGATTATTTTTATGTTTAAAAGTACAACTTATTTAATATTTTGTCCATCACGATTTTCGTCACGATCTAGGCTCCTTAATGAATGAGATCAGTATAAAGACGTCAGTATTGTTTAAAGCTGGAAATAATACGTGCATAATAACGCGTAGGTACCTAGTTGTTGCAAAAAACACCGAATGAGCTAATGGTGCCGATTCTGTTGTTTACAAACTAAACTAATTTAGTCTCATTTTGTCTCTCTAACGAAAAACATAGACGAAGCGTAGACTAATTTGACAGTTCTTAATTTTTTCTGTCCTTTTTCAATGATATTTGTAAGAAAGAGATATAGTGTGATTAAAATTAGTTTAGTGCGATATGCAACAGAATCAGCACCAATGTCAGCCCTAAACTGACAGTTAGTAGGAACGATGCCTCCTCTCGTCTGCCCGCCGGCCTTCTTAAGGTCGGCAACAATAGAAAATCAATTGTGTCTCATTATTAGTCGACAGTCAAAGGACTAATACAACCTTAGCTTGTTCAAGATCTCTTCATTATTACTATTAGTATTCTAGGACCTTAGTTCAATTTCTAGACTGGCTGACACAACCATTCGAGGTAATTAAAATACGGTAGTTTTTTCCAGTCACAAACTACCACAAAAACATATCAGCTGAAGATATGAATGAAAAACAAAATCCCCTTCTCATAAGCCTTGCAGCATACGTGTGTCTACACCTAGCGGGACCCACGCCCTAACCGAGCGCGGGTGGTTCAGGGAATTAGTTCTATGTTTGTTCTATTAGTACCAACCTGAAATTTAATTTATTCCGCGTTATTTCTTGTAATAAATGCCGTTGATGTCGACCTCCGGCTAGCGGACTACTTTTTTAATAGGTGCATGACAGTCTTCAGATTAGTCGCAAACTTTAGTTCTACTAATATGCTTTTCATTTTACTATACATCTATCTATTATTAGGCTTACTTTCTTAAATATTGGAGTAAAACATAACCTGTAATACATAATGAGTTCGCTGGCTGGAGGTTATGTTTTGCTCCAATATTTAAGAAACTAAGCGTAATAATAAAAAGATTTATAGTGAAATGAAAAGCATACAAGTAGAAGTAAACCTGAGGTCCTGACAAAGACCCCTCGGTCTCAGGGGTCCATCCCCTGAGACCGACGGGTCTTTGTCATGAGAGACCTGGGTTCATAGCTGCCTAACATTTTTATTGTTTCATTTCTTTATTCTTTATTGTAAACATAATAATATTTATACATGGTTTCATATTGACATGGTATGTCAAAGGCGAGCTTACCTCAAAAATTTAGTTTTCTACCTGCAAACCTTTAAGCGATTTTTAAACATTAAAGTGGTCCGCGACTACTATAAGGTTAAGAAACCCTGCACTAGAAGATACTACGTTACAACTGCCGCATACCAATGCCTAATACAATACAACTTTCTCTCATGCAATGACATGTATAGAAATACGATTCGGTTCGCAATAACCATTGCTTATAGCTCACAAAAAGTCGATGCGAAAGTTGTTCGTATTGATAACTCGTCGAAGCTTCGGTTCGATGTTTTACTGCAGGTAGGTGATGGCCAACCTGTACCTATACGTAATTAAAACCTGTCACTCTAAAATAATATACTTTGCTGTGCATGTGGTCTGTGTCTTTGATTAAATCAAGCCAGCTACAGCGTCTAAAAAGGTGAAGACGATTAAATTAGGGGTATTGGCAGTAATCCAGCACAGAAACCTTATTTATTGAAAATTACCGGATTTTCCTTTCCTGACAGCAATTTGCCTCTTGTAGAGCCAAAAACAAGCCGCATCAATTACTATTGGTGAAATAAAATTGTTCCTATACGTAGATATCGGTATATGATTAGCTTGCATTAAGTAAGCAGGACTCTAAACAACATTCAGCCGTGACAAGACATGCATAATAAGGTCAAAGATTCCTACAGCGCGATCAACCAGAACCTAGTCCTTTGTACTGACAACAGTATCTATTTTATATTAAACTGGTGTAGGTATCAGAGTGTTCTCGATCGCATGATTTTAACCAATAAGATGCCATTATTCAACTGTGAGAAAATCAGAACCGTGTGATTTTAATATAAAATCATCGAGAAAGTTAACGCTGGCACTAATAAAAAAATCAATAAAAAATGTGATCAAATGCCGCCATGAAATCGAAACATCTGAAAGTCATGGTGGTTATTGACATAAAATTGGTGATGGGTGTTTGGCAGACCGCCAGGGTCTAAAGATACATAATTATTTCCTACTTTCCTAGCGAATTGATACGGTCAAGGGAGTCGAACATTCGAGCTTTCTCAAGCATCCGTTTTCACTTAACAAGTTTGAACTAAGATCTATGGACAGTGCCTTTTTTATCGACTCGTATGTCCAAAAAGTTATTGCATTGACTTTTTTAGAAGGCATTCTCTTATTGTTCTTAGTTACGTTCCTACGGCAAATTCGTTGACCCTCAAGTATTCATTAAGCAAGGTTGAATTTTTACAAAGCATTTGCTTACTCATGCTAAAAATCAATACTTACGGCTAAGTTAATTTAACTTAAGTGCCTATTAGGTATCGTAAGGTAATTAGTCAAATGGCTAAGTTTCCACTTGCTCTTAGTTTCATAATTATCCGTGCTAAAGTCTAGTTTTTATAACAGGTCTTGAAAATACTCGCTCACCCCTACTCCCTACACAAGGGCAAAAATAAATTTATTCGGTTGGAACAACAGAACGGTCTAAAAATAGAACCCAAAAACCAAACGCCGACAGTAAAAACAACCTCGCTTTAGTGCAGTGTGGACACGCAATAAATCCAAAAGGATAAAAATAATCCCAAACATCAACCAACCACATGGTGTTACTCCGTTACCGAAGAGAAAACTTTCCGTTCCCACATAGATGGGTGGCGTTAATGAAGCACAACATCAATATCATCTGCGCTGCATTAATATTCAAACTACCGCACCACCATAAAAAGTAATATACCGCTCTCAGTGTCTCGTTGTGAATTCAATGTCATCCCCATTCATGGGTTGACCGGTTATATTAATCTGGTCGTGGTCGTCGTGACGTATCCGGCGGTAGATACGTCATCGGCCTCAATATTACATTGTATGATAAATTCAAATAGTGGATAATACCGACTACATCAGGATACTCTTAGTTTCGAATCCAGAAATTATTTTTGAGGCTTGAGAGTTAATCTAGATATCATTTGGGGGAAAGGCCTAAGAGATGAAAAGTATGGAAACACTAAAGTACTAATCTAATCAGAAATTTGTCAAAACTTGAAATTTGGGGGGGAGACTATCCCGTAATACGAATTCAAAGGATCATTGATGTACCTACATTCACAAAGCACACAGATAACCTTGTTTTGCTAATAGCAAGGCCTGCTAGTTTGTTACTTACTACAATTTTTGATATGCTATCAATGTTGTTGTGAAATTACACATGATTGCTACATTATATCTAACAACACCTTGAAAAACTAAATAACTATTAAGTAATTCCTAGATTTGTTACATGTAAAGTCAGACTGCTTACATAAGTGATGTGATATGTGATAATGTTCAATACAGCCACATTCTTAGCACTATGTGTTAATTAAGTAAACAATAGCGTAGTCAGGACTGCCAGATTGCTCAATTTGGGAAATATATCACTTTCAGTTTGAGTAATTAGTAAAAACTGACCTCCATAATTTCCTCCTTTATTGCTTTGTTGTTGTTTTTTCCACAAGGAAGGCGAAGCCGGTTCATTTCCTTATGTTTTGATACGTCGAAACGAATACAAACATGAGTCATAGCCAGATCTAAATCAGCCTTGTTTCATTTGATCTTATCTACAACAAGCTGTGTCATTATGCCCTAGATAAATAGTTCAACCGCGGATTAAAGTTTAACACCCTTACCACAAAAAAATAGACACGCGTTAAACGCAAATGCTACGAAAAATAATACCTACACACTTGTTTTAGACAAGTTAGTGCTAAAACAAATGCGTATTATTTTTTGTAGCATTCGCGTTTAACACGTGTCTATCTTTTTTGTGGTACGCCCTTACAAATCTGAACTGCCAATGCACTAGCTTCTTTCTGGTGAAACAGCTATATCCTTGTCAACATACACGCATCACGTTTACCTTTACTATATACCAACCGTTTTCAATGTCTCCTTATCAGGTATTTAAAAAACAACGATAGATACAAGAAGGTGATACCTACGGTAGTCAAGATCTGCTTTTATGGCCAATCACAGCTCCATTGATGTAGGTGTCATTTAGTGTAGGATGTATAAATTGTAAATAAGTATAACTTATGTAATGTACCTCAAACATGTTCATCTTCATTCAGTATTAACTACTGACCTCTGTTTGACTGTAGTAAGCAGTGTGCTGCTTTTGTCGTACCTACTATCTTTATAAACAGTGATGACTGACTGCATAAGGTATTTTTTCCCTTTGGATGCCGTTGGTCCAATGGTCAAAATTGTCATAAGGTTTAACACGCACCTAATTACGTAATCGCATCTTCAATAATGTGTCATTTTGTTCCGCTGCTGACAAAGAAAAAATCACAATATAAGTACATAATTCGCCTATACGCAACCGTACTTACTAGCTCTATCTATAAGTTGATCAAAGATGCGATAAGTAAACATAGGCCGAGATAAATAAACATTACTTAGCACGTGCTTTGGCTAAGCTATGTTCCCGTCTCTGTCTTGCTTGCAAGTTGCGTGACAGTGACAACGATACTGCTTAGCCAAAGTACGTGCTAAGTAACGTCTGTTTATCTCGGCCATAGTGTCAGTGTGCATTTACCTGTTCGATTAGGTATTCTAATTAGGTTTATTGTTCGATATCGTCATCGCAATCCTCGTCAAATGTAAATATAAGAGAGACCAGTTCACAAAGACCTTCCCCCGTCTCTCCAAACAAATAGTCGGCGTCGTAAGCGATATCATGTGTGTCCAAGAACACAATTAACTGGACGATCAGATCTGGCAATTTAAATCTATTTAAAACCCTGTGTGGGTGGTGGTACGTGTCATTATTGCTCATGATGATATTTCTGGCCTTAATTCGTCATTTTCGATGCTGGCAAGTCTCGCTGTAAACTGTTTTTTGTCCAATAAATAAGTAAATATTCGACTCGTGTTTTCGTGTGCATGTGGTTGGCGCAGTTGGCTTGTTGGTAGGCGAGGTACTATCGATTCACATTCAAGCCCCGACGAAGACTTGATATTTTGTGACATTGCCGTAGTCGCCTTTATAATAAAAACATTTGGATTTGAAGAACTCTTTTTGTTTCAGGGTAGGTAAGCCGGGATGGTGATGGAAGCCGACTCCATTGCTGGCAAACATACTGATGGTAAATATGAAAGAATTCCTTCCTCCAAATCATTTGGCGTCACACCTATTTCGAAGTGGTATTGAATTTCTGAATGCAAGACGAACCGAGGTCTGTAATTGAATGACGACAAGTTGGTTCTGTCTGACTGCCAGAAAATAATTTATCGAGCCCTTACTGCAATAACGCTAGAACTATTCAGAATTCGTAGCGTTATACTTCCATTCGTAGGCATATTCATTTACATATTTTTACCACAAATATGCAAATACTTGGTATTTTGTGATGTTTTAGAGGCGTTTGAATTTTTCCAAATCCTACACAAAAATAAGTAGTCGGTTTCTGTATCTATAAAAATCTTATTAAGTATACTAAGCCATTAAGCATGACTGTTATTGACAGGGTGGTGCGTTAAATATAGAGTTGTGTCATGATTTATTGTATAATCTTGTATTGTTTAAGTTGCAAAATGCTTGATTTTACAAGTGTCAGGTGCGTCATGTCCCGTTTGACGCCTAGGTACCGTCCTATTTCCTAGCCTCCCATTTTCTACTTTCGCTCACGAAGTCGTTGGCCCAAATTTTGTCTGCTTGATGCCACGCTATAAATACTGGACACGTCTCTGTTTTATCTCAATATCTGGCTTAAGTTATAGTATAGGCAAACGTTTTGGTCGCATAAATGAATTATGTTTATGATAACAATAGCAGATTATCAATATCACCGCTATTGGACCAGAGTTCGATCGTTATAAATTCAATGACGACTGTCGTAGTTCCTAGTTTTATTATTAGATTGAAACTTGATAAGAATCTTTTTTGCCCGCGTGTGGAATGTGTCGATACAATCTATTTCTAATTTCTGTAAAACCGAGGCAGTATTTTTAAATAGTCTCAGATTTTTTTGTTTATAACGATTAGAACTTCTGTCTGATATTCTTTTTCTATACATACATATCAATCAAACTACCATGCAGAAATATTTAGTTTGTGTAAATACAGAATGTACGTTGCTGGCAATAAACTGAATATATTATATACCTATAATTTTGAAATCACCTAATTTGCAGGAACGGAAACTAAACTGTCGGGACACAAATTGGAGTCAGATACAACGTTGCTTTTGATCTTTAATCGTGATTTGTATTTGTAGCCATGGCTCACTTCTTGAAAATAGTTCTTCACAGTTCTTAATCTTCCTGTGTCCAGTCAATGCAGAACTTCATAATTGATAGCTTTATAAATAAAAAATTGTGTTTATAGATATTATTTAGGAATGGTACCTCTACGGTAATCTTGGTGTCCTCCAGAATTTTCTACACAATATTAATGTCGAGAATAAGAATTTCTACACAATATTAATGTCGAGAATAAGAAAAGGCTGAAACGTTTTTAATTTCACGCTTATTGATAATGGGGTTTATATTTAACCAAGTTCGTCTGGGAATCATAAGCTAATTAAACCTTTTAAGTATAATAATAAATCTGATAGTGGGTCTCATTCAGAATCAGAACTCTCCTCGTTGTTTTACCGTTTTAAATCATTTCATGTAGCTATGCTATAACGCGCTGATTTGTGGACATTAATTAAATGTGCAAATTGCATTTTAAATTGAAACAACGATTTACGAAGATTCAATGTAGCGTAACTTTATCCGATGACTTTGAATGGCGGGCATTATTCAGATTGGCCATTGATGTTGTCAATCGAGTCGTACGGTCTTGCTCCGTCGCTTCCATTGTGTTTGGTTTTTATTTGCACATCGAAAACTTCGCGGTGTGGCGCCACTGACAAATCAATTTAAGCCTTGTTAAAAACTGTCATCCTGTTGGATTATCTCTTAAATCTCTTGCTCGTTAGGAGAGATAGATACCTGCCGAGAGTGCCGAGGATGCATCAAATTTTAGAAATCGTTACAGGTGTGGATTTTGATGTAGTTGATTTTATTCTAAGTAATATGGCAATAATACCTACTCTAGCTAGTCAATCAGCCCCGGTACTACCTTTATGCCTGGTTTATATTTTTGGCACGGCATGAGCTACACTTAGATTAGCGCCGATACGAGAAAAGTACTCCAGTTTCCATATCTAGTTCCTAATTTATCCGCATAAATCGATGATTTCAACAATTTATATAGGATACCCAATGATTCTAATGCAATGTTCCCAAACACTGCAGTTCATAATAGTGTCTCCAGTTGAAGGACTGTGGCAATCAAGCGTATAGTCGTATCCGATCAATGCATTGTTCGTCACACATTTCCCTTCAGTAATAGAAGTAGTCGTCATTACAACACACGATACATTTTACGTGACCTATCTAAAGTTAGCTTTTATTATAAATATTATCCTTAATACGCAGACCATGAACATATCACCATATCCCGGGTTTTTTTGTTAATTATGATTTCTATGGGTTTTTCATTAAAGATTATGTTTTCCGTCCCTGTTTGACTGAATATTTAGTGTTACTCAATGCTCGTTAGTGTTCAATCAGTCACAGCATTGTACATACGAGTCTCGACTCGTATTGTTAAACAAATTCCATAAGAGTCGCTTAAGTTTAACATAGCGCAGTGCTAAATTTTAATCGTTAAATCTGGAGCTTAAGCATAGTTATTGGGAACGGCCATCAAAATGAGTAAAGACTATAAAGAGACAAGTATGTATGTTTTAGTTATAAGTAATTACATAATTACGTTAAGCTGCTATTCAGCTCATGCTTGCTATATCGAAAATCGCCCTTCTCAAAATAAACCCATGTATGTGTACGCAGACGCACAAGCTAAAATTTACAATATGAATCAGTGGGTCTGTTATAAATAGTCGTATGTAACAGTGATGTGTAATTTTATCAAGGATTGTCTCTTTCAGAGAGAGTGCACGGCGCATCGCTGAAGGCGCGGGCAGGCGGTGACGTCATATCTCCGGAGCGCTCCGTCGGCACCCTCGACCTCACCATGTCGTTCACAGCTCCTTCCAATCTGGTACTCACACCTGCACCTGAATGTAAGTTATATAGACTTATAAAAAGGTCCAACTAGTTTCTTATAACAGTACTTATACATGACATTAAGCTTGAAAAGTTTTTTTATAAACCACCAAGATCTGCTTGATTGATTTGATTATAATTTTTCTTACCAGGTCGAAAGCTTTCCCGGGGCATCTCCCGTGCGACAGACAATGAAGGTCTCGTGTGGGCGTTACGCAACAATACAGAACCAGAACCGAACACAATCAATTCAGATCACATACTGCTGCTTCCAGATATATCTGTCTACCCACCTGATTTTAGGTAAGCATATATCTTTGTAATTTAATATTGTCCGCACTGTCTAAGGTCGGGCTCTACTACTTAATCTTGTACTAAAAGTGGATTGCCTTTTGGCTATTTTCGACGCAAGGCCAAAGTTGTATATTCAAGAAAAACATGACATGACAGCTCATCACTAACATCCTAAAATTAGGACCACTCCGCGTGCCATTGTTTTGATTTACCAAATGGATTTCCGCAAGCCAATGTTCGATTTGATAAATCGAAAATCGCCTCGGCAGGGTTATTTACAAAACTAAACTCATAGTGCGGACATCCATTTGCCAAATGATAGCATAAAAATATGGACATGACTTGCTAGACAGAAAAATAAAACGATGACAAGCGTCTGCTCCAAGCACGCCACCGCACTTGACATTGTGCTTTTTTTTTGGATTGATGCCCTTTTAAATTAGTCACGAATGACAAATATAGTGTTAGACCGTAACGTAGGTGTCCGTCGTTGGTGCGTACGTACGGTCGGCAGCTAGCCAATATTCATTAGCGTTGCACACGCAACCGGACCGTTTGTGACTGCCGTTGAACTTTCTGTTATTGTTTACCGTTCTTTAACCTTTTCGTGTTTCGGAGACATGAATTCTACATCGCCCACATTGATTTTAGCGTAGGTAGAATTCGGGCAATGTATGAAATGAAATACCAGGTTTCTCATTGTTAACGTTAAGGAAAAACTGAACTAAGCGTGCGACATGTCCTAATCAGGATCGGTAACATGTACATATATAAAAATAATTATCCATAATGGATTACAATTTTTTGCGGTTTCGGCATTGCATACATATTAAACCACTTTAGTAGTTAAGTGTGCAACATTTGCTAGTCTTTTACCCACCAATATCCGCTTACCTTTTCCAGAACCTTCTTAGAGAAGGACCTTTTAGAGACTGCGACCCTAGTAACTCTAGAGTCTGCCAACATACTGAACTGGTGGCGGCATGGCCGAGTGCCGGGCGCTCCGCGACTTCTGCCGCTGGCCACATCCGGCGACGGCAATTGTTTGCCGCACGCGGCCTCGCTCGCGGCTTATGGCTTCCACGATAGACTGCTCGCATTGAGAACCAAGGTTCAGGCTCTGCTGTCCGGAGAAGGCGGCGAAGTACTTACCAGTAAGTATTGTCTATTTAATCTGTGAAATAGACACAAACCCTTAGTCTTCGAGGAAAGTGGATTGATTTAAAAATACATAGCTAAATAGAGCAGCAGCATTCTTGATTTACAATTTTACACCCACGGGAAATGTTGGTTTAGGGTCACAGAAATCTAAATAATCGGCGTATCGCCTAAACTTAATTCCATTCACATACATCACATTTTTAAACGCGCGCTTTCAATGTATTGGTCTCGTGTAACACACCACGTGCCTTACACAATTTGCCCGAAAGCGGCGATAAGGCCACGCGCCTTTGCGATTTTTATTGATTTATTATTTAGATTTCTGTGATTTAGGCCATGCACCAGTCTTGCTCATTAATAAAAATACGATCCTGATTTCTTTTACCTTTTCAGACGCGATCAAACGCCGATGGCGTTGGTCCGAGAGCATATCCCTGCGCTCGGCAGGGCTGACCCCCTCCGAGGCGGAGTGGGAACGCGAATGGTCGCAGTGCGTGACGGCCGCGTCACCCGAGCCGGCGCGGGCCACCCCTGCCGCCGCCCCGCACTACGCCGCCTTGGAACATCTCCATGTGTTCGCGTTGGCGCATGTCATGAGAAGGCCGGTTATTGTGTTCGCTGATGTTGCTCTGAGGGTTGGTATTGCTGCTTTGTTTTATGTACTGTTCAAAAATATTATCTACGGTCAGGGAAAGGGATCCTTTAGCAGGTGGGTACCAGCTAAAGCAGGCAGCTAAAGGATCCCTTTCCCTGACTGTACCTATATTCAAGAAACACGTAAAAACTAATGCTTTTCGCTTATCAAACAATCATTAAAATTATTTAAAAAAAATGTGGGTATAAATATCTAACTGCATAATTGAGATCCCGAAACCCGATGTGGCTCTTAAAGTAAAGACTAAAGATGCGATGATACTCTACCAAGTAATGCAATAGTCAAATAATATTATAATAAAACTTGCAGGACTTCCGCGGCGACCCAATAGCTCCGATTCCGTTCGGCGGTGTGTACTTACCACTGGAGCTGTCGCCGGACGCATGCAGTAAGACGCCCATTCTACTGGCGTACGACGCGGGCCATTTCTCCGCACTAGTGCCGTGCGAGCCGCTGCCTACTGACGGCGCGAGAGTGCCGCTAGAGGACCATGCAGGGAACCCCATGCCTATCAGGTTAGTTTCTTGGAATATTATAATTTCCTCCCGAAAAATGGCAGGCAACATAAGACACCTTAGTCTCCCATTTCTATTACTGAAGAACGATGCAAGAGATCATGAATATCATGCCAGGAACACAATGCCAAATTAGTGTACAAAATCTTATTGGCACACAACATGGGACAAATCAAAATCTTATTGGCGCCCAACGTGGGACAAATCAAAATCTTATTGGCGCTCAACGTGGGACAAATCAAAATCTTATTGGAGCCCAACGTGGGACAAATCAAAATCTTATTGGCGCCCAACGTGGGACAAATCAAAATCTTATTGGCGCTCAACGTGGGACAAATCAAAATCTTATTGGAGCTCAACGTGGGACAAATCAAAATCTTATTGGAGCCCAACGTGGGACAAATCAAAATCTTATTAGAGCCCAACGTGGGACAAATCAAAATCTTATTGGAGCCCAACGTGGGACAAATCAAAATCTTATTGGAGCCCAACGTGGGACAAATCAAAATCTTATTGGCGCTCAACTTGGGACAAATCAAAATCTTATTGGAGCCCAACGTGGGACAAATCAAAATCTTATTGGCACCCAACGTGGGACAAATCAAAATCTTATTGGCGCCCAACGTGGGACAAATCAAAATCTTATTGGCGCTCAACGTGGGACAAATCAAAATCTTATTGGAGCCCAACGTGGGACAAATCAAAATCTTATTGGAGCCCAACGTGGGACAAATCAAAATCTTATTAGAGCCCAACGTGGGACAAATCAAAATCTTATTGGAGCCCAACGTGGGACAAATCAAAATCTTATTGGAGCCCAACGTGGGACAAATCAAAATCTTATTGGCGCTCAACTTGGGACAAATCAAAATCTTATTGGAGCCCAACGTGGGACAAATCAAAATCTTATTGGCACCCAACGTGTGACAAATCAAAATCTTACTGGCGCACAACGTAGGACAAATTTCAGACTTCGTGCGCCAGTAAGATTTTATTTGCGAAGCAATCTTCACACTATTAACTTATAATCACTAGTAAGTAGCCACTGATAGCATAAAAATACCGCACTAAAGTGATAGTTGAAGTTATATACGCCACTACGTTAATTTGTAGTCGCACTTCTTTTTGTAATTCTACAAACCTGACTATTAACAGTTAAACTAATATGACTTTCATTCCAGATTCAACGTAGACCCCGGCGAGGAATTCCGTTGGGACGTGGAGCCCGATCAGAAAACAATAAACAACATTCTGCCCGACGAGTACCAACGTTCCTCTATGCTCGCAGCCTACTTAGACCTCGAGCGAATCGAATGCATCTCACTATCGCAACCTCCTGAAGAACTTCGAAGATCTTTAGACGCCCTATCCACCAAGAGTTCGAAGCAGCTAAACTCAGTGGCCAAACAGTTCGGAAGCATTGGAAGGTCTATGAGCAGCAAGTTAAAGAAGAATTTCGGTTCAATGGCCAAGTTGACTGGCAAAAGCAGCGGGAGTCATAGTAATCCTGAAGAGAGTTTGATGAGGAGACAGTCGACATGTGAAGTGTTGTGCTGTCGAGTGTTAGCAGCTAGAGCGCCCGTTCAAGAGGAGATGGTCAAGAACTATCTCAATGAAGCTTGGATTGGGTATGTTGATTTTTCTTTTTATGACCATAATTTTTGTATCCATGCCATACTTTTCTAAGGTGTACCGTACCGGTTATTTATTCTTTGTGCATATTCCAGGTACACTGCAGAAAAGAATCGCAAAGAACCAGTCGCCCCAAGCCAACCTCGGTATGGTACGGGCCGCTCGCAGTTCTACGCAGACGCCGAGAGACCCGCACACGACGCAGCTCGAGCAGCCACCAGCACCTCGAACAAATCGGCCCGCGCTCCCGTCGACAGAACGCTGTATTTAAGTCGCTCTACGTTCTACGACGACCGCCCCCCCTCGCCCAAGCCCTGCAGGGCTCCCCTCTGCATGTACTACGGCAGCCCCGCCAACGGAGACTACTGCTCACGATGCTCTCGTCTCCAGTGACCGCCTTCAATCCTAGACTGTGTGATAAACTCGTAGGTTAGTCCGGCTACCAGCCAAGTATGTGAAGCTATGTTTTATTCGACTTTCAGATTTTAATAAAAAGTTAATCAAACATGTTTACTGTATGGGGAGTATTATGAATTTTAAGGATGATCTTAAGATTTGAAATTAGGTACCTAGTTGTTTATTGTTTTAACGATATTTTAATGCCCGATTACTTTCGTCTCCCATACTAACATGAAGTTAGGTTATGTAAAATGTTAATTAAGCGTTAACATCGTTCGTTCGAATTAGTTTTATTACTTTAATAATTATTAAAAAGTAATATTATCGTTTGCGTGGGTGATATTTTTTTTATTGTTACTTAGATTTAGTAAGTCACTTTTGTGTTTGCCCCCACCATTAATAATAATGCATAATAAATAAGTAAGCACAGATAATATCTGTGATTTAATTATTATATCATACTACTGTCATCATCAGGATAACCAACCATAGGCGTATAAAGGTTTATTCAATATTCATATAAACATTCATGTTATAAAATTAAAAGATAAGACCAATGAATGTTGATTTCATTGTCATACCAAAAGAGGATAAAATAATATTCCAGATTTCTTTTACCCTGCAATAACAACAGTTAAATTAAAACGTAAATGCCTTATTCCCCTTTTTATACGCCTATGGTCTGAATAATCTATGCGACTGTTATTATATTATCATGTGCCAAAAAGTGGCTTCTAAACGTATTTTACAAAAGTATTTGGAGGAAGTGAATGTCTGAGTGTTAAAGTAACAAATGTGTTCAAAATTCAGTGCCAGGTTGAAAACGGAAAGTAAATTTTGGACAATACGGCGAATATGATGTGTTTCATACATTTGTTTGAGATATAAAATGTTTAAAAAAAAATTACAGTGTACAAAACAGGGACAAATCTGTTAAAACACCAAACCCCTTATTGAAAAACGTAACGATAGTCTTGGCGTAAGTCTATATTTTCATAAACCAAGACTAACGTTGAACCACGTTTTGTATTAAAGGAGCAAGAGTGTAAAATTTACAAGACCTTAAAATTATGTTGCCTTTATAATCGTGTCTTCTCACATTGAAAAATGTACCATGAGTATTTTATTGTAATTTAAATTGAAGATTATATTTAGGGTGTAATTGTAATAAAAGTTGAATGTATTGGCGGCTAAACTTGCAGACTTATTAAACATCATAGAGAGGTTGATAATTGATAACAAAAAATATATAATACCTACTTAAAGATACATACAAAATGTTATAAATTATATGTATCATCTACATATATTACCTACCATATAAATGTTTAGGGAGAGTTTATTACTATAAATAAAACAGTGATATGCCTACTATAAGTAGGAACTTGCAGCTTAAATTCTGACCATAGCCTTGTGGAATTGTGATTTAGAGGTTATGTACAAATAGATACATACAGATGTATATTTTTTCATTTAAATCATCCGACTACCTCATTGATGCAGCAATTTAGTGTTAAAAATAGGAAAAAACAAGACTATGGCTGATTGACGTACTATGGTGAAGATAGATAGTGCTTCCAATGACGTTTAGGAAATACCTATTACTTCAAACTACCTTACAGAATACCAAAGCCAAATAACACTATTCTTCAGTTGTGTTGTGTTTCTGTGGTGAGTAAGGTGCCAGAGCTCTTGAGGATGCGCTGTTTTGACAGCGGGGGACCTGTTTATCCCCAAAATCTCCGTACAGCAAATCCTCATTGTAAAGGGTCGGTCTTGTGTTGCAAGCGTTTCATAGGCTACGGTGGCTGTTTACCATCAGACGAGCCGTATGCCTTCTTGGCACCATCGTCGTTTAAAAAGAAAATTAAAGAACCACTTTAGTATCTCGATCAATCATAATTGCCTGATATAGTTTGGACTCAGGGTAAAATTTGGATACACCAAAATTCCTAAGATAAAACCTAGTAGTTATTGTATCCTATCCAATAAAAAAAAATAACGAGCTTGGAGTTCGTCTCCGTCCTTAATTTGCTGGTATAAGAAAAAAATGGCTTTATTTTACCACTGCTAATCTGTATCATAAACTCGTGTGTAAAATCGTAACACTAACACTACATAATATGTTTTAAAATATATCTCATCAATAGCTTTTTAGTAGTGGTAAAACCCAGCCTTAATTACCTATAACAATTTTGATCTTCTAGTCCCGTATGATAGAATACTTAGTTGTTAATATAATAGTAATAAGTGCAGTGATTAATCATTACTGATGTTATAAAAAGATTTAAAAATCAGTTGCATAGTGTGATCATGTTGTTTATGTTTTCGCTCTTATTGTTAATTTTCAAACTTTTGTTCTACTAACATCTGTTGTCTAATTAAATAAGTACCTATACCTTTTGTATAACTAAATAGATCTGTGAAATCGTAACAAGATTGCGAGAATTCATGACAAAATAATATAATTCTTTAAGTGTACACAATAACTCACGTTGAAATCAGAGGTACATAATATTAAATTTTTCATGTTTAACAATATAGAGTCAGCATATCATGTTTTGTAGAAATATAAATTGGATATTACATATGCAAATTTAATATGACTGCATTTTATTTAAACCCAGCCCTTCAAATATTGGAGTAGTCACAATTTCTAATTGAAGCAAGTTAAACCGGATAGATTAGTAACATTTTTATGGATCATGGATTTTACATAGAAAAGTAAGTTAGTACCTACCTAAATTATTTAGTAAACTACATAAACATGAGTAAGTAGGTAATAAAAATAGGAGTCAAAACTCGGTAACTACTAAGGTAAGTACTACTTAGTAGTTTCCGAATATTTTTTCTTACCTCAGAATCAGCGGCAATCTTCTGAATACGCCAAAAATATATTTTTCTCACCTCAGAATCCTCGGGAGTATCTTCTGAATACTCCAAAAATATTTTTTTCTCACCTCTGAATCATCGGTCACAGCATCTTCCTCCAAAAATGTCTGCAACAAAGTTTTAATTAATCTCGATAGGTAGACTCGGTAGACTACTCAACCACCAAAACCAAAATGCAAATATCCCGCGCGCGGCCGCGCGCGCTCAGGCGCTCGGTGCGCTGTCATAATTATTATTGTTTCAAGGTTAGGGTATTTATGTTCTGTGGTTTCAAGTTTGAGTAGGTTTATATTAATCTGTGGTTTGATTTATTATATTGATTGGAGTTGAATGCTCGAATATTCTCTTGAAGTAATTTATGAACAGTGAAAGAGTCTTTAGAAAATCATCAATTAGATATTTTTTTAAACTTTTAAAATGAAATAAATGTAGTGTCTGTACCTACTAATGTTCTTTCCTATTTAATAATTTTATTTATATGTAGGTAAAAAAACAATAAAGATATCTTGTTTCGATAAGAGATCGAGAATAGAGTATTATTGTTCTGTGATCGAGAATGTCAACCTACTCGTTCAAAAACGTGATCGACAAGATTATGTCATGAATGAGCGTGTTTTTTTTATAATTTCGTAATTCATTTTTATTTTATGAGTGAGTTTACGACAAAATAACGATTAATCTCAAAATTAATTGATAAGTAGTAGGTATTAACCGCTACCCACTGGTTTATCCGGTATTAATTTTATAAAAATCAAAAGTTTTGATTAATTATTTAGATGTTTGGGACGAAACTTGTAAATGTCAAAAGCGCTTTTTCTCCTTCCTGTGGAAAAAAGATGCTTTTCGTTAAAATCACCTAAATGCAATAAAATTCTTTAAAAAGAGATTATAAATGATGGCCGGTGGTCTTATAGATAAAGTTTATATCGGTCTGGATAATGCGCCGGCCGCATTTGATATTAAAGGCCGTATTCTAGGACCCGTAAGTTTTTGTATATTTGGCTATCATTTCTGCGTGCTAAACCGCACAGAAGACAATGTAATCTATTTTATTTCAGAATGGCACTAACTTAGAATATATTCGGTCGGAAACTGGCGTGGTAGCTGTGTTAAAAGGCGATAAAATTGAGCCATTGCATTTGGCACTGCATCACACGAGGTCTGAAGCTTTGGCAGGCGCGAGGTCACTCGCGCAGAATTTAATAGAGACTATAAGGGCCGAGTTGGCGCAATGGAGTGCGGCACAGGCTGGGGGGCCGCCCCCAGCGCTGAATGTGCCTCCACCCACACTGCCGACGACTAGCGCGCCTCCTCCCGTGCCGCCGCCCGTCGTCACGGCAGCGCTGTCGACTCCCCCGACGTTAACGTCCGCCGCACACCCCGCCGCTATCCCGCCAGTGGTCAGTGTGGCGCCTGCAACAGCTCCTCTCATGACAGTTCGACAACCCACTATGTTACAACTCCTTCCTCAGCAGCAGTATGTTTTGAACCAAGAGAATGGGCAGCTAATACCTATAGTACAACCTGGAATGCAAGTTTCCAATGCTAACTTCACATCACTGCCTCTTGGCCAAACGTTGAGTTTACAGCAACCTAACTTTGGAACACAAATAGTAGATATATCTAGTATGCAGCCAGTGAATGTGACTCAGTTACGGCTCAGCGGGGTGCCGTCTTCTATGTCAATGATCTTACCGAATGGTCTAACATTTCCTCAAGCAAGTCTCTCAACTTCAGATAGTACTACAGTAAGCACTGCAACTTCTACTCCGGTTGTGTGTGCTGCTCAGAGTACTAATGCATGTCAAAAGATCCTGTACAGCACAGACAAGGGCGACAAAGATGTCAAATATCACATACAAGGGGCTGATACTGTGCAATGGACTGTCCCCGGCTCTCAGACAATGTTGATCCCATATCAACAGCTGCAGGACCTGGCATCAGGCCAACAAGGATTGACCAATTTTCAACCCCAACAGTTTGTATCTGTAAGTTATTGTGTTTTTTTATTTATCAAAGCACATTCACATAAATATATTTTCATTCACTTACAGAATTATGCAAATAAGCAATAATAACATCTTGCCTGCATACCAGTAGTCAGAACATTCTGCAGCTGATTGATGTCTTTTGAGAGAAATGATAATTATGATGATGATGAACTGGCTGAATCACTTTCACATTTTTATTAATAGTTAGTATTGCCATCATAAACATTTTATATTTTACATTTACAGATTGCCCCAGCGGGTGGCCTATCTCAGACATCCTTACCGCTGACGGCAGGTCAGTTGCAGCAGCTACAAGCCACTGGCACCTTTATGCAGCTAAACCAAAAGGTATCCCTATATTGCATGCTGCAACATACTCTCTACATCATGAAGTTAGTTTTTGTTTATTAAACTTGCTTAACAATTTCTATGAAACAATTTAATAGATTTGAGAAAAAATTGAATGATAAATAACTTCACTATGTATTTATTATTTATGCTAATAATTAGTTTGATAAAATAATATTTATTCTATATTTAAATAAAAAAAAAACTATTTGATCAGGATCCTAATTAAATTGTTTACAAAAACATGGAGACAGGGCTTAAAACAACATTTATACACCCTTACCACAAAAAAGATAAACACGTGTTAAACGCGAATGCTACCAAAAAATAATAAACATTTGTTTTAGACAAGTTAGTGCTAAAACAAGTGCGGATTATTTTTGGTAGCATTCGTGTTGAACACGTGTTTATCTTTTTTGTGGTACGGCCCATAATGTTTTAAATTTTCCCTACTGCCAATAGCAAGCAGTGGTTCTTTGATAAACATTATATCAACTGGACAAGCGTCTTCACCACAAATTATTTCTGTGAGCATTAGGTTTTAATACTAGCACATACTAATATATGATGCTTAAACTCACATGCCTTCGGTGTTTTGGTTTAGGGTTTATTTTCACAGATTTTTTAGCCATTTCTTTATCGTCATTCCTAAGGAAGCCTGCATTTGTGTATTTTCTGTTTATTCAGCAATTTTATCGGTTGTTTTGAAAAAAATGTTTTCTTCATTTAATGTTTTAACCATTTCTAGTGGCGTAGCTTTGACAGAGCAATTCTTACAAAAAAGTAAATTTCACAATTCACTATTAAACAATACCAAAAACTTTTTTTTTCTCAATTTATTTTTTTGGCTGTATAGCTACGTCACTGCCAAATTCATTAGCTTATTTAATTTTCATAATCTCCCATGCCCTATTTTTTTTAACCAATTAGTGCAATAACAATTGCTTCTACCCATATAGCGTCCATTATTTAATTTACTCCATATATCTAAAAGGTACTTTCGTTTTGCAGAACACATCAACTCCCTCAAAAAGTGTTGGACAAGAGTCTCGAGGTCAAAAGAGGTTGTCTGACGGAACTCCGAGCCAGCTGCAGCTAAGACCAATAGCTCCTGCTGTGTAAGTCAAAATAGATTATGGATTTAGTTTTATTAAAAAGTAATGTTGACCCACTTTCAGGATTTTTTTTATTATTAGCAAGTAAAGATATTTGCTATAGTAATTAGTTTCCAATTGAATTTATTTAAAATACTAGTAAAGGTAACCATTTTTATTTTTTCTTTTTTGAAACTATAGCAAATATCTTTTCTACAAGGTTTTAGTATTTGCAGAAATGGCATAGACATGGAATTATTATTAAATTACTTACTATAAGAACATAAATGAAATTAAAATGGTCAAGCAATTGGCGTTACAATAATAAATATCCAATATTTTGCAAAAACTAAAATCTTTTACATGAACCTGAACCTTAATTGAAGTTTTAAGAAGAAAATCACCTCTACAAAGAAGAATGAGGAAACTAGCAGAAAAATCAAATTAGATTTTTAAGCTTGTTTACTTTTGTTTTGTTACTATTTTGACTATCCACTTCATCTCTCATTTTATTTATTGTTTTATGATAATTATGCATTAATTTACCACTTAGGAGGTCACAATAATAATAAAACACGCTTTTTGTTAATTTCTACACAAAACAGCCAACCAAAGAGAAGAACCACAGACAATATTCTCCTTACAGAAAAACTTCATCCTCATCGCATTTTTCAAGAATTTGAATGAAGAACTTCCTTTTTTTTGTTTTAAAAAGTTGTCTTTTTTTCTGGTGTGCGTGTATTGAAACGATGTGATGCTCCAGGTCGCATGTGAGCCATGACAAGAGCTCCACCAGAGAGTCGCGCACCTGGACCGCGGCACCAGGTACATTGAAGATTACTGCTGTTTGTTACACGAGATGACTTGAATGAAGCAGTGCCTTTTTAGCAATTGCATACTATTTTTACTGCACCAAAGATCGATCCGGCCTTCATGCGTAATCTGCATAAATTAAAGTTTCGGTTTTTGTACAATAGGTTCACTAATGAAATGATAGCGCATTATGCACCGTCCCCCTTACTTATAGACGCCTCTTAACTTTAACCACTGATTAATTACATAACTATCCTTGTCATTGGTGTGATAATGAATAGAGATGGCAATTGACTTATGAACTGTTTAATCATCGTCTATAAGAAAGGGGCTTTTCTTTACCCGAGAATGTGTGTGAGCGAGAGTAGCTATTTCCAAAAACTTTTTTGAAATAAATACATAAGACGTAAATACGATTTACCATGACTAAAGAAACTTTCTTCAAGTCATCTCGTGTATAAAATATATTTATTATGTCGTAACCAGCACTGCTGCTTTCGTACTTTAATCAATTAATTAAAAGCTTGAGTTGCGTATTTTTTTAATCTGTGTAATATTTATGGCAACAGCGTTTTCTCAAGATTTATTGGACAAACAAGGCGAAGACGGCATATTGCGAATAATCAATATTTTTTCAGCATTTATGAAGCAGTTTTAAATCTGAGACCACATCGCATCATGGCGACGAGCCATCATTTATATTTTCTTTTATAGCAATAATAGCATAGCGTAGCAAAGACGTAATTAACCACGGGACGCAAAATGCTCGGAAAATTAATGAAATTCATATCGAATAATTTGAGGTTCAAGGAAGGGTGGTACACTTTTTGACTATCATAATCCACATATCGCACTGTCAACGTCTAATGCCGGCGCCTCGATCTACACATTGGTGTATTGGAACCAAGACTATAACTTGGAGCCAATATACCTAACCAATGTGAGGCGCCGGCATAATACTGAGTCAAACTGACAATATGATGCTCCACACGATCGTCCAACAGCCCAACTGTTCGTCCAACCTTCCATGTGTGGAGAGATAGTTCGTGCATGTTTGACGATGTTGGACGGGCCAGATTGGAGTCATGTTGGACTGACGATCGTGTGAAGCCGGCGTTATATTGCAAACTGTGTCTTTGACCACAGTTCGTGGCAAGAGGGGCGAAAACGGCCGTTTCGCGTCCCGTAGTTAATATACATAATTATGTCTATGGTAACAAGGGAAGCGCTTGCGCACTTTTAAGTTTAAAAGGCTGCTAAAGGAGTAATACACATTTGATTCTATCGACACGTGTTCAAAAGTTCAGCGGGTCTAAATGCACTTCTATTTTTTGTTGGCATGCACAGAATACTGGGAGTTTGAAAGTAGATTCTGGACCGTTCGAAACAAAGTCCACAGCATGCAAGCAGCGAGCAAACCTTTTTAGGCATTTTACAGGTATCACAATGCAGGCGTATTGGCTATTGGTGAATGCGTGAGTGATTCCCTCATCCATCCAAGCTATAGACATGCATAAAGACATAACCCGTCACCTTCCGGAGCGAAGGGTGTTTATGGGGATTTCCACCGATGAATAAATCGTTTTGGCTAGGTGTAAAGATACACAGTTAACCGACAGTATGTACTATCAGCGCTGTTGGTAATGCGGGCCTTTAAATCAATTGCCTGTGGGCTATACGTCACTGAAACGCGAGCAGATGCATGAAAAAACTTTGGTTGTGATCTTCTTTCATTTCTATTTATAGGGTACATGGAGAACCCATGAGGAGCCGAGATGAGCGATTGATATTTTCGACAAGTGGAATTCAAACTTAGACTCTATTTAGTACAACATTAGACACAGATTACTTTTGAACTTTTCTTCCGGTAGACTTTTTTAGCTTATCTTGTCTGACCCCTATGGTTCATAAATTGTGTTGAATCCCTGCTGGAAGCAAACACGTATTTTTCTATACATTTCCTTGCTAAAATGAGTCTTATTTGTTTAATAAATAGAGTTTAGTTTTGGTCGCTTTATTTCTAAATTTCAGTGGACGTGATGGAGCTGCCATGTGATTTGCTTTCTGTAACTTACTGCGTTCATGCGTTTGCGTATTGCGTACACTACAGATTGACCATTTAATAGTTAACATAGCCAAGTTTTTCTAAACGCAAAGCGTCCTTAATTATTTTACTGGTTTTGTCCACACTTATCTCTATAATCTTTATGTATTAATCGCAGCGCCATTATTTACTATACTCATTCAGAGGGTTTGAGAAAGCAGTGAATGGTGGTGCCACCACTTCTAAGATCAGCTTTCAGTAAACTATTCCCTATTATACCTACTCACCTATTAATGTGAATATTTATTTAATTTGCATTTAATATATTAGGTCTTTACCTATGAAATTGCCGTTCTGCAGTACTGGCCATTTCAAATCAAAATAATTTTTGTTTGGCTAAGAATTCTAATTTCAAATTAATTTTATTTTAAAAACATGGTTTTTTTTTTTCCAAAAGTAGTCATTTGTTTATTGATTAGTGTTACATTTTCATCGCATTTCAATCTTTTTCGTCATCATGGATACGTTAAAAATTCGAGTAATTATGGAATACGAGTACCGTCGTGGCAGCAACGCGCACAAGCGGCACGCAACATCAACGACGTTTACGGAGCTAACACTACAAACCAACGCACCACCTGTTATTGGTTTGCTCGCTTCCGTTCTGGAAATTTCGACCTGAAAAATGAACCTCGCGGTCGTCCGAAGACTTTGGTTGACAATGACGAATTAAAGGTGATTGTGGAAGCTGATGATACACAATCTACGGCTGAATTAGCAGCAGCTTTCGACGTTAGCGTCAAAACAATATTGGTCCATTTGCGTCAAATTGGCAAGGTAAAAAAGCTTGACAAATGGGTGCCCCACGGACTCAATGATCGGCAGCGCGAAGTACGCGTCGAGACGTGCCTTGCACTGCTCAACAGACACACAAATGAAGGAATTTTGAACCACATTGTTACCTGCGAAGAGAAATGGATTCTGTTTGATAACCGCAAGCGCTCAGCAAGTTGGTTGGATCCTGCTTCAGCACCTAAACAATGCCCTAAACGAAAACTTACCCCTAGAAAAGTGATGGTCACTGTTTGGTGGTCTAGCGCCGGTGTGATTCATCACAGCTTCTTACCAAACGGGGTGAGCATTACTGCAGATGTGTACTGTGAAGAACTGAACACAATGATGAAGAAGCTGGCACATCTCCAACCAGCATTGGTCAATCGCTCGTCTCCACTGCTCCTGCACGACAACGCGCGACCTGATACTGCACAGCAGACGGTCTCCAAGTTGCAAGAACTGGGGTTGGAAGCTCTCCGTCATCCGCCCTACTCACCAGACCTTGCGCCTACAGACTACTACTTTTTCCAGAATTTGGATAACTTCTTGGCGGGAAAAAAAATCAATACCCGAGAGGCAGTACAAAATGCCTTTGAAGCTTTTGTTGCCTCCCGTCCAGCTGATTTCCTTAAGAAGGGCATCAATAAACTGCCACTGCATTGGCAAAGATGCATTGATTGCATGGGTGATTACTTCGATTAATACAAATAAAAAATACATGAAAAAAATTAGTTTAAATTTTTTCATACAAAACGGCAATTTCATAGGTAAAGACCTATTATTAAAATCATCAACCTTTCTCGTATACGAGTATTTATAAAGGCGTAAGCGGCATTGGCGTAATCAATATAATCTCAAAAGGATAGCTCTGCAGCATGTTTCTAATCTCAATCACTAAGAAACATTTGTGACCAGCGTAAAAATAGACTATTTATTTCTTGCGCTATTATCTAAAAAAACTGCCTCATTGACTTGCTTACGGACAAGACTTCGACGGAAGATTTTTCTTTATCTACCATAAACACATTGTCCTTTACAGAATATCTCCAACGACTAACGATGGCAAAATATACAGAATCCAGTGGAGTATCTAACCAGTGTAAGAAACCGAAGAGATTCGACTTCCAAATACTTATTACTAATGTTTGCCGAGCGTACTTGCTTAAGCGTCAATCATTACGAATTGTACTTTGCACAATTTCTCGCTCCAGCATGTCTTTTTTTTTATTTTTTATTCGATGATAGGCTTGCGCTTGACCGCCATCTCGCCTGATGTTAAGCGATGATGCGGTCTACGATGGAGCACGCTTGCCTAGAAGAAACCGATTCACTCGTGACTTGAAGATACCCAGATTGTAACTGTTGGGAAACACCCACTCGGGCAGCGCATTCCACTGCTTGGCGGTTTTCACAATGAAAGTGGAATCAAAGCGCTTTGTTCGGGTTCTTGGCATATATTATCTACCATGAACCGATGGCGCCTTGTGGTGCTTCTGGCCGTCCGATAGAAGAAATTCTGTTTCAATTGTTTGGGAACGTGCGAGCGAGAATGTCACTGTGAGATTCTCGCTCGAACGTTCCAAACAATTTGGCAGTTCTCGCGGTGCTATCAGGCGACGAGTCGGTACAGAATATAATAGACTTAATACGAGTAAGTGCGCACTTGCAGTGAGAAATTGTGTAGGTATAGTTCATTGACTCATTATAAATTCTTGCCCTTTTGCCACAGCGTATAAATAACTAACAATACTGTTTGCGTAGTTTAGCTTTACCTGTATCTTTTAGTTTTGTTCATTTTTTTTTCCTATTACTTAAATCCCTGCAAGTAGACATAGAGTCCCTGAAAATGAACATGAAACGATGACGATGAAATATGTGGTAGCCTAGAAGCATTAAAATAATTCTTTACAGATTTTGTTTGGGAGTTCCGACATTGCAATGCGTAACACAAATATATGCAGCACTACATCAGTTAACTTGTTATGTAATTTAAGAGTAGTAATTACACTGCAGTTCGCGTAAAGCAAAGCGTTGAAGAAACTTACAGAACTAGTACTACAACTTTGTGTTATTCCACAGCTAAGGAGAACACCATCGTTAGTATGGGGATGAAAATTAACCCGGCACACGGCACCATCATACAAGTTTCTTCGGGACAACAGACTAAGTAAGAATTCTCCAAATTCGTTTAAAAATAGCCTGTAAATTAAAAAAATGTGTACTAACTTGAAATATTTTTTCACAGTGTGTCATCGCCCGGATTGGGCCAAGATGGTACAGGAATGTACATTCGCCAGATCGACAGAAACGCGATACAGATCCAAACCAGCAAGGATGGACAGAAGCAAGACCTCAGCAAAGTCCAGAATACCGCGCAAAACGTCCAAATGATTACAGTGCCCCAAGGCATGACCGTGTTACAGAACCCTCTCAACATAAGCCAAGTTCCAACAATGCTGGGCCAGCCAAACAGCCAAGTCTACATGATACCAGCCAACCATCCGAATCTCATGCAAAGTGCACTACCTCCAGGGTTCCAACAAGTCCTCCAGCCCGGTCAGAACGTCACAGTGATGCAACCGAACCAGTTGGGCATGCCGGGCGGAGTCCAGTACAACGTGCCATTGATGCCCATGAATATGCCAGCTACCTCGCAGTACATGCCCACCGGAATCAACCTAAACACGCAGCTATCCGCCCAGCAACTAAACGCAGCTCTCGCAGGACATCAACTGAACCCTAACTTAGGAACGATCCCTATAGTGCAGGCCCCACCGTCGTCTCCCATGACAAACACCGGTCAAACACTCCCGGGTTCACAACCACCTGTTCACCAAATTATACCAAACTCGTTCTTAACGCCGACGTCACAGTATGCAGGGATGCCCCAACAGTATATGATGCAGGGGAACTCCGGTACGATCACTCTACCGACCAACAACCCAACAGTGCAATACAGTATACCAGCCAGCCAGAACACATCAAACAATGGCAACGGACAATCTACATCCACTGAGACCGAAACAAACGGAGCCAACAGCCAAACTAATTATATAACGTCATCATCACAAGATAACGGGTATTCATTGACGGGGACAGTGCAAAATCAACAGACATTTACGTCAGACGGACAATCAACGCAGACGACGGGCTTTACGCCGGCCAGCCAGAATGGCACGCAGACATACGGGTCCTCGAATGGCAGCCAAACCACAGCTTACGTCAGTCAAACGACTACAGCACAACCGCCGCCCACCTACAACCCCACAAACGGGTCGAACCAAAATTCTAATCAGACATATGCGCCACCAAGTACGCCAACATCACAAAACTCGCAGACAAGCTTCTCTCCGTCGACGACGCCCGCGCCGCAGACGTATTCCACTACGAACCTACCGAACATGTCGAACGTTGCGTTCGCGCCTAATCAGACCCCACAGAACCCTTACCCAAACGCCACTGGACAGAACTTGGCAGCTTACGCGAGTAACCAGTATCAGTACACAAGTAGACCGTGGTTCAGACCTCGGTACGGATCTCCACAAGGGTCGCCCTACAGCGCCGGGACAGGACCTCCTCCGAACGGGCCGCCCATGCCGGTTCCTCCTCCCTCTGGAAACTATAACTATTGGCCGGACAGCTGAGACCTAGAAAGTTTTATTGGGACTGAATTTGACCAGTGATAAATAGAATAATGTGTAATACCAGAGACTGCTTTATGAAAATACATTTATGAAATGTAAAGAAAATATTTTAGAATTAAGATGAAATAATGAGTATTTCCTATATAAATATTTTGTTTTATTGTAGATACAAAAATGTTTTCTTATTTTCGATGTTGTGAAAAGTGATGATTGTTATTATAGCAAATTGATTCTTATAATGTTTATACTGAAGCACGTAATTGTTTACACACAATTTTTCAAGGAATTAGATCGTAAAAGTTGCACCACCACGTGCACATGAACGGTACCTGGATTAAATGGTGGCCTATTTCTTATTACAAGCATTTCTTTCGAAAAGGACCACATCCCGCCACTGAGATTTCCCGATAACACATCTACCGACACTGCTAAAGGGATAGACACATTATCGGACGCGTCCGTAAGCCGCGGCTATCAGGCGCGACCAGTGAGTGCACGGTTGTTCGGACGTTAGCCGGCCAGATTTCTATTGGAGGTCCGAATGCTCGAGAACGGTCCAAGGTATCCACAGTTTAATGCCATACAACGAGTGCTATGTTGGTGCCCGAGCGCAAGCGAGAGCACTAAATTAGCACGAGTAAATGTCGCGACTTACGGATCTGACCGATAATAATTTGCATCTTACCGCTTTTCTTCTTCCATCTCAATCGTAACGAAAAAGTTTGTATCCAATAAAAACATTGGGCCATAACTTATTTTTTACACCTAATGTCATTATCTATCCTTGACATTATTGATTGACGTTATTCTTAAAACCCGTTAAAACCTTAATTATTGTTATTAAAATACTTAGCTATCGATCATCTGCTAACAAGACGATGAATACAGAGAACCGATACCCGGTGACGGCATCTCTCTTCATGTTAAAAGAAATAAAACATAGGCAGGAGCAGGTGAATCGCGGCTACCAACTCCTCAAACGCAAGGCCGAAGCCCTACGCATTAGAGGCAGACAGGCGGCCTCAGAGTTGGCCTTAACACAGGCCATTTTTGGGCATACTCTGAGGGAAGCGTACATATCGTTAGCTGCTATAAAGTTTACTAATGGCGAGTCAAATGCGCTGGTGCTTGAGAATATTGGCCAAGTAAGTTATTATGTACTCCACCTTATTAAGTTGTAGGTAGTTACTCATTCTCACTCATATTCAGCACATGTATGGTGACCAAATGTCTGTTGCTGTCCGTCTAGTTAGGTCGGTATGTACACTCGACGCCATTGACGTCGATGACCACTTTTCACCCTTATTAATAAGAACATAAGGGTGAAAAGTGGTCGACCGTCAATGGCGTCGAGTGTACCTAATCTATTCATCGCTTTACCTGTTTGGCTATTCACAATCGGGGATAAGACACATAAAAGGTAATTATAGACATTCCAGTACACCATTAATTAAGACATTCTTTAGAATCTGATATTCTATACCTATACTGTTGCAGGCTCAAGTTCGAGTTCAACGCATACCTGAGAACATATCAGGAGTATCCACAGTATCTCTCCAAGCACTAGAAGAGTGTGGTGTGGGGGACTCGCTGCGCTACGCAGGGCTCGGCGCTGGCGGCCACCGCACCGGCGAAGCCAAGAAAGCGTTCAGAGAAGCTATCCGAATACTGGTCAAGTTTGCCTCTCTGAGGAACACTTGTATACTCTTGGATGAATCTATTAGGTCCACTTTAAGGTAGGATCTATTCAAATTATTTTTAGGTACAGCGACCAGCCGATCTTCAAGTAATCGTTTGTCAAAAACTTCACAGGAAGGTAAATGGCATTGAAAAAGTTATCATGCCGAAGTTGCGTAACACCGAAACTTATATTATGATGGAAATGGATGAAAGGGTAATTATTTTATAACTTTTTATTCGAACGGATTCAATCAATGCTACGGGACCGAAGATGGCTCCCTGAGGTATGACTTGAATTAAGAACAGAAATCTAGTTCTAAAATTAACTTAATTCTCTGCAACCAGGAGAGGGAAGAGTTTCATCGTTTGAAAATGGTGAAAGCGAAGAAGATAAGAAGTCAAGCGCGCGCTATCCTGCGGCAAGCCAGTAGCTTTAGCGGTGCAGGGGAATCCCACGGCATGTATCATTTCATTATAGGCGTAGCCAGAATGGATCCGCGTCATTTACCAATGTCTGGACCGATCTTATGAGACTTGCTTTCGTTTTTATCATTTATTTTTATCTTAAGAGACTTCCTTTCGTTTTTAGGGTTCCGTAGTAAAACTAGGAACCCTTATAGTTTCGTCAAGTCTGTCTGTCTGTCTGTCCGTCCGTATGTCACAGCCATTTTTTTCCGAAACTATAAGAACTATACTGTTGAAACTTGGTAAGTAGATGTATTCTGTGAACCGCATTAAGATTTTCACACAAAAATAAAAAAAAAAAAAAATTTTTGGCGTTCCCCATACTTAGAACTGAAACTCAATTTTTTTTTTCGTCAAACCCATACGTGTGGGGTATCTATGGATAGGTCTTCAAAAATGACATTGAGATTTCTAATTATTTTTTTTTCTAAACCGAATAGTTTGCGCGAGAGACACTTCCAAAGTCGTAAAATGTGTGTGTCCCCCCTGTAACTTCTAAATTAAGAGAAAGATAAAACTAAAAAAAATATATGATGTACATTACTATGTAAACTTCCACCGAAAATTGGTTTGAACGAGATCTAGTAAAGTTTTTTCAAAATCATCAAAATTCCTTCAAAAACAAACTTTGTTATGCGGTCCGGTTTTTTTCACTTTATACGTCCAAAACTGATACGGAACCCTCGGTGCGCGAGTACGACTCGCACTTGGCCGGTTTTTATCACTACAAGAGTCGGTCTTCTTGACGAGAATCTTAGTCGTGGTTGCCCATGTAATTTTAGCAGATTTTTTTAGGGTTCCGTACCTCAAAAGGAAAAACGGCTTTATAGGATAACTTTGTTGTGTCCGTCTGTCATAGTCATGACCATGAGTGGAGCCATCTGCTCATAGATGGCGCCACTAAAAGGAGGCTATGCAATAACGCCATCAATGATCAAGATATTATGATTTATCTACTATAATGGCGTACTACTATTGCATATTTCGGAACTCTCAGAGCGCGAGTCGTACCTACTCGCACTTGTCCGGTTTTTTTAAATAATTCCGTTATATTTTCTCTTGTGTGAATAAAGTATGAGTTTAAATAGTACTTCCATTTCCCAGAGCGACTCAACGCTTCTGTGCCGTTGCCTCCTCGCTGCCGTTCTATAGAGTGCCTCACCAGCTTCCTGACGTGCAACTCTTCACTTTCCGTCACCACGGAATCTGGCGACTTCAGGCCTATTTGTTACCCTCACAATTGGGATGACGACGACCTGTTGTTTTAAGTTTAACTACTTGTAAAACGTAGTGGATATTTTATAATATTATCATCTTTGTTTGCTTTACTTATTTTCTTATAATGTGTGTACGGTGTGAAAACGCATCCGTTGATGGAATGTGTTATGTTTATCATTATATTTTGTAAAAACTGAATGATGTTTGATTTTATGATATCTGGAAAAATTTAATTCATCATACTGTTAGGTACACTCAGACTTTATTGAAACAAAAAGAATATAAATAAATTTACAAAACCCAGCCGTCGTCCAGCCTTTCTTCCATAGGCCGGGTGAAGTATTGGCATCTTCGGAACTTCTCCAAAATCTCCCCCTGTAATAAAACTTGCTGATATTATATTTTTTACAAAAGTGAGTCAAAAAGACAAGTTTTCCTCAGTTTCTGCGGCCTAAACACAGCGTTCTCCACTAAGAAAACATGCCTGGCAACAGGCGGGTTTTACGCTATGCTAAACGGTGTTACTTACTGGCCCAGTTTTAGCTATAGTCTCGCTGTAAAAAGTAATGGCACTGGATCCAGTGCCGTACAATGGATACTTGAGGTGCATCTGAAATTAGAAATTATAAACTAAAATAGTTACGTTCAAAATATTGGAGGTCCTAGTAGTGTAGCTAGACCTACTTTCAGCCATCAGTTTAATATAAGCTCATTAGGCAAAGAGTAGGTATCTTCTTACGTTTTTGTCAGCAGTGACTTCCAAATTGCGAGGTTCAAAATTTTCCTTGACATAATTAGCGTCATATTCTGTGCAATATTCGGAGACCGGTTGTGATGTCGCCAACTCTTCAATCACTTCGTCCAACATTTGTTCCCAAAAAAAATCTGTTAGCATTCGCTTCCGGATACCTAGAAATCGAAAAATTGAGATCTTAGTGCAAAGCTAAGTGGATTGAGGTTTCTTTCTGTGTCTGCCAAGTGAGGCATAGAAGGTAGACCAATAAAAAATCTATTGTATGCGGACCTCAGCCGGTCTCATTCCTACTGATATACCTAACTCTAAAAAGCTCATAATACCACCTAAAAATATGGTATTACTAATCCCCTGCTAAAAATAAATAGCAATTACTTGCCTTCCCCATAATTTGCTTTCTTAGGAATTTTGTAACAGCGGCGCATCTCACTCCCCTTTTCAGGGGCTTCGCGTCCATCTTGTAGAATCCAGGGACGGCTATAATTCTTCCCCCTGCCATATGCAGACGGTTCCACAGGAACTTTAGGGTTTAGCTTTATCCGTTCTAGAGGTCTTATTTTTAGTGTTTCTTCCTCATTTTCTGGTTCTGGAATATCAGCTTGAACACCAGTGTCGCTGACTTCAGGATTCATGTTTATCACAAATGGTATTACACGAAAAAAAATGTAATTAGTCCTCAAAAGCGTCTGACGGTTGTCATAGATACAAATAATCTTTTTTGTTGTTTTCTTAAACTTTAAATTAAATTCTTTGGTGAATTGGAACGTTATTTAAAAAAAAAGTCGAAATGTCAGTCAGCTGGTGATCGAAAATTGGCTGTCAAATTGAAAAATGGATCAGGCTTGTCAGGTAGCCCGTAAACAAGATTTGCCCCCTCCGGGGGGCTACAAACCAATTCCTTACAAAAGAATACCTGCAAAAACATTCTTTAGCGGTAAGTAAAATAATAGTTTCACTCATTTTGATTTGTAAACCAGATTATGTAACTTACGTTTATAGGTTAGGTTGTTTTGTTTTCTATGCAATTTTAATATATAAGCTGAAAGTAACCCCTACATAATCATAATATGTACCCCTACATATTTAAGCAAAAAATAATAAATGTATTACACGAACCATTGATGTGTTCACTGTTTATGACCTATATGCTAGATAAGTAGATAAAGTTAGTAAGCTAGATATTATAGAAAAGGAATCTCTTAGTTTGAAAATCAGGTCAACACTAAACTTATTATTTGTTTTCATATTATTTCCAGGGTATACCATGTTTGCTGGTTACTTTGGTATAACAGCATTTGCAATGTATCTCTACTCTTTGAATTATAAGCAAATAGTCAAAGACCAAATTGAAATGCGCTCTGCCAAGATGGCAATATTCCCAATGTTGATGGCTGAAAGAGACAGGGCATATTTGAAGCAGCTCCGCAAGAACCGTGATGCTGAGGCGGAACTCATGAAGGATGTGCCTGGATGGGAGGTAAAATGCTTTATTTCTTTGCGATACAATATCATTTCAACTGACATGAGTGAGTATTCGAATAGATAGAGATACCTACAGGAAAATACAAATTAGTTAACATAAAGTTCGTAAAATATAACTTGATCTCTGTGACAGATGTCAAATCTGTACATTTTTAATGCATTTTGACATTATTTGTTCGTATTTGACATCTGTCACAGAGATCAAGCTATATTTTATGAACTATAATCAGGTTGGCCGAACAAGGACCTTCTGCCTTATGCTTGCGATAAATCCACAAAGTAATGACCACCATCAACACAAGATTCATTTATGGGAAAGACTTGTCCATAAGTAGATGTTTAGAAGCCGTTTTGTGTATGGCTGGATGTTCTACTATGATTATTCCAATTTATGATTGCATTATCGAGTAATAATGGCTTTTTATGTCTAGAGATATGGTAGCCATCTTTTCTTCCGAGAATAACATAAGTTTTGTAGTGTAGATATTCCCCTCAAGCAAAATATGGAAGTGAGTGCATTTCTCGCCCTAATTTGTAGAGGTTTTTCAAAGACTGCACGATTGGCGCAAAGGTTGACCTATTGGCTGCTGTGCAACTTGGGTTGGATTCCCACATGGAGCTAATATTTCTTTCATGTCTGGGTGTTTGTGTTTGTGAGATTTGTTTTTGTAAAAACACACTCACAATATCAAATTTTTAAAAAATTGTCTGACGCGATGAAAATCAAGCCGTGTTTTCATTAGGGGACATAATATGGGTCGCGGAACTTGCCGCAAGGCGTCGAAACGAACGACCTCGGTGTCGGGCGACTGTTGAGGGATCAACAGTCGCCCGACAGGCTTTGAATAGTGAGGACGTATGTCGCTTTGTGTTCCGAAATGGCAGCAGTGTGGTAACAACACTACCTCCTCGGGCGAGATATTGTTCCCCACTGGGTAGTGTGAACAAGACAAATGTCGAGCGACCTTGTCCCACAAAGTCGCAAAGACCTACCACGTGAATGTTGATATGTTTCCGTGACATGTCCCCTAGTGAAAACGCGGCCACTTTTTCACTAGGGGATTGAGTTTTTTGCAGAAAAGAAACTACATATAAGAATATTTGATGTTCCCAGGTCGGCACCTACTATGGCGAGAAGGTGTACAAGCTTCTCCCTCCTGATACTCTGGTTGAACCCATCTTCCATGAGTACTATGCTCACTCCAGGGCCTATGATTGGTTCCAGCGTGCCTACCTCAAACTGCGCTCGTAAGACAAAGACAAGGTGCTCCTGAGGCTATTAGTGACATATACAGCCTTCTAAGAAGTTACGCAATCTCTGCTGGTGACAAAGTGCGGTTACTGTGTATGTAGGTGATTTAATTTCAATAAAGCATAGTATGAAATGGTGAGTTTTATTTACTTACTAGCACTTCGTCCGCGTGTCCCACAGGAACTGTGAATTTTTTCGGGATAAAAAGTAGCCTATGTTACTCAGTGATAATGTAGCTTTCTATTAGTGAAAGAATTTTTAAAATCGGGCCAGTAGTTTCGGAGCCTATTCGGTACAAACAAACAAACAAAAAAATCTTTATATTAGTATAGATATGGAAGCTCAATAATTTAATAATTATTATTATTACACTGTTGTAACATACCCCCATATTCAATTACTATGAGGTCTTGAACGCACAGTGAACACAAAACTCGTACAAATATGAACATTATAATATTATGTATAAAAATAAGGTTCATATATATGCGAATATAAACAAGCACTTCATACGAATATGAACCTTAACTTGAAAATACAATGTTCATATTTGAATGAGTTTTTTGTACGTCCTCATAGTCAGGCGCGGTCCCAGGGGTGTGCGTACGCGCAGCGGAATGTTGTTGAATTTAAAGATTTTAATTATGCAGATATTTAGTGTATGACGTCGTATAATTGTGTATGGTAAATAAAAATTTGTGCACGCAACCATTGTGGAGAAATTCACCAAAAACTGATTCCGCTGGGCGAACGTTGTCCTGGCGGAACTTTTTTTAATCCATAGACTTTAGAAGAAAAGAGATGTGTCCAAAAATTAGTGTGTATTTGTGTGTAATTGTGTATGTATGAATAAAACTAGTGCATGCATAAACTTCGGAGAAATTCAAGTTTCCGCTACGCGAACGTTTGGCCATTAGCTAGTTTTCATATAAAGCGCTTACATAGAGAGCTGTAGATTTTTACATACGTTGTTTTGAATTTGTTTATATTTGTTTAAAAAACAGATTTAGAAAAAATCGTAGGGCTTAAAAGATAAAAATATAAACGTAAAATACGCTTATTAGGTCTTAGTTCTTAAAGTATGCACTTTGGGGTCTAGATTTTCACGTTTATACAAACCTTGTAAGTGTCTGCAACATGTTGCCAAGTATCAATGATGTTCCGTTAGTAACTAATGAGTTATAGGACAAATTTACCATGAACAGATCACTGTTTACAAAGCAGTCAAATATCACGATGTTCTGAAGGAATTGCATGGTAATATGTATGTCAATAATTAGTGTATTCATTCAACTATTCTTATGCAAAATTTCATGTCATTAAATTCAGTAATAAAAGAAAAACAATTATAATACTGACGAAGCATCGAAAACCTACATAACCCGACCAAGTTCGGATGGCTACAAAAAAGCGGCCGTGCAATATATTTAGGTAACATCCCAAAATTTACAGTATAATACCGGTATTGAATTGGTATAGGTGATAACACAATTGTTGTTTCGATATAATTTATAGGTCATTTATTTTTGTACACCTACTTTTTTAAATGTATTTGACTATGACAGAAAGTAGGTACTATTTACGTAGGTACTTTATTTAAGTATGCGCTTGAGACTTGAGATATAATCTAAATATATTATTTAAGACAAATAAAATTCATACAGCTAATTTCTATTGAAGAAATTAGCTGTATGAATTTTATTTGTCTATATAAATAAATAAATATATAAATAGTACCTACTTTCTGTCATAGTCAAATACATTTAAAAAAGTAGGTGTACAAAAATAAATGACCTATAAATTATATCGAAACAACAATTGTGTTATCACCTATACCAATTCAATACCGGTATTATACTGTAAATTTTGGGATGTTACCTAAATATATTGCACGGCCGCTTTTTTGTAGCCATCCGAACTTGGTCGGGTTATGTAGGTTTTCGATGCTTCGTCAGTATTATAATTGTTTTTCTTTAATTACTGAATTTAATGACATGAAATTTTGCATAAGAATAGTTGAATGAATTCACTAATTATTGACATACATATTACCATGCAATTCCTTCAGAACGTCGTGATATTTGACTGCTTTGTAAACAGTGATCTGTTCATGGTAAATTTGTCCTATAACTCATTAGTTACTAACGGAACATCATTGATACTTGGCAACATGTTGCAGACACTTACAAGGTTTGTATAAACGTGAAAATCTAGACCCCAAAGTGCATACTTTAAGAACTAAGACCTAATAAGCGTATTTTACGTTTATATTTTTATCTTTTAAGCCCTACGATTTTTTCTAAATCTGTTTTTTAAACAAATATAAACAAATTCAAAACAACGTATGTAAAAATCTACAGCTCTCTATGTAAGCGCTTTATATGAAAACTAGCTAATGGCCAAACGTTCGCGTAGCGGAAACTTGAATTTCTCCGAAGTTTATGCATGCACTAGTTTTATTCATACATACACAATTACACACAAATACACACTAATTTTTGGACACATCTCTTTTCTTCTAAAGTCTATGGATTAAAAAAAGTTCCGCCAGGACAACGTTCGCCCAGCGGAATCAGTTTTTGGTGAATTTCTCCACAATGGTTGCGTGCACAAATTTTTATTTACCATACACAATTATACGACGTCATACACTAAATATCTGCATAATTAAAATCTTTAAATTCAACAACATTCCGCTGCGCGTACGCACACGTCCCAGGGGTCACGGGGGACATGACCCCCCCCAAAATCGTACAAAAATGCGTCAAACACGGTAATTCACAGTATAGAACGTCGACATTAATCGGTACGATCCCCCCTCAGATCATAGAAGATCCCCCCTAAAGCCTTCAGCTGCGGTATGACCCCCCCCAAAATCGTCGGCTGCGACCGCACCTGCTCATAGTAACGATCACAACATCACAACGATCCTCCTAGATTATCATGCATTACATTTGACTGCCAAATAAAATTTATTATTCTTTAAACTGCACTTGTAGCCTGGCACACGGCCTTCATTACCGATTAATAATAATTTATCATAAAGCATTTTGTTGTGCGCACTTATATCTTTCTTCTTATAGATTTCTTTGATTAGGTATATTGACGGGTGTCAGGTTACATCATTATTTCTTTACTGTTAAGTATTTATACTTTTTTTTTTGTTGTTTTAAATCTCAGTTTTACTGTTTTGTTTTATATAACTTTTACATAAAAGTAATTGACAGACAGAATTGTGTTGCTGCGGAGTTTGTTGCGCCGTTTCTTCTTCGCAGCTAAAACACTAGGAAGCGGTGAAGGGCGGGCGTTTTTGGGGGCTGTCTTATGTCTATTTTGACGTTCAAAAAGTGCTAATTGACTTTAGCCCAGTTTGAATAAATGTCTTTTGAATTTGAATTTGATCGTGAATATGGTGGTTAGACCTTGTCCAGAAAGTCCAGAAAATTCCTCTCGCACGAGTTTATTCGCGCTTTGGCGAGTAACCAATAAATCGCGTCCACAAGCAAAGGAAGGAATGATTTGATTTTATACATAAAAACAACTTGTCCATTTTATAAACAAAACATTTATTACTTTCACCATTCAGTATACAAAAATGTAAACATAATTCTTATAAATTAATAATCACTTCATAGATTATCATAATTAATTTATTGACATGAAAATTCATCATTATCTTTTCATTTCAATAAATTAACATAAAAATTTAAATAAATGCATTACCTCACCAAAAAAAGTGACTTGCAAATTAATCGCATAATGCATAATTTATTATAAGCATCCATTACCACATACTCCATGACGAAAGGTTGCATTTTACAATAGTAACTAAACATGCTTTTTGTAGCTTCTGCCACTGACATTAAGGTTCAAATTGGAATGATTCACATGTAAAATGCAACAGCTATCATGCATCAATATTAAATCTAATTTATATTAATGTGTGGTCTTATTGTCTAAAGAAGGACATAAGACTCGGTATTCTATCCTAATTCATAGCCTTTCAATAAGAGACCAAATAAGATAATGTGAAACTCTTATTGAAAGCCGGAGGGACTTAAATATTGCCTACTTTCAGGCTGTCATTATTTTGCACCATACCCCTACTTTGCAAATCATAACATAATTTACTAATAATAACTAAAACCTTTTTACTATTAATATGGTTGCCGACATGAATGGACCTTTGGGTAAAAATTGCTGATACAGCATTACCCACTCCTCGGTAAAGGGTAAAAATTAGGGTAAAGTTTTAATGCCATTGGTAACTTAAAAAAAGTTCCACTTTACATTAAGGTATGCAAAACATTTTGTGCACAATTCACATTACATAAGTAAATAGTCAATTTCTAATTCCTTTACGAACATCAGGTTTTACCTTTAAATGCGTAGCGCCTGTTTCACCACCTCAGAGTAACTTCCCGTTAAATTACTTGGCAGATAATTTAATTTTATTCTTAGTTTATTTTTTAATTTATTTGGCGAGTAGTGACTACTCAGACATTGTGTAACAGGCTCTTAATATTTTTAAATTAGACTTTTATGGGTTTTCCGTTCCTCCCATACACCTTAAAATTTCACACCATTTCGCGATAAATTGGTGGGAATCGCCGCCTTACCTATTTGGACTTCTTAATAATAATCTTTGGCTTCAATTTGACACTCCTAAGTTTGCGCATGTGACTCATCACGAAGTACAATCCTGGGAACGTGAGGAACAGTAGGTAGACCCTCAGGAACGTCGGCATATGGAAGGTGAAGTTCCACTCGTTTGGCATTGCGACTGTAAACTTTTGAGTTTCCTCGAAGTACGGTATGTTTCGAAGAATGACTATAGCCTCGCATATAATGCCTATAGGATAGAGTGGTATCCACATTGTGTAGCGCAGCCAAGTTAGAAGGTACACCTCTTTTTTGTATAGCTGAGTTATGTAGTATGGGTACCTGTAAAAGAAAAATACGAGCTTAAAGCATGACATAACTTCCAGCAATCTTGCTAACTTGCTACTGAACGCTTTCAGTAGCAAGTTAGCAAGATTGCTGGAAGTCAATCAGGCGCCTTATTATCAAAGTATTCTTTTTTATTGTGATTCTTATTAGAAACTATTTAAAAAGATAAATAACACCAAAGAAACGAATTAAACATAAAAAAAATTGCAAAGATGTAAGCGTTTTAAAAATTATTTGCTAGACAGGGACGGCACTATAATTAAATAGGGATAGTGATGCCATTTGCACTAAAGGCCCCTTTTGGATATTGAGGAACTCTTGGGTACTAAAACCCCTTTTTGTACTAAGGCACCCTTTTGGGTACTAAGCGGTCCTTTTAGGTGCTAAAGAACCCTTTCGGTCACTAAGTGATCTATTGGGTACTAAGAACTCGTTTTGGGTACTAGCCCTTTTGGCCCTAGTATAAAGGCCGTTTTACCTGACGACTTCAATCATGCTCCACATGACGAAGAGATAGAAGACCACAGGTTTCGAATGCATGCGCGGCTCTGCTTCAATCATCACGAACAGAACAAACGCTCGCCCGCTCACTTGCAAGAAAGGGACCAGTACTCCACCCTGTAATTAAGATAGTAAAACATAAAAATTAAAGCATCTACACCAGTCGCAATATAATACGTCGGATTTGACAGGTGTCAAAATAATCTGTGTATACTCTATCCACCGAACAGAGTTAATACCAGAAAAGTCACATTGTCGCCATTTGTCGGCGATAACGAGCTTAGCAAGCGTTTATATGGCAGCAAAATGTCATTCAACATCTGTTGCTTGTACATTGCGGACGCGTCTATTGTTCTAATGTTGATTGTTCCTATTTACCCTACGACTTAGCTGTTTTTGGACTAATGTCCGGAAGATTATTACACGGCGGTGAAACCGCGGGGCACAGCTAGTGACTTTTATGACACTGAACATAAGGCTCAAATTAAAAGGGTTCACATAAAACAAAAATACCGGACAAATGCGAGTACGACGCGCGCCCTAAGGTTTCCGAAATATGGAAAAGCGCTATCTATAAGCAAGATGTCCCATAGTAGATACCTATATCATCTGGATCGTAGATGGCGCTATTACATACTTCTAATGGCGCCATCTATGAGCAGGCTCTACCCGTTATGGGTCTTCGAACAGACGGACAACAAAATTATCCTGTAAGGGTTCCGTTTTTCCTTTTGAGGTACGGAACCTAAAAAGTACTTCACTCACCCTAGTATAGCCAAACAGCGGATGCATAACTTCAAGATACTGCAGCAGCTGAAGGAACTTCATGGCAGGTCCGACGTACTCGTATGTATCGGCGACCGAGGCGTACTCCAATTTGGCATACCTCACGGCTATCACGGCTAATACATACGTGTAGCCCACGAATTGGAACAGGTTGTACAGTTTCAGGTATACTTTCTTGAGGTCCTCTGAAAAGTAATGTTTTTATCTTTAGCCCTTTCTGTCCCAATGCTAGACAAAGGCCTAGGTATGAGAATCAAGGGCCGATCTTCCGGGGGGAGGGGGCACTTTTGGACACCGGCGACAGCGACCGACCGCAGCTGCTGTCGCCGACTGCAAGCGACACTAGTGGTTCCAATATTTCTTATGAGATTGTATGAATGTACATTCCGAGCGCGGCGACACTCGTATGTCGCCTCCAGTACATTTGTTCTGTGTCGCTGCCGCCCGCCGCCGCCGCTGCGATCGATCGTTGTCGCCGGTCAGATTGAGACGCGCTCAAAGACAAAGCGACAGGCATTTTAGCTCGCAGGTTACAACTTAGTCATCTTTAAATTATTTATGTATAGTTCAGACGTTTAGGTACATTATTCAATTTAATAAAAAAAAACAAACAGCGAATATTCATTAACATTTAGTAGTTAATGCAAACATATTCATTGCACCATTCTATTCAAATGAAGTGTTGTCAAAATGTAATTTGATGTCATTCACATTTCGGTGCTGCAATCATGTTTTAATGTATTAGAAATACAATTATTTGGTTAGGTTCCTACTTATGGCATTTTCAGTGACAGGCAGTATTAGTATTTCAGTATGTTTAGACAAAATCTCAAATTCAATAACCAAGCTTTTATTGGTAGATTATACTAACTGAATAATCCCAATGACGGAGAACTAAGCGCTTGGGTTTCGGCGCAAAGATTTGTCCTTCCTACAGAAAAATGACAAAGATGTTTATATTTTACAGATTTTCTCAGAAGCAGGCCTTGGATATCATAATACCTGCATCATAACGGTTTATACCGGTATTTTCATTAGGTTACTTGAGTACCGGTTATTATGCTTTACCCGTATTTTAACAGGTTTTTTAACCGGTATTTATAATGAATTAGTCATAAATGAGCTGTTCCATTTATAATTAGGCTACAGAGTGTGACAAAGAAATGGACATACATACAGACATACTATCGAAAAACATTACCCTCCTGGGGTAAAAAGGGCGGTTCCAAGGGGTCATGGAGGTCATGACCCCCTCCTGGCCTGGGCCTAGTCAACCACTGATATATTTTCTAATCTAAAAAAAATACTTCGTAGTAAAATACACGTAGTGACTACACCTGACTCGAAGGCTGGATCCGCCCTTGTGAGGCAGTTGGGTAAAAGGTAATGCTACTAACCTCTTCTGTAGCCCATTTCTTCTTTGTGCAGTTTGTCGTACATGCCGGGGTAGTCCTTCATGACGTCACGTTTCTCGTCTTCACTGTCCGCAGCGTCCTCTGCCTTCCACAAGTCAAAGTTTATCTGTGAATAATTGAATATATTAAAATTATCTTATGCCTGTTCTAAGACTGCTTAGTGGAGTATCTAGACGAGGCCCTCTTGCTGTATTGGATCCCTTCTGTTTTTAGCTATGACAACTCATACAATAGGTATGTACATGCCATGAAATATACAACTGATTTTCTCCCTGATGTTGATAATAACAATGCACACAGGTATCTAAAGTCTGTCTCAATTAGTGTCACCCTTCAAAGGCACCGTCCAAGGCCAAAAAACACTAACTGAGCGAAGGGACTATAATACAAACTTCAATATATCCTTTTTTTTTTAAATTTCTTCTGTATTGTGGGTGAATTTACACACAACACTCAGTGCAAGTTGCAAACCATTGCATTAATTATGTAAACATCTCGCAAAGTGATTGCAACAATCAATCACATGCTTTAAAGTCATCACTTTTGAGTATGAGCCGGTGTTCAACTGGTTGTTGACTATGACCTTAGTAAATGTTCACACGATCAAATATGTACCCAGACTTGAGATGCTATAATGATATATGATAAAAACAATAGGTAAGTAAATATACTTATGTTCTATTGTTATATTAATTAATGAAGATCTTTTGTCTTGACTGACAAAAGGTTTGGAATAACTTATTTTAAGGATTTCTTTTTTTTTTAAAACTGGAACTGGAAATTCAAATGTTATACGTACCTCCAATTTGAATATAGCCAGGACTTTCAAAAGATTTTGATTTGCAAGCAAAGAAAGAACTTACATAACTATTTTGGCAAGATTTATTAAAACTACTAGATTTTGCCCGCGACTCCGTCGGCGTGGACTACAGTGAAATGACTAGTTTAAATGACCTCCGCAGTGTAGAGTGGCTAGTACTACCAAGAGGTCAAGCTGTATCTCTGGTTCCTCCCATCAGAAATAGATGAAACGTGGCTTAAATTTTAAGTTGGACCCCAAGCTATCGAACTGTGAAAACCACATCAAAATCCGTTCAGTACTTTCTGCGTGATGCGCGCACAAACAGACAAACAGACAAAAAATCTAAAAACAATCTTTTTGGGTATAGTTACGTCCCAGTACCCTATCCAACTGTTTTTTCTGGAATATCTTCAATGTACAGACACAGCTTGTTTACAATTTTATAATAGTATAGATTATAGGTAGGTACTAAAATATTTGTGTGATAATGTAAAGACTGTTTTACACAACCAATCTTTCATACTGATTAGGTATATTATACTAATTCTGAAGATAATTTTAGTTTATCTGCAAATATTTTAGATAGCTTATGTAGTTGATTTACACATTTATACTAATATTATAAAGCTGAAGAGTTTGTTTGCTTGTTTGAACACACTAGTCTCTGGAACTACCAGTCGGATTCGAAAAATTATTTTTGTTTAGGATAGCCAGATTCATGAGGACCCTGGAGCCGAGCGACAGGGGTGAAACCGCGGGGAACAGCTAGTAATATGTATTTTTTTTTAAATTTACCTAATTATATTTAAAGAGGTTTTAACAGAAAGGCAGAGGCCGCGGATTCTAATCCGGCGTGTATCAGTTGTTTTTAAATCTATACTAATATTATAAAGAAGTAAAGTTTGTAAGTTTATGTATATGAAGTAATCTCTAGAACTACTGATCTGATTCAGAAAATTTGTTCACTAGTAGGAAGCTACATTATCCCTGACCACTATAGGTTTTTATCCCGATAAAATGCACAGTAACTGTGGGTCACACGGACGAAGTCGCAGACAAAGTGCTAGTCTCTTGTATAATATTAATAATAACAATGTTTTACCTTAAGCCAGGCAGGTTTTTGTGGCTGAGCCGTGAGTCGAGGCCACCATGAAGGCTTTTCTTTCTGCAAGATAAGTTCCACTCTGTTCTCAAATACACGGACTGTGGTGACATGGTCCTTTTCAGCCTGAAAAAATTAAGTTTAGGTTTGAGATGGTGTGGTCAAGTATTCATGCTTATGGGTAAGACAAAGGCTTTTCTTGTGACATTGGCCTCTCAGTTAATATTCATGATGAAGCTGTTGCTTTAATTTTATTTTTATTTATTTATTTTATTTTTATTTTAATAATCTAGGATTAATATTACTATAACTAAAGACTAACTATTGAATTATATTACCTACCTAATAAAGTGACTCTAACCTCTATCTAATTTAAATTCATGCAATATTTAAATATTCTTGTCTGATTCTAGCTATAATATGAAACTATGAATATTATAGTGGCCTTCAAATATTTTAATTGACTTGTTGCTCAAGGTGAGCAAGCCATCAAAATAAATAAATATTTATATTAGTGATGAAACGATTATCACTTAGCGATTACGACTACGATTATTGTCCGTAATAATCGTCGATTACGATTACGATTATTACAAAAAAAAATTCATAAATGTTTACTCCTTTTCTTGTTAATTGGTTATTTAAACACATTGAGAGCGCGAGTTAAAATATTTTAAGGTTATATTATTTTTTTCATGTAAAGCTAAAAAATAAAATAAAAACTGTGACTGCGTGCAAAACAAACTAGTAAAATGTACTAACTATGTATACAGGTTACCTTTTTGTAACAGGAATCACTATGACAGCTATGTCAGCCGTTAGAAATAGGAAGATTAAACCGAAAAAAATATAACGCTCTGCTTACGAATTATGTTTTTCACAAACTGACCAGAAATATTTGTAGCCCTAGATTATTACGTTTTGTTAGGGTACATCTTTTCTGTTCTCTTTACACACAAATAAGTTTTCTAAGTTTTTGATTATTTTTTTAATTTTACATGCAACATACTGGTATTGTTACTTACTATAAAATGTAGCCTGTGATTCTTCAAGATAAAGACAAATTGGATTGGAACGGCTTGACGGCTTTTAAAGAGACATGTCCTCTTTAAAAGCCGTCAAGCCGTTTAGGCTTCATGAGGTTACATTACAAAAGAACTGACGAACATACATATACCCGAAAAACATTACTCTTCTAGAGCAGTCGGATAGATAGCTGTCTTTGCCAATTTTGGCATGGAACACTAAAAATATGTAATGTTAGTAAGTTAAATCCAGTGAAACTTTCAATGATGTGGTTCATATTGAAATCAAATGAAGACTGAACTACTCAATGTGCATCAAAATATATTTTTTGTGATACAAATAGTCAGAAGGAAGGCAATAACCACTGAAAAATATGTTTAGTTTAGATACCTACACATGTGATAGGTATCATTAGGAGTGTTGATTGAGATAAATACATGATCAATTTAGAAAAAACACATGTTTTGAATAATCGTCGCGATTACGATATTTATATAAATTCAAATCATTAATAAAGCGAAAACTTTGTCATAAAGCTTTTTATAGTGTTAAAGATTATATGGAGGACAAAAAGGCTTGGGATTGCGCTGTTCCAATACATACATGGGCCAATACTACTATTGACATAACCACTAAATTATTGCTCTTTTATTTGATTTTATATATTTTTTCTATATACACTTTGACATTAAATGTTTCCTTTTGAAACAATTTATATACAAAATGACATTGAATGTGATAATAATGATGTAATATATTGATTATAATTATTGTAAATGTGAGTACTATGTGGGTTATTATGTTACTGTTATAGATCTCAAGCTCAGTCTGACAGTTTGAGTACCTACTTTAGGGGGCCTACCCAAATGTCCTTTCTGATGGTAATGTTCATCGGGTCGTTGAGCTCCCTAAGTCTGGGTTGAGCTACCACGATACCCGGCACATGCGTGCACAGTCAGGTCAGGTCCACTCAAATCTGTATGGCTCTTTCCTCTAAAGGCCATTTCAGACTAACCTGCATGGTTCTTACACAATTTATCTTAATTGTCTGGACTTTAAAAGAGACATCAACCTTTGAGTTTGTTTCGGTGTTTCTTCTCAAAGGTAGTCATATAGGAAACACCGAACTCATCTAGCTTAAAAAAATGTTTTGACGTGTAAAAGTGTTATTTTTAACCTATTTACAAAATAAATATCATTTATCATTATCATTTACGCAAAAATAATCGACGATTACGATTAATCGCTAAAGGCTAATTAATCGCGATTACGATTAATCGTAATCGTTTCATCACTAATTTATATCATCCTAAAATCTACAATGTTATTGTTCAAAACTTAATTATGTGAGAATTATTTTTTCCAACCATTTTATGGATTGGTTTATAATAAAAATAATATAAAGCTTTAGGATTAAGGATATTATAGCGCGATGGTTGTTTTCAACAGAATATAGGAATACAATTGAGTTTATAACAATGGAGATGTTTTACAAGATAATGCATTCAAATTTCATTTCTATTACTTCTTATATTATGATGAGGGAAACCGATTCTTAGCATAATTTCAATGCAAGACTTATTTACATTAGTATTGAATGCTCGAAGTGGAAATTGACTTGTATTATGTGTTCATACAACAATGGATTGATGTAACATTATCATTATAAAATTCCTTGTATTTTTCATAAAGTTATTTCATTTGAAATTGCAAAGTAACAGAGGTTTCAAAGTTCAAAGTTTATACATGTAATTACACCTTATCTGAGAATAATGATAAAGTGATTTCAATCGGCGTTGATAGTATTGACTGTACTTACCGTTTTTACAGGTGAAAATAAATCCAAATTGAACTCATAGAGACTCTCGCCACGAGCACCGATGCCTTGTGCCGAGAATTTTAAGTTATTTTCGAGAACTTTCACATCAGGTTCGACAACATTTTTTAGCTCTATCTTCAATGAAATCGCACTCTCAGTTTGTGCCCAATAAACGAACGGGCTTGGGATGATCATTATTTTGTCTCTCAAGCAAATACACAGCACAGCCGTGCTAGTGGTCTACTGAAAATAACTAAAATTAAATTGTTGTAGGTTTTTTGATTATTTTTGGAAAAGTTCAATATTTTCGTCCTGTCAATCTGTGTCAAATCAAATGTCAATCTATCAGACAGAGCTGACCACCTGACCACAGAATAATAATACTCTAGCGAGGAGCTGACCGGGCCGGTGTGACCGTTGAGAAAATCGAGAATCTGCCACACGCTAGAAAATCTGCCAAAATCTGCCGAATGCTCATAAGCAAAATGCAATTTTATATGCCACATATATTTAGCGTTTCTTTTGGGAGTTGGTTTATTGGATGATGCGTGTTCTTTTATCGAACACAATCTTGTGGTCAATTTCGTGTTGCAAGCTTTGCAAAATGCAAAATCAGGATCATCCTTTGCTCCTTGCAAAGGATCCTGTTCCCACTCGGAACGGTAAGCAGTTATGAACGCTCTTCCCTTCTATAATGAAATAACCGCAATCGTTGTCAACGTCAAAAACTAAATTGATAATAAAATAATAAATAAGATGAAAGTAATTACTTCGAAATTATAAAATTGTATGTAGTAGTAGGTATTAAAAATAAATTGTGGAACTTATCTCCAGTTGATACGTGGCTTAGACACATCAACAGACAATAAACAGAAAATCCCCCAATAGAAACGAACGAAGGAACGAAGTTGAGAGGTCAGTAAAATGATTTCCTACAAAATTAAATATCCACAATTTGTTGGTTTTTGTATTAAATCTATTTTGTCTCATAAAATAATAAAGAGTTAAAAATATTCCTAAATCTGGTAAATTCTGCCGTTTTTGTATTTCGTCAACATAATATGCCAAAGTGAAAATTTAACAGCCAAATCTGCCAAATTGGCAGAAATCTGCCAAAAGCGGTCACACTGATCTACAAACTACATAGACATAATTTTTTTTTTAAATATTTTTATTCATGACCATAGATACAAGTCTTTCAGTCGACATAGACTATAAACTATTTAAGTGTTGCCAGATTAGCCAGATAGACTAGATTATTTGGTTATTTGTTGTTTGCATGGTTGTTTGTAGAGTGCGCGCAAGATAAGTCTGCGCGCGACTGAGGGCGCTGCCTGCTAAGAAAAGCTCGAAGTATACCTAGGTACTCCTACTCGTTAGCAATAGCGAAACCCGATTAGTTCCAATTTTGACCACGCGCTTATCTTGCGCGCACTCTATGGAGTTTGTGCGAAACCTTGCCGGCCTAGCATGACCACGATAGAAACGGGTTTTGTCTACAGAAGAATAGACAAAGTGACAGATTGTAGAAAGATATCTACGTTGTATGCATAAAACGGTAGAAATGTCTCTACAATCTGTCACTTATTCTTCTGTAGACAAAACCCGTTTCGATCGTGGTCATGCTAGGCCGGCTGGCTCCACAGAGACCACACGTTGGCCGGAGTGATCTTGTCAACGTTAGTTCGTAATTACGCATACTATCGACACGTTGGAGTGGAGATCATAATAATATTACCACATATTACAGAGCGTTTCGCGCAAGCTTGGTGTCACATATGACATGAAGTCCCTTCGACGCTATGTTGGCTCTCCTGTCTGACACTCGTCGACAACGTTTTATGTTTTTTGTAGATTTATGTGTTATTATAGACGTTACAGATGCCTAGGACACTAAAAAGTGGTTAAAGAGAATTGGTACTGAAAAAAAAACTTCCGACACCGTTAAAAACGCTGTATTATGTATAAAGTAGCCAACATAGCATCTAAGAGACTTTTTGTGAAACGCTCTCTAGTCCACATGTCAATTCATTGCAGTCAGTTTACGTTCCACTCAAATATAGAAGAAGTCATAAAGTCATAAATGTCATAATACACTAACCACACAATATGTGGTTAGTGTATTAAGTATGACTTTATGACTTCTTCTTTATTTCCCTAAAAAGTCCCGTATAGATGCATCAACATGGTTTTAATTGAGTACGATCTGTAAGCCTGTATCTGTGCTGTGTGTGGTTGTCAAACCGTAGTGTGATATACGTGTTCACCTCGCCCCCCGCAAAAAGTGGTAGAAAATGTTATTATACGATTTACTTCCGTGTCTCCAGGGGTATATGCTCTAAGAATTAAATTGCTATCGTTACTGAAATAAATATATAGTAATACTAGCTTCCACCCGGGGCTTCGCCCGCGTTTTTGGGATAAATAAGCCTATGTGTTATTCTGATGTATAAGCTATATTACTGTAAAGTTTCATCAAAATCCGTTCAGTAGTTTTTGCGTGAAAGACTAATAAACATCCATACATCCATACATACACCCATCCTCACAAACTTTCACATATTTTATAATATTATTAGTAGGATAGTAGGATAGGATATTAGTAGGATGTCGACTAAAAATATTTCTTACATCTCTAGTTAGTCGATTTTGCATTGCACGCTTTTTGAACAGTGTGACCATTTGATTGTAGATTTCTGCCAATTTGGCAGATTTAGCTGTTGTATTTTCACTTTGGCATATTGAAGAAGATACGAGCGTTCCTAACTTCTTAAGCCGCGTCTCCTGCGCCCTGTTTTCGTGTTCGACGAACATCGAACAGTGAACATCGAACGATAAAGGGGCGTGGTCTACGTGTTTTGAGTGTTTTTATTCGTCAAACACGTAGACCACGCCCCTTTCTCGTTCACTGTTCACTGTTCGATGTTCGTCGAACACGAAAACAGGGCGCATGAGACGCGGCCTTATTGTAAAGATTTTTTAATAAATGCTCTTTTTCTGTGTTGGCAATTTTTTGGTATTTTTTGAAAATTTTTAGCAAATTTTTGGCATTTTTTAAATGTAAATTTAGCAGAAAATAATTTTTAGAGTTGGCAGCACTCTTGTCTGGCCCGTCTGTCTGTCAAAAAGCCGTTTGCTGCTGTTGATGGGTGTCGAGTTTCTGTAAATTTCCCAATTTTATCGTCTTCATTTGTGATTAAATATATTCCCCGTTTACTAAAAATGGTTTAATTATTACCTCGCGCTATAAATTAGATACAGTGGTTGTTCTCTGACTCTGGTAGAAGTTGTAAACAAATCCAAAATGTCCGTTCCTAGCAGTGGATTGAGCAAGTTGAAGAAGAAACATATTCGTGTAAAACATCAAAAAGTGAAACTGTTTCGTGCAAATGAACCATTACTATCTGTGTTTATGTGGGGTGTGAATCACACGGTAATTACTTCATATTTTATGCGCTAATTGCAGTAGTATGGCGGGTGTTTAATCCTATTTGAAACGATCTCGGCGGGCGAAGCATCATTATTATGTCATTTCCCACACAACTGGTTTGTTGTGATTCTACAATGTTTACATTTGAATCTCAGTTCTTATAAAACTTTATTAAAACGCCCGTATTCTAATAAAAATTCTGGCACTTTGTCAATACATTATTTTTATGTCTCCTTGCCATTGAATATAAATAGACTATTAAGCTTTATTGCGTTGGACACATGTCCATTTCAGCATGTTGATCACATAAACATTAATTTGCATAATATGTATAAAGTATTGTGTTGGTACCTAAATAGTATTCTTTTTTTCAGATAAACGAGCTAAGTCATGTCACAATTCCAGTCATGCTCCTCCCGGATGACTTCAGAGCTTACTCCAAGCTCAAAGTTGACAACCATTTATTTAACAAGTAAGGATTTGTCTAAACTATCACCCCATCAAAACTCTGCTAATTTGAAATCAGGCTTCATCGGAAATCATCTTGTGATATTATGATGTCATGTGCAGTAATAACAGAGTCAGAAGAAAAACCTTCCTTATAGTCTATGATTAGGCGATCTTCAGATTATTACCTCTATGACAAAGCTGAAAGTATATAATCACTAACAATAGGTATAACATAAAAGGAGTACAATTTCAAATGTAAAATGCAAGAACAAATTCTTTTTGTTATTATAACAGATTTATGTTTGACATTAAAATTTATTTCTTTCAATAACTGCATTGAATGAACAATTATAAACTTGTATTGTAAATAAAGTAGACATTCAAGGACAAGTTATTTTTGTACTAGTTATTGCTTATTGTAGCACATGTGTGTTACAATGTATCGCTTAGTACTCAGATTTTCCTTCAAGGAAGTAACTCTTGCAACATTAGTCATGCTGTAATGCATGACGGAAATTGAGGATAATGTTTCTAAAAATGTAGGAAAAATATACAGATAACAAAGTAGTGATGGATAGGTTAACTGATTGGAATACTAAACGAACTGATTGGAATTCAACACGAATGCTACCAAAAATAATACGCACTTGTTTTGGCACTAGCTTGTCTAAAACAAGTGTGTATCATTTTTGGTAGCGTTCGCGTTTAACACGTGTTTATCTTTTTTGTGGTAAGGGTGTTAGTATTTTAAAATTAACAGATTTAAATATGAAAACACTAGTTGTTGCCATGCAGTATCACCTGAATTTATAGATCTATTTTTAAGCATGAAAATTATCCTATGTTCTTTTATAAATAAAAGCTACCTCTCTGTGGAATTTTATCAAAATCTGCTCACTTGTTTATCAATACAAACATACCAAACTTACATACAGACACAGAGAAATTTTTCCTACTTAACATAAGTAGGTACTAGTGTGTATACATGTAAAAGAATAACAATAATCTATTGTTACTCTATTATAGCATTATTTCCTGTGTCTTATTGAATTTTTGTACAAGTATTAGAAAATCGAAAGAATGGTCTTTGTTGTTCTATTCTAGAGTAAAATAATAATAGGCTATGCAGTAGTGTTTTTTTTACTCAATTTCCCACATATTCACAGAGTAGAATAGTTTCAAACTATTGTAGACAGTAATTAAACAGTAATTAAACTCTAAATAGTAATAAACAAAAATATGTTTTATATAGATAGATAGATCTTAAATCTATTGAGTAGTAAAGCTAAACCTTTTTCGAGAAATTCTCTAGAATTTCTTGAGGAAGGTTTGTGCCTAAATGTGGATAAAAACATTGCGAGGCGCATGCCTCGCACGCCCCGCAACGCACGGCTCGATATACATTTGCATATGCCTCACCACACCACGAATATGAACGTCCACACATTGCGGAGCATGCGATGAGCGGAGCGCCGTGCGCGGCGCATGCCTCGCAATGTTTGGATCCACCTTATACATTTGTTACATTATTAAATTGCACAAATGTGACTTGTTCGCCAGTATAAGGTATTTAATAAGTTCTATGTTCATAATGCTTCCTAAGTTGATGAGTAATAGTAAAGTCTGAAATTATGCTGTTTTAGAAAGAGACGCTTTGTAAGTGGACCGCCTGGCAAAACAGCTGCACCTTTAGTCCTCTGTTGGGTATCTAATTTCCTCATTGGCAAATACAAAGAGATTAACTCACATTTGTGTTTATTTAAGTAAGTAATTCTATATTGGTCAAAGGAATATTGTCAGCCATCAGCCATCATTTATGTGTACATGGGTATGGGCATATACATAATATGATATGGGCATTGGTTATCAGACTTATCAGTATTATTTTGTGGAATCAGATAAGCATATTGTTAAAATTTTGTTGTTATTCAAGTAAATCTATGGATTAAAAAGTTTAAAACGTAATTTATCTGATAAGGTTAAACTTTTGACACCTTATACAAATAAAACCACCTAAGGGTTGGACTTATTTAGTAGTCTATGGGTTGTATTACAGAACCTAACTGACGCTCAAATGGCTTGAAACTATTGTTATGTATAAGTAATGCTTGAGTTTTGAGTTAGATTCTGTATTACAACTCTTTAACTAAGTTTTTACCCCATTGGGAAGGTCTCCTTCACTTGTGTTATCTCTAAGAATGTTTGGATTATTATGTTTCATCATCATAACAGCACATAAATACAGGCGCGGACACAGATTTTTGTGTGATTTTACATATCTTCCAGAAAATTCGTTCTAAACAGATACCTACCTACCTAAATTAATAAAATTTTAGTTTCTTATCTATGATTCAGGGAGAGCTGGGGCAAGTGCACCTTTTGCTCCTCCCCCGCCCCTGTATCCGCACCTGCATAAATATCCACTGCTTTCATAAATGCACGGCCGGCGCTCACAGGATGGCACGGCAAAAGATTTTTTGAAACTAAATTATTTTAGATCTTAATTAAATACTCTTTAGTGCTCATACTTAAACGTGCCGCGGCATGCAAAAGTCTCCAGCGGTTTGCTCAATTCTTTGACGATATCAACTATATTATTAAAAATAAGGTTCAAAATATTTTAGTTTTATAAAATTCCTGTCGTGTAAGTGAGCGCCGGCCATTACATGGGACTCATAATGATTGCTGTATTCGTAATAGAGTATGAATTACTTTACTCTCGGTAGAAAAGCTATGATTATACTAGGATGTGGTGAAGGGTAGGCGTTTTGGGGGCTCTTACATTTTTGAAGCCTTATATGCGTCAAAAGGGCTTACTCTCAGTCTAATTTATTGCAGTATTTGGTATGTTTAATGCCGCCATGAGCGAGAGACTCTGTTATCTTGATAATCTTTATACCACAACATACACTAGTGTCATATTATTATGGAACGAGAAGATGCAGACAGAACAATGTAGCTGCCTATCCTTTTGTCTTATTTGTTAGATGCCTAGACAATTATTCACAAACTAGCACTTCGCCCGCGACTTCGTCCGCGTGTCCCACAGGAACTGTGCATTTTTTCGGGATAAAAGGTAGCCTATGTTACTCAGTAATATGTAGCTTTCTATTAGTGAAATAATTTTTAAAATCGGTCCAGTAGTTTCGGAGCCTATTCGGTACAAACAAACAAACAAACAAAAATTTTTCCTCTGTATAATATTAGTATAGATAGCAACGCTACGCCATCACACAACCACTAAGCTGTGGACTATTAAGATCTATTAAACCATTTTATAATCTCGCAGTTATTAACGTGTATTGTGCGTCAATGCTAATAAAGTTGATAGAGCTAAGTGATTCGTTTAATGGTATAATAATAGCTCTACACCTTTATAGCCAAATCATAATATACAGGGCGATTTATTTGTATATTTCCTTCTAGATTAGATCGAGAACGCAAGCAATCTTCTGACAGTCAATACCTACATATATTTTTTTATCTTATGTCCGAACAAAGTTTTCCTTTTATTACCATAATAGATTAGGGCAATTTGATACTGAAGCGGAAAAACGTATTTTCCTTATGACTCACTAGGGTTTTCACTTTGGTATTGACAAAAGTGTAACCGATTTATCAAATTGTTTCAGAGAAAACATGCCATCGCACTTCAAGGTCAAGGAGTACTGCCCCCTGGTGTTCAGGAATCTACGAGAGAGGTTCGGAATCGACGACATTGACTACAAGGAGTCGCTCACAAGGTACAACCCTTACAATAAAACCCAACCATAGCCTATACTGAAGTCAAACTGGACTGGCACGAGTGTTACGCTAACGATAATATTATTTCTTTATTGATTATGTATTTATTTATGTTTATTTTTATCCCCATATTGTATTTCTGGCATCCTCGATCCCACATCCCGTCCTGTGGTCCCTAGGTTTAGAAAGCCAGATAACTACCTGTGTTCGAGGGCACAGAAGAGGCCCAGCAGCATGCTGCGGCGGTCGGCGACGGCGCCCACCGGGGTTGCCAACATGAAAAACGAAACACACCAAGAGAGCATATTCCACGATGCAAGCGAGTTCGTCAAACGAGGGCTGACGATAAAACGCCTGAGGTCAGCGGAGTTTTACTAAGCAGCTGTACGATTTTTTTCAGTTTTTTTTCTCAAATAACAGTATGTAGTGTGCCTTTCGAACTGACACGGCGAGCATAAGCATTTTACCACGATCACTGGCTGCATTGTGAAGTCATTTACCTTGTCTAACCGCTTGAAAGAGACCTATATGAGGGATGGTTTCAAATGTGTGGATATGGAATTGGATTTTTGTTGGATTTTGGTTTCTGTATGCCCATTGTCCTGTTTTCCATTCCAGTTTAGGTTAAACGGGTGTCAAGAGTGCCTCGATCTTTGATTGACCGTGACCTCCATTTACGTTCCTTAACCTCCGCAATTTGTCCCGTTTGTCTCCGTTACTTAATAATTATATCGTATATATTTTTTCTCTAACATTAACACTACATGCGCACATGCTCAAAGCACATTCATGTGCACTTACACCGGTCGGTAAGTAATAAATAAATATTCGCATCTCTCTTGCACATAACACTGAATAGAAATGAATGAGAAAGATGTCACGTGAATCTACTTGCATTCATTATGACATTGGACAAATGAAAGGATATTCAAGGACCTAGGTAATAAGTATGACATTAAGGTAGTTGTATACTTTTTTTTAACCTTTGTGGAACTTCCGCGTGGTGTTACCTTCTTTTATAAAATAAATTCCTCTAAGGGCCAACGCAGACTACAGACAATTTGTGGCGCACTTTTTGTGCCTCAAACTGGACAGCGTAGAATTCACAGTCATATATCATCATTATGCAAACTCTGCAATCTTAGTGCGCTGTAAACTGAATCTAACAAAAAGTCTGCCGTCTGTGTGAGCCTTTATTCTAAGACCTGTAATCTTCTTTGAGTGTCCTTATTTTCTGTGTTTGTTAGGGTGTGTGCAATAATGTCACAAATTCACTCACAAGTCATAAATCACAGTTGATTGTAATCACACACTTTGACTTCATGACCATACAATTTGTAAAGTAATTCAGTCACATCATGTAATAGAATATTATTTTGTGTACCTACTAATATACAGGGTGGAAACTGAGAAATAGAGTAAAGTGGTGAAAGAAGTTAAAATCAATCCTTTTGATTTTTTAAATTATAAAAATAAGCCATTTCCTTTCATTTTCAATAATAAATTCCCTTGCAATTTGTAAGTAGCTAGTATTGATCCTTATTAGCAACAAAATCCGTCAGTGTCATATTAATATTTTTTGAAAAATCAATTGGTTTGATTCCCGCAGATTTTGGGTTCAATATTGAAAATAACTGTCAGGATTGAAATGTGGTTTTCAAGAGTTCTTAAATAGCTTCCTGACCGCTAAATTGTTGATTAGTTTCAATTAACGGCAAGGTTAAGGCAAGGCCACCGTACGACAATCATTAGGTCCTTTGTTGTCAACCTGTGAAATTAATTTTATCTTTTTAATAAAAGTCTTATCTTTGTATATTCTGAGAATAGCTTAGGTTTTATCGATAGCATAATACGTATGCACCTTTCATGATAAAGGAAAAACTTTTATCTAGATATTTTTAATATCTAGGAAAAAAATGACTAATGTTACCAATATTTGTTTTACGATTATAATATTTGCACAACATCTCTGAGTCATTGATAGTGTTAATATTACCGACTATTTTAGACAGGTTTCGACAACTCGATCCGTCATCAAATTAATACCTAATACTATGATATTTTCAATGTGAGAGCAATTGTTTCATAATTGTGTCAGAATTGTCTCTTAACAACATATAAGCTTAAATACAGACTAAACTTTTGCCCGCGAGTCCACCCACGTGGACTTCAATAAAATGACCAGTTTAAATGACCTTCGTAGTGTAGGGTGGCTAGAACTATCAAGAGGTCAAGCTGTAACTTCCATACCCCACGGATTTCAAAGTTTGCACCATCAAATGTCTATTAAAGCTAACCCGTTGGTAAACATTTCATTGCTGTCGATTCTGGGTTTTCAGTTCAATTCAATTCAATTCAATTCAATGGCAGCCCTAAAGGGCAGATTTTTAAATTTGCCAGATTAAATTGACTCCTATGAATAACCTGTATTAGCTTTTATTCTAACACCTTTTGTTTTATGAGATCAATATACTTAGGTAATTTATTCCTAGGAATAAATTTTATCTGGTGATTGAAAAATCGGCCCTAAGTAATATAAACTTGCATAATAAAAATAAATTATACGTTGGGTGCCATCAACGCCTTGTCCTTCGGTAGTAAAAGCATTAGTAATACCTACATTGAAATAATGAGGCACTACCGTGTTTAGTTTAGCTTTTAGAAGAAGTTGCCTACGACACGAAATATATTGATTAACACAACTTCAACTTACATGTTAACGTTCGAGGCTAAGCTGTGTTTTCAATGTAATTATTTATTAATACACTTTTAATTTCATCCACATCGTTAGAGCCGTTTCCGAGAAACCAATTATAAATACAAGAATTTCTCACTTAAAGTAATCATATATTTGGGTCATCGATGGTCCATAGTAGCGACTTCGATTAACAAGTTGCAGGTTAGGGTTTCGAATCCAAGCAGGCGCACACTTTGTGCAATTTAATTCATCACCACTATTTTAAAAACGGTGAAGAAAAACATTGTGAGAAAACCGGTAATTTTATTTTCTTAAAATCGAAATTTCTAATTCGAAGACATGTGACGTCCACCAATCCGCAATTTTTGCACTGAGGCTGCGTGGTACATTAACAGGCCACTCCCTCTTACATAGAGGAAGTATGAGTCCAAACAGTGGAAATATTATACCTAGGCTTCATCTTTGCGACAATTCTTTGTTCATATACCAAAGTATGTATAGTAATAAGCATAAACATATTTAAAAATTTTTATTCTGTTATAGAATCGAACCACTATTCAAGGTGATAAAACAGCCGGAACGTGTCCTTTATCAGACCTTTCCCTAAACGGGAAGGGCTGTTATCGATTTCCTTTTAATTCTTTAACAAATGATTATAAAGGGTTACTACACACTCACGCTTCAAACGGCAAACTTGGTCCGACTCAGAACTGATTTTCTGTCCCTATAAGGCTGGCCTCATACATCCGGAATTCAGAATCTGAATTCAAAATGATATACATCAAGAATGATAGACAATTCATTGTCTATAAATCATATACGTATTCAGTTTTCATTCATTTAGTCTCTGAATGTCTATGATTCCAGCCGCAATTATTCACTTGCGGCATGAGGACAATTCCATTGTCCATGATTCGGAATTCAGATTCTGAATTCCGGATGTATGATGCTAAATAGAGCAGTTAGTCAAACCTGTGTATTAACAAAAGTGCGTTAAACAATAACTGATGATTGTCGGCAGATCTCAGCCGATCCCTGACGACTCTTCGGGCAAGTCTGGGGCGAAGTTCTACCAGAGCTACGACCGCCTGTTCATCCTCAAGACCCTGACTTCCGAGGAGGTCGAGAGAATGCACTCGTTCCTTAAGCAATACCATCCCGTAAGTATTTGGAAAATTGAAGATGAATAATAATAATTATGTTTGTGCACTACTTTACTGCACTACTGTAGGGCTGCCATACATGCTGAAACGCCGACCGGGACATTTAGAATAGAAAAAAAAATATTAAATCTGTTTTTTTACACCTAGTTTAGGAACTTCTACATTTCATTTTCTAATTTTCCTAGGCATAATCTATATTCTCAGTGCAATTTTTTTTGTTCATTCATGTTTTTTTGAAGTCTGAATTTTCAAATAACCCCTTTTCACACTTTTTCGTTTTTTCGTCCAATGCGATGAGGTCAACGAAAACACGTTCCACAAGAGCACTGTGGCCTGGGATTGCAGAGAGATTGGCACATTTCGAGAAGATTTGCTTTTCTTTCGTGTATCCAACTATGCATGTCTAACTACCAAACCGGGACAACTGACTTACTGACCGGGACACCGGGACACCCCGCTACAAATCGGGACATGTCCCGGTGTACCGGGACGTATAGTAGCCCTACACTACTGCCACGCAATCGTAATGCCCGTATCACATGATCCAATTTGCAGAGCGGTGAGCTAGCGTAATAATTTCGTATAGTGTAAAAGCAGCACTGCTGCACTAATCTAGAGCAGGCTCTAGATAACGCATAAGGCTGCGTCAGGACGCAGCCTTATGCGTTCATAGCTGATTATTCATACATTTTAATCGTAAAAGCGACACGACAAAGAAAATGTTTGAGTCATTTTGGTGTAGAAAATAGTGATCTAACAGTATTACGTAGTTTGGAAACCACATAAAATAAAGGAAACTACTTATTATTATTATAAGACATAATTTTTAGTTTTCTCGGTCGATTTAGAATCCTGAAACTTGAATGGATTAGACCTGATTGGGAGGGAGCGGGGGTAGACTAGGACGAAATCAAAACAAAAAAAAAAATCAAGCTGTGCCTTATTTTAATTTCTAAGATATTTATTGTAAAATGTGACTTGTTTTTCTGAATAAACGTTTTATTTATTTATTACTAAGGGCCGTTTTTACCAACGAAATTGATCGCGTTCACGTTTAGCTAAACTCAGTTTACGCGCTTAATCGAGTTCAGAACACCAATTTGACCAATCCACAAATTTCAGATGAGGTTAATGATTTATTGGTAAAAACCAATAAACCGTTAACCTAATCGGAAATTTGTCAACGCGTCTGTGCGTATAGGTCACTAGGTCCCCCCTCTCGAATCCCCTACTGTCTTCAGCTGTGGGTGTTATTGGCTCCATATGCTGAATGACCCAACCATCATCTCATCAAGAAGCACTCAGCGAATTTATCATTATTCAAATTCTATGAGAGGATAGCAATATCATTGACAAGTTATCAATTTATTGTCATGTAAACAAAAGATAGTGTCCTAACTATCTTATCGATAATACCCTACGTATGTGAGATATAGCTTTAATGTCACTTGTGTGAGTAATTTAGAACAAATTTGTGTAAATACCTATTTATTGTAATGTTAGGTGGTTTCAGATATCTGAAGAGTTTTTATTTGCGTTTTGTAACTATGGGCAGAATAGTTTATTATGAGAAAGTCTATATGACTTATTTCTCGCTATTTAGTGTTTTGATAGTGTAACAAAGTAAACCGTGTGGTTTTATCGCGCATGTATAGTCGTTTATATAAGGTTTAAATACACAGAAATTAATAGATATTACGACGATTCGCACGAACTTCAGTCCAGTCAACTTAGATTGCGCATATTGTACAAGTCCCGGCAAAAGTCTTGATCACAAACGTCACCTGCGCATTAGCTGATTTTTCGGTCTCTTTGGCGGAATGAAGAAGACAGAGGGCGCCGAGGCTGCAGGCGATTGGTTCGTCAGTCGATGCTCGTCGTCTAATTGGACCATTCTCTATTACGTATTGTCAACTGTCTATTGTCTATTGGGCCGAAAATGTACATGCGCGATCTGTGATCATCTTTAGTGCCGGTACCCATACCTAAGTGAACAATATAATGCCTGTTCCCAGTACATAGTGGAGCGTCACGGCAAGACGCTGTTGCCGCAGTACCTGGGCATGTACCGGCTCACCGTGGATGGCATCGAGCACTACCTCGTCGCCACCAGGAACGTGTTCTCCAACCACCTCAATATACACAGGTATTGTTGTGAAAACGTTTCTTTTCAGTGTTTCAGAGTAGTTTCTTCAGGTTCCGTACCTCAAAAGGGAAAGCAGAACCCTTAGACCGGCCACAGACAGCCGGAATGGCTTACTGAATTAAGAGACGGAATCCAGACTTGGAAACCAAAACGTTCAGAATTCCATAATTATAAAATCAGGATTGTATGTCCGACGTGACATTTAACCGGTTTCGATGATAACTCAAAAGTTTTCCTCTTAGATAAGGATTTTTTTATCATGGTATGTACTTACATCCAGTTGATTCTTAATCTAATGTCAATGATTATGGTTAGTGCATAGGATACTCGCTTGCGTGAAATTGCGATTTTTTATAGGTACTACATTGAAAGAATGTGACAAGATTTTCATTGAATCATTCGAAGAACATTTTTTAAGCCAGGTGTCTTAGGCCCGTATTACAGAACGATGCTCGAGCACAGATCTCTGCTTGAGCATAGATTTAAAGCCATTTGATTGGTTGAAATCTATGCTCAAGCAGAGATCGGTGCTTGAGTATCGTTCTGGAATACGGGCCTTAGGTTCTATTTTAATCTTTGATTTTGTGCGAACCTATTCCTTAATGACATCTAATGACATCATGACACTCAACTCAATACTCTTGCCAAGTGTTTTGATTTTTCCCTACAACCATTTCTTGAAGTGAATAATCACGAGGAAACTGCACTGGCTGATTACAATGGTTATGTTATTTCTTCTTCTGTGTCAGTACATACACTCCATACACATAGTTTTTGACTAAGGCCTATTGTCCACGGAGGCGTAGCTTCATAGACGCGTAGACGTCATTATACGCTTCAGACAGTGACATGAAGCCTGCATACAGCGACGCGAGCGCGACCTGCGCGACGTTGCAGCTCCGTCGACAGAGTTTCATAGTTTTGTATGTAAGCAGCAAGCAGGAGTACACCAACCCCCTTACTAACAAACGCCTCTTAACTTTAACCACTGATTAAATATACAACTATCCTTGTCATTTGTATGACAATGAATAGAGATGACAATTGACATAAGAGCGGTTTAATTGTAATCATAGTTTATAAGTGAGGAGGGGGCAAGCGTATAATAATAATAATAACCATTTATTTCGGGTATCAAAGACCCATATCATAAATACCTTAAAGACTAACATACTTATGTCAACATAATTGTGTTAGTAAATAGGGCTTAGGACTATGTTAGTAGCACTTCACTTTGCACTCAATGATGAATACTATAATGATGAATACGCGTCTAAGAAGCTACACCTCCACCTTGGACAGTAGGCCTATGGTCTGTTCTTAGTCACTGGTCGCTGTAGTCGCCATGAGATAAGTATAACGAGTCCATGACTGAAATTCTCTATTTCCCCATCCCAAAAGTGCTCCCCCTTGCCCACCTGAATCCACAGTAATGACTACCCCTCTATCTCTTCAGGAAATACGACTTAAAAGGCTCGACGGTAGATCGCGAGGCGTCGGAGAAGGAGCTGGAGAAAGACCTGCCCACGCTCAAGGACAACGACTTCATCAAACAAGGAGTGCGCATCGACATCGGCGACGCCGCCAAGGAGAAGTTGTTGGAGACGCTTACTGCTGATGTTGAGGTGATTTATATATCATCTATATAATAATATGAACTAATATTAGAGTGCGATTTTTTTCAGATTGTTGCATATGTGGGGGGTAATTTCTGGAACAACTGATCCGATTCTGAAAATTCTTTCACTAATAGAAAGCTACATTATCCCTGAGTTGTATAGGCTAATTTTTATCCCGAAAAAATGCGTACCTAGGTCACGCGGACGAAGTCGCGAGCAATTTGCTAGTCAAATTATTAAGGCCTAGTCAATCCCAATATAAAGGGTCTCATGTTAAGCTGAGTTGAGTTGAGCGGTGGGCACGGATGGGTGACCATTCCTTACACGTCTAGACATCGTGCCTCGGTGAGGAGAGGATCATACAATTATTTACAACAGTCGGACGGATAGTCAGAAGCTCGAAAGTCGGACAACTGTTCTAACTTTAGAATACCGTTACTACTTAGTAGTTACTCAAAACAGACGATTAATGAAAGTTGTTGTGTGCCCAGTTCCTAACAAAGCTGCATCTGATGGACTACTCTCTGCTACTGGGCATGCACGAGTGCGGGCGCGGCGAGGCCGAGGCCGAGGCGGCGCGCCAGCGGGACGCCGAGAACGACAGCGACAACGGCGACACCGACACCGACAGCGACACCGACAACAGGCATCACGGCGACAGGTAACACTACACATGCACAGTGCGGGCGCGGCGAGGCCGAGGCCGAGGCGGCGCGCCAGCGGGACGCCGAGAACGACAGCGACAACGGCGACACCGACAGCGACACCGACAGCGACACCGACAACAGGCATCACGGCGACAGGTAACACTACACATGCACAGTGCGGGCGCGGCGAGGCCGAGGCCGAGGCGGCGCGCCAGCGGGACGCCGAGAACGACAGCGACAACGGCGACACCGACACCGACAACAGGCATCACGGCGACAGGTAACACTACACATGCACAGTGCGGGCGCGGCGAGGCCGAGGCGGCGCGCCAGCGGGACGCCGAGAACGACAGCGACAACGGCGACACCGACACCGACAGCGACACCGACAACAGGCATCACGGCGACAGGTAACACTACACATGCACAGTGCGGGCGCGGCGAGGCCGAGGCCGAGGCGGCGCGCCAGCGGGACGCCGAGAACGACAGCGACAACGGCGACACCGACACCGACAGCGACACCGACAACAGGCATCACGGCGACAGGTAACACTACACATGTACAGTGCGGGCGCGGCGAGGCCGAGGCCGAGGCGGCGCGCCAGCGGGACGCCGAGAACGACAGCGACAACGGCGACACCGACACCGACAGCGACACCGACAACAGGCATCACGGCGACAGGTAACACTACACATGCACAGTGCGGGCGCGGCGAGGCCGAGGCCGAGGCGGCGCGCCAGCGGGACGCCGAGAACGACAGCGACAACGGCGACACCGACACCGACAGCGACACCGACAACAGGCATCACGGCGACAGGTAACACTACACATGTACAGTGCGGGCGCGGCGAGGCCGAGGCCGAGGCGGCGCGCCAGCGGGACGCCGAGAACGACAGCGACAACGGCGACACCGACACCGACAGCGACACCGACAACAGGCATCACGGCGACAGGTAACACTACACATGCACAGTGCGGGCGCGGCGAGGCCGAGGCCGAGGCGGCGCGCCAGCGGGACGCCGAGAACGACAGCGACAACGGCGACACCGACACCGACAGCGACACCGACAACAGGCATCACGGCGACAGGTAACGTTACATTGCATCACGCCTAAATTCTTAGAACGGTGTAGTACACCCATATTTCGTCAGTTATGTTTAGTGACACGTAACACTTACTGTACATTATGAAACTAGCTGTTGCACGCGATTTCACTTGCATTCTAGCGAAACTACCTACTCTGTTTATAAATAACCACCCCCGTACAAATAAACACGGAATAAAGTTATCCAATGAAGGCAATGAATAACTTCGGTATACTTAATAACTGTACATTTTTGACGTTTATGATTTTCATACCCAGCTTTATTCCGTGTTTATTTGTACGGGGATTAAATCATAAGTACCTGAGCGACCAAGTTTCGCTCGGGATTTTCTCAGGGAAAACATTTTTACCCATAGAACGCTGGGCTTCAGATTGTGTATGTCGGTACAGAATATATGAAATTAGTTTGGTATGATCGGGTATTTCAAGAGTATTTAAATTCATTTTTTATTTGTTTTTGTACGTAATTGGGATAAAGAGAAATCTTCGTATTTGTAACAGTGAGGTTAAGTATGGTGTGAATGATCCAATGAAGTACAGCCCGACTAATGAGTTCTCAATTCAAAGGTTTTAGTTGCTGTCGACATGATATTCTATGTAGGCACGCGCCAGCCAGCATGCACCCGTTTTTGTTTTATTGGTTTTTTCAAAATGTCTACGGCATAATCATTTTATTTCTTATTTATTTCTTATATTTTTATTTTTGGTTAAGCTTTTATTACTGTACCATATCAAGCCCAAAACTACCAACGTCCTTTAATTGCCGTTATTATTATTTTCCCAGTGATTGTGAAAGTGTTCCCCCCACAGGTGGGGCTACAACACTCCGCCGGACAGTCCGCGCGGCTTCGCGCGGCAGTCGTCGCTGCGGTACGAGGGCATCATCCCCGAGCTCGACATATACGCCATACCCAGCCAGGAGAGTAAGTCGCTCTGCTAATGCTAAGATACTACACTACCTATACATCTTTATTAAGAACTATAATCGGTCTGCAAACAAGTTGTAGATGGAGCCAGGCTACTCTACGACATTTATCAGAGGAACTGTCTCGTTTCTCTACATTATTATGCATATCAACTGACCAAGATTTTATATTATTACACCCTTACTTATAAACGATGATTAAATTAAACAGCTCTTATGTGAATTGTCATCTTTATTCGTTGTCATACAAATGACAAGGATATTTGTAGGTATATTTAATCAGTGGTTAAATTTAAGAAGCGTTTATAACGAGTGGGGTTTAAAAATGCCTCCTTTGTATTGATATAATTTCAAGTGGTAGGTGATTGATAATGATTTTAAGAGTGAAGTGGTGGATTTAGAAATTCGTATAATCTATAATAATTAATAAAGTGTTTTTTTTTTTCTATTTCAGGTGCTCCCAAGAAGGAGATTTACTTTGTCGCGCTGATTGATGTACTGACGCACTATGGTGTCAAGAAACAGGTGAATATTAATTAGAAAATAGGCCATACAGTCTTTCATATAAAAAAAATTGCTTGTATAATTTAGTTGTAACCCCAGCCTGAATAATTTGCTTTGCGAAGTAAAGGAATATACACACATCAAAAGTATCTAGGGATCAACATATATTTTTGCAATAACTTTTCTCCTGATTGATATTAATTAAAATTTTCTTTAAGGATTCATCAAATAAAGTGTTTTCGTTTGTCACAGTAACGATAAACCAAGTCACCTTTGCATTAATAAAGAAATTTGCCATTTTCCTAATAAAGGGATTTTTGACATTTGAACCACTAACATTAAAGTTCGAAAAAAAGACTGAAATAACAGTTTTCTTTAAAATTTTATTGGGTAACTTAAACAATTAATAATCCGTGTTTCTACCGCGAACACTAACAACACAAGAACATCGGTTTGGCATACTCAAAATGAGTTCATCCAAATCACGCTGTGGAAAGGCCGCCCATGTTCGTTGCAACAACAAAAAAAGGTCTTCTTGCGACTGGATACCCTCCATATTCGGCAGAGCTCTTCTCTGTAGCATATCCCATGCATGCTCAATCGGGTTCAAGTCTGGCGACTGAGCAGGCCAGGGCAGGACATTGATGTTAGCTGCGGCGAGAGTCTGTCTTACAACTCTTGCGGTGTGCGGTCGTGCATTATCATGCATTAACTGAAATAAGGGACCGATTTGCACTTGTAGAGGAACGATGACGTCTGATACAATCGTCTCAGCATAAATTTGAGCGTTGAGGTTGCCTCTGATCCAAATCAACTCAGTTCTTCCGCCGATCCAAATACCCGCCCATACCATGATGGTTCCACCACTATAAGGATGGACTTCCTGGCAGGATTTTAATCGCTGTTGGCGTCCAGGGGTTCTCCAGTGTCGTATACGTCTTGTATCCGGTCTCATACCAAAACGAGACTCATCAGAAAAGCACACGAAACGCCATTGTTCTTCTGCCCAATTTCTGTGTTCAAGAGCCCATTGATATCGAATCCTACGATTGTGCATTGCTATAGGTGGTACCCGTAGCGGTCTTCGGGAATGAAGGTTCACTTCATGCAAGCGGTTTCTGACTGTTTGGTCGCTAATTAAGTTCCCTGAAGAGTGATGAAGCCTCACGGCTAACATCATGGCGGTTATTGTTGGAGCTCTTCGAGTTAAGATTTGAATGTATCGGTCTTGTCTCCGTGTGGTGCAGCGATACCGTCCTCCATGGCGCTCAGCCACGGTACCAGTGCTTCGGTAACGTGTCCAAAGTCGACTGATAACACTCTGACTTGTATTCAGAGCTAAAGCTACAGTACGTTGCCGGGAACCAGCTTCTATCATTCCCACGGCTCTGAGCATTTCTTCCCTGCTTAAATGACGTCGCCGCTCCATAATAACGTTGGTTTTAATCAGTAGTAGGGAAACAGTAGCACTAATAATGTCTTCAATGCGTTGTATGTTTTTATAGGGAAAATATTGACAGCTTATTTTCATCTTTTACTCGAATTTGATTGAGAGTTCCTGATTCAAATTATGAAATGCACCAAAAAGGATCCATATAAATTTATAAAATCATAAATTTATTACAAAGCCACATCTCAATCTCAAGAAATCCGCATAAAAATGCTTGATCCCTAGACACTTTTGATGTGTGTAGTTTTCCGTATACAGCATAAATCTTGAGTAACATTAAATTGAGAAATACGTGTTGTTTCTATTATCCGGCTCGAAGGACCAAAGCCGACCCCAATCATGTTTGGGAAAAGGCTAGGCGGATGATGATGATGATTACGCTTTATAATAAATGATAGAAACCGGGGATAATTAATAAAACCGCCCGTGTTGAGTGTCACATAATATCACTTGTTTTACTTGCAAGTACAGTCAATGACCGCGCGTATGCAAACGCTGATATTGCTCAACCTACATATATTATGTTCGTGAACGGGCGCCGTCTGTTGGGACTGGTCATCTCTGGACTGCTATGGCTTAATATTTGGAGTTGTATTTACTATCATTCTAGACGTATGCATTGTTCTCTCATTATTTTATTTTTTATTTATTTATTATAAAGGTACATATTAAGGTCTATAAAATAATATAATGTCCAACAAAACTATATATATAGTTTGTCTGTTGGATCGCAATAATAATATAATAATAATATCGCAGTTTAAATATAGACGTTACTATACTAATGCAGAAAAATTTATAATGGTAATTTAATAATTAGGAAAGTAGGTACCTATGTATACATGTTACGGCAGTGTACTAAGTAGATATTTTTTAAGTTTTTTTTTAAATATATTTTTATATATATTTGTGTTATTTCCGACAAAAACAATGTAACCTAACCATGATATTGAAACGATTTGATTTAAAAGAGTAACCATGGAGTTTCTTGCCCGTTCTTCTCCATAGGAATCTACGCTTTGGAACGGGCATCTAGCTTCATCATTCTGACTAACTGACAGACTCCTTGACTACCTGTAATTGGTCTAATTGAAATAAACGCTTTGACTTTGAATATTTTTATGGATGTGCGGGTTTACCATACAATATACTGTATTACTAATGACTAATTCATTTTCAGGCGGCGAAAGCAGCGAAGACTGTGAAATATGGCAGCAACGTCGACGGCATATCGACCTGCGACCCCGAACAGTACGGGAAAAGGTTCATAGAGTTCGTGGCCAAGGCCATTGAGGGCAACTAGACGGCCAAACGCACACCGGTGCTTCTTTTAGTACTTATACTTGTCGCGGATTGGTACAAATGGAGCGCTAATGTCACTCACATGTCAATTGTTTAGCGGTGACATTTTTTTTTGTGTCGATGTTATTGGAGCGTTTATAGAGTGTCATCGCTAAATGGTTCTTAACATAATACTTTCTGAATTTTAATGGATTAATAAATGATGCATCTTTCAATGTGTATCCTTCTAAAAAGTTAGCTAATTCTGGGCGGATTGCTGTTAAAGGGCTATGGAGCACACCAAATACGGGGACAGTCTGAGCAGATCGCACGTTAAGCAGAAGGTTTTGTACGTAATTCTATGTTAGATATCACACTGAACGCACGGATTTGGTTTGGCCAGGGCTTTAAGACGCAATTCCATTAGGCAAGTCTTGCATGCAAGTACGACGTCACATTTGCAATTTGTATAGTGGAAACCACAGCTTGCAAACAAATTGCAACAAAAATGTTCGATTCAAATCACTTGCACACAAGTGTGACGTCATACTTGCATGCAAGACTTGCCTAATGGAATCGCGCCTTTATAGTCAAACCCTAAAAATACAGCGCTGATGCCACCGTTGGCAGTAGAATGACTATTGCGACACGCAGTTTACACACGCACATTAGCACTCCACTTGTTTACTACTCTGTGTTAATTATTATAGATGGCGCTACTGTATCTTGTATTGACAACATTGCCTAACTTTAAAATTTTATTTATTTTCACGATTGGTCGAATTTTGCATAGGTAATTATTGTTTCCTGTGTTAATCACTTTTCAATAATAGACTTACTAAACACAGGGACCCCTTTTTTCAACTTCAATAAATACACTTGTATTTTAAATGAAATCTGGTGTAATATTAAAAGAAACAAGTGATCTCAAGACACAGTAGCGACATTAACGAATATTTTGGACTGAAAAGATACAAATTTTCTAGTTTCTCTTTCGAAGTTTTTTGGTCAGTATGAATACAACTTTTTAATTCATAACGTAGATAGTGTATGAACGATTGTAATAAGTTTTGAATGTTTTCACTACATTCATTGTTTAGTTCCCGCTAGCTCATTTATTAGACCTAATTAAGTTCGCTCATTGATCCTTTGTTAGCAAATAAATTGGAGTTTACAGGGTGACGTAGATTATAAAGGGCTAGTAGTTTTTTTAGACGCGTTATCAGCAAAGTCAGTTTATTATTCATTTTTCACTTTACCCGGCTAATGTCAGCTTTAACTAAAATGTTAGTATTACCCGGGAAATGTTGATAAATATAGGTGGTCTTGGCTTTTGACGTTTATTATGTTCACGTAGTTATGTACTGAAAGAAGCACCGCTTAAATGTTGTTATATCTTGTCCAAGACAAGTTCCACGATACAGTAAGTGTAATAACGTCGATTCTTATTGAGAAATAAATGCAAATAAATAAAATTCATATATTAAAAAAATCGTAGTGAGAAGGCATGTAATTGATATTAGCGATTATGTGAAACGTTCGGACAGTTTGAGAAAAGTTTGTCGTTTTTATCAAATTAATAATATCGTATTTTATTCGCTTTGCGTGCGAATTAACACATTTGTGCAATAGACACGTTTAAAGACTGATTTATGCTACGTCGTGTAACGCACGAGCTGAGGTGACAGAGACACCAACCTATATCAACTGCGAAGTAAATAAAGTCGTCATTTCCATCCCCGCCTCAGACCGGGCATTCTGCGATTTAGCGTGACTCAAGTTGGAACCCGGGTCGGTCATTGTCCGAAACAGGGACGGTTACGGGTTGTAAGGGACCCATATTTTTACAATTATAATGTTCTACACTTTCATCTTGATGTTTGCAATAATAATAATAAGCGGACCCTTTTTGACAATATTCACATTTTATTCTCACTGAGTCCCTGTTTTGTGCTATTTGAATCTTATATTATTGCTTTATTCGATGCTGCCTTGTGTTAGTGCATTATCTTAATTATATCGATATAAAGACTGTCGTCTGCTGCACACCTTTTTAGATTAACTATAGAAGTTGTTTGGAAAGAAAGATAAAAATGCTTTACTCTAATTTTGTTTGATAAAATGACTTACAGGTTGATTATATCAAAGAAAATTGAGTTCTTAATCTGTGATTAAAATACAATGACAATAAGTTTTGTATTTTAATATACAAGGCACGTAAACATTGAGGCAGCTTTGGATACAGCAATTGCTAATGCGCACTATCACCCAATACCCGACAACAAACTGTAGTTCAAATTATGAATCGTTCGCGTCCTTTTGCCGAAATCCCTGGCAAAATTGATGATTCTGATCGATTCAAAAATTGGACTTATGACTGCATATACGTTGACGAACGTGCGAGCTATGTGTTACAAACAAAGAGATGTGCATAAAAGTAAAAAACGTCGGTCATTAGGACGCCGTTTCTGAAAGGCCTCGTACTCGGTTGGTTGAACTGCTCAACTGAACATCATCTGTTTGTCATCGCGAGAATTGCGCTTGTCGCACCATTTCTTAGCTAATCCGTGTTCGTCACGTACTCTTATAAGCTCACGTGGATAAAGAAAAAGGGCGCGTTTGCCAGCGTATACGCACTTAAATTTTGAATACAGACCGACTGCATTTCGACTGGAAACAAGATTAGAATGCATATAATATCATATACGCTACATCTAATCAAAAGAACGACGATGCAATTAACAACCTAGAAATTACTGTGCACTCGATTGTACCCCTACTATCAAGCGAATCAGTAAAGTCGCTAGTCTCATAGCGACCCGAACTATATCGGGTTTAAAAAGACCCTTAACGCAAACGAAGCCACATATTCTACCCACCATTGCGATGATTTTCTTGTATTAGACCACACCTGGGAACCGAGTGGTTATAGAGATATTGATTTTTTAAGGTTTCTTAGAAAACATTTTTACCAAACTTTCATCCAAATACAATTATTTTTAACAAATTACGTTTCTGAAATTACAAAACGCGATTAATATCGAACACACACAGCCGTATGGCCGCTGCACGCACACAAACGCACATCAGCTGTCTGCACGACTTGCGTGCATTACATTGCGCGCTATAAAAATCAGCTGTTTTTAATACCTAAAAATAAAAGTCGTTTCCCAGCGATTATTTTATGGGATGTGTTAAGGCTTGGTGATGGGGGTCATTTTATACCCTTTAAAAGAATATAAGAATACTTTATGCCAGGGTATAAATATTAGCTAGTCAGCAAGGTGGTAGCGTGAGTGACTGCTCAGGATACGCCGGACGTATCGTAAAAAGTCCTCAATAATTTTGCACTCTGCCTAGTGTTGTCGAGTCAGGCAGGCTGCTAACCACAGAAAAAAAGATCCTACCACATGTTGTCGGGATCTCTCGGGCATCTGGCATTTACCAGTCGTGCCACTCTGTAGCAGGGACCGAAAACCGCTATAAATTACGGTACCGGTATCGAACGATTCCGGTTACATTTAAGATTAAGGTTACCGCTTTAATACCGATTTTACATACACAAACGCTACCCGCCCTTTGACTTATGCCGACGGCACGTGTAAAATAGGGGCAATTTTTATTTCGGTAACCGGTATTTTACCGGTATTTTAAAAAGTGAGGTTACCTTTAAGAATACCTGTAAAAATAATAAAGCTTGTAACCGAAATAATACAGGTATTGGTCATACCGGTTTCGGTCCCTGCTCTGTAGTCACGCCACTAGTACGGCCCCTGTCTCTGTACCTGTAATTCAATTTGCAGTAGGAATGCAGTCCGTCTGTACATAAAATAAAAACTTTAATAAAACTTAAAGCACGTTCACAATAATTTTCATAATTACTCGTTATTAGCTTTTTATAATGTTCCGCTAACGCGTAGTTTAGTATTGACAAATTATAATGAATAAATAAAAATGTTAAATATCTTTGAATTAGGATGTTGACGTGTTACGGTTGGCCAATTTAAATTTATCAATCAAATTACTTACATGTATACTATTGGCCGTTGTATTTGTATTATATCTTATTGTAATGCCTTCGATATATTGTATATTGTTTGAAGTACATACATGTTTTGTTCATAATAAATGTTGTGAGACTATTCCCCTGGGGAGTATGGATCGGTTCAAAGTGAACTAACTTATGAAATTGTCAATAAACGATTTTGAACTTTATGTTTTTAAATAATAGTGACGGTTAGATGTGAAATGTTGTTTAAAAAAATGATTTGTGTCAATCCATACTTTAAGATATACGAGGTCTATTGTTGCCAGAAATAAAATGTTTACAGATCTGGAACCCAAATTAATTGTAATTTAGTGGAAATGGTTCCAAATAGCGCAGACGGAAGCACTCAATAGACCTCATAATTTTCGGTTCCCAGGGAAGACTGTTATCAGTGTATTCGGTATTGTACTCGTTAACTAACATTTAACTATGTATTCTATTACAGGGGCGCTAAAGTCCGAAATCGTATAAAAGAAACGGCTATTGTTAAGAGTCGGTGTTTCACCCATTATAATACATAATGTCGTTTTGCCAATATACCCATACCTAGTTCGCTTAGTTTCTGTCTAGAGTAGTGTTTTTAATAGTACGATGTAAGATTTTGTTATTTATTATTCTATATTTCGAATAAGACTTGGATTGTTATGAAGTCTTTGTGATTTATTCTGTGAAAATTCAAGTGCCGTTTACGGTGTACTAATAATATTGGTAAATTTTATACTTATTAAGCGTCGATTCCTTCGCGCCTTCGACTAGCGTGATTGAACTACGCCATATCGAATGTTTAGCTGACCTCAAATAATTATAGCGCTCTTCATGTAATTCTTTTTAACTTTTGACTGTTTATCGGGGAAATATTACAAGATTTATTAATTAAAATCAGTATTTAGGGCTCCATTCGGTACGCCTTTGATTTGAAATAATTTTGTCAGACGTTAGATTTTTTTGTGATAGATATTGTTTACTTTTAGATATTAATTTTATATTAGATTTCGAGTTGACCTCTTCTTCATGTTTCTAAATTAAATACGAAGTGAAATACTATTTTGTTACGGAGTGGTCGACTTTCGTAGTGGTAGAAATCCTTTGTTACCCTCTCAGTGAAGAGGATTTTTTTTAATTTTATCCAGAACCTGTCTACATATTCCTGAACAATGTGTTAGTCATGAAATGATTCAAATTATGTCATATGTGTTGCCATTGTTTAGGTCGGTAATTGTATTTTAATTTGTAGTTATGTTATTTCGAATAGGTTTTATCTTGTTATCGGTGACGGTTGAAGCCACGAGCCCGCAGTGTACGGCATATTATATTTATTAACGATAGCTTCGCTATATACAATATTCGGCATGTAAGCAACACGGTTGAAATGTTAATTCTCTAGTCTACTACTCTTGTAAAGACAAAAAAATGTGTATGAAAAATTAAAACTTAATTTTTTAAATATTCGGTTTATAAAGATTCTGCATTATGAAAGTGTTTTTTTTTTTATTATACAGGGTAAAATTAAAACCAGTGCGGATATTTTAGGAGGTGAAAGTACTCATGAATATGATCAACTTTTATTATGGGACCGACACTGAAAAAAAATATCAGCTGTTCCCTCAGATCATAGAAACAAGGAGATATGCCATCATAGCAAATTAGTGCCGGAACAACTGATGCCACTTAGTACATTTTTCGACACATTTACGCGCATAATTATGCGCTCCTTGTGAATAAAAACATACATACATACATACATAGACTGATAAACACATTACCCTCCTTTGCGTCGCGCAGTCGGGTAAAAAGATCTCCCACGCATTGAACATTCCGCACACCCTCAATCTAACACTGTTAATCGTCACTCAACACTAGCACTAAACTAAAACACTGTATTTATACCATCGATCGTGTTCGGTTCGTCGCCAGCGCGTACATTTTTAATATGAGCAATTTGCTCAAAGTCAGGCATCAAGCTCGATAGCGCCTTGGCACATCTCCCTTGTTTGTATGATCTGAGGCTGTTCCCTACAAAAATGCACCGCAACACGATCAAAATGTATGGAACAGCTGATTTTTTTTCTTCATATTTCAGTGTCGGTCCCATAATAAAAGTTTATCATATTCATGAGTACTTTCACCTCCTAAAATATCCGCACTGGTTTTAATTTTACCCTGTATATCATATCCCTTCCCTTGAGTTAATCTAGCTTTGATAGTGGCTAGAAAAAAACATGACTAATAATAATAAACAGGAACGTTCGGTGCAACGGTAGTGTAGGATTTTGGGGTGTTTTTTTTTTCTTTTAAATGGCCTCTCGCAGTTGGCTTGTAACAGCCGTCACTGCTTAACGCGGACTTCTGGTGAGGACTTACAAATGCCTCCAGCCAGGCTTAAAACTAAATAAAACTACAAACTAAGCGACTACACGCTAAGGGCACCCCCTACTGGGGTACGGGCCTCGGCTTAGGGCGTCGCTGGGGGGAGGGTAACTGGAGGGAGGGACTACTACTAGCTGGATCGGTTCATTATTTTGGGTCGAATTTAAATCTACAGGCTCAGCGCGGGCTGGCTCGAGCAAGGGTCGGTTTGGGGTAGGATTTTTGGGTGTTTCCTGTGCCTTATTATCACATCACTGAAAAAAGTTCGGTTGTACTATAATGCCGAGCAAGTGCTGCCACCAAGCGTGAAAAACTCGTCCTTTTCAAAATATAAAAATACCCACAATCAAAATAAAGTACAGTTTATTACTTTTTAAAGCAATGTTATGACGTATCTGTTTTTAGTGTGTTGTATTAGTGTTGTGATGTGCACTGTTTCCTTCACGGGAGCAGACTTCTTTAGGCGAAGTTTTATGGTGAGTCAAAATAACGCACTAATATTTTTTAAGGGGTTCCGTAGTAAAACTAGGATTCCGTAGCGGTACCAGCGCTGGAACGCCACTGGAATAATGTGAATCGACACTGGAATGTACCCATTTAGGGTCAGTCTACTTTTTCATTCTGGAATAATGTAGACAGCCAATCCAGGACTGGAGTTGAAATAGTTAACGTTTTTTGTGAACAATGACTGGAATATTATAAGGAAGACGATATGATCCACTCGACTTGCTGGATTACTGGACCGGAATAATTCATAACCTTTAAGGCGGCTTCAGCGTCGTGAATGAGCGTGATAGGAGCAGTGCCGAAACTAGCCTTTTGTGCGCCCGGTCGAGCTTCTATTGAATTGTGTTCTAATCTAAAACTTGGTCCTTCTGGTCATTTCTGCGCCCTGTGCCTGAGCACCGCTGGCACCGCCCTAGTTACGGCACTGGATAGGAGAGAATGGAAGTCGCGCCGGGTGCATTATACCTATGTAAGGATCATGGGCGTAGCCAGCCATGGGCTCAGGGTGGGGCAGCAGTCTAAAACTATATCCGCGATTTGATCGCATTTTTTTTGTGTCGACTGTCGAGTGTGAACTTTCTTACGTACGTACCTCACAGGTCAGACCCAGGGTGGGGCTCATGGCCTTGATTTAGGTAGCATACTACCCATGGATGCCTGAATATAAGCTGTGATAGACATTGAACAAAAAACTCAGTCAATTTTAGAATAATTTTATTAGTAAAAGCTCCCAGACCACGACATATCTTACAACAAACTAGTCCATCCTCGTCTTGACGTGCTTCTCCGTGATCTTGTCCTTCTCGATGATGTACACGATGGCTCCCCATCCGGAAATGGCGTCACGATCGGCAGCGTTCACTAGCGCCTGAGAAGAAAGTATTAGCAATTAGTTCCAATGAGACATAACCAATGTTAACTCAGAACTATATCGGGTCTTTTAGGCTTCGATTCTCATGCATGGTGCTATGTTATGGCAAAGGTTGGATTGTTTCGTCAATAGCTATTATTGTAACTAGAACTCCTCACATTTATCTATTTACTAATAAATGTGATGAGTTGTATTGTAACAACTCATCTTGTTCGAGTGTTTATGCACATGATCTGCTATTGAATCAAATAAGTATTTTCCTTCACTTGGTTTGTTTGCATTTATCTTTCACAAGCACTTTGCCCGCGGCTTCGTCCGCGAGACACACAGGAACTGTGCATTTATTTCGGGACAAATAGTAGCCACAGAGTGTAGTGGGATTATTTTAGTGAGAATTTTCAGAATACAATCTGTTATTCCAGAGATTACCCCTACATACAAACTTGCAAATAATATAAGTATAGATCAGCAATTAGTCTCACCTGTGAGATAGTTTCGAACAGCTCATCAGGTGACAGGTTGGGTTCCCACAGAGCTTCGCACATACCATACAGCTGTTCTGAACAGGTTCCCGACACAACAAAGTCTTCAGGCTCATTGGGGCAGCCAATCTGTGGGACAAGATAAACAAGTCTAAAAACATATAAGAAGGAATAGAAGATAGGATTTATAGTGAACAATAGTTGAGGTTGGAAATAGTGATAAACAAAGGAGACCTATATCCAAAAAAATAAAAAACTTATATGTACCAAAAGTAGAACTCAATAAGTATCAGCTCTTCTTAGCTTTTAAATAATAGTTAGTGTTCTATCTTTAAACAAGACATCATAGAGCATCCTGCAGTTCAACTTATTAGTTCTGCCAGATGTAAGCATATCACAATTTGTACTACATAGCGAATCTGAATAAAGCTTACCAGATCCATATTGCACACATAGGGCTGGTTATCATAGGGGTCAAGTCCAGCGATGACTGGCTCAATGAAGTAGGGTCCGAAACGCCTCTCATACAGCAGGTTGGAGAGCATCGCTGAGAATGTCTTAGGTCTCATTATTCTGTTCTCTTTCAGCTCGTAAAGGTTCATTCTGTAATTGCAGACATAATGGATCACACAAAGGAAACTGTGAGAATTTTATTCCAATATTATTGTAATTTTATTTATCAATGGGTCTGCTTTTGACCTCAATTCTCACCTGATCATTTGGATGAGCATTAAAATCATTTGTATTGGTTAATATTTGACATTGATTATTGAATACGGCGAAAGTGTAGAAAGATATTTTGTTCTTGTATAATTGAGGGCTGATTTTTCTATGATTAGATATGTTTTATCCAAGGAATAAAATTGACGATTGACAGAGTTTGTATAGCAAATCTGAATTTTTCAAAATTAATCTCTGGATAAAATTATTTGACCATTGAAAAATCGACCCCAACCATTATTTTATTAGTGAAGTACCTAGTATTAGCAAAAGTTCTTTACCTAAATTTTAATCTCTGGAAAACGGTCTGTGTATCAGTAGCCAGGCCAGGGAGCCCGACATACAGCGAGGGTCCCATTTGATACACCTTGGGGAAGTTGGTAGACACTGTCTGAGCCTGAATACCGTAACGTTTGTCTGTCGCGATCGCCACGCAATCCTTCCCCTTCATCGCCACCACCGCACCTCCGTTATAAGCTAAAATAGACTGAAAACAATTGTGATGTTAGATTGAGGGAAATGAGTACCAACAGCATTTTGCTTATTTTCACCAATAATACAGTAAAATGAATTGAACGATGGAAAACATGTTTATTTCTAATCGAAATGATGCTATTAGGACCAATAAATAGGCAATTTCAAGTTGTTTTACAACAAAATACAAATTATGCTTCGTAATGTACATGACGCTATCATAACCAAAATTAATTAGGTTCTTAGGTTTATTGCATTAAAATAGAAATTATGAGTTAAGTATTCTGAAATATACTTACCATTTTGCTTTAAGTAAATAAATCCAGCTATTTTCTAATAAAAACACAGAAATAAACTTTAGACAGGAAACCGAAAAAGTGACAATTCATCGGCGACAATTTGTTGAATTCCACAGAACAATATTACTCTAGTCACAGACTACTTAGAGATACTCACAGAACAATATTACTCTAGCGAGAAGAATATCAACTTCATAGTAAAAATGTGAGACGAATTTGCACGCCATCTAGTGGGATCCCAGTAAATCCAATGAAAAAAATTATATGCCCACCTAGAATAGATATTATTTTATTGACAGTAAGACAATAAAATAATATCTATTCATATGGTGGGCATATAATACAAATTAATACATCTTGAAAAGCTGGAAATCCACAATTGACGCACTTTCCTATCTTTTACTTTGATTCATTGCGAAACAATTCTCGTTCTCACAAAGAAATCTCGAAAGAATCACTATCTCACTCAACACAACACTTTTTCACCGCAACGGCGTAACAGTATGCCGACTTAACGTTATGATGGAAAAATCAGAAACAGTTTATCGTTTTAAAGCACAACAAATAAACAGAAACAAGAAAAAACGACCAACCATAACAGCAGACATTTATCATATGGTGTTGCCAGAGCAAACTACCAGAGTCCATTTTTTAAATTCAAATTTATTTCTAAAGATATAATTATTTTTCCAAATTTCGTTTAGAGTTCATAATTTTAATTATATAACCGTAAAAAAAATAGGTGTTAGTTATTAAGCTACATTTTAAATTAAATTAATCATGTTTAGGTCATAATTTGTTACACGATATTTCATTTTATTTTACTTGGTAACATTTCATTGTAATCAGCCTGTTAGACAGAGTCATCGATATCGCTATTCTTATCATGAACTGGAACCCACCTTGTGTCCAAAGTCACCCATACACAGTTGACCGAGCCTGGAGATACTACGTATGTACAATATACGTATTATATTATACGTATACTCTAGTTGAATTCACAGTTGAATTACAGATAAAAAAGTAAACCATTGAGAATTATTTTATTAGTCTATGGACTTATCAATTTTCTCTATGGGCTTAGAGCATATACCTCTGGAGGAGAGCGGTGAATCACCGAATAACATTTTTCTACCACTTTTTGCGGGAGGTCCATGTGAACACGTATATGACAGCTGTCGCGCATGACTTTCTATGGCCAAATTGGTTAGATGGCCAGTTTTGGTACAGAGGTTCACTCGGTTCTGGCTACTTCATATAAAAAATATCTCAGTGGTGCTCGGCGAAAAGTAAACCAGAGTCTCATCTTTGTGTTTGCCGAGATCGCGTAGAGTTATACCTACTAAGAGAGTGGGCAGGATCATTCTGTGTGTTTGTGCAAGCGGCACCACTGCACCGGACCGGCTTATAACGAGTCGATTATGGTGCATGTTTAAATTGGTGCCGATTCTGTTGTTTACGAACTAAACTAATCTAGTCTTATTATGTCTCTTTCTAATAAAAAATATGAGAAAGAGATAGAAGATATTTAATCCTGTCAAATTAGTCCGCTTGAATAGTTTAACGTCAATTTAGTCGTAATCGCAAAAGGTCATGACTATTTTCCCGTAAATGACAAGGGCGTGGACTAATTTGACAGTTCTAAATATTTTCTGTCCTTTTTCAATGACATTTGTAAGAAAGAGATATAGTGTGATTAAAATTAGTTTAGTGCGATGTTCAACAGAATCAGCACCATTGCCATTTAGGTTGTAGAACATGCATAGTTACCAGTGCAGTGTTACCACTACTTTTACAACAAAACTACATTCAGATTCAGAACAAAAATGATAACTGAGGGGTACTTGGTACCATAGATACTTAGTATAAGTCGACGGTGGAAAGGAAAAGGGTCCTAATCCTAAGCGACATACTAGGAGAGTATGAAATTACTTATTGTAACTTAATAAAATAAAAATATTTATTGTAACTTAAAAATAAACTGTGTACCTACCTACGAGTACTAATTATAATAATTATTGTTTCTAGATACTTTAAATTCTGAATCTAGGGTGTTAGCTTGGTGTTACTCAGGAATTTGCAAATAGTTAGGGATGATTTTCTGTTTAGCATCAATTATTTATTGACAATCCTTCTCTTAATTCTTTAGCATACACATCCAGTCGAGATGTCATATTAAACCCCCAATGATCTTTTACTTGACGACATAGATTTAAATCCATTTTCACAATGAGAAGACCGTCTTTGTCTCTAGATAGGCCAGGAGTTCTGCATCCATTAGGAGCTGTGACGTAACTCGATCCATAATAACTCCTTGTTATATTTTTCTCATTGGTTTTAGTTGTAAAATCTTCAGTGCCAACTCTGTTAAGGCTACAAGTATAATAGCTATTAGCGACCGCAGCATTACGAGCTTCTATGCCCCAAAATGATTCTCCAAACTCAGAAATGGTTGCTGCAGGATTAAAAACTATCTCTGCTCCATTCAGTCCAAACATTAACCAGTTTAAAGCATGGTGACGCCCGTAGCAAATATTAACAGCTATTTTAGCGTATTTTGTCTCAAACACTGGATGACCGGTGTTGCCAGGCAAATAATAAAATGTCTCGCTAAAACTCCCAACACTGGGTAAATGATTTTTGCGATGTTTCCCCACGTAATTTCCACTTTCATCTATAATTACTGCAGTATTCCACCATACGCCATCATCATTTTCCAAAATTGGTGATATTATAACCATATTGTACTTTCTAGCTAATTTACTCAGAAAGTGAAAGCTAGGACCATTCTCGGCTGACTCCGCAAACTCTTCCCATTCTTTCTTCTCTTGCGTACACAAGAAAAATGGCATATACCATGCTTCCTGTAAACAAATAATGTGGACACCCTCCGAGCCTGCAGTGTCAATTAACTTTTCAACTTTAATAAAAACAGCATCTCTCTGTTTGTCTATTGGTTCATCAGAAGGCAAAACAATTGAATGTTGAATTAGACCAACCTTGACAATCTTCGGAGTTCTAACCTCTTTTGCAGCACCAAATGAAAAGCCTGTGACCTCAAAACCATGTTCTTCCCCAGCTGCTAATGTAGAATCTTGAAGTTTTAACTCACAATGATCAGTTCTTCCATAATGTATTCTATTGTATTCCTTTAACTGTTCTGAATTTAATTTATTTTTGATGATTTCGTCAAAACCCGTTCGTTGTTGGGAGTCCATGTTTGAAGTAAAAAGATAAAAATAGCTCTGGGTATAAAAACAAGTGATAAGTTACGCAATATTGTGTGCGATGTAAACAAGCGTGGCTTGTGTAACTAATCAATGTTTAACATATCGGCTCGCGACTCGTTATATTAACACCAATGTATTTATCGATTCGAGATTGGTCAACAAATAATTTATATGATATTAGGGATCTGTCATTTGTCTGTTTAAAAATTAAATGGATGCTCATTGCCCAGTATTGGGGTAGGTATTAAAATGTAAACGATGATATAAGTAATAGAAAACATTTGCATAAATGTTAGAATTATTAACCGTGACCTACACTGACGCTTCTGTTAACTAAAAGGTAGATACCTAGGTATGTTTTAATACCTAAATTAAGGGGAATTTTAACCCTAGCTTTGTTAAAATATATTTGTTTATCTTTTCTCTAAATTCTTCGATATAGCATATACCTACTTATTACTTAGTACAATGACAAGTACCTATGCCGTCTACATTTACTTCGAAAATCACTGGCAACATCGTATCGCTGGATTGGGGCAGAGGTAGCAATTGGTTTTTGCGCTACGAGTTGCGGGTTCGATTCCTGCATGGTACTACAATGGCGTATATAGATCTCAACTCACGGCTATACAATTGCAGCAAGAAATTGTCAAACAACTAGCCCGTTTAACAGCACCTTTAGGGATTACTATCCACAATAACGTCCGATAAAACTCCCTAAAACATTCCCAATGCCTTCTATACCTAGCCAACTAGTTAGACAGACAGTAATCGAATAGACATATCTAACTGCCGTCTATTAATCTAGGCCGGCCTGTGGTTACCGTATCACATAATATGGTCGTCTATGTTCCTTAAACCACAATATTTGATACTTCATCCATTCCGAAACTTAAAACGAAAAGTCTCTAAGACGGTACGGAGTTGATGTAAGAAAGTAGTTTTTGATAAATGATAAATGATATTTATTTTGTAAATAGGTTAAAAATAACACTTTTACACGTCAAAACATTTTTTTAAGCTAGATGAGTTCGGTGTTTCCTATATGACTACCTTTGAGAAGAAACACCGAAACAAACTCAAAGGTTGATGTCTCTTTTAAAGTCCAGACAATTAAGATAAATTGTGTAAGAACCATGCAGGTTAGTCTGAAATGGCCTTTAGAGGAAAGAGCCATACAGATTTGAGTGGACCTGACCTGACTGTGCACGCATGTGCCGGGTATCGTGGTAGCTCAACCCAGACTTAGGGAGCTCAACGACCCGACGAACATTACCATCAGAGAGGACATTTGGGTAGGCCCCCTAAAGTACTCAAACTGTCAGACTGAACTTGAGATCTATAACAGTAACATAATAACCCACATAGTACTCACATTTACAATAATTATCTATATATATAAAAGAAAGTCGTGTTAGTTACTTCACTTATAACTCAAGAACGGCTGAACCGATTTAGCTGAAAATTGGCAGGGAGGTAGTTTAGAGCCAGGAGAAGGACATAGGATACTTTTAGGGTAGGTGTAGGGTAGGTGTAGGGTAGGTGTAGGGTAGGTGTAGGGTAGGTGTAGGGTAGGTGTAGGGTAGGTGTAGGGTAGGTGTAGGGTAGGTGTAGGGTAGGTGTAGGGTAGGTGTAGGGTAGGTGTAGGGTAGGTGTAGGGTAGGTGTAGGGTAGGTGTAGGGTAGGTGTAGGGTAGGTGTAGGGTAGGTGTAGGGTAGGTGTAGGGTAGGTGTAGGGTAGGTGTACTAAACTTTACCCGTGCGAAGCCCGGGCGGGTCAGCTAGTAATCAATATATTATCATTATTATCACATTCAATGTCATTTTGTATATAAATTGTTTCAAAAGGAAACATTCAATGTCAAAGTGTATATAGAAAAAATTATAAAATCAAATAAAAGAGCAATAATTTAGTGGTTATGTCAATAGTAGTATTGGCCCATGTATGTATTGGAACAGCTCAATCCCAAGCCTTTTTGTCCTCCATATAATCTTTAACACTATAAAAAGCTTTATGACAAAGTTTTCGCTTTATTAATGATTTGAATTTATTAAGGCTTAATTTTTGAATATGGCTAGGGATTTTATTGTAAAAGCGTATACTTTGGCATTTAAATGTGCCACTTATTTTCTGGAGCCTCGTGGCAGGAACAACAAGTCTATGTTTGTTTCTAGTATTAATATTATGAATATCACTATATTTAGTGAAGAGATTAATATTTTTATGTGCATACAATAGATTTTCATAAATGTACTGAGATGGAACAGTCATTATATTAATATCTTTAAATTTCTCTCTGAGTGAATGTCTGGGACTTAACTTATAAATTGATCGAATAGCTCTTTTCTGCAAAACAAAAACAGTCTGTATGTCGGCGGCATGTCCCCACAACAGAATACCGTACGACATGACACTATGAAAATAACTGAAGTATACTAAACGGGCAGGGCAGTCTCAAGATCAGTTAAATCGCGAATTTTTTTAACGGCGTATGCTGCAGAGCTAAGCTTTTTCGACAACTTATCTATGTGTGGTCCCCACTGAAGCTTAGCATCCAATGTTATACCTAAGAACACTGTGGTATCCACAAGATTCAGCTCCTCACCCTTCACTAGTACACTAGTTTTCACCTGTCTAACGTTAGGTGTCGTAAACTTAATACATTTAGTTTTCTTTTCAATATATATAGCAACGTTTGTATTAGAAATCCTATTTCCTGGGAGTATAACTTGGAAATGTCATTAAAAATAATAGGTATTCCAGCCTAGGACCTTTCAGTAGTCGAAGATGGGTTGGGTACCTACCTACCTACCTTACCTATACAAACCATATGAGTGAACACCTTGAATTTAAAAGCTCAGTTAGAGGCTTTAGGGTTTAAAACTTTTATAAAAGTTTTGTTCCTATTTTTATTGATCTTGCTGAATTTTTAGCTCGGATCATAGAAAAAAGGAGATATGCCATCATAGCAAATTGGTACGGGAACCACTGTCGCCACTTTTAGAACAGTTTGTGACACAATTACAAGCACTCCTTGTGAATATAAAGATCTCCCAGACATCAAAAATTCCGCACATCCTCAATCTAACACTGTTATTCGTTACTAATCACTAGTACTAAACTAAAACACTGTATTTATATCATCGATCGCGTTCGGTCCGTCGCCAGTGTGTAGGTACGTTTTCATTACGGTCAATGTGACCATATCAAAACGTCAAGCTCAATAGCGCTTTGGCACATCTCCCTAGTTTCTATGATCTGAGATCTTTGAGGAGGTATATATTGACTAAATATTGATATTACGATTGATATTACGTCTACTTGTATCGATGTACCGAGGTACAGGCTATACCTACCCTTGAATAGGTTTAAGGATTGAGGGACCCGGACACTCTTTGAATAATTTGGAAAGATTATTGAACATCGGTAGGTACTTGTCAGGTCTTTAACCCGCACCTTGACGTTCAAGAAACCAGATTAAGTATCCAGATGATTGTTAATTAATTTTAAAATATAAACAAAAACACATTACTAAGTATTGGTATTACATTTTTATCGACGAAAACACTATCGGCACTAGCGGTAGGTACTACGTAGATGGGCAATCCACCGTGTTTTTTAGTAAACATCCGATAAACACCCAAATTTTGGATGTTGACGGGTGTTTACGGTAGTTTATAGGGTGTTTATCAGGTGTTTACCAAAAAAACCCGGTGGATTGCCCATCTATATAACTACGTCTATTCCCCGAAGCCCAAAAGGGTAGTCAAAGGTAGGTATACCGACTTATACGTGACAAGCCTATTGCCACTAACCTACTACGGTTAGTGATAGCGTATACATAGTAGCAGCCTGGTGTCTGCTACGGGTTGCCCCACTGAGAATTTCCTATTAGAAAGCCCGACCCGGGGATTGAACCTAGGACCTCTGGCTCAGCAGTCATGCTTTGCGATCGCTAGACAAACGAGGCAAGATAAAAAATAAACATCACTAATAAACATACAAAACAAAAAAATCCATAAAAATACACCTAGGTAACAACTAAGATATTGCAATTGGAATATTTATAAACATTCTAAACATCATACTATTGCTCATTGCTCTTATTTCTCCGGTCACGTAGTCAAGCTAAAAGATAACCAAATATTTTTCACTCGATTCTAAACTTATCGCGAAGGTTCGAAGGTCGGCCACAATAGCCGGACCACACAGATAAAACAAACCTACGGTCAATGCATCACCAACAACAGCAAAAGTATTTAAACGCTGGCGTACGCTACAAAGCGCAGTCGTTGGAGGCTTATCCAAGTGAACGGACATATTATCGACATTAAATATCAAAAATGGAGAACGAAACTCTCAGCTTAGAAGCTATCATCAACAACAACCTCAGCAGCCGTGACCTTGACGAGTTCAACAGGATCCACTATGGAAGAATTGATAACCACGAAGTTAAACTGAAGGACTCTTCGATCGCTGCGGCAAAGGAAGCCGACTTCGAAATCGCTGCTTACGCATTCCCCGCCAAGAAAGAACAGACTAGGCCTCCCAGGATCGTGAAGGTGGGCCTCATCCAGAATTCCATCGCCGCACCCACCGACCGCCCAGTCAACGAGCAGAAGAAAGCCATCTTCGAAAAAGTTAAGAAGATTATCGATGTCGCCGGTCAGGAAGGGGTCAACATTATTTGCTTCCAAGAGTTATGGAACATGCCTTTCGCCTTCTGCACGAGGGAGAAGCAACCATGGTGCGAGTTCGCCGAGTCCGCTGAAGACGGCCCTACCACGAGATTCCTGAGCGAGCTAGCTGCGAAGTACGCAATGGTATTCGTTTCCTCTATTCTCGAAAGAGACGAGAATCACTCTGATATTTTGTGGAACACCGCCGTGATCATCAGCGACACTGGTAGCGTCATCGGCAAACACCGCAAGAACCACATCCCAAGGGTAGGAGACTTCAACGAATCCAATTACTACATGGAAGGTAATACTGGCCACCCTGTCTTCGCTACTCGGTACGGTAAGATTGCTGTTAACATTTGCTTTGGGCGTCATCACGTGCTGAACTGGATGATGTTCGGACTGAACGGAGCGGAGATCGTGTTCAACCCTTCATGTACTATTGCTGCTGAAGCCGGCAGCGAGTACATGTGGAACATCGAGGCTAGGAACGCTGCGATCACCAACTGCTACTACACAGCAGCTATCAACAGAGTCGGGTATGAGGAGTTCCCTAACGAGTTCACATCGGCCGATGGGAAGCCTGCCCACAAAGACTTGGGTCTGTTCTATGGATCTAGTTATGTCTCTGGTCCCGACGGTGTCAGGTGTCCAGGACTTTCACGTACGAGGGATGGTTTGCTGATCAGTGTTATGGATCTGAACAAGAACAGGCAGATTAAAGATAGGCGTTGTTACTATATGACGCAGCGGCTGGACATGTACGTCAACAGCCTGGCCAAGGTACTCGAACTAGATTTTAAACCACAAGTTGTTCATGAGAATGAGAAATGAAACAGTAGTAGGAGCGCTTTGAAATATCCGGCGGTAATAACAAGTATGGAAATTATGCCGAATAAATATTTATACCTGCAATTACTAATCTCATGTATTGAATGTTTTAACTGCCTTGATTCCCTGTGGAAATATTTCATATAAACAATAAAGTATTTACAAACATTGTCAGTTGTTTTTTTCTTTAAGTAAGTATAAGTTAATTGATAATTTCTTAGATACATACCTACTTACCTACTGTGATTAACTTTTGAAGTAAACATGAAGTTGATAAAAATAATGTTACCTAGGTACATACATTATTTTTCTCATAGTTTACCTAAATATTAATTCGTGTGAATTAATATTAGTTTGTGACTTTTCGCATACACTTATTGTCAATGTGATAATAATTTATTGTAAGTAGGCGTTATAAATTTAGGAAACTATGTAGATATTGTTGCCCATAAAGGTAACTAGTTTCACCTTGGTATGTATTTCAAAAATGCTGTCTTGCTCGAATTTCGTGCTATCAACTTGCATAACCAAGTTTTCCATCTTGGTACCGTTTTATAGTTATTTACTGTCCTAGGATTATGTATGAAATGTTTAATTTGTAGAGCGCTAGGTGAGCTAGCCTATTATTATCGTAGGTACAGTGTAACAGCAGTTAAGCAGCTAGCGCTCTTTTTAGCGCTCTACAAATGGAATTGTAATGGGGCTTTTAGTGTGCATCTCTACACTCTCAAAGGCACACCTATCATTCATGTTTGTATCTTCAGTGGTTGAGACCATATACCAAGAATAAGTTGAGTAGCTAGGTACCTACTAAATTGGTTGACGCTGTGCGCGGTCTTGCCAGGGCACTGACAGATCGACTGTGGTCCAGTTAGGCTAATAAAATGTACCTAGGTATAATCATTAATTATATCTTATGTAAAATACTAGCTGTGCCCGCGTCTCTGTCTCCGTGGAAGTCAGAAAACTAAACCATGTCGTTATTTTCTTAATACAAAAACTTTACTACTTGCCTCTTTTCACGCCTTTAGGCTTAGGGGTGACATTTCAAAAAAATCCTTCCTTAGTTAGTGTAGGTACTCAAGGAACATTTCCTCCAAACAAACCTCTAGCTAGGTCCACCGATTGAAGTTGTGCGTTATCCGTCAGTCAGTCACTGTACTGTTTTATAAGTAAATATAACAGATACGATGCAACCAGTCTTGAATACACCCACAGTAAACAATCCCACACACATAGTCGATTAGAAATTGTCAATAAACCCTTATCAGTATCGTTTTCTTTTTATTGTCTCTCGGTATTAGCATAATTGCTTCATTAAGGAAGCTATTAATGAGTGTAGGTATGTCTGCACTAGTCCACTATTCATTAACTTAGGTACTTACCTACGATAATATTTATGATGTTGATGATCCAAATTGTTTTTATTATAGTTCAAATCCGTTATTAAAATATTATTAAATACTGCTCGACGACCTCTATTGCTGGTGGGTGTTGTGTGGTACCATATTATGTAGTACGTACGTACGTACCAAATCTGCATTCCCAGTACATCAAGACATAGCATTCATAGAAGTAGGTATTACAACATTTGGCGCTCCCTGTATCTTCTGCATGGTTCTGTTCTACTAGTACTTTAGTTTTTTGCGGAGATGACAGAGAGGAGCGATATGTACCTACTTGATTGATGCTAAATATTTAATAACACGTAAGCCTTTTTTGCTAATTGTACAAACAACTAAGACAAAAATAAATATGGGCCGTAGAAGGAATATAAAATAGGACGATGCGGGAATAAAACAATTAAATTATTTAAAAGTATGTTTTGGGACGAAGGAAGCATATTGTTTGGGATGAACCAGGATTTTTTTATGTAGGACGAAACTCAGTGGGACAAACGAAGAATAAATCATAGAGACCGACTTAAGTGCCGGTTTCGGCCAAAATTTGGCCAAAACTTTGGCTCTTCCGGGGTATGAAGTTGTGGTTTAGGGCGGTTGTAACGGAACGTTACATGAATAATCATGTTTGTTTATTTTACGAATGCTAAGGAACAAATAAATAATTAATAAATGTTTTAATGCTCTGTTCTTTGTTTGTGTACGACTTGGATCGCGCCGGGTAGGAACTGATACATGCGCGGTGCGAGGTGAGTGATCGCATCGAATGAATGAGGTGAATGGATCGCGCCCGCGCCGGCGACGCGAGTCCACGTCAGTCGCTTCTAGGCTGATGTAAGAGTGCACGTACCGCTTTGCGTCCTGTCGAGCGCCCTAGCAGACACGAGCGAAATTAAAAATATATTATATTTTGGTGATTTATAAGTTTAGTGCCAATAGCATATATTTATAGTGAAAATCCCGATTTAGGGTTTCATTTTTACGCTTCGCCACCGGTGTGCTGAACAAGTCGGACGGCCGCCGGCCCTGCCTTTTACCCTACCAGTGACGTCACCGTACTGCGCAGCACTGAACTTCGGCCATCTTCCATCTTCGGCCAGCGGCGGGGACTCGCCTACGGCTACAGGGGAGTACCTATCCCTGCAGGAGTGACAACAGACGTCCGTTACCCACGACCCACAAAATCTTTGTGTGCCTCCGACTTTACCAGCTTGTTATTAATATACTTTTAAAGGTACACACCCGTTTTTTATTCAGTCGCCAATAATCAGGTGAGAATCGAACGGGTGGAGGCCACACTGGCGCCCAACGTGGGGCCTCCACCCGTTCGATTCTCACCTGATTATTGGCGACTGAATAAAAAACGGGTGTGTACCTTTAAAAGTATATTAATAACAAGCTGGTAAAGTCGGAGGCACACAAAGATTTTGTGGGTCGTGGGTAACGGACGTCTGTTGTCACTCCTGCAGGGATAGGTACTCCCCTGTAGCCGTAGGCGAGTCCCCGCCGCTGGCCGAAGATGGAAGATGGCCGAAGTTCAGTGCTGCGCAGTACGGTGACGTCACTGGTAGGGTAAAAGGCAGGGCCGGCGGCCGTCCGACTTGTTCAGCACACCGGTGGCGAAGCGTAAAAATGAAACCCTAAATCGGGATTTTCACTATAAATATATGCTATTGGCACTAAACTTATAAATCACCAAAATATAATATATTTTTAATTTCGCTCGTGTCTGCTAGGGCGCTCGACAGGACGCAAAGCGGTACGTGCACTCTTACATCAGCCTAGAAGCGACTGACGTGGACTCGCGTCGCCGGCGCGGGCGCGATCCATTCACCTCATTCATTCGATGCGATCACTCACCTCGCACCGCGCATGTATCAGTTCCTACCCGGCGCGATCCAAGTCGTACACAAACAAAGAACAGAGCATTAAAACATTTATTAATTATTTATTTGTTCCTTAGCATTCGTAAAATAAACAAACATGATTATTCATGTAACGTTCCGTTACATTACGTGGTTTTCAATTACGTGGTTCTGTCTGTTTTCGCTTCTGTAGTTAGTAGTTAGTTATTGTACGGTGAGTGTTTTTTTTTTTTTTTTTTTTTTTTTATGTAAAACGCTTTGTTTTTTGTTTGCGGTAACTGGGGTGAAGAGTAGTGTTCAGATTATACTGTACTATACTATATTGTTATGTCCTTCAATCTTTTAGGATTATATTAACGTTAAAATTTGTTTAAAAAGAAAGTACTCCATAAAATAAATAAATAATTAAATAGATAAATAAATAATAATAATAAATTAAATAAAAATTGTTTCGTGTATGTAATTTTTTTTTTTTTTTTGTCGGTACTTTGATAAATATTTTGTAGTCTTGTTTCCTAATACATAAATTGTTTTTGTTAAACTACCTTCACACCAGTTGCAATTTTTTTTAAAAAAAAAAACGCTTTTTATATTTTTGGTTGCATTTTTATTTTTATTTTATTATTTTTCTTTCTATAACACTGCGTTCTGTTAGTGTTGATTGTAACGGAACGGAGTATTTTCATCATTGATCAATAATATTTTTGTGTGCTATTTACAACTTTGTCATATTGGTCAATATATATTTTTTATTATTTTTTAAAATGGCATACCCTATTAAGTATTTATCTTTGCAAAAATCTGAACTAGAATATGAGGTCGCCGTTCGAGGTGAAACCCCGGCTAGTACTGTAGCGGATCTTAGGCGACAGATTTGTAAGCTCAGTCCAGTTCTTTTATCAGAAGATATTTTGTGCTCCCATCTCGACCCCCTTGAAGATTTGAATAATTCCGTAGAAATTTTAAATAAAATAAAATCTAGCCTTGATGTGGATACCAAGGATAAGAATGTTTTGGGGCGAATCGAAAATCTTTTCCATCACCTTTATCATCGGCTCAATAGGATCAATATCGATGAGAAATTCAGTGATGTGCATACGGAGTGTACGAAAATGTTTAGAGAATATTACGAAATTCTCGTATCTTTAAAAGCAAAGTGTATAGACCCACTCATACCTGCCACCCCAATTTCTGACCCACAGGTCACACCTGAGAAAATCAATATTTCAGTTACTTGTGAAGGAAATACTAAGCATTCCGAGTTAGCCAAACTAAAATATGACGGCAAGTCTTGCGTGCGTGCTTTTATTCAGCGAGCTAACGAATTTAGTGTAGCTCGTAACATTACGAACGCAAAGTTTTTATCATTTGCAACCGAAATTTTCGTGGACGATGCACTCCATTGGTTTAGAAGCGTAAGGCAACAGGTGTCGTCTTGGGATGAACTTGTCGTTCTTCTGCAACAGGATTTCGATAAAGCGGATTACGATTACCGACTTTTATCTGAGATTCGGTCTAGGACTCAGGGGGCAACGGAAAATATTACAATTTACTTATCTGTTATTTCGGGAATGTTTTCACGGTTGTCGAGGTCTTTTGCAGAGGAGGACAAGCTAGAAATAATTTTACATAATATTAGACCATGTTATGCGAGCACTCTCGCCTCTGCATCTCAAATCACATCGATTGAGCAGTTGAGATCTCTTTGTAGGAATTTCGAAAACGTTCAGTCACGCATGGCACAGTTTCGGGAACCTTCCGTTGCTACTTCTGACACGTTAGCACCTGAGTTTGCATACAAACGAAAAACAGAGATAGCCAACAAGCAAAATCAATATATTAATAAAAATGTAAACAATAAAACCAATTTAGATAATAACAAACAGAATTCGATTAATAATAATAATGTTAATGAAAAATATTTACATGCCATGAATACAAATAATTCAGTTCCTAATGCGAAACTGCCATATTGTCCTAGATGTCGTAATAATTCGCATAGCCTCAGGGATTGTCAGAATAAAGAAATTTTGTGTTTTAAGTGTGGTCACAAGGGTGTCAAGAAACCAGATTGTCCAAATTGTAACAAAGATCCGAAACCAAAAAACTAGGTACGCAGGATTGTCTCAACTCATCTTCTATAGAAGGTCGCTTTAATAAAGAAGATTGGGATAATTGGTTGAAAACAATTCAATTATTTTTCAACAGTTACAAAATTTCTTCAATTCTGCAAACTAAGCCTCTAGGTGATTCGCGACCTTATTTAAATATTAAAATCAACGATATAACAGCATCTGGCCTTCTGGACTCCGGGGCAGCTGTTACAATATTAGGTAATTATGCACATAACACGTTACTCAATCGTGGCCTTAAACTATGTACTGATGAGATACCTTCGATAATAGCTGCTGGTGGCCAGACACTTAAGAGTATAGGCTATATTAATGTTCCAATGCATTTGGAGGAACAATTTCGCATAATTAAGTGTTATGTAGTTCCAGAAGTACAATCATCGCTTATTCTAGGTGTTGACTTCTGGCGCGCCTTTCATTTGTGTCCGAAATATTTAGGTTATGTTAATTTGTCAGCTAATCCATTAATAGATTTAAAAAGTACTAATGATCAAACCTTTATTCATTCTTATGAAAGTTTAGATCAGTCTCAACGCGCTATTGCCGACAACGTTGTTGAGCAATTTAGGGACATTTCATTTGAGCGTAAAGGCTTAGGCCGTACGCACGTTTTAACTCATCGCATTGATACTGGCGATTCTCCTCCTATTCGACAAAGATATTATAGGCTGTCTCCTGAGAAACAGAGAATCCTTGTCGAACAAGTGGATGAGATGCTAAATTTGGATGTGGTGGAGCACTGTGAAAGTGCCTGGCAGTCTCCGGTACTCCTCGTTACTAAGAAGAATGGCCAGCCTCGTTTTTGTCTTGATAGCAGGAAATTAAATTCGGTTACAAAACGAGATGCATATAACTTGCCGTACATTGCTGAAATTTTGGATAATCTGCGCGACGCCCGTTTTTTAACTAGCCTTGATTTATCCAAAGCCTTCTGGCAAATTCCAATTGCAGAGGAGGACAGAGATAAGACGGCCTTCTACGTCCCAGGTCGAGGAACTCTTAGATTTAAGACCACAGCCTTTGGCTTGACAAATGCTCCCGCTACGCAACAGCGTCTTGTAGATAAGTTATTAGGTAACGTAGATCACCGTATATTTGCTTATCTAGATGATATTATTATTGTAAGTAATAGTTTTGATGAGCATGTGTCCCTCTTACTTCGTGTTTTGGACAAATTGCGTAAAGCAGGTCTAACCGTTAACTTGGAAAAGTGCGAGTTTTTTCGAAGTAAACTTAGGTACTTAGGTTACGTGGTTGATGCGAATGGGTTGCGAACAGATCCAGAAAAGGTTGAAGCCATTCTTAACTACGCAACTCCTATTAACCGCAAGGAGTTAAAGCGATTTCTAGGCACAGCTACATGGTATCGTAGGTTCGTTCCCAATTTTAGCACAATTGCAGGGCCACTTAACAAGTTGACTTCTAATAAAAAGAACACTCCACCCTTCAAGTGGACTGATGAGGCAGAAGTCGCTTTTAAGAAACTAAAAGAATGTTTAGTTTCCGCGCCTGTTCTTTCTTGCCCCGATTACAATCTACCTTTCGAGGTGCATACGGATGCGAGTAACTATGGGATAGGCGGTATGCTCACTCAATCTATAAACGGAAAGGAGCACCCCATAGCTTACATGAGCAAATCATTAACGGCGGCAGAAAAGAACTACAGCATAACGGAGCGGGAGACGCTGGCAGTTCTCGTAGCATTGGAGCATTGGCGATGCTATTTGGAAAATGGGAAAACTTTCACAGTTTACACAGACCATAGTGCGTTAAAATGGTTTCTTTCATTAGATAACCCAACAGGAAGACTCGCACGTTGGGGTGTGCGTTTGTCTTCTTTCAATTTTGATATAAAGCACCGTCGAGGTGTCGACAACGTTATCCCTGATGCGTTGTCTAGAGCTGTTCCTGTTTCTTCGATGGTCACGTCTAATTCATTCAGGACTTCTAGCGATGATTGGTATAGGAACATTTATAATAATTGTGTCACAAAGCCTGAAAATTTTCCCAATTACCAAATTAAAAATGGCACTCTTTTCCGCCTTAGTAAGAATAAGTGCTTGCTTACCAATGAATTTTCTTGGAAGGAAGTCGTTCCATCTGAGATTAGGAATAAGGTTATTGCGGATAATCATAATGAACCAACTGCAGGTCATTTGGGCGTCTTTAAGACTTATAGGCGCATTGCACTTAGTTATTACTGGCCGGGCATGCATCGAGATGTAGCAAAATACGTTGGTTCTTGCAGTACTTGTCTTCAGTACAAAACTCAGAACCATGCTACTCTTGGTGAAATGGGACGCCCAAAGCAATGTTCTCGCCCCTACCAAATGATATCCATCGACTTAATGGGACCTCTTCCTGTCACACGGAAACAAAATAGTTACATATTAGTGGTAACCTGTTGCTTTTCCAAATTTTGTCATATTTTTCCGATTAAAAAAGCAACTTCGCAGATTATTGTTAAAATTTTGGAGGAACACATTTTCTTGGTTCACGGTGTTCCTCAAAGTATTTTCCTGGATAATGGTACTCAATTTATTAGCGGCCATACTCAGGATTTATTCAAGAAATATAAAGTACCGAACGTTTTCTTTTCACCAAAGTATACCCCTCAGGTTAATACTGTGGAGCGGTATAATAAAACTATTATTACTTGCATTTCTACTTTCGTAGATGGTGATCATCGATCATGGGACATATTTATTCCGAAAGTACAATTTGCGATTAATAATTCTGTTAATGAAGCTACTGAATTTAGCCCATCTTTTCTAGTTTTTGGACGAGAAATAGTATTATGTGGTTCGCATTATGCAGATTCTGACTTGGGTGATGAGGTTTTGTTTCTTCCTCGCGATGTGTATGCGGAGAACCTCGGTTACCTGAGTTCTATCTTTGATCAAGTCCAAAAATCATTATATCACGCCCATGTAAAGAACACATCATATTATAATTTAAGACGTAAAGCTTTTGAGTTTAATACCGGTGATATCGTATACAAACGTGCTTACGTCCTGAGCGATAAAGATAAGCACTTTAGCAAGAAATTAGCTCCCAAATACATTAAGTGCCGGGTCATTCAGAAGCTGTCACCACTTGTGTATGTCTTAGAGGATATGTCAGGGAAAAACTTAGGGTCTTGGCATATTAAGGATCTGAAAATATCTACCTACAAATAAATCCTGTCTTCGTTACATTTCCCCTTGCGCTATTAAACGATTTTAAGACCTGTTACAAAAGTCAGTGACGGATTTCAGTCACTTGATTTTTTCAGAATGTTAGGACACGTCACATAATTTTTTTTTATATTGTGTAATGTATTATATGATAGTTTGCTGAGTGATGAGGCACGACTGAAATGAAAGAATGAATAAAAGGTTATTGTAACAAGTTTATCATGCGGATTTTATTCTTAAAATAAAATCCTTATGAGGGAACCGCGGGTAATGTAACGGAACGTTACATGAATAATCATGTTTGTTTATTTTACGAATGCTAAGGAACAAATAAATAATTAATAAATGTTTTAATGCTCTGTTCTTTGTTTGTGTACGACTTGGATCGCGCCGGGTAGGAACTGATACATGCGCGGTGCGAGGTGAGTGATCGCATCGAATGAATGAGGTGAATGGATCGCGCCCGCGCCGGCGACGCGAGTCCACGTCAGTCGCTTCTAGGCTGATGTAAGAGTGCACGTACCGCTTTGCGTCCTGTCGAGCGCCCTAGCAGACACGAGCGAAATTAAAAATATATTATATTTTGGTGATTTATAAGTTTAGTGCCAATAGCATATATTTATAGTGAAAATCCCGATTTAGGGTTTCATTTTTACGCTTCGCCACCGGTGTGCTGAACAAGTCGGACGGCCGCCGGCCCTGCCTTTTACCCTACCAGTGACGTCACCGTACTGCGCAGCACTGAACTTCGGCCATCTTCCATCTTCGGCCAGCGGCGGGGACTCGCCTACGGCTACAGGGGAGTACCTATCCCTGCAGGAGTGACAACAGACGTCCGTTACCCACGACCCACAAAATCTTTGTGTGCCTCCGACTTTACCAGCTTGTTATTAATATACTTTTAAAGGTACACACCCGTTTTTTATTCAGTCGCCAATAATCAGGTGAGAATCGAACGGGTGGAGGCCCCACGTTGGGCGCCAGTGTGGCCTCCACCCGTTCGATTCTCACCTGATTATTGGCGACTGAATAAAAAACGGGTAACGGTAATAACACGTAAGCCTTTTTTGCTAATTGTACAAACAACTAAGACAAAAATAAATATGGGCCGTAGAAGGAATATAAAATAGGACGATGCGGGAATAAAACAATTAAATTATTTAAAAGTATGTTTTGGGACGAAGGAAGCATATTGTTTGGGATGAACCAGGATTTTTTTATGTAGGACGAAACTCAGTGGGACAAACGAAGAATAAATCATAGAGACCGACTTAAGTGCCGGTTTCGGCCAAAATTTGGCCAAAACTTTGGCTCTTCCGGGGTATGAAGTTGTGGTTTAGGGCGGTTACGGTTTAAGCCGAAACTAGAAGTGGAGCCGAATATTCGTGCTGCCTCTGCTGCACTGCCTCTGCCTAACCCTTTGGGAAATAGGTGTGACGTTTTCTGTTACATAAACAAAAACATACATCTAGTATTTATAAAGTTCTTAGTTTATTAAGATCTGCGCAGTTTATGTGCATTAAACAACCGGTATGATTGATGAATTCTAATGAGTATGCAGTTGCCTGTCCGATAGGTAGGTACCGGCGTATTTATTAGCAGTCTAGAACAGTTCTAGTTTGTGGGTCGCATGCTTTATTTGTTAGGCGTCAACTGAAGGACTACTTAGGCCAGTGCTCTTATGTAATTAAACTAAAGGGAAACTTAATTAGATAGTTAATCGCATAATTAGTCTTTTGTTAATGTTTCTGATTCTAGGATTTCGAGTAAGAAGGATGCCCACTCGGCCTGTACCTGGCTACGCCCTTGTACCTACCTAAGCAACATACCTGCATCTGCATTGATACATGTATCATCCATGTATCATCATGACACAAAATTGAGTGATGGACATCGAAATCTAACCAACCATGCCTATAGTGTAAATATTTATATAATATAGTGGAAATATTTTAAGGGGTCATTGTACTCATAATTATGAACAACTTCTACTATAGGACCAATCCTGAAATCGCGAAAAAAATATCTGCTGTTCCATACATTTTGTTGAGTTATGTGAACATAAATGTATGGAACAACTGATTTTTTTCGCGATTTCAGGGTTGATCCCATAGTAAAAGTTGATCATAATGATGAGTACAATGACTTCTTAAAATATTTCCACTGTTTAACCTGCCACCCTGTATACTTCCCTACAAGTACCTATCTATGAGCGTGGCACTTAAAAAACCGTGAAGTACAGTACACGCTTCAGGCTGAAAGCCCCGACACTCGCCAACATCGTAATTCCTCTGTAATTTTCTCACTCGCCGAGAGATGTCGCTAATGTGTTGCTCTCGCGATTGTCGCACCATCTAGTCTTCGAAACTACAAACTTTTTGCTGCATTTTGTTTGGTGCTTATTTTGTAGTATAAAGGGTTGGTTTTTGCTTATGGTAGGGACACAGTTGTTGGTAAAGCCACTACTTTCTAGAGCACTTGTGGAGTTGCAGCCCGTGACATCCATTACAATAATGATGTCTTTGGTATAGGGTTGGCGCTTGCTATAAATAATGGAGCAAAGTTTTGTGGAATTTTGTTTCGTGCTTTAAAATATCTGTAGGTATTTTAGCTTATCCTAATCCTAATAGCCTGTTTGATATTCTCTTCTGACCTTGCTTCTTAAGTCAGTATAGTTACCACGCTAAGCCAGGGTGTTTCTGACACACGAGTCCTTGTATCGCATCGCCATTGCTTGTACTGTAACTAATCAAGGGTAGGTATAAATACCTATGTGTTTGTAAAATTTCTTGCGTGACAGTTGTGGGTGTTATTTGGGTAACACGTAAAGGACACTTTTCATCTTACCCTCCGCCTCCATATTGTGGGGTTTGATAAATGATTATCCTATTCCATGCATTTTATGGTCAGGAAACTAACAAATCAACTTTTCAAACTTAGTATCCTCATAATTATTGTATAAAAAGTGACAGAATATTCTATGAAGGTATACCAGCTTAATAGGTACAGTACCTACAATTTCTGTATTGATAAGTCTCTTATATTTTTTCAAAATCTATTAGGTATCTTGACTTTTGGTAGGCCGAACTAACCATAGCGCGTTAGAGACCATACTAAAGACATAAAAAAATAAAAATAATAAAAAGTGTTTCAGTACCTGCATGAGAGAGATGACGCAACAATTATGGAACGAATAGCACTATCCCTTTTTCGCAACGGAACAATAATGGTGAGCCATTATTGTTCACACGTACACGTTGTAATACGCAATCAATCGCCAACGCCATCCTGTTAGGAGTTTGTTCAAATATTAATTAATATTGTTAACATTTTCCCCCTCGTGGCAGCCCTACGTCATAACTGGGTTGCGTGTAGTGTCATCTCGGTGTCGTCGGAAGTCATGGGAGCACTCGCGACATGTACCTACATACAATGCACTTTTATTTACACCTACCCTCCAAATTATAATGTTTTATATCATTAAGTGCTTTACTAAAGGGTGACAACAGATATGGTGATATAAAGTAAGATGTTAGGTTAGGTTAACCTGCCTACACCTACGTAATAGTATTATTACGTAGGTATATAATGTGACCTTATATGGAAGTTTCGGTTTCGGTTTCGGCCGTAAGTTTCGATTTCGGTCGGACACTAATTAATAAGTTTGAGTACCTCGTATCGGCCATGCCAGTAAAAGCCACATTAAATTATCCAATTTGAGCTTACGAATTTGAGCTTGCGTGCTAATTTGAGCTAGCATGCTAGTTTGAGCTAGCGTGCTAGTTTGAGCTAGCGTGCTAGTTTATTTCGTATAGTGTAAAGGCACTTAGGCAGCTACCTAGTGCTTCTTTTACCTAACACAGCTGCATAAATCTAGCGCTCTGCCAATTGGATAGTGTAATGCGGGCATTACACAAACGATCAGGGTAGGTACCTACTTTACCTACCTCGATGATTTTAGTCTATCTTTGATTAAAATTTCAGAATTGGGTACCTATAATGCCCAGTTTAAGTAGCACATAAAAGAACTAGGCTGGTAGCACATCGAAAATAAACGAAGCCCTTGAGATTGCCTTTGTGATTATTTAATTATTGCAATCACAATTCAACTTTAATATACAATGTGTGTCCCGTGATGATTAATTTATAGTTACCAGCGATCAACAGTACCATAGACTACTTAGGACCAGTTGTATTACCTTACGGTTACGTGTCAGTAATCGTCTAATATGCAGCTAGTAGGTACCTTAGGTACCTACGACAATTTCATACAAACTCAACGATTATGTACGGACTTATGAATAGAGATGGTTTGAAAAAACTCACCCATTTTTCAAATATAAAAACTTAGGTACTTAATTACATCTTTTAAATCTAATCATAAATCGGTGTTTCTTTTAATCAGATTTTAAATGTAATTTGTAGTACCTATGTTAATTATTTTTAAATACTTACATTCTTGTTTACCCTAGTCTACCATTATGTTGAATGCTGGCAGATACTAGCCTAGTAAGAGAAAATATTTCTTTAATCAGAATCCACACCCCAAAAAACAATAGCAAAGCTAATGCCAAAGCCATTTTTAATTCGATCAAAAACAATAAATGTTTCGTCGGTTTGTTTGTCGCCACTCGTAATTAAGGCCGTTCGTCGTGAAACATGGCCGCGCTTCCGTTTCCGTCGGGACTTTTTAAATTTTTCATTTACGACTGGCTGTTTCAATTTTTCCTCTAATTTCTCATTAAACTTAGATGCACGTTTGGCCCGAGGGTGTTTTTTAAAATCTAAATTAGTGTGCCAGATAATTAATGTGGTGATTTGTTTTCTTTTTTTAATTAGTAACTTTGAATTTAAATTAGGGAGTGGACTTTAATAATGTGGTAAAAAAAACGGATTTTTTATGATGCCGCGAAAAACAAAAAACGAGTTTTTTTTTCGGACCATTCCACATCGATCTTCTTTAGTTGCAATGTACCTACCTCAGATCATAGAAACAAGGAGATATGCCATATATCATAGCAAATTTGTACGGGAACAAACACTGTATTTATACCATCGATCGTGTTCGGTTTGTCGCCAGCGCATACGTTTTTAATATGAGCAATTTGCTCAAGATCAGGCATCAAGCTCGATAGCGCCTTGGCACATCTCCTTGTTTCTATGATCTGAGGTACCTACCTACGTAACGTAACAGACAGACAGAAAATAAATCATTTGTCACATTTCTAGGTAGGCTAAGTATTTTAAGTGAAAACACTGCTTCTATCTACCAAAAATAGTATATTATGCAATTAGTGAATAAAGGACGGATTTAAAGCGAGGGCCATAGATGAATCACGAGCTAGTGAAGGATTCTAACGATTGAATCACGACCGTAGGGAGTGATTCATGATGATTGAATCACGAGCGTAGCGAGTGATTCAAGTGTTAGAATCCTGAGCGACGCGAGCGATTCATGGCCCTCGATATAAATCCGTTTTATTCAAGAGTTGCATACTATACTTTATACCATGACTACGAGAAAAAGAAAGATTTAAGTGAAAATATACATATAATGAAGAAAAAGTAAAGTTAAATTGGCTTTGATGTAAACCAGCCGTGATTTTTTGGGTAGCAAGCTTTCCACCTTTCCACTATATCGGCCGCCCTCTCTTTCACAAACTCAGGTGTTAACACATTTAATCGATTAGAACAACACTAAACAAACACAAAATTAAAGATTAAAGTAACACTAAACTTTGTGTTCGTACAACTTACAGTATTCAAAATAGCGCCAATTTACTAAGGACAGCAAAGAACACAAAACAGTTTTTATTCTAATGCTAAACTCCTTGTCGAAAATGTTGACCAATCAAATTGAATTTAGAACACATCAATATAGGTCGAATACACAGATTACACTTACACTAGATACGGCAAGCCACGACCAAGCGTGCCCTGCATGTTCGACTGTTCGTACTAATGAAGTCGGTTAAAAAAAGTCTGTTAGCTCAGTGACGCTTAGTGATTGAAACAATTCTGTTTACTCTGAGCACATCACTAAATGGCTGGGGTGAAGTTATCGTAGGTATAAAAAAGATGACACGTTCGGTTTTCATACAATCTAATAACGTGCCGCATCTAGCATAGGTTCTTTAAATCTGTGGTCGAATACATTGGTGTGTTCCATTTTCAAACATCAAAACAGTGAGTAAAAGTGCTTTTTATTCACTGTTTTCAGTGAATAAAATAAGCTTTTTAGAGGGGGAATGGTATAAATACTATTTTATACACAAAGCATGTTGTCTCCTGCGAGTGGTCCCATATTTATTCATAGAGCGTATCTATGAAAAATAAAATTTGCAAACGGGTTCCTTTATTTTTATATTGTCAAAGAAATCAGCATTTTTTTATTGTCTGCGTGCATGCGTTGTGTTGTCGTGAAACGAAATAGAAAATACTGACGAAAAAAATATATTAAGTACCTAGGTAGGTATTCTGTCAATTTCTCTTAATTATAAAATTGTAGAATTAGGCCGAGTAGGTACATACCTACTTACAGCATTTAATTTTGGATGTTATCCTTAAGTAGCACAGACAAAAATGTTTCAACTTTATTTTTCAAACCAATGTTTTTAATTCAGTTTCGTTTTTATCACAGCAACAGCACAGGTGCGTTCCTTTTTCAATTGATGACGTTGATATTTTTTTCTAAATTCCCGCCACGTTTGACAAGTGTCGTTTCGTTCAGGAACGTGGGCACATGACAATAGTTCGCTGGCCGATTTCATCGACACATGCTCCGTTTCATTTCCGTTGCACTCTGTTCGCGATGCGAGAGGTTTTTCAACGGATCCATTGTAAAAAAAAAGTTTCACTATTACACGAACTTGATTTGACCAAGAACAATGAAAACTGTGGACATAGGTATATGTTATAATCCAATAATCCTTACCTGTCTGACCTGTAATGCCGACGTGATACACCGTGAATTACTGTGTTTGACGCATTTTTATACGATTTGGAGGTGGTCATGACCCCCAAAACCCGCCCTCGGACTGCGCCTGATCTCCAGTCGAGTTTTAGAATATTATCGAAGTCATCAGGATAAGAATAAGCTGAAATGTTAGAATGTTTCATTGTTGACTGTTCTACTTTTTGGAAGAGTTATTGTCTAAGTTCATAGACATTTGTTGAGGGTTGAGAAAATACAACTGAATTCTTAAGTACTTTCTGCTAAAGTTGTAACTGGATCATTCAAACGATGTGTTTGTTAAAAAAATGTTAAGAACAGGATACTCAAAGGATTTCTCTGTTCCACTCGCCTCAGGCAAATTGAAAAGCACACTCGAAAACCCCTTTAGTGTCATGTGAAGGCCGCACAATAGAACACACGCCACCCTCGCGCGAACACAGTCTGAACGCGTTTTATCGTTTAAAAATTCAATGTATTATTATTATGTTCTATAAGGTTTAAATGTACTGAGAAAAGGAAGTACCTATTCTGGTTCATAAAATGGAACGCAAGTGAAAATAAGGCAATATTAAGAGGCATATTTGAAAATAGAATATTCTGGGAATGTCAAACGAGTGATTAAACTTGGACTCAGGACTTGGAGAAGAATTTAGGAACTTATTATAATGCGTTTCACTTAGGTACAAGTTTCTTTCAATGTCGGCTCCCCTGTCTGTTCATCTGTCTAGGTCTTAACGATCTATGTTTTTTAGATGTAGGTATAAGTGTTAAAGTATGCGTAGGACACTACGCTAGGCCACTAAAAAGTGTTGAACGAGAATTGGTGCTGAAAGATATCTTCCAACACCGTTAAAAACGTTGTAACATTATTGACAATTAGGGCATAATGGCGAGCTATGTTAGCGTCAAAGGGAACTCCGATGTCCGATCTGAAACGTAGTCTACCATCATCCCCATCATCATAACTTACAGTGGCGTCTCCACTGTAAATTATGAAACCTACGTTTGAAACTTCATTAGACCATATCAAGCAAGAGTAAAGAATAAAATTAAGTAGTAATCAGAAACTATATAGGTACTATAATAAACCTAAACTAGCCAAAACACTAGTGAAAACAAATTAGGGGATTATTAGAAACTACTTACTACTAATTTTTTCTAGCCAAAACCATACCTACCTACCTACCTAATGAAAAGTAAAAAAAAAATGTTTCGAAAATTATGAAAAAAAAATTAAATGTTCCGAAAAATTAAAGGACATAATTATTTTAAGCATCGCACCTTTCTATTATTCCTCTTTTTTATGCAATATGTAGGTACACTCGACGCCATTTACGGTCGACCACTTTTCATCCTTATGTCTTATGTTCTTAGTAATAAGGGCGAAATGTGGTCGACCGTAAATGGCGTCGAGTATACCTATTCCAGTGTCAGAATTAGATTGCCATACATTCCTCACGTAATAACCTCGCTCTTCACAAGTAGTGTGCGGGTGCGATCCATCATAACGTTTTATTGAATTACTACCCTCTGCCTCTGATAGAGGACGGCCCTCCGCGACCCATCCAATTATTGCCACTAATTATAATTATTGCACTTGATACTGTTTTCTGTTGTCTATCTCCGGGTAATCTTTTGTTTTTATTTTTTGTTGGAAGATACTTTCTGTTTTCTTTTTTACCTCAAAAAACGGAAATCTTATAGGATCACTTTGTTGTCCGTCAGTTAAGCCCTTTTTCTCAGGAACGGGTAAAGGAAATATAAATAAAGACATCCTTTTTTCATTTGATAAGCTCAATAATTTTACCCCTATTCGAATATGTACCTTCTTGCTTGCACATAATTTATAAAACCAAAACATTACATAAATACTTAGCAAGATTAGATAAATTCCATCGCTTGTGCAAGAATAAGTGCGCAGATTTCAAAAGCTGAAATAGTGGTTTGCTTCACTTTCTAAGAATTTAAACACCTTAGGGCCAATATCACCAAGCTCCATTATCGTTAACCATTTTGATTTTTGACGTAGGTACCTATGCGAAACAGTAAAAATGACAACCGTCAAAATGCATAACGGGACATCTAGCAACTAACATTGGTGAAGTTGACCCTCAATATCACAGTTTCAGTGGTTAAAGTTACCTCAAAACAAACAGAACAAGAGATTAATGTTCTGCACACACAACACTTGTTCACTAATCCCTACATGTGACTTTCTCACCCACCTAGCGTACACCACATTAATAATTGCATAGCTCCTTGACAGTACAGATTCGTCATACAACAACTTACTTGCCAATATTTAATACCGTTCAAAACACCTTAACTTTAAGACAATAAGGTCTAATTTAAACATTTCAGATTGTAATGTAAAGTTGATCACCCCCGCGGGTGCCATACGTCATCAGGGCTAGGGACGACATTGGACAGTTTAAATTTCGAATTACACGCAATCCATTTTCGAAATTGTGAGGTTTTCGTTCATTTTGTGAATAGTAGATACTTACATTCACCTTATGACAGGTCATTTCGGTTAAAAAGACTGAATTAAATACATAGTAGGCGTGTTTGTCTGTGTGTTCGCTTAGTTCTTCTAAATTACACAATCGATTTGAATGCGGTTTTCATCACCATTTAGAGATTTTTTTTCTGGAACGTTTTATATGTAAAAATCGTTAATAAGTATTTAACTTATGCAGCACAGAATCGCGATGTTTTTATATATCACCACACCAGTATATTACACTTGAGCGGAGCAGGGATGCGTCTCTACTTTATTAAATTATATTTTAAGAACAGATTACAAGGAAAATTGATTCGTAAATCTACAATACGACACATTTTATCTAAGCAGATAATGTTTCTTAACTACTCTCCCAAATCAGCCATAGACAAACACAGCAGATAAGACTTTCACACAATTGTGTTTAGCGGCGATGTTTATGGTATTCCTATGGGGCCAAAGCGCAAAGGGCACGACATTTGGCTATGGGGTCGCGACCTTTCAGACGATATGGTGATGATTCCGCAAAGGGCGACAAAAACATAAAATGTATGCGGTCTCTTTTATAGTGGTGACATTTTTGTCAACTTGTAGGGAAAAGTGGTGCTTGTCTTACGAATTAGGAATGGTATAGGTTACTGGCTTCTGAAGTTACCATGTTTATAGGTATTCAGTTTTCTATTATTTCTTTTTGGTTTTTGAAAGAGAAATGTTGCGTGAACGGTCGTGAAACGTTGTTGAGGCGAATCACACACCGCCCCGCGCTACGCTGCGGGGTGCGTGGCGACGGAACAAAAATCCCGCGCGTGAATGTTTTTTCAGTGTGTTGCACCATGCGTGATTTCTATACAAATACAGGTACTTGCAAACAACGGAACATCACGCACCCCCGCGCTACGCTGCGCGATGCGGGGCAGTGTGCGAATCGCCTTATGGTCTAAATCAGACGTTACCAAACTGTTTTTTCTCGTAGACCACTTTCAAATGTTTCTACTAAGTTAGAATCGTTAGCTATAAAAATTCAAGAGATTTTGAAAAGTTGAAGGTGGTTTCGAGAACTTGGTCTTTCTCGTGTAAAAGTAGTATGCTGCTGTTTCATAACAACATCAACATGAACAGTTAAAAAGAGAAAAGGGTTTGTAAACCTTAGCAAGAGATAAGTTTAATTAATAGACTTAAGTAACAATACTTTCTCTCATAAAATTATCATTGAGTAGGTACCTATCTTGGTTTATACGGGACTGTTAAAATTACCTTTTGATGAGATCGATAAAGGATTCAATAGCAGCTACCAGTGTCTACAAAAGTTGGTAAATGAGGAGATAGCGTCTTTGATTTAATTCACACAAATAAGCTGGCATTCAACCATTGTGTCATAACCAGTATTCGGAATAGGTAGTAGTAGTAGGTACCAATTGCCGAAAAAAAAATGTCGTAAAGAAGTCTCCAGTTTTGACGAAAACTGGAGACTTCCTTACGACAACGTTTTTTCAGTCTCTTTGACAACGGTCTCTGTTCCTCGAAGTTTAGGTAAATTAGCACTAAGTTACCTATTCCGACCACTGGTTATAACCAACAGACCAGAATAGACCTATCAAATATATTTAAGTCTTAATTCCGTAATATTAGCACTCAGCCGCTAACAAACCGAGATTATGTTCATAAATCGCGATGCTATTATTACGAACAACGTCACTCTGTGCTATTAACTTGAATTTGTACTAACATTGCTATTAAATCACTACCATCTTATATTGACCTCCCTCTCCCCCGCCTTACAAAGAAAAATAGACATCAAAAGGTATATTAGACGGAATATGATAGATCTTTTTGAATTGGTTATGTCGACAATCAAGGAATGTATTGGAGACATTTTGATCAGTGAAATAAAACCTTAATACACTTGAGAATAAGGGTGGTTATAATAAAAATGGATGGATAATATGGTAGGGATCATGAAAGAACCCTTTCTTTTAGATAATTATGGACACCTGTGGCTAAGTCAAGGAATGAAATGGGAAAATACGGTACTTTTGTTTTATTGCAGTTATTCCTTTTGTTATAAGTTATTCTTACTTCGCGTGGTGGTGTTCCCTTTATTAAAAAAGTAATGTTTCTATTTTATGCGTGGTTTAAGGTTCAAATAAATATATTATGTGAAATATCAATGTAATCTGTAAAGTTTCACTATTGGATAAGTACGGTTTAACTTATTTACCGGATAATTTCATATACATTCTGTCATATTTTTCTATTTCTCTAGAGAGGATAGCTTGCTAATCCTGAGGCCGTTGAACTGGCCCTAAGCTGTTTTACGATTGAGTGATAGTGATTTTATAAGAGATCTAAAAATAGAGCTGGGTTAATGGCAAAAAGGGTGGTTATCCCTGAAGTACGTTCAAAGGTCACTCAATTCATGATGGGTTCAATAATTATCTTCTCGAACAACTAACTCTACTGTATTGCAATATTAAAAAGGACGTCGGCAGTTTTGGGCTTGATATGGTACAGTAATAAAAGCTTAACCAAAAATAAAAATTTATTTTAATTGTTCTTTGCCTAATTAATCTTAGAGATTAAGAATTGGAATCAAAAATCGAAATAAATAAGAAATAAAATGATTAAGCCATTGACATTTTGAAAAAACCACTAAAACAAAAACGGGTGCATGCTGGCTGGCGAGTGCTTCCACAGAATATCATGGTGACAGCAACTAAAACCTTTGAATTGAGAACTCATTAGTCGGGCTGTACTTCACTGGATCATTCACACCTCACTGTCAGAAATAAGAATATTTCTCTTTAACCCAATTACGTACAAAAACAAATATTAAATGAATTTAAATACTCTTGAAATACTCGATCACACCAGACTAATTTCATATCTGTACCGACTTACACAATCTGAGGCCCAGCGTTCTATGGGCGTCTGCCAGTGCCCTTTGAAACTTTAATAAAAAAGCCAAGCATTTAGCCAGTCCATCCACAAAATGCCTCCAATCAAGTAGTCACTATCAAACTCCTCCACAAAGCTGGCTATATTTGTGCTCGATTAATCCACAATACACGACGAAGAAAAATTAACATTCAGTCAGATCGAAACGGTGTGCTCCGTCTATCCGATTGAACACAAAGGGGTAAGGGAGTTGTGAACAAATCGCGTAGTCGACTGTACATATCTGAGCGGCTACGACTTATAAAAACAGCAAATAACACTCACTTCGAGCCAGTTTGAGGGGAGATTATGAGAATGAGATTATTTTATTTTTTTATATTATTATTTGTAATGTCTAGTGATATTTTCTAAGTCAAGGAATTGGTGAGTTGTAGTGTACGAATCATTCGTTAATTTAAAAAGCACAGCAAAATTTTTGAGAGCAGTAAGAGCGCTTATGCACTGCCTCTGATCCGAAACCGAGAAAATACGGTCTGAAAATATATAAATGAAAATAGTACGAATAAGTCTTTTCTCGGATTAGGATCCGACTCAGTGCTTAAAGGCACTAAGGGTTAGATATCTAATTATAAAATCCGAAACCTACTTGATGTGATTAGTTCTTTTTATACCAATGAAATGGGCGTTGGTTGGCATCAATATCAAAAAGAAACTTGTACCTTTATACCTACATCAAACGCCTACAAACCTAGTGACAGCAAAACACACGCTCGCAACAAAGCGTAGTCAATAGGCGTAAGTAAAAATCTGTGACACTCCCAAATTGACAAGAGAGACAAGGAGCGACTGTATAAATATAAAACTGAATAAAAAAAACTCACTTCCAACATTCTGCGGTGTCGTTGACTTTGCTTTGCGTCTTGGGGTTTTTTACGTCACGCTTTTGGCGGGAAAATCATGGAAATGTCACCTGTGAAGCGGGGTAGAGATGTTTTGATATTTCAATTAGTTTTGTTATTGTATCTTAATTTGAATTTATTAACCTTAATGTTTGTTTAATAATTCAACATATAGGTGGGTTAGTAATAAACAAATAAAGGCACTACTTTGGTATGTAGGCTGGGCTTTAAAAATACATAGCCGCAATTTGATATACAAATATCAAATTACAATTAATACTTATTTAAATATTAAGCTCTAAGTCATTTTAGTGACACAATTGCTTTCGGTAGGATGCTTACCTGCATGAATAACTTACATAAAAGAAAGAAAATGTAATAGATCTGCATAAAAGCATCCTATGTTCAGCCAATAAGAACCATTCATGTTGAAATCTTCAAAATATCAAAACCGCTGACTCCAACTACAATACCGCGCGCAATGCAAATGGCCGCCGAACAATAATCACGAAAGTAAGCGATACGAATAAAAATATCGTCTCAACCGCCTACCGGCTCCCTGAGGGCCGGGATTTAACATATCTAATGCGATTTACGTGTCGCACTCCCCTTCACACCTTGAAGACTGTCGGTAATCGTTTTAAGACGTTGTTGACTCGAGAATACGCACCTCTTTGCTTGTTGGTATTTTTTTTAAGAGGGTGCTTTTTTATCTGTGAATTAATGAGTTAAAAAGTACCTATAATATGCCATAGATTTTCGCGGTTGTTTAGGCGGTTTTGTTGCTGTAAGCGAATTGTTTACCAATTCGCTTACAGCAACAAAACCGCCAGACCGTAAGCGAACTGGTAAACAATTCGCGTAATAATCATAAAGCGGTATACTATTTTCTATTAGCATAAATAAATCGTAGCGCTACGCGACAGCGCGCGTAGCACCTCTGCGTAGCACTGTTTTTTAATCGATTCCAAAATACGAAGAGGTCCTGCTGAAGTTTAATCTTGTAGAAAAACTGTTATACGGTAGATACTAACTTATTTCTGTATTACAATTTCCTTTTCCAATTAAGACACCTTATTTACTGTCTTTGATTATATCTATTTATAACCAAAGTTTATTGTATAAAATGTTCCTCAGAGTAAATAATAAACATTGACCGACATTGCTTGCCATAAAAAAAGTGTAAATTACAATTTGAATGCACGGTTAAGCAATTGGCTGCTAGGTGAGGTGTCGCGGGTTCGATTATCGCCGGAACAAATTTTTGTTACGGGTCTGGGTGCATGTGAGATTTATGTTTATAAAAACATCCATGGTACAGAGGAAATTTTACTAGTAAAGTTTAAAAAAATTAAACTTTGCTAGTTAATAAATGTCCAGTTGTTCAAGAAGAGATGCCTCAGTTCCAAAGTTTCGAGTTTTAAAAACGCTGTTTCAGGAATTTAGTTTATGTAATGAATGGAAATACCAATAAATTAGGTGAGATAACATTGTTATTTGAATGTGAATGACCTTTTATCGTGAAATAACATAAGATTAGACATAATTTATATACTACACATAATTTATGTACTATGTACTATGTAAAATCTTTCGTGAAAAATTCTTTAAATTTTTTTTACGTGTGTGAGTCCCAAACATCTTCATTTTTAGCTGATCCTAGAGAGCTACATTAACTAAGCAACTGTTAAACTGCATGCACTTTTAACGCAGTTTCACCACACAAGTGCTAAAACAAAATTAAAAATTCAACCGCATGAAAAAATCTAGCGTTACAAAAGGAAAGTCTCATCTCACATTTTCTCTTTCAAAAGAGTTGAAAAGCTACAGTAAATTATTCTGAAATCAAGACCATTCTTGACTGGTGTTTATTCAAAATAGCTTGCTAATTGTACAAAGTGCTCACAAGAGTTGTAAGTAAGTCTGGCAGAGGGCGCCACGTATTAAGCGACAGACAATAGCAGGTGTAGTTGTCGAGGCCGTTATGCATACTGACTTTAAGTAATTGGCCTTAGGATAGGGTTGGCATGGGAGAGAAATGAGTAAATCGGTTTCTTCTAGGCAAGCGTGCTCCATTGTAGACCGCATCATCGGGCGAGATGGCGGTCAAACGCAAAAAATGTTCCTCTATGTTTCTCTTCGGCATGATAATTTTATAAAACTACGGTGAGTTAAATCCACAAAAGTTACGGTGCGAAAAAAGGTTAATTATTCGTGTTTATCTAATTATTGAAATCAAAAAACTAAGTTTCATTGGTAATACCTACTTGACCTTTTTGAAGAACATCACAAATGAGTTCCTTCTAGGGCACCCCCCCAGTGATTCAATTACTTTTTATAATAAAATAATAATGGATTAATAACCTATGATGGAAACTAAGTAATTAATTTAATCTCAGATCCAATAGGTAGTTCAAATTCAAACAACATAATTTTTTAGCATAAGTTTTGGGTAAAAGGAATTTCTGTCTTCCCCTGAAGTGATTTATTTCAGTTGTTGCTCTGAAACTATCGAAGTTGTATGGTAATTTATCATCGGAATTTTAGGTCTGTGACAGGTGGCAGCCCTACGACGCAGGGGTGTGGTTAGGTCGCCATCAATGGGACTTCAATCACAATGAGTGGCGCCTTCATTATTTACAAATGAGCGTATAAATCTCTCGTGAACGATCCAGTTTCATTGTCGCGCAAATTACAAGTGCTACCATCTCTTTTTCTCCAGTGATATATGGGTCTGTGAGAGGGAGATGGAATTGTTAAAAATTGACAGATAGAACAAATAAGTTGAGACAGGCCCGACCGCTGCAGATAGCGACGAACTGCCTGATTTTGAGCAAATTGCTCATATTATAAACGTACGCGCTGGCGACGAACCGAACACGATCGATGGTATAAATACTGTGTTTTAGTTTAGTGCTAGTGTTGAGTGACGATTAACAGTGTTAGATTGAGGATGTGTGGAATGTTTAATTCGTGGGAGATCTTTTAATTCACAAGGAGCGCTTAATTATGCGCGTAATTGTGTCGAAAAATGTACTAAAATTGGCATCAGTTGTTCCCGTACTAATTTGCTATGATGGCATATCTCCTTGTTTCTATGATCTGAGACCTTGTTCAGTATTTTAAAAATAAACTAAGTAGCTACTCGGTCCTGCTTCGCACTATATGACTTCAACATGTTAACACATTGAGATTTTTGTGCTGTATTTACGTTAAATATTAACGTATTATACACAAACCTTCCGGAATAAATTCTCTAAATGGTGCGCTGGTGGTGAAAACCACATTAAAATCCATTGTGTAGTTTAGAAGAAACTAAGTGGACAAACAGACAGTCACGAAAAGCGACTTTATGTAACAATAGCGACTTATCACATCTTTCTTGTTTCTAATCTAAGGGTTTTACCCTGAAAACTCATCTTCAGCGAAACAGGGTGAGTTTTTATCAACGGCAGGCTAAAAATGTAGGCCTCAGCAGGAGGAATGAATGGATTTTATGACATGATACCTTAATGCTGGAAATTTAAATCAAACAAACCGCAATAAGATGTACGTGTCTTATATCTACAGTGGGACTAGTCCTTACATCAATTACGATTGTTCTTCAAAATTTATGAGGTCGCATTGCCAGTGATTACGTGATGATGACACGGGGACATCGCAATGTGTTTAGTATTCCGTAAGCGGCTGGGCGATCATTATTCATATTTAATATACAGTGAGGCATAAATTGGAGGAATACATTAAGAGTATAACGGAAGATGGGCCACACGCGTCAATGGATGACGTCGTGAATGAAACACTTCGTTCATGTGATACGTTTTATGTTAATGAAAGTTATCTTATCATGCTTGGAGAATCGAACGTACACTTACGGTCAATTTTCTGGAGGTTTCAATGTATTAATAGTCAACATAAGTCTTCCTTCAAGACCACAAATCAGTGATAAACCAGATTTTGCCTGTGTGTGAATTCTGGTGAACCAGATTTTGCTACTATTCTGACAAAATCTTCTGATCCTATTTTTAATCTAAGTACTAATATCATTCCATTTATCTCATTATTTTGATTCTACCAGTTCTTATCCTACTAATAGGTAGGACATATTAATAAACGCGAAAGTTTGTGAGCATATATGGATGTTTCACGCAAAAACTACTGAACGGATTTTGATAAAACTTTACAGTAATAATTATAGCTTATACATTAGAATAACACACTGGCGTCACTGGCTATCTTTTATGCCGAAAAACGCGAGCAAAGCGCAAACAAAAGCTAGATAACTGACAAATCCATGGAAATTGCTGGACACTCCAGAGCTCAATCGAAACTCCATATCATTTTCTTCTATGCACAAATGAAGTGTTATACAAAACACTTGTAATCCCATCTGTCGGTAGCAATCCGACTAATTGTTATGATGACAGTGCAGTGCCCGCCCCGCCCCGGGCCGTATAACCCAGGAATTTCATTACGCAGCCAGCCGGCCACGGCCGGCTGGATTAGAATGCTGGCCATTGTTCATTGAGTTATGGCCACTGGACGTACGGCGAGGCTGGAATAGATGCTGCGGGATTGGCAATTGGGACGGTCGGGAAATGTCTGGATTAAAAAGTTTTTTATGAAATTTTCTTTGTGATTGAATTAGCTGTTTTAAATTACTGTCTTGGCTAGATTTTTTGGTTTTGGTGTAAGTGAGTCATTATTTGAAAAAGAAGAGTTTTGCATTCAACACAGTGTCGGCCTATCAACATTTGTTGTTGTGTTGCATGGATAAATGGACATTGATTTATAGCTCTAATTTATCACAGTAGGTACCTACCTTATTTGACCCTGTTTCATTAATTCGTTGCCTTTTGAGAAATACAAGTATGAATGTTACGGAAAGATACAGTAGGTACCTACTTTCTAATTCCTTTTGCTTATAGTTGCAACTTGTTTAACATGACAACAATACTTGGAGTCTGATTCTTCCTTATTCTCATCAATCTCATCAACTTAAATCCATTTTCTATTGTCACTTGTTTTATTAAGTAGTACAACTTCAAAAGTCCGATAAGCTACAACTCCATGCGACATGATGGCGGTCGTTGGAGGCTCAAATTGGCCGCGATTGGGCCGTCTAATTGTTTGAAATATGCGCTCAGTGCCATAAGGAATAGTTTAATAGCTTGCGTGTTACGTATATTTCACACTGGTGTAAAATTTACCATAATTTGCAGAGCGCTCTGGTGCCAATTACTGAAACATTATTTTTAATAAAACAAATTACTGGTTTATTTCCTTGCTTACGTTGGTGAAGAAGACATTAGCAATTTAGCACTATTCGTGGTACTAAAGGTATCATTGTCAAGTTTTGTTTCCAAGAGAAGCACTCGCGAAGGAAACATTTTATTTTAAGGGCTTGGTGGTGGACTCGGTAGCCTAAGTACCACCAGTACTTAGGCTATCAAGTGATTCAAAATCTCTTCGGTCTAGTTCCGGTATTCTTGGGAGCCTAAACGCTTTTTATATATTCTTGACATGATACAAGCGTGAATTTTATTCACCTCCAAGGGACCTATAACTTAGCACTATTTGACATTAATTTTAACTTGATACCTCTGCGTGTTCCTAAGAAAAACTTTTTGGATTGGCGGACATGACGGACAACAAAGTGATCCTTTATGGGTTCCGTTTTTAGGGTTCCGTACCTCAAAAGGAAAAACGGAACCCTTATAGGATCACTTTGTTGTCCGCCGTCAGTCACCGGACCATAAATGGAGCCATGTGCTCATAGATGGCGCCATTGGAAGTATGCAGTAGCGCCATCTATGATCATATGTCGGAACCCTTAGGGCGCGAGGCATACTCGCACTTGTCCGGTTTCTTTTTTCGTTTTAAGTTACGGATTCCTTAAAAATAGATTATTACAAAGTTAACAATATCTCTCTATACCGCTTTAACAGTTAGGTACCAGTTTCTTTATCTCCTGTGAGTTATGAAGCTCCACTATCATATCACTATTAATTTGTTTATCAGTGCTTCAGATTTACGACCACTCTCTAAGTATAATTGTGTTTGAAGTTTTATCTCTTGCAGTTTTGAAAGCTCGCTTCTAAAAGTTTTTAAAATAAGCTTTGGAATTTAATTTTTGGGTTTTTAAGTAGTCGATTAGTTGAGATTTTAGTTTGGGCAAGGTAATTTTATTAGAATAATTTAACATAAAGCCAAATACATGAATTTTATTTAGATGAATGTTAACTAATACTGCCGGCCTAGCATGACCATGATAGAAACGGGTTTTGTCTACATAGAAATAGACAAAGTGACAGATTGTAGAAACATTTCTACCGTTTCATTCATAAAACGTAGAAATGTTTTTACAATCTGTCACTTTGTCTATTTCTATGTAGACAAAACCCGTTTCTATCGTGGTCATGCTAGGCCGGCTGGTAGGTTAACTAATACCAATAACGTACTTCTTGAGAAAAGATTATTGAAAATTCTGATGATATCAAATATTATTAATTTATAAGCTGATATTTTTCTTATATGATTGTGTAGGGCTTACCTATAATTATATTCGCTGTACCTAAGTATTCCTTGAAGCTGTATTTATAATTGCGTTCACCATACGATAAAAAATAAAAAATGACTGCAATTTTTTTTGTAAAAACACTGTATTACATCGCTAAATATGACATAATTATAGGTAAGTATTAGTGAGAGGAGCATAAAGGTCAGTCGAGGTTTTTCTGAAAATCGAACTCATTTTTACCTCCATAAGGGAAAAATCAAGAACTAGCTCCTTTTTTTTAAGAATCATTTTTCCACTACAGATACTACATTACCAGCTATCTATTTAGTACAATTGCGATTTTTCGAAACCAAAAGTAACTATAATAAATAAAAGTTCCCTAAAACAGAGGGTTATGACGTCATAACACGTGAGTGCTCATAGGGTGTGCCTACCCTCACGTGGGGTGGGGTCAAAGGTGTCGGCCAATGGCAAGCGGAAGCGGCTACCGGAGCGGAACTTACTTCCGGCCGATATTTTTTTAATTATTGCATTGGTTGAGGCACTGGTTTCCGCCAGGTGTGGTAAATAAAATACTTTATTGTGTTTTTTTATATTATTATGTATTTGTGATTGGACATTTGATTATGGAAAATACTTCCATGTGTCAAGCCATGAAAATTAGGTATCTTTTACTTATTTTGTGTAATGTGTAAAAAATCTGCAAGGCTGATGCAAGTGATAGGTAGGCATTTTATGGTTATAAGGTAATGCACTAAACTGTTTTCAATTGAACTTACGAAATATCTATTAATTCCCTTAAATAAACGATGATTAAATTAAACAGCTCTTAAGTCAATTGCCATCTCTATTCATCGGCATAGAAATGACAAGGATAGTTGTATAATTAAACAGTGGAGAAGCAATTAGGAGGCATTTTAAAAGTAAGGGGGTAAATGTCACTGTAATTAACCCTCCTATCTCCAGTTATTTTAGAAGTTAATCTAGCACAAATTCAGACTCTGGGCTGCTATCGAGAATTTCCTAGTGGAAAATTGATAAAACACTGCTTGACTAGGGGATCAGATCCAGGACCAGCTTAGCAGTCGTATTTATGACTACTAAAACAAAGAGGCAGTCAAAAGTAAATGAATATATTAGTTAAAATTAGTCAAGTTAGATTCAAAATGATTCAAGTTGGACTTCGTTTACTAAGTAGTTGACGGTAATCACCAGCAAGAATGTTTCGAGTCAGCGAGTTTCGACGGTATAGAATTCGAACCCATAGACACAGTATACCTAATAATAATTAGACTTTCGAGTGGGCGCACATCGAGCATATGAGTTTCGACACTCTGAGGTACAATCAGAAATAAGCTTGACTAATACACGAGATGATGACACCATCTCAACAAAAGCGTATAAGCAGGAAATACAAATTAAGAAGGTCTTAAACAAGGCGCAAGTTTTATTGTAACGCGGTCACAAACAGGATGGGATTCATTACCGGCAGACTTGTGTCAAACTGTTGGAATACGGATTTGTTAGGCTTGTTATGGTATTGTAGAAAAATATTGTTAGAAAGGTTTAGGAAGAAGGCCATTTGGCCATCGCAACCGTCCAATAACCGACACGTCGGTCGTCGCGTCAGTCCGATTTGGCGGCCCATGCATTTATTGTCGGCCGTCGGAGGTCGCGTGGACAGACGACCGCTACCGTTCAAATGCACAGATCACCATATCGGACCGAACGACGTGTCGGTTATCGTCATCGGTTGCGGTGGACAAACGATCAAATTCTTTGTCAGTGGTAGAAATGGTTGAGGTGAGTCATATTGATTCGGTGATAGACGATAGTACCTATAGTAAAATAATTAAAAATGTGCAAGTTCCAAAAATAAGTTATTATAGGACACTATTGGCACTTATGTGGTATCAACGGTACCTATGTAATTATAATAATATGAACACGATTGACCGTGCTATATAAAAATCGCAAATTCAAGTGATACGGTTGATTATCGAGCAATTGCCTCTACTCGAGCCTCGAGCAGGCTTCGAAATCAAGGGTTCACTGGAATCTTTGTGTGCTTGATATAAGTACAAAATAATATCCTTCAAATCGTGCGATTCTGCGAATAAAAACGTATCTTTTTCTAAAAAATGTTCCTATAACAACTCCTAAAACAAGTACCTATCAAGACAGTTACCAATTTATCTTGAAGCGCGGTACAGCACACTCGACATGGTACACCATAACAAAATCCGACCATTCCATCGCCCCACATTGTTTTCCGCTAAATTGGACTCCGTGATTAATTTGTTTAACTCCCCTACCGTGTAATTTGTCATCAACAACTATTTCCTGATCTACCTCACCCCCCTTTTCGTCAACAAACTGTAGGGCAGAAAAGGTGCAGTGTGTTAAATGAGAGATCTTATTTAATTGGTCGGTGTGCTCCTAAAATTCCTTGCTTATTTGGTTAGTTGACATTGGGAGCTCAATAAATAGTGAAATTCACGAGATGTTTGCTGAGAAGTAATTATACGTGTTTGTTTCTTTTGCTTCAATGATTTTGAAGCAGAGTTCTTGAAGGAATATGATAAAATTATTAAAGCTTGACTGTTCAAAGAAAAATAAGGAGATGTACAAGGTCGGCAAACGTGAGTTGTCCAACCAATGGAATTGTAAGAAACTAAAGAATTGAAAGAATACGTAAGCTCCTATGTTTTCATCCAACGTGATCATTGGATGAAAACACTGATGAGAACACTGACTACTCACGGCTCAATCATGATCAAAAATCATGTCGGGCCTGCGGGCTGTGAGTCATGGGTAGCTCACCGTCCGATCAGGACCAGGCCCGTGCCGAACGGCGCGTACGTGTTCCACGCGCGCCTCAAAGAGATGTCAGCATCGAAGAGGGGGCCCACTAGGGCCCAAGCCTGCCGGGAAAGCGGGATTGTCCGAAAGGGATACCGCTAACCCGGAACATAAAGGGCAAAGGAAGGAACACGGGTGGGTTTTAGTCAGTAAGAGTCTGACACTCCCTTCCGCTCCGCCCAGAGCGGGAGGGGTGATATGATGATTTCCCAGCCTCAAAAAAAAAAAAAGCTCCTAATAATATTAGGAGCTTTTTTTTTGAAAACATATTATGTTTTCATCCAACGTGATCATTGGATGAAAACACTGATGAGAACACTGACTACTCACGGCTCTCACTGAGTAGTCATAGTATAGATTTGATTAGGCATATTCTTAGTATACGGAAGGTCCATTATGAACATGCAGACTGGTCCATTACTATTTTTTTTTTCTAGATGAGACTCAACGATGTTATTCAGATCTTTCATTGTAGAGACAAAAAAGAAGAAATACAATAACGTTAGCTCTCTATTTTGCTAAAAACCTTGTCGATAAATTCTTAAAACAATTGAAGGTGCAGCTTTTGCGACCCCAAAATTACGTTTTCTCCTAAAACAAATCCAAGGTAGCGACTACGTGACTCCGTTTATCATGCGGTTCGTTTTTCACGCGGCATCTGGCACGGGAGGGGTATCATCTTGGTGGTATCTCAGCGGTCCCCAGGGAGCTTGTTACACCGCCATAATTACTGGGACACCTATCTGCTTCAATTAGAAACCAGGAGTTATTTGCTTGCCCGGAATCACCGTCGTCGGTGTGAATGGCGGCCTTGGTTTGTGGTTTACCACGATTATGATAATGCAAGATTAAAATATTGTTGTTACTTTTGGTCATACTTAAAGACAAACATAAACGATAAATAAAGATGGATAATTTTTCTTTTTCTTTCGGAGATAACACGTCTGCTAACAAATTATTTTAAGAACTTATATTTTTTAGACAGAATTTAGGGTCAAGTCTACTTAGCTGCTTATTAAATGAAATACAATATTTTACTTAAATAATTTAAGGACAAGCTTAAAAATTATGAGACCTTCATGAACTCAGTCGGCAAAGTAGAAAGAAGTATCAAATTATGCGTTTTATAGAATTGTTCTCAGTAATTAACATATTCTCGAAACTTCAAGACTAGAATACTGGGCCCCAAGTCTGCTAATGTAATTGTTATAATCGTGTCAGAATAGTGTCTCAATGGCATCGTTTTGACCAATGACGAAAGAGTTAGTCTTGCTTTAAGCCAATGACCGCTTAGGTTTTGATAGTAATGGTGTCATTATGACACCATTCGTACACTATTCAAATAGCGGAATTGGGGCCCTGATGTAGGTAATCAAATTTCTTCAGACCCTTACACATACAACTCCTGTCACAATAACCATTAATAGAAACACAGATACCTTTTCTTATCCTTCGTTACCCATTCCTCGCTGCACTCCATCAGCTCGATAAGGGGTTACGAATGGGTATCAGTGTAAAATCTTGGGTTTCGGGGAACAAGGGGTGGGTTGTTTAAGTTATGGCCGTACAAGTCGCCGACAGGGGTGGCAATTGCGTTGTCAACGGGTTAATTTAAGATATTCTTCTTTTTGTTGGCTCGTGATAAGAGGAGTTCATAAATTCATTATACTTTTTGTTGAAGCTGCATTTTTAATTTGTGCACTTGTTTTGCTGTGAATCTGTGATGTCTTGCTTCCGTTTTTTTGCTGATTTCCCATTTATTTTTTAATATAGTGTGAACAGTACCCCTATCATGAGTTTTTTTGACGTATAGTTTCGTTAATGTAAGCATATTTTGAATTTAAAATACAGTAATCCTGGAACATTTTGATAAAATTTTATACAATTTGCACATTTTAAAAAATACAGAGAAATTAATTAAGTATTTAATTTATATAAATATTGTGTAACAAACGTGTATTTTCAATTCAAAATATGCTTACGTTTACGATACTACACGTCAAAAAAACTAATGATCGGGGTACAGTTCAATACTAGTAATGTCTTAGGTTTTCGCGATCACTACACATTTTAATAAAACAACTTTTAACGGATTAGATTGCGTATATTTAGGGTTTCTTTGTTTTCCTGACGTTTTGAACACTTTGCAGCGTTCGTGGTCGCAGGATGACTGACAATATGAGAATGTCATCCTGCGACCACGAATGCTGCAGTGTTCGAAACGTCAGGAAAACACATTGACCTATATGTCCCTAGACAAGCAGTTCCGAACAAAAATCATGCCCCACACGCGGGTACTTGTCTGTTGCTCACCGCATCAAATGTCAAAGTGAATGTGAGGCAAGTGTTGTGCCTGCACAACACTTGAGTGTGACATGTTTAATGTTCGGAACTGCTTGTCTAGACATATAGGTCAATGGGAAAACAAAAAGTTCATTAGGTACCTACTATATTAAAAACTGTCGTTCATGCATGCTTACTGTTTTGTAATATTATGCATGACATGTAATAATTGTTTGTTGTCCTGAAGAAATAAAAAAAATTACTGATTTTCACACACTAGTTCCTTACACCATAAGATTTTTCAGAAAGTTTCTATCAATGGGTATCTACCACAGATATTATATATTCACTCCGTTATCACAGCGTATAGGGACGGTCAACGACAAAAGTCAGTTAATATTCCAATTAAATGTTATCTGAACACAAAAATATTGAATATAAATAAGAATATGGAGTTCAACGTACCTACCTACATAATAATGCTTTGTTGGTTTTTTTTTATTAAAGTTTAAAACAAAACCAAGGAAATATCTAAACACAATATTTTATTTTTACACATCATTTCAGAAAAACAAACCAGCTTATTTGTCATACTTTTACAAAACGGACTAGAAGCACTTTATCAGCGGGATTAGTGTTGGACATTATAATCCTCGGGTCCGAAGTCCGTTTGAGGTCCAGCCATAAATCAGACCTGAACTTCGACCAGACCTGAAGTGGTGTGTTTATTTAATTTGGACGTATTAATCTCTCAATTTATTTTGAATTGATTTGAGGATTTTAGGCATTGTATGGTTTAATATTTTAAGTACTTGTTTTAGTAGTAGTACTGCCTGGAGTGTCAATGCAGTGTTGTAGTTATTTACTTTGGAAATATTGATTGTGATTATGTAAAATATATATGTATAACTAATCGTATATGAATTTTATTTATTTTTCATTTATTTTTATTTAATTGATTTGCACGGCATATACATACCAATTACATAAATCAAAGTATAGAATTATAATAATTACAAACATAGACTGGTAATAGAAATTATTCAAATATTATTATTTTATAATAAAACAAGTTTAAACGGACTAAATCGCGTATATTACAGATTTTTACAGAGTTTTCCTGACGTTTCGAACACTTTGCAGCGTTCGTGGTCGCAGGACGACTGACCACGAACGCTATTATAATGTGTGATAATCCCGAAAACCGAAGACATTTTTATTATTTTCCCAAATATGTAGGCACATAACCATTAAATAGATGAACTACAAGCTATTACCGGCTAGGTTCTTACCTAAGTTTTCTACAAAAAGAAACCTATCGCAGCCTTGTAATAAGTTATTGGACCTCTGTGGATCTCCCTGTTATTTTTTTCGCATGAATCAGCCAACATCAGCAGTAGGTAATTGATAAATTATTACAGTTTTAAAAATGTTTGGTTAAAAATGTTGAACGAATAAACACTCGCATGGGTATACTATTCATTTTATACGAGCAATTGATCGAGTTACTAACAAGCGTTAGTCACTCGATCAATTGCTCGTATATTATATTTAATTTACAAATAAATACGGAATAAAGTTATGCAATGAATAGATAACGTCCGTATAACCATACATTTTTTTATGTTTAAGCTTGTCATATCTTTAATCTGGGTTTATTAGTAAGGGGGTAGCTATTATTATAAATTGAAAATAATGATTAGCATATTTTGTATAAAAATACGAAGAAGTCATCGTCTTTTGCTGTTGACTGTACTGTGTCTTCCATCATTATTTAATTGTCCACACAGATGTCTGCAATCACCTCATTCCCAGTAACCATAAATTAGACAAGTACAAGGACAATTTGTCTGATAATCCCTGTCGATCGGGGATTATCCGGACAATTGGTGGTAAATGTGGTAATCCTACAACATTGCGCCAATTTACTGCGCCTTGTATTTATTGGGGGCTGGTCACCCTAGTCCATCGGTCTTGACGAAATGTACTTAGGTACTTGTAAATGATTTTAGCTGTTTAGATATACTTGCAAGGGGTAGGGGTATGTGAGAATTCTTGAATCTAAAATTAGTTGTGCATATGGCTTTGTAAACGAAATCTCAATAAACGGTATTAATAACTTCAACATGGAGCCTGAGAGCGAAATCCCGTAAAAAGGCGTAAAATACGGCCGGTTGAACCCTCTATGATTAAGGCGCCTTACAGACCAGGTCGATTTACCGAGTGGATGTACCTAATTAAATGAGAGCTTCCTGACTGAGTTGTTTTGGTAAGTAAATACATAGGACACAGGTATTCTAAATCTGTAGAATCTGTACAGACTCGGTACAGAAACGAAAACTCACAAACCTGATCAGGAAAGCGCCTTAGTTCCGTTTAATTTACTTATCCGCTTCTCAGAAAATTTTAAGAAAGTCACTTTAGACGCTTTTACTTGGGAACCATTTACTGAACCTCATTTTTTATTCAAAAGAAACGCCTCTAGGAAAATGAACAGCTATAGTTTACGCCCAGAGTCCAGTGTCCATTCAACTACTTTACGATAAGTGAAACCAGTAAAAAGTCTGTAATGTGTTTTGTTCTGTGTAAAAAGCTGCTTTAGAAAAGGTGTAATGAAGATACCAAAAGAACTAGCTTTCGATTTTTATTTTATAGTAAAACTATCAGTTCCTCGCGGTTTCACCCCGTTACTCCACTTCTAAGGGTTGTAGCGTGATGTTAAATAGCCTATACCACAGATAATATAATACTATACGTACAGATGTCTCATCTCATACAAAGAAAAGTGACCGATTTAGCGCGGGCTATCTTCAAGCTATACATTTTTCCGTGCTTAAAGCATTATTCAAAATTTGAACAAATATTTTTCATGATGTATTATTTCATGTTCTCAATTTTACACAAACTTCAATAACAAATCGATACATATAACGCCATTTATTATGAGTTTTTTCAACAAATGTTACTTTGTTCCTGATGAGACCCCGTGCCTATACTATTCCTCAATACACATTTGTCTAAGAGGTACAATCTTCCTCAACTAATTTTACTCCCATTACGCAGAATTCATACTTACGCAAACTCCACCTATCACACTAATATTATAAATGCGAAAGTTTGTGCGTGTGTGTGTGTGTATGTTTGTTACTTCTTCACGCTGAAACGGGTGGACGGATTTGGATAAAATTTGGCACACAGATAGATTATAGTCTGGAATAACACATAGGCTCCCTTTTATCCCAGAAAACGCGGGCGAAGCCGCGGGCGGAAGCTAGTCATTCATAAAGTACACAATACCACTATTATTAACCCAAACCTACCGCAGAAGTCCAGTAGCTACTCAATTCGCAAAGTGGCAAGTGGGCCGGTGCGGCGTAATGACAGATTAGCGGCGCGGCCGGCCACCTGAGCTGGCCAAAATATGCAATAACTCAGGATCCCCTCTAATTCACCCGGATCGAGCCAATAAATTCGTCACCGTGATTAGTGTGGTACTCAGAGGAATTGTGTGGAGGATCCTATATTGTGGAGGGAAATGTTATGCAGTATGTTAATTAACGAAAGGTGTTCCGTCTACCGGTAATACTGTAGCATCCAGATATACCTACTAAAAATATTCTCAATCAAACTAAAAATGTTTTTTTAAATGTCATAATAATGAAGTCCAGTGATAGTTTAGTGGTTTAAACCTTCCACGGCGAATGGTTTGAGTTCGATCTCGAGGCACTCACCGCTGACTTTTCGAAGTCAGGTGCGTATTATTACCTGCTTTAACGGTGAAGGGAAACATCGTGAGGTCACCTGCAAGCCTGAGAGTCCTCCAAAAAGTTCTTGAAGGTGTGTGAAGTCTGGCAACCCGCACTAAACTAGCGTGGTGGTGTATGGCCTATCCCCTCTCATAGGCCTGCGAGGAGGCCCAGCAGTGGGACAGTCTATAAACAGGGCTGATATTATTTTTTAATTTTTATAAAAATGAAGCCGAATCTAACGACACCTCATAATATCGCTTAGCTAGTAGTATAATGACACATTATGCAAAAGAATTTAATATGAATTTAAGGCCTATGTGTTTTACTTAGCCCGTAAAACCCAATCTAACATTTTTTGCTGCTAGGTGAGCGATATATTGAAATCTATCAAGTAGGCTACAGAGCGTGTCAATACATATACATACATGCACTTGAAAAACATTACTAACCGTTAGGGGCAATAACGTTTAAACAAAGCATTTAAAGAGAACAATAATTTCGAAATAGTGCAAAAGAAAGGTTTTAAGAAAAAGGCAAATGCATACTTAAAACACAATATTAATACCAGTATCAAATTAATTATAATAATTACATAACAACTAAAATTATATTATAATAAAACTAATTTACTTATTAAAAGCGACACAGAGTTGGTAGACAGAATTTAAAAAAACCGGACAAGTGCGAGTATGCCTCGCGCCCTAAGGGTTCTGATATATGATCATAGATGGCGCTACTGCATACTTCTAGTGGTGTCATCTATGAGCAGATGGCTCCACTTATGGTCCGGTGACTGACGGCGGACAACAAAGTGATCTTATAAGGGTTCCGTTTTTCCTTTTGAGGTACGGAACCCTAAAAATATGAATCTTGACTAAGAGTTGGCGAAAATTTCTAATTAAAATGTTTCGTTCAACTTGCTCTCTGATGATCTTGAACATCGGCACTGTGCTAAATCCATATCATCAACAGTTTTCTTTTTAAGTTGTGGAATCAAGCTTTTGTGTTTTTCGTTTGGACTTGAGCACGGTGGTTGTTTAACAAATGACACCGGCTGAACAATGGTACAGCAGGGTTGGGGTTTGGGGATCTTACTTGGTCTGCATGACGATGAATGTTGTCTGAATTGGGCCATATCTACACAAATTTCTTTAGCAGGCCTATCTATTGTAATCTCTAAGTAAGGCTTTCCAGAACTGACTTTGGTTCCCCTCTTAGTAGTCTTCAATTCTTTTGTCACTTGAAAACGTGTGGTCTTTGTTTCAACCTGTTTGTCCGACAGACATTTCGATTCGGTAAGACTATCTGAAGTAAACTCACGACAAGTTGAACTCGATACTGAATCGATGCAGCTCTTTTGTACGCAGTCGGTGCAAGGACAAGATTTTTTGCAAGGAGTATCTGTTTCTGTATCTTGAGAATCTTCTATTCTACTATCATCGCAGTCTGCGTATGTTGCTCCACATTCTAAGTTATCATATTTAATTTCGTTAACTAGACAAGAATCCTCAGTTCTTATACAACAGTTTTCTTCATGTCTCCTACGATCATTGAATTCTTTACATTCGTCGAAATCTCTACTTTCATCGATATTTATAGATTCATCATTATCTTTACATTCATCGAGTTCTCTGCATTCATCAAGTATTCTAGATTCTTGAAGTTTTCTGCATTCATCGAGTTTTCTACATTCTTCAAGTTTCCTACAATGGCCAGCTTTTTTACGTCTGCGGCACTCCTCAAGTTTTCTGCGGTCTTCAATTTTCTTACATTCATCGACTTGTCTACGATCATCATACTTTCTACATTCATCGAATTTTTTGCGTTCCTCAAGTTTCCTACATTCATCTAGTTTTCTGCATTCTTCCAGTTTTTTTTGGTCCTGAAGTTTCCTATACTCATCAAGTTTTTTACATTCATCGACTTTCCTACATTCGTGAAGTTGTCTCCGTTTTTTACATTCTTCGGTTTTTCTGCGCTCTTCAAGTTTTCTGCATTCCTCAAGTTTTCTGCATTCATTAAGTTTTTCAAGTTTCCTACATTCTTCAAGTTTTTCAAGTTTCCTACATTCTTCAAGTTCTTCAAGTTTCCTACATTCTTCAAGTTTCTTACATTCCTCTGTTTTTCGGCGTTCTTCAAGTTTCTTACATTCATCACCTTTTCGACGGTCTTCAAATTTCCTACAACCCTCAAGTTTCCTACATTCTTCAAGTTTTCTGCGTTCTTCAAGTTTCCTACACTCCTCCGCTTTTCGGCATTCTTCAAGTTTCCTACACTCCTCGGCTTTTCTGCATGCTTCAAGTTTCCTACACTCATCGGCTTTTCTGCGTTCATTAGCATTCCTACAGCAGTCATCAGATTTTTGTGTAGAATTACACTGCTCCGTAGGAAAAATATGACTAGATGGTTTTTTTAATGAAGATTTCTTAGAAACACAACATTCAGATGTTTTAGGAGCAATCGATCCACAAGACCTAACAGCGGGACAGCATGACTGGTCTCTGGAGACACAACATGATTGTGTTCCAGTTCCGACGGTATTTATAGGCTGTGCCGATGGATATTGGGCCTCAAATTCCATCTTACTGAGCTGTGACCTGCGGAATACTTTTATTCCATTTTTTATCGGTGGTCCGCAGCTGATGTCACATGGCCCATTCTCCAAAGGTGTCGAGCAAGTATCTTCAGTAAGGCAACTTGTTTTAGCTTTGAAAAAACCGCCTTTATCCTGTTTATCTATCTTGTTATTGTCTATAAAAAGATAAACGTTACTGTTACAATCTTTTTTGTGCACATTTTTACAGCACAGTATAAAAATTAATGCTGGTATGCACCAGGCTACTTCAATAAGTAGTATTACAGCTATAATCCACATCTTTTTACATGATAAATCTACTGGTATGACTTTTGTAGGCTTTTTACATACGTTAAATCTGTTACCGTATAAGTCTATCACGCTATTGCATAGCTCTCGAGTCCTGTTCACCAAAGTTAGTACGCTCCCTAATGCCAGGTATAAATTTTCATCTTTTAAGTGCGGCACAACATCGTTTGTCAGCCAATTTTGGAATTTCTCGTCAAACTTTTCCTGTTCTTTAGGGTTGCTGGATTGAATACAACTTCTGGCTGCATCGTAGTATTTTATCAGATTATGAGATGTATCTGGAGTGGACATCATTATTAAGGACGCATTCTTAAGGGGTATAAACATCGTGCTCGACTTGTCATTCCAATTCACGTTTGGTATTGGTATACTCAAACCTGAAGGGGTCTTTTCAAAGTACGCCAAGTTATCGCAAGGGTCTTTCATACTTCTGGTGTTTGATACTAACTTCAAAGGAGCAACGTTGATTGTTATAGAATTGAGGACATTTTCATCAGGCTTGCGCCATCCACTACCATCGGTGTCTAAATATCTCTTTATTTCATTGTAAAACTGGAATAGTTTGACCACATTGGCTTCTGAGACCGTACCCCCATAGTAGTCTAGTTTTGCGACGGGTAGGACCCAAACTTTAAGGTAACCTCCGATAGCATCTGAGAGGGCTGTTGTCATGATACTGTCGGTTTCTGGATCTGTTGCTTCCCTTTTGATGGCAGTATAAGCATCTCTGAAGTATCCAAGTAGAATGTTGACATAATCTTCATTGAAAGTGTTTATGAAGATTGGTGGGGGGAGAAGGGTTTGGAAGTACTTTCTAGCTCGCAGCAGTCCTAATTCAGTCTTGCTCCACTGTTTCTTTTGAACATCATTGTCAGAGAATAATACTGTACCAACGTTAGGTGCAAATTCTTTTTCTTCAAGTGAAAAGCTTTCGCATATAATTGTAAGTAATAGAGTGCACGCGTAAATTAACATCATGTTTGTAAATGGATTACAAAATAAATTATTATAAAATACACGCGACACAAAATGACAACCATATTTCGTAAGTGAATTTGACACTTGACACGAACACGTTTATTTTTCTTGATGGATGAAGTAAGAGTTTTTATGATGTTGATAAAAACGGAGGTTTATTTCTATAAAATGAATAAATAATCCGACTTTTTAGACTTTTTACTTTGTTTTAGTAATTACCTCGTTACATATCGCTCTTTGGAAAATGGAATTTCGAAAACAATTCTTTTTTGTTTGTGATCCACATCAATCCACCGCTAACTTCTCCAGTGATAATCATACGTGTCATTTGTTCTATACGTCACAGCTTCCAGGTGTCTGGGCCATAAATCACAGGCGCGATACTGCGGGGAAAGAGGTAGGGGGTGAGGGGGACGCTACGAGACCGGCACGTTAAATTGTTTAATTAAAACCAGTATCAAATTAAGGGATTACACATATGTGGGGTACGGTGTCTTTGGGGGTAATGACATCGGTGCAGAATTGATTTGGGGAGCTTTGAGTTCTTGGAGGATGTTGTAGAATGTTAATGATGCGGTAAAAGTGCATATTAGTAATTGAAATTAAAATATTATAAGAAAGAAACCTATCCTAGGCTTGGGGATATAGAAATTCTTAATGTCGTGAATTGGAGAAGAGTGGTCGATGCGTTCGCCAATCTAAAACAAAGCTAAAAAACCGGCCAAGTGCGAGTCGTACTCGCGCACCGAGGGTTCCGTATAATTTTTGGACGTATAAAGTGAAAAAATCCGGACCGCATAACTAAGTTTGTTTGTGAAGGATTTTTGATGATTTTGAAAAAACTGTACTAGTTAGGAACATCGTTGTATTTTTGGTGCCATATTTGGGTCAATTCCTATCAACTCTAATTATTTCAGATTTTTCGCCTCGCAAACTTCGGAGATAAGGGGGGGGGGATGGTATTTTTTTGGACATTTTTCATCATATGTCGAAAACTGTGAGACTTAAAATAAAATAAAAATATATTTTGAAATGTGCAGATCAAGCCTTTTCATATGATATGTCACTTAACCTAGTAACCCCACTTTAAAATTTCGGACCCCCACTCCGGCCCCTTTTGCAATGAAAATTAAAATATTTTTGGACTTTTTCATTTGAAATAAAGTTGAACAAGCATTTTTTATAACTGTTCCAAATTTCAAGTCGATAGGATAAGTAGTTGCTGAAATAAGCAGGTGTGACAGACAGACAGACGAAGTCGCACCATAAGGGTTCCTTTTTTACCATTTTGGTACGGAACCCTAAAAACTAATATGTGCTTGTGCACATAACTTTAAAGGAACCCGTACCATTCTCAAACCAGTATACAGAACTCAACAGATGGTAGTCGGTACTCCACAAAATCTTTCCCAAGAAGTTTTAGTAGGTAAGTACTAGTTTAATTAAGTATGCCAGTTTTTTTTTCGTTATTTTAAACTCTGCTATACGATGTAGGTACCTACCAGATTTTCGCAGCAAGCGTTCATTGGTATGTATGGAATTGCGTTTCAACTAATTGATCTATCCATGGAGTCTTCTTTGTTTAGTCTCACATTCGGTGCCTTCTAGATGAAATGCCCACATAGCACCACAATTACTAATCCCACTAATTACAAATTCGCGTGGGTCGTCGACCAACATGTATATATTATAATTAATAGAAAAATTAACATATTAAGGCTGGTAGCCAAGGATGGCGTGACTTCACGTGCTGCTCAGCGTGTCACTTTAATTTGCTGTTATTGTGACAAATGACACGCTTGTTGAATGCGATTAAATGGTGGTGTGGATACTTTTGGGACGTCATATCACGATGGTGGTATCCTGAGAAATGTAGGACTACGTGCAAACTGTGTTTAGTGTTGCTGATTTTGGCCTATTTCTGTTCCTTAGCGGGTTGTGGCAATCTAATTGTGTCAGCTATGTGTTTCATTATAAGAAGAGTCTATATCTAAATTCTTTTAACATGCAGATTCAGAGTACGCAGGATATGGTGTTAAGTGACCTATCGTTTGCGGAACAGCACCACATTTGCACTCCAGGTTAGAATTCTCTATGAAAACTCACCTTAGCAGGTCTTACTTCCGCTAACTAGATTCCGAAGTCTGTTCGCGTCCAGGCGTTCAGGATTAGGTTAGATGTGTAACCAATTAGTTTGTTTAGGGTTCCATAGGTACCTCAAAAGGAACCCTTATAGGATCACTTCGTTGTCTGTCTGTTTGTATGTCTGTCAAGACCCTTTTTCTCAGGAACGCGTGGAAGTATCAAGTTAAAATTAATATCAAATACCTAGGTACAAGACTTAGGACTGCGATCCCTTTGAGCTGTAAAAATATTTTTTTTAGGTAATGCAATAAACACCATTTAACTTTCCACTGGCCGTGTTGATCTCATAATACCCGTATAAATTACTTCTCAAATTGCAATTGCTGGGTCATCTTCATTTCCTTAACATGTTATTCATTATAAATGATCCATGCCTGCGTCAACTTAATACCTAACCGTTATTAACAAAGTCTCGTTTACATACACACACTACTTTCACGTAATAGTTGATTACGTATCGGTAATCAAAGAGTCTGTCGAGCCGATAACCCTCCGATGTTCTCTGTAACGTGTACCATCCCTTAATGACGCGTGTAACGAAATATCCTTGTGGATATGTGGGGTTAGGGCACGTGCATGTTGGACATCGATTAAAAACACAGAAATTCAAATAATAAGGTACCTAATATTATTTAGATATTTATGATTAAAAGTTATCTGTCATTATGTTTAAGTATCTCAGTTCTATTAATTAATTTTAATAATAATTTATTATTGTTATTGTACGCCTAAACGGCGCCGCGGCGTATATTTACCTATATGTTCTACAATAAAGAATATGAATATGAAAAGTCGCAATATTGAGAAGGGTCACAAGTATTGAACTGTAAATTATTCAGTTACTAATAAGTTTTTTTCTAATTATTTATTTATATTTTTAAACAACAAAAACATTATTTACTTGAGTTTTTGTTCTATTCAAAAATATGTTTCTTTTTGAAAATATTTGTTTATAATCGGCGTCTAAACTAACAGTTTCTTCCAATCATATTTTCAAACGAAGCGTAGGAAGAAGTTTACTTGTAACAATAAAAAGATTTTACCATTCATAAAACCTCTTATCAAAAATGCTCAGACTTTATTATCTATTCTCATCAATATTTCGTGTACGTGTGAGCGTCCCCTTACGGCCGCTATCGACGGTATCAATCAAACATTATCGCGCTGTTGTTTGGAGAGCCACCAATTAATACACGGCACTGGAGGGTTGGATTTGGCTACACTGGCTACAAACGACTGACGTTATGAGCCGATGTTGCTATTGAGTTGATTTTAATTGTGTCGTGTAAGTTAATTATGGACTTGCATATAATAGCTAATGATGCGAAAGGCGGATTAGGGGTTTTGGTGCAACTCAGGATAGATTTGAACCAGTAGCACCCAATCTTTTTTTGACCAGGGACCACTAGGTTTCTTTTTTCGGTGCGAGGAAAGTTCAAAATAAACATTCCGACCCGGGGATTGAACCCAGGGCCATACGCTTAGTAGTTACGCTTGTAGCTTCTTACATCAACCAGTCATTTAGTAATTAATTAGTAAGTACTCCGTATTGCACTGCTACAAATAACTGACTATATTATTTATACTCTATGATTGGGACCACAGAGGAATGATTGGGACACTAAAATTAAGATTCTCTACTTATAATACCAAACGTACCTATTTCTAAAATGTTTTGCTCATAAAGTTTTATAATATTTTATGTTTATTGAGCCAACAATTAATTCGTAGCAACAAAGGGTTGACTTGATGCTGGCTACAAAATGAATGATAAGTACTAAAGACGAATATAAAATTATTTAATTCTATTTTAATTGTCTTGTATGTAGGATTTGTGCTAATTTCTGGCTGTGTTACTGGGGATACACATTAATTAATATTTTAATATCAACTTATGCTTTTGATGGCGCATAAAACTGTTTATTACGTCACTCATTAATTCACCGCATGCAAAGGGTTGACTGTCTTTCTACTATGCAAAATTGAGCTGCTTTTGTTTTTATCCTTATTATGTGTGAATCAAATATAAAATATCCTTATAAATTCCTATTTTATTAATTTTGTATACACAAAAAATAAGATACAAAAAATAATAAGAAAGTACCTAAAGTAGGTAGGTACTTACATACAAAACCTACTGCTTAGTTCTAAAGAACTCTCTCTGTCTTTGTAGGGTTAGGGGCTATAATAAAGAGTGTTGAAGCTATGAATGTTTCATTAGGTACAACAAAAGATAGTTAAAAACTAAAACCCGACTACAATAAATTATTTTTGTTAACCCACTTGAACATGTAAAAAATAATTTTTTTACAACTTCACATGGCGACTTAAAATCTGCCATGTTGATTTTTTACATAATCCTTAATATATCCTATGACATCCGTACTAAAATAATGAATCGATTGACACCTTATTCACCAAAATCAGATGAGTAGTTTAGGCGATACAATGGAACATACGTAAATACAAACATACCATAGACTGCTAAAATCATAACTCTTCCTTTTGGCAATACCATAGTCGGGTAAAAAAGAGATAGCGCTATACGTCCACATCACCATCTCTTTCTAACAGTCAATGAACGAAGGCACTAACAGTTCAAGAGTGAAATAATCTCAATATAAAATGAACAACACTAGGAACATGACAGGTAATTATTTTTACCGCTACCCTTAATTAGGGGTAGCTCTCACCGTGAGTTATAGTGAAGCCACTTGGATTTATCGCTGTGCCCAATGAGCGCCTTATGATTAGTGAGAGAGTTCATGGATGTACGGTATGTGGAAGCGGCTAAGAGCCGTAAGATCAATCGTAGCTGTTTAAACCAAAGAAGAGAGTTTATAATCTCCCGTCTTCGATTGTTTCTTTGGGTTTTTGTATTAGAAAACAATAGAAGATGGGAGATTAAACTCTCTTCCGTGGTTAAGCTACGATTGATCTTACGGCCCTTATTTGAGCGTGAGTTAAACGTTGAAATTCCGATTTTTTTTTGTAAGAAGATTTTAGTATTCGTTCACTGTAGTTGATTTTTTGTAATTGAAGGTTATAATTATATAATTTAGATAAGATAAAATGAATGTTATCTGTCTATAAATTATGGGTTGGCAATGGTATGTACTCTTTATGTAGCTGATAAAATCAATATAGTTTCCGACGTACTTAATCAATGCCTTCAACTTTTAAAATTCTTCATAATATATGCTTTCTGCATCTTCAATTCTGCGTCTATTCCAGTGCTTGCTCAAACATTAGGTGCGAAAGCACCTATTGTTTGAGCCAAGCATTGGAACCAAGCACTGGAATTTCAAAGCACCTGAAAAAAATATTCTATCTAAGGGGCGGATCTAACTACTCTAACTAGCGATCCGCCCCTTTTTGTGATGTGGCTGAAAACTGCATTAAAATCCTTTATGGAGTTTCCAAGAACTAAGCGGACAAATAGACAGACACGGAAAATCGATAGATATACATCTTTAGTAAAAAAGCTTATCTAGTATTCAATGTCTAGTTTTGCCTGGCAATAGTATGTTATTGTAGGTACTTTCTACATGCAGTCGTTAAAAAAATCCGTGACACTTCCAGTAGCATTACATCTATGATTTCTGACAGCTGATCCGCCGGTCGGTCTGTTTGCTTGCGTAAAAAGCTCCGCGTAATGCCATAATGTTAATATTGTATGAAGATAACGGTGAACGTCTATATTCTATTTATACCTACGCTCAATTCGAAAGTTAAGAGTAACTGTGGTAGGTAGTTAATCTTTATGGGTAACATAGGCATATGTATTGAGTTATTTATAAGCACCTACTGCCTACTGGTAAATCTCATAAGTCCTTGCAAAGAATGACCACCATTTCGCCTTTCAAAATATTCCAGGAACACACTGCAATTAATCGTTGGGCGATAGTTGTACTGATCAAATGAAAGCATGGAAATTAAATAGGTGCGCACGCACACTTGCAACTAGTTGCAAAGCGATTATTCCATAGTTTTCTTCGATCAGTGCTACTATCGCATAACGATTAAGTATTTGCAAGTGTGTTCCTGCTCTAAAACTTAGTGTCTACTATTTGCGCCAGTACCATGTTATTTTAATATATTCTAGGTAAGTACTTACTAAGTTTCGTTCTTCAGTTTCATTTCTTAAATGTGCTAAAAAGATAGCCATATTTGCAAATTTTATGTAGGTACCCTACTTATATAGAACTTTATGTAGGATACCTAAACAAAAATATTGTTTGGAGGTGCTGGGATTTGAACCCAGGACTTTCAGCATGCGAAGCAGACACTCTACCACTGAGTTACACCCCCGATGAATATAACTGCAATTTTAACTGTTCAGTTTCCTACTTAGAAAATGCAATGTTGGGACTAAACAAAATAAACTTTGTTTAATTGATGAATTAAATATTTGCTATTAATTTATAAGAAGGCGCCTAGCAAATTAATAAATGATTTTTATTTCTGTACGTTTTATAAATCACTTTTACAAGTAAATACATTATTATTATTAGTTTCTTTACTAACTAGATGGTATCAGCGTTTTCTGACTGGCTCTAAAAAACATAGGTAGGTAGTTAGGTACTTAGAGGGTAGGTATAGACAATGGTGCCGATTCTGTTTACGAACTAAACTAATTTAGTCTTATTATGTCTCTTTCTAATAACAAACATTAGAGAGAGATAGCAGATATTTAATCCTGTCAAAATAGTCCACTCGAATAGTTTTAGTGTCAATTTAGTCGTAATCGCAAAAGGTCACGACTATTTTCCCGTAAATGACACGGGCGTAGACTAATTTGACAGTTCTAAATATTTTCCGTCCTTATTCAATGATATTTGTAAGAAAGAGATGTAGTGTGATTAAAATTAGTTTGGTGCAATGTTCAACAGAATCAGCACCAATATTGGATTTTTTTAGAAAGATTTTGGCTCAATCATTATAAAGATAGGTAGTAAACCATCGCTAAAATATATGTATTTCTATACATCATAACCTATATGTTCAAAAGCCATAGCCGTTTCTATGACTCCGCGGAAAACCCATGGGGCGTAGGGGACAAATTGTGCGTCCCCATGGGAAATCTGCGGTTATTAGCTGTCAATCATAGCGACGATGGCGCCCCCTGTAGGTAATGTACAAACGACGTGCTGAGATTTCTTTGAAAGACATTTTTATTTGTACCTGATGGAATGGAGTGAATGAAAGTATTTTACCAATTTTAAAGGTAGGATACTTACCTACTATTATTACTAATAACTAGTTGTATTTCTTTTGACTCATGGCAATGGGGACCAATAAGATTAAGTTTTTTTTCCAATCTCAATGTGCATACTAAGTTATCAAGACTAGGTACGAAAAGCCGTTGAAGAGTTCTCTTGTGCGGAGACAATCCTGGCTGCAGCATTAAGTAATTATCACTATGTATGTATGTATGTATATATACCCTAATTTATGCTGTTACAATTTGGTGTACAATAAAGTATATTCTATCTATCTATCTATCTATCTATCTATCTATCTATCTATGATTACGTAATTCTAGGTATAAAACAGTTTCCAAAGCTTCGCTCAATTATTTCAGATAAGATAAAAATTAACAATATCAATAATAATTCAAGCAAAAAGGAACCGTTTGGAGGTGCTGGGATTCGAACCCAGGACTTTCAGCGTTAGAAGCTGGAACTCTGCCTCTGAGTTACACCCCCCGATGTCACGACGTGCTAATACAGCGGATTCTATCCGAACTACGGACGATGATTAATTAAACAGCATACCTATATATATATGTATATGTCAATTGTCATCTCTATTCATTGTCCTACAAATTAAAAGGATAGTTGTATATTTAATCAGTACCGTAGTTAAAGTTAAGAGATGTTTAGGTATAAGTAAGGGGGTAGGTAGCTAGGTACCTAGTTGTTTATGAACATAGTATCGATACAATAATTACGCGTATCAGATACAGCAAATATTGTATCAGAAATCAGAATTAGGCTAATCAGAAAAAACAACTTTAACAGTAGGTAACGAACAACGATTAAAATTCTTATAAAACATTATTGCTTTACGTATTTTACGTAAAAAAATTGATTCCACATTTAAAATACTCAATAGATTTATTGAAACAAGATTAGCAACGACAAAAAAAATATGTGAACGCAAACGCAGCAACTGAAAACTTTGCTCGGCTCAGGAAATGAAGCTGCGACTCAATTTCCACGGCTGGGTAATCCGTTCGGAAATCTAACGCGACAATATCACACCTTTTGCCTTTTTATTATTTTTTATCCATGGCGTTTTTATATCATTTTTATGGTGGCTGATGTAAAATTGAGTGTAAAATACTCGTCAGCTCAACTGTTTGTTTGTGAATGTGACATTTGTTTTTGTAAACGCACATTACGAAACAGGAGAAATACTAGAATAATAAAACATTGCTCTTTTATTTACCGATGGGGTAGACAGAGGAGTATAGTACCTACGTCTAGGGTTGCCAGACTTGCTTGCGTAAATTCTGGGGCAAAAAAAAACAAACTTTATTTTTAATAAAAACATACAACTTTATAAAAAACTTTTTTTTTATGGCAAATATCTTGTCTGAACTACGTTTCCTTAAAGACCAGGTACTTACCTCGTCAGACATTATTTTGAAGCACATTTCCACGTAACAGCACCGTACAGTTTACCAAATTGCCGTAAGCGATGTGTCTTACACGAATCCCAGCTCGTTGTGGACCTGGTACTGTTGTCAATTGTTTAGTGGTAATGCACTTATGTTGTTATCTACCGCTTTTACACCTTGTAGTTAAAGACACGATGGGGAGGAATAGCGTCCCTACTTACTTTATTAATTATACACCTTATTTTATTAGAACTTGTTGAATACAAAAAAAAAGCCAAGTGTGAGTCGTACTCGCGCACTGAGGGTTCCGTATCAGTTTTGGACGTATAAAGTAAAGGAGTAAAGGAGTTTTGATGATTTTGAAAAAACTGCATTAGTTAAGAACATCGTTTTATTTTTGGTGCAATATAGGGGTCAATTTCTATCAACTCTAATTATTTCAGATTTTACGCTCCGCAAATTTCGGAGATAAGGGAGGGGGGAATGGTATTTTTTCAGAAATTTTTCATCATAATTATGTCGAAAACTGTGAGATATAAAATAAAATAAAAATATATTTTGAAATGTGCAAATCAAGCCCTTTCATAAATGATATGTCACTTGACCTAGTAATCCCACTTTAAAATGTCGGACCCCCACTCCGGCCCCTTTTACAATGAAAATAAAAACATTTTTTGACTTTTTTCATTTTCAATAAAGTTGGCCAAGCATTTTTTATAACTGTTCCAAATTTCAAGTCGATAGCATAAGTAGTTGCTGAAATAAGCAGCTGTGACAGACAGACAGACAGACAGACGAAGGCGCACCATAAAGGGTTCCTTTTTTACCATTTTGGTACGGAACATTATCAAAATGAAAAGCTACCGTTAAAACCAAGTAACAATGATTATGAAGTGGTAGTTGATTATGTTAAATTATATTTCAAAGTCATTTTTAGTACGACACGCGCCCTAAGGGTTCCGAAATATGCAATAGCGCCATCTATGCCGCTATTACATCATAGTAAATATATCTTGATCATAGATGGCGCTACTGCATACTTCTAGTGGCGCCATCTATGAGCAGATGGCTGCACTTACGGTCCGGTGACAGACGGACAACAAAGTAATCCTTTAAGGGTTCCGTTTTTCCTTTTGAGTTACGGAACCCTAAAAAACGTTGTTTTTGGATGCATAGGTAGGAGCGTGCAATCAAATCTGATCTACCTATAAATATAAATTTATGTTCCATAACCACACCTGGAACCCATAGCTGATCAGGAAATCCATAATCACCACTAAAATATTGATCACCATTTCGGTTGATGAAGCCGTTCCTCATATGTTATTCCATTTGGCCTGACATTTTGGGAGGCATCAAGTATTCATTTAGGCCGACTGTACTTAGTGGGGTTTACCTTTAAGAGTGGAGGTGGCCAGTGTTGCCACGTGACAGAGTGAAGGCTTGACCTTTGGGCGGCAGTGGTTCGCTTTGATTGCTTTCTTGTTGTGTTAATAGCTTGGCATTTTCTACTTTTTTATACTTGAGTATTTTTCTTCTGTTTATTTTGAGTCGCCAAGTTGCAAAGTGGCAGGATAAGAAAACGTGAGAATTATTCTTATTTTTCACAAGAACACCTACTAGTAGATATCGCATATGGTCGTGGTTCAGTAGTTTATTCGAAGTATTGAAAATCGGAATGTTGTTTTTCGAACCGACAACCCTTCGAGCATTTGATTCTTCGAACGTATGAAAATCGGAAAACTAATAAATCGCATTTACGACTTTCGGTAAAATAAATTTCGTGATTTTTAATAATAGAGATTATAATATTTAGATATTGTGAAATTCGGACTTCTGAAAATCGGAACATCGAAATTCGGAATAAAATATTTCGGAGTATTTGGGTGTTCCCATTTTTCTTCTGTTTATTTTGAGGCGCTTATTTATAGCAAGTTATAAAGTGGCAGGATAAGAAAACGTGAGAATTATTCTTATTTTTCACAAGAACACCTACTAGTAGATATCGCCTGTGGTCAATTTTATTGAGCGTTTTGTATGGAAAAATATCAATTTTATCTTTCTGCACTCCCTCTACGTATAAACTATAACTAGGATGCCAAATCTCGGATTCCCCCGTGCGCGCAATAGTGAGTAAAGTTTTTTCTTCATGTATTAATATATAAAAACTAGCTTCCGCCCGCGGCTTCGCCCGCGTTGTCCGAGATAAAAGGTATACATAAGCCTGTGTTATTCTAGACTATAATCTGTGTGCCAAATTTCATCCAAATCCGTCCAGCCGTTTCAGCGTGAAGAAGTAACAAACATACACACACATAAACACACACACGCACAAACTTTCGCATTTATAATATTAGTGTGATATTTAGGTAGGTACCTACGTGTATAATAAGCAATAGCAAATCCACAAACAGGTGAAATAGGTAGCTAGGCATTTGTTGGTCATACAAATATAATGTTCCGTACTAGAATTACCTAACCTGCTATTCATTAATCAAGTTCTTAAAACCTTAAGTTTTGTGCCTATGACGTCTTAGGCCATGTTGTTTCAACTTACAGTTACGTATCTGTCAACGTAACCGTCAAATATGGCGGCTTGTACGACAATTTCATACTGACGATTACGTACCGATTACGTACTGACTTACGAATACAGATAGTTTGAAGCAACCCGCCCTTAGTTTAGTTGCATAACACCCTCGCTCATACATCCATCAGAGTAGACCTGAACCAATACTTGGTCAAGCGGTGTCAACCGAATCAAATGAATTCGACTTTCCGGATGTACCTAATGCTATCTACTTAAATAAAACATGCGTAACCAAGGCACGTGCTACAACAAAAATAAATACTGCACCAATTCGTCAGTCATTTGATTTGATTGTCCAGGTGTCTGCCAATCAGAGATCCTCTAATAAAGTAGTTGCACGTGTCGCGGTTGTTCGCTCTATTGGCGCGTGAAGACATGACAGACGGACAGACAGTTCTGATTGTGTATGAATAGTTGTTTGGGAATTAAAGGCGTGACGTGATGAATAAAAAGATATTACCTATGTAGAAAAATGAAGTTCATTCTTATATGTAAAAGTTACAAGTAAATGTAGGTAGGTATTGTGGAAAATCAAAATCAGAGGAAATACATTTTTTTGGGATTGGAGAAGCGTCGAAGTTTCAATACTAAATTAGTAAAAAGTTATAAATGCAAAATAAATCGCAAAAAGATTCATTTGGAGATGCTGGGATTTGAACCCAGGACTTTCAGCATGCGAAGCAGACACTCTACCACTGAGTTACATCCCCTAATGACAAAGTTTGCGAAATAGTCAATTCATTCCTTCACTAGTCACATCATTAAAGTATTCTAAACAAAGTGGGTGGTCATTTTGATAGGCACTTGTCAGTTTTTATAAATATGTTTATTTGGTTCTCATGATTAGAAGTTCAAATCCATTTATTAATAGTAAATATTTACTGTTACATTATTAATAAAAAAGGCATTATCTTGTATTGTTGATATTAAAATTGCAAAAAAGTAAAAAATAACACACTGATTTTTTTGCGCCCATTTAATCCGCTAGATGGCGCTGTTCTCAATTAAATCGGGCGGCCATTAAAACAAGCGCGACGTTTCCCGCGTTCAGTATCATCACGCGAAATGTTTTTACAGAGCTTCCATTTTAATTAACTAGTGAAAATATTAAAGTTATGGGGTGAAATTATTTATTATCACAATGTACACATTATTGGATAGTTTTTGTATGCGGAGATATTATATCAAGTTTGTGTGGACATCTTTGACTGACGAGATATAATAGTGGCTTCGTCTTTTTTAAAAAATGTTGTGAATTTATATCATTTACATAACTAAAAGATAGGTTTTTTTAAACTTAGTTAGGTAGGTAGGTACTTAGGCTGAATTTTAAGCTGACACCACTTTTGTATGGCATAAGGCCTAAAACTACCTAAAGAGACAAAGAGAGAGGGAGAAAGTCGACTAGAGGGGGCATAACGTTTTTTCCTTACGGAACGATTACTCCCAGTCAAATCATACCGCAAGATTCAAAAATAAATAATAAAAGTTATTCATTACCGCGAATCCACCACAAACAAATATAAAAACATTGGCATTACAACATTTCCTGTGCCTGCCCGGCGATGCATGAAAATCACATAAAAATCATTGCGCGCCTCTATTGTTCGCAACGGCATCCCCCTTCAACCCCTTACGTCAATGGTGACGTACCTAATTACAATGGCGTGCACCCGAACTGTTCGATTATGGCTGTATCAGTTGTTAAAAGAGAGGAATTTAATTTAGTTGCGTTTGATTTTGGGGATTAAGGTAACTATTATCAATTTATTGCTAGACCAGCGTTTAGCCGCAACTCCGTCCGTGTGGACCCTATCCTTTATCCCGAAAAAATACACAATTCCTGTAGCTTAGGCCGACGAAGTTGCAGGCAAAGTGCTAGTCATAATTAATATACATAATACAACTGTTTGGAGTCTACCGTATCGTTGTCTCCTATACAGGGTGAATATTTTTCAACTGGGCCTGGATGCCCAAATCGGAAACTGTTCGTAATAGCGAAAAACACTCAAAGCAGATCAGTACAAAATTCAAAATCTGTAACAGAAGTTCACCACCCTTCTCCGCTTCCTAATGTTTCACCTGAGTCGTCCATAAAACAATTAAGCATCCAATATTTTATAGGTACCTACCACTACCTAGTACCTAGCACTACCTAGTAAATTTATGTATCTAGTATAATATAATAAGTGCACAGGTATGTGTAAACTGGGTGCTGGGTGTACAGTTAAATGTATGTGTGTGAGCACCGAGCGGTAGATGAGCGTCTTCAGTTTTGATAATGACGCGGTTCACGAGTTGATTGTGCATGCTGCGGGTTTTGGCCGGTAGGTGGCGCTTGTGTCGGGTATTTGAATTTGGAATATTTGTGATTTCTGAATAATTTATAGTACTAAGGGTTCAATAGGCTGACCCTTATAAAGGTTTGTACGAACGACCCAACTTGACACCCGATCTTTAGAGCCGATCGCACCCTAATTGCGTAACTCAATTTATATTACCATAGCTTTCATTTTGACAGTTCAACATCCATTGTGACATTGAGCTAGTTATCGGGAGCACGGACGAAACATGCGGCGCCGGCGTAATGGATATCAAAATCAATGACATGGTGATAGCAACTGAGTTGCGCATTTAGGGTGCCGGGCGATAAATAGATTGGTACGTCAATATTAGCCCAACTTACCTATTCACGTGGCGATCTGTTGAGATTCGCCTGGATCGGCTCTACAGATCGAGTCAAATCGGGTGTCAAGTTGGGTTGTTCGTACGCACATTTACTTAGGATATAGACCATATACCTACACCTCTGCCTAACCCATCGGGGAATACAGGCGTGATTTTATGATATAACAAGGGTTTCTATTTCATTTTGGTACCTATTCTATATGACTATTATTCCAATTAGAATATCTAACTAGATGTTCAAAGATGCACCAAACTGCTTCCTTATTACCCGACTGCGCGGCAACTCAGACAGGATTATGTTTTTCAAGCGTATCTATGAATAATTATGAATACACGTATTAAATATTTATTAATTTATTTTATAAAATCTTTTAAATCCTCTATTCTTGTACCATGTAGCCAACTGCAATTCTGAGGATACCCGGATCCACTCGGATCGGATCGTGCACAGCGGGACAAGAACAGATACACACATAGCTGCACAAGTGTGACCGAGACAGCACACGTCTCGAGATGACCAGAGGCAGTTAGGGGTCAGGGGTGAACGCTCTCGGGTGAGATGTTATGGGTTCACAGTGACTTTGCCTTCGGCTGTGGGCTATGGGTTATGGGCTATGGTGGTTTTAGGGATTCGGAAGGCTAAGTCTATTTGGATAGCGTAATCTGTGGTTTAGGTGCAGGCGATATGGCTTGGCATAGGTGTATCTATCTCTAATAGATGCTTGTCTTATGTTTTAACGTCTAGAGATTGTGCTAGGTAGTAGCTTAGGAATGCTTACAGTACAACTTCAACCAAAGCGGGAATTACATTACAGTGTCGTGTCGTGGAAATTCAGTACAATATTATTGCCATGGTCGAGCAACCTATTCTGTACCTATATACCGTCACCGACACGCCGGTGCGGACGTTCGAGGGAGAATCTCACCGTGACATTTTCTCTCGAACGTTCGCAAACAAATTGGCAGTTATCGTGGTGATATCACGCGGTGTGTCAGAATCGACAGGCAGGTAGCGGCGTGTCAGAAATTCAGAATAGATACGCACCTGCGTATCTATTCTGAATTTCTGACACGCTGCTGCTTGTGCTTCTGGCACGCTGACATCATACAGGGTGGCAGGTTAAACAGTGGAAATATTTTAAGGGGTCATTGTACTCATCATTATGAACAACTTTTACTATGGGACCAAACCTGAGATCGCGAAAAAAAATCTGCTGTTCCATACATTTGTGTTCACTTATCTCAACAAAATGTATGGAACAGCTGATTTTTTTTTCGCGATTTCAGGGTTGGTTCCATAATAAAAGTTGTTCATAATGATGAGTACAATGACCCCTTAAAATATTTCCACTGTTTAACCTGCCACCCTGTATAACAAATAGTAGGCATTCGGGAGCAACAAAGCTTGAAAGAAGAATTAATAATTTTTACACTAGGTAGTGTAAAAATTTTGCAAAAAATTTTGCAAAGCTTGAAAGAAGAATTAATGATTTTTACACTAGGTAGTGTAAAAATTATTAATTCTTCTTTCAAGCTTTGTTGCTCCCGAATGCCTACTATTCGTTATATGATGTTTGGTATATGATGTCATATTATCTGGGAGATACATAGGCTGCTATCAATCTTCTAACAAAGTACAAAGAAAGGCATTCAATGTCCTTTCTTACAAAGGCTTGTAAAAGTCGCACGAAAACTGAGGCACGAAATTCCAGGTTTTAATATTTATTTATTCACATGTAGATTGTAGGTATAAAATTAATTATTTCAAATGCTCCCAATAAAAAAGACCCAAAAATAATAAGCCCACCAGCATTGGGAACAGTATCCAAGCTACTGGTCAGCGAAAGAAATCACCTTACAATATGCGCTATGTCCAAATTCCTGATTTTATTATTATGAGAAAATATTTTTATTTCCCTTAACCCTTTACCAAGCCAGCAAGGTCTGTCAACTTCCCATTAACATAATTTTGTTTTTGAAAATAAATAATTTGATTCCGATAAGAAATTGTTATTGCTTTTCATTGGCGAGCAAAACATTATTTGGGCCACATTAACGATTGTGACGGTGCGTGAAATGCGAAGTTAGTTCCACAACATTAGTGCTTATACCTCTTGTGATTTACGAGCGGTGTCGCGGCTTCGATTCCCGGCTGTGTAAAAATAGCCTGATGACTGGACGGTGGTTTAACATGCTGTATGAAGGTGGGTAGATGTGTAAAGTGCTATTCTGATGATCACTTTGGTTCCAAATGTTCTGATAATAGTTTGGGATTCGTGATTAAGAATTTAGGTAATATTTTTTTAAAAGATCTCAGATAGTATTTTCTAATTGGACTAAAAAGATCCTGTATCTAGTGTTGCTTATGCCTTATTGGATTTGTCAATTTCAGATAAATGATAAATCGAATAAGTAAAGAGGACGGCATTAATAGTTATTACACGGGCTGTTATCAGAACTATGTTGATTAAAACGATTCTGGACTCGTTCATAATCATTTATCAATTGAAGAAACTTTCACGATCATACGTGTACCTACATTCATGAGAATACGGTTCACAAACACAAATCACACCAACCGCAAAAATCTTGAAATAATTCAGAAAGAAAAGACATGCTCGAATGTAAATCACACCTCATTGCTCGGATAGACAAAATGACAGACAGACGATGCCATTGTTTATATTCTACTAGATTAGGACGCCTCACAGAATTCCACCAGCCATTTGTACAAAGAAAATGATATACTACTCATTCGTGCGTATGACGACGCGCACGCAATCCACAAACTTTCAAAGACTCCAGGAAATCCAGAAGACGACTTCCAAAGTTCTTATTCCGAAGTCGTAAGGACTTTGGGATTGGAAAGTCGGTAGTCCGTGACAGCAAATGTAAGGGATGTTGCAAATCCACAAAATTCCGAGTGGAGAATAAAATATGACATGTGTGCCCCCGGATGCAATAAAATAACAATTTTTGAGTCCGCCCCTGAGGCATAGTTTCAGTTTTTCGAATAGTTCTGCTTTGAGTAAGTAATTTTAGATGGTCTAAGTTCTTTAGGGGCGATTGTGGGCTGTTTTAGAGATTTTTCTTTGTTTATGCATCTTTAAACGTTTTGGTATTATTTCATTAATTTGTAGGAATTGGAATCTTATATGTTTTTTTTATAGAATAACTAGTCTGAGGTACCATTTTAAGTTTCAAGTAAATAATTTCTGCTATGATTCGAATTTATAGTTAGAAAACAATGTTGTACCTACTTATTTGATATTTTCTTTAGCTTCTGATATAACATTTTTCTAAACAACATGAAGAGGAAACTATCTTGGTTATTGTCATCATGTTACTAATTTTGACATCGAAATCGAAATTGAAATTGATTAATGCAGAATTCAAGTAAAAACTTAAGAACTGCTTAGCAACTAAAGAAAAATCGCATCGTCCAACACAGCAACCAAAACCAAATGCATTGCATACAAACTTGTATGCATAACAGTGCAGTCAAATGAATAATTCAGGGAGCAGCGAATCACACGCCACAATTAAAGAGGGGCAAATAGAAATCAATTAGCGAGAGCCGCGAGCTATTGATGAATTATACCATTTACATGTTGAGGGGGGGAAAGTAGGGGGAGTAGTGGCTGTTAATTGTTTTATTGCAGTGTCAAGGTTTTGGGGTGAAGATGTAAATATGTAGGTATGTGACAGATTGCAGCATCCAGTTTCGATCAACATTATGAAAACAATATATTGAGTAATTTGAATTGGTACTACTTTATGTTACTCGTATATTAAGTTATATTTGAACGTTTTATGTGTAAGTTTTTGACTCATCAGTCATCACTCGTGGTCATAAAAAATCACGTTCTCATAGTACTTACGATGTCTTTGTCCTTTTAGTGCCATTAGGGACTAACTACTCCAACGAGTGTTTGATTGGCAAAAATCTAACATTTCATCTATATTTTATTACATCATCTTTATAAAGTCTACTGTCAGTAGGCTTCTGATGATTGATGAGCCTAAAACTAAGTCTGAGAGTCAGCTTCTGATAGGTGTAGAAAAGGTTAGCCTAATACATTACTTATTCATCACCATAAATAATTGCGAAAGTTTGTGTAAGTACGTTTATTACTCCTTCTCGCTTAAACGGTTGGACGGATTTGGATGAAATTTGACGAAGAGGTAACCTGGAACCTGGAAAAGCCAGTAGGCTTTTCATCCATTTTCACTCATACAAAGTCACGGGCAAGAGCTATTAAAAATAATATTTAATGTGATCAGATAATAATGCCCAGTAGCATTGGTCATCAAAACAGGCAGATGTTAATAAAAGCGCCCTGTGGATCGATGCCAGCGAGTGATCCTCCTGAATAATTGCGAGTGGTCCATTGTGTGAGGGTGCAATATCATTTATTAGGCATGCATATGACTAATGCAATTAATCTGCAAATGTGCATAATAAAAAATTGGATAGGTTCATTCATGCCAATGTTTTTAAGTAGGTAGTATTACAGAAGATTTCATCAGCTTCAGATAATTTTAAACAAAATCTGTTATATATTTTTTATATAACTGGTAGATAGTGCCAATCCGGAGATGGTAAAAGAGACCCTTAAATATTTTACGTTCGTTTATGACAAGACATTGGAAATTAGAAATGACGAGTTATATGACTTGATAAGCCCCGTTTAGTTTCTATAATTAAATTTTGCTCATTGGATACTGTATCAACGCTTATAATTTAATTCATGTTTCCTCTGTCACAACAATCACTAACGGTCACTCCACTTACGACCACAATTCCAAAATCTTTATCATCGACATCTGTAATCTACAACAAAGCGAACATTCCGACCCATTTAGCATCTTAACTGTCAAAAGATCACTGTTATAATGCCAAAACAGTGTTCCCACGATACTTAAATAATATTTAAAGACATCGGAACACTAATCCTGCGCCTACGACATCTAATAAATCGCGGCTAACCAAAGACCGACCCTTTGGAACAACCTCCTTAGTACCATGTGTTTGGACTACTACACGATACGGACAAAAGAGTCTTTGTTGCTCACAAAGATTTATTCGCCGCTGTGGAAATCAAAGTTGAGCAATTTTGTGGTCTACTGCTTTGTGATAAGGACGTGTGGGAATTTGTCGAAGTGTATGGTGAGGAGTTGATCTTGGTGGTATTTTTGAGACAGTTCCGATTGTTTTGTGGGACAATGTCGTGGGTCATGGGAAGTGAGGGTGTTTTCAGTATTTAAGTTTGAATGTATTATTGACCGTCGGACATTGGCGGTTAGTTTATAACGCGGTATTTAGCGGCTGTGTTGGAGGAAATGGTTTTGATATTTTGGTTATTTTCTTAAGATTTTTTTAAAGTATAACGGAAGCACCTCAGTAGAATTACTGATTGATGCAACGGCTTCCGTTCTTATAATTTGCGATTATACCTTATAACAACATTATACTTTTTTTAGTGGTTACATAATACAGAATTTGTTAAATTTTTAGGATAAACCTCAGAGTTACTGGTAGCTGTAAGCTGTAAGGAGCTGGAAGAAGAACCGGCGAAGACTTAAAAAATTACGATATTAAAGGTATTATTTAAACGCACCAAGCTAAAATTCTTGTCAAAAAATCTCCAAGTATCAAAACCACTCCTTCTGCAGGCATACGCAAGCGCCGGCTGCGCGGGCGCCATTGTTCGAGCGAGCCGCGATGATATACAGCCACAAACATTCATTGTACGAGTATTGTTCCACAGTCGATACACTCGATACGAGAATCCGAGTGATGTTGTCATGTAGAATACCTTGGTTTTGTTCAAGTGGAATTTATTTTTGTTGGTCCTTTTGCAGTTTAAATATATTTTATTTAGTAATATATTGTATTAGTAATAATATGGTTTAGGTAGCCATTAATTGACGTAGAAGCGTAGAGATGGCGTCCGTAATCATTAGAATTTTTATTACACTCTTGTGGTCGCAATAGCGCAACTTCTGAGCGTGAGGTCCTAGGTTCGGTCCCCGGGTCGGGCAAAATGTTACCTATTGGATTTTCCATTAAAAAAATTAGTAGCAGCCCGCAGTCTGGATTTGTGCCCGGTTAATGGCAATAGGCTCGCCTCCTATTACATGGGACTTAAACATAATGAAGAAATGTGGGTGTACTATAATAATACACCTCTGCCCAACCCTTTAGGGAATACAGGTGTGAGGTTTTGTATGTAAACCTTTTTAACAAAAAAATATTTCTTATTTAACAGTCGTAATTTAACGTTTAAAAACAGCACGATTATCTTAAATTATATTTTTGCTTATACCGTGATATTATGTACCATATAAATCTCACCATGGTAAAAAAAAATTAATGGAATGTACAAAAATTGTATCTTGGAGGTGCTGGGATTTGAACCCAGGACTTTCAGCATGCGAAGCAGACACTCTACCACTGAGTTACACCCCCGATGAAACTAGATCTAAATTCAAAGGACCACGTTCTAAGATATAATCTAAGAAATGAAGAAGGGATCAGACTGAATTAAAACATAATATTAACCAGCATGGGATCAAGGTCAGGGGATCTAATCGGAATAACTCTTATTCTAGATGGATTAGTGACAGCTAGGTCATGTTGGACAAAATTTTAAGTAATAACACAGTTTCAGGTTTCATAACAGGCTTCTTTTCTGTAAAACCGGCTTATCCTAGACTAAAAAAAAATAAGACATTATGACGTCCACCAACCCGCACTGGGCCCTTGTGGTGGACTATGGCCCACTCCCTCTCACAGAGAAGAGGCCTGAGTCGCAGTAGTGGGAACTTTTTAAATAGGCAGATTATGCTAAATCCCTCCTAAATTAGCCTATAGCAAAGAATAAGGACACCGACCGATTCCATAATACCTACTAAAATGGTCTGTTATTAATGTTATGATAAGCATTTTGTCATTTGGCAAACAGTTTCCTACGATTAGGTACATTTGTAGTATTACTCAAAGTGACTTTTAAATTCTAATTAAAATCATTCAATCGAGTCGCGAATCGATATGCAAGTCAATCGGGACATGGGGCGGTGGCTCCTATGTTTTTCATTACCGTTCGCCCCTCTCCGATGTCGAACAAAACCACGCCGCCATTGTCTTCTAACCATTGCGGTTGGGTGTACTCCCGGTAAGGCAGGTGTGATCATATTGACCGGAAAAACAAAAAAAAAAAACTTATATTGTCCAAAAAATATTTTGCTTTTTTTCCAAAAAAATGTGGGACGCATCTTCGTGGATGGCACTATCTATAACACTTTGACCGAAACAGGGATCGAACCTAGAACACTGCAATCAGCAATCGCGTTTGCGACCACTAGGCCAACGAGGTAGACTATCACTTGAGATTATTATAAGACACATTTACAGAAATCTTGTCAATCTCAAAGATATATGTACATTCTACATATCATCGTAGCCTGCAATAGTTCCAGAATAGGTTATGTTTTGCTGAAGTTATGGGTCCTAAATCATATTTTTATTCCCAAAAAAGAATTATTTTCTGAAAATCCTGTCTAGTATCTAAGCTTTACAAAAATTAAGGCAGATATCAAATTATGAACATCACTAGTATGCAGTTAATATCGGGACCAATAAAAAAAGTCATTGTAGTTATTATTTTACGATGTGACACCAATAAAGTGGTGTGACCACATCGATGTCTCCGTCAATATTATACGCTGATGGTCGTCCGTTTATTACACTTTTTGCATCCATTAACTGTGATTGATTTACTGCCCTGTCTAGGTACAATTTAGCTATCATAAAAGTGGTTTTTAATACTTGTATATTATTAAGAACCGTATTTGCTTAGCTTCGAAGGATTTAAAATGCGTATGGATGCTGAAAAATCTCATCGTTTCGTTGTTGACTTACGAAAATGATTGAATAAGTGTTCATTTAGTTTTACAAAAACAAATTTATAAAGCGTTTAGCGTCCTAAATGCTGGTATAATTATTCGGATAAATAGATGAATTCGTCAAAAGGATTAGCCATTAAAATAAAGCAAATATTGCATGAAAATTTTAACACAGGAAAAGTTTAACAAAATTTTCAACAGTGTTGATTGTCGGATCATTCATGCGAAGTATAACCTACAAAATAAAGTTTTCCCTGCGATTAGGAAGGAGTTCAAAGTAAGAGTTTTGTCATCGGCGCATTGTGTGGTGATGGGTTCTTTAATAACGCGCGTTTTGTCTGGAAACGCCATTCAGCGAGCAATAATGTGGAAAGTACCTTATGTTCCGCGCTCGTGCTTCACTTTTTCGGGATGTTTAACTTTTATTTGATTCTGTGTTGGTATTTTTAATATCGTTTTAGATGGTTTCGTTTCGACTATGTGACATCAAGTTATTGCTCATAACGCGACTCTACGCTAGCTTTTTTTAGTGTTAAAGATAAGAAATAGACTATCCCAATCATTTTGATTATGGTAGCTAGCAAGAAATTTTGAAAGATAAAAGTGAAATTGTAATTTACCCAGCATACAATAAAAAAGTCAAGTCTTCAAGCATTAACTCGAATAAGGAATAATAGATTTGAATACTAAGTCTACGATACAAAACAAATAATTAAATCAATATGAAAGCTTAACTATTTATCAATATTCTTTTTCAAGTTAAGAGATAATCTTTAAAATCATTCACATAACGTTGAAAATTGCATAATCCTTTACCAAAAATAAACAAACATCATACACAAGCTTACCTATAGTTATCATTCACATATCAATTACACTAGGAAGAGGTGCAAAAAGTTAATATAATTAAACACAGCCGAAGACAGACACAGCCCATCAATTAGCGACCGGCCAGTGATCCATCAGGGGTGCCATCAATGTTTTAATTAAAGAATCCACCCTGATAACGAGTGGTGACAATATTCACCCTTTTATGAGTAATGAACTGATATTGTAGCAGATACGTATACGTATCCAGTGGATACGTATTGTTGATCAATGTGTGTCTAAAAATAATGTTTGAATTAAAAAGACGTTTGACAGATTTTGTATAGAAAAACAAAAACTGTCCATTAAGTAGAAAATATAAAATTATTTATTGAATTATAGTCTTATAAAAAAAAAGATATTTCTATTTTTTGGACCTTTAAGAAAAGGGGAGAAAGTCTGTGATAGGACCAGAGACTCTCATCTTACATCAGTGGCGAAGGGTCCTTACAATACGATTCATACCGGCTTCCCTTTGAAAAATAGCACAGGCGGTATATTCGTAGCCATGTAAGCATTTGTAGCTCCGGCTTACCTCTTAAAAAAACTGACCCTTCGCCACTATCTTACATCCTACTAATATTACCTATAAATGTGAAAGTTTGTATGGATGGATGTTTGTCACTCTTTTACGCAAAAACTACTGAAGGGATTTTCATGAAACTTTACAGTAATATAGCTTAGACATCAGAATAACACATAGGCTACTTTTTATCCCAAAAACGCGGGCGAAGCCGCGGGCGGAAACTAGTGTTACATAAACTGGTATTTTTTATATAATTTTACAATGCAGGCGAAATACCTACATTTCAAATAGACGAATCTTTTAACGTCTATAACGTTTATCTTAGCGTTAATCTTACCATTGTCCGTTCAAACCATCTTTGAATTAAACAGAATCATAAAATGTTAATTCCAAAGATTTCGATGGAAGTAATTCGACCTAATTAAGCCTTATTCGCCAAAGACAAGCGTTATCTTTGAACTTACCTGCTTTAGAACGCTTTCTACCTTCTGCTAGAAAATAAACTGAACTTTTAAGAGATATTCGACTTTGTGATTTGATTTGTAGAGTTGATTTTCCTGTGTTTAAGAAGAGCCGAAGATTTTCGTTAAGTTATAGGGTTATTACCTTTACCGAAAAAAAAACTCTTTCTATGAAAAATTGCTTTCGTATTTTAAATTGAAAGTTTGATTGATATCGAAAGTTGAAAAGTTTTTTTATTTTTATTATATTAACTAAAAATCTAATGATTATTTTTACTGTTATAAAACTGTACCAATAGGTACCTACATTTATTTCAAATTAAAAAAAAACGTGCCAATAAGTAACTTATCAAAATCTACAATGCACCTTATATTTTATCTCTACATCGCCCAAGGTTGACTAGTAGAGAATGCCTATGACATTAGTCCGCCGATGTTCATTTGCTGTGTGGAGTTTAAATAACTAAATAAATAAGTAGGTAACTCAAGAAGTTTTATGATATTATTACTAACTAGACTTTTGCCCGCGACCCCGTCCGCGTGGACTACAGTGAAATGACTAGCTTAAATGACCTCCGTAGTGTAGCGTGGCTAGTACTACCAAGAGGTCAAGCTGTATCTCTAGTTTTTTTCAGCGGAATCAGATGAAACGTGGCTTAGATTTTAAGTTGGACCATAAGCTATCGAACTGTGAAAATCACATCAAAATCCGTTCAGTAGTTTTCGCGTGATGCGCGCACAAACAGATAAACAGACAAAAATTCAAAAAAAAATCTTTTCGGGTATAGTTACGTCTCAGTACCCTATCCCTACTGTTTTTTTTTGGAATATCTTCAATGTACAGACACGGCTCTTTTACAATTTTATAATAGTATAGATAGAAAACAAAAGAGGATTATGTTTTGGTTTATATCTAGTTGTACAGTAGAACATACATAAACGTCGTCAAAAAGAAACAAGACTTACGGTTTCCATGTTGGCAGACAGATTAGTAATAATCTTGCTCTTATTAGCTGAAGTATCGCTTTTTTACGTTAACCTTTTTATCTCTTGAAAAAAGTAAGTCTAAATTAGTTCACTACCGGACATAGGGAACTACAATTGTCTTTACTATTATAAAATTGTAACGGACGGAGTCGCGGGCAAAAGTCTAGTTTATTTCATAAAATCTTGCCAAATCTTCAGGTAAAACCTCTTCACAGCCCTACGCGCAACCCTCCTTGGCCAACATTAATAAGGAGAATTAAGATTAAAATGATATTAAATTTTGATATTGTGTTGTGTACGGATTATTTCGAAGGAAATTTTAATATGGGCCTCGCTCTTTGAGTCCTTTGTGGCCTAGGGAGGCCTTGTTTGTTCTGTTTAGACGTACCTACCTATTACGTGAGGTGGGTGAAAAAAGATAAGTGGTTCGGTCGGTACCTACGTGATTATGCGCACCTATGTAATAATTATGTATGTTTGAGAAGACGGTTTTTATTTTGTACTGAGGAGTCCTTTGTTCAAATGAGGGACTATGGGCTAAACAAAAGCCTAAAATTTTAGTCCGCATTTATTGATGATTAGGTTTCATTATAATAGATACTGTTTGTTACGGATCTGAAAAGCGCATGTAATTTACTAGATCATGATATATTTTTGATGGTTTTGTAAGGGGCGCCATCTAAGGCATGATGTCTATTGTAAGTGTTCTACTCAACTAGATTGTACTAGACCCCGGTCGTCGGTTGTGTCTAATTGAAATTATTAAATGGTTAATTAGTATTTTTCTGACTGTGCGTCAAAGTTCTCTTTATTCGGGAAAAATAAACTGACTGACTGTTTTCTTAGCAGCCAATTCTTTAGCTTCAAATAAAGATATCACACGAAGAAGAGGCCTCTTAATTTAACAGAAACATTCTATTTCTTCTATAATTTGAATACCCAATGTCTTCCCAACAAACCGATTAATTGCCAACATCAGCAGTGCAGTCACACCAGAAAGCCACAAACAGTCTTTAACAAGAGTTTCTTCGGCGGGACATACTTTGAATAATTAATTCCATGGGGTCAGTACCCCTCCCGGACTTGAGGTCCAATCATCGCCCTATTGTGCTCCGTTTTTTATAAATGCTTCATAAACTTGTGGTGAAGTGGGATTGATATGTAAGTGGTAAGGTATCTGTTAGCTGGATAGGGTTATAGTTGTTTTATCTCACTAGCACATTGCTTGCGACTTCGTCCTCGTGACCCACAGAAACTATTTCAGACCAAAGTTTCTTCTTTATTAGGACCAGAGGTTTTCTGTCTGTAGGTATCTACCTAACTGCCTTGCCATTTAATTCTATAACTAGGAAACAGATAAGGGAGGCGGACAACTGCATTTTATAACTAAATAGAATATTATGTAATCATTTTTATGAAACTCCTAAACCAACAACCATAATAAATTTAAGTCATAAGCACACTCAAGTGGATCCTCATGATATTCTCGTAAAGCTATCATCCAGTTTTGACAAACGAGGTGTTATTCAAAAGATAACATAAAGATATACAAAAATAAGATAAATGTTGGCAGCGTTTAGATTTTATGTTTTATTTCTGTGTTTATGCAAATATGAACGTGTTTTATTATGGTTTATATTTTAGACGATTTTTGTTTTGTTTATGAATTATAATTTAAGTTCGTGTTGGACGTTTTACATGATTTTTGCGTTAAGTAAGTACCTATATCTGCTTTTTTATCTACAGTGTCTGAATTACTTACCTCTTTGTTTTTGCAGATCTCATAACGCGAATACGTTAGGCGTGCACTTGATCGCTAAAAAATTTCCTCCAGTTCATTCAGTTTAAATCTTTGTTACACTCTTATCAGTACGCATAAAAAAGATGATTTATGTACCATCGTGAAGATAATTATTATTTTTTGTTGCTTGTTGCTCTGAATAAGAGACCAGACAACCTAGGGATATCTACAAGTATGTATTTGATCTAAGTAAGTATACTAATTTAATAAAACTGATTTTTTTTATACATTGTACGTTTGTTTAAACGCGCTAATCTCTGGAACTACCAGCCGGATTCATAAAAATCTTTTTGTATATGATAGCCAAATTCATGAGGAGTAGTACAAGTTATTTAACATCACGCTATGACTCTTAGGAGCCGAGCAAAACGAAAAAAAGTCGGAAAGAACGCTAATCGAAAACGAAGAATAGCGCAGACGGGTAAATAATCTTTAAACTTTTCACACATAATTAGGTATATGATAAAGTTTACAGTATTCCCAAATTAATAATGCGCATGCAGATCTTCGCTAATTGTCGTATTCCCGGAAACACCGAATCATTGAATCGTAAGAGCCCTAAATTATGCATGAAGAAAATGCACTTAACCACTCTATATACTTTTTTTTTCTATATACTTTTTTGTTTCCGGGAATACGACAGTTAACGAAGATCTGCATGCGCATTATTAATTTGGGAATACTGTAGCATCACTTTGCAGGTAGTGCAGACATAAGTCGTTACTCATACGTATCTATAAAGTTTGTGCCACGGTTTGTTTAGAAGATTAGTGAGAACTAGGGATGGGGTTAGATAGTTCACAGATTTTTAATATTTTTTTATTTTATTCGTGACGTTGCTGAGGGAAAAAAAAAACTCAAACTTAGTGATTCTTTACATAGTAAAAAATAGCTTGTGTGATTAGTTTCAAATTGTGATGGTTTTAAACTTGCAGCTGCGACGTTAAAATGTAAAATTGCAGTTGTACATTTATGAAAATTCACCTTGCTTCACCAATTAATAAATTAATTGTGTATATCCGTTAATAGGATGGTTATGCATTTATTTTTGAAGAATCTTTATGTTGAATTTTGGTGCAACTTCAAATATAATTAATTACTAGATTATCCACTTGAACAATACTTACATTTTTAATCGATGACAAGTTGCCACTCGATTCCAATGCACCCCTAACATGCATTGCTAACACGCGATCGTTTAGTCACCACTCTAGCGAGTAAAGTGACACGCTGGTGAAGGCACTATTCATCAGTAACACTATTTTATTAATATTCCTGTTCGTACTTACTGTCTGTAGTGACTAAGGAACGATAGTTACGCTTAGGTAATAACCTCAGATAATAGAAACAAGGAGATATGCCATCATAGCAAATTAGTACGGGAACAACTGATGCCACTTTTAGTACATTTTTCGACACAATTACGCGCATAATTAAGCGCTCCTTGTGAATAAAAAGATCTCCCACGCATTGAACATTCCGCACACCCTCAATCTAACACTGTTAATCGTCACTCAACACTAGCACTAAACTAAAACACTGTATTTATACCATCGATCGTGTTCGGTTCGTCGCCAGCGCGTACGTTTTTAATATGAGCAATTTGCTCAAGATCAGGCATCAAGGTCGATAGCGCCTTGGCACATCTCCTTGTTTCTATGATCTGAGGTAATAACAGATAATCGATATTAGGTGTAGCATCTATGTACTTACAAGCACAAATTCCAAAAATGACAAAAAATGTCAACACCATGATTTCAACAAGGATTTAAAACACATACAAATTGATTAATCAACCGTTACAATGGTCAAAACTTTAAATTATCAGTGATTCAAAATATCAACTGTGTGTGCTAGTCGTTTGGTTTTCTACAAAAGGGTTTAGTCGAATGCTGTTGAATATCTAATTAAGCAGTTTTATCTAATTATCAAGACCTAATTATATTTGAATCTCAACTATTTGCCTTTAAAAGTAAACTTGTCTCTAATCAACACCACCGCATCTTCGCCTCACATATCAAATTAACATTTCAATTTAATTTTTTTGCGGTCACACGAAACCCTCCATTAATTGGGTTACGGAGGGTTATACCTCAGGGGAGGGAAGGGTTACTCCTCAGGGAGGACGCTACAATTGATTGAGATGGATGTTGTCAGCGAACAAATTCGGAGACAACTTTTACTTTTTTTTCCCCCTGTATTGTTTTTTAATCTTTTTGTTTAAAAAAGGGTGGTTTGTAACCAGCCGGTTAGCCACCTAATTGTTTTTAACTTCTTGAGTGGTTTTACGATTGGTTGTTTGATGTCTTTTGTTTTTTTTATGTTTTATGGCGTTCGTGGTTAGGGGAACTAATTTGGTGTTGAGAAGTGGTTATTGGTGTTTTTGTCATGGTTGATTTAAAAGCAATGGGTTTTATAACTATGTTAATATAATCAGCTTCTTGCAAAAGTGGTTCTTTTATGGAAGCTATAGCCAATTGGGAAACAAAACCAAGCTACCGCGATCAACAATTAATCAATACTACTAATTTTAAATCGAGATTCATCATAATACCTCGATCTAAAACAAGCCTAAAATATGATTACTGACCATTTAGATGCAAATAAAAAAAAACAAACAAACCAAATAATAGCCATAGTTTAACAAACGGTATCGCCCAAACTTCCTACATAGACTCAAAATCATCGATCACTTCCCATCTGCTCTAAGTACATCGAACAATGCCAATAGTTTCTTCAGACAATATTACTATCGAACCGCTCGATCGGTCGGGACGATACAGCTTTACATAAATACCTTATGTAACTAAGATCACGCTTCCAGCGTCCTAATCTTTTGCAAGCCGTTCGAAGACATCCTATAACGATAAGGATAGAAAATTCGCCATACATTGGAAAGTTGATCTCAGATTTAAATTTTGCTCGTCTAGATGAGAGAGCAATGGATTGGCAGCTATGAGTAATGGTCACTGGAAGTACAGCAATGTTAGTTGGTAAAAGACAGATGTGCGATAACCCGAGATAATCCTGCGATAAAATCTTATACGATTTGCCTTAGTGCACGGTAGTGGAGTTACGTCTAAAGTCCGAGAGTTGGTCGGTCGCGTAAGTCCGGATCAACAATTGATATTTGATAGGTTTTACTTTTGCGAAACATCTGCGCTTTGTACAGAGTCTATTTCATTTCGACTGTCTGTGATACTAGATAGATGGTTGAGAATTATGCTAGCGATATGCGAGCGGACTAATGAACTATGCATGTTTTTCTATATACTTGTCTAATATTGATTGAGCTTTAGAGTGATTTAGCATTCAGAAATGTAACATCAGAACACACGTTTACAGTATCGTACATTCAGGATACGTAAATTCTCAGTGTTAGCAAGCATATTGCGGTATCTATTTTTCGATCCATAATTACTACAATTACTTAATCATAGTAACTATGAATAGGAAAATTTATACCAACATTCAACAGTATGTAGTACAAACAGTGACTGATAAAGACATTAATAAAAACACAGCAATCGCAAAAAGAAATTCAATTAATAGTGAACCACGGTAAATAAATAAAATTTCATCAAAGCATCAAAAGGCCAATCAAGCCAAAAGCTGTGACAGTATCGACTATCAACCGGTTGACAAATGACACAGCTAATGAAAGTATTATACGACATTATGCTGCCATGCTGATGAATATCAGTCGCTTTGTGATGCTAAAAGTTCGGAGAAAGATGGTTCCTTGTTTTGAACCAGGTAAGGAAGAAATAGGTTCTTGGTTGATGCAAGAAATAATGTAAAGATAATAAAAGTACTCATTGGATAGGTATAAAAATCATTTGTGAGTGAGGAAAATAGAAAAGCTTTTTTAATTAAAGCCAAAGATCAAACAAGCATGAAAAATGCTATGAAAATTAAGATCAAAAATAATCATAACCATACAAAACAAGCTACTGAATACGTTGCCTATTCAAAGATGTAGGTAGGTACTTCCAATAAAAAGGCACTTAAAAACTAAGTAAGTATATTTAACTAATAAGTTCTATAAAATAAGGCAATATAAAAAATCTGTACACATTCCAAAAAAAATTGACATCCCACAAATACTCTCAGACTTCATCGTTTTAGCTGCGTATAAATTTTATGCCAGCAATATAAGCTTTGACACTTTTATAAAACGTGCATATTTATCCAGTGTTGTTTACTTTCTATTTAAATTTTACTATCCGTCATCATGGCATAACGGTCATTGGGAAGTGTTTACGTGTAATAAATTAACGGACGGACAATCGGACCGGTCGGCTAGCCGTGGATAATCATTAATTTCCATGCGACATTGAATTCTTTGGGGAATCTGTCTGACGCATTAACGTACGCTAAATTTGTTTTCTCATTACTGTCTCTGTATATTCATTAATTTTCTTTTATACTATATCTTTGTGATTGGTGGTTGCGATGCATTGCTTGTTATTTATGCTAAAGGGCACTGGCAGACGCCCATAGAACGCTGGGCCTCAGATTGTGTAAGTCGGTACAGATATGAAATTAGTTTGGTGTGATCGAGTATTTCAAGAGTATTTAAATTCATTTTTTATTTATTTGTTTTTGTACGTAATTGGGTTAAAGAGAAATATTCTTATTTCTGACAGTGAGGTTAAGTATGGTGTGAATGATCCAGTGAAGTACAGCCCGACTAATGAGTTCTCAATTCAAAGGTTTTAGTTGCTGTCACCATGATATTCTGTGGAAGCACGCGCTAGCCAGCATGCACCCATTTTTGTTTTAGTGGTTTTTTTCAAAATGTCAATGGCATAATCATTTTATTTCTTATTTATTTCCATTTTTTATTCCAATTCTTAATCTCTAAGATAAATTAGGCAAAGAACAATTAAAATATATTTTTATTTTTGGTTAAGCTTTTATTACTGTACCATATCAAGCCTAAAACTGCCGACGTCCTTTACAACTACTAGTCATAAAAATTCTATTGCATTCCTCTTTCCAACATCCTTTCTCTAAGTTAGGTATTTCATCTTTAGAAATGTTTTGTAAAACTAATAATCTGGTAAATTTACCAAGAAGAATCTCTCGTAACAATAAATTTTCAGTTATGTTGAGTAACATTACCATTTTACAAACCACGACATGCAGCGTTCAAGTTATGCTAATGTGAATCTGTTATAATTCCCGCATCACACACATTTTACTTTTAAATCTTTTATAAACGTTCATCTCCCCATTTTTTACGTCGCCTCGTGTCCACTGTCACTACTGGACATTAAAAAACATCTTAATTTCTATGTCATCCCCAACTTTATTGAGAATTTGTAAAGAAAGCGTGTTAGGCTCGTGGCACCTGTACAACTGGCCTTTGACCCAGGGATGCTGTGGTCATCTCGCCTTTTTATGGTGACCCTACATTGATATGTTAATCTTGATGATCTTCGCATTTTTTACGCAGTTTAACTATAGAACGGGAGACGTTGATTGTAAAATTTGTAGTCGTTATTTATATTTACTTGACATGTTTAAACTAAATTAGGCTGTTTGTATAAATTTCTTGGTTCATGTCATAATTTTGGACACTCATTTCATTTAGATATACGGTCCGTTATTATCAAATTATGCAAATTCAAAAACTTACTTTTGAGGTAAGTAAAAATAAATCTTTGTAATAATATTTTCGAAGACTGACCCTTGTCCAGCAAAGTAAATACCCGCACATAGATTTTATGGGAACCCAAAATAGCTAATAATTCATAAATATCGGACACCGGACTCCTGTGTCCGGTGCTCAAAATCGCTAATACCAAAACCCGTTGGGGCCAAATACGTCATTAATTTGAACAAGTCCGGACAAAGGGCGAAGACTGCGCCCTTTCAAGACTAGAAAGACTACACGGCGAAGGATAATAGTGGATAGTCTCCTCACTCGTTTAAGAATGATAAATTACCTAAATGGAGTCGGTATGTCCATTCCCACAGATATTAAAGTGGAGGACAAAAGAAGGACCCCCGAGTAGTTTGGAACCACGCTGGGGTATTGAAAATATTGCAAAATACACCGTTCATTGTGTGGATCTCATGCAAATCTCTTTGAGGGCTTCTTTCGGGTAGAAATTGGAAAAGTTTTATGATCGAGACTTTGATGTACTTTGTTTTAGGTAGGCTAATCGCTGATGATTTATGCTTGTTGTAGAGGACAGCTGGGGTTTCACAAATAAAATACGAATTGTTGAAAGGCACTTGCCATATATATTTACAAGTTCTGCATCAAGTACCTTAACCTATCACTTCTTATAACAAACTATAACTAGGAAACTTTCCTATCACTTAATTAAACTTTTTCTAAGTCTTTATTCCTAACAATTCCGATACAATAGAACCGCCGCCTAAGTTCTACTAGCAGGTGTTGCTAGCTCGATGATCTCTTGCTGACTGAGCAGTGGGCACGAAGATTCATCAGGGCGCCGCACTTAGGTACATTTCTTCCACGGTGCAAGTTGTGGGTGATGCTGCGAACGTCAGCGCTGGCGGTCGCCGCTCGGCGGCAGGTCGCGGTGGCAGCTCTGCAGGGGGCGGGGTATGCCCCCGCACCAATAATCTGTGAACCAATCAAAGGCCAGCGCCGGAATTGTGCCGCCAGCCAATGAGAGGGCACAATTCCAACGTTGACTTGTTAGTTTGCTACGAGAGGTTGACGGCTTCATCTTCACAGCGTCGCGGGACCAGCAGAGGGGCCGCTGTCCGCAACACTTGTGTAGAAGAATTTGAAGTAGCTTAATGTTAGGTACTTAGATAAAAGTCAAGTAGCACCAGTACACGGTTCAGTAAACATTGGTGATGCTGATGAGAGTCCAGTTTTGTAAGAACTAGAAACGGTTGCCTTTCTCGAATGTTCTGGAAAGACCATTAAAAATATTTTTATTTCGTTTATCTGCCATAAATAGATGCAACTTGTTATTTTAAACATTAATAAAAATTCACTCTGAGAAATAAACACTTTTACCATCGTAAATTTATTGATGACGATAGTAATAAAAAAAATAATGATTCACATCTAACGTCAAACAAAACAAATTGAAATTGATAGAATTTGCATGGAACAATATATCTTTAAAACTTTGTAGGTAACTAATTTATTGCTTGAATGGTAGGTATCCACTTTAGTGAAAAAAGTTAATATTCCTTAACGGTTGATGAGTCACCTGTCGGTTTAAATTTTCTTCTTAATACAATCGATAGGTTTATTTTTAGTAGGTGTTTTTTGGATCATGTATATCCAATTTAATGTTGATCACTACAACTCCAGAATCATTTTATTAATTATTTATTTTCGTGGTCTTATATTTGTTTCAGGTTTTCGCGATTTTTTGTTACACTTTTTATGAGCCATTGGTATTAAAAACACAAAACTCAATTCGAAAGACATTAACCCCTTTACTTGTAAACAATGATTACATTAAACAACTCTTATGTCAATTATGCCAATCATAGGAAAATACCTAAATTCTAACGCTACTAATTTTTCCAAACTAACCACAAAATCAAACTAATAACTATAAAGCGAAAAACCATTCATGAAATTGTATCCCTTAATTTGCGGTCTATTATCTATAAACCCATTATTGCTATAATATAACACCTGAGCTGTTCCGATTACGCATAATGAGTACAAAACCCTTTGTGTCCATTCAGCCACCGATATTAATAAAAAGGGATAGAGAGTAAGCCCTTTGTGTGGACTTGTTTATTCTACAGAATGACATGAATGTTTAGAAGCAAAAAAGGGAACAGCGTAGAGAGTTTACAAAGATATACCTGCGGCTTGGAGAGGTGAAGTTTCATACTGATGCTACGAGATAAAGAATGGTTTCGGTTGGTATATAATTTTGTTGGGGTCCGTAGAAAGATGGTATATTTGTAGTAGACGATGATCGGTGACCTCTGCCACCCAGTGAGGTCCATGATTGACGTTTGTATGACGCGCGCAGCCAGAGAAATTTGGAGAATTCCGAATATGTTTTCTAATTGTTATGGAAGTTTACTAACTACTGTAGATTTTTTGTTAGTATTTCATGAATATGAATTAGTTTGATGTTTTTTGTTAGAATATTAACAATAGGTGTGAATATGCAAAATGTGTATTTATTTAAATTTTGATATGCATAGCTTAGAAGCATATTTTTTATTCATTTTATTTTCAAGACTACACAAAAATGTAATATTATTTGATATGCTAATTTTCACTATGTATTTTGTGCGTAGCTATTGCCGATCAATTTTCAGTACCTACCGCAATAATAGTAATCAAGAATACCTATATTTTTGGTTTAAATTAAAGCTGTCTTCTGACCACTTATAACAACTTTCATAGAAACCCAAGTAACAGACTCCTTAATTAACTAACAGTAGCATCAAACAGCCGCACAATTTCAGTTGCCACACAAAAGGGTACAAAAATGTATACAATAGTGCACAAAGGTGACAATGTGCACAATAGAAGCTATGGGAAACAGTACAAAAGTCCTTCGTATTTATTCATTGTTTGTTTTACTAAGAAGTGACGGATGAAAACAAATAGCCCTTTTTAGAATAAGTAGCAACCCCATCTTCGGACTACCCAGGATATAAAAAGACCTACAACAGTTCTCATATTCTTTGATAGCGTGGTTCTTCTTACGTTGGTTGTATCGTCTAGTATAACTTGGTCTGTATCATGTTTGGAGTTGGAAACGTCAGGGAGGCCGTGGGATAGTGGTAGGTAATGTTGTTCTTCACAGTTCTAATTGCCCATTATAATGATACTTGATACGTCTGGACTTGTTCGATGTTCTAGCAGTCAGGGATTACTTGCTATTGTATCGGGTATTGGTTACTTTTGTTTTGCAGGCGTATTTGAAATCTATGAAACCCTCAGATCATAGAAACAAGGAGATGTGCCATGGCGCTATCGAGCTTGATGCCTGATCTTGAGCAAATTGCTCATATTAAAAACGTACGCGCTGGCGACGAACCGAACACGATCGATGGTATAAATACAGTGTTTTAGTTTAGTGCTAGTGTTGAGTGACGATTAACAGTGTTAGATTGAGGGTGTGCGGAATGTTTAATGCGTGGGAGATCTTTTTATTCACAAGGAGCGCTTAATTATGCGCGAAATTGTGTCGAAAAATGTACTAAAAGTGGCATCAGTTGTTCCGGTACTAATTTGCTATGATGGCATATCTCCTTGTTTCTATGATCTGAGCTTTTAACTATGGTAAAAGTAAAATTCGTCTCTTCTTGTTGTTGTCTTAAAAGGCAGTTTATTGACATCCATGCGTGTATGTTATTTTTATTTAATTAAAAAAAGTTGTGTCTTATTTTTGGGATATGAGAATGTTTTTTTAGCAAAAAACTGCGCGTATGCAGATTAATAAAGTGTTAATAATAACCCTATGTGTCCATAGTCCATATAGGGACAGCTTAACTTTTTTAAATAACGATAAATGTCTCACCTCAAAACAATCCAAATCAGCGTAACCGAATAAATCTTAAACGCAAAACCAAAGAATAAAATAATAACTTAAACAAACAGCTATCAAAGTTACTTTAATGGACTTAACACTAGAATGTCTGCGACCGGTCTAACGGACTCCGCATGATTCATCTATCGCATTAATATACCTTTTTATACATTTACCTTTGTTTAACCCTTTTGTGCTACCATCCCATTAACTTCTTGAGGCGGCCATTGTGATTTTTGCGTATGCTAATCTTGTTCCGGGTGGAAGTGTGACTGATTAGAGTCAGGATTCTCATGGCAGGGTGACGGTCAGTAATGATGAGAAAGTCGCAGTGTATGACTTGACAAATTTTCGTATATTGTGTCTTGTAAACCTGTTAGGATGTGGGAAGTATGAAAAGCTATTAATAATCAACTGAAAGGTTAAGTTAGACGTTTTGATTTTGATACAGTGATTCTTTTATCGTGTATCTATAGCCAATAAAATAACTAGGTGAAATATGTTACAAAGTTACAAAAAATAATCACAAAGATTATAAAGACAGGAAAAGACCAATAGCCATTTAAATGTATTACATTGTTTGTGGTAATTTAATTACACCATTAATTTACGCATTAGGATTTATTGGCAGTTTTTTTGGGAGACTTTATTGTTGTTAGTGGTAGTCTACCTGATAACGAGTAGCTGAATTTAGCAATGATTCTTTATAAAGATCAAAGACCTAAGAAATCTCTTCTTAGATATTTGATGAAGATATAGAAAAGCTCGTACGCACGTATATTTACTTGTATATCCATCATCAACCCATCAGCATATTAAACAGAAACGCAAATCTATAATAACATAATCTGTCCCCAACCCTTCGCGCGCTGCGGACGGCTTTAATAATGCATTCGCCATTAGTTAACCCGCAGATGCCGAGCCCGTCTTGCCTCTAATTCTAATTGCACAGAAAGGGTGAAAGGATTACACTTGCCCGATTTTGCCCGAATCTGTTTTAACTTCGTACCTTACTTTTTGGGAATTAATTAGCTTCAATATTTTCGTAAAGGTGTAACTTTGAATCTTTTGTAATGGAACGAAAACATTGATTCTATCTCGCAAAATTAATGCGTCCATAACGGAAAAATGGTTACTGGTTAGCTATTCTTTCAGTGGAGGTTATCACAAAGCCATTAAGCTCAAAATCTCCTTTTTACGGAGCAGGACATAACGTAATTAATATTTGACGAGCCCGTTGACAGAGTGGCTTTTTTAAAAGCTCGAGTCACAGAAGGTGTCCGGAGTCCGGACGCAGCTGGGACGGCATTACGCTAATCTGTGTGGCGTCGCACTTGTTAAATATTAACGCAGTCTAATTACAACCCCCGTCCCCCTCGTCCTCTAATGGCTTTTAAAACTGATTCCCGCCCCCAAGGATGCGTATTTGATGACAACTCTCATCGTTTTGGTGGTTTTAAACAAGGGCTGTGCAACTTCCAGACCCGTGTCGTTCTTCAGTCCAGAATGTTGCGTTTGCAATCCATTTCTGGATGTTCCTCCCATCTTTCTTTATTCACACGTTGAAGGAGTGATGTATAGTGTACACGGCAAAAAGTCAGATATTCGTAACTCCTGAATGCATTAGACATATGTGGCTTGTAAAAGATGCTGAAGGGTGCATGCAAATAGCTTTAAGTGTTCCATAAGAACGTAATCGACATGAGTTGAAGAATTGCATTTAGTTTCTACATAAATGAGAATAGTTTGAAATCGTACCATACTTATAGTACATTTTTTTACGTACATTTTTTCGGCAAAATGGCAGATTAGAACATTTTGAACAATTAGTTTATGTTGTCGTAAGCATTTCAATAACTTCCGACAAATAACATTCAAAGGAAGGGTGCTAACGGATCTTGTACAACCGCCTACAAAATCCGTGCGAATATTAGTTAACAAAGCTGATAATTAATGATGTCACGACAGCCATATTTGTCCAACTGGCCATCCTTATCCAAACAGGTCATTCTTAAAGGGAACCGTTTATTTTGCTAATGGTTCTTATAACAATTACTTGGAGCCATTACATGGTATCATTAGTGTATGCGTTTTATTCGTCATTTGTTTTCTTAAAGCGGGTCCGTTGGACCCCGCGCGCGGTGGCGGGTTGATATCATTAATCAAAAGATTTCGGACGGTATCTTGACAAAAGTTTTTTTTTTTATTTAAGCAAATATGGGAATGTGGTGACGAGGAATGGCTTGAGATTCAATATTTTGTAGAATTTTTAACCTTATTTCTTCAAATTTACGAGTGATAATGCTGTGTATCGTTTAGCACCGTCGTCGTATATTCTATAGTGTGTAAGAATTTATATTTGGTTTGATAGACATAATAGTTTTGTTAGATCAATGTATCGATCTGATATTGATCTGTGGGAAGATCGGTGAAGATCCTGTAGGAAACTGCCTATTAAGTAATTCATTATATTTCTCTACCATCCATCAAAATTCCTTAGGTGTCCACTGTTGACTTAGGTCTTCTAGTTAAATGTTATCATGATTTTGATAGATTTTAAATAAAATATAAACTATCGTACTTCACAAATCGTAATTGTTTCAATATGTGAGAAGAAATACTTATTTCAGCACTTTACTTGTGTGTATTTCACCATCGTCAGTTGACATTTTATTTCCAAGGAATAAAGTTGAGATTTGACAGATATTTCAAAATGAATCCCTGGATAAAGTTAGTAGGTATCTGTTGTCTTATTAGTAGTTTCTTATCACATAGTACTTTTATATGTTTCTTATAATCAATATTAAATCTTATTACATTACTTTAAAAATTAAAAACCCTGGGAAAGGCACAGTAGCAAAGTTAGGTATATAATATCTCCAAAAAATTAAAACAATGAAATCAACTCAAATTTTTTTCTTGCCAAACATTTTATCATAAAAAAAGTTATGATACCACAACTCCATAACTGACAATCTCTTGTTTTACCCAACGAACATCGTGACATCTGTCAAGTCTTGACATGTCTTATCTTAGGGGTGAAAAAAAAACCCCTGGGGTGCCGCCCACCCCACGGAAACCTCAAGACAATGCAATGTCGGGAATCAAATATATTTATGACTATGTAAATTGGACCAATTCACAGCAGAATTTGGAATTTAGCTAAAAGGTTGGCTAAAATAAAAGGTAAAATTTATTTTCTCGCACCAGATGTCTTTGAGTGGGGTCTCTTTGATTTTCTTTGGTTATTTTCATATTGTTTTTTTTTTTACGTCAATTTCCACTTTATTAAGGTGTGTAGTGACGTGAGATGACGCGATAAAATTGGAAATTGTGTATTGGCCGTGTGGCAATAATTTTGAGTCTGTTTTTACAGTTGGTTATTTGGAGGACATTTTGTATGTTATAATTGGACCCATATTGCTTACAGTAACTTGGCAACTGGGAAATACTACCACTTTAAAACAAAAAAAAGGCAGTCATGTGAAAAAAGAATGAACAACATTGATTTAACTGAATTGTGTAGGTACATAAGTAATGTAGGTACCTACTTTTCATTGATTTGATAAGGTTTATTTAATTCAAAAATTTTTATCGTTCGTTCTTTTCGAAAATTCGTTCAGTGCCCCAACACTATAAATAAATACGTTATTATTATTTTGTTTTGGTCATAGTATCTATGTATACTTAGTTGGTTTACTTTTTTTACTATATCTTTGAGAGTTGCTGTCTGTCTGTGTCTCCTAGTGTAATTTTTACGGAGGTGCTAATATTATGAGCTCACAACTCATTTTTTCAGTCAATCATATTTAGATTTCCCCACTCTAAAATCAGCAACCGAATCCGAAAGGCAAAACGTTGCTTATAAATGTATAATATACTTTCCCATACTCTCCCAACATTATAGTAAGTGGTAACGCGAGCAAGCCAACAGGTTTTCCTTATTACCGCCCTAAAGAAGTGCGGATATATTTTAACGTTAAGTGGATGACGTCACGGATGTCCACAAAAAGTGCGGATAAGCGGACAAGGGACGAGACGTTTGTTTTTACACGTCCGCGCCAATTCTTGTGTATGTGACCGGGTCCACATGAGGGAGTGGAACGGAGATAGATCAATGTTTAAGTACACGATGTGCCTGAATTACAGCCATGTAAGTAGTAATTCGAGCAAAAGCTTTGTAAAGTTTTTTTGAATAAAGAATCTGAAATCGAACGTGTTGGAAGTTTTCTTTCAGTACTAATTTTTGTTAACCACTTTTTAGTGACCTAGGCATTACAAAATCTACAAAAAACATAAAACTTTAAAATGCCTGCATTGCCCAAAGTAGTAGGCATTTTGCCACTTACGTTATGACTTATTATAAGCTCCAATAGGGGTGAGTCTATTGCCATTTCGGGCCCAAATTCGGGCACAAAAACAATCCTAATAAAGTAAGCTGTACCCAATCCGATCGAACCAGTGACCTTAAGCGGATACAAATATCATAATCTTTATATTATTTCACTTATACATGATGTTATTCTCTTTGCGTGTCCCGTCAGGGTTCGTAGCCATATGGTATTATGTAAACCAGTGGCTCTCGTGTGTGGCACCCGCCCGCGGGCTTGAGCTGTCGGTGCCAAGTTATTGCACTTTGCGAAGCGTTCAACTTGGAATAAATCTGTTTTACTGTGATTTAAAAGGATATGAACGTTGAGGTGTTATTGTAGTTGATTTATTGCCGTTGGTTTAATTATAAAAATAACAACATTATTAATAATATTTATTTTTTTGAGGGGCTCGTGGCTAAATGACGGCCGCGCTGATCGATCGATCTGCGAGGTTAAGCTGCGCTTGCCGCGGTTAGTCCTTGGATGGGTGACCGTTCTTTACACATCGAGACCCCTCCATGCCTCGGAGAGCACGCAGTCGGTCCCGGTTGTCATAGCAATATCTTTGACAATCGTTACGGGTAGTCAGAAGCCCTAAAAGTCTGACAGCTGGTCTAACATTCGAATACCGGTATTACCCATTAATTGGGTTGTGGAGGTCAGATGGCAGTCGCTCCACGTAAAATATTGATATTCAGCCAAAACTAGTTAGACTGGATGCCGACCCCAATATAATTTGGGAAAAGGCTAGGCAGATGATGATTAATAATATTTATTTCTTAGGCCTGATGGCGACATGTCACATCATCGAGATTTCTGTGCTATATTAAACACTTGAGCCATTCTGGAATTAATTCTCTAAATCAGCGTTTTTAACCTTTCCGAATGTGGTCTGAAATTGGTACAATATGGAATGGCAATAGGCTCGTCCCCTATTTTTTCTCATACCATGTTAATGTAAATGTTTAACGGAAATTTATTTTTATTTTTTGTTGTCTCACTACTAATCAAGAATCTTTCAAGTGCTTTTTTTCCAATCGTAATTAACCTCAAAGAAAAAAATATCATGTCCATTCACTTTATTTGCTTCGTCTTCAAACAAATCTGCGGATATTTCGGTCTCGTATACCGCAACTCGTCAATTTCATTAGGGTCACGCGTCCGCAGTAAACCGTCCAGGGCGGGCGGCGTAGGGCGGCCGCGCGGTAGGGCGGGAGAGCTGCTCTATAAATTGTCACCGTCGATAGTACTCCGGATTAACTGTTTTATTGTTTTTCCTAAGTGTTTATTGTTTTCTTTGGGCTTTTTTGGTGGGAAGTGACGTTTAGAAGAAAATATGAGGGTATTTAATTAAAATGTACAAATGTGTAAGGGTACGCCCTTATAAAACTTAGCTAACTAGCTTCCATGAGTTTACTAAATTAGATGCGATATCATAGACTTTTTCCGGCTAGTCGTAGCTCGGAAGTCTGCCCTCTGTCTAACTTTATAAATTAACTATTACTCAGTAATTGGACCATTACAATAAGAAGGCAGTCGCTCCATGTAAAAATATGACTTTTAGCCACATTTTGTGTAGACTGCAGCCAACCTGCATGGTGTTAGCAAAAAATAGCATCAACCTACCTCTGAGGGATTCCCCAGAGGATAGGTAGCAGCATCTTAGGAGTATAATATACAACCCTACTGTAGTCGCCGATTCGTCTGCCAAGCGTGGGGATTAGGTATGGCAGATTTCACCAACTTGATTAGTGACCGGTGGTTGTGATGCTTGGGGAAGCCGTTTGTTGTAACAAAATAATACATTTAAAAACTACACACAGGCCATACACATATCATATGTTTCTTGCTCTAAATAGAGCAAGATGGAGCAGAAAGCATCGCCGTTGTATCATTATGATCATAAATTACCACTTGTGTCTGTAAGATCACATGGTACCACTACAATGCTGGGTGTCATTCCGCATTTGGCTGATAACTTTCAATCACAGGGTACCTACCTATCCAATTCCAATTTCAATCATAGGCTATCAAATTCCAAGTTAGTCTGAAAGCATGCATATAAGTAGTATAAGTATGCAGTGATAGCCTAGTGGTTTAACCATGTGCCTCCCACGGCGAATGGTTCGAGTTCGATCCCGGCACGCACCGCTGACTTTTTGATATCATGTGCGTATTAGAAATTAATTATCACTTGCTTTAACGGTGAAGGAAAACATCGTGAGGAAACCGGCAGGTCCTAGAACCAAAAATTCGAAGACATGTGACGTCCACCAACCCGCACTGGGCCCGCGTGGTGGACTACGGCCCACTCCCTCTCACAGAGGAGGCCTGTGTCCCAGCAGTGGGAACATTAAAGGCCGATTATGCTTATGCTGAAAGCATAAAATCCCGACTCAAAAAACGCGACTCGCAACTCACAAAATTACGCTCGTTCGGCCTCACCAGCAGGCTTAGCATGACCAATTCTATCTCTATTCTACCAAAGAATAGACAAAGTTCTTTCTATCGAACTCGTTATCTCTTCTGCCCGAGCACGCGGCGACCCATGCTTGGCTTATCAAAATTTTGTCTACTGAAGAATAGAAACATTTCTTATCTTCATTCATTGTATGAATAAAACGGTAGAAATCTTTTTACAATCTGTCACTTTGTCTATTCTTCTGTAGACAAAACCCGTTTCTATCGTGGTCATGCTAGGCCGGCTGGGCCTTACCCTAAAACTGCGAGCGAAGGCCAGTCTTTCACACAAGTATAACACTCGCTAGGGAACTCTTTAGTCTCAGAGCTGTCAGCCTCATGCATTACGGGCACCGACACTTTCAAGAAACCAACATTCAAAAGGCACATTTGAAAGCCTACTATCGTCCGAGCACCCATTTATTAACCTACCAAAACTAATAACACAACATACATTGCTACTTTTGTATCAAGTTTACGAATTATGTTTGGCTAGCCAAGCCGTGCGCTTCGGTAACGTCTCAGGAACCTAGTCCGGTCAAATTAGACCAAAAAATAAGAGTAAAGTTACCTAAATTCCCACCAAGCTGAAAATCGGCAAGATTGTTTAAAATATCATTAAAAACAAAATTTGAAAGTTCCCCATCTTTCCCCTGTAAGGAAAAAAAAATATTCAAGGTCAAAGGTCAAAAAAATGAGTTTTTCGCGATTTTCAGCAAAACGGTAAGTTTTATCACAAAATACCTCAGACAAAAATTGTAGATCATAAAATTATCTACACAAAATGGATAATACTTTTTTTCTACGAGCCACCGTTTTTGAGATATAACGATTCAAAAAGTTGTAAAAGTTGTAATCGTCATAATATGCACACGTAATATGCACACTGATGTATTGATAATTAAAACAGCAATTGAGCAATTCAATTTGACAAATACAACTATTGTTGTTGGTGAAGATATAGACTTACTCGTATTACTGACTGCTCGAACTCCAACTGAAAAAACTATTTTCTCCTTAAAACCAGGAAAAGCTCAACATCAATCGGAAATGTATGCATCAAAAAGTTTATCTACTTTTGCAAAGTGTTAAAATCATGTACTATTTTTACACGCAATAACTGGCTGTGATACGACATCTGCATTTTACAGGAGGGGTAAAATAACAGTTTTCAAACTATTTGAGAAACAAAATGTAATTGAATGTGCTGAAGTTTTTAAAAATAGTAATTCTACTCGACAAGAAATTATTACTAACGGCATTCGCTTTCTTCTTTCTATGTACGGAGCTCCTAAAAAAACTACCTGCTTAGATAAGTATAGATATGCATGTTTCGTTAAAAACACCAAAAGTAAAAAACAAGTACAATTAGCTTGTCTTCCTCCAACCTCAGTTGCTGCTCATCAACATCTTTTTAGGGTATATTACCAAGTTCAAGTGTTGTGCTCTAACATTGAATCACCAACAGTAGAGGATCCGTTTGATTCCAACGAGGCAACATGCGATACATCGCTATTAACGCAGTTTACATGCACTCAGGATGAAGATGAAGAAGAACAAGAAGAACAAGAACAAGAACAAGACGAACAAGAACAAGAAGATCAAGAAGAAGAACAAGAAGAAGAATTTGAAAGTTGAACGACTCGGACGATTAAATTTCACTACTTTTTTTAACTTAAATTGCTTTTATCTTTTCAATCTCTGCTAATATCCATTATTTTTCAATAGTTTCAAATTAAACAGGATCAGAACTGACCCGTGAAATAGGCCTATTGGGGAAACCACGTTAAAAAAACGCGCTAAGTATACTAACTCATAGGTGGCGAGGAAACGTGTGCATATTATGACGATAACAACTTTTACAACTTTTTGAATCGTTATATCTCAAAAACGGTGGCTCGTAGAAAAAAAGTATTAATCCATTTTTTGTAGATAATTTTATGATCTACAATTTTTGTCTGAGGTATTTTATGATAAAACTTACCGTTTTGCTGAAAATCGCGAAAAACTCATTTTTTTGACCTTTGACCTTGAATATTTTTTTTTCCTTACAGGGGAAAGATGGGGAACTTTCAAATTTTATTTTTAATGATATTTTAAACAATCTTACCGATTTTCAGCTTGGTGGGAATTTAGGTAACTTCGAATGTCTAAATTGACCGGACTAACCATCCGAATTTTCTAAATTTTTTGAACTCGCATTTAATTAAATTTTCCCCTTAGGGAATGAATTTTCAAAAATCTTTTCTGAGTGCTCACTTACGTTATTTAATGGAATTTCTGTCTACATTTCATGCTTGTAGATCCACCAGTTTAAGCTGTGTGTTGTCATCATTGTATCAGTCAATGCGTGTTAAATTTTTACTAAGTAGTAAGCGAATCGGTAATGTATGGTGTGTAATGTGGTATTGTAGGGTAGTGTCGGAGTGAATGCGGTGCTGTGACGTTGTGTTGTCAATCACAATCAAGCTCGACCACCCGCACGATTAGGCGCGGGATAGTGAACGCGACGTGCGTGGAGTCGACGGCAGTTCTAGTGTGTTTAGTTCTTGGTAGAATTATTTATGGTTATATTAAAATAATACACAATAAAAAAAGATTTTAAAAAAAGGAGGTATCGTGTTTCGTCTGTATGTGGATGTTTGTAGGTGATTTTTTCTTTTGCCTAGCTTTATTATTTCTGATTGCTGCTAGTGGGAGTTCCCAATTCAGTTCGTTATAATATCTTCAATTAATTACAATGTTAACTTTGGTTAAGTGTATATCTCCACGTTAAGCAGAGCCATAGAACTTAAAACTACATAAAATCAAAATATCTAGTTTGCCTTTCTACTATCTAATCAACTCTAAGGGCCAGTGAGATTGACATCATCCACTAAATAAATGAAAAATACATCAAAATTGCTTCAGTAGGTTTCGAAAAAATCGCGGACACGAACATACGTATAAACGGGTCCAATACAGAGCCTCTTTTTTTTAAAGTGATTAAAAATGTGATAAAATTTGTATCAAACTAACTCAAATAAATTAAACGAAAATCCAGAAGTAATGCAAACGGCAGTAAAACTTTTATAAAAGCTACCAAACAAACAAGCGACTCCACACCTCCCCTATTCCCAATCATCTAGGTGTACAAGCACCACGTTTACCAGATATCTGTCTGTCTGTCCGTCTTATCGCTCCTATCTCCACACCTCACAATGGATGGAGAAAACAATATTTTTGATTTCCACATTATACTGTTTGGGCTGTTGGTTACCGTTAACCATTCGGAGTTAGGTTTTGTTAAGGCTCTGGTATGGTGAATGAGGTGGATGGTTGGTGCATTGTTTCATACGAATTTGGACTTCCGATGGCTAGGTGTGCTTTTGTAAGTGTCGCCGTATGGAGAACTGGGCTATCGGAAGATAGATTCGATTTTGCTAAGCCTAGACGTATTTTACTTTTGCTTTTTTGTCCCAATATGCGAATTTTCTTTGGTTTTGGACCCGAAACCCCATTATAATACTCATGAATATGAGCTCGTTTTTTCTATTCCGTGATTATGAACAACTAGCTTTTGCCCGCGGCTTGGCCCGGATTTTTCGGTATAAAAAGTAGCCTATGTATCAATTCAAGTTATAAGATATTTCCCTTCCAAACATCCAAATTCGTTCAGTAGTTTTTGCGTGAAAGAGTAACAAACATCCATACATACACCCATACATTCTTACAAACTTTTGCGTTTATAATATTAGTAGGATTTCTACTATAGGATGGGATCAACCCTGAAATAGTGAAAAAAGTCACTCGTTTTCATCGTTTTTAAGAAAAGTCACCGTTTACTGCCTCGTTGGTCTAAGGGTCGCAAGCGCGATTGTTGAGCGTGGTGTCCTAGGTTCGATCCTCGGATCGGACAAAGTTTTATTTGGTTTTTCCGTTACGAACTTCTAAGTAGCAGACTAGATTTGTGTTCAGTTCGTGGCAAAAGGTTCGCCCCCTATTACATGGAACATAACTAATGTGGGTAGGTATATCACACATTTCTGGCTAACCATCTATCTATGGAAGATAGGCGTGATGTTATGAAGTATGTCTTACAACTACAGTGTCGTGACAACAGATACAAGCCCAGAATCTTCCTGTCACATCGGATCACAGCGTCGGATCAGCTGTCGCCGTGTCGCCTGCAGGGAGGACTGGGTGTGACGCGAGATTCAAGAGGCCTTACCACAAAAAAGATAAACATCTGTTAAACACGAATGCTACCAAAAATAATACACACTTGTTTTAGACAAGTTAGTGCTAAAACAATTGCCTATTATTTTTGGTAGCATTCGTGTTGAACGTGTGTTGAACAGATGTTTATCTTTTGGTACGGCCGAAGATGTCTGCCATATTTGTACTCTGTGGACGTAAATGTCAAGGCTTCTAGGTGTAGTGTATAATGTAGTAATGAAAATTTTTGATACCGTAATGATTTATTTATTTATTTATATTTTATTTATATTTATTTTACATATTTTTTCTTTATATCGTTGTTCTTTATATCGAGTGTATCATTGTTCTAAATTAGGAATTTCTCCTGTAGGTACACAAATATCACATAGGTACACAAACGCTCAAACCCGAAACCGAACCCGCAACGTTATAGTCATATAGCCAATCGCTCAGCTACTGCGCTAACCGTTGTCATGCGAAGCGGAGACTAATCATTAATCCATGATTCTAGAATTATATTTCTAGGCAAATATTCTTCTTAGAAAGGAGAGCTACGATTCTTTATTCGTGTCGCCAGACTCAACAACTATACCTACGCAGCAAATACGACTCAGCAAATAAGTATATGCGTATACATTTTTTTATTTATACGAAGATGGTGGCAACCTCAGATCATAGAAACAAGGAGATATCATAGCAAATTAGTACGGGAACAACTGATGCCACTTTTAGTACATTTTTCGACACAATTACGCGCATAATTAAGCGCTCCTTGTGAATAAAAAGATTTCCCATGCATTAAACATTCCGTACATCCTCAATCTAACACTGTTAATCGTCACTCAACACTAGCACTAAACTAAAACACTGTATTTGTACCATCGATCGTGTTCGGTTCGTCGTCAGCGCGTACGTTTTTAATATGAGCAATTTGCTCAAGATCAGGCATCAAGCTCGATATCAAGGGGGATGGGGTTTCTATGATCTGAGGTGGCAACCGTGGCCTATGAAACTCTTCAATAAATTAATTGAAAGGCCTTTGATTATACAAGACTGCGACATGAAAAAAGTCGTCGTATCCTCACACTATTTTTGCTTAACTTCGAATACGGTACCAATCTAATAACAAGTAAATCGTAAATGTACTAGGGTTGAAGAGCTAGAGTTGAGCTGCTTCAAGGAATAGACGCTTTATTATATCCTTAGTGACATAGTGTAACTGTATAGAAATGTATACAGTCTAAACCACCGAAGTACTTATAGTACTGGGGCGTCAAACCAGGCACGAATCAATCGTTTTCAACGGAGGAGTATGCGCGAACTCGCGGGTCGCACGAGAGGTCGGAGGGTCGCGACCTCCGACCTTATTGGGCGACCTTTGACACGCCCCCCGCCCTTTACCTCCCTGAAATTGACTGAAATGTGCCGCAAGCACTGAAGAAGGATGGCATGAGGACAATTTGCGTAGGTACGTATATAATAATATTTATGTATGTTTAAGACTACAGGTAAATGATTACATAATTCTGTTGGCTCCTTGTTGCAACGAAATGTATGTTTGTATATACAAGTTCTAATTGATATGTTTGTTACGTTTTAGATTCGTTCTCTTATTATTTTAATCCAGTAAGATGATTAAACTGTAGTTTTAACTGTACAGTTTAATGTAGTTTGTTGCTGTAGGTACAGTTAAGGAATATCAGTTTTGCGTTAGTTTTCCTGTTGAATTTGCCTGAATTTTGTTTGTTATTGGTTAGTATTTTATGTAGGTAGATTTTTAAGAGTAATACATTGATGTATATAATAATATCAATGGCGTACTGATGTAACCCTATAAGTGCGAAGCTCGTTGCTTCTGGCAGAAAATATGCACACCCTTCCTTTCTATGATGACTATGAAGGATCAAAACGTTGGGCAGGATTTAGCTATATCACCAATTTGTGTCAAGTGTGGTTATTACTGGTACATATAGGGTTCTTCAAGTGGGTGTTATAATGATGATGAATGAGATGATGGACTATATGGAATAGGCTGCAGAATTCAGCTATCACCAATATGTTTGCCAATTGTGGTGATTACTATAAACTTCTCCAATATCGTCTATGAGGACACCCAAGTTCAAAAGTGGATGTTTACATGGTGGGAACAGGTAATTTCTGTCAACCGTATACCAAGACTAAAAATCGAAATGGGCAAGTGTTATTCACCAAACATGTAAATCATATTGGCGATTACACAAATGTATCACCACTGCAGAGCAGTAAACTATAGCTTCATAGTTTACTTCAATAAGAGCCAAGTTCACCGACAAGACAACAGTCCGTTTAATTGAAAACGGCTGTTTAACAACACTTGTCTAAAGGCCAAATTCATGTTAAACATGACTTTTATGTTACACGGCCGTTTTCAATTTATCTGACTGTTATCTTGTCGGTGAACTTCGCCCTAAGTCACGATTACCGTTGACCGTCTATCGCATGACCGTCAGTTGGTGACATTGTGACCTTCTACAGTGATTGTCATGCACCTGTTCTGAACGGAAGCTCTTTGATGATTTGATACTTTTTGTAAAATTTCTTTTTGCTTTGATAGTTATGGGTCACTGTCGCAATGTGCGTGACAAATATCACGTGGATTTGTCACGCAGCATGATTGTGGGATACTGGATAGTAAAGCTGTCTTCAGACTACGCTATACTATATAGGTAGTATAGCGCATGCTATATAGTATCGATACCTTTAGGTTCAAAGAGCGTAACCACCATTTTGAAAACAATGAGATTTGAGCCTAAAGGTAAATATTAGGATCAAATCTTATTTTTGCCAAAATGGTGGTTACGCCCTTTGAGCCTAAAGGTAGCGGTATAGCGCGCCCTACAAAGCCATACTATATAGTATAGCACAGTGTGAACGTGTCCATAACAATGTATGGTGCGCGATATTGTCGTGCTATGAGCTATATGCTATAATACTATACAAATAGCGTAGTCTGAAATTCCGACCTCGCCGATGAGGCCCGTCGCGACGTCCCCATCATGACCCGAGTCCACCGCCGCGTATGACTCAGTCCCCTAACCGACCCTTGCTCGAGCCAGCCCGCGCTGAGCCTGTAGATTTAAATTCGACCCAAAATAATGAACCGATCCAGCTAGTAGTCCCTCCCTCTAGTTGCCCTCCCCCCAGCGACGCCCTAAGCCGAGGCCCGTACCCCAGTAGGGGGTGCCCTTAGCGTGTGGTCGCTTAGATTGTAGTTTTATTTAGTTTTAAGCCTGGCTGTAGGTATTTGTAAGTCCTCACCAGATGACCGGTTAAGCAGTGACGGCTGTTAGAAGCCAACTGCGAGAGGCCATTCAAAAAAAAAAAAAAAAATGAGCTTAATGGAGCCTGTCTGTTTATTCTGTACCGACACGCCGCGTGATATCACCGCGAGAACTGCCAATTTTTGCGAAAGTTCGAGGGAGAATGTCACGGTGAGATTCTCCCTCGAACGTTCGCAAACAAATTGGCAGTTCTAGTGGTGATATCACAGGTGGAGACAGGCTGGTTACTGTCAGCAGCGGGTAGACCCATACTTAGTTTTATGGCTAAGATGTTACAATCCCCGCTTTAACTTCTAACTACTAGCAGAAGCGAGACCTCTACCAACACCATAAAATCAGACCTAATTAGTTAAACGAATTATGTTCTTAATCGTACAGTTATCAATCGATACCCTCATAACTTCAACACCGTGAAATCCCCTGCGGCGTACTTATTATCCCTAACCTCAGATCATAGAAACAAGGAGATGTGCCAAGCTGCTATCGAGCTTGATGCCTGATCTTGAGCAAATTGCTCATATTAAAAACCTACGCGCTGGCGACGAACCGAACACGATGGATGGTATAAATACAGTGTTTTAGTTTAGTGCTAGTGTTGAGTGACGATTAACAGTGTTAGATTAAGGGTGTGCGGAATGTTCAATGCGTGGGAGATCTTTTTATTCACAAGGAGCGCTTAATTATGCGCGTAATTGTGTCGAAAAATGTACTAAAAGTGGCATCAATTGTTCCCGTACTAATTTGCTATGATGACATATCTCCTTGTTTCTATGATCTGAGTCCCTAACACATTAAACATACACATTAAACATACACATTATAAACAACACCAACACAATAAACAACCTTGTTTTACAAATCACCAAGCATTTAATTTACAAAAACATTGTATTTAAAATGAAAATGCTCACCTCTAGTGATATCGCAGCTCTAGTATTAAAAAACCGGACAAGTGTGAGTCGGACTCGCACACGACGGTTCCGTACCATATAACCTTTATTAAGATCGAGAAAAAAACAGCAAACAAATCACGTTTGTTGTATAGAACCCCCCTTAAAAATTTATTTTATTCTGTTTTTTTTGTTAAAGTGGCAACAGAAATACATCATCTGTGAAAATTTCAACTGTCTCACTATCACGGTTCATGAGATACAGCCTGGTAACGGACGGATGGACCGCGGAGTCTTAGTGATAGGGTCCCGCTTTACCCTTTGGGTACGGAACCCTAAAAAGTTGGATACGTCATAGTGTGTGGGCTGCAGGTGTCATAGCGTGATTGAACAGACAACCCGCCGTGACAAGCACAGGTGGCGGGAATGTGGGGAATTGTGAGGAATAAAAAATATATGTATTAGGTACGTGTCTATGGAGTTTATGTGATCATGTAAATGGGTATAGAAAAGATAGATCAATTTTGTTGTGATTGGGGCATCGTACTTTGTGGTATCACTTTGGAAAATAAACCGGCAGTATCCGGTATAAATATACTGAAAAACTGCTGGCTGAAATGAAATTTCTGAATCTTGCCAAAATTCTCAGCAGTCACGCTTGCGACCATTAGACCAACGAGGTAGTCAGGAGAAGAGCAATAATCCGTACATTCCTACCAATAAATAGAAATGCGAGTGTTTGTTTGTCTTTCTTTCACGCAGCAATGGAGCGACACATGGTCATGATTTCTTGCATATAGATCAATGTAAATGGGCATAGAGAAGATAGATCAATTTTGTTGTGATTGGGACATCGTACTTTGTGGTATCGCTTTGGAAAATAAACCGGCAGTATCCGGTATAAATATACTGAAAAACTGCTGGCTGAAATGAAATTTCTGAATCTTGCCAAAGTTCTCAGCAGTCACGCTTGCGACCATTAGACCAACGAGGTAGTCAGGAGAAGAGCAATTATCCCTACATCCCTACCAATAAATAGAAATGCGAGTATTTGTTTGTCTTTCTTTCACGCAGCAATGGAGCGACACATGGTCATGATTTCTTCCATATAGGTAGTTTTACAAACAATAACATAGACTACTTTTTATCTCGGTAATTTCCGACTTCGATGCGGGCGAAGCCGCGGGCAAAAGTTCGTATAATAAGTTTCACTATAACATCCGTACTTAGCAGCGTGGGAGTTCCCCTGCCGTGATTTAACGTAACATTCCCGCAGTGGCAACCCTCGCACAGGTGTCTGCAGGGCTGTTTAATAACACGTATTATTGACTTCCGTGGAGTTGTGATTACTTTATGGGAATTTTATATTTTTGTAATTAGGCATCAATTGTCGTGGGATAACATTTTGTAGGTGTTTTTTTTTTAAAGCTGCTGTAGGTATAAAGTGGACGTAATAGAGTTTTGTCATAATTGTTATCATGATCAGCTTAAAGCAGTGTTGGCCTAGTAGTAGCGATCGTTAGTTCGAACCCCGGCAGACGCACACTTTCAAGTCACTAGTGAATCGGTTTCTTCTAGGCAAGCGTACTCCGTTGCAGACCGTGATGGCGGCCAAACGCAGACCTATTATCAAAAAAAAAAACACTTTCTTGCTATTTCTTTCATCACCACTGCTCTAAAAACGGTGGAAGAAAACATCGTGAGGAGACCGACATGTCCTAGAACCAAATATTCGATGATTATGTGATGTCCTCCAACCCGCACTGGGCCCTCGTGATCTACCATTTGTGAAGATCCTAGTCAATTAGCTGTCTCGTACGCTATGCCTTAGACTTCTGTGATTTCTGAACTCACTTCACTTTTCTCGCTCACTCTTGACTCTTGCTGTGCCATATGACTGGCTGGCTTGTCTGCCAATCGATCATCCGTCAGCCTGCCTAAAGATGTTTTCTTCTAAATACGATAGGATTTTTTGCGTTTTTTTTTAGCTTCAGAAACTACAGTGCTTTAGCTATTTATTTACGACATGTAAAACCGATTTTTCTTTTATTGTTTTTAGGGTTGTACCGTACCAAAATGGTAAAAAAGGAACCCTTATGGTGCGACTTCGTCTGTCTGTCTGTCTGTCACACGTGATTATTTCAGCAACTACTAATGCTATCGACTTGAAATTTGGAACAATTATAAAGAATGCTTGCCCAACTTTATTACAAATGAAAAAAGTCATAAAATATTTTTATTTTCATTGCAAAAGGGGCCGGAGTGGGGGTCCGAAATTTTAAAGTGGGGTTACTAGGTCAAGTGGCATATTATATGAAAGGGCTTGATCTGCACATTTCAAAATATATTTTTATTTAATTTTATGTCTCACAGTTTTCGACATATGATGAAAATTGTCTGAAAAAATACCATTTCCCCCCCCTTATCTCCGAAGTTTGCGGAGCAAAAAATCTGAAATAATTAGAGCTGATAGGAAATAGATAGCTGATAGAAAACTCAAATATTGCACCAAAAATAAAACGATGTTCCTAACTAGTACAGTTTTTTCAAAATCATCAAAACTCCTTCACAAACAAACTTAGTTATGCGGTCCGGTTTTTTTCACTTTATACGTCTAAAACTGATACGGAACCCTCGGTGCGCGAGTACTACTCGCACTTGGCCGGTTTTTTTTACTTGCTACCATTGATTTACCTCTTCAGTTTAAACCTAATTTCACTTTCCACAAATTAATTGCACCAATCGGCGTCGAACTAATTTCCACGACAAGTGTACATTCCCACGAAACAGAATCAGGGATCGCGTGCGCTGGCCACCTGCGCAAGCGCATACGACGCCACTCTCACGCGCACTTAAAGTTTCACACGACGACAACGGTACCAAAATGTACAGAAGCCCCATTAATTGCCAGATTTATTTGCAACACCGAGAATCACGTGCGCGTTGCCGACCCTTTCAAATGAGGAGTCACTGTGCCAACAGCTTAGGGGACAAGCAGGTCTCCACAGTCAACACAGCACATCATCAGGAGCTCTGGCGACTTTACTCACAGGAACACAACACTACCGAAGAGTAGCGTTATCTAGCATACAGTAAGGTGGAACTACTTTCCCAGATTTCTGCGAGATGAATCCCGGTGTGCCATACCTCTTGTACATAATATAATAGTACCTGCAAACGCGAAACTTCTTGTTACGAACTAGTCAGAAGACCAGCACTACTATAAGCAATAGGTATACCGCTCTCCCTCGTCACATTTTTGGAATGTCTAGCGTCACTTAGCACTTAGGTGTTTAATTATTACCGTGTTTCATTCTTACTGTGTTTGATGCCTACCGTGTTTATTATCGTGTTTTGTTCAGAGTGGGTTTTCTGTATTTCCTGTATTCTCACTACAACACCGGATAGACTCCTGTTTGTTATAATTGGGTGATTAGTGTAAATGGCCGCTTCCGTGTGTGGCGATTTGATTTTGACTTTTGATTTCGTTGGGGTGAGGGCAGTTTGGTGGCGAGCAGATAGTGTTAAGTGTTTTGATAAGATTGTGTGGAACTTTTCTCTTATGATTTTTTAAAATTTAGTTTATGTAGATGACACGTGTTTTTTTATTCAGTTTAGTTTCATGTATTTTATGTTGTTTATTAATGTAATACACAACATCACGCCTGCATTCTTCAAAGGGTTAGGCAGAGGTGTAGTAGGTACTACATTTCGCTAGTTATCATATTCATACTTTCACTGTAAGTACTTTAGTTTATTAATCTTGTTACTCTTTGTTGTACATCCTATTAAGAGCCAGTTTAAATTTCTGGATTAGGACTATCTACTAACTATATAATATTTACTATAAACTGTATAAGTGTATATTATAAAATGTGACACAATTTTTATCAAATTTTCTATCAAATAAGTGTTGGTTCTAGTTTGAAAATTCGTGATAATAAAACAAAATTAATCAAAATCCAGAGAGACATTTTTTATTCCTCATTAATATTTAATTTTTTTATACAACTCCATACATTCTCATACACACACCGACATTATTTTACAACCGTTCACTGTACAGTTTATTGCGAATAAATACATTGCTTCTCTTTTACTAAATGTTTATATTTTACTTTATTTTGTTGTAAATTAAAACAATTGCTCAATGCGTTACATTTGCTTGTAATGTAAATTTTGTTTTAACGTAATATTTTGTTACATTGAACATTCTCTTTATAATACATAACAACCATAAATATGTTTGTTAAAATAAATATGTATACATAATTTATTATTTAAAATCGTCAGAAGTTGACGATTTATATGAGATATCTTAATAATTACGGTTCTTATGTCGCCTGGGGTATTGATAATTATTATTCCTTGTTATATTACAAGCAAATGCTTTTAGAACTTATTAGATTTACCGTGACAATTCCACAATTTTTGTAATAATTACAATTTCAAAAATATCTAAAATGACTATGGTCATTACGTAAATAATTAAAATATATATATTTTAATAAAAAAATCGTTGCGCTAAAGATTATTATAATTAGGTATAAATAAAAAAAATCTGTATAGTTACTATTCTTACATAATTTGTATTTCTCACTATTGTTTATACATATACAGGGTGGCAGATTAAACAGTGGAAATATTTTAAGGGGTCATTGTATTCATTCATTATGAACAACTTTTACTATGGGACCAACCCTGAAATCGCGAAAAAAAAATCAGCTGTTCCATACATTTTGTTGAGTTTTATGAACATAATTTCGCTATTTCAGGGTTGGTCCCATAGCAAAAGTTGTTCATAATGATGGGTACAATGACCCCTTGAATTATTTCCACTGTCTAACCTGCCACCCTGTAGACACACGTAAGTAAAAGAACAAAAACAATTTTACTCAAATATGTTTTACATTTTTACTATAAAGAATAATAATTATTATTTGTAAAATTTGTTTTTTTTTTAAAGGAACGATACATACCTATAAATGCTTTACGGAATCAGTAAATTAGAAAAATACGTATAATTACGTAAATATTTGAGTTATTACAGCACCAGTCGAAAATAAAACAAAAGAACCTCGTCCAAACATATTTGTAGGATAAAGAACAACCTATTTATGATTTTAAACTGGGAATGTTATCCGACAAAAAAATATTGTAAATACCTTATGCATAAACAAATTAATTAAGCAGTTTATGTACAAGAATTCTAATCAGGTAAAACGTATTCAAGTTATTTTTTAAATATTGAACACTTTTCCTATTATTAAATATGATCTCGGTTCCCACTCTCAGTTTAAAAGCATGGAGGGTGCTTCGTACCTACTTAGCCGTATAAAAAGTTTTCCTAATCATCGAAAAACTTTATCTATCTCTATGCTACACACCAACATTGCACGACCGATGTTCATATTATTGCGTTATCAATCCAAAATTGCTTTTTATACAATTTCTACAAATAGAAGAATCAGAAAAAAAAAAATATTAAATAAAAAAAAACCATCCATCATCGTAGAAAAATCTTAACTATCAATTTACAATAATAAAAACATTTTTTATTTACAATATTAAATAGTAAACTATTTTTACAGAGGAACAAAAAACTTGAACTAATACACTACGGACCCCACTGAACAACGTTACTTCATATCTGGTATACTACACTCCTGTCGTATGTTCAACAAATTGTCTATCATCAGGGATTTTTGCGCGTTCTTCTGAGTCTCCGAAGTCGTTTCGAACTCCTCGTTCGATTTCGGAGCGTAGAAAGCTGATATGGGATCGAAAGTCGGATCGGCTCTCTCGCTTTCCCTGCTGGTTCTCGACCCGAAGTACTCGTCGCTCGCTTCTGTGTTCTCATGGAATTCGCTCGAGGAGGTCACGGCGTCCTCGGGCTGGGCTTCGCGCTGGTACCTTTGGAAAGGGTCAAACCGCTGGCTCGGCAGGTACGGCGGGAAGCCGTAGGGCGTGGATCATGCCGCTGCCAGCTGCCTCCACATCGTATGTCACATGGTCGCCATGTACGGCCACGAGAACGAGCTCCCGGAGAGCAGCATGTCCCTGATGAGGGTCTCGATGGGTGTTTTGCCGACTAGCCGCACGAAGAACAGCTGTTCTATGACTTGTGAGCTGACCGTCCGCAGGGAGGGCAGTCTGAGGAGGAGCTTGCCGAACCTCGTGGGCTGGTTGGGGTACTGACTCCTGCAGTATTCCTCGAGGGCGCACTGGGACTTTTCCTGTAGACTCTCTATGTGTGGCACGTCTGATAGGCCGCACGCATCTGGAAGGAAGGAAGGTACAGGTTAGATTGTTGCGTTGATTTTGTTTTGTTGGGACTTTGGAAATCATGGTGTCTCTAATGCTCCACCTGCGTCTTAATCGTATAGTAACGCATTAAATCCAGAAGCAGATATGGCCAACACATGAACGCGTTATTTTTAACGCCTTAATTATATTATGGCGCATTTGGACACAAGCATTAATATTAACAATAACGGAGGTAGAGCGTATTAGAGTGAAAGACAAAATTATCTCTCTTACACCTTATACTTTTGGGTTTACTAATTTATGTGGAGTTGGCTGCTGTCTATGCCAAATAGACAGATTGGTGGAACAAAGTCACAAATAGCCAAAACTGCAAAATCAAATGCAAAAAGTATTTCTTGCCCCAGAAATGGTTCAAACTCGATTTTGCAGTTTTGGCTATTTGTGACTTTGTTCCACCGAAGATGTGATATGTTCTCCTAATGTTGGTTATGCTCCTTTTCCCCAAGTTTCCCTTTTTCCTGTCCATAATTATTACCTTTGTTTCTCGGAATTGTCGCCATAATCTCTTATTATTGTTTTTAATGCGACATAAATCTCTTTTATTCCCCTCTAACGCCGAAAATACCTGTGATTATACTAATGTTGCCATCAAAAAAGGTTTAATGTAATAGAAAAACGTTTGCTACATTAAACTTGGTTATTTTTGCTTATTTTGTTTTGTCAGTAAAAATAATATAGCTAAGGGTGTTTGCACATTGGCAGGATTATTAAGATGCGCGCTTTTGAAAAAAAAATAATTGTTTGAAGTTTCGGTAAACTATGCAACATTCTGATGTAACTTTGACGGCCTCTTAGTTAATTTTAACGTACATATCATTTAGTAGGTTTTCACTTATAACGTAAATTCCAAATGCCTTCATTATTATTTTATGTTTTGTAACAACTTCTTCAGAATCCTAATTAACTGTTAGTTGGAGTTATAAGACAGCTTTAACTGCTGGTTTCATAATGTTACCGCAAAAGCTTTGTGTTCTGTCTATTAGCACTTATGTGTTAAATTGTTGTACCAAGGCGCTAAAGGTATTATGTGGTTTTATAATGAAGCATTCGAAGAATCCATAGGATATAAAGCGCCTTATTACGGTGTACCTGCGGAAATCGCATGGTGGTGTAATAGAGATAGAAAACTTGTTTTTGGAACTTTTAATATCAAGTGTGAAAACTAAAACTTTATTTTGCACATGAAAACAAACTTTCTACTTCAATTTCTTTAAATACAAAGAGTCACGATTGAAACTAGATTATCATTATAGATTATTTTTAGTCCTACTCCAAATAGGACGATTCCATAATTGAACTCTTCACTTATACCCCTTACTGATTAAAATATACGACTATCCTTGACATTTGTATGACAATAAATAGAGGTGACAATTGACTTAAGATCTGTTTAATTTAATAATCGTCTATTAGTAAAGGGCGTAGTGTTTTAGAGGTAGTTTACGTAAAAAAATCGATTCCTGACGAGATATTTCGCGCTTTTTTTCTATAATTTATTCAACGCGAGTCATGTTTGCCGCGTCTGATCGAATGTATGGATTACCTAAGATAGAATAAACAAATTGTAATCTGTGATTTATTATCGTCTTTTAATGGTGATGTGAAGAAATTAAGCTGTTACGTTATTGAGATATTGTTTGTCATAGAGATAAAACAGTGTTGAGTCACTGGTAAAGTTGATTCTAAGTAAATGTTTCACTAGATACTTAGAGAGAGAGACCTTTTCACTAGATAAAGAAAACGAGGAATTTGAAAAGTATGAGGAAGATCTTTTACAAGCAATAAAACAGCGTAGGGAAATAGAAAACAGTTTTATATAAAATCAAAGTTATGGTGATTATAGTAATATAGATATTTTTTTTAAAAGAAACGTTTTGCATTTTTGCAATGCTAATGCATCAAAGATTTATAGTAATAATCTCTCCAACCCTTTATCAAAAAACCGTTCCACTTTCAAATCGTTAAGAAAGCAAGGAAGTAACCGAAAGCATAGACAAGATTAATCCCTACCCTCAAATAAAAACGAATAAGCATAATAGGTAACCCGTGAATGGTTGCAGAGACGTAGGGTCCGCAGCTCGTAATGCGATTAGGCCCCGAGCACATTTGCGCGGTACATTAATATTTTTTATTGTTATATACTAAGATATGGCTGGGTAAACAACAACGTCGTTATGATGTCGACCAGATGTCTGCTTCAGTGGGTTCGGGTAAGTGTTATGAATGTCAGTGCTGATTAGTGTTGATCATCTCTTGGTTTTTGTGTAGAGCGAGATGGACAGTAAGTATTGTTATGTGAAGGCATTCATACTACATAATGTTCAACTGGTTTTGAGACAAAACGTTACCAATGGAAGTCTAACCTTACCTACTGAATTTAAAATCACGCGATGCATAGTTATTTATTAATGTTTTGGGTCATCTTAACTAGTCAGTATAATAATAACCAAAGCAGCTTGTTAAACTTATAAGTTCGTCTTTTTAAAAATTCGTTTCTTAGGACCAATACAAAATACTCAGCAGTTGCCCATAATCACTACGATTTAGGTTTTTCGGTATTTCAACACTTCTTTTAGACAAATCTTAACCAATTTCAATCGACTATCGTTTTCGATTTTCAACTGTCGGATTTTTGCACTCCACAATGTGGGATACATTGTGGAGTGCAAAAATCCGACAGTTGTACGACATGATAGATTTGGATCCTTCGGCCAAATATATCGGTAACCTTAAGAAAGATAGGAAAGTTGATTTTATAAGGGGACAATAATGTATGAAACAGTGTGGCACAATTTGGGAGAGACATTTAAACAGAAGAACGGCACATATCTCACAAGGATTAATCATCACAAACCTGATTCATAGGGAAACGATTGTCAGGTTTTGCAAGTCACAAAGGCTTAGATGGGCAGGTCATCTGGAAAGAATGAGTGAGACCAGAGCTGTTAAAATGGGCTCCACAACAAAAAAAGACCCAGAGGAAGACCCAGGAAGCGTTGGAAGGATTGTGTCGAGGAAGATCTGAGGAGTATATGCAGGAAAACATCTTGATGAAAGGAGGCCAGAGACAGAGCGAAATAGAAGAAGATCGTTGAGGAGGCCAAGACCCACAAAGGGTTGTAGCGCCAAAAGAAGTAAGTATTTTTAAACAGAAGTAGATTGCGATAAGCTGGTCTCATTAATTGATCATGATTCCATAAACAAAAACGATGAAAAACAATCCTCAGACAATTCTCCACACAGCAACAAGGTTATAAAAAAAGCTTATCAACCTACGTATATCTAATGAAACAAGTTGTATGTTCAACTAACATTAAAACTGACAAGTAATCATCACGGGTAATTATAAATTAACCTAGTTGTGCGATGAGAATGCTTCAAGTGGGTAAGACAATTATCTGTTTGTTAATTCAGGTTTATGCTGGAGTTATAACTTATAGATTCTTTGGTGGTGGATGTAGTGAGTGCTCTGATTCAATTGTGTCTTTGCCTGATTTCTAATTTCTTATCAACTATTTGAGGTTCAAATCTCATATACGCTTTTAGAGCGTTGTTTTCATCGCTTATTATAAAAAGCGTTTTCAGCGATTAGAGTCGTTTATAGGTAATTTTTTTAAAGGATCAGCAAGGAAAACAATTCGTTTTTTTTAACCTAGGTACTGGGTAACAGTAACTATATGGAATGGACTGTAAAGTTAGCATTACACTCCGGCAAAAAAGTCTGGGCCCCTTGTACGGCACCTATCTACGATCAAATTAATGAACTCACACAACAACACCCTATTATATCATCTTATCAACTAAAGTGACGTCATAGGAGGCCCGAAGTTTCAACAACCTACATTTTCATTCAATAAACGGCAACTATTAATTCTAATTCGTGTGTCTACGCTTCGCAGCGTCTTGGGACACGATGACGCAATCCTGGGACCATAATTGTGGTCACTTGTCCTAATTGTTCCAGCGATGCCACTAAATGGTGACAGCTGCTTGATAATTGATACACTTTGTGCGCATGAAAGAAATTCTACCTTATTTTTACGACCTCTAAGTTCGTTTTTGACTGGGAAATCTGTAAGAAAAGAACAGAAAAATCTGTGGAAATGACTTTGATGTTTTAGCTGCGGTGTTAAAGTTGAAACTTGAATGGGGTATTTTTGAGAATATTGAAGGATGTTGTGAGGCGTTTGTTTGTAAGCTGGACAATAAGTTGTGTAATTTGCATTTCCGCGCAAAACGACATAGAAAGATGTCTAAGTATGCTGGTGTTGTAGTGTAGTGGTAGTATAATTATGATAATTAATTTGCCTACAGAAGTTGCTATAACGGAATAAGTGTATAATGAATTTCAAAGCAATATAATTTACATTTAATGATGTTGATATAATGCTCGTTCCCAAAATCGATCTCTAGTAGGGGAAAGAGCCAATAGATCGGTTATTTGGAACAGTCAATAGTAATGTTAGATTACCACTAAAGAACTATCCACTAAAAGATCATAACAAAATTTCGGTGACATAACAGGTGAGTTTAATTCTGAAGTTACAGTAGGTAGGCATGTAGCTTATTTGCCAAAAATTCTATTGGTTCCAAGAATAACAGATATTATTTTTTTAGATAGAAATCTGGTTCTGTTAAACCAAAAGGACTAGTCCAATTTTACCAAATTAGAGTACCTACTTTCTTTTAATGAAAGAATAGAAGCATCTTTCTATTACGTTGGATAGTTAGCAACGTCGATTGAAAACGACACGAAAGAGGTCAAGACTAGGCAAACGAAGCAGGTGGCAGCTAAGTTTAACTGAGACTTAATAGCTCTAATAGAGCGATCTTCTGGCGACTTAATGCTAGCTTTCAATAACTCAGTGAGGTTTTTACTTCGGTTAGTAAGGTAAGCAAAGAAACTTGTTTAGTAAACTTTAGAAGTTTTGTAATGGAACTAGCGATAGGTTAGGCAGAAGTACGTTAGTATGACGAGATATCTTAGGTGAAATGAAATTGTAGGAAACACATTTGTTTAATGTCTGACCCTGTAGCGACACACTGCTGATGTATTAGTAATGTATGTACAGGTGATTGGACCCAAACCAGCATAATTAGGAGAGCAGATTGTAATAGTGCAAACATTTGATCCTACACTTTAACTCGCTACGGGAGTACATTTATGGTAGTTATAGAAACAAATTAAAATTAACGATTTTATCCAATTTAAAAATAAAACAGCAGAATCTTGTAAGTTTCCTATGCGATAAAATAAAAAGTCGAGAAAAAATTTAGCTACTAAAAGAAGCAGAAAATCCAATTTTCCCAAAGAATCCAAGGGCAAGCAATCTCAACCCTGCACTATCAAATCGAAAGGTGTACGACAATGATCCAAAAGACCAAAGATCAGGCAAAGACGGTGCAATAGCAATTAACCCTGCGCCCGCCGGACATCGTAACAATGTAATATATTTTAATTGAAACGACCCCGCCGTAGATGCAGTAAATATTGGTCGGAATGAACGAGTGAACCTAATTGAATGGATGAAGGAGTGTCGTGTTAAATTTTAAAGTAGGTTCTGAATGAATGACGTCATTTGTTAGTTGTGTAATTGTTGATTGCGGTTTATGTTGATATGTTTAAAGAGTTTGTTTTGGTCCTAGATGTAACACATGTTTTTGATACGGATGGTCTAAGAATTTTGGCTAGGACAGAAAACTTGCTTCAATTACTTAAAGATCGTCCAATCTACGAACTGTGAATTACTTCCAACTATGTTTATGATGGAGAATAAGATGATATACGTTTCAATACAAATTCACAAGGACCTCCATCTTTTAACTAGTGTGCCATTTCTTTAAATCTCAATTCTATTAAAAATTTAAAATACTGATCCCCAATTTGGAATTTACTTCCACAAACTCCCCAAAATCAATCCAAGGCAAAAATCTTTTGAAATCACCCAGTAGGTAGAGACGGCGCACACTAATAAACCCTACATGCGCATGATTCGAAGCCCGCTCTTAAACAGTATTGATGGTAGTGTCAACAGATTTGACCCAGTGAATCAATGTTCTATCATGACCAATGAATGCTTATAAACTTATAAGTTTGCCTGCTGGCGCCGTTGAGTCGATGGCTTGGCATGAAGTACCTATTGATAACCAGTATAAAGAAATTAGTATAGATGTTTATAACCAAGAGATGAGGAGTGTCAGTTATGGTTTAAAGCCTGTAGATGAAATAGAAGTAAACAATCGAATAACGGAATAAGTCCATTGGATAGCAGTTGATACGGTAGAATAATACAAAGAGACATAAGTTACATTATAGTAAACCATAATAATTATTCCACTGCAAGGCAAAGGTCTCTACATAAATATAGAGAAGGAGCATTAATGATTTTGACCAGATTTCCTCACAATGTCATCCTTCATTGTAGGCATTTCAGCAAGTGACAACGTTTTTACGAATATAACTGCACTATTGGTAAATTAAATGATTGACCATTGATGATAAAAATTTTGGTATTATCCATATTGGAACTTAAAAATATTGTTGATGCCTATTTTAACTATTGGATAAAATTTTGAGTAGCACATATAGCAGAGGTCGTAACAATTATTTGTCAGCGAGCCAGATATCCAAGTAATTTAATGTATCAATCATCGTTAAACCAGTTGTTAATTTTGTAATTTTCGGCTCTGTTTTCATTATTTGTATGACATTTATAACTGCGACTTTAATATGAATGTTTTTTTTTGTTTTCATACCTCATAGATGCTCAATCTCAATTTAAAACACCTCTATTAGTAACTTTGCATATTACCAGCTAGAGTATAAATAAATCGTTATTCCACGAACCGATTGCCCTCCAGATTTCAGTGTGACGAATCTCATTGACTCTCATTAAATACTCGACTAAAGGGTGATAATCGAGAATTAAATCGATGGCCCGCATCGATGGCGAGTGTATCGTTTATGAAAATAAAATAATCGTCGCTCATTAGTCGATTTACGGGTTATGCGGGTGTTTATAGTGACACGCTTTTTATATCAATGGCTTTTAACTTTCATCGTTTCGTTGATTGTATTTAATTTGTGTGCTGTGTTTTGTTTTTGGTTTATTTTCAGAGTGATTGGAGTATTTTTTATCATTTGGAAGTTTATAGTGATTGTAATTGGCTGTTAAATGATTCTTGTATTGGCCGCAACTAATTGAACCGTACGCTCGTAAACGTTTAACTACGAGATAGTCGAGTTAAAAATTTCAAATATTTGATGTTTACTTTGCTACTATTAATTTTTTTCCAAGTCTTAAATTATTACGAACAATCGAAACTTTAATAGAAATAAACATACTTATACGTAATCCGTTTAAAAACCAACAAAAGTTTATAACTTTATAACAAAGATCGGCTTTTAATCCTAACACACCATATACGGAATAAAAAGGCCACAAAATGAAACAGCAAACAGCCGTCTTTAGAAATCTATAATCTTTTGATGCAGGGAGGCGTAACAGCCAACTGTAGGCGGCCAAGCAGATGTTTGTTCAGCGTCCGAAGATGGCCGAAGAATGTCCGACACTAGCCGAAGCGGTACGTAGAAAGATGCTTTACGTGAACAATAATTTGCAGAAGAAAATAATAGTGCTTTGTTGCCAAATGGTATTATACTATGTTTGAAGCATTTTTGAATTCTGATTTAGAAACACGATATGGTATTGTCCGGTTTTCTTAGATGTATCTAAGGTATTATGCTTAAGTGTTCCTAATACGAGCCATAGACTAAGTATAAACAGACTTTATAAAAAGTAGAAAAGCATTTTTGCGCAGCAGTGAGATCTGAGTAAATCTGCAAAATTCAGACTTCTACCACAATGTAGATACCTTACAATTAGTTGTCAGGACTTAGCAATGTTTAAATATATGACATAATAGGTATCTAAATAACTGTGTTAATGAATGACTGCATGTATGGCAGTTGGGGACATACGTTCCTCTGCAACGGTGGGTTGTACGATTTACCTATGAAAACCCCCTCGCGTTGACCGGCTGTATGGAGGATATAATAGCTAGACTGTGCCTCTACAATCATAATGATATTAGCTAAAATGATTTTCTCTACAAAAGTACCTACCTAACCGATTCTGAACTAAGAAACATAACCCATTTAAGACATCCAATTCCACATTTTAGGGCACGCGCCGCCCGATTAAATCTCGAACGGTTTTACAATAATAAAATAATCTTGTAAGTAGATCGGAAATAGCGAAGCAAATTTAGCTACCACAATAGGACCGTGGTGTTTGTCACCAAGATTCTGATCTTGAGAATAACACCCTCCCTTTATCTGATACAAGATGTTTATTTACGTTTATAATGTGTTGTAAATATAGGTATGTGTTGTGTATTTGCGTCTTGTATTTGGTAACAAAAGGTATTTTTTCTGTGGAATAAATGGGAAAATTGTCTTGTTTATGAAAAGTATTTTTCAACTTTTTGTAAATGGAATAATAGACATCAGTTTTAGGTTATACTAATGCTCCTGCTCCCCCCGCTCCTCTTAACACATTAATAATATCACTACGCAAATGTGGCTAGCAGTTTAACGCGTTATTTTACTAACGACATTAATATTGACACTAAAAATTACACGATAGCTCTACGAACTACAATAATGTAGCCATTCGTTTATCGTGTTATTTTTTAACGCATAAATTAAGTCGCACTTGGACACAGACATTAACTATAAACGCTGGTAGAACAAGAGCGTCAGAGGTGGCATAGTTAATTCGTATCCGATTTAAATTTTAGCGTTAAGCTATGATTTGAATTTGGAATTTTAAACCAGCACAATCAACGCAAAGGAAATACTTGATACGTTCCGATCGTTATTCATTAGTTATACCTATTTTATGTGGACAGTAGCCATGTAATAAATGTAAATACCATAAGCGATTCAAAAATGTATGTAATTACTGTGCTAAGTAATATTAATTTGTTATAACAGACATTTCGCATAGACGTCCGGCATAATCATTGTTATAGGAAAAAATACATCTAGCTTTATGACATTTGTTAATATTGAAAAGTATTAAATTCAAAAGATTCCTAACAATAGATCAATAGACACAAATTGGACGTCCATAGGTTCCATATAGACACGTGTCCAAATGAAAAAAAGAGAGACGGCCAGCCTTATCGAACAAGGTTCAATTTACCGTTGCGAAAATTGAAAATCGAACTTTGTCATTCTTAAAACGAAGGAGGAAGGATGTGATTTATTTGGCAAATGTTTGGAGAAGGTTCGATAAAGTTGGTAGTGACAAGCGGCATCAAATGGCGCGAAAAGTGAAAAAATGTGACATTTTAGCATTGTGTAATAAAATTTTAAATAAACACCTTTTGAGTGGGCGTTAGCGGAGTATTTGTAAATAGGTTTTTGTTGATATTACAATGGTATTTTTAACAACGGTTCCCTGCGGGGGTGGTGTCTGACAATCTCGTAATGTTGCCACGTGCTTTTAATATTGCCATTTGTATTGAACCTAATAAAATATAATTTGTAGTTACAGATTACTAGGATTTCGAGCCCACATAGGTACGATTAACAATTTTTTTTATTATTTATTTATGTAGGTAGGTTTAAATAATATAATTTATGTAGCTAGATCAAGCTTAGCTGAGCAAAGCGAGCGAAGACTTTTCCTGTCAAATCAGAATCACTAATCGCTCTTTACATAAATTTTAGATTAAAAAACTATAATTCAAATAGGTAAGTACCTAGTTCTTTTTCTATTTCACACAATGATATTTAAAGCGAGTTCGAATCTTAATAAAAAAGTCATCAAATTAAAGTTGATAGGTATTAAGCAGACAAAAACCGTTTAATCTTGGAAGCTAGAACCGTCTACGGAAAATTGATATGTAAGCATTCCATAAATAATACTAATAAGGCATTTATTGTCCATGGTCAGCGATCGTTTACCATTTTAGGCGCGAGATTGTATAATATTTTATCCGGCTACGTCATAAACGAGAATACATCGATACTGTAAATTAAATCTGCAAATTAGATTTACCTAATACGGTTTGAGAATAACTTAAGGTAAATCGCATATAACTTCTAAGGCACGTAACATTATACCATAAAGGTGCGTGCACATAACATTGGTGCGATATCGCACGATCGCGCGGCATAAACAACGCGGCGGGTGGCGCTACCGACGCGCTGAGGTACCAACCACACTTTACGACGTCACAAAAATACTCGCTACCGTACCGACCTTTACGGTACTTACACAATATTATCAAGTAAAAAACTTAAGTTATTCGATGAAGAAATTATAAAAATTGTTGAAGAAAATTTTTCGGCTTTTATGTGAATTCTTAAACATAATGATATTGTAACGGCATCTTGAATGACATACCTACATAATTTTAAGATGTATATGCAGAGAATGCGTCGCAGTTATAGTGGAACTGTCTTTTTAATAGAGTCATATTGTAACGGGACTTGATAATTTTAGAGAAAATTCAAGTTCTAGCCTTTAAAATTACTGCGTAACGACTTACAGTGCTGAGGTTACGCACAACATGTTTACTGAACTCTTCGTGTATTTATTTTTATATTTACACTTGAGTTCCCAAAACCAGCAAAGGAACTGTTATAAGTAGGTACGGTACCATAACTTTTTAAGTTTATGGTCTAACAATGCGCATGTTTAACTGAATAACTAACCTACCTAATACCAACTTAAAATAAATAGCTTTCTGCAAAACGAAAAGGAAATTTTCTAACCCTTTTCATTATCTGAATTCGGTACGTTTCCCTCAAACCCTTACCTATTCTCTAAAAGGGCAAGAAGTGACCTGACAGGTCATACGCGACGTCACCGCACAAAGCAAATCCTCCCGAACAATCATTTGACTGACAAAAGAACAATACAGTTCGCAAGTGGGTCAGAGAGTCGTTCACAACACTAGCCCGGTGTCACGTCACTGATAGTGAGGTCCCCGAGTTCGTCCCGCATAATGGCACGCTGACACCGTGCGAGACGGAATGCGGTCAGTGTGTATGCTGCCTTAGTTCTAAGCGTTTCTTTAGGAAATTGAAGATGGCATGTAGACGAGGAGTACTTGTAGGGTTGGAAAAAGTTAGAGAAAGGAGTTGTTTCAGAAATGTATGGAGCCTGGGAGGGGTCTACGTACGCAATTAAGTATTATAGCTATACATGATAGTAACCGGTTCCTAATGCTTATATTCTATAATATTACTTCGTTGAGTTGTAATTCATTCTTTTCTTTGTCAAGGAGAGCAACACAACACAACACAAATATGGTAGATCAACAATCGACTAATGAATTAAGTGAAACGTCATTTTGATAACTGTTGTTATGTCAATATCAGAATGGCAACATTCAATCCAATACGCGTGCGCACAACGACTCAAACGTCACGTCATAAAACAAAACTGTCAAACTCAACTGTCATGGCCGCCCTAAAAATAGGGATATCATAGTGGAAAACTTCATCTCAAATAATTCTCTTACAATTGTACTCTTGTTCAAATAAATTTAAAAATATTTTTATGTAAATCCCCTATTTTTGTCCTATTTTTCTATGTGGCGTACGTATACCAGTTCCAGGATGAAACATCTCTTTTAAACCCATAGTTGAGTTAAGAAAGTATTTTAAATTACACAAAAAAGAAGACATTTTTTATTTGTAAGGTGGAAAATCGAAAACACGCAAGAGACAAATCGACAGATGCCTTATTTGTCCGTGCGTCTAAAGATTAGATGCTATCTTCGAGAAAACATTCTTACACATACATACAAACTGTCAAAACCATTAGTTAACCTTTCAGCTCTGCCGCAATCGGGTGAAAATCCAATAAGTTAATAAAGGTAGGTATTTATTGATTGGGTATTAATTACCTAGTTGGGCGATGTTATTTAAATAATTAATTATGTTGTTTATAAACATAAGAAAGGTTAAGCAGTAGTATTCGTTGATTGGATCAGATTGATTCGATTTTTATGATGATTAGAATATTGGAAATACATTTTTAGATTATCGGATGTATCGCAAGAGTACCTAATAGTCAATTAAAGAAATGGTCATCAAATATTTAAAGACCATAGTTCAAGACAACTTATGTTAATACTTTTGTCATAATTTCTATAACTGTGATACGTACCTATATACGCAACAGGTTTCAATGACATAATTTTTGTGTCTTATACATATATTTTTTATTGTTAGTTAATCAAGAGTTTTATGTTAAACCAATTAAATAATAAAAATTATTTACCATCGTACCTACCTATCTATTATTTAGCGACAGCGTTTTTTCATAGAAAGTTTATTACCACCATAGTGATAATCATGGTATTTAGAATAGCCTACTTCCAGTTTTATGATGGTCAATAAAACCTTTTTTCATTTATACAACACTCAAAAGGAAGTTGTAAACACCTCAATATACATTCGAATCGCTTCAATCAATTTGAAAATGATCATTAAATCACATATTTCTGTTTAATTCCGTTTTTCATTATATTAAAACGTATAACTTTTATCTTTAATGATACGGAACGAATACAAATAGCGTATAATCAAACAACACTTGCGCTAAGACTATAAACCGGGCTATCGTTTTCGCATAAACTTTCAACAAGCGGTGTCACTAACGCTATTTCTTGTACTGAGACCAAATAAGCGAAACGCAGATTAAATTTCACTACAAATTCCATTGCCTGCAACACTTAGATCCTAATAATATAAATTTTGTAACAAGGAAAAAATGCAGCAATGTACCTACAAGAAATCGAAAATAAGTATCTTAGCATTATTTCATAGTCGGACGCCAACTAAACGCAAGTTCCGTACGCTGTGAGTCTGTAGCGGCGCGCGGCGTCCCATCGCATCGTTGTGATAACATTAATGACGTCGTAAACCTGCCCCGCATCGCAAGAGCGAGATAGAAACAACGCAGATACGCGAGAACGCGGAAGAATTAGCCTTCACTAACGATGGAGTAAATCACCTGTTAGGCTGGATCCTAGCTTTAGTTGTTAGATTAAATTTAAAGTATGCTTAAATCACACGATGTATAGGAAACTTGTTTTATGTCTTCGATTCGTAGCATGTGGGGATCAAGATTTTGAAGTCAAATATAAGCTATTAAAGCTCTTATTAATACTGAAAATATGAACGCAGCCATCTGAATACATTAAAGCCTCTTTAATCTACAATTTCGATGCTAAAATGTTTCCATTCACACCGTGAAAAAGGTATTTTTAAAATACATAAGTTAATTATTCCCCCGTGCGCGTCTGTCCATCTGGGCGTGTTTAATTTGAATAACAAAGAGGTCTGACCGCGCGCTCGTGGCGGAAAAACGAAAGATTGACACACACTCGTGTTCGGGGGCGAGCCACCGATTATGATATGTGGCGCGAATGAGAATAAAAGCATTATAAACCAGAATTTATTAGCTTGTAATGAATAGCTGTTTGAAATCACTCGTTAACTGACAAGAAAATGCAGATTTAATGTCAGGAAAATGTGCATAATTTCGAACCTAATCAATATAATTAGTTTAAGAGATTGAACTCGAGGAAAGCATTATGGTATAGTATAATTTATTAATTTGTTCAGTTAAATAATTTACTAAAGTCTCCCTTGCCGCGCGAGAGTGCATTGTATTGTGTCTATTTGTAAACGTAAAAGTCAATAACTACTTAGCATACCTATCTAAATTCTAAATATTAAGATCGTTACTTCGAACATTGAAGCAGCTATGTTTAACGAGCTTTATACCTCGAGGGTTTTCCTAGATATTGTTCCTGGTATTAAAACATAAATCTTTCCCCAACCTAAGTATCCATAAGTTTCCATTAAACCTCCATAAAATACGCACATATTACTTGCCGCGAGCAATTTTTTGATGAATGAACACATCAGTACGGGAAGCATTGACTGATGGGAGCGCAACAAAAGGCCGATCTTTGCACTTTGACATTCGCGGTTTAATCACGTACTACAAGCTTTGTAGTGGCGATCGACGGAGATCAGTGCGCACTTGACACCGACGATACCTCTTGACAAAGTCACTTCGAGCGGATCGAAAGTGCTCAGCTTAACGTATTGTCTAAAACGTGTAACACGTGCTTCGATTCGATCTTTATCGATACTTTTGAACCGTCTATTATGGCACTAAGCTTTTAATTTACCAACAAAAATGTTGCGGTATTGTTGAAGACCAGAGATTTTATCGGTTGAGTAACGACAACGATATAATTGTTGCTCAATTTAAGAATTAAACACGATTATTGCTCATTGGACTTTATCTATTGTGTTTTTTTAATGGAATTAACAAGAGGATTGTCTTATTTTATGATATAACTCGAAGTGATTGGGTTTTGTGCGTGAATGGTCGTCTAGAATCGATTCTGTACGGTCTAGTTGCAAATGAACGAGTAGGTACTGATAGCACTGACATTAATAACTATAGATCCATTTTGAATTGTTTGTGAATTTATATTGAAGGTTACGCGATATGAATGAACGATTCCTAAACAGCAAGAGCTTAACATTTTACTGGAAATTCATTTCCACGACACGTTTCGATTAATACAAATAGAGAACAGAATATTGGCAGCTTATAATGCAGAAATATATACCTATAAAAATATATATTTGAATAGTGTACAGTCGCGTACAGTTTCATTTGTGACACTGCCAACACTTAGCGTTTAGCTGGACACGACTGTACCTACACGGAACGGGAGGACGGCTACTGTCCGAGTTGGAAACTAATGCTGGCTTAGGGTTGCCTCTTAAAAAAAAATCACTTAACAAATTCTGCTAACTTCAGGGCTAGATATAATATCTACAAAAAGCGGAAACGTTGATTTAAGTAAAAATAGAGATAATAGTTACAATCGTCAGTCATCGAGCTTGGAAAAATATGTACACTCGACAACATTGACGGTCGACCACTTTTCACCCTTATTAGGGAGGTATTCCATGAAGCACACCCAAACGAAGCACACCCAGACGAAGCACACCTAAAGTATGGTGTGCTTCGTCTGGGTGTGCTTCGTTTAGGTGTGCTTCATGGAATACCTCTTATTAGGTACCTACTAAGAAGTGGTCGACCGTCAATGTTGTCGAGTGTACCTACTTATTAATTAGTATTATGTTAACAAGACGTGTTAATTAGCCAAGGGAATCTTAATTTGTAAGAAAAACCTAATGAGAGACATTTGTTGGGAAAAGGTAGGTACTTTGATGTAAATGGGTATTTCTTCATTAGGTATATCGTATAGAAATGATCACTTGATGAAAGCTTTGCTTATCGAAACGATCACATTAAATCGAAAGTATCGAAACCAACCTACTGAAATCTAATCATTTAAAATTAGCACCATATCGTATTTCGAAGTAAAAAAAAACGGAATCCTATCAACCCTAACCGCTGACGGGGTGAAATAAAGCTCTCCTGCCCGTCGACCGAATGGAGTGAAAAAATTCCAGTTCAAAAAGCCACGGACGGACCGACAAAAAGTCGCATTGTCGTACTACACCATGTATATGTAGTGCACGATTTTTTTGCCAGACCATTGAGGTTTTGTTCGCTTTTTCGACCGCCTGTCTAGCTTAGAAGAGATGTTATAATGTATTGTTTGTGTCGCAGCATTAATGAGTAATGATACGAACAAGAGCAATCGGCATAAAATATTTTTGTTATATAGGTTAGTCTTTATTATTTGTGCCTGCGTTCTAGATTATTTATGGAATTTATTGATGGTAAATAATGGTATCAATATGGCACGCGACTTACGTATTTTCTTGCGTCAAAAAACTGACATAAAGGAACATGAACTACAACAAAGGACATACTTTACCAGCTGTAAAACGATACAGCACTGATAACCGATAATTTAAAACGAGGGACATTAACAATAAGAGTTGCCCTCAGGCACCCTCAAAAATCGAATTCTATGCAACGAAATACGACACTGCGGCAGCCCTCATTAGAGTTGCCACTTAATTAAATAAAAAAATATTTCCAACCGTATCACAGTTCGAATTTTGAAAATTAATAAAAATGTCAAGCGTGACTAAATATAATGACGTCAGTGGTCCAATGCGGGCTCGTAGATTAAGAGGCGGTAATAGAATTGCAGTACCGTGAAAAAAGAGAAAAAATCCGGTGACGTCACACCCTCGCCCTGTGGTGTGGGGTGTCAGTGCGATTCAGCACTTTTGCAGAATAAGCTTAAACGTTGAAAACCCAATTTGACGGCTCGATTAGCACAGTCGGGTTTTTATTCACGACACATGATTGATTTTCGTGATACACGAAATAGACTCGGCTGTAAACGACGGAAAATAGTTCCTAATTTAAATCTAGCTAGGATCAGTAATTTTCATTTTAAAAAGACGGAGCGGTTTACAGGCAAATCAAAATAATTTTCCAGTCATTTTTAATTATCACCAGAAACACTTTAGCAGTAAGTACGTCAAGTCATACGTCATTGCACAAAAATCATAAAATTAACCCTTCCGATGCGCGCGTCAAAATGCCCGCTAATTACGAAATTAATTTCGCCAAACAAACGCCTCTTCCGCATCGGACGGGTCGCATTTCACGCGGGAACACGGCCCGGCCCGTGTTCGCCGGCCGTACGGCCGAACATTCTGTGTAAGTCGTGCACAGGACGACCATTGTGCTCAATTCGGGTCCCAGTTAATTGTTTTTAATTCGCCAGTACTGTATTGTAACTCTTTTAATTACGCCCACGGTGCAGCGCTAATGGCGGCTTCGTGAGCGCCTGCGCCGATCACGAAAGTCCTTTTGTTTAATTGTACAGTTCTACCGAGATGGGCTTCGGATAAGCCCCTGTGTGGGCAAACGCATTAGTTTTTAGTACTAATTATGGGTTTTATAAGGTGATTTAGTGTCATATGAGATCATGTTTCATTTTCGTCAATAAAATAAGAAATGTTTTTTTTATTTTTTTCGTAGAGGCGATTGTGAAGATTATTTTTATTTTAAGCTAATGACATGGGGCTCATGTTTTATAGTCATATAATATTTTTAATTAAATACCTAAAAAGAAAAAAATCAAGATTTAAAATAACGATAAACAATTAAAATATAATGAGAACGCTACCGATAGAAATAAAAACCTCCATATAAACAGGAATTAGTTTTATCTAATAAGGCTGTAGGTAGGTATACCTAATAAACGGACCAAAAGAAACAAAACAAAAACATTAAGCCAAATCACAGCCTCAGAAACAATTCGACCGTTCCTAATACGGAAAAATATTTCCTATTTCTGCTAAGTAGGCTCCCTTCGATTGTACTAAAGGTATGGAGAGCAGCCAGCAGTGTATCGCCCTCATTTGGTTAATTCGCCGTGTGTAGCTCCACAATTAAACAGCGCAAAAGAAGAAGTTGGGCGACAACGGAAATCACGACTCGATATTACACTGATGATACTTTTAATGAGCTTTTTAGGCAATTTTATTCTTCAGTTTAACGGGAATATTGTTTTTGGTTAATAATGATGAAGCATTATTTTGGACTATGATTTGCTGATGTTGGAATTATGAAATGTCTTCTAATTCCATAAAAAAGCACGTCATTACTCACAGTATGAAATATAGATTATGATTAAAGTTCACAAACCCTTAGCCGGTGATTAAATTAAATTATTACAAAAATACATTATTACAAATTAGCATCTCTTGTACCTACTTAGAAACGCACACCAAAAAATATATCTGTTAACCCTAAAACGCGTCGGCCGTAAACCTCATCCCTCAATAGGATAACCCGAATGCCTAAAGTGTGACAAGCCACAAAACTTGTAACCCTAACACGCGGGGTGCGACCCTTCGGTCTAAACGACCGCGCGGTCGCGCTGCAATCTCGTATCAACCGCGACTTTTGCCTCTACAATCCGGCGGGTTGACACATGCGTGTTACAAGTGGGATAAGTCTGGTGACGGTATAAATAAAGTGTGTTTTGTAAAAAAAAAAATAACGATCTTTAAGTGAATAGAGACAAAATTGTATGCTTAATATTGTCGAATTAAAAAAAAGTTGACTGATATTATGAAGAATGAAGATGCTTATTTTTCCGTAGGTAATTTCGTTTCAATTTAAGTAATAATATGCACTTTTAACTAGTAAAAAATACGTTTGCGTATACTTAATATGTACTAATCTGAATAAATATTCGTGAGTGATTTCATCAGATTTATCCACGACCCAAGCATGCGCGTATGCAGTTTTTTATCCGCCACCCCTAGGGGCGCGGATAATCATATCTGCACACACGTCACTTGAGTCGCGACACGTCGAGTTGACACCCCTACACTCTCTGACCACTAATCATTGATCAAAAAAGTTTTCAAAAGCACGATTTCTGATAACCATTATTAAGTGTAAAATTCAATATTGCGAACTGTAGTATTAAACATTGAGTTCTGTAGGGGAAATGTAACTTATAACCACAACAAAAATCCTTGAAACCAATGATCAAGTAACCCTACGCTGCAGGGCACGCGTCAAAACGACCGCGCGAAAAAATAAAATTACAGCTTCCCATTTACTGTTGATTACACTCGAGACAAAAAACCATGTGATTATTTTCACAAGGTATTAATCTCACGCGTCAAACGCGCGATTAACTTATAAATCCGCCATAATTGCGGGTACCAACAGATGTCGCTGGCGGCGCCGCCACTGGAATTGCGCAGGCGCATGCTTTATTATGTTTTTGTTCGGACAAAGAGTACCGCCTACGTTTGCCACTGTTTATTATTGTGACACAATTTAGTATCGAAATAATTATAGTGACGTATAATAAAAATAGTTTTTTAACATAGAGATAGTGTAATAGTCGATATAAAACTCGTAACTTTTATGAACTTAGATTAAAAACAAGGCTTTTTATCTATTGGTTATGGCAATATTATCTCGATAAGACACCATCATTTGTGCACATTAAGAAATCTTAGAAACTTTAAAATATATTTATGATGATTACTAAGATACCGTGGTGGAAATAAAATTATCGTTACCTTAGAAACTTTCTAAAATTAACTACTCTTCGATTACTTATGCACTACCGTCGCAGTTTAAAAAACAGTAAAACATTAATAAAAGAAGTCCTTAATGATCCAGAATCTAAGAAGTTCAATAATCAGATATCCTCAACTATTGAAGGCAAAAACAAAAAAAAACTTAAGTGTATTATGTATTCTATTTATTCTGCTTTTCTAAATATATAGTTTTTCTGATCAGTTGTCAGTTATTGTACACTAAGAACATTTTAACCTGCTGTTTGTTTAATTATGCTCAGCCCCGTTACCTTGCTGGCTAATATTTTGAACATGGCGCGGATATGCTATGCCGATACAAGAGAAAAAGGACTAAACTTTAAATTGTTATTAAATATATGTATAAGAGATTTAAAAACAACTGACACTGGTGGGACTGGAATCCGCAGCCTCTGCGTACCCTGGCGTCGCTCTGCGCTCTAACTACTAAGCTACCGTGTCATACCATTGAGTTCCAGCTGATGCGTGTGCGACACGGTAACCTGCAGTGGTTAGAGCGGCAGAGGTCGCGGGTTAAGTTACGCACGTGTCAGTTGTCTTTAAAGCTCTGTTAAATTTAATAACAATCAGATACACTAAAAATATACATTTATTAAACTTTAAATTCTTCTATTGACCAAAATTTTAATAAAAATGCATTTTTTAACCATGATACACTGCTAGGTGTGGACAAATTTAATTAATTCGTCCTTGTAGCGCTCGGCCGCTGCATATTCATGCGGTCACAGCTCGTTAGGTCGTCGACGGTCAGTATTAACAATCTGTCGCCGAGGGGTCCAGAATTCCGGATTTATTTGCTACTAGAGTTTTACACCGGGGCTGTAATGTGTACCTATTTTGGGGCAGAATTTGCATCTGTGTGAAAGTTCGTCAGATTATTGACACTTTTGTGGAAGTGAAAAGTGAGTTATGTTTTGTTGAATGCACGTGTGAACTATGATGTGGTGTTAATGTTAATGACAGCTGTCGTAAGTAAAAACGAAATAAAACTTCAGAAAAAAGGGCCAAATCTTGTGGGTCGAAAGACCATTATTTGTATCTACATTTACATTTTTTTTATAATCTGTAGATCCATAACTAAGGTCCAAATCTACAACTAAACCACAAGTGCAAAACTAAAAAAAAACCCGGCCAAGTGCGAGTCGTACTCGCGCACCTAGGGTTCCGATCATTTTTGGACGTATAAAGTGAAAAAGACCGGACCGCATAACTAGGTTTGTTTGTGAAGGAATTTTGACGATTTTGAAAAAACTGTAGTAGTTAGGGACATCGTTTTATTTTTGGTGCAATATTTGGATCAATTCCTATCAACTCTAATTATTTCAGATTTTTCGCTCCGCAAACTTCGGAGATAAGGGGGGGGGGAGGAATGGTATTTTTTCAGAAATTTTTCATCATATGTCGAAAACTGTGAGACATAAAATTAAATAAAAATATATTTTAAAATATGCAGATCAAGCCCTTTCATATGATATGTCACATAACCTAGTAACCCTACTTTGAAATTTTGAAACCCCACTCCGGCCCCTTTTGCAATGAAAATAAAAATATTTTTTGACTTTTTTCATTTGCAATAAAGTTGGACAAGCATTCTTTATAACTGTTCCAAATTTCGAGTCGATAGCATTAGTAGTTGCTGAAATAAGCAGGTGTGACAGACAGACAGACAGACGAAGTCACACCATAAGGGTTCCTTTTTTACCATTTTGGTACGGAACTCTAAAAACTAAAAAAATCAATTACAATACGCAAAAATAATACACACTAAATCTTTAATCCTAAAATGCCTAGACCACGCTAATTCCACATATCAATCAACTATTCATACATCTACAGAGGTGACAGTCTCCAAGTGACAGGCGGTGACAGGCCGATGCTCCCTTCCCTGCCACTAATGAGCAAACAAGCTCAAACGTGGACATGGGACATGCATCGTATGGTCTACCGCACTCTTGGTGTTTGCTTTGCCGCAATACGCTTTGATTTACTAAAATTGCGAAGTTTGTTTTTATTTCATTACCTACTCGTAATTTTGTGTTCGTTTTTTTTCTCTAGAAAGCGATTAGTGCGTTTATCCCAATTTCATCGGTAATCTCCAATATTGCTTTTTGTTGATAAGAGAATTCATAGATTAAACCACGGTACAAGATTTTTTTGTTACACTTATTTATCTATCGTCATAAAACGTACTAAAAATAATACTAAGTAACTAAAAATCTCTGCTTATCTCTGAGCAAAAGTCAAGCACCAGTTATATTCACTTCCCTGCACTGAAATACCATCTCAAAACACTTCAAAACATCTAATCTAACACTAAAACTTCCGTACTTCAAAACAGGAACGAGATTAACGGGAACGAATGAAATAACATAATCTTGTTAGGCGTCCCGTCACCTTCTACCCGGTGCGAATAATTAGCAATTCCCTTACAAAGTAAGAGCGTTGAGCGAGATAACTGAATCTAGGCTTAACAAGTTTCACGAATTACACGATAACCTCACAGGGAAGATAGGGCCGGGTTTGATAAAAACCATTAAATACAAGGATTGCTGATATGTTGGTGAGATAGCTCCGAGTTAACACCTCGGTACGAGAGTTTAGTGGTAAGACTAAATAGTAAATAATCTATGAGTCAACTTATGGGTTGAGATAAGATGAGCCTGCGAGAAGTGCCTCTTTAGAGGTTTTCTTTGTTTAGGTTCTAATAATATGTACTTTGCTGTTTAAAAATTCGAACGAGAAAAAAAATAATTTGCCAAAGAGACTTTATAATTATTTACATAACTAATAAAAAAAATATTATTTATACCATTCCCCCTCTAAAAAGCTTATTTTATTCACTGAAAACAGTGAATAAAAAGCACTTTTACTCACTGTTTTGATGTTTGAAAATGGAACACACCAATGTATTCGACCACAGATTTAAAGAACCTATGCTAGATGCGGCACGTTATTAGATTGTATGAAAACCGAACGTGTCATCTTTTTTATACCTACGATAACTTCACCCCAGCCATTTAGTGATGTGCTCAGAGTAAACAGAATTGTTTCAATCACTAAGCATCACTGAGCTAACAGACTTTCTTTAGTACGAACAGTCGAACATGCAGGGCACGCTTGGTCGTGGCTTGCCGTATCTAGTGTAAGTGTAATCTGTGTATTCGACCTATATTGATGTGTTCTAAATTCAATTTGATTGGTCGACATTTTCGACAAGGAGTTTAGCATTAGAATAAAAACTGTTTTGTGTTCTTTGCTGTCCTTAGTAAATTGGCGCTATTTTGAATACTGTAAGTTGTACGAACACAAAGTTTAGTGTTACTTTAATCTTTAATTTTGTGTTTGTTTAGTGTTGTTCTAATCGATTAAAAATGCATTCTAGTGATGAAGATGTGTTAACACCTGAGTTTGTGAAAGAGAGGGCGGCCGATATAGTGGAAAGGTGGAAAGCTTGCTACCCAAAAAATCACGGCTGGTTTACATCAAAGCCAATTTAACTTTACTTTTTCTTCATTATATGTATATTTTCACTTAAATCTTTCTTTTTCTCGTAGTCATGGTATAAAGTATAGTATGCAACTCTTGAATAAAACGGATTTATATCGTGGGCCATGAATCGCTCGCGTCGCTCAGGATTCTAACACTTGAATCACTCGCTACGCTCGTGATTCAATCATCATGAATCACTCCCTACGGTCGTGATTCAATCGTTAGAATCCTTCACTAGCTCGTGATTCATCTATGGCCCTCGCTTTAAATCCGTCCTTTATTCACTAATTGCATAATATACTATTTTCTTTTAAGTGAAATGTCTTTTCAAACCAAACAAACATTCAAAACATTAAAAGTTGTGCACACTTCATAGATATATGATCCAAAATAATTAGAAGGCCGTCATCCCCCGACATTTGGACAAACAGTGCCCCGCGGGGCCCCGGCGTCTTTTTATCGGCGGGGGACCGCAAATTTCTATTTGCATATCTGTGCACTCATAAATCTCTGTTTCACTTATTAGCCGTGTCTCCCCACCGGGGCCGGTTGGACTTACTACCGCAAAATAGGGTTAGATTTAAGAGTTAGTATTTTTAGCACAATTTTAAAAATAAATGATGAATATAAAATTCTGTTATTTTATCATTGTTACAATTTAGTGATAAAATTCCTGATGTAAATAAATGAAATATAGATAAAATTCAAATTAAAAAGCTTCGAGATAAAAATAACACTACATTTTATTACAAATGCAATCTGCAGAATCTATATGGCTTTATTGCAGTCTATTAAAACCGTGGTTTATAACAAAAACTTTTTAAAACTTGATACTGTAATAAAAGTCTACATTCCAACATTTTACAGTAATACATCCAATTGAATAAAGATAGAAATCCGTAAAGTCGTATCGCATGATAATTACATAACAGCAAAGCAGATTGCACTTATAAAGTCATTTAAAATGATATAATCATTAAAAATAGGCCTAGTGTTCATTGAAGCGAATCATTTTCGCACCTGTGTGCAATGACCTAAGACGAGAATTTTTTAACTTAATTTTCGTACAATGATTCGCTTCAACCAACCCTGTTGTGCTGAGTTAGTACTTTGTATACTTACGAAATAATGCCGGTCGGTTGTACCCCCACGCTCCAATGCTCGAATGTTAGTGACAGATTGACAGTGCTACAGTGGACTGGTTACTTTAGGTGAATATCGCTCATAACAGAAAAAAATGTGGTTAGTATAATGTTATCATGATATTTTAACAGTTTACCACCACCAAGAGTAACCGTCACCATAATTATTTACTCATTAAAAGTACATGCATAAAACTACAGAAGAAAAATGTAAACATGGAAAATACATGTCATGCAAAAGCAAAAACAAGTGAAGAAAAATAAAACAAAACATTTTATTGTATACAGCCACATGTAAAAAGAAAAATACCAAGTCTTTTCGAAATTCAGGTGTGATTTTATTTTAAACTACTGATTAAAAGTACAATAAGTAGTTTCTGCAAAAACTTATACCTATCGTAAGTTTTTGCAGATACTACGTGTTTAGCTAACGAGTACGTGTTAAGGAAAATATTTAACTATTAATGTTTTGATAAAAATCACCTTTGAATTTAGCTATTTGATTTCTTTTATACGCAGCTATATGATGAATTTGAAACTTGATAGGTCACAAAACGTATCAGAACGTTATCAGAAAATGTGTTCAGAATTGTATAAAACCCTCAATACCAAAACGTCTAGTAATAAAACAGTTTTAAATACTTTTGTAATTCAGATAGTTATAAAAAAAAACTATCTACTTTCAGTCGCTGCCAATAAAAGTGCCATAGAAAGCAATCCCATCGCAACTGCTATTTTCTCACGCAAGTAACGGTTACATTAATCTATTTAATAACACACTATCCATAATCAATTAGTACCTTTTATAACATCGCTTATCATGGCGATCTTACGTCAACCGTGAAATTTGTCCGTGAAATTCGTCCGTGAAACTTATCGTGACTGATAATGATTCTGTGTCTGTTAATTTTTCACGTTACAGTGATTCTGAACCGCGATTGGTCATGAGCGCTTAGATTTCTATGAATAGACACGCATTTTTTGTATCGGATTAAGTTTTTTATTAATTTAGAGACGTTGCTTTCAAACAGTGTTTCAGTAAGTTTTGAACAGGTAATAAATTTAAGCTACAAATAAAGACTCAATAATTCTTAAGATTTAATTTTAGAAAAAATAAGCTCTATTTATCACTCGGAGAATCTAAAAACTTATAAACTTGTTATTATAAATACCGATTTTTTTTTTTATATAATTTTCTCAATATTATCAATGCTTTTGAAAAAATATTCAATAATAATCGATATAAATCAAAAATAAGAAATATATTTATTGAAAAGGAGACTTAATAAAATCGTTTCTATGTTAATAATGCTAATCGAACATTAGAAGAGCAGTTTTTGAATTCTATCTTTATTTTGACAGTAATTATGTTGCTTTGAAATATTTTATTGGAAAGTTCTTTTGATCATTTTACAATATACGGCTTAAAGTTTATAAAGGCAATAGAATTCGATGAAAATTTCGTTATCTGAAATGGTAGAATATAAATTGTAGAAAGTTAATTCGTACGCTTATTTGTAATACAAATATGTTACATATAGATATGTTAATTAATTGAATCGATACAATCGTAGTCGGGTATCGTATATCACGGGGGGACGCCCCCGGCGCCGCCTACGTCGTGTCCATAATGTTTATCTTTGGACGAAATCTGTTAATGTAACGTTGCGACTTTTATCGTCGCAGCGAACGGGTTGATTCGGACGTACCGTGATTATGAATGCATTTATTATGTTGATATCGCTTTGAAAAGTTTCTGGTAGAGTGGAAGCAAGAAAGCTCTATCTATGTTTCAACAGCTACAATTGTAACATGCATTTTAAAGTATTCATTGGTACCCTGTACCTTATTAATTATTGAAATTTATATATTACTAGCGGCCCGCACCTGCTTTGAAAGGGTGCAATTTACTGATGTGGCGAAATGTCAGACATCGAGATTTCTTTGCTGTATCTTAGCTAATTAACGTATGATAAACCTTCCGGAATAAATTTCCTAAATGGTGGTGAAAACCGCAATAAAATTCAATGTGTAATTTAGAAAACTAAGCGGACAAGCAGACAGACATGAAATGCGACTGTGTTTATACTATTTATAGAAGACAATAGAACTCATAAGTAGGTAAGTGCTTAAATAGATTATTGGAGGAAACAAATGTTTTGACAAAAACAAAAATAATTCCGGACAATTCAATGCCAACTTCTTTATTTTATCCACGATGACCGTCCCCTATACTGCTTAGACCTTCATACTAATAATATTTCTCAAGCAATTGGTACCAGGCGTGCAGAGCACTGAAGAAAGTGCGCGGTCAAGCCTTAAGAACACCATTTCAACGAGACCTTTCTCAGTGTTCCGGATATTCCATGTTCGCGAATTGAAAATCGGACGAGAGAGGTCAGCCAATTTTAGGCATAGGTTATGCGGACAAATTATTTCTGCGTGCGAATTTTACTAACATGGCTTTTATTCCATTGTGTTAAGAGTTATTTGAAATGTATTTTATATTGGCGAGTGATGTATATCAATTTCAGCAATGGGCATAGCGACAAGTGAGGGCGTACGTGACGAGAATGTCCATTGGTAGACCTTTTTATTGACTGACCATATGATATTTGAAAGTTTGATACCCGGGTAGCATTACATGTTTTTTGAGGGGGAATACGCAGTTGAAATGGTGTCGGGGGTTTGAGTCCAGCCCGGGTCAGGTTGGACTCGATCCCGCGATTATTGTAAACTACGTTTTAATATTGACAGCTTCGTTATGAAACAAAACAATATGTAGGTAAGTATATGAAAATATACTTACCTACACCAAAATAAATGAAATGCTAAAATTAATTCCATGTTTAAATGTGACAGCTGCTAATGATCTGAATAAACACCGCTCCATTTTCAAACCAAAAAAGAAACAAAATTTAAAGCCCTGTTACACGAGTCAAAACGCACATCAACGCGAATTTATTGGATTAATTGAGCAATAAAAAATCTGTGGCTAAGGAAAAAGTGAAGAAAAAACCAAAGGGGGAGGGAAACACTTCATTTCACGCGTTTTATACGAAGAGGGCCTATGCTGTGAGTAAGGTGGCCTATAAATCTTCTGCCGGAAACATTTTTTTGTTCGACGAAAATAGTTTCCTCTTGTTTTTCGGAGTATAGTTTGGGGGAGTCGCGGAATGCGAGGGGACATTATATTTTCACTTAGTTATTAATGTTTTTCGGTATTGCAGTTTTAAAAATGTTCTTTTGATGAAATATAGGCGATCTGCCAACACCATTTATCATTTTATTTCATAAAAACCTGCAGTTCTTTTCGTGTGTAACATGTCAAAAGTATTTTTTATATGTTTACTGCATTAATGGGACTACATTACAAATTATAGTAGGTAATAGATATGTTTATAAAAACAAAATCAGTCGTCCCGTATGTATGTATGTATGTATGTATGTATGTATGTAAGTATGTATGTATGTAAGTATGTATGTATGTATGTAAGTATGTATGTATGTATGTATGTATGTATGTTTGTATGTGCGCGATTTTCTTAAAAACTACTGATTCGATTTGGATGGGGTTTTCACTAACGTAATCTACATACTTTCAGAAAGGTTTTAGTATATAATACATTATGTAATCATTCCTATGTACAAAGTTATATTCATAAATGTACATACTCCGTAGAAGATTTACTGTTTAACGAATTCGTGAAAGTAATCTAACACGGGATAACTAAAAAGGGAAAAATAAAAAACTTTTTTAACAAAAAATAACCGACTTCAAAAATCCACTACAAAGAAAATAATAATTTTGATTTCGGAAGTCGGTGGCAAAAAAAGCAAACGAAATCCAAAGCCACCGACTTCCGAAATCAAAATTATTATTTTCTTTGTAGTGGATTTTTGAAGTCGGTTATTTTTTGTTATTGATTTCCAGTAGGTAGGTACTGTGTCTACTATTGGCGAGTTTTCTTACTAGTAAATAAAAACTCCTAAATCTCGCATTTACCATAAAGGATAGAGACAAATGGCCGCTCGGGGCTGTTAGTTCTTTATTCATTCCGGGGGTTGGCGCGTATAAATCAATGGTCGCGCGTCAATAGCAATGGCGCTAGTAGACGAGGACCGAGATGGCGAACAGTGCTGTGGTATTTTATAGAGGCTGTGTATGGCACACTTTAAGTCTTTGTGATGTTGGAGATAGGAACTATAAAATGAGCTGTGTCATTCAGCGGTTTGTAAAACGGAGCGTTTATTGTAAATTAGGAATTAGCGGATACGGAACCGCGGAAATACTTAATAATCCGAAATATGTAGATACAGGAATATAATTATAATATATACCTATTTTGCTTTTGCGATTAGTGCTGCCATGATCTGCAAAAATATATATTTATGTACTAGGATATACTAGGAATTCCACCAATCTCTCTAGAAGACTGTTTTCAATATCCAAAATGTCCGGCATTTTTTTTGTAAGGATTGGGTATAAACAAACTTCGATTTTAATAAAACCTACTTAAACTGCAGTTAACCCAGCAACTAGTTAACACACCTACTTATTAGCTAAAATACTACAGTACGTACTTAGTTTCCTGCAGTTCAGGATGCAATAAATACAAACTAGTAATTGCGAGATTACATCCAATTGCTTATTCAAATTAAATTTTGAATCCGTGAAATACGATATCACAGCTGACTGGAAACATGTTTTCAACAAATCTGACTAAGTTATGGTAGATAATTGAGTTTTTTATTGAGTTTTTTTTTCAATAATATGTCATCTTGATCACATTATCTAGGCTAATAAATATATATTATTATTCATAAAATATAATATACTTAACATTAGGCAATTAATATGTATGTTCAAGATCAAAAGTTTTTCTTTCCTACGTTAGAAAATTTTAATGAGTTTTATTCGAGATTGGTTGATGACAACGGGCCTTAATCTCATACCATATAAATGATAACTTAATAATGTTACTGTGTTGATTAATTTATTAATTTTATGTATAAATTAATTAGTTTTAAACAGTTTTATGTAAATTGTGTAAAGTAATGGTATAAATAAGTATACTGTGCTATGGCGTACCATAAGCCACCTTCATTAATTCGTAATTTGAGATTTTAATTTCATGGGATAATTCGTGAATTTATAATGTTTGTTTTTTGATTTTATAATTTTATTATGTCGATAAATAAATTAAGCTTGATTTTTTAATTATGTTAAATAATAATAAATAAAAAAGTTACTAATATTATTCATTAGAAACTGAATTTATAGATGATAGCATAGTATTAATCTATGCAAATATTATTAAAGAGATTTACTGAAATCACGTGGTCAATCAAAATGATAATAAATACCCACTAAACATTTCCTCTCATTTAACACAAATACAACAATAGAAAAAACCACAACAGTTTTTCTTGACAATCTCTTAGCAAAAAACCTAATACCTCTTACTATAAATAACTCGAACACTTGGACAAAGTAAAATGGCGCGTCGTGCTAAAAAGCCGTAAGGGTGCATAAAGTATTAGCCTTTTAGTGCTAAGTGCGTTCACACTGCATGCATAAGGCTGAAAGGCTCTTTCTTAAATTGTATTAAAATATTAGGCTGTATAAATCATAATCTGTGCTTGCTGACTACGCTAATAAAAAAAAACCATTTTGAATTTAGATTTTTTGTGAAAGATTTATTTTTTTCATAAATTTACATTATTTAAATTGACGTAAATTAAATTATTATTAACGTATGAAATATACCTACTCTTATACTTATATAGTTAATACAGTAAACTGTAAAACAGTGAAGTCAAGCATTAATTCGTATGTTGAACAGTCAGCCTCAAAAATATGTATTTAAAGCACAGCTAACAAAGTTCACACACAATAAATTGAAATCCATAATGGTGTTTGAAAATGAATACTTTCAGAGAAAACCGCTTTTGAGTTTCAGTAAGTGTAGGTGTACCTACCAGTGAAGAAGGGTCAATTTTTGTAAGAGGTAAGTCGGAGCTACAAATGCTTACCTGGCCACAAAAAGCTAATTATAAATATTTGACAATAGTAGGCAATACTGCCTGTGCTATTTTTCAAAGGGAAGCCGGTAGGAATCGTATTGTAGGGACCCTTCGCCACTGGTACCTACTATGATCATTTTGACGCTGATTGTATCCCAATTTTACCTTGCAAAATTATATTTTGTTTGCTAACTCGACAGAAAATCTGAAAATGTAACGCAATCTCTTTTTAAAACAGCTGACAGGACCATATTTAGTGCATCTTTTAGCACTAAATCTTTTTACTGGATGTTGGGAATATCTTATGAAGATGCTAGGCCGTATTTCACCTGTGTTCGCAACGCATTGATTAAGTAGCATATCAAGTAGCCCATGTTATGTTTCGGTACTGGAAAATATTTAAATCTTGGTTAATAATAAATATTATTTTAACGATGATAAAATAGTTATCTCTTACTACGTAATAAATCGGTAAGTTAGATTCCCAGAGTTAGATCTCTGGGTCGTATTATCAAACCTAAATCAAGACTCAAGCATTACTTATATTACAACTATTTCCAACCAATCGAATGGCTTGTACTTAATTAATTTTAAGTAAGCTTCGTTTAGCTTTTAGAAGCTTATCGATGTAGATTTGAACATAACTGTTTAGTTAATATTTTTAAGAAATGTTAAAAAACAAACTACTTATAAGTTGGTACCTATTTAGCATTTACGGTTTATGTAACGTACACTAAGTATTAAATAGTCCAACAAAACCTCTTCAAAAAGCGATTTTCTGGACATCTCACATATACATACATCTCAAAGATCAATACCGTTTTTCTGTAATCAAAGTTATAATTTATTTTAACATAACGAACTAAAGTCTGCCATTTACATCTGAATTTATTGCCCTATAATATCTGGCAATTATTGCCTATAATAATCTCAGATGGTAATCGGGTCATAGTGAACTTATAATCATGATTGTATCTGCCAGCCGTCAGGTCATGGGGTACCTACCCACTTACTTTAAGTTAGGAATAGACCTGTAACAACGGCATAAAAGACCCTTGTTTATGTTCCATGTAAATAGTCAGGTTGTTAAAAAGTAGCGTTATATGTTACAGATCTGTTTCTAACTTTATAAGTTGTGTAGAGGTGCCTACGATTGACACAATTCGGGCGAGTCTGAACAGATTGGCACGTAAATAAGTAAGTTGGGCTAATGGTAATTGACTCTACAAATCGGGCAAATCAAATGGGTCGAGGGTAGAGCAAGTTAATACGAGAAATCACAAGTAAAATGTCACCACATAAGACAAAACGCTTCTTCTATACCGGCACAGAGCCGGATTTTTCTGCAGCGCAACTTGGGAAGCTTATAGCTTAAGTACCTACCTATAGCTGGTAGAAAACTGATGGATCATGAAAGTCATAAATGAACTCAATCAAGGTCTAGCTAGACGATCGTCATTTGTTTGTTGTACCTAAGCTCAGAAACAGGTGCATAACTTTTGTAAATGTCACAAACTGCGCTGTGTCACACAACAATAAAGTGACAACTCTCACAAAATCTATCAAATCTATAATGTGATGAGAAATTAAATCTTCAGTTTTCGCGACACTTGTCTTGTTTTGTCACGGTTGTGCATGAAAGCGCAACAGTATTAACATTTAGCCGTGCTCGGTAAAAACAGATTGCGGTAATGATGCCGCCTTTAATTGACTCGTTGTGAAATGCATCAGGCCCTTGGTTTGCGGTGGGGCGCGAATGTTAGCGGGAGCGATTTTTACGGGTATAAAAAGTTATAAAAATATTAAAGCTAAAAAAATACCAAAAATTAACAATTAACAAATAAAAAATGGGCATAGGTAATTTTAAAATTTATTGTAGCCGAGAAGGTAGATTAAATTTGAATTAAAAGATTTTTGTTCAAAAGATTTGAAAACTAATCCATTTTGCAAGGATTTAAATTTTGCTATGCGCTATATGATTATTTGGTCAATCGATTGATTGTAGTTATTTTTATCATTGGTACCTACCAAGTATAAATAACAATTTGCTTTGCTACCAAGACTATCGTCCAATGTAGCCACATGTCTTATGTAATTTATTCTAATATGTTACGTCGTATGTTTCCAGCTCTTTCCCTCTAATTTCCTATAACATAAGACGCAACTACACGAGAGCTTCTAGACACGGAGCACGCCCGCCGCATGCCGGCTAGCCGACACAAATTTATAGGTAAAAGTTCGCGACCGATCCAACCGGTTCGCGAACAAGGACCCACACAATACCAACCTTACCGCCTTCTAATACAGTACACATTCCATCCACGCATTCCGAGCCTTATTGGATACTTTCTTAATTGTGTTTTAAACATCGACCGTGGGAATGTTGACCTTATTACGTGTCAGGTAAGTTTCATTTTAAATTGATCGGTTTTCTCGGCCTTGCCGCCGGTGGATCGCTCTCACCTTAGGTTCACGTGTGAACTTACATTAACCTGCTGTGTTATGTTGGTGCGTCAGGTGCACTATATTGTTTGTTTGTTGATGACCGTTTCAATCGGTCGCGTTTTAGATGTTAAGATAGAGTTATTGGGCGTGCAACGTCTAATTCCTTAATGTGGTTTTATGATTATTCATATTGGGTCACGCCTTTTGTTCTACGGTTTAGAAGATGGTATATTATTGTTTAAATTGTAGTGTATCATCGGTTCAACGGATTACACGGCTGTTTGAGAGTCGTAAATCAGTTCTTGTAAGAGTTCTCTAGGCTTTATTTGGACCATAAAATTATTTATTATTATTTTACTTGGTAGTGTATCGTAATCTTTCACGGCAATAATTCTTGGAATTCTTCAACAAAACAGAAATATAAAGTCAAAACATCTGTTCGAGTCAGGGGCTCGCCCAGCGCCAATGTTTCTTCGTATCGCGTGACAGACAGACAGACTGTACTGTAATACATATACGGTGGACATTGATTTAATAGGCAAGCAGCGTGAATGGATGCCCTACGCTCAGATATGCTCATTTGATCTACGCTTTATTGGTGTAAGCCGTTAGACGGGTGAAAATCTCGCGCTGTTTATGTACGGAGCTGTGAAGATATCAGTTTCATCGTAAATTAAGCAAATAGTGTTGAGGGTTTTATTAATTGGATACAAATTAGAGTTGCTTTTAAGAGAGGCTTGCTTATGCATATTTTTGTAATTAGGTTAGTTAGAAGGTTAGTATCTGCACTGACATCTTGAGTTAGCGTCTTTTTAAGTCTCAGGAATCAATTAGCATTTTGCAGACATCCCAAAAGTATTCAGAGAGCTTTTTCATTCAGAGTTACAAAGCCACATTTCTAAATAAAATACATTTTCTAAAACGCTAAAAATCTGGTCCAAAAGATAACCACAAACATTTCCGTACATCAATCCACGCTACAGTTGAGAGCCAAACAGGTATTACTTAATAGCCATGACTCAACTAATTACGATGCGTATGCGCACCGCTCTGCGTACGATTTAACACCTGTCAACGTTGCTCTGACAGTCGGACAGACGCGGCGTGTGGTGCGTCCAGTGCAAGGGCAGAGAATATAATAGATTTTTTGATGATTATAATGTGTACTAGAGAAACGGACATAGTATAAAAAAAGATTGACGTGGTGTCGTGGTTAAATTAAATATTACATCACTTGATAATGTGTGTTTATGCAAACTTAAGATTGCGGTCTAGAGTTACTTACCCATAGATTTTAAAACTAGAATATGAAAATCTAGGCATTGTTGTCCGACTTGGAAGAGTTCGAAAGAGAGCTTTATGGGAGTTCTATGATCCTTTGTCAAAGATCTGATGATCGAGAATGAAGTATAAATAGAAATATTCCTTACTCTGTAATATTTCTTCATCCTAACATCGCATTACCTTCCAATCTGTCGTAAACGATAACTTTTGATGGGTATGCACATACACGTAGCAATTTATCTGAAGGTTTCGAAATCACAATATCGGGACTAGAATTGCTTATGTACCTACCTACTGGGTGGGGGCTATAAAATTAATTCTATTTTCTACGTTACTTTCACAATTTATATTGGCGCTTACATAGTAGAACCATGTGTACTAACACGTTTGATTACGTAAAGTGACGCCAGCAAGCTTCTTGCATCGTGAAAAGAATTACAGGAAGTCGAGTTTTATGAACAAAAACTGTTAGGAGGAAAATTGCGCAAAAAAAATTACTAGTTAACATCGGGCATTACATTTCAAATGTGTTTAGTTATAATAATGTTCGTACACAAAGACAATTTTTCTGCAAAAATCGACTAAATTACTACACTACTACTAAATTCCATTCTATCTCTCCAAGGCTTCGCTTAACAAAATCGCTTCCGCTTATAAATTGGACCACACCTCAAACCAAAACTATAAAACATGGGCACTATGCGTATGCGCTGATCCAAAAGATAACGTTGTTTTTTTGAGTAATTAACCTGGAGTTATCTCAAAAATTTGTTACGTATGTTACGATATGTCGGCTTGTCGGTTTTGTCAGATGTTTGGACAATGATTGTATCTTGAAGACTTAGGTAAAGGTTTGGTTGATGACATTTTAGGTCATTTTAATTAAGATTTAGGTAAGTTAGTACAGGTGAGAAAAAGGTTATATTGAAATACTTATCTTCAGTGGTGGAAATCTTAGCGTCGCCGCACACGGGCCACACGCCACAGCCACTTGTGGCCAGTGTGCGGTGACGCTTAATTTCAGAAAGATTTCAGATTAGAGTAGTTTAGTATTTTGATAGTTTAAAATAAAATAGATATAGTAACTAAGTAAGTACTTATTTTATGTTGCATTGTGAATCGAAACCATACAAATGATTTCAAGAATATCAGTTTTGTCTACCATTATCTATTACCTAAAGTGTAAAAACGGGCTTACGTTATAGAACAATCTAATTTGTTATTTGCATTATCAATTGGCAAAATTCAATTTAAAATATCTCAGATCCCAATAATTTCATATGAAAATAATAATGAAAGATCGACTTTCCCACGCTCTATTATACTTAGAGATGTTCGTATTATATCGATCAGTAAATCGAATAAATTGAAACAATGGGCGATCGATTCAATCTACATCGTAGCGGTGTCTTTAAATAAATCTTAAGATTACTTCTTTGTGTCATTTTTAAGAGGAACCTCTCATGAGCTGATATGTTCTAGGACTTGCATGTAGGTAGGTACTTTAGTTGAGATTTCTTTTTATGAAACATTATTTTATCAAAATAAAATGGATATTTTAAATTATCAAGAAGCAATAAGAACAAATAAAGGAATTGACAATTTGTACCTACGTATGTACTAACTACTTACGTAACCTACTAACTACTAACTTAAGTAACCTACTAAAAACAATGATTGAAAATTAAAAACTTTTCAATTTTAAAACTTACTTGGCAACATAATGTAACAAATTTAAAGCATGAGATGTTACTTTACCCTGTATTGGTGGAATCTACTTAAGTACAAATTATTGAACGATTAAATGACTTGGTATGGCCATACTAAATTTACATGCAAACCTGGCTCTTAAACTCCTTATATCACAAACCAGACCAATTACAATTAACCGAATTACCTCCCCTTAACAAGATTCGTTTCGACGCACTGAGTGTTCGTGACAAATGCGGTATCGATAAGTTTGTATCGATTCAAACGACTCGATAAACGTGCATCGATAGATTAGATCGATATCTCGGTATCGGCAGGGTGTAACTTATGGCCTAAGATACGATGTCGGAGCTACTTGCATTTAACATACAAATGAGATTAAGTTCAAGTGGTGTTGGATTTGCAACTTTGTTTATATGGGAAAGAGAATCAAAGGGTAGAAATAGAAAGAGGTGCTCTAAGCTGAAATAAATTTTCATTTTATTTGTGATATATAAATATATTTTTTGACTCCATTCAGTTATTATTAATTGCTTAAAGCGGGCTACATACGTGCAGTTTTAACTGAACTGTTTTAGCTGTCAGTTATAACTGACGCCCCTTTTGTCTACACACGGTGCGTTTTATCGTTAGTTGCTTGAGTTATAGGTAGGTAGTCCGCGGAATCATGACATCAGTGGAAAAAATAGGTATTTGTTTTCAACTTTTCACTACGGACCGAACGCTATGCGCCAAAACTGACAAACTGCCCAGTTTTCTGCTACCGACATTCAGTTTCAACTAGTTTTATTTAACGATAATTTGATAATTTGTGAGTTTAACTATCAGTTCTCAGTTAAACACGTTATGAATTAACTGAACAGTCCAACCGAACTGTTAAATTTACTCGTATGTAGCCCGCTTATGCCTTGATAGATGTCTTGCAAATAAATAAGATGCTATTACAATATTGTAACATAGAAATTTCTCAAGGAATTTCTATGTTACAACATTGACACAAAATACTTTGCATGATAATTGCCAAAGTATTTTTTTAACTAATAACGTTTGATTATATTTAAAAGAACATCAAAGAATATATAATATATATTTATTAAATACTAATAGGTAAATTTTGGTTACGTGCTCCCAAATATCAAACAACGAAACGAAATTAAACGTACTGTACTACCAAAAGCGAACCATAACACTACCAAAACAAAGATTAATTAAAACAAAACTGCAAATTAAAATATCAAAGCGCGACTGATAAAGGAGACATTTGCAAAACAAAAATCCTGTTTCATATCAATAGAATTTCAACCTTAACACCTAGAACATAAAGGTGATATTGATGCGAAATAAGTGTTAATTTCAGGAGGGTGTTGGAAAACTGTTGTGACCTGATAAGAAGATAATTTGAATAATTACGGCACACGAGAGTAAGACTTAGAAGATGAATGGCGCGTACGTCTTAAAATTAAGACAACATCGTAATTAATATCACTGACTATTATTTATGGCTGGCTATAAGTTAGCTAAAGATGGCGGGTGAAAAATAAAGATTGAACGAAGCAACCAGGTTCATTCAATTTATTTTATTTGTTGTGATAGTGAATTATTTTTTAAAAAGACTTAGGTACGTGTGACCGCTATCTTGTCTGATGTTAGGCGATCATAGCGAATGTCATTAGATATTTAAATTCTACTAGTTATTTCGGAGTATGAACCTCTAAGCGAGCATAAAATGAAATGAATGAATCTAACAGAATTTTCCTTTAGAAGAATCTTGCATGGAATCTTGAAGAATCTTGTAGGTAATAAATACAATTGACAATAAAAAAAAATGAGGTCATTTAATAGAAAGTATGTTTAACGTATTTTTTTTCAGACTTTTAAACAATTGACGTGGACTCATTATGGCGAGTTTACAATAACCCATCCTTCTATATTCCTAAAGACACAAAAACTAAAAAGGCCACAGAAACCACAAATCAGGACTTTTTCTATGACTTCGAAACACAAAACAGCTAATAAACAATAATTTGTTTACGTACAGTTTACATAAAGTTAAAAAAGTCACCTAATAATTTGAATTGTGAACGTAAAACAGTCAATACAATAACCTAAAAGTACTTATGAGCCTCATAACATAACACTATTACACACCCACCATCTTGAAATACGTATCAACCATCACATCACACTTGGGGACATTAAAATTCATCCCGCGCTTGTAAGGGCCAGTTTAAACATTGCCTACCGCAGATCCTGCCGATAACCATTAGGATCCCTTAATTTGTTCGAAGCCCTTCACCTTATCCCTTCCGTCTCCCTTTACAGATCGTTAAGTTCAGAATTAGTTGGGCTGGATGAGCAACGAATATGTTAGTATCGTGTTTAGATGTTAATGAAAGTTTGTGTGTTATTGAAGCTGTAGCGATTTTGGGTTGTTTATTTGGCATGATGTGTAATAAGCAAAATTTGTACACAGTTGATTGATTTTTCATTTTTTTTTGGTTTGGTTATCGAAAATTTTCCAAAAATTAAAGAGATTTTCCAACACATACTAGGTAAATGTATAGAGAAAATGACTTTCGTTAAAATATTGTTGATTCTATATCATTGGCATTTCCTACTGACTATACCATTTTTATTGTTATTAGTGTGATATGTGATAACTTGTTATGGCATAAAAAAAAGTTAAATTGACAGTTTTGACAATTTTAACCCCTAAACAGCAAAGGCATTTTTTTACCCTCACGCTAAATAATATTTGAGTAAAGATGGGAAAACATTACCATCTCTAATGAAGTCTAATGACATGCTAAACAATGTCATATCCAGCACCAACAACACTTAGACTAACCCTTAGCTATCGTAATGTCGCCAAATCCCCTTAGTTTAGCCGATATTCTAATGTTATTGTACCCGAGATTGAATATCTCACTGATTTGTGGCTATTCTTGTTTCGTGCGGGGCTGTTAACCCTTTAATGGTCGTTTACGTGGTCAGTGTGGTCAGGTAAATTATTAGGATAGTGGTTTAGGGTTAGAGAAAATTGTTTTATGATTTTAGCGTGGGTAATTGTTATTTTTGCTTATTTTGTTATTTTGTAACTATTATGGCTCCTAAAGGCATTTATTTCTGTAGTAATAATTATTACAATAGGTAATCACGATAGCAAAAAAAATATATAGAGTTGTCCTAAATGTTGTTATTTTTTATCAAAGCCAGTTTTCGTGATTGGCATTAGAATTTAAAAATGGTACAGAATTTGTATGAAATTATCTGCCAAATAAGTTAACCAGAACTAATTCAGAGCTGGGTAACACGAGCGAAACGTTTTTGAAAACAAACATGATAGTTGAGAAATATATAAAAAAGGAACTTGTTATTGGAAATAAATTATCAATTTATTTAACACAAAGCCAACGTCCATAAATATTAAACCAACATTTCCTTTACACGAACACAACAGCGAACCCTAATTCTTAATGAACATCATTAAAGCGATAAGCTCACTATCATTTGATTAGCTCATAATGACGCTAAGCTGTGTTTAAGCCTGACACAAATCAATTAAGGGTCAGCTAAACATCGGACCTCGACCCTTGCGAACAATGCTGTGTTGTGCAACCGGCGAATGTTCTAAACATAGCTGTTACAGTGGGTTTCATTTTAATGTGACATTGATATTGATACGTGGATTTTGTGAAAAAGAAAATAAAAACTTTTTTTTGTAAATAAAAGTGTTGTAAGATGAGCTACTACAGAATTCAGTTGTGTTAACAAAAAGTTTAAATTTGAATTAGTCTGTACGTTTATGTAATATAAACTATCGGTTTTCCAGAACGATTTCCAATAAACTTATTTGACAGATCATTTTAAATACTCGTAAATTCTGTTAAATTTTTGAATTTATCTAGTGGATGGTTTCAATCGGAACTGGGCATAGATAAGTCAGTAAAAAAATCGCGTAAATCCTAATTTTCATTTGAGTCTGAGCTAACAGAAATTTAATGAAAATGTATCTAATTATAAATTAATTTGGTAAATTACTTCAATATTATTATTTTTACGAAAACCAATAACAAAATATACGAATACAATAACCATGGAAATAAAAAAGTATTGTGTGTGTAAAAAAGTAAATTAAATTCATGAATTTTCTCAACGCATCGCGTAAAACAAATACGGTCTTTACCAACTCAAACAGTGTTAACCCGTCGCCGGCCGGTAGTTTGGTTAATGTAATCTCGACGCATTAATACGAATACACCGCGATAATAGTAATATCGGTGTTAATGCGAGCCCCGGGGTGCCGTCAACGAGCACATTCGTAAAGTAACCCACTCTTCACTTTATGCTGTTTTACGACTCAAAACTGTTGTTACACACACGTTTTACGAGAATATTACGAGTTTACAAGACATTTGTGACTATTTTTTACTATTTTTGTCACATGTGTACACCGAATCCAATTATTTTTCTAATTTATTTTTAAGCGACAAGACGTGTCAATTGTGGTTTTGTAATTTGTCGTTTTCGATATGGGAAATGAAATTTGGTGTCGTAAAAAACGTATATTTTACGGAGACATTTTGATGTTCAAGTTTCTGTCGGAGTAATGCAATACCAATCATTTATTTGTAGAATGTAAACCTATTTCGATACTCATTTCTTTTTTATTAACAACAAAGTATAAATTCGAAAATAGAACATGTAAAATCAGAAACGTTCCGCGCCTTATTCCGAACATATCGGAGTAAACACACAGATAAGCAAAGAAAAGCGTTTCACCTGTCTGTTTTGCAACGTCTAAACGGTTTCAACGGCTTTTCAAATCCCCATGTTAACAAACTTGGGACCTATACATTGTGGGCCCATCTCCTTATCAGACCCGAACTTCGGCGGTCGAAGACAATAGCAAGATACAAGTAGTTGGTGACGTCTGTCCCTACTTTGGGCAGAATCATTCCGTTCGAATTGTTTGGCGGGGTGGTAAGCGCTTACAATCATCTAATCGGTGTGACTTAAAAGGGAATTTGCTGTCAAGAGATAGGAACAGACTTTGTTTCGCGAGATATTTTAAGAATTTTCAAAAAAAATAATAGGAAAAAGATAAACATTTTACCAAAGATTTTGCACATACTCATAGGGCACTAGGATTCTAGAAAATACTTAAGTATAAATCTCAATCCAAAATAATATCTTTATCGAATAAAATTTCGAAAGTTCAGTAGATGTACTTCACTATTAAAATAAGGCACTTATAATCATAATATCCTGGAAATGGGGAAGTTCTTCCACCAATTTATGTGAGTAGTCATAAAGTAAACTCAAATAGTATAACCAACGCAGCCATAATGTGAAGCGACACGTAATTCAATTAATGTGGTCACCCCTTACCGGAGTGATTTGAACAAACAACGTCTAAAAAGTTATACCGCTATCATTGTGCTGGAGTATTTACATACCTCCTACATCATCCTACCGCTTGAAAGAAGGGGTAGCTGAATAGGTATTATTGGGATGTTTTTCTTTTGAGTTTTAAAAGTAAAATATATGTTTTAATTGTAGATAATGTTTCTAAATTAATCGATTCTGAAACAAACATTTGAAAAAAAGTCAATAATATTTCAACTTCACCTATACATTATGAATTAACTTGTGTAGGTTTTAGAACCAAATTAAAAACATGAGGTAGTGTAACGTCAGTTTTTATGATGTTTTTCATTGCTACTTTAGGTCTTAAAAATAATTACTAGTAATATTTTACCAAAAAAAAAACAAGTGTTGCTATAAACCAATCAAATTCATTTGCCGTTTTCGTAAACACAACCCTGCGAATGCTGGGAGGTTTAAAGATTAGGCGAGCGTCCGATAAACGACATCTGTGACCGCAACCCTACGCCATTGTCTCGGTCCCAACGACCCCTTGACTCACTGTTTTTAGCTTCTCGTTTATCGATCGCAGTTGATGGGTTATGGACAATTATGCTGATTTTGTTTGGTATGCAGTTTATTTGCAAAAACGGCATAGGTTCATTAGAAAAATGGTAACTACACTAAAACTATGAAGTTTCAAACGACGGCTGGAATAATTTGAAGCAGATTATACTATAGTTCGAATGCAAAATATTAAAAAAGCATATTTTAAAATTGTCCTACTTTATTTTAAAGGTATGTAATTTTTCCTTGTTTATTTAATTAAGACCACCGTTTTTTATCAAGTTTTTTATACCTAAAGAGAAATTATTCATAACTTCCGATAATACTTTCACTATAAACGTACCTATAGGTAACTTGTAATATTTTAGATACTTACAGGCTACAATCAACGATTCTTAGGCAAGAATCGTTGCTGCTGGCCTTATTAAACAAAGACTTGACACCTATAGCCATATTTGCATACAAAGCGTTACAAAAATTATTTAGTAGCGTACCTATTTCCAACTAGTGAAAAATACGTCATTCGCCATTGTGTGCCAGATCTATTAGGTTAAAGATCGGACGAGAACAAGCAGGTTGCTAACCTATCACGTATGCACGTGCGCTTTAGGGTTAAATAAGCAGTAATTTATATTGGTTGGTGGTATGGTTATGGTTTAGTTAACTGCTATTAATTATAGTTTTTATTGGAGCGGTTAACCTAATAGACTGCCTTAGTGACCTAGTGGTTGCTAGCGCGACTGCTGAGCGTGACAAGGTCCTAGGTTTGATCTCCGGGTCGGGCAAGGTGTTATTGGATTTTCCTTGAAGAAATTTCCAGTAGAAGTCCGGAGTCTGGATTAGGTACTGACCGGTTAATGGCAAGTGGTCCCCTATTAGATGGTGTTCTATACACCTCTGTTTAACCTTTTAAATACATGCGTTATGTTATGTTAACCTAATCTGAGATTCCAATGGACTTAAAAGCGGTGACATTAAGAAAAGAAAATGTTCTTGTAGTATACATTTCTTTGAACCCTATAAACTCGCGGTGTTATTTATTTAAAGAAAAAAGCAACAAATTGTTCATAATATTATTGACCTGGAAACAATGGTCGATAAAATATTCAATATATTTCAGTTCACGAACACCTTACCGTATCCAAAGCGATTACATTTTGTTTATAGTTATATTTTATAAAAATAATCGAGGCACCAATGTTGAGTCAATAAATTTTAAAAAATATAAAATTATTTCAAAAGTTTCCTTGGCATTTTGCGTTGAAAGTATTTTTGTTTTCGGTAAAAATAAGTGAGAAATAATTTGACAGGAATATAATCAACCAAAAAAGACATGATCAGGGTAACATTTTTTTCGTTCGGATCCTTTAAACTAGCTATGCACCAACGTACATACAACCTGTTTCAAATTATAACTGTACCCTAACGATACGCCATTAACGTCTATACACTAATCCTTTAAACTCCTAACTAAGGCACTTAGCACGAAAACAAGCAACAATACAAAGTAAATACCTACTAATACGCCATTAAATGACCTTTTAATGGCGTATTAGTAGGTATTTACTTTGTATTGTTGCTTGTTTTCGTGCTCGGTCAATACAGCCTTATTTTAGTCCATAACATAGCATTAGATGCTTCACACAATGGCTACACCTAAATATTTTGTATTGTGGTGTATCCATTTTGTATGAGACACAAAAGGTTCATTGCAGGCAAAACGCACACATACGAAACACTGTATCGCGAAATTTAGATTGAGCGATTTCTGGAGCTTTTGAATCTATTTGTTTATTGTTATTTTATTAAAAAAAACTAAAAACAGATCCGATTTTCTTTATTTTTTCTACAACGTATAATTCTACAAACTATGACAGTTTAACACCATATATTTGCTGTAGTTCGGTCTTGCATCGTTTATACGCATCGTGAAATGGTGTGCGTGCGTATACCACGTTGTTTAAAGTAGACATTCTGTATTTAATTCAATTCTGTATTTAAACAATTATGGGTTAACCCCTCAGATCATAGAAACAAGGAGATATGCCATCATAGCAAATTAGTACGGGAACAACTGATGCCACTTTTAGTACATTTTTCGACACAATTACGCGCATAATTAAGCGCTCCTTGTGAATATAAAGATCGCACACGCCCTCAATCTAACACTGTTAATCGTCACTCAACACTAACACTAAACTAAAACATTATACCATCGATCGTGTTCGGTTCGTCGCCAGCGCGTACGTTTTTAGTATGAGCAATTTGCTCACAATCAGGCATCAAGCTCGATAGCGCCATGGCTCATCTACCTTGTTTCTATGATCTGAGGTTAACCCTCTAGCGGTATATATGACGACCTAGGCAGGGTCAGGCGGACATGCACACGGCAGGCTCTAAATAAGACGAGATAAACATCTGCTAATTAATATTGGTTGCACGATCTAATGTTCTGCTTTATTTGGTTTCGAGTGGTCGCTTGGGTTATTTGAAACCGATTGCGTTGTCTAAGGGAGATTAGAGGGAGACTACGGGGGAAGAGCATTTTTAGAGGCGGAAATAGGAATTTTGAAGTATATTTTGTAAACTAATTTTGCAATGGATTAATTAATTATTTTTTTAATTGAAAATAATACTTAAATCTTTAATCGCCGTGTCGGTTACCGGTGACCGACAAACAATAAATTGTCTATTGTGTTTGGTGGCGTGGCGTTCAGTGTTTAGGAAATTACCCACCCTCACACCCACAAGTACCTAAAGATTATTAAGAACAAAAATGATTTAAACATTAATAACTGCCTGAATAATAAGGTGAAGAAGATAAATGAATCCCAACACTAAAAAGCAAAAAGGTCTTTTATTCTAGGCGTTGAAGCGAATTATCGCTGGTCAACTGATAAAACCTGCACGTGTTATTGTTACAACCCTTACCAACCCGTCACGGTGTCATCAGATAAACAGACAGACAAACGCAATCCGAACAAGAATGTAACACCCCACACTTATCATCCTGATTAATATTTGCATTCATCTTTTTAGGGTTAAATTGTCTATCATCCAAATTACGATTCTATTTCGTGCAAATAAAGTCTTTAACTAATTGTCACGATTTAAGGTTACAACCTTATTCAATTGATTGATCGAAGTTGATTTCTTTCAATAATATGGTCATACAAAATAGTATTTTCGGATTTAAAAGTTACAGCTTAGAGTGCATTTTCTCTTGTGCTAGAAATTGCAATGATTCCATATTTGATTCTTTGACACGTTGTGACGAGGGTCCAATTGGAAACGGGCGAATATCAATTTTTCCTATATTTGTTGTGTTTTTTGGCGTATATTAATATTATGCAACGAGTGTGACCTCAGGATTCGGTACGCATCTGTGTATGTTTTATTGCTCGTCTCCCTATTGTTACATTTCATATTGTTTATGTAACGCAATATATCGGAAAGCCCCTATCAGTAGGTATACGAAATTACGAACCAAAGAGAAAAAAATGTCTAGAGAGAAAATTTTTGATAGAGAAAATTCTTCAAAGGCGTCTTACTGAAAAGTTTCCAAAGGATATATTTTCAAAAGGGTGTATATTTTTTTTAATGTTTTTTGAGTGAATATTACTGAAGTTTACATTTCACAAACCATAGGTACTCAAGAAATATTGTAACTAGGTAGGTACTACCTACTACACAGATTATATCTTAATATTAGCATTTTTTTTTTGTTTTCTTAGTGCATTAATATTTATTACGATGTCTGCCATCTTTGGCCAGCTGTATTTTAAGACACGCCAAGTATAATGGTCCTACAATCAATTTCTCAACAAATTCCTATCGTACATCGTGTAACTGACATTTCAATCAGAAACTCGATAGTCATAGCATATCCATATATCTTGACCACAAAACCACATGTTGGGCTGCCGTTATCCAATTATTTTGCACTATCGAATACATTGCTTGGCTACTTTATTTGTATTTTACAATGACTGGTATTAGAAACACAATGGTTGTTAAAATTTTTGGTTGCGCGAAAATTCTTTGGGGATATTTTAATAGAATTTGCAAGTAATTTGGGTACAATAGGTTGGTGATTGGCGCGGTCAGGAAGCGTTCGGAAAGCTCGTTGGTTACCATCTCGGTTCGTCCAACAATAAGCCAAATTTGGACTCGGCGAAGTTATTGTTGAGGTTTAAAAAGTTTTTGATTTGTCATTCAGATTGTGGGTGCTTAGAATATGAGTTTGTGTGCCAGTGTTGTAATGTAAGAAGGTTATTAGACTTAGGTACTTTGTAATAGATCGAAAAAAGCTGTGTCATTCCCGAATAAAAATAGAACAGAACAGCCTGTATCTTCTGATAAACGTCATAATGTGGGTTACAGTAATTATTAACGCCTTTACATATTTTCTGAATGAAAAATATTTAATTATGATTTTAATTTATTTACATAATTAATTTCGAAAAATATTCACGAAGATTCAATAAAACTCAATACTTATCAGTATTGCGCGCAATTTGTTAAAGTTAACGGTGGGAACAGGTTCCAAAGGATCGGAGGCTATCATCCGGGCCTTCGACATGTTCATAGACCATCGGCTATCGGCTAAGTGGTGACATGTTAAGGACTATTGCTATTATGCAACATCGTATTGGGATAATAGTAGTATATGCAAAGTTGTAAGAAGCTCTATGCAGATGGATTGTTTTATTAACGTTTGCAAACTTTTGATTGTGTCGCTGGTGTAGTGGTCGCAAATGCCACTGAACGTGAGGTCCTAGGTTCGATACCCAGGTCGGGCAATGTTATTGTATTTTCTATTAGGAAATTTTTCAGTAGCAGCAGTCTAGATTTGTGCCCTGTTAATGGCATCCTTTATTACATGAGACTTAAGTTGTAACACTCCGTGGCACAAATTGTTACGGCCCCCTGGCATTGTCCTTCGACAAAGAGGTAGCCTGGGACCTGAAAAACATATAGGCTATTTTTCATCCATTTTCCCCCAGCCGAAGTCGCGGCTAGTAGCGATGGAATAACTGGTCCAGCCACCAGAGGGGACTTTAGTATTCAAGTGGATAGATTTTTATACAAAATATTATCTTGTAACCGTATCTACCGAGAAACATGCTGAAGAAGTAGGTACATCGTAGTGGATTTTCCTAAGTAGGTATCTCAGATCATAGAAACAAGGAGATGTGCCAAGGCGCTATCGAGCTTGATGCCTGATCTTGAGCAAATTGCTCATATTAAAAACTTACGCGCTGGCGACGAACCTAACACGATCGATGGTATAAATATAGTGTTTTAGTTTAGTGCTAGTGTTGAGTGACGATTAACAGTGTTAGATTGAGGGTGTGTGGAATGTTCAATGCGTGGGAGATCTTTTTATTCACAAGGAGCACTTAATTATGCGCGTAATTGTGTCGAAAAATGTACTAAAAGTGGCATCAGTTGTTGCCGTACTAATTTGCTATGATGGCATATCTCTTTGTTTCTATGATCTGAGGTAGGTATACATGTTGTGCGCGTCTCATGTATTAAAGTTTCGCTGATATAAAGAACGTGTAATACTGTTGCAGTATGCAGCTTGCTGCGCTTGGTCCAAGTTATAAGCGAGGAGCGTTAGACGAAGAAAACTTTAAACATATTGTCTGAAGTTATATATTATACTATATGTATGAAAATTATATGTGCACAATAAAGAATATAAGAAGAAAATGGTAAGGAAAGGTAAAACAAGATACTATTGAAACTGGATTATTATTTGGTTACAATGACATTGACGGTCATGAAAATATTTTGGACGGTAAAAAACAGATAGGTAGGTACTAGATGATAATTTTTCCAAGTATGTCAGAGCACTCGGCATACAAAGAAGCAAAGGAATCGGTCATGTCTTTGTCTGTAAACACAAGAAAAGGCCATTTAGTCATTGAGTTAACAGAAAGAAGAACAGAGAAAGTTAATAGAGGAGTGGGAATAATTCATTATCTAAAGGTGTTTTTCAACCGGCGAGGCGAGGAGAGGATTAGATGGGAGAAAACTGAGATCTCGCCAGTCCATGTCCACCAAAAATTGTCAGTAATTGCAAGCACGAGCCATCGCGAGCTCACGTGATATCGTGCCAGCTGTCAATCGCGGAATTGTGGGGTAAAGATAAAAATGCTGGCTGTGGGAACACAGCGCTCTTCCGCGATGGCTATCGCAAGCCAGCAATAGCTCGCGTTGTCCGTTGCAGATATAATAAATAATCTATGTTTGCAGCAATACGGTTCAATATTAAATGAACAAATATTTCAATTCTCGTCTTGCACATCCTCGCCAATCTAGACCAAGAGAAGAAGAGATAAGACCGAAGATGCGCTAGAAGAGAATTAAATTTTGCAATACAATTTTCAATTCTCCTCTCTCCTCGTCTCTCCTAGCCTCGCCGGTTGAAAAGCAGCTTGATACGAGTACCCACAGTCTCACACGTGGCAAATAGATTTTGATTCGGGACTGATGACATAGGTCTGTGCTTTCCCTCCCGCCTGCTGCTATTACAAGCATGTTATAGCCAGTCTTTGACACCAAATACGGTTCAACATGGTATTTAGCCTACGACTTGCACCAAGCTACATCATCTCGGAACGCAGGGACTTCGTCCCGTCGGCCCGACACTTTTTCAAATCGTGACTCGTCCCGTGGCCTCGCCGTCACGAACTGTGTACCGTTATCCAGACGTACACACTACTCACACTAACCTGCTGCACCTAAAGCTAGAAGGAGATAGCTGTATTTGTCACCACCGCCTTCAAGCCTGAAGGATTTGCTTGAGCGAACAGCCTTTGTTTTTGATGTGTTAACGTATTAAAATACTATCTATTCGATGCGGAACTGGAATCGAATTAAAAATAGAATGTTGTGGGGAACTGGGGAAACCCTGCTGAGGTATTATACACTTATATACTTTTATGGTTTTATGAATCATCACTAAGGATGTTGACCATGTTAGTTGGCAACAAGAAGGGCCACTAAAGGGTTTTAAGATTTTAGAGCTCGTTGGTTTATTATAAGATTTTTAAGCAAAATTGTAACAGTAAGAACTATTTCAAGGGTGAGACTAGCATGTTGTATTCTGCTTAAATGTTTATATTAAAGTTTCAGCATCTCTTTTAGGTGCGACAATGTGTGTACCTAGTCTAATGAAGTAAAACATCAAAAACAAAAGATCTAATAATTGAAATGATAAAGGTTAGACTAAAGGACATTAAACGTCAATCGTAACCTAAATTCCTTACAAAATTCTTATAGTAAATGGTTATGTAAATTAAATATACCTCACCCGTAAAACGTGACTCCGCGTAATCTAAATTAAAGAGTCCTCTCCACTAAGTATTGGGCAATACGCTGCCCAAGATATGGGCAAACCTGCACTTTTGCACCTGCAAACCTAAACTAGTTCAGGTTTTTGATAAAAAATCTGGATTGTTACAGGTTTATGATGAAATTGAGTTTGAAATGTGCCATCTTCCGGTTTTTCATCAAAAACCTAGGTTTTTGATGAAAAATCTAATTTTATGAAAAACCTGCGACATATCTACCAATGTTACTTGTAAAGAAGGGTTTAATCTCAGGTTTAATGCATCAAGAGCCCGGAATTACGATAAAACTAGCAAAATACGAATTGTTCTGTACCGAAGTGAGGACACAGCAGCCGAAGGAAGGAAGGCGTCTAAGGTAGCCTGGCAGAAAATGCCTAAGGCATTAAGTCCGCTTTGTGACTTGAGCATAAAGCATAAATAAACAAAATTACGGTATGGAATTACGATATAAGTAGGTACCTAGCTTAATTTTTGCCGAATTGCGATTTCTATCACAATGGATTTTATTTCGTACGATGCCTTTTGTTAGTGAAGACAGGTTTAATGCAGCAAGAGCCCAAAATTAGATGCTTAAAAAAAAGATGTGTGAGGCCCTATAGAAACAAGTGAATGGGTCATCGATATAAGTTTATGGCACTTAGAAGTTATGTAACCTCTTATAAATTGTATGGGAATATCTGTGGTGGTCGGCCACACGAATGATTATATTGATTTGTGTCTAATACGTTGTAATTGTGATTTCTTTACCGAGTGCGTTGTCATGGTGACGGAGTAGTTAATGATCGAGTTTGTTACATTGTAGTCTCGACTTTAGGATGTATAGGTATATGACACTCGTTTTCTGTAGTGCCATTTAAGCATGCTAAAAAGACTTATGATGTATACAGGCTGTCCCACAGCTATGCCACATGGAGGGAAAGTACTTTAAATACCTATATAAGATACGAAGTTTTGCTTCATGGAAACTTCACTTTATTTTTAAAATTAAGTAGATAATACTCCATTCAAAGATCTTTAAAAAGTTGCTTGCTTCATCTGGGAATCGAACCGACCAAAATAATGTGAAAAAATAAACATCCTGTATTTTTATGGTGCCGATTGAAAGGATTAATTATAAGTATTAATTCCTTCTAAGTAACATGGTATCCTATATTAAACACCGTAATTCGCCTTCGTTCAAATTCGCCTTCTGTCTAGCTCATAGCAAAGATGCGTTCAAATAGTATTTTATTGCATTTATCATGCATTTCTAAGGAAAAAAGTACTTATTACTAAATAATCAAACTTATCTATGAAAATCGACACGAAAAGTTCTGTTATTCTATCTACTTAAGTTCTTCATTCTTTTCCTAAATTTTAATGTAAAATTTCACCATGTTCCTTTAAATTAGGATACCATGTTACTTAGAAGGAATTAATACTCATAATTAACCCCTTCAATCAGCACCATAAAAATACAGGATGTTCATTTTTTCACATTAGGTCGGTGCGATTCCCAGATGAAGCAAGCAACTTTTTAAAGATCTTTCAATGCATTATTACTTAATTTTAAAAATAAAGTGAAGTTTCCTTGAAGCTAAACTTCCTACCTCAAATATTTAAACTACTTTCCCTCCATGTGGCATAGCCGTGGGACAACCTGTATATGATATATTATAGAAATAGCAGTTGGTGACTCTTTAGGCATCTTTCCGAATACGTGCAAAAATACAAATTCTGCAACATCATTTATTTAAAGTTCTGTGTGAAAATAAATGGTACCGATAAAATAGCGATAGAAAACGAAGATAATATTAAACCAATCCATTTTTTATTTTAAATTTTATTGATTACTAAGTGTTAAATAAAACCAGATCGATTTAGATTTATTTAATCAAACAAGCTATAAATTATCGGCTCAAGTATATTAATGAAAACTTGTTCAATATGCTGTCACGAAAAAATAAATTAAAATTCTGTACGATAGAACATTTTAGCAGCGGTCGCGAAAATTTTGAATTTAAATGATAACTGTTTTATTACTAGACAAAATGAATGATTACTTAACACGCTATAAAATTATATTAATAGAGGTGCGACGAATATCTATTGGGTGTGTATATTCGTTATTCGGCATTACAACCGATTTTCAGCCGAATATTCAAGGCAAGGCTAGCTATTTATGGTTCATACCGTATTATCAAGTTAAATTAAGGACAATATTATCGACAATATGAATAAACCGAATAGTCACAAAAATACGTACTAAGCCATTCATCTGATAATATCTAAAAAAACCTGTTTTTTTATTCGCATGGCAATTATTTAGTTTTAGAACTAAATATTAGATTCTTAACGGATTTTGACGTTTATGTTAATTTAAAATAAATTAACTTCGTTAGTTTTCTATGAAAAAAATAATTGATAAGCTTGTTAAGCGTTGCTCAGTCTATAATGTCGTATCTCGTTATTAGTTTGTTTTCCTGTTGTAATAATAATAAAGTCAAGTCATGCAATAAAAACACTGTTCATTCAGTTTCAAACATAAATTGTGGCATGCAATATTATAATATAAAGATAAAGGTAAGTATATAACAGTGTACCTGTCTACCTACACAGTGGTCAATTAGGGCCCTTTCGTTGTAGTAAATGCGAGTAAATTAAGACGTTATTCGCCTAACATGTTGTATACGAATAAATCAATAAGATTCAATAATTTAGAACAACAAAAATCTAGATTTCAAGTTTAAATACCTATCTTACGCGGTAAATTGTTGTTTTGTAAAAGTTTATTCAGATTTATCGCATATTGGAAAACGTGCGTCATTTATCGCCTAGGTACCTACCAATAAATTATTTTTCTTCAAGGTTAACGAATATAAATGCTTTACTAACGAAAATTTTGCATAGGTGTGTTTTCTTCCGAGATGCAAGAATGTTATATTTATCTAGGTATGCTATATTAATACACTTTAGTTGGTAATTATAATTTTAATGAAATAAGACAACACATGCTGCATGATTAAAATTAAAAAATCAATCTGCGATAATCCAACTACATCGCAAAGTTAGTTCGTACAACTATTACCCGACCGAGTCGAGTTGGGCTCGTGGACGGAGAAAGTTAGCCGGCGTGGATAAAACTACATTTATTGGTGTTGCATATTCATCGTACCCCCGGGCGTAACACCGCACCAATCATACGAGACCCCTCCATGGATGAATAAAACCTTCCCCGTTAACACTTCCTTGTAGGGAAGGGGGATGCGAGGAAGCTCAAGCTGTATTGGCCGTTCAGTACCTACTTGTAACTAGTTTTATATTCAGTTTAGTGTAGTGACAGTGTTGTGTTAGGTGTCGTACTTATATCTGTTAGGCTATATCGCGATAAGGATCGGGAAAAAGTATGGCTTACCAAGGAGGTATGTCTATGTCTAACATGGCGCGAAGTTTGACTTGTAAAAATATGTATTTTGATGTACAAAGACAAACACACAAGTACGCAGGACAGTAAAATAGTAATAAATGGTTGTGGAATAAAAAAAAAGATGGATATTCCCATAAAACTAATTAAAATATTTTTTTAATTTCTATTAGCACTTAGCGCTTCTGTCATTTCCGAACAAAATGACCTAATAATGCCCATATGATTATACATAAATAAATAAGTATAAAACTATGTAATTTAAGACGAATTACAAAAAAAGCCTTGATTTTGACAGTTCAGAAAAACGATCTACCTATTATTGCTGACGAGAAAATGACGAATCAATTTTTCTAATAAAATCCGAAGACACGACACCTGTCATGCTGAGCTTAAATGACTTTTATACTTACACAATGAACAATATTCAACACGCCATAAAATCTATTGCTTTATTCGTTTACAATAACTTGGAACATTTCAAATAGATACCTAATAGGTATCAAGCGTTCTTCCCTCAAATCATAGAAATAAGGAGATATGCCACCATAGCAAATTAGTACGGGAACAACAACTGTTCCCACTTTTAGTAGATTTTTCGACACAATTACAAGCGCTCCTTGTAAATAAAAAGATCTCCCACACATTAAAAATTCCGCACAACCTCAATCTAACACTGTTAATCGTCACTCATCACTAGTACCTACTAAACTAAAACACTGTCGGCCGTACCACAAAAAAATAAACATTTGTTCAACACACGTTCAACACGAATGCTACCAAAAATAAAAGGCAATTGTTTTAGCACTAACTTGTCTAAAACAAGTGTGTATTATTTTTGTTAGCATTCGCGTTTAACGGGTGTCTATCTTTTTTGTGGTACGGCCGTGTATATTTATTTATATCATCGATCGTGTTCGGTTTGTCGCCAGCGTGTACTTTTGTATCACGCTTATGACCAAAATCAGGCATCAAGCTCGATAGCGCCTTGGCACATCTTCCTTGTTTCTATGATCTGAGGTTCTTCCCGTACATAGTATATACGAGTATTCTTTATTTAAGCCCTGGTTTCCTATTCTTCTATCTGAAAGCATAGACTATTAAGAGGTTTGTACTTAATTGAAATTCAAAAACACACACTTTATTAGTCAAAACGTCCCTCTAAATATCAAAAATTACATTCAAAATTCGAACTCTCCGGTCCGAGCCCAACCCTTTCAATGCGATGGGCATTTGAAAGTCGAGATATATCTCGGATATATTCGAACTTGTAATATGCTTCAATCACTGCCTGTCTGCTAACTTTACGCATTCAACTGTTTACTACCATTGCGTTGACTACACTGCAACTCGCGAACGACCACTAAAACTTCGATACACCACTAAATTTCTGTTCATTATTGAAATAATAAAGTTTAATTTTAGTAGTTGGCATATGCCATGCGGTAGGACCTACAATAAAGTTTGTTTTTTTTATTTATTTATTTATTGTTATTGGTTTCAGTTGCTTAGTCTAGTAGTTAGGTAGCATTAAAAATACTTAGGTGCAATACTATAACCAAGAAAAATAACTGTTTCTTTTTAAATACCTATTTAAAAATATTTTAATAAAGCTTATTGGTAATTCTTCGTACCAATATTTTTTGACGCTTTATATAAACCTAACTAAGTAGTACTTCTAACTTGCCATTTCCAGTTTACCGGTACAACACAAACGACCAACACACAGAATATAATCTACTAGAACTGGTCTGCTATCAAAAGTCTACAAACACTCGGGTGTATGTGGCGAAAGTGTCGTCGACACGTCGGAAGTGTCTCGTCACGTGCTCGGGAGATTATCGGACGACTAGCCGACGAGGACGCGACGAGTTTTGTACGAACAATCGTAGGGGACGGCTAGTTGAGGCGGTACAAAATACGGTAAAGTTGAGGGACGTTGAATAAATGTATGTGTGGGTGCAATATTTTTCTATGCAATGCATGTTTTGCAATATCATTTGAAGTGGCTTTCTAAGGGTTTGTTCTACCTGGAATGCACGTTACAGTTCTTCAAAGTGTTAAATAAATATCAGCCAAATAAAAATGCGCCCGCGTTTCTTGTTCACGGCGTGAAATGTGAGCTTGTACCATTTAGCAGTTCATTATTAAATATAAACTTATTAATTATACGAAACATCTTGTTTTACGAATTTGTTTACATCTTAATTGAGGTCTTAATTATGATGTTTTTAATGTCATCGCGCTACTAGTCGCCTGATTTAGTAAGAGGCGTGAAATATTACACGGAAATTATATTTACGGTAATATAGATCAAGGAAGTCAAAAAACATAATTATTACAGACTTATTTATTGTGAAGGAAATGCACAATTTTAGTTATGTTTTTTTATTACCTATGTGTATCTATAAGGGTCAACCCTTATAGATACTTTCAAAATTAGAATTTTATTAAAACAACAAAACTGGGACAATTATAAAATTTTAATTACCTATCAATAAAAATGAAATTAAAATTGTAATGGAATCATTCCGAAATGATACTATTCCAAACTTAAAATTATCTGCGCGAATTAAAAAGAAATTAAGATACGCGTAATTCGCGCTAAATAACCGCGTACGCGCGAATACAACCCTAAACTTTATGTCGAATTAAATTATACAAGTAGCCATTCAAATTTGTCTAAGACTTTAATATGCTGTAAAACTGGAAATTTCGAGCTTCGCGATCGTAAGCCTGGGAAAGCGAAAGTTTATTATGTACCTATTTCTGTATTAATTTGTAGCTAAGTTACTGTGCGGTACCTACCTACTTGTTTAATAATATGCACTGGGACTTTACAATGATTATAATTTTAGTTGAGTCCGTGAGAATTACCTTTTAAATTATACTGCCTCTTTAGGTACCTTTCTGTAGGTATTAATCATGATTTTACTATAATATTATAAATATTATAATTGTGCTGCTGTAGGTACCTATACTATACTACAATGGATAATTAATAAATTCTGAACAGTAGGTAATGCTTATGTCATTGTATGTATTCTATTGTAAATAATGTAGGTGTGTATAATGTAACTACTATTTACGACATAAAACAGAATTTTTAATTTGTAGACTGTATAATGATGTATTCTCTGAATTAAAAATTAAAATAAACAATATATTGACGATGAATTAAATACCTATACCTAGTACTTACCTATTTCATTTTGCAATGATTAATTTATCCAACTTTTTTTGGTAAAAAAAAGCATAAATAAGTACGTAGGTACTAGGTATATCTGTTCATTATGGCAAAATAATCAAATTCCAAAAAAAAATGGAGTCCAAAAAATATTGAGTCATTTTTGATTGCACAATATTTACGCAATCGTAGACCACATTCCATACAAGAAATTTCTTAATCAACTTCCTTATTATAAAGATTAGATTAAAGTCTTGTCTATTTCTCGAAAAAATGTTAGACAGATACATATATCACGTAGCACATATGAATTGTAACTTCGGTAGTCGGCTAATCCTCTAAACGATCTGTGGACATCATAAATCTGTTGCCAACTAACTATAAACAGCAAAGTAATTTGATTTATAATTCATCTATCTAATAAATTTCTGTTAATTACGAATATTTTTGCCAAAATCAACATATTTATAAAACATCTTTAATCTAAATTTATCATCGAAAGCTTAATTAAATTAATAAAAAGGGTTAAAGACATAAAATGAAAATAAAACGAAAGTAGTAAGTAATAAATTAAGCGCGTGTATTCATATTAAAAGTTAGTTATCTACATGAAAATAAATTAAAGTTAATACGTTAAGACGTCTCGACGATATTTAAAATCGTTTTCAACGAAGCTACACCTAATATACATATTTTATACGTAAGTAATATTTACAAAACGCGAGATACGCGGAAGATTCTTCGAGAACAATAAGTCGCGTACTCCCCGGACGAATGCAGTCCGACCGCTTCGGGGAGCGAGAGTTATTATGCCCGTATACAAACATATTCGAACAATACGTTAACGGTTAAATACGCGAGCGATTCCGAAATACGCCAAGCGTTTCGTCATAACCCGACACCTCAGTTCCGACCCGTAACCGATACGGTAAGACGTCAACCTCCTTGATCCGTCTTAAGAAGCTTCCCACCTCCGTCCCATAATTTGAAAGGTGATGATGTACTAGCCTCAGGCATTCTAGGACTACTGGTGTAATTAGGTGGTAGTCGGGAAGGCGTTGATAGGAAACTCCCGTAAGACAGCGAGGAGTTGACGCCGAGAGACGTGTCCAAAGTGGAATAGTACCCGGATGAAGCGGCAGACGGCGGCGGAGCTGGCGGCTGCTGTATCTGCACCCGCGCCGCGTCGGCGTACGCATCCAAATGCGTCCTCACCAAAACGAGCAACTCTGCCAGGTTAGTGACAGAGCCGCCAGCCCCCGCCACTCTGTAAAGCAACAACCGCGCCTCCCCAAAAAGACTGTCTAAAATTTTACCTGTCGTGAAGAGGACGATGGCCTTCAAACAGGAATACTCCGCCGAGTCGACGTGGAGCGCTTTTAGCTTCTCCACTTGCTCTTGGAAGATCCTGATGTGGTCCATGAAGGCCACGACTCGGTCCGCCGCCATCGGCGACGCGTGGAGCCCCGCGGCCGCCAGTAACGGCGCCACGTGGAGCGGCATGGAACACTGAGACGCGTTTAGGACGAACAGTTCCGACCAGACGAGTCTTAACAACGCGACCTGGTCGGTCACTTGGAGTTCGGGGAAGAAGGGGATGTTCCGTGCCCATTCTACGGCGGAGAAGAGTAGCCTCGCGGCTAGTTCGCAGATATTGTCTATTCCCATAACGTTGGCGGGCTGGACGCACTGGCCGTACCGGGAGGTGGGGTAGGGCTCTGCTCGGAGGAGCAGGGAGATGTAGGAGGAGAGGTAGGGGTGGCTGTTGAGGCCGGCGGACGGGTCTCCGTTGGCCAGCGCGTACTGGCCAGGCAGGGAGAGCCCTGCGGGCTGCGTCGGGGGCACTCGCCCTCTTTGCACGGCTGCAACAAAGGAAAAAATACACGTTAGGGATACAAGCAGAAAATAAAGTTTAAAAAGCAATAAACCATGAAGTTCTCACACCATACATTTTACATTAAACGACCACATTAAATTCTCACAAATCTCAATTACATTTCCGTGAACTCAGTGCTCGCATCCAGTAATTCAGAAGTGGTAACGTTCGAAATTACATTACCAGTTCTTCCTTTACAATAATTACGATAATATAGTGTTGGCGCATTATTTCATGTTAGCAATTAGCGCAGTTGAAGTGTAAATACATAATTTACGCTAAAACAGCGGGTTGTTCTGTTATCGCGCCTTTTATGATCTGACTGCATATTCAATGCGATATTCAATAGAATAAAACTGTAGTACGCTATTACAATAATCAATTTTATTTAATATTCAAGAGATGACGATGTGCATTATATAAAAATCGTAAAAGTCGTGTTCTTATTATCTACTATAATTAGCAAGTGCGAGGTATTGCTATGTTAGGAATACAAGTACTATTCATTTGACACTGGACTGTACCATTTATCGTCTCTTTGGTTAACAAAATCAAGCAACTACTGCAAAAGTATAATTGATTATTCAATTTGCAGAGCGTTAAATTAGTGCAGTAGTGTTAGGTAACAGGAGCAGCAGCTGCCTAACTGTCTAATACACTACACGAAATTAGCACAATAGATAATGTAGACTGTAGTGCGTCTAAGTACCGGGTTAAGTATCCGGAGTTTAAGAGCAGAAAGCCAAACGCTGCTGAATCAGGTCACCATTGTCTTTTCTTTCTACAACGGTCGAAGCAATAAAGTCCTAATATCAGGTACAGTCACTGCGCTACATTGTTTGACCCCTCTTAGAATCTTACTATTTTTAAGAGGGGTCAGACAGTCAGACAGTGAGGGCTCTCACTGTAAAAGAGCATCAAGTACCCCTGGAAGCAGCAATGCAGCTAAAACTTTCTTCGTATGAACCGGTAGGCTTAACTCGTTGATCGACGCCCAAAGGGCTGCGTTTCTGGCAACTTATATGTAGGTATACAATGTATAGCATTAAATCAATTGATAAAACGCATTGATCTGATAAAGTAAAAACAGTAGTTTAAAAAGTAATTAAAAGACAAGGAAAATACAGCTCGAAATTAATTTCTAAAACAATAAATAACATGATTTGTTGAGACACTATTATTAGCTTTGAATTACTCGTAAATATTTACAACGGCATGTAGGTACCTACTAGTAGTACTTGTGTAACTGCGTGTATTTTAATCGATACCTAGAAAATACCAGTTGTTTACAACACTATAATGTGTGTTTTACATGAAAATCGAATTGATGGGTTAGTAAATTTTAATCGATTCTGTTTTGAATAATTATTTGATTTTTTAAATCTTTTGGATAGAATGTTGGTTAACTTACTTTTTTAAACAATTCAAATAGACTGGCAAAGTGCAGGGAGGTGATTCTCGCGGGTTCGATATGATTATCACCTTCGATATTTAATATATATTGCAACAACTGTCAAAATGGTAGGGATTTTGACAGTTGTTGCAATATATACAGGGTGGCAGGTTAGACAGTGGAAATATTTTAAGAGGTCATTGTACTCATCATTATGAACAACTTTTACTATGGGAGCAACCCTGAAATTGCGAAAAAAAAATCAGCTGTTCCATACATTTATGTTCACATAACAAAATGTATGGAACAGCTGATTTTTTTTTTAAGTTAAGTTAATCATAATGATGGGTACAATGACCCCTTAAAATATTTCCACTGTCTAACCTTCCACCCTGTATATCGAAGGTTATATCATATCGAACCCGCGAGAATCACCCACCAGATCATGCATTTATACGCTGGCGTGTTGTGTTCATGACAAATTGGCTAGAACTGGGCAACATAAAGTGAGGTGTCGAAGACTACAGGTGGAACTTTGCCCAACAGTGAGATTCAACGGTGATGGCAGCTATTCTTGGAGCAGCATACTCGTAGATACTACACTTAACAATTTATAAATGTATATTTTTTTGTGACTTTGAAACATGTCAAAGTCATGTTATGCTTCTCTTAAGTTATTAAGTACATATTAAAGAGATTCTCAAAAAAATTACCGACTTCATAAATCCACTACAAAGAAAATAATAATTTTGGTTTCGGAAGTCGGTGGCTTTGGTTTGTGTTTGCTTTTTTTTGCCACCGACTTCCGAAACCAAAATTATTATTTTCGGAAGTCGGTGGCAAAAAAAAAGCAAACAAAAACCAAAGCCACCGACTTCCGAAACCAAAATTATTATTTTCTTTGTAGTGGATTTTTGAAGTCGGTTATTTTTTGTTAAAAAAGTTTTTTATTTTTCCGTTTTTAGTTCTTTATCCCGTGTTAGATTACTTTCACGAATTCGTTCAACAGTAAATCTTCTACGGAGTGTGTACATTTATGCCTATAACTTTGTACATAGGAATGATTACATAATGTATTATATACTAAAACCTTCCTGAAAGTATGTAGATTACGTTAGTGAAAACCCCATCCAAATCGAATCAGTAGTTTTTGAGAAAATCGCGCACATACAAACATACATACATACATACATACATACATACATACTTACATATATACTTACATACATACATACATACATACATACGGGACGAATACAGAACCTCCTTTTTTGAAGTCGGTTAATGAAGTCGGTTAAAAATCGAATGTCGCGAGCAGGATTAGAACCAGCGATCTCTGGCGAACCGTGCCAACGCTTTTTCCAACTAAGCTACCGCGACCTGCTCGATCAACTCGAATTTTGAGATCCCTTTGCAACGCCTCTTATGAGCGTTGGCGACATCTATCGGAAACCATTACAGACTCCAACTCAATGCCTATATCTTTGCAGTTATAGAACATCGATGCGATATCACCATTTATACATTATAAGTGTATTTTTTTTTTGTGAATTTGAAACATGTCAAAGCCATGTTATGCTTCTCTTAAGTTATTAAATATTTAACTGATTCTCAAAAATCGAATGTCGCGAGCAGGATTTGAACCTGCGATCTCTGGCTGGCTGGTTCAAATCCTGCTCGCGACATTAAATTTTTGAGAATCTCTTAAATATTTAATAACTTAATAATTTACTTACGGGATAACTTCCGTGATTTTTGTTTGGATTGAGTTCTCGATATTAAGTGCAGTGATAGCCTAGTGGATTAACCATGTGCCTCCCACGGCGAATGGTTCGAGTTCGATCCCGAGGCACGCACCGCTAACTTTTCGAAGTCATGTGCGTATTAGAAATTAATTATCACTTGCTTTAACGGTGAAGGAAAACATCGTGAGGCAACCGGCATGTCCTAGAACCAAAAATTCTAAGACATGTGACGTCCACCAACCCGCACTGGGCCCGCGTGGTGGACTACGGCCCACTCCCTCTCACAGAGGAGGCCTGTGTCCCAGCAGTGGGAACATTATAGGCCGATTATGCTATTATGCTATGCTTATGAGTTCCCGATATTTATAGTAGTAGTTCCCGATATCCGTAGATACTATACCTACTTACGATTCCTACAGAGGAAGTCCCTTCGACGCTATGTTGGCTGCCCTAAATTTCAATATGTTACAACCTCAGATCATAGAAACAAGGAGATATGCCATCATAGCAAATTAGTACGGGAACAACTGATGCCACATTCAGTACATTTTTCGACACAATTACGCGCTTAATTAAGCGCTCCTTGTGAATAGAAATATCTCCCACGCATTAAACATTCCGCACACCCTCAATCTAACACTGTTAATCGTCACTCAACACTAGCACTAAACTAAAACACTGTATTTATACCATCGATCGTGTTCGGTTCGTCGCCAGCGCGTACGTTTTTAATATGAGCAATTTGCTCAAGTTCAGGCATCAAGCTCGATAGCGCCTTGGCACATCTCCCTTGTTTCTATGATCTGAGGTCTCTACCAACTTGACTAAAATCTCTCATAGATAATTTAACCAAATATAGACACGTCAACATTTTTTTGTCTTCTATTTATTCTACATTTTACTCAAGCTACTATAAAAAAACCGGCCAAGTGCGAGTCGTACTCGCGCACCGAGGGTTCCGTATCAGTTTTGGACGTATAAAGTGAAAAAAACCAGACCGCAAAACTAAGTTTGTTTGTGAAGGAATTTTGATGATTTTGAAAAAACTGTACTAGTTAGGAACATCGTTTTATTTTTGGTGCCATATTTGGGTCAATTCCTATCAACTCTAATTATTTCAGATTTTTCGCCCTGCAAACTTCGGAGATAAGGGGGGGGAATGGTATTTTTTCAGACATTTTTCATCATATGTTAAAAACTGTAAGACATAAAATTAAATAAAAATATATTTTGAAATGTGCAGATCAAGCCCTTTCATATGATATGTCACTTGACCTAGTAACCCCACTTTGAAATTTTGGACCCCCACTCCGGCCCCTTTTGCAATGAAAATAAAAATACATTTTAATTTTTTTCATTTGCAATAAAGTTGGACAAGCATTTTTTATAACTGTTCCAAATTTCAAGTCGATAGCATAAGTAGTTGCTGAAATAAGCAGGTGTGACAGACAGACAGACAGACAGACGAAGTCGCACCATAAGGGTTCCTTTTTTACCATTTTGGTACGGAACCCTAAAAACCAACTGTATTCTGTTTTTGCAAATTTTGTTTAATTTTAGAATACGATTTCCGGTTGTTATCTTTTTAGCTTTATGTTGATAGTGTCATTAAACTAAATTACAGTGTCAATTAGTTTAATCTTGATTGAGTTCACATAAGATTAGTCACTAGCTTTGTCCTGCGATTTCACCCCTCGTTTAACTTAAAAGAAATTGGATTATTAGCCTTCCGTGCTATTAGGTACCTACCTACTTCGTTTTTGCTTAGAGTTCTTTCAGACTTATAGTTTTGTCATGTCCGTCTGTCTGTCTGTCTGTCTGTTTGTTACACCCTCGTCAAATCTACAGTTCATAACTAATTTGTATGAAACTGCTATAGACGCCTATATGAAATTCATCGATCACTAATAGAAATTGCAAAAAATAAAATAGTTAGGCGGCGGGCATAGCTACATGAAACTGAGGGATGAAAAAAATATATTTTCGTGCACCCCTTTGTGTGGGGTATCGTTGGATAGGTCTTTGAAAATAACATATACCTAAGTAGTTTTCTAAGTACCTACCTAACTTTTTTATTTAGGTGCATATTTGCGTAGATAGGTACTAAGAGCTCTGAAAGTCATTAACAATGTGTCCTTTCATCCCCAAGTAATTTTTCAACCGCGTTATCAAAAAATCTGAAAAAAATCAAGTTTGTAGCATCTAATTTATATTTTTGATTAAAATTGGTTTGAACAAGATACTTCAATTAGTTTTTGAAATATTCACTATTTTCAGTTTTGAGTTTGTCAACGGCAAAAATAACTTTGTACTTATTTCATTTATATTTGCGATTGGAAATAGGTACTTCTTGCTACGGAACCCTAGACTGCGCGTGGTCCGACACGCTCCTGTTCGGTTTTTTTCTTTTTGCTCTGTTTCCAAAGGTTGTAGCGTTAATATAAATAGATATAATACCTTTCCTCAAAAATTGCGCTATCAAACGAAAAAAGATTTTTTCAAATCCGACTAGTAGTTCCAGAGACTAGTTCCAAAGATTTCCAGAGCGTTCAAACAAAAAAACAAACAAACTCTTCATCTTTATTAAATTAGTAGATAGATATAATTATGCCAAATGTCTGTTTGTGTTAATTTTAAATCTTAATGTTCTAGATAAGAATGAATTAGGTAAGTATGTTGAATAAACACTACATTAACATGGCTTCCAAAAAACAGTAAAATAAATTGATGATGAGATCATTAGTCGTTCTAATTAGTTATGAGAAATTAAGACCGAACCAGTGGAGTCTTTAGATGTCAAGAATTGGCATTAAAAATAAAAATTAAAAAGTTTGCTCTCGCATAAAGAAGACGGTTACAGATAGACGAAGGCTAATTTAGAAATGACGACTTCAAAATAGCTTTGAAAATTGAAAAATCCATTTCAAGAGTAAGATTATTACGTAAATGTCAAAAGTTTATACCCGACAAGAACTTAGGTCTTTCATAAAAAGCCATTGACATTTCTTAATTCAAATACCTACCCGGAATCCGTGACAATCAATTTGAAAAAAAAAAACTATCAATCGGTTAGCTTTTTTAAGGTGTCACGATCATGATTTTGCCGAACAGGTGAATAGCATATGAATAAGTGAAGCCTACCTGTAAATTTAAATAAAAAAAACCGGGCAAGAGCGTGTCGGACCACGCACAGTGTAGGGTTCCGTAGCAAGAAGCATTTCAGTCTTTCGACCGCAAATATAAGTTTTTTTGCAGTTGTCGAACTCAAAACTGAAAAAAGTGAATATTTCAAAAAGTTATTGACGTATTTTGTTCAAACTAATTTTAATCGAGAGTATTTATTGAATGCCATAAGATTGATTTTTTCCAGATTTTTAGATAGCGCGGTTGGAAAATTACCGGGGGGGACACATTGTTAACGACTTTCGGAGCTCCTAGTTCACTTAATATGTACTTAAATAAAAAAGTCATTTAGAAACCTCTATGTTATTTTTAAATACCTATCCAATGATACCCCACGTGATGGGGTGCAGGAAAATATTTTTTTTCATCCTTCTGTTTCATGTATTGGAGCCCCCCCTAATTATTTTATTTTTCATAATTTCACTACAGGCCTTTATGGCGGCTTATAAAAGACATCTACCTACGAAGTTTCATTTAAATTGGTTATGAACTGTAGATTTTACGAGGGTGTGACATACGGACAGACGGACAGACAGACGGACATGACGAAACTATAAGGGTTCCTAGTTTTACTACGGAACCCTAAAAACCACAAGTAACGGTAAATTTTTTTCAAAACAAACATTTATAAATCGATAGCAATCAGAAAAATGCTAAAATCTCGATTCCAAAACCTAGTAACTATTACTATAATGGACAACATTTGTTTTAGTCGATTCTAAATTACGAGTCAGCTTTACAGACGTTAAAGAATTAACCTGTTGTTTCTCAGTACAACGAGGCATTTCAAAGATCGTGACGCCACAAATCATCGATACGATCCGAGACGAATCAACGTGAAAACGCGGAATCGTCGCTTCTAATCGTCCATTCGGAAATGCTCACAGAGGAACAAAAATGTAGAGCGCGCCAAGCATTCGGAGCGCGCCACGTTTTTTGGCGGGAACGCATCGCGGGCCGGCGCGAATGCCTGCGCACGCGCGTACCGCCTTTTTATTTCTTGTCAGTGCAACAAGAAAAAATAAACACGTAAACAGGTTGTATTATTATTTTTTCCTTGAATGACAAGATGACTGGAATTCGCCTCTCGGTTATTTCGTAACGAGCGCTTCCCACCGTAAAACTTACTAAATTCTGATTCTTTTAAATTGTTATGACATTTGATTTTGTAGATTCGGGTTATTATTACAACGATTACAATGATTACATACGGATTCATATTTCATACCTACGTTCAATATCGATATTTACCAACCAAATATCACGATACCAATCATCGAAATAGCACGCATTCACGAATTACGGCTCGCATCAACAATTCAATTAAAGTGTTACATCGCCGGAATAATTCCGTTTGAATTAGAGTAATTGCGCGCGTGATTAGCCGGTTTCAGAAGGAAATGTAGGCCGCGAGCTCTCCCACGCCGCGCGCCGCGTCGACACCTAGCCTAATAGCGCGTCATTACACTATCTGCCGATACATCTCCGGTATGTCTCGACATCGACGGAACATCACTATCTGCTCGTATAATCGATGACCACTCGCCGCGAGTTCCAACAAAGCGATTGTTCGATCGCGTTCAACACTAATTACGTTTCGGATTTCGAACGCGCGAAAACGTCATTTCAAACTTAATATTTTCGTTATTTGCTTTAAGTAGGTATTTGTGGCCATTGACAGGTCGAAGTTTATGAATGGAAATTAATTTAAATTAGCGTTATGAGTGGGCTTCCCGTAAGGTTAATACAACTAGATCCATTAACTGTGATTTGCATAAGACTACGTCTCATTTTGGATTTCTCTTGTATAAATAACCATTGATTAAATCGTTCGGCACCCACGACGCATACTTCATGGGATTAAGTGAAAATTAGCAATGTGTTTATTTTAAATTAAATGGCTACTTGATAACGGGTTAGTTAATAACGCGTCAGTCAGTTTTGTAAATAAAAAATAGTACTTAATAACTTTTTTATGTGAAAGGAAAGATTTGATTAAAATTGTTTATGGTCAAAGGTGAGTCATGGACAAGATTTTGGAGCGGAATGGCAACAACAACGAGCGAAGAAATCCTTGTTTATGAAAATAATATTAAAGCTAATTTGGAAGGAGAACATTGTTATTGTTTTGAAGCATCTTTATTACGGAAAAATGTAGAAACATCTAAGAATATTGCGACACGAGATGACGAGATTCAAAAATCACAACACGTCCAACCTATATACGTGGAGTTTTCACTAAATGATCTCTTTACATTGTTTTTATTCGAGATCCGTACACAGATCACTACAAATTTATTATTTTCTTTTAATTTAAAGAATTCTCGACCTTATGATCCCAAGATAAGGGTGACTAAAGATTTATCGTGGATTGGCCAAGTGTGATCTTGACACAGATTGCGTTGAGGAAACAATATGTCATGCATGTCATTTCTGACATCCAACGTCCGAGATGTACAGCGCGTTGATAAAAGTTATAGGCAAGTTAGACGCGCTTTTTAATACCCATTTAGAAAATAACGTCCTACACATGATTGGATTAATAATTTTATGATCATTGCTGTAAACCAAAAAAAAAAATGAAAAAAAGCATCATTCCTTTCCTATAATTATTTAATTAGCTAAAAACACTTTAATAAAAATAAATTAAGTTCAAACATTTTGTAAAAAAATTGAAACACCAATTTTTTTAAGCAAAAACACTCATGTCTATTTGACTGACGGCTTGACACCTCTATAGCGAAAACTTAGTCAATACTACCATCAAACAAAAAGCATTTAACGTATAAAGACAAATTAAATCTTGACACGAGCTAAACTTAGTCGTAAATTATTATAAGCTGTTCAACAACCTTGATTAGGTACTCTACCGATAGCAGTAAGCCGAAATATTAAGAGAAAAATAAGTAAATTTGTTTTCTATAGGCTTTTTCAGCAAAGAACTCTTTTCTTTAGAAATACCTAAAAAAAAACGAAGTCTACTGCAGAGGTAATATCAGCAACAAGGTTATCTATTGAACCAAATAAAAAGAAGGCAAATTTTAAATATCGAAAAAATAATGATTAGGTATTTTTGAAAGAATGCGGTCAGCAATGTTGGCTGCCTAAGGGCAAAGGTTATCGTTCTATCATTCTTAGGGCTTTATAAAAAAATATAAATAAAAAAACCGGTTTGATTACATATCGAACTGGCGCCAAAATAACATGAATAAAAAAAAAAACATCATTTTGGCGCTTATAGAAAAATGATAAAACTTACGACATTTTTGAAATAATCGCTATATCAGCGGTAAGCTATGATGGCCGGTTTGATGTTTGTCCGCTCATAAAGTTTCGTAAAAATTGAAAACTACTTTTGAAAGAACGATTGCTGTACTTTATTGTCAATACGCGTCACTATAAAGTGCAGCAATTGTTCTTTCAAAAGTACCTAGTTGTCAATTTTTACGAAACTTTATGAGCGGACTTAAACGTCAAACCGGCCATCATAGCGTGCCGCTGATATAAGTACCTAATAAGAGCCCAGGCTCTCTAGGTACTGGGAACTGTGGAATCAAACCTTCACAGGGTCTCCCCTCAAGGGGGATAAGGCTGCTCCTCTCTGCAAACGCAGTGGTGACTGCAGAATCAGCCCAGCCAGTCTCGTTTCCGCCTGTCCTAGTTATTTGGAAAGACAATTGGGAACACATGCGTTGTTATTGTTACCTACACTATGGCAATTGGTTCTACAAAATTTAAGAAAATTAAGTTATTTTTACTTTATTACAGAAAAAATTTCCTACTATTCGGCTCTTTTTGGAAGGAACGAACATTAACTAACTGCGTGTTAGAACAGACTATTACATACCACGTAACACGTGTGCCATGCACCACGTGTGCCACGTACTACATGTACCACGTGCCACGTACAGTACATAAGTACGACATGTCATGTACCACGGCACAGAAAAAATAGAGAAAACTTGGAGGCTTCCTCCAATGTTTCTGTTCCTTCGTAAATCAGTAGTTGTAAACGTTTTTATAGAAAGTCCATAATCATTTTTGACTTTTAAGACCGCATCACACGTTTAGCACGCGACGCCACCCCACGCGTGTTCATCGGTCAAATGACCAAAACGTGGGTTTTTGAGATAAAGATGGCCACGCTTAGGGCTGCCATCACCTAAATTGTTGAAGCCGGACAAAAACTTTAAAAATCCCCGGACATTTGGCTGAAATTGGGTATTTTTCCCGGACGCCCCCGAAAAAATATTTCATCAATCAGGATTCCCTGACATAGTGTCCGGGTTTCACCCGGACACTTTTTGAAACCCCTAGAACCCGTAGAACAACGATTTTGAACCCAAAACATCAAAGAAGGAGCTACCTATGTAAATCTTCGGATTATTACGCGTTTGATCCTACCAGTAGTTATTTTATTTATTTATTGACTCAATAGCGATCGACGTTTTCAAGTACATGTTCTCTAAAGTATAATTTGCTACAATTAACGATTGTCATAAGGATAAAGTAACTGTAGTTAGTGTATCGTTTATAACTATTTAAATGCCCCACAATTACGGCAGGGCTGTCGAAACGCGTTCGTTGTCAATTAAGTCGGATATTTTAGTTTTGTGTTCAAACAAGAACTATACTATACTTATCCAACTGGCTTTGAGACAAAACGTAAACAATGGAAGTCTAAAACCCTACTGAATTCAAAATCACGCGATGCACCATAATTGGTTGATGATTTGGTTCATCAGAACTTGTCATATATAATAACAACTTAAGCAGCCATTATTAAACTGAACTTTTTTGAAGAATTCATGGAAAAAGTCGGTGATAATCTACCACACCTACTCCTGGCGCTAATTATCATACGAACTCTTTCAACAAAGATATAGAGTACCTACAGAAATTAAGTAAGTAGGTAATAGATATAGCATAATCGGCCTTATAATGTTCCCACTGCTGGGACACAGGCCTCCTCTCTGTGAGAGGGAGTGGGCCGTAGTCCACCACGCGGGCCCAGTGCGGGTTGGTGGACGTCACATGTCTTAGAATTTTTTGGTTCTAGGACATGCCGGTTTCCTCACGATGTTTTCCTTCACCGTTAAAGCAAGTGATAATTAATTTCTAATACGCACATGACTTCGAAAAGTCAGCGGTGCGTGCCTCGGGATCGAACTCGAACCATTCGCCGTGGGAGGCACATGGTTAATCCACTAGGCTATCACTGCACTCGGTACTAGATATACGGTTTCCTATTAGAAAATTGGACTATCCCAATGTTTGCACTTAGCAATATCTAATGCCCGTATTACATTATCCAATTTACATAGCGCTAAATTAATACTGGGAGCACAAGCTGGCTGTCTTTACACTTTTCTTTTTAGGGTTCCATAAAATGGTAAAAAAGGAACCCTTATGGTGCGACTTCGTCTGTCTGCCTGTCTGTCTGTCTGTCACACCTGATTATTTCTGCAACTACTTATGCTATCGACTTGAAATTTAGAACGGTTATAAAAAATGCTTGTTCAACTTTATTGCAAATGAAAAAAAACCAAAAATATTTTTATTTTCATTGCAAAAGGGGCCGAAGTGGGGATCCAAAATTTTAAGGTGGGGTTACTAGGTCAAGTGACATATCATATGAAAGGGCTTGATCTGCACATTTTAATATATATTTTTATTTTATTTTATATCTTACAGTTTTCGACATATGATGAAAAATTTCCAAAAAAATACCATTCCTTATCTCCGAAGTTTGCGGGGCGAAAAATCTGAAATAATTAGAGTTGATAGGAATTGACCCAAATATGGCACCAAAAATAAAACGATGTTCCTAACTAGTACAGTTTTTTCAAAATCATCAAAATTCCTTCACAAACAAAATTAGTTATGCGGTCCGGATTTTTTCACTTTATACGTCCAAAAATGATACGGAACCCTTGGTGCGCGAGTACGACTCACACTTGGCCGGTTTTTTTTTATATGCCTATGAAACGCTCGCACACTGAGTATCACAAGGCTTGCCGACCCGAAAATGAGGATTCACTCTGCCGACTGCTTAGGGGACAAGCAGGTTCCCTGTTGTCAATACAGCGCATCCTCAGGAGCTCTGGCGACCTATACGCATCAGAATCTCAGGTACACAACTTTATTGAAGAGTAACGTTATTTGGCTGCGGTTTTCTGCAAGGTGGAGGTACCTCCCCAGTCAGGCTGCTTTAGATTTGAGCGAGATATCCGTATAACCTCTCTTAACCCTCTTTTTCCACTAACCAATAGAATCACTTAATTTACCTAGCCACAGATAAATTGCCTCTGATAGCCTAGTGGTCTAACCATGTGCCTCCCACGGCGAATGGTTCGAGTTCGATCCCGAGGCACGCACCGCTGACTTTTCGAAGTCATGTGCGTATTAGAAATTAATATCACTTGCTTTAACGGTGAAGGAAAACATCGTGAGGAAACCGGCATGTCCTAGAACCAAAAATTCGAAGACATGTGACGTCCACCAACCCGCACTGGGCCCGCGTGGTGGACTACGGCCCACTCCCTGTCACAGAGAGGAGGCCTGTGTCCCAGCAGTGGGAACATTATAGGCCGATTATGCTTATGCATGCTATGCTATACAGATAAATTAAGTGATTCTATTGGTTCTTAACAAACACACATCATTTTCATTACTATAAGAAATTAGCACGCTAGCTCACCTAGCGCTCTACAAATTGGATATTGTAATGTGACTTTAACTGGTCCTGTGACTGAATGCACTTTTACCTAACTATAAATAGGACTAAAGGACAAAAGGGTTTTTACCCTAAGCTATGAAGATCACGAGAACTTTAGACAATAACGAGAGGTAGGATATAGAAATCGAACATAAACTAACTTATAGTGCCTCTACCAAAGGGAAAAGGTTACTTATAGAAAGGAGAAGCGCTAACCTACTCAGGGGAATATCAACTTTGAACTTTTCTACCGACTGACTATGAGTATCCAAGTACCTACATTTTCGAGTAGAATCTAATGATAATTTTGCGTAAATTTTCGTAAAAATTTCAGCAGGCAATCATTGGCTCAAAATGTCTGTAAAATAATAATATACCGTAAAGTCGGGTTACTTTGAACCTAGTATATTACTTTGGACCAAATCGGGAAAATGTTTGAGCCGTCTGCCGTGTCGCCACCACACAACCGATCGTCGTAGTCCCTTCGGTAACTAGTAGATGGTGATACAGACGCGTACTTGTGGAACTGTTTTACCGCCTCGAGTGAAGGTCGCTATAAGTTCGCGCCATTCAAAGTTTTGACAGTAACACCGGCGAATTTCTCTGCTTCAAACTTTCATGTGTAATGCTGTATTTTGGTAAGTTTTCCAATTGGATTGTTATTTATTTTTTTAGGCATGTATGTAAGAGTATGGCAATTGTTTTTTAAAGACGATTTACTTATGTTTTGGGACTCAAATTACAGGTCTAGGAAATCAGTATACTTTGGCCGCCTTTATGGGTAACTTTGGGCCAGTGGGCCTACGAAGAACGAGTGATATGAAAATGTTTTTAAATAACGTTTGTAAGTTTTAGATTATGCTACTTAGTAGGTATCTGTTGTAAACGTTGATTCTCATATCTACATAAGTTTTGAAAGTTTCTTACCAGCCTTGCAGTTTTTTAAATATTTTCTTACTTAATTTTTTTCGAACTTTTTTTTTACATTAAACCCTTCCTGAATATTCAATCTTACCGCCCTTGATGGTTTTTTGGCCACTGATAGCTGCAAGTACGATTTTTCACCGATTTAGTACATAGGTACAAAGTAACCCTTTGATAGGAACAACTTTGGCCCAAACATTTAAAAAAAAAAGCAAATCACACTTAACATATCTCTAAAATACATTTCGGATCTTGTTGATTACATCCTTGAGCTTCTTTAACACATACAAAAACACTAAAAAGATAATACCAATAAAAACTACAGATCAAATTCGAAAATTATTTGAAAAAAATGACCAAAGTAACCCGACTTTACGGTACTTAATGTTGAGCACGGGCCTCCTCTTAGAATGGGGCCATATTTCACCACGCTGGCCTAGTGCGGGTTGGCAGACACTTTAAGAACTTTATGGAAAACTCTCAGACATGCAGCTTTCCTCGCGAAATCCTGGCTACGCCCTTGTCCAGGCCAGTCCAGCGCTGGATTGGTTCACGGGATTACTGGACTGTAATAATGTAAATTAAATGATGTTTCTAGACTGCCTTTGCAGACCAGCTTGCTACGACCTTTTAGTAGTAAGTAGGTAGTAGAGCTCTTTGTGAAAGAGCTAGTCCAGAAAAATACTACCATTATAATTATGTACTTACTAATAAGTACTACCAAGAGGTCAAGCTGTATCTCTGGTTTATCCCACCGGAATTAGATGAAACGTAGCTTAGATTTTAAGTTGGACCCCAAGCTATTGAACTGTGAAAACCACATCAAATTCCGTTCAGCACTTTTTGCGTGATGCGCGCACAAACAGAGAAACAGATAAACAGACAAAAATTCAAAAAAAAAAATTTTTTGGTATGGTTACGTAGTACGTAGTACCGTAGTACCTATCCCAATTGTTTTTTCTGGAATATCTTCAATGTACAGACACGGCTTTTTTACAATTTTATAATAGTACCTATAGATATAGATTTCTGCCGCTAAGCTCTGTGTTACAGTTCCGGTTTGAAGGGTATGGGTGCCGGTGTAATTACAGGCACATGAGACATTTTCAACTTTGTCTCTAGGGTGGACAACGCATCTGAGATTCCTCTGGTATTCCAGATGTCCATAGGCGACGGTGTCCACTTATCTACCATCAGGTGGACCGCCTGCTTGTTTGCCATCATCATCCGCCTAGCCTTTTTCCCAAACTAGATTGGAGTCAGCTTTCAGTCTAACTAGTTGCAGCTGAATATCGATATTTTACGTGGAGCGACTGCCATTTGACCTCCGCAACCCCATTATTGGGTAATACCGGTATCCAAATGTTAGATCAGTTGTCAGAATTTCGGGCTCCTGACCACCCCTAACAACTGTCAAAGATATTCCCATGACAACCAGGAGCGAGCTTTTTAACGTGCTCTCCGAGGCACGGAGGGATCTCGATGCGTAGAGACCGGTCGCCCATCCAAGGACTGACCGCGAAAATCGCAGCTTAACCTCACAGTTCAACCGATTAGCGTGGCTGTCGTTTATCCACGAGAATAATAAAAAAAACCTTTACGGAGAGGCTTAAAATAAGGCGCAGTAGGCTTAACTTTACCATTGATAAAATCATACTGTCATTTTCCTATCGGTACAACCCTAAATTACCGGCCCTGTACTAATTTGTTCCAGCGAACTGATGTATGCCAAGAAGAATAAATAATAAATTGATTCGCAATAAACTTGTATTTACATAATAAATATTAATAAAACCGAACTGGTTACCAATTTAGATTCCAACATTCTGATACCACGCTAAAATTGCACTTAGAAATAAAACGACTTAAATCATCATTGAAATATTTTAAGTTTGTTACAAATTGGGCCAGATAAAAAGAGTTTAGAGTTGATATTTGAATCTTATGAATATTGTAGTTACGTCATTTTGTTTTTAAGGATGCGATTTATAGGCGTGTTACCGTTTACGCTGTTTAAATTAACAACTTTAGCGAAAACATTAAATAAGAGACATGTTTATTTAATTATAGAGAAATCTTTAGAATGAATTTTATTTTATTTCCGATTGGTAAATGAATTAATTAATTAAAGAATGTGTTAATCATTCATATATTATTTAAAAAACGATGATACATTCAGAAAATATTCCTTTAATAATATACTAAAAACTTTATTATCATTTTAGCCTTTTAATTCTTAAAAAGCTGTAAGAATAAGCTAGCAGTTTAGCCAAAGGTGGCCTCTTATATGAAGCGACTATTGTCGACCTTCATAATAATGGCATTCTTCAGAACCACTTAATAATATGATCGATATCAAGTTATACTGCTCGAAACAAATGTCCCAGATATTGACAACCAGGACATAATTGCAACTAGAAGTGGCAGCTAGAAAATGTATTTATACTATTATAAATCTGAAGAGTATGTTTATTTGAACGCGCTAATCTCTGAAACTACCAGTCGGAGTGCGGGGATTTGCGGGGGAGCTTATGTCATGTTATGTCATAATGCCGTCCGGGACATTGGCACACAATCCTTTAGATATGTCATAAATTTTGACTTTTCTATCACAGGTTTTGTCAGATTGTACGGACAATGAACTACAGTAAGGTTTGAACACTGTGGTATATAATATAAGTCCCAGCACCAGTCTTGAGCACAAACGTCACCTGCTCATTAGCTGATTTTTCGGTCTCTTTAGCGGAATGAAAGAGACGGGGGACGCCGAGGCTGCACGCGATTGGTTCGTCAGTTGATGCTCGTCGTCTAATCGTTCGTCTGTCGCACTTGACAGACACAATATTGATTTCGACCTGAATGAGGCGGATTTTTCAAATGTGACAGGTGGAGGGCTAATTGGACCATTCTCTATTACGTATTGTCAACTGTCTTTTGTCTATTGGGCCGAAAATGTACATGCGCGATCTGTGATCATGATTAGTGCCAATACCTATAACACTGTACAGCAGTATCCAGTTAACTCTCTGCTTACCTACTAAGAGCTACAGCTTGAGTAACACATGCCACATGACAAGGCGAAGTGACAAAGAATGAATTACATTACGATCGTTATAGAACCATGTTAATTACTTCCCAAGAAGTGCAGTAATAATATTATAATTCCACATAATAATTTTAATTCCTTTGACAATAAAATCTTTGCTGTTTTACGTTTTTGCTGAGATGGAACAAGTCGTTGAAGGATTAAGTGATAATTAACATTAACATTATTTGGTTGAGGAAGCGTAAAGAGTACCAAGTACCAACATACGTATGCCAAAAATTACGTCGCCTAAATTCGGCGGCTGAAATTCTGCTTCAACGTACTCGGCTGTATGATAATTATATCTACCATGCTGAAAGTTACGCCCAGCCGAAATTCTGTGTTACGTCAGAACGCGACGTAATTTTTGCGGATGTGTGATAGGTATATTCCAGGGGTGATGTTGCGTAAGTTCAGCTTGGTGTATCGCAGCCCTTAGACATCAGTAGCTTAAGCATAATCGGCCTATAATGTTCCCACTGCTGGGACACAGGCCTCCTCTCTGTGAGAGGGAGTGGGCCGTAGTCCACCACGCGGGCCCAGTGCGGGATGGTGGACGTCACATGTCTTCGAATTTTTATTTCTAGGACATGCCGGTTTCCTCACGATGTTTTCCTTCACCGTTAAAGCAAGTGATAATTAATTTCTAATACGCACATGACTTCGAAAAGTCAGCGGTGCGTGCCTCGGGATCGAACTCGAACCATTCGCCGTGGGAGGCACATGGTTAAACCACTAGGCTATCACTGCATTCAGACATCAGTAGGTACTATAATATTGATATCCATAAAGTAGGAGTCAAAGAATTTTCCAAAGAGACAGATATCTCTTAGAGAAATCTACCTCCTGTGCGAACTAACAAGATCAGACTAGCTAGACTCAGTTAGAGCAACACTAAAGTTTATTGATACCTATGTAGATTAATATCGTGAGGTTTCTAGGTATATTGTTCTAACGTGGCCAAGGCACACGTTAGTTTTACAACTAATAAAGGCATGATCAGCAAACTTTTGCTAGTCAGAAAGGCACTACAAAAAGAAGAAAGATCAGTAAATAGGATCTTAATTTTAGTAGTAAGTTTAAATTAGCTGTTGGATATCAGTTTGAAGTATCGAACTAGGTCTATCACAATTAAGAATCACGAGAAACGAAGACAATTAATTAAATAACGAAACCACTGTTAAAGACTATAACGTCATCCAAATACGTTATCTCGTCCATCAATACATAAACACTAATCAAGATAACATTTCACAGCTAATGACACACAAAACGACTAACAACGTATAAATATCCAGCAATAAATTGTAACATTAACGAAGGCAACCCACGGTCATTACTTACTTTAAGAGATACATATTATACATCATACGTACGTTTGAAATTGTAAAGTTTGGTACACAACTTCATTTACCGTTCGCCTATTTATTTTAGTTGTTAGCCACTATCTCGTTACGACTCGATACAAGTTGATAATCCGTTATTAATGTCGGACATTTTTCAACAAGAGCCTAGCACGCGACTTGTCGCCCGACTCTTGAACACCGACAAATGGTCGACCATCCACCTTTTGTTGCTCTAACGGTTGTGTTTTGATATCATTAGGAAATTCTCGGGTTTTACGACAGTGAGAAATATTGTTTCTAATATACAGATTAGAGATTTGTCTGTTACTAATGTAGAAAGTAGTAGACGCAAAGTCAGTGACGGATGGTACACACGATTAGAGCCTCGATCAGTGCGACATGAAACGATAAACGTACGATTTTGATTTGTTGCACCCAGCGGTAGATATAGATTCTTCTAAGCGAAAAGGAATGTCGAAGATGATATCGAAATTCGATAGAAAGTCGTTAACTCTAAAGAATGTAAACAAAGCCGCCCACCGAGAACTGCATATCTAAATGAACACTAAAAACCGGACACGGAAGACATCAAAACAGTACCAAATCAAATAATTAAAGTTATCGTAAAGATAGCTTTGGTTGGGAAACGTTAAAGATTTGTATAATAAAGCTATTGGAAGGCACGTGCTGAGAATTAAGCGCATTCCTGTTGAGCACTCCACAACCCCATTAGCTCGCGTCGGGTTTTTGTAATTATCGACTTATTAAATGCCGCGAGAGATTTATGTCAGGCCGGCAACAGGTAAATCTGTTTCGTTACACCCATCCGCTGATAAATGAACGTGCAAATGTATCGGGGACTGACGATGACATTAATGCGCATATTACTAAACACGTTACAAACGACTTTAACCCGCACTTAATCCATATTTACTTATATCAGACAACAAAAGGGTATTAATAAATCCACAAGAAGCTTCTAAGAGGTATAATAAATTTTCAAGGTATCTTAAAGCAAATTGCGCATATGAAATGATGTTAGAGAGAAATAAAACGAAGGCACCATGCACAGAGTCACTGACCACAACAACGTACGAGCGACGAAGACGAAACGAAGCCTTGCGATAATCATAATATGCTTGCAGATATGTGATTAGCTGTGGGGTCACGAAACGGTCGGCGTTAGACAGAGAAGACATACCGTATCCTTCTCAAGCACGTGGACAGTTGGATGGCGCCGTCTCTATCAGGCAAACGACCGCAGGGCGCCTAAACCGCTATAGTAAACTGTGACCTCACGAAATTCTCAGCGCACGATACCGAGGATGATTCACGTGTAATGACGGACGTACAGACGGACTGACATATAGAGATGCGGACGCTAGATGAATTCCAAACGACAGGTCGGCAGAAAAAGTTGTTTCAATTTTAAATACGGTCATGATTATTATGGACTGTTATCGTTAATTTTATTGAGCCATCACTGACATTATCATATTAAATTAGTTTTTGTTTTTAGATATCGCGATCAGTAGTGATTATTTGTTCGTAATCTATGATTTTGATGGGAGCTTCTCTGTTCCATTAAGTTGTCAACAATAATATAATTTAGTGAATCCGCATTTGTTAGCATTCTGTGACCTTGATGGAAATCTGGTCGCATGACATGGAAATTTGACATTCCAATGTAGAATGTACTGTATTTGAAGTTTATAGTTGCAATGATGTTTAAATATAAAGTGAAACTATAATGTTGGATGCAGATGTGCTATAGCTGGATACGGTACAGAGGGCACGACCAGACAGAACAGGTTTCCTGAGACTACTAACGTAGTAACCAATATACATGCAGACCGTGCATTACTCTCAAGTATTCAAGATTATACGACGTTAGAACGGAACGAGTTGGCTGTGAGAAAATTTCACCTGTAGGAGCCCTATCAATGTTGATTTAGACGACCTTTCACGTGGCTGCTATGAACAAAATGTGTACGTTATTTTCTGCAGTTAAAATTGGTGGTTTAGGTAGAAATATACCTACATGTTTAGAGAAGAGGAAGAATGTTTTTAGATACTAATATTGCTAGGAAAGATGATAAACTGAAAAAAGTTAATACCTACTAATTAGATTTGGAATTTGATTTTAGTAATATTTCTGCAATTGTACTTTTACAAATAGAAGGTTCTTGTGAGGTTATTTGTGCCTTCATTAATATTATGCCCAAACTTAAAGATAAGAAAACACAACCAGACACTAAAATACATGCCGATAAACGAAAATTAGATATTAAATCTGCCGCAGTGATATTTCATGAGCCAACATCACACATCGTAAAGGAATTAGTATCGAGAGTGTGAGAGTACGTTCAGATAAATCACCTACACAGTTCGTTAGGAACGGGCTGCGCGCCGCGGGGGTCCGCGTTCGATCCCGTGCCGGCAAGTGGAACGCTATTGAGGTAACCCCCTGTAGAATATTTTGACGGGTCATACAGTGCCATGTTGGATACAGGTTGATGAATGGTGAATTCACGATTGGTTGCTCTTTTGTCAGCTTTGGAATTTCTTCGTAGATATGCTGTTGCTTCAGATCGTACTTCAAAACTGACATTAGCACGATCTACTCCGTTTTTGGTCAAAGAATTCTAATTGATTCTTAATTCATTTATTAAGGATATGCCACTGAATTATCATAATAGTCATCTATGAATAACAGCATTATTATTTAGGTTTATGACTGATAGTTGAGACAGTTAATCGGTTCTGATCACACAATTGATATCTATTATCAGCTTTCACGCCATTTTAGACGAAATGAACCGACAAAAATATGGCAATTAATTAATTCAATGCTAATACTACGTAATATTCATTATGTATGAACATATATGAATATTTAAATAACAAAATCTATTGTTGGCGCCATTAGAAATGCTAGTATAGACACATTCCGCATACCAGCGCGTTTGTCGTAAGCAACAGGTTTTTTGATCATCTACACAAAGGAATTTCATAATCTGCCACATTTGGCGATAATTCTTGTTAGTCGTTTTACACCATAATACTGCCACATTCGGCGATAATTCTTGTTAGTCTTTTTACACCAAAATAAAAGGTTTATTTCCCTGACCGAGATGAAGGCGTCCGTCAAATTTTAAAAAGTTAATTATCGGATACTTTTACCATTTCGTGTGGCTCGCTCGGCGATACATCATACGGACGAATATAAATCACCAGTTGATTGATAGTGGTATACATCTCACGCTCGTTCGCTAGCTCCTTTTTTAATCCGACACAAATGATTTTACACTTTGATTCCTTTTTGTGACGCCATTTCGCTTCAGACTTTACGATGTCTTCGAAATGGATTTTGTACACCTGAATTTGTTGGGACTTGCCCACCTTTTTATGTTAAAATAGCCTTTTGATCATATTGAATGGGTTTAGATTTAATAAAGGTTGTGTGGAAGCGTGCCGTTGAAGATGGCCTTTATATAGTAAATGTAATTTTAATACTGTTAACAAATTCAATGTGTAATTCTACGCCGATTTTATGATTTTGTAAAAGTCATCTGTAGGAAACGGTTCCATCGATTGTGATGTTTCACCCAAGTATTTGTGTACTATGAATTGAAATCTTTAAATCCAATATCTTCGTACGTGACCCCCAGCTGCCACGTTTGAGTGTACCTACTTTGGAGTACGCCATGAGGAAAAGTGCACGAGCTTGACACAAAGACGGTGTAATTTAAGTGGCTATCTATTTTAAGGGCACAATAACTCGATGAAATCTTCTTTCATCGCAATGTGAAATTTAATATTCACTACCGTACACTGTAAGGCCAATGTTTATAGTGAAAACCTATCAAGTTTCTAACAACTATTGAGCGGGCGACCCGGCCCTATACCTGCGTACAAAAACCTTTACTATAAGAGATTAGCGTGGCGTTTTCTATTGTAGTTGTACCCCGATTCTCATGCAAATGCGTGATAAAACGTGCGGATATATAATTAGCTTAGCCGGTATCGAAGGGTCGAGCACCTTGCCAAAAACAGGTTTATGTTTCGCCTTTTAATTAATGTTTTGGTAGTGTTGTAACTCTTGACCAGTGTCCAGGACTAGGGGTGTTTTCGCGACGCTCCGTGGGAAAGCGTGCGTTACGATAGTATCTTTATGTTGGTCGGTAAGAGTATGTTTTTCCGAGAAAGAGGCCATTACACGCAGTACGAGAGCGTCGTAAGACATGTCACAGTTATTATGCTCACTAGAAGCGATATAATCTTTCGGCTATGACGCACACAGAGGCGGTATGTATGTGCTGAGTTATTCTGGTCGTCCAAACCGTTGGTACTGATTGTTGACACGATTAAGTCGGATCAATCTGTGGGTAAAACCGTATGAAACGTTATTTGTAAGTGCTATATGCTATCACTGAGGTCAGTTTATTTGGTTTAACATTGTGTTATTATTATAAGTTGCTGTTTGTTTTAATTTTCGTTTTTTTTTGCGTTTCGATCAGTTTTCTGCATTATCAGCAGGGTGTTTCCCTAAATTGTTGTTACCAAACCAACTATGACCTCAATTAAATTAATATCATAAAAACCAAAAAAACACAATCTTTCTCGATCCCATGCTTTCGCCAACACCAAAATTAAAAGAATCAGTTCCAGTTGAACCCATAATCCTGACCCATAAATCATAACCGCAATCCATTAGTAGCAAAAACGTTACCATTCTCACGGTCCAATATTTGCAAAACTAGGACTGGTCTAATCTAAACAAACCCTTACGGTCAGTTGACCAACAAAGACCAGGTGTCCGAAGACCCACCCTCTAGGAATGACCAGCTTTGTGACGTAGAGGCGTGTTTAAGGCGTAAGGGACAAATATTGCAGTTTGCCCCTTCGATCGTATCCTGGGAACGTAAAGATGATGTTTTTGACATCGGGACAATGCATATTGTGCATGGTCAGCGGTAATTTGTGCATGGTTTCATTTGTGATGGAATTGCAAGCGAAAGGTTTCAACATTTCTTAAGCCATAAACTCAGTTCACTTAGCAACAAAAGTTTCAAGCTTCCTTAGCTTGAAACTTTTGTTGCTAAGTGAACTGAGTTTATGGCTTAAGAAATGTTGAGTTAAATAACTAGTTTATGGGTTTCTTTTGGATGAGAGCAGACAAAATATATCAGCAATATTATAAACAGGTAAAGTTTGTAAGTTTGTATGTATGAGGTAATCTCTGAAATTACTGATCCGGTTCTGAAAATTCTTTCACTAATATGAAGCTACATAATCCCCCCTGAGTGCTATAGGCTACTTTTTATACAAAAAAACCGCACAAATCTTATAGACCACATAGACAAAGTTGCGGCCAAAGTACTAGTGCTAAATAGTGAAACTAAAAACTTATTTTAAAGTGAAACTTTAAATACCGACAATAATGTCTACCTAAAAAGTACCACTCAAGTCCAAAACCGATCAAACCTTGCATACTAATTCAATTTATTCCAAAACAACGCTCATTTCCAAAATCAACACAGAAGATACTTTTCAATCTACCCGCAAAAATCGCAGCCCATTAAAATTCAGGCCCGGGGGACCAGGAATCTTTCTAAATGACCGGCCTAACACAAAAACTTATTAAGATATAGCAAACAATGAGAGGTGATTGATGCGCCCTGAACAAAAGGTGCTCCTCCATTGTTCAGTGACGGGCAAACTCGACGCATACTACACGCACACCTTTTATGCACTTTTAATAAACCGGTCCACTAATGCGGTTAATTAATCAATCCATATGTAGGCTTTGTTTCATATTTGCATTTGCATAGCGTTTATAACTGTACTGACTATTATGCCCGTGATACATTAATAATGTCCCAGGATTAATAACAAAAATTTAATGCATATCATAGTAATAACAATTGACCGTTAGAATCATAAGTACTAATAAATAGAAAAGGGTGAATTGTCATATTTTATGACCAGGAGAAAGTAGGAAAGCAGAATCTGAATATCACTATTAAATAATACAAAAACAATACAATACAAAGCTATCTCAGAATTCAAACTAACAAATAACAAACATTATGAAAAGGTTAAAAGCAAAACTGACCACTCATTTACAACGGTTACATAAACCAAAGAACGAAACATCACACAAAAAACGTATCTCTTACATCAAGTCCTATCACAATTAAACGTATTAGGTGGTAGCTTCATCCTCAATGGACCTTTTCAAAGCTAAAACGTTTTACAAAACATCCACCAACTGCGAAACAATATAAAAAAAAAAGTACAAAAGATATTCTCTAATCTCCACATCTACCAGTTTGATATCTAAGACGATTACAAAGCGACAAAAGGGGCACACTTACTTTTTTGCCATTAACAGTTAATCTCATATAAAAAAGAGACTGGAGTTCGCACCTTTCTTTTGTTCTGAGGGCAAACAAATCGTTTGTTGCCCAAAATATGACGGGGTCGAGAGACGTAATGTTGTGTTCAAGGGTTGAATGAGAGCAGCGGGTCACTGTGTCCTTTCCGGTACGATCTGGCCTCTGCATTATCAAAGGGAGCAACCCTAATGATGCAAAGGTGGGACTCGTAAAAAGTTTTGTAGCATCCACAGATATAGACAACACTAATGAAGTCGGTGATCGTATTTGGAAAATAATAAATGTTATGGATGGCTACAACGAGGTCCATATAGAATCGGCAGGTGTCGTTAAGGCTGTCGAAATAGTTTGCGAAGAAAAAAATAATTTTAGGAACGAAAATTTTAATGTGAGAGGTCGTTAAACGGGTGCCATTGGGGTCTATATGGGTAATAATAAGCGCCTCAGCGGGTGTTCCGTCCACGTTATGAACTCTTCAACCTCGGTGCCCTCCGTCAAGACCGTTTCCTTTATGACATGAGGAAATTACTTCGGTCGCGTGTTATCTTTTAAAATGTGCACCTGACCACCTGTGCCGTTCCGAGTTTTGGCTAAATAATTTTAGCTACATGTGAATTTTCGGTCACGAATTGTTTTAAATATTTTTGAGTGCACAATATTTTTAAGTTCGGTACCTTTTTTGTGAGCCAATATCGTGCAAAAATGATATTTTGGTAGATAATGAAAATTGCTGAACGAATTTAAAAACCGAAAAACGTTAGTTACGCCGCTGTGGTTTAAACTTCCCATTGTTCGTTAAAATCAAAGAAACACCATAAGGTAATGTTTTCACAATGTTGTATTCAATGGGCTATTAAAAGCAATCTTGTAGCACATCATAAAGTTGACAGCTCGCCAAGGTTAACTCTTTTCAGAACAGCCTTGACCTGACACAAAACTATTAATGCATGCAAATATTACGCATTTAAGTAAACTAAAGAAAACCTCTTTTTTCCATCAACCAGCACACTAAAAACCATTAAGTTTGTTTTCCGTTTAAAAATTGTTATCATTGCGTCTTGAAACGTATGAGGTCACACGAATTCCCGAATACCATCAATCATAGTGCTGTCTTTAAAACAATAACCGACCATATTAATTCCATCGCAATAATAACCTATTACAGCCCATAACTTTATATTAACATTGATCGTCAACAGTTACTTAGAGCAGTGCCCTTGGGCAGTCTCTCGACTAATGACTCGGCAAGATTAATGATTTCACTAATTACACTTGTGACAATCAATGTATCTTTAAAGCGAGCTTTTTGTGTTAGTAACACCGCATATTCTAGTATTATTGATGTATTATGTAATTTATCAGTAGCAACTAATAATTTTGTTGTAATTGTAACAGAATGTAAGGTTAAGCTTCAATCAAATAAATTCCATGTAGTTTTTAAATAAAGAACTATAGATTAAATTTTAGTTTTAAAATAAAGGAATGAAGCATTAACGGCAAAGGAAAGTTCAATAGAACATAAATCTAATGGAAAGAAAATTATAACGAAATCTCTACAAAATACGCAAATGTAAAGGATTTGGTGTGAGAACATTCATATTGTCATCATACTAAAGCAAAAAAACTTGCGAATTCATAGTATCTTATCACCTAATACTTACATACTGACAAAAAGTACCGGTGAACAAAAGAAAATTTCAGTTTAAAACGCGTATGAAATGTCTCAATATAGGCATGGATGTTAGTTGCTCATCTATCTACGTTGCCAATTTTGTTAGTATGTATTTACCAAAATTCAGACCTGGTAAACAATTTTAAAATTTCATGCTGACTTCTTTCAAAATTTTATTAGATTATCTCAAAATATTTTTGACTCACCTTCTCTCCTCATGCCCATTTTGAGACATTTTCTTAGCCTGCAGAACTGGCATTGGTTTCTATGGTGTTGGTCGATTGGACAGTTCCTATTTCCTCTGCAGGAGTACGTCAGGTTCCTTCTCACGGACCTCTTGAAAAATGATTTGCAACCTGTGGGAGAGATTTCATAATTGTAATGTTATTTATCACACTTTCACTTTGAACACCATCAGTTTGATTGGAAATACTACGTCTAAAATAATTTAACATGTTTTGATAAGGTGGCTCTGACTTCTATTGCTATTTACGATATAATCACTTCATAAATCTGGATTTGATACGACATCGTGTTTAAAATTCGGAAGTCTGTTCGTATATCATCATCAGCGTGTAAAATATTCGAGTCTGTCAACAAGCTTCCATATTTGTGACCGTATGCAAACATGGGGATATCCCAATATTTTAGCATACTTTATGATTGTCAGTAGTAATTACTTGTTAGCCTATTTTGTTAATATGCTTAAACCTATTACCATAAATCAATGGCTACCCGATATCTAAATACGATAATTTGTATGGAAGCGTCAAATATATACGAATTTATAAAATAGTTAAAATACCAACTTAACGATCTTAAGACAGTTAAGACCAATCTCATGAATATATTATGCGTAAATATTAGAATAAGAAACAATTTGCTTTGAAACGCGCTAAGTGGCGCCTTTATTCAAAACACAATGAAATCTGCTGGAATTTCGAAGTCAAGAAGGTCGAGAATCTTTTGATGTTCGACAAGGAAATGGTAAAATATAGTTTGGCGTTTAAGAAAAGAAATCGAATTTTTAATAAAACATCAGTAAATTATTAAAAAAAATATCTCTGCTGTCATAAGAATGTAATCGTTTATGGAAAATTGTAGCATTTGCGTATACTATAATATAAGGTTAGCTATCTTTGGACCAAGCTTTAGGATTTCGGTGTTCTTAGAAAAATCAAGTTTTACACCAGTGGGAGGCAGTTTACTAATGAAATTATGTTTATGTATGATTTTTTGAAATTCAGAGTAGTTGCATGTTTACTAGCTATAAAATAACCTAATAAAATACTATGATTGGACGGCCCTGTACGTTTGTAAGGAAGTTATGCAAACATCTAATCATTATGTATTAGTACATTTAAATATCAAAGACATTTATCCATGTTTATCTACAAATGAAGGGAACTGTATCGGTTACTTATTACCTTAGTAGACTGTGAGAGCCTGTTTGTTTGGGCTACCTACTTATCTACGAAGTAAGTACTTAGCAATCTTAGCGACCTAAATTGCACTATGGTACAACGCATACTTTGATATCGCGACATATTTTCAACTTAATTGTGCATCTATAAATCTTTCAGATTATTGTAGATTTTTGGGTACGAATTGATATAGATATGCATCTTCCTTATCGAAAACTGTTAGAATTAGTCCATTCCTCAGATCATAGAAACAAGGAGATGTGCCAAGGCGCTATCGAGCTTGATGCCTGATCTTGAGCAAATTGCTCATATTAAAAACGTACGCGCTGGCGACGAACCGAACACGATCGATGGTTACAGTGTTTTAGTTTAGTGCTAGTGTTGAGTGACGATTAACAGTGTTAGATTGAGGGTGTGCGGAATGTGCAATGCGTGGGAGATCTTTTTATTCACAAGGAGCGCTTAATTATACGCGTAATTGTGTCGAAAAATGTACTAAAAGTGGCATCAATTGTTCCGGTACTAATTTGCTATGATGGCATACCTCCTTGTTTCTATGATCTGAGGTCCATTCACTACAATAATAGAACTGGGAATTATACCAATGACTTCTCGATTCCCATCAACACTTCAAAGTTATTGTTGTTTCAAGTTACATTAGGCACCTATTTTCTTTAACTCGATACTTCTACAAATCGTGCACAGCCTCCCATCTATCGATTTGAACCAGTGATCTTAGATTACTATCGAACGATACGATATCTTAAACGTTTTGACTTCCGAAATAAAATCGGAGCTATAAAAGGTCTTGTTTCAATTTAAATATAAAATAAACTCCTTCATATTAATTGCTATTTATTTCATTATGGCTATCAAGTTTCTTTTATATGGGATTTAATCTGGTAATAAAATAGGAGTACCTACTTTTAAGTATTTGCTATTCATGGAGAGTTTTCTAGTAGGTGTTACACTACATAGTATAAAACAAAGTCGCTTCCCGTCTGTCCCTAATAGTCCCTATGTATGCTTAGATCTTTAAAACTATACGCAACGTATTTTGATGCGGTTTTTTTAATAGATGAGTGATTCAAGAGGAAGGTATATAGCACCCGTGCGAAGCCGGGGCCGGTCGCTAGTTTGTTATATAGATATGTTATGGTCAAATCTTGCAAGCAAATTTTGAACAATTTCCTTTTGGTCAATTAATTTTAAACTTTGTATACTTGTTAGGTTTCGATGACCATACATTTGTAAGCAGCTATACACTGAAAAAAATTTTAGGTTGGATTTAACAGATTCTGCGTAAATGTTATCAAAGTTGCGGTTGATTTCGGTCCTATCACAAATTTTGATTGATTTTACCAAACATATTAAGTTGGTGTTGTACCAAATTTATTTGGTAGATTACACCTATATTTTGTACTATTATACCATTATTATTATATTCAATGTATTTGTTTGGTAAAATGTACAATACTCTTTGTTGATTTACATCAGAACTCTGGTACCAACTTCAACCTCTTTAGTCTTGTAACTTCAATAGCGAGGTTTTGTTATATTTATCGTAGTTCCATGTAATTCAGCCAACCTTTGCTAATTTGGTAAATCCGACAAACCATTTTTTTCAGTGTATGTACTAATTGGTCGTCTGATATAAGACTTGTAGGTTTAAATGTAGGTGATTCTGCTTTAACTTCTACATTCAATGTTATCTCTTAGGTATTCGGGGGAAAACATTAAGTTCAAGAATCTCGATCCAATAAGTATTGTGGAAATCAACACTGTATTGTCATAGGACAAATTATAATTTTTCTTTTTGCAACCACCCAAAGATTTCCTTATATAAAGTAGGTATGTATTTTTTATGGTGTGTTTAAACATAGGCCTGTGCAAATTGTTCGTACAGAAATGTCAAAACTTTGTTCCTTATAGATCCAGCTACAGTATTTGAAAGTATCCTACGTCAAATAGTATCTACCTTTTTAGGGTTCCGTACCAAAATGGTAAAAAAGGAACCCTTATGGTGCGACTTCGTCTGTCTGTCTGTCACACCTGCTTATTTCAGCAACTACTTATGCTATCGACTTGAAATTTGGAACAGTTATAAAGAATGCTTGCTCAACTTTATTGCAAATGAAAAAAGTCAAAAAATATTTTTATTTTCATTGCAAAAGGGGCGGAGTGTGGGTCCAAAATTTTAAAGTGGGGCTACTAGGTCAAATTGCATATCATATGAAAGAACTTGATCTGCACATTTCAAAATATATTTTCATTTTATTTTATGTCTCACAGTTTTCGACATATGATGAAAAATGTCCAAAAAAATACCATTTCCCCCCCCTTATCTCCGAAGTTTGCGGGGCGAAAAATCTGAAATAATTAGAGTTGATAGGAATTGACCCAAACATGGCACCAAAAATAAACCGATGTTCCTAACTAGTACAGTTTTTTCAAAATCATCAAAAAATTCCTTCAAAAACAAACTTAGTTATGCGGTCCGGATTTTTTCACTTTATACGTCTAAAAATGATACGGAACCCTCGGTGCGCGAGTACGACTCGCACTTGGCCGGTTTTTTTCTGTTCGTGTGTAACAATTTACGAGTATTCATTTTAAAGTAGGTATATTGTTCGTGGTAGCAGCCGCAAGGCTTTTTTTATTCAGAATCTTTCTGAATGAATAATGAGGAAATTGTGTTTCAAAATTATATTTTAATTTGTAGTAGCCAATGAACGTTCATAGAGGAAATTTTGACGAAATAAACTACAATTCTCCATTTTGTTCGATAAAAATCATTATTAGAATTTAATTGAACGAGATGTGTTTTCTAAAGTGCACTTAGCAATTATAATTATCTCACTATTCAAAATCGTGACCATAGATTGGAAGATGTCTGGCGAACTTAAAGGCACCAGTTAAATTGAGCTAAATAAACATTTAGGTACCTTTATAAATCTAACGACTATTAACATTCGATTCAGGAACAACAAATTAGTAACTTTCTATAGTTATTCAGCAAAAATAAAATCATATCTTAGCCACTATTTCGAAAATTTATCTAAATAACGTCAGACGACTCTAAAGAATAACCACGCAACTGAAAATTCAGCGTGTTTAGGCAACAAAGCGCAGTTCTGCAGGGTTCTTACTAGTTGCGATACCGTTAGAGGTTTGCTCACGTACCCAATGCGCAGATAAGCCGCTGTGCGGTTACCGCAGGCTGTGGGTACGTGCGGCGGGTTAGACGCTCGTTAGAAAATATTGTGGTCTTTAGAAAGAATCTTATGTTTTGTTAAAATTTTGGTAATGTCGTCATTTCCATATTGTATTTGAGCGTTATGATTTTCACATTCATTTTCTGACAGAAATAATTTTGCTTGTGTTTTTTTGGATTTTCATTTATTAATACCAGATTAGGTAGGGCTTCACAACATATTATCTCAATATTTTAATCATTTCATTTACATTGTGGTATGACACTCAAAATGCCTAATAAACATCTATATTCAATTTCAGACCGTTAAATTTTGGCAAACAATGATACTTTGGTAGTAAAAAATGCTTTACTCTAGACTAGATATTATACATCCGCGTTCCAACCGCAGCGTTTCCCCGCTACATCCGCATGCCACCTCTTCGGGAACACTGCCTCCCAATTACCACTTATCGTTGGGAACATCAGCAGTTGCAAATTGTATTCCACGCGAGATGATAAAGAGTGCATCGACACAAAGATTTTAAGTGAAAATAAAAACAATGGTACAAGCTTAGAATCTTTGACATAAATCCAGAGAAATGTTGAGAAAGTGAACTGGAAGGAAATAGATAGTGCATCGCTTCTAACCAGAGTATAGCTGGAATTTATTTATCATGAAGAATTTATACTAGCTTGGGCGACAAACTTAAGTTATACAGGTGTAGAGGCAAACGGGCTTGGAAAATACCTTTTGCTAGGTCAATTTCTGGAGAGGCATAGGTTAAAAGACCTAGGTAATCAAATTCTAAATCTTAAATCGCAGATAAGAAGTTAAAAACCAGAATTGACACTTAAAACTAGAGCAAATCAGAAAGCAATCGGTATGCTAACAGCATAGGAAGCAATAGGCAAAGTACCTTTTCAATACATAGAAAATCAAAAGACGCAATTAACATTCTGACTATTCAATTGGCCAACTGAATACCATATATAAATTAATCGTATTCTCCTAATAGAAGGGAATAAATTACAGTTTAATAATAATGAAATAAAATAATATGAACTGTCTTTAAAATCATTGAAATACTGGTAATAATTTAAGGCTGAAGCTGTAAAAGGCAGGCTTAAAGCAGAAATTTTATGTAGCAATCGTGCTTTCATACTTGTATTAATGGTTGGTAAAGCTTTCTGTACCGACGAACTTGAAATTGAAAGACTTAATAGTTCACAGCATGTTTTCTTTTATGATTTATTGTAGATTTTTCTCGAAGATAAATAGAATTGAAGAAAATTAATTATTATTGTTGGATACTAGAACCTAGGCTTGTCAATCTTATCGTAGTGTTTGCTTAATTGAAACAGACAATAAATACTTTTATCAGAGGCTAGCATTTTGCCCGCGACTTCGTCCGCGTGACCTACAGGAACTGTACATTTTATCGGAATAAAAAGTAGCCTATAGCACTCAAAGATAATGTAGCTTCCTTTTAGTGAAAGAATTTTCAGAATCGGATAAGTAGTTCCTAAGATTACCTTATACATACAAACTTATAAACTTTACCTCTTTATTATGATTATTAACGAATCCCTTAACAAAATTGTATCATATAACCCTAGGCCAGACATAGGCCGAAGCTTAATTACCTATATGAACCTCTGCAAACTTATGAACTCCTTTTAGCAATTTAATTTTTAAAGATCTTTTCAATATCAAAAGCAATCTACGAGTTAGTTTTTTAACAACCAGAAATTTTACAAGTGGCAAAAACCTTTCTGAAATGGAGATGAAGAAAAAAAAACTTAAGTACTAAGTACCTACAAAATATAAAAATAAAATAACAAAATGGTCGACAGTTAAATAATAGTAGGTAAAATAAAAAAACTAGGTATGATATCATTAAATACAATCGAAATGTGAATAAACCGACAGGTTGCTTGAATGTCAACTTGGCAATGGTTGACGCATTATAAAGAAATAAACTCGTCAAGCGATTGCTAATGTTGTGTTGGGTTCAGTATATTAAACAGTAGGTACTAATTTGATGTAAGTTGTAGTATCAGATGTGAGAAAAGCATATCGTTACACCAATAACTAAACCACCTCCATAGCTTTAGCCAATATAGTAAATGCTATAGATGAATAAAACCTGTTACCAATATTTCCAAAAAGTAGCAAGGAACCAAATTGAACCAATAGCAGCTACTAGTGATTAAGCATAGTAAATGGCAAGAAAAAGATCAAGAAAATAAAGAAGATAAAACCAAAAATATCTAAAACAAATACAGTGACGAAAGTGGGCTGCATTCAACTGTTTTTCACATTGCTAAAGAGGATTTTAAAAGCACCGAGCTGACAAATACGGAACTCTACCGGCAGTAAAGTGTAGTGTCCACAATTATTGGCGAGCTAATGACGCCTAGATTACAGGTTACTGCTGACCTACATATAGCACGAGATGTGACGTAACTCCAGCTTGACCATAATGGTGTTTTAGATGATGGAGACGAGAACATTTTGGTTCGATTTCTGGTAAATAAGAAGCTTAATAGAATGATTTGAATATGAAGAGATGATGTCAATTGGATATTCGGTCCGATCGAGTGTTATTAAAGGAAAATAATGAGAGCACAATGTTGATCTGCTCTTTTCAGTGAAATTAAAAAATTGTATCAGAGGAAGTGTATTTTTAAGGCAGACTCAGAGGGCTCGTATGTAACTAAATACTGTGCTATTAGACCAATTAAGGTTTATGAGACATACAAAATGTTAAATGTAGAGTAGTGCTTTAAGGCAAAAAGGTGCAAAATGAGTTTCTGGCCAAATAACATAAAATGTGGAACACATAGCCATCATTTGTATTAAGACAATAGCTATAGATCTGTATCCACCATACATTTTATGACTTAACGGGTTCAAAGTTCGAAAAAGTGTAAGTGGCAGGTTGGTATACCATCCCATGGATCATGCATCACATTTACGACTTCACTAGCGAATATTATAGCCACAATGAGTTATCACCGTCATAAAAGTCGCAGGGCTGTTGCGCAATGCAACTTGCGACTGACCGGGCATACGTGCGACATTATTGTATCATGAACACAATTGAATATTGCTGTTACTGTGCATTTTCTTTGGAGGTATATTTATAGTAGAGATTCATTGAAGTGTTTAGGTTCATTAAAATTGCAATTATGCGCATATGTTTTGATTTATGAATGACCGTTGTGAGAGAATGAAGGTAACGGATGGTTTTGTTCGGGAAAGCGGTAACGTTATTTACTGCCTGTCAGTTTAGACCGCTCCGTACGGCTTATCGACCACTGCTGGTCGTGGCGCGAGAAATGGAAGTTATGCTTTTAGTTAGTTGGTCAAAGAGCTTGAAACAGAATCAGTCAACTATTGGTATCTTATATTGATGAAGGTTCGTTTATTGTTGTTATAAGAGACTTGTTGATTAGCGTCAACAATAACTCGTATAGTAATATAGAACCAGAGCTAAGGAAGACCTAACTGCAATTTCATTTAGATTGCCAGCAAATTTAAGAATTTGGAAGATTTTAATTCACAATGTCTTTTACTAGATGTAAAGTCATTTAAAAGAACTTGGGATAGTTGGAATGTACACGACACGGTATGTGACTCCAAGTAATGTCAAAAAAAGCCTCATATTATAAGGAATCTCATTGTACTGGGAATAAACAAAAAACCAAATGAAGAGCCGAACGTAAAACTATTATCATGGCCTTTACATCAAGTGGAGTTTTAGATTTATAGTCATGCAAGTATTTTGTTGTATGCCATAAAAATCCCATCAATGTGATTAGTAATAAATATCAGTCATCTACTCAAATGCCTTTATTGAGAACGTGTCCTCGTCTTGTATTACTTACTAGCAATTTTGTAACAGGCAATATTCGCATTAAACATAAACATTGCAATTATTAAAATTGCAATTTTAATGATGACGAAGTAAATGGAAACTTGTAATATTTTGGGACAGCCAAAAATAAAAACGAATCCAAAAGTGACGAAATTACAGTATCAAAATAAAATTGCATGTCATTTGGTTCCTTCCAAATGGCTCAGCTAAATGACGCTGATTCATGTGTCATGTTCGTGAACTTTGACTTTGATTTTGATCAAAGTCAAAGCATTTGTTTGAGAAAAGAGTTTTGGACACTTGAAAATTAAAACAGATTGCCCCAAAATACTTATTCAAATACCTACTTAAAAAGACAAATATATTTCACCTGCTAAACACAAAATCGGAGTTCATTATTTATAAAATAAATAACACCAAAATTAAAGAATAGAAGCCTAATTTGGTATAATAGGTATTTACAGCACCTGTCGGTGTTGCTAGTGTAATAAATAAAGATAGCTAAACGCCATTAAATCTTCATTTAGTGACCAGTGCTGTTGTCTTGTAAGACAAGAGTTTCCGCTTTTCTTCTAGATTTATGGATTTGTGGCACAGAGAAGATATGAAATGTTCAATCTTGAGTTTTTTATTCTGATTAAATAATAGGGTTCTTTATCGTCCTTGCTTTTGTTGCATGTCATCCGATGTGAAAGAAATCCTACTATATTTATTATTATAAACGTGAAAAACGTGAGGATGTACGAGTATGCATGGATGTTTGTTACTCTTTCACACAAAATCTATTAAACGGATTTGGATGAAATTTAGAAGGGAGATAGCTTATACCCTGAATACATAGGCTCCGTTTCATCCCGAAAAACGCGGGCAAAGCTGCGGGCAAAAGCTAGTTTTATAATATTTTGAGGATTTATTTTCTCTAAAAGTTTATAGAGCTTAGGGCCGATTTCACTACTTTTTATTACTTGGATAAATGGTTGGTGAAATCGGCCCTTAATCATTTTAATTAAAGCATACAATCTTATATTATCATCATTTATCAAACAGAGAGTAATCTAAACATATTATTATCGACACTATTGGCAAAGGAACTGGGGTTAGTATTGGATGATAGTCTCCATTCATTCCAATTGATCCTAAGTCGTTGAACTTAAATAAAAAATCCGGACAAGTGCGAGTACGCCCTGAGTCTTATTCGCACACTACTAATTTAATTATTTATGAAGATATGATAAATAAAAAAAAAAATCCACTAGAAATATGCAGTGGCGTGCCTACAGGGCAAGCCCGAGGGTATTTAGCGTAATTTTTCATGATTGTAAGTGTTTTTTATTGTATGCTACTCACTTACATTCATGAAAAATTTAGAGATATACCCTCGGGCTTGCCCTCCAGGCATGCCACTGGAAATATGCAAAAGCGCCATTTATAAGCAGATGCCTCGGATTTACCACGGACAGACGGACAACAAAGTGATTCTTTAAGGATTCCGTTTTTTTTGTTGAGGTACGGAACCCTAAAAACGTCTTTATTGTTTTGATCGTGGTATAAATTAATTCGATAATTTTACTAGTAGTACCTACTAACTTCTAAACAATCGTAATTTGTACCAACACTTAATGAACCCACAAAAGTGTATTAAAATCGTAACGATCCTTAAAATTGAATTAGAAATAAATCAATTATTCGAGATGATCATTAATGATGTCCATCAATCACTGGGTTAGGACTCAGGTCGTTAGGGCCTTCGATTAGTTATAAGGCCAAGTTCTTGATTGTAAGTCATGTTTGACCTTGACATCGTAATACAGGTGCAAAATAATATGGAATTATTGGTGCAAATGCCTGTAATTTGAAGTTTAATGGAACTATTGATTTAGAAGATTTAGCAAAATGTAAGAAAAACGGCGTTTTATGCGATACTGATAAGGAAATTGTAGAATATAGACTGATTATTATCTTATCTATTCAGGTCTATAAAAAGGGGTACCTATAACAGACAATGCTATAGCTGCCAAATAAATAACGTGAAAGAGAAGCCAAAGCAGCAAAAATAATGTTTGCAAAAATGACACTTGTATTTAAAACAGTGATGCGCATAATACACGTATAGACAACATACATATCGATACTCAACTTCCCTTAATCATTTCATTAAGACACGAATGCACAAAAGAAGGAGTCTAATGAAAAATTACTCGCTTTAATGACCCATCGGATCGCCTTAATGATCTAGGTCCTGTTCTTGAGAATGTATCGGCACACACACGAACATACAAATACACTGCATGTGTTGGCGAACAATTGTTATTAATTTAATGTATGTAGTACACTTGACCAGTTGTGGAGAACAATGTTATAAAAAAATAAAAGAGTATTGTATTCAGGTCTTAAAGTGAATTAGGTACCTATATGTTTATTAATTTATTTTAGAGTGGGATGATCTATTGGAAATAATTCTTTAAATATAATGACGTGACGTACCTATAGTTATTGTCAATTGTTAGTACAGCGAAATCAGTTTGATTTAAATTAATTTAAATTGCAAATGAATTCTTTGTTCCCTGACGGTACGTATTGGTTTAAAATAGATCCGAAATAGATTACTATACAGTTTTTGTTGATTAAAATTTTTCATTGCTTGCATTTCCTTTACAAAAGCACCTCAGTTTTAGTTTATTTGTAGCCCTCAGGCGCCTAATGAAGCAAATAATGAATATTAAAATACTTTAACAATAAACCATTTAAAATGCAACGTAAAGGGCTGATGATTTACATATAAATGTATCGACGAACGGACATCGACATCCATTTTATCGTAAAATTTGGATACATAATTTTCTTAATCAATCAACATTATGCATCAAACTTTTCTTTTTAAATCAACAATAAAATTAATTCACAATAAATTCCCAATAAAACTACTCACGTTTATAGAGAGGAAAAAATATAAATTTTGGATTTACGACGTGACAAACACGCGTACTCTTTAACAATATGGCGGCTTTTAAATTTCGAAAATGGTCGTTAACGTCACACGGTCGAATGTTTACCTTATTAAGGCGTAGCTAGTACTTGTTTAATTCTCATAAATAATATATTAAAAAGAGTCAAATTTTCATTAAAAGGCGACATGATTCAAGACGTTCGAGCGTTTTATTGACAGTTTTAGTGGAAAGAGGAGAACCACACACGCGCCGAACTTGGATTCAATTTAAAAAGTGGAATGAGATAAAAATAAATAAGTTCGGAAAGACACTTATGTTTAGAGTCGCTCGTAAAGATAGGGTTAACTGCCACGGTATCGCCGGACAAAACATACCATAAACTGACCAGTTATAGTGGTCGATAGTGATGCCACCGCTTGTCGATAGCACGACGCGGCGTAATTCATTGCTGCGATATTTATTTTGTATAATGAAATTTAAATAATAATTTATTGCATGTTTTGCGTCAATACAAAGCGATGATTTCGAAATAAGATCTACGAGTGTGTTATCAAATATCAAAGTAAAGGTAATAAAGTTAAAATTTTATGATTTAAAATCTATCGAATAAGTATAAATAATTTAATAGTTTTTGTTTATTGCTTGAGTGGCAAAGCAGTAAGAATTTTAATATGATATAGACATATTAAAGTGAAATCAAGATATTTACACGTTTAGAACTTTCTAGAAAATCTTTGAAAAAATTAATTATACCTACCTTCACTGTATATTAAATTTTAACGTTTCTAAATATAATACACTCAAAATCTCCAAACTATCGACAAAATAATTCATCGACACCACACATCTCTACACCCAGGTGTCAACTGCGATCACTATTGTCGCTCACGGACGCGAGCATTTAAGTCAAAAGAAGCGCTTCGGCCAGGGACTTTGTCGTTATAACGCCTATAAACACTTTTAGTGCAAGTTGACCTCAGAGACTGCACGGTCCCACTTCGACAGGGTTCTAATTCCATCAACGGGGGGTCCAAGCGCTAATAAAGTGGATTTGTCGACATCAAAATAACACTTTATGAGCACAACACTAATGCGCTTTATCGATACACTCTTAGGGAGTTATCATGTGATAGCGGAGCTGAAATATTGTACAACTTATGGAGATTTGTGGTATATTAACGTACGTGTTTAGTTGGATTTTTACATATTTAGTAGAGAAACAAAATCTTATTATTTGGATGGTAGCGATGTTAGGCAGGCCGCACACCAGAGCAGCATATTTTAGACTACATTGTACGCACATAATGTATGGGCGCAGCAATGCATTTTGCTGTATGCTGCTCTGTTGTGCGGCCTGCCTTAGAGGTATTTGAGACTGCATCTTTTTCTTCTGCAGTGGATAAAGGTATTCTTTCGCAAATGTCAAGTGGAATTCAAATGAAAACTGGTTCTTGGGTAAATTCCAACTAAGCACAAGCAAGCCACTGGTTTTGGGCAGACATAGGTACCATCTTTTGAACAGACTTGTCTAAAGGATATGTTTACTAAACATTAAGAGGATAGACATCTAACTGTCATTTATCACAACATCCTTAAAATACTTGCAATAGTTTAATTAAGGATTTTAGATAACAATCACTAAGCTTTTATTGAACAACCAGAAACTCTTCACTCTAACGACATAACTGAGCGCACGGTTGCTAATGAATTTCCGGAGCATGCTTAGACATTCTACTGAATTGAATTCCACAAATTTTGTACCAGTTTCATTCAAACTGCACGTGATATTTTCAGAATTACGTAATCATAGTCCGATGACAGACAAAGAGTAATGAATTTTCTAGTTTAAATTACATTTATCGAGACCGAGGCGTTTGATAGCAAAGGTCAGGACCTCAGTGGCGCCAGCTCTGCCTATATCGATAACACAACGAAAATAGTCTGCGACCAATTAGTTCTGTAAAAAATATACCGGATACGGCGGATGCTTGGCTTTATTTTGGAATAATTCGGAATAATTTAAGCTTGAACTTTGTTGTTGGGTGATAAAAGCATTAAAGTGAATGGCGGAGCTAAGTTGGAAGCATTTTAGGTTGAATTAGAATGAGGAGTGGGTTTATTTACTAATAAATAATATATTTTGGGAAAATTGTTTCTTATTCATCTGCCTAGCCTTTTCTCAAATTATATTGGGGTCGGCATCCAGTCTAACTAGTTTTGGCTGAATATCAATATTTTACGTGGAGCGACTGCCATCTGACCTCCACAACCCAATTAATGGGTAATACCGGTATTCGAATGTTAGACCAGCTGTCAGACTTTTAGGGCTTCTGACTACCCGTAACGATTGTCAAAGATTTTCTATGACAACCGGGACCGACTGCTTAACGTGCTCTCCGAGACACGCAGGGGTCTCGATGTGTAAAGAACGGTCACCTATCCAAGGACTGAATGCGTCAATAAAATTCTGAAAATAAACACAATCTTGCAAGCTAAAAGTCAAGGAAATGGTCCTATGTAAACCAAAAAGCTCACAAACTTTAAAACAAACGAATCATCCAAGAAAAACGATAGATAGCTAATAATAGAAAATCTGGTGTACAACTAAGTCATCTTCTATCACTTCTAAAGCTTCCACAATATTATCTTAGACACGTATTTCCTTTTTGTCTTCACATACATACTTACAAAATCCCTTATAGGTACATTTCATAACCTCATTTGAAAGTTGACTGACAACCTGTAAGAGCTTGCTATCATCATCAGGTTGCGCAACCAACAAAAGCCAGAAATACCAACGGTCACTATTGTGTGAATTAACAATTTTAATTCTGACACGTTAGAAGACAATGCAATAGCTGTACCTACGGACTATGGAGTATGTCCATCGAGTAGATGGCACGTTAATTTCTATACAGTAACTGTGGGTATTATGAGAAGATGGTATTGCTAATTGTTGAAAATTTTGGAAACTCTGCTGTTTGAAAATGTCAAACGCAGCGCCGTGCTTGGTCCCGGCTTATGCCCAGTGGACAATTATAATGAGGACTATAATAAATGAACGATTTTAACCTCAAACTACCAAAGTGTGAAAAAGACATCAAAATCCGTTCCGTACTTTTTGCGTGACGCGCGCACAAACAGACAAAAGTCCCAGTACCTACCCTATCCCGACTGTTTTTCTGAAATATCTTCAATGTACAGACACGGAATTTTTAAACATTTTATAATAGTAAATATAGATATATCGAACAGTTAACTGCTGAACATAGGCCCAGTTGCACCAATTCTGGCTTACCTACATGAAATTAAAACCACAATAAAATATAGAAAATCACAGAGAAATGATAAAATCAGCAATTCTACAGAATTTTGGATTTTCTCAGGTAAATGAAAAGTTGCAACATTCGTTTTGCGAAAATCAATAAAAGTAAAGAAGTAAAAAAGAGCAGTTAGTTAGACCTGCGTGCACTTGCCGGTAAAATTATAAAGTTTATGTTAGGACAATTATTATTTACAAGGTTTTTGATACTCGTTATATTCATTAAAAGTTTTTAAGTTAATTTTATAGTTTTAAACAGTAACTCCTAAATTATGATGCCGAATGATTTTGATTTTTTTACTTCACTATAAAAAATATACCATAACACATTACCTAGATACTGCTATAAATTTATTTTTTCTCCAGACGTGTTAATAATTTGACACTAACACCTAAAACCAGCATGACTTTTAAAAACTAGTTGGATTTTGTTTCGTGAATGCAAAATCAACTAAATATAAAAAAAAAAACTGGTTATAAAACTAAAAAGTAAAAAATCAACAACAAAGAGAGCGTCCCTTTTGAAAGCGTTTTGTTTACAAGCGCATATCACGAAAGTATGGTACATGCAGGTTAGCTCACCCGAGGGTCAAGGTTGAGAGACCAATGTAATGACTACACTTGATGCCAACTATTATGTCATCAACGGGTCGAGTTACTTTCGCAGTGCTGGCGTTTTTATTTATTTTTGTTGATTTTAGGGCCTCTTAGGGCCAAGTTCATCGACAAGTTAACAGTCCGATAAATTTAAAACGGCCGTTTAACATATGTTTCTATATAAAAAGTCATGGTAAACGGCCGCTTTCAATTTATCGGACTGTTATCTTGTCGGTGAACTTGGCCCTTAGTAAAACACTGACTGAACTCAAAATTTGATCAAAATGAGTTACAGTGAAATACCGACCTAAAAGAGCATAGGTACTCTACAACCTAGTCTAAAAAAACCACCCCTATCCCTTGCAAAATAAAATAAAAAAAAATAGATCAGTCTATATTTTACATTCCACGCTCACCCTACAAAAAACTTAAAACGTCAGTTGCCAAAAGTTAGCGATTTTGAATTAGGTCAGTATTAAATTTTATTAAGAGTAAATATTTTTATTATTTTTTTGCAAGTTCACAATCTATTTGTCAATTTTTAATTTTGTTAGTTTGGACAATTTTATGTGACGAAAAATTACCATGGCAGGTGTTTTTTTTTTTTAAACTGGTCAGATAAGATTTTTCTTAATATGAAACTAAAATTATAGTCACAAGATACCTAGCTATAACTTCAATCAATGGTTGTAAGGATTGTGTCCGAATATAAATATAATTTTTACAGCAAAAACTATTTTGTGTACCTATAGAATTTTGGTAGATAAACACCTTACCCCTTACTTTCAACGCCTATTAATTTAGTCTTTGATTAAATATACAAATTATCTTTGCCAATTGACATTATGAGAGCTGTTCAATTTAATCAACGTTTATATGTTTCAAAAAGAGAGTTTAAATATTTTTGCATTAATATCTATTGAAACTAGGCACCAGTTGTCGAGTAAAGCATAAAGTTCCATCTATCACTCCATATGTATATTGGCATCCAATTTATCAAATATCTATACTATAAGCCATGCCGAAAGGGAATCGTCCATTCTCGGCTAAAACGTGAACAAGCTGCTTGGTTAAAAGTATTTTTACCTAAAAATATAATTAATTCTTAAAACAATATTTAAGTAACCCTTGTTGCAGGAAATTCTATGTAAAGAAAGTCGTATTAATAAGTATTTAAACCATTTACATCCCACAAAGCGCGCCATTGATTGGTTACAGACCCGTGTCATTTATGACCAAAGAGTAATATAATCAACAATGAGGTTTTAGTTTTTATAATAAAAACAATGAATAAAATTGTTTTGTTTTAAAAAACGTTATTATATGACCTTATAATGTACCCTTATTTATTTCATTGGATTTAAAACCAACAAAAACTTTAGTACACTAACATAATGATTATTTAATTATAATGACTATAGACTAAAACCTCTTTAGTGATTATGAATCATAAATAACACGGTCTGTTACCCAAAAATTGCGCTGCTTTGTGGGATGTAAACGCTTTAAATACTTATTATTTAGATAATTTTTACATAGAATTTCCTGCAACGGGGACTGGAAAAATATTGTTTTCAGAATTAATTATATTTTTTGGTAAAAACACTTTTAACTGAACAACTTGTTCACGTTTTAGCCTGAGCTCCGAAGTGATCAATACCCTTTTTATTTAAATACAAGTATCTCTAATAACAAAGAACATCGTCTAAATAAACTAATATCTGACATCATCTCAAAATTGAAAAGCCGTTGCAAATAACAATTGTATAAGAAACTTTGTCATAGAAAATGTTATAATACTAGTATGATTAACTGCCTTCAAGTAACAAAGTAATCAGATCAGTCCATAGAAAGTAGTTCTTCTGAAACAATATGGTGTAAAGATGCCGTTCCCAAGCCACATCGCTTGCGGTCATCTACACCACTTGAACATAATTATTTGGTGACATGCACCTGTAATTGTGGTTTACGAAGACTCGTTTCACTTGGTGTATCTGTCATTTTAGTTTTGTTTTTGAGTTGTTGCGTTTTTGTCAGTTTTGTTATTTTTTTTTTATTTTGTTGATGTATGTTTTTGTATTTTATTCGTCCTATCATTATAATGTGTTTTCTGGTACGGCAAAATATACCTACTAGTTGATCAATGTTATTTATTAATTTAATTAATTTGGAGATATTATTGATTTTAATAATTTGCCAACTAGGTTTTTATTAATAGTACCTACTACTTACCCAAGTAGAAAAACAATTTATTTTATATTTATTTATCAAGAATCAAAGTTCTAAATGCATTAAAATAAATGTAATAAAAATCCTCTTACCGCCCAATTTCACCACAAAACCAAAACTGGAATAAGTCAAAAAACAACAATTTTGGGCAATTTGCATAAAAGTGAGGAGCCCCTTATCTTTAGAGACAGACACTTTGTGAAACTTTGTCTTATTGCATTCTGATTAGAAATGTCGCGAGCCGGGTTCGGGTAATTGAGATTTTAAAGGTCAAAAGGGGACGAAAAATTACCGTTCGTGTTTTATTTATAGCTTTTATTAAATCTAACACAGTATTTTTTATTGGTTTATGTTAAAAACTTCCTTTTTAGGAAAACTGAGAAATATTTATGACAAAATACCTAATTGCGTAGCTATAGGCGTATGTTGAAATTAACTTACGAATTCATGACGATTTCAAGAGGCACAAATTGGGAACATTGCGTAGCCTACAATTTGTAGCCGCGATAAAAATGGCCGAAATCGTAGTAATAATTCCGTTTGATACGATAATTGCCGTTTGGTTCGAACATCAATCATGTTAACTAATAGTCTCGTATCGTAACATGTTAAGTTTTTAGTATCAAGTCATTGATCTGCTATCGACGGACTTTTTTATTTTGCGAATTTTTAATTTTTGTCACATCACAATGAGTGTTCAAGTCTTCTTAAAAGTTTTGACATAACACATCATTTGACAGCAATTAATCAAAGTTTAACAAACTACATTTCGGCAATTTTTCGATTTTAAGTTTCCTTTTTTGTATTCTAACCTAATTCCGCCCTAACTTTACTATTGAACTTTGCGAAAACTTCTTATCACATACCAGAGCCTAGAACCAAAGTCCTCGGTCACTCAAAAATCAACGGTAGCGCACAAACACACGGCTAATTTCCGTCGCTATGACACTAATTCACTTTCACTTCACACAAGATTACGTACCCTCACAAGTGAACTGGCCGTAGTGTTTCCCCGACGACTTGTCCCCGCAGACCACGCACTCCACATTCTGGCCTTTATCCGTCGCCGACGAGCCGCTCTGCGTCGACGCGGCTTGACTCGCGGGCGTAGACGGCAGAAGCTCGTCTTCCCGCCAGCTACCGCGAAAGCCGAGTTCGAGAGGCGGGAGGTCAGGGGCTCTCGGAGGGCAAAGCCCCGGGCCTCCGACCCCGCCGTAAACTAGCGCTCCGTGCGTGATGATGCCGGTTGCCGTCACAGGGCAAGAGACCGCGCGACGCGCTTGTGTGTCAAGGGTCGCGGTTCAGCCGCGACTGAGCCGGGTCGGGCCAGGGCGCGCCGCGCCGCCATTGGCCCGGTGGCCTGCAGGGGCAGGGAGCGAAGGCCCCGCCACCTCGACCGCGGCCCCCCTCCCCCTGAGCGGGGTGGAAATCTTTCAGCCGAGTACCGTCGGTAAGAAAATTCGTTGGGCGGTTTGGGCTTTATTGTTCCGACTTTATTTGTGCAACGTTTTTAGAAGAGTTGTGTTTTATTATGCAATGTCATACTGTCTCTTTCTAGCAGAGTTTATGAATAGAGCAAACTTGTTTGTAATCGGTTAGACGTTATTTCATCGTTTGTTTGGATATATTTTTTATTATAATTTATTTACTTACATATTTCTCTCACATTATCGTGTTCTAAATGTTCTAAAGACAAGTACTTACGATTATAGTAATTTATTATTTCTACCTATACTTACTAATACAACATCTATTATTCTGAGATTTTATATCCAATTTCCCTTTAACTACATATTCGTCTATAAAAGTTACTAAAATTAACTTCGTCCACATTTCAGTGCTTGCGCTTCAGACGGTACCTGAAAATCCTACTTTGTATCAACTTTCCCACTGCCTCCATATTTCTGCGGGCTGATAGGCACTCCGTATACTTAACTATCCACATACAGGTGATCAAGTGGCTCTCTCCTTTTAACTGTAACGTATGTATTATTGACGACTATTTTGAATTGTGTAGGTAGCTGTATGAATTTAGGTTATGTTGTAAGTTATCCTATTAGCAGTTACAGACATATTTTTCCTCAAATTTGAAACTAGTACCTATATTAGCTAAAATAATCATTCAGTATCATATTTCACCGAGTCAATGGCCTTACAAATAATAAAACAATAAAAATACATTGAAAATCAATAACACATCAAACGAACTCAATAAAATATTCACTCGCTGAATGAATATTTTGTATTTTCACACCAATACATACAAAACACAATGCCTCACATTGTGAGACGCAAGTTACGTTATTTAGATCTAGATCAATCTAGATGGCCGGTAGGCGGCGCGTGCGCCGGGGGCGTGGCCTCACGCAGGAGGGGGGGCGGCACTCCCGCGCACTTGTCAGCGTGACGTCGACTTAGTTTGACGCATCGCCGACGCGACACTATGATTCGACAATTTTTTTATTAATTTTACGAGTTATGCCGTTTTTAGTTTAGAGTTGTATTGTTGAGTCGTATTTTTTGCTTCTTTCTTGTAAGATGAATAGCGTGGAGCATGGGAATTATAGTTTTTGTTTTTGGTAGTCAAATGTTTTGTTCTGTTTTATTTTGTTTTGTTTTCAGCCTTATATTGTGTTGCAGGTTGCAACACTCATTAAATCACTTAAAATTATGTCTTAAGAATGTAGAATATTTATCTGATGGATTTCATGACCTTTCAGCGACTGTAGCAAGTTACTTTTTCTACATTTTATATTTAACTATAGGTAAAGGATACATTTTACATTCAATAAATAGGTTGACAGTAAGAATTTGCTATCAAATTCTAACTGGATTTCAATGTTTTTTATTCTAATACGAATGATGAATTATTTCTATTTTTATCTTAAGTAGGGACCTACATTACTTTACCTCTTCTGAATAGGTTGATATCGATAGAAACATAGTAGGTACCTATGTAGGTAGGTACTCTTCCCTTATCCATTAATTAAGCAGGTACTTAGGTAGATAGGTACCTACCTATTACGCAATCTTATTTAACATAACGTACATACATATACCTAGGTATTTTCAAAAATATTGTATTCTTACCGAATTTCAACTAGGATAGGCGCATTTTTCTTATAAAACCTGCGCTATTTATATTATAAGTACCTACTTAATCGAAATTTCTCACACAAGATTGAGTCACCTAAAATCAATAATTTTGCTGTTTTTAAGCAACAGACACAATATCAAAATATATAAATTGATCAGAATAAATAAGAATCATGAACACTATTATCATACCTAATGTGAAACGAAAAAACATAATTATAGGTAGCCTTTTTTGGTTTTGATGCGATATTTATCATCTATAGATGTGCCTCTTAAAATATTTCGTGGATGAATGATAGGTTAGGGCAGTGGTTCTTAAACTTTTTGTAGCCACGGACCACTTTTACAATTTAAAAAATTCTTCGGACCCCTGTCGAAGAAAATTTTAGCAAAAAAAAAACAAAGCATAGATACATAATATTAAAAATCACATTTATTGGTTAGCTAACCAATAAAAGTGATTCTTTTCTTAAGAATCATTTTTAGAATCACTTCACTGGTTAGCTAACCAACCAATGCATGAATTACTGCATTATTTTCCTAATAAATAGGTATGTGAGTGAACTGAGTGGCTGTGGACCCCTGGCACTCACGTCACGGACTCCGGGGTCCGTGGACCCCTTTAAGAAACCCTGGGTTAGGGCCTTCATTAACTCTTTCAATCAAATTTATAATACGACGACGCTTTTTTCAGGCAGTCTATTGTCATAGTACCTACCTTACCCTGAAGTTCAGGCGGTTGAAACGAGACAAGTTACTTATGCTCGAGCTCAGATCATAGAAACAAGGAGATATGCCATCATAGCAAATTAGTACGGGAACAACTGTCGCCACTTTTAGAACATTTTTCGACACAATTACAAGCGCTCCTTGTGAATAAAAAGATCTCCCACACATTAAAAGTTTCGCACACCCTCAATCTAACACTGTTAATCGTTACTCAACACTAGCACTAAACTAAAACACTGTATTTATATCATCGATCGTGTTCGGTTCGCCGCCAGCGTGTACTTTTTATATACGGTCAATGTGACCGTATGAAAGCGTCAAGCTCAATAGCGCCTTGGCACATCTTCCGTGTTTCTATGATCTGAGGGCTCGAGCTACGTGACAGATTTATAGGGCTGCCTCTTAACTACTCTTATGGTCTCTCTTCCCGAAAAAGCGTGAAATACTAATGTTGTCGCATGATTTTTCGTTGATTATAGCAACTGCATATAAGTAGCTACTAATATTATAAATGTGAAAGTTTGTGAGGATGGATGTATAGATCTTTGTTACTCTTTTACGCAAAAACGACTGAACGGATTTTGATGAAACTTCATTTCACAGTAATATAGCTTATACATCAGAATAACACATAGGCACTTGTTATCCCAAAAGCGCGGGCGAAGCTGCGGGCGGAAGCTAGTTTTTTTATATAAGTAACAAGAATTTTAAAAAATCATAGTCTCTCATGAAGCTATTTTTACAAGTTATAACTAAAATATTAGTTTTTTAATTTTCAACATAACAATTCGAAAATATATGTGCATCCTTAGAAACTATAGGAATAGAATTGGTTTTCTTATTTAGTAGAAATACCTTTTATTTTATTTTTAATAAATTAATAATGCGTCTAATTCGGGACAGCGCTCCTTGATGGGCGACTCGTTTTGCTCGGTGGACGTAATGTCGCGTTGCTCAGCTCAGCACTGAATACTCAAGCTACACCGCGCCATTCGCTCAAGCTTTTCGAGCAAGGATGCTACTAAGCACTTTTATTGTTATAATTTAAGCCTTCACACTTACTATTATAAGGTTTTTCCATCCAAGATGAGCTCCTAGGTAATATGTAGTAACAGATCCTCTTTTTTTATGGATTTTAAGTTACATATCCTTATGCATTTTTATTCTTCAGTCTCCCTATCTCTAGTTATACCTACCTAAGCGGCAAACAATAGATTGTTTACACTGGTTTACACACATAGTGAGTAATTGAGTATGTGTGTGCCAATCAATGTCAATCCAAATAATTATAATGACTTAATCCGAACTAATTGAATAGCGCAGTCACCTAGCGTTTTATCTGCATCTTGTTAAAAGATTTGTGTAATTGTAATACTAGTTGCAGTAATTATGTTTAGTTCAAATAGAAATTATTCTCAGTGTTGGTGGGAAATATCAGGTTGATACTGTGTTGATACTTCTAGGAGTTCATGTAGGTACTTAGTTACACATGAAAGTTCGTGTAAGGACAGATAGCTTACAGTAAAGTGAAGAGAGAAAATCTATTTTAAATATTATTCAGCCGTGATCATCCCACGGCAAGGCAAAGGCTTCTCTACCCAGCTGCCATTCCTCTCGGTTCTAGGATTGCTGTGGCCAATCTTTTCAGTAAGGGCCTCATGCCGCCATGTCCTTGTGACTTTGTGATCCTACCGCGACGTTGTCTACTGTTGTGTGGGCTCCACTCAGTGGTGAGTTTTGCCCACAGCCGACATGCGGCAAACGTGAACAGCGCAGTTTCATTTCAAGTTTACAGCTTTTTGAACAACGTCGGTGGTCTGAACTTTAATACTTGTATTTTTAATAAGCATAGAATTAAATTCAAAAAATGTTGGTGTAGGTACCTCAAAGAATATTGATTTTCTTAACATCTTATGACGTAGTTTCACAATAGATCTACTATTCAAGATGAAAGATAATAATTATCATCTCTACTCACCCTCACATGAATACAGCCTCCAATCTCTATACATAACCATATACCATCCAACCATTTACCACCTCAAAACCTCAAGTTTTCTCTTTAAAAATAAATAACAAGAAAGCTTGGGATTTCACCCCTGAGGTGAAAGTGCGGGGGTGAAGTGGGCGAGGTGAGGGGGTTGGCGAGGGCGGGTCAAAGGTCGACCCCGCCCAACACACCTACACACGCCCGTGCTACGTATTGTTAACTTATAGATAGCCCTAAGAGTGGAATGTCTTCGAGACAAGTCTACGAGCAGTAACGTATGGTTCTATCGTGTATCTAGTAACAATAGCTCAATGTCCAAAACCTTGGCTGGCGATCAAGAAGTTGTGCGTTCAATTCCGTTCCAGATGGAGTACAGTTAATTCACTGCTATTTGGCTTTAGTATGTTAATAGGGACATCGACTATTCAGTGTACTTATTCTATGTCAGAAAGTGTTATTGATTAATCATATTCATCATACACATTTTTTTACATATAGGTAGGTTATATACATAACGGCTCCACAGACTGCGAAAATATCGGTCGAAAATATCGCAAGCATTATTGCGATATTTTGTTCTTAATACATTTTGTATTGGAACAGCAACAGGCACACTTTGGAAATATCGGACGATAAAACCGCAGCTGTGTGAACAGGAATGCGTTATCGCAATAAATAACGCATGCGGTATTATCGACCACTGTTATCGCACCTAAGTGGTCCTGCCGGCCTAGCATGACCACGATAGAAACAGGTTTTGTCTACATAGAAATAGACAAAGTGACAGATTTCATTCATAAAACGTAGAAATGTTTCTACAATCTGTCACTTTGTCTATTTCTATGTAGACAAAACCCGTTTCTATCGTGGTCATGCTAGGCCGGCTGGGAGACTATCCTAATATCAAATTATATTATACAATTTGCAGGGTGCTAGATCAGTGCAGTGCTAGGTAAAAGGTGCGCTAGCTGTCTAACTGCCTTTACACTATATGAAAATAGCTCACCTAGCGCTCTACCAATTGGATAGTGTAATGTGGCTTTAACCTACCAATGTTCCTGACGAAAAATTACTATTTTTCTTATCAGCTTCTATGCTTCAAAACTAACAAAATATTTTTCTCTTTAACCTTCTTGATAACCGTTGTTATCGACATAGGAATGTTTGTCCCCGCTAAGACAAAAAATGTTACGTACCTAATAAAACCGTATCTACAAAAATAATATTGTAAATAGGTAGATAAGTAACAATTTTATTCATCAAGTTTTGAAGGAGACACCTAAAAAAATATTGAAAATTGTGTCTTATTCGGTCTTAATGCTTTAGGTCAGACCTTCTTCTAAAAGTTATTTAAACCTCCTAAAAATATAATACTTATCTCATCTAATCTAATATCTATCCCATTTTAAAAAAATACTATTTCATCTTAAATACACCATATTCTCCATTCCCATTTCCAAGGCGGTTACCGCAGTAAACTTATCTCGGGAGTTATCATCGATCGTGACAGCGGTGTCTGTATGTCACCCCCCCTCCCCCCCATCTGGGTGACTGAGTAATTGGGTGCAGGTACCCGGGTGCCCGAGACGTCCCCCAACCGTTGGCTTCTTTCTTCCCTTTTTCAGGATTTTTCGTGGCATTTTTGATGTTGTGTTTGTGTTTTTGGGGACTACCTACTTAGGAGTAAGGAGGTAGGAATGAAGTGGAGGGTTGCTTTAGTTAGTTCTTTAGCAGCCAGGGAGGCTAAGGTAGGGTGTAATTTTTTTTTAACATAGTGTTTATTATGTAGATTTGAAACAAACTCGTGTTTAAGAGCACATTCAAAACTACGTGTAGCGAAGTAAATACTTCTGTTTGTTTATCCACTATACAGAATACACATAACTTTAAGCGACTGATAAAACTTAACATTAAGTTTACATAATATGAAATAAAATTTTGAAAAAAAAAAAAAAATATTTCCATATTTAATTTTCGTTGCTTTTGGAGCATTTTCATTGCTTTTCACGATTTCAAAATTGATCCACAAGTAGAAATTGTTCATAATGATAAATATAGGTAATGGCCTATCGCGAAGATTCACCGTGTTAGATTTTTTAGCCTGTATGTTAGTACCTATGTTTTTGTCTATGATTTGCTTTTGTTTTCAATAATAATCAACATCATTATTAAAATGTTCTAGTTTGCAATACCATACGTTAGAAGTGGCGCTTGAGGGCAGGCCCGGCGCATTTTTTATTGTTTTATAGGGTTTCATGTTAATTTTTCATGAATTTAAGTAAATTAATGTCGTTAATAAAGCTATACGTACATGAAAAATTACTTACATTCATGAAAAATTAACATAAATACTCTTTAAAATGAAAATAATGCATCGGGCTTGCCCTCTTGGCACGCCAATGGACTTAGAATTAAATATTTTTGATAACACTATAAATAAAATCAGGACTAATCTTCAAGAAAATCCATTATTTTGTTAAGATTTTAGTACAGAAATAGACATTCCAAGCTGTACCTACATCAGTACAGCTCTTACTCATTTAAATCTAGTTTAAGTTGCGTTGGTTCTTTTCATTTGGATTGAGAAACAGAAGAAAAAGACGCAACGCGACACCGCATCAAACACGAAGCGGTGCCCACTGAAACGACACTAAAAATTTCACTTACCGTAAGAAATAAAAACTGTGAGACAGTCACATTACTTCAAAAGTACTTTACGTTTTGTGGGACACATAAATTGTCAAATAAAACGCACACAAGGGTTGTCTCGTAATGTCACATGTATCAATCGTCGGACTTGAGATCGGTTCGCCATTCAACGACTACTCACACCGGAATGTAATGGTAGCAACGACATTATGTTACAGTATTCCCAAATTAATAATGCGCATGCAAATCTTTGCTAATTGTCGTATTCCCGGAAACACCGAATCATTGAATCGTATGAGCCCTAAATTCTGCATGAAGAAAATGCACTTAACCACTCTATATACTTTTTTTTTCTATATACTTTTTTGTTTCCGGGAATACGACAATTAGCGAAGATCTGCATGCGCATTATTAATTTGGGAATACTGTACAAAGATATTGTATTTTTAACCGACTTCAAAAAAGAGGTTCCTATGTATGTAGTATGTTTGTATGTGCGTTATTTTCTCAAAAACTACTGATCCGATTGAGATGGGGTTGAGCCTGTTTCTTGATAGGCTATTTGACTATTTTCTGGAAACTATCTCACATTACTTATACTTAGTAATATTTATCGAGCATACAGGAAGTGGTTACTTTTTATACTGCTACAAATTTAAAAAAAGAGCAAATTATAATTCACCGCCAAAACGTTATCTTGAGCAATTATGGCGTCTTACTGGCTTCAGTGACGTTACATTACGTTGATAAATGAAAATCAAGTCACAAGAAATGATAGACATAGATAGGTATCATGTACGTCATAATAGATTCAGCCAATCGGTTTCCGTTTTTGGTCACAATGGCGCCAGCTAAAAAAAACTAGTTATTTCTTCGATTCGGTTTTTTTTTTTCGATAAATATCCATTATTTTTATGTCAGATTAATGCAAATCGCATCTTTAAAACCGTAATCTATGCAGATAGATATCAATAATTATGATATTATTTATCATACTTTCAAAATTGAAGGACGCCACATTGTGAAGTGTTTAAAACATAATTGTTCTGTTGTGAAAAAGAGATGGTGCTATTTGTTTTGTATATCTTTCTCTCTCACGCATTCCAACACTCTTTGGCTTTATTAGATACCTATGTCATAAATTCATAATGCAGTTCCTGGTTAGTTTATTATACCATCAAGTAGTTCTTTCCCAAAAGGTTAATTAACTCTCTGTATGTACATACATACACCTATTAAGGTAACTTAATACATTACAAATATGTAATAAGGTCCTATTTTATTTGCAAAACCAATATGAGCCCAAGCTGACGTCACCACCCCGAAACAAGCAAACATACTAACTCCACTAAATATACTTTAAACAATTCAAAATATTCCCAGTAAAGCGCTGAATAAATCAATCAGTCCCCATTACAATTTACACTAAGATCGATACGATAAAACGACAAACAAGTATCGAGTATGTCAGCGTTAAATCACGCGTTTGTTCTTTTGTTTGTCTGTTTGTCCGCTTGCTTCTTTGTTTGTGTGCTACTGGATAAATTAAGAACGTCTGCCAATGTGTCTTGTCGGGTGTTGTTTGTAAAAATGATGTATTTATCACCTTTTATTTTGTACGAGATAAATCAAATGTGACGCAGACGGAAAGAGATGTTACGAAAATAAAAAACTGTGCATTTGCCATATTTTTAACAGCATTTTTTCAGACATTTATATTAAAAATTATACAGTAGATATAATGCCTACGAATATCCGATCTCTAGTCATCACTGATTATTGATCACGATAATAAATGTATGTAGTAATAGTTAAAAATAAATAGTCTAATTAAATCTTATGAGGTAGGCACTGCCTGCTTGCTTATAACTATAAGCAATGCACGCCACTGAGTCTGGAATAGCACATACTATAGGCTACATTTTATCCCAAAAAAATGCGGGTGAAACCGCGGGCGGAAGGCTGTTAGTAATATTTTGGTCCATAAAATTAAATGAGTTTTTTATGGACGTCTGCAAAATTTCTCCAGGCGAAAAAGTTTTGTATATTAGTAGATAATATTATATAAACAAAAACATTACATAAATAAAAAAAAATCCCGAGTAGCCTTTCAGAAAAAAAATAATTAGGTTACCTATAGAAAAAAAAAAACACGAAGTCGTAAAATAGATACCTTTATTTGATTAAAGAACTCATTAATATCACTAATCTCTCCGTACTAATCTAAGATAAATATTTTCGGTTGGTGTAAGAAGCAGTCGCATAGGTGTGAATTTGATTGTCTTCACTGTGTTCTTGGTCCACTCAACTCTGTACTTGGAAAAGAACTTTACTATACAGATCCCAAACTGGAGTTGTGCGAACCTTGAACCTGTAAAAAATATCTCTTATCAAAAAACTTTATCAAAACAAGATAAAAAAAACCCGTTTGCGTAATATTTAAATATACCCGATGATTCTCTGGATGTTTATAGTCAATAACGACCTGAAGCAAGCCCAAGTGAATGACTCGAGAACCGAAACATCTGGCAAAGAATGACGAGGAGAGCCGACCTCAAATGAAATGGCATAAGGCTAGGCAAAGAGAGAGACTCTCACGATGAAGATAAAACTAACGATACCTCATATGTTGAAATCTATCCAGCCGTTTAGGCTACAGAACATGCCAAATAAATAGACATATTGCACTCAAAAAACATTACCTACATCCTTCTGTGACAGTCGGGTAATTATCCGGGGTTGATTAACTGATAACTTTGGTTTCAATAAACATGTAATTTTTTTTGGGGTCAAGTTGGTAAAACTTAAGATATCTACGAGCTGCGCGTTGCTATACCCCGGTAAGAGACTATATTAGACATTCGAAGTTACCTAAATTCCCACCAAGCTGAAAATCGGTAAGATTGTTTAAAATATCATTAAAAATAAAATTTGAAAGTTCCCCATCTTTCCCCTGTAAGGAAAAAAAAATATTCAAGGTCAAAGGTCAAAAAAATGAGTTTGTTGCGATTTTCAGCAAAACGGTAAGTTTTATCATAAAATACCTCAGACAAAAATTGTAGATCATAAAATTATCTACAAAAAATGGATTAATACTTTTTTTCTACGAGCCACCGTTTTTGAGATATAACGATTCAAAAAGTTGTAAAAGTTGTAATCGTCTTAATATGCACACGTTTCCTCGCCACCTATGAGTTAGTATACTTAGCGCGTTTTTTTTAACGTGGTTTCCCCAATAGGCCTATTTCACGGGTCAGTTTTGATCCTGTTTAATTTGAAACTATTGAAAAATAATGGATATTAGCAGAGATTGAAAAGATAAAAGCAATTTAAGTTAAAAAAAGTAGTGAAATTTAATCGTCCGAGTCGTTCAACTTTCAAATTCTTCTTCTTGTTCTTCTTCTTGATCTTCTTGTTCTTGTTCGTCTTGTTCTTGTTCTTCTTGTTCTTCTTCATCTTCATCCTGAGTGCATGTAAACTGCGTTAATAGCGATGTATCGCATGTTGCCTCGTTGGAATCAAATGGATCCTTTACTGTTGGTGATTCAATATTAGAGCACAACATTTGAACTTGGTAATATACCCTAAAAAGATGTTGATGAGCAGCAACTGAGGTTGGAGGAAGACAAGCTAATTGTAGGTACTTGTTTTTTACTTTTGGTGTTTTTAACGAAACATGCATATCTATACTTATCTAAGCAGGTAGTTTTTTTAGGAGCTCCGTACATAGAAAGAAGAAAGCGAATGCCGTTAGTAATAATTTCTTGTCGAGTAGAATTACTATTTTTAAAAACTTCAGCACATTCAATTAAATTTTGTTTCTCAAATAGTTTGAAAACTGTTATTTTACCCCTCCTGTAAAATGCAGATGTCGTATCACAGCCAGTTATTGCGTGTAAAAATAGTACATGATTTTAACACTTTGCAAAAGTAGATAAACTTTTTGATGCATACATTTCCGATTGATGTTGAGCTTTTCCTGGTTTTAAGGAGAAAATAGTTTTTTCAGTTGGAGTTCGAGCAGTCAGTAATACGAGTAAGTCTATATCTTCACCAACAACAATAGTTGTATTTGTCAAATTGAATTGCTCAATTGCTGTTTCAATTATCAATACATCAGTGTGCATATTACGTGTGCATATTATGACGATTACAACTTTTACAACTTTTTGAATCGTTATATCTCAAAAACGGTGGCTCGTAGAAAAAAAGTATTATCCATTTTGTGTAGATAATTTTATGATCTACAATTTTTGTCTGAGGTATTTTATGATAAAACTTACCGTTTTGCTGAAAATCGCGAAAAACTCATTTTTTTGACCTTTGACCTTGAATATTTTTTTTTCCTTACAGGGGAAAGATGGGGAACTTTCAAATTTTGTTTTTAATGATATTTTAAACAATCTTACCGATTTTCAGCTTGGTGGGAATTTAGGTAACTTTACTCTTATTTTTTGGTCTAATTTGACCGGACTACTAGATGATACTGAAATTAAAACTCCGCCTCTATGCTCTTGAATCAGTTTCAATTAAAAGAATTTATGTTTAAAATTGGTTTGTATATGATATTTTAATAGGTTTTTGAAATATTCGCTATTTTCAGTTCTCAGTTTACCAAGCGCGTAGATAACTTTGTCTTTCATAAAAATATTATAAAGTACAAACTTATATTTGAGGGCGGAAAACTAAAATACTCCTTGCTATGAAACTTGCTTACAGTGTTGGGCACTTGCCCGTTTTTTTTAAATTTCTTAATTAGCATAATAGCATAGCATAATCGGCCTATAATGTTCCCACTGCTGGGACACAGGCCTCCTCTCTTGTGAGAGGGAGTGCGCCGTAGTCCACCACGCGGGCCCAGTGCGGGTTGGTGGACGTCACATATCTTCGAATTTTTGGTTCTAGGACATGCCGGTTTCCTCACGATGTTTTCCTTCGCCGTTAAAGCAAGTGAATAATTAATTTCTAATACGCACATGAGTTCGAAAAGTCAACGTTGCGTGCCTCGGGATCGAACTCGAACCATTCGCCGTGGGAGGCACATGGTTAAACCACTAGGCTATCACAATTTAGGCATTCTTAATTAAAAAAGATAAAATGTCACACTCAAAATACGATACAGCTAATATTATACTTACCAAGACACATTCTAGGCCCAAGTCCAAACGATAACATAGCACAGCAATGTCGCTCTCTCACGTTTTCTAGTGAGAATCTTTCAGGTTTAAACTGTTCAGGTTCAGGAAAATATTTCTCGTCATGTTGAATAGAATACGGAGAAAATGCTATGGTAGTATTTTTATTAATAACGAAGTCTGTACCATCCAACTGTATATCCCGACCAACGTTTCTAAATACAGAGTTTGTTAAAGACTCCATTCGTAGCGTCTCATTGAAAACCATCTCTAGGTATTTCATTTCTTTTAATGCATCGTAAGTAAATTCACCTTCATGTTTCTCTAGGACTTCGTCAATTTCCTTTATCAATATTTCTTGTGTATCAGGATTCTCAGCCAAGTGGTACAAGGCATACATCAACAATAACGAACTATTTCCATATCCAGCGCCATAAAATATAAACACTTGTCCCGCTAAAACATCATCCGTTATTTTCATCCAAAATTCTTTTTCACCTTCACTTCTCTTACTCGAGCTGGCAATGCCTTCACGTCGCAAACCCATCAAGACATCTATTGTTCTATGTCTTTCAGTCTTTGACTTAGCTTCTAGATTTGTACCAGCTTGAATAATTTGTTTACAAAACTTAACCACTTTGTCCGGAAAAATTGATAAGTTGTACTTCGCCAGAGTGCCAGGAAATAGTAATTCCAGTTCAAGAAAGTAGCTCGGTGTTTGTATTTCTGCGTCCATCATATCACAAAGATGATTGTCATCATTATAAACGTCCGCGTCAATACCGAATGCGCTCATCATTATAGAATCAACTCCATATTTTCTGAACACGGGTAACGTATTAATTTCTGATTCTTTCATAGTGATATTGTCAATATACTCGATAAACTTGTCTGCCCGATTGGCGAGAAGGTTAAAATTTTTCTTGAACTTGCTAGTTGTTAAAACTGCAGTTAAATGATTCCTTAAAACTCTCATCGATTCAACATCGGCATGAAAAAGGTTGTCTCCCAACCGTTCCTTGCTGTAATACACTCCACGGTCAGTGAAGGAATCAAAGTCCTTAATGAGTACTTGTTTCACTATATCAAGATCACGAATCAGCAAAGTAGGAGACGTCATCCTGTACAAGCCGACCACTTTCTCGTTGGGATATTGCTTGTAGAGTTCAGCGTAAAGTACACCAACGTGCTTTCTTCTCATGAAAACGTCTATGAAATTGCCAAAGAATGGTATAGGTTTTGGTCCTTTGACATTTTTTCCTTTCCAATAGTTGAATGTTCTGGTGAAGTAGTAGTAAAGAAAGCAGACGATCGTTATAAATGTTAGTAAATATAAAGACATCGTTGTAGTTATCACTGCAGTGGTTAATTTTCAATAATGAGAAATAATTATCCGGTCAAAATGTTTTAATTTATACTGCAAATTGTTAGATACCATGCTGCGCTCTCACGATAACAATTGATTTAAACCGATAGAGATAAAGATATTTTGTTGCAAATAGCTATACATGGTGATGTAGTCTTGAAAGCGCCTAAAGTCGACTCACGATTCATAATACGATTATTTCGAAATAATACAACATAATTATCGATCCTACTACAATAATCCAGTGGAACTATCGGTTAGTTCTCTTCAATGATAAGACATCGGTCTAAGGTTATCTGCCAGCCTCGCGTGGTAGTTTCATGCAACTTGCATGTATTTTTGACCTGCATAGCATTTTCAGACGATGAGACGACGAGACGATGTTCCTTCCGAGTCAGAGTGAAGTTAGGTACGTCAGGAAAAGTTTCATAGAGATGTTCCCGATTATTAGAATTTAAGCGGAAATTGGAATAATAATGAGTATTTCATGGCCATTAAAGGCGATTTCACGGCGGATGACAAGGCCTTTTCTACTTTCCCTATGCAATTCGTGAAAAAAAAAACCGGACAATTGCGAGTAAGACTTTCGCCCTGAGGATTCCGTACAAAATGTAAGCTTTTAATCGCAAAAACATATTTTTATGTGATATAATATCTATTATAAAAATATTTTTTGGATTTTTTCCTTTACTTATGCTGTGAGACCCTGCTTCTTCTCAAATATTATGATGCTAGGTCAATGCGAAAAGTACCGTATAGATTTTATTAGACAGTGTCAAAATATGCAGCATAAATGGCCGTATTTTTAGATTGCATTGACTTACAAGTTTGATTTCTTTACAGCTCCAAGAAACCACAGACTTCTGTGTTAGATATTAATGTCAACTTGATACCTCCACGTGTTCCTGTGAAACAGGGGTATGACAGACAGACTGACGGAAACGCAGTGGTCCTTAATGGGTTTCTTCTATCTGTTTGAAGTCCGGAACCCTAAGGGCGTCTTCAAATTTGTCTTTCAAATAAAATCAAAAACGCGCAACTGCAGCGCTACACCCGCGCGCGACTCTTTGTGGCTAATAACAACATTCCAAAGGCGACCTAAAAACAACATTCCAAATACTTTTGTAGGTATTATTTTAAATTATTTAAATTTATTGGGTGGTTGAGGATATTTATCATGTGTTGATGGAATGTGACCATGATGTGTATGTTCCATACATGACAGACGATGTATGTTTGGATTTGAAGTGGGGGCAGCTAACAGCATCTTAGCATCGCCGTGGTCGGAGGAAGCTAGGATGCTGTGTCAACTGTTGTTGGTTATTTACCGGAAAGATTAGGGACTTCACTACTTTGGTCAGATAGGTTTTTACTACATAATTAATATTGTTACTTTTTGCATTGTTTAGTTGTAAGTTTACTGTTTTCTGTTATGGGGGTGACATTATCACTAAGTGATAAAGCCCCCTAAAATAAATAAAGATAAAAAAAAGTATTATTTTGCTAAAATACTTGGTTGTTTTTCTTGACGAATCGGGGCTCATAGGGAAAGTAGTTCAGTTCCTATGACGGGTAGGATCGCGCCCTTCGATAACAGATGTAGGTGAGTAAATTTAACAACCTGTATAATTCTTAGAGGATTTGGGTTCATGTTTTTCATCAGAGCGTTCTCACGAGAAGACGTCATTCATGGTTCTGAAATGTTTAAAATTCATAAAAATATACATAGGACGTCATTCCTTTGAATTTATCTGATAAATAAACAAAGACTTTATTACTAAGTAGGTACGAGTCTCATGTAAATTTTAGAAGACGTCAAAGACAATTACATTTTTGTTTGAAAAACAAAATAGTAGATACGATAAGATCTATTTTATTTATTAAAAACGTGTTAATTTTTACAAACAGGATTTTCGTTTTATTTTATTAAATAAATAATTGCCCTAACATGTTTTGCCTGAATAATAAAATACAACACCATATACCTAGGTAGATCTACGGGTATACAAAGTATATTCATTCATAGGTCATTTCAGAACTGAAATCCACAAAGGCTTTTCGCTTCCATACCTACTGCTTTTATAACTCTAAAAGTTTCCGGAAAAAAATAATTCTAAAATCCATGCTTCGGTCAGAGGCTCACAACTATTGGTCGCGCTCGAGTAGCTCGTTCATGATCCGATTTTACGCACGGACGCCCGGGGCCCGACGCCGACGACTCGCCGCGTCTGCAATGTGAAAAAAATTGCGATAAAAATAGATCCGGTTTGGCTTTTTTGTTTCAGTTTTACTGAAAGATAAAAAGGGTCGGATATAAATTGTGAATTTACTATAAGAAATCTGTGCATTGTGTTGTTTCCTAGAACTGAAAAGTTTATTGACTTCTTAATAAAAAATACACAGTACCTAGCTATTCTGTCATAAAACCATTATATGTCTACAGAATTTCATTGAATTGTTTAGTATAAACACAACAATTACCTAATGTGCATTCGCGTATTAGCGTCTATTCAGTTCGTGCATTATTAGCTTCGTAATACCCTCAATATTAATACCTCAAATATGCTTTAGTTATAATCCTTCAAAAAAGCGTCATCCCTCACAATCCGTCTAATAAAACCGTTGCGAGTTGTACACAATATCGTAGCGCGGCGCCACCGTCGCTTTGTGCGGAGGCGACCAATTGTGCAGAACCCCTGGGCTGATCACTTAATTGACTAGCGAGCGGGAGCTTTTGGGGGAAACGATACCTACCAGCAATAATGTTGCAACATCCCTCATACATTACCGCATCAGTTAAGTCAGATTTAATATCCTTCCCTTTTAAATCGGTAATGGATATTACAATAAAAATTATGAAAGTTTCGTGGTACAGGTTGTGGTATAGGATTAAAGTGCAGTAGCAATGAGATTTGTTGGCAAGTGATAGGATTGTGTGGGAGCGTTAATGCCACTTAATCTGAACGATTAACCGGGGGCTGTTGATTCGCGGCTGAACACAAAGAGGAGCAGTCGAGTGCATTGAGAAGTGCCAGTTATTGGATTTGGGATGAGAACCTCCTTGTAGCAAGGTGGCGTAGTTGGTTGAAAAGTCTACTAATGATTGGCATATTAAAAATCTTTATTAGAAAAGTTCGATGCCTTTGATTTTTGATTTGATTAGATTTGGCACGGACTTCCAGAACTGTTTTACACTTTATTGTGATCTTTTTGAAGGTGGCTTTAACTATTTTTATTGTGCGTCATCTGGACGCAAATAAATGCATTTTCGTTCTTAGTGCCATATGTATGTATAGGTACCTCTATTTTTATAAAAATATCAAGAACGCAGATAGTATGCCAACCGTACAGACCCTTGACAACATCATATTTCCCAAGAGACAGGATTAATCAATGCAGAAGTTATTGTACTTGACCACTCCATATTGTGATTCGATCTTTTTCATGGCTTCGGAATTAAAAAGGTCGATAATTTTGGTGTATTTTGTAAGATTTATGATTGATAAAAAGAAACTCCTGTATTTTAATTTACTATAGTCAAAGTACTTTATGATTGCCTATCTGTTACTCCATTCTTAGTACACAATAAAGATAGTTGAGAAAATATTAGTTAAATAATTAAAAAATATATATTATTTAGTAAATCAAATTAAGAAGAGAAGTTTTTTTTCTTTAATTTCTGCTTAAATAAATTGTCCCACAGCTACAAATAAAGGTATGTCTCAGTCCATTGCCTTCTCCAATCAATCACTTAGAAAGGCGTCCAAACGCCTCTGACAAAAGATGAGACAGAAGAGTTTTCCCCACAGTCACTTAAGTTCGAATACTCAAACGCCAGTCAAGGTTGAAGGCCTGTTAAAGTTTAAATTAGCAGGTATTATTGGCTGACCAATTTAACATAACCAATCGGGAGACATGAAACAGCAAAGAATAAGCTTTCACCAGACGGGGTTAATTTGATTGACGTACAAATCATAATCAAACCCTTAAACATCGCAGTATGATCTATCATCAAATTCATCAATTCATCAGCCAGCATTTTATTTGCTTCAACAAGAGGTTAAGAGAAAGTAAACATTTTACCTTTCCTATAAAAATACTGTTACCTACTTAATAGATAAGTTTAAGTAACAATTACATAACGTCGCCCTTTCTGTCATCTTCACATTTTTTACTTAACCCTCATCTCGGCACGTGGATAAGGGTTATGGTTGTCATTACCATTATTAACCCTTAAACGGTTACGGATGCTGTGACTTTTTTATTGTTAAGAACTTGTTTTTTAGAGCTTTTAGTGGGGTTAAGACAGGATAAAAATATAAATATAGGTAACAACAATATATACCTAATATAGGTAACGTATAATAGTTCAATAGAACTTTCGAGTAGTTTATAGTTTACTGCAGCTGGGCTGTTTAAAAATAACAACTTAAAAATAACCGCCACACAATACAATAACAGTTTTCTCCAAGAATGTATCTGACGTGTTACAAAGTTAAAGCTTCCTACACCTACATTACATTAAAAAATATTATTATTTATCATACAAACCTACTAAAAAACTGTCAAAAAACAATCTCATCAAAATTCATAGCCACTGAAAAGTTGAGCCGCCAACAAAAAACATTCAACAATGAAGCCAATCAGCCTCTTAGAAACTTTCAAAAACGGTATTAATTTTCAATGAGATTATTTACAAATCCTCGAACTTAACGTCAAAGCTTCAACGGGCTTGATCTGTCAATATTGTCACAAAACATAATGCAAAAGGTAAAAAAGATAAAAAAAAAAACTTCAAGAAAAAACCTATGAATGTGGCCTAATTTTCGCTCTCAATACCCACTTTCTGTGTAAGCATTGAGGCGTTACATAAATTATTTCTTATTTTTTATTAAAAAAAAGGAACACGGAAGACCGTTACCTTTTACGTTTTTTTTTCCTTTTATTTATGGTGTAAAAATTGGGTTACTTAACGAGAGCGCAAAGTCTATTGTGTGTCGTGGGGGATTTTTTGCAAAACAGTTTTTAACAAAAATGTTTTCACTTTTTTTTCATGTTTGGAACACGTGATTCAAAGAGGCGGTTAGCACGAGTATATTGCGATTAGCAATGTTATTAATAGATCTTAGGTAATTTGAAGTTATTAATGATGAAGTCATCTCAAAGTGTCATCGTGGTTAGCACTCCTTTTTTTTTTGTATATACAGTAGATAGGTATAAGTTTGTTTAATCATAAATCATGAGAATTTTAGTTACCAATCTAAGGTAGACAACAAAAGACTTTTAGAAAAATGTAGTATATAAACGCAAAGCAAAACCAGGATTTTTTAAACTCTATCCTTGATGTTCCATGTGAAGACTCAAACCTATTCAGAAAAAATATCTGCGAGGACGTTACACCACTTATGCAGTACATTACATTTACGCTGTTACATAGAATCTAACGTCTGTTAGCCACATAGGACGACACAAACTGCCCCAACCACATACAATCAGTCTCGGACATGTATTCACATCATTGTGAACACCCAACAAAACAGCCAGACACGCTTTTTTCATACAAACTAGATTTCAAACATTCAAAGGGCCTGAGGTCATGGGTCACCATCGTATTTTTCGTCCAAAGAAAAAAGACGTTAGGACAACCCTACAGAAAAAAAGATAAGTAAAAAAGGGGCTTCTTCTAATATTGTGAATATTGATGAAGAAAGGAATCTGGTTTTGGATATCGCCGATTGTAGAAGTTTTATTCAGAGCGCATGTGTGGTCCCACGGGGTGAGTTCACGTGTTCCATATGTTCTGAGAATCGCGGATAGCGCTCAAACTTGATTTGGACTGAAACTTCTTTAGAAACTGGAATTGGTTGGGAACTGAGACGTCAGAGTTTATTTTTATGACTTGAATATTATTATTACCTCTAGGTAGACAGTTCTGTTTGTTGAACTAAAAAAATCATGGGTTTTCGATAAAAAAATCAAAGTATATCTACCCAATAAAAGATAAAAACTAACTGGTACATAAAGGGGCAAACTTTATCCAAAAAATAAAGGGTAACCATCTCGTTTCCATCTTAACAATACGCACGCGATAGCTACAGAATCCTTGCGCACGATTCATGTACCCTTTAGCCCTGTAAAAGGGATGAAAAGGGATTGTGCCCGAGATAAACGGGTACAATAGGGGTTGAGGTATCTTGGAGGTGGGTCGTATTGATCCCGGCACGCGTTCACGGGTTAACAGCGGTAGGGTTGGGATGCTGCGCAAAGGCACGAGTCGACGCGACGGGTTGAGTTGTATGTACTTAGAGGTATTTAAAAAGTGGTTTTGGTGTATTTCGAGGTATACTTTGTATTCACCCTTTTTATGGGTTTTTGTTAAATAATAGTATGCTATTTAAAGTTATTGTATAATATTCAATTAATAATTTATTAGTTTTACATGATTTTTTTCCTACTGATTTCGTAATACAGATTTTTCTGAATTATAATTTCTGTGTCTGTGCGAAAAGGCAATGTTTGCAAATATTAAATATTTTAAACATGTTTGAATAATTATGTTTATATTAAAGTGATTGTTAAAAATAACGGAACGGAACAGTAGTCAGTCGAAACATGTTTTATTTGACAAGTTTATGTCTTTCATGTGACCTTAACGTCTCCCATGTGATCCTGTTTGAGGTCACTAATTAACTTATGAAACAGGAAAACACGCCTCTATGAGTCATGACATGATTCAAGTTTGTGTAGATATTAAATTATGGTCTCTGTCTCTGTAATTCTAAAATGCAAAAAAGAGTATTAAAATTTATAAGATGCGGATATTGTGAAAAAAAACCTAGTTGGTAAGATGTGTACCTACATTTTTTATAAAAAGCGACAAAACAAAATGAAGAATAAAAAAAAATATAGGTAAGTAAGTAGGTACATATTAAAAATTTAAAACGTTCATGGGTTTCAAGGAAAAAAAAACCCCGTTCCAAAAATAAACTAAGCCTGCCCATCAATTTTGTTTACACTCAAAAGAAAATTAGGATATTTATCACAAAAACCTGTCAAGTCCGAACCGAGGTTCAGATAAAATTGACTTAACACCTCTAGACAGGTTGATAATCTTTGAAACCAAAAAAAAATGCCGCAAAACCGTTCGCCACTTACGGGAACTATAAATTTTAAAGAAAAAATCCCAAAAATTAGCAAAAACTGTCGTAAATTTGTCAATGTGAACCCGCCCCGGCATCGAGAGGGTTTTTTTCACCGTTAGTTTGAATATGAGTGGCTGGCTTGCAGCAATATAGAGATTATGAACAGAAACATTAACTTGTTTTGGTGTCGGTTGAAAGGTGATGAAAATTTTTAATAGGTATTTTTACGCTATAACTATAACTTTCACGATACTTTATCGTTTATATTTACGGTTTCTGACAGATTTCAGAACAGTACCCTCATGTTGATCATGAGTTTATAGTCAAAAAAACTCATGATCGGGGTACAGAAGGCCAATTCTTGTAAATAAGAATGTTCAAAATATAATTTCGATATTATCTCAATGCCTTAAATGTCACAAATGGTGTTCTTATCTACCTACTAAGTTACAACGTTAAACGTATGTATAGGAGAATACAATTAATTTCTGACATAAATAAATGCCATTAAGATTATATCGAAACCAAATCGGAACTCTTTTTTAACCGACTTCAAAAAAGGAGGTTCTGTATTCGTCCCGTATGTATGTATGTATGTATGTTTGTATGTGCGCGATTTTCTCAAAAACTACTGATTCGATTTTGATGGGGTTTTCACTAACGTAATTTACATACTTTCAGGAAGGTTTTAGTATATAATACATTATGTAATCATTCCTATGTACAAAGTTATAGGCATAAATGTACACACTCCGTAGAAGATTTACTGTTGAACAAATTCGTGAAAGTAATCTAACACGGGATAAAGAACTAAAAAGGGAAAAATAAAAAACTTTTTTTAACAAAAAATAACCGACTTCAAAAATCCACTACAAAGAAAATAATAATTTGGTTTCGGAAGTCGGTGGCAAAAAAAAGCAAACAAAAACCAAAGCCACCCACACCACACCACCACACACACAGAGCTCAGGTAATTTAGTGTTTTGATTTCCAACTCTAAATAATAACTGGATGAGCCCTTGCCCCCTCCCCCCTGCAAAATAATTCCAGGATCCGACATTGCTAGATACTATTTACGACACCACGTAATCAGAACAGCTGACCTCGTTCTATCTGAACATAAAGACCTTTGCACACTATTAGCCATAATAAACGCATGTTTATAACTCTGAACTACCCGCCAATCAGATGACCCCACTAACATTGTGTATATGCATAACATTCTTATTAACCCTGAGATAAATAGTTTTAATTATAATTTAAATGCTAATGAAAAAATATTAATACTAGTCTGTATTAACCCTCTGCATGAGAAAGTCTCTTCTCACCGATTACCAAGTTCATCAGGATTCCCTACGTGAAATCGAATGACGTTAGATCGAATCTCAGAATACAGAGAGATCGAATAAAATTTGCTCGAAAACGTTAACTCGACAGTTCACTGCCTCGATGCATCAAAATTTCGAATAATTAGAAACTCGAATCATCGGCAGCGCGAAAGACATTATCTCGAAGCATCATTTCTCGAACGACCATTTGATCGAATTTACATCGTTTTAAGGATTTTTACATGCTTGCTCTACTGATGGCGATTTCATATCTTTTTTTTTCTTCGATACAAATAAAACAGTTCCGTTACCAACTGATAACTTTTCCTACTTTTTTTTTATCATCGACAACGCAGCGAGTGCGCAGTTTGTTCTTCTTAATGTTTAAAAACGAGATGATAAAGTTCAATATATTTTGTTTATTGTTACGTTAGTGTTTTTATAGCTTGCGTATTTAACACTGAAATGCCACTCTTGAAAGCGAAGTTTCTTTTTTTTACGACAGTCATAGCAAATAAACGTACGGCCTGCCTAACGGTAAGCGGTTACCGTAGCCTATGAAACACTGGCAACATTTAGTATAAAGCTGGGTACTCACTTAGCAGTGTTGCATGTAACATATCAGATACTGTATCAACCTTCAAGTGGGTACGGCGCGTCCACGGTCTACCGCGTATCTAGCTACGAGCTACCGGATCACACTGCGAGCCGCCTTTGTGTTCGCAGTGATATCGCCACTCGGCGGGTCACTGCGAGCTTACAGCGCTCCACGCGCGAGCGGCTCGCTGCGGGCTCGTGCCTACGTACTCACTTGATACCGTATCTGATACATTACATGCTACACTGCTAAGTGAGTACCCAGCTTAACATGTGCGTTTCCGTGCCATTAAAATTGGTTTCCTCAGAAGGTCTGGCGACCTTATTCACCATAGGAACACAACACTACCGAAGATTAGCGTTAGGTGTTTGGCTGTGGTATTCTGTAAGGTGGAGGTATTTCCCTAATCGGCTAGAATTGAACGAAATATCCCACCGTGCGCTACTCTCTTAATGATCGATGATGCTGATGGAGATTTATTATAGGCTTTGAGTCCTTTCATTTAGAATTCTTATGATTACCATGATAAGTACAATAAAACAACATGGAATATGACGCACGCAGATAATATATTTTTTTCTCAAATAAAGTCGTCACAAATCTCCCTATTAATCAATCATCAGAGGGTTGCCATATAAAATAATCTCGCTCCAATCAACGGTAACATATTCGCGGTTCAAACGCTGGGAAAACAATATAGCTTTTGTGTTGCCACATAAAAGAGCTTCGTATCAATTTCTTGGTTATTAAAACACCACGTCAACTTCAATAATTTGAAAAACTATACTCACACGAATGTAGACCTTATGTGAAAGATATAAGGTTCATGGAACTGATTGTAGCAGTAAATATAAATTGGGGGCTGGGAGCATAATTTCGATATAGAAAAGGATACTTGAGCCAAATTAATAGCTTATCTGTGATCTGCAGTTTGGTTATTATGTCACTCATTGCGTGGGCTTCCAATGTAGTCACCTTTTGTCAATAGGGCTGCCACTATGAAATAACTTGGTATAAGTTATTTCATAATTACGAAACTGCCCGTATATTTTTCTTCTAAAAGCTAGGTATGAAAATACTATCACTGTTATTCTAAAAGGAAAAAACACTTGTGAATTTAATTTTGTTTTGTAGGATTAACCACACAGACTGATAACATGAAAATACATACACAGCAGCAGTGAGGAAAAAAACATCGAAACAGTAATTTCTATTTATAAGCATGTAATGTAACTATTACATTTTATGAAATACTGATACTGCAGACAAACAATTTGAGATTTAAGTTCTTTTTTTGCCTAAAGATTTATAACCTATAAAAGGAAGCATTATATTTTTTATTCATTATATTATCTTAAACTTACGTACGTAAAATTACAAAAACATTTAGGAATAATACCTACTTCGATTCGAGGATGTTTTCGGAAAATGCAACGCAATAATAATACCACTACGTTCAACCCTACATCGGCCGGAGGGTGTAACCCCAGTGCAGGGTTATCTGCTACAACATCTAGACTTTTGTTGTCGACGTAATCAGAGCCATATCGATGAGGATTATTAACTGATGGGGTCGTTTTTACCCACACGCGGTTTCTGAATGTGTAACACGCTTCTTTAAAGCGATTTTTTGGCTGGTCAGAAATTGTAAATGCAACATGCATACATATTGGAAAGTTCCCAGTTCTTAGGCATTCGTGTCTAATTAGCTCCAATAATTTGTCATCTTTTTCCTCTATTCCAACATCTGCCTGAATTAACAAAAGAATTTTACTTGGACACAAAACGTAAATGGGTCAACATACGCAAATTCCCAAATTCACACTACTTTTGATACAAAAATATATTTCCGAAATAATAAACATGCATCGATGCATGTGGAACTAATCCGTTTCGCTTCCGAATTTACAACAATAAAGATATATCATCTAAGTATATCGTAAAGATAATTCGAGAATATAAAATTTAGCCGTCATGGGAAACGTCGCCAACTTCACGGTTTCGCTAATAAGGATCGTCCAATGCAACAATGGACATATCGATACAGAAAATGACATATGTTTTGAATACGAAATGTCATCTTAATTTTTTTCCACTCGGGTTTTGGAGTTACTGAAGACGAGGCGGTATGGTCCAAGACCTTAGCCTGCCCAAGAAGGGCGAAGAGAAAAAAAAAAAAAAAACCACTCGGGTTTTTTTTTAAATCCCGTAATGCGTGAATGGCCGAGGGGGCCAAGGCAATTATATTTTGTGCCAAGTTTATGCAAGGAACTCGGACAATGCATGCCTGCACTTTTGTGCGGTTGTCTGCACCGTCTTTATTATACCGACGTGTTTTGCTTTCGAATTTGGAACTTAAGATTGTTATCTTTTAAAATTGGAACTTTGGCGGCGATTGGTATGAATGTTTATTTGAATTTTGGATTAAGGTAGGGTCTCGTCCAAAAATATGACGTGTCCATTGAATTTATTGAAATTCACAGTACCTACACAGGCAAAAGTTTAGGCAGTATTTATAATATTTTAATAATTATTTCTTCTTTTTAAAATATCGATAGGTAGTACTAGTGTGGCCCAAATGCAAGACCGAGACGAGTCTAACCCCGTCTTTGGTCTCGGTATTGCCTCAATACCCATAGTCGTTGTCTTAGTTTTAGTATTGTAAATTCATTCTTGGTCTTGGTTTTAGTCTTGCTGTAATTAGGCGGTCTTGATCTTGCGAAAATGATTGTTGCAAGACCGATTTTGGGCATTTATGTGTCCTACTACCGTAGTACACATAAATTTTTAAATTAATCTAGCCCCGTAGGCAGCCACACCAATTGCGTTGTCAGTGGCTGGTAAAGGTCGAAGAAAATCAAGTCACTTGCGGTAAATCAAAATAGCGCGTATTTTTTTTTTATAGTAAGTACATGATCATTGTATGGTTTATTTACCCTTTGCCTGTCACTAATGAGACACAATTGATTTTTCTGTTGTTCCACACCTGAATCAGGTTTTTCGACAGATGAACTAATATAGGAACAATTAATCTAAACCAAAATTCGGCAAGGCTCACAGCTGGTAAATTTTTTCAGTCCCCTGGTCCAGAAATTAACCAAAAAAAGTTGTGAAGTGTCTCAAAATTCTTAGGGCGTGAGATGTTTTCTTTTAAATAGAGCTTGTTAGTGGTCACTCAATATATTTTTTTATAAAAAAAGATTACAAAAGATAGGCAAATTTGTAGGCCATTCGCCGCGAGTGGCTGTGAAAACATTTTTTATGGTGTTCTTTTGTAAGATGTGCGTCCGTGGATTAAATATTTATGGCGATTTTTATAAAAAATGTTTACCAGCCATGTTGTCAGCCAGATAATGTTTGAAATTAGGGTAGCAGTGTGTCAATGTTTTTAGCTACCTACTTTAAAGATTAGATTAGATAATTTCTAATTTTGTGTGTTAATGTCACTCAAAATCAGAAATTATTCTAATCTTTCACACACGATTAAAGCAATAGCGTGAATTCATTAGATACCACTAACTGAACCTACATACCTAACAGTTTTTACTGTAAATTAATACATCGTCAACATAGGCAAAATGAACTAAATAGCGTTTACTGAAGCTGGTTAAAAACTACTCAACAGAAGTTAATAAAATGCGCTCCGGTAAAGATATCGTGTAGAAATTCTATGAATAAAGTTTAAAAATCCAGCAGCCATGGCTTATGTTTTTTTTTTTACTTTGGTCAAGGATTCAGTTAAAAAAACCACAAAAGTATTCCAAAATTCTCAGGGGCGTTAGATATTCCCTTTTAAATAGAGCTTGTTAGTGGTATCTCCTGATTTTTTATAAAAATAAGATTTTAAAAGATAATTTGCAAACAATTCACGGCGAGTGGCTGGCTGGGAAAACATGTTTTCTTTTTTTTTTTTTCTTTGGTGCATGCAAGTATATTGATTGATTAAATATTATTGACCTGGTAATTAAATTAACAACTGGTAATGTAAGTTGGACTTATGGCTCACAAAAGTAAATATGTAGTTAGATATCGGCTTCCTGCGCAATAAATTCTAAAATCTATGGTACTAGAGACCTCTAATTAAAAAGCGTGTCACCAAAAACAAAATAAGACAACGCCTTTTCATTGCCTATTTTGTAAAAAAATATCGCGACCATAAACATACACCATACTTGCACATTTTCGTAAAAAAACCCTAAAGTACAGCGATGAATATATTAACCCCAAAATGAGGCATTTTAGTGCAAATATTATTATATATTACATCAATATCGTACCCCTATCCATCAAAGAGGGTAGGAGGGAAACTATTGACACAAAATTTACGAGATTAATATTTACAGAGACGACCCTCTTTGTATCTATACATGTAAAGAAAGGTATGCATGAGTCTTGCGCTCAGATCATAGAAACAATTGAGATGTGCCAAGGCGCTATTGAGGTTGATGCTTTAATTTGCCCACATTGAGCGTACTACAAAAGTACACGCTGGCGACGAACCGAACACGATCGATGATATAAATACAGTGTTTTAGTTTAGTGTTAGTGTTGAGCGACGATTAACAGAGTTAGATTGAGGGTGTGCGAAACTTTTGTGCGGTTGTGCGGAATTTTTAATGTGTGGGAGATCTTTATATTCACGAGGGGCGCTTGTAATTGAGTTGAAAAATGTACTAAAAGTGGCGACAGTTGTTCCCGTACTAATTTGCTATGATGGCATATCTCCTTGTTTCTATGATCTGAGGTCTTGCGCTTTCTATAAGAATTTTCTTTAGAAAATACCTAAGTTCAAAAGTCCAACGTTTAGATATGTGAGACCTGTCACCATTATTAAAGTAAAATACTACTATGTGTACTAAATAATATCTATACTATGATACTAATATTATAAAGAGGAAAGATTTTGTTTGTTTGTTTGTACCGAATAGGCCCCGAAACTACTGCACCGATTTAAAAAATTATTTTACTAATAGAAAGCTACATTATCACTGAGTAACATAGGCTACTTTTTATCCCGAAAAAATGCACAGTTCCTGTGGGATACGCGGACGAAGTCGCGGGCGAAGTGCTAGTTGTCTGTATAGGTAAAACCTAATCGCAAAATATTTTTTTTTTTTTTTAAACTTTGGCCTACACTAAGATTTCTCCTGTGTCGTGGCTGCGTTTACAAACACAAATTTCACATACACAAACAGCCAGACCTATGTGCAATGCGGGAATCGAAACCGAATCGCGCAGCAGCCAATCTCTCAGCCACTGCGACAACCGTGCGGTCTAATAATTAGATGTTATTAAATTAAATATTGTAAAGATCCAAACTAACTGTTTTATTTTCCCTACTAAACGGATTGAAATTCTATACCTGTAAAATAAATCTTAATTTAAATTTAAAGCAATACGATACAACCCAAAATTGCAACAAAACTAAAAAAACTTTCCGCTGGCCCCTATCATAGCGAATCTCCCTATTTTTTCAAACTCGGGTGCATTATTCAAATGTCCTAAAATCTATAAGAATAAGCCGTTGTCCGGCTTCCCCGATGTCCCCGCTCTACGTTTCTCACGGACATAGCTACCACCGTATAATTTTGCTATAAATAAAATTGCACTGTAAAATTTCTTGGACACACGGACTGTAGTTGAGGGTTTTGATGGCGGTGGATTCTTTTTTTATTTGTTTTTTTTTTGTAGTAGGTACCTATCGTTAGTAATACTTAATGTCAATTATTGCTAGAAAATATAACTATGATTAGGTTATGTTTAGCAAATCTACTAATTTCTATAAAGTTTTCATTAAACTTTGTAATCAGATTTCCACTTTACATTAACACAAAAATCTTTTTTGTACAACTATAATTAATTAAGTTGCAGTCCAGTCCAGTGCAATTTAGACATTTAAATAATTTTTATGAATGTATTTTTCATAAATTAATAATTAAATACAATAGGTACTTACCTACATAGTTATGTAAAGTAATTCAATATACAATCAACCAAGAATGCGTTTTAGAAATGTTACACCTTGATCCGTGAAGGTTGTGCTCGAAATTCAAAATATCTTGGGTTTATTTGCAAAGGATAGTGGGCAAAAATATATGGAGTTTGGTCCAAAAAAAAAATTAAGCGGCCACTTCTGGAAGTAACGTTCATTTCAAGGTATTGTTATGTACTGTCATTTACCAAAAACCAAACTTCATTATCATGGTTCTTTTTTAAAATATGACCATAAAATGATTTTTAATTTTATTGCTAAATCAATTGATTCGACGATTATTTAACCAAAATACTTACATATCTAGGATAACTATATTCATTGTGAGTTTTACGATAGGCTCAACCAGGTTTATGATAGGCACAAACACCTGCATTAATTAGTCCTCGCATTTATAAAGGATTTTGAATGGATGAATAGTACTATTAATATATTATTTTAATAATTAATTATTCGTCAACAATAACTATCCGCCTAGCCTTTTTCCAAACTAGATTGGGGTCGGCTTCCAGTCTAACTGGATGCGGCTGAATATCAATATTTTACGTGGAGCGACTGCCATCTGACCTCCACAACCCAATTATTGGGGAATACCGGTATTCGAAAGTTAGAGGGGCTCGTGGCTAAATGACAGCCGCGCTGATCGATCGATCTGCGAGGTTAAGCTGCGCTTGCCGCGGTCAGTCCTTGGATGGGTGACCGTTCTTAACACATCGAGACCTCTCCGTGCCTCGGAGAGCACGTTCAGCAGTCGGGCCCGGTTGTTATAGGAATATCTTTGACAGTCGTTACGGGTAGTCAGGAGCCCAAAAGCCTGATATCTGGTCTAACATTCGAATACCGGTATTCCCCAATAATTGGGTTGTGGAGGTCAGATGGCAGTCGCTCCATGTAAAATATCAATATTCAGCCGCAACCAGTTAGACTGGAAGCCGACCCCAATCATGTTTGAGAATAAGGCTAGGCGGATGATGATGACCGGTATTCGAAAGTTAGACCAGTTGTCAGACTTTCGGGCTCCTGACTACTCGTAAGGACTGTCAAAGATATTCCTATGACAACCGGGACCGACTGTTTAACGTGCTCTTCGAGGCACGGAGGGGTCTCGATGTATAAAGAACGGTCACCCATCCAAGGACTGACCGCGGCAAGCGCAGCTTAACCTCGCAGATCGATCGATCAGCGCGGCAGTGATTTAGCCACGAGCCCCTCCTATTCGTCAACAATAACTGTATGATCCATAAATTCTGCTGGCATGTGTATGGCATCCAAGATACCATACCACACTCATGATGTGGGCACAGCAGCCTAGTGTCCTCTTCCCGGAGGCACATGTGCAATAATAGTGCAATATCCTTTCGTCGTAAGTCGTCGGTATCCAAGGTTTAAAAAGTTCCAATCACTGAGCAAACTCAAGTCCAATATGAAAAGCCAAAACGTTAGAGAACAATGGAACTGATGTCAAACACAAAAACCCACCACAACGAACGGCCCATAGGTAGCCCAAAGACTGTAAAACATAGAGTATAGTAATCTGTAAAACTATGATTATTGCTGAATTTATTTGATTTTTTTGTGACACAGGGTTTTTTTTACAACAATCTGCCAGTTTGCCTTAAAATCCACTAAAAACTACATACAGTAGGTACTCTTAAGTAACGCCTTCACCGGCAAATATGTTCATATTCTTAAAAGCAGGATATCTCCTAAACTAACCGGATGCCAGATTTTTTCTCAGAATAACAAATGAAGTACACATATATAGCTTTCATTTAAAATTGGTTCCTGAAGTGGCCGCTCTTTTTTTCTTTTGGACCAACATTGCCCACCCTCCTTTGGATAGTAATCGCGGTAGCCAGCCCTCAGCCCGGACCGGGTATGGATATCAAAATATAAATCGTGTAGGTCCACCCATCGACTACCGCTAATACTTCCTCTATGCGCATTTTATACAATTTCATTTTATTTCCACATGAATAAACTGATATTCTTACTATGTTCACATAAATAATTTATAGGTATCTAATCAGTCATAATTGCTTTGCTGGCTTAATGACCACTTTAATGTGAAATTAGGTAATTTTTGATCATAAGCTGCTACTGAAAATTTCAGGATACTTACCTAGAAAAATTAAATAAAAAAACCCCAACGCAAAAAAAGAAAAGCAAATATTTAAAAAGTCAAAAATACCTAGGTACCTACCTATCGCTGAGCCATCAAATTCGATTGAGGAATACCTAATATAAATAGTATAAATTCTATAACTTCACACATAACGCAAAACTAATCCATGCCATAAAAATTTACGACTTTCTGGCAACTGGCAAAAAATCCGCCAAACTGCGTAAGTGGCATAAATATGGCATGTGTTATCTTCACGCCATCGCTATAGGAGGCCAGCTCAATGGATCAACGGCCAACCCTTTGATGGTAAAGGGGGTTTGAGTCCATTGTCTATGGTAGCACGAGTGTTTCTGTGGCCGTCATTATTAGATGTGAATGAAGAAAAAAAAAATGATGTATGTTGGTACGTTAATTTATTTATACAAACAAACGTTTCTTAGATTATATCGCATCAACTAATACAACGGAGCAACCTTTGCTTTGAATATTTTGTAAGTAAGTTATGTTTTTTATTTATTTATTCATTAGGCTTGCATTTGACCGCTATCTCGGCTGATGCGGTCTACAATGAAGCACACTTGCCTAGAAGAAACCGATTCACTCGTGACTTGAAGACACCCAGATTGTAACGGGGAACATCCACTCAGGCAGCACATTCCACTGTTTGGCAGTTTTCACAATTAAAGTGCAATCAAAACGCTTCGTTGGGGTTTTTGGTACCTATATCAACCATAACCCGATGTCGTTCTTTCATGCTGGTTGTCGTCCGATAGGAAAAAGGGCGGGAGGGAATTAGATTACACTAAGGATACTTCAATAAATTAAACCTTCTACCTTTGATTATTTTAATCAAAGCTTTCTACGTCTTAGACTAAACTGTTAAAAACTGTCAAACGGCTATTGCTAATTCAAATCAAAAATCCAGCACACTTATACGTAATTCTTTACTTCAAGGAGCATCCTTCTTCTGTATGATAAAAAGCGATACTTCACGCCATAAATATCGTCCATCCAATCTCTATAATGGACACAATCCTGCGCTTGACTGATTCCTTCCCTAACAGATCTCGTAAAATTTTATCACTGACGCGCTTAAACCACAGCTAAACACTCCCCTTCGATATGGTAAAGACGATTCTTATATGTACAGAAAAATATGTAGGAATTCTTGATAGAGTGGATATCGTGATGTAACGGTGGTGTAACCTGACTCAATTTACAGATATTAAATCCATTACAAAAGTTAAATTTATAAAATGTATTTTCAGTGACACTGTTGGCAATTTTGCGACTTTTGCGCTAGAAATGCTATGCACCAAGCTATGTTAGTTAGTTCTAACTAACATAGCTTCGTGAAAATGGCAACTTAGCTAAATGTCTCGTTAAGCATTTGGTACGTCAAAATGCATAACGGAACATTTAGCAATTAACAGAGTTTAACCTTATTTATTTCTTTCTTTAAATACTCTTTATTGTAGTACACCAATATTAAAAGAACAAGACCCAACAATGACTCTTCAATTCTTCATACTCTTACGAAAATACCGAACAAAAATCAAAAGATATAGGTACCAATATTGGGTTCAGAACATCTTCATACCACATCAAGCTCAATCCTCGAGGGTATAATGATTAAAATAGCGATCGTCCGGTAATCCACGTTGATTGATGACCGGACCGATAGCGGATTTCCCATTTTTTCCCGAAATCTTTCTTAAACAGGGGCGGGAATAATAAGTAGATACAGAATCGAAGTGGATTTGATGAATTATGTTTGCAATATAAGAGTTTTGTGGTATTGAATAAATTGAACTGCTCGGGATCCTGGGTTCGATTCCCGAGTCGGGGAAAGTGTTATTCAATTGGGTCTTTCCAGAATATTCTCAGGAGTATCTATTGGTTTAATTTTGCTTTATGCTCCAAATCAAATTCACACGGTCAACGGTCACACACCAAAAAGAGAAAATTTTGTATTTGAGCCCTGATATTTTAGATAACCCCCGAAAAATCGAATTTCGATAAAATTCCAAATTCGAAAATTCGAATAAATTCGAAATTCAAATTCACGCAACCCAATAATTGTGTATTGTAAATAAAAATTTACGGCGATAGAAAAAAATAGCCATAGGTCAGTTCTGTTTGTATCACCTGCTTAAATTTGAATAATAATACGATGACAGTGCACTGCGCAACAATGGTTGACCGATGGCTCACAATGCCATGTTTTCTTTCACCGAAGGGCATATTCAAATAGGGTCCTTTATGTGGAACGCATTCTCACGCATCAAGCGGTGACCTCTAGTCTAGTGTAGGATTTATAATTAATGTTCCTGCGAGTCCTTGTGTCCGAATTCGCGGATAATGGTCGCGGATACAATTTATGCGTGAATAGTAAAAGTAGAATTTCTTGAATATTGATAAGGGGCCCTTGAGAACTTCCACTTGCTGGACATTGTGAACTCGACCTTCCGGTTTGTTTCGTTTTTTGCTTAGAATGCAGTGGAAATGATTAATTGCCTATAAGTCCGTTAGATTTGAATAGGATTTTCTTATTGTTACCTTGACCCAGGGTGATTGAAAAAAATTGCTCACGGAATGTCAGTGTTGTAACATTCACAAGACGTTGTTGTCACTGGCCGCAAATATTTTTATAATATAAAATATAATTTTCTTAACAGTAAAAAGAAAGTAATATGACGTAATTTGCCAGCCCAGGTTCTTATTTTAAACTTATTCGTTCTCTTTTGTTGTTTATTGTTCGACTCTCAAGCCCTAAATAGGCCCTCAGAATCCAGTTAGGGTCCAGCTTAGGCTATTGAAATGTATCCAGCGCTACCTTGAGTCAGTCATACATCTTCCTAGCTATTGATTAAGTAGGTATGCATTCATCGGCACGTGGATGATATTTTTCGATTCGTATCTACTAATTTTGATCGGATATTTTATTTAACGATTCACTTCACAACACAAGTAGGTACCTACTTACGATAATGTATATTTTTAAAAGTAAGATATTTTTTTAATTACAAATATGCACTGAAATAAATGCCAGAAAAATTAATTCAAACTAAAATACCACAGTAATCAAAATAAATGCATGATTTTGCACAGCGAGCTTATATTAAATCCACAAAAAATATTGTAATTAAATTACGTTCCAAAAGTACAATCACGCACATCACATCTATTTTGAATTTTAATTATCTAGCAAAAGAATGAAGTACATTCGTGAACAAAACGTCGTTAGCGTGGCAAAGCGCGTATTTGTCGGAAATGTCGCGGTCGCACGATTTATGTCGACAGAAACTGTGGCGAGGATTTGAAACCCAAATAAATACAATGAGGTGGATAAATGTGGCATGTGGAGCTCGAGCGTTTTCGATAGCGATAGTTTTTGTAGAAATCGTAAAAAATATGGACTTGACAGAAACGAAGATGTTTTGATAAAGTTGCCTTTTGTAAAGATGATGATGTTTTTGGAAAGATCAATTTTAAGAAATATAATATTGGGTATGGTTGATAAATTTTGATTACCGTTCCTATAAATGCAAAATATAATATTAAATATGTTGTTACATCAGGTCCAAATACAATTTTATTATCAGTAACGTAACGTCTGTGCTTATTTTTAAATTAAATATTTATTTACATAATTTTGCTTAAGTATCATTAATTTATTGAAGTGTTTGTGACCCAAATATAAAAAGAACTTTGTGAGTACCTATAGATAAATCATTATAATACCTTAGGTCTTATATTTTTAATAAGTATAAAGTATGTATTACTTTTGCAAGACTAATATTCCAAAGAAATCATTCAACAATATGAATCGAAATCTTATCGTTTCAACTTTCGAGTTCCGACAGTTTTTCGACGCGATCTCGAAAGACCCCGGTCGACGCTCAAAAAACCATCCAGGAAGATGTATCTCAAAAACTTTAGTCGAGCGTAGAGTATTTATGGAAATCTAAATAACGGAGAGCTTTTTTTAATTGTACGGAATGAGTTTTTTCTATGCGTATTTTATTTATTTTCGTTTCCACAGTGATTTGTTCGACGGTAAATATTGCGGGAGCGTCGAACGGTGCCAGTTGACTGTGATGTGTAAATGAAGTGTCGCTTATAAACGTTTGAACTACTAAATATGGCTCGCTGGGGACAGATTTTTTGGTAAAATATTCGAAATGAGTGGATTCGAATTTAGAATTTTGAAAAAAACAATTGTTAAGTTTGCGTTTTTATTTTTGACGTTTGTCTTGTATAGAGGATGTGGTAAAATTGATGGCCCTTCATGGCTTTGGTTTTTTAAGCATTACTTTAAATAGGTAGGTTCAATATAAAAATTAAAATATTAAAATCAAAAATCTTGTTGCAAAAAGACCACGAATGTGAGATTTAATAAGTTACTAATTAAAAAGACTCGTATAGGAGAGGAGTGAGGACTTCAGCAAACTTAGGACTGAAATTAAATCATGCCATGAAAATATGATTGCGTTTTCTTGCGTGTTAATTATACAAACTAAACACAAGAAATAAGAAGTGCAAAAATAAAAATGTTTTCTTTAGACAAAAATAAACCTAAATAAAATCAGTAAGTATTTAAGAAAAAAAACAATGTTTTTCTAACTTTCTTTGAAAACTGTGCCTTTTTTACTAACTTTCAAGAAAGTTAAATCGTTCGTTGCGTAAGGCTGGAAATAAGGCATAAGGAAGTACAATATTATGAATAGTTTTGAAGTATAAACGGTCAGAATCGTAGCAATGTGTAATGTGCATCCCATTTTCACTGCCTCGCTTTGACAATATGCCATGATATTAAATATCTAGGTAGATACTATAGATACTATATTTTACAGTTACCTAGGTATATCCTATAGGTAAAACATAAAGTCTACCTATTCCGGCTGCAACGCTCACCGTTCACGTGCAGTCGACGAGAATAAACCGAAGTACTGTCGCTTGCAAAAGTGCATACGTGTTCGTTGAACTACACTATTTATTATATTGGAGAGACCAAAAAACTACTCTGTAAAGTTCGTAGAAGGGATAATTATGGTCGTATTACAGAATCTAACTTAAGATTCGAGTATTATCAGTGGCGTGCCTATCGGGCAAGCCCGATGCAATTTTCTTGGTTTAACAGGGTATTTGTTTTGTGTTCATCTTTCAATGCGCGTATATTAAAAATCACTTACAAGTTACATTCATGAAAAATGAACATAAAATATAAATACTTAAATAGGTACTCTCTAAAACGAAAAAAATGCGTTGCGCTTGCCGTCTAGGCACGCCACTGACCTTTATACGCCGTCGCTTCTGCCGATCTTCTTGTAACAATCAGCACCAAGCAATGTTTGCATTTTCTTTCAACCATCAATTTAGTTATTATTCCAATTCTCAATCAATTTCCTCCCGCCTGTACCTTACCAGACGCTCCAAGAATAGAAATCTCTCATCCCACTCTATCTCACTTCTTTATCTGCATGACGTCACGAGCCGCCATTGGTCCGTCACCTTTAACCCCTCCCATGCACAAAAAATATCTCCCATTAAACTGTAAGAGATCTTTCAGCTTCAGATAGGCGGCCGAAGTGCTATTAATGTGACATCTTATCTTTCGAGAAAAATAAACTTTGGGTTTTCGGAAACGGAGCGGATAATGTTCTCTTCGTGACTTTATACCTATGTGCGTGGTTAGAACTATGTGTTTATGGAGAGGAAGTTTTTAGGGAGGATTTGAGTCTGAAAATATAGAAGGAATAGTGTTATTTTGAGTTTCTTGGCAATTATTTGATATTGTATTGTCCCGAGAGAAGAGCAGTATGTTTGATGTGACGTATTTTTCTGAAAATTAGATTCCCATTCATAACACAACAGATTTTAGGAAATCATGTTTCAGTGTATCTCTATGGTTTCTGTCGATTTATTATTTTGTTGCTTGTCAGGTTGGTAGACGATTGCAGTATGACCACAGTTACGTAGTATTATATTATCTGTGCCACAGTCATTACTTCACTAGTGTTAGTATGAATATGACATTGTCAGCATAAAATCTAATCCAGCAAATGCTGTAAAAAACACAAGTAAAAAAAAAATGAGACATTTATCTCACAATAAAATAAGAGAAATCGCATTCATTTAAAATAAGAATTAGGGGCGACGCAGACGACAGACTTTTTGTGCGATCGAGTCTGCAGCGCTTTGCAGCGATGGAACAATCTGCGAAACTTAGTGAACAGATTGTTCGAGCGCTGCAAAGCGCGGCAGACTCGATCGCACAAAAAGTCTGTCGTCTGCGTCGCCCCTTAGGTATATTAACACCTAGTTTTTTTTCGAATTACATGAAAAATACTCATTCAACCTACTCATTCATGAAAAGACACTGGCAAAACATCACTCATTCATTCTAAATTTAAAAATAAACCGTGCAACCGCCAGATCTTTCGTTCATGACTTCTGACCGGAGCTAATGGATACCGAATACTGATACCAGCTGTCAGAAATCTGAACTTTAGTGCTATTTTCTTAGTGAATGTTTTAAGATAGCAGTAATCTTATCGTAAGCTTTCGGCTACTGCAGTTTGTGGTGTGTTTCAAAAACAATCTTCGTACAATAATATTAAACTTAATTGTATCTGGCTGTCTGTATTTGGGTTATCTCGAAAACTGCTGGCCTGAATTTTGATATGGTTCTCGGAATTGTAAGGCCGTGGCATACGCTCTAGGTATGACTTTAAATAATTATATTAGTCATAGAGAATATTTATGATATGAAGAAGATTATTTCTGAATGGATATTTTGTGATTTTTTAGTCTTTACGAACGGTTTTAGTTTCCATAGATAGAGTTTTTTTAGGCAATGTTGATAAAGGTCTACTATTTAGTTAGGTACATATCTACATTACATTATTATTCTATTTAATTATTCTAATAAGGTAATTTTATTGATAAAATATTATATGTACCTAGACTAAGAAAAAAAAGTACTAGATTATTATCAAACATGGTGGACAAAACAAAAATTACGACATTTTTTCAATAAATCTGTTAAAATCCCGCCAATTCTCCACGGTGGGGGGAGACAAAAATATTTGAATTCAGAAACCGTGCAAATATGAAGCAATAAATCGTTATAAGTTTAAAAATGGAACGTAGCCCCATTACAAGTATGGATTTGATGCGTTCCGCTACATTGAGCGCGGAACGCGATATATTGCGCATGTAACTCGATTTAATGCAGACGTTTTGCTAGGCGTAGATATTTTAGTGATTTTTATGTAGGCTCTGCCGGCTTAGCATGACCAATTCTATCTCTATTCTACCAAAGAATAGACAAAGTGCTTTCTATCTAACTCGTTATCTCTACTGCCCGAGCATGCGAAACCCGTGCTTGGTTTTAAATCAGAATTTTGTCTACTGAAGAATAGAAACATTTCTTCTCTTCATTGTATGCATAAAACGATAGAAATGTCTTCTGTAGACAAAACCCGTTTCTATCGTGGTTATGCTAGGCCGGCTGATGTAAGTTTCTGGTAAAATCATTCAAGGAAAGCATAGTATGAAGAGTACCTACTGTGTTTCGTGCAATGCGGCTCTATTGAAACGGTTGAATTTTTTATTTAAAATAGAGTGTTCAGTCAAGAACCTTTGTCCTTTTCAAAGGTTGTCGAAAGCCTACAGTCACTTAATTGCAAGGATCTTGTGACGGCACGTAACAGAATTAGGTCTAATGAGGCGCTAATCTGTATGCATTGGTCTTACTCTTCTCTTAAATTCTTTAGGAATTCCAACAATCTCTTAATTTATATATTTCGGGCGTAAAGAATTCAGTGTATGTTTTATTGATATTCAATTTATCAAGAAAAACTGAAGCTGGATGTCCTTTGCAAGCGTAAAATTTATTCCAATTAGAAACTGGCAAACCGAATGACCTACTACAGCAGCACAAAAAATTCTATAGGTCAAATTGATTCACGAACAAAACATAATTATTTAATAAATTACATTTAAGCTTATGTAATAGGTAGGTTTTATGAATTAAAAAAAAAAATCAAAAGCGTCCTCAAGAGCTCGTTCGAATTTTAAAACAAAACTGTTTTTCCGAATCATGAATAAGTAAAATAAAAAAGTCGATTCAGGCCAGCATTATTACAGCTTCCCTTATTATGTGGTTATAAAACTGACACATTTCGTCTACGCCCCCGTCTTCGCGATTTGATATCGCAACACGAATACAAACTTCCATTTTATATTTAGAAAACCCCAAATTCGCCTTATCTCAAGTAAATAAGTATGAGTTTGGATTTAAAGTATATTTTTGAAAAGCTTTTATAACTTTGTAGTTGTGTCTGTAAGTATGGAAATAATATGGCGAGAAGACTACGAATTGTCTTGTTACTAAAACGTGTGTTGCCAATTTTGGAGAGTTCTGCTTTAATTCAGGTTATTGAGTTTCACAAGTGATTATTTGGATACATACGGTCTTGTTTCTGAAGTGAATCCATTCCACCTGTTTTTTTTTTTCTTCTAGTGTTTGTGCTTTACTATGTAATGGTATGATGACTTTGAATTCTTATTAATAAAATGTAAGAAAATCTTGTTAGAAAAAAAAAAACAGGTTCTCCCTCAGCAGCTTACCGTGACCTACATTCTTGTCACAAAGTATGTTAAATGTAGATTTCAACAGCTATACCTAGGTACTAAACGTTCTTTATCTACAAGTATACTAGCTCCTACCTACTTATAAAAAAATACAGCGCTATAATTATGGACAAATTACATAACTTTTATCAAAGCTCAAAGAGTTTTAATTACTGCATCGCTGTATGACGATTTGAAAATGTGACTATTCTTTTACAATCCATAGGGACTTTTAAATTTCACTACTGGCAGCTCCCTAAAAAGGAAAATATGTTCAGAGGCAATGAATTTTAATGGTAGCTTTTAAGACAACATTTATTACTAGAGCGTAATGCCATTTCTTTTGTAAGATTCCTTTTTTTATTTTCTAACAATTTTATGTGATTTTTATCGCTACTTATGTGGTTTGTTAAATTATAGACAACTAGCTTCCGCCCGCGGCTTCGCCCGCGTTTTTGGGATAAAAAGTATCCTATGTGCTATTCTGATGTATAAGCTATATTACTGTAAAGTTTCATCACAATCCGTTCAGTAGTTTTTGCGTACAAGAGTAACAAACATCCATACATCCTCACAAACTTTCACGTTTATAATATTAGTAGGATTTTATAAATTAGGTAGGTAACTAGAACTACTTAGTTTGGAATTTATTTTTTAATATCTTAAGGCCTGATTTAATGGGCACCTCAATGCCAATAAAAACGAAACTTTATGGTACCAAGGCGGTGGGAAAACCAGATTAATTAATTGTTTAACTGATCGTTAAGATATTGAATTAACTTAATTTTAAAAGATTATGCAAATCCTTTATTTTGCAGATTTTTGTACTATTTTAATTTAATTTTTACCAACAAGATACCAATAGAACAAGAAAAGAATTGAATTGAAATCGTCTTATTATGTCTGTTTCTATTCGTAAATTAGGTACCTAAGTCGAGTTATTTTTTTTGTGTATACAGCGTGAATATTTTTACACTTTAACCCCCTTACCTATAAACGATGATTAAATTAAACAGCTTTTATAAGTATGTCAATAGTCATCTCTAATAATCGCCATACAAATGACGAGGATAGTTGTAGGTATATTTAATCAGTGGTTAAATTAACAGGCGTTTATAAGTAAGGGGGTAAATGATTGAGTCGGCCATAATTAGGCAGACATATACGTTAACACTGTGAAGTATCCTTGGCCAGTGGAAGTGGTCTCACTCCTCAAGTGTATGAGGAAGTGGCACGTGCTCCCCTCAGTGTTGTGTTACCGTACTTCCGTCCAAGTGTCTCTTGTGTTACTTGTGTTACCTTTTGTTTGGTGACCTAATTGATGCCTATGCAATGTTTTATGACTTACCTTCTAGGCAAGCGTGCTCCATCGTAGATCGCATCATCGCTTAACATCAGGCGAGATGGCGGTCAAACGCAAGACAATTGAAAAAAAAAATCTTTGTTATTGGTGGGTTCTTTAGGTATATTCTCTATATCAAGTAGGATCTCAATCCTACTTGGTATAGAGGATATTCCTATCTTTACTTCAGTGTGACTAAAATCACATTTACTTGGAACTAACTCCGATCTGACTTACTTTACTTACTTACTTTTTTTTACTTACTTTTACTTTTTACTTTTACTTACTATATATCTTTTTTCAGAAGGCTTCTGAAGCAAGAATTTGTTACTTTCATAGAAACTCTTTGGAACTCAATGGATCCCTGAAATTAATAAAAGTATTGGTACATATAAAGTGGTTACTATTTCGCTCGGTATTTGCATTTCCGCTTCCAATAACTTATAGAACATACCTATCAGCATATGGGTTTTCTCCATGCGTAATGTGACGTCACCTTTACCCCATGGTATATTTTTCAGGAACCATTAGACATGTTCAAACACCCTAATGGCGGAACTCACCCCTAACCTCACTTCCACCCTCGAATTCTTGTAGTTTATTAATAAATTTTAGTTCATTTTCTTCATAAATCACTTAAAATTTTAATTTATTTGATAATGGACCTTAAGACTTTTGAATAGGGTACAGAATGTCTTGAAGTTTTAATTAGACTATCGAAACAAAAAATTGAACTTAACTTCACTGTAATAAGATTTAAAATCAATCATAATATACAGATTTGGAGATACAACTCTGTTAAAGGACTTTGTTTCATATCAGTATTCAGTAAAAGTTCAAAATTGTTATGTATGTTACTTAGAATGTGTGTAAAAACACACATCTGTTTTGAAGACACTTATGATAAGATTATAACAACATATAGGTAATTAAATATTGTTATGTTACTAATATATCATTTTCAGGAAGATTAGATAAAACTTCAAAGTTCAAGAGCAACAACTGAAATAAGTGACTTTACTTTTAGCTTTTGTCTTTTTAGGGTTTCGTACCCAAAGCGTAAAAACGGAACCCTATTACTGAGACTTCGCTGTCCGTCCGTCTGTCTGTGTGTCTCCAGGCTGTATCTCATGAACCGTGATAGCTAGACAGTTGAAATTTTCACAGATGATGTATGTCTGTTGCCGCTATAACAACAAATACTAAAAACAGAATAAAATCAATATTTAAGGGGGGCTCCCGTGCAACAAACGTGATTTTTTTGCTCGTTTTTGCTCGATATTGATAACGGCAACAGGTAGACGCTTGAATTATAGAATATTTAATTATATATTTACTTTAAAAATAAATAATTAAATTAAAATAAAACAAATATATATGGGGCGCTCCCATACAGCAGACATGACTTTTTTGCCGTTTTTATAGATAATGGTACGAAGCCCTTCGTGCGTGAGTCCGACTCGCACTTGGCTGGATTTTATGTTTTTTTTTTACTTATCAATACGCACACCTAGATCTAAAGAGAGCTAACTCAAAAAAATTAATTTAGTTCTTTTTATATCTAGGTGTACGAATAGACTTGTGCAGGTTTAGAAAATTTCAGCGAATTTTCTGACACCTGAGCCGATACAATGCTTACTCTAAAGGTGCAGATAAACCTGAGTATTCCCTTGTAATAAGCATTATAATGAATGTTACATTAAGGTAAATGCTCACACAACATAAATATTTGATCACACAGGAGCATTCTGTACCCCGATCATGAGTTTTTTTGACGTATAGTATCGTTAACGTAAGCATATTTTGAATTGAAAATATACGTTTGTTACACAATGTTTATATAAATTAAATACTTAATTAATTTCTCTGTATTTTTTAAAATGTGCAGATTGCATAACATTTTATCAAAATGTTCTAGGACTGTTGTATTTTCAATTGGCTACTGGCTAATCCTTGCTTCGAACTTTTTGCCGAACCAAACAATACTCTAGTTGACAAATTAATGCTCAATGTACTGTTACAATTGAATGCTCGGGTTTATTAGCACCTCAAGACGAATTTAAAATGTCTCATGAGTCTATTTCTTTGGCACCCATTCCTTCTAACACAGCAATGCGGCAATGACCTTAAGAATCAACATTTGCTGCTGGTTTTTACCGTTATGACAAAAAACCTGAAAATTGCCATAGGTTTTTCTTTTATGTTATTAAATATATAAGAGATTTTTCTCAAAAATCGAATGTCGCAAGCGGAATTTGAACCCGAAATCTCTGCCGAGATCTCTGCGATAGCTCAGTTGGTTCAGAGCAATGCCACGGTAGGTGGCATTGCTCTGAACCAACTGAGCTATCGCGACCCGCTCGGTTCACTCGAAATTTGAGATCTTTACATACGCCTCTTTGAATATTTTTTCTTTTAAAACAGATACATCGGTCCATCAATAAAATTATTCGGGCCACTACTCCTCAAGTTTTGCGTGAAGCCTTACACATGGCGGTTAAAGACGGGCAAACGTAGGGGGGAGGGGGGTAAGAGGATTGCGTTTGACATGTAATACTATTGCGGTGCCTACTCCAGTGATTGTGAGGTGACCACGCTGTGTGGGATACTTTGATGAAAGCAGTGGCGTGCTTTGAGGGCAAGTCCGACGCATTTTTTACGTTTTAGAGAGTATTTAAGTTCATTTTCCATTACTGTAAGTGATTTTTAGGGTTCCGTACCTCAAAAGAAAAAACGGAACCCTTATAGGATCACTTTGTTGTCCGCCGTTAGTCACCGGACCATAAGTGGAGCCATCTGTTCATAGATGGCGCCATTGGAAGTATGCAGTAGCGCCATCTATGATCATATGTCGGAACCCTTAGGGCGCGAGGCATACTCGCACTTGTCCGGTTTTTTAATGTACTTATCGCTGTAATAACGACATCAACTCCTTAAATTCATAAAAAAATAACTTAAATACTCGCTAAAACCCAAAAAAAGCGTCGAGCTTGCCCTTTAGGCACGCCACTGGATGCAAGCAATTATTATTAGTTCTAGTTGATGGGGTACCTACTATCAAGTAGGTAGGTACTATTGCTCATGATTTTACTCGCATCCTAGGGGAAAAACTTTGTGTAGTAAGTAATAGAGTAAGTGTTCATTAAGAACATGGTCTTGTTGCTAAAGGGCACTGGCAGACGCCCATAGAACGCTGGGCTTCAGATTGTGTATGTCGGTACAGATATGAAATTAGTTTGGTGTGATCGAGTATTTCAAGAGTATTTAAATTCATTTTGTATTTGTTTTTGTACGTAATTGGGTTAAAGATAAATCTTCGTATTTGTGACAGTGAGGTTAAGTATGGTGTGAATGATCCAGTGAAGTACAGCCCGACTAATGAGTTCTCAATTCAAAGGTTTTAGTTACTGTTGACATGATATTCTGTGGAGGCGCGCGCCAGCCAGCATGCACCCGTTTATGTTTTATTGGTTTTTTCAAAATGTCAACGGCATAATCATTTTATTTCTTATTAATTTCGATTATTGATTCCAATTCTTAATCTCTAAGATAAATTAGACAAAGAACAATTAAAATATATTTTTATTTTTGGTTAAGCTTTTATTATCATTATATCAAGCCCAAAACTGCCGACGTCCTTTCATCCAAATCCGCTATATATGCTGTTTCGGCGTGATTAGCGAACAAACATATCTACCTACAAACCTTCATGTTTATGTTATTAGTCGGATAGAAAATAGGTTTTGGCAAGGCGTATGATTGAGCTTCTTCAGGTTTCTAGCTAAATGTTAAGTGGCTATTTGATCAATCTAAATACAGATGCAGATCAAATAGATTGGGGCAGCCTGGTTTCAGAATGCCTAATTGATGTTTAAATCTGTCATCAAATGATTCGATCGGCTGTTATTATTTCCGGCAACCAATCAACAGCTAAAATGAGATTTGTCAGAAGCTAGCATTTCGGAGACTTGATCTAAGAATCTTTTATTAATATGACAAAATTATCTGATCCACAACTCAATATCAATAATAAACAAACAAAGTTGAAACAGGCTGAAATTGTTTTTTTATGTACCTAAGTATACTTCGGGTTTTTTTTTATATTTTTATTTCTTATTAATTGGTCACCCTATTAAGAAGCCTCGAAGCAAACGGAAGTTAAGTCACGAAAGACGGAAACGAAATTGTAACTTTTTCTATTGTAGAGATAGTTGCGTTGCGAGTAAGTGTGCCCTAGTGATAGTTTGTAGGGCTTCGCTATAATTAGATTCGGTCTTTGGATTGTAATACGTATTTTAATTTGTTTTGTAAAAATGGGTACTTCTGTGGGCCTAGCACGAATAATTTTGCTTATTTTGAATTGAAAATATACGTTTGCTGTAGGTACAATATTATAATAATTAAATAATTTATTTATTTCTCTGTAATTATTAAAGTGCGCAAATTGTATATAGTATCAAATCGCACACCTAGATCTAAAGAGAGCTAATTCTAGTCTGATTCGAGAGCTATTCAACTAAGGTGTGCGAAATGTTCTATAGGACTGTTGTATTTTAGATTCATAATTTGCTTAGGTACGTTTTGTCAGTGGATCGTGCATTCGTGCCTGAGGCAATCAGCAAATGATTTGTAGTAATAATATCACAGACAAGATATTAATAATAACTATAACGGAACCGGAACGAAGAAATAAGCTTGGACGGCCATTGTACGAAGAAACTATTAAACCCGTACCGTTTTTTGACAAGTAAATTACAATCAAAAAGCATCAAAGTTAACTGTCATTCGAAATTAAACGCCTCTCACACTTTGCACAATAATTCTCTACGATATAATTATTATTTTTCAATAGAATCTACAATAGGAAACATTAATGACCATGTAATATGCCCATAAAAAGTTGGTCGCATGCCAACTGTGGGTGGACATCGTAAATCTGTCAAAAAAAAAACAAAATGGCTGACCGCAGCTGTCAATGAGTATTGAGACGTCAAATTATGAACAACGTTTCATTTAACAAGAGTCTAACCTATCATTCGCTCTTATGTAAAATGTTTACGATTCAATTTTCAGTGTGTTTTGTTTTTTCGTCGTAAAATTAAGTTGGTAATTTCAGATAAAAGAGACATTTGGTCATTACGGGTAGTGTCACGCTCATTTCTGGCGGTGTATCGTGTGAAAGTAGTTACATTAGTAACAATTAATTTTATGGATATTTCGGTACAATTGTCGTGGAAAACCTAGACATGTGGGCGGCCGGCCCTTTGATGTCTTGGCACGGATGTAACTTGCACAATGAAGCATAGACAATTTTATCTACTGTATTATTTCATACTTATATTTATTTAAATTTTTACAAGCTAATATGACTTAAATTGCTAATAAAATATCTTAGATCGTTGTTGTTCCTGATGTTGCCTGATTTTATAAATACTAAATAATAGTATGTAGTGTATGTACCCAAACAAATTATTTTTTGTAACTAAACAATTTTTAGTGAACTCTTTTGCGATCCCCTACCTAGCCTTCGAGATACCTACTAATTCTAAATTCTCGAATTTTGAAAGCAACTGCCGAAAAAGTCACTTCACTAGAATCGACTTTACGACTCAAGGTAACCCTCAAAATTAGTTAGACAAAGTTGATAGCGCGCTGTAAAATTAATCTGAGAACTGTTGCCATCAGCTAATGATTTATTGCACTTCAATGTGCCATTATCGCACCTGAGTTTCTTTGGGTTGTCTTTGTGGTATGGTTACTTTTTCAAGCTGTGGTATACCACTATACCAGGCATTGGGTTGAATATTTCCAATCAAATTGGACATAGACCAATAATAATAATTAAGGTAATTATAAAGAATCACACATTGCTAGTTGCTGTGCCTAATTATTATATTATGTTTATGTAAGGTTTATCTAACTGTGTAATTTAGTTGGCATAATTAAGGAATAATTAAGAAATTGGGGAATGAGCATTATACCTCACTTGCTTAGGTCTATAGCCATTCTTCAAAACTCGACAGAATTATGGTTTCCAGTCTTCATAGAAATCATCGCAATAAATTAAGTCGTCACACGCCTTATCAGTAACAAACCACCTTGTTTAAGTTTAATGACTTAAGTATATTATTAAAATATTGGAAAAACACTTAAATACATTTTGTGGGCTATAAAACTTTTATAGGCAAAAACTTTTCGGCGAAAGTATTAAACTTTAAAACGATGTTAAGTCGAAATGGAATCTTATCTCGTAATTTCTTGAAGTATTTCTCTACTGTAAAAATAAGTGGATTCGTAATATTTCATAAACTTGATGAAAACTTGTAAGAATTTTAATAATTTTCAGGAAAAAAAAACTTACCTACCTACCTTTATTGATTTTTCAATTTTAATAAAACTAGGACCAGGATCGTTGGGTAATGTTTTTTGTTGCATAAAATAAATATTCAACATTGTAGGTATATTATAATGTTGAAATCTTAAGACAGTATCGGCCCATCAATCCTGAACTCAAAACTTTTATTGACCCCAATTCGAAATCAGCCAAATCGATTCAAACATAAAACAATGTAAGGACATTCAAATAATCGAATTCTATGCAGATTTTGTAATTAGAACACATGCGACCCATTTCGTGGGAACCAGCGAACAGGTGACGTTCGTAAACCAAATGTTTTCGCTGACAGCGTACAAATCACGCATCAGGAAGCGGGAAAAAAAGTTGGGACAACATTCCCATAGACAAGCAGTGGCTAATAAGTGGGGTGGCCATTGTTATGAGCTAGTAATTAATATTGGTTATGGTAAACTGAGTAATGGTATATTTTTATTATTTCTCATTCTTATTAGAGCCAATGAGATTAGGTATTTTTAATATTCGCCTATGTTGAACTTATTTCAAAGTGCGTGGAGGGGAGGAGGGCATAGGGATAAGTAATTAATTGTGCTTCTTATTGTAGAATGCGATAGCTATTTAGAGCATAGAGCTAGAAAATGTTGCCATCATGCTATTATTTTGACATTGACACATGCACAATTCGAAAAATCTAATGAATATTAAGAAAGACTTACGTAATATTTGTTTACAGTTAGGTCCTATTTCCCATGTTCTACCGCAACTTTCAATACTAACTCAAGTCATTTGATTTACTCTCTACCCAGTGGGGCTGCGTACAAAAACAGTTATTTCCTGGTTGAGGTATATTGGTAGAAATGATGCGTCTACCGCTCCCACGGGATCGAGTTGCAAGATACAGGGTGTGACGGTAATATTGGTAGACTTTGAAAATTAAAATGTGTTTTTATATTTTTTGTTTTTGTAAATTAAGAAAAGTAATTGGAAAAACTGTGTACTTACGCGTATATACTTATCTAATGGTTAGGGGATAATCAGGGTTAGGAGATTTAATATAACTTTCTGTGTTCTTTTAAAGATAGAAGAATAGTCTCTATCATAAGACTTTATAGTAAAAAACCCGCGTTATCTACTTTGTATGTCATGCTTATAAGAACAACTTATAAGTTTTATAATTTCAATTCAGAACCACAAATACCGATCCATTTCAGAAGAACTGAATTATGTTAACAATGTCTAGAATGCATAGAAAGTGTGTTATATAGTTCGCAAGTTCTATTGAAATGAAGTTAGAAAAGGTAAGTTTTATAAGCAAATGATTTTGAGTTTTAGAGACACATTTTCTGAGCGTCATTCCAATAAGAACCAGTTCCAATTTCAAAATAATTCCTAATTTAAAAATTTCTAACCAGCCTGTATCGTTAGATCCGTGAAAGTATGCGGATTATGCACAGGTGGTTCCGCCCCTCGGAATTCCGTACTTTTTGTACGAAATCCGCTCACTGTGCAAGGATTTCCGAATTGAAAATAACTTTCTTTAATTTGACGTTCGTTCCTATTACGAATGTCGCTAATTGCAGTTTGTAAGAAATTATGCATTTAATGTAGGTACCTAATAAGTAAGATGTTATTATATTAGGTTCATAACAACTGTCAGAAGAATTCTTATTTATAGACAAGACGTTTTGAATTGGTTTTAGATTTTGAAATACCTAAGAGTTATACAGGGTGGCAGGTTAAACAGTGGAAATATTTTAAGGGGTCATTGTACTCATCATTATGAACAACTTTTACTATGGGACCAAACCTAAAATCGCGAAAAAAAAATCAGCTGTTCCATACATTTTGTTGAGTTTTGTGAACATAAATGTATGGAACAGCTGATTTTTTTTTCGCGAATTCAGGGTTGGTCCCATAGTAAAAGTTGTTCATAATTATGGGTACAATGACCCCTTAAAATATTTCCGCTGTCTAACCTGCCACCATGTATAGGTAGGTACCTATATGTATAAAATAAAATAATTTTTAATTCGGTTCGGAACAACACATAAATCTCACAAACACAAACACCCGGACCTCGGAACCAGTATCTCTAGATCTTACAAAGTAACATTTACTAAACCAACAAAAGCCAATCGCACTTCTAACCTTTAATGTTCTAAAATTGTACATAATATCTAACACCGATTTTATTGAATGATTGCATGGATTGCAGCACCTTTTATTTTAAATCTCAGTTTGCCTATTGCAATCGCTTGGTCCACGAAGAACATTTAAAACCACCAAATCACTTGGTCTACAAACAAGGAATTCTATACCAACAAGAAGAATCCGTTCGAAATTTAAAAATATCAGCTTCTTTATTTAAATTTTAAAAGTTTATCATTCGCTCTAAGCTGTCACCACGAAGGGTTAAGATAAGAAGGGCTTAAGCGCACCCCCGATACGTTTGTTGAACAGCCGCTAATCTGTAGATTACAAGAATTACACTATCACCCCAGTTAACATTATGGGGAAGGCACAGATCTGTGAATCGACATCTATTTTGCGTAAAATAAAATCAAATATAATAGGTACTTTATATTCTGTTTTTTCAGCATGGTTATGTCAGATAAACTTTACTACAATTTAACTGAGAAAAACTTAAACAGGTGAGATTTACTTAATTAATTATTTTACTTAATTTAACCATTCTTATTCCATATTCCCACTAAGTACCTACTTAGTTTAAATGTCACTAAAAATAGATTTAAACCTCTTGGTTTAAATCTATTTTTAGTGACATTTAAAAGTGGTCTTCCACTTATTGTTTTATGGGATGTCACAAAACAGCAAGATAAATTGCATTAAATTGTATGTTTTTAACTTCAAAATCTTTAGTTTGTAATATGTAATAATAATGGTTGGGATGACAATTGTAGCTTATTTTTTTCCCCACTATTAATCTTTCGATTTTTTCAGATAGTTGATATGAAAAGTAAGACCTACTCATTCCTATAGCGTACTGAAATCATACATGAACTAAATGTAACCATAAAAGTCCCTATGTTTATCCACTTTCTAATCCCCCATATCTTCCTCAATAACACCTAACAAACATAATCACATCATCATGCATTCGCACCAGATTAACACACACATAAAATACACAAACACAACACAGGCAATCTGATCGCATTACGAATAATCCTCTCACTATCGAAATGCAAACGAAAGCCGAAAAAATCGCTCGAGTCCCATCCCTATTCGATCACTGATGCGATTTTCTGCCACTCGAAGACTTGACAATCCGAGTCGTAATCGACAACCATTTTCCATTGTCCTTCCCTGCTCCTCTTCCGATGCTATTTTAAGGAGCTGTAGAAGTAATTTGGTGGGTTGGTGGAGGTCAGGTTATAATGGTAGTGCTATAATACGGGTTTTACACCACTTATCGACACCCCGTTCTGATTTGTTATCCGATCTTTATTTGTGCTTAAAATGTTTGGATTTCATTCTAGTTATGTGTGATTACTGTTTGGGGGTTTTAAATTTGAGCTGCTTTAGGGAAAGGTACCCACACAATGTATAATTGTAACGAATGTGTGTATGTACTATAGGTAGGCACACATAATAATAAAGTCCATTTCACGAAAGAAGTCCCGCAGACGCAGCGCTGTATTCGCGCGACATAATGTAGTATAATGTAGTTCCACAATTGTCCGCGGGACTTCTTTCCTGAAATGGACTATACCTTTGCCTAACCCATAATAATACAGGTAATAAAGACTCGATGTCATGTTATGCTGTACATACAAGCTGTCCGAATAAGAATAAGATTATTTTGCGCTATAATGTAACGTCTTAGCTAGGTATTATTATTTGTATTAAAAATATACCACCTATTACAATATTATAGATTTAGTAAAACGAAAAGATGTAGTAGTTATTATTAATTCGCCAATTTTATTAAAAAAAATTGTCCTTTAAAGCCTTACTTTTCAAGAGACACTTAGCTGACAGTTTGAGGTCATTGACGTTCCTATACTTTATACATTAAATCGCATTGTAAAAGTTCACAGTTTTAGTGGTTCTATCGGCGTCTGTCGACAGGTTGTGTTAGTAAATTAGCGCTGGTATCGCGGTTCAATCCCGCTAATTAACTGCGCGGCTATTTAGGCGGATTTCCAAATAGAGTGGAACATAGACTTCAGAACAAATGGAGGACTGTTGATGAAAATAATGTTGATGTTTTTTTGTTTGGGTGTTACAACTGTTGACTAGGAAACCATAAACTGTCAAAATGAAAGCCACGGCGAAAGAAATTGAGTTACGCAATTAGGCTGCTGGTTTTGTAAGTAGATATAGGTACATATAAGCAGCAAGCAGCAGCACCTGCGGTTTCACTCCCGTTGCTCGGCTCCTAAGGGTCGTAGCGTGATGTTAAATAGCTAATACTATTCTATCATGCATGTTCCAAATGATCGATGTTTCACATATTCCAAAGATTTGCGCGTTCAAACAAACAAACAAACTCAATCAATCAGAATGTTAATAGGTATATATATTAGCACAGATAGCGACATTATCTTGTTTTCTGACTTCCAGGCGGGCGAAGTCGCGGGCACGGCCAGTAGCACAATAATAATTGTAATGGACATCACAATATTCCTAACTCCATTATAACAGTGGCAATATTTAGATTGGGCAACACCAGTGTTTGTGCGTCAACCTGTCTCGCTAATTACGCGCACCGTGGTTCACTTCGCCTTAGTGATTTGATACAGTATCTAGATACTATTCTGTACAAAATTATGTAGGTACTTAATTCATTATAAATTAATACGCGTATGATTTTAGGAAGGACAATGTATAGCGGTGTTGAACCTGTGACCTAAAAAATAACGCAAATACCTACATTTTAAATAGATAAATCATTTTTATAATGGCGCCGATTCCGTTGTTTAAATTAGTGAGAAAGGGATAGAAAATATTTAATTCTGTCAAATTCGTCCACATGCATATTTTCAAAGTGAATTTAGTCGTCATCGCAATTAGGTCACGACTATTTTCCCGTACATGACAATATGGCGTAGACTAATTTTGTTAATAAGTAGGTTCATAAGTAATATTTTTTCTGTTCTCTTTCAATTTAAATATTTATAAGAAAGATGAATAGTGTAATTAAAACTAGTTTAGTGCGATGTGCAACAGGATCAACACCAGTCCCCAATTCTAGTTGAATGCTTTTGTTTCTCTACGTTGAGTCGCGTAGAAGTGAGCTTCTACGCGACTCAACGTAGTAGCACGTAGTGAGCTCTACGTTGTGAGCAACGTAGAGCTACGCCGTAGCACGTTGTGTTGTTGTGTGTAATGCTTCATTCACACTACACTTACGTGTCGTGTCGTGAATCGTGATACATCAGTTCTGTTGTACATCAGAAACCTATCGGCGTCATATACTTATTTTTAATGAAGGTGTGCACTATTTAATTCTGAAGTGATGATGTGATGTGATGCGTCAGAATTGTGTGCACATCTTCATACAAAATACAGGGTGGCAGGTTAAACAGTGGAAATATTTTAAGGGGTCATTGACTTCATCATTATGAACAACTTTTACTATGGAACTAATGCTGAAATCGCAAAAAAAAAATCAGCTGTTCCATACATTTATGTTCACATAACTCAACAAAATGTATGGAACAGCAGATTTTTTTTTTGCGATTTTAGGCTTGGTCCCATAGTAAAAGTTGTTCATAATGATGAGTACTGCAATAACCCCTTAAAATATTTCCACTGTTTAACCTGCCACCCTGTATATGACGCTGACATCACGATACGACATAATTATAATTTAGTGTGAATCAAGCATAACATAATCTACCTGTTACTAGTTTGTTGATGATTATACCATGTCAGTTTCATTCAACAGCAAAATCACAAGGGAAATTTTATTTTTTTATTATTGTTTTGGCTTGCGACTTGGTGGCCTAAGGTCTTTTTCAATTTAGACGTTTGGTGTTGGACTGCTGAGCCGACACCAAACTTCTAAATTGAAAGAGCAATACAATTGAATAGTTATACATATAAAGATATAAAGCTATGTAAACACCTTATATACTTTGTGGAAAAAAGGTAATCCTCCAATATTTTCCAATAAGCCTACTAGCTTACAATTTACGTCAATAGTTGAGCAGTGCGGCCGGATCAAAGGACGGCTGGGCTGAATGGGGACGGCCGATGAATGGGGACGAACCGGATGAAAGCGGATCATCCCCTTACAACCTTAGCTTGCCAGGTACCTACTGGCACTGATTGAGGTGATTAAAATATAGGCATTTATCTTTTGTGATTGATAAATTGATAAGTGACTAGATTGCATTATGGAGATCCGGAGTTAAACAAAATTAGTACCTAGGTATATTTAAAATCATAGTTATGCTCAGATAGTTTCTAGTTTTTCTGAATTTGATTTAGTAGATTTGTGTAGTTAACTATTTTTAGTACAGAAGAAAATGAATGTGATGATAATTAAGGAACCTACCTTCAATTCCAACATCGGCGACCGGAACACGTCGTGAGGAAACAAGCATATCCTAGAAAAAAAAAACCGGCCAAGTGCGAGTCGTACTCGCGCACCGAGGGTTCCGTATCATTTTTGGACGTAAAAATTGAAAAAATCCGGACCGCATAACTAAGTTTGTTTGTGAAGGAATTTTGATGATTTTGAAAAAACTGTACTAGTTAGGAACATCGTTTTATTTAATATTTGGGTCAATTCCTATCAACTGTATTTATTTCAGATTTTTCGCCCCGTAAACTTCGGAGATTAGGGGGGGGAATGGTATTTATTTTGGACATTTTTCATCATATGTCGAAAACTGTGAGACATAAAATAAAATAAAAATATATTTTGAAATTTGCAGATTAAGCCCTTTCATAATTATGATATGTCATTTGACCTAGTAACCCCACTTTGAAATTTCGGACCCCCACTCCGGCCCCTTTTGCAATGAAAATAAAAATATTTTTGGACTTTTTTCATTTGCAATAAAGTTGAACAAGCATTATTTATAACTGTTCCAAATTTCAAGTCGATAGCATAAGTAGTTGCTGAAATAAGCAGGTGTGACAGACAGACAGACAGACGAAGTCGCACCATAAGGGTTCTTTTTTTACCATTTTGGTACGGAACCCTAAAAATCAAAGATATGTGTCGTCCATCAACCCGCTCTAGACCCGTGTGGAGGACTACAGCCCACTCCCTCTCAGATAGGCCTGAATTCCAACAGTGGGCACGTCATAGGCTGTATACTGAGACTGCAGTAACTACTAAAAAAATAAAATAAAAATATAGCAAGCCGAGAATTTTCTCATTCTTTGCAAGCTCTATACAGTCAACGAAGGACCCTTTTTTAAAAAAAAAAACAAAACAACAGACAAGTGCGAGTAGGACTTGCATCATGAAAGTTCCGTACAAAATGTAGGTAAGTACAAAATTTACCTGCAAAAAAAAAGTGATACGTAAGTATACTTTGCTACAAATTTATCGATTTTCGGAGTATTTCATTTACTTGTGCTGTGAGGCCTTGTTTTTTGCCGAATTTTGTGATTCTAGGTCAATGGGAAGTATCCTGTAGGTTTTAATGAGTATGTTTGCGAGTATCAAAGTATGTGACGTAGGCGTATCTTTAGACCTGGCTTTAGACCTTAATATTTGATATAATTAATTTTAACTTGATAATAATAGTTCCACCCGTTCCTGAGAAGACGGACAGACTAACAGATTTTTTTTTTTTTTTTTTTTGAAGGGCCTCTCGCAGTTGGCTTCTAACAGCCGTCACTACTTAACCGGTCATCTGGTGAGGACTTACAAATGCCTCCAGCCAGGCTTAAATCTAGATAAAAACTACAAACTAAGCGACCACACGCTAAGGGCACCCCCTACTGGGGTACGGACCTCGGCTTAGGGCGTCGCTGGGGGGAGGACAACTAGAGGGAGGGGCTACTAGCTGGAACGGATTAATATGATTTAGGGACATATTTAAATCTACAGGCTCAGCGCGGGCTGGCTCGAGCAAGGGTCGGTTAGGGGACTGAGTCATACGCGGCGGCGGACTCGGGTCATGATGGGGACGTCGCGACGGGCCTCGTCGGCGAGGTCGGAATGGCGCCGGTCTGTGTTTGTACCTACGCAGAGTACTGGTCTCCCTGCTGCTCTCTTGCAGTAAGGTGATAGCATCATCGGGAGTATTTAAAGCATGCCTCGGGAGGCGAATTTTGCTAATCTGAGAGGGGGTGTATCGGGCGGCCGATACCACCAGAGGATTCGGGTGGTTCGGGGCAGAGTCAAAGAAGCGCTTGGAGGCGCGTTTCAAGCACTGCTGGATGGTGGGCAGTTTTAGATCTAAGTGCAGGCGATCATTACGAACGTACCAGGGAGCTCCCGTGGCCTTTCGCATGAACCTGTTTTGAATGATTTGCATCCTATGGATTCGAGATGCCTTGACGTGTGCGAACACAGCGCCAGCATAGGTCATGATGGGGCGTATGCAAGTCACGTAAGTGCGCACTTTGTACTTAAGTGCCAACTTGCTACGTGCATTTAGGATGGAGTGGAGGCGACCGAGAGCGAAGGCGGCGCGAGAGCGGACCGTCCTTATGTGCTCGATAAAGTTCAATCTCCTATCGAGGATGATGCCCAGGTATTTGGCTTGCTTATCCCAAGGGATCGGCTTGCCGAACATGGTGATCGGGGAGGGGTTATCAGGAGGAGTGCGCGGTTTGGAAAACAAAACCGCCTGGCTCTTATCGGGGTTTACTTCGATTCTCCATTTCCGAAACCAATCGCCTAGGGCGTTGACCGCGGTCTGTAGATTTCGGGCTATGCTATCGGGGCTGATGCCTGAGTAATAGATGGCCGTGTCGTCAGCAAATAAAGCCAGCTGGGCCTTTCCCTTTTTGGGAATGTCGCTTGTGTACAGCGTGAACACGAGGGGGGACAGCACGGAGCCTTGAGGGACTCCGGCTTTTATGGGATGAGGGGAGGAGAGAGCGCCTCCCTCGATGCGATAGCGGAAGGTGCGATTCGACAAAAAGTCTCGGATGATGTGCACGAGACGATCTGGCACTCCGAGTTCGTACAGCTTGTACAATAAGCCGTTGTGCCAGACTTTGTCGAAGGCTTTTGCCACATCGAAAAATACTATGCCTGTCATCGTTCCATATGTGAAGCCGTGGCTTACACGTTCAACAATACGGTGGACTTGATGAATACAAGAGTGTCTGGGTCGAAACCCAAACTGCTCGTCAGGAAGGAGACTCTTGGATTCTACGTAATCCTTGAGTCTTTTGTAAATTAGCCTCTCGTAGATCTTCCCGAAAACCTTGAGGAGGCTAATGGGGCGATAGCTAGAGGGTTCGGATTTGGGCTTACCGGGTTTATGGATGCCTATAACTATAGCGTCTTTCCACGCTTGTGGGAATATATTATTGCTTAATGCACCATTGAAGATGGCGGTCATTAGCAGTATGAGGTGGGCGGGGAATAATTTAATCACTTTGTTGGTGATGCCGTCGGAGCCAGGAGCTTTTTTGGGGTTAAGCCCCTTAATGAGATCTTGCACTTCATCAGGGGTGATGGGGGGCAGGGGATTATCGGGGTCGTCTACGGGAGGGAGCGTAGCTCTACGTTCGACTTCAGCGTCTACCCGGGAAAGGTGGGCTTGGTCTACTGGTAGCGTACTAGGCGTGCATTGGGCTTCAAGACTGTCGGCTAGGCATTCAGCTTTGTCTTCGTCGTCGAAGGCGATCGACTTGTCGGGACGTACTAGGGGGGGCATGGAAGTCACCTGTTCGGATTTTAACTTCCTCTGCAAGTGCCAAAAAGCCTGATGGGTCGGTTCGAGTTCGCTCAACATCTTGTCCCAGCGGGTTCCCCGCACTTCTGCTATGCGTTTCTTTACAGATCTCTGTAAATAGCGCATATGAGCACGGTTCGCTTCACAGGGAAAAGCGTCATACGCACGGATGGCCGCGTTCTTCTCGGTCAGCAGAGCACGCACATCATCGGGCAGCCTCCAGCGATGGTCGTCCATCGCTGGAACCTGCCTCGAAGAGTCGTCCAAGATGGACTGCACGTGACTGCCGATCGAGAAGGCCGCCGCCTGCGTTTCGTCGACTGTGTTAATAGCGTCGGGGATAGAGTCCAAGTGTACGGACCGGGTGGATTTTAAGCCTTCGCTCAATTTCCCCCAGTCCGTAACGGTCTTGGTAAGATCGGGATCTCTAGGACCCGTGAGAGGGCCTAGAACCATTACAACTGGTCTATGGTCCGAATCGAGCTCTTGTAGCGTCTCAATAGAGCGCAAACCGAGGTTCACGTTCTTAAGAAGCGCTATGTCGAGGACGTCAGGACGGTGGTCTGGGTTGGGAGGGAAATGAGTGGGATTCATCGGAGCGATGATGTCAAAGTGGAGTTGGCCACACATAAGGTGTAAGAGCTTGCCTCTCGTGTTATTCGAGTGGCTGTTCCAGGCGATATGTTTGGCGTTAAAGTCGCCCGCTATGATAACGGAGCTACTCAAGCCAAGAAGTGTTTCAAGATCTTTTTTAAGATCGTTGTTATCGGAGGAAGAGGGAGGGAGGTAGGCCGATACTAAAGTGATCGGTTGATGTCCTGTCATGCCTAGTCGACAGATTGAGACCTCTAACTGCAAAAGAGGTGGGGGATCCATAGGTATGCAGTACAGTGACCTTTTGTGGTAGATGAGAGTTCCACCCTTGTGGCAGCGAATCCTGTCATTGCGTACAACTTGGTAGTTGGCAATTGACGGGTTACGCGTGCTGGGCTTTAGGAAGGTCTCCTGTACGAGGAATATATCAATTTGATGGTCGCGGAGGAAGGTGGCGATCTCATCGCGTTGATTTCTAATGCCATTGGCATTAAAGAAGCCTAAATTAAGGGATCGGGGTTTGACTCTGCACCTTTCTTTTGTACTATCCATACTAAGGGTTAAATCTGAGGTTTTGCAGGGCGGCTATGACGTCCTGGTAGCTTTCCCATATTTGCGAGAGTGCAAATGGGTTGCCTTCGTTGGCGCGTATGGCTTGCGACATTTCACATGCCCTGGGGCTCATGTACACCGACGTCAGCTTTATAATGGGACTAGCAACCGACATGACGTCTGAGACGTTGCAAGCGGGGCGGGCTGTGGGGGCGGGGTACGCGGCGGCGGCTGGCACGGCTGCGGGGGCAAGCGCGGGTTTGGGAGCGGACGCGGGTTTGGGAGCGGACGCGGGTTTGGGAGCGGACGCGGGTTTGGGAGCGGGCGCGGGTTTGGGAGCGGGCGCAGTTTTGGGAGCGGACGCGGGTTTGGGGGCGGACGCGGGTTCGGTGGTGACAGGCGCTACTTGAGCGGTCGCAGGGGGTGACGCGGCGATGGGGGGGACTATCGGCGCGGGGATAGGGGTTGAAGTTGGGGGAACCACCTGCAAAGCCGGGAAGGCTTTCTGGTGATTGAGCTGGTTCCACGGAGAGGGTCTCTGTGGACTGAGCCTAGCGGGTAACTGCGCCGAGGGAATCGGGACAGTGGGGCTCTCCCTCTTTTGGCGGGCGTTATTACGCTTGGCCGATTTGCGGGAGGATTTGGGGGCTTTGGGGCAACCACGGTAGTTAGCCGGGTGACCGGATTCACCACAGAGCACGCAGCTGGGTGGGCCAAGAGGGTCGCAAAGAGTGCGATCTTTAGGGCGCTCGCACTGGGAAGTGCCGTGGTCACCCAGGCACTTGACGCACCTGGGCTTCGCAAAGCAATTCCTTTGCGAGTGCCCGTAGAATTGGCAGTTGTGACACTGCGTGATTTCACCGTTTTTGTACGGCTTTTCAATTGATATGCCGGATAGGTGGCAAATTGAGCGGACATTGAAGATGGGGTGGTGGCCTTCTACGGGGTCGCACACCACAAGCACCATGTCGAAGGGTTGGCGTTCCGACCCTCCGCGGTGCATGCGGTGTACCTCTATGACGGGGATACCTTGCGACTGAAGGTCGCTTAGTATAGTTTCGGAGTTAAACTCCTTGGGAACGCGTTTAATTACCACGCGAATTGGCTTTTCCTCCGGAAGGGAGTACGTGTGAAAGGATATCTGGAATCCTTTCAATAATTTGACTAATGATCGGTAATCATCGGACGACCGAACACTGACCTTAATACCCATCTGGGTAGAGATGGCCTTTGTGTAGCCAATTGAGCGGCTACTACACATTTTGGACACATCGGTCCATTTTCCCTTATCATGAATATATAAGGGTGGGGGAGGGCGCTCCTTTTTGGAGGACGCTGAGGATGCTGCAGGAGCAGCGTTAGCCCTAGGGCTGGAAGGGCGGCTGGCCTGGGAAGCGGCCGACGGGAGAGGGGTGGGAGCGCGGGGAGCCGCGTCTGTTTTCTTGGCTTTAGAAGCCTTAGAGGAGGGAGGGGTAGCCCTCTTCCTCTTCCCGTGGGTTACCACTTGGAATCCCTCTTCCTCGGAGGAAGAGGGGTTCGAGTCACTCAGAGAGGGCTCGCTTTCGGAATCGGACACAGGGGAGGTGTCCATGGCCTCGGCGGTCTGCACAAAGGATTGCGCAGGTGTGCCGGTTTCGGCGGAATTTGCTTCAACAATGGGATTGTTGGAGACAATGGGAGCGATTTCCGGAATCGCAGGTACGGGGCGCGGTTGTGTTTCGCTAGAAGCGACCATTGTTGTCGCTTCTATTGTCTTTTCAGACAATAGAGGCGTCAATAATCCTACTTCGAAGGAAAGTGCCTCGGTGGAGGCTACCTCTCCTTCGTTGCTAGGGAGGACTGGGCTCGCGGGCCCGGAACTAAAAGCGGGGCTAACGGGGCCGTAATCGGGATCGGGGGATTCCGGGGGGCCTAGGGCTATTGGCCCGATGGTCTGGGCTATCAAATGCCCATATTTCTCCCTAATGGCGGGATAATCGGCGATAATCGCCTTTAAAATGGAGAGCGCTGGATCGGCGCTCTCCATCTTAGAAGAATTACTAAACTACTGAGGGGAACCTAACATTACTCCCGTAGGAGTCCTAAGAACCCTAAATACCTAACTCCCCGGGTGGATGGGCCCGGGGATGTGTAACCCTCCCTGTCGGGTGTAGACAGGGAGGTGAGTGCCTATGGTGTGCCCTAAGCTTGTAACCCGTCGCCAGTCTTATTGTGCGAACGGGGCCCTGACCAGTCTAGCGCTAAGGGTGTTAGACAACACCCTAACGACACTAGGTGTGTAGCTGTGGACGAAATCAGAGACTAGGACCGACTAGGAGACCCCCCAAGGCCGGTGGTCTAGCTCCCGACTCCAATTGACTGCCTCACCCTGAAGGGGCTCGGCGGGTGTGATTGGGGCAACACCCCACTCGGTTTCGTTGACACCGTAAGGTTTCCACCGAGGACCACGAAACTGTGGTTTTTGCCCTGAGGGGGCCTAGGTGAAGCTACACAACGCGGGTAAAGAAACAGCAATCAGCCACCGCCTTGAAAAAGGCAGCTTTTGATTAAATGGTTGTAGTCGGGTGACTACGATGACGTCACGAGCGAGCGTGACGAGAAGGGCGGCTTGACAGCGTCGTAAACAGTGAGCGCGGAGCGACACGTCCGTTCACGGCGAGCGTCAGGCGGCGAGTCACAGACTAACAGACAACAAAGTAATCTTATAAGGGTTCCGTTCTTACTTTTGAGGTACGGAACCCAAAAATCCCAAAGACATACAAAGTAAATACTACATAGGCCATACCCACACATGTCGTGTACACGCTGTATGTGTATCGTGCCTACATTCAGCAGGTCGAGATCAAAGGGAAGGTCTAATGAGGGTGCTCTGTGGCGTTTGATGTCAGTTGGAGACTCATTTGTGAATGAGCTGTTATTATTAGAGCGTTTTCGTAAACGCTGGTTTGGTTGTTGCCTTATATTGTTTTTTTGTGATTGAGTATTTACCTTTAGATTGTCAGCTGATAGGTACTGGTTCTTCTGTAAGGCAAAATATTCTCATACAAGGAAGGGACAAGTATAGACACATTAACATGCTTTTTGGTTGATTTTAGGCCATTTTAGGTCCATAGTCTGGGTTTCTCTGAATTATTTACCTAGGCTTGAACAAGCGACCTAGTTTGAATCAAAACTGCAAATGTCTGTATATCCTACGTAAGAGAAATTTATATTAACCGAGAACCGAGGTAACTATAATAAATATAATAAATTTCAACGTAGGTAGGTATATCTACATAACAGAACAATACCCTGATACCTACGATAATTGAATTAATAGAATTTTGTATTTTATTCAGATCTTACTTTTCTTATTATCCATCAAAATCTTTAGCTGTGGCTAGTTATTCTTTTTAACAAAGAAAGCAAACTTTTTCAAAATTATCAAAGTACTTATTTACTTAATTAAAAAAACATAAACAATATTTTAATTAATAAACATTATCGTTAATTTCAGTAGCTTAAAAACCCACCTACACAAAAAAATACCTCTATTACGATACTACTTATCTCTCAAATTATAACTCGAGTCTGATACCAAATCTCAGAAACTTCGCACTAGTAGGTATGAAGTTGCGAATTTACAGTGGTTTTCAGGACAAGTAGCAAGAAACGGCGTCTTCGTGCTGAAAATCAATAGAGTGAGGGTGGCGACCCCGCCCCGCGCCCCATGCGGTCAGTACCTTGACATTGCAGGTCGGCCTAAGTAAAAACCTTTTTGGTACATACTTCTTTCATTATCTATGGTAAAACGTTTTCGTATTTGGAATTCGATTTTTAAAATATTTTCTGGGCAGTTCTTTGTTCTATTTTAAAAAGAGAATATTTTTACATAAAATGTCGAGTCTGTATTTACAAACTAATTTATTCTCACTATGTCTCATTCTAACAAAAGCATGAGAAAAGGAAAGACGATAGGTATTTAGTTCTGTCAAATTAGTAAACTTGCAACTATTGCAAGTGGACTAATTAGTTTTGTACTAAATACCTACTGTTCAGGACTAAGTACCTATTTATTAACAATGTGAATTTAGTAGATTTACCTATATGGCTATCTTCGCGCATATAACTTGTGGAGTTGACAAAGCCGGACGAACCCCTCTGCCAAAGTACCTACACTGGCTATTTGACCGATTTGACAGGATTTGACCATTTGAAAGGACGTCGGCAGTTTTGGGCTTGATATGGTACAGTAATAAAAGCTTAACCAAAAATCGAAAAAAAAAATGTGTGAAATCTCACTAGTCACCCCCTTTCTGGCCATATCATCTTTCACACAATCCATCCATCGCTTCCTTGGTCTTCCTCTATTCTTATAGTCTTCCACATTCATACTTACAACTTTTCTCACATTTTTTTCATTCCTCCGCATTGCTCATAGGTACCACAACAAACGGGGTGCGCTATATCACGGAATGTAACAACGAATGTCCATTCGTTGTTCCGTGATTCGTTGTAATGATTTTCGTCGTAACGTAGCGCACGCCGACAAATGGTTTCCACACAACTTTTCAGTCACCGGCGCTACTTTCAGACTTTCTCCAACATGCTCATTTCTTATTCTACCATTCGCATAACACCACATATCCCTCTCAACATTCTCATTTCAGCTGCATGTGCTTGGTTTTCATATTTCCCTTTTGTATGCTTTACATAAAACATTTAAAAACAATATTTCTACCTATCTATCTATCCTCTATCTGTGTAGGTACTTAACATAAACTTGAGACTTCAATAAGTAATTACGCAAGGCGTGACCCCGCCAATGACGCGAGGTCACGACCCGAGCGGTGAAACCATTGGCTGAAACCACACCCACACATTGACATCGAATTTAATGGGCTTTCAGCTATGTTAGGCCATTTTCAGTTACAAGTTTAACGTAATTAATAGTTCCTAAAGGAAATATTTCTAAATATTCTAAAAAGATTGATTATAGAAATATAATTCGCAGTTAAATATAAGGTATAGGTAATTTTCAGAGACGCACCGAAAGAACCTCGGTACGCAGCATAATAATTTGTACCTACATAACCGTCATACTTACCTACATCTTTTATTATTATTGTATTTTCTCAAAAAATGTATTTTATTACCATTTTAGGGTTCCGATCTCTCATTGATATTATTCAATCATAGCAAGCTAGATAAAATTGGTACATATTTACCTATCAGTTATAGTTTCCGAGAAATCAAACAATCGAGAAATGAACCTTAAGATTTATAATAAATATAAAGTGAATATAAATTGCAATAGCTGGAATAGCTATGGACTCCCTTTTCAAAAAAAGTTTCTTATTTCACTATCCTTAATAGATTAGTTTTCAGAAGAAAAAAAAATAGATTACCTACAACTGGCCAGCAAGAATGATATTATTTATAGACTCGCCATCCTCACAAAATTCGAAATTCGAAAATAAAAAACTAAAAAAAATACAGTTCCGAAGATATCTTTTCCCGATATCAACAAAAAACTGTTTATTATCATAACCGCTATATTTCGGTACTCCAAATGGTTAGAGATACGAGTCACTGTCCTCCAGGGACTCTTTCCCTCAAAATATGATTTTTGGGGGTCTTTCAACACCATATTATTCTTATCTATGAATGCTTGTTGGCGTCGTATACTTTTTTGTTTTGTCTATGTGTCTCGACGCTTTTTTATGGAGGGAAATCTGAAGTTATGGTAACTACAAAAGCCAAAGGATTTCGGATTATTGGTCGAAGGGATTTTTTCAGAATTATTTTGTTTTATGTAGGTATATATAAGTTAATTTTAAGACGTTGATGATGAAAAGGATGCCTACCTAAATCACACTATCCTACTAATATTATAAATGCCAAAGTTTGGGTGTGTTTGTTTGTTACACCTTCACGCTGAAACGGCTGGACGAATTTGGATGAAATTTGACAAAGAGGTAGCCTGGGACCTGGAGAAACAAATAGGCTTTTCATCCATTTTCATGCAGACGAAGACGCGGGCAACAGCGTAACTCTATAAGAATTAAATACTTATAGACGCCTCTTAGCTTTAACCACTGATTAAATATACAACTATCATTATTATTTGTATGACAATGAATAGAAATGGCAATTGATTTAAGAGCTATTAAATTAATCATCGTCTATAAGTAAGGGGTAGGTAGGTATATTGCTTGCAAGCGACTTTACGCATTGAACTCTATGGTTCACATAACGTTTTACGCTAAATAATAAACGCTGAAGCTTGTCTTACATGTCATAAGGATTAGGGATGTCAACTACTTTTTTTTTATTGTGAATCTGTAAACTATTTGAAAAAAGACAATTAACACCAAAAAAACCGATGAAACATCTACAAAATTGGCAAAGTTATAAGCGTTTTAAAATGATTTGCTAGACACGGACGGCACTACCTACTAGTCACGTAACACCACCTAAGTCCGCTTCGCGCGACAAAGACGGAGCGATACTCCCTCCAAAAACTTTAAAAGCGTCTATGTTTTCCATTTTGTGATAAATTATTATTTTTGCTTTTACTTTTTTGTTGTGCCTATTCCTTCTTTGGAATAAAATAATTTATTTGTACTTTTTTAATAGTAGGCCACTACCGTATTGTACTAAAATATGTATAGCACAATACCTAACTATTATAATATTAAACGTATGATCTCAACGTTGGTTATCGTCTTTGATAACTGGACGTAAACAACCGCTCATTTATAAGTTATAGCGAGGCACATAAAGCTTTATCTTTACTTCACTGACATGTCTTGTACTTATCGGTAGCTAGGAGAAGTCCCCTGGCGATGCCTGGTTTGTGAACTTATTTTTTGGTAGGTATCTATATGTAGTTTGGTACTGTGAGAGAATTATCTATTGCAATTTTATTAAGAGGGTGCCGAAGTGGTTAGGTATATTACATTTAATAGTAGCACAGATAATATAATACTATACGTACAGATGCCTCATCTCATACAAAGAAATGTGACCGACTTAGCGCGGGCTATCTTCGGGTATACATTTTTCCATGCTTAAAGCATTTTTAAAAATTTGAACAAATATTTTTGATGATGTATTTTTTCATGTTCTCAATTTTACACAAACTTCAATAACAAATCGATACATATAACGCCGTCTATTATGAGTTATTTCAACAAATGTTACTTTGTTCCTGATGAGACCCCGTGATAGTAGGTACAGCGGCTAGTACAAGTTAATCTATTTCTGTTAAAATAATTATATAAACTGAATGACAATTTTTGGACTATCTTGGCGTATGGTATGGTGTATGTTTGTCCACGAATTTCTTCGAAACTATTAATCAGATTGTGACGATTTTTTTTATTAGTAATGTTTAACCTCAAAACTACTGGACCGATTAAAAAATTATTTCACCAGTAGAAAGCTATACCTATTACCTATCATTGATAATAATATAGCTTTCTACTAGACTACTCTTTAATCCAAAAAAATGCAGCACAGTTCCTGTAGATCACGCGAAGTCGCGGGTAAAGTGTTGTATAGGTAGGTACCTACCTAGGTATAGTATAGTATAAGGTATTACATATTAGATGGGTCGCATGCTTGTTTGCAATAAAATTGTGTGAAGGAGGCAATGCAAACACCTAAGAAAATACCTGAATACGGAACTGACTCGAAAAAGAACAGTGGGGCAAAAAATCATTAAGTTAGACAGAGAAACCGAAGAGTGCTTATTAATTCCAATATAATGCCAATAGTAATTTACTTATACTAAATGTGTTTATAATATGAAAAGAATAATATTAAAATGCCCCAATTAAAACAGACGTAATAGTCAGGCTCTGAAGTGATGTTGAAATAAACGTGTGATAAACTTTGACAAGAAGCCGATAAGTAGCACGACGGTAGGAACGTTTAAATGATGTAAATAAGTATGCGTAATGCGTAGGCATTTATTTATAACACAGTTGCATAATTTAGGTATAATAATATGAGTTTTGCTGTAGAAGAAAATGCTGTTATGCGCCTATTAACAATCTTTCATTATCTAACCTATTCAGTTGATTCAAAATTGTTCAAAGTCACCATATAGGTACCTAGTGTTTAGGTAATATTACAATACTTATAAGCAAAATTAATAGACACATCTATAATTTTGAGATTGGTCGTTACGAATCGAATGAATGTTGAATCTATAAAAAAACAAAGAACGAAAGAAAATGCATTTATTTGCATCAACATGACACACAATTAACAAAGATACGGCAAAAAACCTACTTAAATGGAAAATATCACGGAATATTATAATATGGAAAATATGCTTCACATCCGCGCAAAATAATACATAAGTAGGTAGTTAGGTACTATAATTAAATACCTATATTATGGTCAACAGTCCAATTACATTTTGTTTTCATTAAAATACAAGTACCTATCTACGTACTTTGCTGCAAACAGAGATACGAATTATACAGGGTGGCAGGTTAGACAGTGGAAATATTTAAAGGGGTCATTGTACTCATCATTATGAACAACTTTTACTATGGGGCTAACCCTAAAATCGCAAAAAAAATCGGCTGTTCCATACTCACATAACTCAACAAAATGTATGGAACAGCTGCTTTTTTTGTCGCGATTTCAGGATTGGTCTGGTCTGGTGTGGTGTCTAACCTGCCACCCTGTATAATATAATAAACAATTAAGGTACCTACCTACCTATATCATGTAGCAAAGGAATATTACGAACTAGCGACCCGCTCCTGCTTCGCACGGAGGCATTGTTGGGCTGATGTGGCGACATTTCAAAACATCGAGATTTCTGTGCTGTATCTAAGTTTAATATTAAAATTAACGTATTACCTATATACACATAAACCTTCCCTTCAAAATTTTGTAAATGGTGGAAACCGCATTAAAATCCCTTTTGTAATTTAGAAGAACTAGCGGATATCTATTGTTTACAGTAGGTACACTCGACGCCATTGACGGTCGACCACTTTTCACCCTTATTACTAAGAACATAAGGGTGAAAAGTGGTCGACCGTCAATGGCGTCGAGTGTAGGTACCTACTATTAGATTGAAAAACTTAGGTAGGTAGGTACATTTACAATACGTACCTACGTAATTAGTTTACAAAACATCAAAATGATTCAACTAGAGCCACTGAAATCAGGAAAGTCACTTTCAGGTGGCACTTATTAAAGATACTTTTAAATGCCAAATACTGAAACATTGATTTGGCAAAATGAACATCACAATATTTTAAGTCACAAGTTAAAAGGTTACTTTTAGGCAAGCGTGCACCGCATAACCACTTACCATCACGTGTCCGGTTGAGATAGTGGTCAAACGCGAGCCTATGCCATTTATAAAAATACTAGCTTTTGCGAGCGGCTTCGCCCGCGTCGGAAACAAAAATTTTCCCATATAAACTTTGCCACCCCTTTTCACCCTCTTGGGGGTGGAATTTTCAAAAATCCTTTCTTATCGGATGCCTACATCATATAAAGAATACGTCCTCCAAATTTCACGTTTCTACGACCCGTGGTTTAGGCTGTGCGTGGATCCATCAGTCAGTCAGAACAAAGCATTTTATATATAGAAAGAAGATTTTTTTCTACAAAGCTTAAATTCCTGCACTAGTGGTAACTTCGTTGTTCCGTGATTCGTTGTACCTAATGGTTTTCAGCGTAACGTAGCGCACCCCAGTTGACCATTGTCAAGGTTAGATATCACATTTTCAGTTATTTATCTTCAAAACACTTATTAGTGTTAGGTACTTCCTCAGATCATAGAAACAAGGAGATGTGCCAAGGCGCTATCGAGCTTGATGCCTGATCTTGAGCAAATTGCTCATATTAAAAACGTACGCGCTGGCGACGAACCGAACACGATCGATAGTATAAATACAGTGTTTTAGTTTAGTGCTAGTGTTAAGTGACGATTAACAGTGTTAGATTGAGGGTGTGCGGAATGTTCAATGCGTGGGAGATCTTTTTATTCACAAGGAGCGCTTAATTATGCGCGTAATTGTGTCGAAAAATTTACTAAAAGTGGCATCAGTTGTTCCCGTACAAATTTGCTATGATGGCATATCTCCTTGTTTCTATGATCTGAGGGTACTTCATAACATCACTTAAAAGAACTTCTCCCGTTCGAGCTTGCATCCGAGCTTCTCCCGCCCAAGCTTCTCCCGTTCGAACTTTTTCCCGTCCGAGTTTCTCCGTCGCTACTGCGAGATCAACGTGTTTACCCATTCTTTGTCAAATTGTTTCACGGATTCTACTTTTTAAATGTTTTGAAAAAAGTATCTCGGGAACCGAAGTTAAGATCTTCATTCTTCAACTTAGTCAAAACTTCTTGAACGAATAGGTAAGTGCGACCAGTTTGTTTCAAGACGGTTCGAAACTCCGAACCAAAGTACTCTGCAAATCCTAAGGTCTTCATGCCATTTCTTCTAATGCACTGCAATCCAAGGTTTCACGTCACAAAATTCACCGCACATTCAGTTCACATTGTAATTCCATCCTTGAAGGTGTGTCAACCACCTCACTACCCATAACACATAAAATCATCACTGTCTGTCTTTTCATCTTGTAACCAGTCTCCATAAGACAGCTACGGTACGATTTCATTTTTAACTGACATTTTCATAACCACCAAAAATTCTTCCACCACCAACCCCTAAGCGACCACCAATATCGTGTGTTCCAAGTTAACTGGATTGACAAAACGTTATAGAGATGCTTTATATAGGTAACCTTAAGCTTGGCCCTATGCTGGCCTAGGGTTACACGATACACTTTTGCTGCGGGTTCACGGTATCAACACCAGGTCAGACGTACAGACTGTATTGTTTCATGATAGCTTTGCTTTTTATATTATCTACCAAAGAGGTCGGTGTTGTTTTTGAAATGAATAAGTGGCTTGTTATGAAACATCACGCTTTTTCTTGTAAGTATAGGCAGTATATAGCACCTACATTTCGTCAGATAAGTTGTAAGTCAATAATTGTGTAATATGAAACAAGTCAATCGTACTGAAAAACAAAACAGAAATCCAGATTACGGATTGCTAGTATTACTACTGTGGATTTTCCGGCCAAATGCGAGTTGGATTCGCGCACCGAGGTTTCCATACCGTCCTTGCACGTATAAAAAGTTAATTTTATAAAAACCGGACCACGGACCATCTAAGTTTGTTTGTGAACGAATTTTGATGATCTCTAAAAAAACTGTGCTAGTTAGAAACATGGTTCTATTTTTCCGGATTAATAAACATAAACTTATGTCAACTGTAATTTTTCTGATTTTTCGCTTTAGGTAGGTACTAACTTAGGAGATAAGGGGGGTTACCTATGTTTTTTTCAATACTTATTTTTAATTTTAAAACGGGGTATCGAAATCCAACCCCTAGCTAGACCAACAATTTAAGTTAGTCTAATCTAAATAGCTTGTTTTGTTAAATAATTTATTTGTTAGTAGGTAATCTTACATTTAAGATGTTCTACTTAGATTTCTGGGAGTGTCCGGCATAGGTTTGTGAAACTTAGAAATCAATAGATACCTAAAGGGACTGCAGATTCTGTGCAAGTTCGTTATTTTCTATAGGTACCTACCTACATTAATTTATTTACCAAGAAGTATCTAGTAGGTGCCTACCTATGTATTGTCATGTATCGTTAAGTATAGTTCATTGCTCCGTTTCTGATGTCATTGACTTGAATAATATCTTTGTAGTTGGTATCTAAGTAGATGATGTACATTGAGTACCTACCTACATTGTGTCGGTTGGTAGGTAGAGGTGAAAATTACATAACATTTTATAAATTTTTGTTCTGTTTGTGATGTGCGTTTTTATGAAAATAGGATATTTTACTATTTTTATTAAATATTACCTTGAAAGGACGTCGGCAGTTTTGGGCTTGATATGCCTTGATATACCTACAGTACCTAATAAAAGCTTAACCAAAAATAAAAAAATATTTTAATTGTTCTTTGCCTAATTTATCTTAGAGATTAAGAATTGGAATCAAAAATCGAAATAAATAAGAAATAAAATGATTATGCCGTTGACATTTTGAAAAAACCAATAAAACAAAAACGGGTGCATGCTGGCTGGCGCGTGCCTCCACGGAATATCATGTCGACAGCAACTAAAACCTTTAAATATTTAGAACTCATTAGTCGGGCTGTACTTCACTGGATCATTCGCACCATACTTAACCTCACTGTCACAAATACGAAGATTTCTCTTAACCCAATTACGTACAAAAACAAATAAAAAATGAATTTAAATACTCTTGAAATACTCGATAACACCAAACTAATTTCATATCTGTACCGACATGCACAATCTGAAGCCCAGCGTTCTATGGGCGTCTACCAGTGTTCTTTTCTATTCAATTTGTATCAATTTAGATTTAGAAGATAAGTATGCCGAATTTAATTCTTAAATAAATCTTCAATTATCAAGCTATACAGTGTCCCTTTCTGAGTGGTCCAAGGGAAAACCCTGGTATAAGGACATGTCTATCAGTCTGCAGCACTAGTTTGGGTAATTTCGGGACCGTCCGTTTCACCATCGTCCGTCATGATCACTGTAGGATAATAACGCTATGAGTGGTGCTCTTAAACATAAATCTGTTACTGGAGCATAGTAGGTATCAGGTACTAGCACTGTTGCCAATATCACGATTTTTCTGCTAACCATTTATGACTTTTGCATAGGTACATTTCTAGCGCAAAAGTCGCAAAATTGGCAACAGTGGTCTCTTCCAGAGACTCTCTGGAAGAGACTCACTGTTGCCAATTTTGCGGCTTTATCGCCAATTTTAGCGCAAAAGTCATAAATGTCTAGCGGAAAAATTGCAAAATTGGCAACAGTGGTAGATAGGTATCTATTCTCATCCAGGTATGTAGGTACCGGACTTCCGGGGTGTGCTGGTGAGGCGGTACAATTTTAGAAAAGCAACAGAACATTAACGCCATCTATTAGTAAACAGTAAAATATTTGCGGCTAGTGACATCTATCGGAGATTTTGAACAATTTTAGAATTGCGAGCTTGTCGTATTTTTATTTTGTAAGTAAATAAATCACTAGATGTCCCTATAACTGTCGTTTATTTCTTATGTAACTAGATAGCGCTACTTTTAACCAACTTCACAAAAAATAAAGTTCTTGGTTCGTAGGTAGCATAATAGGTTCGTAGTTTTTGTTGTTAGGGTTCCGTACATCAATAGCAAAAAAGAAACCCTTATAGGATTACTTTGTCGTCCGTCTCAAAGAGTATACATGGTCCGTCTGTCCGAGGCAAGACCCTTAAGGCGCTGATAACTGCCAACGGCCTTGAGTGATTTGGGTGGTATAGCTTGAGTGTTCTGCGCTGAGCTCAAGCAACGCGACATACGTCCACCGAGCAATACGACTCGCCTATCAAGGAGCGCGCTGTGCTGAATTAGACGTATTATTACTTTTTAGTATCTAAAATATAAAATAAAAAAAAAGTAACAGGCAATATTATAGGTAGTAACATAGTCTTTTCACACAAAACAAATCATGAAAATATCAGCGATTTGAAAGTAATTACGTTTTTGTGTAGACAGTAATTATTCATGAATTTATTTCATTAAGTATTTTACTACAATAGTTAAATATTCACAGGTACTTACGATTGATGTATATATATGTTCTAGTTATGAGAGTCAAAATGGCGGGTGTATCATTACGAATCCAATCAAAATTATTACCAAATAAATGTACTTAAAATGTACTATTTAGTACCTATACTCATGAAAAATGTACCTCCTTTAGAACAAAATTATAACCAAATTAAGATACACCCGCCATTCTGATGTCAATATGGCGGGTGTATCCTAATTTCTCCCTAATTATCCATTGGTGATTGAATATTATTATTCCAAAAAAATCTACCTAAAAAGTACCTACAGTAAAAAGAAACACTCACTCGATCTGTTCATTAGTTCCTGAGAAATAAAACTACAAATGTTTGGTACCATACCGTGGCGTCGCTCTAACTACTGAGCTACCGAGTCAGTGATTAAAGCGACGCCACGGTACGGCAGGGGTCGCGGGTTCAAGTCCCGCCCGTGTAGTTGTTTTTAAATCTCATATATTATAAGTATATTATAATGATTATGTTGTTAGTTACATTTTTAGGGTTCCGTACCCAAAGGGTAAAACGAGACCCTATTACTAAGACTCCGCTGTCCGTTCGTCCGTCTGTCACCAGGATGTAATGAACTCATGAGCCGTGATAGTTAGACAGTTGAAATTTTCACAGACGATGTATTTCTGTTGCCACTATAACAAAAATACTAAAAACAGAATAAAATAAATATTTAAGGGGAGTTCCCATACAATCAACGTGTTTTTTTGCTAATTTGCTAATAAAGGGTGTCAAATGTTGTATAGATAATGGCACGGAACCCTTCGTGCGCGAGTCCGACTCGCACTTGGCCGGTTTTAATATTTTGACAACACACTTATTTTATGGTTTCCTAGACAACGTATAAAAATGTCAAGCCCGAATCAACCGGCGAAGGAGGTCGACACCATAAAACTTTAACTATATGACTTGGAAAGCCAAAATTAAATAGGTATGTACGAACATTGACCTATATGTCCCTAGACAAGCAGTTCCGAACAAAAATCATGCTCCACACGCGGGTACTTGTCTGTTGCCCACTGCATCAAACGTCAAAGTGTATGTGAGGCTTGTGTTGTGCCCGCACAACACTAAAGAAAAATATAACTGAAAATCTATTCACGAGTCTTTTGGATGTGCCTTTTGCCAAATTAACGGTTATAAATAGATTACATAGCTTTGTATTTATCGTCAAAGAACGAGGCTTAATAAGCGCGAATATCCAAATAACAAAACAGGTATAACCGTTTTTTGTTTAATCTGAAAAATTTCGGTTTCGGCTAAATCTAGAGGAGGACATGTAAAAAAATATTTAATACCCGGCACATGCGTGCACAGTCAGGTCAGGTCCACTCAAATCTGTATGGCTCTTTCCTCTAAAGGCCATTTCAGACTAACCTGCATGGTTTCTTACACAATTTATCTTAATTGTCTGGACTTTAAAAGAGACATCAACCTTTGAGTTTGTTTCGGTGTTTCTTCTCAAAGGTAGTCATATAGGAAACACCGAACTCATCTAGTTTAAAAAAATGTTTTGACGTGTAAAAGTGTTATTTTTAACCTATTTACAAACCCGTTTTTCCAGAGACAATGGGATGAGCCGCTCAGCAGAGTGATACTGAATAATTTAGTCGATACATGTAATACTACTGCTGAGCGAGCGCGCCTATTGGCTGTGGGTGAATGGGAGTCGGGTTTGTGGCTTCAGGCACTACCGTCGCCCAACATAGGCACTATGTTGGACGACACTACTTTCCGCCTCGCTACTTGTCTGCGTCTGGGAGCACCCTGTTGCGCCCCTCATCGCTGTCACTGCGGGGAATTTGTCAACAGCCTCGGACACCACGGTTTGTCTTGCAGCAGGAGTGCGGGCCGCATAGCGCGACACGCGAATATCAATGACATAATCCGTCGTGCTTTTGTCACCGTCGGCGTGCCAGCTATTTTAGAACCTAATGGCTTGGCGCGTGACGATGGCAAGAGACCGGACGGTATGTCATTATTCCCATGGAAGATGGGTAGGCCTTTAGTGTGGGACGCAACATGTGTCGACACTCTTGCGCCTGCCCATCTTCCTAGCTCGGCGCGTTGTGCGGGCACTGCTGCTGCAGCTGCGGAAAACCTCAAACGGCGGAAATATAATAACCTCATCGGTAATTACATTTTCGAGCCGTTTGGGGTTGAAACCCTAGGGCCGTGGGGTCCGAGTGCTCATCTCATTTTTAAAGATATCGCCAAAAGATTGGTTGACACTTCCCGTGACCAAAAGGCTGGCTTTTACTTTGGGCAAAGATTAAGCATTGCCATACAACGTGGCAATGCCGCCAGTCTTTTGGGCACGCTACCAGTTGACAGCGATGCGGAGGAATTTTTTGATGCTCTTTAGTTTATTTATAATTATTACTTATAAGGTTTTTTTTTTTTTTTGTAAATAGAACTGTATATATATATTATGTAAATAACTTATTATAAATAAAAAATAATGTAAATTCAAAAAAAAAAAAAATTTACAAAATAAATATCATTTATCATTTATCATTAATAAATAAAGGTTTACGAAGTTGAAAAACGAGTTTGGCTATTTTCCAATCATTTTCTTCATTTAAATCCTTAAAATATATAATAAAATACATATTTATGTTATGTTATATTTTTGTTTAGTGTTGTGCGGGCACAATACAAGCCTCGCATTCACTTTGACGCTTGATGCAGTGAGTAACAGACAATTACCCGCGTGTGGGGCATGATTTTTGTTCGGAACTGCTTGTCTAGAGACATATAGGTCAATGTTCGTACATACCTATTTAATTTTGGCTTTCAAGTCATAGTTAAGGTTTTATGGTGTCGACCTCCTTCGCCGGTCGACTCGGGCTTGACATTTTTATATGTTGTCTAGGAAACCATATTATAACAGTGTTGTCAAAATATTAAAACCGGCCAAGTGTGAGTCGGACTCGCGCACGAAGGGTTCCGTACCATTATCTATACAATATTAGACATACTATATTATTATAACCTTTATTAGCAAATTAAATTAGCAATAAAATCACGTTTATTGTATGGGAACTCCCCTTAAATATTTATTTTATTCTGTTTTTAGTATTTTTTGTTATAGCGGCAACAGAAATACATCGTCTGTGAAAATTTCAACTGTCTAACTATCACGGTTCATGAGTTCATTACAGCCTGGTGACAGACGGACGAACAGACAGCGGAGTCTTAGTAATAGGGTCCCGTTTTACCCTTGGGTACGGAACCCTAAAAATGTAACTAACAACATAATCATTATAATATACTTATAATATATGAGATTTAAAAACAACTACACGGGCGGGACTTGAACCCACGACCCCTGCCGTACCGTGGCGTCGCATTAATCACTGACTCGGTAGCTCAGTAGTTAGAGCGACGCCACGGTATGGTACCAAACATTTGTAGTTTTATTTCTCAGGAACTAATGAACAGATCGAGTGAGTGTTTCTTTTTACTGTAGGTACTTTTTAGGTAGATTTTTTTGGAATAATAATATTCAATCACCAATGGATAATTAGGGAGAAATTAGGATACACCCGCCATATTGACATCAGAATGGCGGGTGTATCTTAATTTGGTTATAATTTTGTTCTAAAGGAGGTACATTTTTCATGAGTATAGGTACTAAATAGTACATTTTAAGTACATTTATTTGGTAATAATTTTGATTGGATTCGTAATGATACACCCGCCATTTTGACTCTCATAAAAATTGCATAACTAACCTGCATTATTTGACGGCGAAATAAGATTTAAAACTTGAGATTTACGGCCGTTACCATTTACCGTCGCCTTAACGGGTGAAGGCATCTGCTCATAGATGGCATCACTGGAAGAAGTATGTAATAGCCGATTTTGCTCATAGATGGCGCTTTTACTTATTTCTAGTAGAATATTTCATTTATATAGGTATCTACTTAAATATTTTTTTGAATTTAAGGTGACGTCTGTGCGCCAAAATGAGCCATACAAAACTATTCTGTCAATAAAATAAAATCCAGATTTACTTCTATCATTTTATTTATAGTTTACACATTACATGCCTATCTGACTCCTTAACAACGAAGATACAATGATAGAATAACAAAAAACAAACATCAAAAAGAAAATGCAACACAAAATGACGCCCCAACGTGCATACATTGTAAAAAAATCCTGTTACAGACTAAAGAAATGCACTTACACACTAAAGGTCACTTCCAGAATAATTTTACATCAATTTTGATTGGCACACACTAGCCCTTAGTTCTTTACCTAAATATTTGTAGATTTTAGCACAATGGTGCCGATTCTGATGTTTACGAACAAAACTAATTTAGTCTCAATTAGTCTCTTTCTAATAAAAAAAACATGAGAAAGGGATGGAACATATTTAATCCTGTCAAATTAGTCCACTTGAATAGTTTTAATGCCAATTTAGTCGTAATCGCAAAAGGTCACGACTATTTTCCCGTAAATGACAAGGGCATTGACTAATTTGACAGGTCTAAATATTTTCTGTCCTTTTGCAATGATATTTGTAAGAAAGAAATATAGTGTGATTAAAATTAGTTTAGTGCGATGTTCAACAGGATCAGCACCAATATCTATTGGTTTGGCAGCCACGCACATACATAACAGGAATATTATGTCCTATATGTAGGTAATTAGACTGATATAGTTTCAAAACATTCATAAATCTAATGTTATGTACATCCAGATTAGAATTATATTACATTTACTGTACAAGAATTATTCATACTGTAATTCCATCTAAGATTATATTAATCAGAGTAACATAACATGTTGGCCATTAACCATAGGATTTTGGCAAGTTCTTTTTTCGGGCCACAAAGCTCGTTATTTATTTGACTACGAATATTTATCAATTACACTAAATAGTTTATTACTAATACACGCAATAATTATTTAGCTAATAATATTACACATTTAGCGTAGTATACAAATTAACTTCTTTTTAACATGTGCACGCGCCGCATTCGCGTCAACACAGCCTTATTATACCAGCTGTCAACAATTATGAAGAACTAGTGTGTGCTATATTAATAGAAAACATCACAATTACTATATACAACGTCAGATCGAGTTATGTTAAATTTCAACATTTACCTACTTGTACGTAATTCCAGTATTCCCTCATTTATCGACCAATCATACGAATCAATTGTTCCCTTCCACGGAGATCATTAACACAAGTGAACTGTTCACCATTTTCGTTAATAATATGTATAATACACATACACTGATTCGTTTAATTTTATAGTACATCAGGAATATTTTAACATTACTTACTACCCTCTTTTAAGACGCGATTCCATTAGACATGTCTTGCATGCAAGTACGACGTCACATTAGCAATTTGTATAGTGGAAACCACAGCTTCCAAACAAGTTGCAACTAAAATGTTGATTCAAATCACTTGCACACAAGTGTGACGCCATACTTGCATGCAAGACTTGCATAATGGAATCGCGCCCTTATACAGGTGGCGAAAAGGTTATCATATTAAATAAGTAGTAAATTGAATTATCTATCGTATAGCTATATCAATTGTAAATTGTATCATGTATAGATGCATGATGTTGTTAAATATTAAAACAAAAATAAATGTCCCGCGACTTTTTAAATTAATAGTTATATAAGTTTTTTTTTGTGCATGTTCATAGAATCTCGTGTAGTACCTATACATGGTATCATTTAATGTGATAACCTTATCCCCATTATGTATAATCTCATTCGCATCTTACTTTAGTAATTTACCAGAGTAATATTAGGATTTGTTGCAATTTGAGTAGTGCAAGTGAGTATTGCAGTAACTAATAGTAATAATCACCCTTTTTACTGAGCTCGTTGCATAAATCACTGGTTAAAAGTGAAAAGTTTTTGTAAGTAACAGGGTACCACTTGCACTAAATCAAAGTGTAAACACACCTTATTTGAACGACATCAAAGACTAAATGAGAAGACGAATTCAAATAGAACAGAATGTCAATTAGTAATAAACGATTATTAGCATCGAGCCATCTTAATTCTAATTTTGTGACACCCTAAATAACATGTCAACAATTTATACAAAAGAATACTGTTGAAAAATTCATGATTCAATCACAATAAAGGAACGAATGTCGATTTTATAGCAAAAATTAAGAAAAAAAATAAGAGAAACTGATTAAATCACTATACTACATGAATAGTTTAATATTGAAATAAACCTCATCATGGAAAGTACCTACTAGCTTTAAACAGAGTTACACCAAATCAATTAAAAATAAATAACAAAAGACATGATAATATATCGTCAAGATAGTAATTTAAACGTATTATTAGCTCACTTTGGCTAAACATCGATTTTAAATCGATACAATTTTAATTGATGACTTTATCAACTCTATATTCACAGAAATGACAGTTTTATATAAACCCTTACACCTAAATGAGACCATATACAATTGAATACCAATTTATTTCTATTATATTATACTTAGCTACCTATATTATCATTACTTTAAAGTCAGAAAGTTTTTGAACTTTTTAGTGTCACTTGTATAAATACATAATTCCTGCAACATAATTTTGGCTAGATCCCATTTCGAGAGCTTTGTTTTATCCAACAAATTAATATTCGAAGTTCACGACATAGAATTGAAAATATTGAACTAAACAAGATATCAAAATGGGATTCAGCCATATTTTTGTAGAAAATCACAAGCCCAACTCTTGTAAATAAAAATATAGGTCCGATCTAGTCTGAATGTCATATACTTATTATTATGTCACAAATGGTATTCTCTTTTCCGTTTAACGTTGTTATTTAGTAATGAGAACACCATTAATTTGTGACATAATATGTATTATATGACATTGAAATTATCGGAACCAAATTGAAATTACCTATATTTAAAAAAAAAATACGAGAATTTGGCTTCTGATGCGTAGTAAGGGCCTTGATAAAGAAATAAGTATTCTTTGTAATAGATATAAGTTTAGAAATCAGTCGCAGTATGAACCTTTAGCAGTAAAGAATTTATTTTATATTAACTTAGCATATGACTTTAGAAGATCAAGCTTCAGTTAACCCATTGACCACCACGGCCGATCCAATCATTCTTCCTACAGACCAAGCCTCACTCAATGTTGTTACAATACACGCACGATTTGCTAGTAAAATAACGTTTTAAGTCTTCACTGTAGGCGCGGGTACAGGGGAGGGGGACGATTTTTTGGAAGATAGGTAAATTCACACAAAATCCCTCCCCCCTCAGCCACTGAACAAAGTCCTATATCCGCGCCTGCTTCGTTGCTTCATTAACGGTCGAGGGGTTATGTCCAATGGCGTGCCTAGAGGGCAAGCCCGACGTATTTATATCGTTTTATAGTGTATTTATGTTCATTTTTCATGCATAATCGGCCTATAATGTTCCCACTGCTGGGACACAGGCCTCCTCTCTGTGAGAGGGAGTGGGCCGTAGTCCACCACGCGGGCCCAGTGCGGGTTGGTGGACGTCACATGTCTTCGAATTTTTTGGTTCTAGGACATGCCGGTTTCCTCACGATGTTTTTCCTTCACCGTTAAAGCAAGTGATAATTAGTTTCTAATACGCACATGACTTCGAAAAGTCAGCGGTGCGTGCCTCGGGATCGAACTCGAACCATTCGCCGTGGGAGGCACATGGTTAATCCACTAGGCTATCACTGCACATTTTTCATGAATGTAAGTGATTTTTAATGCACGTATTGCTTTAATAACGACACTAACTCACTTAAATGCATGAAAAACGAACATAAATATCCTCTAAAACCCTCTAGGCACGCCACTGTTATGTCGCGATAATGCAGTCGACGCAGTCGAGTTCGTTGGCTAGTGAAAAAATGCTTGAGCTCTCGAAATAGCTGCTTGAATTGGCTTCCCCTAAACTGATATAAAAAGTTCTGGTATACTGTAAGGGCTTGTAGTTTTAAACTTTCGCGAATTGTACACGTTTTTTAATCGGGACTTTACGCGCACAGAACATAATCAAAATAACAGTATTTTGATTAACCTCGACTTTTTAATTAAGTTGCATTGACCGTGATCACGACAAGACTGAGGTCTTTTGCGCGTGAAGTCCCGATTTAATTAAAACATAAGGGCTTTCAGGCATTTAGGCCGAATTATCGCGACGGTATATAATTATAAATCCATTTTACGAATACCTCATCATTCCTTATAATCTATTAACACCAAGACTTTCCATTTTTAGCAAAATTCGTAAGTCCACTTCATCTGCACTTGCTCGCAGTAAGTTTTACACTTAAACATTTGTTTTACCAACCTTGATAACTTACTACTCAGTGGTATAGTCAGTGCAATAGGTTATGAATAACATATTTCTTTGATTAAATTTTGATTACAAAAATAGCAACATATCGCTTTAACACCTGAAGCTAAGCATTGAAATGTTGTTTCATACTTCTAACATTGTGAGCTGTTATTATACACTTGATAATTTAATTTAAACTATAGATGCCGCGATTAGCATATATAAGACGATATTTGACATTATTCGTCAGTTTTAGGGTTCAAAAGGAAAAAGCGGAACCCTTATAGGTTTGCTTTGTTGTCAGTCTGTCAACAGTCCAAGACGATTTTTCTCAGGAACTGGTAGAGTATCAAATACGAAGGTCAACGGTCCCTTGTAGAAGTAAAAACTTCTCTTTTGAAGAATAATTAGACTATTCGCCATACCAACTATTCGCGCCATCTCTAGTTTACAACTCTGAAACTTTACGCCTAGCGTAACCATACTTTGTACTTTAAAAATGCACACCCACACCACTGAACGAGTAAGTTTGTCGTATCACTTCACTAACACTAAGCGTCACGGTCGCGTCACCTCAAGTGTCAATTTTCACGTATAATGAGGATCTTTTTAAAGTCCCAGGATCATTCTGGCTCAGCGAACATAAATGAGAACTTTTCGTGGCTAGTGGGGACGATCACTCGGGCCTCTATTAGGCTCTGCACGACCCAGGTGGTGGAGACAAGGGGGATGTTGTCTTGGTTCGCTTTGTTCTGGACTTCGTGCGGGCAGTCCCACTCGGTGACCAGGGCTAGGGCTCCGGACATGTTGAGGTCCTCCTCGTTGACCACGCGAGTGGTGGCGCCGGCTAGTGTGCACACTCGCTCCCAGAACTTCACGAAGGTGTCTTGGTCCCCGCACAGTAGGATGATCTTGTCTTTGAAGAATGTTGCGTTGCGCCTACCTGATGGTGGTACCTGTGGAAATTGATAAGTTATGTATGTGTGTGTGTAACGGTTCAGGTGGATCCGTCAAGATTGCGCGCGAAATTCACAACGCAACCTTGACGGATCCCCTTTAAGGAGACGTCTCGTCGACTTGGCACTATTCAGAATCTATAATTAATTCGCGAAGAGAAAATGTTGTACCCCTTTTTAAGCATATTGCGCGCATAGAGGAATGTGAGATTTGGTATAGTTAAAGTTTAAAGGAGTGCAGTTTTTTTCCCACAATTAACAGTTGAATTTCGACCACAGGCGATACATAATATTCTGCTCACATAATCCTACTAATATTATAAATGGGAAAGTTTGTGCGTGTGTGTGTGTGTATGTTTTTTACTTCTTCACGCTGCAACGGCTGAACGGATCTGGATGAAATTTGGCACAGAGATAGATTATATACTTTTTATCCCGAAAAACGTGGGCGAAGCCGCGGGCGGGAAGCTAGTATTCAATAAAATAGCTGTAATAAACACTTAGATATAAATAATCACCCTTACATTACAACTTTACGTTAGTTCTTGATTATTAACGTTGAATTCGTAAATGATTTTCATTCAAACATGGACACTGCTGTTTAACCTTTTTTAACCTGAAAATAGATAATATTTATCGACAAGGTGTTATGCTCAACTCAATTTTTAGCCGACTGCGGCGGAGCTCAGAAGGAGGATAATGCTTTTGGTTGGTATTTTACAACATTATTAGACATGGGCAAGCATATGATTTTTGCGATCGGAACATTATCATCTGCTTCACTGAAATGATCCAAAACACTGGTGTGTTTCATTTGGAACATTTGGGTCATTAGTCACGAAGAATTTTTTTCGACGACTCGACTAACAGGGTACATAGCTTTAGAAATATTTTGAATACAAAACCTGAAGGTCTACCGCTTAATTGAGTCAGTTCCTGAGGTGGTTGCGCGGTGCGGCAGCTTCTGCTTGTCGTTACTGCTACTTACCCAGTTAATAAATCTCTGCTTGAGTATGGACCAGCCGGCCGGGAGAGTGAAGGAGTCGATGTCGTGCAGGGTGTTGACAATGCAGCTCATTAGAACCCAGCCGTGCGATACAGAGCGGATGTCCGCCGCTAAGCACTGCCTACTTGTATACATGCAATGCACGCCACTGATAGACAGTTGACAATACACAATAGAGAATAGTCCAATAGACTACGAGCATCGACTGATGAACCAATCGCATGCATCTCGACGCCAATACGCAAAAGCGCCATTTATTACATACTTCTAGTGGCGCCATCTATGAGCAGATGTCTGAATTCGGACAGACGGTCAACAAAGTGGTCCTATAAGGGTTACTGTTGTTACTGCTACTTACCCAGTTAATAAACCTCTGCTTGAGTATGGACCAGCCGGCGGGGAGAGCGAAGGAGTCGATGTCGTGCAGGGTGTTGTCGATGCAGCTCATTATGACCCAGCCGTGCGACACAGAGCGGATATCCGCCGCTAAGCACTGAATGTACTTCGCGGTGAGGCAGGGACGAGGCGCGATCAGTTTGCACACCGCGTATTTGTTTTTTGGTACGTCGTCGAAGTGGCTGCAAAGAGAAACACTAAATTAGTATTTTATTGTGATAAATGATAGGTATTTATTTTGTCAAAACATTTTTTAATGCTAGATGAGGTCTTACATTTTCTTCTGAAGATAGATATAACATGGAGTTTCTTGCCCGTTCTTCTCCATACGAATCTACGCTTTGGAACGGGCATCTAGCTTCATCATTCTGACTAACTGACAGACTCCTTGACAATTCAAAAGTACCTATAGTGGTCTAATTGAAATAAATGCTTTGACTTTGATATCTTGAAGAAAATAAATATTTTTGTTGCAAGAAACGGTATTATGTAGGAGAAATTGGATCTGTACTGTCTCGAATAAACAATAAATCGTCTACTTTTTTTAATATTATTTCCACCCAGACTAAAATTCAGCACCAACAACAAAAAAACTTTTTTAACAAAAAATAACCGACTTAAAAAATCCACTACAAAGAAAATAATAATTTTGGTTTCGGAAGTCGGTGGCTTTGGTTTTTGTTTGCTTTTCTTTGCCACCGACTTCCGAAACCAAAATTATTATTTTCTTTGTAGTGGATTTTTGAAGTCGGTTATTTTTTGTTAAAAAAGTTTTTTATTTTTTCCTTTTTAGTTCTTTATCCCGTGTGAGATTACTTTCACGAATTCGTTCAACAGTAAATCTTCTACGGAGTGTGTACATTTATGCATATAACTTTGTACATAGGAATGATTACATAATGTATTATATACTAAAACCTTCCTGAAAGTATGTAGATTACGTTAGTGAAAACCCCATCCAAATCGAATCAGTAGTTTTTGAGAAAATCGCGCACATACAAACATACATACATACATACGGGACGAATACAGAACCTCCTTTTTTGAAGTCGGTTAAAAAATAGTACCATATACAGGTGAACTACTTTACATACCCACATACTTTCAGATTTTATTAAATTTTCGGGTCGACTATGTCATTATGTAAGTAGGTATGCCTTGTAAGTACAATTTAGCATTACACATCTAAAACATAATTCCGAATTTGTCAATTTTGTATAAAGTTGTACACAACAATGTAACAACCACATTTAGTGTCAAATGTATTTAGTGAAATGTCGTGCAAGCAAACCATAAACCACGAGATTATTAGTAAACAAGAGGGACTAAATTCGATATGTGCTGAACAGCGATTCGATCCGGCTCGAAGGACCAATGCGCAAAACAGCGATCCGCCGGATTTGAGGATGTGGTTCGAGAAGATACCTAGTGCTACTACTACTTAGTATTCTTCTTTCTTATTCTTATTCTTCTTATACTTAGTATTGTTTAATTGAATTTGTTGAAAAAGAGTTTCTTGTCCGTTCTTCTCCATAGCAATCTACGTTTTGGAACGGGCAACTAGCTTCAACTAACGGACAAACTGACTGACAACTATTGCTTGACAATTCAAAAGTGCCTGCCTGACTTTGAATTTACCTGTACACGATCCCGCCGCCTGCTTCCAGCTGTTCCTTGAGCCGTTCCTTGTTGAAGGGTCGGTCGCAGAACTCCAGGTCTTCGGTGTCGGTCCCCGCCACGGACGAGGTCGTCTCACCGTCCTCTTCAGACGAGTAGTGACGGGTGTCTTGGCTTTGGGTGGCCTGGACATGTAAATATTTAATAAGTAAATAATGAAGGTAAAGAACTGAAGACATGGAAAAAACCGGACAAATGCTCGTACTCACGCCCTAAGGGTTCCGAAATAATGCAATAGCGCCATCGATGCCGCTATCACATAATAGTATATAGGGTGGCAGGTTAGACAGTGGAAATATTTTAACGGGTCATTGTACTCATCATTATAAAAAACTTTTAATATGGGACCAACCCTGAAATCGCGAAAAAAAAATCAGCTGTTCCATACATTTATGTTCACATAACTCAACAAAATGTATGGATCAGCTGATTTTTTTCGCGATTTCGGGATTGGTCCCATAATAAAAGTTGTTCGTAATGATGAGTACAATGACCCCTTTAAATATTTCCACTGTTTAACCTGCCACCCTGTATATTATTATATCATATCTTGATCATAGATGGCGCTACTGCATACTGCTAGTACAGACTAGGTCCGGTGACAGACGGACAACAAAGTGATCCTATAACGGTTCCGTTTTTCCTTTTGAGGTACGGAACCCTAAAAACATACATGATTAATGATGTTACCTTATCAGTAGTGCGGGCCCGTCGCGGCGTTTCAGTGCACGTTAACAAGAAATGTAGTCCCGCGAACAGCTTGCTCTCTGGTTCCGGTATCGGTCCCAGTTTAGACACCGTATCCTCGTCGTTCTCGAACTTATTTAGCTTGGAGTTCTTCTTGCCTATGGTATGTTTAGCTGCGCCTTTGAGCTGCAATGGGCCCGCTGAAAAAAACACTATAACAATTATTTCTGTGAGATTTTAACGAATTAACGGTACAATAAGCCTTGACAAATAACTCTTTTGTTAGCGTTTATGCCCAACGATTATTGAGCGTAGAATTCCCTTCAACGCTATGTTGGCTCCACGGAAAAAAAAATGATTTAAACTAAGAATATTTCACTTGGTCAAGACATTGCATGATTCATATATGGGGAAAACATTATATTCTTAAAATTTGTAAATATTTGTCTTGTTATTCATTTTTCTTCCAAGTATATTTATTCACTAACCAAGGCAATATCTTTCTTGCAATGAGAAAGCAACGTTTTCTTTGCTTAAGTAAGTTTTTTTAGTACAACTTTTGGTTCAAATAGTAAAGGCTATTTAGCAAAGTACCCTTAAAAAATCTTACTTCAAAAAAGTAACATAATTTTTCAGACATCACTCAAAACTTCTTAAAAAGAAAAACATTGTTTTGGTTCTAGAAAATATAAGAAGAATAATATTATTTTTCGTGGAGAATATCATTTCAGTTGGACTAAGATATTATTATTAGTTCAAGTAAATAATTATTTGACATTATACAATATTCCTGAGAATAAAAATATTCTTGGAAGAAAACTAATTCCGCGAGCATTTTTTTCCGTGTCCCCTGCTTGTCATTCCTATTTAGGTCATATAGTTTTGTGTTTTTTGTAGATTTATGTTTTATAGTAATGTTTAGGACGTTAAAAAGTGATGAAAGTAAATTGGTGCTGAAAGAAAACTTCCAACACTGATAAAACCGTTGTAATAAATTCAGGGCAGCAACATAGTGTCAAAGGGAATTCTTATGTGAAATGCACATAATCGGCCTATAATGTTCCCACTGCTGGGACACAGGCCTCCTCTGTGAGAGGGAGTGGGCCGTAGTCCACCACGCGGGCCCAGTGCGGGTTGGTGGACGTCACATGTCTTCGAATTTTTGGTTCTAGGACATGCCGGTTTCCTCACGATGTTTTTCCTTCACCGTTAAAGCAAGTGATAATTGACTTCGAAAAGTCAGCGGTGCGTGCCTCGGAATCGAACTCGAACCATTCGCCGTGGGAGGCACATATTTAAACCACTAGGCTATCACTGCTGCCCACTAGGCTATCAATGCTGTGAAACGCACAATAGTACAAAATGTATGGCAATGACATTACCTGCGGTAAAGTCACGTGGTCACACTATCACTGCCATACATTTTGTACCTTACTTTTGGCGTAAACTCCAGAATTCGGTGGGCAAGTTTGACAACTCATTATGTACAAAGATTGCCATAGTTCGACTAGTGTTGTTCGTATCTATATTATAAAAAGTTTATGGCTTAGGATATTTATGGTATGGTAACTGCAGAATGAATGAAAATAATGATGGGCCTAAACATTTTGATTGTGTCAAGTGGTGAAAATTGTATTATTAAACAAAACATTTAAACTTTAAGGCGAAAGCTCCGCCGTTTGAGTTTATTTAAAAAGGCTAAAGTTAAATGAATAAAAACGTTTACCTATAGGTGATGTATTATTAAAGATTGTTAACACGAAAACTATGGGAAAACCCTAACAAATGCAACAAATAAAGTACAACACATATTTAACTATTCCAATTATTATTAAAGGTCTACAATAACATTTATTTATTTATTTATTTATTTATTATAAAGGTACATATTAAGGTCTATAAAATAATATAATGTCTAACAAAACTATATATATAGTTTGTCTGTTGGATCGCAATAATAATATAATAATAATATCGCAGTTTAAATATGGACGTTATTATACTAATGCAGAAAATTTCATAATATCGACGTTTACCCTATCACAATTAAAAATCCTCTATACCTGGCAACACCTTATCTGTCAAACTAGTCTTTAGTACGTGGCAGTAATTAATAATGCACATCGAGCTTCAGAAACAGATATTTGCTAGCTTCGACTTTATAGAGCGTCATCTCTGTCGCACGAAGCACTAACAGTCTGGTATCTAATAAACAAGTCGGCCACAAAACGTCACATAGGTATGAGTGACGGATACGACGCTCTACAAAGCCGAAGCTAGCCGATTATCTCTTTAAACTCGATGTGCAATATTTATTGCCGGGTACTGTACCGAAATTCTGAAGTCTACTTTAGAGCCAGCCTTTACTTCAAAACGGAACACAGTAACGCTGCTTAGCGGTAGAATAGATATAGGGGCAGGCAGGGCCGGATTTCAAAGGCCTTGAATTTTTTTTGAATTAGACAAAAAAAAAGTTTTTTAAATTATTTATTTCAATTTTAAAATAAGGCTCCTTAAGAATAGAATGAAACGTATTCTGATAATTTTCACAGGAATATGCCTTGGAATGTTTATAAAAAAATGTCTTTGTAAATGTGTTTTTTTTCTCTTTGACAAACAGATATTTTTTCCTTATTTAAAACCTAAATCTGCCCTAAATCCGGCCCTGGGGGTAGACCTTCCTGGGAGGAGCTCTTTCACAAAAACCTCTAACACTATACTAGACTAGCATTTTCTTATACTATGCGAGTGAAGAGACGAATGTATTGTTTTTCTCCCTTGCACTAATATAAATCTCACCTTTAACGCCATCTATCTTCCTAGGAGTGCGTTGCACCTCAGGCTCAACGCCGGCTACCTCCTCGAGCCTGACTTATAACTATGCGAGTGAAGAGATGAATGTATTGTTTTTCTCCCTTGCACTAATATAAATCTCACTTTTGACGCCTTCTATCTTCCTAGGGAGTGCGTTACACCTCAGGCTCAACTAGACCTTCCCCGGGCGAGCTCTTTCACAAAGAGCTCTACTACTAGAATAATACTTAATTACACCATGCGAGTGAAGAGATGAGTGTATTGTTTTTCTCCCTTGCACTAATATAAATCTCACCTTTGACGCCGTCTATCTTCCTAGGAGTGCATTGCACCTCAGGCTCAACTAGACCTTCCCCGGGCGAGCTCTTTCACAAAGAGCTCTACTACTAGAATAATACTTAATTACACCATGCGAGTGAAGAGATGAGTGTATTGTTTTTCTCCCTTGCACTAATATAAATCTCACCTTTGACGCCGTCTATCTTCCTAGGAGTGCGTTGCACCTCAGGCTCAACGCCTGACTTATTCTATGCGAGTAAGAGATGAATATATTGTTTTTCTCCCTTGCACTAAACTTATTTCTCGTATAATCTCAATGTTGTTTTTCTCTCTTGCACTAATATATTCTGGTATAATTCTCACCTTTGACGCCGTCTATCTTCCTAGGAGTGCGTTGCACCTCGGGCTCGACGCCGGCCACCTCCTCGAGTCTGACGGGCGGCGCCGAGTTGCTACTCTCACTCATTTCACTGCTTTCGCTCGCAAGGCGCTTGCGACCCACTGGGGTACTCTTAGTTTTTACACCTGGGTAAGAAATTGCGAGCTATAAGACTATTTTTTGAGATTTAATAATTTTGACCCGATTGCGGCGGAGCCCAATAAGAGGGTAATGTTTTTGGTTTGTTTGTGTCTGTGTCTATGTTCCCTCCTAGAGGCTAAGCGAGTGAACCAATTTAAACGAATGAAGTGTCTTTAGATTCGTCTAAAAGGCACGAGTGATACTGGATATAATATATGATTTTTAAAAAACCAACATGGTGGATTTTAGTAGCCATTAAGTGTAGTCGTAAAAAAAGAATCTGACATAGTTATAAGGGGTATTATGGGTAAAATGAGAAGCTTGAATAGACGATTTCGAAAAAATATGTATGATGATAATAATTATGTAAAAAAAAACAAAAAATTAAAAATAAAATTAAAAATCCGACTGCGGTTTACGCCATCGAGTTTTTAAATTCATTTTACATACATAAACTTACGCCTTTTATCTATGGAGTTAGAAGTTATAGAACTCTAGCTAAGATCCTCTCAGATCAGTAGATTGCACCTGTGCGAAGCAGGGGCGGGTCGCTAGGGGTTGTTCCCGCTCGTTCAGACCCCGTCGTTCACAGTGTTGAAGAACACAACATTAACTATTCAAATTCAGCGCTATCACGTCTTTTTTTTTGAGGATGGGAAATCATCAAATGACCCCTCCCGCTCTAGGGTGGAGCGGAAGGGAGTGTCAGACTCTTACTGACTAAAACCCACCCGTGTTCCTTCCTTAGCCCTTTATGTTCCGGGTCAGCGGTATCCCTTTCGGACAATCCCGCTTTCCCGGCAGGCTTGGGCCCTAGTGGGCCCCCTCTTCGAGCTATTACACGTCTCACTTTACCTGAAATCCCGGACGTAGACGCTTTAGGACTCTTTGGTGAGGCCACACGTTTGCGCGCGCTCGAACTACCCTTATCTCGGCTTCGGGCACTACGGGGACCCTGTAAGAAAACACATTATCAGATTGTATTTATTTTAAACATGTTATTGCTTATATGCTTATTTTTATTAACTACTAGCTTCTTCCCGCGGCTTCGCCCGCGTTTTAGGGATAAAAGTACCCTGTGTTCTATTCCAGACTATAATCTATCTCTGTGCCAAAGGACGTTGGTAGTTTTGGGCTTGATATGGTACAGTAATAAAAGCTTAACCAAAAATAAAAATATATTTTAATTGTTTTTTGCCTAATTTATCTTAGAGATTAAGAATTGGAATCAAAAATCGAAATAAACAACAAATAAAATGATTATGCCATTGACATTTTGAAAAAACCAATAAAACAAAAACGGGTGCATGCTGGCTGGCGCGTGCCTCCACAGAATATCATGTCGACAGCAACTAAAACCTTTGAATTGAGAACTCATTAGTCGGGCTGTACTTCATTGGATCATTCACACCATACTTAACCTCACTGTCACAAATACGAAGATTTCTCTTGAACCCAATTACGTACAAAAACAAATAAAAAATGAATTTAAATCTTGAAATACTCGATCACACCAAACTAATTTCATATTTGTACCGACATACACAATCTGAAGCCCAGCGTTCTATGGGCGTCTGCCGTGTCCTTTCATTCAGATCGGTCACGATCGATTCAGACCATTCTGACGTGATTGAGTAACAACCATCCATCCAAACTTTCGCATTTATAATATTGTGTGCGCGTATCACAGAAAAAGTACTGAACGGATTTCGATGTGGTTTTCACAGTTCGATAGCTTGGGGTCCAACTTAAAATCTAAGCCACGTTTTATCTAATTCCGGTGGGATGAACCAGAGATACAGGTTGACCTCTTGGTAGTACTAGCCACTCTTCACTACGGAGGTCATTCAAACTGGTCATTTCACTGTAGTCCACGCGGACGGAGTCGCGGGCAAAAAAGAGTAAGGTAAATATACCTATATAAGGTCTTACCCTTCATACTCCAAATATTTTAAGAGGTGCATCTGTAGGTGGTAAAGATGCCATACAAACGAAAAAAAAAATTATCCGAGTATATATTTTTTTAAATTAATTTAAAATTATTTGACACACTAAAAATATTATTTTCAACATCCATTACGGTAATTTTTACGTAACTTACTATTAATGGTAGAAACTAGCGTAATGGATGTCTAAAATCGTATTTTTATGTGTCAAATAATTTATTTTAAATAATTTAATTAATTTATAAAAAAAAAAAAAATACTCAGATCTATTTTTTTTTCGTTTGTATGGCATCTTTACTACCTATAGATGGGCCTCTTAAAATATTTCGAGTATGAAGGGACCCTATACAGGATGAATTTTAGAACTTTAGTCAAAAATGTAGTAATTAGTAGTAAACATAAGTATTACCTGTATAATGTTATCAAGATCCAGCTCCCTGTGATGCCTGCGCCGCGGCGTGGCGGGCGCGGACGGCGAGCGGGCCCGACTTGACTCTTTCAGCGACCTCGCCTGGTCCTCGGTAAGGTAAAGCTCGCTAGCTGTCACCATCACTAAGGTGTCACTGTGAACATATTTGGTTTTATTATTATTGTAGCCTTATTTTAAGGATGTGAAAGGACCTCGGTAAGGTTAAGCTCGCTAGCTGTTACCATTACTAACGTGTCACTATGAAAATATTAGGTCTTATCATTTTTGTAGCCTATTTGTGGGATGTGAAAATTGAGTTGAATTCTAAATTAGGTAGTGGAATTATATTGAATTGCCTTAGTAACTAGAACTCTGCAGCTCAAGTAACATAGGGTTGTCAAGTAACATAATATAATCGCAATATGATTTTTTTGATGGAGCATTTAATTCAGTTACGATAATTGCTAAATTAAGGTCTAAAAAACATTGACCAAACATTAAACATAACATTGGAATTTTCAAAGTTGTTGATATTATGTAAATTTAACATAACATGACCTTACTATAAGTTCTGACTAAATGATAACTAAGAGCTAGAAACAAAATAACTCACCCATCAGTAGTACATTTGTAGGTAACGGTCCCGCTATCATTCTCCTCAATGCCAAGGACCAGCCCAGGCTCATAGTTCTGCTCTTCATCAACCATGGCATACACCGACTGCCCCTCCAAAGGCAACGTCTTCATATCCCCGAAAATTATGAAGTCATCCAATAACACCTTACTTTGGCCATCATCGAATTTGATCAAATATTTGTTTGGCTCCGTTATCTCCAATACTTTGCCCGAATAGTAACGTTTGTCCACCCATTTGGCCAACACAACCGTATCTGGACAATACCCTGGGTACTCTGGCTTTACAACTGCCTTTTCTACTGGGGTAGCTGGTCGGGGGGATGTTGGTCGGCGTTTCGTCTTCAATTTGCTTACAGATTTCGGCGTAGCAACCAAAGAGGATAGAGGTTTCTCGTCTTTGGGAGATTTAATTGGGGACTCTTTCCCATTTTCGCCGTTGGTAGGCACCATTTCTGGGGAGTTCATTCCGTGCATATACTCTGGTTCTTCGGCCTGAGTTGGCAACAAAGCTCGCTTGGTCTTCCCTGCTATGTGTCGTCGACCCCGAACGCGGGTCTTCTTCAACGAACTCTTCGGCGTCGCCTTATCGCATTTGTTTACTTCCTCTGGACTAGCATTACCATTGCTCATGGTGCTATCATTAGAAACAGATGTTTGAATACCGACAGATACTTTTTCATCGCTCAATCCTTCATCTGAAGACTCTCGGATGTGCGAAAATATGTCATGTAGCTTCTTCATTAAGGCTTCATATCCCTTGACTGATGTTGTTGGGTTCGCGATAGATTTGCGCGGCGGTTGCGGTACAACGAAAGCGCCATCGCTCGTTCGGTTGCTAGAAGTTGACGTCGAACTGACTGTTGATGCGAAAGAGACTCTATTCGGCAAGTTGATCATGCCTCCACTGGTGACGCTTGAAGGAGAGTTGCTAACCGACACATCGGCTAGGTACGGATCTATTGTGAACCTTTTGGAGATCCTCTGGTATTCCCTACACATGTCCATACCAAGATCATTATCGGTTCGGACGACATAGAGAGACAGAAATTCGTTTTCCTCATTATGACTGATGTGGACATCGAACACTGGGATTTGCGGCGTATTGATTGGCAAAGAATGGCCATTCGCCAGCGGTGATATCGTCGACGGAGTAGCGTTGTTGCTGGATCGGAAAGACTCATTCTTCCCCCTCTTGTTCTTGTTAACGTTAAGTTTCGTCATATCAGGGGTGCTATCACTGTCTTCAGCACTTATCTTGCCTTCTGGAATCTCGGTAGGGGTAGAAGAGTCGCCATTGGACAGTTTCGAGATCAATTTCGAAGCTACAGTGGGTATGTGTTCTGGGCTGTCCAAGTTCAGTGAACCGACGCTATCAGTGCTTTCTTGGTCTGTAGTCTTTCCTATATTGTAGTCCTTCGACCTCGGTTGGGAGAAGTTGCCTTGATCTGAATAGTTATACCCTTCACTTCTAGTATCACTTATTTTGCCAGGATTAAGCTCTTCCTTCCTATTCCTAACAAGCACTGGGTCGCTATTACTGGGAGTTTTTGCCTTTTCACTAATATCGTCGAGGCTCGGCGAAAGTTCTAGATGGAAACCTTGGGAGTCATCCAACTCCGAATTCTCTTCGGCAATCGTTTCAGGAACTTTTGGCGGAGGTATTTCATTAACAAACTCTATGCTGGGACGCGAGCTAGAACTATCGGAGATAACTAGGACTTCCTTTGGGTCATCTTTGGCCAGTTCAGTTGGTAGTTTGCGAGGTGTTTTTCGGGACTTGGTGATGTCAACGCTGGCTGGTCGGGACTTTGGGGTCTTTGGTGTTTTAGGTGTGGATATGTCAGCGCTGTTGCTCCTTTTCAGCCGTCTAGGGCTAGACCGTAGGGGAGTACGGACACGGGAGGTGGACGGGAGCTCAAAGTTTTGTTTGGACGCGCTTGTGATTTCGGACACTTCGTTGTCCAGCGACTGGGTGGATACGGCGAATTCATCTTCGGTAAGATCTAGCTTTTGGATCTTTGCGCTGCTGTCTGAAGGGTCGTCTGATAGTTTTCTTTTGGGTTGGGCTGTTGGTTCTTCTGTAATTTATATTTTTGTTGTGTTATAATATTTGTGATCTTACCTAGGTTTTTATGAAAAAATTTCTTTGTACCTTATTGTGACTGGGTTATTCCCAACGGACCACGTGGTTCCTGCAACTTGCCAACCGACCACGTGGTCCGTTGGGAATAACCCTTGTGACTTACCTTTCGTATCTGATGAAACAAAGTTGGTGTCGTCAGTTGCACTGCTGATGGTCTGAAAACGTTCAAACACACCTAAATAAAACAAAACACATTTTTATACATTTAAACACAAAAACTTGATGAGTTAGTCTTTACCCTCAACAGGTTTTAGGAACAAAATGGTTTTTCAAATATGTAGTTACAAAGCTTTACTTTACTATCTCATAGAACAAAAAAATTATACAAGTCAATCATTCCTGCGTAAAGGACATTGAAAAAAGAAAACCAACCAACCAAATATAATCGCAAACAAACCACTATATCGTCGTCGGGCTCATAAACCGGACTGTCTGGGAACAGATTTTGAGAATCATCCTTATTTTCTGTAGTCATCAGACTGTCTCCAGCTGCATCCAGCACGGGAACATGAGAGACAGGTTCAGGTTCTGAAAAATAACCCAATAAAGTTAATAACATTAGTTTAATAACATTCAATGAAGTTTAAACCACCTTCAAAACAAATATCGGATTTTTATTGAAACTTGCATGAAACTGAGGGATGAAAAAAATATTTTCGTGCACCCCTCTATGTGGGGCATTGTTGTATTTGAAGATAACATGGTATTTACGTGACTTTTTTGTATAGGTGAATATTTGGTGAAATATGAGCTCCAAAAGTCGTTAACAATTTGTCCCCGATTTTCCAACCTCGGCATCGATAATCCGAAAAAAATGTTTTGTAGCACCTTAACACTTGGCTAAAATTGGTAAGACAAGATTTTTTTAATATTTTCAGGTTTAGGTTTTCCGACTGCAAAAGTAACTTTGTATTTCATAATAATATTATAGAATACAAACTTATATTTGCAGTCAAAAAACTAAAATATTCCTTGGTATGTAACCTGCACTTATTTATTAAACTTATATTTGCAGTCAAAAAACTGAAATACTCCTTGGTATGTAACCTGCACTTATTTATTAGGTACTAGCTTTTGCCCGCGACTTCGTCCGCGTTTCCGTCGTTTTTCGTAAAAAAGTAGCGTATGTCCTTCCTCACGGTTCAATGGTTTTGATGTAACAGACAGATTAACTTTCGTATTTTAGTAGGGATATATAATATGTCAATCCACAATACTGTTGAAAAATATCGCAATAAGGAACCGCAGAATATTATTATTTATCTGTGCCCGCGACTCCATCAGTGTGTAACTCCTTGTGTGTAATACAATCAGAAAGCTCCGAACTGCTAAGCTATCGGGAGTTACACGTGTTATTGTGAGTCAACCATAAAAGATAGTCATATGCTGTTGTGGGATATTTTTTAGATAATTTTATGTAGAACATTTCCGTCATACATGATTTCTATGTAGCTTTAAGGCTGCACACGCGACGGAAGCTTAAAAAATGGAGTAACTTGTTTTCCCAACATTTCCCTTCACTGCTCTGCTCCTATTGATTGTAGCGTGATGAAAAGTATACTATAACCTGCCCAGGAGTATGAAGAATAATTGTACCAAGTTTCGGTAAAATCCGTCGAGTAGTTTTTGTTTCTATAAGGAACATACAGACAGACAGACAGACAAAAATTTTACTGATTGCATTTTTGGCATCAGTATCGATCACTAATCACCCCCTGATAGTTATTTTGAAAATATATTTTATGTACAGAATTGACCTTTCTACAGATTTATTATAAGTATAGATAGATTATCAGATCACCCACTGTTGGACATAGACCCAAGCATTGTGACAACAAAAATTATAAATTAGTGAAATCTACTTTATAATATTTATTATTAATTTATAGTGTTTATCATAATTTAAATTATATTAAGGTTAGAGATAACAATTTTTTTATAATTTTGAATACCTATTTTTTATATGTAATTAATTAATGTTGCTATGAATTTATAAGACCAATACAAAATAATCTTTTATACTGATAATTAGAAATATTATTATCCTTGAAAAAAAAAGTGCAAGTGGTTTAAGAGACTCGCTATCAAGGCTTTTGCGATGCCCATATTTAAATAAGTTAGTATTCAATATAACTTAGACTAAACTTGTTCCTTTTTGAACAAGTTGCAACTTGTCTGAAAAGAATTCAAATGAATGGTGTTAAACAAGGTGGTCTACATTCAAGGTCTTTTTTACCTGACTACGGCAAGGACAAAAGGGTTATACTTTTACCTGTCTATGAAGGTATGTTTGTGGATTAATGTTCTGGGACAAGTCTACCAATAAAGTGAACTTATAAAATAATAATTACCTATAACAAAAATTATTGATTTATTTCTTCTTTTATTTACAAGGTTTTTATACCAAGTATAAGTTAGAAAAAGTACTTTATGACAATAATTTTATTTATTTTGTTAAGTTTACTTTAATATAAACTAGACCATTAAATTATATACCTTGATTTTATGTTTCAGAATGATAAAATTATATTTTTGGCAGTGATATTTTTAAATGAGGCCCATGTTCACCTATTGATGATTATGGCATATTGTGACTTGTATCAATGTATGTAGGTTAGCCTAATTACATGAAAACTTATTGTGTGTATGTCTTTACACACTTTTCTGATACATTAATGTAGACATATTTTTTACACAAATAGAGTTTTATTGTATTGGTATTTTAACATTAAATAGGACATCTAAATCTCAATAGGTAGTGCAGTACTGGCACAATGAGTCTAACTTTCATTCTAACCTTAAAAAAACAAGCTACATCACTAAAAATATGTTTAGAAATATGCATTTTAATCCGAATCATTCATACAACACTAACATTCAATGCCATTTCTTAGAAGAAACAACAAAAGCGACGACAAACAGAAATGTATTTGTACTCAAAAATAGATACAAAACCATATTGATGTTTGGATTATAATCCGACCAAGGAAAATAGTCCGATACTATGGCAAGCATTCGTTTTAGTAATCTAACAGTATTGAGAATATTACGTATTTCCTCAGATGCAGTATAAAAGATTGTATCAAAACTATATTAGAAGCATATAAATTTCGTTTATGTTCGCTTGCAGTAGCGAGGAAATACGTTAACTCTTATTGGACTGGAAGTTACATGATGACATTTTAATTTCGGTCGGTTATTACGAACGAACGTCAAACATTAGTGTGAAATTAATAGGCAATTACTAAATGAATACTACCGTTACCTGACTCTGGTTGGTTACACTCCATTTCGACGATGTTATCCTTGCTTTCCTCCATATTCAATTCAATCAAAAAGAAGTAATTGATCTAAAAGTGGCGCGAGTTAGCACCGTAACATCTGTCACTTAGATTATGTTGAATCTCCAATCATTTCTAAGTAGATATTTATATTTAGAAATAACACAATTGAATAACTGGAACTAATACTCGTTGAGATAATAAGAAACGCGGGAAACTATGTGGAAATTAATATTTTGTAAATTTTGCGAACAAACCGACATAGGCTGACCGCTCGCTTGTTGATCCGGCCTGGGTTGCCAGAGTGAGGCTGCACAATTTCTTCTAACCTAAAATCTAAATTATAAAAAATATTGATAACGGCATTTTCGATAAAATATTTCCAAAAAGTAATAATTTATATAAAAAATTCACCGATTTAATTAATTAGGCATATTAGGTAATCTTTTACACATTAAAATAAAATATTTTTTTTATTCATCCAACATGAAAAGTAGCAACACTAAAATATTCGATTTGGACAATATAAAAAGAGCGCGAAAACACAAACGTGAAACATTTCCGCATAATATTTTTTAAAGTAGTGCTTATAAAAATGACAGCAAGTGGAAGGGCTTTGCGTCTTTTAAAAGCAATGGATATTCTAGCAACAAAAACTACGTTTGATTATGGTACTGTGCTTAGCAAGGTATGATAAATCATATTTACTATAATAATAATAGATAGGTAATATTTATTATTTATGTATTATAAAAAAAACCATACTTAGGTTTATTTTAACTTTAAAAACAACAAGATACGGTATCTACACACATCAAAAGTGTCTAGGGATCAAGCATTTTTATGCGGATTTCTTGAGATTGAGATGTGGCTTTGTAATAAATTTATGATTTTATAAATTTATATGGATCCTTTTTGGTGCATTTCATAATTTGAATCAGGAACTCTCAATCAAATTCGAGTAAAATATGAAAATAAGCTGTCAATATTTTCCCTATAAAAACATACAACGCATTGAAGACATTATTAGTGCTACTGTTTCCCTACTACTGATTAAAACCAACGTTATTATGGAGCGGCGACGTCATTTAAGCAGGGAAGAAATGCTCAGAGCCGTGGGAATGATAGAAGCTGGTTCCCGGCAACGTACTGTAGCTTTAGCTCTGAATACAAGTCAGAGTGTTATCAGTCGACTTTGGACACGTTACCGAAGCACTGGTACCGTGGCTGAGCACCATGGAGGACGGTATCGCTGCACCACACGGAGACAAGACCGATACATTCAAATCTTAACTCGAAGAGCTCCAACAATAACCGCCATGATGTTAGCCGTGAGGCTTCATCACTCTTCAGGGAACTTAATTAGCGACCAAACAGTCAGAAACCGCTTGCATGAAGTGAACCTTCATTCCCGAAGACCGCTACGGGTACCACCTATAGCAATGCACAATCGTAGGATTCGATATCAATGGGCTCTTGAACACAGAAATTGGGCAGAAGAACAATGGCGTTTCGTGTGCTTTTCTGATGAGTCTCGTTTTGGTATGAGACCGGATACAAGACGTATACGACACTGGAGAACCCCTGGACGCCAACAGCGATTAAAATCCTGCCAGGAAGTCCATCCTTATAGTGGTGGAACCATCATGGTATGGGCGGGTATTTGGATCGGCGGAAGAACTGAGTTGATTTGGATCAGAGGCAACCTCAACGCTCAAATTTATGCTGAGACGATTGTATCAGACGTCATCGTTCCTCTACAAGTGCAAATCGGTCCCTTATTTCAGTTAATGCATGATAATGCACGACCGCACACCGCAAGAGTTGTAAGACAGACTCTCGCCGCAGCTAACATCAATGTCCTGCCCTGGCCTGCTCAGTCGCCAGACTTGAACCCGATTGAGCATGCATGGGATATGCTACAGAGAAGAGCTCTGCCGAATATGGAGGGTATCCAGTCGCAAGAAGACCTTTTCTTGTTGTTGCAACGAACATGGGCGGCCATTCCACAGCGTGATTTGGATGAACTCATTTTGAGTATGCCAAACCGATGTTCTTGTGTTGTTAGTGTTCGCGGTAGAAACACGGATTATTAATTGTTTAAGTTACCCAATAAAATTTTAAAGAAAACTGTTATTTCAGTCTTTTTTTCGAACTTTAATGTTAGTGGTTCAAATGTCAAAAATCCCTTTATTAGGAAAATGGCAAATTTCTTTATTAATGCAAAGGTGACTTGGTTTATCGTTACTGTGACAAACGAAAACACTTTATTTGATGAATCCTTAAAGAAAATTTTAATTAATATCAATCAGGAGAAAAGTTATTGCAAAAATATATGTTGATCCCTAGATACTTTTGATGTGTGTAGTTTCTTTTGATTATACAACGTGAAATTTACGTCTTTTTTTTCTTTTTCTGGTAATTATTAAAAACTCTATGTTTCGATAGTACTTCTGAGGGCAAATCGTTCTTTTCTTTATTTTATTTATTTATTTAGTAGGTAGGTACTTACCTAATTAAATTATTTTTAAATGAAATTTAAAAGCATGATTTTTCGGGTCACAAAACATCCTATCCTACTAATATTATAAATGCGAAAGTTTGTGAGGATGGATGTATGTATTTATGGATGTTTGTTACTCTTTCACGCAAAAACTACCTACTGAACAGATTTTGATTAAAATACAGTAATATAGCGTAAATATCAAAATAACACATAGGCTCTCTTTTATCCCGAAAAATGCAGGAGAATCCGGGGGCGGAAGCTAGTATTTTATAAAGCGTCATTCGAAACAAATTACCTATCTTATCTTATCTTCGATGTAATAGTCTTTCCGCAATGTAATAAAGGTCGTTATCAGGTTTGATTCTGTATCTAGAGCTATTTTGTTCAGCACTTCATCATCATCATCATCATCACTATATCAGCCGCAAGACTTCCATTGCTATGATATATATTGATAGGCCTGCCCCAAGCATCGTCACCTGATCCTGCGCTGCCCGACTTGACCCTGGCTTTCACCAGGTCATTAGTCCACTGCTGAGACACAGGCCTTCTCTCCGTGAAAGAGAGTGGGCCGTCACGTCTTCTATTTTTTGGTTCTAGGATATCCCTGGTTAATCACAATGATTTCCTTCACCGTTTTTGGAGCAGTGGTGATAAAAAAATTGAACTAAAGTGAGTGCATACTTAGGTTCGATCCCATCCCACGATCTAGGTCTCATAAGTTTGGACCGTTACCATTGCTGCCTAGCATTTGTTTCTTACGAATTTAGTATGATGTGTTGACAGTTGACCACTTGACCAGTTTATGACCCGATTGCCCCAAAAGGAAGTCAATGCTTTTCTTATTCTATAATAATATTATAAAACTGAAAAGTTTGTTTGTTTGTTTGAACGCGCTAATCTCTGGAACTACCAGTCGGATTCGAAAAAAATATTTTTGTATATGATAGCCAGATTCATTAGAAATAGTATAGGCTTAACATCACGCTATGACACTGAGGAATCGAGCAAAGGGGGGCGAAAACGCGGGGAACAGCTAGTTTATCTTAAATAAAAGAAAAGTGTAGCTTTGGTGATATAATTGTATAGATGAGATAGATCATTATTTAAACTTTAAAAAGTAAAAGAACAGTGGTAAAATCACAGAAATATTTCAAAGTTTACTTTGAATGTTAAAAAAAATGCCGAGCATCGTTGTGTTTTAATCTGATGGCATTGTATTTTTTTTTACTTCGCTGAATAGGGTGATTTTATCTTTTATAATAAGAGTGATTTTATCTTAAAATGATGCAATTTAGAATGGTACGTAGGTAATTCTTTTCGGCATATTAGGCATTAGTACTCAAAAGCGTATTTATTCTTATAAGGAGAACAGGAACTGTGATGCTAATCATATAATGATTTCGCCATTGTGTAGTACGTCTTTAACATAGGTACCATTTTTCTATATTGTAAACTCACGAAAATTCAGAGCTGCACATTTCTGTGTGCTGCACATGCTTACTCGCTGACCATGATAGGAATTTTACTGTGAAAATTGCTCATGGTTATAATGGGATTATAAGGATTTTGTAGTTACTTTGTGAAGCTCATAATTATATTTAGCATGTTTTTAAAAATAAACAATTCTTCCTAAATTACGTGTAATCTTACATCAATTTATGTAGGTACAGTAGGTATAATAATTGTATATTTAATTTAGGAACGTAGTATCACACGTATTAGTAGTAGTAAGTACCTACCTAGTAATATTTTTTATTAAACCGATAGGTATAATCACAAGTGCAACGTCATAATTATTAGATTACTTTTCCTAATACCTACCTAGGTACATGCTAAGTAAAATTAATTTTGAAAAAAAAATTTGTAAGAAATGTAAAAAAGTTGATTTATCTTTAGTCCAAATCAGTCTTGTAAATACCTGTTTAACAAATGTCGTTTTATGTATTTTTAGGTAAAATTGCAACAGGTTGCAAATGGGACGTTCCAGGGCACGTTTACTGTGGATAAAACCATGTGCAATATAGGAGGAACTTTGCATGGAGGCTACATTGCATCTGTAATCGATGTGCTATCGTTTTACACACAACTCAGCAACACTGATGGCAGACTTTCCTGGACCACCAGTATGAATGTTAAGTAGGTGGTACTAAATTTAAATTTTATTTCTTATAGCTTTGTTATGTCCTAAGAAAAAGTACGGCCATTAATGCAGAAGAGTTGCAGTTGTTTCGTACCTACCGATATAATTTTAAGTCATTTTGAGAAACACATAAGTACCTACTAAAAAAAAACCAGACAAGTGCGAGTATGATCGCGCCCTAAGGGTTCCGAAATATGATCATAGATGACGCTACTGCATACTTCCAATGACGCCATCTATGAGCAGATGGCTCCACTTATGGTCCGGTGACTGATGGCGGACAACAAAGTGATCCTATAAGGGTTCCGTTTTTCCTTTTGAGGTACGGAACCCTAAAAAGAGCAATAAAACAAAACATAAGTAGTAGTTATGAGATTTCTCACAAAGGTAAAAAAATTATACCTACTCAAATTCTTAGATATTGTAAAATGAGTCGGAAAATAATTATTCGGTTCCCTAAATTGAGTTTATGTTTTTTGTAGCAATTACCGATCTTCATGGCTTTCCGACTATAATTATTTATTTTAACACTTACTGTGCTATTGTCTACAGTTATGTTGGAGCAGCTGTTGATGGTGAGAAGGTAAATGTGGTTACCAAATCAGTGACAAGCGGCAATTCTTCAGTGATAGAAACTTATTTTCACAGTGAGAAAGGAAACCTTTTGGCGAAAGGTACCACGTCGTTCCTAAAGGCGGCCGATAAATATCAAAAATTAATAAAATATATTTTAGATATTGATGTTTACGAAAACTAATAAGAACAAATAATTAGTATTTACTTTTTTTATTTTTTTTTCTTTATTGTTAAAGGAATTTTTATACATGAAAGTAAATGCCAATTCCATCGTAACCTAAATTAACAAGAACATAAAATAATTATACTACTTATACATAAACTACTTCTAATTAGAGCTTAATGAGGACTAAGAATCATAAACAGATTTTTAGAAGTATTTACTTATGTTGCAATAAATAATAAAATATTGAATTAGCATAGATATCATTATAAATACCTACCTAACTACCATTTTAGGAGAATTTTTGGTAACAGCAACCTTGAATCTTTCTTTTATGGAGTGTAGAGAGCAGGAGGAACATCTCCTGTATAAAAGAAAAGTGTCCGGCAAAATGCGTTAAATTAGGGTGGCACTACTGTGCTACATACATACTAATTATACCCTTTGCTATGCTAGCGCCACTTTGAAGAGTTTTTGAACCATTGAACCCATATTTACTGCCTAAAGCTGGACACTTTCTCAACTTGTCTCTCGTAAGATATCCTTAGATATATGTATGTACCTATTAATAATTATCCTCCATTATTTCTTTGCACGTACCTATACATTGCATTTGCAACTTAGTGGCCTTGTAAGTGTAGATGTACCTTTAGTGGAACAGTGGTTCTACTAAAAGTACATACCTACTACACTTTCAACGTAATTTTATAAGTGTCTAGTCTAGAGTCTAGACTAGTAAAGGTTACTGAGAACAGTGAGAACAATTAGGTATTAAAATCAATCATCAAAGATCACAATGGGCGAAGATATTGTGTAGGTAACAAATAAGTATGAAGAAAAAAAAACAGTGGAATTGTAAACCTCCTCCTTTATGAAATCGGTTAAAAACAAACGATTTAGTTTTTTTTCCTATTCGTCACCAACTAAAAGGTACTGAGCTGAGAGCAAGAGTGCCAACGCCACTGTGTAGTACCTAGGTACCTACCCGAATAAATATTTTTTATTTTTAATCAAAATACCCACGCTTTATTTAAATTTTCAAAATTACCCGCAACCTAAATCTACTCGTAATTATTTGTAACTTGTTGACAATGCACAGCAGTGGTATTTTCGTTTTTGGCGCTAAAACATTTGACAAAGAAACGAGGCGGGATGCCATATCTTCTTTACCGCTGGAGATGTCTTGGAAAATATTTTCGTGAGTTACCCTTACTAACAACGAAGGCCATATTTCATGAGTTAGATATCTGTTTTCGTTTTGTTTTTAAATTGGGATTTTCGAGTACAAAATACTATGCTACCTAAGCTGTGTGATAGTGTAATCTCGTCAAAATGCACAAATAATTTTATTGTTTTCCGTACCCACCTACTTACCTAATTTTGTTTGTATTTTACCTACTAACAAGTTTTCACATTTTCACAGACAACGATATAGGCATGGCGATTATTAAATTAATCCCAAACGTAAAAAAAATATTTAATTATTTTTTATCTAGCTATTTAGACGACACATCACTACAAATTGCAGCTCGCACGCACAAAACATGGGCGCGGATTATTTTGACAAACAAAAAATTAAGAAATCGACTCAATAAATTTGAACTAGCAATTAAACTGGGCTCTGCAAGCTTAGCAAAGTTTTACAGGAAAAATAAAAGAAAACTGCGTAAGGAAAAGGGAAAAAAATATTTGCTGCTCGGCAAAACTATGGGTAATACAATTCTTTTCGCTATTATAACACGATTTGTCCATTACTTAGCTGCCTTTTACGTAACGGTTTGAAAAAAATAGTAAATTTTAGGCGTCCAAAATCGCTATAATGATTCTATACTAAGTATACTTTTTATATCAAATTAATGTTTCATTTTTTTTCCAGTTTGTGCGTCACAAAAAACTGTTTTGAGATTAAAACGGGAAGGAGAAGACTTTGCTGTTTACACAAAAAGATTCAAACTATTCTGATTGATCACTATCTAAGCAAAATTATGTTCACATCGACATTATTTTTATTATAATCTTCAAATTGGATCTAGAAATTATAAAGATAAAAGTTATTATCTTAATAAATTCAAATCATTAATAAAGCGAAAACTTTGTCATAAAGCCTTTTATAGTGTTAAAGATTATATGGAGGACAAAAAGGCTTGGGATTGAGCTGTTCCAATACATACATGGGCCAATACTACTATTGACATAACCACTAAATTATTGCTCTTTTATTTGATTTTATAATTTTTTCTATATACACTTTGACATTGAATGTTTCCTTTTGAAACAATTTATATACAAAATGACATTGAATGTGATAATAATGATAATATATTGATTATAATTATTGTAAATGTGAGTACTATGTGGGTTATTATGTTACTGTTATAGATCTCAAGTTCAGTCTGACAGTTTGAGTACTTTAGGGGGCCTACCCAAATGTCCTCTCTGATGGTAATGTTCGTCGGGTCGTTGAGCTCCCTAAGTCTGGGTTGAGCTACCACGATACCCGGCACATGCGTGCACAGTCAGGTCAGGTCCACTCAAATCTGTATGGCTCTTTCCTCTAAAGGCCATTTCAGACTAACCTGCATGGTTCTTACACAATTTATCTTAATTGTCTGGACTTTAAAAGAGACATCAACCTTTGAGTTTGTTTCGGTGTTTCTTCTCAAAGGTAGTCATATAGGAAACACCGAACTCATCTAGCTTAAAAAATGTGTTGACGTGTAAAAGTGTTATTTTTAACCTATTTACAAAATAAATATCATTTATCATTTATCATTTATCTTTTGGAATGTAAAAAAATATACATTAGCTAAAATATTCGAGTTTGAGTTACAACCTTTTAGCTAAAAGGCGAGATGTTACCGAATTGCAGTATACGGCCGTACGATCCATACATTATCGTGTAGAGTAAATTGTAAAACATTTCATGTGTGAACCGACCCGACGTGATATACGAGTATAGGCGTCCGCGTCGCTTGCGTTTCCACGCACATTACATGGTGTGGAAATACTGAAATTTACATCAAAAATACTTTATTTATTGCTAGTCAGATGTTATATTTCACTGATGTGTCTAAATACTTAAATACATTATGATCCTTTTCTATTACAAAAGAAGTAGAACTACAGGTAGGTACTCCGTATTTTTCTAAACGTGCTATTGATCTCTAAGAGACTATCATCATCATCATCATCAGCCTATAGTAGTCCACTGCTGGACATAGGGCCTCCAATTGCACGCCATTTAACTCGATCCTCGGCCACTCTCATCCAGCTGCCACCAGCCACCCTGCGAAGATCATCGCTCTACCTAGCCTGAGGGTGACCTACCCTACGTTTGCCGATTCGCGGGACTATAAGACTATAAGAGACTATGGGTTATTTATATTAGTATAAATATAATTATATTGTTGTAAAGGAATATAATCCTGAGGAAACCTTGACTTTATGTTCTAAAAAAGAATTTTCAAAATCGGTTCCCAATTGACGGAGTAATCGCTGAAAAACTTACATAAAAAAAAAAAAAATCTGACGAATTGAAAACCTCCTCCTTTTTTTGAAGTCGGTTAAAAAGTACCATGCCCCCTAGCCCCTCCTCCCCCTCACCTGGATCCACCACTGAGAAAACATACTAAGATTCTACATTTCCTTAATAATAAATAACACCTTTATTTAAGGTAAGTTTAAAAGCAGTTACGCCCACATCAACTCCGTACTTTATTTGAGTCCTGAGATTCTAAGGTGCTGTAAGGAAGTCACGTAAAAAATTAAATAAAACTTCGCTCCACTGAATATTAGTACGTGCAGAAAAAGATTACTCCAAACTTCGAGGAGTATCTTTATTTGCCTAACTTTTTATTACTCTTGACTGTTTTAGGTGAGTTTCGATTGTATGTACGTGCGTTTTAATGCTTACATGACTTTATCATACTTTGTCTAGCTATTATAATATCTATTATACTCCATAAAGTCGTTCAATGCGAGGATTTTCACTGGTCAATCGTGTGAGGGGTTGCAGGGAGCTTATGCCCCTGCATATCTACTTATGATATTTCTCAAGTCCTGTCAAATGTATGAGCGATGAACCACCGTAAGGTTTAAAATACGCCGTGATATTAGGTACCGTGTGACTTATATCGCCACGCCACCACCACGCAGTAAGCAAGACTGGTTATTAATTCTCATCTTGAATGAAGTAGAGGTTCTCAAAATTATTTGAAATTTACGTAAGTAGGTACTTATCTAATTTACCTAAATGATTAATTAAATCGCCATCAAGGTATAATAAAATTAAAATTCATAACGGACACTGTGTGTAAAGATGCGGATAAGTAATTAGTTTGCTTGTCATACCCCTGTCACAATATTTGGTGGACGAATGCCCGGGACGCAACAAATTCAGTGCGAGCTACCCGTGATAAATGATCGCACACTTCATTAGTGAATGAGGTTTAATAGCGATAACTCGTGCACAGAGTATAAAACAAATCGATAATTCAATTATCGAATAGATCATTTATTCTGCGATGATGGTGTGTTGTAAGATTGTTAGTGTTGTGAGAAATTAAATACCTAATAATATTTTGTGCTTATAATGTGAATTTATTAATGATCTCGGACAGATAGGCGCGGCGCCATCGTTCTCTTCTCAGCTGCTTAGTACTTAATAATGTTACAAAGATGTATGTTAGTATTATCAAGGAATTCGAGTGGTAAAAGTCTTACAATAATTAAGTACCTACTATGAAATAACTTTATCTTAGGTTACTTACTTTTAGTTTAGTAAATTGTACATTTAAATATTTTGCAAACTTCCTAAAACTCATTTAATATCTAGGTCAAGTTCCATTAAAGTAGATTTCAAATCCCACACATCCCGAAGTCAACGAGATTCCAAGATGGCGCCGGCTTCAAATTGACACATCCGGCGGGCGCTTTGACGCGGGCCCTCGCCGGAAGCACACTTACAGCCTCCTGATATCCACTCTACTGAAGACTTTCTTCCTGCCAAAGTGTCTCCCTCTGACGACTTGTGTCGATCTTTGTAAGTGAGATCTATTTTTGTTGTATCCTTTGCCTCAACGAGGCCGTTTATGAAACTTTTTTGTCGGACGTGGTTTTTTTTTTACTATCGATGAAAGTTTGGTAAGTCGTGGGTAAGCCTAGCCTGCATAGCCTGTACTGGAATACTAGAAAAAATACATACAGACCTATAGGTAGGTACTTATATAAACGTCATCTAAGTATATTTTATTTTTTGTAAGGCTTAGGTCTTGTTAGGTTATAGGGAGGTAGGTACTTCTGCTTACACCCAGTGCCGTAATTTTTTATGCGTTCGGTGCGAGCTTCTTTAACTGCGCCCTTCTTCTTCTACCCCTTTCACCTAGTCTGGTAATTTCTGTGCTCCTCGGGTCTGCGCTGGCACCGCCCTGCTTACCTACACCGTAGGTACCTACCTACTTACAATTTTTTTTAACTAATTCCAGAAGTCAAAGAATTACAGTTCCCAGTGACCATTAAAAAATTGTACTGCTGATAATCTGATAGTTATAGTGTGCGATCCTGTTTATTCAAGGCAGACAATAACACCCTTACCACAAAAAAGATAAACACGTGTTGAACACGAATGCTACCAAAAATAATACTCACTTGTTTTATACAAGTTAGTGCTAAAACAAGTGCGTATTATATTTGGAAGCATTCGTGTTGAACACGTGTTTATCTTTTTTGTGGTACGGCCCTTATAATTTATGCAACGCGTGCAATTGCTCGCACAATTTGTTCAGGCGTAACATAATTTATAGGCAGAAATTAAAGTGCCTTTTGCTAGCTCCTTCGTTTGTTCGGATTTCCAAATTATTTTTAGTTCACGTACACTCTTAAATTATTATAAATGTACACCTAAGGTTTATTTTGTTTTTAACCGACTTCAAAAAAGGAGGTTCTGTATTCGTTCCGTATGTATGTATGTATGTATGTATGTATGTATGTATGTATGTATGTATGTATGTATGTATGTATGTATGTATGTATGTATGTATGTATGTATGTATGTATGTATGTATGTATGTATGTACGTTTGTATGTGCGCGATTTTCTCAAAAACTACTGATTCGATTTGGATGGGGTTTTCACTAACGTAATCTACATACTTTCAGAAAGGTTTTAGTATATAATACATTATGTAATCATTCCTATGTACAAAGTTATAGGCATAAATGTACACACTCCGTAGAAGATTTACTGTTGAACGAATTCGTGAAAGTAATCTAACACGGGATAAAGAACTAAAAAGGGAAAAATAAAAAACTTTTTTAACAAAAAATAACCGACTTCAAAAATCCACTACAAAGAAAATAATAATTTTGGTTTCGGAAGTCGGTGGCAAAAAAATGCAAACAAAAACAAAGCCACCGACTTCCGAAACCAAAATTATTATTTTCTTTGTAGTGGATTTTTGAAGTCGGTTATTTTTTGTTAAAAAAGTTTTAATACTTCTAATGCAGTTAAACATCATGGAAGAGCAAGATTGATTTAACAGTTTGCAATTTGTTAAACATCAATCCCAAGAACATTTACAGATTCTCATGATTTTTATACTTACATGTTAAACTAATTTTTATTTTATCTAACACAAGCGAGACTCGAACCTGCGACCGCTGCCATCCGTGGCATACCTACCTACCTACATTTATTTAGATCTCAAAATTATAGTAAAATAATCATGGATATTCCTTTTCTACCTTAATGAGTTCCTATTTTCATACAACGGAAACTTGGAGAAAATGGCCAAGTTTTAACTAAATTCAAACTATTTGGAAGCCATAACTACCTACCTAGAAAATGTATGTTAAACTTTGTGTATTTATGTAAATATAACGTGAATTAGGTCCAACAAACGTCGTGTTGGTTTAGGCTAGGTACCAAACAAATATTTGAAGGTGTGTTAGGTGAAAAGGCCGTTTATGGGTAATTGGTTTTATTAAATAACTTTACCGTTATATTACTCGTATATTAAGGTTTTCCTTATTGGTAGCCAGTATAAATATTTATTTTGCTATACCTACTTACCTATTTACTTATAAATATGAAAAATATCCAGGTAGATTTATTACCTATTGATTGTTGGAATTATAAATATGTAAGTACCTATGTCGGCTATACCGATACCGCTACGGATAGTGTGTTAAAAGGACTTAAAATTAAAATAATCAAAATTAACATTAACAACATTTTTATTTAGGAAACAAAATAATCATTCTTAGGCTGTGTCCCCAATAGGCAAACTGTTAGCGGCCGACTGAGTTTTCGGCGTAACGGTTTAGTACGCCCTTCCATATATTTGAAATGGAGTGTCCACAGTTTGCTAGTTTGCGCTAACAGTTTGCAGTCTGTAGGCAAAAAGAAAAATCTCGGATGTGACTTAACTCATTTGAAAGTGTTTGAAATGTATCGGTATTTCGGAAAATCAAAATATCGCTGATATATGGGTATCTGTATTGGTATCGGATGAATTCCTACTTTCTACACAGTCTAAAAGTATTAATGAAAAAAAGTAACTGTCATCCTGTAGTTTTCCCAATTTCATTAAGTACTAGGCTGTTCCCCGCGATTTCACACTCGTTGCTCGGCTTCTAAGGATCGTAGCATGATATTAAACAGCCTATAATATTCCTCATGAATGTGGCTATCATATACAAAAAGAATTTTTCGAATCCGACGGGTAGTTCCAGAGATTAGCGCGTTCAAACAAACTCTTCAGCTTTATAATATTAGTATAGATGTTAGTACAGAAAGGTACTATTCCTCCCATTTACAATGAATACCTACCTTCAAAAACTTAGAATTTTCTAAGTGCAGTATAAAACAGTATAGATACTCCAGCACATTCACGGCATATTTCACTAAAATTATATATGACTGCGTGAGTCGTGACCTGACAGGAATTCGTATTGGCTTCCAATGGTTGGCCAATTTGAAAATATCTGCGATACGTGGGAATGTTTCTGAAGCATTGGATCCTCTTGTTAGAGTTTTGTTCTTCCTGGATTTCATAAAAAACTAGCTGTGCCCCGCGGGATCACCCGCAGTTTGATTTTTAAATCGGATTATTTAGGTACCCGCCCGCGCTATTATTTTGTTTTTGCTTCGATTATTATTGTTATTTGTAAATTTTCAGAGCAGCCATCTTAGATTTTGGTTTCAACCTCATTTTCGGTATGAGCACCCCCAAAAATCATAAAAATTATTAGGACCAATTAGGACCCATGACGTATAATTCGTTAATTTTCATGGCCGCTATCTTGGATTTTGATTTTGACCTTATTTTCGGCATGGGCACCCCCAAAACCTATTGAAATGACACTCGTGGTAATAATTCGTATTTTTTTATCGCCTCAGTATTGCAGCTATGAACATTTTGATGAACATGCACTGGCCACTGACCAGTGCTGGACGTAGGTAGGTACATATATGGGCATTCCAATTTCCCATTAACCGATCTATCGCCTGTTTCCCCTAGGTACCTACCTACTGAAGATATTTGATATTAGGTCTATAGAAGTAATGTCAAAAATCGATCACTAGTAGTGTTAAAAGCCGATAGATCGCTTTTTGGGAACGGTTAGTATCACTACACGTAGACGCTATTTTAATGAGACAGCTGATAAGATTCTAAGAACATATTTTTTATATTTAATTGTACGGAAAAATTACTGGCTCTGATAGGTACCTTATAATTACTTATTGACTCTTCATTCTAAGATAATAACACGAATGAAGAGTAAACAAAAACCGGCCAAGTGCGAGTCGTACTCGCGCACCAAGGGTTCCGTATTATTTTTGGACGTATAACTATTAAGTGAAAAACTCCGGACCGCATAACTAAGTTGTTTGTGAAGAAATTTTGATGGTTTTGAAAAAAAACTGTACTAGTTACGAACATCGTTTTATTTTTGGTGCCATATTTGGGTCAATTCCTATCAACTCTAATTATTTCAGATTTTTCGCCCCGCAAACTTCGGAGATAAGGGGGGGGGGAATGGTAACTTTTTGGACATTTTTCATCATATGTCGAAAACTTTGAGACATAAAATAAAAATATATTTTGAAATGTGCAGATCAAGCCCTTTCATATGATATGTCACTTGACCTAGTAACTCCACTTTAAAATTTTGGACACCCACTCCGGCCTCTTTTGCAATGAAAATAAAAATATTTTTGGACTTATTTCATTTGCAATAAAGTTGAACAAGCATTCTTTATAACTGTTCCAAATTTCAAGTCGATAGCATAAGTAATTAGTGAAATAAGCAGGTGTGACAGACAGACAGACAGACAGACAGACGAAGTCGCACCATAAGGGTTCCTTTTTTACCATTTTGGTACGGAACCCTAAAAACACCGACAGATAACATTAACGGACCTAGGTATAAATGCTTAACTATACCTAGGTTCGTTAATGTTATCTGTTGGTCTTTTAGAAGTTATTTTTAATGTTAAGAATAATCAGAAAATGATTGCTAAGGTCGAATTAATGTGTTGTTTTGAGGCCCACTAGGGAACCCCTTTTTACGGTATGGTACGGTAACGACAATCCAATACCTACATAATAAGATATTTGAATGTATCTAAGGTGGAGAGTGCCCTAAGATGCCTCTGGTATTTACCTACAGATTTTCCTAGCCAGCGACATAGAATCTAGGTACCACAGAAAAGAGGAATTTTTATATTCCGTGATGTAGATAGGTAGGTACAGTCCGCATGACCCTAACTTGGCCGGGCAGAACTTGGCTCACCAAGACATTTGCGCATGACATTTGTACAGTCGCTAAGAAAACAACTAAAAGTGGGCAATAATGGCCAATATGGAGCTACATGGAGCTGTGTTTTAGTTTCGTGAGTACCTACCTACTTTGTTGTTTCACAAAAATGAACATTTTCAGTTATTTTTATAGTTAAGTAGTAATGGATAATTTTAGTACCTAATGGATGATTAGCTAGTTATTTATATAATCAGCTCCTCGTGACTAACTTCTGCCCGGTCAAGTAAGATCGTTCGGACTATATTCTATGGCAGTGGGAACCCCTTACCATCAGGTGGGCTGCTTGCTTGTATGCCTCATAATAACAAAAAAACCTGATAGATGAAGAAAAACTAGCACCAATTATATGGCAACTTGAATTATTATTTATTTTGTTAATAGTTACTAAGTTTAAGCGTAAATGTAGACGTCGAAGTGTATTTTCTCGCCGCGGTCGCTCTTCAGACGAAGGTTCACGAAGTTGTAGCCAAGGCCGCCTTGCGTCACGTTGGCCGAGGCACCGCTGTGTGTCATGTCGAACGCCAGAATACCCTGAAAATTGACAATGTTTGTTCAAGTAGGTGTACGAAAAATATGGCAAGAATTTTGATGCTGTAGTGCAATTTAGGCCGCGGCCGCACTGGCACGGGTGATTTCATGATTACAAACTCATATACCTAAACATTATGTCGGTGGCCGCACTGCAGAAACGACAAGCGAAATTTATTTGTTCACGAAATCGCCGTCGCGTCGCTGTCGCCGTACCAGTGTAGCTGCGGCCTTAGGTTAAGGTGTTGCTATCTCTTTTTTGTAAATGAGACAAGAAGGAGACGGGTAAATAAGAGCAGCTGTCAAATTAGCTTGAACTAGGGTTAATAAAATTAATGGAAAGTTTAAAGGAACACACTTGCTGACAAAAAAAAGTTTACGACTAGGTACCTACGTACTTCATAACTGAGCTATGTTATGCAATAACATGTCAACCCCACAAACCTTTTACTGTGAGTAATAATAAGTTGAATATTATTCTCAACTATAAAATTATAGCCAGTTTATTTCGCAATCTGTTTCTGTTAATTATCTCGTATTATATGTATTATTCTCGTATTATTATGTTAACAGAAACAGATTGCGAAATAAACTGGTTATAATTTTATAGTTGAGAATAATATTCAACTTATTATTACTCACAGTAAAAGGTTTGTGGGGTTGACATGTTATTGCATAACATAGCTCAACTATGATTCTAGAAATTAGTAAAAAAGTACATTATCTATTAGATAATTGGCCACTTTGAGAGAAATAATCTTTTTTTATTAAAATGTTATTAGCTGCAATCTTGTATCATGCGGTCACGTCGATAACCTTCCATAGGTTAAAACGTGAATAAAAAAGTTATATCATAGGTAGTTAAAATTAAAGTAACACGTTCACAATAATGTGCTGATATAGGTAGCCTTATTACCTACACTGATAATAGTTTTGTTTTTCCCAGAACATCTTTAAATAGTATAAAACAAAATCGCTCTTCTGTTTGTCCGCTTATTATTTATTCTAAACTTCTAACTACTAAATATACAACTATCCTTGTCATTTGTATGACAATGAATAGAGATGGCAATTGACATATTATGAGCTGTTTAATTTAATCGTCGTTTATAAGTAAGGGGGAATATGTTTAGAGGTGAGGTACTATTGTGTTTAGTGAGTTGTCGTGCAAGCGGGGCTTAGCAGTTAAATTGATAAAAAGTTTAAACATACTTTTCCTTATTGAATTTCCACCAAGAAAACCATTATCATTGAAATATTTTCTCAAAAAAACATTGCCTTTCTCGGGGTCGGGGATCCCCCATGCAATGACGCGTAGGTTCAAGAATAGTTTTTGCACATTTTCCTTATAACACGGCTGACTGTTAGCTGGCATGAGTAATTCTTTTACTATGTAGCTTTAAAATACTGCCTTGTTGGTTCAGTGGTCGCAAGTGCTAATGCCGAGTGTGGGGGAACCCAGGTTCGATCCCAGCATCGGGCAGTGTTATTTGGTTTTCTATAAGAAGATTTTTAGTAGCCCGGAATTTGTATTTGTGGTTGTTTGGTTAATGGCATTCATAGGGACGACTATGAAATGGGACTTGAAAGATATTTGGCGAAATGTAGGTGTCGATACCTACTATACATACTTACACCGTTATCTAGGCCTTCGGGGAAAATACCCTATGTTATATTTTAAGTTTAACTCGCTCGCCGGTATCGGAATTGCACGTTTAGGCTCGGCGGGTCACCGACCACAGCCACCGGTAGCCAGCGACTGACATAACACACTTTTTCACGTCGTCTACAAAATAGCCGGTGGCGGCGACGCTAAATGAATATACTCGTAAGTGGTTCAGGAACACCATAGTATGTACCTACTTTTTGCCGTGCGGTCAATCTTGATTGCCTAATTTATTTTTAATAATATTTAACGTTCATTTGGCATTTATTAGCAATTTATTAATGTGCTACTCTCCAGCAACGCCACCATAATCGATAGCGATCTATCATAGCGGAATATAATGTACTTTGAACGTACATAATGTACGTATACCGATAATTAGTGTACCTAGAGTAGATAACGAGATAATGAACATTGATTGTGGCGCCGCTGCAATGCGTACTCTCTGGCGGCGCCACTAAGATTTCATAGACTCCGTAATGATATCAACATCTATTCCCCGTTGAAAAGTAATGTACGAACGCTGTTTAATACGTACGTGTTCATAAATATCATAAATATATTGTAGTTTCGTTTATTTCAGTGAATATAATTTACATTGGGAACGCCTTAATATTTTATGTTAGCAAAATATTGTGTTATTGAAGTTGAAGGTATTTGTGGAAAACAATATTATTACATTTAGGAAATGCAATGCTGTAAGATTTGATTTGCGTAATTGGACATTCTGAATCCCGCGAAATCAAGGTGTTTGCTGGATCCCGTATGGATAAATTATGAATAAGTCCAACATTAATTGAAGGGACTTTTATGAAACAAATCATAACGTTTTTTAAAGACAATTATTAGGTATTATCTACTAGACTTTTGCCTACGACTCCATCCGCGTGGACTACAATTAATTGATCATTTTATTAAATTACCTCCTTAGTGTAGGGCGTCTAGTATTTCGAAGAGATCAAGTTGTATCTCTGGTCCATCGCACATTCATCCCACCGAAATTAGATGAAATGTAGCATAGATTTTAGTTGGACCCAAAGCTAGGTTTTTTTTAGTGATAAAACATTATTTTTGTTAAAAATTTTATGCATAATCGGATATTAGTTTTTTTTTTTTGGTCCATTTATGTATACAATAGCTACTATACAGCATGTAACAAAAACCCTCTTCAATCCCAAATGAAATGGGGCCATTTTATACTTATCATTATGAACAACTTTTACTATGGCACCAATGCTGAAATCGTGAAAACAAAATCAGCTGTTCCATACATTTTGTTGAGTTATGGTGAACACAAATGTATGGAATAGCTGATTTTCTAAATAATTGAAATGGGGCTATTTCACCAACCTATCAATATCTGTTCAATAAGCGAAAGATAAGATAAGCTAAAGGTGACTTTTAAGCGATTCGAACACTGCCCCGCATCACGCAGCGGGGTGCGGGTGCGGGAGTGTGTGATCTTACGTTGTTTGCAAGTACCTATATTTGTATAGAAATCACGCATAGTACAACACACTGAAAACGCATTCACGCGCGGGGTTGCAGATCATGCACCTACATGCGGAGAAACACGCACCCCCGCGCGTGGGTGCTAGGCAAGACGCAAGGTATGGCACACTGAGATCTGCAGTATCGTGCGTGATTTCGTGTTGACAGTTGACATCTGCCGACAACATACATATCGTTGCTAGGAAGTTTGTTTTATTTTAAATCTGCCAGTATGAAGAACAAGAAAATGTCAAAAAAGTTGCTAAGACAACACTACTAGGTGGCGTATCGTTTTTTCCTCTAGGCTACCGCATGACAATACTGCACCTACGCGCGTTTGTGCGGAAAAATCTGCATGATGATGCAGATCTGCACTCCCGCACCCGCACGCGTGGCGCCGTCGCCACGCACCCCGCTGCGTGATGCGGGGCAGTGTGCGAATCGCCTTAGTAAATTAACTTTTACTTCAATAATGTTGTCATTAACATATTATTGACAGGTGGTGCACGCAATTTTTTGCTATTGAATAGTTTAGTGATCACATTAGCTTAATGACAGATGACAGAGACAATGAATAACAGACAATGATAGGTTGGTGAAATAGCCCCTTAATGTGTTATTTTTTTGTGTTTTATTTCAATTAGGTACCTATATTCGTACACAATACCCTAAACTGACCAGAGTATTATGAGTTATTATGTACGTTTAAAAGTCGTCATCATTCAATTTATTTAATAACAAAATGTTTTGCTAACATAAAATATCAAGGCGCTCCTAATGTAAATTATTTTTAGTGAAATTAACGAAACTACAATATATTTATGATATTTATGAACACGTACGTATTAAATAGCGTTCGTACATTACTTTTCAACAGGGAATAGATGTTGATATCATTACGGAATCTATGAAATCTTAGTGGCGCCGCCAGAGAGTACGCATTGCAGCGGCGCCACAATCAATGTTCATTATCTCGTTATCTACTCTAGGTACACTAATTATCGGTATACGTACATTATGTACGTTCAAAGTACATTATATTCCGCTAAGATAGATCGCTATCGATTATGGTGGCGTTGCTGGAGAGTAGCACATATTTATTAGGTGATACCATAATAGTGCTAAAAACCCGTATCTTATACTAACGTTACAGCATCCTATACTAAATCAAGGGCGAATTAACATGACACCTGGCTCGGTACTCGATACCTAAAAACTCGGTACAATAATGTCAGTCGAGCCAGGTGCCATGTTAATTCGCCACGGTTGTAAACAACAATACTTAGATGTAACCTAAAAAAATGGCGGTATGTTAAACTTGCTGTGTTGTGAACTTGAACTATGTTTTAGTATTAGATAATTATTATCTTAACAGTTTAAAACAAGATCAAAACACTCGTTAACTTTAATTCGCAGATGCACGAGTGGCCTCCCGCGGCCTCAAACAATACAATTTTAATAATTGTGTCACATTTTACTTCATTGATGGGTAAAATACTAATGATTTAAGTCTTACCTGGATAGAACGTCCTACATTGGAAGGTACAGCCGGCAGCGAGAAGTACGTATTCTCAACCCTCTTCCTGAATATCTTGGAACTGTACTCAGCGTTATGATGGTATACCAATGGTCTCAAAACACTAGTACCCATGAAGGTGTGAGTACACTCCACAAATACTACAACCGCCAACAATAAGACTATACTTAAAACCTTCATTTTCGCAAAGCAAGTGTTACTTTTTGAGTTAGTACAAAAATGAAACGTCCTATCGATTCGACGGTTAAAGGGCGAATGGTGATTAAAATGTTTCAAAGCATGTTTTTACATTTTATCTGTGTGAGATAAACTGAGTGTCATCAATTTATTTATTAACTAGTGACCCGCCCCTACTTCGTACGGGTCCAATCTACTGGGCCCCAAGTCTGCTAATGCAATTGTTATAATCGTGTCAGAATAGTGTCTCAATGGCATCGTTTTGACCAATGACGAAAGAGTTAGTCTTGCTCTAAGCCAATGACCGCTTAGGTTTTGATAGTAATGGTGTCATTATGACACCATTCATACACTATTCAAATAGCAGAATTGGGGCCCTGATGTGGCGACATGTCAAATCGAGATTTCTGTGCTGGAAAATAAACCTTCCAGAACGAATTCTTTAAATGGTGGTCAAAACCGCATTAAAATCCATTGTGCAGTTTAGAAGAACTAAGCGAACAAACAGATACGAAAAGCGACTTTGCTTTATACCTACTATTTACAGATTAGGTATGTATAGCATTTTATAATAATATTACTAGTTTACTTCTTTAGGTTTATGATTTTGGTCTAATTATCGTTGGTGACATATGGATTTTGACTGCTTATTATTTAATGGAAGATATTGAGATGTTTTACATTATGTCAAGGTGAAGAACGTGTGAACCTCCGATCATAGAAACAAAGAGATAATATTATAATAAAGCAAATTAGTAAGGTAACCGCTGTCGCCACTTTTAAAGCAGTGTGCGTCACAACTACAAACGCTCTTTTGTAAATATAGAGATCTCACACACATTATAATGCACACTGTATAGTCGCTAGCTTAACTTAAAATTTCAGACTTGTTTTGTCTCAATCGGTTGAGTAGGTCCTGAGATACAGCTTGACCTCCCAATTATATGCAATCCCATTCAAAACAGGGTCAAAATTAAATAAAAATGAGATTGCTTTCCGAATTCTGGTCTCTAAAAGTTCATTACTAATTGGTATATACCTAGTTGATAACGGGTGACTGGTGATAGGGGTTGCGTGATAGTGATTGATGATGATATCAGATAGACGGTGTGTCGTACACTCGTGACGATGGATAAATAAAATTATGTTAAAGATGGGTAGATTTGGTAAGATTGGTAGGTACTGTGTGGTAGTATTGTTATGTTTACATCGATTTTCATTCAGGATGTAGCGGGCACAGGTATATCTACAATTCTACATATAGTTGTTTTTAGGGTTCCGTACCAAAATGGTAAAAAAGGAACCCTTATGGTGCGACTTCGTTTGTCTGTCTATCTGTCTGTCACACCGCTTATTTCAGCAACTACTAATGCTATCGACTTGAAATTTGGAACAGTTATAAGGAATGCTTGCCCAACTTTATTGCAAATGAAAAAAGGCAAAAAATATTTTTACTTTCATTGCAAAAGGGGCCGGAGTGAGGGTCCAAAATTTCAAAGTGGGGTTACTAGGTCAAGTGACATATCATATGAAAGGGCTTGATCTGCACATTTTTAAATATATTTTTATTAAATGTTATGTCTCACAGTTTACGACATATGATGAAAAATGTCTGAAAAAATACCATTCCCCCCCCCCCCTTATCTCCGAAGTTTGCGGAGCGAAAAATCCGAAATAATTAGAGTTGATAGGAATTGACCCAAATATTGCAACAAAAATAAAACGATGTTCCTAACTAGTACAGTTTTTTCAAAATCATCAAAATTCCTTCACAAACAAACTTAGTTATGTGGTCCGATTTTTTTCACTTTATACGTCCAAAAATGATACGGAACCCTCGGTGCGCGAGTACGACTCGCACTTGGCCGGTTTTTTAAGTCTTACCTGGATAGCACGTCCCATATTGGCAGGTACAGCCGGCAGCGAGAAGTACATATTCTCAACCCTCTTCCTGAAGATCTGGGAACTGTACTGAACGTCATGATGGTACACCAATGGTCGTAAGACACTAGTACCCATGAAAGTATGCCCACACTCCACAAATACTACGGCCGCCAACAATAAGACTATACTTGAAACCTTCATTTTTAAGTTTTACTTTTTGAGTTAGTACAAAAATGAAACGTCCTGTCAGTTCGACGGTTAGAAAGTGAATGGTGAATAAAATATGTATTTTATAATATGTTTTTACCTTTTATCTGGGAGAGATAATATGAGTGTCATCATTTGTTTATTAACTATAGACTTGCCCCTTGCCTTTGCTCGGGTGCAATGTGCATAAGTGGCGACATGTCGAAGGTAGTCAGGTAGGAAACACCAACCTCATTTAATAAAAAATATTGACGTGTAAAAGTGTTATTTATAACCTACTTACAGAATAAAGTATGTCAATTTCAATTTCAAACATCGAAATGTCTGTGTTGTATCTAAGTTAAATATTAACGTATTATACAGATGAACCTTCCAGAATAAATTATCTAAATGGTGGTACAAACCACATTAAAATCCATTGCGTACTTTAGAAGAATTAAGCGGACAAGGCAGACATGAAAAGCGATTTTGGGTTATACTATTTAGGGCTAAGTTCATCGACAAGTTAATAATCCGATAAACCGATAAACGGCCGTTTAACATGACTTTGGCCTTTAGAAAAGTCACGTTAAACGGCCGTTTTCAATTTAACGGACTGTTAACTTGTCGGTGAACTTGGCCCTTAGGTAGTTAGTTAGGTATGTACATGCGCGATCTGTGATAATCTATAGTGTCACTACCTATACCTAAGTAATAAAAGTTAAAACATTTAATAAAACTGATCACGTTCTAACAATGATAACTACTTTAAATACAAACTAATCGTAATAAATACAGGGTAAAATTAAAACCAGTGCGGATATTTTAGGAGGTGAAAGTACTCATGAATATGATCAACTTTTATTATGGGACCGACACTGAAATATGAAAAAAAAAATCAGTTGTTTCATACATTTTGATCGTGTTGTCGTGCATTTTCGTAGGGAACAGCTGATATTTTTTTTCATATTTCAGTGTCAGTCCCTTAATAAAAGTTGATCATATTCATGAGTAATTTCACCTCCTAAAATATCCGCACTGGTTTTAATTTTACCCTGTATAAAACGAAATCCGATGTCCCGTCAGTTTAGTTTAACCGCGAGGGCTTCGGTCCGGAATCTCTGCGGCTCGGATTGGCTTGGAAATAACAAAAAGGTAAAAAACCGACTTCACCTGATAGCGTGTGACAGACCGACAGACGCGACGGTATGTTTCCTTATTTACATAGAAGTGTATTGTTTTCCTTTGGGTTTTTCAAAGTTTTTCCTCAAAATGCCATTGTTTTGTTACCTTTACATATTCAACTAAATAATAATAATAATATAAGCCCTGTTTACAAACTGCCCCACTGCTGGGCACGGGCCTCCTCTCACAATGAGAGGGGATAGGCCATAGTCCACCACGCTGGCCAAGTGCGGCTTGGCAGATTTCACACTCCTTCAAGAACTTTAGGGAAAACTCTCAGGCATGCAGGTTTCCTCACGATGTTTTTCTTCACTGTTAAAGCAACATATTTAACTACGAGCTGTAAAAATCCTAAAACCCGAATGAAGCGCTTTGACTCCACTTTCATTGTGAAGACCGTCAAACAGTGGAATGCGCTGCCGGAGTGGGTGTTCTCCAAACTCCGATAGTTGCACTCTGGGTATCTTCATGTCGCGAGTGAATTAGTTTCTTCTATAGGCAAGCATGCTACATCGTAGACCGCATCATCGCTTAACATCAGGTGAGATGGCGGTCAAACGCAAGCCTATTATTAAATAAAAAAAAAACTTTGAGTTTGTTGCGGTGTTTTTTTTTTTCAGAGATCTTCAAGTACCTAGGTACTCTATGAACTTGTAAAAAAATCAGGCAAAAAACCTACAGAAATAAATAAAAATTTTGGATGTTTAATGACAGGGTTCAATAACAGTATTTTCAAAACAAAGTGCATATTAACCTTTGTAATTAACGTTCGTTAATGGGTAATTGGTACCGCGAATCATCGAGACTCGAACCCGCCAGCACTGCCATACCGTAACTAGTATAGTTAGCTGATTTGATAATGAAGGAAAGAAAAACAGCAAATGAGGTATGTAAAACTGTTATTATTTACCACATCGTTTGCGTAAATCAATTATTACAACAAATACAAATAATATACATACATTTTATTGGTAATCATAATTGGTGATTTTATTATTCGTGCGGATAAAAAATGGGATTGAAAATGGCGTGGCCTCTATCCACTTTCTCGCTTGCATGCCAGTGGGTGTGAATATAGACAGCAACAGTGAAAGTTTAATAGAGGTGACAGCATTTATAATGCCATTTTTCATGCGCGGCTTGTATGTAGGTAGGTACTACTACTACTACTACACGGAGAGTGCAGGCAAACAAAGGAAATGTTAGCTTCCTTGGATACACGCCTCTCTCGAAAACTTCTGCACCTAAACAGAAAGAACCTCCGTCACATAGTGAGCATAATCACAGGCCACTGCCCACTCAACAGACACCTATTCAACATCGGCATCACTGACAGCCCCTTATGCAGAGGATGCATGGAGGCCGAAGAAACACCGGCCCACGTAATTTTACACTGTAAGAGCGTGGCCGATCAAAGAGGGAAACTACTGGACAACCCTAACACCATACGAGACGCACTCGTAAACCTACGGGACCTTCTGGACTTCTGGCAGTAGCTGAGCTGGTACGCGTGACCACGATCTCGTTCCTGCGGTCACACACGCACAATGGCCCAATCAAGAGGCTAAGTGCGGAAAACAGGTGGTATAACTAACTAACTAACTAACTAGGTAGGTACTACAATACATTTTCAAAATAAATACAAAATTAAACATAAATATAGACGTCGTAGTGCAACTCTTTGCCGCGGTCGCTCTTCATGCGAAGGTTCACGAAGTTGTAGCCGACGCCGCCCCGCGTGATGTTAGCCGATGCGCCGGAGTGTGTCAAGTCGTACGCTAGGATACCCTGAAATAAAAAAAAAAAAAAAATGAGATTTTGTGTAGGTTTGCAAATAGGCCAATGGCATTGCCAAGGAGATTGTCAGCTTTAGAAATAAAGAGACTTATGTGCAATATAAATGTTATGAAAGGAAAAACAATGCGAAGAAAATACAAAAATTGACGCAATCAATGTGATCATGTTGCCGACGGACCGAACGCGATCGATGATTTATATATGTATATATGTTTTAGTTTAATGTGAATGACGAGTGACGAATAACAATGTTAGATTGAGGGGCGTTTTTAATGTGTGGGAGATCTCTATTTACAAAGGCGCATTTAGGTATTTACAGGGTGGCAGGTTAAACAGTGGAAATATTTTAAGGGGTTGTTGTTGGGAGTTGTTCATACTCATCGTTATGAACAACTTTTACTATGGGAGCAACCCTGAAATCTCAAAAAAAAAATCAGCTGTTCCATACATTTTGTTGAGCTAAGTGAACATAAATGTATGGAACAGCAGATTTTTTTTTTGTGATTTCCGGGTTGGACCCATAGCATAATGGTGAGTACAATGACCCCTTAAAATATTTCCACTGTTTAACCTGCCACCCTGTATGTGTAAGTAGTTGTGACGCACACTGCTTTAAAAGTGGCGAAAGCGGTTCCCGTACTAATTTATTATGATAATTATTTCCTGCTTTTTATGATCTGTGGGAGGTATATAGTCCCTTGCTCACGATAGAATCTTAACCCCATGTATGGTCAGGTAAAGGGATTCTTAGCAGGTTCACTATCATTCATAATTGGTTGTATAATCAAGCTTCGAAGCAATTCGGATTCGGATTTGCTAAGGAATCCTTTTTCCTGACTGTACATAAATCAATAACCCTATCATTACGTAAAGACAAACTTCACACCACAAAAAATAAGTAGGTACTAATTTGGCCATTATTTCTAAAAAAAACCGAACAATTAGTGCGAGTACGATGCAATAGCGCCATCTATGCCGCTATTACATCATAGTAGATATATCATATCTTGATCATAGATGGCTCCACTTATGGTCCGATGACAGACGGACATCAAAGTGATCCTATAAGGGTTCCGTTTTTCCTTTTGAGGTACCTACAGAACCTTAAAAATAGCAAAATGTAAAGAAGATCAACAAAAATTACCTGAATACTACTTCTGTAGAAGCCAGGGTATGTAGGTAACGTGTAGTTCAAATACTCCACCCTCTTCTGGAATATCTTCGATGAGTATCGCACCTCGTTATGGTGCATTAGGGGCCGCATAAAGTTGGTCCCCATGAAGGTGTGACCACACTCTACAAAGACCACGGCAGCTAGCAATAGCACTACAGTGTACACCTTCATTTTGTCAATCTTGGAGACTTGCTTGAAACTTTACACAGTGAGGGCAATTCTATGAATATTGGTTGCAAAGCGCGTGCTTATATTTTTACGTGTTATCGTCTAATTTAACATCATTAGGTACTGTAATTAGGGTTCCTTAATTGTTTATATCGAGACGGTTGATGTTTTTACATGACTGCTCAAAAAAAGGAGTGTTATGTTTTTAGGGTCCATGTATTTAGTTATGTTTGTGAGTTTCTATATTGGACTATAATTTTTAATCGCCTAAGGGCCAAGTTCACTGACAGTCCGTTAAATTGAAAACGGCTGTTTATCGTATATTTTTCCATACAAAAAGTCATGTTAAACGACCGTTTTGAAGTTATCGGACTGTTATTTTGTCGGTGAACTACGGCCTACATCGATTTACAATAATGATCATTGTCTAGAAGTTGATGAGTACATCCCAGAAATATATAAGACTATTACTATTATTCAATATACAATCGTTCACTAAAAATATTCTTTTCAATCTTCACTGACTACTTAATATCTAGTTAGATGCACGCAACAACATATTCTATTGAGCCGAAATGCTATTTGCGTGCCATTTTAGTCTAAATTGTTAGTAAGTATAAATAATAAAAACAAATACATGGTTATAAAAATAAAAAAAAACACGGCTGCCATGTCTAAAAGTGAACTATTTGAGATACAAGTTGTGTTAGTTAGTGATAACTGTCGAAAAAACCTATAAGAAAATAATCAACAGAACTGTCGTCCGACTGCAATGAAAATTCTCATTCACTTATTACACAACTAGTATTTAACTTTTAGACATTATTTTCTTACTGTGATATACAAATATCTTCAAAGATATTTTAGTGTACAGAACCCTATCGATAGTTTCCCCTCAACCTTACCCACTATTATTAGTGTTAACATTACATATAATAACAAATACATTAGTTTTCTAATCACCGTGTTATCAGTGAATGCGTTCTATATTGATAATAATTACGGTTAACTAATTTACTACTGATTGTTTGGAAAATTATGGACCGGTTAGTTGTGTTCATTAAAGTTTGAGTTAATGTTACTGGTTTACGGTGCTAGTGGACTAAACGGTTTGCGGGAAGTTAAGAATGCGTATGTAAATTAAGAAGTAGGTACATATTAGACAACTTTGTGATACCATATATTATCTCAATATTTTAGTTCTGAGTAATGTTAAGATAAAAAACACGTTTTTTTATTTTCACCAAAAATCATAATAATAACATTCTGATGGTGATTAAAAAGTCGTGTTATAATGCCCATAAAATAACAGTTTTTAAGATGATATTTAAACCGCTTGAGTCAGATTTATACGACAAACCACCACCACTACCTACCACCCTTGTTTGTTTATTTTGATTGTAGCATTATATCCAAACATATTAATGTCAGGAGAGATATCATGTCAAACAATCATTTACAGATTTGAAACACTAACTTTTATTACCAAGAAGTCATAACATTATTTTTTTGAAAATATATCACTTTATTCGACGAATTTATGAGCTGAGCGGTTAAAAGTTTAACATTAATTTCTTATCTTGCAAAAATATAATTTAATATAAGTAATTTAAAATGAGCTGTAATTAAACAATAATTACATAATCATTGTGGTCAAAGAGATTGCTACTGTCTAATAAGGCGTGGTATGTACTTATTCGGGTCGGCACATTCGTTTCGGCATTATCTTTCAATTTAGACGATTGGTATCGGACTGTTGCATTGTAAGTCGTGCGGCAGCCCACGATAACCGGACGGCTCTCTCGACGTGTCAAATGTATGGAAAAAATCAATCAATCGTCTAAATTGAAAGAGCGCTTAATTGGTAACAATCGAATTTGCCGCTCGGGTGGTGCCGAACTGCCGCGCCGATAGCACGCCCTATTCAGCAAATACCTAATGCCGACCCAATTAAGTGTATAGCATGCCTAATAATTATTTTTATATGACGATGCTGAAAACACACGTATGGCCTGTATGAAGGTAAGCAGTTACCGTAGCCTATGAGACGCTTGCAACATCGAATATCACATGCGCGTTGCCGATCCTTTAAAATGAGGATTCACTGTGCCGACAGCTTAGGGAACAAGCAGGTACTGCCTGAGCTCCTGAGTGACCTTACTGCTCTAGAAAGTAGAAACATACCGTAGCATGACGAGAAAGGAAGAAATGTTTTTTTTAAACTGGTTATTGTTTCGTGGAAGGCAAGAAGATCTCGGTGAATAACTTATTTTGTTTGATGTTCATGATAATGGTACAGTTCGGTGTGACAGTCAGCCGGTCGTTTTGTAGGAAAAACCCAACGGTCTCGTTTGCCGGGAGGTATCAAAATATTTTGCCAAAAATAGATTTGTGGGATTTGTGCAATGCGTTACCGTAGTTTGACTGGTGACGTAATATTTAGGAAGAATTTCTGACATGCGGATAAACGATAAAGCATGTTTTAGGTCTATTTAGATTTGGTGTTTTTGTTCGTTTTCATTTAGAAATATTGCAGCTTTTGATGCCTTTTAGGTATTAATAAAATAATGTTCTTAATTTAAACTAAAACGGACGGCAGTTAATTATCAAAATTGACTTTAACATCAGCAGTAAAGTTACTGGATTTTGAAATGACAATCAAATAAATTAATCATGTCAATCTTTGTGAGAAACTGAAACTTTGCAGTTGACGCTCAATTTGATAATGATTACGAGCTATTCAAGCCCGAGTTACGGCGGTCACGTTTCTTTGTATGAGATGAGGCATCTAATCTGTACTTAGCAGTACCGTAACTAGGGCGGTGCCAGCGGTGCCACAGGGCGCCGACCCTGGAGGGGCGCAGAAATTACCAGACCAGGACCAAATTTCTCGTCATGCATGGTAGTTATTAGCAGAGATACAATACTTATTATATTTATCGCGTAATACGGGAGCAGACGCACCCTACTATCAGATAAGAAAAAAATTCAAGGGCGCAGTTAAAAAGTATAAATAATAAATTATAGAAGCTCGCACCGGGCGCATAAAAGGCTAGTTACGGCACTGGTACTTAGGCGAATCACACACCGCCCCGCGCTACGCTGCGGGGTGCGTGGCGACGGAGCCACGCGTGCGGGTGCGGGAGTGCAGATCTGCATCATCATGCAGATTTCTCCGCACAAACGCGCGGAGGTGCATAGTCATGCGGTGGCCTAGAGGCAAACATACTCTATGGAGGCAAAAACGATGCGCCACCTACCACCTAGTAGTGTTGTCTGCAACTTTTTTGACAGTTTGATGAAGCAGTTCATTAGTATCTAATTTATTACACTAGATGGCAATTATTGTCTTGTTCTTCATACTGGCAGATTTAAAATACTTAAAACAAACTTCCTAGCAATCATATATTATGTAGGTAGTATTCGATGTTGTCAACGTCAACACGAAATCACGCGCGATACTGCAGATATCAGTGTGCCATACCTTGCGTCTTGCCCCGCACCCACGCGCGGGGGTGCGTGTTTCTCCGCATGTAGGCGCGTTATCTGCAACACCGCGCGTGAATGCGTTTTCAGTGTGTTGCACTACGCGTGATTTCTATAAAAACATAGGTACTTGCAAACAACGTAAGATCACGCATTCCCACACTACGCTGCGTGATGCGGGGCAATGTGCGAATCGCCTTAGTATTAAAATTATTATCTGTGCTTCTACTAAAACACACTCACTACTAAAATCGATACAAACCGGTAAATTCCTATCAAAGATACCCATTGTTATCAACCCGCTTAACATACAAATAGCATCTCAATACACGATAAAAACTTCCAACAACATTGTACAAGCGTTCGGGTGCTCAATTTGTACGCTTTAGCTAAGACGGGCAATGTTCAACAATGGCCACAAGTCTCGAACAGGTATGGCTAAACTTGTATAAATTAACTTGCCAACTTAAATTGACTCTGATATCACTACCCGGGGTAAAGGTGGAGTGACACTTAACTTTGATAAGATGTTTTGACTGGGAGTTTTTATTTTTATTTTTTTGTTGATAACTGGTTTTGTTGATAAGCAGACTGACTCGATGGTCTTGTGGTCGCAAGCGTGACTGTTGAGCGTGTGGTCCTGGGTTCGATTCTCGGGTCCGGCATAAAATATCTCCTCGTTTTTATATGATCTCATCCTGTCTATTTTGTACCGACACCGCGAGAACTGCCAATTTGTTTGCGAACGTTCTAGGGAGAATGTCAGGGTGAGATTCTCCCTCGAACGTTTGCAAACAAATTGGCAGATTAAACGAATTTGCCCATTCAAAATTATTCACTTACGTTTACGATGCGTTACGTGAAAATAATTTGAGTTAGGCCCAGCCAGTAAGAGACACGGAAATAGCAACGAGTAATTAGTAATTATCGATCACAGCGGCTTATTGGCATAATTACAATTAATGCCTATGATTAGCGAATGAATTAGAGTTCGCTGTAAGTTGTTACCAGGGATATTACGGAGGTGGTTTTGTCGGAATCGAAGTCGGAGTCGGAATTTTTAAAGGGAATTGATCACTTTGTTCGGAGCTCAGGCTAAAACGTGAACAAGTTGTTCAGTTAAAAGTGATTTTACCAAAAATATAATTAATTCTGAAAACAATATTTTTCCAACGCTCGTTGCAGGAAATTCTATGTAAAAAATATCTTAATAATAAGTATTTAAAGCGTTTACATCTCACAAAGCAGCGCCATTTTTGTGTTACAGACCGTTTTAAGATTCATAATCACTAATGAGGTTTTAGTCTATAGTAATTATAATTAAATAATCATTATGTTAGTGTACAAAAGTTTTTGTTGGTTTTAAATCCAACAAAATAAATAAGGGTACATTATAAGGTCATTTAATAACGTTTTTAAAAACAAAACAATTTTATTCATTATTTTTATTATAAAAACTAAAACCTCATTGTTGATTAAATACTCTTTGGTCATAAATGACACGGGTCTGTAACCAATCAATGGCGCGCTTTGTGGAATGTAACTGGTTGAGATACTTATTATTACGACTTTTTTAACATATAATTTCCTGCAACAAGGGTTACTTAAATATTGTTTTAAAAATTAATTATATTTTTAGGTAAAAATACTTTTAACCGAGCAGTTTGTCCACGGTTTAGCCGAGAATGATCAATTCCCTTTAGTTTATCGGAGTTGGAACCGGAATCGAAGTTGGAGTCGGAGGCGGAGTCGGAGGTGGTGGCAGAAGCGAGATGGGTTAAGGTCAGGCCTAATAAAATAAAATAGTATGAAAATTATTTAGTCACATTCTTTAATTTCAGTTGAAAAATTATTGCCGCCGCGACCTTCGATCTCCGATTAAAACCTCCGACTTAAAAGTGTTGTAGCCGAAGTCGGAACCGGAGGTGAAATATCAATCGGAAGTTCCGACTTATCGGAGTCAGAGTCAAAGCTCCGTAAAATCTCTAGTTGTTATTATCGTTAGACTACGCTTTGTAATAAGATATTTAGATACAAATTCTTAGAACTGGGTGCTCTGTTTTATTGTTATTATAATAAATCTGAGAGATTTAAAAACAACTGACACCGGTGGGACTTGAACCCGCGACCTCTGCTGTACCATTTAATAATAACAATAAGATAAGCTCAATATGACTTTGACAATGTTTAAAATTCATAAAAAGATGCATACTCTCTTTTAGCTTGTAGTTTTATTTTAGAACTAGCATTCGCTCGCGGCTTCGCCCGCGTTTTTGGGATAAAAAGTAGCATATATGTTATTCTGATGTAGGTATAAGCTATATTACTGTAAAGTTTCATCAAAATCCGTTCAGTAGTTTTTGCGTGAAAGAGTAACAAACATCCATACATCCATCCATACATCCATACATACATCCTCACAAACTTTCACGTTTATAATATTAGTAGGAAGTAGGATATACTTATGTTTTTTTTATTTGTGTATGTTACCGGCCAAACCCGATTTCAGTCCAAACTAGTTTGTCTTAGGCCAAAACGATTTATGTTACGAGTGTCAGGTTAAAGGACAAACTAGTTTGGCCTTAAAAAACGGCTTATCTAACTAGTTTGACCTAGGCCAAACTGATTAATGGTTTTTCGTCTGATGGTAAGTGATTACCGCAGTCTATGAAACGTGAAGCGACTACATACGCACGTATCGACTGTATATTTTAACGTAGGCAAATTAAGCACACTGTTCACCGATAAGTTAAGATTGTAATAGGCACGTATTATCGTATATAAGCCATATTGTACCCAAAATAAATCAGACGTTATAACACCTTGTCTCGTTAATTTTATTGCCATAACCATCTGATAAATACGCTTGCAACACCGAGTATTACATGCGCGTTGACGACCCTTTAAAATGAAGATTCCCGTGCCGACAGCTGAGGTTACAAGCAGGTCGTGTCAACATAACGCATCCTCAGGAGCTCTGGCTAGCTTACTCGTCACAAGAACACAACACTACCAAAGAGTAGCGTTATTCTGTAACGTGGAGGTACTTCCCCAGTCGGGCTGCTTTAGATTTGAGCGACATAATAATATCAGCCGGCTTAGCATGACCTATCCTATCTCTATTCTACCAAAGAATAGACAAAGTTCTTTCTATCCAACTCGCCTTCTCTCCTCTTCAGCCCGAGCACGTGGTGACCGGTGCTTGGATTATCAGAATTTTGGCTACTGAAGGATAGAAACATTTCATGACTTTTTGTATGCATAAAACGGTAGAAATCTTTCTACAATCTGTGACTTTGTCTATTCTTTTGTAAACAAAACCCGTTTCTATCGTGGTCATGCTAGGCCGGCTGGCTGCATGTGCCTTACTTGGAATTTTGTTCCTCTCTCAGTGTGTGCCGTACCTACATCACCTTAGTCAAAGTTCGATATTGTGCGGAACAAACATTGTTCCATAGTTGACTTGAATAATTATTAGTTGGCTGTTTCCTTCGTGATACAATGTTGATGGAGACGAATCGGTTTAATTGATGCTGGGGAGCGTTTAAGATGACTGATGTAGTTTTCAAGGCCGTAACATTAAATTCTAGTTATGAAGGAGCAGTGGTGGCACAATGGTAGCAGCCTCGATTTACATGCAGTTGGTCGCGGGTTCGAACCCCGGCGAGCGCACACATTGTGCAATTTGTTTCGTCACCACTGCTCTAACGGTGAAAGGTTTATTAGTGCCAGCTGTCTATTCTGTACCGACACGCCGCGTGAACTGCCAGTTCGAGGGAGAATCTCACCGTGACATTCTCCGTGGCAGTTCTTGTGGCCGCGAACCATAAAGTACAGCAATTGTCGTCTTATCTATAAGACGACAATTGCTAGTAAGTACTTTATGGTTTATAGTGACGCGTCACTTATTGACAACAAAGTACAGCAATTGTTCTTTCAAAAGTAGTACTGAATTTTCACGAAACTTTATGAGCGGACAAACTTCAAATAGGCCATTATAACGTGGCACTGATATAATTTAATTTTACTCCGGTAAGTACTATTTTTACAAAAATGTAGGGATACGAGTAGATATTGAATTCAATATACGTTAGCATTAGCATTTCACTGCAAATTCTCATCATTCGTCCTACCAAAATATTTTGCGAGTACAGACCGAACACTGTCCGTGCCGAAGTGAAAATACATTACGAATAGCCTTTTCTTGAATTTTACCATAATTAAAAAAGCATGTTGAAGTCTTTCGCATTGATAAGAACTAGCCCATTCTTGACCAAGAACTAGGAGAAGCCAAAATCCAGCACCAAACAGTCAATGGTGCGCTAAGAAGTAGTAACTTAATTTTCCTGTCAATTTATTTACCTATAGTTTATAAAATATAGCTTGATCTCTGTGGCAGATGTTAAATAAAACTACTTAAAAAAAATAAAGAAACGAAATTAAATAAACTAAAAAAAATGGTGCTGGTTCTGTTGAATATAATTAACTAACTAATTTTAATCACACTATATCTCTTTCTTACAAATATCATTGAAAAAGGACAGAAAATATTTAAAACTGACATATTAGTCTAAGCCCTTGTCATTTACGGGAAAATAGTCGTGACCTTTTGCGATTACGACTAAATTGACATCAAAACTGTTCAAGTGGACTAATTTGACAGGATTAAATTTAATCTATCCCTTTCTCACGCTTTTTATTAGAAAGAGACATAATGAGACTAAATTAGTTAAGTTCGTAAACAACAGAATCGGCACTATTGTCAAAATGAACTAAATGTACGTATTTGACATCTGTCACAGAGATCAAGCTATATTTTACGAACTATAGAGGGATTCACTGTAAAAATAATATTAAACATTGTCTACATTTCTGTTCACCCTCCACATCTGAACGAGCGCAATAATATTGCATTGGAGCATGTTACTCTGCCAAGATGATTGCAGCAAGGAAATTAAGTTTAAAACTGTTTGAATTTGGCACATGCAGCTGAAGATAAGATCGGTAGCCATCTTTGATGACGTTCTAGTTGCATCTACAATTTTGTAACTGTGTTTTCATTGCCTGAAATTGGGTTTTTAAATGAAAACTGTGTATTGGGATAATACGTAGCATACGAGCGTATTACAAAGGGGAGACCTCTGAACCAACTGAGCTACCGGGTCTCGCCCGACTCATTTGAAATTTGAGACCCCTTTGTAATATGCTTCATAGGAGCGTATTGCAAAGGGGTCTCAAATTTCAAATGAGTCGGGCGAGACCCGGTAGCTCAGTTGGTTCAGAGCACTAGCCACGGTACGGCAGAGGTCACGGGTTTGTAGTGACCTACATAGCATACGTGCTACCGAGACGGCTGCGCGCCGCGCACTGAAGACCACAGCGCAGGCGCATGATATTGAATGTACACACGGCCGAGGTGGCGCCGGTTCCTGACGTCATTCGACACATGTCTGCGCTGCGTGGAGTCTGCTTACATACTGAAGACGAAACATCGGCTCGGCATATTTATATGCGCGCGCGCAAGCGACTGAAATTAATACAAGCTCGTCTCCTATTAAAGCTCCCAGCAAATTAGCGATATCATCATGGCTTCCGCGAATACTGGCAGATACGAAGAAGTAAAGAAGAGGTTGGTGTCTGTCTTCGAAGAATCAGAAGGGAAACAACTGCAGCAACTTCTGAATGAAATGGAGCTCGGTGACCAAAAACCCTCACAGCTGCTGCGCCGGATGCGTGACCTATCACGAGATAAGATGCCTGACGCTACGCTGCGAATGTTATGGCTTGGACATCTACCAGCTTCAACGCGTGCAGTTCTAGTCGTCAGTGAAGAATCAAAACTAGACTCATTGGCAGCCATGGCAGACAAGATGCACGAGCACATGAAGGAGATAAACTCAGTGTGTTCCTGTCAAAGTCAACCATCAACATCACGGCAGCAAGTCAATTCGGACCACAACATCATCGCCATGATCGAAAACCTGACAAAGGAGGTAGCTGCGCTAAAAATGGATCGTGCAAGTCATTATCGTCGGCGACCACAACGTTTTAGAAGCCGATCGCGTTCTAAGTCTCGCGATCGAAGAAACGGCTTGTGCTACTTCCATCGGAAATTCGGTGAAAAAGCCTACCGATGCAAAAGTCCTTGCAATTTCAAGAACAATACTCAACCGGAAAACTAAAGAAGACTCAAGCTGTGGCGGTGGCTGAAGTCGATAATCTATCCACATACCGCCTATTCATAAAGGATTTGACAAGCGGACATCGATACCTAGTCGACACGGGCGCAAATGTTTCCGTTATACCCGCCACCTCGCGTGAAAAGAAGAACCGAACACCGAACAATTATCTGTACGCAGCGAACGGAACACAAATACCCACATTTGGTGAACGTACTGTTGTACTGAACATCGGCATGAGGCGTCCGTACAAGTGGCGATTCATGATTGCAGCAGTCAGTAGGCCGATACTAGGCGCTGATTTTTTGCATCATCACGCACTATTGGTGGATTTGCACGGACGACGACTGGTGGACCGGAAGACGAACTTATCAACATCGGGTCTTCTCTTACCTGCATCAGAAGGAAGCATACGTACAATCGACGACAACGTGCCATATCACGACGTACTATCAAAGTATCCTGATATCACAAGACCTAGCTCATGGAAGTTGTGCAATAGCGAAGTCGAGCACTATATTGAGACTACTGGCCCGCCTGTGTATGCGAAAGCCCGTCCTCTTCCGCCGCACAAATATAACGCTGCCAAGGAAGAAATCCAACTCATGTTGGAACAAGGCATTTGTCGGCCATCGAATAGCCCATGGGCAAGCCCACTACACATGGTTATGAAGAAAGATGGGAAATATCGACTATGTGGAGATTACCGCAGACTCAACGCGGTAACGATACCGGATCGATATCCAATACCCAGGCTACACGACTTCACGTACAACCTGCAAGGCAAAAAGATATTCTCGAAGATTGATTTAAAGAAGGCCTACTACCAGATCAAGAATAGAGAAGAAGATATTAAGAAGACAGCCGTCATCACTCCTTTCGGCTTGTACGAGTTCACAAGAATGTGTTTCGGACTGAGGAATGCCGGCCAAACCTTTCAACGCCATATAGATAGTGTGCTACGTGGCCTACCTGTTTTCCCATTCGTCGACGACATCTTAGTAGCCTCAATAAGCGATGAAGAACACCGAAGGAATCTGGAAGAAGTGTTTCAGCGACTAAACGAAAACGGCTTGCAAATAAATGTCGCTAAGTGTATCTTCGGCAAACCCAAACTTGATTTCTTGGGATACACATTAAGCTCAGAGGGTATCAGTCCAACAGAAGAGAAGATCCAGGCAATCAAATCATATCCACTGCCAAACACCATTCAAGAGCTTCGTCGATTCGTCGGAATGTTAAACTTTTACCGTTCGAACATTCCACACGCTGCCGAACATCAAAAGGAATTGAGCAAATATTTTCATAATGCGAAGAAAAATGACAAAACGAAGATCGAGTGGAGCGAAGCGGCGAAATTAGCTTTCGACAAGTGCAAGCGAGATATTGAAGACGCAGTACTCATCTCCTACCCGTCACAGAACGAACCTTTCGCCATCATGACTGACGCATCGAATACCTGCGCAGGCGCAGTCATTCAACAGCGGATAGATGGACAATGGAGACCACTGGGATTTTTCTCCAAGAAATTCAGTGAAGCGCAACAAAAGTACAGCACGTATGATCGAGAACTATTGTCTATATATATGGCGATACGACACTTTCGACGCGTGTTTGAAGGCCGTGAACTAACCATCTTCACGGATCACAAACCGTTGATTCATGCACTCACGGCAACTAGCAAGAATGAAACTCCACGACGCATAAGATACCTTGAATATATAGGACAGTTCACGTCCAATATTCAACACATCATCGGCAAGAATAATGAAGTCGCGGACGCACTCTCGCGAATTGAAGCAATAACTTGTCCAACACTAATCGACTACGACGAGTTATCTAAGAAACAATCCGAAGACAAAGAATTGGAAATATTGAAAAATACCGGAAAATATGTTTTCAAGAGCATAATCGTGCCTAACTCATCCACGAAGATAATGTGCGAGACGTCAACATGCACCGCCCGTCCGTACTTACCACCAGAATTCCGAAAATCCGCATATCAAGCAATTCACGACCTTAGTCACCCGGGAATAAGGGCCACAAGGAAGCTAATCACCGCCCGCTACTTCTGGCCATCAATGAATAGCGATGTAAACAGATGGACTCGCACCTGTGACTCATGCCAGCGAGCGAAAGTACAACAGCACACTAAGTCACCCGTAGCCAGTTTCAAGCAGACAAACCGGTTGGAACACATACACATCGACATTGCCGGTCCGCTACCTATATCTAACGGACACCGATATTTGTTGACGATGATAGATCGGGCTACCAAATGGCCAGAAGCTTGCCCAATTGAAGAAATAACCGCAGAAAAGGTCGCAAGCACATTCTACGAATTTTGGATTGCTAGATTCGGTTGCCCAGTAACCATTACCACAGATCAAGGAAGGCAATTTGAATCGGACTTATTCAAGAAATTGATGCATCGCATGGGGATTCAGCGAACTCGGACCACTGCTTACCACCCGCAGTGTAACGGGATGATCGAACGTTGGCACCGCACGTTGAAAACCTCATTAACTGCAAGATTAAATTCTACGGGTTGGACGTGCGAGCTACCTACAGTACTTCTCGGTCTACGCGCCGCATACAAACAAGACATCGGTGCCAGTACAGCCGAACTATTGTATGGGCAAACAATTCGCCTACCTGGAGAATTCTACGGAGAACCAACGGCGCAACACAACAACTCAACACACTTCATGAGTCATCTGAGCGACGCATTAAATAAGGCTCAAGCGCAGCGAGAATCAAACAAGTCTGAAGCAGTATTCATCCACGGCGATCTATACAAGAGTACGCACGTGTATGTTCGCAATGACACAGTGCGCAAGCCATTAACGCCTACCTACAACGGGCCGTATCAAGTCATCGATCGAAAGGACAAATATTTCACCGTGAAGTTAGCAAGGTCAGAAGCAAACATCTCGATCGACAGATTGAAGCCGGCCTATTACTTGAACGAACAGCCAGAGAAGCAAAGCAAATCACCAACTTACGCATACGTTACCAGATCAGGCAGAACATCGAAACCATGCGTACGCTTCACTGGAGGGGAGTAATGTAGTGACCTACATAGCATACGTGCTACCGAGACGGCTGCGCGCCGCGCACTGAAGACCACAGCGCAGGCGCATGATATTGAATGTACACACGGCCGAGGTGGCGCCGGTTCCTGACGTCATTCGACACATGTCTGCGCTGCGTGGAGTCTGCTTACATACTGAAGACGAATTATTTTTTTTTTTTTTTTTTTTTTTTTTGAAGGGCCTCTCGCAGTTGGCTTCTAACAGCCGTCACTGCTTAACCGGTCATCTGGTGAGGACTTACAAATGCCTCCAGCCAGGCTTAAAACTAAATTAAAACTACAAACTAAGCGACCACACGCTAAGGGCACCCCCTACTGGGGTACGGACCTCGGCTTAGGGCGTCGCTGGGGGGAGGACAACTAGAGGGAGGGGCTACTAGCTGGAACGGATTAATATGATTTAGGGACATATTTAAATCTACAGGCTCAGCGCGGGCTGGCTCGAGCAAGGGTCGGTTAGGGGACTGAGTCATACGCGGCGGCGGACTCGGGTCATGATGGGGACGTCGCGACGGGCCTCGTCGGCGAGGTCGGAATGGCGCCGGTCTGTGTTTGTACCTACGCAGAGTACTGGTCTCCCTGCTGCTCTCTTGCAGTAAGGTGATAGCATCATCGGGAGTATTTAAAGCATGCCTCGGGCGGCGAATTTTGCTAATCTGAGAGGGGGTGTATCGGGCGGCCGATACCACCAGAGGATTCGGGTGGTTCGGGGCAGAGTCAAAGAAGCGCTTGGAGGCGCGTTTCAAGCACTGCTGGATGGTGGGCAGTTTTAGATCTAAGTGCAGGCGATCATTACGAACGTACCAGGGAGCTCCCGTGGCCTTTCGCATGAACCTGTTTTGAATGATTTGCATCCTATGGATTCGAGATGCCTTGACGTGTGCGAACACAGCGCCAGCATAGGTCATGATGGGGCGTATGCAAGTCACGTAAGTGCGCACTTTGTACTTAAGTGCCAACTTGCTACGTGCATTTAGGATGGAGTGGAGGCGACCGAGAGCGAAGGCGGCGCGAGAGCGGACCGTCCTTATGTGCTCGATAAAGTTCAATCTCCTATCGAGGATGATGCCCAGGTATTTGGCTTGCTTATCCCAAGGGATCGGCTTGCCGAACATGGTGATCGGGGAGGGGTTCTGAAGACGAAACATCGGCTCGGCATATTTATATGCGCGCGCGCAAGCGACTGAAATTAATACAAGCTCGTCTCCTATTGGCTGTCTCAAAATATTTAGGTTTTTAGGTACCACTAAGTCTAGATGTAAGTTATAGCATATAAGTAGTAGTTAAGACCAAATAAAGGAGGAAATTACCAAGACAGCTGAGAGTTTCATTTATAAACCAACAACAATCCTAAAGGTTCAAATCCCGCTCGGGTCATATGATTTTTGAGAATCACTTATATATTTAATAACTTAATAGAAGCATAACATGGCTTTGACATGTTTCAAATTCACAAAAAATAATAAAAAAGGTTATACTGTGACTCCTCTTATATGTTGCAAGTAGCTCAATATTAAAATAGGTACTGGACTTTTGCCCGCGCGCCGCGACTCCATCCGCGTAGACTACAATGAAATGACCTCCGTAGCGTAGGGTGGCCAGTACTACCAAGAGTTTAGCTGTATCCTGTATCTCTGGTTTATCTCACCGGAATCAGATAAAACGTAGCTAAGATTTTAAGATGGACCCCAAGCTATCGAACTGTGGAAACCACATCAAAATCCGTTCAGTACTTTTTGCGTGATACGTGCACAAACAGATAAACATATAAAAAGACAGACAAAAATAAAAAAAAAATCTTTTTGGGTATGGTTAGGTTACGTTCCAGTACTTACCCTATTTTTTCTGGAATATGTTCAATGTACAGACACGGCTATTTTACAATTTTATAATAGTATAGATACTTATAAATATTATCTGCTTATCCTGAAAGATACCATGATAATACCCACTAGCTCAAAGTTCCAATGCTAAAACTTTGAGCAAGAAAACTTTCAGACACTTGTAAAGAAAGTAGATTCGAGCTGTTAATATTAAAATCGATATGAAGGGACGCCCTGAAAGTCGTGAACGAGCGAAGCGACTGATTTTGAAGTTGTGTTAATTTTGTTCAACCGATTATCGAGTTGCTAACTTCTGTAAAGTCTGTTAATTGCAGATAACTGGGGGGTTTGCAATGTTAATTGTTTCGGGATGACTACATTGGCAACTCGTTTGAATTTCCTTAGAGGAATTGCGAAGTATTATTGCCTGTGATTCTCTGAGTAATATAACATTATGTTTTGAGTTTATTACTTCCTATGGTCATGGAAGTTTTAGTTATGATTCTTAGGATTAGTTGAAATTGAGAACCGTTTTTCATTTTGGAGACTAACCCACTAAATTAATTTGAGAAGCGAACCGAGGGGAAGTCGGTACAATAAGTTACAATAATTCCGTTTTGCTTAAGTCATACCTATTCTGCTATTCAAAATATGTAAATACATTGAATAAAATATTCTATTTTATATGATAATAACTATTCTATTTTAAATCCTTATTAGTCCATTAAGTCGGATTGATACCTACATTCCTTCATTATATCCTTACAAAATTTTTAAATGGTTATTTGATGAGTATGTTACATTATTGTGTTTCAGTCATTCTAAACTTTTATTTTCATGTATTTTGCTATTTAAAATGGCAAATAATATAATATTTGGTTAATTTGATCGAATCAGTAAACTTCATACTACGAAAATGGTTACCAGTTTCCATCGAGCTAACAAAATCAGTACAAATTTTATATAAACAGATTCTATATAACCATTTTCTAAATAAAAGATCTTATCAATACACTTGGGAGGAACGCGAAGACTCAAAACTAATTCCCGAATAGAAAGAGAGGGGAAAATTATAAAAATTGTATTTTTTAGACTCCATTTTCAATATTAGAGTAAAAAAATATCAAATTGCGGGCGTCGTTACGTTCAGAAATAAACATTACCGTAAAATGAAACGGACTGGCGAAGATACCAACCGGAAAAGTTGGTCCCAACATAATTTTTAACGTAATTAAAACTGTTATTGCTTCGGGGACCTTTCTCTTTCTATTACGGCTAACTCTGTTTTTTGCTTTTAGATTTTTAGCACTAAATGTGACCTAATTAGTCCTTTGAGACCATATCTCGTTAGATTAGCTAAATACTATTGCGGGCCCTTTCATTTTTGTCGTGGTATCACCCTTTGTTTGTGGATGATTTAATTTTAATGGTTTAGGCATTATTTTTAGGGTTAAGGGGCTTCTTGAGTTTTGATATTTTCACCCGTTAGTGCCATAACTTTTTGTTTTGTTTTCTCGTAAAAGTTTCAGTTTTATGTTTGACTGTTGAAATGTTCCAAACTTTAAGTAAAGCGTCTATTCGTTTTAAATTTCTATTGATACTTATTAGTTTTTTAATTACTAATGTTTCTTCAGATATATTTTCTTATACAGAATACTGTCTCAAAGGCCGCACGGTTATCGCTGTGGCTGAGAGATTGGCTGCTGCGCGACGTGTCGCGGGTTCAATTCCCGCACTAGTCTGTCTATTTGTGTATGTGAAATTTGTGTTTGTAAACGCACCCATGACACAGGAAAAATCCTAGTGTGGGGCAACGTTTTTTAAAGAAAAGAAAAATTTTCTATTACTTATAATAGAGCTTTTTTTTTCTTTTCTTTAAAAAACTTATTTTAGCACATACAAATACGACTCAACTCATAATACACACACAAAAACCTTAATTTAAACCAATACGTCCACCAGACTTACCTACAATCACACCGTTTACAAATCATGTGTTTCAAATGTAAACGAAAACACAGTAACTAAGTGATGTCGGAAAATTGCTTTGAGTTTGATGTACTGTAATGTTATTAGAAGTCCCTTTTAGAGATTTATTTACTATAAAACCTTTTTATGGTACTGTTTGTGTATTATTGGCGAAAATAGCGGATGAAGATTTTAATAATAGATATTTTTATATCGTAAATAAATTGTTTTTAAGTATTTTTAACAGATGCACAATATTTCTTCGCTCCCGTGTTTCTTATGTAATAACTGAATAGAATAGAATAATTATTTATTAAGTTATACGGAAAGCAGGTACAAAATTGTTGTTTATGATTTTTATATAAATTGATTGATTTTTTCATTAGGTAATTGATCCATATACAATTGGGCATACATTCGACAACAGTTGACGATTGAGTTATGTAGACTGGTTAAGAATATAAAACAGATGATTGGAGAATGGAGTAACGAGGTGGTATTTCCCTCCATTGAAAAGGGAGGATCCTCCTACCAGACCGGATCTTATTGTCTGGTGGGCTACTGCCTCGGCAGTTGATGGGTTTCGGTCGAATAAACAACTGTTCTTTCTTCCTTTTACTTTTACAAATTATTATTTACTGGTTTCAAAAAATAATGGTCATAAACCTATTCTGTTACCGCTATACAAACTAATATACCTGTACCTATTACAAATAACTATAAAATTGTAAACAAATTATGTACAAAGGTCATCCAATTCGTAACTCAATGTATAAATGTTATATAACACAGTCCTAGTCCTCCGGGACGGGACGTTGGCACATTATCAAATATTCTACTCTGACACTAATATTGATGTTAATAGGCAACTGTTATGGCACGAATTAGGTATTGATTTTCTACTAGCAGGAAATTGGTACACAATATTATATCTGGGTTTCTTGGAGGGGTAGGCACTATTCTCCCACTATTCTTCGTTCTCCCACTCCCACTATTCGCCAGCCTCTAGCCTTTGTTATACTCGTAAGTTTCATGTACAGCTCATGTGCAGTTGGCCCTCAGATCATAGAAACAAGGAGATATGCCATCATAGCAAATTAGTACGGGAACAACTGTCGCCACTTTTAGTACATTTTTCAACACAATTAAAAGCGCCCCTCGTGAATATAAAGATCTCCCACACATTAAAAATTCCGTACACCCTCAATCTAACACTGTTAATCGTCACTCAACACTAGCACTAAACTAAAACACTATATTTATATCATCGATCGTGTTCGGTTCGTCGCCAGCGTGTACTTTTGTACTACGCTCAATATGGGCAAATTAAAGCATCAAGCTTAATAGCGCCTTGGCACATCTCCCTTGTTTCTATGATCTGAGAGTCGACCGTACATGAAATGACGATTAACAGTCTGTAGCCAAAGGCCAGGGCCCTCACTGGTACGACGACAGCGACGCGACGGCGATTTCGTGCAAACAAACTCATAATAAAAATAATGTCGGTGGCCGCACGGCAAGCGACTTCAGCTTGCCGTAGTCGCTCGCCCAAGGCGGCAGTTGCCTCAGTTTAAGCAGCACTTTGACTGCACGGCTTTCGACAAGCTGAAAGTTGTTTGCCGAAGACGGCAGTCGACCTAGTGTAAGAGAGCCTTTATTCTATTTTTAAGACACCCACAGGTTCTCTAGGAGAGAGGTTAAAAAATTTATATAGTTTAAAACAGTCTTTATTCTCTTTACTCCCCTCATAGTATCTGTAAGATAAAGGTTACAAATGTGACCTTACTGACCTTTAAAAGGTCAACAATGATATGTCCCGAAAAAATACTTAATACCAAACACCGATACAGTGATATTGCTAACAACAACAATAAAATTTGTTTTATCGCTCCAATATCGTGCGTTTTATTTGTCGCTGCTATTCGTTGGGTTAGTGCTGGGTTGCCAGCTTTGGAATATGTGGTTTGGCCGTAAGAGGACGAAAAAGAAAATTTTCTGGGGTTTTGTAATACAAAACGATCTAATTGGGCGGGATGATAAATGGATTACTAATTTTCACAGATTATTGTCTTATATTGTTAAATATCTGAATGGATCTGTTTAATATTTAAATATTATTATTTCCTGTGTCACTTCTACAATACAAACGAATCTAACCTATTATGTTAAAATCCATCAAGTAGAAGGCTACAGAGCGAGCTGACGAAATATAGAAATACATTGATACATTTTTTTTATTTTTATACTTTATTAAAAAGAACGGAGTTCTTAATAATTAATTGCAATCGAGCCAATAAGCAATTTAAATCTAACTTATTTTTTTTACGTCATAGTCTTTTATAACTAAGAATAGTGTCCATTTGCACTTTTATAAGGTCCATTGCCACTTTCTTAGAGTCTGATACATAAATTGATAATAAACACTTTGTTCGTGTGTTATATGTATAGTAGGCATTGTCACTATTATTTACTCACTATTATTCACTACACTAACTCGAAGGGTTTAGTTCTTTTTAGTCTACGCACTATGTCCGTGTTGTCGAGCAGCTGGATTGCCTCAATATTCACGTGTCGGTGAAGTCTGTGTTCGTGAGCCTTAGCAAATTTTTGGGTGATGGTGGTGGTGATGGTGACTACTTCCATGATACATTGATACATACACTCGACAGATGGTACCTACCTCCTTCTGGGGCAGTCGGTTAAACACCAGCCTAATGAGTGCTATTTGGTAGATTACAGCATCTATGTAAAGGTAACAGGAGCAACAAATCAGAACACACCAAGTTCTAACTTTGATTTTGGTCGTTTTTATCCCAACCTGGCAATACCAGCTTAGCCATACAAAACGCGCGGCTCGCGACATTTATAGCAGTAATTATGACTGATTTAGTGACTGACCAGCCTGCCTCAGTGTTGCCCGTTTATCGGAAATGAGCAAAGGCAATATTTATTATAGCCCTGTGTGTTATTGTCTTTTAGAATGTGTTCGGACCGATATTACGCCACATAATTCTGAATCGTCGATGTATCGTTAAATGTTATGTTTGAATCAGTATTGTAACAAATAACGGAACCTAATATCACGTTGCAGGGGCGCATAAAAAATACACCGTGTGCAAAGGCCCTAAGATCTATCCCGCGACTCTTGTTTAACCCGTGGGAACTTCGAAAAATTCTGTAGGTTTTCTTTATATGTTTTGCAATAGTCCTAAGTACCTACAGTCATAGAAAAGAAAAGTAAATTAACCCTTAGAAATAGCCAACATAATAGTATTAACAAGCATTGTGAATTCTTTTTTTTTCTGTGTGTTATAAGTTTTTGCTTTGTGGTAGGACAAAATAGACAGGCTGGTATTATTGAAATCGAAAATTCTTCTAAACTTTATATTAAGACGGATTAGCACTCCCAGAGGTGATTACACTATAATAATTACTGTCTAAGCAACATTAGAAGTAAGTAACAGCACATCATGAATAAAAGCAGAAGTACCAAATTTAAGAAGTCACATATTATCCCTATTTCCCTACTAAGTATAAATATACTACTACTACTAACTACTAAGTATAAATGCGAAAGCATGTTTGTTGGTTTGTCCCACAGCAACGAAGCAACGCATCGCCAGGTTTTTTGTCATAGAGTTACCTAGTTCATGGGTTGGGGAGTGACTTATGTTATTTTTTAACCCGGAATTACTTTGCTGTGGCATAGTTTTTGACATCCACGCGGGAAAGCCGCGGGAAAAAGCTATAGTATTTTATAAAAAGGAGACATTTAAAAGAAGACACTGTTGTAATACAATTCATACTAGCACAGGAGTCAGTGTTTCAACATATCATTGAAATGAATTTATGTCAATAAAGGTTATCAATAATTAATCTGTGGTTATTACATCACAATAAAATTGTCACGCCGCGAGTTGAAAGAACAATCTCCTATCATGATCTCAAAATACACAAAATATGAAACTCACGATATTAATATATAAGTTTTATCGGCCGTGATCTGGAGTAGAGCCGAGACTATAATCCTATAAGTATTCCAATGCTCGTTCATTCTTTGTACAAGCTGAGGCCTTTTAGAAACAGTGCGAGAGGTACCGGCTTACATTTTTATTATATTGATGTATATGTTCGTTTAATTTATGAAACACAGACTAGATCTTTGAGTAATATCCTTAAGTCCAAGCTCAAGGTAAAATGGAGCATATATTAGGTGTTAAATAGGGTCATGTTCCAAACTGCATACTGAGCTCCAAAGCGAAGATTGAGCTAAGAGCTGTCTTCTGAAGAGGCTGCCTTACTTGAGTAAAAGGCTGTTGCTGAAAATCAGCGCTGTGGCTCTGCTCCGTGCATGGGTCACAGAATCATGCTGAACGATGGCCGTTTTGCGTGGATGTGACGCATAATTTCCTTACATTTTTTTTCCTGTATCTTTGTTATTTTTTATTATTTTTGTGTGTCATGTCGACGCAAATAAATGCATTTTATTTATTTATTTATTTATTATTAGTTTACTTTATAGTAGGTACACCAAATATTACATAGGACAGAACATTTTTATTAAATAACATGCAATGGGCGGCCTTATCGCTATCTGCGATTTCTTCCAGGCAACCATAGCATGGACACCAAGTCAGCTGGACACGATACGGGGTTGTCTATGGTGTAGATTTCTTTCTTATTTTTAGATATTCTATTTTTTCCTTTTGGCATGCTAATGTTGGTGCCATAGGCCTACCTCAGACGACAGACTTTATGAACGATTGAGTCAGCCATCAACGGCAGGGCAGCTAACAAAAAAAAAGTGCGCTTCGTTTAAAGTGACAATTCTGATATATTTGTTGGAGTAGAAGCTACATTTAACTTAGTACGTAGTAAGCACTAGAAAGTTGTACCCTAGGGCTGCGTAACAGTTTTGGATGTTGCAACTTGGAAACTTTAAGCACTAGTTATGTTGCCAACATAAATATAACAATATGGTGAACTGTACGGCTAATCGATATACTTGATATTGGAGTTTGGATCATCGTTAAACTATAATAGAAAATACAAGCACTGGAATTAAATATTCGCCGATTCAGTGTTATTTCTAAAGAGGCGAAATATTTCAGCGACTAGAACAAGTTTGTTTCTGTTAAAATAAAATGTAAGTGCAGCGCTAATAACAGCGCTGAATACCATGTTTTTATTTTCGTCGTAAAAACCTATACTGTGAAAATCTACGTTTCTCTAAAGACTTTTTGTATTTAGTAGAAAAAGTCAAAGAGTTCTATGAAAAAATACCATATAATTTTTGCCATGAATTTCTTTGTGGAATAACTTAGTATATAAAGTCTACTAGCAAGCAAAGACAATATTTTTCCTATTTCAGTGTACCATTTTAACGTCACAATTCACCGGAATCCTTTTACACTGGCAGTCATTTTAAACTTCTTTGAAACAGATTTTCTTACAGCACCTTATTTATTAAGCTCTTTTTGTGAAAAAAGAATTAAATCACAAAAAAGTTTCTTTGAAAGTAGGTATAATTAAGTGGAATTTGTCTTCATTGGAGACGGGTGAAACACGGAGAAAAGCGGAGCGGTGTGAAACAAAGCGGGGTACGCGAAACGGTGAAAGTGATGCCACGCAAAACGATGCTACGCGAAACGGTGCTACGCAAAACGGTACTTACAGTTTGTTATACAAGCCGGATTAAAACAAGGAAAAATTAAGAATAATAGTTTTTAACTCAAGGTATCTTGTTGTATAGTACAAGACCAGAATTATTCAATGAAGTACCTGCGTAAGGTACAGGCAAACTGCAAATCAAATCGATACTATTTGGTTAAAAAACCCAACAGACTTCAGTGGAAACTTGGGAGGGAATCGATAACTTGAATTAAACCTATTTCGAAATAGATTAGTTTTATGTCATAAGATATGAGCGGGTTGCATATTTTTTCTACTGGACCCTTTAATTATAACATAAAAACACTTTAGAGTACCTATACGAAAAGTATAAAACCAGCCAATAAAAACATTGTTGCTGACTGATAATGACATTCCTTTATACTGACTTGAGTAGTATTTTATTATTTTTGCAATACATTTTCCAAGCTGCTTTCTAATGTTATTGATAAAAAACTTTAAAATGAGCTACAAAAATTTTGTTTAATTAAATCGGGACTTTACGCGGAAAGAACATAATCAACAAGTCTTTTCGTGACCACCGGTCACTGCAGTTTGATCAAAACGTCGAGGTTAATCAAAATACTGCAACTTGGCGGCTATACAATTGCAGCAAGATATTGTCAAAAAACTAGCGCGTTTAACCGCACCTTTAGAAATGCAAGACATCCATCAAAAATCAATCGGTGTAGAAAAGCTTTAATAAACGCTTTATTACAGACACTATTTTACATGAAAACATGAATCGCTAGTTTCTCATGCCTTAAACCAGAGCCGCGAGTCTGAATATCAGTGAGGATTAACAGCGAACGTTCTGTAAATTTATTAAACGGTTCTGTGGTACCACGATAGCGTCACTCCGTCCAATACCGTTTGCGGTACTTTGATAATTTCGCTGTTAATTATAGATTGTTAATAATTTGTCTTCGCTACGCCGCGGCGATGAGATTTATTTGTGTTGCCGAGAAACGTTAAAGAGATAAGTTTTGCTAACTTTTTTGTGTTGTTTCTTTGCTGTAGAGAGATGATGTTTTACTGGAAAAATATGGTTTTTCATTCAAAATTTATAGACTGCTAAGAAAAGCATTTCGTATATATGCAATATCGACACAAAGAATATGACAAGCTATGATGTTTCTACTTAACAAGAGCATTTGAGATGACCAAGCATGAACAATCAAATTATTTGGTTGCTACGAAGTTGCTACGACGTAGCTCTGCCCACAACTACACCGGCTACGCTGTTGTAGCGGGTTACCAATACGCTACGCGTTAAATTACATAACCTAACTCAAGACTCAAGCATTACTTGAGACTAGTCTCAACCAATCAAATGACTTGAAACTAGTCTCAAGTAATGCTTGAGTATTGAGTTAGGTTCTGTAATACGACCCGTAGAATATAATGTTACCATTGAAGTGGAGAATCGGTCTAGGTCTTTCTTAAGTTTGAGTTGACAAACTTTCAGTACCTACCGTTCCTCTTACTTAGGTAAGAATAATGGTTTATACCTTACCTGAATTATTTCGTTATAGGTACCTATTCTTTTTCGTTGCTTGGATTTCTACCCGACTGCGCAGAAGCCCAAAAAGAGGGTATAGTTTTTTTCTGTCCGTTTACCAACACAAATCTCACACACACAAGCACTCAGCCGAACAACTATCCGTAGGTAATATAAAGGTACGAGTTGGTAAGCGACCATGTGTCGGCGACACTACTGCTTTCTGTGTATTTATATGATATACCTTCGGTAGCTAGCGACACGTCGTCAGCCGCATTGAGACCTGTCCAATTATACTTGAACTGTGATGTGTTTTGAGATCGTACTAGCCGGTGTTCATTTTGTATAGTTCTTTGCTGCTGCCGTCTGCTGTTGGGTTCAAAATCATGACTGCAGCGACATGATGCGACAATAGATACGTCGTCTTTGGTGGCGACACGATGTTGGGTATGAACTTGTTTGTACCTTAAATTTTGTTCTGTAGGTACATCGCTTAGCCACTACGACAAAATTATGGCGTCAAATATCATTTGTAAATATTGACGACTAGCAACCCCCTTTTCTTCTCACGGGTGCAATATACTGATGTGGCGACATGTCAAAACCAATGCAAAACTTTACTGTGGAATACATTATTAAAGTGTAGGGTATACTTATATAATTTTACCCTACTCATAGCACTTTTTCACAATATAATTTTTTCTCGTCTGCTCGACGTCCGTATGTCACTGCAAGGATCCAGCAGAATATCAGCGTTAGGTATATTTGCCTGACACATGCTGAGCTGGACTCCCATTTGGTGCAACCTTGAGACGCACACCGCACTGTGTATGTTCTTCTTTTTTTTTGTTATAAATTTCATTTTAAGTACCTAAGTATGTCATAGTATCACTTTTATTTTTGATAGGTATGTATGTTTTTATTTTTATTTTGTTCACTTTTTATGTCGGCACCTTGTTTTTATATTGTGTATTGATGTCATTTGTTATCATTTAGTTGTACTTTTGTGTGCTATGCTATGTCTCTTGTGTGCACCAAATAAATGTTTTATCTATCTATCTAAAACATCGAAATTTCTGTGTTGTATCTAAGTTAAATGTTAACGTATACATGTAGACCTTCCGGAATAAATTCGGTGATGAAAACCGTATTCAAATCTAATGTATGTACTTATAGAAAACTACGCGGACAAACAAACAAACACGAAAAGCTACTTTGTTTTATACAATCTATAGATACAACTAACTTAATTATATTTAATTAAATACCTAAAGAAGAAATACCACGGACTGGAACTAAAATAAATGCTACAAAAACTCTGTATTTCTCGAAATAGGCGCGTTTGTGTTGTGTTGTAGTTAGCGACTCGACAGATTGGCCGCCGATGTGATTCGCTCAATTGATTAGCCGCCCACAGGGTTGATACTGCTTGGCTTCAGAAAAAAAAAACCGGACAAGTGCGAGTACGACTCGCGCCTGAGGGTTCCGAAATATGCAATAGCGCCATCTATGCCGCTCACAACGAAACAACTCAGACTAGAGAAAGCACAACAACTGTCTTCGACCTGCCTGCAGCGTGTTGCAAGATATTTCGGCCATATTGCCCGCAGAGGTACCGGTAACATGGAACGTCTAATGGTGACAGGAAAAATAGAGGGCAAAAAACCTAGAGGCCGAAACCCAAAACGGTGGTCTGATCAAATATCCGAACAACTGGAGATACCTAAAGCGCCGCACTCCACCAGGCGATCGATCGTAATAGATGGAGAAAAACCGTTGAAAGGTTGAAGCGGAGTCACGATTCTCAGCAGTGAGAGAGCGATTAAGAAGAAGATGCCGCTATTACATCATAGTAGATATATCATATCTTGATCATAGATGGCGCTTTTGCATACTTCTAGTGGCGCCATCAGCAGATGGCTCTACTTATGGTCCGGTGACAGAGGGACAACAAAGTGATCCTATAAGGGTTCCGTTTCTCCTTTTGAGGTACGGAACCGTAAAAATGATAATAATAAGTAGTGGGTGTTTTTAGAGAAGATTTTACATTTTAAAATCTTTAAATAAGTATTGTTCGTTCATCTGCCTAATCTAATTAATATACATATATTGATACGTGATATTATGTAATAATCAAAAGTTTTAGATAAATAATTAGTTTAAATAATAAGTTAGTAAATTATTAAGTAATTATGTAATAATTATTGTCCACTAAAATATAAGTGCTTTGGTCGTTACTGTAAACTTATATTTAATTAATTAAATGAATAAATCGACCTTTCCATCATTGTTATAATGGATGAAAATGAAGTGTTAAACGACAATCTACAAATACTTAAATAGTTGTAATAGGTACTTCAGATATGTAAAAGTTAGACAGAAATAAATGACAAAGAATACGTATATAAAATGAAAAGTTGTTATTTGTATACTAGGTAATTGAAACAAAACGAACCAAACAGTTATTTATACCCAGAAAATAAATAAATAGAAAATACATCAAACATAAGTAACAGCCCTGTAGCTTTTTGATGAATTAAGCAAAAAAAGCAAATAACGTCTCCATATAATATTAGGGACATGATTCAGACTGTATATCTACGTAATATATATAATAATAATATACAGAAACTGTCTACGCATTCCATGTATCTTTAGGTACAATCGACAAAACAAATACATAGGTGTGCAAGCAGCAAGCTATAACTGGTTTTGTATCCTATGATCTAGGCACCTGTACCCATATATAGGGCAATTCAGGTGTGATGAATAAAGAAGGCACAGGTGTACAGTGCACCCAACATACCGTCAACAGTTATGTTATAATGTAATAGACATTAACTGGGCACAAATTCAGACTGCGGGCTACGAAGTATTTCCCAATTAAAATACCCAGTTACACTTTGCCTGACCCGGACATCAAACCCCTTAGGACCACACTCTTAGCAGTCGCGCTTGCGACCATTATGTATAATGTTTAAAAGTTACCACGTACGCAATTACAATGAATATTGCTTCCGTATGTCAAAGATGATTATTATGCGCTGGCACACCTACCTGTTTGGTTGACTGTACAAGCAGATACCTATTATTTTTTGTAAGTAATGGAAGCTTGTTATTAAACGTTGCTATTTGCTCATGTCATGAATTATTTAGAGATATTCTCGTACATTTATTAAGAGTTTTTCTGGATGAAGAATGATTGAAATGCCTTTTGTAGCTCTTTACTATCAATGTTTGTAAGAAAAATGTTTTGCTAACATATTAAAGAGTTGATATCGTTACTACCCTTACTCCTTACTTACCCTATCTCCACCCTAGACCTATATGATCGTTTTTATTTCATATCTCATCGTTGTCAATAATATTTTTTGTAAACATCCAAAATTAAAATGGATTAAAACCATCATGCAATCTGTTTTGAACGAGTAGGTATCCCAAGACCTAAAAAGTCTTAAGAAAAGTAAAACTACACAGAATTTTCAGGCCTTAGAATTTTTTTTACGGGGCTCTGCATCAAATTAATTATTCCAAACAATATTTTGTATAAATAAATAGGAAAAATATTTTTTTTATTTGATATTGGGCTAGCATTTGACCGTCATCTTACCTAGTGTTAAATGATTAATACGGGTTTTTGGCATAACAACCATGAAACAATATCGATTTTTCGTGCTTCTAGCCTTCTGAAAAATTCAATTTTAATGTGACTTGTAAATCTTTTGCGAATCTATCAATGCTACACAGGTGCTGTTTTGAACTTATGTGACAGTTTTGAACGTAAATAAAATCATATTTTACATTTGTACATTTCAAATAATATTTACAAAGTTCCAAAGTATTTCTAAAGCCTAAATAAATGTTTAGTGAAGATTTATTTGTTACTTCGTTATTATATTTTACTTTGTTTAGTTTTGTGACTGAAAATTAGTTGCTGTGTGTGTTAAGTTTTTGTTTATTCTGATGAAAACAAATATAAGCTTATGGATAAGTTATCTGTTTTATTATTTGAACTTTCATTAAAAGGTATTATAGAAAATTTGAGGTCTTTGCCTAGTAGTGTTACAGTATGGGCTAAATAAAAAAAAAACCGGCCAAGTGCGAGTCGTACTCGCGCACCGAGGGTTCCGTATCAGTTTTGGATGTATAAAGTGAAAAAAACCGGACCGCATAAGAAACTTTGTTTTTGAAGGAATCTTGATGATTTTGAAAAATCTACTTACTAGATCTCGTTCAAATTAATTTTCGGTTGAAGTTTACATGGTAATGTACATCATATATTTTTTTAGTTTTATCATTCTCTTATTTTACAAGTTACAGGGGGACACATTTTACCACTTAAGTAAGGAAGTATCTCTCGCGCAAACTATTCAGTTTAGAAAAAAATGATATTAGAAACCTCAACATAATTTTTGAACACCTACACCAACTACGTACACAAAATAAAAGGCAATAAGTTATCAAGCAAATACATAGTTATAATTTCTAATATTTTTCGATTTACCCAAAAATATTCAACCAACATTGTATTGTATTCCAACATGTATCGTTCGGTTATATTTACGGCCCGGATAAGCCAATCCCCGTTGAACTGACATGGGGTTTTTATAAAAAGGGTGTGAAAAGGGTCCCTCAACACATCCCGGCAGCGTCAAATTATTGTCAACGTCATTATTTTCCACGTAATTTCCTTCAAGCTTCAGGTAAGATGTTTTATTGTAAATCTTTTTTTTTGTTCTGTTGGTACACGATTTTGAAATGTAATTTCTGTTTGTTTATTTTATGCTACCGTTGACGGGTTCTCAGTCAGTTTTATCTAAACTGAAACACAGTAAGACAGCTGCGTTTCAGTTTGAAGGCACATGAGACATTTCAACTTTGTCTCCAGTGTGGACAACATACCTGCCATGCCAAGGCGCAGATACAGGAGGGAGAGAGGGGGATTCACGACCAATGCACTTTATATTGATCAATTATAGACCAATTATTAGAAAATGATACTAATGATAAAGATGACAGTAAAATTGTATCGCTAAATCAAAAAAAAAATGTTGAGATCTTCATAATTATGGACGTTGCCCCCCTATAAACGAAGTCCTATATCAACGCCTGGCCTATACCTACCGTCTATTATACCTTGTATTTTTTCATTCCAAACACTTACCATCAGGTGATTACCATACCATCAGCCTGATTGTTTTTTACGAAAGAAATAAAAAAAATATTCTTCAAACCTTCAGATATGTTGTCGTTTGACCATTACAGTTAGCCAATCGAATAAAATGCACTGCAAAGTTAATAGTTTATACCACCATACCTTTATTTTTTTGGCCATATAAATTAATGGTACTTATTCTTGATTGACAGCAACAACAACTACTTATATCAAATTCCTACGACCATCACTAGGTCCACAGTCCTTCTTTGAACCACAAGAAATAAAACATTTTTATAAATAATAAAGCCTACAAATAATCTTACATGTCAGTAGACCAGCAGCTACATTCACATTGCAATATTTTGACGAAATCTCTTATTATTATGACGAACTTCAAAGCCGAGAGAATTAATTTCCAATGTTTCTTTTTCATCTCTCCCAAGTTTTCATCAAATGTCTTTGTCTGTTCTGAGATTACTTATTTTACAGCCAAAACACCTACTTTTTCTTGTTTTAATCTTGTTTTAATTTAAAAATATCGTCGTGTCGCTACCTGCCTGCTTCTGTCGTTAATTTATTGTTCTGTATTTAAAATTTACGCGCGCGTCGCCATTTTGTTTAGAAAAGTGATAATTATTTACTGACTCGGTTTTTCTTGTTTTTACTGTGATCACAAGTTGTTCTTGCAAACGAAATTTTGATCCGGAAAACGTAAATTAATGTTTGACAAATTTTATACTAAGGAACAAAGCTGTTTCATTAATTATCGCAGCTTAAATAATCTAAAATTCAGCCCCAAAAACAGAGCACACATTACCAAATTTCTACATTACGCCAACCATTTACGAAAACAAGAAATAATAAGGATCAGCTAAAACGTCTGCGGGTATAAACTTATTCCTTCATAACCTAACAATTCCATTTCCCGCCAAGATGCGGCCGGCACCTAACGAACTGTCACATTTTCGCGCCAAAATGAGCGTCGCCATAATTAGGTTCAGGCCTCACTACCAAGATGTGGAACGATTCGCAATATCGGGATACTCAATTTTATTGGATATCTTGTTATTTTTGGAAAGGAGTCGCAAAGACATTGTATACAGTTAGGTATGTCTTACCTAAAAGACGTTAATTGGACTGTTAGAGAGTTGACTCTCAAATTAATATTTCAGAATTTCCAATGACGTCAAATAAATGCGTAATCTGGAGTCTTGTACATAGGATTTATATTTTACTGTGATTTTTTAAACGACAGTTAAATCCATTGATTTGTATAGCCAATTTACTTTAACGCACAATGCGCTCTTAGCACCTTCCAAAGATGTTTGACATTCTGTAGAATTCTAAAAGAATATTGTGATACCAATAGCCATTATCTTGGTACAGGGTTGTGACATTTCCATAATAAACACCAGGCTAGGCCGAATAAACAAAGTTCATTAGATACATATGAAATTATTTAATTACCACTGTGTTTATTAGAACTCCCAACGTTTCTCAGGATTTTCTTTGATTGCGTTACGCAATCTTTGGTTATTTAATTTGAGAATATGATTAAGTATTTCGTGAAATATTATCATAACCATTTATTATTGGTTAAAACTTCGTAACCTATCCCAGGGTACATAATAACACAATTTAGATAAATCTACATTTAGAAGTAGATATGATAAGTGGACAAAATTGTCTTGTTAATGGATTAGTTTTCAAAGATGTTACGATTGATTATAAATTTATTAATGTTCTACGGTTGAGACACATCTTACTGTTTCCGAACTAAAATGGAGCCTCTAGTCCTGAGCTTATCACGACGTAAAAATATCCATTATATCACTCGAAATATATGGAAAAGCTGATTTTTTTCTCAATTTCAGGAATGGTCCAAATCGGACGAGATTCGAATAGGTACTGAATAAGTACCCTCTTTCAATAAAGTCTTCGTTAAACCAGTCACTTTGTATAATTATTGAGTACTAGCTGTTTCTCGCGGTTTCACTTTCATCTTGGGAGAACTATTTTATATAACTGGATAAAAAGAACTCTATGTCATGCCTTAATGTATAAGCTATCTTTATACCAAATTTTATCAAAATTGGTTTAGCCGTTTAACCATGAAAACAACAAAGAACAGACAGACAGATTTTAGTTTGGATTTGTTGAATACATTGAGATGTAGGTATCCAGTTGAAGTTTTCGAAGGGTTTTCATGCACTTGAGACTGATCATTTGGTTTTATGATGAGGTCTGGGAGCTCGTCATCTCGTGAAGATAACGACCTTCTGCAGACTATAGCCATTGGATTAACTACTCGACTTCTAAACAGTACATTGGTCTTGAATTTCTTGCAACTCAAGTAGTCAGTGCTAAAAGCTTTATCATAATCCTAATCCAGTGTTTCTTAACCTGTGGTCCGCAAACCCCTGGGGGTCCGCGAGCGTATCTATGGGAGTCCGCAGTCTCATATCTAGACTATTTAACAATAATAAATATTAGCTGCAAAAAAGTAACACATTAAGGGCGGGTTGCTTCAAACCATCTGTATCCGTAAGTCAGTATGTAATCGTTCAAGTCAGTATGAAATTTTCATACAAGCCGCCATATTTGACGGTTACAGATACGTAACTGTAAGATGAAACAACATGGCCTAAGGATCGTATGCTTTTATAATTATAACGAAAACAAAACACCTAGGCACGTATTTACATTACTAATTTTAAATCAATTTAGATGTAGGAAGTATTAAAAGTATAACTGTAAAATTCCCGTCAAAAATTTTAACAGACAGGAAAAATTTTTGAAACATTCCTTGTTTTTATTTTGAAAGCAGACGTTCCCCTAAAATTAATTTTCCTTTCATTCCGTGTAGAGCTAAATGTGAAATCTTTTATTTTTCTATTATCTACTAGCGGGGGGAGTGTCTGCTTCTGATTACTGTCTCTGACTGATTTGGGAGCTTCATTCATCCTTTGAAGGGGGCCGTGAACTCAGGGGCTCGGGTAGTTGATAATTTGGAGCCATGCACTGCTTTTGCGTTGTATAAAGGAGTTTTTCAAAATGTTTGATTACTTTCAAAATTATTAGAAGTGTTTATATTTTAAAGCCTGTACTTATTTACTTTAGCTAAAGAATTTCTATATTATGTTGAATACTTGGCATATTTTAAAGGACGAGAAATCTAGTGTCTATTTAAACTTTGGTATCTTTTAGAAGTTATAAGCTAGCAATGGATTTTATATAACCAAAAATATATAGGTAACTTTTTGATATTTTAGATTTTGGTAATTTCTTGCTATGAATAAAACTTTGCCAAAGCCTGCCGAAAACACTCAGATGATAGAAACAAGGGAGATGTGCCAAGGCGCTATTGAGCTTGACGCTTTGATACGGTCACATTGACCGTATAACAAACGTACACGCTGGCGACGAACCGAACACGGTCGATGACATGAATACAGTGTTTTAGTTTAGTGCTAGTGTTGAGTGATGGTTAACAGTGTTAGATTTTTTTATGTGTGGGAGATATTTTTATTCAGAAGTGTCGAAAAATGTTCTAAAAGTGGCGACAGTTATTCCCGTACTAATTTGATATGATGGCATATCTCCTTGTTTCTATTATCTGAGCGAAAACATAATATAAATCCTCCCCTCTATATTCGTATGAGTTATTTCCATTCGGTATCTGTAAAAAATCGTTCATTCAGAAAATGCTCTATTTTCTGCGTAAAGGATTTTTGCTTTTCATACTACATGGAAATAGGTACATCACCTACCCAAATTCCTGGAAGCAATATTCCCCAAATCTATTCCATACAAAGCTGTGGGTAAATAATAAAAATAGTTCAAAAACACAAACAAACTCGGTAATGCCGGTATCAGTGATATAGGGGGAGTTACCCCGAATGACGTCACAGGGTAAAAAAGAGAGATTTACCCCGGCCAAGACGCTTACAGGCACGTCGTGATTGATGACGTATACTTCCCGGGCGCGTATAAGCGAACACTGGTTGGAGTGATGTGGAAATAATTAGGTCTTGTTGTGTGAAATTGCTAAGATACGGAAGAGTTACAAGCTGTTACGCTAGCTGGATTCTATATTGGGTATTGCTGTAGACAAATCATTGTTCTGTTAGTAACATGTTTGGTGAATATAACTATTTTTTTATAGCATTTAGTTTAGGGTTAATTTTTAAGTTATAATTTAATTAGAAAGCTTATTAAATGGATTTATTTTATTTGACAATGATCTCCACATGTTTGTGTCTTTAGTAAAAAGTAGAATTTTTTGGTCATGCTTTTGTGCCTGTAACATCTTAAGTAGGTACGATATTCTCAGCGGACATATCAATTTGAATATAGTCTACAGTAGGACGGCAATCAGTGCGTTGAGACGAAATTCGGAAGCAAGCATTAATTAAGGTATTAAAAATGTAAACTTAATAATGATAATTTCTATTAGTGTTCTCATAATAAAGTTAATTAGGTACTCTACTTCCAAGTTCGATAGAAATACTGCTTAAGAAAGTGGCGTAATTGTCTTCTGATGTAAATCGAATATAGGTTAGAAAAGTTAAAATAACTGTTGTCAAATAAAAAGCCATCTGATTTCAGCACACCCCAAACTCATATTTCATAACTCCGCAACCCCAAGCCATGGATGTGACGCGAAATGAAAGGGTTAGGTGGCTAAAACGCAATCAATCTGCTTGTCAGCGAGTCAATCTGCTTGTCAGTATATTATATTAATTTCTATTGACGTTTGCGTTGATTTACATCATATTTTATAGATATGTCTGATGTTTTGTAGGAGTGGAGGAAGTAAAATGTAAGATGTGGTGAATTTTATTTAGTATAACGGAAATTCTTAGACTGATACAAAATTCTGCCTTATTTGTAGATGTTTCCTGATACAAGTTTTGCTCTAAAGAATTGGTTCTTCTATACGAAATGAACGGCCAGTCTTTAACCAACATTATTCATATTAGTGACAAGTACCTATATCTGAAGAAAAGTTATCAAGATTATAAAAACCATAAATCACAATTAAGGCCGATACGATGAAATGAAAAAATGAAAATGAAAAATGGTTTATTGTTTTAACAAGTTTTTCCTTAACAACTAGTGATTGGAGCCTCCTGTTAAGCAAGAAATGCCTGTAGTAGGAGACTCCGCTCTTCCATAACATTATAATACTTAACTAACTTGTTAATATTTATTAATACTTATTTATTTATATTCTCTTACATTTCTAATCTAGTGAAAAAAAAAACAACAAAATATCAACAAAAGAAACATAGAAAGATGATAGACAAGTGATGTTATGTACCTAAGTGTGTGGATGAAAGTGTGGGTGTGTTGTGGGGTGTGTATGAGTGTGAATCAGGTGTGTGGGAATATCTGTGTGCGTGGGTAAGTATTCATTTAAGTGTACTGTGAGAGTGTAGTTGTACGTGAGATCTTGTATGCTGTCGGTGTGGTTATAGTTTATTCCAGGATTCTCTCCGTGTCCTCGTATGTGAGTGGTTTTATCCAATTAGTTACAATTTTCTTACATTCATGTTGTTTCAAATTATATATATAGATCTGTCTGTTAAGTCTGTTGTATAGCTGAGCTGAACGTTTCGCTGATACGATCTAGGATAAAATATAAATACTGTCACTGACCTAGTTTAAGGGTGATTATTATTATTAATATCTACGAATGTGTCGGGCATACACTCAATTATTTTATGTTATTGCTTGGCTAAAAAACAGGCGATCCACTTGCTTGCCACCACCGCCTATGGACATCTATAATACCAGAAGTACCTATCGCAAGTACGTTGTCCACCTCAAAGACAAAGTTGAAATGTCTCATTTGCCTGATAGCCCGAAATAGGTATCATAATGGTACTCCAAACATTACTGATACCCGGTAACTTGATGTGCAATATGCTCTCGAGAACCTAACATATTGCACAACAAATCACGATTTTATTTTCCGAAACTAACTCATCCTTAGTTTCAGCAACAAAGTGTGAAACTCCATAAAAAGGCGCCGGCAACAGTTGCCAATATTAAACGTTCTAAAACGTTCCGTGCGTACAATTGCAACAAAAACGTTGCTTGTTCGTCCAGAAAAAGCCGTCACATTTTTTAGTTGTAAGCATCGGGCTATTAGAAAAGCGATTCACAGAAAAATATAGTTTTATAAGCCAGTCCTTTGTTTTCTTTAGTTTTTGTTTTTAATTATTATTATATTATTAACATTATTATATTATAATATTTATTATTGTTTACTTTAATTACAAAAACTAGTAAGCATATAAATATATTTAGGGACATCCGAGTTTCTTTGAAAATCTTTGTACCTATATATAACAATTTGATGCATAGAATAATGATTGGTCTCCGCTGCACTCCGACAAAATTTTCATGTTTGTCTTTTGAGTGTTTGTACGTGTGTAGTGTATGTGTAGTAGTAGTAGTATGTGAGATTTTCGTCTGTATTTACATTTCGTAGGAAATGTAAAATATTTCAGCTGTGTGGTAATCGAACTCGTAACACGGATGAAAATCTCATACTATTTTTCGAGTAGGCAGTAAAAAAAATTACAAAAGAAAAAAAATATAAGTTAAAATAATACTTGAGATCATTTTGATATTATTTATTAATAGCACTTTGTCCGTGACTTCGTCTGCGAGACCCACAGCAACTGTGCATTTTTTGTGAGTAAAAGTAGCCTATAGCACTTAGGGATAATGTAGTTTCCTATTAGTGAAAGATTTTCCAGAGATTACCTCATACATACAACCTTACCTTCTTTATAATATCACTACAGACTACAAATTCAGTCCGTTTTGAATCAAAACACAAACACGTACCCTTTTGGTAAAATCGACAATGGCTTATTACAAATACAAGTAAAACATTGGTATTGGACTGGGCAGCGCATTTCGTGGCCTCGGGCGATAAAAACTAAAATGAACAGCATAAACAACAATGTCCTGCGTGGACCGCGAACAGACAATGGATTTATAATAGCTGGAATTGAAATAATGGGTTGCATTGTTATTAAATATTTAAGAGATTTCAAAATAACAATATGATACGGTTAAAATGGCATGTTTAAAATTTAGGGCTATTTCAATTTAGATGTTTGGTGTCTGACTGCTGCCGCACGGCTACCGCATCGTTCGACACCAAACGTCTAAATTGAAAGAGCCCTAAATATCTATACTAATTATTATAAAGCTGAAGAGTTTCAATAGTGATTAATGAATCACCCCATATAGCGACATTGCGCTATTGCCACGACAAGGTCGCTGTGAATAAGCGTCGTAGGTACCTACCGTTGAGATTAACCGACGCAACGATGGGATGGCGAATTGCGGGCGGGCAGCCCCGAATCTTGAATTATTTCAAGGCGGGACAACAACTGAAAAATGCCGCCCCCGCCCAACAATATTTTTACCTTTATCATCATTATTTCAGCCATAGCACACCCGTTGATGCTGATGGATCTCCCCCAAAGAACGCCACAACGACCGGTTTAGCGCTGCTCTTGGCGATTACTTGCGAGTGTATTACATACCTTACCAAGCTTGTATTTGCCGTCCTCTGTGTTTACCGCCCGGGGCACGGACCCCGGCTTGCCCCCCCCTAGATCCGGGGCTGCGGGCGGGTCATTCATCCGAATACGCATATTTACCCATATTTCTAACATAATATTATGTATCTATAATTTTATCATCTACCGATATGTTTTATATTATCTATGTATTATATTTATGTATCATCCATAGTATGTATTTTAATAACAGTACATCACGAACTACTCCGATATTTTATTTAAGTTACAGTCCACCCAAAGGTTGTCTGGAAGATATCGCTATCAGCGAAAAGACCGCCATTGTACCTTAGAATTTACGATAACTATAAGCTGTGTTACAATTATGGTGTACAATAAAGTATATTCTATTCTATTCTACCCGAAGCATTCGAATGCGAATCAGACCAAGTGTCATTACTCCCTAATGCAAAGCACAAATAAATTAATGAATAAAAGAAACTAACCTTTTACAAATGTGTTTACGAAAAATATGGATCCACGACACATCCAGTTTATCTACATTTGTGATCATCGTAAACTTGTCAACACTGTAACCGCACTATTTTTCTTACGCTTTCAGGATTATTGTTGTCATACTTTATTTATTCTTTGTTTGCCAATAAAATATGGTAATGACAGCTTTTTCCTTTGCATTTGCCGTTACAATACATTGTAATTTCATATATTTTCTTGCGTTCTTTGTGAGCTTAATTAGATCAAGCGTTGGTAGTTAGCGACAAAGAAAGTGTTAAGAAATAAAACAGCGATTTTTTTAATTTTCAGAAGAAACCATTCTTCATTTTTAGCTGGCTTCTTTTGTTTATTTTCCAATTTCTCTGTACAACGTATTTGCCAACAAAGTAAGCTGGAAATTCCTCGGACTGAGCTTATGCTTGTATTATAATAGGAGCTGGTCACAGGTCACATCAGTAGTGTAAAAGGTGGGGTTCGAACTCGTGACCTGCCTTGGCAGTTCTCACGGTGATATCACGCAGCGAGTCAGTACGAATATACGTGCTGTCGTGAACTGTTGGGATATTGCCGCCAAAATTTTCAGAGTGTCATCAATCACACTATGTAACATTATAAATGCGAAAGTTTGTGTGTGTGTGTTTGTTACTCTATCACGCCGAAACGACTGTACGGATTTGGATGAAATTTGACAAAAAGGTAGTTTGGAACTTGGACATGCACATATACTACTTTCCATCAATTTTCACGCAGATGAAGCGCGGGCAACAGCTAAAGAATATAAAGTTATTTATGTTAGCATTTCACCTGATCCTTAGTCCCCTTACCCCCCCCCCCCCCTTTTGGGGGTATGTTCAGTACCCATTACCCAAAAACCCTTCACTATCAATAACAGTCGCTCGCAATAAACCCGTCGAGCGTAATAACCCTAATTCAATAATCGATTCCGCAGCAATCGAATTATTTCCCGCATCGATTACTGCTGCTTACATAACGATTTCCCAGCGCAGCAGTATACAAAGCTGGTGGTATCTAAACGTTAACAAACGCGAGTGGGAAATAAGCCAGCTCACATGTAGTGTCGCTAGCAATCCCCCAGAGGGTAAACGAACTGGGTAGTGCGGGGAAAGGGTTCGTAATTAGTTGATAATTCGATTTTACTTCCAATCGATTGATTATCTGACTTGAGTCGGCTGTTTTTGCACACAAAAAAATTAAAATAGCATTTAGTTGTATAGTAAAGGTAATGTAGGTATATAAAATCAAGACTTCTCGTGACCACGGTCAATGCAACAAAACTGAAACCACGAGGTTTCGCTAAACAGTAATGCTATTTTGATATGATTTGTGTTTAAAAAGCACTGAATGATTTATAAATCTTAATCGATTAATTATTATTATCGTTTCGTTTGTTTATGCATATTTGTTTTAAACAACAGTAATTAAATTTAATAGGTAAATAGAAACTTCGGAAATATAGTAAAATATGTCGTAATCGTATCATTAGAAAATTGGAAGGCAATTTGAAAGTAAATAACGCGGTTAATAAATAAAAAGCGGATAGGTAAATAATAAGTTTCTGGTGAAAAAATACTGCTCATCCTGTCTCGAAAAGTGAAAGAATAAAAAGTATGAAAAACCTTCCCAAAGTGTACGTATGTTTTATCTTGATTTTCAGGTATCGATTCCTGCGAAATCGTGACTCGGTTAAATTCTCGATTAGCTTGGCCTCAGCCGGGCAGCCCTAATGTAAGTACGATGTACCGAGCTGTTTAGGGAATACCTTTGCCGCGGCTTAAATATATTTAACTCTAATAAGATCTAGTACATCTAAAATGACCTAGTTTACCTACATCGTGATGTTGAAGTGAGAGTATGGAGGGAAAAACACTTATTTCCTTATTCATGTTTAGGATTTAATTCAGAGGAATAGGTTAATAAACATATCTATACATATTACAAAGGTGTGTGTGTTTGTTTGAACGCGTAAATCTCTAGAACTACCAGTCAGATTAGAAATAATAATAGTAAAAAATATTTTTTTTTAAAACCACGTTTTTAAAACGGACTAAAAAGTATAAAATAATTTCTGATGAAATGAAATACGTGGGGCGCATCTTACTATTATCTATTGCATGTTCCACGTTTTTAATTTCATCAGAAATTATTTTTTACTTTTTAGTCCGGTTTAAAAACGTGAAGTTTAAAAAAAAAAAAAACAATTATTATTTATTTACTTTTTAGTCCGTATTATTGCATTGTCATCCAAATTAAATAGGTATACCAAATTTCAGTTTAATCCGATGACAGGAAGTGCTTGAAAAATGAATTGCAAAATTTGTTCCGAACAGACAGACAGACACGAAAGCGAGTTAATAAAAACGTAGTAAAAACATAAATATGATAGCCAGATTCATGAGGAATAGTAGGTATAGGCTGTTAGGGACCTGTCTAAGGACTATAAAATGAAGCAGCGGACTGTAAAACTGACTATAATAAAATCCAAATAGGTACAATGTTAGTGAACGTTTTGTATGCGCGCGCGCGTCGTGGATGGAGCTCGGTAGCGAAGTGGTGGCTGCTTGGACCCGCGTCCCGCGCGCCCGCGCCTTTCGCCGCCTCCCGCCATCGCCTGCCGCCAGCCGAAGATAGTCGAAGGCGCCCGAACAAGGCTATTTTACGCTATGACTTTCAGGAACCGAGCAACGGCGGTAAAACGGAGGGAAACAGCTAGGCTGTAGGGCCGGTCGTTGTGGCGATATTTGGGGGAGGCCTATGTACAGCAGGCATATATTGGTTTTTGCCAAAAATTCTACCTTTTTAGGTAATCATTGTTTAGCTGTAGTTGCTGAAATAAGCAGCTGTGACAGACAGGCAGACGAAGTCGCACCATAAGGGTTCCTTTTTTACCATTTTGGTACGGAACGCTAAAAAGGTCTATTTTATAAAGTGATTATCATAATCAAGATTTATTATAAAGAGATACCTACTGAAACCAATGTACCTCACAGCGAAAATAAATACAAAAATATCTAAACTACCAATTCTCTCTGATGACACGACCCATCCCCATTTCCATTCAACAAAACAAACTCCAAAACACATTTGTTCTGATTTCAATGACATTGGTTCCTTCCGAACTTTGGCGCTTCCCAACATCAGTTGCAGTTCAATCATTTAGTTCTACGTGCACAGAACTGTTTGATGCATTGTAGATTTTTGGTGCCCTACAATTCGGAACAATGTTTGTCTAGTTGCGTTGGTCGATGTTTTCAATTTGAAAGTTTTTGAGAGGATTTTTTAGTTAGCGATTTAATCCTAAGTTTAAACAATGAATTCGAGTTCAATCCCGAGGCACGTCGTTTTTAAAGTCATGTGCGTATTAGAAATTAATTATCACTTGTTTTAACGGTGAAGGAAAACATCGCGGAGAAACCTGCATTCCTGAGAGTTCTCCATAAAGTTCTTGAAGGTGTGTGAAGTCTGTCAGCCCGCACTTGGCTAGCGTGGTGGATAATGGCCAATCTTCTCTCATTCTAAGAGGAGGCCCGTGCCCAGCAGTGGGACAGTTTATAAACATGGCTGATATCATTATTTTTAGGGTTCCGTACCTCAAAAGGAAAAACGGAACCCTTATAGGATCACTTTGTTGTCCGCCGTCAGTCACCGGATCATAAATGGAGCCAGCTGCTCATAGATGGCGCCAATTGGAAGTATGCAGTAGCGCCATCTATGATCTTATGTCGGAACCCTTAGGGCGCGAGGCATAATCGCACTTGTCCGGTTTTTTTAAAACAATGAATTGATTGATATAATTATTGGTTCGCGAAATTAATTATAAGAATTTATGTGTGTTTTCCTAATTTGCTTTATGCATCATATAATATATATTATAGCATCGCAGTAGGTACAGCATCAATAAAGACTCTCGCTTTATTCTTGTCACTGTCTTTATTCTTTCTTGCAAGTTCTAAGATACGTATTTAAATATTTGACCGCAAATTGAAAATCATTTGTAACTTAAACAGTAAAAGGAAAAATCCGGCAACATTTTTGAATTTTCACGCCTATCTATAACGAGACATTTATGCTGATTTATTCACCCCATAGATCTATAGCTTCGTCTCGCCGTAAACTTCCATCCACCATTCGCTCTATGTGCCTAGTATTAAGATTTGTGTGTTCGGAAATAAGGAAAAAAAGCAAAATGTTTAGCGAATTTTCTTTATTGAGGTTACAGATATCGTCAAGAATGCGGTGATCAGGTTATTTGTTTAGCATCAAAAGTACCTATAATAAAAATATATGAGATCCTTATACAATCTCCAAGATTAAGGTTAAAGAAGTCCAACAAAGGAAGAATTAGAAAAAACCAACAAGACAGAATATGACGAAATAATAAGTGACAACAACGTCAGATTCTTTCTGGCCTATAATATAATATAAATCTAAACTTCCTTTGCAGCAGCAAAGGAAGTTTAGATTTACAAAGAGCCCAAGCAAAAATCAACATAGATATAGAGAATAATGAGAACGAAAGAGACAAGACTAAAGACAATATCAAAATAGAACTCATCAACCCAGTAATGAGTTATAGAGTCTTCTTTGGCATGTGATTACATGCCAAAGTAGACTCTATAACTCGAAAAAGCAACGTTTAGTTTTCAAAACATCAACTGAACGAGTACACAATATATAAAAAAAACGATATTAAAACACCCATCAAATCAAATATAAGTCCCGATACTCAACGCTGCAGTGTTTTCGTAACAACTTTCCGTCCCCGAGTGGAACTCTTTTCCCATGCAAATACGTCATTAGGCTTCGATTTCAGATCGTAGAAACAAGGAGATATGTCATCATAGCAAATTAATAAGGGAACAACTGTCGCCACTTTAAGATCATTTTTCGACACAACCACAAGCGCTCCTTGTGAATAAAAAGATCTCCCGCACATTAAAAATTCCGCTCACCCTCAATCTAACACTCATCGTCACTCGTCACTCAACACAAGCACTAAACTAAAACACTGTATTTATATCATTATCGTGTTCGGTTCGTCGCCAGTTTTTATACGATCAATGTGATCAAACTAAAGCATCAAGCTCAATGGAGCCTTGGCACATCTCCCTTGTTCTATGATCTGAGGCTTCGGCGATAACAATTTGCTGTGAAGCCGGATTTTAATGCATGATAATGCCTCCTTCGATAAACGTCGCGATGTTCCTTCTTAAATCTTTATCGGAAATTTCGGTACTGTTTACTTTGTGGATTGAATTTGCGTTGGGATACCAGCGTTTTTTTTAAGTAGTAGTTTTTTTTTTGAAAAAGGAGCACAGATATGTATGCATGTGCTTGGTGCAGACCAAGCACTTGCACCAAGTACCAACAGAGACACATTCTATATTTTAAGAGAGCTTGTACTTTAATTCGTTCTATCTCAGCTAAGAGAGACAAGGGCATAGCCAGGTACAGGCAGGAGGGGGCTTCCCTTACTAACAAGGATTGAGTAAGTGGTTGTAGTGCTTCCGAACCGAAGAGTAAATCAGTTTGGAAAGAAAAAAAGCATTCATAAATTGATTCTTGCTCCTTCCTGGCCTGCTCCCCCCCCCCCTGAATAAAATCCTAGCTTTGAGGTAGGGACAGCGGGAAATCTTGGAATAGACGAAGTGCTTGGTAATGTTAGTTCGGAATTTTGAATTTTTGGTAATGATTACACAGGCATTTCATCACAACATGTGATGCCTCTTTTTGGCAATCCATAGCTCTAGGTGCTTATGGAGAACTGTTAATTTACAAAACTTTCCAATGTCGTAAAAAAATCTTTAAGGAGGTTTAGGTATTGTGAAATCAAACAAACAAGATTTTTTAGCAAATATTTTCTTAACTTCTAACAAAAGAAGTCAATTTTAACTTCATCTAAAGTACCTTTTTAAAACGTTTTTGTATCTAATCTGAGAATGGAAAGTATCTATCGAGTTTAACGAAACGTGTTGAATATTTTCGTCGGGTCTAGGTCAACGATCGTTTTAAGAGAACGTTTTACAGTATTTTGTAAACTGATTTTAAAATATAACAACGGCTATTTTATTTGGTAGTAAAAATATAAATTGAGATAAAATTAAAATGTGTAATAATGGTCAAACAATATGAGATCGAGGAAACTCCTACTTTTTGTATAGAAGTATCATCAATTAAAATCAAATAGGATTTTGAAAACGCCTTTTGTATTGCGCATAGGTACAAATGGGCATGGTACCTCCATTTTTATCTTTTAAAGCTCGGACGAATTTACATCCTTAGATTAAACAAACATTTAAAGGTCAAATCTTGATAGACGCTTTAACATTTTAGCCAAGAGTTTACCAAGATTTGAGATTATAATTTCTAACCTACTTCAGTCACACAAAGTCACTCTTAGGGTCGTGTTACAAAACCTAATTCAAGACATTAGGTACGGTACTTATAATTAGTTTCAAGCCCTTTGAGTGGTTGAAACTAGTTAAAAGCAACGCTTGAGTCTTGAGTTAGGTTCTGTAAAATGACCCTTGTACAAGTACATGTACCACACGATCGTTCAACAGTCCAACACTCCAACGTGACTCCAATCTGCCCCAACTCACTATCGATACAAAAAAACTCTCCAACGCCGTCAAACATGCACGAACTATCACTCCTCCAAAGATTGGACGAACAGTTGCACTGTTGGACGATCGTGTGGAGCCGGCAGTATCCATAACAAAACAAACCATTAATTCACCGATGCCATCTCTCAAAGAGACACATCACACAAGTCAAGTCAAAAACCACACAAGCAGTGCAAGTTTCAACTTGTTCAAAAAGGGATGACGCGGACGTCTCCACGAAATTTGACGACTTTTAACGAGAATATCCGAGGGAACTTTGTGCAATTAGTGGCGAGGAACCGAACAGTAATAACCATAGTTAATGATGGTGTCGTAATTATAACATATGGGATAGTTTTATGAAAGGAACGCGCGGCATTCATAGAATAATGAGGGTTGGGTTGCGAATATTTTAATGGTTTTCAAGTTTTGTTTTTAGAAGCTTAAGTTGTTACTTCCGTGTGTTAATTTGGTGGGTTTTGATTGGAGTGGTCTATTTCAGTGGTGTTCATTAAGAACATTTAACAACCAGGTTAACATTTAGACTCCAGGGTACTGAAAAATTCCTTAAGGAAACAAAACCCAATAATGGAAAAGACTAGGGGATCCGGGCAAAACTTCAGACTCCAGGCTACCGAAACTTTCCCAATAGAAAAACTCAAATACTACTTTACCCGCCTTGGGAATCCAATCCAGGACCCTGTGCTCAGCAATCGTATTTGTGACAACAAGACAAGATTAAGACAAATCGATTGACGTAAGAATCATCAAAATTGGCTTACGCGTTTGGTCTCTAGAGCGCCACAAAGGATCAAACATACATACATACAATATAGACTGATAAACACATTACCCTCCTTTGCATCGCGCAGTCGGGTAAAACTGAACAATATTATTAACTGAATCCTATTATTTATATATTGAAGGTGCTTTCCAATTACGTGATAAATAAGTGGTGTTTTAATTACGCGTTGGAGCAATATAATAAATTGTGAAGTGAAAAGTGAAGTTGGATTCGCGTGTTGTCGCTTCCTTTGTTAACATTCGGAAAGTCTTGGTTCACAGTTTCCTCTTGTGTATGTCGGTTAATGTTTGGGCGTTGGATATTGTCGTTTAGTTTCGGAAGCTTGTGATATTATCAGATTTTGGCATCAAAGTTTTTAGGACCATTGCTGATATTGCGAAAATAATCATCACTTTGCGAAAGTTATGGATATTTTTTGTATGGAACAGTTGATTTTTTTAGCGGATTCAAGTTTGGTCGTAGAACAGTAAGATATGGGTTAGAACGCCTCGAAGATATAAGCAGAGGTGAAAAGTACACCTACATTTCGTTAGTTACGAGTATATTTTTGGGGGCGAGCTTCCATGAAGTAGGGAAAATTGAAATAAAGATTTCATTGTACTTATCATAACATATTATTATAATATTAGGTCTTTACCTATGAAATTGCCGTTCTGCAGTACTGGCCATTTCAAATCAAAATAATTTTTGTTTGGCTAAGAATTCTGATTTAAAATTAATTTTATTTTAAAAACATGGTTTTTTTTTCCAAAAGTAGTCATTTGTTTATTGATTAGTGTTACATTTTCATCACATTTCAATCTTTTTCGTCATCATGGATACGTTAAAAATTCGAGTAATTATGGAATACGAGTACCGTCGTGGCAGCAACGCGGCACAAGCGGCACGCAACATCAACGTCGTTTACGGAGGTAACACTACAAACCAACGCACCACCTGTTATTGGTTTGCTCGCTTCCGTTCTGGAAATTTCGACCTGAAAAATGAACCTCGCGGTCGTCCGAAGACTTTGATCCACAATGACGAATTAAAGGCGATTGTGGAAGCTGATGATACACAATCTACGGCTGAATTAGCAGCAGCTTTCGACGTTAGCGTCAAAACAATATTGGTCCATTTGCGTCAAATTGGCAAGGTAAAAAAGCTTGACAAATGGGTGCCCCACGAACTCAATGATCGCCAGCGCGAAGTACGCGTCGAGACGTGCCTTGCACTGCTCAACAGACACACAAATGAAGGAATTTTGAACCGCATTGTTACCTGCGATGAAAAATGGATTCTGTTTAATAACCGCAAGTGCTCAGCAAGTTGATTGGATCCTGGTTTAGCACCTAAACAATGCCCTAAACGAAAACTTACCCCTAGAAAAGGGATGGTCACTGTTTGGTGGTCTAGCGCCGGTGTGATTCATCACAGCTTCTTACCAAACGGGGTGAGCATTACTGCAGATGTGTACTGTGAAGAACTGAACACAATGATGAAGAAGCTGGCACATCTCCAACCAGCATTGGTCAATCGCTCGTCTCCGCTGCTCCTGCACGACAACGCGCGACCTCATACTGCACAGCAGATGGTCTCCAAGTTGCAAGAACTGGGGTTGAAAGCTCTCCGTCATCCGCCCTACTCACCAGACCTTGCGCCTACAGACTACTACTTTTTCCAGAATTTGGATAACTTCTGGGCGGGAAAAAAATTCAATACCCGAGAGGCAGTACAAAATGCCTTTGAAGAATTTGTTGCCTCCCGTCCAGCTGATTTCTTTAAGAAGGGCATCAATAAACTGCCACTGCGTTGGCAAAGATGCATTGATTGCATGGATGATTACTTCGATTAATACAAATAAAAAATACATGAAAAAAAATCGTTTAAATTTTTTCATACAAAACGGCAATTTCATAGGTAAAGACCTATTATCACGCCTGTAGAGTGTAGAGAGAGCCAGTAGAACAACGAAATTTTATAATTTTACAGATTTTTTTTAAGACCTAGTCTAAAATATTTTAAAAATCCTGCCAAACAAAGATCAAATTCAAAATTCAAATTCAAAAAATCATTTATTCAAAGTGGGCTAACGAATTAGCACTTTTTGAACGTCAAACAGCCCCCAAAAATGCCCGCCCTTCACCGCTTCCTAGTGTAAGTTGTAGCTGCGAAGAAGAAACGGCGCAACAAACTCCGCAGCAACACAATTCTGTCTGTCAGTTACTTTGTGTACGAAATTATATAAATCAAAAGGATAAACTAAATCACAAAAGAAAAAGAAAAACTATAAATACTTAAAAGTAAAAAATGATATAAAAATGTAACCTAACACGCGCCGATACACCTGATCAAAGGAAATAAATAGATGTAAGTACTTACTCATTATGTCATTACCATTACTAAAAAAAATACCAGTCGCAATAAGATGCTTTAAAAGTTAAGTTACTATTCGGTGTAAAGACCTGTGCCAGGGTACAGGTGCAACTCATCAAATAAATATTTGACAGTCAAGGGTCGAATGCCACGACAGTACTACGAGTGTATCTTTAAGCAGACTCGCATTGGAGTGGAATTGTTTTGCGGCAAAAGTTAACGAACACGGAATTGTGATGAACCCATACTCAGACAGTTATTTTTGTAATTACAACTTTAAGTAGAAGACGGATATTAACGAGGTTACGTTATGAAGTTAATTGCGGGTGAGCTTTAAGATATGTGGTTTGAATTGGAGTTAATTTGATGATTTGTGGGTCTGCTAGGAGAAACTGTTAAAACATCTCGTATTCAATCAAATCATTTAATCATCTCGTACTAGTTGTTCCCTGCGGTTTCACCCCCGTTGCTCGGCTCTTAAGGGTCATAGCGTGATGTTAAATAAAATCTATACTATTTTTAATGAATCTGGCTGTCATATACAACAAGAAATTTTAGAATCTGACTGGTAGTTCCAGAGATTAGCGTGTTCAAACAAACTCTTCAGCTTTATAATATTAGTATAGGGTATATGTCGCCAGTTATAACTGTTATAAGTCCCGTGTAATAAAAGATATACATATCTTTTATTACACGGGACTTATAACAGTTATAACTGGCGACATAATTGGTAATAGTCTTGTTGTAGGTACATGTACCTACAACAAGACGATTACCAATCTTAAATTATTTTATTTTAGTTTCAAGATATTTTTTTTTTGTTTATACTAATAGTCAATTCATTCACACTAACAATCCAATTACCTAACCCCCACATGATAGAAAATACTTAAGGCATTAAGTCCACCTTTGTGCAGTTTTTTTACTTGTCCATAAAAAAATAAATAAATTAATTAAATAAAATTTAAATAAAATAACCCGACCATAAATCCTATTTTTTTTTTGTTTTTATAGGTATTACCAATTCGGAAAATAGCTCATAGCTCGCAGTTCACATTTACTTAAACCACAGCACACTTACCCAATAAATACCAGCAAAGAAAAAAAAGTACTACAATAAAAAATCGCTTTTCAATATCCCTAGACATAACTCAAACATTAATATCTTCAATAAGAATTCATGGTGTGATAAAGCCTGGATCAGACTGAAGTGTGGGGGCTGAACACATAATCTATATTTTATGCCGTTCGGTTTCGAGGTTCCAGCTTACTATAATGTTTTATTGATAGCTCTATGGTTTTCGATTTTTGTGTTGGGTGTTTTTGATTCATTAATGGGAAGAAAATTAAGATTTAGGCCGAGCCACACTGGTACGGCGACAGCGACGCCACGGCAATTTCTTGAATAATAATAAATTTCGCTAGTCGTTTCTGCAGTGGGGCCGCCGACGTAAGTTTAATGAGTTTGTTTTCACGAAATTGTCGTCGCGTCGCTGTGGCCGAACTAGTGCGGCCCCGGCCTAAAGGTACAATTCGGAAAATAAATAGAAAAAAGGAAATATATCTTGAGTACCTACCCTGTACGTGCACTATTTGAAATTCCATTCCTAAAGGGGTAGGTTTAAAGCTCGTGTGAAGAAGAAAACAACATTTTGTTGTTTTGCGTCTTCAACGTAAGTACGATAATAAAACATTATTGCATGTAAAATTGAGAAAATAATGAACCTTAGTAACCTCAAAATATTGAAAATACAAACCGCTACGCAATCGGCTGTTTTAACCAAAATCTCGTTCATTTTACATGAAGTAAACTCGCTGACCTAACACAAAATACCATCGACAATGACCGGCGAACCGTCGATATTCAAGCCCTTTGATCGAAATAGACCGATGAGGCGATGATAGTTCCCGCAATTATAAATAGAATTGACAGTTATGGTTACGATGTCGCAGTTTAGGTATGTCGCTTTTTGTGTATAAGCGAAAAAATAAACTATTATTTATTGTAGAACGTAGACCCGAAGCGTTTTTTACACTACTTGAGCTAATAATAAAAATGTTCACCTACGAGTACCTACTTATTAATAATAAAAAAAGCTGTAATATTTTATTCAAAGTCTAACGATAAATCATTAGGTAGGTAACGTAATCTATTTAATTGTAATGAAATAAAAATATAATTTCGATACTAAGTACCAATTATACGCAGCCTCTACCAATATAAAAAGTTAATTACACAAATTGACTATCTAACATTACGAAATGATAAAAATGTACAGAAAAAAAGGTGAAAGATATACTTTAAAAATTTATTGTAACATCTGGCGAACAAAATGGACATAACAGTTAATAATGAAGCAATTAAAAATGAAAAATGATTATGTTTTGAATGTTTGAAAGCGTTTTAAGATGAAAGAACGAAATTTAGTTAGAAACAGATTAATTTTGAATAACTTAAATGGAAGAAAGAGTTTCTTCGTAATTGTATTTTATCTTTGATAAATATTTTTTGGAATGTCCCATTTTAGTCATCTTAGCTATACTTTATAGACGCTTTTGGGCTATTTTTATTATACTTCAGGAGCAATAATTCGGTCTAATAAACTGTTATTGTAGATCTTAGTGCATTTATGAATAAAGTTGTAGTTTGAGATTGTGTATTTGACTGATAATTTTAATATACACACAGCAAAAAAGTGCGACCCAGGTACACACTCAAAAAAAGTTTGCGATCACTTTGAAAAATCGAAATCTTTTTTGTTACGGTAGATTATATTATGATTCAATCTACCGTAACAAAAAAGATTTCGATTTTTCAAAGTGATCGCAAACTTTTTTTGAGTGTGTACCTGGGTACCTATGTACCCTGTGATCACCCATTGTGATACTTTTCAGGCGTCACATTACAAAAATACATTAATCAATTTCGCGTCAAGACCCCGCGACTTTCTCCTATTTTCGCAGACGTTCTTTGCATTTTTTTTTCGCAAATAGTTTCCTGCTATTTTCGCGATATTTTCTATGGAACCAGTATGAAATTGTTTTTGTTTCATAGGTCGGAATTGTAACTTAACAGTAGTAAAAATCGGTAAACAATTATACAATTAATTAAAAATGCCTCTGAGAAAGTTACTTTATGTGATAAACGTAATTATTCTTACTATTTCTTAGAAGTATTTTCAGACAATTACTTGGCAAAAAACTTCAGTATTTTTTTCAGAAAAAGAAAAACTTGAATCGTTACATTTTTTTCTATTTCCGAATAATTTGGGGTAATCTTATACAGTGTGTCAAATAGTGTACCGAAGTGGTCGCATTTTGAACGAATTGTTCCGCTGTATATATTTTCTGAAAGTAAACTAAAAGGAGACATTGGAATGCGGAACGATGTCCCCCCACGTGCTTTATTGCGTTCTACTCTAAGTTATAGACTGCGAGAAAAACTAGTTTAATGTTTTGTTTTAAAAGAGTAACCATGGAGTTTCTTTGCCCGTTCTTCTCCATAGGAATCTACGCTTTGGAACGGGCATCCAGCTTCATCACTCTGACTAACTGACAGACTCCTTGACATTTCAAAAGTGTAATTGGTCTAATTAAAATAAATGCTTTGACATTGACTTTACTAGTTATAATGTATTATGAGTCAACAGTCTTGCAGTCTTCGTGAAAGCGCAGGGTATCCTATAGGTATTTTTTTTAAAATGATTTTTTTTTTAAAGATGGTGGTGGCAAACACGGGCTGTCTGATGGTATGTGATTACCGTATAGCCTATGAAAATCTTGCAACGCCGAGTATCGCATGCATGTTGCCAATCCTTTAAAATGAAGATTCGCACTGCGGACAGCTTAGGGGACAAGAAGGTCCCTCGCTGTCAACACAACGCATCCTCAGGAGCTCTGGCGACCTTACTCATCACATCAACACAACACTACCGAAGAGTAGCGTTAGTGGTGGTATTCTGAAAGATGTAAGTACTTCCCTAGTCAGACTGCAATGAAGCATTTTGAACTAGGGTATTTTATTAAACATACGGTACCTACCGCTATCGCTTGCCATATGTGACAAACGCCTAAGCTTGCATGACCCACTAACAAGAGAAAATTCCCAAACTATTCGGAGTCTTTAAAAACAGTTTTCTAAAAGAAATTCGGTGTAGGAATTAGTTTTTTTTACTTAAGTGTGAAAATGTGGTGCGAAGAATGCAATGTAATTAGCATATTTATAGAACAGGTGTTATTGTGACCTACATTAAAACTAGTAATTTTTCGCTAAAATGAATAAAAATAATTTCATAATACTTACCTTACTAATTAAAACAGTACCTAAATAAAAGAATTTGGGTTATGATCGTTATTAAATACTAGCACTGCCCCTGACTTCATCGGCGTGAACCACAGGAATTGTATATTTTTTGCGGGATAAAAAGTAGCTTAAAGTACTCAGAAATAATGTAGCTTTCTATTAGTGAAATAATTTTCAGAATCGGATCAATAGTTCCGGAGATTATCAATAACAACAGCTGACGTGAGATTTGACAGCAGATTTACTAATCTGAAGCCTAATTCTCGTAAATAAAAATTAGTTGCGATTTGGTTTCGATATAATCTCAGTGCCATTTAAGTCAGAAATGGTATTCTCTTATCCGTTTGACGTTGTCGTTTAGTAAATTAGAATAACATTTGAGACATTTAGGGCATTGAGATTATATCGAATCAAATCGGAATTATCTTATTTACGAGAATTGGCCTTCAGCAGTTGCTTGACCAGGCTTTCAGAAGCCAGGCGTAAGTATCTATAATCTTAAAATGTTTCTACTTTAAAAGTAATTTCATTTGACTTTTATAGCTGCCTCCTTTCTGAAATCGGTTAATAACGCAATATATCTTTCTGAAACTTAGCCAAAGTCACCTTTCTTTTTAGACCTTTAACCAATGTTTAAGGTCATTAAACTCATTAACTATATCAGAACTTAATCCGACTTTAAAAGTTACTTAACTTTTATCAGTCTATAAACAAACATATTATTAAAACGAGTGGTAATATAGGGATTATTCGACTCTATAAAAAGGTTTTTAAAGATATTTTAAGCTTAAAACCATTTTAGGTTCTATGCAATAACGGCCAAAATATGAAAATGAACAGTAAAAATATAATAATCTCATGAAACTTAAAACCTCAATTTGTATTCATAAAACTTTATTAATATCGCTAAATCCTCAAAAACTTATTTTGATAATAAAAACAACAATAGCCTAATACAATAGAAGTTTCTTCATAAACAAATCTTGTCGTCACAAAATGGCGGAGGCACACAAAATGGCTGCCTAACAAAAGCATAGACAAAAGAATAAAGGTCTGGCTCTCGTCGCGGCCCTTTAATGAGGGTTTTGGTCATTTTACGCTCATTTCGATGCAAATTCAAGGGTTTCATGATATTTAGAGGGCTATGCAAATACGACCGAAAGATTTTGATTAAAATTTATCAAGATACTAGTTACATTGCACTGGTTTGCTCGCGTGAACAGAACCAAACTAAGAGGTTTTGTCTTCATTTTTGTAGGTCTAACAAACTTTGTAACTACACTAAAAATCAGCCTAAATAATATTCTGTGAGAGGCAGTGGGCCGAGCATCATACAGATCCAGTGCGGGTTGCTGGATGTTATTATACCTTCATATTTTCGAATTTTCGGTTCTAGGACACACCGGTTTCCGCATGATGTTTTCCTTCACCGTATTAAGAGTGATGATGAAATAAATTGCACAAAGTAAATTGCGCACCTGCCTGGGTTCGAACCTATCACCTGCGCCTCGTAAAGGTGCGTATGAACGGCCTAATTTGACGCACGATCTGTAAAGTCACTCCGAGCGAGTCTCGACACGGCACATTACCATTAGCTCAACTTACCTATTCGCATGCCAATCTGTTGAGATTCGCCCGGATTGACTCTATCGATCGGGCGTCAAGTTGGGGCTTTCGTACGCACCTTTACTGTGTCGAACTCTGTCGTCTGAGGACTGCCAATTTTTTTGTTAACCCTACATCTCGTGCAACCGTGATTGTCCCTATGTTTATTTATATAGAGAAATTAACAGTATTTGGTATGACCATACTAATGTAGTTTGTACTCTGTGCTGTATTTCAAAGGATCTACACAATATATGGTAACTATTAAGAGGGGCTATTAAAAGCTTTTAGTAAGATTTAACACGCTGGTGCTGCGGAAGTGTTAGTTAATGCAATTGTTATAGTTAATTACTTGGTTAAATGAATGTGTATCTAGATATTTTGACTGACTCGTACGGCTACTCACATGGGTCAAGCATTATGTTTTTGTGTAGTCATTGGATGGATGGATCTTAACAATGGTATGTCTATTACTTATAAAACTTATAAACTTAAGTAGCACGAAGCTCTCAAAAGTACATGTTTTTGGTGTCGCAAGTTTTCTAGAATGACCTTGACACAAACGTAAGGGGCTCATTCACATGACGACAATTCGTCTTTTTCACAATTCGTTTTATTTTTTGACGGTGGCAATGCTTTTTAAATGTCCGTGTTGATGATGCGTGTGATGCTTGTGGCATCACGAATCGTGAAAAATGACGGACATGTCGTCAATCCGGTATCGTCTTTTAAAAATTTCGTTAGTCAAAAAACACCATTCATGAATTTTTTGTGACGGATCGTGTTCGGTAGTTCATCCAAGACTGAACTCTGAATCACAAAACAAATGTGAACGTCAATTCGGATATTTTGCCGAATCGTGATAAAACACGATTCCGTATGCAACGTGCACGTCCATCCATCGTGTTTTTTGACGAATCGACAATAATGGAACCCGTGTGGATGAGCCGTAAGTCGTTCATCGAATTCACAGCAATAAATAGAATTGTTACCATAGTAGAAATTGTACAGAAAAGTGAGTAGAATCTCTTTTGGTCAATTGATTGGCAAGATTAAACTGCCCGTTGACCGTTTGTTGGAGACCCCTCTTTGCGTTCGAGAGCACGCTAAGCCGTAGACCGGGTTGTCATACGTATCTATGACAGTCATCGGGCATTCCAAAGCCTGAAAATCTGACAACCCGTCGAATGGAAGGTTTTCCTTAGTAATTGGGTTGTTTGTGGAATATTAAGGAAATATACCTAAAAGTATATTGATATTGTAATATTATGTAGGTAGGTATATTATATTCATAATACATGCGGTTAGTATGAATAATAATTACTGATAGTATTCATAATATTTTGTGATCATGTCACCGACGCGACGGACCGAATGCGACTGACGATTTACATACAGTAATTTGTTTAGTGTGGGTGACGAATAAAAGTGTTAGATTGAGGTGTGCGACATTTTTCATATATTTGTGTGTAATGTAGTGTAGTGCTGGAGGCGAATCTAAACTTGGGGACCACAGTGAATTCGCGTAGGTTTTAAGTTCCTTTTGATCTCTAAGAATGTGTAATGTTTATGTTAATTGCTTATATTGAAATAAAACTTTTATCATTTTTTCATTTCAATGAAGCGTTTGTAGCTGTGATGCATGCTTTAAAAGTGGCGACAGCGGTTTCCGTACTAATTTGCTATGATAACATATCTCCTTGTTTCAATGATCTGAGAACAGCACAGAAGCTAATAATATTGCAACATTCTCTACCTACAATAATCACCGTATAACCATAGTTTTACTTATTCAACTAAGGTAAAAGTTTTACCAACATGCTCCTAACGTTGTTGCTTGCAATATTATTATTTTTATCACCCCATTCTATTAATGCAGTGCAAAGATACTTGGAACTCGTTTTAAGATTACCTAACTTTTACAGAGCATCAGTGATCGCGTTAAAGAAACTGCGCCCTTGTATATAAAACCATTAGTATTTACGACAGTATCGTTCGAGATTTAATTTTGTTTTATTTAGTTGTTTACGAAATATTATTTTGGTTTGTTGATGTTGTTTTGGATCAAAATAGAGTGTTATGAAATCTACCAGCCTGTTTCTTCTGCCGCTTTATTCTGTATTGTCACGCCGTGTAATATCAACGCGAGAACTGCCAATTTGTTTGCGAACGTTCGAGGGAGAATGTCACGGTGAGATTCTCCCTCGTCTCTCCTCTATCACGCGGCGTAGCATAAGCATAATCGGCCTATAATGTTCCCACTGCTGGGACACAGGCCTCCTCTCTGTGAGAGGGAGTGGGCCGTAGTCCACCACGCGGGCCCAGTGCGGGTTGGTGGATGTCACATGTCTTCGAATTTTTGGTTGTAGGACATGGCGGTTTCCTCACGATGTTTTCCTTCACCGTTAAAGCAAGTGATAATTAATTTCTAATACGCACATGACTTCGAAAAGTCAGCGGTGCGGGCCTCGGGATCGAACTCGAACCATTCGCCGTGGGAGGCACATGGTTAAACCACTAGGCTATCACTGAACTTCGAAATACACGTGCGAAGAATTATTATGGTGCGAAAGATCGTACATAATAGGTATAATCGGCCTTTAATGTTCCCACTGCTGGGACACAGGCTGGTGTACTGCGATCCACTCCCTCTCTCCTCTGTGAGAGGGAGTGGATCGTTTCATGAATTTGGCTATAATATTATATAAAAAAAAATATTTCGAATCCGACTAGTAGTTCCAGAGATTAGCGCGTTCAAACAATCAGACTTCAGTTTTATAATTTAGTATAGATTGAACTAATCTAGTACGATCTTATGTACCTATACATTTATAAATAAAACAAAAAATACAAGAACATAGTAAACGATGTTTCTCTAACAACTTGATCTGTATATAAAAACAAGATTATGCTTGATATTGAGTGGGTATAATGCTGAAAGCGTAGATGTTTTGCAGCTAATGTTTCAGATAAAACGAATTGCCCCCGAAGTCTTTGCTAGAAATTGCTCTGTAATTTCTACATTTAGTAGGTACTTAGTTTGAGTGGGCCTAAAATGTGTACAGCGGTTGTGTCGAAAAAGTTCTTTGTTTTTGCATGATTTTTATTTTACAGTGTTTGGTTTGGGTGTATTTTTGGAAAAGGGCGGAATGTTTTTTTTACTTGGCGCAGTTACAATCGAAAGTATTCCAATAACTAATACAGTGTTTTGTCTTCTATGATATAAAATCAGGGCACAATTTTGTGATAAAGACTGTCCTGATCTGTTTTGACAAATTTTGACAAAAAAATATTCCAATTAACAAAAAATGTGACCCACAAAACACTTACACGCATTATTCAAAACTGTTTTTTAACGTTTAATCCCAAAATGACAAACACAAAGCGCAATTTTAGGTGCCCAAGACTAATAATCATGAGGCAAGGTCCAACCCCTTTTCACCCCGGATTTATATTAAATTCCTTAGTCCAAATTTGCCGAAACAATCCCTATGGGGCTACCTAGCCGCGATTTTATTATTTCTTACGCCTATTCGTATACCTAGGCGTGTATAGTGGGAGGAAATTCTATTAGACTGTTTTATTGCTAGGCTTGGAATTTTTATCGTCTAGTCCTAGAATTTAGGGAGTACTAAAATATTCAAATTGGGGAATAGGGTTTTATAGAGGGGTACTAAGGTCAATATTACTAGCGATCCGGTCAAGTTATACTTATGTGAAGATATTGGGTTTAGGTTAATCTGGAATAACAAGCGGCGGCGATGGGTAAATATTTCATAAGAAACACATGTCGCATGCCATATCCGTCAGTTCTGAAAACAAATTATCAATTTCTAAGTTAGGCATACCTACGTCATCACTCGAACCTGTAATAATTCTCACGACATACGTCAAACATTTTTATTTTTTATTTTGTGCCTATAAAATATTAGTTATAATGAAAAATATGTTACTTTATTCTATTCCGGGGGTAATTTCCCAGGTTTTCTAAAGTCTACATGTTATGGCGAAAGTCCCATACAAAATTGAAACGTCTCCTTTCTTTTGCCACAGTATTGACAGACACACAGACAAACAAACGTAAAACACTGACGAACAAAAAAATTATCTACACAGACGACAGCATGTAATGGCCCACATTTTTGTCAAAATACAGAAGATACGAACAAGAACTTAACCAAAACATCTATTAAGTAGGTACTGACAGAAACTCCAATACCACAAAAAAAAAGTAATTCACAAAACAAATTGTCACAACCGTTGACTGAAGTGTAAACCAGACCAAAGACAAAGAATATAGAAACCGTTATTTAGTCAAAATATTCTGTTTTGTTTGTGGCCAAATATAAAATGTATGAGTCGTAACTCCGGCCGAAAGGCCACACATTAATAATAAAATGATCGTATTCCGTGAGTAATAGGGCTGCTAGCGCTCAGGATAAAAATATCAACGTTAATTTACACGATAGTAGCCAGCTAATACCCATTACAGCGAAAGACATGCGACAAGACTTAACTTCGACGGGATTCATCTACGATAGGACCGATATTTTTTTTTTATTTTTTTGAAGGGCCTCTCGCAGTTGTCTTCTAACAGCCGTCACTGCTTAACCGGTCATCTGGTAAGGACTTACAAATGCCTCCAGCCAGGCTTAAAACTAAATAAAACTACAAACTAAGCGACCACACGCTAAGGGCACCCCCTACTGGGGTACGGGCCTCGGCTTAGGGCATCGCTGGGGGGAGGGCAACTAGAGGGAGGGACTACTAGCTGGATCGGTTCATTATTTTGGGTCGAATTTAAATCTACAGGCTCAGCGCGGGCTGGCTCGAGCAAGGGTCGGTTAGGGGACAGAGTCATACTCGGCGGCGGACTCGGGTCATGATGGGGACGTCGCGACGGGCCTGGTCGGCGAGGTCGGATTGGATAGGACCGATAGGACAGGATAACCCTTATATTATAAGAGTTCCGTTTTTTCTTTTGAGTTAGTGAGACCTGCCGGCCTAGCATGACCACGATAGAAACGGGTTTTGTCTACATAGAAATAGACAAAGTGACAGATTTCATTCATAAAACGTAGAAATGTTTCTACAATCTGTCACTTTGTCTATTTCTATGTAGACAAAACCCGTTTCTATCGTGGTCATGCTAGGCCGGCAGGTATAGTTGTCACACTTGTTGGTTGTCACAGTGGCCCTAACAGAAACTCTGTGTGTCATAACAATAATGGCGTCCGAATGTAAAACAACTAACGGTTGTGTAAAACAACGTATTCGACAATCTATCTGCGACATATGCATGGCGTGCCTTTCCATGCCAACAGGAAGCTAAGAGATTTAATATCCAGACATGTCTAGCAAAGCGGAACCAGGCAACCCTAGGTAGGTATCATGATTACATATAAAGTCCAGTAACATTATTCTAGAAATTTCACTTAAATATTTCAAAGGATTTCACAAAATTCGCCGACGACTTAATATTGTCAAGTAGGTCAGGGGATCGAATGTAACTTCGTTTTGAAGTTGTTCAGCATGTGGAAAGTAATGTTACTAAGACGGCTCGTGGCTAAATGATTTGTCAATTCATCGATACTCTGAATACGCAGGCAAACAGTAAGTAATACAAATTCCAATAAAAAAAAACAATAATATATTTTTTTATTAGCTCTCGTTATTATTATAATACTTGCTGTGCCCGTGTTCTCCGTCCACGTGGAAGTAAGAAAACAACACTATTTTGCTATTTTCTTCTTCAAACCAATAAAAAACTCACCAATAAAAAAGTTATTTCTAGGTCAAGTTTTCTTCATACAATTTTAACCACATCTTTTCAGACTTTTGGGGATGGAATTTCAAAAAAACTTTCCTTAGTGCACCTCTAAGGTACTCAAGGATTATTTCTTCCTTTCAAATCTCTAGGTCCACTGGTTCGACTGTGCGTTATCTGCCAGTTAGTCACGGTAGTGTTAAATAGAAGATTAATACCTATACTAAAAGCAAACGTTACTTTGAAAGGACGTCGGCAGTTTTGGGCTTGATATGGTACAGTAATAAAAGCTTAACCAAAAATAAAAATATATTTTAATTGTACTTTGCCTAATTTATCTTAGAGATTAAGAATTGGAATCAAAAATCGAAATAAATAAGAAATAAAATGATTATGCCGTTAACATTTTGAAAAAACCAATAAAACAAAAACGGGTGCATGCTGGCTGGCGCGTGCCTCCACAGAATATCATGTCGACGGTAACTAAAACCTTTGAATTGAAAACTCATTAGTCGGGCTGTACTTCATTGGACCTCCACAGAATATCATGTCGACAGCAACTAAAACCTTTGAATTGAGTACTCATTAGTCGGGCTATACTTCATTGGATCATTCACACCATACTTAACCTCACTGTCACAAATACGAAGATTTCTTTTTAACCCAATTACGTACAAAAACAAATAAAAAATGAATTTAAATACTCTTGAAATACTCGATCACACCAAACTAATTTCATATTTGTACCGACATACACAATCTGAGGCCCAGCGTTCTATGGGCGTCTGCCGTGTCCTTTAATATTATTACTACAAACCTGTTTTTCCAATAAATAATTCCAGATTCAATTATATTACCTTACATCATAATAATAACATGTAAAATTCAGTACTCAACCCGAAAAATCTTTAGAAATGACTTTAGATAAATACAGTACTTTATGGAACGCCAAGTTTATAAGTAAATAAATAATCCTGTTTTCTCGTCACGTTCTATGTTTATGGGGTAGCAAATTACTGGGTAAACACAAAATTATATTAATTTGGGAAAGTGCGAATTAGTGTTTTACCCGAGTTTTGAATAAGGAATGGTCTTCAAGGTAACTCATAATTACGTGTTTATTCTATGCAGGGATTCTAAATGGCTGAAAAACAACACTCAGATGTTTTCAACGTTTGATTTTCTTTTAATTACCGACCATTTTCTAGAGTATAATCACATCTTTTTCCTATAATGCACTCTCTCTAATGACTGTAAGAAGCAAGCTTTGAAGCTATATTCGAGCCAAACAACACTTTCCTAGTTAATCTGAAGATTCAGACACAAAACTGAAAAGGCACCAATTTTCTAGAAAAACCTAGCCCAAAATCCAGACTTTATTTTAGGTAAACCTGCCAAAAATACCCTTTAATTCCTAAAAATCACAGTTACATCTGACAAAAAGTGTCGGCGCCCAGCTTATTAGGATGTAGCATCCACATTTCAACGTGGATTTGAGCGGGTCCGTAATTTGGGGAAAAACCTGGTGTCCCGGCGTCCGGGCGTCCGGAGACTCGGTCCGGTGGGATAAGGGAGAGGACACGTCTAGAGATTTGCTCCGAACAGGTTGATGAATGACGCTCAATGTAATAGGTAGGGTCCTGAATGGACCGTATTTATTAGGGAAGGTCCGATTTGCAAAAACTTTGGTTCCTTTTAGACGTAAATTCGATGAATGTCTTCGTCGTCAACTCAGCGAGCATGTTTGTTATAGCATTACGCTGATCACTGTTAGATCAATCACGCTGGTAGCAGCATGTGCCAGATTGTTACAGAACTAATTACACCAGTAGTTGCACGCGTTAGACCTTTACAGGATTAATCAAGCTTATCCAGTGCATTTACCGGTTTTTTATAAAATCAAATTGCACTTTACCGGATAGTTACAAAATTACAATAGGGCATAATATAATAGTCCTATAAACTGCGCCTAAATGCGGTACTATTATCGTTTGTAAAATTTCTCTAAGACTAAAAAATACCTGCTCCTAGGACAATTACACGATTAGGTACATTTTGCAGCTTGGGTAGAACGTAACCATGCTCAAAAACTATTTTTTGAAACTTTTGTCTGCGTCGCGCAAAAAGCACTAAGCGGATTTTGATGTGGTTTTCACAGTTTGATAGCTTGAAGTCCAACTTAAAGTTAGAGTTACATTTCATCTAATTTCGGTGGGATGAACCAGAGATACAGCTTGATTTCTTCGTAATACTAGCCTACCTGCAATAAGGACGTCATTTAAAATGGTCAATTTACTGTAGTCCGCGCGGACGGAGTCGCGGGCAAAAGTCTAGTAGCCAAATAAAAATAGCCGAAACGGGAACAAACGCGACCACAGCTCAAGGCTTACGAACGTGAGGTGAATAAGTAGAACTCCTTTAAATTATGTAACGTGAAACTGTTATGTGCACTTAGGAAGCTTTATTTATACGATTTTATTATAAAACCTACCGTTGCTCAGTGGTCGGAATTGCAACTGTGCCTGGGTTCAATCCACAGATCGGGCAAAATGTTGTTATGTTTTTTTTAACAGGAAATTTTCAGTGGCGGTTCGGACTGGATTTGTGCAATTTTCAGGTCGGGCAAAATGTTGTTTGGTTTAACTACGCTATGAGGAGATTTTCAGTTTAGCAGCTCGAAGTTTAGAACTGTGCCCGAATAATGGTAATAGGCTCGCTCCCTATTTCATGGACTGTCGCAATGTTGGTGTACCTACTATGCTCCTATGCATTACCCTTGGGGAGTACATGGGTGATATTATGTTATTCTACTAAGCTATTATTGTGATGCATTTCTGATCCAGTGATTCCATTATTCTTTCATCTATTATGTATGGACGATTTATGTTTATTCTAACTTGTCTGAAATAAAATGATTGAATTTAAATGAAAAAAATAATAGACCTTTTTGAAGTTGGTTAAAAAATTACTTCCACCTTTCCATTAAAACAAGTAAAACTTCAAAAATCCTTTCCTTGTTTATAGAATAAGGTAACTTTTCAGGGGTACACTTTAACCCTTTAAGATGTAGGCACAGTAGTAGGCAGTTAACTTTCCTCTTTACAACTTCAAAAGCCATGTTTTTAATTTCCAAACGAGGGAGCACGTGGCGAAGTTGGGGCACTTTTCTAACTGATTGTACGTACTGTTGCTATGGTTGAGCAACTGTTACGATTATTTGCATATTGTCTGTGAACTTTTGACATAAGTCCCGGCACCGGTCTTGATCACATACGTCACCTGCGCATTTGCTGATTTTTCGGTCTCTTTGGCGGAATGAAGAAGACGGGGGGCGCCGAGGCAGCAGGCGATTGGTTCGTCAGTCGATGCTCGTTGTCTAATTGGACCATTCTCTATTACGTATCGTTAATTGTCTATTGGGCCGAAAATGTACATGCGCGATCTGTAATCATGTTTAGTGCCGGTACCTATACCTCCTAATTAACGTTTTTAGCAAAACGTTTTGCAACGCCATTCATTGGAGACGGCTAGAACCACAAAAATCTAAATAATAAGTCAATAGAAGTCGCAAAGGCGCGTGACCTTGTCGCCGCTTTCGAGCAAATTGTGTAAGGCAGGTGGGTATCTTACACAAGATCTGTACGTCGAGAGTGCGCGTTTAAAAATGTGACATGTAAACGGAATTAGGTTTAATTTTGTGTTGCATTGGATACTTTGACATTAACTGCGAACCGGCGACACGCGTCTGGGAATAAAATGTAATAAGTAGATGACATTTCTATTGACTTATTAGATTTTTGTGGTTGCACCCGTATTTGGTGTGCTCTGGCTATAAGTGGTTGTCATACGCCAAGTGTATAAGTACGTCATTCTACTCTTCCGTGTGTAATAAGGTTAACTCCGTGTAAAACTTGGCGCGTGTTCTATTAGAGCGCGTATATTAAAAGTTTGTAAAGTAGGTACCTTACATTAAGAAGCTTTTGCTACCGTCCTCCGTGTTTACATAACTTTACATTCAAATAGAAATAGTGAGTGTGTAATTTACTTATTAATTAGTTGAGTTGTGTTTGAAACATGTTTTTTTTATTTATTTTTTATTTGTAAATAGGCTTGCTTGCCTTTGACCGCCATCTCGCCTGATGTTAAGCGATGATGCGGTCTACTATGGAGCACGCTTGCCTAGAAGAAACCGATTCACTCGTGACTTGAAGACACCCAGATTGTAACTATCGGGGAACACCCACTCGGGCAGCGCATTCCACTGTTTGGCGGTTTTCACAATGAAAGTGGAATCAAAGGGCTTCGTTCGGGTTTTTGGTATATCAACCATGAACCGATGACATGTATGTTTAGACGATGTTTTTAATAATACCTACATACAAAAATAAACTCACATACATAAATAGAAATGTACCTATTGTTCAGTTATGGTTCGCACAGAATAGATTGGCGGTCCGTCATTTAGTGACCCCTGGTTTAAGTACTTAAGTACTAAAATAAATGCAAAATTATATTTTTTGTTCCCACAGAGAAATAATATTCAGTCAGTGTTCCAAACATAGTAGGTATATGATGATATCAACGCACATTACGAATCATCTATTACATCTATAATAATGACATCTACACCAGATTCCAAATGAGATATCCCAGCAAAAAGTTTAACGTGCGAATGAAGTATTTCAGCAAAAACTTTTGATAAAGGACCAATATGGATGCAAACTGAGCAAACATAACTGTGGCAAATAGCCCGCACATACTCGAGTAGCCCGCGGCGTTACTTGAAGTGTTAATATATGAGTAGCCACGAAAACCGCGCACGGAATTTTGAAAGAATTTCGAGTTAAATGTTTTTTCTTTCAGTATTTTTTTGAGGGTTGCACCTACGAGATTGTTGCGTTAAATCTGTCTATATTAATAGGTGAAGTTTGAACCTATTTTTAAGAATATTGCGCACACGGAGGAGTTTGATATTTAGCGTATTTAAAGTTTATATAGAGAAGAAGTGCAGAAAGCTAACATTAACATACATCATTATATATTTTTTTCACAATTGATACTTGTAATAATAAATAGACAATAGGGCCAAACAACAAACAATTTAGCCAAGAGCTTAAAGCGCTATATTGCTGCTAAATGAATTGCTAGACAATGAATTACTTGACTTAATGTTCTATGAACTCCAGGTGGAGCAGAGGACATCTACAGTGAGCTCCTAGAGAGATCAGACTCGAGTTACGCGATGTTAGTCAACAAAATCCACTAAATCGTCGCTGAATTAACACAAATACTCCAGTGTTTGATCCTTGTTTCTAATGTAGTTTTTGCTCGCCATTTCTAAAGCCACACTTCTCGCTACGTTTATAAATCAAACGTGAGAAATGGTCTCCGACTATCGCCCGCTACAGATGGCGTAAGTTCTGACGCACACTACTTTGCAGTTCGCAACTTTTTACTAGACGCTCACCCTCCATTTTCAAGTAAATGTAGTCCGAAGTTTATGTTCTGCTCATTAAGGGGCCTCAAAAATATTTCGTTCGACACTTTGGGAACTAATTAGTGAGTAAGTGACGGTTCAGAAGTGCGAATGACTTGCAGAAAATAAATAATTTTCGAAGTTCGCGGTTGAGTTCTAAATAGTTTGGAATGTTCGAGTTGTTACTCAGTCAGATCCCCAAAAGTTTGACAGCTGGTCTAACCTTGGTTACCGATGTTACCCAGTTGGGTTGTGGATGTCAGATGGCAAATACTGATATCCAGCCGCACCTAGTTAGACTGGAAGCCGTACCCAACCTAGATGATAAATACGTAGTATATTTAGACATGTCAGTGATTAAGCACGTGATAATGAATTGATTCGCTGGGTCCACAGCTTACGGGACAACCATCGCATCCATAGGAGCTCTGGCGACCTTACTCACCACATGAACACAACGCTACCGAAGAGTAGTGTTATTTGGCTGTGGTAATCTATAAGTTGGAGGTACTTAACCAATCGCGCTGCTCAGATTTAAGCGCGATATCCCACTGTGAAATCTATCTTAAAAGAAGAATAATTTAAGACATAATTGTTTAAATAACCTTATAATGATCGCTCTAGGCTGATCACTTAACAAAGATTGAGTGACGGGTCTAGATGATCTTACAGCATCTCCCTAGAAAATTTACTTCGTAGGTGGATTTTAAAATACTAAAGAGTGAACAACGATCAAAAGGCATCACTCTGACAGCCGTGGACGCATACAAGACACACGTTTCATATGAAAACACTCAGTATTTTCATGTCTGAAGCAGAGGTAAGCGACCAGTTTACCAAGACACATGGTAAAATAAAACAGTGAAGATATGAAAGTCGTCTCAACTTGGTCGTGTAACTTGAAGACATGTATCGCCCGCAGCGGACAAACCCCCCCTTTGTCTGTTGAAAGAAACAAAAAGTGAGCGATTGTTGCCCACGCTTTTTGATGTGTTCCATTTTTGGATTTGATGGTTTTGATCCTCTTTTTGGTGGCCAGTGTGTCAAGGGAAAGAAAAGGTTTGTTTTAAGAAAAGGTTTTACCAAAAAAAGATTTCGCACTCATTAAATTTTGAGAGTAAAATCTCTTTGGCTAAAATTATTTATTTTTGAAACATCCCCGAGGGCCTGTTCTGCTGTTTACTGATAAAATTACAGATAAATCTGCTCTACAAAATAAGATAATATTATTTGCAGTATAAAGGATTCTCGGAAAGATTAAAATTTAAATACATCAAAGCTTTTCTCATTAGATCTGTAACGAAATCTTGCTCACCTGTTTTGTTGTTAGTACCAACATGATAAAGAGACAGTCAGGCCATTCATAGAATAAAAGAAAAATAAATATGGTAGGTACCTCGGAGTTTTGGTTTCAACTAAACTAATAAAATGTACTGTACGGTCCATAATAAAAATTAATGGAACAAGTATGTTCAGCCGACAACATAATACCTAATCGTTTTTAAATAAGTGTGTCCTAGGTTTAATTGCGCTAAAAAGTTATTGTAAATTAAATAATAAAATATATACCTATTATTTTACCTGCATAATTAATACGTTGACTGTACACAAAAAAACCTCAAGGATTGGCCTAGCTCCTTACATTATTTAGTCTAAACCATTCATAAATCCTTTAATTACAAAAGAGGGTTAGCAGACGTATAGCCAGCCGTAATTAGTAAGTAGGTACGTAGGGCCATTAGGGGCTATGGCCCGTGCTAACATAGCCAACTAATGGGTTATTGTGTGTGGCCCATAAATACTTATTACCGTCTGTTGTGAGAAAAGAGGGATGGAAGTATTTTATCTGAGTCGGGTTCTGTATTTGATTTTTGCATGGGTACGTTTGAAGGCAGAGCTGGGCTGTAGAAATGTTTGGACAAAATTAACCCTTCTCCTTGATCAATTCTTCTGCAGAATTAAGAGACTTGTGGTTTTTATAACACAAAATGATGTCGTAAGTATAAAAAAAGCGGATGGAATCACGCTAAACAATAAGCTATGCACCCATTGTGTGCTGAGCGTCATTTTGCAACAAACGTCATCTGGTATGTCTGACAGAAGTCATTGTCTGAAATATAAAACAAAATATCGTAGTAGGCGGCGCGTTTGTCGCAGTGGCTGAGCAAGTGGCTGCTACGCGACGAGTCGCGGGTTCGATTCCCGTACGGAGCAAATATTTGTTCCGGGTCTGGAGTGTTCTCCTGTCGCGGGTGCGTTTACAAACACAAATTTTACATACAACAACACTCCAGTTTTAATTTAAAAAAATATATAATTATATACCTATTTAAAAATATACCGTTTCGTGTGTTAAAATGCCGACTGATCTTAACGTCAAGTCAAAGAAAGAAAAGAAAGAAAGAAAAATATGACAAGTACTCAAATTTTTTTTTCCGCAGGGAACCCTAAAATTTGGGCACCCTTCAAGCGATGTATTGTAACGTTGTCTTCAGTGAGTTTTATGACGAGCACTATCGTGTGCAAGTATCCTTAGCGCGTTATGTTCCGGTACATCATTGTGTTCAGTTATTAATAAGAGCTTCACGACTTCAAATTTGTTTGGTGAATGGGGTAGGCAGTACACTAAGTGGTATTGAGAGGAAAAGGTAGGTTTATATTATAACAATAATCATTAAGTCTTACATGAAGAGTTTGGTTTACGTATAGGTTGTCGCATGATATAGGAATAGCGGTTATTAAGTTGGTTATTACAATGCAGAAAAATAAACAATTATATTTTTCCCGGGGAGACCAACCATTAATCTATGATTGATACGTTTATTAAGGACGGTTTAAATAAACTTAATTTCGGTAACAAAACATAACGAAGCTCATAAAATAACAATTCGAAGAATGCCTTTTTGAAAACAACTAAAGTTAAGACCAAAGTGATATTTAATTATCTCGATCTTTTCACGCACACAATTTCGGCGTTTTGATAAAGTTGCAATATTATTTTGATAAAATAATGATGTTTGCGAAAAAACCCCAGTTAATTTTTCATTTTTCCATCATTATTTTGAAAATTATAAAAAAAATAACGTTTTTGTACTTGGGCGACCAGGCATGACATTAAACTAGATAAACTTGGATAGTAAAACATTATCTAAATACAAAATGTGATCCAAAACGTTAGAGCTGTTGCCAAGAAACCAATAATAATATAGGTACAAAAAATGCGCAAAATAAGATTATATTACCTGTAGATATTATAGCAATCAAAATATTAAGATTTTATTGTGCAGGTACTGTTTAATATTAATTACCTACGATACTTATTAATAATTCAATGGCGAAAATGATGATATACAAATTGAGGCCTTAAAGCCCTTTTTTTAAGATATTTATGATACCTTTCTGACTGTTCTACATATAGTGTAAAATGGAAAAGTACATGCAAATTATTTTTACCTTTACAATTATATGGGGAACCTTTAAATCATAGGAGAACAGAATCCTGATCGAAGGTCGTTTCTCAAAGACCGTCCCAAAAGTAAATTGATACGAAGCAAAATCAGTATCTTATTAAACAAAATAAAATCTATACAAAAAGAAGCCAGGTAGTACAAAAAGCAACCTTTTCACTAATACAAGTTACTTTATGTAATTCGAACATTTTATTAAGCTACATTCAATTTCGAGATTACTCGAACCCAAATCTATTCTTAACAGTAATGAATTATTCAACTTTTTTCATGTAGATCTTTCTAACTAATCAACGTATAAAGTCCTGAATTACGCGAGAGCTGTATAATCCTCATGAATTACCAATCGGGCCGAGTACTCCATTCGAATTTCGAGATTTTTGGCCCCGAAATTTCTGGCAAAGTTACGCAGAGTATAAATTTCTTCGCCCCCTCTTGAGTTCCCCCTTTTTTCCTTTAAAGTTATTTATGTGACAATCTATTGTTTCGAGCTCGGAGCATTTAGTTTTAAATTAACGATGCTATGCGAAGAATTACGGCTGGGAGCGGGGCAAAGACAAAACCTTGGGAGCCTTTCGTTTTGTAATCGGCAAATATCGGCGGCTAATCCGATAAAAGGCAGAATTAAGTCGATTTGCTAGATGCGAACTCGATTCAGTGTAGGTGAGACCGATCCAAGTTTTATGTTAATCCCGTTATTGGAATTTTTATGGTTGTTTGTTTTAAATGTATTTTTATTGGATTAGAATTTTATTGGCTTTACTTGTTTCCGGTTCGGAACACGTTTTGGACAGCAATGTGATAGTTTAAATAAACTAACGCCCGATTCAATAGGTAAATATTTAATATAGGAACATTTTTCGATGATATGACGATAAAATCGTATTGCGACGACGTGCCGTGCTATGGTAAAAATACAAAAGCGCCCAATTAAGAACCTCCTGTTTTAAGTCTTAGAAAAAACCACCAAAAGAACTAAATACAATTAAAAAATTAACAATCTTCCGCAAAACTATCGATTTTCGTAAAACAAGTTCTCCATCCTACTATCCTACTAATACTAATCCTATCCTACTAATATTATAAACGTGAAAGTTTGTGAGGATGTATAGATGTATGGATGGATGTTTGTTACTCTTTCACGCAAAAACTACGGAACGGATTTTGATAAAACTTTACAGTAATATAGCTTAGACATCAGAATAACACATAGGCTACTTTTTATCCCAAAAACGCGGGCGAAGCCGCGGGTGGAAGCTAGTAATAAAATAAAATAAAAAAACTCAATAAAAAACTTTATTCCAGACTGTAAAATTATAAAGTTCCATTTTAATACAACCTTAATACAATTTAATTAAGTACTATGCAGTTATAAAAAAATTATTCGTTCATTAACTCACGTTGTTTAAGTTCGTCGTAATATGGGTTCTTTGTTCACGAACGTTGTTGTGGAAACACTAAGTTCGTAAGAACCTAAGAACTTCTCATGGAATTTTGAGTTCCAGAATATTCAAGTATCATAATATTTTTTTACTAAGAATAGTTGTTCTAAGATTCAGTATCCCAATTTTGAGGAGGTCTATCGAATCCATTTAGGCATCTTGAGCAATTTTGCAATGCAAGGTTATTATTTTTTTATTAATTGTAGATAGAATTACGAGAAAATCATAATTGATTGTCAAAGCATCTGAAGGCCAATTCTCGTAAATAAGAATGTTCAAAATATAATTTCGATATGGTTTCGATATATAATTTCAATGCCTTAGGTAGGTATATGTCACAAATGGTCACAAATAGTCTCATGTACTAAATGACTACGTCAAACGAATAAGAATCAAAAAATCAAAATCTCAAAATCTCAATGCCATATATGTCAGAAATGGTATTCCCATTTCTGACATATATGGCATTGAGATTTTGAGAATATATTGAAACCAAATCGGAACACATTTTTATGTAGAAGAACTAGGCTTCTGACTATAAGAGAAAATAATTATGTCATAGATGAGTCCTGTCGTAAATTAATCCCGCTAAAATTAAATCTTGTTGCAGTTCAGTCTTTCGTAGTAGTATCTGCCGAATATTTCACATTGTATAAAACAAGTAAAAACTAACTTATTTACACCGAACATAAACACCAAACGAAGAAGAAAAAAAGCAAGGTAAAATACCTCATCATTAAAATACTATAAAACCCAAATAAATTAAATTTTCCTTCGTAAACAATCATTTTAACATAAACACTGGGAACCCTAGTCCGCTCATTACGAATACAGGCCAGCGTACCGTGAAAAAATTATATCACCATGATCAAAGGTTAGGTGAAAACGGTTTTGTAAAACAATATTCATATCTTTGGGTAAATATAGCCTCTGCGGTGTGAATGTTCACAAATATTTGGGAGTATTCACTGCATGTACGGTGTGAAAATAAGAATAGGACTGACCTTGTGCCATATTGTGACATTTTGTATTGAAAATTGAGCTGTTTTGTATTCAAAAATCTATTGTAGGTACTACAATGAATTTGGTAAATGAAAGATTCAGTTAAAATATGTGAAAAAAATAACGTTATTGATTCGCAGTTTTTTGTTTTATTAAAAGAATTTCATTCCAAGTGATAGTTGACAGTTCGACGTCATTGACGTTCCTATTTAGGGATGTAAAGCGGTAAAATTACTTTCGTAAAATTCGGTAAAATACGATATTTTACGTAAAATATTGTATTTTACGGTAAAATACGGTAAGATTGGCTAAGAAACGAATTAAACTACTACTAAGAAAAGTTCCGAGTCCGGGGAACAGATGGAACCACAGTCACTCATTGCGACCAATCATCACCGACCGCGGTCCGCGCATACCACCATTCACCATACATAAGTAGCCGGTAATTTTACCGTAATTTATATAAATTACCGTAAAATACCCGTATTTTACCAGCGTTTTCGGTAAAATTACGTAATTTTGCAACCCTATTCCTATTCTTATCGCGATCGCATAGTATATTGTTGCTACTAGCTGTGCTCCACGGTTTAACCTCAATTTCATTAAAAAAAAACAGATATTTAACCGATAACGCTATTACTTCGTTTTCGCTTCGGTTTCTGACTTTTTTTCTTTTTGCTCGGTTTCTAAGGGTCATAACGGGATGTCAAATAGCTTATACTATTTCTCATGAATGTCGCTATCATATACAAAAATATTTTTTCAAATTCGACTGGTAGTTCCAGAGATTAGCGCTTTTATACAAACAAACACTCTTGAGCTTTAAAAAATGCCGGAAAAATATACAGTTCCCACACATTTGTATGCGGGGATACATAGAGATACAATTATTGTAATTTCCACGCGAACACAGTCGCGGGCAACAACTAGTAATATAATAATGTGATAACCTCATTGATTCGGTATTCTGTATAACAGTTTCATTTCCCAATACAATTTACCATATTGGTCGGCAAATATTGCCAAAGGATACCCCATAAACACAAAGGATACACAAGTAAAGTCGCCATTACCAGGCACGGTTATCACGGCTTCCAATCACCATAGTTTATGTGTACCAAGGAAATATCACATACGATTTTATTTCGTATGTTACCCACAAAAGTAAATCATAAAAGGGCGTTATTGGACATTATTATTGCCTCAGCCGATGTTATTAGGTACGTGTTGCGGTGTCAGTGTGATTTCAGACCATTAGTGGAATGGCTGGACGTTGTGAATAAGGTTTTATTAAAATTGCGTGAGTCTTTGTAATGGTTTGGGTTGGAGGTTTACGTTCGTAACATGGGCTTGATAAGAATAATTCTGTTTGTAATTATTATGGAAATATTTTTTTTATCATAAAAGGTTTTCTATTGTAAGTTTTTATTGCACTAATTTTGTACGTTTTCGAGCTATCTGACAAGATTCAAGCATTAAAAAGATAAATGAAGAGCCTATTAAACAAAAATAACGATAAAACAAACAGATTAGAACCATTTTTTAATTTGCTTCAGTTTAATCACCTACTTACTGCAAATTCATGAGTTGTATTTTTATCCAGATCTATGAGTGTTTTTAAATCTCTTGAAAGTTTACGATACTATACATCTGTAATTTTGTGTTTTTTAGATCACACTGGTCTTTCACTATGTAGGCGACAGACTTTTTATCAAGCCAAATAATCATTATTTGATATCAATTGCTCCCCAATTATAGGGATTACCATGCCTAATCTAGTCATTTATCAAATACAATGATTTTATAGTCAGACAGTGACATCCGTATATATTTATTTAGACGTAATACCGGAATAAATACGATTGCTTTTGTGTTGCGTCGGTTATTATTTTCTTTTGTAATTTTCGGGGTATTTCCCCCGGCTCTATATATTTTCTTTGATAATTTACCGACTCGCCGTAAGTGATTATCGATGTTATTAATTTATTTCGTCCTCGGAGGTCGCAAAGGTACTTATTACCTATTCATGTAAACAAAATGGTTCCGGATTATCTTAATTAGAAGAGATAGGCCGGGAAATAATTAGGGTGGAGACAATTTTATGTGCGTACCTATCTACCTTTATATACTGTAGGTACAACCATGTAATACCTATAGTACTTTGTGTTAATGCAAAAATCGAAGCACCGGAAAAGATTATAAGGGCCTTATTTATTATAGGGCCTATGTAAAATATTTGAAAAAGAAATAATGAAAACTGACGAAGTTATACGCTAGTTCCGTCTCCGCGCTGAACATTCAATTAATTTATTTATAACATTTAAAAACAATTGGAATTGATTTTTTTACTGATTCTGAAAAAACTGACCAATAATAATGTTGTAGAATGTGACGTAACATCACGCTTGATTACTCGAAGGTAGGCAGACGCGTAAAATACCTACTGAGAATTTCTTACCTAGCGGAAAAGCGCAATAATTAGGAATTAGGTAACTGATTTTTCTTGATAGACGTAATAAATGATTTTAGAATCCTGAATAGGTAGGTATGTCGCTTTTGGCTTAGGGCTTGTACACAAAAGTGTGAATCGGTGCGATGCGAATTCGCAACGTAGAAAACTGCGATGCGAATTGCTACCTTCCACGGTTCGCGTGACTATTCCTTCGACGATAGTCACTTGTGACCTGGATAGTAAAAAAAGTGTGTTACACACTGCTGTTATTGATAAAAAGAAAAAAAAAACACAAAAAAACGAAAAATCGTAAAAGGAGTTGTTTCAGAAATGTATGGAGCCTGGGAGGGGTGTACGCAATTAAGTATTATAGCTATACATGATAGTAACCAGTTCCTAATGCTTATTTTCTATAATATTACCTTGTTGAATTGTAATTAAATCTTTTCTTTGTCAAGGAGAGCAACACAACACAAATATGGTGGATCAACAATCGACAAATGAATTAAGTGAAACGTCATTTTGACAACTGTTGTTATGTCAATGTCAGTCAAAATGGCAACATTCAATCCACCACGCGTGCGCACAACGACTCAAACGTCCCGTCATAAAACAAAACTGTCAAACACAACTGTCATGGCCGCATGACCCGAGTCCGCCGCCGCGTATGACTCAGTCCCCTAACCGACCCTTGCTCGAGCCAGCCCGCGCTGAGCCTGTAGATTTAAATATGTCCCTAAATCATATTAATCCGATCCAGCTAGTAGCCCCTCCCTCTAGTTGTCCTCCCCCCAGCGACGCCCTAAGCCGAGGTCCGTACCCCAGTAGGGGGTGCCCTTAGCGTGTGGTCGCTTAGTTTGTAGTTTTTATTTAGTTTTAAGCCTGGCTGGAGGCACTTGTAAGTCCTCACCAGATGACCGGTTAAGCAGTGACGGCTGTTAGAAGCCAACTGCGAGAGGCCCAAAAAAAAAAAAAAAAAACTGTCATGGCCGCCCTAAAAATAGAGATATCATAGTGAAAAACTTCATCTCAAATAATTCTCTTACAATTGTACTCTTCTTCAAATGAATATAATAATATTTATACCATTCCCCCTCTAAAAAGCTTATTTTATTCACTGAAAACAGTGAATAAAAAGCACTTTTACTCACTGTTTTGATGTTTGAAAATGGAACACACCAATGTATTCGACCACAGATTTAAAGAACCTATGCTAGATGCGGCACGTTATTAGATTGTATGAAAACCGAACGTGTCATCTTTTTTATACCTACGATAACTTCACCCCAGCCATTTAGTGATGTGCTCAGAGTAAACAGAATGGTTTCAATCACTAAGCGTCACTGAGCTAACAGACTTTTTTTAGTACGAACAGTCGAACATGCAGGGCACGCTTGGTCGTGGCTTGCCGTATCTAGTGTAAGTGTAATCTGTGTATTCGACCTATATTGATGTGTTCTAAATTCAATTTGATTGGTCGACATTTTCGACAAGGAGTTTAGCATTAGAATAAAAACTGTTTTGTGTTCTTTGCTGTCCTTAGTAAATTGGCGCTATTTTGAATACTGTAAGTTGTACGAACACAAAGTTTAGTGTTACTTTAATCTTTAATTTTGTGTTTGTTTTGTGTTGTTCTAATCGATTAAAAATGCATTCTAGTGATGAAGATGTGTTAACACCTGAGTTTGTGAAAGAGAGGGCGGTCGATATAGTGGAAAGGTGGAAAGCTTGCTACCCAAAAAATCACGGCTGGTTTACATCAAAGCCAATTTAACTTTACTTTTTCTTCATTATATGTATATTTTCACTTAAATTTTTCTTTTTCTCGTAGTCATGGTATAAAGTATAGTATGCAACTCTTGAATAAAACGGATTTATATCGAGGGCCATGAATCGCTCGCGTCGCTCAGGATTCTAACACTTGAATCACTCGCTACGCTCGTGATTCAATCATCATGAATCACTCCCTACGGTCGTGATTCAATCGTTAGAATCCTTCACTAGCTCGTGATTCATCTATGGCCCTCGCTTTAAATCCGTCCTTTATTCACTAATTGCATAATATACTATTTTACGTAAATCCCCTATTTTTTTTCTATGTGGCGTACGTATACCAGTTCCAGGATGAAACATCTCCTTTATGATGCGAATCGATTCGCAGGTTCTTGCGATGCGTCGTGCGAGCTTGCAGATTTTTCGATGCGACGTCACATCGCTGTTTTGTGTACAAGCCCTTACACACAAAAAGTCCTGTTATTCACTGCACACTGTTGTGTCACGTAACAAAACAACGGCAACAATAAATCATGACCATAAAAACAATACTGTCTTCTACTTCCACCGCACAACTTTTCAACTTGTAAAAGTGCAAACTTTTTGACAAACTGGCACCATTCGAAGACTGTTCATTATACGGAACATTGGGTTGCAAACAACTGCTCTTAAGTTTGGGTTCGGCGATACGCTGGCTGGATATACTAGGAATACTGTCTACTGTCTACGGGTTTTTGTTTGTCAAACTGCGTTTTGTGTATTTGTATTGGCTTAACGTACCTAGACATTCTGAGGGCGGGTTGCTTCAAACCATCTGTATTCGTAAGTCAGTACGTAATCGTTAAGTCAGTATGAAATTGTCGTACAAGCCGCCATATTTGACGGTTACAGATACGTAACTGTAAGTTGAAACAACATGGCCTAGTCTCGGATAGTCTATGAAGGTGGGAATTGACATGTCACAAAAGAGAGGATTTATCAAACGCATAACCCGCGCAAAAAAACCATATCTAAAATGGCGGCACTAATCATTCCCTCTCACCCGCACGTTATTGCTGTCTTAAATTCTTCTTCTTCAATAACATGCGAGTGAGAGGATAACTAAAATATTATTTCGAACGTTTTAGACACTCTTCTTAAGAAAATTTCTAAATGATACTTATATTAGTGATAGACAAGTCAGACCGAATCATATTTTTTTTAGAAACTGCTTACAACCTGAATTTATATTTTATTAAGTATCTTTCATAACTTCACACTATTTCTTTTATTCTTTTGCATTATTTTAGTTAGATAAGTAACTACTTATCTATTATACCTAACTAGGTATTAGTAGATATTTCGACGCTGCGCGCTGTTGCAAGCGCCATGATCGCGGGTAAACTGAGTTTACCCGCGATCATGGCGCTTGCAACAGCGTCGAAATATCGGGAACTCAATCCAAACAAAAATCACGGAAGTTATCCCGTAAGTAAATTGTTTAGTGTAGTAAAAAACCGTGAAAGTTTAAAACAGTTTAATTAGTTATTTAGTACTTAATTATTTCTTTTTTAACTTTTTTATGTGTCTATCTGCATAATGTACGGTATTTAAATAAATTATTTTTCTTTCTTTCATACGTTTTTTATCTCTTCGCACAATTCTATAAAAATACGTTATTTTTATTTCACCAGATTTAGACAAAATCACAAACTTCGTGACAACCGCCGAGATTCGAAGTCGGTTCATTACACGCTACATTGGCGTGCTCACAAACAACCTCTTGAAGTTGAAGTCGGTTGAAGTTCATTGAATTTGGCAATACGCCGCGTATAACGAACAGCAACAAAAATACTTGTGAAATTCAGTTACATTGTTTTCTGTACGGATTATGTCTGAATCCACTAGGAATGTTGTTTTTTTTTTTATTAAGTTTAGATAGTGTAAAAATGTTTGATTTAAAAATATTGGTATAGTCCAGATTTTTAGGATACAAATGGCAAAAAGGTAGGTCTTATTTCAATCAACCACCTAGCTAAATATTTAAATCACTTTGTACAATTAAGGTATATTTTTCAGTAAATTGAACATCCTTTTGAAAACTACGCAGCTTGGCGGCAGAAAAATAATAAATAAATAACGTCTCAGAACTCTTACTACATCTATGTTATTTTCTTTAGAAACCTTTTGCCTTTACTTTGTACTATGATCGTGGTAAACAGGCGTACGGTCCGCCTGATGGTAAGCAGTTACTATCATAGCCTACGAAACGCTCCCAACACCGAGTATCACATGTGCGCTGCCAACCCATTAAAATAAGGATTCACGGTTCCGATAGTTTAAGAAAAAGCAGGTCCCTCACTGTCAACACAGCACATCCTCAGGAGCTCTGGCGACCTTACTCACCACAGGAACACAACGCTACCGAAGAGTAGCATTTTTTGGCTGTGGTGGTGTGTGGTGGAGGTACTTCCCCAGTCGTCCAGCTCCATATTTGACCAAGATACCGCGTTATTACCTCTGTAACCATTCTAACACTGTATTTGAGTTTTTTCTACCCCAAACACTGTATCTGAGTTTTTCTACCCAAAACACTGTATCTGAGTTTTTCTACCCCAAACACTGTATTTTAGTATTTTCTACCCTCAAATCCGTGTCAACTGTAGGATAATAGAATACCGATGGTCAGGAATAAAAATTAATTTGGACCTATTGCAAGCGCCGAGCGTAGACACGACAGTCCAGACTGTTACCAAAATAAAAATTGTCCATTTTACACGGACGAAATCAACTATTTCCACAGTATTCTTGTGCGCCCTTTTTCGTAGACTGAATAGGAATAAATGGGGAATATTTTATGCATCGGGGAATCTGTACGTCGTTTTGTTGACGATCATTGGTATTGTGGATTGTGTAGGTGAGGTTTTACCTATATCTCTAAGAATAAATAAAATTGAAGTGTCTATCTGTGATTTCAAAAATAACTGCTATTTATACGATGCCTAATCATAATCATATATGACCAATCTATCCAGATGCGAAGGAATATTTATATTTTAAGTGAAGCGATTTTAAAACCTTTTACCAAAACTTTATGTTGATGCCTAAAATATATATGTGTGTCCGAAGTCATTTTAGGGGGTTTTGAAATTACTCCCTCATTTTCCCAAGCAGTTTGATTTTTTGTATTTTCTTTATTTATGTGTGTCATATCGACGCAAATAAATCCATTTTCTTTCTTTCTTTCCATTTGACCTCCACAACTACCGAGATAAGCTGAATTTGGAAGATTTATTTTAAGTTTAGATCATTATACTATACGGTATAACATATCCAGAACCGACTGTTTAATGTGATCTCCAAAGCGCGGAAGGATCGACTTGTAAATAATGGTCAGTTGGTCACCCATCCACAGACTGACCGTAGCAAACGTAGCTTGACACCACATATCGATCTATCAGCGCGGCTGTAATTTAGCCACGACAATTCCAATCAATTCCATATTTGGGCCCGGCAAACGGATCTACAATACCGAAACCGCAGGCCGCTAAAATGTCGTCCCGAAATAAACAAGGGTTCCGCAGCTAAGTCGATAGCTAATTGATTAATCGTCGGTTGTGACGTATGTCAGCGGTCAGGTTCTATTCGGAAAGTTTCGCTCAAAGGGTGTACCTAGTTGTTGTGTTTGCTTGTTTCGAAGTTGTGTTTTGGTTTTGGAACGGTTTGGTGGAACATATAATAGTTTTCTAGTTATAGTACTAACTAAAGTATTGTAGTTTCCTGGAAATTAATAGCAGAGCTCGTGGCTAAATAATTGCCGCAATCTTTTTTTTATCATTTAATAATAGACTTGCGTTTGACCGCCATCTCGCCTGACGTTAAGCGATGGTGTGGTCTACGACGGAGCATGCTTGCCTCGAAAAAATCGATTCTGTAGGCGCAGCACCGAGTATTACATGCGCGTTGCGACGCCATAAAATAAGAGGACAGGTCCACTCTCAACACAACGCATCCTCAGAAGCTCGGCTGACCTTACTCACCACAGGAACACAACACTACGGAAGAGTTATTTGGCTGTGGTATTCTGTAAGATGGAGGTACTTCCCCAATGCTTCAGATTTGAACGAGAGCAGCTGTATCCTACTTCTCTTAAAAGTGGTCGTGCTTTTTATCAACTTCTAGCGTATTTGCTAACATAATAAATTCATAAAAAAGAACTTCAATCCTCAAAGTCCCTATCAAACTCTTAGAAATAAATGACTGAAAATATGTTTCCATCAAATAAATAAACTTGGCTCCGACTTAACTTTTCAAAGTAATTTCTGCTCGAGTCTCCTCGAATCGTCCGACTTTTAATTATTAATGAGTAACCCTCATTAAATAAGTTTGGAGACAAATTCTCGCATACTTTTGATGTTGCTGTATCTACGTAAATGTATCTTTATTTTAAAAGAGGAAATCTGTTTTTGAAAGTGCGTAGGTTGAAGAAATTATGATGACGTTTCAAAGGAATTTAGCTGAAGCGATTTCCCAGAAGGAACAAAGGAAGGGAGACCTGCACCTTAATAACTCAGTTGCTATCACCATGGTATTGATTTTGACATCCATTACACTTTATGTTTCATCCGCGCTCCCGTTATCTAGCTCAACGCCGCCGCGATGGATGTTGTGGAACTGTCAAAATTAAAGCCATGGTGATAGAAATTGAGTTTCGCAATTGGGATGCTGGTTTCAAGGGTTCTGGGGGACGACACTCTTGCTCCATCTCATATTCGGAGCAAAACGGCAATACGGGCGCTACAATAGGGGGTATACCTAGTTGCAATTATGGTTATTAAATTTCTAACAAAATATTGTTAACAATATTATGTGAGGCTGAAATACAAAAGACACATTAGTGTCGGGCAACATCTTCTAAATAAACATTACTCTCCTACCTATTCCTTTGAGGAAAGCGTGATGGCAATATCAACGCTAGTTTCAGCAACCACAATATTTAGTAGGCAACACGATTATTATTTAGTATGCAGCCGTGTGAGGCAATACTCAATATTCCGGCTCACGTGCCTACGTGAAAGATTTACAAACAGCGTGATTGCGGAGTGCCCCTTTGTGTCCCGTTTTCGACGGGCGTGACGGGACAGAACTGGTTTAGTCCAGTTATAGATTTGGCGAGAGAACGCTGTGCATTTTTTTGTTTTTTTTTTTTATGGTAAAAACGGCTTACATTGGTCTGTTCTCGCCTATTTCGTAGTAGAAAAGTTTTAGTTTTTATTTTTAGTCAGCAAAAAAACCCTTTTGACAAAATAGCTCTAATTTGCTCTGTACGGTGACCACAAAACCACTTGTGTACAATTAAAACAGCTGTCGTTTCAACAGCTTATTATCACACTACACAACAACCTATTATATTATTAACTAGCTTTTGCCCGCGTCTTCGTCCGCGTTTCCGTCGTTTTTCGTAAAAAAGTAGCGTATGTCCTTCCTCACGGTTCAATGGTTTTGATGTAACAGACAGATTAACTTTCGTATTTTAGTAGGGAAATATAATATGTCAATCCACAATACTGTTGAAAAATATCGCAATAAGGAACAGCAGAATATTATTATTAATAGCTGTGCCCGCGACTCCATCAGCGTGTAACTCCTTGTGTGTAATACAATCAGAAAGCTCCGAACTGCTAAGCTATCGGGAGATACACGTGTTATTGTGAGTCAACCATAAAAGATAGACATATGCTGTTGTAAGATATTTTTTAGATAATTTTATGTAGAACATTTCCGTCATACATGATTTCTATGTAGCTTTAACCATTAAGGCTGCACACGCGACGGAAGCTTAAAAAATGGAGTAACTTCTCCCGTTTTCCCAACATTTCCCTTCACTGCTCTGCTCCTATTGATTGTAGCGTGATGAAAAGTATACTATAACCATAAAAGTATAAATGCCCAGGAGTATGAAGAATAATACGGTAGTGGCCTACTATTAAAAAAGTACAAATAAATTATTTTATTTCAAAGAAGGAATAGGCACAACAAAAAAGTAAAAGCAAAAATAATAATTTATCACAAAATGGAAAACATAGACGCTTTTAAAGTTTTTGGAGCGAGTATCGCTCCGTCTTTGTCGCGCGAAGCGGACGTAGGTGGTGTTACGTCACTAGTACGTAGTTCCGTCCGTGTCTAGCAAATCATTTTAAAACGCTTATAACTTTGCCAATGTTTGTAGATGTTTCATCGGATTTTTGGTGTTAATAATATTTTTTCAAATAGTTTACAGATTCACAATAAAAAAAAGTAGTCAACATCCCTATTGTACTAAGTTTCGTTAAAATCCGTCTAGTAGTTTTTGTTTCTATAAGGAACATACAGACAGACAGACAGATAAAAATTTTACTGATTGCATTTTTGGCATCAGTAGGTATCGATCACTAATCACCCCCTGATAGTTATTTTGAAAATATATTTCATGTACAGAATTGACCTCTCTACAGATTTATTATAACTAGGTTTTTTTTTTCGTGTCAACCGACGGTTGTGGCCACTGTAGTAGGGGGTATAGATTACAATGATAATGGCAATCAGCCGTATAGTCCGCCTGATGGTAAGAAGTTACCGTAGCCTATAACGCTTGTAACACCGAGTATTAGGATACTTTAGAATGAGGATTCACTGTGCCGACAGCTTGTGGCTGTTCTCAATTATGGATCTATCGGCTTTTTCCCCTGCTAAAAATAGATTTTTGACATAAACTTTATAGAAGTAATATCAAAATTCGAACGATAGTGGCGTAAAGAGCAGATAGATCGGTTAGTGGGAATGGCCATTAAAGGACAACCAGGACCCCCCGCTGTCAACACAGCGGATCCTGAGGAGCTCTGGCCAAGAAGTATTAAACTGAAGACGAGGCTTCGGCCTTACTTACTTTTGAACAAGAAGGATAAAACTGAAGATGAGGCTTTGGCCTTACTTTTAATCAAGAAGGACAATAATTACTGAAGACGAGGCGGTATGGTCCAAGATCTTAGCCTGCCCAAGTAGGGCGAAGAGAAAAAAAAAAATGAGGAGCTCTGGTCACCTTACCACAAGAACACAACACTACCAAAGAGTAGCGTTATTTGGCTGTCGGCAACCTCATTAATACCTATTTACATTATAATTTAATAGACACGCGATGTTTGTACACGTGTAAGAATTACAAGATAACAAACAACAAACCTATAAGTTCTTACACGTGTTAAAATACAAAAGTAATTTAAATTTGTCATATAAAAATGTACCGAAGTTATAATTTTTCAAGTTAAAATTACAACGATTTTTGGTGAAAGGCTTACTGAAAAAGTACCTAAGTAGCCGTAGTAACTTGTTATTCTATTACTTTAAATATTAGAGAGTTTCCTAGTCTAGCCGTATCGATTTCTTGCTTTTTTGGGTTCCGTAGTAAAACTAGGAACATTTTTAGTTTCATCATTTCCGTCTGTCCGTCTGTCACACCCTTGTAAAATTTACAGCTGTCTACCAATTTGTATACACTTCGCAAAGAGATGTCTTCTGTGAACCGCCATAAAGGGGTGGTGTTAAATTACGAAGAAATATAGAGGGGACACTCAATACATGAAACTAAGGGATGAACAATTTTTGCGCACCTTAGCATGTGGGGTATCGTTGGATATAGGTCTTTAAAATAACATGAAGGTTTGTTTCTAAGTGATTTATTTATTTATGTGAATATTTGGTGATACATGGGTTCCGAAAGTTGTTAACAAGGGACACATTGATATTGACACACCCTCTAACTTGCCAACTGCGGTATCAAAAATCTTAGAAAAGTCAATCTTGCAGCACCTAATAAACATAGTCATTTGATTAAAATTGGTTTGAACATGATAGGTTAATAGGTTTTTGAGATATCCGCTATTCTCAGTTTTATAAACGCAAAAAAATCTCATAGAAATAAATAAAGCACTAACTAGATTTGTGTTTGGGAAACTGATGTAGTGCTTGCTATGGAACCCTACACTGTGATTGGTCCGGTACGTACTTGACCGGTTTTTGCTTTTTATAAACAAAAACCGGTCAAGGTCAAATGTTTTATTTAAATTTGATTCTTACTGAAATGGCCAGAATTTATACAATTTCATTCTATTTAAGTTTTTTACTTTGAAACACCTATATTAGAAGACGGCACTCTAAGGCCAGGGGCTTTTTTATAAGACGATGATAGCAAACTAAAAATCTTTTAAAAACTTGCTGTTTTTAAAGGATTTTCAGCATTAACAAAATAACCCCCGTCAGGAACGTAGTCCCAATAATGTACATTATTTATACACGTTAAAGTTACGCATATTATTTTCTAATCTGGCGACGAGACCTCCCGCTCTGAAGTCTCGACGGGTACTGGTCGGAGACCACCAGTGCGGCGGAGGGACCATGACGCTTTTTGATTACGTGACGATTTCTCCCAATCAATTCCTACTGCAAGTCGCGTTAGGGATCTTGGTTCCAAAATACGCCCCATATGAAAACTGCCTTACACGTCTGATGTTCTGAGAAATCTGGCTGAGTTAAAAAAGGATAAATGACCGATAAACAGTAGGGAGACACAGGAATTTATCTCGAGTGACGATTGAGCTGTGGAATGGAAAACATGTTTATTTGTCGTTGATAAAACAATTGGTGGTATTTTTACACCGTTTCTTGTTTGAATCTGAGCAGAATTTGAAAGTTGATTGTGAGGTGTTCTGATTGACTGCTGTTATTTCACTTACGGTAATACTGCTTAATGGCAGAAATAGGTATAGTATAAGTACATAAATACTTCTCTAGACGAGGTCATTCAAGAGCTTTACTAAGTAATACTTAAAAATTAAAGTGAATTCCTCAAAAAGCTACATCAAAAAGACAACCGACCAAGATGCAACGTCTTGAAATCCTACATCCGACTATATACCTAAGCACGTTATAAGTACCTGATCACGTACCACCTCACTTAAGCTGGTACGTGGCTACAAGACCGCTAACTCTAAGTACTTCACTTATTGCGTTTTTTTACCCTCGCCTTCGAACGTTTTCATTTGATAATGCTGTTCAAACATTAATAAAACCAGCCAAGTGCGAGTCGTACTCGCGCATCGAGGGTTCCGTATCATTTTTGGACGTATAAAGTGAAAAAAACTGGACCGCATAACTGAGTTTGTTTGTGAAGGAATTTTGATGATTTTGAAAAAACTGTACTAGTTAGGAACATCGTTTTATTTTTGGTGCAATATTTGAGTCAATTCCTATCAACTCTAATTATTTCAGATTTTTCATTCCGCAAACTTCGGAGATAAGGGTGGGGGAATGGTATTTTTTCAGTCATTTTTCATCATATGTCGAACACTGTGAGACATAAAATAAAATGAAAATATATTTTAAAATGTGCAGATTAAGCCCTTTCATATGATATGTCATTTGACCGTGATTTGATAGTAACCCCACTTTGAAATTTTGGACCCCCACTCCGGCCCCTTTTGCAATGAAAATAAAAATATTTTTTTACTTTTTTCATTTGCAATATAGTAGGACAAGCATTCTTTATAACTGTTCCAAATTTCAAGTCGATAGCATTAGTAGTTGCTGAAATAAGCAGGTGTGACAGACAGACAGACAGACAGACGAAGTAGCACCATAAGTGTTCCTTTTTTACCATTTTGGTACGGAACCCTAAAAATGTGCTTTGGGTAGGTAGTAAAGTTAGGATTGCAAAGAAAAAATAAAATGTATCTCTGATATTCTGTTTGAGCGTTTACAGATACCTTTTAGGGTTCCGCAGTGAAACTGAGAACCCATAAAGGTTCGGCATGTCTGCCTGTTAAAATGTGTATTTATCTTTTATTCCAAGTCTAAGCATCTAGGTACACATAAAGTCGGATCAAAACCCTACACTGCGCGTGCGACACGAACTTGGCTGATTTTTTATCGTGTGGGAATCCTCATAGATTTGGTTATGGACTTTGACTGACTAAAACTACCCTACAACAAGAAAAAACAAAGAAAACATGTTTTTTACTATATTTTTACAGATATGATGGTACAATTTCCAAAAAAAACAAAAACAAAAAAAGGTGCCATCTAAAATGCTGCAGCGTAGATTTTCGGAAGAAACCGAATACATCCAAACCGATAGACATCTATGCCTTCCTTGAACCTTCTACGGTAGGTACCTACAATATTGCCAGAAATAGTTCTAACTTCATATCCTCACCAGCCAATGAACCCAAGACGTGCCATCTTCAATACACTAGTGCACATGAGTGCACATGATCGATGCTGCCCTCTATACAACGGTGCATTGTTTTACTACGTGACTCGCCAAGAGCTCTCAAGTAATCAGTGCTTAATGGAAATTGTATTATGTTCTCTTGGAGTGTAAGTACCATGAGAAGATATGAATGTCCTGTCCGTGATGTCTTCGCATTTGTAAAACTTGTCGCATTGTTGCGAAAGCGGGGCGTTAATAAAACGTATTTGAATGGTGTGAATATGAAAGAAAAATCTTCTAAAAATGTCTTGTATAACCCACATTATAAAGAAGCGAATCTAAAATGGCTGCACTAATTATTCTCTCTCACTCGCTGTTGCTACTTTACTTACTTTACGTTACTCACACACGTCGGGTGAGTAAAAACAACAATAACGTGCGAGTGAGAAGGAATGATTCGTGCCGCCATTTTTAATTCGTTTCTTTATTGACGCGGATTACACTAAAAAACTGCATCCCGAGGGTCCCGAGGGAAGATAAAGTATGAACTAAAAATTTTATTTTATATTTTTTATCGGGTCTTATCAATGTTTTGTAAGGTACTATTAATTTTAAAGTTTTAATGTCATTATCTTCACGTCTAGACAATTTTAGTGTTAAATTATTGCCCAAAGTACTAGTTTGAGACATAAAACAGACTTAGAACTACACTAAAAAGGATTATGACGAGGTAATTGTCCTTTGAGTTTCAAAGGAATTTGTTAGACCGATAAATTATTAATATTATGAAAATGTAGTCACAAAGGATATAGATAAATAAGGGCTGGCTACATTCAACGTGTGAAAAGGCACGTACACAGAGACGCGTCTTCGTACAGCGAGTGCAAGGGCACTCGCGACTGGCATTCGTTTGAGATAGTCTGAGATCACCGTGTACTTACGTATGGCGATCTCGCGTCTATGTGTGCGTGCGCCTGTTATCACTCGTTGACGGAGCTGGCTTTCTGTATCTAGGTATTTATTTTTTGATTTTATAGAAACTGCTGGTCGTAGGTATATTAAAATAATTCGATTATAATTTAAAATAAGCATTCTTACGAGGTTCTTACAAATAAAGCTAAAATTGTCGTTATATTGTTGTTAAGTTAGTCAAAACATCTCAAATATGATAAAAATAAGCATTACGGTTATTAAAAACATGTAGATATAACGCATTAGGAAAAAAAAATTTAGAACAATCCCAGAATCCTGGATGCGTATCCATACTAATATAACATAATTATACAGGGTGTCCCAGAAATCAACGTCAAGCCGAAATCGAGCATTAGGCCAAGTCGTAACAGTTATCAGAAAAATATGAAAAAAAATCTTGGTCATGTACTTTTCAAATTAAAATTTAAAGTTAAAGTTGAGTAATGTAATTATTTTGCATTCAATGTTGGGCAAAAATCTAACTTTTTATTTGAAACTGAGGCAGTTATATTCTAACTTTTAACTGTGTTTGACAGAAGGGTTATTCATAGTTATACGGTAGAAAAAAAAATGACAAAAAGTTAATATTTGCAGTCACAGGACTTGAAAGATCATCACAGGGTGTCAGTTTTTAAGATTTATTTTTGAATACATATAATTTGAAAAGTACATGACCAAGATTTTTTTTCATATTTTTCTGATAACTGTTACGACTTGGCCTAATGCTCGATTTCGGCTTGACGTTAATTTCTGGGACACCCTGTATAGGATCGTTAACCCTACATTGCACTACCTATTCCTATCACAATAACCATAAAATAAGAAAATAATGCCAAATACTAACATCAAGTCCAATTTTCATTCTTGTTATTCGGAGAATTATTAATGGCTCTTTTCCGGACCCCAGCTCTTGGCCAGCCTGTGACCGATTATTGAAATCCTGCTCCAAATCGAACCACAGTTCAAATTGACTGTGACTTTAGAACGTCGAGCTAGTAAGGAGCAAGTTCACCGACAAGATAACAGTCCGTTAAATTGAAAACGGCTGGTTATCATATATTTTTCTATGCAAAAAGTCATGTTAAACGGCTGTTTTCAATTTATCGGATCTGGTCGGTGACCTTAGGCCTAAAACAGTTTGTATGGATTACTAAAGCCTTACTCTAGAAATGACAAGGTTTTTCTATGGTCAAAGGTACCTGAACGAAGCATTTTGATTTCACCTTTATTATGAGAACCGCCAAACAGTGGAATGCGCTGCCGCGGTGGATGTTCCCCAAAAGTTATAATCTGGGTGTCTTCAAGTCACGAGTGAATCGGTTTCTTCTAGGCAAGCTTAGACCGCATCATCGCTTAATATAAGGAAAGATAGCGGTCAAACGTAAACCTATGATTAAATTTAAAAAAGCGCTGTCGTGCACTGTTTGAATTTGTTTAATTCGGGCGCTTTTTTTAACGCGCGTAAAAAAGCGTCCGTCTGAAGTAGAATATCGGTAGAAGGCTTTAGAAGTATTTCATGATGACTAAAACTTTTTAATAACCAAAACAATACTAACTGAATCATACATGACGCATAGCATGATGTGTGATTGAAATCACGGATCTAAATCAAGCCTACAATTCAAATTGAGTGTGTTTTGTGACATGAAGCTACTATGTTTAGGCGAGTTTTAGAGTGTTTCATTATGGAACAACGTCTTAATATTATGGCTACCGTGTCTTATACACTGTGTTGGTTAAACGGGAGACACTTTGAAAGAGGGCCATTCAGTATTCGATCCTAGTTCGATTAACTACGGGACCAACCTTGAAATCACAAAAAAAAACAGCTGTTCCATACATTTTGTCGAATGATACGGATTTTTTGTTTGTATAGAACAGTTAATTTTTTTGTATTCAAGTAGGTACCTACAGATTTTTGAATTTGAAGTTTATTAATAAATCTGTATGATTGAGTACGTATGTAAAATATTTTTCTCTGTAGGAAGCTGTTTTGTTTTTTATAACATAAGCTAATCCATTGTTTCGTGCAGTTCTACAAACTACGAGTACCTGCATGGTCATTAGCAAAGACACAATCTAATACTTTACTGTTAAAACAGCTATCTCTCATTTTATATAACATTTTCCTTAAAAGACACAGCTAAAAACGCACTGTACGTTTGACTCTGAGTTATTATTTCGAGAGCCTTATGAAACAATATTGTATTCGAAATAACCTTATCTCACTACACCACAAATAATTATTCAAAAGCAACATTCGAATACCTTATAACCTCAAAAAAAATAACCGACCTCTGTATTCGTACCTCCTCACCATCGGCCGGATCGCGGACGAGTGACGGTTATTCCAACGTTGGCACATCATTTACACTCGAACACTCGCCGCTCGATGTCGGCCGTCGAAAACGTCATTTCGACGAATAAGGGCGTCGCCGTCGGTGACGACATATTGCTGAGCTTACTCCGGTGAAATCCGAATAGCTGCGTGACGTGCGGTTTGATCGAGTTGTCGGTTGTCGGGACGTAATTGCTTGAGACCTGCGGAGATGGTCTAATCAGGTGGAGGGGAATCTTCAGAGATATTTGATGGTTCTGGAATGACGTGTGTCATATCTGAATATATTAATTTTAAAGTCTTGAAATTCAATGATTTCTTCTAACATTTCGGACACTTTGCAGTGTTCGTGGCCGCAGGATGACACGTCAGGAAAAAACAGTAATATGCGCGATGTAATCCGTTTAAACTTGTTTTATGATAATAATTTGTAGTAATCGCAAAAACCTACGAGTAACGCTCGGTTGCAGAAAGCTTTCAGTTATCTCCCGTTTGCTTAAAGCGTTATTAGAGCTAATTATATGATTATTTTAATTGAGGTTGCAGAAAAGCATTTTAGCTTTTAATATTGGTTCGTTAACTAAAATTGAAATTAAAAATGTTGTCATCATAAAATAAACATCGAATGAACAAAGAATGAATGATTACGTTTTGTTTTCTGTGCTTTTACATTTATTATGACAAAACGCAGGCGAACTAAACGCGTACCTACGCAATTAAAAAAAAAACAAATCGTCAAACCTCAAACGTCAAACTGTCAACTGCAGTGATGCCACCTTAGGGTATTTTTCCCTAGATTTAGGGAAAAATACCTAAGGTGAATACTCGTAGGGAAATTTTTAGGGCATGAAATTATTTAGGATATTTTTTTATATTGTTTAGGGTATTTTGTCATAACACTACGTAAGAAAATTTCATGCTATAAAATAAATAAAAACGCATTAGAGTCCGCGCCACCACAGAAGTCTATCACGGCGCTGATATCGCTGAAAACCAACAAACAAAAGGCAAAAGCGGAACTAACAAGCTTAGTACCTACCAGTTTTTGTCCGTAGGACTTTATTGGTGGCACGGACTTTAGGAATAGGTTCAGCCGTTTTTGAAGAGGTAGAATACTGAGTAGGTACCTACAATAACTGATAGATTTCTTTATTATTTGAGTAACAATATGAGCATGCCGTTTGCCGAATGGTGAGCATCAAACCGTGCAATGCATATGTCTTTATTTCATTTTAAAACATTAATATTTGTGTATTTTTTCCAATGTCATTGCAAATCTAGGGTAAAAGTTAACGGAGCTTAGGGTAAATTGAAAAATAGACCTGGCAGCACTACAAAATTGTCAAATCAAACTGACATTTTAATTTTATTAAAATATCACAAGAAAAATTTATTAAATAAGTGTAATTCCGTATAATGGAGGAATCAAATAAAAAAAGCGACGAGCACGTGGTGCTAATTACACGTCGTAAGAAAAGGCGCTATTAGCTGACCTTGTGTCCGAGTGAGTATTTTCCACGTACCTACCTTGTTACTTTGTATGATGCCTGAGATGGTATGTGCCTAGCATAGGCTCATTGTAACGCCGCCAGGACGCCCTTTTGCAGTGCAACACTGGACTTAGGGGTCGTTGCAAGATGCATAAAAATTATAATAAATGAGTGAACAAGAGACAACAATACTGGTATTGAATATAGATTGCCAGAGCAGATGTTTTCTCCCACAAACCCTTTAAGTCTAACCCTGTATTCCTTCACAAACTCTTTTATTATATAATATGTATACGTATACAATGCAACACTAATGATACATCTCCTGAATAAAATAAAAATAATAGCTCTACCTATAATGTAAAAGTATAAGATATTTTTTTTTATCATCTGTGTGACTTTGGGCAAGCTTTCTTTTCTAGTGCCACTTCTGTCCAGCCGGCCTAGCATGACCACGATAGAAACGGGTTTTGTCTTCATAGAAATAGACAAAGTGACAGATTGTAGAAACATTTCTACGTTTTATGAATGAAACGGTAGAAATGTTTCTAAAATCTGTCACTTTGTCTATTTCTATGTAGAAAAAACCCGTTTCTATCGTGGTCATGCTAGGCTGGCTGGACAGAAGTGAGTGTTTTGATTAAAGTGGTACAATTTAGTTGCCTATAATTATTTCAGATTCAAGTCCATAAAACAGGAGGAGGATCCTACCAGCTACAAACAACAAATGATGATGCCAAAATTTTGAGCATTATAAAGGAGCAGACTGAACCCTTGCCCAAACAACCAATAGCATTGCGTTTTGATTGATAATGATTGTTGGGATTGTTTTGATTGATATTGATTGAATTTTAATATTATAACGCTTTTAATTAGAAAAATAAATATATAGGTGTTAGTAATTCTATAGTAATAAAGATTACAAATAAAAATACTTGATGTATATTTGAATCACATGAATGTACCCTATTAAAATATAATATTTAATAAGTAATAATAAAGTCAATTCACACATTCTGCTGTTTTATTTATTTTATTATTAATAATGATAAATTGCAGTTAACTGCAATTGTTAATGCAGTATTTTCTTAGAAGCAACTAAGAAAATACTGCATTTACAATTGCAGTTCTTACGAAAGAATCATGTTGTGATCCATCATGCAGAAGTGGAAGAACTTCCTCATCTTTCAAGTCGATATCATTCGGAGATTCTACCTCATCCACAGTGCCGGTCCTATCAAAATTTTTAGGTGGTGCGAGATCTAAAAGTGGCGCTCCTCTAATTAGTGGCGTATTTTGAAAAAAAAAACCAGCAATTTCATAAAAATCTTGTGCTACTGTTCTTAATTCACCCCTTTCTGGCATATTTATATATCTAGGCGCTTTGACTCCTCTTTCATTGTGAAAACCGCCAAACAGTGGAATGCGCTGCCCGAGTGGGTGTTCCTCGACAGTTACAATCTGGGTGTGTTCAAGTCGCGAGTGAATCGGTTTCTTCTAGGCAAGCGTGCTCCATCATAGACCGCATCATCGCTTAACATCAGGCGAGATAGCCGTCAAACTCAAGCTTATTTTCAAATAAAATATAAATAAAAAAGTTTCATCCAAGTCCGTTCAGCCGTTTCAGCGTGAAGAAGTAACAAACCTAACACACAAACTTTCGCATTTATAATAATTATAAGAATAATAGCACAATTTATTGCAAAAACAAAGATAACTGTATGTTTAATAGATGCTTGGTGACCTATTAAATTTTGACATTCGTTAAGTTATATTTAAATTCTGTTTGGCCTTAACTACGTTTTGGGCAACCTAAATTGTGTCTAATGTAACTTTTTGACGTTTGAATAGTTAAATATTAATAACCAGTTAAAGAGGTAGCTAACTTTCTTTTCTGGAACAACTTAACAGAAATGTTAAAGTTAAAGACTCCTTTAAAATTTAATGACCTTTTCTGCAACTGACTGTAAGACTAGACTATGAAGATTTTAAAATTAACATTCTGAATTAATGTCAAGCTATCGAATAATTTTGTCATGTTTATAATGATTTATTAATTGATAAAGTATTTATTTGATTACTCAACAAATCTCCACGTAGGGATTATAATTCAAAAGTTCAAACACTATTTGGTCAAATCCACAACCTCGTTAAGTTTAAAAAAAATAAAATCTCTCCATGACTGATTTCTTTAGACACAAAATTCCCGTAAGAGTGCTAAAAACACTTCAAATTCAAAGAAAAGTCGCTATAAAAGTTCTATTTCTTGTCGTGTTGTTTCAGTGCGCTCAAAAACACTTGATTCGCACCATCGTTCCTTTTTCTATAGAAAAACCACTAAAATAACAACCCGCAAGAGAATATCGTAAGAAATCTTAACAGTCTGTTAACTTCTCTAAAAAACCATTACCGAAGTATTGAGTTCAATCATTCCCATGATGCGTTCAGCCATAACTTCCCGCTTCCAAGGGACTGGTAAAACAATGAGAGTTCTATAGTTCGTGACTTTTGTGCAAAGTTTTGGGAACAGTCCTCAACGACCCTAACCTGAAGATATAAGGTTCGTTTTCCTTTGGTGGGAGTTTGTGTAACTTTGTCAGAATTAATAAGAGATTAGCCTTGGGTCGGCGTTAACTATGAAGGTTGCTATAATATTGGTAAGTTACTAAGTGGTTTTGGGCGTTAAAAGACATCATCAAGGGTCGATCAGAGCTCTGCAGATGTTTTAGGGTGCTTAATATTGGATATCTTGTGTCCTTTTTGTTCCATTTGGGGTAATAATAACGAATATATTGGTAGTATTAGAATCTTTTGGTAAGATTTTGTCTTTCTTTTGTTTCAAGTCTAATATTTTTGCGCCTTGTAAGAAGTTTATTTCTATTTTAAATTAATACATTCTATTTCTACCAGACGGCCCTAGAAAGGGGGTTATGTTTTTCTAGTGTATGTAGGTATATGTCTATTTCTTTGGCATGCTCTTTAGCTAAAACAGCTTGCTGGATTTCAACATTTGAGGTGTCCCTCAAATGTTGAAATCCAGCAAGCTGTTTTAGCTAAAGAGCATGCCAAATCTTCATTGTGGGGGTGACAAATATTTAAATACACGCAGTCCGATTTATTATTTTTTCAAAAAAATGTTTTATCTGTTACTTTTTCAGGTATTTTAGTGGGAAAAGAGCATTATTGAAAACTTTTTATATGAAAAAAAAAAAATCAGAAAAAGAAAGATAGATGCTGTTGAACTATAGAACCAAGCTATTGACTTCGGTGACATTTTTATGAATTGTCATTGGTTTATCCCTTCATCTGTCGCATTTGAAAAACACAATTTATTATTTGACCTCCAGGATGCTTCTCGACAGATAAACATTTATGTAAAGACGGTGGTATCCGTCTTGATATAACTCATGTTTTTCACATCGGAGTAGGTGATATTTCTCTTACTTTTACAATAAGCAGCTAATGCTTTAGGTTTTTCGTCTACTAGATTAACAAAAACATCGAAAAAACAAATAAGTATTAACGTTTTTAAAAACAAAGTCCGTTTAAAAACAATCCACGTCTCCCTCATTAATTTTGTGGAAGATTTCTTCAGAAAAATTGTGGTTTCCAAAGTTAAGAAGATCTGAAAGAATTTAATACATTTTCTCATTACATTTTCAGCAGTTTTTCTTCTAATTCTGCGGTGAACTCATTACTGAGGAATGACTGAATATAAGTTGAGCAGATAATACATTCGGAGTACTGTAGTACCCAATTTGTGAGATTACAAGGTCATTTTCATTTTGTCTCCATTACACGGTCGGACGGGCATTGTACCAGTTCTTCAGATGAATTCTAATAAACATGTAACTATTGTCGGAGGAATTTTTGGCGAGTTTCCGAGTTTATGGCTGCTTAATTAAGGGGGTTTTGCACTGTGTAAAATAAAAAGTACCTAGTTTTTGTTATTTTTAACATTTTTCACAAACAAAAATTATTAGTGTAATAAAACTAGATAGAGACATATAAAATTGTTACCGAACGTTACACCCGCAGAATACCAAATCACATCACACATTTCATTTTGACTGTGCCAAAATAACAAAAAACTACTTTTTATTTAAATTCCCCGCCATAGTTCGAAGTAACCACCTTAAATATTCTTTTTTACTTTCTCCCGCAAATATTACATAATTTGAACGGAGCTTCATAATTTCCGTAGATAAAAGAGCTTTAGGATTCCCTGTGAGACTCAAAAAAATCTTGTGTAGTCCGATTCGTTGGAAAAAGAAAATGCAACGTTGAAAACTTTGATGTTTCCTTCATTCAAATTTTAATATTTTACTTTCCGCTCCTTTCGCGAAAGGTGTCAGTTCTGTGAATCGCTTTGAATCTCCGTCTTCTTAGTGAAGCGTGAGTACTTTGGTACTCTTTTGAACTACACTGCTTCTGGGGCTGCAGTTTTCAGTCCAATTAAAATAAATGGCAATTCATTTGGCAAATAGTATTGAAATAGTATTGCAAAATCTTCTCTATAAAATTGTGCCTTGCCTTAATGACAGATAACGCAAAGCTTATGTAGACTTAGAGATTTGAAGTTTAGAGGAAGTACTCCTTGAGTACTCTAGAGTGGCTACAGGGTAAGCCCAACGCATTTTTTCATTTTATGTTAGAATTATGGACTAATTTAATGGAGAAATATCGAGAGTAAAACAATTATTTATCAACCAGTCCAGCCAATTTCTAGTAATTGTATAAAATAATACTGATTCCTCTAATACAGTGAACAAAGCGAGCACTGGCCAAAAGTTGAGCCGAACTGGATTGCCTGATACGAGTAAAATTTTGCATTGTTCTAGAAAACTCTATTTAGATTGAAGTTATTGTTGCCGCTGCAGATTGGAACATTCGAAAAGCGGTATAAAACTCATACAATTGAGACGTAGACGTATTAACAACAGGACGCGAAACACAATCGTTCTTGTCTTCACCTCTTTTACCACAAACTGTAAGCTAATGGCATAGTCTGTGATTATAATATTATGGAATAGTTTATTTCAGGTTTATTTTATCAGTCCATACAATATTAAACTTAAAAACTAGAAATTTCCATATAATAATGAATTAATAATTAACATAAAACTACCGCCGATTAATTTTATTCATAATCTAGACTACATTTCCTATATTTTACCGAAGTTTCAGTCGAGACGCAAGATTAGCGTAGCTCTCATACAGGTTTGGGCAAGATCCTTTAACATACACATCAATAAATTAAATTACATAATTAAATTGAACAATATTAAAATGTGTTAGTGATATTATAATTAAAACTGTTAGCGACCATCCATAACAATGTACATCCATTTGATTGCACATTAATTATGGTGTCATCAATTTGACTCGGTGTTAGAAAGTAACAACACTACTTAACTTCACTTACCTAACTTCTTTGTCCCATGGTATTTTTTCTCAAAGGTAGTCGAACAGGACACCGAACTTTGTTACCGAACATTGTTACCGAACATTAAGTTTAAAAAAATATTGTTGTGTGAAAGTGTTATCTACTTTTAACGAATTTCCAAATAAGTAGGTATCATTATTACTCCTCAAAAGTTTTTGGATCTGTTTTTTTTTCCATTTTTCGAGTGTCGCATCCCGTGGTTAATTTAATTAAGTCTATGATTAAGAGTTCGATTTTTTTTTAAACCGAATATTGATAACCTATGGTACAAAATGGCAACATCTACTTATAATATTAACTACAAATACAAATACAATTACAAATGTAACAAAAATACAAATAAATAACAATAATACAAATACAAATGAAACACAAAAAACAGCATTAAATAAATTAGTTTTTCCAAAACTAGCAGTCGTATATCCGCAATCATAACTTTTCATAGTAAAACATATCGAAATGTAAAACGAAGTTAAAACTCCTCTTTCCTCTACGCCGAGATCAAACGTCACCCCCCCTCACTTTGCCGCAAAAAATATTTCCCCATCTAAAATAGGAAACGCATACAAAATGAGAGGATATTGCAGCTTTCCCTGGCATCTTTTTAAATATGCAAATTTAAATACGATTACGGTGAGCGAGACAGTGCTATGTTTAAAATTCTTTAAACTATCACTCGTGGGAAAAGGATAGATGTTAGTCCTGCGTTTGGACTGAAATATAAAAATGGTTAACCCAGACGCATAATTTAAAACACTCTTTGCGTTATTAGTGATTCAATTTCGTTGGCAAAGGTAATAGAATTATGAAGATTTTGGTAGGATTAGATGTAAGAAACATGTGTAGTGTCACAGCCAAAGACTGCAGAATTCTTAAACAAAGAAGAACCAGAATTTACAAATGCACATGAAACAAACATTGCTTGGGGATTCACAGAGTGCACCACATTGCATATTTTTGTAAAAATAAATATATGATTTTCATCTCACTTTACTGTAGGTCAAAATATACGAGCAATATCCAAAGTACATTTCGTTGGATATGCAGAAACAATCACTGCAGGTATCAATCCATATATTTGACACGATGGATCCTAGCTGTGCCAATACTTAATACTCAACTGACAAGAGACGGAGCAATGCAGAACTGACGTTGATTGCACCAAGACAGACGAAGCTAGCAGTTTCTAAATTTAATATTGTGGCAAATAGAATACTTACTACTATTGGTGAAATAGCTAAATATTATTAAAATAATAGTTACCGACGATGTTATTATAATAATTATGATAATTCAGAATTTTGAAATCTAATCTAAAATCCTAATAATATAAATTTTTGGTCCAGTTACTTGACTGACATTCAATGTAAGAATGAAGAAAAACTGATTAAATTTCCACAGGTGAACTGAAATCAAAATAATTTGGTCTCTAATATAATTTGTCAAGTGCAAACGCAATAAGTAGAGCCCTCGTCATGCGCGACGGAATTAAATATTTCATGATCCCAAGGAGCTTGGAAACGACAGAGCAGACAATTATAGTATACATGACTGAACAAAACGAGGACAAAAAGTCGTCCAAAAGAACATTTTCAGAAATGCCTGAAGTGTTATTTGCCAATATTCACATTTTCAACGTCGCAGCTAATCAATGGTGTTTTGAGAATAGATGATAGGTACTTTTATTTGCAATATGATTGCCAATTTTGCGATTTTTCCGCTAGATATTTATGACTTTTGCGCTAAAATTGGCGACAAAGTCGCAAAATTGGTAACAGTGGTCTCTTTCAGAGAGTCTCTGGAAGACACCACTGTTGCCAATTTTGCGACTTTTGCGCTAGCATGCAATTGTCATGAATGTCTAGCGGAAAAATCTCAAAATTGGCAAGTGGGAGGGACGTACCATGTTATCGTAGTTGATCGATGATACTAAATATTGCAAAACCAATTTGATACAGGACGTGCTCTCAAAACCTAAAAAGATATGACACAAACCACAAAAGTAATCAATTAAAGAAAAGAAAGGAGTTGGAGCAAAACACAAATGCAGTACTTATAGAAATAAACAAAGATGAAAAAATAGCGTATCCAAATACTAGTACATCTGTTAGCGGCGCAGTACCGCTGCCCCGAGGGAAATCAGGGATCACGCGGCGTTGGGCGTTAAGTCTCATGATGGGTGTGTCTGAACACTCCCGCGTTTCCCCTGGATTTGAAGCTGTCCAGGTATTCTTTGTTATTATGATACTTGGTGAGGACGTAACCTGGGAAGACGGGGCTAAACTCAGTAATAGCTTCAGGTAGATTGAAAATATTTCTACATTTTGCATTCTTTTAAACAGCAAATCTAAAGAGGTTTACTTGAGATGAAATTAGAAACAAAGCAAAGAGTAAATTGCTCACACAATTACAAATGAAACATAGAAGAAAAATACAGAAGTGGAATGTGACGGACACCAATGGGGTAATGTAATGGGATTGATAATAATATTTTAATTTGATTATATTCATAACTGAGCCATGCAAGGATTGAAAAACCAACGAAATGTAGCAATCCCGTCATAGTTTAATGTATCCATGTTTTTATCTCTTATTTTGTGGAAGAGCTGCAAGAGATGACTGCGGCGAATTTAATTTAAAAAGTCAACATTAATTAAATAATTAAATTCAACTGTGAGAATTTTGCTTTAACGCACTGAGAACTTTAAAAAATATAACGTAGCGTTTAAAAATGCGAGTAAAATAAGAGACTGGATTTTAGCAGATGCAAGTTCCACTGTATTGCAGATGTTTTTTTTTTATTAACCTCCGAGTTTGAATAACGAGGGGTGTTATAAGTTTGATGCCTATGTCTATTTTTTTGTGTGTGGGCCTGTCTGTGGCATAGTAGCTCCGAAACGGATAGGCTGATTTCAATGCGGTATAAGTTATAAGCTATATTTAATAAAAATCTGTCCAGCTGTTTAAGTTAAAACCTTATTTCAGCATTGGTGTGAGAAGTTCATAGACTGACATGTAATATTTTTAATACCTTATGTTTTATATTTATAATTAGGGACCGCCTCCGCATCCGGCGGCGGCTCCCAAAAATAACGCCGTTGGAAACCGGCGTAGCCTTGGAGTAGCAGTGATACCAGACGAAAATAATTGCAAACTACCGTTGCAGCAGATTAATGTTACCGTGTTTTAAGTTGAATTATCTACCTTAGACTGACTTTTAATTACAGTGTCAATGTAAAACAAAATATAACTTTTTTGGACTTACAAGGGGGAGGGAGGTGGTCGACGGAGCCCCGCCACGCGGGGCTCCTATTTCTGTCTGCAAGGTTAAAAGTAACCTAACACGAAGGGGTTGACGGGGGCTTCGTTCGCTCGCTTTGCTCGCTCTCTGAAACCCCCGTCAACCCCTTCGAACCTAAATTGTCCGTGTCGGGGTGTCCAAGTTCCTAAGCTCGCTTCGCTCGCTCTTGGACCCTAGTTAGGTATGTTACTCAAATGAAACATGAAATGATTTTTTTATTTATGCCAAATTGCCAACCCCATTTCCCGCATTTATTCAAAAGTCAGCGCCGGCTGCAAATTCAGGTCACGGCGGCGGTCGCGGAGTCACTTCCTTAATTATTGTAGTAGTCAAATAAATATTACCCGACTGCACTTAAAAGACTGCACCTAAAAGGTTATTTGTATGTAAAAGTTAAATATTTTAATATTTAACTTTTACATACAAATAACCTTTTATTTATAAGGTTGTTATTTGAAATGAATTTTAAATTAATTAAAGTCATTCTGTACTCGCTATTAATTGCATTTATGCAGACAAATTCTATTTTTTTAACTAACTAAACGAAATGTAACTATTTTATACTCGTTTGAACGAGTTTTTTGAACTTAATTAATGAATAGGTATAGTTTTTAATTAAAATTTAAAATGCTTAGGTTTATTTAAGTTAATTCTTAGATAAACATAAAATTTTAAATTAAAAACGAATCGATTTATTTTCTACGGTATTATTCAGAAGATAGTAGGTGCATCCACTGATAAAATAGGTAATAAAAAATTAATAATTTTATAAAGGTTACCAAATCTTTTATGCAAACAGTATTATTAATTTATTACTCGTAAAATAAGTACCTACCTATTATTAAATTAACAGCGAACTGCCAAAAAATAAAATAGACACAAAAATTTCGAATTCAAACGATGGATAAACTCGAATTTATACTAAACTAACGTTTCGATGGCTAAATCAAGCTAAAACATAAAATAAACATTTCCACCTAAATGCAGCAAAGGAGCAACATGAATGTTGAAGTTATCAGCAATACAAACGGATAGACTAGCTGCATCGAAGTGTGTAGGAGATTGCGATTAGATACTCTGCGGTACTTAGCACGGTATTATTACATCTCGTTATCCTGCTTGCATTGAACTTTATCCTGCTTATTAACAAGTCTTAAGATGTGGTTAAACGGGCTAGTTTTTTGACAATTTCTTGCTGCAATTGTATAGCCGTGAGTTGAACAATTGCCGCAAATTTGCAGTATAGCCTGGCGATATTGCAATGAAATTAAATGATGGTACATCATAATAACTGCAGTAGGTACGATATATGTATATCTCAACTCACGGCTATACAATTGCAGCAAGAAATTGTCAAAATACTATCCCCTTTAACAGCACCTTTAAAGAACTCTGAAACATAACATCACGCCTATACTCTCCGAAAGATTAGACAGAGGTGTATAGCACACCTAAATTGTTAAGTCTCATGTAATATTAGCATTAAAAGATAGTGTGTTGTATATTTTGTGATGATATCTTCAACACATTGTATTCTTTCCAAGTAATTTAATCAATATTTACATGATTTCTATACAGGTAATTTTATACATAACTAGTTGACCAGCCCCGGCTTCGCACGGGTAAAGTTTCGTATAAGTTAAACTATACGTCCAAATAAGATACTGTAAACGGCAAAAATCATCTCCATTAAGACGTTATTCTGTCCAAATGATAAAAAACTACACCTACCCTACACCTACCCATTTTGTATGTGAAAATCAAGAGAAAATGTTTTTTCAGGCAATCAAACAACCGATATTAACTGGCGACACGAGACTTAAGTACAGATTATAGAAAAAGCTTTCAATATAAGGTTAGTATTATGCAATCGCGATAAAAATAGGCACGTCAATGACCTTGAACTGTCCACTATCACTTGAAAAGTAAGTCTTACAAAGAAAAATCATTTGCGAATAAATAACGTTTTTGTTTTTATCGATATCTGATTTACCAAATCTAGTGTCACAGATTTTTTAATACAAAACAGCTCAAATTTTCAATACAAAACATCACAATATGGCGCAAGGTCAAACCTATTTGTATTTTGATTTCATAATATTATCGTTCTAGATTACAGGCCTTAATTGCATCTCAAAATATCGGTTCCAAGTGCATTGATTTCATCAATTGCAGTGAACGGAAACGGCTCATGTAATGAATTAGTCGGTACCGGTAATTACCGTCGTACCGGCTCTCACCGCAATGCGGTCCAACGGACCAAGGTTCGCAAACAGCTTTTTATAATTCACCGTATTCCAGATGTTGCACCGCGTTGTACCGTGCAAATCGTTCGCTTAGAAAAACAAGTGAATGTTGACACTGTGTTACATCCGTGTGTCGGGTGGTGAAGTTGTTGTAGATTGTGTGTTCTATTTAATACGAGCACTTTGCCCGTGACTTCGTCCGCGTGACCCACTGTGCATTTTTTCGAGATAAAAAGTAGCCTAAGCACTCAGTGATAATGCAGCTTCCTATTAATGAAAAAAAAATCAGAATCGGATCAGTAGTTCTGGAGATTATCCCCTACAGTATACAAACTTACAAACTTTACCTCTTTATAATAATTGTATAAAAAATGTTTTTCCTTCTTATAAATTGTTTTATTCTTCTGTGTTATTTCGAAAATGCTTATGCAATATTTTTGGCATAAATAAACATATTTCTATATTTATATCCACAAAAAAATATTTCGATGGAAACTATAGTAAGTAATATTCGCAGTTTAAAAATAAAATGTTTTCGATATTATATCGAAAACATTTTGTCATTCAATTGTGTACCTACATATTTTAAGTCTCTATAAATTATACATCACAACAATCCGAGAAACGTAAAGTTTTACGTTCAAAATCTAATTTATGTTTGACAAAAATATATTTTGAAAGTTTCCATAGGTGACAGATATCACGTAAATCAAAGTTCAATCGACAAAAGTTTGCGAATAGTTAAAACTACAGTAGTAAAGTTTAAGCATATTGTTAAAACTTCTCTAATAAATAAAAATGTTCAAAACTTTTACTACATCGCGGAAAAGTTATTTCATTATGAATTTTCATTTCGTTTTCTTATAATAAAGTGATGAATATTTTAAAGAGGTACAAACTTGGGTTTCTTTTAATTTTGTACCTGTTGAGATTGTAATCGTGGTAATCCTTAATAGGTATGTAATTATTACAGAATGATGGATCATTATGGATGTCTAAAACAAAAAAAACTATTTGAAAAACTGAACATAATTATAATTATTTAATCTTTTAAATATAAAATAATTATAGGTTATACAGCGTGGCGCTACAATGGTGACATTAATTGAACACACGGATAGGGTTAGTGGCCATAAATCATATTCAATAAGACAGGTAAAAAAAATCGTAAATTGAAAAAATATTTTTTTCGAACAAACTAAATAATACGCCTACTCTTTGCGTTTGTTTCATCTTATTAGTATTGCTTATTCGTTTTAATTTCATTGATAGGATGCTAGAATCCGTGACCCCAGCAAATGACCGCTGGGCTACAGTTCTTTAAGTACAGGTTGCTCCAAGATGCTATTTTCTAAAATTTGAAATAAATAATAACTTTTTATGGAATTAAAACTTATTTATAAAATGAAAATGTAAAACCGTATACATATATTAAATTAATGTCACCATTGTAGCGCCACGCTGTAGACTATGATGGTCAGCAAGGAAGCAAGTCAATTAAAAGCTGATGTTGGAATTTATTATTTTTTATTGAACTTCAATTATTTAACGGACTAAACCAAAAACGTCAGTTTTTTTTTTACATCTTACTAGCTATCGATGGTTGTTTATAAGTACAACATATGCAGATAAAGCATGGAATCGAAAATGGCCTCGCCTCCATTCAGCTCTCGCTGTCATATTATGGTTATATACTCACACCGACCGGAATGCAAATGAGAGGTCAATAGAGGCAACGGCGACGCCATTTTCAATGCCATTTTTTATCTGCATGATATAATTTCGTTGTCCACAAACGTAACGTAATACTGCTGTAAACTAAATCAAAACCCATTAAAAAATACACGTTTACCATCCAATTTTACACGTTCTTCCCAACAAACGACCCGAGAAACACTCCGGACAAGCTTTATCCCCAATTGCTCTGTGTAAGTGCACTAACTCTTCCAGCGAATTAATGGTTCATTAACCAGCGAGTCTTACCTTATGGAGAACAGGTGAGCACTCTTTACGATGGTTTTACAACTGCACGGTGCTTGCGAACACGCCAAAGTTATGGTCTCCGACTCTTCAAAGAGTCTTACGTAATTGTGTTTTAGAAATATAATGGGGAATGTTACGGTTGTGGTTCTGCGAGCTTGGTTTTTGAAGGGTTAATACGGTAGGTGGTTAATTTTGAATTATTGTTTAGATTTTGAAGCTGTTTCTATCATAAAAAGTGTAGATACATAGATGATAAGGATTTTTATTGTCAAAGCTTGCGAGAGAGAATCTTGAGCAAATAAAAAAATATTTTTTTACGGAATTGACCAGAATGGCGGAGGTTATTTTTTTATCTGAGAACGAAAATACAGAATTTTATATTAATTTCATTTTTAGTTAAAAATAAAGAGAATTCTCTTAATCATATTGTATTTTTGTTTCATTTACCTGAATTATGACCACGTTCAAAGCGGGATCACGTGCCCCTAATTTCACTTCATATAAACTCTGCATTTGGATGGTGCTGCTAGCACCACCCAAATGCAGAGAAAGTGCAACCTATCGACCTAGTGCAAAACCATATCCCCCTTATATAATAATACTTCAAAAATAGAAAAGGTGTCTCCAAATTACCCAAAAGACAACATTACCTCCACAAAAAGCGCCCAGGGTTAATCGTTTCTTGAACGTCGAACTTCACATGACGAGTCAAAGATTACGATATCCGCCGGGTTAGATAAACACCGAAACAAAAGATGGGAGTTGACAAAAAGCTTGATTGATTGACTGCGGTTTGGAACTGACAGCAGTGATCGATCAACGGTGATTACCGGTTATTATGTGGTGATAAATCTAAGGGTATAAGCGACCTGAGAAAAGGTTAAGTATGTGAAGGATGGAGGGTTATTTTTGACGTTTTGTAGATAGTTGGATTATGGGGGGTTATATTGCACTATCAAATAATGATCAAAGATCTTTGAGTCATAGTTAGACGACAATGTATTATAGACATAAAATGAGTCGTTATATCGTCTTCAAAGATTTTAAAAATCCTTACTATCACTAGTTCTAACTAATATTATGAATGCGAAAGTAAGTTTGTTTGTTTGTTACCTTTTCACGCCTAAACACTGAACCGATCGTCATGAGATTTTGCATTATACGTTGTCAAGAGTCGAGGGGCTCGTGGCTAAATGACGGCCGCGTTGATCGATCGATCTGCGAGGTTAAGCTGCGCTTGCCGCGGTCAGTCCTTGGATGGGTGACCGTTCTTTACACACCGAGACCCCTCCGTGCCTCGGAGAGCACGCTAAGCAGTCGGTCCCGGTTGTCATAGGAATATCTTTGACAATCGTTACGGGTAGTCAGAAGCCCTAAAGTCTGACAGCTGGTCTAACATTCGAATACCGGTATTACCCATTAATTGGGTTGTGGAGGTCAGATGGCAGTCGCTCCACGTAAAGTATTGATATTCAGCCAAAACTAGTTAGACTGGATGCCGACCCCAATATAATTTGGGAAAAGGCTAGGCAGATGATGACGTTGTCAAGAGTACAGAAAAGGACATAAGCACTAAGCACATACCTTTTGTCCAGAAAAAAAGTACTGTTCCCGAGCGAAATAAAAATAACTTTCGACGGTCACAATTGCTTTAGTACGCTAGATGGCGCTACGTGTATGTCACGCAGACGAAGTCGCTGGCAAAGTATTACGTGCATATACCTATAATTTACAAAAATTTACCTTTAGGTACGTCCCTACGCGTCCCAAGTATTAAATTGCATTGCAATTTGTTATTGCCAAAAGAAAATTGAAAAGTGTGTGAGCTAAAAATACTGGCAATATATTTACGTCGCTCTTATATCAGGAAATATTCAATGCAAAATTTCCCCAAACGAAAAAGCCACAACACGCAACGAAACATCAGAAACGCATTAAAAAAATCTCACCACCATTTCTAATAAAACGACAATCATATTCGAATTCTTGGGAAACAAAAGAAAATGAAAAAAAAAATCTGTAATAATAAAATACCAATAACATTTATTAGGGATAGAATTCTTTCTAGCAAAAATTACAGCCGCAATGTTCTCCCTTCGGCCGTGATATTAAATTTTATCATTCTAGTGGTCACGTCCAAATATCTTTGTTTAACAGACCGTGAGAGCACGGCTCGTGTAGTTTTTCAGTTAGAATTTATTGCTTAGCAGGAACAAGTGGCGTGTTTACATTTTAATAATGAGGATTTAATGTGTTGTGTGAGGTAAACATTGAGGTGGTAATAATGCAATACACATGGCTGAGTTTTAGGCTGACATAGCTTAAGGTGCCTACAAACGACCCGACAGTGCGTAGAGCCAATCCGGGCGATATTCGACAGTTTGGCACGTTACCATTAGCATAAGCATAGCATAATCGGCCTATAATGTTCCCTCTGCTGGGACACAGGCCTCCTCTCTGTGAGAGGGAGTGGGCCATAGTCCACCACGCGGGCCCAGTGCGGGTTGGTGGACGTCACATGTCTTCGAATTTTTGGTTCTAGGATATGCCGGTTTCCTCACGATATTTTTCCTTCACCGTTAAAGCAAGTGATAATTAATTTCTAATACGCACATGACTTCGAAAAGTCAGCGGTGCGTGCCTCGGGATCGAACTCGAACCATTCGCCGTGGGAGGCACATGGTTAATGCCACTAGGCTATCACTGCACTTACCCGTTACCATTAGCACGACAAAATTTGCCTACGCACGACCCAACTTGACACCCGATCTGTAGAGCCGATCCGGAGAGTCTCAGCAGATTGGCACATGAATAGTTGAGTTGGGCTTAATATTAACGCGCCAATCTGTAGGGACTCGCCCGGATCGGCCTTACAGCCTACGCCCCTACACCCATCGGGTGCCAAGTTGGGTCGTGCGTAGGCACTTTTACCTATTCACGTACCAATCTGTTGAGAATCGCTCGGATTGACTCTATAGATCGGGCGTCAAATTAAGTTGTTCGTAGGAACCTTTAGATTGCAATCCACATGTTAAGAAGAAGATTAAGCTGTAATTTTTTTGTGTTGATGCAAGAACAATGTCGCGGCCCAGAAGAAGCTGGTGCAATGAATTGGACACTGGAAGGATTGCCCACAGAAACCCTTAAACCGATAGGATTGGAAGGACAGTAGGAAGTCTTAGCAGTAAGTTGATCACGGCTGAGTAATAATGTAGGTAAGGAAAAGACATAAAGACGAAACGAGAATGGAACACTCAACTTGCTAGATCATTAAGTCCTTGTTTTCTCACGATTTTTTCCGGTGGTCACATTAGTGCATTTGGCACAAAACAGGTAAATCCTGCAGACAAAGAAGTTTCAACAAAAAATTATGAAATGTTTCTTACTAAAACACAAACTAATCTCATTAATTACGCCCTAGTGGATCTAATAAACGTCTGATATTAAGTAAGTAAAACATTTTGATATAAACGAGACATAATTTTATTTTCACAAATGGGCAACTTCCATAATAAAGACTTAAAGAGGATGAACTTTATAAAAAACGAAAATTGCTGAGGCGACCTTAGACCGTCATTTAGATTGTACAATATTATATAGATATTGCGCAATATTTTGATCCATTAGGGTTTGTTTTAGTTTGTTGTGTTCGAGTGCAAAATTGGTTCAATAATATCTTACTAGCTCCCCAGTTTCACCCCTGTTGCTTGGCTCCTAAGGGTCGTAGCGTGATTTTAAATAGCCTATACTATTCCTCATAAATTTGGCTATCATATATTATACAAAAAAAAAATTTGAATCCGACTGGTAGTTTCAGAGATTAGCGCGTTCAAACAAACAAACTCTTGAGCTTTATAATATTAGTATAGATATCATAGAAACAAGGAAGATATGCCAAGGCGCTATTGAGCTTGACGTATTGACAATAATTAATGTATTGTAATCATATTGCTGACGAACCAAATGCGATCGATGATTTATGTAAATAAATCATCTATCGCATCTATCAAAAAAAGATAAACACGTGTTCAACACGAATGCTACCAAAAATAATACGCACTTGTTTTAGCACTAGAATGTCTAAAACAAGTGAGTATTATTTTTGGTAGCATTCGTGTTGTACGCGTGTTTATCTTTTTTGTGGTACGGCCCTTTAGGTTTAGTGTGAGTAATGAGTGACGAATAACAGTGTTAGGCCCGTATTCCAGAACGATACTCGAGCACCTTAGTTTGAGGGGGTGCAGCATTTTTAATGTGTGGGAGATCTCTATATTTACAAAGGAGCGTTTTAAGTTGTGACGGACACTGCTGACAGCTTTAAAAGTGGCGACAGCGGTTCCGGTACTAATTTGTCATAACATATTTCCTTGTTTCTACGGTCTGAGATTATAACGAAATAAAAATATAACGGATACCTTATAGGAACATTAAATGCGCAATTGACTTTCAATGTAAAAGAACTTCAAAGTTAAGTGCGCGTGTAAGGATGTTTTTACGTATCCGTATATTATTTTTTATGAATTTAAAACCTAAAAATAGTTATTTTGGGTGGGAATATTTTTGTAGTATTACCTGTTAAAGCAAATGCGTTTTGTTAATGAATATACTATACTAATATATTCTCATAGAATACTAACCCTATTACCCTTACTTATATACGCCTTTTAATTTTAACCACTGATTAAATATACAACTATCCTTGTGATTTGTATGACAATGAATACAGATGACAATTGACATAAGAGCTGTTTAATTTAAACATCTTTTACAATTAAGGAGGTTAATCGTTAAAGGTTAATTACAAAAAACCTTTGACAAAAAACTTTAATAATATCACCTTTCATTTGCATTGTCCGCATAACTTAGCTAAGTGATTCCAGTACTAAGATTCGCAGCAATGCATATTTTAGCAGCCCATCTCACTTAATGACTTTACAACATGCGTGAGATGGCGACCAGCTGGTCTCAGCTTCACCAGAAGATTAATGTGTTCGATATATAGAACTCGGCTTACCAGAAACCTTTTTGTAATATTAACGACTAGGTGTGCCCCGTGGCTTCACCTGTCGTTGCTCAGCTCCTAAGAGTCGTAGCGTGATGTTAAATAGCTTATACTATTTTTCATGAATCTGGCTATCTTATACAAAGAGATTTTTTCGAATCCGACTGGTAGTTTCAGAGATTAGCGCGGTCAAACAAACTTTTCAGCGTTATTATATTAGTAGTAATTAGTGACGCGTCACTATTGACAATAAAGTACAGCAATTGTTCATTCAGAAGTAGTTGTAAATTTTTACGATTTTTTATGAGCGGTTAAACTTCAAACCGGCCATCATAGCTTGCTGCTGGTTTAGTAATACAATTAATGTGATTTTGGATAAAACTGCTAATAACGGCAAGATAACGTCTACTCTTAATTGACACCACACGGGGCAGATAAAATAGAATATCACCTTACCACTTCGAAGCTCAAAGGTATCAAAATACCTCAAATAAAACACCACTTAAAAACCCAAAGGAAACAAACATACAAGAACGCAAAGAGACCCCAATCTCACAACATACCTTTTAAGTGGTAAAGATTGTCCAACCAACCGAACAAAGGTCTAAAAGCTAGTCTCGCATACTCAAAATTTACAGCAAAATTTGCCCCAGCCTAGGCCGAGAGCGACATGAAAATTCAATTTCCCAATTACCGTGTTAAAATTCTAGACTTGCGGTTTGGTAAGGCTGTAGCTTTTATCCTGGGACCTTTGGCGAGGTCATTGTAACGTTTTGAAGGCATTCATCTTCATAAAAGTAAAGTTATTTATTTATTATGTAAATATGAATTTGTTTGAGTAAAATATTTCCTTCGGTAGGTCGAATTTCAATTCTTTAGGATTTTACCACCAACGCGCGTTTAGTGAACATGATGGTGAAACAGATAAAGAATGGGATTGAAAATGGTGGCGCCTCTATCCGTCTCTCGTCGCCTCTATTTGTCTCGGGTTGTAATACTTTGTTGCACTATAATTCTGCCAAAAAACGATTTGTATCCCTGATTTCTTACGACAGGTATAGGTACCTAGGTTAGTTGGAAAGGTAAAATTAATACCTACTCGTGAAGTGCAGAAAAAGTAAAATAAATCTTGGCATGCACATTCACCAAGATAGAAATGCTTGTAGAAAATGTTTTGAATTGTTTTTCGGTTCACTTACAAATCTCGTTGGTATATGTGTTACTGTAAAAACCCGAACTTAGGTAAATCTTAAGATTTACCAGTAAAACCTAAGATTTACCAACCCTTATTGGTAAAAGTCCGAACTGTTCTGTGATCATCGTTCATTTCGGATTTTTACCACCGTACACTCGATAGATCTTAGGTTTTACCTCAGAGACACGGTAAATGTTAAAAAGAGTGAATAAGTTGTGACAGAACCGAATTGTTCAACCCCGACTCCACGTGATCTTGTCTGCCCTACCCTAGAGTGTTTTTATGAGACCGGAGATGTGTAAAATGCAAGTGACACCGAAAACGAGGATGGAACTCGCAAAATATTAGTTTCCGCAGCCCCAAAACTAACATTTACCAACCGTCATTGGTAAAACCTAGAATGTACCAAACTCTAATGGTAAAAGCCCGAAAAATATCTCCTTTTTATAAAATCCTCACATTTACCAACTTATGTTGGTAAATCCTAAGATTTACCGGTAAAATCAATGATTTACCACTATTCAGGCTTTTACAGTAACATATGTATGAAATCTAAAATAATAATCATTAGCATAGCACTAATGTACACACAAGGTAATCTACGCTAAAGCCTAAACATAATAGACTAAAAATAAGCCACATTCGTAGAGCTCAAATAATGTACGCCTCTTCGTCTAGACTCTAGACGGATGGTATAGGTAACAAATGGAATTGACTAGGAATGTCAGCCATTTTTTTAAACGAGTATCGAAGGAAAGTCGTTGTGGGGAATTGTTTTTTTTTTTTGGATTCATTTGCCGATTTCCATACATAGGAATTTTGGTGGAGTTTCTTAATATTCTTCTGCTTGAAGTTTCTTGACAGTTCTTATCTATGTTCTTGGGAGTTCTCAGACTAGAACATTCGATGTTGAACTTCTGTGATGAACGCTTACAACGGCTTTCATATTTTATTTTAGTAACACCCGGGTATGTTTAAGGGCTCATTCACGCGATCATGACCCGTTTTTTTGACGAATCGTCTTTTTTCACATTCGTAGGTAGGAATACCTGAATCACAGGTCACAGTGTCTAGATGCAATGAAACTTAAATAGCTGTCAATAGCCATCTCTATTTATTGGTATACAAATGACAAGGATAGTTGTACATATAATTAATCAGTGGTTAACAGTGACAAGTTTTTGTAAGTAAGGCCCTAGGTATAATGTTTGTAGTGTAGTATTAATTTTGTAACTACAAAACCCATATAAAACATTTGAGCAAACCTGTAACTACGCTTGCTTTTAATTTTTCGAAACGCAGTCAGCTTTGAGCGTCGTCGGTCGGCATCTAATTAAACCACACATTCTCTCAAAAGAGAAAATTACATCCGCAAGGAAACACTTTTATACTAAAAGCCAATATGAAAATAGAAATACATGTTATTGCTAGTTACACAAATATAAACTTTAATGGTTTTATTTTTAAGTGGATTTTAGCATATCAATACACAATTGAAAAAGGTCATAAAATTAATTTGGTCGCGATGAAAACTGAACTGTACGTGATGTGGATAAGGTTTTTAATAGCAAATATTGTATAGATAAAGGAGAAATTTTAATTTAATAGAATTAGAGTTAGAAGTCGTCTAATACAATTATTGGGTGGTTAAATTATTTATGAGGTTTGAATGAACATTTTGCTTTGATATTTAAACTGTGCTGTGTTTTACAAAGATGCTTTTGCATGAGGATCTAATGAGAAGCGAACTACAGGCACGTATAAAATTAAGTTTACCTGGACCTACACATTGCCGATTTTCTTTTAAAGACTACCAACAATAATAATTAATACAGATACGACAATAATAAAATTATAATAATGGAACAAAATAGTATCTTTTTCAATGAGAAATATACGATCATTTCTGAGGTGGCATAAACCCACTTACCTTAAAAGCACGGACTGCATTCAGGGTACATATCGCACACGTTGCGCCGATAGCTCATGTTGAACATGACAGATGGCGCTAGTCGCAACGTATAGAAGTCCTCAGGGCATTGCCCATACTCGCAGTAGCAGAGGTAGGTAATATAGTACTTAGGTATACCAGGTCTATAACTCGAGCCAATGTATTTTTGAACTTCTAAGAATAACGTGGGTAAGCTATCAAAGCAAAGTGAACAGGTATCTTCATGATATGCTCGTTCCATCATAGGTCTCATCTTTTCCATCTGGCGAGATCGGAGTCAAAAGCTGGCCCATTATGTAGGTACTTAATAAAAAAATAATTGTATAACTGCTACAGATTATACTAAAACGTAGGTACAGTCAGTTCAGTCAGTATCGAAACGAATTTGAGTGTATCGGTGCTTCATCATTTTTTGTCAGCTATGTCAGAGGAGAAAATATTGTAAAATAAGTTTAGAACAAAAAAAAAGTCCCACATACCTATTATCAATTCTTATTTGGCAAATTAAGAAGGCAAGAATCTTTTAATTAATGTGGACACAATACATTAAATAATGGTGATAGATTTTTTATTTACATGAAGGATCTTGACGCCATCAATCTATAAATATCTCCCCGTTTAAAGGGCACACGACCCCTTTCATTGGGTTTCCAATTCCACCCCATCGACTGTAAAACAGTGCAACACAAACTATTGTATTTTGTAAACTTACTGTACTCAGGCTTTTAGTCGGCAAATAGTCTGTATTTATCGTGCTTAGGGTAGCCATCTTGGATTCTAAGATAGGACCAAAATTATGACGTCATAAGATTTTATTTGAGTATATCGATAGTGGTTGTTTATTGTAATGTGTGATATTTGTAAATGGTGGATATTATTCTGAATCATTTTATATTATTTATAGCCGTCTACATTGGCACTATTTATTGCTGATAAGATTATCTAATATTTATGTAAAGCTGTTCAAATATTCTATAACATTATGAGTGTGAACATTTTGTGCAATCATGTTATTTTGGGATTTACATCGCAGATTTTATTCCATTTTTAAAATTAAAAGGCATAGGTAATAGAGCAATCACTATAAACAAAAGCTACTGCAGAACCATTTGATTAAAACACACAAATACAAACATAAACCCAAATACATCAATATGTAATACTATGTAATATTATGAGCTAGACAGAAGGTGAATTTGAAAAAAACTAAAATATTACGGTGTTCCTTTAATTTAGGATACCATGTTACTTAGGAGGAATTATTACTTATAATTAAACCTTTCAATCGGCATCATAAAAATACAGGATGTTAATTTTTTCACATTTAGTCGGTTCGATTCGATTAAAAATCTTTGAATGTAGTATTACTTAATTTTAAAAATAAAGTGAAGCGTGCAATCACTATCAATTACAAATTTTATTTTATTTATTATTATTTTTTTGCACCATACAATATCAATGTCTCAAATTGCATCCAATTATAAATTATTCTATCATCGTGGTGACCTTAATTCTCCGCAAAGCGCTCCGCGAGCGAATTTGCTCGCAATGTCGACGAACTCCAAAATAAATAAGGGCTGCCGTTTGTCACAAACACAAACAAAACAGTGGCAAAGGATTCCATACCTATATGGGCTATAGTTAATTTTATAGCGGATTGATAGTCTTCGAGTTATGGGTCTTGGTTTATGGCAACAATAATTGTGAGAGGGATGTTGCCTTTTTGATGTCATGGTTTTCCCTAAAGTGAACATTTATCTGAACGATTCTTTTCTTAAGGGGATAATAGAGGGTAAGCATTTACCAGACATGATTTAGCAACTTTATTTTGCCATTTTATTTTATGTTATAAATCGAGTATAGGAAATAGGAAGTTTTCTTACTACTTTGGCTAAGCTTTTAGTACTCTGCAAGACGGAAATACTTTGAAGAGTAAGATTATAATCCATTTGCTGATACGTGACCGATGTGTAAATAATTATAGAACATAATAGAACACAACTTCAAGAAATGGACACAGAATACTGCTAGTACCTAAGATGGACAATGGAAATAATAGAATTAAACACGGCTTCGCCAAGAAAAAAGCTAGTTTGGATCTAGAGCTTGTTAAAAGTAAGAGAAGCGAGGAAAACATGAAAATAAAAGAAAATCTCACACAAAAAAAGAAAGCCGTCAAAACTGTCAACACAAATCCCGAACACCCATATCAAAGAGAATCATTCTGTAAACCAAAAACATTTTCAAAACATTTCCTTTCTTCATTCGAAATCCTACCGATTTCAGATTCACACGTCATCCGGGCTTCGAATTTCACATTTTCGGTGCTCGAACCGTATGTGATTATAGCGCCAATTAGCCCGTTGTCCATCTACCGTGCAATCCGGCTGTCCGTCTGTTTATCTACGCCAATTATCACTGGAATGGCCTGATATCGTCATTGGCGTTCGTCTTGGGTAGGCATTGAGCCGGAATCTTTAATGGTCTGTTCAGCTCAATTGCTTTATTGGAAATGGTGAGCGATGAATATTGTAGGTGTTATATATATATTCTGGAGTATTCATTGCTTGCCATCAGAAGTCAATACCATATTCAATTCTCGCCGTCCAAGATTCAAATAACCAAAAAGGTCAAGTTTTGATAGTGTTTTGGCTCAACTTGAGAGAGGTTTATATTTAATGGATTCTATACTTCAAGCTATTTGGGTGAGTTGTTTAAAGCCTTGGCTTATCCTCTGATTTCTAATGAAAAAAAAGTAGTAAGAATCGTAGCACGTGACATTCTGCCTACTCGCATGGGAAAAGTCGTGAGTTCAGTATGTATTATCTTTTTACATAGATTTTTTTTTTGCAAGGATTCAATGGAAACTATACCTAATTACAACGCAACACCATCGAATTTAAAACTGCATTTCAGAAAATGTAAGGGCAGAAGATTAAATTCCAAGCTTACTATTTTCTAGCTTGGTGCGAGAAAAAGTCGCACACAAAAACGACATAAGAGGCTTACGTGAAGTTGTGAACGGAACATTCTGCATTTTTGAGGCAAACTTTGGTTTTAGAAATTGGCGTTTCTAAGTGCCGACGTTTGGTGTTAGCGTTGGGGAAATTGAGTTTTAGCCTTTTTAGTTTTTTGGTTTCATTCCTTTTGTGTGATAATTAGTGTAAGGTGTTATAAACATCTAAATGTCGACAAAAAATCATTATCATCTTGTGGAAGTTCATGGGCTAGTTTTATCTTTTTATCATTAAATTTTCGTACAAAAGCAAAATAAATTTCTATACTTCAAAACGCTGAAAAACAAAGCCCGCATTACTTGGAAACCATTTTCCTATCGACAAGATGAAACAAGCGTGGATTTGCACGCTCTCGAGGTCAAATAATGCATGCACGTTAGCGGAATTTGCGAGCTAAATCTAAAGTTGCGCGTCATCATTTCCTTCGTGCAACTCCTTACAAATCTGAAAGCCGGAAATCACTGGAACAGCGGAGCTATAAAATGAAATTGAAATCAAGAAATATTTGTAACAAGTATTTTATAAGTTTATAAGTTTTCATAAGTTTTTTATCTGCTATTTCTTTTATTAGAAGTGTTAGGTTATTTTCTATTATTTTCTCATCATCTGGCATCGACTTAAGATCAAGATTTAAGTAGTTATGAAGCCTAAGTTGCTTATACTTTTTAACTTTATTTAGTTGAAATCGAAAGTCGAACAAAGTCTCAAATAAACACTTTAAAATCACAATTATTTGAAATATTAAAACAAAGAACTTATGAATAGGTACACTTTTTTCTTTTGATAGATAAAAATAAATTCCAAACGGCCATCTATGTTCATGATTTTTATACAAAAGACAAATAGTAAAAAAGGAAATGTTTACGCTGGTTTTGACAATAATAAAAGTGCTGAAGAGGAAAAAATATAAACAGACAATAATCTCAAATATCTTAATATTTTCTAATCAAACCCCAAATAACTTCATAACTACACTAAGAATCTAGAATGAGAACAGAATTTAACTGAAAATAAATCTTTAACACATCTAGACGCACCATTTGTGGAAACGTAACTAAATGATGTGAGTTTCTATTTAGAGTTGGACAATCAAATTTACTGCTTGAATAATGTAGTGCCAACGAACATCGTATGCTATTTTGTTCCCAACACATACAAGTATAAATGTTAGGAGTAAATAAGGGATTTGGATATAAGTGTAGGTGTTTCGTAAATGGATCTATGTTCATATTGGGCATACGTTTTGTGTAAATAGAGATTGAAAATCGTTCAAACATACTCGATCCTTCCTTTACATCCTCAGCCTCACACTTTGCTTTACTTCGAAATTGTACTTTTTAAATCTTCCTAATTTACTCACTAAAGGGACAGCTTAGTAGTCTATACTGACTTCCATGCCTTCAGTAGGTAGGTAGTTACTACAGAGCTGGATCTTCTTCTTTCTCCTGGCTATTGTCCCATTTTATTTGGGGTCAGCCCTCCTAGTACTTCTGCGCCACACCGTACGGTTGTGGGTTGTCGCTTCATTTGCATTTGTACATCTGATGTCATTTTGTATTGTTTGCATCCAGGTCATTGGTGGTCGTCCACGGCCTCTTCTTTTCTCCTCTATATTCATCACTTGTTTAGTCACATGGTCATCATCTCGCCTCATCACGTGTCCGTACCAGCGCAGGCGGTTTTCTCTAAGTATGTCTTGGATCTGGGCAACTTTAAAAGTACCACGGATATATTCGTTTTTTTTTTATCCATTCTAGATACTCCGCCTGCCCAGCGTAGCATCTTCATCTCGGTGATGTGCATTTTCTGTTTATCCGACTTTTTCATAGGCCAGCACTCAGATCCATGAAGTAGAGCTGGTCTTACTGCTTTTTTATATACGTTGCCTTTGGTTTTAATCGGCATGCGAGAGTCGCATAGGATGCCAGACAGTGATCTCCATTTCAACGAGGCTGTCTGTATTCTATTTTGTATATCTTTCTCTACACAAACTTTAGGTGCTATGATGGATCCGAGATACTTAAATTTTTCAACTCTATTGAAAGGTCTATTTTCAATCATATCACTATTTTGGCATTTTCGTATGAATTTACCTTTTTTTTTTAAAGCAAACAATTATTATAAGACCGGAATTAAATAATTTATTGTCTTTCGAAACACATTCGTTTAATTTTATTATCAATGGATGCTGGCTTTTCAAACCTCAGAGCGTGGTCTATTTTATCTATATCCAATGCATTATGTGCTTACATTGTTCTTTTCAAAGAACAAGTCGTAAAGAACAAAAAATAAAAATCAACCGCATCCATTTTTGCTCACCCATCTACGTAAACTGACGGAGGCAGCTGCGTATTTCGCTTGGTGGACCGTCAATTTACACAACGTTGATTTATACAGATAGCGTGCAACGTAACGCGTATCTCATACTGTGTGTACGTACAATTTTGCGCCATTATGACTCTGTTTGTGTGGGACGTAGGTACTATGTTTCTGCTGTGGTTTTCTGGTTACATTATTTGGAATATTTTGAAGAATGTTGAAGTTATTTACTCGTATATGCATGATTTTAGTGTTTGGTTTTATTTTTATGTGTTAGGTATCTTATTACTTTAAGTGAGCAATTCTTGTTGTATATAGAATTGGTTTCTCGAAAACGGCTTTAACGATTTAGATGAAATATTGTATTTAGATAATGTTCTCATTGCTTTTGCACTACTATGATCTATTTTTCTTTCTCTTTGCCTTTCTACCTCTTGCAATATCTTTACGATCATTTTGTTTAACCTTTTCAATTAATCGCAGAACACCTGTTTTCTTTAGATAATATACTCGTGTCGCGTGTTAGGCAAACGGTTTTTTAATGTTGTCTGACCCGCTATCACAGGTTTTTTAAAATATGGTTAAATGCAACAGATAGAAAGAAAGAAGAAAGAAAGAAAAATATTTATTTGGACACAGCACATAAAAGACACAGACATAGGTAACCAACACAGCTGCTAGTACATAATTATCAAAAGGACTTTCACCACAAAGCCAGCACATTTAACCGAAATTGCATATTTTTAAACCATGTTCATTGTTCTGTTATAAAGGATTAAAATTAACGTAATGTGCCACTAGTTATTTTGTGGACGCAACATTTTTGATATAAGCCAAAAATTGTTCACGAAGCGGTTACGGGAATGTGGATTATATTGTGTGAATTATTCACTATCTTTTGTGACAAAATTTAAATAAAAAAGTGTCTTTTAACATGATTATATTACATTGTAATCTATTCTAATACTATGAATGCGAAATTTTGGATATTTGTTACTCAATCACACCAGAATGACTGAAGGATCTGGATGAAATTTGGCACAGAGATAGATTATAGTCTGGATCTAGAATAGCACTTTTTATTCCGAAAAACGCGAGTAAAGTCGTGGGCGGAAGCTTGTGGAACATAGTTTAAAATGGAAGCTTTGGTGGTAGTAGCATAAGAGTTCGTCCGGAAAAATACCAACATACCCAATTTTAACCGACGACCGCAAGAGTTACTCAAATCGGGCCATATATTTTTTATTTAAGTACTAGCTATTGCCCGTGACTTCGTCTACGTGAAAATGGATGAAAAGTAGCCGATGTGTTTTTCCAAGTTCCAGACTATCTCTGTGTCAAATCCCATCCAAATCCGTCAAGCCGTTTTAGCGTGAAGAAGTAATAAACATAGGTACACACACACAAACTTTCACAATTTATAATATTAGTAGGATAGGATGTATGACCACGCATTAGTTTTGACAGAGTAGTCAGATTTTGATGATTCTTATTTTCTTGGATAGTTCAAAGTTGGTCCTTTTGAAATTGGAAAAAAAATCCACGGTGGTTGGGGACATAAGCTCCCCCGCAACCGGCACGATTGACCAACGAAAACCCTTTCTATAAGAAGTATCCTACTATCCTAACCTACTTAATATTATAAATGTGAAAGTTTGTGAGGATGGATGTATGTATGTATGGATGTTTGTTACTCTTTCACGCAAAAACTACTGAACGGATTTTGATGAAACTTTACAGTAATATAGCTTATACATCAGAATAACACATAGGCTACTTTTTATCCCAAAAACGCGGGCGAAGCCGCGGGCGGAAGCTAGTAATATTATAAATGCGAAAGTTTGTGTGGGGATGTGTATGTTATGTTTGTTACTTCTTTACGCTGAAATGGCTAGACGGATTTAGATGAAATTTGCCAAAAAGGTAGCCTGGGACCTGTAAAAACACATAGGCTACTTTTTATCCATTTTCCGCAGACGAAGTCGCAGGGAACAGCTAGTAATAAATAATTATAATACATAAACAGTGGTATTACTTTAACTTTCTCAAACAAGATTTTCACTGTCTAAGGATTGATTCATAGCCGTACCTTCGCTAACTCCTAATGAAATTACTTAAAATATAAAAAATATTTTGAATGAAATTCAAGTCTTTTCTTAGACACTTTCCTATAAATAATAATTAGTTGAAGCACGGTAGGATCCCAAATGTTAATTGGTACTAAAATTCATTTAGTTAAGAATAAGGAGCCCAAAGTAGGTTCTAAGTAGTCTTATAATAATTATACACCGTGACATTTTCATCGCTTTCATCCGGCGATGTAGCCACTATACTCATTATTATGAACAAATTTTACTATGGGACCAACCCGGAAATCGCGAAAAAAAAATCAGTTGTTCCATACATTTATGTTCACATAACTCAACAAAATGTATGGAACAGCTGATTTTTTTTTCGCGATTTCCGGGTTGGTCCCATAGTAAAAGTTGTTCATAATGATGAGTAGGTATAGTGGCTAGTCACGGTAGTCACGGTGTAGACAACTAACCAGTCTTTGGCCCTACGAAGCATTCGATGAGCGCTGTGCGCGGCGCACGCCTCGCAATGTTTGGATTCACCTTCAGATTTATGGAGGAGGCATAACGATTATTTTCATTACGTAATGATTTCTTCCAATTAACTCCTACAACAAGCCGTGTTATCCAAAAATTCCATTTTCTAGAAGCCAAACACTTCTGATGAGATCGCAATAATAGGAAAATAATGAATACCTAAGTTTGTTTCAAAGTACCTAACTGCAAAGACAACACCATTCAGTTGGTGTAACTTTTGGAAGAACGTGTAGACAGACAAATATAGTTCCTAGCAGTTGGATTACCTACTTCTTGTTTTGAAGTCACATGAACATTTTACGTGTCACATGAACGTTTAAGTGTTTTTTTTGGTAGTGAATAAAACACTAAGTACCTAACTAGTATGGTAGTATGGTTAGTTTGATTCTAAAAGAAAATCACCCTTACCACAAAAAAGATAGACACGCGTTAAACGCGAATGCTACCAAAAATAATACACACTTGTTTAGACAAAGTTAGTGCTAAAACAAGTGCGTATTATTTTTGGTAGCATTCGCGTTTAACGCGTGTCTATCTTTTTTGTGGTACGACCCAATATGTTTTATAGTAGATAGGTACTTCATTTCATACTCACAAGGGAAAAAACAGCCAAGTACGGTCCCAATAATCGTAACTTATAAAATAAACATGATTAATCCTTATTGCAGCTAAGCGATCCTTATTTCGGTAATAAGGATAACTCCTAATAAGAGCAATTTGGAGCTTTTATTATTAATGATAATAAAGTGGATAAGCAAAATGAAGACGCTTTAATTTTTAATTATGATTAGGTTCATTAGCGAAGTTATTTAAGCCTTAAAATTTGAATGATCGGAAAGTTTCAAATTCTCTTTTTTTTCGCTAAAGGTAGGTATATTTTTTATATGATTTTAGGAACAAGGAAAATAAATGGTGGTTGTTACTCTAATATAAGTAACTTTTTCTCATTTTATTTTGTCTTTACTTTGTCCCGATGCTGGTAAGCTACTATTTTTTTATTATTAGTAAATACAATACCTACCAATAAATGCCTTACAAGTCAGTTTACACTGATTAAAATTCGACAAAAACGACAATAAATAACGATACCGAAGTAAAATAAAGCAACAGACACACCAACAAGACAATTAATCCTCACCCATCTGTATTCTAAAGCTGGGTGCACATTATTCTGTTTAAAAAAATGTGTACTTCCACAGAAGCGAGCCCGTGGTCGCAATAAACTGAATTTATTATCAGACCACCGGTATTTTTATGCGATCGTGGGAAAGATTTGTCGTTGTCCCGTGATTTCCCCCGGGAACACTGTGTTTAGTGATATTGTGTAGGCGCCTTTATATTTCAATCAGTCGATTGGCAGCTTGGGACCTTGTTACCTGTAATCATTGGTGGATGTTGTATTATATATGTATGAACTGTTGACAGGAGGGACCTTCGTTTTCTCAGGGAGAATGTCAAAGGGATCCTTGTCCGAAAATTTTGCCCTGAAGATTGTCTACAAAATGTTTAATCGACTAAATAGAGTAGACATAGTAAAGATCTATGCTTTTTGTTCTGTCTATAAAAAAAAAATAAATGATTGAAATAGTAGGATTTCGTAAACTATGTATTTTTTTGCCATATAAATTCAAAGTACCTACCTATGGTTTTCCTTATCGTAATGATGAGCAAAGAACAGCCTTCTACGATTTATATTCAATCGAAACAAAATATTAATCATTAAATTTTTCACATTACCACGGAGTCTCATCAGGAACAAAGGAACATTTGTTGAAATAACTCATAATAGATGGCGTTATATGTACCTATCGATTTGTTATTGAAGTTTGTGTAAAATTGAGAACATGAAAAAATACATCATGAAAAATATTTGTTCAAATTTTGAAAAATCTTTTAAGCACGGAAAAATGTATAGCCCGAAGATAGCCCGCGCTAAATCGGTCACATTTCTTTGTATGAGATGAGGCATCTGTACGTATAGTATTATATTATCTGTGACATTACTATTATAACATTAGGTACCTATAACAATGAAATAAGATAAGTAGACAACTATTCTTAAGGTGGATTTGGAATTTGTTCGAGGGAGAATCTCACCGTGACATTCTCCCTCGAACATTCGCAAACAAATTGGCAGTTCCCGCGGTGATATCACGCGGCGAGTCGGTACAGAATAGAAGCGCAGAGATGGTTTAATATCCAATCAGTCTTCACTACAAAAGATCGCTTCAATGCCCTCACAATACACATCTTGGACAGTATAGATGACACTGTAAACGTTACCTAGCGAGTGATCTCGGATTCGCACAGATTTCAATACAATTTGCTTTAAACCGATACATGTACGGTGTGAAGGTATAAGCTGTGAAATTGCGACCAATTTGGAATATTTATTCAGGGTGGTATGGGGCATCCTTTAAACCTCTTTAAAACGAAACTGAAAAAAAAACCTTAATAACTAGCCCCTTTAAAAAACCACTTTAAAATATGTTTTGCGTTATACAATTACCTACCCTGTATAGTGATATTCCCATAAATGCAGGGTTGTTTAACGCAAGATAAATTTTTGTAACCTAAAATACCGTACCTCTACATCGTTCGGTCATTTTTGAGATATTGTTTACATTACTGAAAATATACAAGATGAAATCTGAAATCGCGCAAAACAAAACAGATGTTTCATACATTCTGTCGATTTATGTGAACACAAGTTTGAACATTCGATTTATGTGAACACAGCTGATTTTTTTTTGGCAATTTTAGAGTTGATCCTATAGTAAAAGTTACTCATGATGATGAGTAGATATAATGGTCCCCTTGAGAAATATCGCATTATGGAAGACACGTTGTACAACTTAAAAAACATAAAAAAAAACTAAAATATCTACTAAGAGTATGTGCCCATTAGTATCTTTTCTTTTCCACTGCCTCTCACTTTCTTAGATCAATGGGTGCGTAACATAATAAATAATAATTTCTGGATAATAAATTCCATAATAAAAAAAAACCAAATCAAAAATGTTCCCAACTCCACAACACGAGTGACTTACTCATCGATACGTGCGTCCCTCAATCTCACGTGAATCAGGACAATCCGGCTGTCTCTAAACCTACGGACGAATATAAAGCCTGGTCGCCCAGGTCAGCACTTTATGGTCTCGACACCCAGACTATAATGGCAATAGGGTTGCTTTCCTTAAATTGCATAGTTTTTATAACATAATTGGCGAAGTATGGAAATACTATATACAACTTTGCCTACCCTATGTCTAATACCTACTAGCGGTTAAGTTTGCTTTATAGTGGCAAATAGGCGTACCTACCTACGGCTTTCGTGATGGTAGGCGAATACCGAAATGCTGCCTTAGAAATGCTTACAGCACCAGAAGTATCAATAAAATGTGCGTTGCCGACCCTTTAAAAACTTATGACCTTCTTTCTGGAAGAACTCCATACTGTAGTCTCCCAGGAAGCTCCAAGCTCATTGCACAATCGAAGCATTCACGGGAAAATTCCCCTGAAATCGCACAGTACGCGATCATACTTTGGCATAATCCCTCATTCGTCTACCAAAATATTGCTCACTAAATTACCCATACATACATATAAACGTATGTGCATAATATACGTCACAAGTGTTCGCCTTTACCCAAGACAACATACACATCTCAATTACCACAAACGAAGCGAAAACGGCTTTTAACCGTCTTTCAGCTAAAGGGGTGGTTCCGTACCCCAACTTCCGGCCGGACGCGATAATTTCAGCCTCTTTTGTGCCAAACATCAGACAAACAGGCCGAGTGATGTCCAAAATGTATGGTAATAAAGGAAATGTTGTATGTTCTTGAAGCTGGTCGCATGTACTTGTGTTCCGGTTGGGGTATCTTGGTTTTGTGTTATTTTGGGGAAAGAACAGGGTTATTTTGTTTTAAAAAAAAAGATGGTGTAATCTTATATTAGCTTCGAAGAGCAGAATTTACCGTGTAGAATTTTTTTTTTTTTTTTTTTTACAGTACATAAAATACCTTAAGTGCTATAGTTTTACAAATTCCCTGGACCCCACACTAGGATTCCCTGTGTCGTGGGGTCCAGAATCCATCTTAGCTAGTGGCATTGCTTTCTTTAAAAAGTACGGGCTAACATGAAAACTATTGAAAATTATTAAAATATTATTATTATTACATATCAATCATGCTGGTTCGGTTATTTTCTCAGTGTGTCAAAATAATAATATGTCCATTGACGGGTACATTCGTTCAGAAGGCTAATTCTCGTAAATCTATACTTATAATAAATCTGTCGAGAGGTTAATTCTGTACATGAAATATATTTTCAAAATAACTATCAGGGGGTGATTAGTGATCGATACTGGTGCCAAAAATGCAATCAGTAAAATTTTTGTCTGTCTGTCTGTCTGTACGTTCCTTATAGAAACTACTCAACGAATTTTAACGAAACTTGGTACAATTATTCTTCATACTCCTGGGCAGGTTATAGTATACTTTTCATCAAGCTACAATCAATAGGAGCAGAGCAGTGAAGGGAAATGTTGGGAAAACGGGAGAAGTTACTCCATATTTTAAGCTTCCGTCGCGTGTGCAGCCTTAATGGTTAAAGCTACATAGAAATCATGTATGACGGAAATGTTTTACATAAAATTATCTTAAAAATATCCCACAACAGCATATGTCTATCTTTTATGGTTGACTCACAATAACACGTGTAACTCCCGATAGTTTAGCAGTTCGGAGCTTTCTGATTGTATTACACGCTGATGGAGTCGCGGGCACAACTATTAATAATAATATTCTGCGGTTCCATATTGCGATATTTTTCAACAGTATTGTGGATTGACATATTATATTTCCCTACTAAAATACGAAAGTTAATCTGTCTGTTAGTACATCAAAACCATTGAACCGTGAGGAAGGACATACGCTACTTTTTTACGAAAAACCACGGAAACGCGGACGAAGTCACGGGCAAAAGCTAGTTCAAAATATAATTCCGATTTTGTTTTGATATAATCTCAATGCCTTAAATGTTACAAATGATGTTCTCAAGTACTAAATGACAATGACAAGCAGATAAGAGAATACCATTTCTGACATACCTATAATTATGGCATTGAGATTATATCGAAACCAAATCAAAACTCGTTTTTATTTACGAGAATTGGGCTTCAAATGGACAGTTGGCCTGTGTGCAAAGCCGAAGGTAACAAAAAATCGCAATAATTTCATGTAGAAACATCACGAAATCTTTGCAAATACATGTTATTTATGAGAAAGATATAACAAAATTATTTAGACAATTTAATTACTCTTGCGATGTACCTAACAATATTATTCTTATATCACACAGATTCTAAGCTAACAAAACACTACGAAAAACCACTTTTAACAGCAAACACTTGCACTGGCAGCAAAAAAATCTTTTTCGAGACAAACTTAGTAATTTATCTTGGCTGTTTAAGCTTCAGGGAGTTTTTGTTTCGGCTCCGTTTTAATTAGTTTTGCTGGCTGTACCGTCCGTGAGATTTAAAAGTAATAAAATTATTTGTCTCTTACATTTCGTATGTACTTTTAAACGAATTGTTTAGATTTTTTCCGGTTAATTTAATGGAAGGAAAACACTGTTCTATTGTTTATTGTTCTGTTTCTGAGAAAATTTGGAATATCAAAGGAGATTTATGATTATTTTTGTGTCTCTGTAACAGGAACTTTTTGCGGTAAGGATTTGTTTCTAGGTTCTGCGTGAGTTCTCTTTGATTGTATTTTTATTTAACAAGCGATCTTATCTGATCAAATGTATTTTTAGTAGACTATTAATTTAACTTGTCAAGTCAAAAAGCAGCTTATGCTATGGAAAAGCCTATAATTAAGCTATCTTTAGCAATCTGAAAAAGTTAATGCTTATTTAAACGCTATTGTTAACACTTATTTTTACGGGATAACACCTATCTGCCTAAATAAACTTGGAAAGTAAAACATATAAATAATAAAAATAACAAATATCCAAATCGTTACACCTGTTTCCGAGAAACCAATTATAATACCTACATTAAACATTACGGGCACAGATAATATAATACTATACGTACAGATGCCTCATCTCATACAAAGAAATGTGACCGATTTAGCGCGGGCTATCTTCGGGCTATACATTTTAACGTGCTTAAAGGATTTTTCAAAATTTGAACAAATCTTTTTCATGATGTATTTTTTCATGTTCTCAATTTTACACAAACCTCAATAACCAATCGATACATATAACGCTATCTATTATGAGTTATTTCAAAAAATGTTCCTTTGTTCCTGATGAGACCCCGTGTTACGGGGAACTGTCGGGGAATACCCACTCCGGCAGCGAATTCCATTGTTTTAAAGTAATAAGTTAACACGAAATACTTGAAACGTAATTATTTTGAGTATTAAACCATTTTATAACACCTCAAAGTCAAAACCGTTAACGCAAATCCCTGTCTACAAAGCAACGATTATAATTACAGCGAATATAACACACACAGCAGCATTATCTCATATTAACATATTAAAATTGGATTTTAAAAACCTCTAATTTTACAGGCCGTCACCCTCACTTTTGTGTTGAGTAATAAAACGTGGGAATGAAATGCGAAATATACATAATTATTTGTGTTGCTGAAATTATTGTGATTTTAAAACAAACATGTTTTGTAGTTCTGTCAGTATCGCTAGATAAATAAAGCAGAGACCGTATTTGGTTGAAACTATCTGTCAAATAAGTTAGACGGAACTTATCTGCCGGCTTAGCATGACAATTCCGTCTCTTACAAGGAAATACACAAAATTCTTTCTATCAAGTCGTTTATCTTCTGCCCGAGCATGCGGCGACCCGTGCTTGGCTCATCAAAGTTTTGTCTACTGAAGAATAGAGACATTTCTTCTGTTCATTGTATGCATATAACAGTAGAAATCTTTCTACAATCTGTCACTTTGTCTATAATTATTCTTCTGTAGACAAAACCCGTTTCTATCGGGTCATGCTAGGCCTGCTGGAGGTGGTATAAAACTTGCATGTCTCTTTGAATTACTCAAAATTCAACTTGTACAGTTTATTTCTAAAACATTAATTAAAGTAAATAAATACTCATTGTCGTACACGCTTTCAAAGGGCAGGTTTTAAATAAAAAGAAACTCACTAAGCCCTATATTTTCCAGCCATTTTTATGGTCGCAAACTGGCAAAAAGTTCTTCCCGGCTTCGTTTAATGAGAGCCGACGAGAATGTATGCTTAGTAAATACTGCGACCACTTAGAATGTGGACCTAACCGTGTGTGAGAAGGAGGCTTTATTTGCGGGGTATTGGGTAGTGATGGTTTTAGGTATGTGTTTTTTGGCGACCTTACTGCCTTTTTTGTGGCACGAATGTGTGGTTACAGTATGAGAGTTAAATGATTATTTCTGTTTTTTGTGGACACAAACATTGGTATACAGGGTGGCAGGTTAAACAGTGGAAATATTTTAAGGGGTCATTGTACTCATAATTATGAACAACTTTTACTAAGGGACTAACGCTGAAATCGCGAAAAAAAAAAACAGCTGTTCCATACATTTATGTTCACACAACTCAACAAAATGTATGGAACAGCTGATTTTTTTTTCGCGATTTCACGGTTGTTCCCATAGTAAAAAAGTTGTTCATAATGATGAGTACAATGACCCCTTAAAATATATCCACTGTCTAACCTGCCACCCTGTATATTATGAGTTAGATGATTATTTCTGTTTTTGTGGACACAAGCTTGGTATCAGACGATTGTTTCACCTATTGACTGCAGTTGATTAGTTTTTTACGACAATGGTGGCGTAATAATTTCTAATGGCATGAAAAACGTGGGGTGCATGCAATAGATTTTATAGTAAGATGCGCCCCACGTTTTTCATTTCATTAGATTTTATACTTATTATTCCATTTCAAAAATATAGTTAGTAAAAAAACTGATTTTTCTACGCCGTTTTTGAAATATTCCGGTTTAAAATTTAACGAAGACCACACTTTCAGTGTTTGTAAAAAGAGCACTTTGTTCAAGCACAGCGTTGTGGTCACAGTTTTTACGCTCTTGCTACGTAAAGGGCTAATTAGAAAGTTAGATTTTTTATAATGAAAAGCATTATTTCTCCATATTCAAAGCTTTGTGATGTTACTAATTGTTTGCTCTCGTTTGAGGTGTTAGCGAGTTAAGTGAAAAATTTTGCCCGTTGCAAAAAGTAAACCCTTGTATGTTGAGTTTGTATGTGATTACGGTTGGTGTAATTGTAGAAGGTTGAAGTTTACAGGTAAAATAAAGGGTACAGGGAGTGTCAGGTTTTGTAGAAAATTTACCCTTTTTTGAGTGGAGTATCAAGTTTAGCCGTAAACACATCCGTGCTTAGTTTTAAAACTTTTTTTATCAGCTATTCCGTCGCAAGAAAATTCTTCAATATTGTTGACTATTCATGAGATGAGGTAACACATTTTTTTACATAACCTCTCTTTTCTGCTCTTAACCTGATCTTACTTAATACTTCAATGTTATATTGAGGGATACCTACATTTTTGACAAAACATTGAATTAGTTTTCCAAAAACTATAGGTACTTAAGACAGCTAATTGAATAATAGAGTCTCTGCTATTCCAAAAAAGATCCCAATCCACAGCAAAGATAATCGTCTTCAATTTGATTGATCAATCCTTTACTCAACACGAATCATTGAAGGAAGTGACTTCGGAAATGAAGAACGGCGCCCGGGTGTACAGTAATGATATTTTGTCTGCTTACCTATGGTGGTAGAACTCGAGGGAAATCAATGGCGAACATACTAAAACACACGGATTTATTCATTTAGTGCTAGATGTGTTTGGGTTAATGAAGAGGACTTGTATGCGGAAGTGAATAAATAGAAAGAAGAAGAAAGAAAGAAAAAACATTTATTTGCGTCGATATGACGCATAAAAATAAAAATGATACAGAAAAAAAAAACTCTGGGGAAAGTATGCGTCACATCCGCGCAAAACGGCCATCGCTCAGCATGATGCTGTGACCCATGCACGGAGCAGAGCCACAGCACTGGTTTTCAGCGACAGCCGGATAGATTGATGTCTTTTGTTTATGGCTCTTTATTCGATCCGTTTGTATTTTTCCTCACTTGTCTTAATTTGAAAATAACCGTGGCAACTCTTTTTAAAGCGATTTGTCATTCAAAATTATTAAAAGACGTTATATTATGAATTTTAAATTTAAATATAAAATAAAATAAATAACTCACGTAATTACGTAGGTATATCATCAACCCGCACCAGTGCATGGTGAATTATGGCCTACTTCCAAAAGCTTCTTCTTCTTTATATCGATTTTATAATTAACTAGCTTCCGCCCGCGGCTTCGCCCGCGTTTTTGAGATAAATAGTAGCCTATCTGTTATTCTGATATATAAGCTATATTACTGTAAAGTTTCATCAAAATCCGTTCAGTAGTTTTTGCGTGAAAGAGTAACAAACATCCATATATCCATCCATACATCTAGGTATACATCCTCACAAACTTTCACGTTTATAATATTAGTAGGATTAGTACGAATTAGGATTTCTAGTCTGCGGTAAATACCGTTGCTGGTACTTCATGACTGTATTCCTTAAATTCTATGAAACATACAAAAAAAGCTGTATGGTAGAATTTCAATACCACACCACAAAATAGGGTCCATTATAAAAAAAAAGCCTTTCAGCGAGCCACAATTCCACTCAACATTCTAATTCCACGTCTTAGAAGTCGAGTACTCTTTTCACGTTAGGTACGAACTCAGATCATAGAAACAAGGGAGATGTACCATGGCGCGTGCATTGAGCGTGACGCTTTAGTTTGGAAACGTGCACGCCGGCGACGGACCGAACGCGATCGATGATATAAAATAGTTAGTTTAGTTAACCACACCTTAGAAATATTATATAGATACAAATTAAAAAAAATATATACGATTTTTATTTGAATTTTGCGATTTCGTGAAAATTGCGAAAAATGGGAAAACTGCGCTGGGGGCCTGCGTGGCGTGTCGATTTGCCAAATCTCGCGAATTTCGCGAATTCTGTTTTGGCCGCTGTAGGATTAAAAGCGCGATTCCATTAGTCAAGTCTTGCAAATACGACGTCAAATTTGCAATTTGTATAGTGGAAACCACAGCTTGCAAACAAGTTGCAACTGAAATGTTCAATTCAAATCACTTGCACACAAGTGTGACGTCATACTTGCACGCAAGACTTGCCTAATGGGATCACGCCTTTAGTGTTAGTGATGAGTGACGAATAACAGTGTTAGATTGAGGGTGTGCGGAATTTTGAATGTGTGGGAGATCCTTATATTCACAAGGAGCGGTTGTAATTGTGTCGCAAACTGTTCTAAAAGTGGCGACAGTGGTTCCCGTACTAATTTGCTATGATGGCATATCTCCTTTTTTCTATGATCTGAGGGTACCTACGTACTACGCACGCGTACCTGCTTCCTATTCAATACTGATTGCTTTCCCCCGAACAGGGATTACGGCGCGTAATTTACCCGTTACTAGATTAAACCGGTATCAACCGGTATTATCGACTTTTTCGGATACGCGTAACGAGCCGACTTCGAAATTAGATGTTCAGTGGTACATCACTTTATATGATGTAGGTGATGTACGTTTATCGAAAATTTTTGTGTTTTGTAGTCTGAAATGTTTTCTTCTCTGTTCAAGAAGACAGACTCTGTTTGCTAGACAGTGGGATAGCTACAAACAATTTTTCTTTTTTGTAATTATGCCATTACCGTGTAACGCGCGATCATTATCCCTCAGTAGCTAGTGATGGGCTGCCATTTAATTTAACTTTTAGAATGAAAGAAAAAGTGTTTTATTTGGGATTGGACATGAAATTACAAAATTATAGAAAAGATAAAGCAACAGTACGAAAAAATAAAATATTTAGACCTGAACAAGGCCAAAAGACTCTTAATATCAGCATAGCACTGGATATTCTGATAGGGCCCAGTTTTGGTGTACTGCAAAACACATAATTTGCTCAAACGTGGCGACAACTTCACTCGCCTTGACGACTTCAATTAACTTATTTTTAAAATTTTGTGGTTAGGTCTGAAGCCCAATTCTCGTAAATAAAAATGAGTTCCGATTAGGGTTCTCTTGGGAAATGGTATTCTCTTACCCGTTTGAAATTGTCATTTAGTTCAAAAAATATAATTCAGATTTAGTTTCGATATAATCTCAATGCGTTTATGTCACAAATGGTTAGACAACCATTTGTGACATTTGAACATTGTTATTTACGATATAAATATAATTGATCATCTTTTATTCACATGTAGGTGTCGTAATACCTAGGTGGGTAATATAGATATTAATAAATCAAGGAACACTCAATCGGTTCCCCTACCTTATTAGCTAAATCAACATGAATAAAGAAAGAAAAGAACATTAATCCGAGCCACACAATCCAAACATTTTAAAGTGAGTTTTCAACGCGCAATGTTAATAAAACATAATTTTAATAAAGTGGGCAAACAGCATTGCCAAGTTAATAAGCCGCGGCGATTTATGCTTTCATAACATAGCCTGGTTACGGAGATGTACGAAAATGGTCGAAGATTCACGAATGTTGTTTGTTCGATTTTCAATTGATATTGCATAAAACGTTTGTATAAGTCCCGGCAGCAATTATGAGTACAAACGTAACCTGCGCATTACCTGATTTTCGACTTCTTTGGTGGAATGAAGAAGACGGGAGGCGCCGAGGCTGCACGCGATTGGTTCGTCAGTCGATGCTTGTCGTCATCTAATTGGACCATTCTCTATTACGTATTGCCAACTGTCTATTGTTTATTCGGCCGAAAATGTACATGCTCGAGTTGTGCTCATAACTGACGCCGGTACCTACCTACCTTTAGAAGATTTTTCTATTCATTTATTTTTATTGTTATGACCTTGTCCTTTCTGTTTCTTATTTTAGGGGAAATGTATTTTTGGGATCATCAGGTGCCCGAGGGAAAATATTCAGCCACTAAGTTTGTCACATGATGATGGTGGGCATGATCATCTGAATAAATGACGCATGTTTATGGCTAGTTAAGACTATCATCATTATCATCGTTATAATTAGCCCATCCACTACTAATTAACCTCTGAAAACCATAGTACAGATTAACACATCCAATGCTTATGGCTAGTCAAGACTTTCATTATTATCATCATCATAATTAGCCTTGCCACTACTAATTAATCATCAACCATTGTACAGTAAACGATCGATTATACGCTCAAAATCACCATCGCACAAGACACCGTATCCAAAGCACCGACCTTCATACATTCGTGTTTACTCCTTACATTCGTTGCAGCAACTCATAGTAAATAAAACGTGCAACAAGGCTTCATAAATCGTGTAAAATAGAGGATCTTCAATGCCAACTGAATAAAACCATCGCTAGAAGTGATAACCTTAATTGGATGCTTCTTGGATCATTTAAGAATAATTGTGGAGGTAAAGCTGGATTTACGATTACAGTGACGTGTTTTGGGACTATAAACCCACATTTTAGCAGCTTACATTGCTTCAAAGAATTTAATAATATGTAGTACTGGACTTTTTCATATCAGTCGTAGAACCGATGACCGTTGGAGTAGACGTGTTCTTGAGTGGAGACTACGAATCGGCAAACGTAGGGTAGGACGCCCTCAGGCTAGGTAGAGCGACGATCTTCGCAGAGTGGCTGGTGGCAGCTGGATGAGAGTGGCCGAGGATCGAGTTAAATGGCATGCAATTGGAGAGGCCTATGTCCAGCAGTGAACTGCTATAGGCTGATGATGAACTGAATGATGGTGAACTGTAATAAAAAGAGCATTTTTAAATGACCTCCTTTGTGTAGGGTAGCTAGTACTACGAATCTGAACAGGCTGTATCTCTGGTTAATTTCCACCTGAATAAGATGAGATGTGGCCTAAGATTTTAAGTTGAATCTCTATCAAAAACTAGATCAAAATCCGTTCAGTGCCTTTTGCGCGATTCGCGCACAAACAGAAAAACAGGCAAAAAAAATAATTGGTCATGGTTACGTCCTACCTCATATCCTAATCCCAACTGTTCTTTCTGGAATATATTCAATATACACACTCTGTACATTATTGTACATTCCAAAAGTTTTTTGCCTGAAATTCATCCATAACTGTAGGCGGAAATATTGATGAGATGAACTAAAACTTTGATCAACTCTGACACAAGTTTCTAAAAGTTTCTGTCGAATCTTATGTCAACTTCAATAATTGATTCTGGCATTTAGGTTTGACTGTTAAATTAACTTTTAAAAAGTCGAGATTATATCATTTTCTTCAATTTTAGATGTTAAAACTTAGTTAAAAAAAAACCGGGCAAGAGCGTGTCCGGACCACGCTCAGTCTTGGGTTCCGTAGCAAGAAGTATTTCAATCTTTCAACCGCAAATACATATAAGTTTGTATTTCATAATATTATTATGATATACAAACTTATTTTTGCGGTTGTCTAAACTCAAAACTGAAAATAGTGAATATTTCAAAAAGTTATTGACGTATCTTGTTCAAACCAATTTTAATCGAGAGTATTTATTAGATGCCATAAGCTTGATTTTTTTCAGATTTTTTGATTACGCGGTTGGAAAATTACATGGGGGGGGGACACATTATTAACGAGGTTCGGAGCTCCTAGGTCACTCAATATGGACTTAAATAAAAAAGTCATTTTGTAAACTCTAAGTTATTTTCAAAGACCTATCCAACGATTTTTCATCCCTCAGTTTCATTTATGGGGTTTTTTACATTTACTACAGGCCTTTATGGCGGTTCACAGAAGACATCTAACTGCGAAGTTTCATACAGATTGGTTATGAACTGTAGATTTGACGAGGGTGTGACAGACGGACAGACGGACAGACGGACAGACAGACGGACAGACGGACGGGACGAAACTATAAGGGTTCCTAGTTTTACTACTGAACCCTAAAAACGTGTTTTGATAGGTGTTAAGGTCATCTAATTCTGAGAGAATATTAACACCCTTGTGGTGCAAGGGTGTTAATATTCTCTCAGAATTAGATGACCTGGTGATAGTTTTCCAATTTATTTTGGAGCACCATGTGCACTGAACATCTACAGGCTGTTATATAAATAAATAAATCGACCTTAATTAAAGTTCTGCTTTTTCTCAACCCTCAAATTTACATATACCTACTCACAAATATTTTTGTCTTCGATATTTGCCGCCATATTAGACAAACATGGGTTGTTTGCGATTCTAAGTTTAATAAGGCCCAGATGGCCCCAATTTCGTCTTTGATCTGTTTGATATCAATATCCAACGACAGAGAGCCTCGGATAAGTAAAGGTGCGAGTTCTGAGACACTGTGACGAATAGGTACATACCTACCTAGAATTTTTGACATAGATTTTATCAAGATAGGTAATCGTTATAATTATAACAGAAAAAAATACTAGTTTGATAAGATAAAAAAAGAATAGGTAAGCTATGTGTTTAAAAATTAGAAGAGTAGTACATACCTACCTAGAATTTTTGACATAGATTTTATCAAGATAGGTAATCGTTATAATTATAACAGAAAAAAATACTAGTTTGATAAGATAAAAAAAGAATAGGTAAGCTATGTGTTTAAAAATTAGAAGAGTAGAAAGTAGTCAGTTAAAAATAAAAGCTAACTAATTCCCATTAAATAAACAATGTTTATAGCTAAAACTCTCACATATTATAGTAGTAGTTTTATTTGCTCGGTGCGGGAATCAAACTTATGACCCAAGAAGCGCCAAATAAAGCCTTTCATTTATTCGATTGGTGTCGGGAATAGTGTTAATATCAGTTGAGCCTTCCGTACCATAGGGAAAAGTTTTTGATTTCGATGATAAAATATATTATATCACATACTAAAGGAATATCGAGGATATGCCCAAGGGTGGTGTGTCAAATACAATATTAAAATGTGACTTGAATAATTTTGTGGAAGTAGCTCATATGTTGGAGTTTGTTCACTATGAAATTCTGCATGTATCTTCCCGAAAAGCTTGTTACAACAAATATTATTCTAGTATAATAATTAATTAAATTTCTTTTTTTGTACCATTTCACTACATTTTTAAATGTTTCAAATGTTAATTCAATAAAAAAAATGTTATTTAGAGTTAATAAAACATGAAAGTAAAATAATTAAAAAAAAATAAAAAATTACCTAATACCCCTCTTCAGACTCAATCTGGTAATGTGACGTCATTTGGTATCCAGGGAATCGTATTTCCGCGGTGCACTCAGTAAGTACGTGTTGTGTTTATGGTAATCCATTAAAAGGTTTCGTGGCATTCATAATAATTATGGATAAAAATATTACTACATGCAATTATTTTTTAATTATGAGTATGTTTTGTTTTGTTTATTTCAATCGTAGCTCGTATTTCGTTTTTTATTAACCGACTTCAAAAAAGAAGGTTCTGTATTCGTCCCGTATGTATGTATGTATGTATGTATGTATGTATGTATGTATGTATGTATATAAGTATGTGTGTACGTATGTATGTATGTATGTTTGTATGTGCGCGATTTTCTCAAAAACTATTGATTCGATTTGGATGGGGTTTCCACTAACGTAATCTACATACTTTCAGGAAGGTTTTAGTATATAATACATTATGTAATCATTCCTATGTACAAAGTTATAGGCATAAATGTACACACTCCGTAGAAGATTTACTGTTGAACGAATTCGTGAAAGTAATCTAACACGGGATAAAGAACTAAAAAGGGAAAAATAAAAACTTTTTTAACAAAAAATAACCGACTTCAAAAATCCACTACAAAGAAAATAATAATTTTGGTTTCGGAAGTCGGTGGCAAAAAAAAGCAAACAAAAACCAAAGCCACCGACATCCGAAACCAAAATTATTATTTTCTTTGTAGTGGATTTTTGAAGTCGGTTATTTTTTGTTAAAAAAGTTTTTTTTAATACTAAAAATTTGTTCTTCCAAGAAAATCGGTATTGCTATGTTTCTGGGCAAGGATGAAGGGTGTTAGAATATCCTAGGCCAAAAAGTTTGGTTTCTATATATTTTACGTTGAGTTGCAGAAAAGGTCATTAAGTTTTAAAGGAGACTTTATGGATAGATATTGTATGGTTAATGCATGCATGTGTTAGCGTCTGTATTGTATATTACACCTTTTTATTTATTATCTGGCAACATTTCGCTTCACAACTCGTCAGACTTTACTTTTATTAACTGGCAACGCCGAATCGCTCTTATTGGTCCGTGATTTCAATTGGCGCATATCTAACCAATCGGAGTGAGGCACGCGTTGTGGCAGGAGTTTTAGGTTGTGAGTGGAATCATGTCCGGGACTCGGCATCCATTCGATCGACGAGTGGCCTCTCGTGAACATCAAAGAAAAATAGTGTACGCGTTTACTTGGTGTTGATTTTAAGGTAATAATGTATTTATCCTCATGCTATTTTTACTGTGAAGTATTTAATATTGTGAAGTGTTTTGATATTATGAATTAAATGTTTTCTGAGCTGTTTATGGAGTCCTTCATTTACATTTCAGAAGTGGGATTGGCGGATTTTAACTCGTAAAAAAAAAAAAAAAAATACTAGAGTTAAAACCATCCGTTAATCCCGCCCACGATTAATAATTATTTTTCTTTTTTGCTTACACTCTTAACATACATTGTAAAGGAAAGGCTCCATAAAGTGTTTCAATGTGATAAATTTTGACGGTAGTCACGTAAGTACAATTTTATTCTATTGGTAATTCAAAAGACTTTAATTGTCACATGACACTCCATAAAAATACCTAATGCTGTGTTTTAATTAAGTTGATAAATACCATGTAGAGGGCATGCACCCTATTTTGCCAGGGCGACACTCTGGAAATGGGATGCATACGTTTTCTATCATTGGGTTACATTTAAAATCACCATGTGGTGGTTTGTTGCATCTTGCCGAGGCACTCCTACGGAGATGTAACGGACTATTTCAAGCATGCACCCCATCTTGCCAGGGCGACACTCTGGATATGAGATGCATACTTACCACCTAATAAATCTTGTATAACGGTTTGTTACATTTTGCCGGGGCACTCCTACGGATATGTAACGGATCACTTTGAGCATGTATACCATATTGCCAGGGCAACACTCTGGATATGCGATACATACTCTTCTTATACACATACAACTATTGACTAATCTTGTATAACGGTTTGTTACATTTTGCCGGGGCACTCCTACGGATATGTAACGGATCATTTTGAGCATGTATACCATATTGCCAGGGCAACACTCTGGATATGCGATACATACTTTTCTTATACACACAACTATTGACTTAATTTATTACGTTGGGCATATTATATATTGCCAGGGTACTCTCATGGATATATAATGTGTTTTAAAGCATGTATTTCATTTCGCCAGGGTTACACTCTGGAAATGCGATACTTGTTTGGAGCAATGAACATTTTATTTTGATCATGAAATGTATTAATCTACTTACCACCATAAAAATACCATTAAACTGAATAAGTTAAATACATTAATTAATTAGTTAAACTTAATCACAATTACAGATGATGGATTCATCGCCTGCGGGCAGTAGTAATGGACGTCGCTGCAATAACGAGGATGAGCCGATAAGTGTGGACCGTAACGAGGGCCCACGGCGGACTCCGCAGCGACACCAAGTTCATCAAAGCGAGGGAGCGGAAGGGAGTCTGGATATCAGGCAAGTCCGCAAACGCTTAATAAGTAATTCTGATAATGAGAGTGAGGGAGCGGAAGGGAGTCTGGTCAGAGACAGGCAAAGCCGCAAGCACTCTCTTTTAAAGCCAAACTTTAGTAAAAACGTCAATAACCGGCGATCAAGAAGAGACAGTAGCGAACGCAATTGTAGCAGGGACCGACCTTATAACCGTCGTAGAAGGGACCGATATCGCGACGACTCTGTCAATAAAGGTCGTGGTAGGACTCGACTTCGTGATGATTCTAGTGATTATTATTATCGTAGTAGGAAACGGTTTCGTGACAACTCATCTGATGATGAAATCCGGGTCACGAGGGTAGAACGACGTCGTCATCGCAGCAGTAGCAGTGATAGCTATGACACTCCTATTAGACGCCTATTAAAGCGAGGACATAGAGGAGGAGGAGGATATAGAGGAGAGGGCGCTACTGTGCTTGTGTTTACTTCGGCTCCGTACTTTTTATCATAATAAAAATACAATCAACATTCCTTTTTACCAAATTCGCATAGAAACTAGTGCAGTGACGCATAAAGTGGAAAAAGCAGTAGTGGTTTTGAGCGGAACCTTGGATTATTACGCAAAACAAAGAATAAAACCGGCACGAAGAATTATAGCAGTTACTGTGCAACGGTCAACAAATTAACCTAGGAGAGCACCTGAAAATCATTTTGGAAGGTCAGTCAGTATAAAACAATAAAGTGGCAGGCAGAACTGAGCGTAATAGCAAAAATATTATATTATAACCTAGAAAAAAAACTGCATGATCATCCTAAACAAATATATTTGGACTGGTAGCGCCATCTAGTGGTGAGCAGCAACCAACTCGAACACCGCTGCGCCTACGCACCAGCCATTTTGCTACTGCTTAGTTTTGCTATTGATCACTGGAGGGCAGCACTTGTACCAAAACATGGATGAAATGATGAAAGTTTTGAAACAAATTCAGGGTGATCTGGCCGCTCAAAAGCAAGAGATGAAAAATATGCAGGAATGTATTACTCAAAAAATAAACAATAATATTAACGAAAAATTTAGTATGATCGAAAACAGAACTAATAATTTGGAAATAAAATTAAACCAACAACAAGAAACAATAGATAAATTAGAAAGGCAGGTCAGAAAGAAAAATCTAATAATTTTTGGACTTGAAGAGACCGAGCATGGATATATAGACTTGCAAGAATTATTACTATTAACTATGAAAAAATTTATGGACATCATTATTCACCAGTCGGAAATAGAAACGGCCAGAAGATTAGGAAAGAAAGGCAGTAAGATCAGACCCATATCTGTGACGTTTACAACTATGGGGCGAAAGTTGGAAATTCTAAAGAAAAAAGGACTATTGAAGGGTTCAGCTATAAATATTAAAGAAGACTTTCCACTAGAAGTTTTGCTAAAACGTAAACAGCTCCAAGAAGAAGTAGAAAAAGAACGCGCACTGGGGAAAAATGCCGTTTTACGCTACGATAAAATTATCATATTAAAAGGAAGCCCAAACAATTCAAAAACCGGCACGCGTAAACAAAAACGGTATCTAACAGAATCTCCTGAATCACAAAACACTGCCACTGTTGACGGCAATGGTAACGACAAACAAGTACAACAAAAACATAAGAAAAATAAAACAAAAGATATTACGTACTATATGAATTCGACATCCCCGATTAATTCACCTGAATCAAATTCGGCTGTGATGAACCCAACAAAAAACGACTAAGGAAAGTCCCTCTTTCTCCTCCTCCAATCCGGGCGGTCGCCGTGGAGGAAGTAGACCAAAACCCCCCACACAAAATACCTACAAGCACGTGCGATACTCAGTCGTGCGGAAATAAGAATAGAGCATACAAGTATCTCTACATCTCTAGTCTAAATGTTAGAACCTTGCTTCAAGACACGAGAATCACAGAACTCATGAATGCTCTTACTAATATAAAATGGGATGTCATTGGACTTTGCGAAGTCAGAAGAAAGGATGAATTAATAGAAGAATACAACGATTTCATTCTATACCACTCATCCAGTGAAAAAGGTAGAAACGGTGTGGGATTTTTGGTGAAAAAATCTCTAAAAAGTTCCATTTTAAAAATGACAAGTTATTCAGATAGAGTCGCGGTTCTCGAAATTGAAATCAACTATAAAGTATGGGCCATTGTTCAAATATATGCACCAACAGAGAACTGCAAGGATGAAGAAATAAATCTATTCTACCAAACTGTAAATGAAGCTATTGATTCAATACATATCAAAAATCTTATATTAATGGGTGACTTTAATGCCAAAATAGGGAAAGCACAACATGGTGAGCAAACAATATTCGGGCAGTACTCGGCCGGCGAGAGAAATGAACGCGGTCAACGGTTGGTAGAGTACGCGCTCGAACACCAACTAAAAATAGCAAACAGTATGTTCTACAGGAAACCTCATAAGAAATGGACATGGCATTCACCTAACCACCAATACCATAACGAGATAGATTATATAATGACGAATCAACCTAAGCAAATTCACAACTTTGATATAATTCATAATCTCAACTTTGCAACAGATCACCGCATGATACGATGTGCTCTTAGCCTGAATATGAAGAAAAGCAGAAAGTTCATAAAACAATATACCCAATACTCAAGGAAATTGCCATTAATATCTGGTGAAACCGGAAAATTTTGGGAAAATCAATTAATAATGGCCATTAATAATTCTTCAGATATTCAATGCCAATACAATGGCTTCGAGGCGCAAATTAAAACTTTTATTCAAGAATTACCAAAACAAGCTGTTAATAAGAAAGAAATAAGCACTAAATCTCAAGAATTATTGGCGGAACGTAAACGACTATACAAATTAAAAAGAACGAAGCAAGTAAGAAAACAAATCACTCAAATAAGTAAGGAAATAAATAAAAATCTACGATCAGACGAGAAACTTCACAGACAACGGATTTTTGAGACATACATACAAAAAACTGGAGCGATAAAGAAAGCTTTCAAGGACCTTAGGAACAAATCAGAGTGGGCACCTAATTTAAGGAATAAAGCTGGGAAACATGTCACTCAAAGACCGGAAATATTGAAGGTAGCAACAGAGTTTTTCAGGACTTTATATGCATCAGATGAAGCGCTGTCTACTGAACCCCAACCTATGCAAAATATAGATCATGAATCAATACTATATATAAGTGTACTTCAGGAAGAGATTAGGCATGTCATAGATTCACAAAAAATGAATAAAACACCGGGTGAAGATAATATCACTAACGAGTTGCTAAGAGCCCTATCAGAACCGTTACAAAGCGCTCTAAAAATATTATTTGACAACATATTGATGACCGGAACTACCCCGAAACAGTGGTCTGACTCTACCATCGTACTGTTGCACAAAAAAGGTGACAGGAGTGAACTTAATAACTATCGACCAATCAGTCTGATGTCGAACATATATAAACTATTTTCAAAATTAATTTTAAACAGAATCACGAAAATATTGGATGAAAACCAGCCAAGTGAACAAGCAGGCTTTCGAAAGAACTACTCGACTTTGGATCATATTCATGTAGTCGCACAGGCAATCGAAAAAGTCAAGGAATATAACAAAACTCTATATATATGTTTCATAGACTATAAAAAAGCATTTGATTCTTTAAAACACAATATAATCTGGGAAACACTTCGTGAACAGGGCGTGGAATCACAATATATTACTGTGTTACAAAACTTATATAAAGAAAGCTGTGCAAAAATTAGACTAGAAAAAGAGGGTGAAACATTCTATATAAGGAAAGGGGTCCGGCAAGGCGATCCATTATCACCAAAAATATTTACAGCTGTTCTAGAGAGCATCTTCAGAAAACTAGATTGGTCAAAAAAGGGACTGCGAATAAATGGAGAATACCTAAGTCATCTTCGTTTTGCAGATGACATAGTTGTTTTTGCTGAAAACCTAGCAGATTTGTCTAGCATGCTAAGTGAACTAACGCAGGAAAGTAAAAAAGTGGGCTTATCCATCAATTACACAAAAACGAAAATAATCACAAATAGTGAAGTGAAAAATTCAGTCATTATCGAAGGTCAGGGCATAGAATATGTAAAAGATTATATCTACCTGGGTCAATCTGTTTCATTTGAACACCACACTGAGGAAGAAGTACATCGAAGGATTGCTATAGCTTGGAAAAAATACTGGGGCTTAAAAGAAATAATGAAAAATAAATCAATTAATATCAAAATAAAGAGAAAACTCTTTGATATAGCGATTCTACCTTGTTTGACATACGGGTGTCAGAGTTGGTCATTAAGGAAGTGTGAAGAGGACAAGCTAGCAATATGCCAACGTAAAATGGAAAGAAGTATGTTAGGGATAAGATTATCTAACAGAATAGCCAACCAAGAAATTAGGAAAATGACCAAAGTTACAGATGTTACAGCAAGAATAAGATTACTTAAATGGAACTGGGCGGGGCATATATGTCGGATGACAAACGATAGATGGACAAAAAAGATTATGGAATGGATCCCAAGAGATGGTAAAAGATCACGAGGACGCCAAAGAAAACGTTGGGCGGATGTATTCCTGGAAAGACAAGGACCTACTTGGATGACCAAAGCCAGAGACAGGCAGTACTGGAAGGAAATGGGGGAGGCCTACGCCAAGGAGGCGACTACTACCTAGCTTATATTTAATAAATAAAAATAATTTGGAAATAATAATAATGTACTTAGATGAAATAATAATAAAATAATAAAATAATTAATTAATTAATCAATATTGAACATAGAATAAATGCTTTAAATTTAAATAATGACATTAGTTACTGCATACAAAATAATTAAATTAAATTTTTCAATAACATTAAATAGATTTATACATAATATAATATTAATTATTACGCTGATAGTAAAAATTCACGGATGTTATATTATTTATCATAATTGGGTCTACTAATGTACTTTTTGATTAAAACATGTAACTAACTAAAGCATATTACTAAATACTATATTAACCTACAGATTGCTAAATATTTAGTAGTAGAATAAATGGCTTTTTTATTTTATTTTATTTTTATTTTATTAAAGCGAGGACGAACTCGTTCTCCCTCACGTCGCACAAAACTTGAATCGACGGAAGTTGAGATGCCTGATGCCACTCATAGCATTTTAAATAAATTCTTGAATGTCCTCAAAAATGTGAAGGGACAATCGACCTCTAAGCTTTCTTTGACAAATGTAATTCCGGAATTCGATCCTTTATCTACCGAACAAACCATAGTAACGTGGTTAACTAAAGTCGAGGAAGCCGCGGAGATTTATAATTGGGATAAACGTGAAACAATTCATTTTGCTCTACCGAAACTCGTTGGACTTGCTCAGACATGGTATAAAGGCCTGAGCACGATGCTTTACTCGTGGACAGAATGGAAAAGGAAGCTTATTGAGTCTTTCCCTTGTAGGTACGACTATGCGGAACTACTAACCCAGATGTTGGCCAAGCGTGTGCGTTACGGCGAATCCCTTGAACAATATTACTACGCAAAGATAAATCTTCTGAACCGATGTAGTATCGTAGGTCGAAAAGCAGTCGATTGCTTATTACACGGCGTAGATGATAGGGCGGTACGGATAGGAGCACAAGCGGCCAGGTTTCGTGGACCTGAAGATGTACTTAGATATTTTAAAACTGTTAAGCCAGGCACTAGTAGGGAAACCGCGGATAGGTCCGGGCAAGATAAAAGGAACTCTTTGTCAAATAACAGTCGGAATAAATCTGACGCGAATAAAAAGTCCACTTTTGTTATTAAATGTCACAATTGTAATGAAGAAGGACACAAGAGTTATAAATGCAATAAGCCCCTAACGAAATGCACTCTGTGTAACCGCGAAGGACATTTAAATTTGTATTGTAGATCTAAGTGGCCCGCTATCCAAAACACCGAACGTCATAGCAATGAAGTTAAGGATGAAAAGCAGGTTGCTCTAGTAGACTATTCAGATGATGCTAATCAGAAGTATATCCTTGAAATATTTGTAAATGGTCAGCCGATCAATTGCCAAGTAGACTTAGGGAGCCAGTGTACCTTGGTTAGGGAATCGGAAGCAAAGCGTTTGAAGCTGAATACAAGCTTGGACAGATTACCAGTCTTGCGAGGTATAGGTGGCTTTCACATAGAACCACTTGGAAAATGTAATGCCGACGTAACTGTCCAAGGGATAAAAGAGAATATAGAGATTCTCATTGTTGAAGATGCCGCTTTGAAATACCCAGCCCTTTTAGGTCATACGTTCACAGAAAAACCCGGTATTACCATCATAAAGACCCCTAACGAAGTAGTGTTTGAACAGGATTCCCATCAGAAGATATTCCTTATGACTCACGGTGACGTAGTAATTGCTCCAAAACAATTAACTATGATACCTGTAGAGTCACGAACTAGTCTCACTGGCTCAGTGTATGTGAACGGCTCCGTTAGAGGCACCATAGGTAAAGAACACTATTTACTCCCGGGCGAGTATAACTTACGCGGTGGTTTTGGTAACTTGCTGTTACAAAACGTCTCTGGTAGTTCGGTCTGTCTAAAACAGGGGTCTTTACTGACACGTGCTACCCCCATCACGAATGAACAAAATGTATACTCGGTAACTTTCGATGATAAATCTCTGGATGAGTCTGTACAGTGCGGTAACACCATCACTTCAGAGCAGAAACTCGAGCTCCAAGGGTTATTATCGAAATTTAAAGAGTGTTTTTCATCTGGTCTTAAAGATCTTGGTTTCACAATTGCAACAGAGATGGTCATAGAGCTTAACGATGCAGAGCCAGTTGTGTACAGGCCATATCGCATGTCCTACGGCGAAAGAGCGCTAGTAAGAGATATGGTTCAGGAGATGATGGACGCGGGCATTGTAACAGAGTCCACTTCCCCATATGCGAGTCCAATCGTGCTGGTCAAGAAAAAAACCGGAGAGAAACGCTTGTGTGTAGATTATAGAGCCCTAAATAAACGTACAAAAAAGGATCACTATCCCTTACCTCTAATAGATGACCAGCTCGATAGGCTTGCAGGTAATAAACTGTTCACATCATTAGATCTAGCATCAGGCTACTACCAAATTCCAATTGAAAAGAATTCGCAAGATAAAACCGCATTTGTGACGCCCGATGGCCAATTTCAGTATACGCGAATGCCTTTTGGACTGGTAAATGCACCATCCGTTTTCCAAAGAACGATCAATAAGATCCTCTCTGAAGCGAAAATAAAGTACGCTCTCGTCTATATGGACGATATTTTGATCCCAGCACGGTCTTTTGACGAAGGTCTCTGTAGGCTTGAAGAAGTACTTTTCCTCTTAAAACGGGGTGGTCTTACTCTCAAGCTATCCAAATGCAACTTTTTCATGGATAACGTCGAATTTCTGGGTTTCCAAATTAATGCTGATGGTATTAAACCAGGCGAAAGGAAAACCGAAGCCGTTTCGAAGTTTCGTACACCCAAAAGCCAACGTGAACTACAGCAGTTCATCGGCTTGGCAAGCTTCTTTAGAAGGTTTGTTAGAGGATTTGCTACAATCGCAAAACCCCTAACGGACCTTATTAAAAAGAATACCACCTGGAAGTGGGGACCTGAACAAGTGAATGCGTTCGAAACAATTAAATCAACGCTGATACAGAGACCCTTGCTCGCTCTTTATGATCCAACGCGTGAAACCGAGGTACATACGGACGCTAGTAAACACGGGATAGGAGGAATTTTATTGCAGAAAGATGATGCTGGCCATTTAAGGCCAGTCACATATTTTAGCAGAAAAACTACTCCCGATGAACAAAAGCTCCACTCATTTGAGCTGGAAACGCTGGCCGTTGTATCCTCCCTCAACAGATTCCGTGTCTATCTAATAGGTGTTCCGTTTAAAATACTGACAGATTGTAACGCGCTGCGAACGACTCTATCAAAAAGAGACCTTATACCTCGCATAGCGCGTTGGTGGGTTCAATTTCAGGAATTTAACTGCGAGATCGAATATCGCCCTGGGTGTCGTATGTCTCATGCGGATGCACTAAGTAGGAATCCCGTAGGGGAAGCTAAGGACGATTCGCACGTATTAGACGTACTAACAGTAGGTACGGATGATTGGATAGCTACAGTACAGAGTAATGATGACGAAATAGCACGTATTAAAGAAATTTTGAATGACCCTAAATCGGACCAGGTGGTAGACGTTATAAAAAACTATAAATTGAAAAACGGCAAAGTTTATTGAATTGTAGGCGAGGAAGAAAATGATTTAAGGTGGGTCGTACCGAAGGGGGTAAGGTGGCAGATAGCCAAAATAAATCACGATGACCTGGGCCACTTCGGCTTTGATAAGACCTTTGCGCGAATTCAGCAAATCTATTGGTTCCCCAAAATGCGCCGGTTTATAAAAAAATATATCAAGTCTTGTTTAGAGTGTGCACGGAGTAAGGACCATACAGGGAAAGTTCAAGGCGAACTACACCCGATCCCTAAGGTCGAAACTCCATTTCATACAATTCACGCGGACCATTTAGGACCATTTGTGAAGAGCAAAAAGGGCAACTGCTACCTATTGGTAATTGTAGATGGATTCACGAAATACATAAATATAAAGCCAGTCAGAAACACTAAAAGTTCTACATCAATAAAAGCCCTTAAAGAGCATGTTAGTTACTTTGGGGCACCGTCTAGACTGATAACCGACAGAGGGACTTCTTTTACCAGTAATAGCTTTCGCGCATTTGTCCAATCCATGGGTATCAAGCACATACTTAATGCTGTGGCCACACCTCGAGCAAACGGACAATGCGAACGTTACAATCGGACAATTTTAAGTGCACTAACCTCTAAAACTGACAATAAAGACGATAAGAACTGGGATGATTATATTCTGGATATACAGATCGGTTTGAACACTACTGTCCACAAGACTACTGGTAAAAGCCCTTCGGAACTACTTTTTGGTTTTAACATACGTAGTAGCTCCGAAAATGCTCTAAGCGATATTATAGACGATGTTAGAGAATTTTCCACAGATGATTTGGGCCAGGCACGATCCAAAGCAAGTACACGCATTGCCGAACAACAGGTTAAAGACAAAATCCGATATGATAGTAGACATAAACGCGCTTACAAATATAACTTGGGCGATTTAGTTAGCATAAAGCGAGAGGTGCCAAGCGATGGCAAATCGAAAAAGCTAGCAGCTAAATTTCAGGGCCCATACCGAATTTTGAAAGTACTGCCTAACGATAGGTTTTTAATAGAAGATACGCCGTTAACCCGCAATCATGGCCAGCGTCGATATGAAAATGTAATAGCAATAGATAGAATTAAGCCGTGGCTCGCTTTTGATAGGAATTATGACTCTACAGAGTCTGAGCCTGAAGACAATGCTAATCAGGACTGTAATGAACCTACCAATTAGTACCACATACTAACGAGAGCACATTCAAGTTAGAATAGATTTATTTATGAAATATAATAAATAATATAATCTAATATTTATTAAAGTAAAGTATGTACAGCGCATTAATGTAATATTTAAGATTAAATATCAAGTTAATATTATGTAATGTTTATATAATAATAAGTCCAACTTAGCTATAGTAACCATGTAACCAGTAACAGTAACCAGTAAGTTACCATGAAAATAACTGTTCGATAACGCTATAGTTTGGTCTAAGATGAATTCCCGATGATTAAATATAAAGCTGTCAACTATGTTATCAAATTAAAATTGTTTTCAGATTATGTAGTTAAATTTGATAGATCTTATAAAAATTAAGATTATAATATTAGTACTAATTATTATTGTAAGATGGCAATGTTACCATGATTTATGATTGTAAAACTTTAAGTAGATGCCAAGGCTATTTGTATACTTCATTATTTTTATTTTTTTTTGGTGTCGCGAAGGGACTCGCTTTTCGCAGGATGGCCGAGCTGTTAGCGTCTGTATTGTATATTACACCTTTTTATTTATTATCTGGCAACATTTCGCTTCACAACTCGTCAGACTTTACTTTTATTAACTGGCAACGCCGAATCGCTCTTATTGGTCCGTGATTTCAATTGGCGCATATCTAACCAATCGGAGTGAGGCACGCGTTGTGGCGGGAGTTTTAGGTTGTGAGTGGAATCATGTCCGGGACTCGGCATCCATTCGATCGACGAGTGGCCTCTCGTGAACATCAAAGAAAAATAGTGTACGCGTTTACTTGGTGTTGATTTTAAGGTAATAATGTATTTATCCTCATGCTATTTTTACTGTGAAGTATTTAATATTGTGAAGTGTTTTGATATTATGAATTAAATGTTTTCTGAGCTGTTTATGGAGTCCTTCATTTACACATGCAACCACCGTTAGTCTGATTAGTTTAAGAAGTGCTAAATTATTTGTCAAAAACACATCACACCTTATTTGTATACTAAAACTTCTAGTAAACATCAAAACAGTTTAAATGAACAACTTTTCTAAACTATACTCATAAAACTACCAAAAAACCCTTAACATCAACATTATAACTCGGAAATTATTTCAAACAGTCCAAAGTTAAGGAACGCCTCGATCTAAAGGGACATCCCTTGGGTTCTCGACGACCACTCACGTTGACCTCTTCGACCTCTCCCAATTTCCCCTATGGGATCTTGATTACATATTATTGAAGAGGGGTGGCAGTTCAAGTGTTTCTGGTCAAGTTATACATAACAATTGGTTGGTCCCCTTATCTAAAAGGATCATTTTTCACGTCAGTGCAACCGCGAGCCGACATTTGTCACAACTCCTTCAAAGCTTTTTATGGGGGCTACCTTTTGCTACCTAGAAAACAAAGATTTATATTGCTAGCGTTTTTGTTTTTGTACGTATAAATTGATGTAATTGGATTTCTTTCGAATGTTGTTTTTTTTTGGAGAGTAGTTTTTCTTTTGCCCTTTTCGAAGCTCTGCAGTGGAATGATCAAGGCTAAATAAAAAAAAAGTATTTCATTGGATTGGAAATTATGTCTTATAACAATAGTAATAGAGCTCTTTTTGAACGAACTTGTCCGAAGAAGTACTAACACCTTACCTATTTCTGCCGCTAAGCAGCATCATTGTGTTACAGTTTGAAGGGTATGGGTGCCGGTGTAGTTACAGGCACATGAGACATTTCAACTTTGTCTCTAGGGTTGAAAACGCATTTGCGATGCCTCTGCTATTGCAGATGTCCATAGGTAGCGGTGACCACCATGCCATACCATTGGGTGTACTGCTTGTTTATTTGCCACTTAATCCATACCAATATTATAAAGCTGAAGATTTTGTTTATTTCTTTGAATGTGCTTATCTCTAGAACTCCTAGTTGCATTCGAAAAAATCTTTTTGTATATGATAGCCAGATTTATTAGAAATAGTATAAGCTATTAAACATCACGTTACAACCCTTAGGAGCTGAGCAACAGGGGTGAAACCGCGCGGAGCAGCTAGTACCAAATAAAAAAAAACTTTTTAATAAAGTTCAAACCGCCTTTAAAAATTTCACAATAAGTTGTGTGAAACAGTTTTGGAAGTCGATGCCCTTAATTTTTAATTTGGTTTTATTAAACAGCTAGAATGCTCATCACATATGAATGCTCGGATTTACATTTTGCTCCTAAACCATCATCAAAGAAAAAAGATGTAGTGTCCTTTACCATACGGCTAATTAAACCACCAACTAATCCATAAAAAAGATGCCCCGTTTCAGCTTCATAAAATCCAATCTACCCACTTATGACAATAAAAGTATGAAACTAAAAATCTAGCACGCTCAATTGAGCTGTAGTGCTCAATCGAGCCGAACGTAATTAAGCGTTTGAGCCAACAATCGCGCGGTCTGCCAGCCCTGATAGCGCACTGGCTTAACTCCTCAAGTGAAAAGGCAAGCGGTTGAAGCTTTACACTGTATGAGCTAGGGTTGGCATGTATTTTGATTTGAGAAGTTTATTTGTTTAGTTAGCATGGTTAGTGCCTTCTGTTCGATGATTAGTGCTGGAAAGATTTCCTGCTGTCTGATGTGTTGCGGGTTTGATTCCGGCACTAGATATTTTTTTTTTTTTTAAATACATAGTTGAGTGTAATAAATTACTAATATTTGTTTCGAGTCTGCACACTCTGTAACAGCATCTAGCGATTATTTTGAATAACATTTGGTTTGTGATTAATTTTAACACTATAGCCTGTCTATCCTGTACCGAGATGTCACGTGATATCACCGCGAGAGCTGCCAATTTGTTTGCGAACATTCGAGGGAGGATCTCATCGTGACATTCTCCCATGAACGTTCGCAAACAAATTGGCAGTTCTAGCGGTGATATCACGTAGCATGTGACATTCAAGTGTAATGCTGTGTGCTTCTTCATAAGCTAATCGTAACCGTGGTAATTATGTATTCACATTTTTTTTTATATTTCTATTTACGTGCCAGCCCTATCCCAGACCGGAACTATGTGTTTAAGGCGGACAATGTAGCAGTAACTTGTTAAAATCGGATTATATAAATGGTATCGCGTAGGTTACGAGTTTTGATCTAGGTCAAATTGTTCTGTGGATTTTCTATGCCTACGTTTAATTTATTCTAGAACGGGATTTCAATTAATTGAGGGTAAAGAGACGCAGCTTAGTGATAAATGATAACTATTATCTCTCTTTTTCACAAATTCACAGTTATAAAGAGATATGTACCTACTTATAAACAGAAATATTTATAAATTAATTTTGTTAATCTTCTTACCTGGCGTTAATCCCGGCTATTGCCAGGGTCCGCCTTTCGACTGAACTTCCTCCACTTTGCCCGATCTTCTACATCCTTTTCAGTCAGGCCATTGGCTCGCATGTCGGACTTGACGACGTCCAGCCAGCGCTTGCGAGGGCGACCACGGGACCTAGCCCCAAGGACAGCCATATTCATGCATCTCCGACCAACGTACTCCATAGGGCGGCGCATGATGTGGCCATACCATCGCAGACGACACTCTTGCAGTTTTTCCCCCACGTCACGGACACCAAGACTACCTCGGATGAATGAGTTGCGTATGCGATCGGATTGCGTTACGCCGCTCATCCACCTTAGCATCTTCATCTCCGTGACGCGAAGCTCCTGGGTGTGTCTGCTTAGTGCTAGCCAACATTCGCCGCCGTATAAAAGGACAGGCCGTATGATGCATTTATATATCTGCCCCTTGAGCTTCGGAGGCATTTTGCGGTCGCATAGACAACGCCCGTTACCTCGCGCCACTTCGTATAAATTAATTTTGTTAATATTTCAGAGAAATTATTTGGAAGCATGAAATTTTGTACATTTTGTCATTTCTGTACCGACACACCGCGTGATATCACCGCGAGAACTGCTAATTTGTTTGCAAACGTTCGAGGGAGAATGTCACGGTGAGATTCTCCCTCGAACGTTCACAAACAAGTTGGCTGTTCTCGCCATGACATCACGTGGCGTGTTGGTACAGAATAGACATGGACTACTTATAAAACGTAGGAGAGCACTGAAAGATGATTTTTGAAAATGCTGCCACAAATATGGGGTTTAAATTACTAATGGGAAATCCATCGGGGAAAATAATTAAATCATAAACTTGAACCTGAAATTATTTACTAAGTACACCACAAAGGACACGGCCCATAGAACGCTGGGCTTCAGATTGTGTATGTCGGTACAGATATGAAATTAGTTTGGTGTGATCGAGTATTTCAAGAGTATTTAAATTCATTTTTTATTTGTTTTTGTACGTAATTGGATTAAAGAGAAATCTTCGTATTTGTGACAGTGAGGTTAAGTATGATGTGAATGATCCAATGATGTACAGCTCGACTAATGAGTTCTCAATTCAAAGGTTTTAGTTGCTGTCGACATGATATTCTGTGGAGGTCTAATGAAGTACAGCCCGACTAATGAGTTCTCAATTCAAAGGTTTTAGTTGCTGTCGACATGATATTCTATGGAGGCACGCGCCAGCCAGCATGCATCCGTTTTTGTTTTATTGGTTTTTTCAAAATGTCAACGGCATAATCATTTTATTTCTTATTTATTTCGATTTTTTATTCCAATTCTTAATCTCTAAGATACATTAGGCAAAGAACAATTAAAGTATATTTTTATTTTTGGTTAAGCTTTTATTACTGTACCATATCAAGCCCAAAACTGCCTCGGCCTTACCACAAAAAAGATAGACACACGTTAAACGCGAATGCTACCAAAAATAATACACACTTGTTTTAGACATGTTAGTGCTAAAACAATTGCCTATTATTTTTGGTAGCATTCGTGCTGAACGTGTGTTGAACAGCTGTTTATTTTTTTGTGCTACGGCCGCCTATGTCCTTTACTTCTGCTTTGCTTTAAAACACGGAAGTTTTAACGAAACCATAGCTTTATAGTATTTGGTACACAATCCTTTGATCTGTTGGTTCAGACACTTCGACTGTCCTTTATTCAGATTATGTTGTATCAAATGTTATCTTAATATTACAGCGGGAATCATTCGGCTTTTCACGGCTTTGGATCAAAATTGAATAAATTATCATGAAAGGATTTTGAAATAATTTTGAAATGTTGCTAAACTAGGTATCTTATTTCACTTAATAAAATTATCACTGAGCAGTGATAGCCTAGTGGTTTAACCATGTGCCTCCCACGGCGAAAGGTTCAAGTTCGATCCCGAGGCACGCAACACAGACTTTTTGAAGTCATGTGCGTATTAAAAAAGCCGGCCAAGTGCGAGTCGTACTCGCCCACCGAGGGTCCCGTACATCTTTGGACTTATAAACTTAAAAACCAACTAAGCTAGCCCTCTAAATTACAGTCTAAAACGGTTGAGTACAGGAGTTCCTGATTAGGGTAAAAGGTTAAACAAAGGTATTTGATACTAATTCTATTAACTATCAAAAAAAACAACCGTTACATATAAAAATATCCATATCACTCGATATAATATATGGAACAGTTGATTTTTTTTTCGAATAGGTTGGTACAGAAGTCGGTTAAAAATAGTTTTAAAGTTCTATTGGTAATATAAAAACATTTCGATGATAATATTGACACTGATATCTTGTCGATAATCGATATTATTTATGTGAGCTATCACTAGGTATCTCATCAGGTTTCAACAAATGCGAAATGTAATTCCTTTTGAGTGCTATTATATGACACACGAACGTATTTAAAAGAAAGCAAAATATAAATGGATGCAGGCGCGGTCCCAGGTTTACATCAGGGTGGCAGGTTAAACAGTGGGAATATTTTAAAGGGTCATTGTACTCATCATTATGAACAACTTTTACTATGGGACCAACCCTGAAATCGCGAGAAAAATAATTTTATCAGCTGATTTTAACAGCTGATTTTATCAGCTGTTCCATACATTTATGTTCACATAACCCAACAAAATGTATGGAAAAGCTGATTTTTTTCTCGCGATTTAAGGGTTGGTCCCATAGTAAAAGTTCTTCATAATGATGAGTACAATGACCCTTAAAATACTTCCACTGTTTGCTGCCACCCTGTATAATAATTATATTGCGAAAACATCCGTAAGAACGGCAGCAGTCCGACACCAACACCCTTACCACAAAAAAGATAAACACGTGTTAAACGCGAATGCTACCAAAAATAATACACACTTGTTTTAGTCAAGTTAGTGCTAAAACAAGTGCGCATTATTTTTGGTAGCATTCGTGTTGAACACGTGTTTATCTTTTTGTGGTACGGCCCCAAATATCTAAATGAAAAGAGCTCTAAACCTGTCATTTTCCCCATCCGTATGTTACAGGTAATGTTATACCGAAGTAATCAGCATTAAAAACTTTACGCGGACCAAAGCTGGATCGATCATCGATAAAATATTTATTTTGCAAGCGAAACACGAAATCAACCGTCAGATGTGTGACGTCAGTGATTTCCCGAGGGAACACGGCCACCGATAGAAAATTTGATTTCAATTTTATGTATAATGTTCAGTTTTGATTTAGGACCTAGAGTGTTTGTTTTGTTTTATTTTTAGACAGATTTTTTTGTTTATTTATTTTAGTACCTACATAGTTTGACAACATTAGAAGAACGATTAAGTATTAGTATTATAAGATGACTATTCAAAGGTCTATGATCATCAAACTGGCGTAGCAAAGTAACGTGGATGGCGAGAAGAAAAAACTTTTTGATCAACTCCCTTTTTGTAAAAATGACCTGGGCCCCAAGTCTGCTAATGCAATTATCATAATCGTGTTAGAATGGTCTCTCAATGACATCGTTTTGACCAATGACGAAACAGATAGTCTTAGGGCGGGTTGCTTCAAACCATCTGTATCCGTACTTAATCGGTAAGTCAGTATTAAATTGTCGTACAAGCCGCCATATTTGACGGTTACAGATACGTAACTGTAAGATGAAACAACATGGCCTTACTCTAAGCCAATGAGCGCTTAGGTTTTGACCGTAATGGTGTCATTATGACACCATTCATACACAATTGCAGTAGGAGAATTGGGGCCCAGGACCCCAATAGGCATAATGACACCATTACGGTCAAAACCTAAACGGTCATTGGCTTAGAGAAAGGCCCTGTTGTTTCATCTTACAGTTACGTATCTGTAGAGTAGGACTATCTCTTTCGTCATTTGTTAAAACGATGTCATTGAGAGACCATTCTGACACGATTATGACAATTGCATTAGCAGACTTGGGGCCCTGTACGCCTGTTTGCCACTATTGAAGTATAAAATAATAATAATAATGCAACGTTATTTCATAGCCCATAGGTAAAAAACGTAATGACGCCGTAAAGTTTAGCTCAGTGTGTCATTGCACTCGATGTGCCTAATTGAGATGTCTTATTAAAGTGATTGTATCAGGATTAAAATTAATCAAAAATAATTGTGATAAGACGTAACCAAGTCCCAATTCCAAACACAAAATCACATACCTAACAATAAAAAAAAAAAAACCAGCCAAGTGCGTGTCAAACCACGCACTCTGTAGGGTCTGTAGCAATTAGCACGTATTTCAGTTTCCGACCGCGAATATAAGTTTGTATTTTTTTTATTGTATTTTATTTTTATTGTATTTTTTATAATAATGATGTAATATATTGATTATAATTATTGTAAATGTGAGTACTATGTGGGTTATTATGTTACTGTTATAGATCTCAAGTTCAGTCTGACAGTTTGAGTACTTTAGGGGGCCAAATGTCCTCTCTGATGGTAATGTTCGTCAGGTCGTTGAGCTCCCTAAGTCTGGGTTGAGCTACCACGATACCCGGCACATGCGTGCACAGTCAGGTCAGGTCCACTCAAATCTGTATGGCTCTTTCCTCTAAAGGCCATTTCAGACTAACCTGCATGGTTTCTTACACAATTTATCTTAATTGTCTGGACTTTAAAAGAGACATCAACCTTTGAGTTTGTTTCGGTGTTTCTTCTCAAAGGTAGTCATATAGGAAACACCGAACTCATCTAGCTTAAAAAAATGTTTTGACGTGTAAAAGTGTTATTTTTAACCTATTTACAAAATAAATATCATTTATCATTTATCATTTATATTCGTATCAAATACGAAGTTATTTTTGCGCTTGCTAACTACATATTAACCATTTTCGGATTTTTTTCTTTACTTGTACATACTGTGAGACCTTGCTTCCTGCCAAATTTAATGATCCTAAGAAAGTACCCTACAGGTTTTGATTCCTTGGCGATGGTCAAAATATGCGACATAAGGGCTCTAAGGCATAAAGGTTGTCATGCGACGCCTGCACGGCTGCCGCACGATAGTCGGACGATTCTCTCAACGTGTCAAAAAAACCGGAGAAGTGCGAGTATGCCTCGCGCCCTAAGGGTTCCTACATATGATCATAGATGGCGCTACTGCATACTTCTAGTGGTGTCATCTATGAACAGGTGGCTCCACTTATGGTCCGGTGACTGACGGCGGACAACAAAGTGTTCCTATAAGGGTTCCGTTTTTCCTTTTGAGGTACGGAACCCTAATATAGGTATAGAAAAAAAAACCGGACAAGTGCGAGTATACCTCGCGCCCTAAGGGTTCCTACATATGATCATAGATGGCGCTACTTCATCCTTCCAATGGCGCCATCTATGAGCAGATGGCTCCACTTATGGTCCAGTCACTGACGGCGGACAACAAAGTGATCCTATAAGGGTTCCGTTTTTCCTTTTGAGGTACGGAACCCTAATATATGGAAAAGCAATCGGCAGTGCGCAGTGCAAAACCCGCAGTGCTGCCGCACGACTACCGCACTGCAGCAGTCCGACACCAATCGTCTAAATTGAAAGAGCCCAAAATGGCCGTGTTTTTTATGTCATTGACTTTAAAGCTTTATTTTTTTACAGCTCCAAGGGACCGTTACACCTAAGTGTTTGATATTAATTTCAACCTAATACCTGTATGCGTTCCTGAGAAAAAGGGTCTTGACAGACAGACGGACAGACAACGTATGATCCTATATGGGTTCCTTTTTCCTTTGAAGTACGGAACTCTAAACATAAAAAAACAAACATGCTTCAAAAAATCTTTGCATTCCATTTACTCTGTACCCCAAAACCCGAAAACAAGCCAGCTAATAAAAGTTGAACGAACCTTACACATTGGTGCTAATACAAAGGGTTCCGTAGACAAATGCTCGGCTGTCGTTCGTTCGATGTAAGAAATGAGTGCCGTTAGATAAGGGAACGGAGCGCCGCATACTCGCAAAGTAGAGACAAGTAATGTTTAGAGAGGACGTTGAAAATAGGTGAACAATATTTAAAGACCGGAGTCCATGTGCAATGCGTGTGCTGTCGGAATTTATGTGTAAATATTACCTATGGCAATAATATAACAATAGTGTAATAATGGGTGACATATTATAGGATACCGCATATACCTACAGCATGTAACAAAAACCCTATTCGATCCTAAAGGAGGCTATTATGCTCATCATGTATGAATATTTTTTACAATGGGACCAACCCTAAAATAGTGAAACAATAATTGCTGTTCCATACATTTGTGTTCAATAAGTCGATAGAATGGAACAGCAGATTTTTTTTCGATTTGGGGTTGTGTCATACAAAATATATAATGATGCTTTTATTTTTCAGGCTGTTTTTGGCGCTTATCGGAAATCTAAAAGCAGATATCACACCGGACGCACCGCACTCGTGTACGGTGCATTTGATGTGACTAAGAGTGTCATTCGTCATTACAAATTCTTCTGCCCTCTACACGCACTGCACTGCACATGTACTAGGTTTGGTGTGACCAAAGTTTAAGTGTTAATTAAAATCTATCTGTATGGAAAGTGGTTTTATTAAATTGAGTATTTTCTAATTCCCAAAGTAAGCTTCAGCAGGATTCTGAACCTTTCTCACAAAATACTCTGAAGAAAATGGTGCTTAGATGATATTAATTAAATACAATATTTTATAACCTAATTTTAATAAATTTTACTGCGCGAAGTATCTAACGAAATATTTGGATAGAAAATCTTTTTCGGAAGTCATAAGTAATTTTTTATTTAATGTGGCATTTCCGTCATCATATTGTAAACAGTACTTTTTACACCGTATAGGTTTAACACATAGGTACCTATCTAAACTAAACATTGTAGTAGATACCAAAATTACGATAAAATCACTTCCCATGTCGATAAGTTATGGATCTTAGTTTCCATGTTGTGCCACGTGTGCTGCAAATGTTTTTATTATCTGCGCGTGCGCACATAGTTTACCTATAATATTCCCACCCTAGGCCTGCTCTTTATGAGAGGAAGAAGGTTGTAGTCCACCACTTGGGCCCAGTGCGGGTTGGTGGACGTCACAATGTTTGTTTCGAAAACAGTTTCCTCACGATGGTTTCTGTCACCGCACAGTTTTTATCAGCGTAATCTTGATAATATTATTATTATCAGAGAGTCCAAGAGGTGCGCTATTTCATTTATCGTATTTCCTAGTCTGGGTTTATCTGGCACGTCATCACACTAATATTATAAAGGCGAAAGTTTGTGTGTGTGTGTGTGTATGTTTGTTACTTCTTCACGCTGAAACGGCTCGACGGATTTGGATGAAATTTTTTATCTTTCTTCCTTTTATCCCGAAAAATAAAAAAAAACAAGAAATATTGCTAAATAAACAAAACAATCGCAAAAAAAATCAGTTGTTCCATATATTTGAGTTCGCATAAATCGAAAAAAAATATGGAACAGCAGATTTTTTTAGCGATTTCAGAGTTGGTCTCATAGTAAAAGATGTTTATAATTCCGAGTACAATGACCCTTTGTCGGTTTTCGCATGATCTAAGAATAACGTTGTATATATATGTTACCGGACAAACCCGATTTCAGGCCAAACTAGTTTGTCCTAGGCCAAACTAGTTTATCCTATGCGTGTCAGGATAAACTAGTTTATCCTAGGACAAACTAGTTAGTCCTACAAACTTTAGGCTAAACTAGTTAGGCCTAGGACAAACTAGTTAGTCCTACAAACTTTAGGCTAAACTAGTTAGGCCTAGGCCAAACTGATTTTGAATTATTATTAAGCTTAAGGTCGGTAAATAAAATGAAAAAGCGACCTTAGGGTCAACATCAATCACCTTGAGGTCAATGAAAAGAATTGAGTCGGGGTGCCCTAACTCGCCTCAGCCGCTGCGGCTCGTATGATGCCTACGCTTTATTACGGCGGGCGGAGGCTGCTCTCCCTACGCGCCTCCGGTTTTTAAAAACACTAGAGATAAGGCAGCCAAGTACCACGTGGAGTCGGGGTTGACTAGGTCGGTTCCGCAGCCTATCCTATAAAATTATTACATTTACCATGCATGGGTGAAAATAATTAATAAATCAATCACTTCGGCCTAGGCCAAACTAGTTAAGCCTAAAGTTTGCAGGACAAACTAGTTTGTCCGAGGATAAACTAGTTTATTCTGACACGCGTAGGCCAAACTAGTTTGGCCTAGAATAAACTAGTTTGGCCTGAAATCGGGTTTGGCCGGTAACATAATACAGTGTGTTAGGTTAAACGAGGGTCATAATTAAAGAAGGGTATTCTGTATTCGATACTAGTTCGATTATCTACGGGACCACATTGAAATCACGAAAGAAAATCTGCTCTTCCATACATTTTGTCGAGTGCTATGGATGTTTTTCTATGAAACAGTTGATTTTTTTTCGTAATTTTAAGTTTGCCATCGAAAATCATGTACAATCAAACATCAAAATACGAATTGTTATAGTCACTATAGTCACATAATATCTACAAAGATATGATTGCAGCACAGGGGATCAGTGTACTCAATTTATTATCAGTAGACTGACATCTATATCAAAATAAGGAAAAAACAGTAATTAATATAAGAAAATAAAACATATTAATACAATCTGATGCTGCAGTATTATTTTGCATTCATATTGACATATTCCTGCACATTTGGGTACTTCCTTATCTGCTTTTATAATAAGCATTATAGATTAAAAGGGGTATATGGGTATATTCACATCATACATCTTGCTGACAAACATTTCAAAGGTCTTCACTGCGCTTGCGCATCTATACTATTAAAAATTGTAAACAAGCTGTGTCTGTACATTGAAGATATTCCAGAAAAAAACAGTCGGGATAGGGTACTGGGACGTAACTATACCCAAAAAGATTTTTTTTTAGATTTTTTGTCTGTTTGTCTGTTTGTGCGCGCATCACGCAAAAAGTACTGAACGGATTTTGATGTGATTTTTACAGTTCAATAGCTTGGAGTCTAACTTAAAATCTAAGCTACGTTTCATCTAATTCTAATGGAAGGAACCAGAGATACAGCTTGACCTCTTGGTAGTACTAGCCACTCTACACTGCGGAGGTCATTTAAACTGGTCACTTCACTGTAGTCCACGCGGACGGAGAAGCGGGCAAAATCTAGTACTTAAATATGAATAAAAAATTATACGACGATGGTGGCAAACTGGCGTACGGCTTGTCTGATGATAAGCGGTCACCATATCCTATGCAACGCTTGCAACACTGAGTTTCACATGCACGTTAAATGAGGATTCCCTATGCCGATACTTTAGGGGACAAGTAGGTCCCCCGCTGTCAAAACAGCGTCCTTAGGAGCTCTGAGGCTCTAGACAAGTTGCTTTTCTGTTAGCGTTCACGCCAAACGATAAGCACAAAATGTATGCCAATGACATTACCTGCGGAAAAGTCACGTGACTCACAAATGTCATTTCCATACATTTTATCCGTAGCGTTTGACGCTAACGCTAACAGAAAAGTAACTTGTCTAGGGCCTCTGACGACCTAACTCACCACAAAAACACAATACTCCCGAAGAATAGTGTCATTTGGCTGTGGTATTCTGTAAGATAGAGGTATTTCCCCAGTCAAACTGCTCCGAATTTGATTGAGATATCCCGTTGTGCCCTACTAACAACATTTTTAATTTATTTAATATAAATATAAAATATTTTTTAATTTATATTAGGTTTTAACTCAGCTAAGCACTTGATACGCTTTAACGCTTAAGATGCTATTTGTTTATCTTGTATAAGATTAGATTAAAAACAATAAGGTAAATTATGGCATAAGGATAATACGAACTTCTTAAAAAAATTGTTGATACTACAGTATAAAATCACCTAAACATTTTAAAAGGAAAATAATATTAAGCCCGCGACTCCATCAGCGTGTAACTCCTTGTGTGTAATACAATCAGAAAGCTCCGAACTGCTAAGCTATCGGGAGTTACACGTGTTATTGTGAGTCAACCATAAAAGATAGACATATGCTGTTGTGGGATATGTTTTATATAATATTTTATGTAGAACATTTCCGTCATACATGATTTCTATGTAGCTTTAACCATTAAGGCTTCACACGCGACGGAAGCTTAAAAAATGGAGTAACTTCTCCCGTTTTCCCAACATTTCCCTAAACTGCTCTGCTCCTATTGATTATAACGTGATGAAATGTATACTATAACCTGCCCAGGAGTATGAAGAATAATTGTACCAAGTTTCGTTAAAATCCGGCGAGTAGTTTTTGATTCTATAAGGAACATACAGACAAACAGACAGACAGACAGACAAAAAAAATTACTGATTGCATTTTTGGCATCAGTATCGATCACTAATCACCCCCTGATAGTTATTTTGAAAATATATTTCATGTACAGAATTGACCTCTCTACAGATTTATTATAAGTATAGATATAGATTAAAAAATGCTAGGTCTATTAAATATTTAAAATAATTAAAAACAATATTAAAGAGATTTAACATGGCTAAAGCAATGTTTAAAATACATAAAAATATATACAAACAACGCGTTTTATTGCTTTCTTTCTCTTGTTACAGGTCAACTAAAAACCTAAACAACTACAATAAAAACAAAAAATATGTTTTTGTTTTGTTGTCGATCAATTCTACGACATATCGAAGTTCGCCTCTATTCCGTCACAAACCGTCAGATTATTCTTAGAAATTACTTCATTTGAAGACATAGGGCGGAGGTTCGTAGGGTTTCATATAAATTCGTACAATTTGTTATACGGATGACATCATTAACCTTAAACGCAAGGGGAGCAAATTTTCTATACGTACAGCTATAGAATGAATGGAGGAAATAATTCTATTTGGTATTCAAAGGAAAACTTAAAATAATACAATAGGTATGTATCTACTTGTAGGTACTTATATTCAATAGTATAACAATTTTGTCGTAACACATTGGGTCTTGTCAGCCTCTTAAACAAAGAAAAATCTCTCTTGTATAAATAAATAAAGTACCTATGTAGTTACAGTTTAATAATAATTTTATTTCACGGTGATCTGAAATATAATTTATAACGATGTAGTAATCTCCATTCGCTAGTAATGGCATCGCGGTTTAGAGGTGATGATTTTTTTGATATATGGAATGGCAACCCTGCTTTGACACTTCTTTTTTCGCGCGTTCGCGGCATCGCATGCAAAAATGGTTTCGGAAGAAAAACTATTTAGAAAATTGTGTAAATCCAGTAAAAAGTTGAAGCAGCATCATCGTAACAAATGTTGGAGTCACGACAGTGAGCGGAACCGCAGTCGCAGCCTTAATTGACGCAGTACCTACCGACCGTGAGCGGAGCCCCTTGCGTACCGATACTCCGGATAATGAAGGTAAGTCTTTTTGCAGGATTTACAGTGCAACGAAATCAAGGAACGTTCCTGGCTATGTTAACGAGCATATATACCGTGTTGGTACGAGATACTTTAAACACGAAGATCAACTTTGGTACGAGATACCAACTTTGATGTAAAACAGAATTCTGTTGTCGGTACGAGATACCGATTCTGCTGCTTGCACAGGTCATCACATGCGCATTTAACTGTACGAGATACGGTATAATGCAAGCAAAATGCTCTTGAGAAAACCTCCAAGGTTTTTCTCATATTTCAGATGAAGTCATCGGTCAGTGTGAATTCATCCCTCAAAACTTGGCCCTTGGGGATCAGACTGAGACCCAAAATGTCCAGACCCGAGAGGTTGAACAACAATTGGAACCGCCAGAAGCAGAATGAAGAGTCATTACAATTGCTGGGCCAAGAGTATGAAGTGATCAAATAAAATAAAAAAGTATTATTACCTAAATAATGATAATTGTAAATGTTGGAACTAACATATACATATAACATGATCTAAGATGGGGAGAGATGACATCCTAAAATTGCATAATTTGCCTGTAATCTGTCAACTTCTGGATGCCTACTATATGAAAAGTAGGGGCAGTGATCTCTGAAAGTGGGAAGATTAGAGACAAGTGTATTGTTTACCAGCAGAAACAAATGGGTACTGCACCAATTTGTAGACAAGACCATGTCAAACATAATTAATGACTCTATAGAAAAAACATGCTCAAATCTCAGTGGAAAAATTGAAACTAAACAAGAAGGTCACTAGTGGCCCCAGTTAGACATTTCCTAGAAATGACTCATAATACAACCAAAAATGAACTTCTCTATGGAGAGCAGCTAAGATCACAAATAATACATAGGAAACAGGAGTGTTTCATCCCAACAAATGAATCAGCACCAACCAGCCAAGCCGATGACATGAGGTGGGCCATGAAGCCAACCACAGCCTTCGCACCACAAGATGACCTACAACCCACAGCGTTCCGAGAGAACCCGGGGTGCCCACCACAAACTCAGCAGGACATAAGGTACATGCTGCCAATTTAAAACTACTTTGCTTTTTGGATGTCATTGACAAATGACCCCATTATATTGTAGTGAATTAAAGGATATTATATTCCTTTTATGTCTAATCCTCATCAAAATATAGCCCCTAAAAATAATTTATAAAATAGTAAAAATCTTTTACAGTTGAGGGCTATGACACCATGCTGTCATACAAAGAGAATACATTTCAAAGATTTTATTTGTACCTAAACCTAATGGCATACAAATATTTATACTAAATATAACATAATACATATTGGTACTAAATCATTTGAATAAGTTCATAGAAGTTAGCCATTAACCACAGAGGATAATATAAGGACTGCAATAAGGTTAATTGATCATGGTTATTGTATGTGTTACATAGATCTTATGGTAGGTATCATACCTATTAGCACATAAAGCCAATGAACATAGGGAGTACCTCCATTTTGAATTTGATGAAACTTTATATGAATTTACAGCATTACCTTAAGGGTTGTGTATGGCACCGATTGTGTTCACCAAATTATTAAAACCAGTGGTTGGTAATCTAAGAAATTTAGGCTCCCTATCTACAATCCATATTGATGATTATTGATGTATCGGCCAAACATATAATATTTTTGTTCGGAAGTGCTTGGGCTTCATTATTAATTTTGAAAAACCAACACTTTGCCTAGTAAATATTGCAAATCTCTTGGATTAGAAACCCCATGTCATTGTACCTTGAGCTACCTTTGGGAAAATGAAATATAATTATAATTCCTAAAATTACAAAATGCTAAATAAGAGAATTTGCTAAGTTACTGGGCACTTTAGTAGCAGCATGCCCAGCCACACTATATGGTATGGTATATACAAATACTTGGCATTAACTAAATCAAAAGACTAAATCATCAACTATATTATGTTAATGTCAGACCTCCAGTGGTGGACGGATAACATAACGCATAACAGCAAACATTTTAAGCCAATAAATCTCGATTCACATGTGTATCTGTATACAGATGTTTCTCTATCAGGTTGGGGGTTCATTGCAATGGTGAGAGTGTTGGAGTCCTATGGTCATAATCAAAATATCACATATACCACTGAGACCTAATGGCTGTATATTTTGGCTTAAAATGCTTTGCAAAATCAAAAAATAACTGATATTCTTCTTCGGATTGACAACACCACCACCATAACATGCATTATTAAAACGGGTACTTAGGGTTCAATTTCCACATCTCAATAATGTTAGTAGAAAAATATGGGATTGGTGCAAAGCTATAAATGTTCATATCAATTCAGGCATCTTACATAAAATCTAAAGATAATTTTGCAGATGAGGAATAAAGAAATTTGACTAACATTGACTCTGAGTGGGGATTATTAATAGAATATGCATTCAATCAAATTGAGAGAAGGTTAGGCAAGCCAAGTACCTACCTATTGATTTATTTGCTACCAGGATTAACGCAAAATGCTAAAACATACCTGTGTATCATGACATAGAGACCTATATGTATATGCATTTCAAATAGATCCCTTTACACTACACTGTAGCAACTAGATAGATAGATAGATAGAATATACTAGGTACTTCTTTTAGGCATTTCCACCCTTTGCGTTAATTACAAAATGTCTAAAAAATAAAAAACGACAAAGCTAAGGAGACTTCCCTGTGGACTTGTCAGCCATAGTACCTATGGTGCTTTTCAGCCATGGTACCCCATTGGCAAAAATGTTGATGGGTACAAACCAGCAATATTTCAACCTGCCGGTTAATTGTTCTACCTACTAACTACAATTGTTACTATGCCCTTCCAGTACAGAACACCCATTGAGCAGTTCACTTACTCTGGCAGTGAACATCTTCTGCGGGAAACATTCAGATGCAGAGGTTTGCCAGAAGGCTCACAAAATATTATGTTATCATCTTTTTTCACCAGGTATGTTAAAGCAATACAACACAACATGCAAGAGCTGGTAGTCATTCTGCAAACCCCACGGGATAGAAATCTATACAGATTCAATACCGGATGTAATAAATTAACTCAATGAAATAATAAAAGAAATCTAGCCTACGGCTCGTTAAATTCTGCTAGATCGGCACTCTCCCTTCTGAATAAATGAAGAGTTTGGTAGTGACGATCACAGGCATAAAGCTTTTCTTTAAAGGCCTTTATAGAATTAAACCCACTTTGTAAGTATGTTAATACTTGGGATCCTTCGATAGTGCTAAGATTCCTGACAAATTAGGCCGTTAATAAGGATTTAAATTTAGGAAAATTAAGTAAAAAGCTTGTCACTTAATTAGCTCTTGCTACTGCTCAAAGGGTGCAGACTTTGTCGGTAATTAAAATAGAAGATACATCCATGTATCAAAACATTATACATATAGGTACCTACATAAAAATTTCTGATCTTATAAAAATATCAACTTCATCACTTAAATTACCATTTTGTGACCAAAACCCCGTAGTTTATCCAGCTAGAGCTTTAAAACAAACATTGGGCAAACATCAACTATTAGGAATGGTGAAAAATAGGTATTTGCTATTAACTAGTAGACAAATTAATAAGATCCAAACAAACAATTAGAAAGTGGATTAAATCAGTCATGAACATGAAGGAAAGCGGAGTCAACACAAAAATATTCACCAATAATATTCACAAATATTAATTAATAAATTAAATATTTACCATTAGGAAAATGGCAGGTTGGTCGGACACCTGTCTCACGTTTGCGAAATTTCGTGATGTACCAGTTAATTGCTCCACATGTAATGTTCCACATGACAGCTTTATTAATGCTGTCTTTACTTCCAACATAAAGATATACCTACCTAGCTTTTTGCGTTCACATAAAATAAATATAGGTATAACGTTTATGTTTACCTAACGTTCAAAGGTTTATTGTTAATTATATTTTCAAATATTTAAAAATAGTGTTATGGTTTAGTTATTATGACAACGGTAATTGGCCAATTATTATTTATAAGTACTTTGTCTAATAAATTTTACCAAAGTATTTAATTAAGTTATTATGATACAAGATTCATAAAAATATCAAGAAGAAATATATAAAATATTATTTATTTTGAATAATAATTATTTCTAAGCTAAGCTACCTAATGGAGCTTTTCTTTTGAAAGTTTATGTAATTATTGTGGAATGTTTTAAGTTATTTGCTATTTGATAAATACTGATTAAGTATATAAACTAAATTCAGCAGAAGTGCTAATAATATTATGAGCACTTAAGCAAATACTCAAACCTCAAATAAAAGTTGCTTCTTATAAAGCTGTTTTCTCCTTTTAGTCAAAATAATACTAGCCCATGTCGACTTAATACTCTAAACAGCTACATCGTTATAAATTATATTTCAGATCACCGTGAAATAAAATTGAATAATCAGACGAACTTACCTTAAGTGAAGTCCGATTATAATTTTATGAACGGTGATCTGAAATATAATTACCCACCCAGCCCATCCTGTATTGGAATAACAGTCCCTTGTCGAATGGGCCAACAAAGCAACGCTATCTCTAAAAAAGTGTCAAAGCAGGGTTGCCATTCCATATATCAAAAAAATCATCACCTCTAAACCGCGATGCCATTACTAGCGAATGGAGATTACTACATCGTTATAAATTATATTTCAGATCACCGTTCATAAAATTATAATCGGACTTCACTTAAGGTAAGTTCGTCTGATTATTCAATTATATTTATATTTATGTAAATATCTGATATACCTACAGATATAGATAACATTGACTTGTCATCTTTGTTGTAAGTGATCTTTATTCTTTTGAATCCATATTTTTACACCAAATTAATTATGACGTAATAATGCAAGTAATTTATCACAATATTTTACCGAATCACTTTTGGCCAACAAATAATAGCAGACACTATAATCTAATCCTACCAAATATCAATAATTTGAAAACCTGTTAACAAAAATACAACTTTATTACTAAAGCAATAAGATTCAACTCAGAAATAAAAAGTTAGGGGGACATTTTATCGGCATATAAATAAGATACCGATAAAACATAGCATCGAAAGTAAAGCATTCATTGCAACAGAACGGAGAGTGAAACTCGTGTGAAATAAAATAAACACAGAAAAAAATATGAATAACACATCTTGCAAATATTACACAGAGAGGACTCTGGGATGGATGTTGAATAACAAGATCATCGTTTTTTTGTCACTTCTATCATTCTGCCTGTTTGTGTCTACATTAGCAATAGCTGGTCAGAGAAACAGGTTGTACTATGAGCTGGAAGATTGTAAGAATAATTCAACGACTGTGACACCACCCGTAACGGAGACAACTACAACTACACTACCGGAGACAACTACAACTACACTACCGGAGACAACTACAACTACATTACCGGTGACAACTACAACTACACTACCAGTGACAACTACAACTACCCTACCGGAGACAACTACAACTACACTACCAGTGACAACTACAACTACCCTACCGGAGACAACCACAAGTACACTACCGGAGACAACTATAACTGCAACTGTACTACCGGTGACAACTACAACTGTACTACCGGTGATAACTACAACTACACCATAAACTGATGACTAAAAGGAGTCGCAGTAGATTATTATACAAGTACTTAGCGGTGCTTAGTAATCTGTTCTTATTAAGTGAAAGTGATCATGTAAAGTTCGGAACGACGTTTATATTTATAAGATTTTTTGTGTGGTAGGTACTTATTATAATATATTATTGAGCATGTTTAAGTTACGTGTGTACCCGCCATATTGTTTCTAATCTTGTTTATTGTTTTTAAAATCTTTTTTTTCACGTATAGGTTGTAACGTTGTAAGCACTAAAAGTGCGGTTAAACAGCCTAGTTTTTTGTCAATTTGTTGCTGCAATTGTATAGCCATGAGTTGAGATCGATATCGTGCAACTCAGTAGAACATGTACCAGATTACAGATATACCATCATTTAATTTCATTGCAATATCCGGCGATATTCAGTTGAATAATTGTCGCAATCTTGCAGCATAGCCCGGCGGCTATGCTGCAAGATTGCGACAATTATTCAACTGAATTCCACGATATAGATCTCAATTAACGGCTATACAATTGCAGCAAGAAATTCTCAAAAATCTAGCACGTTAATGATATTTCTCTGTCCAGCTATTTGTAAAGTATATCACTGTACTGGTGCATGATAGAGAAAAGCAATTTATGTTTTATATAGCCACTTTAAGTTTTTCAACGGTTAGATTTCATAAAATTACGATAAGGGCTTGTAAACGGGCTAGAAAATTTGCCTTTTGCTGGGAATTTTGCTGAGAACTATAGATGAGCAATATTTACGGCGACATTCTGGCTGCAATTTATAGCTATGCAAGATATTGCAGAGTATATTCTAATAAGGTAGCAACAACTGTATTGCTGTAAAATAAGGTTGTAGAACTATAGAACTAGTGAGATATACTTAATAGTGGACATCGAGACTAGTCTTGTTGCTGTAGCAGTTATTTTGATGTACCATAATTACTTTCATTGCAATATCGCGGGGCTATACTGCAAGATTGCGGTAATTGTTCTACGGAGTTGGACGATATCGATCTCAACTTACGGCTATACAATTGCAGCAAGAAATTGGCAAAATACTAGCCGGTTTAATAGCACCTTAATTAATTTAAGTTATTGGCACTCATTTTTGCGGTCATATTTTTAGGGTTCCGTACCAAAATGGTAAAAAAGGAACTTTTATGGTGCGACTTCGTCTGTCTGTCTGTCTGTCACACCTGCTTATTTCAGCAACTACTAATGCTATCGACTTGAAATTTGAAACAGTTATAAAAAATGCTTGTCCAACTTTATTGCAAATTAAAAAAATATTTTTATTTTCATTGCAAAAGGGGCCGGAGTGGCGGTCCAAAATTTCAAAGTAGGGTTACTAGGTCAAGTGACATATCATATGAAAGGGCTTGATCTGCACATTTCAAAATATATTTTTATTTAATTTTATGTCCCACAGTTTTTGACATAATGATGAAAAATGTCTGAAAGAATACCATTCCCCCCCCCTTATCTCCGAAGTTTGCGGAGTGAAAAATCTGAAATAATTAAAGTTGTTAGGAAGTGACCCAAATATGGCACCAAAAATAAAACGATGTTCCTAACTAGTACAGTTTTTTCAAAATCATCAAAATTCTTTCACAAACAAACTTAGTTTTGCGGTCCGGTTTTTTTCACTTTATACGTCCAATACTGATACGGAACCCTCGGTGCGCAAGTACGACTCGCACTTGGCCGGTTTTTTTATTTGTATATGACCTACTTATTATATTTTTTTAAGTACGTTAGAACCTAATATGTCGAAACATTTGAGACTGCCTGAGATACCTATGTAAGTATACCTCACACAATACTAAGTCTAAAGTAGCGATGCAGATAAACACTGAGTTGCAGAAAAGGTCATTAAGTTTTAAAGGAGACTTTAACGATAGAAATTGTATGGTTAAAGTCTCCTTTAAAATTTTATTATCTTTCTGCTACCGACCCTAAATGTCATAAAGAGTGTAATGATTTTTAGATATTCTTGCATGAATTTAGTTTTTCAGGTATTTTTATTCAAATATTTTATACGAGAGCTATAATGATACTTAAATTAGTTAGTCAAAGATTTTTTTTTTTTTATTTTTTATATTATAGGAGGCAAACGAGCAGACGGATTACGTGATGGTAAGTGATTACCGCCGCCCATGGACACTCGCAACACCAGATGAGTCACAAGTGCGTTGCCGGCCTTTAAAAAACTGCTCTTGCCTTGGGCATTGTTGAGCGCAGTTTTGCCTCCCCCCCCACAACAATGGATTTATCAACTACGCCATCATGGGGGGGGGGATGGGCCTCCGGTACCCTCACTCACTCAGATCTAAGAAATTACTGAAAGATTTATTAGGTCTTTGTAGTTAGTATCCTCTATCTACACGACAATAATTGTAATTTATAAAGTCTAATATAATATGTGGTCTATAATATGAATATATTCGTCTTTTGTAAATATTTGATTACTATGAACAATTTTGTTAATGTAATGGATTATGTAAATTAATAATAAGATAAAGTACTTACCTACCTATGCCTTTTATTTTTTATGACGATTATAATCAACTGAATTTTGGTTTTAATAGATTTCTGTTATTAAATTAAAGCATGTTTTGTGAGTTTCTGACTAATAATTGATGGTTTTTACCCGATTGCGCCAGAAGGAGGGTTATGTTTTTCGAGTGTATGTATGTTTGTATGTATGTATCTATATTTCTTTGGCACGCTCTGTAGCCTAAACGGCTTGATGGATTTTAGCTTGATAGGTATCGTTAGATTTGTCTTAATTGTGAGAGTGACACTGGATATATCAAAATTCAAAAAAAATAAAATGGCGATTTTTGGCGTCTTCAAAAAGTTTGTTTTCCTCAAAACCTATCGAGTGGGGTATCAAAATGAAGGACTCAAAAAGACGATCACTAAAACATATATAATAAATACATTAAAAACTAAAAAAAACCATTCCGACCTCGCCGACGAGGCCCGTCGCGACGTCCCCATCATGACCCGAGTCCGTCGCCGCGTATGACTCAGTCCCCTAACCGACCCTTGCTCGAGCCAGCCCGCGCTGAGCCTGTACATTTAAATTCGACCCAAAATAATGAACCGGTCCAGCTAGTAGACCCTCTCTAAGCCGCTAAGCCGCTCGCCCTAAGCCGAGGCCCGTACCCCAGTAAGGGGTGCCCTTTGCGTGTGGTCGCTTAGTTTGTAGTTTTATTTAGTTTTAAGCCTGGCTGGAGGCATTTGTAAGTCCTCACCAGATGACCGGTTAAGCAGTGAATGTTAGAAGCCAACTGCGAGAGGTCATAAAAAAAAAAAAAAAAGCATCAGACTGCTTGAAAAGTGCTCTTGTTTTGGACTCAAAAGTATAAAATAATTTCTGATGAAATGAAATACGTGGGGCGCATCTTACTATTATCTATTGCATGCGTTTTTCATTTCATCAGAAATTATTTTATACTTTTTAGTCCGTTTTATGAAATGTGGTTTTTAAAAATAAATATATTTTTTACAATATTATTATTTTTTTACTTTTTAGTCCGTATTATTGCATTGTCATCCAAATTACATAGGTATACCAAATTTCAGCATAATCCGATGACAGGAAGTGCTTGAAAAATGAATTGCAAAATTTGTACCGAACAGACAGACAGACAGACACAAAAGCGAGTTAATAAAAACGTAGTAATAAAAAACAGTTTGTTCTAGGAACAAATTGGTTATGAAATAAAATTATAATTATATGAGCAACAACAACACGATTTTGTCCTCGTCTTCAGCATTGGCAATTCCTGTAGAAAAATTACGGGGTGACTTATCAAAAGTACAGTAATTGGAAATTTCAAATGAAAATACTGATAAATAAAGATATTTGGGACGTCATATTGAAAAGTGAGTCAGATACATATCAGATTCAAATCATGAGAAGAGATCGATAAAAGCTTTGCTAAAAACTTATCAGTTCAGCTGTGAGTAGGTATTTATGAATGTACGCAATGCGGAGTAAGAACGGGTGGCATGGTTATGTCTGCAAAAGGCATACGAAGACAAAGGGCTATCGAGACGGCTTAGTTAGCTAGTTTAGAATTTTATTCTTCTATTAAAGTTTTACCGAATCACTTATGACCAACAAATAATAGCAGACACCACACATAATCCTGCCCATTATCAATCATTTGAAAACCTGACAACAAAAATACAACTTTATCATTAAAGCAATAAGATTCAACATTGAAAACAAAAAGTTCGGGGGACGTTTTATCAGTAGATAAATAAGATATCGATAAACATAGTTTCGAAAGTGAAGCATTCATCGCAACAGAACGGACAGTAAAACTCGTGTTAATCGTGTAATTAATAAACAGAAATAAACTAAAAATGAGTAACTCTTGCAAATATTACACGGAGAGGACTCTGGGATGGATGTTGAACAACAAGGTCATAGTTTTGTTGTCACTTCTATCATTCTGCCTGTTTGTGTCCACATTAGCAATGGCTGGTCAGAGAAACACGTTGTACAATGAGCTGGAGATTTGTAAGGGCAATGGGACGACTGTGGCACCAACTACCACTACACCAGTGCCGGAGCCGACTACTACTTTAAAACCGGCGGAGTCTGCACAAGCAAATCCTCCTGATGGCGACAAGCTTACAGAAGGCTCAAATCAAGAACAAGACAATGGCAGTAGATTGCTACAATTACTAAGCGGTGCTTAGTAATCTCTTCTTTTCAAAGTGAAAGTGGTCATGTGAATTAAGGAGTGGAAATAAGTTTATTGCTATAAGTAAGTTTGTCACGTGAGATTTTTTAATGTGATATACCGGCACCAGTCATGAGCACAAACGTCACCTACGCATTAGACATTTTTTCGGTCTCTTTGGCGGAATGAATAAGACGGGGGCGTCGAGGCTGCACGCGATTGGTTCCTCAGTTGATGCTCGTCGTCTATTGGACTATACTCTGTTACATATTATCCACTGTTTATTTTCTATTGGGTCGGAAATGTACTACATCCGCGATTTTAATTTATTTATGAGTACCTACCGTTCTTATTGTAACCCATGTATTAGTTTCTAAGATTAACTTGTATTTCTCATGTTAATTGTATTCTTTTTGGGAAATAAATGTCATATACCATAAACCATTTGTGCTCATCACTGACGCCGGGACCTATACCTATTTTATTAGTGAACGTGTTACGTGTGCCCGCCATATTGTTTCTTATCATGTTTATTGATTTTAATATTTTTTTTATCTTTCACATGGAAGCACTGCCTGTAAGCACTATTGATATCTCTTTCCAATGATTTGTATAGCATATCACTGTATTGGTTCATGGGAGAGAAAAGCAATTGATGTTTTATATAGCCGCTTTTTGTTAATCAACATTATGGGTTTAAATAAACTTTTGTAATTTAAGTTATGGGCACTCATTTCCGAGGTCAGGTTTTTCTATTTGTATAAAAATTATTAAATTTTATTATTTATTTATTTTATTATATTAATATATAAGTATAATTGTTAATTGTTTTTTTTAACCTGTTAAATATCAAGTTGTGTTGGATATTTGTGTATCGTCGACCAGGAAAACAGCACAGTTTTAATCAAACTTCATTTATTTTGCTAGAATCACTATCGCCTTTTACTTATTATATTACATTACAATCACTATAAAATCGCTGCAATAATAAACTACTTATATCCGTTCCGTTATTCCGAAGTCACGACCACACCGGTCGACTGCTGGTGATAAAATGACCGAGTGTCTGTCCGCTAGCGTTAGCAATAATCGAGAATGCAGTGTTGCCATTCGATTACAGTAAGAATAATCGATATGATGTTTTATATTCTGTAGGAATCGATAGTTAAGTCTTATATTTTATAATATTTGGATTAGAATTAAAGCATATTTTATATTTCTGGATTCTGGATATTCTTGCATGAGTAGCTTTTGTGTTATTTTTATACAAATGTTTTGTCCGAGAGCTATATTGATACTTAAATTAGTTAGTGTCTTTTATCTACACGATAATTGTGATAAATAAATCCTGTAGTCCAATGTATGGTCTTTCAGTCAACAATATAAGGTAATATATTCGTCTTCTGTAAATATTTGATTAATATGAACAATTTTATTAATGTAATCGATCAAGTAAATGATAAGATAAAGTACCTATGCCTTTTATTTTTATTTTTATTACGATTACAATCAACTGGACTTTGGTTTTAATATATTTCCGTTAAAGCATGTTTTGTTAGTTTTTCCTATATTGGAGGTAAACAAAGAGATTAATCTGGAATATTCAATTTAATTATATTTTTTTCAATTAGTGCCACACATACAGGCCCCCTTGATAGTAAGTGGTCACCACTGCTCATGTACAGTCAACAAGAGGGTTATGTAGCTAAGCTGCTAATTTAAACTTAAAAATTAGTTTAAAAAGTTATAACACATGCAATACCTAACAATAAATATTGAGAAGCATCGTAGGTCGTTGTACAAAGAGACAAAGTTAATACGTCTCTTATTGTGTAATACACTTGTATCCTTTAAACAGGAACACAGCAATGCAAATACAGAAAAAGAAAATAAACAGTTTGTTCTAGGAACCATATTCAAGTTGCTTAAGATATAAAACACCGATTTAACATTAATCTGCTACACATTTGAAACAGGACAATGATAGCAAGTGCATATCGTAGTTGAACTCACTAGTACCTTGATAAGGGAAATCATTTATTAATATTGCGACATAATTTATTGATAGTCTCTTGAGTAGGTACCTATTTCTTTTGTTTTGTTCCTATTAATTATCCAAAGATTGTATAGGTATGTTGCGGTTAGTGTGATTAATTGAAAATTATTAATAATTACCAGTAATTATTAATACTAACCAACACAGTAGGTTAGAAGAACCAACACAGTGTAGGTTCCCCTTCGAGTTAACTTAGTTTTAACCTTGCAGACGATATCCATTGACCACCTCCCTAAAAAAAACAACCAAATATTCAGCAAATACAAAAGTAACCAGAATGTATGGAAAGCTGTTTTTATTTTTTACGAATTCAATATGGGTTTTATAGGGAAAGTTATTCCAATATGACGGATAGAATTACCCCAGAACAGATACAGATGACTAAATCAACAGCAATTTTGTTATATCAGTGATAATTAATTTCAAACCTTATCATAAATAACGTGCGTCATTAGCTTTATCTACATATTATAATCCTCTTATGTGGATGCGTGTGAGACGAAAAATCAATTGCAAAACTTAGTGCCTCTGTAGAGCTGAGTGATTCCTTCTGCCCATTTCCTTGAGAAACGTATGCTGCAAAAAGTAGGCTATTGAGTACAAAAAAGATCCTCAAATGGTTTTTTGCCTTTCTTTCGATTATTCCCTATAAACTCATAGTTTTGGCTCTTGACAATGCAGAGAGTTAACGGAATACTGTTGAAAAATAGAACAATAAATTACTTTAAACTTTCGTTTGGTCCGAAGATCGACCCTTGAGGTACTCTAACAGTATTCAAGCATAGCACATAGACCAGTGGATACAGTTACTTGCCTCGATTTTCACACGCTAGCTAGGCTTGCGGGGATGCAGTGCCACACACCACACACTTTTTAGAATATTTGGGTGCAATTAAGGATCCCGCATGAAGTTAAAAATTACATAACGATTAAAAACAAAAATGATTTATACTCCAGAGTACGGTTTTAAGGTTAAATAAAGATAGCTCTAACACTTCACGTTAAGACCTAGAACCTTGAAATTAATCTAGCAGAATATTCATAATAAAGGCTGTAAAAAAGCTTATAAAAAAGAAGACTCCTAACTAGTTTTCTTTTAAACACGAATATAATTTTTTTCACAATATTTACAGAAGCTTTTGTATCTTTCTAAGGATCTTAACTAAGGATAGGATACAATCTTTTATCGCGCATTTTAAGCCGCAGTTTTGTCATAACAGCTTAATTTAGTTTGAAAAGTGCCGTCATTGGCGACACCTAGCCCTCTAGCGGCAAGCCATCGAATTAGAATATAAATTGAACTCTTTATATAAACATTTATAATTTGCATTTAAGGGGACGCGGACGTTTATAAGGCTGTCTTGAGGCTGGATATGAAGAGACCTGTTTGGCTAACGAAGAATAATCAAGCACTTTAAAATAATGTAGTTTTTTATCGTTTAGTTGTTGTGTTTATCATTCAGTCAAATGATACAAGCAATAAGCTTCTTATTAAAAATGCTGTTTTTCTATGAAGATGATCTCTTTGTTCCATAATTTCTAAATGTTCCTATGTTCTGTTTTGTCCCATTCTTTTGGGGCAACATTCATTGGCCAAGGAAGTAAGTCATCTATAACACAAAATAGATCAAGCAATGCAATGGAAATGTTATTTATTTAGAAGTTGCACGAATATAGATAATCTATTTCATTCACTTACCGTGAATGGTTTTAAATATGCATCATATTGCCCTCAGTTTCGTTAGCTTTACTACAATCACAAATAAAATAAAAAAATACCTTCATAAATACTTTTTTTTATTTTGTTACTCTAGCAACCCACCCTTAATATTCACCGGTAGCAACACAAACGACGTTCGGCTAATACGTTATAAATATTCATAGTCATAAGTAGCTCCCGACCTATCGAACGTTTACGACTTAGCCAGTCTTATTTGAACCGCGACCACGCATTCACCACTTCTCTTTAATTCCTAAAACTCTTCTACAAAGACGGGGTGGGAAGCTCTATATAATTTGGTCGTCTGCTCTTCACCAAGGGAAGGGATTCCGATACACATTATACGATATTTCAATTCAGTATTTATATTTCCTTCGGGGATATGGTTTTAAATCCACATGGAGTGTTCTCGATATATAAATAGATATATTTTTTTTGGTTTGTTTCCGCTTTGTGGAACCTGAAAATTTCGGTTGCTACTTCCAAAAAAAACCCAACCGTTTTTAAAAATATTTTTTTTTATTTTTATTATTCACGTAACCGTTTTGTAGTACAGTTTAATCTTATCGACTTAGCTTTCAGAGGGTAAACATGGGTCAATAATATCATGGTTTTAATCTCAGATCATAGAAACAAGGAGATGTGCCAAGGCGCTATCGAGCTTGATGCCTGATCTTGAGCAAATTGCTCATATTAAAAACGTACGCGCTGGCGACGAACCGAACACGATCGATGGTATAAATACAGTGTTTTAGTTTAGTGTTAGTGTTGAGTGACGATTAACAGTGTTAGATTGAGGGTGTGCGGAATGTTCAATGCGTGGGAGATCTTTTTATTCACAAGGAGCGCTTAATTATGCGCGTAATTGTACGAAAAGTGTACTAAAAGTGGCATCAGTTCCCGTACTAATTTGCTATAATGGCATATCTCCTTGTTTCTATGTTCTGAGGTTTTAATCTTCCTTTAATAAAAACTGTTGCATCGACCTAGTCAAAACTGCGAGCAGCGTTTAGTCCACATACAAACGTTTTATTCTATTTTATCTCTGGGTAATGCACTAGGTACCTGCACTTGAGCAAATATTTTTATGCAATACAATCTACAAGTACATATAATTATATCTACCACTGACATGTTCCTATGTTTTTATTATTTCCTTAAATGAATTATTAGGACTAATAGGCCTTCTAAAGTTGCTAAAATTGCCGTGTTATAGTTATCAGACATCCAGCACTAACAAATGTGACGTATATATAAAAAAAAACGTACAGGCATAGCCGAAGTCCATATTCTTGAAAAAATATTATAATCGCTCCAGTTTTGGAGAGTGGTTTTTGAAAAAATATTTCGTTTTAAATATTTATATAGTACCCGCACCTTACTCTGCGTACAAATAGATTAAAAATACTCTATGTGAGGCTACCCCTTTGTCAAATTTCATCCAAATTCGTCCAGCCGTTTCAGCGTGAAAGAGTAACAAATATACACACACACAAACTTGCATTTATAATATTAGTAGGTAAATGGATTACTTTACCTTCCTTTGATTTAATCTAGGTCTTTCCAGCTCTATTCTAGGTCTTTCCAGCTCTATTCTAGGTCTTTAAGTAATAAAGTTTAAGCATCATGCACGCGTATTAACTTAATTCCGTATATTATTACGATAAAAAATACTCATTTTCTCATTATTACTGCCCACGCAAAACCTATAAACGTTTTGGTTATGCTGTTGCCCTGCGGTTTTGCTTTTGATTTCTGCAATTTATTAAAACGACTGGCTTGTTAGTGATTGGAAGTTCCACTGTTGAGCACTGGGTCCTGAGTCCGATTCAAGGTCAGGCTAATAATACAAGTCAGAAGACCAATATTGACAACACAATGGTTGATAGTGACTAAACTGAGATTAGATTCTAATTAATTAATTAATTCTTTTCATAGCAAATGGCTTGTTGGTTTAGTAGTAAACGCGTGTCAATCAGACAGATTTCTGAATTATGAATATTAGTAAAGTACCTAAACGCGTGTCAAATAGACAGACTTCCGAATCCTGAATATAAGTAGGTAAGGAAGGTAAAGAAATTAAGCAATAAAAAAACCTTATTATAAATAAATATTTGTGCCTTTACGGACCCACTAAACGTAATTGGATTACGACCTACGTAATAAAAGATCTAGTTTGTTTTTTCTTATTTAATAATAGGCTTGCGTTTGACCGTAATCTCGCCTAATGTTAAGCGATATGCGATCTACGATGGAGCACACCTGCCTAGAAGAAACCAATTCACTAGCGACACTCTGATTGTAACTGTCGGGGAACACCCACTCGGACAGCGCATTCCACTGTTTGGTGGTTCTCACAATGAAATTGGAATCAAAGCGCTTTGTTCGGGTTTATGGTAGGTATATCAACCATGAAACGATGTCGCTTTTTCATGCTACTGGCCGTCTAATATAAAAAAAAACCGGCCAAGTGCGAGTCGTCGAGGGCGTATAAAGTGAAAAAATCCGGACCGCATAACTAAGTTTGTTTGTGAATGAATTTTGATGATTTTGAAAAAACTGTACTAGTTAGGAACATCGTTTTATTTTTGGTGCCATATTTGGGTCAATTTCTATCAACTCTAATTATTTCAGATTTTTCGCCCCGAAAACTTCGGAGATAAGGGGGGGGGGGATGGTATTTTTTTGGACATTTTTCATCACATGTCGAAAGCTGTGAGACATAAAATAAAATAAAAAAATATTTTGAAATGCGCAGATCAAGCCCTTTCATATGATATGTCACTTGACCTAGTAACCCCACTTTAAAAATTCGGACCCCCGCTCCGGGGGCCGGAGCGGGGGTCCGCTTGGTTTTGCAATGAAAGTAAAAATATTTTTGGATTTTTATCATTTGCAATAAAGTTGAACAAGCATTCTTTATAACTGTTCCAAATTTCAAGTCGATAGCATAAGTAGTTGCTGAAATAAGCAGGTGTGACAGACAGACAGACAGACGAAGTCGCACCATAAGGGTTCCTTTTTTACCATTTTGGTACGGAACCCTAAAAAGGCAAGAAGGAATTAGATCATGTAGCAACTTTGTGTCGATGTTCAAGACTTTGGAGCTTAGTCTGAACAAGGTTTAATTAGGCTCTCTGTACTGAATTAGAGTCTCGGGTAATTATGATTGGTGAACGATAATGCAATTAAGATTAGATACCTTAAGAATTTAAAAATCGATAACACACAACTGACAGAGATATTTCTGAATTTTTATATTTTAAAGTAAATACCTACAGATATTTTGTATCGTCAATTTTCGGATCCATTGCAGGTTGCGGTGACTTTGAGATCAATAGTCTATTCCTAGACCTCCAATGTGAATCGATTTTGTCTCTGTCTGTATCCTGTTTTTTCCAAGACGATTCTCATGAATGTACACGTGTAAAGATAACCGTTCTCCTTATATAAGTAAGTTTTACAGCGGCCTAATGAAAGATTCCATCGGTATTATGATATAACATGGTAGCTGTATTCTGGAAAACGAGATTTAAATAAAGTTGTGAGTTCAATGGTTTTTAAATTCTTTTTTTTTTCATAAGATCTTTCGTGCCTTGAGTATCATTCAATGATTATGTCAAAAGTGATCTGACTTCCTGATCTTAGTCAATTAATTTTTAGTCAAACATAAAACGCGCCACATAAAATAATAATAAATTATTTTATTTCATGCTGATGTCTTACTCAAGTTAATTTTACTTCATTAAGTAAGTATTTCAGTAAGTAGGTACTGATATAAAACGGTCCGTCGTTTCCTTGATAATATCGAGAAAGTAAAGCAGAAATTATTCCAATAACTTGCATAATCCTTCTTAGAGAGGTACGACTTAGCAGACTTTTTCTTATTTCGAAGTTAGTTCTTGTGCTTATATTTTAGTAATACGTATTTTTTCCCGATATACCGTTAATAATATGATAGAAGAAAAACTTTTTAATAGAAAAGGAATAAAACCGACTTCTAAAAACCACTCTAACACTATTGTTAACTATGTAGGTACCTATTTGTTTTTTTTTGGGTTTTTTCCAAAATGAGTATTTCGTATTTATTATGAGTATTTATTATTATTATGCAGTTTTCTTGTAAGGCCCTTATAATAATAGTTATTATTCTATTGTCATCAATTGATTGCGACCCCTAAACTACAAAGCAGGATGTAAAAAGTTATTTATTCTCAACTCTCCTACTGAATAAGACGGCGAACATCTTATACATCGATACTGAGTCAGTCATCTCATCAAAGAACGCGTACAAATGAGATCGTTTCCCTCCCAAATTCCTCTTCCATCCGAGCCATCAATTGCTTGCTACAAAAATTGATCAAATAAAAAAATGTGGTGTATATTTCTGGCTGTGTGCCCTTTGAAAATTCTTCTCTTTGTATCACAATTTTGTTGTAAATAAGGTTATTGTCAATCAGCGGGTGAATTTTGAGGCCGGTTCGAAGGTTTTGTTGATTCCTGATTGATAGAAGATCTGAATTTGGATCCGGTGAAATTGATCGTTGCATTAATAATTCAAAATGGCTGCCTTGAAATAATACGTTCGACGGAATGTGTTTCGAAAAATGCATATTTTTTTTTTACTTTTTTGGCTAGTCTATTACGAAATAAAAATATACTTTAAACCTTACTGAAGTGATATAATCAGGGAAACAAATATAAGTTCCTACTTCTTATAATATTATCCACAAATTTTTAAAAGCCAATATTCGTCGTTGATTCGTTTGACACACTTGCATAGCCCAAAAATGTCACTATAGCTACAATACAAAACTAAAATTTATCTTAATTAGATACAACATAGTTGTAAACAAATTAACACCCAAAATATTACAATATATCATAGCTACATAGTTGACAAAGACAGCAGCATACACGATACAAAAGGCTCCAATGAAACTTGTTTTGACATATAATAGCTGAAAGTTTGGTAGTTAGCGCGCCTAGACATTTATGGAGTGGTACAAGTCATGGACTTACGGTGATTTAAATTGGTAAATTGTTATGTTCATTAGCACGGAAGCATGCTAATTTCAAGCAAATGCTAGACGACCATATTGAGTATTATGTTAAAAAAACAAGCATGCTTAAGTACGCAAACTTGAACATGCTACTAAATGTAAAAAGGATTTAGAAGAAAATGAAGAAAAAAAATTTATTAGACTCGCACAACAGGAATTAACATACATAAAATAATTTAAGACGATATAAGGTTTCTGGGTAGGTATTATAGACACAAAAGTAAATGGTAATAAATAATACAGTTCAATAAACTTGGCGTTTTATTTGGAATTACATTCTTTCTTTATCATAATTATGAGACGATTAAAATACAGGCTCATTAGAAAGATAAAATATGATTTATTTTTATCGCTGTTTTATAATCTGAATTATTATATTTCAGCCATAGCAGACGGCTACAAATACAGCGGAAAGTGGCTATAATTGAAGTGACGTGATTTTATGTATTTACATGAAAATAGTAGGTAACTTAATCGTGTATTGTGATAAACTTACAATCAAACCGACGGAGAAGAGTTTGCGTATATCTTTTCAATCTTCGGGACAAAATTGAAATATCTCAAGTGCCTGTAACTTTAGACCCAATATAAAAAATGTTGCTAGCAGATATAAGTATGGCGATAAAACTTTTCCAAACAAACCCTTCCGAAGCTTGAACTTATGATGTCAAAATCAAATGAACCGCAAACCGTTTATAACTTGGACCACAGCCTGTGGTCCCACCTGCCCACGGTGTGTAGATATAACAGTCTCAGAGCACTTACACGCTGGCCTTGTTCTAATGACCAAAGTTTTCAGCGCTACCAACTTAATATATACAAAATTACCATACCTATAACATTGTGGCTTAATGGTGCTTGGATAAAAGGACATTAGTATCAAATTGGCTTTTGGGGCTTATAATGTTGTTTGTAAGCGATTTGGTGTGGGTTATCGGGTTTGTTTTATCTCTGTATTGATGTTTTAACATGTTATTTGGTACTTTGTGATTGGCTGAAGAAATTTAAGGAGTTAATAAGGTGCTATTGCTAGTTTTGGAATATGTAACATAATTCTACGTCTTCTGCCCTTACATAAAGTACTAGTAAATACTTAATCTACATACGGCGTGCCCAAAGCTGTCAGACCCACTAGCATCTTGCTGGTTTGCTTATAATTTGTACCAAGGCACGAGCTTCTCTCATAAAATGTGTTCAAGAGAGCGACAAACTCAATGGGGGACATTATACATATTATTATGAGCAACTTTTACTTCAAGACCAACCCTGAAATCGCGAAAAAAAAATTGTCTATTTGATGTGAACACAAATGTATGGAACAGCAAATTTTTTTGAAACGAAGTTGACATGTTTACTAAAAGATATCATCACGTAAGAAAAAGCGTTATGCCCCCTACGTGCGACTCTCTCCTTCTGTCTTCTCACGATAGGTTTGGGAATAACTAAACCAACGCCGTTGATTACTAAGCCGACATGTTTCTTTAGTCTAGGAGAAAATTTAAAATTAAGAAAATACACAAGGTTTTACCTCCTGACATACTGAATGAATTCACGGCCAGCGCAGCGGTATTAAGTGCGTATGATTAGGAACAAATTACCTACTGGTTCCACGTGTTCCGTAATCCACGCGAACGAAGTCGCGGGCAAAATGTTGGTTATTACAGGGTAAAATTAAAACCAGTGCGAATATTGTAGGAGGTGAAAGTACTCATGAATATGATCAACTTTTATTATGGGACCGACACCGAAATATGAAAAAAAAATCTGCTGTTCCATACATTTTGATCGTGTTGTAGTGCATTTATGTCGGGAACAGCTGATTTTTTTTTCATATTTCAGTGTCGGTCCCATAATAAAAGTTGATCATATTCATGAGTACTTTCACCACCTAAAATATCCGCACTGGTTTTAATTTTACCCTGTATAATTATATGCTCAATAGAACCGCTGCTACTGCTGACCCAAATGATAAAATAGCGTGAAAGTATACACAGAACAATAACGTGTTGGGTTTAAAGCTCATAAAGTAGTTGCTTCATTGTTTACGAGTTAAACTCGCTCCGTTTGACTTTAACAACTTGCGGAACATAAAACATACGTTCATACAAAACCGCTTACCCAATGGCCAGTAGTTATTACTTCCTTTTTGAGTAGTGGGCTTTGTTCCGTGGTTGAAGCTGAAGTTCGTAAAACATACCAAAAACCAAAGATTCGTATCGTAGATTTAAATCTTTGGTTACCTCTCCGTACTCATATCGCACGAAAATGTGTCCATATTGAGACGAGTGAGCTCACACATCCCGCGTTGAGTGAAAAAGCTTGAATATATTGAGAGTTGGATGAGAGTGAGCGAGACAATACTAGGTATATTATTTTGATACTTCAGATGTCATTGAAATTTCCATTGAACGCGCATCCAACGATTTAAATCTTTACAAAAAAACAAACTACTGATGAATTTCTATAATCAGCCTATAATTTTCCCACTGCTGGGGCTGGAGGGAGTGGACTATATTCCACCACGCGGACCTAGTGCGGATTTGTGGACGTCACAATGTCTTCGAATTTTTGGTTCTAGGACATGCCGGTTTACTCATGATGACAAGCGAATGTAATTTACACTCGCAAACTCTTAAGACAACCAATCACGTGCGTTAAATGTCCTTTACTTTCGGTGTGGCCAGGGAGGTGATTCTCGCGGGTTCGATATGATATCACCTTCGATAAATATTGCAACAACTGTCAAAATATCGACTGAACGGTATTCTCGAGAAGTCGCTGTAGATATATCGATGGTAAAGCGTTCGACATGCATCGCGTGGTATGGGGGGTGATTCTCGCGGGTGATATATTGATATCGAATTCGATATTATATTGCAACAAATGTCAAAATGGTAGGGATTTTGACAGTTGTTGCAATATATATCGAATTCGATATCAATATCGAACCCGCGAGAATCACCCCCTGGAGCATTAGATAGATATGATATTGATCGAATGCGATATCTACATGATTCGATATTGATCACATCACCTGATTTATCGCACAAAGCGAGAATCACGTCCCAGGCCTTTAATATCAAGTTGTATAGTTGTCAAACGCAAGGCTGCTCCATAAGAATGATCAAAACAGTTGAAATCTGGGCTATCCGCAGTTAAATCTTTATAAACAAACAACACATTACGCCTACTTTCTACGGGCTATTTATATTAATTGAGAACATTAATAAACAATGCTTAGCTTAAATAATAGACGTCAGACACGCACAGTTCTCTGCTATGTTTCTGCGAACATTATTACTAGGAAACTATTTTAGTTTTAAAGGTCACGACCATGATATTAGAATGATGTTTACATCATGTTGTGTATGAAACCTTTGAACATAACATACGACCTTATGGCTCCAGCGCTTATTATGATGTCAAAATAATCTAAGTAGCAATTTCAAAGGTTATTTTTTTAATATCCTGTCTAATTATTAGATCTTAATGTTTAGAAACGTTTTTATTATTTTGTTAAGAAAATATTTTTTCTTAGGAATAATAAAATGATAGTAAGTAGGTATTATGTATTATTACCTTCGTTAAAAATATGATAGAAAGAAACTTTCAAAAAAAATCCTGCAAAATAATATAGGTATTTATGAAAACAATATAATTTATGTGGGTACGTAATATAATTTGTCTCATTCTTACAATGGTACATGTTAAAAATATTTAATTACCTATATAATATGTACTATGTATTAATTTATGAAAATATCTATACAAAAAATGTGCTCCATCCTTAACGAGATGGTAGAGAGATAGGTTGACGGTGATCCAGAGTGACGAACCTCGCAATAAGTAGCACAATATCTGATATTTATTCAATTTCAGCTTACCGATGTGCACAACTAAACATGGACCACTTAAAATTTGCCACCCAACACCCATTTCTGCAACTTGAGGTACACGGCGACGGTGACCGACAGCAGCGGCAAGCGGCAGCGGCAGAGAACAACAAAAATGTACTTGAGGCGACAGGCGACAGTGTCGCCGCGACATAGAAAATGTATAGGAGCCACTAGTGTCTCTTGCAGTCAGCGAAAGCAGTAAGTTGCAAAGCAAAAGCAAACAGAGAAGCAACGAGCATTGCAAACACAAACCAAGCATTTCAAGAAGATAAAACGGTTCAAATTTAATCAAAATGACGTCATTAAAGTTCTTAAGGCTGATCTACACGAGCGTCTTCAGCTATAACTCAAACGCACCGCAACGCCAGCAAATCCTGCTCATTAGTCGTCTCGGCCCACTAATGTGTACTCGTCCTATTAAGTGACGGCTTACAAGCGCCGTGTGTACTCTGCTTTTGTCATTACGTAAATCTATTGGGAGTATCAAGTATGGTAATTGGAGAATTTTAGTGGTCGGGTTAGTTGGGTATTTACATGTTGATTAGTAGAGAAATTACTACTACTAGTTTAACTGAAAAAGTAATATCCTGTAAGCATATTAGGCGATATAGGCTACTTTGTCAATAGGTATATTACAAAAAAAATACTAATTATGAAATGTGCAGAGGTGTAACCTCAGATCATAGAAACAAGGGAGATGTGCCAAGGCGCTGTTGAGCTTGACGCTTTCATACGGTCACATTGACCATATATAAAAAGTACACGCTAGCGAGGAACCGAACACGATCGATAATATAAATACAGTGTTTTAGTTTAGTGCTAGTGTTGAGTAACGATTAACAGTGTTATTAGATTGAGGGTGTGCGGAATTTTTAATGTGTGGGAGATCCTTTTATTCACAAGGAGCGCTTGTAATTGTGTCGAAAAATGTACTAAAAGTGGCGACAGTTGTTCCCGTACTAATTTGCTATGATGGCATATCTCCTTGTTACTATGATCTGAGGGTGTAACTGTGCACGCATTTTTTTTTATATTATAGGAGGCAAACGAGCAGACGGATCACGTGATGGTAAGTGATTACTGTCGCCCATGGACACTCGCAACACCAGATGAGTCACAAGTGCGTTGCCGGCCTTTTAAAAAAAGGAGTACGCTCCATTTATCAACACCTTTTGACCTGTCCCTGTTTCGTACGGGTTCAATCTACTGATGTGGCGATAAAAATGATATCTATACTATTATGAAATTGTAAAAAAGCCGTGTCTGTACATTGAAGATATTCCAGAAAAAACATAGGTATAGGGTACCTACTGGGACGTAACCATACCCAAAAATATTGTCTGTTTGTCTATTTATCTGTTTGTCTGTTTTTCTGTTTGTGCGCGCATCACGCTAAAAGTACTGAACGGATTTTGATGTAATTTTCACAGTTCGATAGCTTAGAGTCCAACTTAAAATCTAAGCCACGTTTTATCAGATTCCGCTGAAAAAAATCAGAGATACAGCTTGACCTCTTGGTAGTACTAGCCACCCTACACTACGGAGGTAATTTAAACTGGTCAGTTCATTGTAGTCCACGTTGACGGAGTCGCGGGCAAAAGTCTAGTAAATAATAAAAAATATTTCGGTGCTGTATCTAAGTTAAATATTACCGTAATATAACACTTAACTCTTCCAGAATAAAATCCCTGAATGGTGGTGAAAACCGCATAAGTAGTTTTGGACAAACAGACAGACATGAAAAGTGACTTTGTTTTATTTTATTTATAGGTAAGACTGTGTTACTTACAACCCTACATTAATCAATTCAAAGTACCTACCTATTAAGTTTTATGTGCCTCAAAATATTTTTTTCTACCCTTTAACTGAACCGGCAGCCAATCAATCACTAGATAACAAGGTAATTTAAAAAAAAGCACTTTGTGAATTCATGACATATTTAAGGCGTAAGGAAAAATATTAAAAGTGACATAAAAATATTTACAAAGTAACCTAAACATATGGTACACTGTACAATATAGGTAATATTGCGTACAAAATAAATATTTTTCATGCCAGCAGACATTTCCATCCATCATTGTATTGCCCCCAAATCTTCAGGTGAATTTCCCTTACCATGTCTATAAATGATAACCTGCTTCACATTTTATTATCCAGTAGTGTTTTCCAACTTTTCCTCATTTTTAGGGTTCCGTACCAAAATGGTAAAAAAGGAACCCTTATGGTGCGACTTCGTCTGTCTGTCTGTCTGTCACACCTGCTTATTTCAGCAACTACTTATGCTATCGACTTAAAAGTTATAAAGAATGCTTGTTCAACTTTATTGCAAATGGAAGTCCAACAATATTTTTATTTTCATTGCAAAAGGGGCCGGAGTGGGGGTCCGAAATTTCAAAGTGGGGTTCCTAGGTCAAGTGACATATTATATGAAAGGGCTTGATCTGCACATTTCAAGATATATTTTCATTTTATTTTATGTCTCACAGTTTTCGACATATGATGAAAAATGTCCAAAAAAATACCATTCCCCCCCCTTATCTCCGAAGTTTGCGAAGCGAAAAATCTGAAATAATTAGAGTTGATAGGAATTGACCCAAATATGGCACCAAAAATAAAACGATGTTCCTAACTAGTACAGGTTTTTCAAAATCATCAAAATTCCTTTACAAACAAAGTTAGTTATGCGAGTACGACTCGCACTTGGCCGGTTTTTTTGGAAAGGGTATGGAAAACAAGGTCGCAGTTTTGTACAGTTTTGGTAGTGATTTGATTCTATATTTCGCTGACGATTGTTGCAATGCTAAGCGATTCGTATTTTACTCGGGACGCGAGTAGAGTAAAATAATAATAAATATAAAAAAATAAAAAATCCTATGAATTGAGAACCTCCTCCTTTGAAGTCAGTTAAAAAGAAAGGATACTGGATATTTATTCATTACTAAAATAACCGAATTCTTAGCAATAAAAATGTCAAAATGTGTTATACAAATTATGACCTACACAAAATAATTGAAAGGCCTTCGTTTAATAAAATGAACTTAATTATTCTTTTGTTAAGATTTTTTAACAGTTATTCAGTGATGGTATCTTCGAGCTAACCTGTTCTGGTTCTATTGTTTGTCATTAATTACAATAAAGCCAAAGGAAACTCGGCTACATTGACATTTAAGTTGCCATTTGGACTTGAAGCTAAGCTGAAAATAATTGGTCATTCCCACCACACTTATGAATGTAATGGTTTTCCTGACAGAAGGGGTCTATGATAATAAATAAAACAGTACGACTTTACTCCACGAACTATTTATTAAGACTGCCTTACACTCCTGTACCACGGTTCTTATATTAAAGTTTGTTTAAATAAATAAATAAATAAAATAGCCTTTATTTACTCTGACCTTTGCACAATTTGTAATATAGAAAGAAAGAAAGAAAGAAAGAAAGAAAGAAAAAACATTTATTTGCGTCGATATGATGCATAAAAATAAAATGATACAGGAAAAAAATAAAATTCTGGGGAAAGTATGCGTCACAACCGCGCAAAACGGCCATCGCTCAGCATGATGCTGTGACCCATGCACGGAGCAAAGCCACAATAATAAACATAAGCTAAACTAACTATACTATACTAAGGGCGGGTTGTTTCAGCTCCACTTAACGCACGCGTAAACGTTAAAAATGGCGCTAACTATCGTCAAACCAGAAAAAGTGTTGTTTCACACAATGTTGGCCTTAACATACGTTAAAAAATAACGATAACCATAACCAGTGCTCCACCCACTGGTTAACGTAATTTTATTTTAAAACAGCTGCGTGAAACAGTAATAAACAAGGATTCTCTATTGTATTCGTATTTTAATTCAACGATAGTTCATCTGGTCATGTTACAATAGTGTAGAAAGAAAGAAAAAGTATTTAAAACACGTGTTAATAACCTAGACCTATGGGTCGAACAGGAATTTATTGCAAGATATCGTGTAGCTTCGTTACGCGTAATGTTTTTTAGGGTTCCGTAGTAAAACTAGGAACCCTTATAGTTTCGTCCCGTCCGTCTGTCCGTCTGTCCGTCTGTCACACCCTCGTCAAATCTGCAGTTCATAATCAATCTGTATGAAACTTCGCAGTTAGATGTCTTCTGTAAGCCGCCATAAAGGCCTGTAGTAAAATTACGAAAAATAAAATAACTAGGGGTGACCCCCATACATGAAACTGAGGGATGAAAAAAAATATTTGCGCGCACCCCTTCGTGTGGGGTATCGTTGGATAGGTCTTTGAAAATAACTTAGAGTTTTCTAAATTACTTTTTTATTTATGCTCATATTGAGTGAACTAGAAGCTCCGAAAGTCGTTTACAACGTGTCCTGTGCCCTGTAATTTTCCAATCGCGTTATCAAAAAATCTGAAAAAATTCAAGCTTCTGGAATCTAATAAACACTCTCGATTAAAATTGGTTTGAACAAGATCCGTTAATAACTTTTTGAAATATTCATTATTTTCAGTTTTGACCGCAAAAATAACTTTGTATTTCATTATAATTTATTAGGAAATACAAACTTATGTTTGCAGTTGGAAGACTGAAATACTACTTCCTACGGAACCCTAGACTGTGCGTGTTTCGACACGCTCTTGCCCGGTTTTTATATGTAATTATGACCGTGCGCCGCTACTATTTACACTGGGCCCAAAAAAAACTGTCCTTTACAGTACGTTCTCTGTAGAAAAAAATACCACATGTCCATGAAGTCCAAAAATAATGAGAAACAGAGCAATATCGTTACTTTAACAAAATTTTAATATATAGCATGATCAATCCTATTATATTTACTTTGGTGTAAAAGTATTCATTTTGCAGCACTAGTAATTTTTAATCACCAAAACTTCTCGCTTCTGATGGGTTAGATTATTGCAACTGAGCCATTGTCGATTAATATATGCAAACACAGTATCACGTTATGCACTTCTGGCTTCTATTATAATACAACACGGATCAATGAAGTTCAATTATTTTTATCTATAACATCTACGAATAGGAATAGGAATACACAGATAAACAGATAATAATGGTATATAACATATAAATTTAAATTCGCGGTTAAAACGTCTAGCTTGTCAGATAAAAATTGACGTTTACAAATACGTATTGCCATAATTAAAAAATCTCCCAAACATTTTTATTGGAAAAAAGTGTTGCTTTCTACTGGCAGCCCGAATAACTTTGACGATCGGTGTTTTATGCAATGAAACAACGCTTTGTATTTAACGAACGTTAAACATCTCACGTTAACGTTAATATTTAACGTACGTATGTTACGTTAACCAACCGATTGAAACAACCCGCCCTAACTATACTTATTTCAATTTTTTCCTATAGGTATGTATATAACTTAACTTTCAACATCAGTTACCAGGTCGGGCTGTCTTGCGACATAGGCCTCCTCAAGTTCCCTCCACCTCCACCAAGGTGGAAGGTGGAGGGAACTAAAGTTTGTTTACAATATGATTATTCTATACACAACTATATCTTAGTGTGCTATGTGGCTGTCACCACGTTGGCCGGTCCTGTCCTTCCCGCATCCAGCTGATTCCCATGACCTTTACCAGGTCATGAGTCTCCCTTGAGGGAGGCCTACCCATTCATCGTCTTTGGTACGCGGTCGCCATTCCAGAACCTTTCAATCCCATAAGCCATCTGTTCTGCGAGCAATGTATCCTACCCACTGCCACTTAAGTTTGGCATCGATTAATACACTAGCTATAATAGGCACCGGAACCAATCCTGAGCACAAACGTCACCTGTGCTTTAGTTGATTTTTCAGACTCTTTGGCGGAATGGTTTGGTTAGTCAGTCGATGCTCTCAGTCGTCTATTGGACAATTTTGTATTAAGTAGGTATTGTCAACTATCTATTGTCTACATGCGCGATCTGTGCTCACGACTCACGCCGGTACCGATACCTATTGGTCACTTTTTAGAAAAAATACCTGCGCACGGGGTACCCCCGTCAGGAACGAAGTTCCAATAATGTACCTACATATTTTTACACGGCAAAATTACGCGTAGGTATTATTATTCAATCCGGCGACGCGACCTCTCACTCTGACGTCTCAATGGTTACTGGTCGGAGACGGCGAGCGCGATTGCCGTCAGTTTACATTTATGGAGGGGGCGTGACATTTTTTTCATTACGTGACGATTTCTCCCAGTCAACTCCTACCGCACGCCACGTTATGGAACTTCGTTCCAAAAAAAACAGCTCATTAGTGCGTGTTCTCACAACCTTTGTGCGAATACTGTAATACTACCCGCAATCTTGTTCGTCAAGTATGATTGGAGCCGTACTTACGGGTAGGAGGAAACAAGCCTCACTACACCGTGACATCGGTGTAATAGTGCTTGCTCCCTCCGTAAACCTACATCCCTAATGTTTTGTATAAAACTATAACTATAATCGCAGCTCCATCCAGAAGTCGGAATATGGTACATGTCGTTATTTTCTTTATTAAAACTTTACCACAAACAAAGTTTGTTCTTCTTCGTCATTGTCATTTGTCAATGGTTTGTTAACACTTAATTTAAACTATATTTGGTGCACCCAACATTTTAGTGGAGTGGAAGGGGACCCCACTAAAATGTTGGGTGCACCAAATATATAGAATATATAAGTGATTCTCAAAAATCACATGACCCGAGCGGGATTTGAACCCGCGACCTCTGCCGAACCGTGGCTAGTGCTCTGAACCAACTGAGCTACCGGGTCCCGCCCGACTCATCTGAAATTTGAGACCCCTTTGTAATACGCTTCTTAGGAGCGTTTGGCGACATCTATCGGAAAACTTATGCAGTATTTCCAACTCAATGCCAATTACTTTGCAGTTATCGGACATCGATGCGATATCACCATCTATACATTATAAATGTATATTTTTTGTAAATTTGAAACATGTCAAAGCCATGTTATGCTAGTAAGTTATTGAATCAATAACTTAATAGCATAACATGGCTTTGACATGTTTCAAATTTACAAAAAAAGCACCAAATATAGTTTAAATTAAGTGTTAACAAACCATTGACAAATGACAATGACGAAGAAGAACAAACTTTGTATCCAAACCTTTTTCGGAACGAAGTTCGTAAATGCGGCTTGCGGTAGGAGTTGACGACTCGTTTCAGAGAGAACGCGGCATCTCTCTTTCTCTTTTATTTTTTTATTATACGGGGGGTAAGGAGCTTTTCCCCGACTGCAAACATTTCTTTTTCGTTATAATATTCGTCACAGAATGATGTTCTTTGACTATAATTATGACCTATAAAAGATGTTATGAAGATGTAGAGTTATGTCACAGTCCTATCAGTTTTCTGGGGAATTCTGTCACTCAACGGCCTTCGGCACCGTAAGTATTGCACACAGTGTACTGATCGACTTTGTCAAAACTTCATTTACTTAAACGTCAAACTTATTATTGAACTTTAGACCTTTCCTTTAAAACCTTTGACACTTAAGAAAATATAGGATGTGTTTGAGTTCTTATCAAAAATTCATAGCAATACACACAAGAAGGTTTGACTTGCGATAAAGTATAGGAACTACGTGAACTAATCGAACTTAATAATGTCTTAGGTTTTCGCGATTACTACACAATATAATAAAACAAGTTTAAAAGAATTAAATCGCGTATATTACAGATTTTTCCTGAACATTTCGAACACTTTGCAGCGTTCGTGGCCGCAGCACGACTGAGCTGGTAGGCGTCATGACAGCTAATTTATAGAAAAAATATTTTCAATCTACCCGCACAAGATTTATTTTAATCGATATTATTCGAATCGTACTCGTTTCGATGCACACAATAATCGCTCACGGTGTCTCGATGTTTTGTAGTGTGGTGTGAAGTTTGGGACTTGATTATTTTAAGGACTAGATTCCAAACAGGTGGTAATTGCCAACCATCCTCTCTATTGAAATTAGGATGTTTTTTAATTTCAATAGCCTCGCGAAGCATTCTAGGTACATATCTCCTTTGCGAGGATTTGAGGTTGATCAAAACGTAGGAAATGGTTGGGTTTGCCTAGGGCATGTTCACACACTGCAGACTTTGTAGAGCGCACGTTTTTAACGTCAGCTACTCAGATCATAGAAACAAGGGAGATGTGCCAAGGCGCTACTAAAATTGACGCTTTGATACGGTCACATTGACCGTATATAAAATGTACACGCTGGCGACGAACCGAACACGATCGATGATATAAATATAGTGTTTTAGTTTAGTGCTAGTGTTGAGTGACGATTAACAGTGTTAGATTGAGGGTGTGTGCAATGTTTAATGCGTGAGAGATCTTTATATTCACGAGGGGCGCTTGTAATTGTGTTGAAAAATGTACTAAAAGTGGCGACAGTTGTTTCCGTACTAATTTGCTATGATGGCATATCTCCTTGTTTCTATGATCTGAGGTCAGCTATGTGTTCTTTAACTCTAGTGGCTATACTACGCTTTGTTTGCCATATGTATGATAACCCACAATCACAGTCAATCTTGTAGACCCCTGCATCTTGTAAAGGAATGTGACACTTCACAGGTCTAAGAAATTGGCTAATCTTTCTATGTGGCTTGAAATAGGTTTTTATAGAAGCACGCTTTAAGATATGATCAATTTTGTCAGTGACCCCTCTGATAAAGGGTACAACAGCAGGTCGACGATCAACTGAGATGGGCTTCGGGTGGCTTCTGCGACGGGGATGTGGAGCACGTAAATTGTTGTTTCAGAACTTGTAGCATTATGGAATGCATCTATTTAATATGTGGTTGGCAACATTGGAGGGTTCCCGCCAACGGCTCGCTTGTCCTAGTCGCGCTCGCGTACATAAATATTAATATTAAAGAGTTCATAATAATTATAAGAGTTATTGTATTCATCTTGTTTTGTAATACATTATTATCAAAACCTTTGTGCGTTTCACTACAATACATGGCGCAGTCGTAATTTTCGAACTACGTGCGTGATCATAATAAGAAGTAAGAAGCCGGCGAAGTGACTTTGTATAACTATAAAAGTAAAACGTTCCAAAGCTCCGAAATCATGGAAGAAACGTCGAATGATGTGCGTTTCACTACAATACAGAACTTGCTTCACATGATGAACTAATCAAACTTCCTGACATACAATTTTAAATTCTGCCTACTTTTAATATCACTATGTACTTAAATATTTGTAAGTCTATTATTTATCAAAATGAGGTTTTAAAATATTTGATATCAAGTAAGTATATATTTTAAGAAACTTATATTGGCTGGTGTGTCATTAAATGAAAGAAATGTTTCGAAGGTTGAGGCTAAGAATAATTATCAATAATGAACCATCCAATAGCCGTGTGCCATATACAAAATACGAGAATTTAGACGTAATTAGTCACATAGGCGCTGTATCTTGTAACGGACTAAAATTGATACAAGCTGTAATAGCAGCAATTATTTTATCAATTGGTAAATATCTTATGACTATTGAGCGCAATGGTGGCTACTGGCTCAGCAATAACAGTCTCGATTTACAAGTTGGTCGCGGATTCGAACCCAAGCATGTGCAAACTTTACTTTGTGAAAATTGTCATTTACCCTGATTTAAAAACAGTGATGGAAAAAAAATGGCCAATTCCTTCTCACGGAGAAGAAACTCAAGCGACAGCAGTGAAAACATAGGTTCATGATGTATGTAACATATTATATGTCTATGGAAGGGCAAGGCAAAGTCTCATCACCTGCTCTAAAAGTAGCGCTTTCCTGACACACAGAGGCTTAACCCAACAGTGGGCCTAAAACCCAGAAGGAAACATTTTAATCTGACAATGGTACCGATTCTGTTGTTTACGAACTAAACTAATTTAGTCTCATTAAGTCTCTTTCTAATAAAAAACATGAGAAAGGGATAGAAGATATTTAATCCTGTCAAATTAGTCCACTTGAATAGTTTTGATGTCAATTTAGACGTAATCGCAAAAGGTCACGACTGTTTTCCCGTAAATGATAAGGGCGCAGACTAATTTGACAGTTCTTAATATTTTCTGTCCTTTTTCAATGTTATTTGTAAGAAAGAGATAAAGCGTGATTAAAATTAGTTTAGTGCGATGTTCAACAGAATCAGCACCAATGTATACTATGTTTAATGAAGGGGTTTGCTAATTTCTAAACTAAAAAGGGATTCACGCAAGGTCTCATAGTACAGGTAAAGGGAAAAAACCGAAAAACATGAATTTGTGGTTATGTTTATTTTTGCACGGAATTTTGCACGGAACCCTATAAGGGCGCGAGTCCTACTCATACTTGTCCGTTTTTTTGTTTGTTAATTCTATTGAGAAAGATGCAAAATTAGAAACTGACTAATACCATCATTACCTACAGCCGAAATTTGAAATTTTATTTTGATACTAACCTATAATGGATACTTACAAATTTCAGCCATTTGAAAATAACCTTTAATGAATACCATAAATGCCTAATAGGAATCCTAAAGTAGGCTCAAGTCCAATTATGATCTCCGATAGGCTGAGTTAATTAATTTTAATGATATAAATGCTAGTCTTCACTACATTCGTCCCAAGTAATTCCGCACTAATGGTAACTCTCCTTACTCATAAGGCTTTACAACCAACATATTTTGCTCATACAATTACAAGCGCCGCGTATAAAGATAAGTCGCCATGTAATTCTACGACAGCCATAAAACAACAAACAGCAATACTTGCACAGCCCTATTTTAGAGTCGTCATTCCTTTGTGTATAGACACTTTAACTGCAGCCTATTCAACTCCACGCAAGAAATCCAAACATACTTTGTGACACAAAACGGAACAGGCAAAAATGACACATTCCTATTCCTATTCAGGCAAAAGGCGCAATGTATAAGGGTTTGAACGATAACCTTTTCATGACGTAGTGAGGCTACGGTGTAGCTGTGTGCTACGCGCTACGCTCCAGTTTGCTACGAGACCCGGAGCGGGGCGGTCGTTTCGCGTCTGACTTTCGTAGCGCTACGATGCGATGTCCGCGTTTCAATAACTTGTGTTTCATAAATGAATGTTCGCGTTTTAAATGAACGGATTCTTACTATAAGTTTATAGTGTAAAGTGGTGTTTTGGGATTTTGTTTAGAGATTTTTGTTGGTCATTTTTGTGTGAGTAGTTCCTTGGATTTACCGTGTTCTTTTTTCTAAAACAAAGATGTGAAAATCTTAGGTAATTTGTTCTTATTATCCTTAAAGAAGTAAGGTCTCTCGTTCTGTTGAAGTTGAGAAACCGCTTTGCTCCAGCTATAGTTGGAAACTGATCTTATTTTCCGATTAAGTTACTTGCCACAGACACGATCTAACTTTTTGGGATCCTCTGAGTTTCATTGTTCGGAGTTTCAGACTTGGTCTAGAGTTTGACTATCGTCTCGATAACGGACTAATATTGAATAAAAAACATAATATTATGATGAGAGAGTGCGAATTATGTGAATTTGAAGTAGAGAAACCTGTGAGTCTGTAAAGTATGTGAGTTTGTGTATAATTGGAGGGTAATCTTCGGAACTAATGTTGCGATTCTGAAATTTTTTTCACTAGTATAAAGCTACATTACCCTTGAGTGCTATATGATACTTCTATCCTGAATAAACGGACATTTTCTGTTGGTGACGCGGACGAAGTCACTGGCAAAGTGCTAGTTTTAAATAAATATTGAAATAGTTGTCAGCGTATGGTATTAATATCTGTTCTAAAACAAACCCCAATGAAGATAAAAATTTCAAAAAACACTGAATATAGCATTTTTTTAAAGAATTCAATTCAATATCTTTTGTATCCAATTCAACTGTATAATTTCTTTAAGTGCTTAATCTATTGACTTAAACTTAGACTAGAGCTCTATTAAACTCATTCAATATTTATTAATCTTACTTTTTCAATTGCTACAAATAATTCTTGGTAAATGTTTCATTTATACTGCAGTAAACATGACTTAACATCAACAAAACACCTGCACACATAATTACAGAGTCAACATAAATACGAAGTTAAAAAAACAACACTAGATTTCACATGCTCTTTCATTATAAAATATAAAAGTCGACACGTACGCAAACACGCGCCGCCCGCGTAAAAAAACAAATGAACGAGTGAAGAGATTAAATGAATCGTGACCGAAATAAATGAACATTTAAATGAAAGGACACGGAGCAGTGACTTTGAGTGTAAAATGTACTGTTTTGGGTGAAATCGTGTGAATAGTTTATGAGAACGGAATGAAGAACGGGAAGACATACTTTTGGTCGATGCTACAGGCCTTAGCGTTGCTACCCACAATGGCTCTGAAAGGTAAGCTTTTGAATAAGTAATTACTAGGTCTACAAAAATTAACATTCATCAAACGACCATTTTTAACGACTATTTTCGTTAATTACAACACCTCGGGGTGCTGTAATTAACGAAAACAGTGTCAGAGTTGCAATTAACAGGATTTTAAGGATAAGCCCATTTTATTTTTTAAAGGCTGACTTGATAAATAGAACACTACGCTTTTTCTGAAAGAGTTCATTCACTACACTTACCTATTTCTGCTAAGTAGTGTTGTTATGTTGTGTTTTGAAGAGTATTGGTGCCGGTCAGTGGCGAAGGGACAATACGATTACTACCGGCTTACCTTTGAAATGTAGCACAGGCTGTATTGTCTACTTTTATTAATTAGCTTTTCGTGGCCAGGTAAGCATTTGTAGCTCCGGCTTACCTCTTACAAATACTGACCCTTCGCCACTGGTGCTGGTGTTATAGTTGTGTTACACATGCCTCTAGATAACATACTAAGTACTGGCAAATAGTGGCGTGCCTAGAGGGCAAGCCCGGCATTTTTTTTCGTTATAGAGAGTATTTGTGTTCATTTTTCATGAATGTAAGTGATTTTTAATGTACAGTCGGCCAAGAAAGTGGTGTACCACCCTAAGGTTGAATATCGCTTGCAGATTTATAGGTGATAAAGATTAGTTTCGCTTGCAGATCGATCTGGCAACTTCTATTGCCGTCTTTATCTGATTATTGATAACAATAATTGCAAAAAATTTCGGACTTGCTCTAGAGGCACTGGTAATTCTGGCAAAACGGCATGCCGGCTACTGGAATTCTGTGTCAAAATGCTACATATGCTTGTTGCTGGCACGCCAGGATCTAGAAATCCTTTGTAAAGTGCCAGTTGAAGTTTTTCCCGCTTATAGGGAAACAAACGGCTTGCGATCTAGTATAATATCGATCTGTCTAATAGTGTGTTCAAACTGGAAAGAGTTTTTAGCTGTCTTGATTTTGTATTTATGTTTGGTATACCTATGTATTTGACTATGCTATATTCACAGGTTGAGAATTTTTTTATAAATATTGGCACATAGGATTTTAAAATTTTGTGTTTTGGTTGCAATGTAATTGACACATTTTAATCAAGTAAAATTGTAGGTAAATAAATTTAATTTCGTTTGTCTAAAAAGTAAAATTATGCAATACAAATTAAAGTCGAGAACTTTAAAGTCTACCAAAACAAAGCAAATCTTGACTTTGTTGAATCATCATATTGAATGATTTACGAAAAATAAACATTCACAATAAACAATTCAGCTTGCTCAGACTCAAAATATAATGTCACATTTCGTGTACCTACCCAAAAAGTAACATACCTTTACACCGAAGTAATCCACCCTGTATTTCACGAGCAAAACCGCAGCCCAAGCGCTGTATAAAGTAAACTTATTCATTAACGCCAGGCTTTTGGGCAAGCAGTTAAAATTCATATCTTATTAACTTAGCTAAGCACCACTTACCAACTTACTTGTAACTTAGTAAAGCTTAATTAGTAGATAAACCGCGACGGTTATAAGCGGTTCATAATTTCTAGATTTTATAATGGATTTTGGTAAAATTGTTATGATTAGGTATCGTAATTATGTCTAGACTTAAAGCTAGGTCGGCTTCCAGTCTAACTAGTTGCGACTGGATATCAATATTTTAAATGGAGCAACTGCCATCTGACCTCCACAACCCAATTATTGGGTAATACCGGTATTCAAATGTTAGACCAGTTGTCAGCTTTCGTGCTCCTGACGACCTGTAACAACTGTCAAAGATGACAACTGGGACCGACTGCTTAACGTGCTTTCCGAGGCACGGTCTCGATGTGTAAAGAACGGTCACCTATCCAACTGACCGCGGCAAGCGCAGCTTAACCTCGCAGATCGATCGATCAGCACGGCTGTCATTTAGCCGCGAGCCCCTTGAAATTTAGGTACCTATTTAAATATGTTTGTGATTACAAGCTTCGTTGGTCTACTGGTCGCAAGCACGACTACTGAACGTGAGGTCCTGGGTTCGATCCCCGGGTCGGGCAAAGTGTTCTTGTATTTTCCATTAGGAAATTCTCAGTAGCAGCCCGGAGCCCGGATTTGTACCCGGTTAATGGCAAGGCTAGGCTCGTCCCCTATTACATGGTACTTAAACATAACTGTTGAAAAGTGGGTGTACCTACTACACACCTCAGTCTAACTCTTCAGGGATTATAATAAATCTATACTATTTTATACTATTTCTATACTATTATAAAATTGTAAAAGAGCCGTGTCTGTACATTGAAGATATTCCAGAAATAATAGTCGGAATAGGGTACTGGGACGTAGCCATGCACGAAAATATATTTTTTTTAATTTTTGTCTTTTTGTGCGCGCATCACGCAAAAAGTACTGAACGGATTTTGATGTGGTTTTCACAGTTCGATAGCTTGGTCCAACTTAAAATCAAAGCTACGTTTCATCTCATTCCGGTGGGATAAACCTGAGATACAGCTTGACCTTTTGGTAGTACTAGCCACCCTACAATACGGAGGTCATTTAAACTGGTCATTTCACTGTAGTCCACGCGGACGGAGTCGCGGGCAAAAGTCTAGTAATGCATAAAATACTGTTTCGAAACATTGCTCTTGTGTTGTGTTATCCTTTGTCCAGTCCAATTTTTTTTTTGTTTTTCTCCATTTCTCTATAATTCTCAATAATATGACGAACAAAACTACTGTTGAGGAAGCGTCGGCGCATACGTAGGAAATTTTCTGCCTACGCTCAATATACTGTTGCCAAATGCGCTTTTATGATGTTGTCAAGAATGTTTTTAGAATCTAGGTATCAAGTACAAGAATATTGTAAGAACAAGAATAACTTCATGAACACGAGCGTAAAAACACAATTATACAAATTTTATTTCTGTTCTGTTATTTTTATAACACTTTATGCGAACAAAAATAAATCACACGAAAACACGGACTACAAGAAACGACAATAATTTGTTAAAAAAAAAAATAAAAAAAAATACGTGCCCATTTACAAGCACTGCAGTATACAAATATTGTGCCACTTCATTCTGTTTACCCCTCAGATCATAGAAACAAGGAGATATGCCTGGCTCATAGCAAATTAGTACGGGAACAACTGATGCCACTTTTAGTACATTTTTCGACACAATTACGCACATAATTAAGCGCTCCTTGTGAACAAAAAGATCTCCCACGCATTAAACATTCCGCACACCCTCAATCTAACACTGTTAATCGTCACTCAACACTAGCACTAAACTAAAACACTGTATTTATACCATCGATCGTGTTCGGTTCGTCGCCAGCGCGTACGTTTTTAATATGAGCAATTTGCTCAATCAAGGCATCAAGCTCGATAGCGCCTTGGCACATCTCCCTTGTTTCTATGAGCTGAGGTGCCACTTCATTCTCTGTTTACGCAATAAATGTAGAAGCAAGAGTGGCTAACAACAATGAATGGTTCAATCCGCAGTTAGGCGGCAAAACGCCTGACAGAATCGACCGAGCAAATAGTGCGCGGGAATAAATTGTGGCAATGAATGTGATGCGTAACGGTTCTATTGGGGAACGTGCAGACTGGTTGAGCTCTATCTGAATGTATAGGGTAATAATATAGGGTCCTACCCTTCATACTCGAAATATTTTAAGAGGTACATCTGTAGGTGGTAAAGATGCCATACAAACGAAAAAAAAAATTGATCTGAGTGTATATTTTTTAAAAATAAATTAATTTATAATTATTTGACACACATAAAAAATATTATTTTCAACATCCATTACGCTAGTTTTCACGTACCCTACTATTAATATTAGAAACAAGCGTAATAGATGTCGAAAATAGTATTTTTATGTGTCAAATAATTTATTTAAAATAATTTTATTTATTTATTAAACAAAAAATATTCTCAGATCAATTTTTTTTTCGTTTGTATGTCATCTTTACCACTTATAGATGTGCCTCTTAAAATATTTCGAGTATGAAGGGTAGGACCCTATATATTATTGTTTATGTTTTAAGTCTACGATTAATTATATTAAATCATTTTTTACAGGTATGAAACCTCCGTTGCTCAAAGTTATAATGATAAGATATTTTATATTATTTATTAACCCTTACATAATTATGCTTTGCATGACTTCGACATGTTTAAAATCACAAAAATATAATCGCGTTTCACCTATTGTTCCTTTCGCTATGTTGGCTTCCCTGAATGTCAGTATGCTATGTTTTTAACGGTGTTGAAGGTTTCCTAAAGCACCAATTCTCGTTTACCAATATTTTTAGTGTTCTAGGCATTACTTAATTTAAAAAATAATATAGAACGTTAAAACCTAGATGGAGTGACAGACGGGAGCCAACATAGCATAGAAGGGAACTCGTATTTGAAACGCATCGTAGGTATGTAGGTAAACCTATACAGGGTGGCAGGTAAGACAGTGGAAATATTTTAAGGGGTCATTGTACTCATCATTATGAACAACTTTTACTATGGGTCCAACCCTAAAATCGCGAAAAAAAAATCAGCTGTTCCATACATTTATGTTCACTTAACTCAACAAAATGTATGGAACAGCTGATTTTTTTTGCGATTTCAGGGTTGGACCCACAATAAAAGTTGTTCATAATGATGAGTACTATGACCCTTAAAATATTTCCACTGTCTAACCTGCCACCCTGTATAATATTAGTTTGATAGAGTTATAAACCTTAAAACATGATATTCGGATCCCCATATTTTCAGTTGCTTTTTGGGAATGTCCCGAAATATCAATATTTTACCTGTATTGACCTCCACAACCCAATTAGATTAATAAAGACATTTAAAAGTTAGATCATTTGTCAGTCTTTTAGGTAAAGCTGCCTGTAACGACTATCATAGATATTAATACAAAAAACGTCAACAAGGCTCAATGTATAAGGAATGCTCACCCATCCATGGACTGACCGCAGCAAGCGCAGCTTAACCTCGCAGATTGATCTATCAGCACGGCCATTATTTAAACCCCGTCGAAAGATGTTACAAGTTAATCCCCACAGCAAAACCAGATATTCCCTCAACATTATTTTGTCAGCTACTTTAGTGAAACTGTCATCTAATGTGTATCCACGTCCTCTCGATATTTCATATTGAAAGTGACAGGCGGTGATACTTATTGCCATAAGCCTGCAATACATGTTGGCCGAGCTTAGACCAACGCGAGCCTAGACAAATTGCCACAAGGCAAGCGCTACTGCTTGCTTTTGCTACTGTCTAGATGTTCGGCAAGTTTTACGTCAACCACATAATAGCGCGCGGACAAACATGTGAACACTATTGTCCGAGCGCGCGCGAGCGCCTTTGATTTGTGCAGAAAAACCGACACCGCTCCGAAGTGAGGCAAGTGATCACGAGCGACTGCAAGTTGTGGCAAGCTAAGCAGTCAAATGAGGTCTATAAACGTTGGCGCTTGTCTATACTCAACCAACTAGGCAAGTGACACCGAGCGACAGCAAGACAAGGCAAATATACCATCTATATGTTGGTATTGGCCTTCACTCGACAACGCTCGGCCAACATGTATTGCAGGCTTTAGAGCGCTATCACACTAGCGATTTGTGAATGTGTTTTGAGCATGGCGATATGTGTTAAGCGAGGTCTTCTCGTGTGCGTATATATTCGCCGAGTGTACGCAACGAACTCGCTTTGTGCAATCGCGGGGTGGGTTGTTTGTTATGCATACGCGAGTGTACAACATGGCGTCCACGTCGCGATGTTGCTGCGGCGAATTCGCTGCGTGCCCGTGGCGAGTTTGCTGCAAGCACGCTCGCAAATCGCCAATGTGGTAAGACCCTTACTTGGAGCAATTCGCACGTTCGAACCTGTTCTGTGTGGTACCTTGTGTTTTATTTTCTGCAGGTACCTACAAAGAAATTAATGGCAATGTGTATTTTGTAAATGTTGTAATATCACGTACCGAACAATTTATAACCTTAGGTCAGCGCCCCGAATCGAAGGACTCTAATCTAATTGGTTAAGCAGCTTGTCAAACTACCTGCAGATTTATCGATAGCAAAACAATTATAGTTCAACTATTTTTTTTTAACGTTGTTATTGAGTTGTCTTAGTAATTACAGTCAGATACTTCCCCGCCACAAAAACCTACCAATATGTATACATGCTCCCCAACATGAACCAAGGCGTTTTTGTGTGAAGCCCATGCATTAGCATTTGGTGACAGGTGCGAACTGCCGCGGGGCTGTCACACCCGGCCTTGCCCATTTTATGTAACTTATTTTATTGTTGTTTTAGTGCTCTTTCTTTGCTGTTCACATTTATAAACGCCAACATTCGAGTATCGTAAATTGTTGAATGATTTGGTTGTATTTTTTGGAGTGTTTTAGGCCCGTATTACAGAATGACGCTCAAGCGCAGATCTCTGCTTGAGCATACATTTAAAGCCATTTGATTGGTTGACATCTATGCTCAAGCAGAGATCTGTGCTCGAGCATCGTTCTGTAATACGAGCCTTAGTGTATTTTCTAGTGTACATTTTATCAAGTTTCGCCAGAAAATGTGCCATCGGCGTAGAACTCATGTTTTTCACTGCAGGCCCTCCGCACGTGCTGAAAACTGTAATCGGGGATTTTATTCGGTAAAACTCTAACATAGCCGTCCATCTTATCCAGACAGGTTCTACCTCAGATCATAGAAACAAGGGAGATGTGCCAAGGCGCTATTGAGCTTGACGCTTTCATACGGTCACATTGACCGTATATAAAAAGTACACGCTGGTGACGAACCGAACACGATCGATGATATAAATACAGTGTTTTAGTTTAGTGCTAGTGTTGAGTAACGATTAACAGTGTTAGATTGAGGGTGTGCGGAATTTTTAATGTGTGAGAGATCTTTTTATTCACAAGGAGCGCTTGTAATTGTGTCGAAAAATGTTCCAAAAGTGGCGACAGTTGTTCCCGTACTAATTTGCTATGATGGCATATCTCCTTGTTTCTATGATCTGAGGGTTCTACCCATGAGGCTTTTCATACACTATAAAAATATGTCAAAAAACATGGCAGGTAAAAAAAGATAAATAGTCATATTAGCTTGAACTCGCTGTCTTTTACAGTAGGTTTTGTTAGCAAGAAACCTACATTATCACCATTTTAAAGTTAAGCCCCTAATCTCGCAATAAAGGGTTGACCAAGGGACTTTGTTCAACAAAACGGACATGAAACCCAAGAGAATAACAAAGTAGAGGAAAAACCGTTATTATTTATTTAACCTTAGAGTGCCTATACACGCAACAATCAGTCGGATTGTACGTGTGTGGCAAACTGGCAATACTGTATTCAATTCTAGGCGAGCGATCGATCGTAGATCGCAACAGACAGCAGCTGCATTAAGAAATCGTTCAATCGATTCACACTAACGATAAGATAGATCGTTGATACGATCTGGCCGTTACGACAATCGCCTCGTGAATGAGCACCTTTACGGGATTCGTAGTGTGACTATATTCTTACAAAGGATTTGTCATGTGACACTTCACGTAAAAGGAAAACACTGTTAAGATCTCTAGACTTTTTTTGCCTAGACTTTTCTCAAGCTCAGGCTTAACTTCCAATCTGGCTAGGTGCGTTTGAATATCAATATTTAACGTGAAGAGATTACTGTCTTCTAAATTAGGTAATAAGGCTGGTTTCCGAAAGTTAGACCAGTAAGACAAACCAGCCTGTCTGTTCTGTACCAACACACCGCGTGATATCACCGCGAGAACCGCCAATTTATTTGCGTTCGAGGGAGAATGTCACGGTGGGATTCTCCCTCGAACCTTCGCAAACAAATTGGGAGATCTCACGGTGATATCACGCAGCGTCTCGGTATAGGTAGACTTTCGTCCTTCTTGAAAATTCTTACATCAATAGGAAGTCCCTTAGCGCTATAGGCTACTCCTTATCCCAAAAAACGTGTGGGGCCAGGGGACCCCCGTCAGGAACGAAGTTCCAAAAATTTCCGAAAATTGTATCTAACTAGCTAACCAAAGGTTTAGCCTAAAGAATCGAAACGCCAAATTTGCTCAGGTATGAAGCAATGTCACAAAATTATTAAATTACTCCGTTCCAAAAAATGCAGTTCCTGTGGGCCACGCCGCGAACGAACTTACGAGCAAAGTGCTAGTCTGGTATGTAAATTTTATTTTCCACTGAAAATAAGTGTCTTCATAAATTCTTCTAACGGCCATAAAGAATTCTCCATCTTTGTTTTTTTGTAAAATACAGATATTTATTTTCAGCATGTTAGGCTATGGAGAGCTAAGCTCGGAGTTTCTTTGAGGGATCAGATCCTGAATGAAAAAATCTGGGTAAGCACCGGAGTCACTGACACAACTCGCAGAGTTAACACGCTGAAGTAGCAGTGGTCTGACCAAGTCTGTCGAAGAATGGATGGCCACTGGAGCAGACTCAGCAGTATCTGCAAACATACAATACATGGCACGAAGCTTGAGCTCTGATCCTTAATTACTTTAAGCAATTTTGGACCTTACTCCTGAGACAATACGATGCACTCACTACCCCGCCGAGAGCTCAATATAAATGGCAGCAACTATGTGAAATGCTTCCTCAAAAAGGCGACTAGGGCAAACTGGATGCGGAACGCGGAGAACCGGATATTACGGCGCAACTTGGGAAAGGCCTATGTCCAGCAGTGGATAGCATTAGACTTTATTGAGACTAAGAAGCATGCCTTACACAGTAAGGCTACGAACGCACAAACAGGTGGCTTGCTTTGCGCCTAGAGCCTAGCAAGTCACATAGCAATTAACTTAATAAAACGAACGCTTTAGAATGTTCGTAACCGGCCGCACTGCGCGCTGAAGAGCGACTAGCTAGGCGACAAGCGCGCACTGCAGCCAGTTGCGAACATTCTAAAACGTTCAGTTAATTAGTCAATAATACAAACTTTAATTATCCAAGTTCTAAAAACTATCCAAACAGTAGGTAGTCAACTCATACAAAAAACCTATCAAAAGCGACGGTTCATTTGCTAACTACCTGTGAAATATCAAACTTTAAAACTAGGTTAGTAACTCATAGTAATAACAAAGAGAGTTTGGTACTAAGTCCGCTCATCAATGATAGGGTATCGACAGCGAAATTTTAACTTTATTACGAAGTTTCTAAGGCTTAATGTTGCTTACAAGTGGTTGTAGACTTAATTATTGAATGGAATTGATAACTCTGATGCCTCTTGAATGGGCTACGGAGGTATTGTATAAGTAAAGTCCAGCAGGATTTTGAACACTAAATTATGTGAATTGAATAATATTGAAGCAACATATTAAATTACTTATGTAAGGAAAATCTTCGATCGAGAATATTAAGGCGCTGATAACTGCCAACGGCCTTGAGTGATTTGGGTGGTATAGCTTGAGTGTTCTGCGCTGAGCTCAAGCAACGTGACATACGTCCACCGAATAATACGACTCGCCTATCAAGGAGCGCGCTGTGCCGAATTAGACGTACTTTTTAGTATCTAAAATAGGTATAAAAAAAGTAACAGACAATATTATAGGTAGTAACATAGTCTTTTCACACAAAACAAATCATGGAAATATCTTAAGCGATTTGAAAGTAATTACGTTTTTATGTTTTGGGTAGACAGTAATTCATGAATTTATTTCATTAAGTATTTTACTACATTAGGCAAATATTCACAAGTACGATTGATGTACACTCGACGCCATTGACGGTCGACCACTTTTCACCTTTATGTTCTTAGTAATAAGGGTGAAAAGTGGTCGACCGTCAATGGCGTCGAGTGTACATATTTTCTAGTTTAACATAAAAAAATTGCACAACTAACCTGCATTATTTGACGGCCAAATAAGAGATTTAAAACTTGAGATTTACGGCCGTTACCATTTACCGTCGCCTTAATTTATACTGTTTACTTATTTACAATGTAAACATTATATGAAACAGTTTTTTTTTCGCGTAGATGCGCCCTACTATCAGATTAGAACCTTTTTACCCGACTGCGAGACGCAAAGGAGGGTAATGTATTTATCAGTCTATGTATGTATGTATGTTTGTTTCTATGTGGCGTTCTAGAGACCAAATGCGTAGGCCGATTTTGATAATTCTTACGTCAATCGATTCGTCTTAACCTTGCGAGTGTCACTTAAGACATAACAGTAATCAAAATTCACCACATCGACAACCAGACGCCATATTGTCAAAATGAAAAAAAAAAAGTTGATGAACTATGTCAAGTGGGGTGTCGTTGAATAGGTATTTTAAAATCATCTTTAGGTTTCTTTTATCATTTTTCATTTTAAATAATAGTTTAGGATATATAACGATTTAAAGTTGTTTAACAAAGCAATCATTCTCGCTAATTCTTACTTATTGATTGAAGTTTTTATTTTAAGTATTAACGATATACAAACAAAAAAGAAGATAACGAAAACATACATTAAAAACTAAAAAGTGAAAAATAAAAATAGTAAATTAAAAATTAAAAAACCCGACTGCCAAAAAACAACTAAAAAGTTCAAAACAAGAGCACTTTTCAAGCAGTCTGATGCGTTGGTGGCATAAACTCTAAGATTTAGTTGTTTTTTGGCAGTCGGGTTTTTTAATTTTTAATTTACTATTTTTTTTAAGGCTGCAGTTACAATACAGTAGTGGACTACTATTAAAAATGTACAAATAAATTATTTTATTCCAAAGAAGGAATAACAAAAAACCGGCCAAGTGCGAGTCGTACTCGCGCACCGAGGGTTCCGTATCATTTTTGGACGTATAAAGTGAAAAAATTCGGACCGCATAACTAAGTTTGACTGTGAAGGAATTTTGATGATTTTGAATAAACTTGTGACAGAGTCATCCTTCTTTCATCATTTAGTGCTGGCAATCTTCCATTGCTGGCCACTTCATTCATCCCATTCTTCTAAATTCGGTTTAGATTTTAACTTTAAATTTCAAAATTAGAACATCTCATATTTTTTTGCATTGTTTCGTCATTCTTTGTCTGGTCTCCAACGACATCACTTGTGACCGCTGAACCGCTGTACTGTTTTTATTTATTACCTACTACCTATTTATCAAGTGTGCAAAGCTATAAGCAAATAGTCTCTTTTTGTAACAGTTCTTTTTATACCTCTGTGTAACGTTATAAAGTGCAAAAATACAACCTACGTCTCGCAATACACCTCTCCAACCATCCTGCAGTGTTTTATTTATTCAATATCAAGATTTGTGTCTGTAGAGGCTCCCTCTCATAGCTAGCCGAGGCAGAGAGGTCAGAGGAGGGAGGCACTCCGCGACAAACTGTACTAGTGAAGAACATCGTTTTATTTTTGGTGCCATATTTGGGTCAATTCCTATCAACTCTAATTATTTCAGATTTTTCGCTCCGCAAACTTCGGAGATAAGGGGGGGGGGGGGGAAATGGTATTTTTTGGACATTTTTCATCATATGTCGAAAAGTGTGAGACATAAAATAAAATAAAAATATATTTTAAAATGTGCAGATCAAGCCCTTTTTACCATTTTGGTACGGAACCCTAAAAAGTAAAAATTAGTAATAATTTATCACAAAATGGAAAACATAGACGCTTTTAAAGTTTTTGGAGGGAGTATCGCTCCGTCTTTGTCGCGCGAAGCGGACATAGGTGGTGTTACGTCACTTATCATGCATGCCGTCCGTGTCTAGCAAATCATTTTAAAACGCTTATAACTTTGCCAATTTTGTAGATGTTTCATCGGTTTTTTCGGTGTTAATTATCTTTTTTCGAATAGTTTACAGATTCACAATAAAAAAAATATATTCAACATCCCTATTATAGAACACGGCTCCGTGTTATAGAAGCTCGCACTGGGCACATAGTTACGACACTGGGGCCACCACTGCTATGTAAATAATATAATATTACGAATGTATTTAATACGCTTTGAAACAGCAATTATTTACATATAATGTGCTGACAGTGTTTGTAGCTAAACCGCAAAGCAGAATCAGCTATAAATCATTGTTTTATGTTAATTTACTTGTTTTCAATTTTGACCTCTTTTTAATGCATTATCTGCCGAACTTACCGCATTTCGTTCAAATAATTTATAAGGATTACTAACAACATAATTTGGATTGACTTTTTGAAATCACACTATCACGTCACATCACATCACACTAATCACATTATATTACACTAATATTATAAATGCGAAAGTTTGGGTGTGTTTGTATGTTTTTACTTTTTCGTACTGAAATGCTAGACGGATTTGGATGAAATTTGACAAAGAGGTAGCCTGGGACCTGGAAATACACATAGATTACTTTTCATCCATTTTCACGTAGTCTAAGTCGCGGGCAACAGCTATTAACATAACATCAGGACTATATTCCCCAAAGGGTTAGGCAAAGGTGTGAAGTACAGATATCGACAGTTATGTTTTTGCCATTAATTGACCACAAATCCAGACACTGGGCTGCAACTGAGAATTTCCTAATAGAAAATCTCAATAACACTGCCCCATCCGGGGATCGAACCCAGGACCTCACGCTCAGCAGTCGCGCTTGCAACCACTGGACTAACGAGACAGTCATAACAGTTTTTAGAGTTCCGTACCCAAAGGGTAAAAACGGAACCCTATTACTGAGACTTCGCTGTCCGTCTGCCTGTCTGCCTGTGTGTCTCCAGGCTGTATCTCATCAACCGTGATAGCTAGACAGTCGAAATTTTCACAGATGATGTATTTTTGTTGCCGCTATAATAACAAATATCTACAAAAAACAGAATAAAATAAATATGTAAGGGTGGCTCCCATACAACAAACGTGATTTTATGCTATTTGTTTCTCGCTCTTAATAATGGTTATAAAATAGTGTCTAATGTTGTATAGATAATGGTACGGAACCGTTCGTGCGCGAGTCCGACTCGCACGGGTTTTATAAACTACTGCGTTGGCAAACACGCGTACCTACGGCCCACCGGTAAGCGATTACCGTAGCGGCGTAGCCTATAAAATGCTTGCAAAAGTGCTTGCCGAGACTAATAAACATTACTTAGCACGTGTTTCTGAGCACATGCTTTGGTTTATCATTATTCCTGTCACTGTCGCACAACTGTCAAACTACAAGTGCAAGACAGAAACGGGAACTTAACTAAGCCAAAGCACGTGCTGAGCAACGTTGATTAATCTCGGCCTGAGTATCACATGCACGTGAGTGTGACATGCGCATTACCGAACCCTTAAAATTAGGGGACAAGCAGGTTCCCCGCTGTCAACACAGCGCATCCTCAGGAGCTAAGGCGAACGATACTGAATACGGAGGGTATTCAGTATCGTTCGCCTCTTTCTACATAATGTCCCTCGTTTAACTTAACAGACTGCATAATACGGATGTTGAATATATTTTTTTATTGTGAATCTGTAAACTATTTGAAAAAAAATAATTAACACCAAAAAAATTGATGAAACATCTACAAAATTGGCAAAGTTATAAGCGTTTTAAAATGATTTGCTAGACACGGACGGCATGCATGATAAGTGACGTAACACCACTTATGTCCGCTTCGCGCGACAAAGACGGAGCGATACTCCCTCCAAAAACTTTAAAAGCGTCTATGTTTTCCATTTTGTGATATATTTTTATTTTTACTTTTTTGTTATTCCTATTCCTTCTTTGGAATAAAATAATTTATTTGTACTTTTTTAATAGTAGTTCACTACCGTATTATACCATGATGCCTACATAGATGTTATACTAAGCAGAGATGTTATGGAGCTCCGTAACCGTAACCGAAACTTTCGGATATCCGAAATAATTTCATATCCGTAACCGTAACCGAATCCGATATAAAAAGTTTCAAATAATTTCGGATAGGTGCAGAGTCTAAATGAGACACGGTATTGGTATTTTACCTTTAAAATTTCTTGAAAATGTAATATCCGTAACCGAAACTATCCGAAACTACCGGATAATCCGAAATAATTTCATATCCGTAACCGTATCTGAAACCGATATAATATTATTCGTATACCTATCTGTATCCACATCCAGATCCGAAATTTCATATCCATAACATCCCATTATTATTTTTTTTAAGGGCCTCTCGCAATTGGCTTCTAACAGCCGTCACTGCTTAACCGGTCATCTGGTGAGGACTTACAAATGCCTCCAGCCAGGCTTAAAACTAAATAAAACTACAATTTAAGCGACCACACGCTAAGGGTACCCTACTGGGGTACGGGCCTCGGCTTAGGGCGTCGCTGGGGGGAGGTCAACTAGAGGGAGGGACTACTAGCTGGATCGGTTCGTTATTTTGGGACGAATTTCAATCTACAGGCTCAGCGCGGGCTGGCTCGAGCAAGGGTCGGTTTGGGGTCTGAGTCATACTCGGCGGCGGACTCGGGTCATGATGGGGACGTCGCAACGGGCCTCGTCGGTGAGGTCGGAATGAAATCCATAACATCCCTAATACTAAGCACCCTATGAAGACGAACTACACAGAACAACTTTGTAGGTATAGTATCAAAGTTTCAAGTGATCTATGTAAATGAGAAGGCTCCGCGAGGCTGTCAAAACACAGAACTGTTAACCACTTGTATTTGGTGAATCGTGACTGGAAGTGGTGCCGGAATTGTAATGTACTGGATAATTTATTCATAACCTAAAGTCAAGGCTTACGATCAGACAGAGACTAAAGCTGTTATGATGTGTTTACTTTTTGCTTTTTAAACGCAACTTTTTGTTTTTTAAATGTAGGTACCTACCTACAAATGTTTTTATTTTTATTTTTTATTATTTTATTAATGTTTTTGCATGTACCTACCTAATTTTCAATACTTTGTTTTTTTTTATTATTGCCATGTCGTCGCATGCAATAAATCATTTTTCTTTCTTTCTTTCTTTCTTTCTTTCTTTCTTTTAAAAACCGGACAAGTGTGAGTAGAACTTGTGCCCTGACTCTTCGTGCAAAGTTAATATTGTATGTAGATTTTTTTTAATGCTGCAAATTAACGTATTTCGGATGTTGCCCTTTAGGTATAACTAGCGGCACCAGTCTTGAGCACAAACGTCACCTGTGCATTAGCAGATTTTTTAGTATCTTTGGCGTAATGAAGAAGACAGGGGGCGCCGAGACTGCACGCGAATGGTTCGTCAGTCGATGCTCGTCGTCTAATTGGACCATTCTTTATTACGTATTGTCAACTGTCTATTGGTTCGCAAAATTTACATGCGCGATCTGTGCTCATAATTCACGCCGCGACCTATATCTGTGCTGTGAGACATTACTACTTGCCAAATTTCATGATTCTAGGTCAACGGGAGTACCATAAAGGTTTTGATAAGTTTGCGAGTACCAAAATATGTGATGTAAATGACCTTATCTTTTGATGGCGTTAACTTAAAAACTTGATTTTTTTTACATCTCCAAGGGACCGTTAGACCTTAGTATTTGATATTCATTTCAACTTTATACTTTTACCTGTTCCTGAGAAAATGGGTTTTGACAGACGGACAGACAGATGGAGAACAAAGTGATCCTATAGAGTTCTTTTTTGTGATACAGAAACTTTTTCTGCTAATTATCAACTACAGAAAATATTCTATGTATTCAGATAAAGCCTAATATCGTAAATCAGGCAAGGAATTTTATAACCCTGCGAAAAATGCAGTCAAGATTTCCAAAAATACTTTATGTACATACCAAAATCCCCGTAAAATCTGACTTTACTAAAATAAAAATACACAACATAGCCTTTGGTACAATTTACACCTTCTCGATCGAGTGACGTCAGCGCTGTGTTGGAACTTGAAAAACGTATAAAAAATACACGTTGATTGGGTCTCGGAGACCTGATAGCGAGTTTTGAAGTGTTAACTAGTTTTTTTTGTTGGCAACTTTATTAGTTCAGTGTTTAATGGCCTGTTGCTTCCGATGATAGGAAAAAAGAATAAATAGACTGTGTAAGGTTCTCCGTAATATCTGCTGTATTTACAAAATAAATATTTTCTTTGAGCATGGCATGTGAGTTGGAGTTTTATCCCTATTTATCCCTCTTTTATGCAAAAGTAGCAATTTTCTTGGAATTGTGGAAACATTATGTCTTCATGTTCTTATTGATAGAAATAATAGGTATCTACTATTTATTATATCTTAGTTGCTTATTATAGAAAACTAGGTCTTACCCGCGGGTTTGCCCGCGTGGTCAGATATTATTCCATCGGAACACTACGTTCCGATGGAATAATTTCGCACCGGTATAAAAGGTTAAACCGGTATAAAAGGCCTATGTCACTCTCCGACCCATAAACACTCTATGCAAAAAATCATGCCGATGCATTGCTTCGTTGCTGCGTGAAAGAAGGAAAAACCAACAAACACACTTCCTGCATTAATAATATTGGTAGGTAGGGATTAGTAGGAAGAAAGATTTTTACCTTTTCTATACTACCTAATTTAAAAATAACGGGCAAGACCACGCACGGTAAAGGGTTCCGTAGCAAGGATTAATTCAGTTTGCTCCATTGCTGCGTAAAAGAAAGAGAAACCAACAAATACACTTTTGCATTTATAATATTAGTAGGTATTGTGAACGGGGTCTAGAATCATTTTTATTTACTTTTGCCATTGCAATTTTACTTGCAATAATATATATATATATTTTGTTCTTTGATAGAATATCAGAGGAAGCTTTTTATTATATACTTACATAGGTCTATGTATATACCTACATATGCCTACCGTATACTATAGTTCACCTTATTAACTACCCTCTTTTCAAATTTCTTGCGAAATAAAGCGGAATAGTAAATCACGGCCCAAAAACTTACAAACTTCAAAGAAATAAAAACATTCCAAATATGAATTTAGCTTGTAAATTAACTGCAAACTTTTGATTTAGTGGCAGGAGTTTTAAATGTGGCTTCTTAACGTTAGTGTCACGCTAGAAGAGTCTATTTTGAATTTATAGACGTTGCTTATAAGACTTATTGTCCATCAACTCGCACTGGGCCCGCGTAGTGGACTATGGCCCATTCCCTTTTTGTGGGAGAAAATATTATTATATTATTTTATAGACCTTAATATGTACCTTTATAATAAATAAATAAATAAATAAATAAATATGAATGACCTCCGCAGTGTAGAGTGGCTAATGCAGTCAAGCTGAATCTGCGGTTTATCATAATGGAATTGAATGAAACGTAGCTTAAATTTTAAGTTGTACTTGAAGCTATCGAACTGTGAAAACCAAATCAAAATCTGTTGAGTAATTTTTGCGTGATGCGCGCACAAACGATTGTCTAATCATACAAAAACTTTTTTAACAAAAAATAACCGACTTCAAAAAGCCACTACAAAGAAAATAATAATTTTGGTTTCGGAAGTCGGTGGCTTTGGTTTTTGTTTGCTTTTTTTGCCACCGACTTCCGAAACCAAAATTATTATTTTCTTTGTAGTGGCTTTTTGAAGTCGGTTATTTTTTGTTAAAAAAGTTTTTTATATTTCCATTTTTAGTTCTTTATCTCGCGTTAGATTACTTTGACGACTTCGTTCAACAGTAAATCTTCTACGTAGTGTGTACATTTATGCATATAACTTTGTACATAGGAATGATTACCTAATGTATTATATACTAAAACCTTTCTCAAAGTATGTAGATTACGTTAGTGAACCCCATCCAAATCGAATCAGAAGTTTTTGAGAAAATCGCGCACATACAAACATACATACATACATACATACACACATACATACGGGACGAATACAGAACCTCCTTTCTTGAAGTCGGTTAAAAATAAAAAATAAAATCTTTTTGGGTATGGTTACGTCCCAGTACTCTATCTCAACTATTTTTTCAGGAATATCTTCAATGTACAGACAGCTTTTTTTACAATTTTATAATAGTAAATAAATTAAGAGGTTTTGATTAAAAAAAATAGCTTCATTCGTAATTTAACTTTTAAATACCTACTGGAATTTCTACATAATAATATATTACGTGGAAACTAAGCACGTGGTCCAACTAATTATGTTGTAATCGTTTGCGTGTGATGAATTAATAAATCAATGGCTGTATTTTTCCTCCATTATTTCCTACATACACTCGAAAAATATTACCCTCTTTCTGGGGCGGTCGGGTAATGTGGTACCATGTTTAAATATTTTACGTTTTATTGTTTCAGATTCTCAGATGACGACGAAGAAGTTTTCTGAAGAGCCTGAGTTTGAGCGTCCCATTGGAAACCACACGTTCTTCTTAGGAAGGGAAGCAGTGCTCGGCTGTGCTGTCACGAATCTTGCGAAACATAAAGTAAGTCTTACTATTATGTTTTAAAGGGTTTTGCTTAACAGGAATATCGAATGATGACCACGAATTAAACGTACAAAACTGGGTATCCCCACTTTTTTAGGATTATATTTTTAGGTAGGTAGCTAATTTTACTTCGCACAATCTAAGAATTTTAATAGGCAGCAGTTGTCAAAGTTGGCTTTAGATTTACGTAAGAAAAAAAAATATAATAATTTTCCAAAGATTTTGGGGCAGCGGGGCGGCGGGCGGCGGGGCGGCGGCGGCGCGCAGCGTCGTGTACACGAGCGCTTAGGATCAAAAGAAGAATAATAAACATATCGCACCCCCCACCGAATAATATGGTAATGTGCTATTGCGGTAGTTTATGTTTTATTGCATATTCGGTGTCTAGAGCATTCATTACACCTTGTGAATTTTTTTTGTAATGTTTCTATGGATATTGATAAAAGTACAATAATTTCAATGGCCCCGTAATGAACATAACAATATTATTCTCTTAAAATCTAAACACACTTTTTACACGAATAGTACCTTAACAAGTAAATACAGATTATGCAATCGTTAAGTTTTTCGGTAAGTGACGATTACCATTTTATTCGCGTAAAAAATACATTTAGTGTTTCATGTAAAGTTTAAAACAATTATATTCATGTGTTATTTTTATTTACACGATTTGGTAATGTTTTTTTACAATACATGACAGATATTATGCGAAATCGTAATGTTGTTCGCTGTTTATTAGGCTTGCATTTGACCGCCATTTCGTCTGACGTGAAGCGATGATGCGGTCTACGATGGAGCACGCTTGCCCAGAAGAAACCGATTCACTCTCGTCTTGAAGAAACCCAGATTGTTATTATCGGGAACATCCACTCCGATAGTGAATTCCATTGTTTTGCGGTTTTCACAATGAAAGTGGAATCAAAGCGCTTCGTATGGGTTTTTGGTATATCAACCATGAACCGATGGCGCTTTTTCGTGCTTTTGGCTGTCCGATAGAAAAAAGGGTAAGAGGGACATGAAGTACCGTCGCAGCTTCGAGAGGAATCCTAGCTTTTTAGCTGCAATTGAGCTTTGGACTCAATATAAGTGCCAAAGTTAAGGGGAGACGTCAGAGTAACGACCAAAAGCTCAAGATGGTGCTCAGTTATCGGTATGGAGTATGGACACATTTAAAAAAATAGGAGCCAGCTGGAATGGGCTCTTTTTGGCAGAGAACAGACATGCCTGAGTCTTAGTTGCATTGAACTTGACCAGATTGGCATCGCTGCAATTGGAGACTGCCTTATGGGACAAATTCAAGCGCTCGACCATGGCCTCTCTCAGAGCCTGGATTTGTAGTCCAGTAGTCCGTTCATTGGCTATGTATCTCTCTACAACAGTGTTGTCATCTGCATACCCAAACGTTCCGGGCTAAAGCAGATCGTTGATATGCAGCAGGTATATATGCGACGCTCATATAATAATATGAGCGTTGCAGAGAGCACTGACCCCTGAGGGACACGCATTAATTGCTTTTCGATCTGCCGAGCAGCCATCAATGACTCGAATCGAACGATCCCTCAGGAAGTCTGATATCGACGCATCGAAACAGGTGGGCAAACCATATGAGGAAAGCATACGAATAAGGCCGTCGTGCCAAACCCTGTCGAAAGTCTTCGAGATTTCCAGGGAAACGGTTAGCGCGTCCTCATGTTTCATAAGTGAGTAGCGTAGGCTAGGTCCCCAGTAGACCGGTTTCGGCGAAAATCCGATTGCCGATAACTGAGGAGATCATTAGCTTTAAGGTACGTCAAGAGCCTGTTATTGAAGAGACGCTGCATACTCTTGTAAAGTATGGACGTAACCGAATTGGCAGGGTCGGCACGACTAGGTACCTCTTTCGTTTCTCTCTTGAAATCTTTTTTGGGCACGGGTTGCACGTTGGCAAGATTCCACGTTTTCTGCACTTGTCCAGTATTTAAAAGAGACACAGGAAACAACTCAGGCGCACACGTCCTCAGAACTATGGCTGGAATACCATCTGGGCCACTGGCCTTGTTCACGTCAAGATTGCACAGTGTTTTGCAAATCTCCATTTGGCAAATACGAATTTCCGACATAAATGTCGTGCTGCCAGGTAGAGTTGGAGGTATCGCGTTGCCAGCATTTAGACGTGATGACTCCGCAAACAGATTCGTTTCAACTGATTTGACCAAAACGCTTTACTACCCGCAGGGTACGAAGTCAATTTGTTCCCTATTCGACTAATGTGATCAAAGCGAGCTCCTTTTTGCAGGACTTGGCAGCCTTGTTAAACGACTTCTTCCTCCGACTGTGTCCTTCGCTTTACGGTGTCGGGCATCAACCCAGGCCAGGTATGCCTCACTGTTTACTGGCTTTAGCGAGAACACATTGAGGCCCAAACCACAGGCGAGCTTTGCTGGAGAGCGATACTTCGGAATAAGGAATGTAGTATTCCATGGCCCGGTGCAACAAATCCGTCACAGCATCCGCGCAAGTCGAAGGATCATCAAACGAAAAAAACATCAACTGCCAAGGATAAAATGCAAAGAAAGACCGCATCTTATCCCTATTTGCTGACCTGTATCGCCACACTCGGTGAGTTCCTCTTGGGCAGAGATCGGGCGGGGAGTAAACAGATACAGATTTCACCAGACAGTGATAGGAGTTACCTAAAGGTGACCGATACCGAGTGACTGATACCGAGTAGCGGTAAATTGTTAAAAGAATTGATTAAGTCTATGCAGAAAAGAAGCCTTACCTCAGCATTGTCATAGGTACTTTTTATTGTTTCCTACAGACCAGTGAAATTATGACAGAACAATCTTCAGACTGAATCGGACTGTAATGATGATTGACATGATTGATTTTTACTATCATTTACATACCAACGACCCAACGGACCAACAGGACTTCCATCTGATTATTATTTTTGATAGAAAACATAATGTTGTACCTGATTAATATAATAAAAGCTATGCATAGTTTTATTTGAAAACCTTTAACAAATCACTATTATTTAAATAAATTATACAGTACCTACCTACAAAATCAATTTATTTTATTTTTTTTTACTTTTTTGCCAAATCAATTAATATTTACTAAATTATTTAATGAAATAACGTATTTGCAACATTATATTACTGTTCATTATTGACACCATACATCGACGAATATTATTGTAATGTAATAGTACTGTATTCACTATAGCTGAGATTTCACCCGAATAATGTCGTAATGTAATAATACTGTATACACTATCGCTGAGATTTCACCCGAATAATGTCGTAATATCGTATTACCGTAAACTTTATTGACACTACATTTTGACGAATAATACTGTAATGCATTAATACTGCCTACGATATCGTTGGGTTTACACGCGAATAATATCGGAATGATGCATTGCATACTATACTTTTGACCAGCAATTTCAGTAATGTTATTTTCGTCAATAACTTTATTTAGGAAACTATTACAAAAAAATCATAAAAGGAAATAGACAGTAAAAAAATATGCTTTGTTTTGACATATAAATCACTATCTTACGATGCACCCGTGCTGAGATATAAGCAAAAAACAGTTTTTTATTTTTCCTGTAAAATTTAGAATTATCGATTACCATATTATTCGGTGGGGGGTGCGATATAAACTAAGGACAATAAAGACATCACATATGCAGCCGGCGCAAATCTACTTGTTTTAAACAATTATAGAATAAGGCGTCACACACTGCTACGCACCACGCGACTGGGCGCGGGTTACAGATCGCTGCGTGGCCCGCGTCCACGCGCGTGGTCGCGTCTGAATGTATGAGACCACGCCTGTTTTCCATACAAACTGAGCTGCATACCTACAACGCTAAAAACCGCAGCCCCACGCCCCGTGGCGTGGTTCGGGGCAGTGTGTATAACGCCATATACCTCGCAGTAGTCCATGTAGCCAGTATAATCTATAGACAAATTTTTAACATGAATGATAATGATATTGCTGTGATCTGTAATTAATTGCTCGTTTTTGAACTTGAATCTTTGTTTCAGTCTGAAATCTAAACTTTATTATTCATTGTAATACCTGGTTTTATTACCTATAATTTAATTTCTACGACCTATTCTATTCAACCCTACACGGTATCGATTCTTTAATATTTTTCTAATACGCTGACCTACATAATATAATGGTATGTTTTGAACTTTAGGTAAAACAGTTTGAAATAGTATCAAGTTGATTACATCATACTTTTTAACACCATTTTAAATAGACGTGAGTAGAGTTATTTCTGAAATTATTCAATATCTGCTGCCTAATATTGCTGTGTTTTGGTAGGAGAGAGCTGGTGAAATTAGGTATAGGGGACTTGAGATATTTTCACGTCGTGTCTATTGTTAACATCGGAAGGTGTGCCCACAAAAGTTATATAGAATTAAAAAAACATGTTTTGCAGTAGTCCTGCACAAGCTGGGGTTTCTCCTTGGGTTTATTTCTATAGTGCATACTATTGAGGTATACATACACTAGAGAAGTCATCAGCGCATTAGACGGTGCTGTCCCAATCAAATAAATGTCGCATCTATTCTATTATTTTTTGTCACGTGTCACACGGCGTTTGAAACATGACGTTTGTTCAAAGTGTCTCCTCTAGTGTTATACCTCAATGGTGCATAATTGCATGCAGGGATAATCGCTGACTATGTCCCCATTGCATTTTATTAAAGTTGTTGTAAAGGGCCTCTACGTGTTGGCTACGGCCCCATACACGCCTCCAAAAGGTCCGGGGGTCGGGAATCGGGACTCTGTAGTCCCTTGCTAGAAGATTTAATCTCCTCTCTGTACATGTCTAAGAATCCCAGGGGTCTACTCCCAAAGCGAGATTTTTCCACATAAACATCTAGTAACTGGATTCCTATAACACCATAGTACATAGCTGACTAATGATTACAGTGACGTAATCAACAAACCAAATTATTTTGTCGACACACTGACAGCGATAAGGAATCTAAAATAGGCACTTCTAACCAAAAACTACATACGTTATCCGGAAAATTGAAAACCCTAAGTTCCATAACCATATACCTTAATGATTAAAGTTAGATGGTTTTCAATGCGAACACGTTAGGTTAATGCGGGTACATCACGATACCGGTCGTTAACCAAAGCAACTGTAATCATTATCATAGTTAATGGATTTTCATTTTAAAATGACTGTTATGGTTTATGTGCGTGTGTGTTTGATGGGAAGGGTTTATTTTTAATGTTTAAAGAAGACACGTGTAAGGTGAATATTTAAATACAATGTAATCACACAATAATTATGGTTAATTTAAGTAAATGTTTTGAATTTAAAAGATATTGTATGTTTGATGTTCCGTTGAAGCCTCGACACTGATTTTTAACAATAACAGCGTTTTATGACTTTAAATAGCCCTTTCCATATAGTTCGCTGAGTGACCTTTATGGATGAGCCGTAGTAGGTACCGTGAGTGTCCATATCTCGGCGCCGCTAGTTACGATACACTATAATTTTGATTATCATATTAGTGATAGGTACTGGGGGGTGATACTCGCGGGTGATATATTGATATCGAATTCGATTTAAATTGCAACAAATGTCAAAATGGTAGGGATTTTGACAGTTGTTGCAATGTATATCGAATTCGATATCAATATTGAACCCCCGAGAATCACCCCCGTTATCTAAATCTGAGCGAAAACAAAAGGTGCTTTAGCGAGAGCCGTAACCTTGATATCGTTCTTTTGTCTTCATCTCGGTCGGGATTGCGCTTGTGCCATGATGAACAGGTTTTAGTTACGATATATCTCGTTACTAGGTATAGTCTCGTTAAGAAGTTAGTGCAGTCCTGGTTATTTGAAAATAAAATCCAATGCGGTGACTTGCTGGGCTCACAGACTAATAAAACTTGATGGAGAACATGTAGGTAGGACTGCACTAGCTACGATTGTACATATTATGTGAATAATTTGGACACAAGTCACGGAAAACATTTTAAATTAATACAATATTTTATTTTTATAATAATTTGGTAGGTGTTGATGTTAGTCTAGTGTTTTGATATTTTTTGTATTTATTTCGTAGATACCTAATGATTGTTTAAATGAGAATAGAGGACCTTACTCACATCTTTAGGTCTAAAATGATTATTAAATATTGAAAAACTCAAGCAGAGTATTATCAAACTTTTAAAACATTGAGATAACACTCAACCGTGCGTTCACAAACTATTGGTAAAATTAAGCTAGGGGCAGTAAATATTACACTAAGTACAGCTGCGGCCTTTTAGAACGTGAAGCCTAGGCTTCACGTTCTAAAAGGCCGCAGCTGAGACGGTGCACATAACTGTACCAACTTTAAGCACTATACTCAGATAAATTATCCTATTTAGTCACACTTTAGTAACACAACTTGTTCTACACTAAAACAAGCTCACATCCAACATGGCGACCAACTATAACACCTTGGAAGCCAACACTAAAGCCACTTGTAAGCTAGTCTGTAACATGTTCCTAACTTTCACACTTAGCTTGATATATCGCCAATAACCAACGTACATGTTCCAACTTGTGCTGACTATAAAATTAACATCAATCTATATTTACGGTGTTAATATTTCCATCAATTTGTATTTAGGGTGTTATTTCAATGTTTTTTTCTTTTGTTTAAGTTAGTGGGTGTATTTTTATAAGAAAGTTGGTGTGATACCAACTTTAGAAGGCCATAAATTTGGTCTGGAAGTTTCTAGAACAATTAGAGTGTTGTATCGCAATGAAGTGAGAAATTCTTGACAAAATTCTTGCTTAGTTTAAATAGCGGTGAAATTAAGTTAGTGGGTATAATTTGTCGTTCAAACAAAAGTGTTTAATAATAGGTATCTATAGAAAAAATGGATCTAGAATGAAAACAGTCGATGAATGATGGTAATCTATTAAACTCTAAAGGTTTTTTTTTTTTTTAAGTACATATTCCTACACATAGCTTTACGCCTGTATGAAAAAGGGTTAGGAAAAAAAGTATTGTCATGATTTGTGTACGCTATGAATGACGGTATTGGAATAATTAAATATTGTTCCAGATATTTGGTCGCGTCGACTAGAGAGCCGAGTCGAATCGAATTAATTCGCCGCCTCCTATACATTTACTATGAGTGTGCATCCACTGCAGCGCGCCGAGGTGCGCCGAATCTAATCTCCGGCGAGGCGAATTTCTTCGCCAACGCGTTTCGGCTCGATTTGGCGCGTCTCAGTGGACGCCAGCCTTAAGAATTCCTTTCGACGCTATATTGGCTGCCCTGAATCTCAATTTATTACAACGTTTTTAACGGTGTTGGAAGTTTTCTTTCAGCACCAATACACTTTCATCACTTTTTAACGTCCTAAAAATTATTACAAAACATAAAATACATATATTCAAAAAACACATACTTAACAATATGACCTAATTTATAAGAATAGACAAGTAGGGGAGCCAACATAGCGTCGAAGGGAATTCTTACGTGAAACGGTCAATACCATGATGAATCTGCGCAACGTTCTAAATTGAAATTGAATTTGGAAGCATGAAGTCACCAGTGATGAAAGATTGCCAGTACTAATTAAAACATAATAGAATAACTCAATAAAACTTTGCCTGACCCGGGGTTCGAACCCAGGACCCCACGCTCAGCAATCTATGATAACATTGTATTAATATCATAATAAATATCTAAACAAAAATCCTAATAAGCGCGTCCTTAAATCCCCAACCAATCTCTTACACAGGAAAATTACCCGCGAAAAAAGAATACAACGCCAAAATGGCCGTGTCTTTTTACGAAAATGGGCACTGGAAAGAAAATCTTACTGCCTTTGTCTGTAGCAATTAGAGCCACAAAAATTTACCGATTATCCTTCATTAAGAGTTGTTACACTGGTTGGCTCGATGCCTAGAATAACAATGCACGAAAATAGTGGTGCACCTTTTCACGTTGTGAATTTTAATACCGGTACATACGGTGGCTGAATGCTGTAGTATTCTTTGTTGCCTTTGCCTGTTTGCTTTCTTTTAGCTTTTGTCGTGATTCCATCTTAATGTTTGTTGTAACATCTGGTTTCTTTGGCTATGGCAGTGTGAAATAGGTGTTGTGAATAAAGAAGTCGGTTAAAAAATATAAATAGTACTTCAAAACTGTGTATGTACGTACACAGTTTTGAAGACATGAATGCTTTTTTCTAATTGTTTCAATCAGTATGTTAAGGTTTTCAAAGTGACGTAACTATATTTTTGTTGGTGGGTAGTAAGTAGTAATACTTTTATGTATCTACCTACTTAATTATGTTCTTAAATACATTATTTCAAAGTAACATCCATATAAGTTTTATGTTGAAAAATATTTTTCAAAACGTTTATAATACAAATCCAACGAGCCCAAACACGATGAAGTTATGTTAAGAAGTTGAGGAGTTTCTATAGCCATCTCCCAACTGCATCATGAGACCACCTCCATGGTAACATACAGCATTGTCGGCAAAGTGACATAATTACACGTTACACATTTCCGCTCAATCGGTCAGAGGGAACTGCTCTAAAATTCAGATTCGAGATTTCGCATAAAAGCTTGTAAAACCAATGCTTCAAAAACAAACTAAATAATAATAATTAATATTACTATTTGAAGTCCCATAAGTGTCCAATCAATAGTAGTTTACCCTATATAATCGCTAAATCAGAAAAAAACTACAATATTTACAACACCCAAAGTCCACAGTGATCCCCCGGACGGCCCCGGAAGAAATCTGACAGGCCAGGAAAGTATCAGAATGAAAGATAAGGGCTAAACACAAAGGGGTACGAAGGGTCGAAGACTTAACTGGGTCCCTGACCCAGAAAGAAATCTTCATCAGTGATATGGAACGTTCGAACTGATTTTCAACTTATTGTTTTAGTTGGTGATGTTTTTTTGCTTTGAAAATGTAGGGTATTTTTTGGTTCAATGTACAGGTAAAAATACTTTAGTAAAGGCCCAAAGATTGGGTTGACGAAATGAAGCAAAATTAGGTTAAGTGGGTGATATTAAATAATATGATGTGATGACTATAATACTGTATTTATGTATACTAAGTAAAAAAATATGTAATGAAATCAAAAACACGTCAAATGAAATATGTATTGTGTGCAGAAGTAGGTACACTCGACAACATTGACGGTCGACCACTTTTCACCCTTATTACTAAGAACATAAGGGTGAAAAGTGGTCGACCGTCAATGTTGTCGAGTGTACCTACCCAAAATGATGAATTATCACAATTTATGTAATATTTATATAGTTTAATTAAATGTAGGTATTTTATGTCTATAACACAACAATAACGTACGAGTGAGAGGGAATGATTAGTGTCGCCATTTTTAATTCCTGTCTTTATCGGAGCGAGTTATAAGGTAAAATTGTATCAATAGTGTCTATATTACCTATAGTCCTCAGATTTTCGACATTTAAATGAGTAATAAATTATGAATATCCTTCCCACAGAACCATAGCTTAAATAAATGAATTTCCGCTTCACTTTTATTTATTTTATAATATTTGTTTATGCCATAACCAAAGTATGACTATCAAAAGGACACGGCACATCGCCCATAGAACGCTTTTTTTTTTTTTTTTTGAGGATGGGAAATCATCAAATGACCCCTCCCGCTCTGGGCGGAGCGGAAGGGAGTGTCAGACTCTTACTGACTAAAACCCACCCATGTTCCTTCCTTAGCCCTTTTGTCCGGGTCAGCGGTATCCCTTCCGGACAATCCCGCTTTCCCGGCAGGCTTGGGCCCTAATGGGCCCCCTCTCTGATGCTGACATCTCTTTGAGGCGCGCGTGGAACACGTACGCGCCGTTCGGCACGGGCCTGGTCCTGATCGGACGGTGAGCTACCCATTACTCACCGCCCGCAGGCCCGCGCCTACGGTAGCCGGGAGTCGTCACGCGGCCCCCGACGCCCGGAGCGTCTACCGCGGCGGCTTGGACGGGAGAATCTCTCCCTCTCCCGTCCCGCCGCCTCCTTCACTAGCATGACTGCTTCGCAGAAGGAGGCGACTGCCTCCCACTCCCCCTCGCCCCGGACCATGGCTTGAACCAGGGCCGGGCGCGAGAGGTCGCCGCCGCTGTCGATCGCCTCTACGAGGACACGGCGGTGCTCCGCCCATGCAGGGCAGGCCCCCACCGTGTGCTCCACCGTGTCCTCGGGGCGATCAACGCAGTGATGACACCCGGGCGTTTCCTCCCGCCCGATGATGTGCAGGTACCTCCCGAAACTTCCGTGTCCGGTGAGGACCTGCGTCAGGCGGTAGGTGAGGACGCCGTGACGTCTCCCTAGCCACTCCTCAAAGAGGGGTCTTACCGCCGCTATTGCGGCGTGCCCTGCGCTGGGTTGCGAAAGTCGCTCCTTCCATGCCACCATGAGATCGCGCCGGAGGTCCGTCCGCTCCGCCGCAATTTGCCGCGGAAGCGGGGTTTCCCCCCGACGTAGTGCCTCCGCGCGCCACTCATACAGGCGCGCGAGGACTTTCGCCTCCAGATCCCACGGTGGGCCCATAGAACGCTGGGCTTCAGATTGTGTATGTCGGTACAGATAATTATGAAATTAGTTTGGTGTGATCGAGTATTTCAAGAGTATTTAAATTCGTTTTTTATTTGTTTTTGTACGTAATTGGATTAAAGAGAAATCTTCGTATTTGTGACAGTGAGGTTAAGTATGGTGTGAATGATCCAATAAAGTACAGCCCGACTAATGAGTTCTCAATTCAAAGGTTTTAGTTGCTGTCGACATGATATTCTATGGAGGCACGCGCCAGCCAGCATGCACCCGTTTTTGTTTTATTGGTTTTTTCTAAATGTCAACGGCATAATCATTTTAGCATAAGCATAGCATAATCGGCCTATAATGTTCCCACTGCTGGGACACAGGCTTCTTCTCTATGAGAGGGAGTGGGCCGTAGTCCACCACGCGGGCCCAGTGCGGGTTGGTGGACGTCACATGTCTTCGAATTTTTGGTTCTAGGACATGCCGGTTTCCTCACGATGTTTTCCTTCACCGTTAAAGCAAGTGATAATTAATTTCTAATACGCACATGACTTTGAAAAGTCAGCGGTGCGTGCCTCGGGATCGAACTCGAACCATTCGCCGTGGGAGGCACATGGTTAATCCACTAGCACTGCACTCTCATCATAATCATTTTATTTCTTATTTATTTCGATTTTTGATTCCAATTCTTAATCTCTAAGATAAATTAGGCAAAGAACAATTAAAATATATTTTTATTTTTGGTTATGCTTTTATTACTGTTCCATATCAAGCCCAAAACTACCAACGTCCTTTCTGTTCAAGTTTTTAAATTTTTAGGGTTCCGTAGATAAAAACCGGACCCTATTACTAAGACTTCGCTGTCTGTCTGTCTGTCTGTGTGTCTCTAGGCTGTATCTCATGAACCGTGATACGTAGACAGTTGAAATTTTCACAGATGATATAGGATTTCTGTTGCCGCTATAACAACAAATACTAAAAACAGAATACAATGAATATTTAAGGGGGCTCCCATACAACAAACGTGATCTTTTTGCTCGTTTTTGCTCGATATTGATAACGGCAACTGGTAGACGCTTGAAATATTCACAGAATATTTTGTTATATATTCACTTTAAAAATTGTTTGTTTTGTTGTGAGGAAAGAGTGAAAGAGAAGTTTTGGGAGGATTTTGATACAGTTTTAATGACCATCCCGGTGCATGAGGAATTAATTATTGGAGGTGATTTTAATGGGCATGTGGGAAGAACGAAAGGAAGTTATGACAGAGTACACGGGGGATGGGGTTTTGGGAATCTAAACAATGAGGGGGAAACTATGTTGCAATCAGCTACTGCATTTGATCTAGCAGTAGCTAACACCTGGTTCCAAAAAGCCGATGGACACCTAGTAACATATAAGAGTGGAGCACATAATACACAAATAGACTACTTCCTTGTTAGACGCAACAACATAAAGCACGTCAAAGACTGCAAAGTGCTACCGGGAGAAGATTTGGTCTCACAACATCGACTCCTGGTTATGGAAGTAGTCTTACAAATAAGGCTTCCAAAACATAAAGAGCGTCCCCCTCCTAAAATAAAATGGCATATGCTAGAGAAGAATGATTGTGCAGGAGAATTAAGAGAACGAGTGGTAAATAAAATGATTGAGATGGGTGATATGAACGACCAAAGCGTAAATGAATGTTGGAATGAGATGGCTCGGTGTATTAGGAGCGCAGCAAAAGATATTTTGGGAGAGACGAAAGGAAGGGGTACGATAGACAGGGATACATGGTGGTGGTCGACAGAGATTCAGAATGTATTGAGGGAAAAAAAGAAGAAATTTAAGGAATGGCAGAGCATTAGTAATGAGCGTGCTAGTTTGAAAGCTGAAAAAAAGAGTGAGTATGATGCTCTAAAGAAAAAAGCCAAAAGAACTGTGGCTATAGCGAAAGCAAATGCCCAAGTAAAGTTCTATGACACCTTGGATACTCCAGCAGGCCAAAAACAACTATACCGGCTTGCTAGAGCTAGGGAGAGAAAGGCGAGGGATGTTTGTCAGGTAAAGTGCGTAAAAGACGATGCTGGAATGATTCTGTCGGAAGATGAGAAAATAAAGAATAGGTGGAAGGGTTACTTTGAAAGATTGATGAATGAGGAGAATGACTGGAGTGGTGTGCTTGAAAATAAACCTGTAAATAAGGGATTAGTGAGAATAATAAGTGTGGATGAAGTGAGGAGTGCAGTAAGTGGAATGAAGAATGGTAAGGCATTAGGACCGGACGGAATACCTGTTGAAGTGTGGAAAATATTGCGGATGGATGGTTGGACGTGGTTAGCTTTATTCTTCAATAAGCTGTTGCTGGAAGAAGCCATACCTGACGAATGGTGCAATAGTTCGCTAGTGCCCATTTTTAAAAATAAAGGTGATGTGCTGGAATGCAATAATTATAGAGGAATAAAGCTAATATCACACAGTATGAAGGTTTGGGAGAAAGTTATTGAAAGGAGACTGAGAGAGGAGAGCGAAATTTCACAGAACCAATTCGGTTTTATGCCTGGTCGGGGTACGACGGATGCTATCTTCGCTATCCGCCAACTGTGCGAGAAGTACAGAGGTGCGCATAAGAACTTGCACATGGTGTTCGTCGACCTCGAAAAGGCATACGACCGGGTGCCCCGTGAGGTTCTGTGGTGGGCCCTTAAGGAGAAAAGTGTGCCTGGGAAGTATGTGCAGTTGATCCGTGCAATGTATAGTAGATGCAGTACACAAGTCCGGTCCACAGCGGGCACTACCGGTAGTTTCAATGTGGCGGTTGGCTTGCACCAGGGGTCGGCTCTCAGCCCGTACCTCTTCCTGATGATAATGGATGCTCTGACATCGGACATCCAGGAGGAGGCCCCCTGGTGTATGCTGTTTGCCGACGACATTGTGCTGATTGCCGAGAGCGGCCTAGAGATCCAGAGCAGATTGGAGGTGTGGTGGCAAAGACTGGAGAATGTTGGCTTGAAATTGAGCAGAACCAAAACAGAATATTTGTTTTGCGATTTTGGCGGTCTCTCCAGTCCTGTGCCCATTACTCTTGCCGGAACGCCCATACCAGCCTGTTCCGACTTTCGGTACCTCGGGTCGCTTGTCCAAGGAGATGGCGATGTAGACCGGGACATAACACACCGGATCAACTCGGGATGGATGAAATGGCGACAGGTCACCGGAACAACTTGTGACCCACGGATGCCCCTCAAATTAAAGGGGAAAATATACAAATCCGTGATTAGACCTGTCGTATTGTATGGATCGGAATGTTGGGCTGTGAAAAAGATGGATGAGAAACGATTGCATGTAGCGGAGATGAGGATGTTGAGATGGATGTGTGGAGTGACAAGAATGGATAAAGTAAGGAATGAGTTTATAAGGGGAAGTTTGAAAGTGGCGCCTGTTACAGAAAAAATGAAAGGGAATCGTCTGTCTTGGTATGGACATGTGATGAGGAGGGATGAGACTCATGTGACTAAGAGAGTTATGAGTATGAATGCTGATGGATGGAGAGGAAGAGGAAGGCCAAAGAAAAGATGGATGGATTGTCTAAGGAATGATATGAAAGAAAAAGGAGTAAATGATACTGTGACGTCTGATAGGGGAGAATGGAAGAAAAAAACGTGTTGCGCCGACCCCAAGTAAAATGGGATAAGGGCAGGAAGATGATGATGATATTCACTTTAAAAATAAATAATTCATTTTATTTTAAATTAAAACAAATATTTAAGGGGGGCTATACAACCGACATGATTTTTTTGCCGTTTTTATAGATAATGGTACTTCGTGCGCGAGTCCGACTCGCACTTGGCCGGTTTTTACCGTTGCTCCAATAGCAGACCTTGGTCAGTAGAGAAAAACAGTGGTTCAAAAATTCTTCTCGAATATGTAAATACCATTAGAGTAGGTATACATATAGGTTTATTAGAAACACGAGTCTGGAAAACTGGATGTTTGTGTACCTAGCGCGTCATGTTTGCTCTGAGTTTGAATTGGACGTGTTTGTGTTTATGTTCAGTTTTCTGTTTTTATACAGATTGCTGGTTATTCAAATAATAATAATAATTAATCCATTATGTGCCTGGTAGACGCTGCCGGATGTATTGCCGGTTTTCTATAAAATGAGTGCCGTCTACCTGCGTTCTTAAAAATTGGATGATATTGAATTAAGAGTATGAAATGCACCATATTCTTCCCTTTCCAATAATATACGATGCACCTACAATTACTTTTTTGTTTTTGTTTCTTCTTGCACAAATAGTAGGCCAATATAAGTTTTTTTTTTCTTATTACTCGACCAGTTCAAAACTTGCGCATATAGACGGCACTCGAAGCTAACATCTATCCGTTAAAAAAATATATGTATACAAGGATATCCGTTTATTGACGGTCCGTCGTCCTGTGGAAAAAACGTATGTCTTCAAGCGCCCTTATTCTGATTATTTTTTTATATATTTTTTTTTATTTGTAAATAGGCTTGCGTTTGACCGCCATTTCGCCTGATGTTATGCGATGATGCGGTCTACGATGGAGCACGAATTGTCTGTAACACTGCTAAAAATCTTATCCAAGTGCACTTTCAATCAATCAATCCATATACTCGTAGCTAGCTAGACATAAGCCTCTCCCATAGTCTATAGTCCCATATAGTACTTAATATAGTCATAGTCATAATTTCCATCACTTGCAATAACGAGTTTAAAAAGAGGTAGGGCACAGTGAGTCAGGTTACTGAACGGATTTTGATGAAACTTTACAGTAATATAGTATTGGGAATTAACTAAATTTGAAATAAAAAAAAGAGACAATATTACACGAACTTTATAATAATTATCAAGTAATTACAAAAATCAACAAAAATAAGTATGACACGTAAACATGGTAAGCAAGAGATGTTGTCGGTAGAACGCGCGCCGGTCAAAAGAGGGCGGCGCACTCGCAGCAACGGCTTTTATGTTCTCTGTGTCAGATGACATCAGCTTTGGTAGTAGTGGTGGAGAGGATACTGCTAACAATAGTTTATACATCAGAATAACATATAGCCTACTTTTTATCCCAAAAACGCGGGCGAAGCCGCGGGCAGAAGCTAGTATACTATATGTATAAGAACAATTCTATAACTATTTTGAAATCGAACAATTTAGGTATAGGAGTGTGGTGTGAGTGGCTATTGCAGTGATTTTACGTGGGAACAATTTGTTCGATTAAAGTGGAACCATTACATAGCACCTACAGTTTTGTGATAAGCACACGAGCAATAAAAGACTGCAGACATTGGCTTACCTAACCTTTTAAAAGAGGATTCTCTGAAAATCTCCGCTTGAAAGTCTAGGATTTGAAATCAAATGTGCCGTAGTACATAGGATTTGTTCAATAATGCTTTTAAACTAGTGAATTATATAATATATAATCTTGGTAGTTTATTTATGATTGGATTTTAGAGACCTAATACTGCTGTCAGTAAACGATTTCAGTTAAACAGCAGACAATTTAATGGAGTGAAGTAGAAGATTATTAGGATTATTCAATTCCACGTAACCTGTATTATTTTGTTCAAAAAACTTCACTATTAACCTTGGTACCTACTAAAATTATCCTATTCCAAATGACTTTGAGGGCGCCAATGTTCTAACGTAAACAGGAGTTAAACTAACAAACATTCTGATAACTGTAAAGTTATGCAGGAGCATTTAATTACGGGAGAGTAAACGACGCGGTGGTGTGGTAACTGAATGATTTTGTAACGCGGTAGTTGTTTTCTATTATTTAGTGGTAAATAAGCAGGTGGTTTATCTGATGGTAGGTGGTCACCACCGCCTATAGCGATCTTACAAGCATAGCAGGTGCGTTGTCCACCCTATAGACAAAGTTGAAATGCCTACACCCCTTTGAATCGGAATGCAGCAATGCATTGCAATGCTTAGTGGCAGAAAATAGATACCTAATGGTAGTAGTACTTACTAAAAGCTATTCTATTCTGAATTATTGTATTAGTTTGAAAAAGTTTGAATATCAGTGTTGATACCCGGAACAGCAGGAATGATTTTGATGGAAATAAGCCATAATCATCATCTTTGCTACCTATATATACATAAGTGTATGTTGTTATAAGTTATAGTAATTCAAGGGTGTTTCTGCTCACCATTTTGATTTCATTTCTAAGCGTTTATCGCATCTACTTCAAGACAGAGAAAGATATAAGTAGATAAAAAAGAGATAGATAATATTTACAAGATAACATGCTCTTCGACAAGAACCAAAAGTCAGGATGTAAACGTTTAAATTAAGTCCAGATAAAAACCTAAAAGAAAGATATTGTAGGTCTTCATCTTGTCCTAAACTTATCTTCCTATTCCCAGGTAGGCTGGCTAAGAGCAGAAGACCAAACAGTCCTCACAATGCACGAGAGAGCAGTTCTAAGCGCGAGGTACTCAGTTCACATGGACGCTCCAAGAACTTGGCAGCTGAGGATCAGGCCGCTGAGAGCTGAAGACCGCGGCTGCTACATGTGCCAGATCAACACGCAGCCCAGCATGAAGTGGCAGATTGGATGCATCGATGTTTATGGTGAGTGGAACTGACTCTTTATTAAGGACCTACTTATCTATTCTGTACCGACGCAGCGCGTGATATCACCGCGACAACTGCCTATTTGTTTGCGAACGTTCGAGGGAGAATGTCACGGTGAGATTCTCCTGGTGAGATAGGTAGATCATTGGATATTTGCTGGCTAGAAGGTGGTTGAATAATATGGGATGTACGATAGAACCAGGACAGGTGTATGCCTAATGATTTCTATATAAAAGATCTATGCTACCTTATTTAGGCACCTTTCAAAAAATAACGGTGCTTGACATTAACACCCGGAGTGCGTGAGGAGGGCGTGAGAGGGCTTAATAATATACATTACCTATTTTGGGGAAAAACGTGTAAGTATTGTCGCCTACTTACTCGTATTTTCAAGTCGATAATAAAAGTGGATGAACTGGTTATTATTTTACTAGCACTAGGTTTGACTCATCTTACTTACTAGTTAATATAAATAAGTAAGAGCTCTAAATAATAACATTAAAACAGGGCAACGCATGTGATGAGCTTCTCATTCTGGACCCTAACCACCGCTACTCTGGCCCGACCACTGCAGGAAAATCAAACTAGACTGCGGGCAAATATTTTATTTGTGCTATTTTCTTAATTCTGTTTCTGAAAACACAACTATCTAAAACAAAGAATATACAGACATAAGGACTAAAGTTCCTCGTAGCTACTACACCAAGATAAATTCTCGTTCTACAGTCGGTTGACCACCCAGTTCAACCGGGGCTGACAAGCCATCAATCACTTGTCAATGTTTAGCTATTGGCTACTGCGACTTGAAACACGACCAAGTTGATTTTATTTTTAGTTTTCTTTCCATTGTGAATGAAAGAAAGAAAGAAAGAAAAAACATTTATTTGGCACAGGTAGACACAAAGCAAACAATTAAAAATAAAAAACACACGCACACAACAAACAATAAAAATAAAAAATGAAAATAAAATATCTTATATAATAAAGTGAATGCAATACGCTTTTTCTGTTGACTACTATAACGTGTCGTTATGGAAGATAAAACTATTTTTAATAAAATATAAAAGCTACGATTAATTGACCTTCGACAATTTTTTTCCACGTACGGTATACTTATAATTAAATGGTGAGTTTTCAGTCAAATAAAATGCGATTAAATATTTTTTTATGGACTAACATTTAATTTCCCAAACAACCTTAAGGCTGGTTGTTATGGCTGGCTTGGTATGTTGTGTGCAAGGGATGTGTTTATTAAGAACCAATAGAACCGCTTCATTGACCTAGCCTCGGGTGGAAACGCACCCTTAGGGTCCCCAAAACAATCAATTGTAATATTGTCAATGTTTTAACGATTGACGCTCATTGATATTGGATTGTTTACTTTATGCAATTGAAGCAAGAGACAATATTTTTACACATAGAGTCAGTTGCAGAAAAGGTCATTAAGTTTTAAAAGAGGCTTTAACCACAGAAATTGTATGGTTAAAGTCTCCTTTAAAACTTAATGACCATTTCTGCAACTGACTGATAATCACCTAAACGTTGATCAGTCGCAATTGATCGTCTCGGGACCCTTTATTTCGGCGGATCACGGATGACTTTATGTTAGCACGTTTGTCAGACTTCCGGGATCCCTCAACAGCTTTCAAAGTTATGCAAATGCAAGCGTTTAGGTGCGTAAAGAACGGGTGCGGTTTAACCGCTAAAGATTAATCGTTCAGGATAGCCATAGTATAGCCGTGGTCGCATGCCACCGTCTTACTGACTCCAACAGGGACCACGGCTATACCCTGGATATTAAAACGATGATTTATTAAAACTTTCATAACACTGAATTCCTTTAGTATAAGAGAATAATTTCAGGCTGTCAGACAGGAATGTTTTCTTGTTTCATGCTTTTCAGTTCATTTTTTTTGCAGTCGGGTGCTATAAGCTATAACAATAATAAACACCTCAATAAACTTCCAAGACGCGATTTTCTAAAGACATTTATAACACATTTTTCAGCGACCAAACGCGGCTCAAAGTAGTTCCTAACACCGCCATAGATCAACCAATTAAGGCAAGGTTAACAACTGAAACGTCTTTTTATCTATCCTAAGTGACAGATAGGCGGCTTATCCAGTACACAACCCGTATAGGCGGCAACCGTGCCTAAGCTTACTTAATCCGCCTACGAATAGATTAGAAACGTCTTCAAGATATGGGTCACTCAGTTTAAGTGATAGGTGCGGCTTCTTGAATCGCGTGTGCAGCAGTTCTGTACGGGGTGGTTTTTGGAGGGATTATGGGGGTTTTCTAGGGTTTAAATTAGAAGTGAGGGGGTTGGGTCGTTCTTTCTGCGAGGTTAAATTACGCTTGCCGCGGTTAGTCCGTATATCAGTGACCTTTCATTACATATAGAGACGTCTTTGTGCCTTAAACAGTACATTAAACATTCAGTGTTGGTCAATAAATGATTACCTAACGACAATCATTAAGGGTATTCAGAAGCCCTAAATTCTAACCTTGTATAACTCTAGTATATTGGTATTGTCCAGTAATAGGGTTATGAAGGTCAAATGTCAGTTGCTTCATGTAAAAAATATTGATAATTATGTAAGTTCCCGCATCGGCTTAGATTGAAAGCCTAATTCCTACATAAAAGGCAAGGTAGATAAAAATACTTACATTATAATATTTACACTTTAATGCGTTTCATAATTATAAGAATTTCGTTCAACACCATGTTGACTCCCTTGTGATTTTTTTTTTTATTTAAATTTAAAAATGTTCAAAGTATGCCTAGGTCACTAAAAAGCCGTTTCAACACCGTTAAAAAAGTCGTGAAATACTGACATTCAAGGGAGTCAATATAGCGTGGAAAACACTTATGTGAAACGCACAATTCTGGACAATACACGTGACTTTTGACAAATTGAACAAAACAGAACATATGAGTTCCTAAACTAAGTAACGGAGGTTTACAAAATTCTATTTAGGTACCTTCTAAGATAACACACAAATTACCAAAACTAAAAAAACCCGCAAAAAATAAATAAACCCCACATTTATTTATTCAGTCCAATTTACGATGGCTATTCAAAACCAAAAAATATTATATCCGACCTTTTCCAAGACATGACAGCAGGTCAACATATTATAGTGGGGTCACATTAAAATTATAATAGACTCCGGAAATCGGAATCCACCCGTGTGGTGCGGCCTTCTGCCTGCGATCGATCACCCTGGTCTTACATGTCCCAGAAACTGGAATAGAATAAAATGGGTGCGGCGGCTTGTAGTGTAGGTGCCTACTAAGGTATATGTGTCGCAACTATTTAAATTAAAGTAGTATTTTAGTTAAATGACGTAAATAAAGATATGCGAGAGAATAAGTAAACGTTCCAATTCATACATAACAAATTATTCGTTTAAAATCGTCCCAATATTTTTCTACAGGGTAAAATTAAAAGCAGTGCGGATATTTTAGGAGGTGAAAGTACTCATGAATATGATCAACTTTTATTATGAGACCGACGCTGAAATATGAAAAAAAAAATCAGCTGTTCCATACATTTTGATCGTGTTGTAGTGCATTTTTGTGGGGAACAGCTGATTTTTTCTTTCAAATTTCAGTGTCGGTCCCATAATAAAAGTTGAACATATTCATGAGTACTTTCACCTCCTAAAATATCCGCACTGCTTTTAATTTTACCCTGTATAGGTACCTAAAGGGGGATGATTTTTGGGCGTTCGGCGCCCATTAATAAGGTTAGTATCATAAGAAAGTACTGTTAATTAGGAATAACTTTTACTCCGGGCGTTACATTACGTTATCATTAAATATTTTTTTTACATATATCACGAAAACAAATCAACAGTGTCCCACAAAATGTACGGAACCACCTGATGCTTTTTCGTGAATTCAAGGTGAGTCCCGTAATTAATCAAACTAAGTAGGTATCAATTACAGAATACCCCTCTCCAATATGTTCCTTGTTTAACTTTGTCACCCACTAAAAAGTTAAATAATCAATCTCAACAACACATCTTAATCTTTAAAAACACTATAACGCACCTTTGAAACTCACAAAACACTTTATTGAAATCATATTTCATTACACAAGTTCTTGCCTAATTTATGGCAAAATTCCCAAGTAGAGCGGCCAGAGTTTAGCAATTTTGTGTTCCCCGATATTTGCATGCCTCGGTCGCGATTTCTTTTTCAATTTCGTGCTTGTTCGCGACTTTATTGGACCTTGGTGTCACTTGGGTCGACAAGGCGGTAACGAATGGTAAACGTTTGATTCTGTTAGGTAGGGGAGATTAAATTTACGTGTTTAAGGTTTTGGTTATTGTTTTGTTAGGTTCAAGCTGCTTGGCGGGGTAACGATCGGAGCGGGGCACTCCGATTGTTGATTTTACCCCGCCATGGTAGAAATGTGTACTACCCTCTGTAATTCCTCTGTGGTACTACCTCTGGCGAAGAATTAATGGCTCACCGAGACATTCGCGCATGTTCAGTCGCTAGGAAAACAGTTAAAAGTGGGCAATAGTTGTTTTACAAAAATATACTTTTTCAGTTATTTCTTGATTTATGTAGTAATGGATAATAATTTATTTGCTATAATAGCTATTAAAATTAGCATCTACTCTAAACTAACATCTCCTTGGCCAAGTAAGTTCGTGCGTACTGTAAGTACCTATACCTATACCTATGTTACGGTTTTAAAAGTAGATGTTTTTACTTTCTATAGAAGATAATATATTATGACCCCTAATAGTTAATTACAAGTAAAAATGTTCTCTAGAACATTTTAATCACAAGAATTTCTCAGTGCTATGTGACACTTTCTTTGTTCACCGTATAAAACGATACCTTGTTAGTAGAGCACTGCTACTAGTTAGAATTTAATATCATACAATAGGGTTGGCAAACACTCCAGTTTTTTTTTTAATCAAAGTTGCCCACAATTTCGTCCACGTGGCATACACATAGCGCCATCTAGCGTCCTAAAGCAATTGTGACTGTCGAAAGTTATTAATACCCCTGAAAACGTATATGGAAAAGGACACGGCAGACGCCCATAGAACGCTGGGCTTCAGATTGTTTATGTCGGTACAGATATGAAATTAGTTTGGTGTGATCGAGTATTTCAAGAGTATTTAAATTCATTTTTTATTTGTTTTTGTACGTAATTGGATTAAACAGAAATTATCGTATTTGTGACAGTGAGGTTAAGTATGGTGTGAATGATCCAATGAAGTACAGCGCGACTAATGAGTTCTCAATTCAAAGGTTTTAGTTGCTGTCGACATGATATTCTGTGGAGGCACGCGCCAGCCAGCATGCATCTGTTTTTATTTTATTGGTTTTTTCAAAATGTCAACGGCATAATCATTTTATTTCTTATTTATTTCGATTTTTGATTTCAATTCTTAATCTCTAAGATAAATTAGGCAAAGAACAATTAAAATATATTGTTATTTTTGGTTAAACTTTTATTACTGTACCATATCAAGCCCAAAACTGCCAATGTCCTTTCAGTCAATTAGTGTTTTAGGCGTGAAAAGGTAACATACAAACAAAACAGTTGTTTTTTTTTAGGATGGAAGTTCTCATAATTTTACTAGGTTCTCATGACTGTTATTAGTAACAGATTATATGCATTATTAGTCACCAATCGATAGAGATTTTCTAATCTAAAACTGAACGCCCCTCCACTAATCTTGGTTGTCTCAATGTGTGAGAAGAAAGTACCTACTTATTGCAACAATTATGTGAGTGTAGCGATTTTATTGTAAACTTGGACTCACCAATGACGAACTACGTCTAAACACCTACTTTGCATGTAAGCGTAAAAACTTTGGAGGTGCGTTCAGTTTTAGATTAAACGATCTCCACTATCTTAGCTTCGACAACCCTGACACAGATGCTTTGCAAATCGTTTTTTACTGTCTTTGAGACACTAGAGAACCTTCTTCGTGCTTTCTAAACACAGTTTCTTTTTCTAAACAAATAGTGATTACTAGGTGCACAAATAATGATTACTGGGTACAAATAGTACCGATATTCAAACAAATGAGTACCGAGTGCATAAATGGTATTTGGAGGTTCTCAAACTTTTGATATCAAATTAATTCTGTATCAAATTTAATGTTTTGTTTCTTATTTGGTTCTTGCTAGTTCAAAGTAGTTTTCACTTTGTTCTGATTTCATCAAAATTAGAACAAAGACAAAGCACACCAAAGAAGACAAATTATTTATGTGTTGATTTTTCCTAGAAATAATTATTTACTTAATTGGTTTAATTGGTCCTAGATCGTTTTAAATAAAGTTAAATAAATAATTGACAAAAGCTAAGTATCGCGTTCTCCCCTATTTTATACTCAGTATTCTAATAAAACATAAATTTTATCCTGAATCTTAAGATTGTCTAACTTAATAGCATGATAGGTTAAAAAATTGTGGTTTTCTCTGCGTTAATTTTATAGACCAAAATTTGAATTAAGAACCTATGTTAAAAGTGTAATGGCGGACCTTAAAAAAAAACAATTTCCCTATTGATGAATCCTCGAGAAACCAATACCAGTGGAATTATTAGCAGCAAAACATGCCCACGTACCTTGGCAATCCACCGGTGGAACGGTTAAAACTCCAAAAATCAACACTGCACTTTAAGTTCTCAATGAAGCACAGATGCAGGTCCATTTATTTTACGATTATCATCAAGGTTTCACCAAAAAAGGAATTTTCAAAAGGCGGAGCGATGAGCACACGCAGTCTTGCGGACGGGCGGGAGCGGAACTGTCCTCGCTAATGCCATCTATCGGCCATATTGCGAGAAAACTTAAGAAAGGTTCGGATACATGGGCGCTGCGTCAACAAATATTGGTGCGAGCCTGCGAGGATTCATTAACTTAGAAGTTAAAATATTTAATTTGAAATACCTACTAACATTATTACACTTACACATAGTCACTTACGGGATAACTTCCGTGATTATTGTTTGGTTTGAGTTCTCGATATTTCGACGCTGTTGCAAGCGCCGTGATCGCGGGTAAACTGGAGAATAGGGGTGGACGAACACTTAAAATAAAATAATTTTTAAGAGCAGACAAATCTATCTACCCTCTTTCTTAGTCTTTTGCTACGCTCACTACTGGAACTCACACTCGATCGAAAGTCACGGCAAAACACACTACCTACTAACATAATTATTATATTGTATGGAAAAATTCTAAAATATTATTATTAAATTTTTTATATTGAAAAAGCATTGATGCTTCACCAATTATAGACGTAAATAAATATCAACAAGAATATGAAGAAAGAATTACAACAATAACGTTTTCAACCACAACAAAAAATTACAGAAATGTATAAAGTTCAACGAATTTATTGAAGGCAATGGATAAGTTTGAAACTTGTTAAAACTTATAGCACGAACGCAATCTTTGAACTTAAAATGCCGCATTGCTGATCTTAGATTAAAAGAAAACATCAGATGGGAGAAGTCAATAATAAAGAACGGATATTATTATTATAGTGCTGGGAGGATACGGTGGACTTCCGTTAGAGATTTGATAAAAATATATATCTTTCAGTGGTGAAGGGTGAAGGAAAGCTGGTAGGTACAGTAAAATAAAAGCAAAATAATAATGAATAAATAATAATGGACTCGGCAATCATTGTGCCGATAGTCGTCACGGCCAATGGTTTAATAGCCAAGAGCCTCGACCTACACCTAAGGAAGCTCTTGTTAGGCAGCTGGGTCAAGGGCTTGATTCAGAAGGTTGTACTCCTGGACACGGCTCGCATTGTTAGGAGGTTTCTCTCTCTGGGGCCCTGACCGCCGGTGGCTTGGACCCTGTTCCCGATGCCGGTGGAGCACTATTTTTTATATTTTTGAATGTTTTGTTTTTTAAATATAAATGAATAAATAATAAACAATTCCGTTTTATTTACGTTACACATATTTGCCTATTCAATTAGTAGATAAAAGAATAGGTACAAAAAATAAAACGGTATTAGTAACGTATTAGACATTAAGTCGATATACCATTCGATATGAGATGACAATCAGTCGATATGCCAGTTGATATTGAATGATGACCAATTGATATTGAATAAATGACAAGAAGTCAGCCCCAACCGGTCCCACAGTGGTAAAATTGAGACCTAAAATACATTGAAACCGACATATTGTTGTCTTGACAAGCGGATCTGTCTTGAACGGCCAAGATATGTGCGGACACACTGAAGGCTTTGTTTGCTTTACCGTGACGTGTATAAGCCTAGCGTTGTCTCAGCTTATTGTTACGGTGTGTGGTCATCAAATTGGGTGTCCTGATAGCCAATACATGCTTGACTAGACTATTCTTCTCTTTAGCAAGGTAGGCATTGATTAAAGTGACTGCAGTGGGGAAAACAAGTGACTGCAATCAAGAATCAGGGGCTAGCCTAGCCTACGAGTAGGTATAATTGGGTGCAGTAATCCAAGCAGATAATTTCATAATGTTGCATTCACCCCGCGAGAATTTGTTCACGAGCTTTCGCAAGTACGAATTTCAATGCTTCAGGACTCAGGTCTTTTGAAGAAGTATTTTTTTAAGACAAAATACTTTTTCTTTGAAACTGCACGGTAACTCAGTAGAACCAAATAATTAAACGAAGAATTACTTACTACCAAGCCTCAATTGACCAGCACTCAAGACTAAAAAAATACCTACTAACAAGCCATTCACAAACCCACAGAAAACGGCACACATACCTACATAGTAATAATATCCTAAATGGCACATCAAACAACCAGCACATATTGCATTTTAAAATGAAAAATTCTTAAGTAAAACGCCACCCCTCAAAGGGGAAGGAATAAAAATTCAACATTAAACATTTCCCGAGGAACTTCAGTATAAATAAAGTTTGTGCTGAACTCCATCTGTGAGGTCTCAAGTGGCGACACAGACGTAACTGTGATATATGGAAACATAATAGTGTGAAAACTTTAAGATTGCTTTCTATCTAAACTCGTATTCGATGAAAATCGAATGTTTTCTTCGTTTGATAGAGGGTAAACTTCGTTGGTGTTAGATAAAGAGGAGTTTTGTAAAGCTGGCTTTATGTTTGTTTAGTTTTGTTAAGGGAGGACCAAATTTTGCACCCAATTTGTTGGACTTTTCAATGGGTAAGGGATCGATGGTAACCTTTTTCTATAGAGTCGTGGTAGTGCGATTTTTCAAGAGTATAAAAGAAAGCAGTCCTTTGGTAGAAGGTGACCTTACTTTTTCTCTCAATGTTGCAAGTTTATTCTTATAATGTAAGAGTGAAGCTAATATCCTATAGGTATTAATGATGTACATATGTAAGGATCAGAATTTGTTTCACTAAAGACCTGTTTTATAATCTCCGGATGGCACTATACATACCTACATACATAATCAGCCTATGTTTCCACTGCTGGGAACGATGGGAAATTCTCTAAAATGTAAAAAATGATAGTTTTTAGGCAATTCAAACTAATTTCAGTTGTGTCAATTGTCAGTCATATTTCTAAATTTATTACGAGAATATTCTCCTTCTAGTAATAAAACATCTAACTCTAAAATAATCTGATTAATGTTCTTACTCAGTAGTACAAATATTACTGTAGCTGCTACGTTAACACGCTTACACAAAGGAAAAGTTTATTTGATGTAGTGATGGGACATCAATTTGTTACACTCGAGTTAGTCGAGCCGTGGGACAAGTTGTCGCGAAACTTTCTATTGTAGAGAATTAAGGTATTAACATATTATGTTTGTTCTGCTTTTTATTATGGATGAAAATAGGACAGAGAAAAGTTGACATTTAATTACTTAATTATTATCAACTTTTAACTGAATGCAATAACAAAGTGGAAATCAACGTTTTTGGGAAATACAATGTTTGTGGGGAAAATCGATAAATATAAAGTCCTAAGATTATCAAAATATCTCGCGACTTTTTAATTACCATCCTTTGAATAATAAGATCTTTGGTGAAAATATAAAATACGTGTTTTAGGGTTCCGTACCTCAAAAGGAAAAACAGAACTCATAAATGGTTACTTTGCTGTACGTCTTTCACGGGACCATAAGTGGAGCGCTTATAGACGGCGCTACTAGAAGTATGCAGTAGCGCCATCTATGATCAAGATATGATAAATCTACTATGATGTAATAGCGGCATAGATAGCCTTATTGCATATTTCGGAAACAACAATAAAATATTACTTTTAAGTGTTGGTCCGAGGGAGTCGAGCGGTCCCGAGTCAACTCAAATTCCCAACACTACTTGTACAGGCGGTATACTTAAAGTTTACCAATTTACTTTTATTCGCACCTCCGTTTTGCATGACTCAGAAGGGAAGTCGCCAGTATTTTCAATTTCCAACTTGTTTCATATTGAAGCCACTTCTGGCCGTTCGATTAGTTTTTGCCCCTTTTTATTTGTAATGTCCTTAGTTTTGTACCTGTCAAAGTGTTGCTTGTTTGAAATTTATCACTCCTGTGTGTGAAGTCCTTTTTGTGTCTATGAGTGATGTGACATTAAAGGATGTAAATGCTTTAATAATAGTGATATTTTTTTCCTTAACGTCAAAAATGAGAACGGTTTGTTAAAAGGATACTCTTTAACCATACGTAACTTCTGCATAGATATTGCACATGCTACATAAATAATGTCAAATACAATAATTATACTGTTCAAGTTTCGCTATACAAACTGTTATTCAATCAAACAATGACAACTGGCATTTAAAACATTCCATTAAATCCGATACAAACAAAACTCGTCACTCAAAACGGGAAATAAACATTTATTCCAATTTATTCCAATCGTACTTCAAAATTAAACTTTTCCAATCCATTCTATTTTCCACTTACAGTGTGTTGTTTATTTGATATCGAATAATAAACATACTGTATCACACTAACCCGAAATAGACGGACAGTTTAAATAAATTATAGTTAAGGTCATCCGGTCCTGTCGAATGTCACTAAAGGTTTAATTCCGCAGTCTATACAGTTAAATCCATAATGATTGATCGACCAGTTTTTGCACTCAGGGATACAAAATTTGGGGATAGGGTAGCGAGTGTTGGGTTGCCATGGTTTCATGTGGGGACTGGGACTGTAGTCAAAATCTGATCAGGGGTTGTTAGGGGCAACTAGAGTATTTACGAAGATTGTCAGAACAATTTTGAAATGTATACCCAAAATTGCATTTTTAAATATGTTTATATCTGAAAACGTTGTCAAACTATATGATACACTCGAGATATCTAAAATGGCAAATAATAGACTCAATAATCTATCGCATGAACATAATTATTATGTGTTATATAAAGCTTAAATAATAACATAATCGCTTAAATAAATTCCTGACCTAATGATTACAGCGTAGTTTACGCTACTCAAAGTGAGCCGCCGAAATTACGTTGCACTTGGTTTCCTATAATACCGCTGTTTCCACCACAATCGACACAAAATAAGTCCTAATCCATCTACTAATTTTGAGTTATAGCTCCACCGCAAAAATCGGGATATCCCGAGTATGACGCAAGCCTTGGTCACCTTATGTGTGGATGACACGAAATAAAATTTTAAACCACGGATCATTGATCAAACGTTGATCGTCCCTGTCGAGCTTTGATTGGCGGATGCAAATGCACGTTTATTCCTCTATTCTCTTACGGGGTATAAATTTTAGTTTTTACAAGCTTTTATTTAACTTGCCGTATGTGTACCGAGCGAAATATTGGAACTTAATTTTAGACCAGTTCCTTTCAACTGATTGAGTGGAAATTTGGAACGCGTATGCGTATGTCACTTCAATGGCAATGCAATAATATTTTATGGTACCATGGAGGTGGTCTCATGATGGAGCTGGGAGGTGGCTATAGGACCTCCTCAAATTCTTAACTTAACTCCGTCGTGTTTGGGCTCGCCGTGTTTGGCTTTCTCAATATACCACACCACAACGCTGATTTTCAGCGCCGACGAAGGGTGACGTAAATTCCAACAACTAATTAATCCTGAGTAGGTACGTAGGTACTAACAAGCAAAATAAAGGTACAACTAACTTAAGTTTCACTAATAAATTATTAGACGTTTGAAAAGTTTGAACAACCTTGGGGGCGCCCTACATAGATAATAGCTTTATAAATGGCGAGAACCTTTATTTTAGAAGGTAAACACCCAAATATTACTGTTTATTCATTTGTAACTAGGTTAAAATCACGAGTCCTTGAGTCTGATTGACTAGTCCATATCACGTGTGGTCCTTGGACTCGAAATGTATGTCTAATATAAGTAAATAATTATACAGGCTTGAGGCTATTGATTGAAGCAGTGATAGCCTAGTGGTGCCTCTCACGGCGAATGGTTCGAGTTCGATTCCGAGGCACGCACCGCTGACTTTTCGAAGTCATGTTGCGTATTAGAAATTAATTATCACTTGCTTTAACGGTGAAGGAAAACATCGTTAGGAAACCGGCATGTCCTAGAACCAAAAATTCGAAAGACATGTGACGTCCACCAACCCGCACTGGGCCCGCGTGGTGGACTACGGCCCACTCCCTCTCACAGAGAGGAGGCCTGTGTCCCAGCAGTGGGAACATTATAGGCCGATTATGAGGCTATTGATTTAGTCACCTGCAACTTTTAAGGGTGTGATTCTACCCGTCATACTGAACAACTTTTCCTATGAGACCCATATCCGATTCGTGAAAAAGATTTAACAACGTTTTGTTAGCATTTGGTTGCTTTTTTGCGAATCGCATAATTATGGGTCTCATAGGGAAAGTTGTTTAGTATGACGTGTAGAAACCCCTTTAAAGTTGCAGGTGACTAAATCAACAGCCTGTATATTTTCCTTTGGTATTATATTGTGTGACAGGTTAAACCTCAGATCATAAAGGAGATATGCCATCATAGCAAATTAGTACCGGAACAACTGATTCCACTTTTAGTACATTTTTCGACACAATTACGCGCATAATTAAGCGCTCCTTGTGAATAAAAAGATCTCCCACGCATTGAACATTCCGCACACCCTCAATCTAACACTGTTAATCGTCACTCAACACTAGCACTAAACTAAAACACTGTATTTATACCATCAATCGTGTTCGGTTCGTCGCCAGCGCGTACGTTTTTAGTATGAGCAATTTGCTCAAGATCAGGCATCAAGTTCGATAGCGCCTTGGCACATCTCCTTGTTTCTATGATCTGAGGGTTCAACGTATATTGAATGAGAATATTCAGTATTCCATACTAAGTACCTACTTCGATTAACTTTCTGTATTTGTAAGATTGTAACTGTTCCCCGACAGTTACAAACTGGGTGTCTTCAAGTCACGAGTGAATTGGTTTCTTCTAGGCAAGCCACAGCATCGCTTAACATCAGGCGAGATGGCGGTCAAACGCAAGCCTATTTACAAAAAAAAAAAGATTAACTAGGTACCTACTATGTCTCTGAGTTTTAAAGGCAATTGATCAAATTAATCTATCACAGTTAACTGCTGGTTATAGCCATGAAAATCCAATAAAGGAAGTCAAATCCGTACAATATTATTGTTTCACATGAGCCGCGTTTATTCCACTTTAAACCCTTGCAATATTAATACGAAGGTTTAAAAATAGTGCAGAGCACGTACCTGCTAGAGTATCGAACCGTCGCAGTCACAAGCGACAGTCACGAGTACACAATTGATTATTCATTGATGTTTTTCCTTAAAATAATTTCTAGATCGTAAAATCATAATAGTCTGTTCAATGTAATCTGAGTGACGTGATTGGTCGATGTTATTTTGACAAACCAATCACAGCAGCTACATGAGATTTGACAGCAGACTTACTTACTAATTAGAGGCTTGATCAAGTTTTGAGAAACTGGGGGGGAATCTTTCTAATATTATTATACTCGTGCAATTCAAGCAAACTGAAGTGGCACTCGCAACGTGGCCTAGTTACAAAAACGAATAATTTTATTAATCCAAACCGAAGATAAAACGAATAATTCATAGCCTTCGTTAATTAGTTCTAAAAAACCGCTTCTTATTTTTAATTATAAAACCAAGAAAAGAAACTTCAACCAATATATTTTTCATTAATCAATCTGACCTAATTTAGGGTAGCGTGACTAAATCGTGACATTTCGCACGTTTTAGTAATTTATATGCCGCGGTTACCAATTAACGTTATACCACAGATTACTGAATAGTTACTACGTAACAGATACTTCACTCAGTAGAAAATTTCCAATACCTATTACGATAATTGCCTACTCCCTCGCGTCAACAACCACTGTATGCTAAAATGCGCCTAAATGCTCAAGCGTACAGCAGTGATTGCTTCGCACCGCGCGATTCCACAGTAATCGCAGGGCTGCCTCTTCGATAAAATTAAATTAACATAACTTTTTATCTATGTTATTGAGAACTGTGAATATGTTCTGACTTTTATGTGGCAGTTAAAATTTTTTTCATTTATAAAATATTTAACCAACTTAAAAAAAAGGAGTTGATCAGACATACAGGCCAAACTGAGAAGTTTGACTTGTATGGTTTGTAGGTATGTATGTTTATGCGCGATAATCTCGCGTTTGGCTAAACCGATATCGATGCGGTTTTCAGAAAAGGATTTGTTACATTTAGGAGAACGTTTTAAAATAAGTATAATACTTCTTAGTTTGATGATGATCTTCGGAGATGTTCACTAGAAATGAAAAAAAAAGCCTTAAAAAAAGAGAACCGACTTCAAATAAAGCACCTACAACACATAAGGCACCACACGGTATCGTAATACGCGTACGAACGAACAGCACTATTAAAATTGAACGGCGTGCGCGCGCTTCGCTTGCGAAAACCGCACTGAATTTGATCCGCCGGCGGACCGAGACCGCTCGGCTGGGCGGTAGGCACTTATAGCGCGCAAGTACATGGAGTGACGGAGGCCTGGTTATACTGGGTGGAATTTTGTAATGCCACCTGAAGGGAAAGTACTCTTAAACGGTAGAAAATTTTACTCAAAGAAAACATTCTTTTATTTTTGAATAGAAAGAGAACTGCATCCAAAGATTTTCGAAAAATTTTAATTTTTCAAAGCTTTAACTTGACTCATTGAATTTATAAGTCCAGATTTCATGGTTTTCCTTTCATTTAACTTATCAAGTTTCTTAGAGAGATTTCATCCTTATAATTGATCCTAACGATCGATGCAATAAAAGTACAGGTTGTAATTTTTACAGATTTTAGTCGGTTCGATTTCCGAGTGTGGCAAGCGAATTTTTGAAAATCAGATAAAGGAATGTTTTCAATCAAAAATAAAGGAATGTTTTCTTTGAGTACAATTTTCTATCTACAGTGTTAAGAGTACTTTCCCTTCAAGTGGCATTACAAAATTCCACCCTGTATATCAAAAAATTAAGAAGGTAGACAGGTTTCAGGTTGATAAATGCATCATGAAGAAGTTTGGTTTAAGATCAACATTTTAATTCTGGGGTAATTATTTTTATTGCTGATCATAGAAACAAGAGAGATGTGCCAAAACGCTACTGAGCTTGACACTTTGACATGATCAATGTGATCATGTTGCCAACACGATCGATGATTTAAATACAGTGTTTAAGTGTGATGGCAAGTGACAAATATCAGTGTTAGATTGAAGGTGTGTGGCATTTTTAATATGTTGGAGATTTCTATATTTACAAAGAAGCGTTTGTAGTTGTGACGCACACTGCTTCAAAAGTGGCAACAGCGACAGCAATTTGCTATGATAAGATATCTTCTTATTTTCATGATGTGAGGGTTACATAAAGAAGCAGGTTTGGCCTGTTTCTTATAAAACTTTTTATCTAATATATTTATCCAATAAATTAATATTATTGTAACTATTCCATAATTGTTTTGTCAATCGTATTTAAATCTTCAATATTAGGACATAAATCAATACGCTTCCTCCCACGATCCCAACCCACACTCAAAGTAAAAACAATCAAAACAACCACAATAATTTATTCAATTCCAGAACAAACGTTAACAAACAAATTTACGACATTAACAAAGATTCAGGAGCGTAAATAAAGTAAAACTTAACAAAATTTAAGTCTCAGTTGAATGCAAATCGGGGTTGGCGTCGAACGAAAACGGTTAAAGTACCAAAAAGTTTCTACAACGTGCGCGGTACGATAAATCACAACAATATTGTGAAAATTCACCTTTTTTCACCCCTATTCACCTTTTTTCACCCCTCTTCGCCGTGGTTTCACCCCCCGGGCAGTGGTACCAAAAGTTTTCGCGTTAAAAATTGCCAGCCCCTTGCGGTGAGTTGTGCGTACGTTTTCATCGTCCAGTTTTTGTTTTTAGGTTATGTTACATTTTTTTATGGCTCAGTCTAGAAAGTGTTACGACGCTGTTCATATAAATGCTCAACTTAGTTTTCATGTTAGGCCAGGGAATAACGTAGGTAGATCCCTAAGTGCTTTAAAATGGTAATGCGCTTTCAGTCTTTTTAAAAATAACATTTCATTTTGGTACCCAAGATTTTGTTATACTTTAGCCATATTACCAAAATCTGCCACATTTTCAAGATCGATAATTTCAGCTATTTGCCCACAGTACCACCAGACATCATGAGTGACGAGACTTCAGGTGACGTGTCCGTCCAAGAGTTGGAGAACGCCACGCTAACCTGCAAGGCGACAGGACACCCGCCTCCGAAGATTACTTGGAGGAGAGAAGATCATGAACCTGTGCTGCTGAAGAAACCACAGTCTAGGGAGTTTGATAAAGGTAAGAGGGGAAATTGGCCAAACTTGAAGGAGATAGGAGCGACTTAGTAAATAGTACAATTCCAGAGAATCGTAAAGCCTTGTAAGATTACAATCTCATAGAAAATGTATAGGAACCACTAGTACCGGCGACAGGAGCTGCCGCTGGTGTCAGAATTGTACATTTCTAAAAAGATTTCTGGTAAACAATTATCAACAACAAATACAAAAAAAAAAAAATGTCTGACAGAAACAGCAATAAGTTAGTATGGTAAGGCTTTGACTGATATTCAAGTAGTCGATGATTTAAACACCCCTTATTGCATTTTTAATCTACTCTTGAGTTGTGTTTATGCCCGAGAATAAATCCAAAAATATCCACTCCTGTTTTGAATACCAGTAATTGCAAACAAATAAACGTAGGCATATATACTAGGATAGAATATCTACCATCAATACTTTAATTTTGCCAATAACAACTTTCTCTTCACCACACTGCAGTCCATTTTATAATCGTTGCCTCCAACAACTCAAAACAAAATCCTAAACCTCGCCGCAAAACGTAACAATTCAAAACAGAACATTTGTGTACACTTGGCTTTGTTTACATCTTAAAGTTTAATCTTAAGATTAAGCTCGACATGTATGGGATAACAGGGCACAGGTGCCGGAACAAATTGGTAGGTAAGGGGACGTGTTGCTCCCATTATCCGGTCCGTTGACTGACTAAAATACTAGATAGGTACGGAGCAAAATCTGTTCTCCGAGTCTTTTTGCTGTTTTTGTTAAGTTTTCGGTTTTTTTGCGGTGATTTCAGTTTTTTGCTGGTTCAGGATATTTTAAATAAGTTTTTTTTGTTTCGTCATGTGGAACAAAAAGGTTGGGTCTGCATTTTCTATTTTATCTGTTGCTGTTTTTTTTTTATCTGTAATGTTGCTGAATTTTTTTAATGTTATTCAATTTCCTACTGTGAATATTAAAAAGATAGGTACTGTATTTTTGCTATGCTGTGATAGCTACAGCATTACAAGTTATATTTTTATTAAAAACTAGCTTTTGCCGGCGACTTCGTCCGCGTTTCCGTCGTTTTTCGTAAAAAAGTAGCGTATACGTCCTTCCTCACGGTTCAATGGTTTTGATATAACAGACAGATTAACTTTCGTATTTTAGTAGGGAAATATAATATGTCAAATCACAATACTGTTGAAAAATATCGCACTATGGAACCGCAGAATATTATTATTAATAGCTGTGCCCGCGACTCCATCAGCGTGTACTCCTTGTGTGTAATAAATACAATCAGAATGCTCCGAACTGCTAAGCTATCGGGAGTTACACGTGTTATTGTTAGTCAACCATAATAGATAGACATATGCTGTTGTGGGATATTTTTTAGATAATTTTATGTAAAACATTTCTGTCATACATGATTTCTATGTAGCTTAAACCATTAAGGCTGCACACGCGACGGAAGCTTAAAAAATGGAGTAACTTCTCCCGTTTTCCCAACATTTCCCTTCACTGCTCTGCTCCTATTGATTGTAGCGTGATGAAAAGTACTATAACCTGCCCAGGAGTATGAAAAATAATTGTACCAAGTTTCGTTAAAATCCGTCGAGTAGTTTTTGTTTCTATAAGGAACATACAGACAGACAGACAGACAACAATTTTACTGATTGCATTTTTGGCATCAGTATCGATCACTAATCACCCGCTGATAGTTATTTTGAAAATATATTTCATGTACAGAATTGACCTCTCTACAGATTTATTACAAGTATAGATTAAAACTACATACTGTTAGAAGAGTAGTTTCATGTTTTTAATGTTTTGGCATTTTTGGTGCTTTCTAAGTCACCTAACCGGTAACCATGCCCTATTTTATCCTCAAAGATTCCACGAACTTTATGATATACATTACGTTATCTGTGTATTTTTTAAATCAGAAAATAAGTGATTTAGCGATTACAACAGATATTAATAAAATTAAAATTAAAAAATAAAGTTAAAGTTAAATGATTAGAACCATTCCATACGATTACATCAAACAAAACCTATCTAGTCCGCGCGTAGTAGCTACTTGTATTACTTAACAGATGATGATGATGAGTTTTATTGACGTGTAGTATCGTTAACGTAAGCATATTTTGAATTGAAAATACACGTTTGTTACACAATATTTATATAAATTATATACTTAATTAATTTCTCTGTATTTTTTAAAATGTGCAAATTGTATAAAATTTTATCAAAAAGTTCCAGGACTGCTGTATTTTAAATTCAAAATATGCTTACGTTAACGAAACTATACGTCAAAAAAACTCATGATAGGGTTACCCCCTATCATGAGTTTTTTTGACGTATAGTTTCGTAGTAGTAGATTAAAATTATGTGCTTATGTAACCCTAACTAAATCTTCCACGAACAAAGGACCAAGATAGGCAACTTCATGATATTCTTAGCTCTGTGTGCCCTTGTTCTTAATACAAAGTGGGAAATGAGCGGAGGTGCCGGCTCAACCAGACATATTTTTATAATGTCTCTTTACATACGTACGTTTCCTTAATAAGCTGGCTTCTTGTCGTGGCTTCGGCTCGTTTGCTTTGATAATTTTGTTGCGGATACAAAGGTGTGTTTTGTGTGTATACCTACTTAGAATACGTGTGCTCTTGTAAATCAAGGTGGAATTTTTAGAGTAATTAATAACGTAGTTGGGGAGAGGCCTATGTCCAGCAGTGGCCTGCGATGGACTGTAGATATTGATTGATTGATTGAATATAAGAGTAGTTTTAAAATAATATTTTATATCAATAGTCGTCCGGGGAAGTAATAATATCATACCTATTTCTCCCGCTAAGCAGCGTGCCGACAGAAAGAAAGAAAGAAAGAAAAAAAGAAAGAAAAATATTTATTTGGACACAGAACATAAAAGACACAGACATTATAATAAGGACCTAACCTACAGCACAACAGAACACAAAACAATAAAAATAAATACAAAAACGTTAGGTAGGTACACTAATTTGCGTTCCCGTTAATTGTGTCTCACGGCTGGCCCAAACAGGTTCCAGATCAGCTTAATGCCAAGTCACAAGTACTTGGCGCTGGTTTTCATCTGGAACCTACAGCTTAGGGGACAAGCAGGTCCTCCGTTGTCAACACAGCGCATCCTCAGGAGCTCTGGCGACCTGACTCACCACAGACACACAACACTACCGAAGAGTAGCGTTATTGCAAGCATATTCAGCTAGAGGTGAGCTAGAAGTGTTACCTATATACATAAAAATGAATCGTTGTTCGTTAGTCTCGCTAAAACTCGAGAACGGCTGGAGCAATTGACTTGAAACTTTGTACAGTTGTTGTAGGGAGGCCAGGGAAGGTTTAAACGCTGAGAAACATTGCAACGCATGCCGGGCACAGCTAGTAGGAAATAGATACCCAATAGTTAGTCTCAAAAGGAAACATTATGCATCAAAACACGCCTACAGCTAGGCAAAGTGGTCCACACTATAAACTCAATTAGTCTATTCAATGAACAGCTCCTAACTTCCTATGTTCGAGCTCGTTAACAAGTATTAGTGATGTACAAACCAAAACAGGTAATTCACGATACACTATTGAAACCACATTACCTCCAAATAAAATCAACGAACAATATTCAACAGCGGTTTAACTCGAAAACACAGGTGAAATTCTTCGACATCCCTATAGGCGATAGGGATGTTAAAGAATTTTTCCTGTGCAGTGGATGCGTTACCAAAAACAATTCTCATGTACATATTTATCCAGACCCGAAACAAATATTGCTCCGAACGGGAATTAAGCCCATTGCTCAACCACTGCGCCAATTGTGCCATCAAAACTGCGACCCCCATGGTTTTTTTGGCTGGATAATTCAGCCAGTGCGCTGCTAATTTCGAATTTTGGTTTAGTTTTAGTTTTCGGCCATTTTCAGCCGTTTTTGTTTTGGCAAAAAAAATAAAAATAATTTTCGGTCGCTCTCTATCTTCAACTGAACAAATACGTCTAACTGAAGGATGAGTCAAAATAATAATAATTGCAAAATGTAAATCTATGCCGCTATTAAATCATAGTAGATATAATATATCATCATAATATATCTTGATCACAGATTGCGTTAGTGCATACTTTTAGTGGCGCCATCTATAAGCAGATTGCTCCACTCATGGTCGTGACAGACGCACAACAAAGTGATCCTATAAGGGTTCCGTTTTTTGTTTCGAGGTACGGAACCCTAAAAGTATGTGATTATTATCAAAATACCGTAAATCACAATAATAAGTACTAACTTGCGTAGGTGAAAATGTGTAATTTTGGAAATACTTAAACAAGAGTTAACGATGAATTGCGCGTTTTTATGACCTCCTTCTACTTTGATAAGAGATAAAAAACATCCCACTTGTATCTTCGGAAAGGTTAGACAGAGGTGTATTGTCTAAGGGTTCCGTTTTTCCGTTTGAGGTACGGAACCCTAAAAATGGATAAAGTGTGCGCCTTCAGGGATTCGAACCCACGATCTACTCACTTTTATGTCGAGGCTGTTACCACTGCTCGCTTGTTTAAGAGGGCTCTCGCATTCTGCACCTCTCTCGCTTGCACAGAACCATATATTTTAAGAATGTTAAATGAAAAGATGCATTTTTGTTAAATGTAATCTGATAGCGAACTACAAAATATATTAATTATAATATTATAAACTCAAATTTAATTATTAAAAACGCACGAGTTAAACTAACCTCAGAAACATATCATAATTGTTTTTTAAGTTTGTTTATTAGATATCACAGTAGAAATGTGATTTAATTATTTACCTGTGAAATTAATATTATTTTGTAGTTTACTATCAGATTACATTTTTCAAAAATGCATCTTTTCATTCAACATTAACAAAAATGGTTCTGTGCGAGCGAGAGAGGAGACAAAATTCCGAGAGCGCCCTTTACGAGTCTTCAAATTTTTTTTTGATAATTTGTACCCAAGGACTAGCAATCTGATCACTATGGAAAAACTTTAAGGAAAATAGGAGACTTTTAAAGGGTTGAATTTAAGATTTATGGTCCTTGAGGGCGATTGTAGGAGGTGATAAAAGAGCGTTAAAGGCATTTGTTAGCAGATTATGTCAAAGTGAAGAGTTTGACGAAGTTCTGTAACATAATAGCTCCCTAAGGATGAAACTAGTTTAAAGGGTTAAAACTACCCAACGATAATGATAAGTTTTTTAAGTAGGATCACACAGTAATTAAAAAAAAAAGGTTTTTTTTTTTTTGTAAAAACTCGACCGCGGTTTGCACCTTTGTTGTTGTGAACCACCAAAAATTAAAGGAAAACAAGACATTGCAGTTAGGACCCATTATATGACTATTACCCGAAAACACTGGGTCCCGTTGCATTTATGTTGAATATTATACGTAATATTATATTAATATTGACCGAGCCTACATTTTGAATACCCAATTATGATTGCTGATTCAAATTCATAATTAAAATCACTTTTGATATTCAAATCGAGATTAGTTCTTGAGGTGTTTAATTAATCATTACTTTAGAAGCCCACTTCTTACCGATTTGCATAAAAATATTAATAATTCAATTGTAACATTAAAGCTTCAAAAACGCTTGTATTTCGATACGGTAATGGCATATTTTGGGAATTATGTATTACGGTCACGCGAGCCACCTTAGTATTAAGTCATTTCCTCACGTTTACTTTGGCTAAGTCTAAAATAAACGTTATGATTTATGAGAAACACATTTGGTTTACTAAAATGTTTGTCTTCCATTTACGATTACACAATGTCATTAAGAAGGTTAAGTAAATTGTATTTTAGGGGCTGAGTGTTTCTATTACCCCCTAAAATATTGTTTGAAAAATCTTAGGTATAATTAAAATATGGGAGTAACACTAATTTAGGGTGATTTCAGTCACGCTTACGGCACGGATAGTAAGCGCCGAGAGCCATAGGATAGACGCGTCTTGTACCGTTTCATAGTGAGACGCGTACGAAATGCATACGATACGGCTTACGAGCCCCGCTGACCGCCTGGGGGGTGATTCTAGCGGGTTCGATATTGATATCGAATTCGATATATATTGCAACAACTGTCAAAATCCCTACCATTTTGACATTTGTTGCAATATATATCGAATTCGATATCAATCACCCGCGAGAATCACCCCCCTGCGCTGACGGTTAACGCGACTATGAAATCATCCCTTAGTAGTCAAAAACGAGATTCCCGTTGTGCAGACTGATGGCAAGTGGTCATCGTCGCCTATGAATATTTGTAATACTAGAGGCTTCGCATTTACGTTACCACCCTCTTGTTCCTGTAAGGCTGTGTCCACAATAGGCAAACTGTGAGCGGCCGACTGAGTTTGCGCTAACAAATTGCAATAGCAAACTGTTAGCGCAAACTAGCAAACTGTGGACACTCCATTTCAAATATATGGAAGGGCGTACTAAACCGATACGCCGCAAACTCAGTCGGCCGTTCACAGTATGCCTATTGGGGACACAGCCTAATTTCTTTTATCCGGCCATCAAGCTTAGTGGAACAAGGCATCAGTGGCGAAGGGTCAGTTGTAAGAGGTAAGCCGGAGCTCCAAATGCTTACCTGGCCACGAAAAGCTACTATACTATTTGACAATAGTAAGCAGTACTGCCTCTGCTATTTTTCAAGGGAAGCCGGTAGGAATAGTATTGTAGGGACCCTTCGCCACTGCAAGGCATTATAACCGTTGATGAGTCCAATCACAAAGAGCTTTATAAATTTACTAAGACTATAATATGCATCAAACGTTTTCTATGGCAGCAAACTTTATTTTCTCCAGTTTTCCGTTAGGTACAACGTTTTCTATGGCAGCAAACTTTATTTTCTCCAGTTTTCCGTTAGGTAGGTACTAAAAGATAATTATTTCTACGAACTTATGATTTCCTGGGTATAATATATTACTCGCGATACAGCGGGCGAATGCAGCTAGCTTGATGGATCTTTCAATCTGGGGTTCATCTTTAATGTTTTTATGATAGTATTTATTGCTTACTTATTTTTACTTTTACTTTTTATTATAACCAAATTCCTTATCGCACGTTACACTTCAGACACTTCGCGAAAGAGAGCAAGAAGGGGCTCTTTCAATTTAGACGATTGATGACAGACTGCTGCAGTGCGATCGTCGTACGTGCGTCGTACGACAACCGGACAGCTCTCTCCACGTATCAACTGTGTGGAAAAAGACAATCGGCAGTGCGCAGTGCGATACTCGCACGGCTGCCGTACGACTACCGCACGGCAGCAGTCTGACATCAATGGTTTAAATAGAAAGATCTTTAAATTGAAAGAGCTCTAAGCATAATCGGCCTATAATGTTCCCACTGCTGGGACACAGGCCTCCTCTGTGAGAGGGAGTGGGCCGTAGTCCACCACGCGGGCCCAGTGCGGGTTGGTGGACGTCACATGTCTTCGAATTTTTGGTTCTAAGACATGCCGGTTTCCTCACGATGTTCTCCTTCACCGTTAAAGCAAGTGATAATTAATTTCTAATACGCACATGACTTCGAAAAGTCAGCGGTGCGTGCCTCGGGATCGAACTCGAACCATTCGCCGTGGGAGGCACATGGTTAATCCACTAGGCTATCACTGCACTCGCTCAGCGCAGCTCTAAGATAATTTAAATATTTAAGTTTTTTTTATTTAACAATTTTCATTTATTTCATTTATTGGCATAAATGATTAAGATAGAAAAAAAATAAAAATTAAAAAAGCCCGACTGCCAAAAAAACGACTAAAAAGTTCAAAAGAAGAGCACTTTTCAAGCAGTCTGATGCAGTTGGTGGCAATTATTTGTGTTAAATCTTAGATTTTATGATTTAAATTCAAAAGTGACTTAAAATCTTATATTTTATTTTTGTGACTTAATGATCGAACGACGTATCGCACGGCGTATAGTCGTATCGTCAGTTATCATTCATTCGATTTCAATAGCTTAGGTGAGGCATTGACTGGCGTTCAAGTAGATGTAGGTAGGTAGACGGACTATTGTGATAAACCCACAGTAACCTCTACTCAAACCTACCTATGTATGTATGTATAAAGATTTGAGTTCAGTTGAATAGGTTAATTGAGGCATTAACTAGTAATGAAGCTGAACATAATAAATTCTATCTTAAAAGTACAAATAATTTTCATAATGAGCTTTCTAATTGCGTCTCTAGAAGACCCTTAATAGCTTAATCAGCCTTTAATGTTCCCACTGCTGGGATACTAACCAGCTATCTATGAGAAGGAGTAGACCTTAGTCCACCACGCGGGCCAAGTGCTGGTCGGACGTCACTTTTGTTTGACTTTATGGTTCTACGACATGACGGTTTCCTCATGATGTTCTTCTTCACCCTTTTTAGGGCAGTGGTGATGAAACGAATTGCACAAAGTGTGCACCTGCCGGGATTCAAACCCTCGACTTACTACTTGTAAGCTGCTATCACTAAGCCACCATGGACTAAGGGCCATGGCGGCGACGCCAGCAGCGCCGCTAATCAACACAAATGTCAAATTGTATTACAACGTACCTAACCCTACCTCACTTGACGACGTCGTCGATGCCAGTTTGGCGTCGTCGCCAGTTCAGCATACAATTTGACATGTTTTGATTGTCGGCGCTGTTGGCGTCGCTGCCATAGCATCATAATGAGATATGGCCCTAAAAATGGACAACAAATTCGGGCCACTCAACAACCGACAACCATGTTAGAATAATATTGACAATACATTTTTAGTCAAATAAATAGTTTTTCTTTGCCATAAAATAGCAAGCAAATATTACCTCTCGCGACATTCCTGTCGTCAGTAACTTCTGCATTAAGTAAAAGTTGAAAGCAAAAATAAATTTCTTCTATTTAATATTTCTGTTTTAAATGCATTCATGAGCTTTTACAGCCGTCGTCGTTCCGCGCTCGCGTGTAACCTACTTAAGTTATTAGTATAACTAACGCTATCGTGGTGATAATTACAGTTATATTGATCATCGAGGAAGGCTTTTAGTGTTATTATACACCTTTATGGCATATATGGAGCGTGTGAAAAGAAAATAGTAGGAACGCGATTAAGAAATTAAAAAGAAGGTCGAATAACCAGATTTGGTAAAGGTGTTTAAACTTTAAAATCAATAATTGAACTGAACTTCATGTTGTTATTAGTTTTCAAAGTTATTTAAAACTTTCTCATGTTTACTTTATTAAGTTTCCAAAGGATAATTATAATCCTGTTATTTAAATATGATTTCAAACTAGACAATTACATAACCTTATTTTGTTCTGTTTCTAAAAGTGTAACTTAGTTGTTAGGCCTCATATTTACTAGATAGAAAATGTCTCGCAACGCGTGTCACTAGAGATGTCGGGTGAAGTTGGACAACGTTGGGCGATTTCGACCAACGTCGAACGAAATTTTCGTTAACATTTATTTAGTCTATTAAAATTTATTAAGTTGCGTGACATTGCCAGACTTGTCGTGCGACGCCGCCCGACATTGCTCGACTTCGCCCGACATGTCTAGCGACACATGTTTCGGCACATTCGTATCCTAGTAAATACCTACAAGGCTTTAAAATCTACGTAGATTTACTCAACAAAAATAAAGTTACAGGCTTTAAAAATTATAACAATACTCGCAGCTAGGCAGTCTCAGATTTACTAACGCTTTCATAACCACAGTTATTTCCCCTAGTTAACAGTTACGACTTCCGCAAGGTTATAAACGGTAAGCCTCCATTACAGAATATAGGTCTTTCCTGTAGACTATTATGATGAACGACTTTGTACGAAGTTTATCACGAGAATAGCATTCAATACCAGTATCTAGGATTTGATCGAGGTACATTTTTTCTGGTAAAGTTAGGTATTTTTCCTTGTAGGTTGCTTCGTTGGTCTCTAGTTGTAGCAAGGACGATTGCTGAACGTGGAGTCCTAGATTTGATCCCCAGGTTGGGTAAAATTGTATGGGTTTTTCCCGTAAGGAGTCTGAATTTGTACCCGGCTTGCCTCCTATTAGGTACAAGGGACTTAGACAAATATGGGTGAAGTACACCTCTGCTTAACCTTTTGAGAAATACAGGCGTGATGTTATGTATGTTATTTATCCATTTTAAAAACGTTACTAGCCATATAATTATAGTCATGCCCTAATGCTGACCCCTAGACACCCTTCTGAAGACCTTGAATATTGGGCTATGGTGAATTTATATTTTTTAAATTTATTATATATCTCTCGTTGTTTAGTGGAGAGCTACACAGGCAGCTCGCTCCCCCTGTGGCGCGTGGACCGGCGGCAGATGGGCGCGTTCCTGTGCATCGCGGCCAACGACGTGCCGCCCGCCGTCAGCAAGCGAATCATACTTAATGTTAACTGTGAGTATTAATTCATATTAATACGAGAATGATCTCGGATGCAACAATAGAATAAATGAGCCGGACAAATGCAAGTACGACTCTCGCCCTGAGGGTTCCAAAATATGCAATAGCGCCATCTATGCCGCTATTGCATCATATTAGATATATCATATCTTGACCATAAATGATGCTAAATCGGTCTAAATTGAAAGAGCCCTAAATTGTGTGAAGCCACTATCCAATTAGATTCGATAGCGGAACTATAAAATCTACTTTAGTATTCCCTGAACTGGGTTTCAAATAGAATTTCAAGCAATCCGATAGGACTTTGACGATAATTTCTATCCGATATGTCACTAACGGCTGTCGTTGACCTTTCGTGTATTGATATTGTATTCTACTGCTGAATATGAACCTAAGAATAAATCGATTTAATGGGAAAAAAATTCTAAAGTCATGATTCCTTGCAATCGGATTGGAGATAATATTAATTTTGAGTACAGTACTACTATATTGATAAACATCACTCCACCAAACTTTGAGAAAGTTTTATGAATAAAAACTATAATTATAGTTATTAAAATTCTGAAATCATCAACATCAGCAATTTATTTTGTCGGTGACCGTACAAAAGTTATCTTCAAAACGGAATTTAATACTGAATAAAGTACATTAAACTATAACGACCTTTCCCTTAACCAAACAGCCAACTATCAACTTTACCTCCCTCTCCAAAAACCAATATAAAATTCCCCCATCGGTTTGTTTGTCACTTTGAATAATATAATCCGTTCAGGGTTGGTCCCGTCACGAATTTGGATACCATCCAAAATGATACAAGTTTCTCTATGTGGCAGTCTCCAGGATACGTGACTCTGTAACGAACAGTTGCTATGGAATACATACCAGATTTATCTTTGTATTTTCTACTTGAGTTTTTTTTTAGTAGCAACAGCTTTTTAGGGTCAAAGACGTTTGCAATTTTACTGCAAGTCAATTGCAAAATTGCAGTTTGGTCAGTTCTTGTGCGATTGATACAAGTGCACAAAAAATTATGTTAATTTAGTGTGCAGCCAGTATTAAAAGCATGCGTCTTTTACACCACCCAGTACAAAGCAGTAATATCAACTGCATCTGCATCAAAACTGCAGTTTTTCCTTGGAGTCCATGTCAGTCTGTATATGCAGAAGTTAGGCACCTTACGTATTAATAAAGGTAATTTTTGAGTCAGCTATAGGAGACATTCTTGTGAACTTATTGGTTTGAAACAGTTCTACGTTCATACCTACTTCTGCTAACAAGCAACATTTTTGTGTTGTGGTACCGATAAAATCGCAGGCGCGCCATAATACTTTTATTCAGCTAGGTACCGTCTTAATCTCGTCGCTATTTATTATTTGCGCTATTTATTTCTTTCGCTTTTTTTGCTGATTTGCACTTGGTAAAGCGCGTATGTATTCAAATTATTTAAGTAACTTGAATTTACCATGACATTGGGTCTATGTTGTTTGAAACTATTGTCTCATCATAAACTGTAGGCATTAATTGATATACATATTATATTATAAAAATTTGGTATATGTTTGAAATAGCATGTATCCGTGCTCTTTGTGATGTTCCACCATTGACTTCATGTAAACCTCTTTTTAAAGAACTAAATATATTAACAGTTCCTGGCATGTACATTTTTGAATGTTGTAAATTTGTTAAAACACACTCCCACTTATTTCAACGTCTTGGAGACACTATTACGTTTAACACGAGATACCCTGATAGACTGATCATTCCTCCAATGAAAAGCCACTTATATCACAGGAGTTGCTTTCCAATGGTTATAAGGTTATATAATAAACTACCAAAATCATATAGGGAACTGCCAATAAGTAGATTTAAAACGGCATTATTCAGATGGCTTTTAGAAAAATCATTTTATTCTGTGAACGAGTATCTAAACCTTAAAGATTAACGTTGACATTTCCCTAAGATTAATTTATTGGAAAATTATTGACATTCATATTATTATAACATATGTACCAATTATTCTAAATTCAATTATTGTATTAATGTGTTCTCAATTTTGCATGCTAGTTTTAGCGAATTGTGTGAGCAACTATAAAAAAAAACACGACCATCTATATTGTACTACTACAATTCTAGCAAATAAATAAATTTCATTTCATTTCATTTCATTTCATTTCATTTCATTAGCTTGCAAAAAGTGCTGTTTCAATTTGATTATTACAATTGCATTTTATGAAAATTATTTCAAAAATTTCACCCCACAACAAATATTAATAATCTTAAAACAGTAAATTAAGATAAGTTTTGACGGCACAAGATTAACTGCAGTCAACAACGGCTTAGTAAAGTTGTATTAAAATTTCAAACAAGTATAAAACTAGAGATTTAATCATATTCTATGAATTTTAATGAGTTATAATGAAAAGACAGGGCCCCGAGAATTATCTTTTAGTTGCAAACGTTAAAAAGTTTTGGTTTTTTCTGTTACAGCCTTTATAGAAAGCAGTACTAAAATAAGAGAGTGTAGACAGCCTGGGGTGTACTTTCTTTTCATGATATAATCTTTTTGAATAGGTACTCTCTGTCTAAGTAAAGTCAAGTAGTATTTGGACTTCTCTAGAGCCTCATTCGGTAAAACGCACTAGCTGTAGCTTATTAATTTGTGGCTTTGCAAATGTAAATGTTATTCGAATTTAAGTATTATAATTAGCCGTTGCTCAGTGGTCGAAATTCGACCGTAATTTATTAAAATTTCAGTTATATATAAACTTTAATTATACCTACCCAAACTCACACTCTTTCGTGCATGTATACGTGTAACAATGTTGTTATTGTATGCCTACTAGCACGGGGTCTCATCAGGAACAAAGTAACATTTGTTGAAACAACTCATAATAGATGGCGTTATATATGTATCGATTTGTTATTGAAGTTTGTGTAAAATTGAGAACATGAAAAAATACATCATAAAAAATATTTGTTCAAATTTTGAAAAATGCTTATGCACGGAAAAATGTATAGCTCGAAGATAGCCCGCGCTAAATCGGTCACATTTCTTTGTATGAGATGAGGCATCTGTACGTATAGTATTATATTATCTGTGCAGGCAGGACATAATGCAGCTATAATTTGTATTAACATCTGTCTGTAGCCTACAATAAAAAAATATTTATAAACAAGTACTAGGGAGTCATAAGTGTCTAGAGAATCGTCTCAGAATATCTTGAATTTAGGAGTCCTTTGAGACAAAATGTCTTGATGTGAACAGCTGTTACCTCAATAAAGTCCTCGTTGTTCGTTCATAAGAAAGATCTGATTGTCTGAACGTGTCTACTTGGTCGGTCTCATTCCCTATAAGAAATGAAACGTATTTCTTGTGCCATTCTGTTATTGAGTTGAATTATGTTAGTGTGATTATAGTATGTAGCTACTTGTTTCTTATTGATCCTCGTAATAGAACTTAATGTACTTATTGCCTTTTCGTCATTGTAACCTGAATTTATGCATTAATAAAAATCTTGTGGCGATTTGAATTATATTTCCAAGTATGGTGATCTTGACATTGCATCATGGAGACCAAAAAACTTAAAGCGTATCCCTAGTCTTGGTGACCAGCAGCCTAATTGTGTAACTCTATTGCTATCACCATGGCTTTCATTTTGACAGTTCAACAACATTCATTGCGGTGTTGAGCTAGTTACGAGTGCACGGATTATGAAACATACGGCGTAATGAATGTCAAAATCAATACCATGGTGATACCAATTGAGTTACGCAATTAGGGTGCTGGTCAACTATTGTTGTATTACTGTCCCGGTCAACCAGGTTAAGACCCAGAACACTCCGTTCCATTGTTCTTTGTAGGTATAGATTTCATAATATAAGGTGCTATAAAAATATCTGCCACGGCTTTAATGGGAGGTAGTATTGTGTTTATAGATTACAATAGTGAAGAACTTTCGTACCCCGGAACAGTAATTAATTCAATTTGAGAAAATAAAGAAGTTACATTAACATTGACTCTACTCTGCATAATGTGGTTCACAAATTACGCGCGATGTGTCGCTTCGTCAATGAAAACAACTGCTATCTCTTTCCATCTGTTCTGTGAATGAAAACTGATATCAGCTGACTAGTTCGTCACTACCTAATCTACTAAAATTTATACGTTCTTTTTTTTGTATGAAAAAATATATGTCAATTAATCAATAATTTATCTTTACTATTGTAATCTATAAACACAATACTGTTTCCCATTGCAGCCGTGGCAGATATTTTTATAGCACCTTATATATAATTAATACTCTATTTTGTCAACAGTTGCACCTACTGTGAAAGTGCCAAATCAGTTGCTGGGTGCACCACTGGGCACCGACGTGAAACTGAAGTGCTACGTAGAGGCACACCCGAACACCATCAACTACTGGATCAAGAACAGAGGGGAGATGCTACTTGATGGGTAAGGATTTTTCTTATTTATTTGAATTGAGTCTTTTATAAAGTACACAAAGTTAATTATTCGGTAGAAATAAAAAACAAAAGCGGTCAGGGGACCCCTCGCCTCGTATATAACAGGAAGAGTTGCATGGACGGGGTATAACGCTTGTTCCTTACGTGATGATTTCCATCAGTCAACTACAGCAGGCCGCGTTAAGGAACTTCGTTCCAATAGGTACGTCATAAAAAAAGAATACGAAATTGACAATTTGCTGTTCCTTTAACATTTATTTGGTGAATTTGTAAGATTAGAGAAGAACATGACAATGTTAAAAAAACCGGCCAAGTGCGAGTATTACTCGCGCAGCGGGGGCTCCGTATCATTTTTGGACGTATAAAGTGAAAAAAACCAGACCGCATTACTGAGTTTGTTTGTCAAGGAATTTTGATGATTTTGAAAAAACTGTAGTACTAGTTAGGAACATCGTTTTATTTTTAGTGCAATATTTGGGTCAATTCCTATCAGCTCTAATTACTTCAGATTTTACGCTCCGAAAACTTCGGAGATAAGGTGGGGAATGGTATTTTTTCAAACATTTTTCATCATCTGTCGAAAACTGTGAGACAAAATAAAATAAAAATATATTTTGAAATGTGCAGATCAAGACCTTTCATATGATATGCCACTTGACCTAGTAACCCCACTTTAAAATTTCGGACCCCCACTCCGGCCCCTTTTGCAATGAAAATAAAAATATTTTTTGACTTTTTTCATTTGCAATAAAGTTGGGCAAGCATTTTTTATAACTGTTCCAAATTTCAAGTCGATAGCATTAGTAGTTGCTGAAATAAGTAGGTGTGACCGACAGACAGACAGACGAAGTCGCACCATAAGGGTTCCTTTTTTACCATTTTGGTACGGAACCCTAAAAAGTTATAAGAAACAAGACAATCGATCGATCGAGACGATCAATCACCCTTATTGAGGGGTACCTTACCGCGCCTACCCGTGTTAAAGTGACCAATTGACCATACATCATAAATCAACCCCCGGATCTCGGTAGGAAAAGGCCTTTTATAGATTTCGGTTGACTATTCATAGTAATTATGGGTAGACACAACTCAGAATTGTCAATCTTATACCGTCAACTGCCGTAACTTTGCCTAGCGTCCTTGGTTTGCCTAGCATGTAAAAGATGTAATACTTTTTCATTTAATATCTTTTTCACTTTACTTATATAAAATAAAAAAAGATATTATATCTTTTTCACTTTATGTAAAATGAAAAAGATATTACATCTTTTTCATGTTAGGCAAACCAAGGACGCTAGGCAAAGTTACGGCAGTTGACGGTACTGAAAGTCAATCCCAACTAACATTTTGGTGATAAGAATAAGTGCTTAGGACCTTAGGCTCTTAAAATTCTCATAAACAGCTCATGCAGTACTTATTCTAGCTGTTTAAGATAATTTTAAGAGCATCCTAAGCACAAGTATTCTTATCAACAAAACGTTAGTTGGGAATTATCGTAATGAATTGACGATGGGGACCACAGTGAATTCGCGTAGGTTTTAAATTCATATTGATCTCTAAGAATGTGTATATGTTTATGTTAATTTCTTATATTGAAATAAAACTTTTTTTATTTTTTATTTTCATCTCAATTTTAGCACTATGACTAAACTAAGATTGGACTTTGAATTGGCTAAAAATGGTATTCTGCTAATCAGTTTTATCGTCTATTTAAACCCGAGAATATTATTTTTATTTATGTGCTAATTCAGAATGTCCGGAATTTAATTAAAATAATTGCCATTCTGATTTACGAATACAATTTAAACTAGAAGGAAAACTTGTAAAATAAAATATACCGAATAACAGATAAAAGCATAACTGAATCACACTCAATAAATTAAAAAAAAAATAGGCCCGACATTTTGAAAGCATCCATATTTAATTTCGTGTGTTGGAATAAATACATTGATACCTTTCACTTTATTTCCAGTAGGCACACATTCTATGTTATTTATTTATACCTACGTTCGTGTTTGCTATTAGTCAATACACAGGAAGCACAAACACTGATTCAATTATTTGGTTCTCTTGGTAATGGTAACGGGTTGTGTCAATGGTAAGCCACACGAGGTATATTTGGTTATAAGAGCAATTTGCGGTGCAAACAAGTGATAGTATCAAAGGCATTTCTACTAGTAACATAACAAAATTAGAACTCTTTGTAAATGATCTTGTCTGGGTAGCTAATTAGCATTGCTGTATGCTGGTTTAAAGCGATCATGTCTAACTGTATGAGGCATTTTAACTTTGTCTTTAGGCTGAACCTCAGATCATAGAAACAAGGGAAATGTACCAAGTGGCTATTAGGCTTGACGCTTTAGTTTTGTTACCTTGACTAATTAAAACGTATACGCTGGCGACGGACCGAACGCGATCGATGATATAAATACAGCGTTTATAGCCTTTATATCTTATCAAAGAAACAAGGTTACTAAATCTTCACCTTTAAAAAAAATGTATTAGGTAAGTACGTTTGTTAATTTCGGTTCTTGTTTTGTTAAATAAATACACCCTGGGGCCTGTTTACGTAACCCACTCATACGTTTTACTTTTCATGTATCGACATTCAGTCATGCTGATGTTGTGAAATACCTTACATAAATATTTATTAAGCAAAGCGTTGCTTTTGTAGCAAGATATTTCGTAAATGTAAGGTAAATACTGACATTATTGTGTGGTTCTTTAGGTACCTACAGTTGTAATTTCATATTAGGTATATTTATCCACCATCATCCACCTAGCCTTTTCCCAAACATGATTGGGGTCGGCTTCCAGTCTAACTGGTTGCGGCTGAATATCAATATTTTACATGAAGCGACTGCCATCTGACCTCCACAACCCAATTATTGAGAAATACAGGTATTCGAATGTTAGACCAGTTGTCAGACTTTTGGGCTCCTGCCTGACTACCCGTAACGACTGTCAAAGATATTCCTATGACAACCGGGACCGACTGTTTAACGTGCTCTCCGAGGCACGGAGGGGTCTCGATGTGTAAAGAACGGTCACCCATCCAAGGACTGACCGCGGCAAGCGCAGCTTAACCTCGCAGATCGATCGATCAGCGCGGCTGTCATTTAGCCACGAGCCCCTCTCATATATTTATATTAGGTATATTATTCTTCTTTATTTTCTACCTTGACTTTGGACTTTGCTCTTAATGCCCGTTTTCACCAACACTAGGAGACACCTAAGTAAAATGTTTAAATATTAAAAGAATTACCTAGCGTAAAAAACCATGTCACTAAACATTAGGCGACAACCATGGATAGTCAATCATTGTCGTCTAGTGGTTGGTAAAACGTTTTTTTGCGCTAGGTGCTTTTAATATTTAAACATTTTACTTAGGTGTCTCTTAGTGTTGGTGAAAACGGGCATAAGTCTCGTATATAAAGGTCTTTACATAAAGACTATAGTTAACTATAACTCCCTTGTTCAGACTAAGCTCCAAAGTCTTGAACACTAACACAAAATGCTAGTCTATCGGTTTTTTATTGGAGACATGTTGGAAAGTGTGCTTTGGATCTTCATGATCTTTTCTACCCTTTTTTCTATCAGACTGCCAGAACCACGAAAAAGCGACATCGTTTCATGGTTAATATACCGAAAACCCGAACGAAGCGCTTTGATTAAGTATGGGAACCACTAAACAGTGGAATTCGCTGGTGGAGTGCGTTTTTTCCGATAGTTACAATCTGGATGTCTTCAAGCCGCGAGTGAATCGGTTTCTTCTCGGCAAGCGTGTTCTATCGTAGACCGCATCATCGCTTAACATCAAGCGAAATGACGGTAAAACGCAACCATATTATTAAATAATAATTACTGGTTTGACTAGTGAAGCGCGACTGCTGTACCACGCTCAGCACAGTCCTGGGTTCAATTTCCGGGTCAGGCAAAGTATCATTGGGTTGTTTCCATTAAGATATTTTGGGCTACTCAAAATATTTGGGGTTTTTTAGACTTCGGACTGCAATTTTAGACGGAGATACCTAATTGTATCCGGTTTCTAATAATACACACTAATACGAATTTATTCCACCAAAACCAAACCAATATGATTATATTGGTTTGGTTTTGGTTTCGTGGTAATGCGTTTCGCAGAACATTACCCCTGCTTCAGACTTTGGGTCAGAAATCCATGATTTTTGGTAAATTTTGAGTAGAGCTGTAATACGTTTTTTGAGTAAACTTTTTTTATTTAACAGGACCAATTTGTGGAAAAATACATGGAAATACATTATTATCTTTTTCTGGCGTGTTAAATACACTGCAGATGTTAATTAAAAGGTGGATATGAAGCAAAAATTATCATGCTGGTTATCAGAGCTCCATAGTTGGTACATTCTTTCATTATAAAACCTCCGTAGCCTGGTGAAGTTTAATATAAGTTGGCCAATTAGAGTCTAGCGTGTTGTGTAAAATTAAAAGTTTAAAATTATTAAATTAAATTATTTGAAAATATTTTTTGCTTAAAATATCTTTTGGGTTGAATATGTTATATGGGTTGGATAATTGCTTAAAATCAGGCGGGTCATACGCCTGTTTGATTGATTTTTGTGGCTCTCTGTAGATCACTGATGAAAAGCACTCAAATATACCTAACTAGCTTCCGCCCGCGGCTTTGCCCACGTTTGCCGGGATAGCCTATGTGATTCGAGACTATAATCTATCTCTGTGCCAAATTTCGTCCAGATCCATTCGGCCGTTTCAGCGTGAAGAAGTAACAAACATACACACACAAACTTTCGCATTTACAATATTAGTAGGAAGTAGGATTATCTACTTTGTGCTGTGTGCTATCAGCAGATTGTACATAATATAATTATCTTTGTTGCAGGCCCAAATACACAATAACAGAAGAAAAGGTGTCCTACCAAGTGACCATGTGGCTCACCATCAGACAGTTCTCCAGGAGTGACATTGGTACTTACAACTGTGTGAGTACCAACTCGCTCGGGAAAAGTGAGGGGACACTCAGACTTTATGGTGAGTACAATAAAATTATTACGGAAGTCTTTATCTGAGTAATGGTTATCAAAGTTAAAATTGGATGAAATAAACTATGAAATTGTTCAAAATAAAAAATGCGAGTACGACTCACACCCTGGGGGTTCCGAAATATGCAATAGTGCCATCTATGATCAATATGCTGCTTTTACATACTTTTAGTGGCGCCATCGCCATCCATGAGCAGATGCCTCTACCCGTTAAGAGTCTTAACATACCTACGGACAGACCTCAGATCTTGTTTCTATGATCTGAGGGACAGACAGCCAAGTGATCCTATAAAGGTTCCCCACACACTTAAAATGTGTGTGGAGAGGGTAGTGCTGCTGTAATAGGCAATTATATGACTTCGTTTATATGGAGTGTCGGGAGTACAAAATTATTTATCAAATAAGTTAAACAGATTTCATTCAGACTGAGATAGTAGCTACATTATTATTTCCTTTATTTTAACCGGCTGTAATTATAAGACTTATACTAATTCATTTGTTCACAGAAATAAAACTCAACTCGTACTCAGAGGATTTCGGCAATCAGATCAGCGTAGCTGGTGGTAAGTTACCTATCTCAAGAACTTAAACATTTTTATATCAAAACCACTTTCTTACTATGAAAATAACATGTTTCAACATATAATTTCAAATGTTACATACACAAAATATTTTTTTTTTGCTTCTGACGATTGTATCAATAAATAATCGATTGCTCTCTCTCACCCCTCTTAGTTGCATTCTCTTCATATGAAAATGTCATAAACAAAAACTTAATATCTTGTTTATTGCCTCAAACGATTCCAAAAAAGATCGTCGTGTCTGACTATAACAGTATTTATATTGTAAATACATTAATTTCTATTGATGCCGCTTAAAATATTTCATTGAAATTGTTCCGATATTGGAAAACGGACTATTGGCAGTTGTAAGTAGAGTTTATTATCCTTTGCAGCATCGTTTATAAAGACTAGTCGCGAAATAAATTGCGACATTAATGTCTGAGCCTAATTTTCATCTTATTTACGCTTGAGAAGACACGACGCCGTCTAGCATCTTTTAAAAGTTCTTTGCGACTTGTTTTATCGTATTTCTAGTTAATACCTTTACTGTGAATAATGTTTGTATAATAAGATTTAATATCATAATAAAATATAGAAGATGCTTGTAGGGATTTGGTTAACTTAGTTGAATTACTGAGTTGATATTCATTTAATTTTGTTCTCAGCACTTGCGTTAATTATAAAAAGAAAACTGAAAGAGTCCTTAATAATGACCTCACTAATATATCCGTACTGAAAAGGCATTTTAACACTAAAGCTGGGTATGGACATTGCGAGGCTGATCGCGAGGCAGGTTCGCTATGTGTAGACGCGTTTGCCTCGCGAGGCAAAGAACATCGCGTGCGAGTGTGCCTTGCGCAATCCGGCGCGATGCCAGTAAAGTGTGGTGCTCAAAGGACGCAAGTGTATTGCCTCGCACGCTCTTAACATGAAAAACTAAAAACTTTGTAATTTTGGGAGATTTAATTAAGAAACTGACGCCTCGCAGGCAGTAGGTATAGCTCGTGGCAGCTGTGTAGATGCAACTTGAGCATATCGCAAAGCTACCGCATGACTAAACGCTCATGTGAGGATTCAATGAGCCTCGCAATGTCTAAACCCAGCTTAAGGTTGCATAAATAGGGCGTAATCGGTGAAGCTCGTCGTGATCATGTCTTTTTGTTTTGATTTTTAGTTACCAATTTCAATATTGTATGAAACAAAACATACAACCGCGTTCAAGTAGGTATTTAGTACACCCACATTTTGCCAGTTACGTTGTCCATGTTCTATGATTTCAGACATCCAGGCTGCTACTGACCATTTCCTAAATAAGAATAATATTAATTTAACTAAGAAAGTAAATGTACAAAAGGGTGACATTACTAAAATTATGCACACCATAATCCCATAATGCACATTTAAATGTAACTAAAACTAACCCTTCATTGCCGCAGGTCTGACGGAGGCGGCAAAGGGAGGCTGCCGGCCGGTCCACAGGGAGCGGACGCTGTTAACCCTAATGTTGTGCTACGTTACCTTAGAATACTTGTTTACGTAGTTATTGTGACTCTGTACATACTGTTAGGATGTTTTGGATGTGACGCAAGAGAGAGAAAAAAATCGCATGGAAGGAGCATAACGCTTTTTCCTTACGTGACGATTTCTATCAGCCACTTCTTGCCGCAAACCGTGTTATGCAATTTGCAACCGTTCCAAAAATAGTGGTCTATTTATTTGTTATCGTAGAGTCTGCGATTCGTGCCACCAAAGACGTCGGGCGAAGTCACGAGACATCGCTAAACTTCTCACGACATTATGTTTAGCTGTCCATCAAAAATCGCGTGAATTTCGCTTTCATTAAAGGGATGATGACACGGCTAAGTCTTAATTACCTACCAGAAAAAAATTAAGGGATAAAATAGTTTTTTTTTAATGTATTTAATTGATTTTTAAGTAGTTATTTACTGCTGTTTTATTTAGAAAATACGTAAAACATCGACATAGTACTAGTAGTACTGTAACTAATGTCATTACACTAGAAAACTGCAAACACTTTCTACGGAAATGTCAATTAATTTCACCCAATACCTACCTACTTACATTTTGAATTTTGGAAATTAAATAGGAAATTATAAAATATTTGGTTATATTCTATTACAAAGTCTGATTATGTCCTTAATAATTATTGTCTTTTTATTCAACAGTTGTATTAATTGTTTAATACAACTGTAAAAAATTCTGACCGAAAACAATTTGAAATCAATACGAAATAAATTCTTGGAAGAATATCAGAATTTTGGTAAAATTGAAATCACTGCTCGGTGTGTCAAATTTTAATATCCGTTTTATTCTAGGAAAACCAATCAGTGATGGTAGGTGTATACGGCTTAGCTCTCGATCCATTCATTTCAACATTTAATTTTGTACTATTCACATTGATATACGATTGTAGCACGCTTAGCATGACAAATATTGACGTATCTCTATTCTACCAAAAAATAGACAAAGGTCTTTCTATCCAAATCGTTATCTCTTCTGCCCGAGCACGCGGCAACCCGTGCTTGGTTTATCAGAATTTTGTCTACTGAAGAATAGAAACATTTCTTCTTCATTGTATGCATAAAACGGTAGAAATCGTTCTACAATCTGTTACTTTGTCTATTCTTCTGTAGACAAAACCCATTTCTATCGTGGTCATGCTAGGTATAGTCTCAGCTTAACATACATACTGCCGGCCTAGCATGACCACGATAGAAACGGGTTTTGTCTACATAGAAATAGACAAAGTGACAGATTTCATTCATAAAACGTAGAAATGTTTCTACAATCTGTCACTTTGTCTATTTCTATGTAGACAAAACCCGTTTCTATCGTGGTCATGCTAGGCCGGCAGGTGTACAATTTTTCAGCTTCTGCCCATTGACATGTCAATGCCTCCGCCGCTAGCCGCGAGCCGTTGCCTAATCTGTCTTGATATTATAAAATGTATTGAACTACACAAGACTTAAAGCTCTAATTTAAATGACAAGTTATTTGCCGTGCTAGAGCGGTGCGGTTATAGTAAGTGATGACCTATAAGATGCTTTTCCACCAGCGAGGAGAGACGAAAATACAAATTAAATCGGATTGCAACATTGTCATTATTGTATGTGTCTATTGCTATTCAATTTCCAATTTTCATCAGTATGGGAAGAATTGAAAATTGAATATTTTGACGAGATGTAACGTCATATCTCGTTTATAAATATATTCTATACCTGTTTATTTTATATCACAAAATAGATAGATACAGAAGGCCAACTCCTTACAACGAGCAATATAATAGGCGCACGCACACATAATATGCGTCAAAGTTCGTTTGACTTGAGTTGAGATCGCTATACGTACGCGTCTATGTGTGCGTGCGCTTTTTATCACTCGTTGCATGGATTTAGCCTTCTGAGTTTATCTGTTTCATGCTTATATCTTACGTCACACCCAAAACGTGTCTCGCTTAAAAATGAAACGAGGAAACGTAATTCAATTACACTGTTTCAATTCTTGTAAATATTGTCCTAAGGTGTATCTTTAAATGTAATGTAAAGACAACGATAAAATAATTGTGAGATTAGATCGTGTATTCGCTTAGAAAAACCAGCCAAATTGAAATATTGTTTACGTATAAAAATAAAATGTAAACTCATCGCTCGATTATAAGACTGTTTACAACAAATAAAAAGAATTAAAATGAAAACCTTTTTTGAATGAATGAATACCTCTTAAAATCATATTAACCCTAAAATACAATAGGAGCTTTAAATGTATAAGCATTTAAAGCTCCTATTGTATTTTAGGGTTAATATGATTTTAAGAGGTATCCACTGTGACATTGATAACCTCATAACCTAGCTTATATTGATGTTCAGTGCTAGAACACAAGCCTCCTCTCTTTGTGAGTGGGCCGTAGTCCACCACGCGGGCCCAGTACGGGTTGGTGGACGTCACATGTCTTCGAATTTTTGGTTCTAAGACATGCCGGTTTCCTCACGATGTTTGCCTTCACCCTTTTTAGAGCAGTGATGATGAAACAAATTGCATAAAGTCTGCGCTTGCCGGGGCTCCAACCCGTGTCCTACGACTTGTAAGTCTAGGCCACCACTGCATACCACCACATGGTCCCCAAAGCCCCTTTAACACATATTATTAAGGCCACTGTGAGAAACCTAAATACGCAAACAGAACGTGTCAGCTGGCGTGCAAGTACGTTTTTAACCCTTCAAAAGCGCATGTCTGTGCATTGTGCAGCATGGGTCGTAGTTTTTAACGCGGAAGGCAGCTACACCTCTATACGCTACACACATGCTTGATGAAGCTTTATAGTTAGTTTTAGCACACAAATTGATGTTGGTTGAAAAAACAGTTTAGTCGTTTATTCGCTCGGGAACTAACTCGATTGAGCGTAACGTCAATCGATACGTTGATCGCACGACGACGATGACTGAATGATATTTACTGCACGAGTATGAGGTTCATCAAAATATCTTTATTTACAACAAAGTTTGAAACTATCACGATGAAAAATCTATGCGAAAACTTGTTTTAGTCTCTCAAGATATCATTGATAATTATCAAAATAATTCATAGAAGGCTTATTAAAGAGATTTAAAATTTTTACTGATGCGGTTGTAACATAGTAGCTCAGTGGTTAGAGCGACGTCACAGGCATAGGCTGCAGGTTCATCCTTCATTCATACGAAAAAAGAAGAAGTTTACTGACAGGCTTTATTCATACATAATTTCTTTAAGACACGTGTGACGAATTTTGTCCTACTACTAATTAAGACTAATCCGATACACGTGTCACAACAGTCGGTAAGTCACTCATTACTTTATCAGGTTAACAGGTGACGTGGTAAAGGTCAGGAGAATAATTAGCCCAGAAGAGATATTTTTTTTATTTTATTACTAGCACTTTACCCGTGACTTTGTCCGCGTGACATACATGGAGCGCCATCTACCGTCGAAAGTTATTTTTCTTTCCCTTGGGGCCAGTACTTTTTTCTGGATGAAATGTATCCTATGTCCTTTTCTGTACTCTTAACAACGTATATGCAGAATTTCATGAGAATTGTTTTTTTTAAGTCCGACGGAAAATTTTAACGCTGAGGGGTTCAGAATAAGATACTGAACCTATATTTCGTTACGCTGTCACTTACACCCCGTTCAAAGAGTTAAATAATGTTACACCTTTCAAAAATCAGGGTTTATTCTTAGCAAGAAATTATTCGCAGGTATTTTAAAAAAGAAAAAGAATCTAAAAATAAATACAAAAGAATAAGGCCACATTCACACCGAAAGACATCATTAAAACACATAAAAAACCAAACGCGACGAACACACGTTATATTATATTTCCGCACGAAACATTCGAATAATTTACAATTTCTGAACGTGTCCGCGTTAAGGAAATGCCAAGATATTTCTGTTTTTTTTTGCCGACACGAGTTTATAAGGTTTTATTTTAAGTTTTTATTTAAAATAAGTTTTGTTTATGAATTAAATGGAAATTTATACGTGTTGATCTTGTTTATTACAAAATTATCCAAAACTCACTTGATCATTTTAACAGAGATGATAATACATAATAAATAAATACTTAGCAATAGTATTTATATATATATTTTTTTTGTTAAATTCACTTTATTGCAAGTAATTTAGATTATTAATACGTAATTACCTACCTAGCTACCTAATGCTTCTTGCGTTGTATTGCTGGTAATCACGTCACTACAGACAATATTTAACAATGACATGTGCAACATACCACTTAGATCAGTATTTTATCAAAATATCACCGTCTCACATTATACTTTATAAAAAAATGTCAAAAATAAGAGCACATTCGCTCTCTACTTCATATTCTTTATAAAAAAAACACAAAAAAATAACAATTTCACAGTAGATACGGTCGCAGCTAACGACGGTGGCAATGCAAAACGAAGAAAACGCAATTTATTTGATAAAATATTCAGTTGCACAGTTTTGTTTCAAGCCCCTACGTTGTAAAACTATGCAGCTGGGACAGGTTCGTTTCGTTGCTGTGTTCGTTTTAGACGCCTTGGTATACGGAATTTCTTTTATGTTAGGTATCAGATGTACGCACGGCTACAGATCAAGCTATACATTTCCAGTATAAGCTGATCTTGCATTGTATAGGATTTCCTTACAGTGAGAGGTCAGTGTAAACTGGGAATGTATAGCTTGATGTGTAGCCATGTGTACGCACTGTACGGGTTAAACTTGAATGTCATACGATTTGTGTACGTGTAACATTTACTTTCCTGTTTTAAGCGGGGTTTACACGGGTGACTAAAGCCGCACGATTTTTGCCGCGCGGCAAAAATCGACCGTCTAAATGGCAATTCGGCTAGGTTGCAAGTGACTAAAGCGATGCAGCTTGATCAGGCAATTTGTGAAGCGACTAGCCGTAACACAAAAGTCGACCCGTGAAACACCTTTTAAAAATATACGTAATTTACCTATCGCAAAAGTCTTCAATAGCAATTTTGGAATAATTTGCATGGAAACAATGGCGTATAGGTAATTCAGCAGCAATACTATAGTTACTATTAAGGTACCAGAAATCAGATCCGCTCACAGCTGGCGTTGACAATTGACATGATGATGACGTCGCGTCGACCGGAGCAGCATGCAAATAAAATAAATAAAGTGGCATTTAATTAGGGCACATTCTATCGTGAGAATATTAAGACATTCCCAAAAACAACTGACACAGGCAGGAATCGAACCTGCGACCTCTGCCTAAACTGGGGCAACGCTCTTAATCACTGAGCTACAGTGCCGTGTCTGAATCAGTTGTAATTGGAAACCTCTTTTTATGCCTCTTGGGGCGTTGGTGACGTCTATCGGAGACTTTGGGAATGTCTTATATATTTAATAACATTATATAAGCATAATGGGTCTTTGATACCCGAATTAAATGATTTTATTATTATTATTAATATATAACATGGTTTTAACCCTCTGCAACTGACGTGCCCAAATTTTTACAATTTTACTGAGGTGGTAGTATACTAGACACCACTTTGACTGGTCATAATGTATATAAATACTTTTTGATTTCCAATATGATGATGTTTTTTTTATATATTTAGAGTATCCTTTATTATTTTAATTGAGTAGATATTTTAAAATAAAAAGCAACGAACAGTTTATCTACATTTATTTAGACATCGTAAATCAGGCCTCAGAAATATGTAACTTCATAAAATGTGACAATCAACGTTAATAGTATCACTTTTTGATGTAATGTATTATATTTATTAAAGTTTATACTTGTACTAATTAGACCTGAAAAATTGCGAAATATTCAGTGGTTCAATAAAAAGTTATTGGGCCTCAAAATCTCTTAAGTTTTTAGGAAAATCTTTATAAAATTGCAAGTAACAGAGTCAATTTGGCTTCACACAATCACAGCAACAATATTTTGTTACCCATTTTATTTTTGTTGGGTAATATGACATAGTTTTCTTCCGCTTGCTAGAAGGGATCGTGTTGTTAGAGGTGGAGGGTCCGAGGTCTTTACCCAAAAGTCACCTATGTTCATGCGCAGTTCTCTAGGCAATCTTTAATTTTCAAGTACGAAATATACGAGCGTTTATGTAATTCAGCACGAATTCTTTTGTCATTTTCAATAGCAATATCGAATTTCATTTTTTTTTTAATTCTCGTCATCACCCTCATATACAATATTGCTCATTTTCTTCGGCCAAAAACTTCTTTAGCAGGTGGTGACTGCTTTTAAAAGTTACAGCCAACGTTCTTTTTGACTGTGTGGGCAAAAGGTTGTTATTTGAGGAAGTCATCTAGAAAATAATGTATGCAACTGAAACTTAGAACACAATTTTACTGACGTGTTGTCTAGGAAACACTATGAAAATATAACTATTTTACTGAGGTGGTTGTCTATCAGACAAAGACAAAGACATTGACGTGGTAGTCTGGTAGACACCTTCCCTCATAAAATTGCCCATGCACTTGCCGGGACTCCTCTCAGAGCACTAATTGATGCCTGGGAGTGCGACAGGAAGGTACTGAGAACCCGGGATTCGTAACATGAAAAAAACCGATACTGAAAACAATTTTTAATTTTGCGGTGTCTGTGATACTACCGCGTCAGTTGCAGAGGGTTAACATGTTTAAAAATCGCAAAAATATACATTTATAGTAGATAATTAAGTTATCATTTCAAGTTAGTGAGGCTAGGTACGCAGGTATAGCTACTACAAGATAAATAAAGCAAGCCAATCCTACTTGTTTCCGATCACCCTCAAAGCATTTTATGTGACCACCCCTTATAAAAACAGCCGCACCAAAAGGAAAGGGTGTGTTTAATTTGTTGGCGTGACACAAACGGTTCCGGACACACGTTCTGTTTATATAATATTCAAGTAGGAACCAGTTAAGTGTTTCGACCTTTCAGGTAAGGCATTGGCTGTATTTTATGAATAGTTGAATTAATTATGCATTATTTATACTTTAGTAGTACACTATAAGGTGTATCCAAACATTGCGAAGCATGAGCCGCGCACGGCGCTCATCGCATGCTTCGCAATGTGTGGACTGTGGACGTTCATAATCGTGGGGAGGCACGTAAAAATGTATAATAATTCATCTGTCGAAACACCTGATCCAGATGTGGAACAATAGAAAAATCACTTGTGTCTCATTAGTGACAATCGATGGGATAACGAACCGTGCGTTGCGAAGCGTGCGCGGTGCATGCCTCGCAATGTTTATAACCTTTAACCGTGTATGGCGCAATCCGCACTCTAGGTTATATAGTTTGCAAGTTGTATTGAAATTAAACTTACTATCTACTCGTATTACATTCGCTAAGCAACATTTCTGTACGGTTTGAAAGGTATGAATACCGTTGTAATTACAGGCACTTGTGACAATTATCTCTTGTCTGTGAGGTGGACAATGCACCGAGATACTTCTGTTGTTAGAGATGACCATAGGCCTCAACACCACTACGTATTAGTGTTATTTTGTAGGACCTTTGTTTCGTTGACCTATTGATAACGCAAAAGAAACTGACGCACAAAGATTCTTTCTTGTAACTTTTTGAAACATAGTAGGAATTTCAGATGTGATATAATTATTACCTTTTTGCACTATGTCAATTAATTGACACTAAAACAACAAAAAAAATAGTAAATTAAAAATTAAAAAAACCCGACTGCCAAAAAACAACCAAAAAGTTCAAAACAAGAGCACTTTTCAAGCAGTCTGATGCAGTTGGTGGCAATTATTTGTGTTAAATCTTAGATTTTATGCCACCAACTGCATCAGACTGCTTGAAAAGTGCTCTTGTTTTGAACTTTTTGGTTGTTTTTTGGCAGTCGGGTTTTTTTAATTTTTAATTTACTATTTTTATTTTTCACTTTTTAGTTTTTAATGTATGTTTTCGTAATCTTCTTTTTTGTTTGTATATCGTTAATACTTGAAATAAAAACTTAAATCAATAAGTAAGAATTAGCGAGAATGATTGCTTTGTTAAACAACTTTAAATCGTTATATATCCTAAACTATTATTTAAAATGAAAAATGATAAAAGGAACCTAAAGATGATTTTAAAATACCTATTCAACGACACCCCACTTGACATAGTTCATCAACTTTTTTTTTTTTCATTTTGACAATATGGCGTCTGGTTGTCGCTGTGGTGAATTTTGATTACTGTTATGTCTTTAGTGACACTCGCAAGGTTAAGACGAATCGATTGACGTAAGAATTATCAAAATCGGCCTACGAATTTGGTCTCTAGAACGCCACATAGAAACAAACATACATACATACATACATACATACATACATACATACATACATACATAGACTGATAAACACATTACCCTCCTTTGCGTCTCGCAGTCGGGTAAATAGCATAATAAACAGTAATAAATAAAAATAATACGCGCCAGTATCAAACGCGGCATGGTTAACGTAAATCAGGGTGACATACGTCGAATTGCGAGACATTCCCATGGGCGTCGAATGAAATATTACCGCAGTATTACTACCGCATTACCGCTACCGATGTAACTCTGGTTAATCTACGCCTATTGCACGGTAACGCTTTAATATGTGCGTTTGCATGTACATAAGTTTTCTTTTTACCTGATTGCCACTGAAAGAGGATAATGTTTTTCGAGAGTATGTTTGTATGTCTGTTTTTTTGTCACGCTCTGTGGCATAAACGGCTTGACGGATGTCAACATGAGGTGACATTCATATAATATTTTTAAATGACGCAGTCAGGATGGTTGTTTTTCTTAAAATTTTGTTAAATCATATTACTTAATTTATTGTGCCACATACAATTTTTATTTTCTGCATTTTCCATCTTATCGTTGAAAAGTTAAAGGACACTTTTTACGATTTTAGAAGCGCATTGTCACCAAATATTCAGCTAAAATAGTCACTTAGCAACCTTCATGTTATTTTCAAAGAACTATCCAGCAACATCCCATAGGAAGGGGTGCGCGAAAAAAATATTTTTCTTGGGGTATTAAAAAAAAGAAAAAAACTTTGACATTTTTCAGCCTCGTGTACTAACTCCTCGTCCTAGCATAACTACGTTGGCGATTTACCGAAGACACTTGCAAAGTTTTATTTTAAAGTGCCCATAATCTCCGAATAAAATGCCTGTGACATACGGGTGGACAGACAGACGGACAGACGAATAAGACGAAATTATAAGGGACCCTAAAAATTACAATAATAAATCAAGTCACATAACACTATCACTCAATTTCTTCATACATTTATTACGGTACACTCAGTAATCCTTACAACGTAATTGTTCGTAACATCCCGCCGTACATGTTTGCTTGGGGCGTCTTCATCAATCTTATGTCGGCCATGACAGATGGCATTGAAAGCGTAAGATATCATTAAGGGAAGTTGCCGATTACTTTTGTTATTATCTTCAAGAAATTTTGGTTATGTGTTTATTTGACTGTGAAGATCCTTCTTCACAGTCAAATAAACACATAACCAAAATTTCTCATATTATCCTTAATATACTACCTACTTCGATTTTTTTATAGGCTTACTATTGACCACCATCTCGCCTGATGTTAAGCGATAATACGGGCTATGATGGAGCACACTATTTCATCGTATTCAATAAGAAACATATTATCAGCTACAATATACGAATTATTTTATTCAAAAATTACCTATGGAGTATGGATAGGCTTCGGGCCCCACGGAAAAGTCTGACGGGCTGCACAGAAAAGTCTGCCGGGCCGTACAGAAAAGTCTGCTAGACAGCACAGAAAAGTCTGTCAGGCTGCACAGAAAAGGCCGGGCTGCACAGAAAAGTCTGCGGGGCCGCAAGTTGAGTATGACTGCTTTAAATAGACGTTGAAATGTTGCCAAAATAAACAAACATTTTCTTCAACTTTTCCCAATAACCTGAAAATAAAACGCACAGTTAACCCAAAGTAAACACTTAAAGAACTCTAAAAGAACTTTAAAAAACTCGTCCTGCCAAAACTTCCACTATCTTTATCTTTCGTTATTTTTTTTAAACAAAAATGACTAGTGTAAACCAAGGAGCCGCTGCGACAGCCACTTATCTCCAAGATTTATAATAATATCATGACAGTTAGGAATTCTCGTCTTCACTAACAAAGGCAGGGAAAAAAAACGCGCGATGAATGGTCGAGTTTTTGTGAAAAAAAAATGTTTTATTCGTCTTTTGTTTGGGGTGGTGACGAAGGGGGTTCACTGTTTTGTTAAATGGACAGTTGTCTGGCTTACATGATGGCCTATGTTGGACGTTATTTCAGTTTCTATAATATTGACCTTGATATCATTCAATAGGTTTAGTGAAATCTTAATTTGAATGATAATGACAATGTGATCAAAATTGTTTGGCGATAGGTTATTTGACAGTATGAAAAATTATGTCATAATTATTGATATCGTTTATGATATCCCCATAGGGGGCGCAAAATTTCATGTTTCTAGCTCCAACGGTGTAAGCTGTCCTTTATCTAATATTTAGCTTCCGCCCGCGGCTTCACCCGCGTTTTTGGAATAAAAAGTAGCCTATGTGTTATTCTGATGTATAAGCTATATTACTGTAAAGTTTCATCAAAATCCGTTCAGTAGTTTTTGCGTGAAAGAGTAACAAACATCCATACATCCATCCTCACAAACTTTCGGATTTATAATATTAGTAAGATTTTATTGAGAAGAAGATATCCAAACGTTTATTCAAAGTAATAAACAGCCTTTCCATTCAATTTATGAATTCAGATGAATTTAATTTATGAATTCACATGGAAATTATTATTATCCACAAAAATCAACGACATTCAATTTCTATAGCTGTATTTAACCCCTTTTCATCGACAGTTTCATATAAAAGTAAAATTTCGTATAAATGTGACGTTAACCATTTGAATATATGAGGTACCTAAGGGTGTGGCCACACTTGTGCAAAATCGTTGAGATGAAGCTGTCTCGGGTAAGGTAAAAGACAGTAAAGAAAATATTTGCGTGAAGCTTTAATAAATTTATGTCATCTGCACGTAAAGCTTGTGGGACGTTTAGGTAGATATTTGGCAGTCATCCGATAAGTTAACGGTAGAATGGAACTTCCCAGCCAAAACAGAAACACTCAACGCCGATGACAACTAACAGCATGCCATGTGCTCACAATTTTAACAATAAACATGAAATCCTAACTTATATCATAAATGCGAGAGTATGTTTGTTTGTTACCTTTTCACGTCTAAATCACTGAACCGATGCATCATTAAATTTTGCATATACGTTGTCAGGGATACAGAAAAGGAAATAAGAGTACCTTTTATCCAGAAAAAAGTACTGTTCCTGAGGGAAAAAAAAATAATTTTGCTTTAGGGCGCTAGACGGCGCTACGTGTAGAAAGCGTACAACATGCCTGTGGTATTCGCCTAATGTAATGATTGCTATTTCCTTACAGAGTTTATGTTTGCTACATATTTTTATTTATAACAACACTGTAACTACATTATCACTATCATCACTACATAATATAAAACAAAGTCGCTTCCCGCTGTCTGTCTGTCTGTCTGTCCCTATGTATGCTTAAATCTTTAAAACTACCCAACGGATTTTGATGAGGTTTTTTTTAATAGATAGAATGATTCAAGAGGTAGGTTTATATGTATAATACATGCTTATTATAGTAGAGAAACACTGATAATTTTAGAGCTTTCTAATGGGATGTCGTGAATAAACACATTTTTTTGCGCTTACATTGCAAACGCTGGCTGAACCCTACAAGATAGATCAAAATAATGTACTACAGTATTGTACACCTTAAAAAGGTCTTCAAAAAAGTCCACGATAGCATATGTCTATATTTTAAGGTTGACTCACAATAACCATTTTTATGATTTTCAAATTTGGTGTAAAAGAATGCTTTATCTGCGAAGGTGTTTTTACTAACATGGTATTAATCCTTATCTAAATAAATATGTTAATCATCTCAAGTATTTAATTTAGACCAAAATTGCCCTTTAAACCATTTAATTTGGATGAATATCTTAGGAAATATCACAGAATTAAAATAACTCGCGCAACAAAATAATATCACACCGACGACGAACGAACTTCATGAGCCTGGCAGGCCGGTCAACTTAGATTACACGTACTGTAGGTACTTAGTGCTACCCGTGCGAAGCCGGGGCGGGTCGCTAGTTTCGTTATAATTTGAGTAAGAATTTGAATCAAAGTTCTTCTTCAATTCAATCATGCTACATGCAACTCGCTGCTACTGAATAAAATCCTAACTGATAAAATAACTATCCCTGCTTTTTTCTCACATTGAGCGGCATTTTCTCAACGCGTAGATGACAGTCGATCTGCCACAGCTTGTAACCAACAAATATGTGTTCGCAGCCTTATATTGTCGACGTGTCACACCGAGTTGAATACATGAAATAAACGATAAACATTGCATTCCCGAAGAAATATTGGAATAGGACAGGATATTTCAAAAGAGATTGAATTTCAGGAGCTGTGTATGAAATGAAATTATTATATATTGTGACGTTTTGTTAAGAATGGTAGTGCTCCTATGGGAACGGCTTTAGATTAATTAACATAAAGTGAGTGTCAAAAAAGGTAAACACTGCAATATGCCTATTTTTCTTACGGAGCATCCTATGAGTAAGAGTGTTCTATAGATTTCCCCTCTGATTTTCCTCTCAATGTTTTGAGTTTATCCCTGATACATGGTTCGACGGGTGTGGCTACGATTGATGAGTATTGCAACATAATTTGCAAGGAAAACTCTATAGAGCACTTTTGCTAACTCATAGGATGCACGATGTGTACAAAAACTATCCCCATTGCCCCAAAAAAATCACAAGTCCATACAAGTATTGTTCACCAAGAATGTCAACCTTTTCCAAGAAAAAAAAAAATATCACCTAAGATATTTTTATAAGAGGAGTATTTTCTACACTAGAGTATAATAGCATTCTCTATGACAGATTGTGTAGAAAATGTCAAACATTAGCTTTACATTCCGTAATTTCGAACGCCATATTGCACGGAAAGTGCATTTTATCATACTGTAGCTTTTTGAACGGATTTGTCGTCTAGTTTGGTCGTGTGGTCCAAACTAAGGGCGGGTTGCTTCAAACCATCTGTATCCGTAAGTCAGTACGTAATCGTTAACGATTACGTACTGACTTACGGTACTGTACTGTACTGTTGTAACTGTAAGTTGAAACAACATGGCCTTAGTCAGTATGAAATTGTCGTACAAGCCGCCATATTTGACGGTTACAGATACGTAACTGTTAGATGAAACAACATGGCCTTATTGAGTTCCCATTAAAAAACGTTAGGTTTTCTGATCAAAGACTGCTGCCGAAATTACATCGGCGTAATTTGGCAACTTTTACAATACGTATGAGTATTATGAGTAGGTAATTCCGATACGTAATTTTTGTCATAGGTACGTAACTTCAAAATTATATTACAGGCGTAATTAGGTACGCCTTGGTACTTCTGCTCGGTGTGTCGTGGCACTTAGTGTTACACTGAGTGATAGCGCAAGGCTTCAATTAAAACATAGGGACTATGTCTATTTGAGAGAAACGGTGGAATTTTCCATGATTTTCAACTGTTATGACTTATTACACTATAAAACTAAAAGTAACCCTTCGCTTATAACTTGTATCCCCACTAAACCCGTCAGCGCCAAGCGCCGGCTTAAATAATAACTTCCCTCTAGCTGGCTCTTAGAGGAAATAGTGGCCCATACTTGTATGGGATTACCTAAATCGAGGATTTGACCTCTACGAGATTGTTTGTGGACTACGTTGATAAAATTATTGTTCCTCATCATGTATAATGACAGTTACTAGAAAACGTATTAAGAACCAAGAGCATTTGTGCTTAGTGAGCATTTCATTACGAGCATTTAAACAGTGGGTACTTTGAACCGAGTATTACAATAAAAAATCATGCAGGCAAGCATGAAACTTGTTTGGTGTGTACCTACCTACGTTTTAGCGAACCGCCCGGGCCTCGGAAACTATATTTTTTTGGTTTGACGCAATGGAATTTTCACAAGTGGACGTTAACAAAATGCTCGCTAATTAATGCTCTTTGGAAGATTTCTCGAAGATTGAGTAGGTACCGGTAGTTGTTGGTAGTGACAAAGTTATCTTCTTAGTTACAATACGATGGGGACTCTTCAATATTGCAAAAAATAGGGCATTTTCAATTTAGACGTTTGGTGTCGGACAGCTGCAGTGCAGTAGCCGTCCGATAACAAACGTCTAAATTGAAAGAACTCTGACAGTGACGTCAATATTGTATTTGAAAATTTGAAATATGTGAAACAAAGGATAGTAAAATATGGAACAATCAATGTGGTGCGAATTCGTAGCACATTTTTTAAAATCCTCTAGCAAAGTGAGGGTATCTCTTTGACGCTGAAAAAGCACTTTTATTTAACAATATTTTGAATTAAATTCGAATAGGTATGTATATAATTATAAGTACATACATAATGGTAATAATGTATATTATGTGTATCAAAAATCTTAATCATGATAATATTTTAAGATATCATTTTATCAATTAATTCAGAAACCAAATGGTCCTTAATCAGATATTTCCTGGTATTTCAGACAATATTTAAGTCAATTTGATTTTCATTTATTTTTAATGTCATCACAAAATGTGAATCATCAATCTTAATTGCCAATAAAGCCAGCTGGTTATATTATCGTGACGCTCGCTTGCAAAAGGTACATTTTGTACATACAGGTAGAAATATGTGTTTCTCAACTGTTATAGACAAGAGAGAACATGATCGATGGGGTTTGTTATGGGTTCCGTGCACGGTAACGTTACAGGTAAGACAAAGGAAACATGCAACTCAACTCCATTAGTGGTAGAACGGGAGCTGAGATTGCAGATTTTTTAATTGAATACTGAAAGGAATTGTCGTGCGTGAAAAGATTAGAAATTGAAGAAAGTTTTTTCCTTGATTCTGTGTAAGTATGCATAATAAGTCTTACCTATAGTAAGACTTATTCATCTTACAAAGAAAAAAATAATATAGAAAGCTCCTAAGAAACTTTGCATTTCATTATTATAATATTTTGATTACGATAACTTTAAGCTTTTGAAAAGTTTGTAATTAAACTTTTTAAAGTCTATGCAATCACAAACAGGTTTTTAACTAAGCTAGCTAAGCCAAGGTTAAATTAATTATCTTAAAACATAATTGATGATTATAAAAACCGGCCAAGTGCGAGTCGTACTCGCGCACCGAGGGTTCCGTATCGGTTTTGGACGTATAAAGTGAAAAAAACCGGACCGCATAACTAAGTTTGTTTGTGAAGGAATTTTGATGATTTTGAAAAAACTGCACTAGTTAGGAACATCGTTTTATTTTTGGTGCAACATTTGGGTCACATTCTATCATCTCTAATTATTTCAGATTTTTCGCTCTGCAAACTTCGGAGATAAGGGGGGGAATGGTAATTTTTCAGACATTTTTCATCATATGTCGAAAACTGTAAGACATAAAGAAAAATAACTCTCAAGTTGTAATTAAACTGCCATCACTGGAAACCCGACGAGCCGAACGTGATTTAGTGTTTCTCTATAAAATTATATGTAATCAGGCGGACTCTTCTTACCTTCTTAATAAGATATGTTTTAGATGTTCACGTATTAGTGCACATAGGAAATCTCTCTTCTACATTCCCTTTGCTAGGACTAATTATGGTGCTAACACATTTATAAATAGATCATGTCGTTTGTACAACAAATTAATGGCTACTAGTGAATGCGATTGTATGGATATGTTTCACCTTTCCCTCCCAAAGTTCAGGAAGTCTGTTCAAGACATTTTTGCAACAAAATTTTGATTCGTTACTTATATAAATTGTTATTCTTTTAATATTTTTAACCATTTAGATATACTATATTTTCTTTTGATAACGTCCGTCGTAACTCTCAAAATTGTATTATTAATATGTGGAAACTGTTTTGGATCATGTTTTGCTATTTTGTACTATCTTCTTATTATACTGTATCTGTTTGTTTCTCAAATAAAATAAAATAAAATTAAATTAAAATATATTTTGAAATGTGCAGATCAAGCCCTTTTATATGATATGTCACTTGACCTAGTAACCCCACTTTGAAATTTCGGACCCCCACTCCGGCCCCTTTTGCAATGAAAATAATATCATTTTTTGTCTTTTTTCATAATCAATAAAGTTTGACAAGCATTTTTTATAACTGTTCCAAATTTCAAGTCGATAGCATTAGTAGTTGCTGAAATAAGCAGGTGTGACAGACAGACAGACAGACAGACAAACGAAGTCGCACCATAAGGGTTCCTTTTTGGTACGAAACCCTAAAAACTAGACTAGACTTCTAGACTTCAGACCAAACAAATTATTTTGTAATTAGTTAATTCAACTTTCAATTAAAAACCTTGCTACCTATATATAAAACTTGAAAGATAATTACTTCGTAACAAAAAGTTGATCGTCTGCTTTAAATAATTTATAATCTTTAAGTCTACTAATTAATTCTGAGCCATATTTTACTAAGCAATTCTTTATTATGTCACAAGTTATAGTCATGACATAATATACAGACCACCCACAAAATATTTATTTTGAGCATTGAACGGCAGCATCTAATACGGCACTCATTAATCCACCAATTATGACTCATGCTTTTTCACATTTTCAAAAAAATACACTACAAAATACAGATAGGTACAAGTAAAAACATTAATTTACTTGGTCCAACCTCCCAGTCTAACATCATTTTCGCATGCAGCTCGGCTTTTATTTAGAAGGGGAACAAAATAAAATCGTACACTATCTCATTACATTACAATTTAGTAGAGAAAGCTTGTACTTAGCCTATCTTTTAGCTTATCTTAAAAGCACTTGATATTTTTATAAAATTTTATTATCTTATTACCTTTCCTTTCCGGAGAGCATTTTATGCCCTCTTTTCTGTTGATAAAAAAGTACTTCATGTATAAATACAAAAAATTATATATAAATGGACAAAATAACGATTTCGAACAGATGATTTTTTTTTTCGTGATTTCAAAGTTAGTCCCGTAGTTTCGAAACACTATCGAATACTGAATATCTTCCTTTAATGTATACTTTGTTCAACCAGTTACCCAGCAAAATATAAGTCCACTTTAAGGCACAAGATTTTGATCTGAAATAAGTGGTAATCTTTAATTTCTAATGATTAAAACCGGAGCCACGCTCCCGGTCTCTATTTGGTTTCACTTAGCTGGAACTGAACAATATAAAATAGCTTACTATCTCATTACATTACTCTCTAATGGAAAACACTTATTGTGTACAAAGTGAATCAAAGAATAATAGCTGTTACGTATATTAAGGAAAACCACGAACTGATTTTGAACCACTATATTTCCAAACTGAGCACTTGACATGAATACACAGTTTTATGATTAGTTTATAGTTGTAACTTAGGTTTAGACGTATTTATTTAATTAACAATGTGCGAAACAAGCGTGTTGCTTAAAGACACGAACGGAAGAGAGCGAGATAGATGATGTGCGCGTGAGATAACAAATTTAGTAGTAGGAATACTAAACATTCTCGCCCCTTATTTTAAAGTAAGGCTATATTATACTGTATTACGTAAGAGTATTATGTAAGAGTTTACAATTATCAAAATTTAATAAACTGAATTTTAACAAAAATAACTATAGTTTTATTTAAATTTAATGTACAAAGGAATTTAGTGTTCATATTTAATTTTATAAATTGTAATTATAATGTAAGCTACAAAGGTATTAATAAGATGAAAGTTTAAGATAAATTTTCTTTTACAGATACTTTAGCACACAAGTTTACATACCTATTTAACAAATAGTAACTAACAGTAATAATTAAAAGTTATTATTTATAGAAGTACAACTTAATTCTAGTAGCTAAACTAGGAACTAGTACAGTTATGAACAAGTTTATTAGGTAGTAAAATTAACTTATGAATAGGTCTAGTATATTCACCCTTAGAGGTGCGAATAACTGCTGATCTTACTAAACCATCAGATTTATTTTTATTTGTAAAAATAACTCTGCCTAAGGGCCAAAAGGTGGGTGGAGTATTCTGATCTTTTATTATGATAAGGTCACCCTTTTGTAAATTGTTTTCTATCTGTAACCATTTATTTCTAGATTGCAATTCAGATAAGTAATTACAGTAAAATTGTTTCCAGAACTTCTGTTTAATTTGTATAATTTTCTGATAGATATTGAGTCTAGATTCGTTTAGGTCTAAAACATTAGGTTCAGGTAGGTCAGTCAAAGCTGTAGGTACCTATAATAAAATGAGCTGGAGTTAAACAATTTAAATCATAAGGTAAGTCTGTTAATGGGTATAAAGGTCTTGAGTTAAGAATACTCTCAATCTGTGTTAATATAGTATAAAAAAACTCATATGTTAACTTAGTGCTAAACAAGTGTTTCTTAAGTAAAGACTTTACTTCCGCCTGACGCAGGTCCTCACCGGACATGGGTGTTTCGGGAGGTTCCTGCATCGAATCGGGCGGGAGGAAACGCCCGGGTGCCACCACTGCGTGGATCGACCGGAGGACACGGCGGAGCACACTGTAGAGGTGTGCCCCGCTTGGGCGGAGCACCGCCGTGTCCTCGTAACGGCGATCGGTGGCGGCGACCTCTCGCGCCCGGCCCTGGTTCAAGCCATGGTCCGGGGCGAGAGGGAATGGGAAGCCGTCACCTCCTTCTGCGAAGCAGTCATGCTAGCGAAGGAGGTGGCGGGGCGTGAGAGGGAGAGAGCCTCACGTCCCAGCCGCCGCGGCGGTGGACGCCCCGGGCGTCGGGGGTCATTTGATGGCCCCCGGCCACCGTAGGCGCGGGCCTGTGGACGGTGAGTTGGGTATGCTCACCGTCCGTCCGTCTCATGACGACAGGCCGTGTCGACGGCGCGTTCGTGTTCCACGCGCGCCTCAAAGAGAGTCAGCAACAGCGTAGGGGCCCGCAAGGGCCGAAGCCTGCCAGGGCTGCGGGACTGTTCGAAAGAGACACCGCAGCCCTGGAATGTAACGGGCAACGAAGGAACATGGGTGGGTTTTAGTCAGTAAGAGTCTGACACTCCCTTCCGCTCCGCCCAGAGCGGGAGGGGTCATTTGATGATTTCCCATCCCCAAAAAAAAAAAAAAAAAAAAAAAAAAAGTAAAGACTTTACTGATTTTATACCAGCTTCATATATGCCACCCATGTGACTAGCTAGTGGAATTGTAAACTTATATTCTATACAGTTTGCAGATACATAGTCCAGTATATCACTATAACTAGTTTCATTTTTAAACATATTATACAGATCATGTAATTCAGATTTGGAACCTTTAAAGTTAGTTGCATTATCTGTATATAAGCAAGTAGGTATACCTCTCCTGGAGATAAATCTTTTTAGAGCACAAATAAATGATTGAGATGACATATCCGTCACCAATTCAAGATGAATGGCACGAGTAGACAGACACACAAATAAACATATGTATCCCTTTGAGTATTTGCAATTTCTAGTCATAGAATTCCTAATAGATATAGCACCACTGAAATCAATTCCTACATGAGTGAAGGCTCGAGTTAGATTCACTCTAGGTGCTGGGAGACTTGCCATTTGCTGTCCACAGACCTTACCCTGGTATCTAATGCATCGAACACAGGAGTGAATACATTTTTTCACCTCACGTCTGCCATTAATAGGCCAATATTTCAGTCTCATGTTATAAAGAGTACATTGAATACCTGCATGCAATAATTTAGTGTGATAATGTTGTACAATGATAGACGTAATATGATCTTTAGCAGGTAATATAATGGGGTGTGCCTGATTATAAGGTATATCTGAATGTTGTATACGACCTCCTACTCTTAGAAGGTTGAACTCATCTAGAAAGGGATTCAATCTCCTAAGTGGACTTGATGTAAATGTGTATGACTTTACTTTGTTTGTGTTTGTGTGTTGAGAATGGTTATGTACCCTATTTTGACCGGGCTTGTCTGTTTGTGTGATTTGAGTGATGTTTGTGTGAGTGGACTGTATTTCATGAATTTCCTTCGAAAATGAATTATATTGACAAGCTCTTATTATAAAGTCATGAGCATTTCGCAGCTCAGAAATAGATAAGAACTGAGTTTATTGTTTTTATTTTTTATATTATGAATAAATCTAAATAAGTAAGCCATAGATCTGATTAAACGTGTGAAATTTGAATGTTTACAAAAGATCTCATAGAATAAATTATAATTTATATTGGGTGTTACTGAAGCAGTAAACACAGCACTTTGATAAGGTGAGGATTTTTTTGATTGAGTCTTAGCGTTCTCAATTGGCTGTGGAGTATGTGTTATGGGCCATGAGGCAATATCTTGACACAACCTTGATGGACCCTGCCACCATAAGGTACACGACTGTAAGGCAGTTGGCATTACTCCACGAGTGATTAAGTCAGCTGGATTTTGTTTAGTGTTAATGTAATACCAATCATGACTTTGTGTAGTCTCAATAATTTGCATAAGGCGGTGTGTGACATAAGTATCATGTTTAGATTTGTATGGTGATCTAATCCAGTTGAGTACAATGGATGAGTCTGTAAAGAGATGTGTTTGATTTATAGTGATTATATCTTTTGACAGAGCAATAAATCTATTTGTAAGTTGAGCCAAAAGGTGTGCTCCACATAATTCCAATCTAGGGATTGATTGTTGTTTTTTAATAGGGGACACTTTAGATTTGGCGGTAACCAAAGTACAAGTAGGCTGTTTGTTGGGATAAGTAGCCCGTAAGTACAAACAAGCACCATATGCTTTACTTGAACTATCACAAAAACCTATTAAAATAATATCATTGGTAATGTCTGAAAAATAATATCTGGGTACTTGAATATTTTTTAAATTATGTAATTGATTAACAAAATTCTGCCAAGTAGTTTGTATCTCCTGAGAGACGAGAGAATCCCAGTCAGTTTTCTGTCTCCAAATATCTTGCATCAAAATTTTAGCTAAAATAGTGACAGGTGCTAGCATTCCTATAGGGTCGAAAATTTGAGCAATTTGGGACAAAATATTCCTTTTAGTGCAAGGGATGTTGGAAAGATTTGGGATAAAAACTTGAAGTGTATCTTCAGCAGGCAACCATGTAATACCTAAGGTTTTTACTGAGGTAGGCCATGTAAAGCTGTAAGATAAAGTTTCTATGTCTTTATCATTCTGTGAAGTTTGTGAGTGTGGGTTTTTTAAAGATGGGTCTATGCTTGATAAATAATTGTATAAGTTTGGATGATTAGATGTCCATTTGTGTAATTTGAAACCTGCTTTGCTTAACAAGTCAATAAGTTCTGAACACAATTGAAAAAATTTTTCTTCAGATTTGTCTCCACACAAATAGTCATCCATGTATGAATTATTTTCTATACAATTTACTGCCAATTTATGTGAATTTTTGTATTTTTCGGCTAAATGTAACATTGTACGACACGCTAAGTAGGGTGCACTTTTTGTGCCATATGTAACTGTGTCTAATTCAATACACTTAAGTTTCTCATTTGGAGAGTCTCTCCATAATATTCTTTGTAATCTAGTTTGTTCAGAATTTATAAAAATACCTCGAAACATTTTAACTATATCACATGAAAATGCATATTTATACATCCTAAATCTGATAATAATTTCAAATAAGTCATTATATATGTTGGGACCTTCATACAAAATATCATTAAGAGATATTCCAGATGATGTTTTTGCACTAGCGTTAAATACAGTGCGTAACTTTGTTGAAACACTATCAGGTTTTAAGACAGCGAAGTGAGGCATATAGTATGTATTAGGCTCTGTAGGTGAGAAATTACTAATATAGTGAGCATGACCAAGATCTATAAATTCCTGAATAAATGCCTTATATTGTTTACATAGTTCAGGGTCCTTACTCATTTTAGATTCAAGTTGTAGTAAAAATTTGTAAGCAATATTGAATGAATTACCTAACTCTTTAATCCTGTGTGTTTGAATAGGTAAGTTTACTATGTATTGTCCTAATTTGTTTTGTGTAGTAGTGGAATGAAAGAGCTCCTCGCAGTATTTATCCATGGGTGAGAGCATCTTCTCCTTAGAAACAGGTTCCTCCTGCTCCCAGAAAGATTGCAGTAATTGATCTGTTGAGTTAGAGGTAACACACATGCTAACACGAGCACTGTGCAAAGTAGCTAAGCTGTCCATGGCAACTGGACCAGAAACAACCCACCCGAAAGCAGTGTCTATCAAAAATGGGAGGTTAGGACCAAGCTTCATGCGTCCTGTTTGCATAATAGAATAAAATAGTTCAGCACCAATGAGTAGGTCTATTGTGCTTGGAATATAAAATGTTGGGTCGGCAAGTGTTTGCGCTTGTTTATAAGGAATAGGCCAAGTATGCGTAGGTATGTATGTATGTGGTAGTGGCACAGCAATGTTATCCATAATAATAAATGAGAGATTGGCAGTGTAGTCATTATAGCGAGATGAAATAATAGCATTAGCACTCACTTGTATTGGTTTTTGGCTGTTGCCAATACCTTGTATGAGACAAGCATTGTCTGTTAGTTTAAGCTGCAGTAGAGTAGCAAGTCTGTGGGTAGCAATGTTCACTTCGCTTCCAGCATCCAGTAGAGCACGAGCATTCACCCAATTCCCTGATGAGTCTTGTATGCGTATGATAGCTGTGGAGAGTAAAATTTGATTTTTATTAATACTGGACACTAGCACGGTCGAATAATTATTACGAGTATTGTTATTATTTAGTGACTGTGTACAGTCGAGCTGAGAAGCTGTAGAAGATTTTAGGGTTTCCGGTGGAATATTATTATGTAGAAGCACTTGCGGCTGTTCATTGATAGTAGTAGGTAATACGTTTTGTGACAATTGTGGTATGCCTTGTGTAGTAGATGTATGACTGACCTGTAGTTGGTACTTATCCATATGTATGCTTGTGTGGTGTCTACCGTGACACTTTAAACATTTATATTTTGAGCACTTATGCTTATCTACATAAGGCTGTAAACAGTTATAACACAATGTTTTAGCTTTAATAAGCTGTATACGATTAGGAATAGTTAGTTCTAAATAGTGAGGACACTTAGACAAAATATGATTGTTTTGACATAATATGCAAGACAAATTAGATGTTGCTGATGCTAAATGACTAGTTTTTACATTTAAATTATCGTTAGTTTTATTATCATTTAACATTTCAAATGCTGTTCGCCGTAAATTTAAAAATTCTAAAAGTTCTGCTAATGTTGCTATGGTGTTTTCTTTTCTATTTATTTCCCATGCAGCGCGTAGAGAGTTATCTAGCTTTTGACAGATTAAAAATACAAGTAAAACATCCCAGCTTTCTACAGGCAAGTTAATTGACTTTAATGAGTCTAAACTTTGTTGCAATGTTACTAAAAAATCTTTCAAATTATGTTTTGTAATTAAATTAAACTTAGTTATAGATTTTAAATGAAAGTTAACAACAATAGTTTTGTTTTCATACCTTTTTGATAGGATACTTAATGCCTTTTTATAATTTTCCTCTGTAATTAATAATGACGAAATAAGACCGGCGGCTTCTCCAGCGAGGGCAGACTTCAAATATTGCATTTTATTCACGACTGGTAAGTCCGCATCGTCCACTGATGCATAAAATATGTTTTTGAACGTTGACCATTGTCTGATGTCGCCGTCAAACCTCGGTAATTCGAGCTGTGGTAACTTAACACGAGGTTTTCTACTGTTGCACTCATGCACCATGGTAGAATTATGTTCAATGGTACTATTAGCCGATTGTTGTTGTGAATAATTATTGATCAATTCCTCGAGTTTTGCCTTTGTGTTGTAGTATCGTTCCTCAAAATTGTCTCGTTCCAGTTCATGAGCTGACTGATGTTCGGGGTCCATGTCCGCTATTTCGATTTCCAACTGTATGTCTTCGAAACGCTGAATCATGGAAGCGAGTTCCATTTTCCTGACCTCAAGATCGCGAATGGTACTGCGGTCCTCACTGTAGCTATCGACAAAGTTTGCGATTCTTGTTAGTTTACCTTTTACAGCACCTCTTTGTGTCTTTAGTTTATTGAGCTCCATTTTGAAAATAGGTATTGGAATTATTGTGTGTACACTTGCACTTGATAGTAACTTCGGTATATTGTTTTGTTTAGTAGTTTACTAAACTAGTATCTAACAATTATTGTTAGTTTATATCGTATAGATTTACACTGATGTGATTTCTCTAACTTGTACAAAACGTGGCACTCGCCAACGGCAGAAAAATCGCGAAGGCAATAGGCACGCGTAGGGCTGCGCAGGGGGCCGCGCGCCAAGCGCAAGAGCAGCGCAGCAGCAGCACAAGATCGTGCGAGTGAAAGAGAAAACAGATGTCCGGTGTACCGGGGCGACACGCAGTCGCGCGCCTTGTCAGACTGTTGTCCTCTAGCTCCGTGTAGGTGGCGCTAGACGTTGAGTGCTCGCTCCGTCGCGTCGGTAAAACAGTCGGGTTCCTTTTACCGATGATGCCTTGGCGCTGGCAAATATGGCGTCTTCTAAACGGCCTCGAAGTACCAAAACTATGTTACGTATATTAAGGAAAACCACGAACTGATTTTGAACCACTATATTTCCAAACTGAGCACTTGACATGAATACACAGTTTTATGATTAGTTTATAGTTGTAACTTAGGTTTAGACGTATTTATTTAATTAACAATGTGCGAAACAAGCGTGTTGCTTAAAGACACGAACGGAAGAGAGCGAGATAGATGATGTGCGCGTGAGATAACAAATTTAGTAGTAGGAATACTAAACAATAGCTTTAAAGGACTTTTTATTTAGTTTCTCTTTTGCAGTAGACTGTAAACTTTTATTATTTTAAAAGAAATAATTGATAAAATAAACTTTTGTTTTGTGAGAAATTAAATGGTGAGGTTGATGCTGAAAATATTGGCCAATTACGAATTATAAGGAAAATTATTATAAACTGTTTTCGATTGAATGTTACTTATAAAACTACAAAAGTAAGAGAATGTAGGAGTAAAGTTATAAATTGATAAAAAATATCAAATTCCGATAAGCTAGCGGTCAAATAGTTGGGAGAAAATTATAAACAAAACTTTTTGCCCAGACTTCAATACTTGTGGTCACCAAAAAACCCTACGTTTTTTTTTAATTTTTAGAAGCATACATATAGCGGGTGCGTATTACAATACCGAAAGTTTATAATACCCATGACTAAAATACCGACATCTAAAACAGCGAAATTCGAAATACCGATAGTATTGAATGCCGATAGCTGTTATATCGAAACATCAAATACCGATGTCCAAATGCCCGAAAGGATGAAACCACGAATGTACGAAATCCCAAATGGATGAAATACCGATGGATGAAATCCCAAAGAGTGAATAAGTTCTGACAGAAGTGACAGAACCGAATTGGCCAATCCTGACTCCACGTGGTCTTGTCTGCCCTAAACTAGAGTGTTTTTATAAGCCCGGAGGCGCGGAGGGAGAGCCGGGTGCCTACACTTTGTTACGCAAGGGCGGAGGGGCTGCGCTACTTTGGGATATTGATCTTCGGGATTTGGATCTTCGGGATTTTAAACTTCGGGACATGGAGCTTCGGGATTTTAACTTCGGGGCATGGATCTTCGGGATTTCAAGCTTTCGGGCAAATGAACTTTCGGGATTTAAAACTTTCGACCAAACAATCATTCGGTGTTTAATTTTTCGGGAAAATGAAATTCGGTCTTATGAATTTCGGTATTGTAATACGTACCCTATATAGCATATGGAGGTTATTTGTATTAAACAAAGCTTGTACACGTGGGTGTGGCGTGAAAGTGGCGTGGGTGGCGCGTGGGAGTGCCGAGCGCAACACGAGAGCTGCAATTAGTTAGCTATATCACAGTCTAGCTATTATATTTTCCTTACAGTCTTTCAACACGAGGTTTTTGCAGGATCGTGCGGGGGGTTGCGGAAAGGCTTATAATTATGTCCAACCACATGCAGTCGGTGACTTTCTTTGACAGTCAGTTTTAACCGTGGGAGAGCCATGCTTCGGCACGAACGGGCCGGCTCGACCGGAGTAATAAATACCACGGCCTCACAGAAAGCCGGCGTGAAACGACGCTTGCATCGTGTTTCGCCGAGTGAGTGAGGGTACCGGAGGCCCAACCCCCCCCCCCCATGATGGCGCAGTTGATAAATCCATTGTTGTGGGGGGGCAAAACTGCGCTCAATGCCCAAGGCACCCGTGCCGAACGGCGCGTACGTGTTCCACGCGCGCCTCAAAGAGATGTCAGCATCAAAGAGGGGGCCCACTAGGGCCCAAGCCTGCCGGGAAAGCGGGATTGTCCGAAAGGGATACCGCTGACCCGGACAAAAGGGCTAAAGAAGGAACACGGGTGGATTTTAGTCAGTAAGAGTCTGACACTCCCTTCCGCTCCGCCCAGGGCGGGAGGGGTCATTTGATGATTTCCCATCCTCAAAAAAAAAAAAAAAGAAAAATGCCCAAGGCAAGAGCAGTTTTTTAAAGGCCGGCAATGCACTTGTGACTCATCTGGTGTTGCGAGTGTCCATGGGCGGCGGTAATCACTTACCATCACGTGATCCGTCTGCTCGTTTTTTTTTTTTTTTTTGAAGGGCCTCTCGCAGTTGGCTTCTAACAGCCGTCACTGCTTAACCGGTCATCTGGTGAGGACTTACAAATGCCTCCAGCCAGGCTTAAAACGAAATAAAAACTACAAACTAAGCGACCGCACGCTAAGGGCACCCCCTACTGGGGTACGGACCTCGGCTTAGGGCGTCGCTGGGGGGAGGACAACTACAGGGAGGGGCTACTAGCTGGAACGGATTAATATGATTTAGGGACATATTTAAATCTACAGGCTCAGCGCGGGCTGGCTCGAGCAAGGGTCGGTTAGGGGACTGAGTCATACGCGGCGGCGGACTCGGGTCATGATGGGGACGTCGCGACGGGCCTCGTCGGCGAGGTCGGAATGGCGCCGGTCTGTGTTTGTACCTACGCAGAGTACTGATCTCCCTGCTGCTCTCTTGCAGTAAGGTGATAGCATCATCGGGAGTATTTAAAGCATGCCTCGGGCGGCGAATTTTGCTAATCTGAGAGGGGGTGTATCGGGCGGCCGATACCACCAGAGGATTCGGGTGGTTCGGGGCAGAGTCAAAGAAGCGCTTGGAGGCGCGTTTCAAGCACTGCTGGATGGTGGGCAGTTTTAGATCTAAGTGCAGGCGATCATTACGAACGTACCAGGGAGCTCCCGTGGCCTTTCGCATGAACCTGTTTTGAATGATTTGCATCCTATGGATTCGAGATGCCTTGACGTGTGCGAACACAGCGCCAGCATAGGTCATGATGGGGCGTATGCAAGTCACGTAAGTGCGCACTTTGTACTTAAGTGCCAACTTGCTACGTGCATTTAGGATGGAGTGGAGGCGACCGAGAGCGAAGGCGGCGCGAGAGCGGACCGTCCTTATGTGCTCGATAAAGTTCAATCTCCTATCGAGGATGATGCCCAGGTATTTGGCTTGCTTATCCCAAGGGATCGGCTTGCCGAACATGGTGATCGGGGAGGGGTTATCAGGAGGCCGTCTGCTCGTTTGCCTCCTATAATATAAAAAAAAGTCACAATTTTTGACATTTCTGAAGTTCTGGCAAATGTATGCACGACGAACTACTCTAAAGCGAAGTGTCCACTAGCAATACAATTTGCGGAAGTTGACTTGCGCAAGCGACTTCCAACGTTTAAACACTCGCGCAAGTTGACTTGTTGTTCGAGAAGTCGTTCAAGAAGTCGCTTGCGCAAGTCAACTTCCGCAAATTTTATTGCTAGTGGACACTTTGCTTAAGGTCTATCAACTGTGGCTCGCAATGTGTGGATGGATGTATTTACATATACTAGTGTTTTGCCCTCAGATCATAGAAACAAGGAGATATGCTATCATAGCAAATCAGTACCGGAACAACCTTGTTTTGAGGGAACAACTGATGCCACTTGTAGTACATTTTTCGACACAATTACGCGCATAATTAAGCGCTCCTTGTGAATAAAAAGATCTCCCACGCATGAAACATTCCACACACCCTCAATCTAACACTGTTAATCGTCACACAACACTAGCACTAAACTAAAACACTGTATTTATACCATCGATCGTGTTCGGTTCGTCGCCAGCGCGTACGTTTTTAATATGAGAAATTTGCTCAAAATCAGGCATCAAGCTCGATAGCGCCTTGGCACATCTCCCTTGTTTCTATGTTCTGAGGGTTTGCCCGAATGGTGAACTCGCCATGTACCCCTCTGAGAACCCTATATGTATATCTCGGCAAATTCACGTTCAATAATAAATTGACACTATTTTGGTAAATATTTATAATATATAAACAAAACAGATCAAGTTCTGCAAAAATACGTTACAAAATGTTGTTTACTGAGACCATATTCGGAATAAAAAAAAATACTCTACCTTTTAACTCAAAGCTCATTTGCAAACACACGACCAACGAAAGGAACATTAAAAATACTGCCCGTCAAAAGTTAGGCTACCTTTAAAAACTAAATAGAACTGGGTCATTTTGAATACACTGCAAATGAACTACGTGTTTGCAAATGTAAAAACGTCGACGTTACACTAACTGTACAGTGAGGTGCACAAAAAAATGTGCACGAATTAAAACAATTATGGAAACTTCTGTCGTATCTCCTTTGTGAGTGGTGCTTTTAAAAATAAAGTAAAATAATCCACAGATTTATTTTTCTGTTCGTAGTCAATTATTTTACCACATTTTTTATTAATAATTATAACACTACTGGCGGTTAAAATGCATCATTATGATAAAGATGGCAATAATTTAGTTTAAACATGAGTATGGCGTACAAAATGCACAATAAAAGAATAACAAAGAACAGTCATATATTAATTGACCCTTACAGTAATACAATAATTAAAATTAAATCAATTTTTTTTTTTACTAAGGAAATCATATATAATTTCTTATGAAATAAGCAGTACCTTTGTGCTCAATTATCTGTCTTACTCTCATACTTTTATATGTGTTTTGTGTATACATAAATAAATAAATAAATAAAAAAATAAATAATATTTATACATTTTATTTATTTAGTTAACTACCTATGACATTTATTTATCTCTATTTGTAATCTTATAATTATTTAATAACTAGCTGTTCCCCGTGGTTTCACACCCCCGTTGCTCGGCTCCTAAGGGTTGTAGGGTAACGTTATATAGCCTAATACTATTTCTCATGAGCCTGGCTATCATATACAAAAATATTTTTTGGAATCTAACAGGTAGTTCCAGAGATTAGCGTGTTCAAAGAAACTCTTCAGCTTCATAATATTAGTAGGTATAATAAATTAAGCATAACATGGCTTTGACATTTACAATTGTAAGATCTTTCCTAGATTCCGTGTACAAATCCATGAATACGTACTGCCTTACAAATACGGACGGTTACAAACAACCCACCCTCATAGTATTACTATCAAGTAAATCCACGTGAAACACGATACATAGCTTAATCCCGAAGCATTTCATGCGGCTCTGTCTTAAACATGACGTGCTGAAAGCTGTATGGCAAGAGAGGATATGCGTACAATTGTATCTAAGAAAAGGCGCACGCTTGCGACTTGTCGCATGGTCTGATAAGGCTGTTATCGTTATTCGGCATAGATAGGAGAGGCTTATAATAGGTTGTCCTATTAATTGGGTGTCGTGTGACAATGCAAGTGAAAAAAATTCATCAGTGGAAAGGTGAAACTGCCAAAATGGTACTTTTGGAAAACGAGTTTAAACGTAATTATTTTTAAGAAAATCATTATCTTTTTCTTTTGGCGGTTAAACACTTTCACCTTTTACATTTACACTGTACCTAATAAGTTCGACGTGAGTTTAAACATTGTTTACTGTACTGTTATTATCAAATTTTCAGTTAGTTGTGGGGTCAATCGATCTTTGGTGGCCCGTTACGGCGAGATATTACGGGTGTAATTACAGGCATATGAGACATCAATTAATTTCAACTTTGTCTCTATAGTAACGACGCACCTACGATGTTTCGGGGCATTGCAGATGTCTATAGGCGAAGGGTGAGCCGGTACAATAACATAGTAACAAAAATATAAATAATTTAGTTTTACTTATCTCATGCCTATCGTTTATTCACTGTATTTACTAAATTTGAATAGGCGAATAGAAAGATAGGCAGTGACCACTTACCATCAGGGTACCTGCTTTTTTGACGCCTAATAACATACAAAAAAAAATCATTAGGTGTAGCATGGCCAGAGCTTTTGTCTTGCTTATTGCTTTTTACGCGATTGTTCCAGTAGGAAATGAATTAAAATGTCACAAGTATGTGCCTTCCCTTATAGGCCGCTGCAGTGCAGACTGAATAGCATCATATTCTTAGAATATACCTTTGTATATAGTAAGGCATTATAGTGGAACTTGAAATGATTTTTTTTCTGTACATAATCTTCAAAGACACATGATTTATAAGTAAATGTTTGGTTGACATTTCCTAACTGAGACGATCTCTCAGAATCAAATGCCGAATCGAACTCCCAATGCTTGAATAAAAAAGTTTTGACATAAAAATATCAGAATATTGAACTATTAAGTAAAGGGCATCAAAATATTTCTCTGCAACGCTGTCAACCGAGAACGTGCTCAAAAGACCATCAGAATTGCCACGTCGAATGGCAGTGCTAATAAATTCTTTGACCAAAGTAAAAGCTAGCCTTCGGGAATACTCGCTTTTACTCGGAAACACTCGGGTTGTGAGGTCTGAGTGCTTATTTAGTGAAGAGAAACATTGCAATGCAGATGGTTGACCAGGTGATGTTTAAATAAATAATTGTTGTACTCCTCTACTGCGTCAAAATAGCTAGAGAACAATCTCATAGTCCACAATTTTAACCTTAAAGCGCAGGCCACACCGCCAGCTAGTGAGCGAGCGAGCGAGCCGGGCGAGCATCGTTGCACCTCTTGTCATACTTGGGTTCACACCCCGATCTACAGAGATAAGCTACGTCACCGATACAAATGATGCGAACGAAATATTTCACTATGCCTGCGATGTTATTTGTTCACCTCGTTAGCGTGGCTTAGCTCTGTAGTTCGCGGTGTAAACTCAAAGTATGAAAAGAGCTGAAACGATGCTCGATCGGCAAAGCTTTGTTTAGTTTGTATAGTTTCCCTTGCCTCGCTTTGGCCGCCAGCTTGCTCGCTCGCTCGCTAGCTGGCGGTGTGGCCTGCGCTTTATTTTGCACACTCACGAGAGCTTGTGCACGCAAACTACTTGTGCAAGAAGTGCATGCGGCGCGAGGCCGGGTCAAAACACAATGTACTAAAATAGTTTTTTAGTGCATTTTGAAGACCGGTTACAATCGTTGAATAGAATTTTTGGGGGAGGAACGAGGTGGAATGTCCCTCCATTGAAAAGGGAGGATCCTCCTACCAGACCGGGTGATATTGGTCTGGCGGGCCACTGTCCCCGACAGTTGATGTCGGGTTTCTGTATATATACAAATTGCTGTGAAAACTGAGCTGTGCCAATGTCGCTGATGAGGCTGAGGGGTTGACCAGGTCTGTGCGTTCGCTGCAGGCTGGTGGTCAGGGCCCGCTGAAGCCGTGGATGCTGGATGGCTGTGTGACGTGCTGGCTGTTGCTAGAAGGTGTGGAAAGAGCGATGACGACGATGATGCTGGCGAAGTTGCTGCTGCTCGAAGGTTGCGCTGATATTCATGCTCGGGGTCACCAGTTTGGGGGGCAGTAGCCCGCCAGACCATAACACCCGGTCTGGTAGGAGGATCCTCCCTTTTCAATGGAGGGACATTCCACCTCGTTCCTCCATTCTCCAAAAATTAAATAAATCCAAAAAATATTTACACCGATCCTCACCAGTATATGTGATCGATTAAAATCTATCTTTAAATAGTTTAAACAAAGTCGCTTTTCCTGTTTGTTTATCTGCTTAGTTATTCTAAACGATACAATGGAATTTAAGGTGAGTTTCACCACCATTTAGAGGATATATTCCGTCAGGTTTATGTGTATAATATTTTAATATTTAACTTAGATACAATACAGAAATCTCGATGTTTTGACATGTCGCCACCTGTAGATTGTACCCGTGAGAAGCAGGAGTGGGTCGCTAATTAAGAATTTATATACAATTGGAAAGATGGATACAAATTATGGAGATCCTGGAATTCGGTCATCGGTCAATGTATGCGTCGTCAATATGAAGATGACGTTAGTACCTATAGTGAGATACCGACAATTATCAAAATCAAATGAGGGTAGATGAAAATACCGTCACTTTCCGAAGATGGTGCTCCGTCAACGCCAGTCGACTCGTGACCACGTCCGGTGTAATTCGTTTGAAACATCGGGAATAAAGAATCGTACCATTATAAACATTCAATCGCGTAATAGACCCGTGTTTTCTATACTGTGCCAGAAAGTTTAAAAATAATAATAAAGAACTATACGTTTTCACATCGGTGCTTCATATTGACAAACTCACAAAAACTTTCTAAACCTTAGTGCTTCATCTGAAAGTAGTGTATTTAGAGGACTCGGACAAAGAACTGGAGAGCAGCGATAGCGCCACACATTATTACTTTATTCTGCTGTCAATAGGAGAACGTGGTAAGTGACTGAAAAATATTATATGAGATGTTAATAATAATTTTTATTGATGAGTAAACATTACTTTAAAGGATTTTTAGACGTGTTTAGGGTGTTTTAGGTTCGTGTTTTGTTTTCTTAGTTTACAGCAATAAACTGCAATATTTAAAAGTAAAATGTCTCAAGATTTAACAAAGTAGCCAAAGCTGTAGCAAAGTAGCCAAAGTAATTGTAAAAGCTCGGTTCACTTTTAATTCGCGTGTAATTTTTTTGTTTAAAATAAAGCTTTTAATCTACACTCATGTATGTAATGAGGGTGTCATAACTCCATATAAAACGACATCAAGTGAGATGAATCGACACAAAATGAAAACTTTAACCACCAAGATTTTTCTAAATGTCACTTCAGTTCCGCATTTCAATCTATCTCATATGACCACATAAGCTTGAAAATATCTCACTTATACGACTCTTTTCATATTCTGAGCATAACTTGGAACATTAAAGTGTGGTATAACGTTTCATAGAAGAAATTATGATGATGAAAATATTTAAAAATATAATGAACGTGCTTCATATTATAGTGTAGTAAATTTTCTGAAAATGGTTCTGAGAGATGAATTAAATAGATAGTGAATAATATGATGTATAGTCCCGCGGTATGTATAAATTAGCAGTAATGTAGTAATGTTACGTAGACGAAAGCTTGGTTTTACTCTCAGATCATAGAAACAAGGAGATGTGCCAAGGCGCTATCGACCTTGATGCCTGATCTTGAGCAAATTACTCATATTAAAAACGTACGTGCTGGCGACGAACCGAACACGATCGATTGTATAAATACAGTGTTTTAGTTTAGTGCTAGTGTTGAGTGACGATTAACAGTGTTAGATTGAGGGTGTGTGGAATGTTCAATGCGTAGGAGATCTTTTTATTCACAAGGAGCGCTTAATTATGCGCATAATTGTGTCGAAACATGTACTAAAAGTGGCATCAGTTGTTCCCGTACTAATTTGCTATGATGGCATATCTCGTTGTTTCTATGATCTGAGTTTTTACTCATGTGAGTTTAATTTCAAATATATTTACAAAGTTAAAAAATTTTATTACCATAACATTTATACAACAAACTCGAAAAAGTATTTTCCACGATACCTACAAGAAAGCCAGTATTTAATTCGTCTACATATTTCTTTAAAAAGTAGGTACCTATAATATTTATTACTTATCGAGCTGTGCCCGCGACTTCATCCGCGCAAGACTTGGACAAATAGTACCTACTTTTTTCTTAGATAAAATAAAATTTAAGTCAAAATTCTTATTAGAATCCCTAAAATTTTCAATGAAATCCATTGAGCCGTTTCGGGGCCTTTTCGTGACAAACTTTCAGAAACAAGAAACAGATAAACAGAAAAAATCTAAAAACGGTAATTATAAATAGCAGTTTTCACATACATTTTAGAATATATTTTGAAATCACAGACAAATACTTCCATTTTATTGATTGGTATAAATTATTACCAAACCAAAACAAAACTAATACATTCCATAAAAAGTGATGTCCAGTTGCCCGGTTATGCAGTAGATCAATGTCGGTGTGTTCAGTCGCCGGATATTGCAGCTTGTCGGTCCGGCTTGTAAGCGGACACTTCACTACCGAGGACCGAAGATGTTTTAGACTTGATTGAGTAGTTTTTCTAATAATAGCTTGGATTTCTATTTTTATTTTTTAATAGCGAGAAAACCTTAGTTGTTGTCATAAAAGGGGTACGTAGAAATTAAAATAGTAAAAATTATTAACAACAAAAATGTAAATTCACAAATTTACATTTTTGTTCTTAATAATTTTTACCCCATTGCACCAGAAGGAGGGTAATGTTTTCCGAGTATATGTATCGATGCCTAACAGCTAAAAACTAAAAACGGATAAGCGTCATTTTTTGTAAAATGGTCTTTTTATTGATTAGAATCGAAAAAAAACCGCTTCTAACCTTATTAACTTTTAGGTTGTATGTATATTTGTATGTCTATTTCTTTGGAAAACTCTAAAGCATTTTGATGGATTTCAACTGATTTCAACATATGAGGTGTCGTTAAGTGGCAGTGGTTTTTTGTTTTTTCAAAAATTTTGCTTAACTTGTTATTATAATTCGTAATATAAATTCAATTTCCTCTCTCGACCAAGCCTGGTAATCAAAGCAATATAATATTAAGGGGCGTTGATAGCAGTATTATTGGTATTTCCCAGTAGAATTATAAAAACCAAAAAATACAACCATCTTGTGTGGTCAATATGGCCAGAGCAATGATGCTAGGATCAGCGCCCAAATTTTCATATTTCATCAGTCGAGCAGGCAGTTCTATGTATCCGTTGCCGTTGAATGCCACGCTGTCGTGCCACACCATCCCAAAAGAGGCGAACAAAATGCACAACTTTACATAGACCAGAACTTTAACAAAACTACCAATGTCACTAACAGATGAATCGTTCCGCAACACTACATTCCAAATCGCTGCCATTTCAAAAGCAAATACGATGTGATTCAAAAAGAAAACTAATTCCAAGAAGTTTAAAGTACCATTAACATATTTCCCGTTGAAACTGTTCCATGGAACTTAGTTTTAACACAATCTGTTTCTTCTACCCTCCGTTAAACCGACAAGTTCTTGTTCATTGTGAGTGAGGTGAATGACGCTTTTGAAATGGTTCGTAATTCGTAAAATTGTGAAATAGATTGTACCTTCACCTTATAGAATAGGTACCACAGCTAACAACTTTTTGACCCCCCCCCCTCCCCCCTGGTGATACGTGGTGAGGTTTATAACTAACCCCTCCCCCCCTACCCAAAATCTTGTGTATTTTTTTGGTACAAATTATCTTAATTTTTTTCAGAATATTATCTTTAAATACTTACAGATTTTTTTTAGAAATCGCGCGTCCAACGAAATAATAAATACACGAGATATCTCACTATACCCCGCCCCCCACCCTTCCCCCCTTGTGATATTTCGAGATTTTTTCCGAACCCCCCCCCCCGCCTTTCGAGCATCACGTGATTAATGGACGGCCTCTTAGGCGGGCCGTGTGCCTGTTTGCTACCATTGTAGTTTAAAAAAATCAGACAGCAACCAATCGCAGCACAGAACACATACTAAAGGCGACAAGCGACAGTGTGCGGCGACAGTGTCGCCGCGTTCAAACAATCTCATTGAAAATGTGTAGGAACCACTAGCGTCGCTTGCAGTTGGTGACATAGCTGTAGTTGCGATCGGTCTCTATTGCCCCTATCGCTTTTATAGCTAGAGAAAGATTACGTGAGAAAATCAGATAAAATTATTGAGAAATTGCTGTCAAAGGACCAAACATTTACTTTTTGTTGTTTGATTTATTTTTTATGTGATAAATACTAACTTACGGTGATGCAAGTGAATCACGCGAAAAGGTAACACTCAGCAAAATGTTGTGGTGTGGCAATATTAAAATTGTTTTTTCCAACGGGCCACACCGACAGATTTTCAGTGCCGGCCGAAAATGTGGGTGTACCAACACCACTGCCTAACCCGTTAGCAAGAAGAAGCAACTCATTGCCGGATGGGTTCGAATGTCATGCTCACTTAAATGTTCTGCTGTTGGTGGCGTTGTGCGTTGGGTTGTTCCGTTCCCTATAAAATGGTTGATCGGAGCGACGCTGATGCATACGTCATGCTCGTGAACGGGTGCCTTCAGTTGGAACTGGTCCATTCGATCCACCATGGCAATGCGTTGTTTCTGTGTGTTTTATTAATTATGTTACAACAATGACAAATTCACTAGTGGTAAATGTAGTATGTAAAACAGTTGAATAATATAAGAATAAGAAAAATGTAAAATCACTAACATTAAAAGGGCATGGACGAAAAGTCTGTGGTGTAAAATAAATAAACAATAAAAAAAATAAAAAAAAACCCGTTAGCAACGTTACGTTTCACTCTCAAACTACCACAAATCTGAAACAAAACCACGGAACATTTCGCCGAAAGACAGTCTAACACTTTAAACTCCAATACGGTATACTTCCCACAAAAAGATTCCAACCTCAAAAGTAATGCTAGACTAAAAGCCCGCTAGTCGTCCAGAGCTGAGATTTATGTAGCGTGATGAAACAAAGTCGGTGGCCGTGACGGACTACCCGTGAAACGGAACGAACTGCTGCTCGTTAAAAAGTTGGAATAAAATAGTGGTTGAGAAGAGTTGGTTTTTGAAGATTTCGGTTTGTCTTTGTTGGGTGATCGGATCTTTGTAGAAGTTTTAAAAGACCTTCGGGAGAATAGGGTTGGGATGAAATCTATGGTATTAGATAGTAGTTTTTTTAATGAGAGCTGTAGGGCACTGCGAGATATCTCGTTCAAATCTGGAGTAGCCTGACTGGGGAATTTTCATTTTACAGAATACAATAGCCCAATAACGCTACTCTTCGGTAGTGTTGTGTTCCTGTGGTACGTAAGGTCGCCAAAGCTCTTAAAGATTATTTCCTGCTTATCCCTTAACCGCTGAAGTGCCCAGTGGGTACTTTATGGATTTCATGCCAGATTTCCGGTGAGCGCTCCAATGGGACTAAAGTACCCAGTGGGCGCTTAACTGAAATTTTTGTTTTTGGGTACTATAGTACCCACTTCGCGCTTCAGCGGTCATGCTGTTGGCATAGAAAATCCTCATTTTAAAGATTTGGCAACGTGTATGTGATATTCGGTGTTGCTATCGGTTCATAGGCTACGAAAACCGCTTACCATCAAGTGGGCTGCAAATAAGCACTTTTTGAAAGTTAAAAGTTACAAAAGACAGTCACCAAAATGCCCACTCTTTAGCAGTTCCTAGTGAAAGAACGTTATTTGGCTGTACTATACTGTATGGTGGAGGTACTTCCCCAGTCGGGCTGCTCCAGATTTGAGAGATTATCACGCTGTGCCCTACCCCTCTTGAATTTTATTTTGATTTTGTTTCTGAAACTCTTTCGCATGTGCTAAAGACGTCATCATTACTGAACTTCAACAGCTTTCTCTAATATATGCGAAAACATCTCTGACCAGCCCATGAAAACATTATTGATTTACATAATCCAGAAAACCCCCTGCATCTCTTGAAAACAGAACTTTATTCTAATGCAACTAAGGTTAAAAATACAAGCTAGTATATTAGTACCTTTCATCAACATCGCAACATTTATTGTTAGATGGCTCCAACTAACGAAACACCCGCATCTCAACTTTTAGTCCACAACTTAATTATATAGGTCACAATGATAATAAAGTCCGATCATACAATACTCTTTGTAAAAGTGGGGTTCGTGATGTGAATGGAAAGCAGCCGTATCTCACACATAAACTATATTAATGTTAAATGTATCTCCAAATACATTGATATCTATGTTATTAGTAGCTGAAAAGGTACTTACCGATTTATTATACCTGTGGACGAAATTCGATCAATGATAAAACAAGAAAGAGACGGAAATACACACATCAAAAGTGTCTAGGGATCAAGCATTTTTATGCGGATTTCTTGAGATTGAGATGTGGCTTTGTAATAAATTTATGATTTTATAAATTTATATGGATCCTTTTTGGTGCATTTCATAATTTGAATCAGGAACTCTCAATCAAATTCGAGTAAAAGATGAAAATAAGCTGTCAATATTTTCCCTATAAAAACATACAACGCATTGAAGACATTATTAGTGCTACTGTTTCCCTACTACTGATTAAAACCAACGTTATTATGGAGCGGCGACGTCATTTAAGCAGGGAAGAAATGCTCAGAGCCGTGGGAATGATAGAAGCTGGTTCCCGGCAACGTACTGTAGCTTTAGCTCTGAATACAAGTCAGAGTGTTATCAGTCGACTTTGGACACGTTACCGAAGCACTGGTACCGTGGCTGAGCGCCATGGAGGACGGTATTGCTGCACCACACGGAGACAAGACCGATACATTCAAATCTTAACTCGAAGAGCTCCAACAATAACCGCCATGATGTTAGCCGTGAGGCTTCATCACTCTTCAGGGAACTTAATTAGCGACCAAACAGTCAGAAACCGCTTGCATGAAGTGAACCTTCATTCCCGAAGACCGCTACGGGTACCACCTATAGCAATGCACAATCGTAGGATTCCATATCAATGGGCTCTTGAACACAGAAATTGGGCAGAAGAACAATGGCGTTTCGTGTGCTTTTCTGATGAGTCTCGTTTTGGTATGAGACCGGATACAAGACGTATACGACACTGGAGAACCCTTGGACGCCAACAGCGATTAAAATCCTGCCAGGAAGTCCATCCTTATAGTGGTGGAACCATCATGGTATGGGCGGGTATTTGGATCGGCGGAAGAACTGAGTTGATTTGGATCAGAGGCAACCTCAACGCTCAAATTTATGCTGAGACGATTGTATCAGACGTCATCGTTCCTCTACAAGTGCAAATCGGTCCCTTATTTCAGTTAATGCATGATAATGCACGACCGCACACCGCAAGAGTTGTAAGACAGACTCTCGCCGCAGCTAACATCAATGTCCTGCCCTGGCCTGCTCAGTCGCCAGACTTGAACCCGATTGAGCATGCATGGGATATGCTACAGAGAAGAGCTCTGCCGAATATGGAGGGTATCCAGTCGCAAGAAGACCTTTTTTTGTTGTTGCAACGAACATGGGCGGCCATTCCACAGCGTGATTTGGATGAACTCATTTTGAGTATGCCAAACCGATGTTCTTGTGTTGTTAGTGTTCGCGGTAGAAACACGGATTATTAATTGTTTAAGTTACCCAATAAAATTTTAAAGAAAACTGTTATTTCAGTCTTTTTTTCGAACTTTAATGTTAGTGGTTCAAATGTCAAAAATCCCTTTATTAGGAAAATGGCAAATTTCTTTATTAATGCAAAGGTGACTTGGTTTATCGTTACTGTGACAAACGAAAACACTTTATTTGATGAATCCTTAAAGAAAATTTTAATTAATATCAATCAGGAGAAAAGTTATTGCAAAAATATATGTTGATCCCTAGATACTTTTGATGTGTGTATATACCAACTGTCAAATTAAGATGCCTAATTGCCCAATATTCATACAATTTTAGACGACACGTCGGAACGTAACGATTAAAACCATGCCGAAGTTCATTCAAATCATGAAAAAAAATAGTTTGACAACACTACAGCTTGTCCTTTTCTCATGCTGTGTTAGAAAAAGACAGCAATATTCTAATATAAGTTTAGTTGGCGCCACGTTTCTTATCTTTAGTTGTCAAGCAAGAACCCACATATCAACACAACATTACAGACATATTTTGGTACCGAAAGGAAAAACACGTAAGTGATTCATGCAAATATTCACCCACATACCTGAGAATATTCTCAGTTTCACGCACGAACAAAGGAAAAACGCTGAATACAAAAGGTTGATAGCTCCCCTAATAGACAGGATGTCATCAAAGGAACCAAACATCAGCTAAACGAGGTAAAACATTCGAAAAATAACTCCGCCAAAGATGATAAGTTGCCACATAAAATTGCAAGCGGAGGTACTATTTGTTTTTGTACTCGCTTTGTTTACGAACATGTGATTATCGAAGGGACCGTGGTAGTGGTGAGATTTCTACTTCAAAATACCATTTACATACATTACAAGAAAAGGAAGCGATATTATTTTTATACGTCATACGATTTCATAAATCATATTTTGGACAACATTAGCTGCAAATTGCACAAACGTAATAAAAAAAATATTTCGCAGGCTCGGTACATACTATTTTACATCATAGCAACTAATAAAACCGACATATTGTATTTATGCATAGTGTAACACGGAATCATGATCCTTTTGAATCATACTAATTCTTAGTAGGTACATTAGAAGGTTAAAAGTACAGCTTGAACTAATAAGCACTTACAACAAAATGGGCCTAAACTTGATTAAAAACAAAGTGACACACCGCAAATGATTTTCATAGTGTGAAAATCGTTTCGCATTACCAACCTCACGTAACACGGCACGCGGATTTGGTCCTTATGAATTAAGCATCACCCTGTATAAAGAACCACGGGAACAATAGGCACTGACGGCAAACGGAGACGAAAACAAAATGACACACCACATCTATAGTACCAGACACGTTACGCGAAAATGATCCTTATGAATCAAGCAAGATCCGCGTCCATACATCAAGCGGTTGAAAGCACCACTTAATCCACTTCACGGGTAAGTGTATGTGTGAGATATGACGTCATTCGTCACACAACTCTGCCACATGTGATACTGGCTGTGACGATTCACGTGTTCCGTGTAATTTGCCGTGAGCACCATATTTTGTGGCCAACCGAGGCATTGAGTTGGTACAATATAATTAATGTTCGTGAGGTATGAAGAAAAAAGAACAATGAAACTTAAAGACCTTCATGTGTACCTAATTGTTGTCTATTCTTTATGTTTTTAGCTCAGCCAGTAGACGTGTATATTGTATCCAGAAGAAAGAGAATAAGAAAATGTTACTTACATAGTTTTGTAAAAATACGTCTGGTACTTGATATGCTACAGATCTCTCTACAAAAAATTCTAGCATCAGGATATATATTTTTTTAAGGCGTCGTTTCTTGAAGCTTTTACAAAAAAATTGGTATATTATCTGAACTGGATAAAAATTCATTTCTATTTGCTTTGCTATGTAATTATCTATTTATATGGTTGAGTTATAACTAAGAGCTAAGATACTTAGATCATCGTCTTTTTAAAAGTACAGACAATGATTTCGTCATGTTGTGTGGCGAAAATAACATTTTATTTTTTTAAGGGGCGCAATATTCTAACCCTTTAATAAAGACAGCTGAAAGTGCATCAGCATGCAGCATGCAGCATGCAGCGGTAGTGTTAAAAATTTTATGATCGTTGCTTGTCACAAATGGCAATTAAAGTTTATGACGTGAGACTCATTTTTGTGGCAACCACATAAAATCCTTTGTGTAGTTTCCACCATGGAAGCAAACAGCGTTGAACAGAATATGGCCACAACTTCTAGTAACTTTATTCTGTAATAAAAACGTGCCACTTTTTCTATAAATTTTACTCTGTATGTGTCGTCATGATTCCTATCAAAACGACATTTAACAGAACCTTACCAATATAGAGAAAGAAATAGTAATAGTCTAGCTAATTTATAACACCAAACCATGGCATGAAATACCTACTAATAACAAGCTTATGCGCAAAAACCACAATATGAGCCAAAATTATTGTAGCTAAAGATTGACTAGGATACTAGATACCTCAGATTATAAAATGAGCTAGATACTAGTAGTAAGGATAGCATAAATATTGGGTGACTGGTTAAACAAGGGACATATTAAAGGAGCCCCTCCCTCAATGACCCTTGTTTAACCATATTCAGTATTCGATACTATTTCGACTAATTATGGGACTAGCTCGCAAATGACGACAAAAAAATCTGCTGCTATATAAAAAATTTCAAAGCGATGTCAACTCTGCCAAATTACTCAACATACGGTAGGCGGCAGTAAATATTACACATCGAGCTTTCGAAAGATAAATAATCGGCTGCCTTTGGCTTTATAGATCGTAATCTGTGTCGCACAAAGCACTAACCATTCGGTGTGTAATCTTTCTCAAAGTTGATGTGTAATATTTACTGCCGCGTATTGTCCGCATATCTTTAAAGCAGGAATTTAAAATATTTTACACAGAATTAAAAAGTAAAACTTTAAACTAAGATGAATGACACCTATAGTGATTATCAACACCTCTTATCACTTCAAACAAGTAAATCAAGTAATAATAGCTTAACCAAGTCTTAAGGAGACTACTGGTCCTAAGGGACTGCTAATAATGACGGTTAACCAACCCTTCAAGTTAGACCTCAGATCATAGAAACAAGAAGATATGCCATCATAGCAAATTACTCAGATCATAGAAACTAGGGAGATGTGCCAAGGCGCTATCGAGCTTGATGCCTCATTTTGAGCAAATTGCTCATATTAAAAACGTACGCGCTGGCGACGAACCGAACACGATCGATGATGTAAATACAGTGTTTTAGTTTAGTCCTAGTGTTGAGTGACGATTAACAGTGTTAGATAGAGGGTGTGCGGAATGTTTAATGCGTGGGAGATCTTTTTATTCACAAAGAGCGCTTAATTATGCGCGTAATTGTGTCGAAAAATGTACTAAAAGTGGCATCAGTTGTTCCGGTACTAATTTGCTATGAAGGCATATCTCCTTGTTTCTACGATCTAAGGCAAATTAGTACTGGAACAACTGATGCCACTTTAAGTACATTTTTCGACACAATTACAAGCGCTCCTTGTGAATAAAAAGATCAACCACACATTAAAAATTCCGCTCACCCTCAATCTAACACTGTAAAGGCTCATGTACACAGAGAGAGTTTCTCGTCTCGAAGATGCGATTATCGTAAAAATATAAAACACTTGCCTCACGTAAACTTAAAGTACGATATCCGCACCTGGAAGGGTGAATATCGCCTTGTCTTTGGATATTGGAAGTCTCCATGAAACAACATTTTGATAAACAACTCGAATGGCGAGTTTCGCCTTCAAAACGATTCAAACCGATTTGTGCGATACTCGTATGAACTTGAAAAAATGTCATACAAGACCGTGTTTAGACGGGTCGAGAAATGGTAAGAATATGTCGCGTTGCAACATGGCTTGTCATGTAAACAATCACACATGGCGATTATTACCCGACGAGTATCGCATGACATAATCGTAGGCGAGTTTTTGTTTTTCGCTTAAATGTAAACGCATGAGTGCGAGAATCGCCTAAAATTGTCGCCTACAATAATCGCATGCATATTCTCGCCACAAAACGTGAGAGAGTCTCGAGAAACGAGAAAAGAAACGCGAGAAACTCTCTCCATGTAAATGAGCCTTTAATCGTCACTCAGCACTAAACTAAAACACTGTATTTATATCATCGATCGTGTTCGGTTCGTCGTCAGTGTGTACTTTTTTAACACGATCAGTATGATCAAACTAAAGCATCAAGCTCAATAGCATCTTAGCACATCTCCCTTGTTTCTATGATCTGAGGGTTAGGTCAATTATGTGCTATCAAAATTGATCGTCTGTTATTATTTTTGATGGGTCTATCTTTGAATTTAATCTGATCATTATGGAGAATTGTTTCCGCCTTGATTTGAGAATGTTTTTAATTAAAATAGCAGATGGGAGAAACTTGTAAAATTTGAAATGAAATGAAAATTTATGAGATTGGTTTAATAAAGGTTATATACCTGTTTTCATTAACCGGCCTTTTGCGAGGATTTGAAAGTTCAAGATTTTTAAAGAAACTATAATTAAAGGGTTAGAAAGATCATTGTCATAATTTAATATTTTTTGAGACAATTAAAACCCTTAGGGCTTATTTTTCCATCGTCAGATAAATCTATTATCCAAGGAATAAAATTAAGGCTTGCAGATTTAAAAAAAAACTGTCAAAAAATTAAAATGATTCCTTGGGTAAAGTTAACTGACGATTAAAAATTCGGCCCTTTATAATTTTATAAAGCAATTGATTTGAAATATTATAATACTGAAAACTACAGTAAGTATATTGTCGTGCGTGTCACTTCAACCTAAAAAAGAGTAATTTTTTAACATAAGATTTTAAAAATCTTCTTCACCCTTCAATTATTATATTATGACAAAAATAATCACCGATTATTTATGTCATACCCTGTACCCTTCAATTATTATGACAAAAATAACCACAGATTTTATTCTAAACACAATATCAAGCGACCAGATACCTAGCTGGAATTCAACAAACCTGAAGAAAAATAGGTTTTCTAAATAATTAGTCGCTGTGTGTCTAGTAAAACATCTTCAGAACTAAATGTAAGACATAATTCATATCAAAGGACCAGGAAACCAGGACCAAATTAACAGAAACCCCATTTGAAACCAATTAAAAAAAAACCGGCCAAGTGCGAGTCGTACTCGCGCACCGAGGGTTCCGTATCATTTTTGGACGTATAAAGTAAAAAAATCTGGACCGCATAACTAAGTTTGTTTGTGAAAGATATTTGATGAATTTGAAAAAACTGTACTAGTTAGGAACATCGTTTTATTTTTGGTGCCATATTTGGGTCAATTCCTATCGACTCTAATTATTTCAGATTTTTCGCCCCGCAAACTTTGGAAATAAGGGGGGGGGGAATGGTATTTTTTGGACATTTTTCATCATATGTCGAAAACTGTGATACATAAAATAAAGTAAAAATATATTTTAAAATGTGCAGATCAAGCCTTTTCATATGATATGTCACTTGACCTAGTAACCTCACCTTAAAATTTCGGACCCCCACTCGGCCTCTTTTGCAATGAAAATAAAAATATTTTTGGACTTTTTTCATTTGCATTATAAAGTTGAACAAGCATTCTTTATAACTGTTCCAAATTTCAAGTCGATAGCATTAGTAGTTGCTGAAATAAGCAGGTGTAACAGACAGACAGACAGATAGACAGACGAAGTCGCACCATAAGGGTTCCTTTTTTATCATTTTGGTACGGAACCCAAATAATAAACGAACCAATGGAACAGCATTGTCATGCAAATGTATTCAAACACCTGCAAACTGCAAAACACATTTGCCGTAAGATAACGTTTCATAATGTTCTAACTCGCGGTTTAAATGAAGCCTAATATCGGTAATAGGCTATTAATAGCCGAATTGATAGGCAAAGGCTAGCTCAATGAGATGACTAACGAAATCATGGTTCCACACGTAATGGATGATGATTTAGTGGGGTTGTAAATTAAATTACGGTTTAGTTTATGCAATGGCTCGTTTTAAGCCGACTATGGAATTAAATTGGAAGAGACTAATTTTTGTGTCCGGATTCAGAGTTTGAGCACAAACGGTTTCCTCAAGGATCATGCTGAACATCATGTAGGTATCAGACACTGAAATTCTAATACATAACAATGGGTTGTAAATTAAATTTTCATCTGTGTTGTTGTTTTACAGTCAAAGTTGTAAAAACAACTGGTAATCAAAAATGACCTTTTACACTATTCTACAGAATCAGGCAAAACACCACGTGCCAAGATAGATGTTGAATGACTCGACGCGTAATGGGTCGATTACCCGCTACGAAAGCGTAGCTGGCGTAGCACGCTACGCTTCATTGCTACGTCGTAGCAATGACGCAGTGCCATTTCTTCATTCATTAAAGACTTTCGCACCAGTAAAAATAAACAAAAAACACTACAAGGCATAAAATACCCAGTATCTCTAGTTTCTCAACATGAAAAGTCCAGAACAAACAAAATCACATGTAACCGCAACACCTGTACCTAAACTATGCCCAAGCCGCAAAGGTACAAGGGTCCGATTTACCAGAACACCGAACTGCGCCAAAACAATCCATACATTAAGGAGTCAAGTGGCGTGTGTTTAAAGGAGTGGCCGTCACGCCGGGTCGCAGACTTATTGCTACGAGTTAGCTACGATTTCTGAACTAACAATTCACGCCAAGTTTTGGGGGTTTGGGGTAAAGTAAAAGCGTTAGTTTTTGTTAGTTTCTTCTTTGTACCCTTGGTATGGTATCTTAATTTGAGAGTCCACTTAATTTGATCTTTCATGGTTTGTCATCAGCCCTTTTTCTCCGCCGAGAGACTCCTAAAATCAGATGATAGTAGTGTAATAAAAACACCATGGACACATCTCGCTTGGCGCGTTCTAAAAGATTTTTTGTATTGTGAAAGAGCTCGTCCAGGGAATCACTACCACCATACCTGTTTTTGCCACTAAGCAGCATTGCTGTATTCTGGTTTAAAGGGCATGGGTGCCGGTGTAATTACAGGCACATGAGACATTTCAACTTTGTCTCTAGGTTGGACAACGCTTCTGCTATGCCCCTGGTATTGCAGATTTTCAAAAAAAACGTGTGCGGTAGAGGGACCCCCGTCAGGAACGAAGCCCCTTACGACTCGTATAATATAATAGAAAGAGACAGAGTCTGAGAGAAAGTCGTATGGAGGGGGCATAACGCTTTTTATTTACGTGACGATTTATACCAGTCAACACTGCTGCCGCAGTGTTCCAAAAAATATACAGGGTGGCAGGTTAGACAGTGGAAATATTTTAATAGGTCATTGTACTCATCATTATGAACAACTTTTACTATCGGACCGACCCTGAAATCGCGAAAAAAAAATCAGCTGTTCCATACATTTATGGTTACAAAACTCAACAAAATGTATGGAACAGCTGATTTTTTTTTCGCGATTTCAGGTTTGGTCCCATAGTAAAAGTTGTTCATAATGATGAGTATAATGACCCCTTAAAATATCTCCACTGTTTAACTTGCCACTCTGTATATACCTATATATTTTTGTCTCGTAAGTTCTCATAACTTGTGCCATCCAAAACGGCACCGAAATGTCGGAAATACGACGAACACTAGGTTTTATTTGGCGACGCATATTGCTAGTCCTCACCTATGTGGCATATACGACGCTATATATTCTTGACACTTGAGCCACCTTTACCTAAGTATACGTCCTTGGTCCTTTGTGAATTGTTGGAGCTTATTTATCTTTATACCTTTTTTGGCAAGTAGGTAGGCGTCTGAATGATGATTTGGTAGTCAATGTTCTATACATTGTAGTGAGTTTGAGAGGAGAAAATTCTGGTTCGATATAATTAAAACCTGGTTAACAACCGATAGTTTTATAAATGATTATACTAACTGATTAAAAATCTTTTACGTGGATTTAGAAATTTAATCTTGATAAATATAGATTTACTTATACTAATTTATAAAGCCTTCTGCTGCGGGTGCGGCTAATATCAAACATAAAAAACCTGCCAAGTGCGGGTCGAACTCGCACACGAAGGGTTCCGTACCATTATCTATAAAAACGGCAAAAAAATATGTCTGTTGTATGGAACCCCCCCTTAAATATTTTTATTTTAATTATTTATTTTTAAATTTAATATTATAATTAAATATTCTGTGGGTATTTCAAGCGTCTACCTGGTGCCGTTATCAATATCGAGCATAAATGAGCAAAAAAATCACGTTTTTTGTATGGGAGCCCCCCTTAAATATTTATTTTATTCTGTTTTTAGTATTTGTTGTTATAGCGGCAACAGAAATACATCATCTGTGAAAATTTCAACTGTCTAGCTATTACGGTTCATGAGATACAGCCTGGAGACACACAGACAGACAGACAGACAGACGGACGGACAGCGAAGTCTCAGTAATAGGGTTCCGTTTTTACCCTTTGGGTACGAAACCCTAAAAATGATTGGTTTGTAGTATACCTATGGGTTTTATTTTAACAAAAATCTCAGTAATAGCACTGACTTCAAAAAAGGACGAGGCTATGTTTTCAACGTGCATTTTTATTGCATGTGCACCGATTTGTTCGAGATTTCAGGACCGATTTACGCGACTCTTATTTATTTGGTAAAAGAATCCCACGAATAGTTTCCACAAAAAAGCTTTCAGCAAGAAAGAGTTATTTTTAACTTTGTTATCGCTTTTCCAATAGGTTTATTTTACAATCGGGTGATTAATCTTGAACAGCTGAAATTTGGTATATACTATGTAACTCGGATGAGCATTTTTTTAATTTTTGAGTCCATAATATTGCATATATTATGGACTAAAAAATAAAAACTGCTCATTCAAAAGATGCACCCCACGTTTTTCATTTCATTATAAATTACCATATGTATACCAGTCCGTTTCAAAACGCGATATTTTTAAAAAAATATTTATTTCAAATATTTTTTTACATTGATTCCTATTTAGGACACATACGCAGAAACCGATGACAATTTTTCCTTACCACGCGTATCCAAGAAATACGTAGTTATGATTCTGAAATCTACTCTAACTGAAACACCAACAAAATTATAGCACAACTCCAAGATAACTAGAGAAATAATTAATGTTATACCCGTTAATTTTGCACAACAATAATTTATCAAGGGTTGCGAGATTTCTAGCTATCTCATGTCCCGCTAATAAACTTTGGTAACGACTGTGATCAATGGTGGGTTGTGATTGCGATAAGTAATCGACGTATGTGTAGATGTTGGCGGGTCTTCAATGCATACGTCACACTTGCTTCGCTAATAGGTAAGGTAGAGATACGTTTGAGAACTAGCTTCAACTAACGGACAAACCGACTGACAACTATTGTAATATTGTTTGACATTTCAAAAGTGCCTGTAAATGGTCTAATTGAAATAAATGTTTTTGACTTTGACTTTGACTTTTGACGGCATGGTTGCCGCAGTGGCTGAGCGATTGTCGCGCAACGTGTCGCGGGTTCGATTCCCGAACCGAACAAATATTTGTTTCGGGTTTGAGTGTTTGTGTGTGTGAAATATATGTTTCTAGATATAAGTTCATCTATTGATCAACTAATTCAGGTCGAAATCAATTGAGTCTGTCAATAATAGTCAAAGGGATATGAGAAATCCTAGTGTGCAGCGAATTTTTTATTTTTATTTAAATATAAATGTATGAAATGCCTCACGTTTAATCTGTGCATGTTAAGTTCATTCATGTGTTAGGTACAGATTTATGGGTATAGTAATATTTCAGATCAACCTGCAACATATTATTACCCATACAAAAAATGCCAGTGTCTTGCTAACAAAGTTAAAAAATCTCAGCTTCTGCTCCTAAGATTCGCAGATTGTTACACATTGTTAATGAATATTTGATGCTTTTTCGACACGACGAATTAAATAAGAAATACAAGAACACCCTGATGTCTAATATTTCCAATTCACAACCAAACAATAGTCATCCGTCTTCTATCGGAGAAACAAAATTTGCCGCACAGACAAATTTGGAGACAGCGCTACACCATATTGAATTTCTACGAAATATCTACATTCCAGGGGTACACAATTGTGGTAGCATCACTTTACGACATCCTATACCTTCTGGAATATGGGATGAAGGATGTTTATGGATGAATAAATTTATGTATTGTGCGAAGACAGGCCTTTCTAGGGAGATGAAAAACTATTTCGCTTCTAGAACTTTTTTTACGCTCTTCAGAGTAAATTGAGAATTGTTCAGATGCTGAACAGACAACAAAAAACGTGGTTATTAGACGGCATTCCGTGTAAGTTTATTCAGGCGTAGTTCACATAGTAAAAACAGAAGCAGATAGCGGATACAAATGGCCAGCGAAGATTTAATTTAAGACACCGTTAGAGCGGGCAAGGTGAGGGCTAATGACAACAGAGCAACGAGTATAGTACGTTTTTCATTTAATTTGTATTGTTTTATGTTCTGTTTCGCTGTAGTTAGGTTTTTTATGTACTAGTTTTTGCCCACTGCTTTGCCTGTGTGGAAGTCGGATACTATCCCACGGGGACGTACTACCGGGATAAAAATAACTACCTACGTCGCTCTCTGACCCATAAACTATCTCTATGCAAAAAAAACCGGCCAAGTGCGAGTCGTACTCGCGCACCGAGTGTTCCGTATCATTTTTGGATGTATAAAGTGAAAAAATCGGACCGCATAACTAAGTTTGTTTGTGAAGGAATTTTGATGATTTTGAAAAACTGTACTAGTTAGGAACATTGTTTTATTTTTGGTGCCATATTTGGGTCAATTTCTATCAACCCTAATTATTTCAGAATTTTCGCTCCGCAAACTTCGGAGATAAGGGGGGGGGAATGGTATTTTTTCAGACATTTTTCATCATATGTCGAAAACTGTGAGACATAAAATAAAATGAAAATATATTTTGAAATGTGCAGATCAAGCCCTTTCATATGATATGTCATTTAACCTAGTAACCCCACTTTGAAATTTTGGACCCCCACTCCGGCCCCTTTTGCAATGAAAATAAAAATATTTTTTGACTTTTTTCATTTGCAATATAGTTGGACAAGCATTCTTTATAACTGTTCCAAATTTCAAGTCGATAGCATTAGTAGTTGCTGAAATAAGCAGGTGTGACAGACAGACAGACAGACAGACGAAGTCGCACCATAAGGGTTCCTTTTTTACCATTTTGGTACGGAACCCTAAAAATCATGGCGCTGCTCCATTGCTGCGTGAAAGAAGGACAAATCAAAAAATAACAAACACACTTTTGCATAAAAATGGAGTACCACGTAATATGTATAGCTCAGAAATATTTAATTTACTTTTTCTTTTTACTATGATGTAAAAGAAACAGTATTTTAACAAAATAATCATAATAAATGTTTTAAAAAGCGAACTACATACGAAAAATACCCGCAAAGTTCTCATAAAAGCGAACGACATGCCACTACATGTTTCCACGTCATCCAATCCCGAACTTAATACCCAAGTTGTCCAATAAAAATATCGTAAGAGCAACAGAGCCTGGTTTATAAAATGGAATAAACATGGCGGGCAGCCATCCAACTTCAGTTAACTGACTACAAGACCAAGTTTACTTGGTCACTGACTAATATAAACTGTTGGATAGTGTTGATCTTAAGAGATATTAATCCTGCAGTTTGCAATGGTGAAAGTTTGAATTTGCGTCCAGTGAGTATTGATCGGCTAGACTACTTAGGGCGGGTTGCTTCAAACCATCTGTATCCGTAAGTCAGTACGTAATCGTTAAGTCAGTATGAAATTGTCGTACAAGCCGCCATATTTGACGGTTACAGATACGTAACTGTAAGATGAAACAACATGGCCTTAGTCTAATATGGCTTCTAAAAAGTCCAGGAATTAGTTTGTCTTTGACTATGACTTCTCATTTTCATTGTCAGAACAGCCAAACAGTGGAATGCGCTGCCTGAGTGGGTGTTCCCCATAGTTAGAATCTGGGTGTCTACAAGTCGCAAGTGAATCGGGGTTTTCTAGGCAAGCGTGCTCCATTGTAAACCGCATCATCGCTTAACAGCAGGCTACACATAAAACTATTGGCGTTCAGTAGGTACAACAAAATAAATTATAGATTATTTATTTTTATTTACTCCAAACGTTTTTACAGACATTGTTACAGGCTAGGCCCGGTGCGATATAGTATCACACTAAACAGTTGTTAAATCAAGGTACCCTTAAGATAAGGCTTGTCAAACTTTGGTTATTCCTAGAAGTCTTAGTAGTGTAGATACATTTTTAGGGTTCCGTACCAAAATGGTAAAAAAGGAACCCTTATGGTGCGACTTCGTCTGTCTGTCTGTCTGTCACACCTGCTTATTTCAGCAACTACTAATACTATCGACTTGAAATTTGGATCAGTTAGAAAGAATGCTTGTCCAACTGCAAATGAAAAAAGTCAACAAAATATTTATATTTTTATTGCAAAAGGGGCCGGAGTGAGGGTCCAAAATTTCAAAGTGGGGTTACTAGGTCATGTGACATATCATATGAAAGGGCTTAATTTGCATATTTCAAAATATATTTTTATTTAATTTAATGTCTCACAGTTTTCGACATATGATGAAAAATGACTGAAAAAATACCATTCCCCCCCTTATCTCCGAAGTTTGCGGGGCGAAAAATCTGAAATAATTAGAGTTGATAGGAATTGATCCAAATATTGCACCAAAAATAAAACGATGTTCCTAACTAATACAGTTTTCACTTTATACGTCCAAAAATGATACGGAACCCTCGGTGCGCGAGTACGACTTGCACTTGGTCGGTTTTTTTTTCAGTGCGGCGCCGGCGCCTCGTTCAGCAAGTTCGTTTGCGCGCGCGGTACAGCAGCCGCGGCTAACGCACGAAGTCATTATGCTCTAATGGACTTGTAATAAAAACTCCATATTATACAGTCCGCATTCACAAATGACTAAGTCTGCCCCAAAAAGGAGCAAAATTTCTCCCAAAAGCTCAATTTACTCTAAGTAGCTACCACCTCCGTCCGCGTACTCAAATACTTTACAATTAACATTTCAAACAAATACACCCTTTGGCGCAAAAATCCCTAAAATGTAACATGTAACAAAGCTAATAACTTGTCGCGGGTCTGGCAACATTAAATAAAGGGTCCATAATTATGAATGTCAATCTAATTCACAATTAGCCAAAGGGTTTTAATAACTTTGTATTCCTTACCTTAAACATTTGCAATTTAATTAAATTTAATTATTATTCTGCTCAACTTTCCTACCATTATTTGAGTTTCGGGGGTTAATTTTAGTTATTATATTATCCGTAATGCAAACAATACGTAAATAACAAGCAGTGGTTTCTATTTATTTAACATGGACGTTTGATTAGGAGCGTTGTATTGTTGCTGGCGCGGAGTTTTCATCCAAAGATGAATGGAAGGAAATTAACATGCGCTTTGAATAATATGAAAAGCTAATGAAGAAAATGGACTAATTTGTTGTGTCGGACTAACAAGCTTGCAGTCGTAAGGGGCGCCCATTAATTAGGTTAGGTGTTTCCCTTTTAATTTGGACCCCTCCCTACTTGGTGAGATTTTGTAACGTGTGATGGGACCTCACGTAAGATTTACCTAATAATTTTTTATGTATTTTTCTTTTAAAATCTGCAAACCTTTTTTTATTTATTCTCAAAATAATAAAACATTCAGTAGTCATTGAGTTCTTTTTAAAGGTTGACGTGAAATTTTCAATGACCGCCGCTCCCATGAGATAATTTTGGACCAATTCCCCCCATTTTGAGCTCACGTAATTAAAGGATACTCCTTAAAAGTTTCCTCTATACTGGAAGCGGTCTGTTCAGGAATATTTGGTTAATAATAATGATTTGGTCCTTTGTTCCGTAAATAGACATTTTGCTACAATTACGAATATCGATCCTCTCGTTTTATGTTAAGGATAAAATAAGAGACGAGTTTATATAATACCAGCTATAACATAACATTACCTAACAAGGTAAACCTGGTTTACCCCACATTTATTGGTCCTTTTTTCCTCAAACTTCTTCCCACATATAAATCAAATTAATACAGTTATAAATAACGGCCAACATTGAAAAATAACTAGGTACACGTATTTTAAATCTATCTACACGGCATGGCGCAAAAAGTATTGTAATATTCACGTAATTTGGATGATTCATGAGCCATTAGGTAGCGTTATTGAACTTTCTGGAAAAAAGGTAAGGATCCCTCACGGCTGAGGGTTTGAGGACCAATATTAAGTCGTTGCCTTCTACTCTTTTTTTCATATTGCTATAGGTTATTTGAATCTATGATGATTTGCGAATGATGATGTTTATACCTAGTGATAAATAAATAGGTAGGGCATAGCAGAATATCTCGTTTAAATCTGGAGCAGCCCGACTGGGGACAAACCTTACAGAATACCACAACCACTAATGCTACTCTTCTGTAGTGTTTTTAACACCTTTTTAAAATGGCGACCTTACTCACAATAGAAACTATGGTGAGTAAGGTGGCCATTTTAAAAAGGTCGACAACGCGCATGTGATACTCGGTGTTGCAAGCCTTTCATAGACACGAACGGTAACCGTTTATCATTACGAAGACTGAACGCCTGTTTACAAAAATCGTTGCTTAAAAAAAACAAAATAGATTAAGTTAATCTTAGAAAGAAGAACAATAGTTCTACCGATATCTTGGGAGTTAGTCCTTTTGGCCAACATCGCATAAAAATTCCACCAAATTCTCAATACCGCGTTGTAAGATTAAATCAAAAACATACACAAAGAAACACTGTCTTTGACAATTAAACCCCGTACATATAAAGTCATTATTTGAAATCAGGGATGTTGCGAATATTCGCATCCGCATCCGCAATTGCGGATCTTCTGCATCGATTTGTACATCTGCATCCGCATCCGCATCCGCAATAAAAATTGCGAATGTTTATGCGGATGCGGATATAGCACAGGTCGCGGCAAGAAAGAAATAGGCGGGCCCCGGCGAATGGTGCGTATCGTGCATGTGCTCATTGACCAATAAGAGCGAAGTTATTACCAATAGCACGCAGATTTTTATTGACACGACCAGCCAGTGTTCCTAGCGAACAATAGTTCAGTAGCGCGGGTTTAATTTACGAACTTCTGCGTAACAGGCTTAAAGCCGAAAAGGCGGCAATATTACTTTTTATGAAATATACGGTCGGTACAGAAAAATAATTAAATTTTAAAGGAGGCATTAACCATACAATTTCTATCGTTAAAGTCTCCTTTAAAACTTAATGATCTTTTCTGCAACTCAGCGATAATGGTTTAATTTTTAACTATAATTACGAAATATTTATTAAAAATTACTATCTTATTATTTGATTTCTCCACAAATATAGTTTCTTATAAAATATCTTAAGATCCGCATTCGCGCGATGTGAGCCTTCAAACATCCGCCTCCGCATCCGCATCCGCGGATGTGAAAAATTCTGGATCCGCAACATCCCTGTTTGAAATATGTTAATAATCAAAAGATCTCACTATAAAAACATCAAAATTACTAACAACTCAGACTTGGCTAGACATCTGTTATTTTCACCACACACTTCTTGCTCTCTTATATCAAATTCAAATTAAAAATCCGTCACAATCATGCCTAAATCTTCGACCAATACTGTCTATCTTCTACTTATTCCGTATTTTCTACCTACCTATAGGTAAGTTATGAAAGTACGGATGGTCGCCAATCTAGAGCTGTCTTCAATCATTCCGGGATTTTGTCGCGACATCCCATTTCCGAATTCGTGACTCTCATATATATTTGTACCTACGTAACATTTATATGTAGGTATGTCTTTTATATTATCAAGGTGAGTACGTTCTATTTGTAGGTGGGATTTTGTATAAATATTCTTATTATGCGTGTTTGGATATAAGCTTTTTCCAAGAATATCACTGTTTATAAAATCAATAGTTTTATTCTAGCTGTGGGTTTATGAATAATAAATAATATGGGTATAGAATAGAATCTCCTTTGTGCGTGCGCAAATCGCCGCGTTATATGTAAGTATACACCTACATCTAGCCCGCAACACCCCACTGTCACCCTACGAATGCCGCTAGGGCTACCTGTTTAATACTGAGTTTTTGTTTAACAAACGCGAGACAGTAGGCTATTATCGTGACCTTAAACGCGTTTGGCGCGAGAGTTTCATTTCTATATTCTTTGTTATACATTTATGATGCTATTGGTATATAAGGCCCTCTTTTCTTAAGGTGGCTATATCTGTTAAAGCACTTCAAAAGCCTAATTAGTTAGATTTTTATTTGCAACACTTTTAAACGATGTTAAACTGGACTCATTTGTCTATATTAATTGTCATATAGATATCTATGACTCATAAATGTAGATCAATGATCATACAAGTACGTTTACGTTTACTCTTACGCAAAAAAATATTAATGAAAGTGACTACAATGACACGAAAAACGAAATATTCTGTTTATTTTCTTTGAGCCAATTTTGGCGTCAACGATGACATCACTTTGTACTTTGCAGCCATTTCGTTATTCCCATACCAATATGGAAATTATGAGAACAAGTTATTAATACATTTTTTTAATATTCATCAATAGCAGACGCGGGAAAATTAAAAAGTGCCACCGAAATATTATTAATGTGCATAATAATCTAAACGAGAAATTCCGCCATGTTGGCAGCCATATTGTAAATATTCATGAATTTATATTTAGGTATTCGTTTACTCGCTGGTCCGACGTGTTTTGATTTTTGCGGTTAGATTTTGATTTATGCTTAAGTTTTGGAATATTTTGATGTTTATTGCGGTTTTTTGGGTAACTTTCGTTTTCGTTAATACAATTTTAATGTTAAGATGACACATTTTTCATTTCTTTTTTTTAATTTTTATCATTGATTGATTTTGTCGAAAACTACTGAACTAATTTTATATTTGTTACCACCGAAAACGAATGTTTGCTCAAAAACAGGTCTAAGATTAACAAAATACACACAAAATAGAAGACACATTGTTATTTTATAAGTTTTTCTGACCACAACAATGTCTTATCTATTTAGCTACGAAACACTAGGTATATTCTTTTTGGAAACAAAGCGAAGGAATTTCCTAAACTAATCCAATCCCACACGATAGGTATCTGCTTGTAGTAACTAATTGCAAATCTAGGTCGCCACTGAGAATCAGCGTTGTTGGTGAGGTATGTTAGAAAAAACAATTTCAGTGTGGCCAAATCACAACATTTTGCCGAGTGTCGACATGCAAATGCGACGAAAATTTTTTCATTTCTCTTTTTTGAATGTTTTTAGGGTTCCGTACCAAAATGGTAAAAAAGGAACCCTTATGGTGCGACTTCGTCTGTCTGTCTGTCTGTCTGTCACACCTGCTTATTTCAGCAACTACTTATGCTATCGACTTGAAATTTGGAACAGTTATAAAGAATGCTTGTTCAACTTTATTGCAAAAGTCCAATAATATTTTTATTTTCTTTGCAAAAGGGGCCGGAGTGGGGGTCCGAAATTTCAAAGTGGGGTTACTAGGTCAAGTGACATATCATATAAAAGGGCTTGATCTGCACATTTCAAAATATATTTTTATTTTATTTTATGTCTCACAGTTTTCGACATATGATGAAAAATGTCCAAAAAAATACCATTCCCCCCCCCCTTATCTCCGAAGTTTGCGGGGCGAAAAATCTGAAATAATTAGAGTTGATAGGAATTGACCCAAATATGGCACCAAAAATAAAACGATGTTCCTAACTAGTACAGTTTTTTTAAAATCATCAAAATTCCTTCACAAACAAACTTAGTTATGCGGTCCGGATTTTATCACTTTATACGTCCAAAAATGATACGGAACCCTCGGTGCGCGAGTACGACTCGCACTTGGCCGGTTTTTTTATTCTACTTTTAGTTAGGTATTTGTTATTTTTTTACTTTCTCATTTTATTTATTTTTTATCTGATGTGTCTATTTGCATTCTAGTAAATACATTTTATTTCTTTCTATTTAAAAAGGTGAAAAAAAAATCCTCAATTTCTCAAAATAAAACAACAATTTATCATCACTGGCTAAAATTGTTTATTACACGTAAAATTATAGTATGCAAATCCTTCCGGTATATCGTGCGATAGCCGTGTATCTGTCCCATGCAAACTCATAAATTAAAAATTTTATAACCAGGCTACCCCTCGTTTTGAAAAGGTGTAAAACTTTTACGGGCGGTAAAATTTAAACCGTGCTCTTGGACATGTTTAAATAAATATTTTTATGTGTAAAGTGTGATTTTTGTTAGTAAATTTTGATTTATGAAATTATTATAAATGTTATTTGATTTTATGCAGTTTTCATTTGAAATTAATGGCATAGTTCACTTTACTGTTAAGCTCTTTATTCTTTGTTCATATAGGCTTGCGTTTGACCACTACTTCACCTGTTGGTAAGTGATGATGCGATCGACGATGGTGCACGATTCCCTAGAAGTAACCTATTCACTCTGGAATCTAGAGTACACCATAAAGACATCAAAGGCGTTGCAATCGGCAAACACAGGATGGTATTATATGACGTAGCTCAAGTTTCCGGCAGACAGTTCCATTCCTTTATTCTAACATATTATGAAAGCTGTTGGTTTCAAATATTAGGTAATTGACACGCAGTGGGTCTTCATCTATCTAATTAGCCTATCGCAGTTCCCCTAAGAGAATAATCCACCAATCACAGCAGTGGACACATGTCAATCAACAAGTGAAAGATTAATGTCGCTTATTGTGTGTTTCCACTGGCGAAACGTTCACATAAAAACATGTTGGAAACATGTTTGCATTGTCACATAACTTGTTGAAGTGCAGCTTGTTTGACATTTCATAGCTTATGACATATTTTTATACAAATCTTGTAGCATATTGACAGATGTTTAACAGTATGAACGTAAAGACCAACAAAATAAGCTGCGAGATTTGTCTCACTCTTTAGCGTTATTATATATAGCTTACGCCCGCGGCTTCGCCCGCGTTTTCCGGAATAAAAACTTAGCTTGATGTTATTCCAGACTATAATCTATCTCTGTGTGATTGAGTAACAAATATCCATCCATCCATCTATCAAAACTTTCGCATTTATAATATTAGTATAGATATAACAGATAGGATAGTCTCGCTCTCGTTAAACCTTCACTTCAACAATATATTTCAATTCCCGTCGTATTTTTGTAAATCCTTTCAAATACAAACTAAATAATATTTAAATTGTCTTCCGTTACAAGAAAATCGAAGTCCAGATAGTAAGCAAAATGGCTGTGCGGATATTGTCCGGTGCGCGTAGTATTTATTGTGAACGAGCAATATTTTACTGATTTCCAGGATTCAATTTAATTATAGTCAAGAGTAAGTATTTGCTTTTGTAGTTGAAACTTAATTTACAATATCGTAATAATGTTTTTTAAACATAATAAGACATTCCGAAATAATATCTAAAAATAAAGAACATAATAGTGAGTAGGTATTGTTATTTAAGCGATTGCATTTTTGACATTTAAGTCCGCTCATAAAGTTTCGTAAAAATTGACAACTACTTTTGAAAGAACCATTGCTGTAGGGACTTTATAGTTTATTTTTCTTTCAAACTTTATGAGCGGAGAAACTTCAATAGCCATCGATAAATTGAATTGAAAGATTTACACGCAATATTTTCTTTAAAGCACACATCTTTGAAGGAAATATTGAACTGCTCAGTTACATAAGTTTTTTAACCAATTTTTTTTTTTTTTTAATGGCCTCTCGCAGTTGGCTTCTATCCGCCGTCACTGCTTAACCGGTCATCTGGTGAGGACTTACAAATGCCTCCAGCCAGGCTTAAAACTAAATAAAACTACAATCTAACCGCTTGCCACACATAATATAGCGTATTATTCAGAGCTGTGCGAGGTAGCTAAGCGGTGTACGAGGTAAATTCACCAATAGGTTTACTTCGTTTCCATAGCCTTGCTCAGCGCAGCTCTGGTGAAAAAGGGCTAAGGGAAGTCAGGCCTTTGTACATACAAATAAAAGATTGTTCTAGCGGTGTGATGGTGTGAATAACCTCACACCATCACACCGCTTCCTCGTACAGCATTAATGAAAACAGTCACACCGTTTCACAGCTCCGCTACGTCTGCTCGCTCCGCTCAACTCCCTCGCACATTTCTGGTGGATACGCAATTATTATTATTTAAAAAACAAATGCCATCTAGCAGGACCCACGTGACTCAACTAGCTCATCTTAATCTTCAGCCGTAATTCCTTCACGTTGGCATTCATGTCTCAAGTCGAGCATAAGTCGCACATAATGAAATAAGTTTCGTACTACGCTTAAAACTCGAGATTTTTAATGCCTTAATATCCTGTCGCTATCAAAGTTGCTCCACTTACTTTATTCCGATGATACTCGTTGTTACTTTGAGCGAAAAGTGTTTTTATTAAGTAGAATTGTTTTTTACTTGAATTGTGAATTCTTTGTTTGAATTATTTTTGGACTACCTATCTTGAAATGTTATTCTTTTGTTTAGATTATTTTTTAAATAGGTGACTGTTAACATTATTATTTTCTTTAAATGCTTAGCATAAGCATAGCATAGCATAATCGGCCTATAATGTTCCCACTGCTGGGACACAGGCCTCCTCTCTGTGAGAGGGAGTGGGCCGTAGTTCACCACGCGGGCTCAGTGCGGGTTGGTGGACGTCGCATGTCTTCGAATTTTTGGTTCTAGGACATGCCGGTTTCCTCACGATGTTTTCCTCACCGTTAAAGCAAGTGATAATTAATTTCTAATACGCACATGACTTCGAAAAGTCAGCAGTGCGCCTTTAAATGCTTAAAATCTTAAAATTATGCTTTAAATCTTGTTGTGAATAAACCGTAATATTTTAAGGTTTCGCATTGTTTCAGATATTTATGTACAGAAATTAGACTAGTGACCATAATTTTAACAGCGGTATATTTTTGTAGTTTTTCTTACTAGTATGACTATTCTTCACAATTCTACCAATGGTAAAAAAATACATGAATTATCGCTTTCTACACTTATTCTTGTTCTTCTTATTATACACTTTAACTATGCCAAATCACATACCCCTCTGTGCTCGTAATATGCTTCAAAAGGGGTACAAAGTTACACGTACACGTAACTACTAATAAGATTTGGCAAATGATTTTAACTAATCATCAACAATTTCAGAAAAACGAATAACAAAGATCTGAGGTTACACTCAATCAAAAAAGATGACGTCATCAAGTCATCACTCACGTATTATAGCCCGTTATTAAAACCGGCTTGTCAAAACATACTGTCAATATTTCATGACAATTCCCAGCAGGAATAATTCGTCAGACCTGATATCCTCTTACGGTACCGGGTTTTGTACCACTCAACGTAATGAAAATGTTATTTTCAATTGTCAAGGGAGGATTACGTTTCAACGATACTCCGAGATGTATCAGTAATATGAAATTATTTTGTAGAAGTATCGGTGAAATTTTATCTCATTTCATTTTGGTGGAGGTAGCTTGCAACGTTTTGTAGCGACTGGTTGCAAGAATATTGTTTTTTAAGTTATTAAATAAGTTATATTGTGAGTAATTAGTCTATTATTTACTCAGTTAACATTATTAGGTTCTAATGCATTTATCATAGTCGTTAGAGCTTTTTAAATCTCTTTAATACGCCTCTTATGAGTAAAAATAAGCAAAGATAAGCTTAATCACATGGTTTTGACATAATCAAAAAATATACATTTTCAAAAATAACCAAAATATTTAACGACCTTTGTCAGCTGTACCATGAACAACGTACTTACATAATTCCGAAATGATCTACTTCTGTTTATATCTCAAAAACAATAATCCCAATATAGTTATATTATTCACTCATTAACAGTTAATTTCATAAACACCGCTTACGATCAAAGCGGCTATCAGTCGGCTAATTTGCGATAGTAATTCCGCACTACTAATTCCTTCATTTGTGTTGGTTCATATTAATTTGACTGTATTAATCTGGCGTCTAATTGATAATAATGTATGACATTAAATAATTGTAGATCGAGTAATTCTGCTATCGGTATTTAAATTGTTAATAATGAAAACTATTAATAAGTGCAGGCCGTTTTATTCAGAATTAATTTTAACGTAATATGTACAGTATGTTCATTAAAGAAAGCCGTTTCCTTTAACCGATAATACTATAGCATCCATACAAAGGTATAAAAAAATCCAACCCAAAATAATAATCTTTTATTTAAAAATAACTCGATAAAACATTCATCGAGTTTGTCTCTAAATAACAAAATATGGATGAAAATAAAATCAGTAAAAGCAGTCAAGCAATAGTAACGATGTCCCCAATTAAGGTGATATAAATAATTTCTTGCGAAAGCTCGTACAGTTCCGCTCAATTTTAATATGTAGGTATCTTCATTTCTATATTTTAATGAAGTGCATTTTTTTCGCACCGATTTTTTCCATAGGTACCTCATTATTCAACGCCCAAAGACATTCTAAATTCAAAATTCTAATTTAATTCGAAATTATTAACCAAAAACAAAAGAAAAATTCCTCCCACTTTAATCTCGTCCAAAGATATACTATGGGAACTCCTTTAAGTCTCCGACTTATTTACGTCTACTTCTCCTACTTTAATAACAGTACTTTAAATGACCAAAATTCCGTTTTAACGATTAGAACGGCAAAGTTTGCCGTCTGAAATTTATTGTAAGGACGCTCAGTTATTTTTCAATTTGGTAGATCGCGGCTTGGAGTAAAGCAAGCGGCGATTACTTTCGGGGCGAAGTTTCGGAAAATATTGTCCGGGATACGAATTGTGTTGTTCGGAGTTGGGGGCTGGTTGATTCGGATTTGCTTTTGTTAAAAGGATTGTTTTGAATCAGCTGTTTCGAATAGATTAGGTGTCGGACTGGTGACTATGATATGGCCGAGATGAGGAGGCTAAGATGGGCAAGAGATGTCACTTTTAAGGACGGAATAAGAAACGAGCATATCCGAGGAAGTTTTAAGATCCGCCCATCAATAGAAGAAAACTCACTGAATCGCGCCTGAGGTGGTATGGTCATGGTCCAAAGAAGCGAGGTAGACCCCTTTGCAATTGGATGTCTGTAGTCAACAACGACCTGAAGCAAGCTCAAGTGAATGACTCGATGACCCAGCCCAGAACCGAAACATCTACCGAAGAATGACGAAGAGAGCCGATCCCAAACGAATAAACCTAGGCAAAGAGAGAGAATTTTTCATTGAACTATTTGATTCCTCGATGAAAACCAGCTGACACTTACAAGTTAAAAGGAGAAAAAGTAGGTACAGCTTGAATCACTTTGTTGCTTTTTTGTATTTAAAAAGCTTGTTTCGATTCGTTCCAAGTGTTTTGCAACTAGCTGTTTTATTCATACAGTTTTATAGTTGGGAAACTGTAGTTAATTTTTATCACGTGCCTGAATTGTACCGTTTAAAAATGGTAATTCTTATTTCTATGCAATCGTGGAAACGGTTGGCTTTTGTTTTTCTTTGTTTTAATTTTTCTATGCTTTTTTGTTTCGGCTTCTGGGGGGCTTGAACGAACAATTTTGACGTTACCTACTTAATTTCGAAGCTAAAATACAGCGTTCAGGTTTAATTTAATATAATTTGCGCACTTTGCTACATACAGAGGGTATGAATGAAGTATACAATTCGTATAAATACGCGATATGTGTAGGTACTTGTGACTTCCACCAACCCGCACTGGTCTTGCATGGTAGACTATGGCCCACTTCCTCTCACATAGAGGAGACCTCTGTCCCAGCAGTGGGAATATTACCTATAGATTAATTATGCTATTAAACTATTATGCTAATGTATTAATTGCCCGTATTATGAATCAAAAAGGTTTTTTTTTTATTTACTGTAAAAATTGAAATTAAATTTCAAAATTAACGTAAATTGTAAAATGTATTTCATATGTAAAGTTAAAGAAATATTGTTAAAATCATAACTACGTGTCAAAATAAAACAAACTAATCATTTAATATTATCACAATTTAGTTAACGCGTTCGAAAACGAATAACCCTATTCTTAAAGCAAATCGAAGCCAGCCAATAAGTCGATTTCTACAACGAAAAGAAAAAGATACGAGGTCCGCATAAATCTCAATACAAATGACAAAACCAAACAAATAAGAGTACAGCAAGTCTAGAACATTCCACGAACACATTCGTGTATCTCACAATTTATCTGTGATATTTTATTTCTGCATAAACCTAGGAAATTCTCCCATAATATTTCACTTGGTATAACCTGCACCTGCGGTTTATGTCGTGTTGGGAAGAATTTTAGAACAATGCTAGCTGAATAGGTAGTTCATCATTTGTTAATTTTTTTTGGTATTATTGAATTACTAGACTTTTGCCCGTGACTTTGTCCGCGTGGACTACAATGAAGACCAGTTTAAATGACCTCCGTAGTGCATGGTGGCTAGTACTACCAAGAGGTCAAACTGTATCTCTAGTTTATTCCATTGGAATTAGATGAAACGTAGCTTATATTTTAAGTTGTACCCCAAGCCCCAAGCTATCGAACTGTGAAAACCTCATCAAAATAAGTTCAGTATTTTTTGCGTGACGCGCGCACAAACAGACAAACAGATAATTAGGGTAGACACACCAAAACTTCTATTGTTTGGCAACAGTGACCCAATAAACTAAGTAGACTCGTGAAGGCTCTTTTCATGCACCTCGCATGCCAACTTAAATGCACACAATTTTCTAGAAAAATTGTAACGTTATTGGAAAAATACATATTATTTTGACGCGGAGCTCCGTTATTTGAATTCGTACGCGCATCTGTCGCGGGCAACACACATTTATTACATGTTTGTCAGTAAAGCTAAAGCTTCAGTAAAGCATTACGATAGATATTGTCGATTTTTTGCTGTGTTTTATTTTTGTAAGAGACGATTTAAAACAATGACAATCCTGTTGTAGATATTTTTAATTTATTCTATGATCTGAGGTTGGTACATTGTTTAATGTTTTATTTATTTTATTTATTTATTTATTTAACAACAGTATTTAAATATGTTGTATGTATGTGTATGTACATATGTTAAATTAAACTAGCTACATTTCTAGCGCATAGTTCTATTCTACAAACATTAATTCATAGTGATTATGGTGAAAGTTTAACGTTAGACGTTTACGAGGTAATATATTTCGGTTTTAAACATGCAAGTAATAATGACACAAAACCAGTTCCGTTTTTGCTGTCATCGCGAGCAGCTCAAAGTTTTCCCGGCAATTAGTAAATCCAGTTAGATTAGCATAATGCAGACAAAGTGTAGGCAAAAACACAAATATATGAGGAAACTCCAGCGAGTTGGATACTGAGGAAATCGTTTAGTTGGCACGCTGAGCTAAATGCAGGAAAAACGGGATGATTTACTTGAATTTAGTGTATTACTTTTGGACATCAAACGGTGTTGTTACCCCAAATTATTTAATAATGAAAAGGTTTTTTTTTTATATTTTAGTTTTATGGTACAATTCTGACATCAACAACAACAATAAAATAATCATTATTCCATTGTGAATAAGAAATGGTACTATTCCTATTCGTACTGTATATCAATGGATGTATGATTGCGTGTTTGAATTTTTTTTTTAGTCTAGTTTCAATTTTTTTTTAAAGTAAGTTGGTACCTGTTTATGGTTTATTTATATTTAGTTAAGTCTTTATAAATAAGTAGGTAGGCTTCTTAATAATTATTGTAATTGGTGTAAATAAATAAATTAATTAATTAATTGTCTCAGTGGAAAAATGATTGTAAAAATCAATCACATTATGGCCCTACATCGTTAAGTACAATAATATTATTTCCCTGACTAACAAATACGCTTAAAAAAATAATCGCGTTGCACCGCATAAAAAGTCAAAACAAATTATTCGAAACCAAATTCAACAAATTGAAATCTATCCGCGCAATTTACCACGGGTACTCGTACAAAAAAAAATCCTTACCCTGGCATCCAGGGGAAAAAAAAGAAACAAAAGCGAAAGTCACTCATAATAAGGCCCGTTTATTCCCCGTTAAGGGTCAAGCCACACCTGGAGTAAATTGAATTCCATGAATAAATTTCCCCCTGTGCAACATTGAGGACTAAGTTATGAGCTGAGGACATGTTTTTGTTTTCGGTGAAATTATAACTCTATTAGGATCTGTTAAGATCCGTTCATAATAGTTTCAGTATAATTAGAAAGAAACACAGGCAACTTATTACCTGCTTGAAAACGCTGGAAATTGTAAATTAGAACATGATAAATTCAATGCTTGAAAGAGTCTTGTTGTAAATCAAAAAAAATGTTTCAGGTAACTACAAAAAGTCTTATTGAAACGGCTTTTTTTCGTGTTTCCAGATTATACTTCAATCACATTATAGGAAGAAAGGTTAGTACCCCAAAAGTGGTCCTAGCAAAATCATTCGAACCTTGCACCACACACAATCTCGGTCCTCGGGCAACATTTCATCGGAAACAAGAACTTATTGCCCTGCGGCTCGTAAATAACTTAATATTATTAGATTACAAATCAAATGTGAATCCTGTTACTGTTTTTTATGTTATTTCAACGGAATATCGGTTTTTGTTTTGATATAATAATTAATGTAACTTGATGTTTGACATTGCGGCTAGATTGAAACTAAAATGTATTGTGGTTGTTGTTATGGAAGCTAAAATGTGGTTTTAAGTTAACAAAAATAGTAACAGGACTTATTTATTTGTATTTATTTATATAATAAAAATCAATACTCGTAGATATTTTGATCAAGGACTAATTATAATGCAAGCAATAAAAGAGTTAATCCAAGCAAGACATCTCCATCTTCTTAAACCTCCTTAAATCTGTACTCATCTCTTTAGAAGAAAAATAGAGTATTCTTCAAATAAACAATTTCACGGCACCCTGTATACAAGACGATTGTAAATGATCCACGTGCTGTATAAACGAATGTCCGCATTATACAAATGTTGAGGAGTAGTTCAGTGCAGACCTCTTAGCGGGGGACATACGGGGGTGAAAGAGGAACGGGCCAACGGGCGAGCAGCGGTCGTGTCAGTCACTGTTTGATAGTGCATTATAGACGAAAAGCTTCTGCCCGCGGCTTCGCCCGCGTTTTTAGGATAAAAAGTAGCATATGTGTATCGTAAAGTTTCAGCAAAATCCATTCAGTAGTTTTGCGTGAAATAGAAATAAACATCTATACATACTAGGGATGCTATGGAGCTCCGTAACCGTAACCGAAACTATCGGATATCCGAATTAATTTCATTTTCGTAACTGTAACCGAATCTGATACAAAAAGTTTCAAATAATTTCGGATAGGGGCGGAGTCTAAATGAAACACGTTATTTGTATTTTACTTTGAAAATTTCTTGAAAATGTAATATCCGTAACCGAAACTATCCGAAACTACCGGATAATCCGAAATAATTTCATATCCGTAACCGTATCCGAAACCGATAAAATATTATTCATATATCCGTATCCACATCCGAAAGGGGTCACTTAGTTCGGAGCTCAGGCTAAAACGTAAACAAGTCGTTCAGTTAAAAGTGTTTTTACCAAAAAATACAATTAATTCTGAAAACAATATTTTTCCAACCGTAGTTGCAGAAAATTCTATGTAAAAATTATCTAAATAATAAGTATTTAAAGCGTTTACATCCCACAAAGCAGCGCCATTTTTGGGTTACAGATCGTGTTATTTATGATTCATAGTCACTAATAAGGTTTTAGTCTATAGTAATTATAATTAAATTACCAATAAGTTAGTGTACAAAAGTTTTTGTTGGTTTTAAATCCAATAAAATAAATAAGGGTACATTATAAGGTCATATAATAACGTTTTAAAAAACAAATCAATTTTATTCATTTTTATTATAGAAACTAAAACCTCATTGTTGATTATATACTCTTTGGTCATAAATGACACGGGTCTGTAACCAATCAATGGCGCGCTTTGTGGGAGAAAAAAAAAAGCGCGGGAAATTCGTATCGATTGGGCGCCTTTTTTAAAACAAATTTTCAAATAATTAGTTTATTCCTTCACAAGTTCATTTGCTTGCTTTTCTCATGATGGGGAAGAAAGGGCATCCAAAGAAAAGAAAAAAAGAAGATGTTTCGTCTTCTGCTCCACCATTGCTGTCCTCTGAAGACGACGGTGGAGCCTCAAGCTCTTCAGAGGAATCAGTACCAATTGAAAAGGATAAGTATCGGGAATTCAGGATTCCTGACTACATTAGGTCATACCCTGAAAGCGGAGGCAATTTTGAATATGTCGTATTTTTTGAAAGTATTGACTTAGTCCCGATCGGTGATAGAGACATGATGTCCCTTTCAACCAGCATAAAAAAATACAACAAGGGAGTAAAACAATTATTGCGCATGAATCGTTATAAAATTGGTGTTATTTTTGAACGTCCTGGTTTAGCCAATGCAGCGTTATTGAATCGTAAGTTTTTGGATAGTTATAAATTGAAAGCCAGTATTCCTGCAACTGCTACGGAAAATACAGGTGTTATTATGCATGTTCCAATTGACCTGAGCAACGAACACATTTATAATGCTATAACTAGCACAAAGAATATTATTTCTATCAGAAGATTTATGCGTCGTACTATTTCAGAAGGAGGGGGGGTGTCTTTTCAGCCTACGAAGACGGTGTCCATCACATTCTCGTGTGCAACAATACCCGATAGTGTAGACCTGAACAGCTGGCGATTCGAAGTACGGCCGTACATTCCGCCGGTGAAACAATGCCTGAAGTGTCTAAGGTATGGTCATATAGCCAAATTCTGTAAGAACTCCCAAAGATGTTCCATATGTACAAAGGACCATAATTATAAAGAATGTCAAATACCATCAACTGAGGCTACATGTTGTCACTGTCAAGGTAATCATGTAGCTATTTCGGCACAGTGTCCAGTCAAACAGCAAAAAGTGGAAGAAAACAAACACAAAATTAATAAGAAATCTTATGCAGATTTATTCAATGAAAAGTCATTTCCATCCCTTTCAAAGTCCAGTCCTGCTAAACAATTACAATCACTAATTGAAACAGAACCAATTTTAAATATTTTAATACAGACAATAGTAACATTAATTTCTCAAAATAAAAATAATGAAAAGAGTATTTGTACTCAAAGCATAAAAGATGTTCTATTATCAAAAATCCAGAATAATATAAATAAACCTTAATTTTATGGATCAGCTGAATATTGTACAGTGGAATGCTCAGAGCATCAATAGTAATAAACTTGCTTTTTCGTATTTTTTACATGAGTATAACATACATGTAGCTTTATTGTGTGAGACTTGGCTCAAGCCTCACATGAGATTTAGTATTAAAGGTTATAATATAGTAAGATTAGACTCAGGTAATTCACACAATGGTGTAGCTATTTTAATACATAACAGTTTACAATTTAGTAAAATAGATACTTTATATGATGATTCCATACAAAATATAGCGATTCGTTTAAAATATGGCAATAAAAAAGAAATTTCATTAGTTAGTTTTTATAGTCCTGGAAATGCTTCATTTACTAAGTATAAGTTTGATAATTTAATTCGCAATATTCCTGGTCCTCTTTTGGTGGGTGGAGATTTCAATGCACATCATTCGGCTTGGGGATGTAACAGTGTGAACATCCGTGGCCGAGAGGTGCTTGAAATCATTAATGACTGTAATTTGGTTTTATTGAACGATGGAGAAATGACAACTGTAGGCTCTGATAGGTGGCAAAGAAATGCACTTGATTTAACTGTAGTATCAACTTCAATTTCATTATCTTGTAACTGGTCTGTTCATGATGATCCTTTAGGTAGTTACCATTTGCCTGTAATTACAAAGTTACTTATTAATGACAATTATAATAACCCACATGATATGGAAGCTTCAAATTTGCCAAAACATTTTAATTTTAACCTGGTTGATTGGGAAATATACAAGAAGACTGTTGATAGTTTGTTAATGAATTTTAAAATTAATAAAGATAACCCATTAAATTCATATAACGACATGATAAAGTTATTAAATTTAGCTGTTATTAAGTCATTACCATCAACTATAAGATCTGATTCTTCTTTTGATACAGCATCAGTAAACAATAATCGTAAAAAACGCATTCCATTACCATGGTGGAATTTGAATTGCACTAAAGCAGTAGAAGACTCTAGGAATGCCTATATAGTATTCAAGCACCATCTCACATTGGAAAAATATATTGAGTTTAAAAAATTACAAGCTCTTAAAAAATTAGTGTTAAAAAGAGAAAGATATTTAAGTTGGATTTCTCTGTGTGAGTCATTTAATAGAACTACTCCATTATCTAGGGTTTGGCAAATGTCAAAAAGATTTAATAAAACATTTTCACCTTCAAGTAATAATATTGCTCCTTGGGTATTTGATTTTCTTAAAAAATATACTCCAGATACAGTTGAGGGGCCATTTCAATCAATTCCTCATGAAGTAAAAGCTTCAGGACATTATGAATATCTAATTTATCCATTTTCTCTTCAGGAATTAAAATCTGCAATATCATCTAGACGAGATTCAGCTTTTGGCCTTGATGGAATACCTTACAAAATGTTGAAAAATGTATCAATTATGGCACTTTCTGACATATTAAGTGTTTTAAATTTACTCTGGCAGGAAATGGTTATCCCTAATGAATGGAAAACAGATTGTCTTATCCCAGTACTTAAACCTAACAAAGTAAGACACAAAGCAGAATCTTATAGGCCAGTAGCATTAACATCATGCATGGGAAAAACCTTTGAACAACTAATTAAACAAAGAGTAGAATTTTATATAGAAAGTAATAGTCTATTACCATCCAATCAATTTGGCTTTCGACGTGGGTTCTCTACTCGAGATAGCATTTCTCATTTGCAATTAGATATATACAATTCTATTAAAATGGACAATCATTTTGTTGGTGTCTTCTTTGATGTAGTGGGTGCATTCAACAACATTAATCTGCACATTTTGTGTGGTGAACTTCGTGCCCTTGGTATTCCTGAAAAAATTATAATATGGATCTTTAACTTTTTACATGGTAGAGAAGTATATGTCAAGGTGAATAAACGTTTAATAGGGCCACGTTTTTCATATAAAGGCGTATGTCAAGGTGGCATCCTCAGTCCATTGATTTATCTTCTTTATTTACATAGACTAAACATTGTACTTGGTCTTGAAGTGGCAAATTTGCAGTTTGCAGATGATTTGGTTATCTATGCTTCAGGTTCAGATATAAGTTCTGTTGAAAGTATTTTAAACACAGCTTTAACTCGGCTAAAGAACTATTTTCATTATCTTAACTTAGATATTAGTCCAGAAAAATCTAAAGTTATAGTGTTTGGAGAGTGTGAAACAGACCTACATATCTATTACAATAATAGTGTTCTTCCAATAGTGAATGAAGTGAAGTTTCTGGGTATCATTTTTACAAGTAACCTTTCATGGACTAAGTATGTCGATTATCTGTTAGGTAGAGCTAATAAAGCATTTAATTTTATAAAGTCACTGTCGATTGCAGCTGATCCAAAAATTTTGCTTATGTTATATAAATCTCTAGTCCGCAGTCATTTCGAATATGGATTTTTGTGCTTTGGGTCTGATCAGAGATTGGTTCACAAATTGGAGATTCTTCAAAACCATAATCTTAGATGTGTAACTGGTGCAATGAAGACAACTCCAATTAATTCACTTCAAATTGAGTGTAACACTCCTCCTATGAATATAAGATTTCAGTTTTTAAAGTCCAAATACATTCTCAAGCTTTTATCTTTCGAAAATCATCCTTTAATAAAGAAAATATTATTTTATTATAGAGTATACAATCCCTCTAATTTCGTAAATGTCCCTTATATATTTCATGACTTTTCTAATCTAATCAGTATTGATGATCAATATCAAATTGAGAAATGTAAAGGCAGATGGCCATGTTACTCCGGTAATTACATCAGCAAATTCTGGCCCATGAACATTTACATTAATCGCGATCTTCGGAGTAAAGAAGATGTCTATCAGTTAATTGCAGAGTTCCCTGGGTACAGGCATATATTTACTGATGGATCCAAAAACAATAGAAATGTTTCGTTAGCCATATATTTACCTCATCTTACTGTTGGACATGGAGTTCGGTTACCTGGAGCCATGTCTATATTTACAGCAGAATCTCTAGCCATTTTATCAGCTCTGCAGTACATACATGTAAAGAATCTTGGGCACACATCTTGGCTTATAGCGACCGACTGCATGAGTGTTCTCATGGCCTTACAAAACCCGAAACTGGACGCCAATACCGGAAATATTTTATATGAGATTCGGACTTTATACGCTGATCTTTGTTCTAGAGGATTTACAATAAGCTTAATATGGACACCCTCCCACATAGGAGTAGCAGGAAACGAAAACGCAGATTATCTTGCAAGAGTTATTGTTGACGTTGACATCCCAGAGACAAGAAATGTTGCCATACCAAGTTCGGACCTGCTTACTAAATTACGTGAACAAAACACCTGTAATTGGCATGAGAACTGGCAAGAAACACTAAGAACTAAAGGAAAATGGTATGCGAAAATAAATCAAATCACAGGTTCTGCGCCCTGGTTCACCAGATCTGTTCTTCCTAAGAGCAGAAAATTTTACACAACTTTAAACCGTCTTAGATTTGGACATGGAAGATTCAATGCACATTTAGCCAGAATGAAAATTATTACATCGCCTGCTTGTATAAATTGTAACTTAGGAATTGATCAGACCCTAGATCATATAATTTTTGAATGCCCTGCATATGATCTACAAAGAATTCCTCTATTTGATAAATTACTGGAAATATATAAAACGCCAGCAAGCATCCCGCGCGACACTCAAAGTTTGCTGGAAAATTACAGTACATACACAGCACTGTATACATTTATTGACAGCACTGGTTGGGCAATCTGACCGATCGGGGCGACATAATAATATTAGAAGGATATGACCCGGATATGACCTTACTTTACAACATGATTATGACGAATACACGGATATGACACCTTAATATTATGATTTTGACTAATGAATACTGAAGACGTGGCTCTGGCCTAAAATAAATAAACATAATCAAGATATAAACTACTAAGGACGAGGCTGTGGCCTTATTTACTTTTGGACAAGAAGTATGAAACTGAAGACGAGGCTTCGGCCTTACTTACCTTTGAACAAGAAGGATAAAACTGAAGACGAGGCTTTGGCCTTACTTTTAATCAAGAAGGACAATAATTACTGAAGACGAGGCGGTATGGTCCAAGACCTTAGCCTGCCCAAGAAGGGCGAAGAGAAAAAAAAAAAAAAAAAAGCTTTGTGGGATGTAAATGGCTTAAATACTTATGAATACGACTTTTTTTACATAGAATTTCCTGCAACGAGGGTTACATAAATATTGTTTTAAGAATTATATTTTTAGGTAAAAATACTTTAAACTACACAGCTTGTCCACGTTTTAGCCGAGAATGGGCGATTCCCTTTCGTATCCATAACATCCCTAATACATACATCCATCTTCACAAACTTTCGCGTTTATAATATTAGTAAGAAGTAAGATAAAATACATGTTTTTTTTTCGCCTCTCATAGTAGCACGAAATTAAATGATAAATAATATTTATTTTGTAAATAGGTTAAAAATAACACTTTTACACGTCAAAACATTTTTTTTACCTAGATGAGTTCGGTGTTTCCTATATGACTACCTTTGAGAAGAAACACCGAAACAAACTCAAAGGTTGATGTCTCTTTTAAAGTCCAGACAATTAAGATAAATTGTGTAAGAACCATGCAGGTTAGTCTGAAATGGCCTTTAGAGGAAAGAGCCATACAGATTTGAGTGGACCTGACCTGACTGTGCACGCATGTGCCGAGTATCGTGGTAGCTCAACCCAGACTTAGGGAGCTCAAAGACCCGACGAACATTACCATCAGAAAGGACATTTATGAATAGCCAATGCTCTGGTAAAAGCTCTAAAGTCTTGAATTCTATCGGTTTTTTATCAGATACATTTCAGGGAGTGTGCTTTGTATTTGCATGATCTGATTCCCTCCTACTCTTTCTTCTATCGGATGGCTAGAAGCACGAAAAAGCAATATCGTTTCATGGTTGATATACCAAAGACCAGAACGAAGTACTTTGATTCCACTTTTATTGTGAGAATTGCCAAACAGTGGAATGCGCTGCCTGAATGGGTATTTCTCTCAGATTATAGAATGAGATATTCCCCGATAGTTACAAGTCGCGAGTGTCTTCAAGTCACGAATGAATCGGTTTCTTCTAGGCAAGCGTGGTCCATCGTAGCCTGCATCATCGCATAACATCAGGTGAGATGGTGACCTAAACAAGCATCTTTACCTTGAAAATCATCTGAAAAAACATTATGATGAAGAAAAAAACTGGTGTATCTCACGCGCCAGCACCAAACTTTATCTCCCGTATATTTCCACGCTTTAAGTTATACTGAGCGTTTATATTCGGCAAGTGTGTTTTCAGTTTCTTGCTGAAAACGGCAAAGTGGTTATAACGACCGTCTACAAAGTTATTTAGTTAGTGTTTCATTTATAATAAACGAAATAAGTTTCATGTTAATCATGGACTGGGCAAAAAATTCTGTTGGTTTTTGCTAGGTACCTCCTTCTAGTTTGTTCATAGTTTAATTAAAGTTCGGTGTAAGTATTCGTTGTACAAAAACTTGTAAGTAGTAACTGGATGAAACTAACACAAGGAAAATCATTAATCATTTATATCTTAGTTAACTTCTAGTAATTGTGGTGATATTAACATACATATAACATACATATAACATACAGAGCGCCGATTGGGTTGTCATATTAAACGATACCACGTATGGCATTTTTAGGACAATAAAGGACAATGCCATGGGGCCGTACCAAATTAAGTTCATAAAATTCTCGTTTTTTTTTATAGTTAATCAATTTTATTTAATTAGGGCAATTAGGCAAGGGCAATTTTATTTTATTTTATAGGACTTAATTTTTTGTCCGTCTGTCCGTGGTAAGTCTGACCATCTGCTCATAGATGGGGCAACTTGATCATAGTGGCAGCTTGATCATAGATGGCGCTATTGCATATTTCTATTGAGATGTTTTATTTTGTGTAATATTTATCTACATACATAATTTAAGTTTGTACGGAACCCTCAGTTTTTTTTAATGATAAGGAGAGATAAGAGTCCTGGGTTTCTGGCATAAACACTAACTCATTTTAAAGGGTTGGCAACACGTATGTTATACTTGGTGTTGCAAGCATTTCATAAGTTACGGTAACTACTCACTATCAGACGAGCCGTGCGCTTGTCTATACTATTATAAAATTGAAAAAAAGCCGTGTCTGTACATTGAAGATATTCCAGAAAAAAAAGTCGGAATAGAGAACTGGGACGTAACAATGCACGAAAATATATTTTTTTTAATTTTTGTCTGTTTGTGCGCGCATCACGCGATAAGGACTGAACGGATTTTGATGTTGTTTTCACATTTCGATAGCTTGGGGTCCAACATAAAATCTAAGCCATGTTTTATCTAATTCGGATGGGAGGAACCAGAGATACAGCTTGACCTCTTGGTAGTACTAGCCAGCCTATACTGCGGAGGTCATTTAAACTGGTCATTTCACGCGGACGAAGTCGCGGGCAAAAGTCTAGTTTGCAATAAAATTAATTTCGTCGTATAAAAAAATGACAGTTTTCATATCCAACTTATCTGCGGAAAGCACACTGTATTGTTTAAAACGAATTCACGAAAATACACATAAAATAAAAGCAATTTTGAACAGGAACACAAAGTTACAAATATAAGCCTGAATTTAATTGCAATTCGAGTTGTATCAACGGATCGCATTTATTCAAATGTAGGCACTTCGTTGCAGCGAAGCCAGTTGAGATTCTAAAAATATACGCTGCAAAACTAGGGAGTACTTTCACGATAAAATGTTTTGTGAGAAACAAATTGTTAGTACGTACTTTGTGTGAACAATGTATTTGCATGATTTTATTAAGTTGTTTGATAGATAAAACAAATAGGCAATAAAATCGTCAGGTTCCTGCTGGAGGCTAAGTGTGTATTGCAGGTAATGCAACTTCATAAAAGTTTAACACGCCATGGGCCATGATTACTACGTTTTATAACTAGATAGATTGATGGTAGTCATTTTGGAATTATTTTATGAGAAAATATATTAAAAAATATATATGCTGGTATTTTTTATACATTTTTAGTTCGACAGTTTTTGCTTATTTTTTGTTATAATTATTTCATAATTTTCTTTAGGACTACATTTTAAAATACTACGTAAACAGAGTAGACTCCAAACTAACATTAATCATTCTGGTAATATAATTGTGCCCTGCCAACATTGCTGGTTCCGTTACATTTACAATACCTCTTTTTTTCTTTATTTTGTTTTACTAAGATGCGGGGTAATTATGTTTTTCTCTCTTGTTATTTATTAGCAAGAAAGTACACATTACAGTTACTGTCCATCCTTTTTAGAATATTTATTTTTTACAAAATGCATGAATGGGTACAGGATGTTATAAATTTGCTAGCAGAGAAGATCTTCAGGAAAAAAAATAATTAAATGGACGGTGAAAAGCAATAAAGTCATAACAAACATAAAAAAAAAATGTTTCCAGTGTTTTTTCATGAAACAAACATTTCTGAACTCAAATATGCTATCGACAAAATTTCGAATACAATTTTAGTTTTTGCACATCATCGTCCAAATTATGATGTACGAGTAATAGAGCGTTATTATGTCATCTGCTGTAGATAATAATGATCTGCGAGAAAATGAAATGCTCAAAAACTATCCCAAACTAAAAGTGGTTATTGACAAAATATTCCGACAAAAACTTCAGAAGAACAAACTCAGTGCTCTACCCTGCACCAAAGTGCTCAAATCTGCTTATATTTGAATAATACCGCGCTCAAAGTCACAGGAAGTTTGCCAGAAAATGCTTATTTATGAAAATTGTTTCACGCTTAATACGCCTTATTGAATAAGCTCAACTATTGGATTCCAACATAGGTTTGTCGCAGTTTGAGTAAAATTCGCACTCTTTTAGTTTGAGAAATTGAGGCTCAAAGAGTGGGAAATTCGATGGCAAGATTGTCTATGACAGAATTTTATAAGAGTTGAAATGTTAATAAAAAAAATATCTTTTATACTCATGCCATTTCAAATAATCTTTGGTACTCATGCCATTTCACAGGTTAGTTGTTCAAAAATATTTACTTTTTTTTTTCAAAGTAATTTTATCAAACAAAATCTAATAGGTGTATCTGTTACTGTAACACGGGTGTGTCGCACGGGTGCCTACGCTTTCACAGCGGGCGGGGGCTGCTCTCCCTCCGCGCCTCCGGGTTTATAAAAACACTCTAGAGGTAAGGCAGACAAGATCACGTAGAGTCGGGGTTGACTAATTCGGTTCTGGCACAACTTATTCACTCTTTTCAACGTTTATCGTGTCTCTGAGGTAAAACCTAAGATTTACCGAGTGTATGGTGGTAAAAGTCCGAAATGAACGATGATCACAGAACAGTTCGGACTTTTACCATTAAGGGTTGGTAAATCTTAGGTTTTACTGGTAAATCTTAAGATTTACCTAAGTTCGGGCTTTTACAGTAACTTATCTATTATCATTCTGTAATTATGTGTATATAGGTACTCTAAAATGTATAAATAATATAGTTTGTCGAAAAGACATAGATATTTTTTTTGCAAAATAACGAAGTGTCGGATAAAAGAGGGGAAGGATAAATAATGAAAGCCAATTCGTTTGGGGGGTAATCCGAAGAACTTAATACAGTGTCATACGTCACAAGTAGAGAAAGACCTTTAAGACCGTGTATGGACAGCGGTAGATTACGTTGATTGATTATTCGCACTTATGTCCGACTGTCATAATTTCATTTGGTTGCTTCGCGACTTCTGAGCATTAGGCTGGATTTAGGGCAGGGTAGCAATAGCCCGAGGGCATCCACAAGAATGGGACCTCCACGACATGAGATTTTTTAGATAAGAAAAAAAAAAATTTGTCAAACAGAGAAAGTTCATAAAATATAAGGTACTTTTTAGTGTTCCGTACCCAAAGGGTAAAACGGAACCCTATTACTAAGGCTCCGCTGTCCGTCTGTCTGTCTGTCATCAGGCTGTATCTCATGAACCGTGATAGACAGTTGAAATTTTCACAGATGATGTATTTCGGTTGCCGCTATAACAACAGATACTAAAAACGGAATAAAATAAATACCTATTTAAGGAGGGCTCCCATACAAACATGATTTTTTTGCTGTTTGATACGACCAAGGATAGTACGGAACCCTCGGTGCGCAAGTACGACTCGCACTTGGCTGGTTTTTTTTAGTCATATAAGCATACTAATAAATAGTTAACATCATTTTAAATAAAGTCTAGTAAAATCTTGATTCCAAACAGAATAAAAAGAAATAGTATTATCTCAACAGTCAGAGGCATTTTATATTAAGGAAAATAGCATAATCGATAGATGTTGAAATTAGCTTGCAATATGCCTGTTCGATACATAATTATTATTTAACTTAAGGGGTGCATACAATTTATCCGGTACGAATCATCGATGCATTTTTATTACGTTTTCTGCTATTTATGCAGCTTTTGGAGGAATATACGTTTTGGAACAGGCAGCTAGTTTTAACTATCTGACTAGCGACCAAGCTCTCTTTGATAACTGAATATTCCATAATTTTTATTATAATTTGTCTAATTTGTACAATACATTTATACGTGAAGAGAAAACTTTGTACCCCTTTTGCGTGCACGGAGGAGTGCAAAAGGACGTTGGTAGTTTTGGGCTTGTTATGGTACAGTAATAAAAGCTTAACCAAAAATAACAATATATTTTAATTGTTCTTTGCCTAATTTATCTTAGAGATTAAGAATTTAAATCACAAATCAAAATAAATAAGAAATAAAATGAGTATGCCGTTGAAATTTCGAAAAAACTAATAAAACAAAAACGGGTGCATGCTGGCTGGCGTGTGCCTCCACAGAATAGATCATATCGACAGCAACTAAAACCTTTGAATTGAGAACTCATTAGTCGCGCTGTACTTCATTGGATCATTCACACCATACTTAACCTCAGTGTCACAAATACGATAATTTCTCTTTAATCCAATTACGTACAAAAACAAATAAAACATAAATACTCTTGAAATACTCGCCCAGCGTTCTATGGGCGTCTGCCGTGTCCTTTATATTATTTATGTTACAAATAAACTTAAAAATGTAGGTAGGAATAACGGTCAAATTTTGACCACTGGGCGACCACTAGTTGAAAGGAATGCTTTGATTTTGGGTTTTGGCAGTTTGCTGGTTATTAATATTTGGTTTACTTTGAATTTTTTTTTACATTTTGATAGGTTTTATTTACAAAAACTGTATAGACAAAAAAATCTAAACATTATGCGTTCATAATACGTCGTTGTACATTGCATACCGTTCAGTACAGATGTGTTTAGACCCTTATAGCACAAGTGAAAGGGCGTTGACTTATTATATTGATTAATGTAAGCATAAGGGCTTAAATGAACTGATTCTTATGATGGATCACAAGAGTTTGGCAACAATGATTGAATGACATTTTTGAACGAAACGTCGAGGTTAGTCAAAATTCTTATATTTTGATTATTTTTGTGCGCGAAAAGTCCCGATATAATTAAAAAAACATGTGTACAATTCGCGAAAGTTTAAAAACTACAACAAAAAAATGATTTGACAGTCTAATAGGCTTTTTATTTCTGGTGTAAATAAAAATCTCTTTTTCTGGTCTGTTGTAAAGTAATAAAACTATTTAATAATACGTGAAGAGATAACTTTTCCCCTTTATACGCATAATTATTGCGCGCATAGATTGTTAGATTTGGCATAGTTAAAGTTTATAATTTTATGGAGAAGTACCTAGTGCAGAAAGCTAACATTTTTTTTTTCCATACAAAACGCTTTAAAAAACAAATGGTCAAAGGGCACTGGCAGACGCTCATAGAACGCTGGGCCTCAGATTGTGTAAGTCGGTACAGATATGAAATTAGTTTGGTGTGATCGAGTATTTCAAGAGTATTTAAATTCATTTTTTATTTGTTTTTGTACGTAATTGGGTTAAAGAGAAATATTCTTATTTCTGACAGTGAGGTTAAGTATGGTGTGAATGATCCAGTGAAGTACAGCCCGACTAATGAGTTCTCAATTCAAAGGTTTTAGTTGCTGTCACCATGATATTCTGTGGAAGCACGCGCCAGCCAGCATGCACCCGTTTTTGTTTTAGTGGTTTTTTCAAAATGTCAACGACATAATCATTTTATTTCTTATTTATTTCGATTTTTGATTCCAATTCTTAATCTCTAAGATAAATTAGGCAAAGAACAATTAAAATATATTTTTATTTTTGGTTAAGCTTTTATTACTGTACCATATCAAGCCTAAAACTGCCGACGTCCTTTTGATGGAAAAGACAAAAATATTCTATTTAAATTAAACAATTAATTCGATTTTGAGAAATCTCATAAATAAAATAAAATCATTATAATAAAACAAGTATACCTATTATACATAGATGTATAGATTAATCGCGTTTATTACTGAAAATAAAATCATGTTATAATTTCTATTTAAATAAATACACTTGTATTGAAACAACATAATCACCATTTTCACGGAAATACTTTTGAAGTGAGCACTTCAAACAATGTACTAGAGTACTAATTAGTTTTCCTTACACTAATTGGAGTTTCCTTCTTCGCATAAATCTTATACAAGTGGGTCGTTTCGAATATCTTTATATTGTTATAATTATTATTTCCCTTTATTCATTTTAAAAACAAGGTGTAACTAATTTAGTCACTCACAATACGAAAAGAGGTCATTAAACTCATAATTATGAACAACTTTTAGTATGGGATCAACCATGAGATCGCGAAAAAAATCAGCTGTTCCTTAAGGACTAAGGTACATTTATGTTCACAATAACTCAACAAAATATATGGACCAGCTGATTTTCTTAACTTACCTTAACTGTGCCAAATTAACCATTTTTAAATACTTAGGCCCTTGAACTCAATTTAGCAGTTCTTTTAGATACGCGATATAATTATATACCTGTCTTATATACAATCTTGTAATATCAAGCAAAACCGTATTTTGTCAGAAATATTACACAAACAGGGAAATTTCCCAATATCCTTCGCCCCAAGCTACAATAATGCTATGTATGTACGTCTACTATGTATTAAAACAAGGCCATGTTTAGAACAAATACACCCAACACGGCAGTCTTTTAAAATATAATATCCTATTACCAACACGTTTACATTTACAAAGTAAACAGTTCCTGTTATTTGTTTCTGATGCGACGTACGGTGTTTTTCAACGTAACTTGCTATGGGACTTATTACGTATTGTTGATTCTGTGAATTTTTTTAGGCATCTGTTCGGCGATGGATTCGTGATTATTGAAATTCGACGGTGAGTGTCGAAATATTTGGCTGTAATAACTTGTTTTGTGAACTACCAAAAACAATGCGTCGGTGCGTGGTTTTGGTGGTGAAAATATAGACACATGTTCAGGCTTAACGCCTGCATGAATTGTCATGGCAATCGCACGTGATTAGCGTAATTAGTAGTAGTAATATTTGTATAGGCGTAGGTATTTTTTGTTCGTTTAAAATTATTAAATGTCATCCGTCACTTGCCTTACAACCTCCGTCCTTGTAACATTGTATTCTCAATAAACGCAATTTCGCTGTTCCTGGGACTTTGATTTGGCACCAGTATATCCCTAAAGATATAACATGGTGGCCCATGAGGGGAAATAAGAATAATCCGCGAAAATAAAGAAAATCTACGATCGAATTGCCACGAGTGCGGCGACACGCGCGCGGCGACTTCATCATCGAGATTTGGAGCCTTGCAGTGGAGGGAATAAAACCACGGGTTCCAGCTTATGGTGGACTGTCACCTGGGCTATACAAGCAGCCAGGAGTCGAGCAGTGGTGCAGCTAAAGCATCACATCGAGCCGAGCGTCAACGTGACCTCACAAAGTTAAGTGCCTTTCCTTCGTTAGAAATCTATCCTATTATCCAAAATATCCATAATATGCCTATTCCAATATTGAGAATAGCTATTCATTTGTGTAAATTAAAGTGATTTCGTGCATATTATTGCCGGAATTTCCCAGAAATTCTGCGAATTGCATCATTTCTTTTTTTTCATCTACCTCCAAGAAAAATAAATTCGTTGAGAATGTTCGATTAATTTTAAATTATTGCATTAATTTATAGCAAATAATCGCTAATAACTATTTTTTATTATTCCTAATTCGTTATTTATTAAGTTAATCGTATTTTCAAAAGTTGGACTTAGTCAAGGATCTCTTTTATATTTTAATTTTCTGTCCTCCGTTCATCGTTACAATAGGTAACTGCTAAATATCATTATATCAATATTTAGCGTAGTCTGCCGACTATTTCAGATTATATTATCGCCGAGCACGCTTCTCCGTCCGAGCGATAACGGCCGCCCGGCTTGGTCGACCGGCCAAATTCCCGGCTGTCCGGCTGGCGCTCAGCTGATCGTGCGCACCCGGCTTCCTAATCGGCAGGTGACACCGAGACGAGGAACGTGAGCCCATTCATTTTATTGCCTTAGTTGTTCTTTCTTAATTTTCTAAATACTCTTTATTCGCAATGGCTGAAAATAAGCAGCAGCGTTATAAAGAATTGTTTACAAAAAGAGTGTCCGCTAAAGGGCAGATTACTAAGTTTAAAAATTATTTATCTAATGTTTCTAAAGAAGAGCAATTAAACAACATTCAATTGACAGAGTTAAATTTAAAGCTTGCAAAGTTTGAGGCATTATCTGTTAAGGTTGATGACTTGCAGAATGAAATAGAGGTTCTTAGTCCTGAAAATATTACGGCTGAAATTGATGAGCGCGACAATATCGAGAAAGACATAGTAATTAACATAGCCACTGCTAAGAATTTATTAGAAATGTTTTCTCGGAAAAATGAATGCGAACAACGGCGTAACTCCGTTCACAACACTTCATGTTGTGCAGATGATCATCACGGTGTAGGATTGAAGCTTCCTCAGATACAAATCGCTAAATTTAACGGTGAATATTTCCGTTGGTTAGAGTTTAAAGATACGTTTGAAAGTTTAATTCATAAAAATGAACGTATTCCTGAAATTAATAAATTTTATTATTTGAATTCATATCTACAAGGCGACGCCGCCAGAATCGTTTCTAATCTTGAAGTTTCTGCAAAAAATTATGCTGAAGCATGGAAGCTGCTTGGTCAACGTTACAATAACAATAGAATATTAGTAAATCATCATCTCAATTCATTATTAAATATAAAACAGCTTCCACGCGAGTCAGAACGATCTTTAAGATATTTAGTCGATCATATTACTAAGAATTTACGCGCCTTGGTCAGTTTAGGACAATCAACGGATAATTGGGACGTTATAATAATATTTATATTGTCAGCTAAGCTAGATAGTCAAACTTTGTTGAAATGGGAGGAACATCGTAATAGTTTAGGGAGTGAGTCACCAAATTTGGAACAATTCTTTGCATTCATCACAGACCGCGCTAACGTTCTCGAATCTATAAACCGCAGTAATAATAATTCCGATAATATTATGGCTTCGAGAACGCCTACAACTCCTCATCGTTCAGCATCAAACAATAACCAACGAAATTATAATCATAGCCAAAGAAAGGGTCAAAATGACACAGTTAAATCTTTCGCAAACACTAGCAATAATAATAAGAATAACAGACCGAAGGGTTTTTCATGTATTGTTTGTGACGAAAGTCATAGAATCTATGACTGTCCAACGTTTAAGGCTAAGGGTATTGATGAGAGAATGAAGGACGTAACGAGGTATAAACTATGCGTAAACTGTTTAAGACAGGGTCATTCCGTTAATGACTGTCGCTTTAGGTCGTGCCAAGAGTCTGGCTGCTCTGAGAGGCACAATAGCTTGCTACACCGTCCGCAAACATCGGCAAGTCAACTCGTAACGTTTGAAGAACCAGAGGAGATAGTAGCGAGCTATTGTAACAAAAATAATAATCAAATTATATTATCAACTGCCATGGTCGGGGTGTCGAATCCATTTGGTCAGCAAAAGGTCAAAGTTCGTGCACTATTGGACTGTGGCAGCCAATCGTCTTTTATAACTGAGTCCCTAAAGACCAGATTATCATTATCGTCTCATCCCATTGACACTCTAAAGGTCATTGGCATAGGCAACACATTAGCAAATAATGTTACAGAAAGCTGTAATGTTAAATTACAATCATTAAATAGTAAATTTAATATAAGTTGTTCATGTCTTGTATTAAAGGAATTGACGGGTAGATTGCCAAAGCTCCCCATCGATATTAGCTTATTGAAGTTACCTGAAAATATTCAGTTGGCTGATCCCATGTTTCATCAGCCAGCCGACATAGATGTTTTGATAGGTGCCGACTTGTTCTGGGATATCCTAGGTAATGAACAGTTTTCATTAGGTGTCAAAAATCCTAAGTTAATTAGTTCACAACTAGGTTGGATAGTAGCCGGTCCCATTCAGTCAGTGACGCCGCGAAAGAATGTTCACTGTAATCATAGTGTAGTTTCTAGATTTAATAATAGTGATGAAAATATTGAAAAAATGTTAACTAAATTCTGGGATCTGGAAGAAATTCCTGGAAAATCTATTGAGAGTGAGAATGAAAATGAGTGTGAAAAACACTTTCTCACTCACACAACGAGAACCGATACAGGCAGATTTTGTGTAAAATTACCGCTTAAAGATACTGCTGATTGTTTAGGCGATACTCACAAGTTAGCTAAGAGACGCTTTATTAACTTAGAAAAACGGTTAAAACGAAATCGTATGTTAAAATTAGAATACACCAAGTTTATTAATGAGTATGCCGAATTAGGCCATCTATCTGTGTTAAATGATAATTTTAGTGACAGGGTAAGCCCAAATTATTACCTGTGTCATCACGCAGTTCTGAAACAGGAAAGCGAATCTACCAAGCTTCGTGTAGTATTCGATGGTTCCGCTTCCTCCACTTCCGGTTGTTCACTGAATGACCTACTAATGGTGGGTCCAACTGTACAAGATACTCTTTTTTCGATTCTGATACGTTCTAGGCAATACAAGTATTTACTAACCGGAGACATCGAAAAGATGTATCGTCAAGTCTTGGTACACGAAGATGATAGGTATTTGCAGTTGATCCTGTGGAGGGGACAGGAATCGGAACCCATTCAGACACTTATGCTTAATACTTTGACCTACGGTACAGCGAGTGCAAGTTACCTTAGTACACGCTGTCTATGGCAGGTAGGACAGGAGCAGAATGATGACCTCATAAAGGGCATCATCCAGAAAGACTTTTATGTAGATGATCTGATAACAGGCTCGAATGATTCGCAACAATTAATTTATATACATAAAGCTGTATCAGAAGCGTTAAAGTCAGGTTGCTTTAATTTAAGAAAGTTTAAATCAAATCATTCGTCTATTTTTGAAAATGTTGTTATGAATGAACAAGATAATTTAATTTTTAGTGAGTCCTCAAGTACGCTAGGGTTGGGCTGGACTCCTTCTAGTGATACCTTGCACTTTCCTATAAAGGGATTTTCACATGATCATAATCAAACCATATCAAAACGATTTATTATGTCAAACGCTTTCAAAATATTTGATCCGCTAGGCATTTTAAGCCCAGTCGTAGTGAAGCCAAAAATAATGCTTCAAAGACTTTGGCAACAAAAGCTGGACTGGGATCAACCAGTCCCTCAGGAAGTAAAAGATGATTGGATCAAGTTTTCTGAAAATATAAAGTATTTATCTAATTTACAAGTGCCTAGGTTAATTTTAGGTGAATCACCTCACTATATTGAACTGCATTCATTTAGCGATTCTTCTAAATACGCTTATGGTGCATGTATTTATATGAAGACGATTAGTGATAATGGTGACGTCACTGTCAGGTTATTGTGCGCGAAATCCAAAGTGGCGCCATTGAAGCCCACTACCATACCCCGCTTAGAACTATGTGCAGCCCTACTCGCCGCTAAACTCACGAAGTCTGTCACAGACTCGCTCCGGTACAAACCGAATAGGCTAGTTCACTGGTGTGACTCCACAGTAGTATTAGGTTGGATTCGTAGCGACGTCACTAAACTAAAAATATTTGTGGCTAATCGTATTAACGAAATTAATGAATTAACTTCCTGTTCAGCGTGGCGATATGTTCCCACGGACTCTAACCCCGCTGACCTGATATCGCGGGGCGTAGACGCTAAACGCTTTGTGTCAATGGCGCTATGGTGGACAGGGCCTAACTTTTTATTAAAAAATGAATCTGAGTGGCCTCAGTTGAACGCGAATGATTCAGAATTGCTACCGGAGTTAAAAGTACATTCAACGATACTTAATGAACCTATCGTTGACTTTGATAAATATTCATCTTTCAATAAATTGCAAAGATCGTTTGCTTATGTTCACAGATTCATATATAATATTAAAAACAAACTTAACAAGCGCCTAGGTACATTGTCCGTTAATGAGCTGCGTGAGTCATTCCGTTCGCTATGTGTTATCGCTCAAGGTCAAGCGTTCCCTATTGAATACGATCAATTAGTGAAAGGTAAATCTTTAAATAAAAATAGTAAAATATTATCGTTATCGCCGTTTTTAGACGATCACAAATTAATACGTGTTGGTGGACGAATTGACGCGTCGTCACATTCTTTTGCAAAGAAACATCCAATTTTACTGCATGCAAACCATAGGTTAACTAAATTATATTTTGAAAGGGAACACATAAACAATATGCATGCTGGTCCGCAGCTGTTATTGGCGTCGGTAAGAGAGGCAGTGTGGCCAATTAATGGTAGGCATCTTGCGAGGCGCATCGTCAATAATTGCGTGCGATGTAGGCGAATACGAGGCGAGACTTTGCAACCAAAAATGGGTGATTTACCACCCCAACGTATAACTCCTGACTATCCGTTTATATCCGTTGGTGTGGACTTTGCTGGTCCGTTTTATATTGTAAATCGTAAAGGCCGTGGTAGTCGTTTAGTTAAATGTTATTTATGTCTTTTCGTTTGCTTACGTTATAAGTGTATTCACCTCGAAGCTGTTAGCGACTTAACGAAAGAGGCATTTATAATGACACTCAGACGTTTCATCGCTCGTCGAGGCAAACCAAGGGAAATATTCAGCGATAACGGAAGTAACTTTGTTGCCGCAGCTAAAGAAATAGGAGCATTCATAAAGGCTAATCACGAATCTGTGTCTGATTTTGCAAGTCAGCAATCAATTAAATTCATGTTTATTCCGGCTTACACTCCTCATTTCGGTGGCATATGGGAAGCCGGGGTGAAATCAGCAAAATTTTTCTTAAGGCGTGTTATTGGTAACAGTCACTTGACCTTCGAAGAAATTTCAACTTTATTTGCACAAGTGGAAGCTATTCTCAATAGTCGTCCCTTGTGCCCCCTCTCATCCAGTCCTGACGACCTCCTTTCCCTTTCCCCAGGGCACTTCATCGTTGGGAGGCCGTTGACCGCTCTGCCAACACCAAATCTGACAGACATCAAGGAGAGTCAGCTGCGTCGTTATGAGCGCCTAGAAGCAATCCGAGCACAATTTTGGAAACGATGGCAGAAGGAATATCTGGCTGAGCTACAGCAGCGGACGAAGTGGCGAACCAATACGTCACGGCTGGACACTGGCGACATGGTTATCTTAGCAGATGATAACGCGCCCCCTCTTGCTTGGAAGCTCGGTCGCGTTCTCCGTCTTATAACCGGACCTGATGGGATATCTAGAGTAGCAGACATCCTCACCAATAAAGGTTGCGTGCGGCGCTCCCTAGTACGGCTTTGCAAACTTCCTACGGCAGAAGAACTTGAAAAGGATTGTTGAAAGTGATCTTTCAACAGCCGGGAGTATGTTCAGGCTTAACGCCTGCATGAATTGTCATGGCAATCGCACGTGATTAGCGTAATTAGTAGTAGTAATATTTGTATAGGCGTAGGTATTTTTTGTTCGTTTAAAATTATTAAATGTCATCCGTCACTTGCCTTACAACCTCCGTCCTTGTAACATTGTATTCTCAATAAACGCAATTTCGCTGTTCCTGGGACTTTGATTTGGCACCAGTATATCCCTAAAGATATAACACACATGCTATAGTTAAACTTTGAGTCTGAGGCTAGGAACACAGCAAACTCTTTAGTGCTGAAAAAGCGACTACTAGAATTATGATTATTCCCGATGTCCACCACTTGTCTGGCCACCACTGGGGGACAGCGAGACAACTTTAAAACATTATTCTCGCTGTCCACCACTGGGGGACAGCATCACAACTTTGTAAATTAGGGTCCAAGAGCGAGCGAAAGCGAGCTCGGGAACTTGGACACCCCGACACGGACAATTTAGGTTCGAAGGGGTTGACGGGGGCTTCAGTGAGCGAACGAAGCCCCCGTCAACCGCTTCGTGTTAGGTTACTTTTAACCTTGCAGACAGAAATAGGAGCCCCGCGTAACGGCTCCGTCGACCACCTCCCTCCCCCTTGTAAGTCCAAAAAAGTAGTATTTTGTTTTACATTGACACTGTTATTTAAAAGTCTAAGGTAAATAATTCAACTTAAAACACGGCAACATTAATCTGCTGCTACGGTAGTTTGCAATTATTTTGGTCTGGTATCACTGCTACTCCAAGGCTACGCCGGTTCCCAACGGCGTTATTTTTGGGAGCCGCCGCTGGCTGCGGAGGCAAAAGTTGTGACGCTGTCCCCCAGTGGTGGACAACGAGAATAATGTTTTAAAGTTGTCTCGCTGTCCCCCAGTGGTGGCCAGACAAGTGGTGGACATCGGGAATAATCGCTAGAATTATAATTGTTAGACATAATTAAAATTCTATAATTTTCCGATCGCTATACTACTCTCTACCTACTCACCACTACACTAATCACTAATCACACTAATGCTTAACACTTAATTACCCTCGTTAGGCAGAGAAGACCACTTTCCATCGAGACTTGCCATCTAATGCCAACCTACCATTGAAAAAATAAACTAAAAAAATATAAATTTATATTCATAATATTGTCACTGAAAATCACTAAGGGCCGATTTCACCAACGTCAAATAACATTTATCCAAGGAATAAAGTTGAGATTTGACAGATTTTGTATAGAACATCTGTCAAATCTCAACTTTATTCCTTGGATAAATGTTATCTGACGTTGGTGAAATCGGCCCTAAGTCGATTATTGACAAAAATAAGGAATTACACAATTCGCTAAAAGTTTTTGAAGACAATCCATATAAAAAGGAAAAGCTGAAATTTTGCACAGAGGTTCTTTTTATGATGTAAACAAGGAATAAATCGAATTTTTTGACATTCCCACGGGATACTAACACCTGGGCAGAGTCGCCGGAAAAAGCTAGTTTATGAATAAAAAAATATGCCTTTCATGTAAGCTTAATCAAACACAGTAGGAACTAGAATTTGATATTGCTGATAACAAAAACAACACTATTGCCATCAGATAGAATCTATTAACTGCCTTCAACTCGTTACGTAATAACTTACAGGGAATAGAGAATACATGCTCCACCTACTGTATTCATTTAGCAGCAAAATGTTAGTTCATTCGAGATCGATGGCCCCGCCTTAGATTAAATTAGATTTAGGTCAAATGAGACACTTGTTTGTTAATCTTTTAACTGTTAAAACTTGTAGCCTTTTTCAGGCGCTGTGAACAGGACTGCAAACAAAACTGTACCCCCTTTTTTACAAAATGTAGTTTTGTAATGATGTAAGAGTACATTTTGTGAATCAAGATTGCTATGATTCAATAAGGTACGTTGTGCTTAGTCAGCGAATAATTTTAAGTACTTTTAGGCTCGTATTACAGAACGCTACTCAAGACTCATAGATTTAAAGCCATTTGATCGGTTGAAACTAGTTTCAATCTATGCTCAAGGAGAGATCTGTGCTTGAGTAGCGTTCTATAATACGGGCCTTAGTCATCATCCGCCTAGCCTTTTCCCAAACATGATTGGGGTCGGCTTCCAGTCTAACTGATTGCGGCTGAATATCAATATTTTACATGAAGTGACTGCCATCTGACCTCCACAACCCAATTATTGGGGAATACCGGTATTCGAATGTTAGACCAGTTGTCAGACTTTTGGGCTCCTGACTACCCGTAACGACTGTCAAAGATATTCCTATGACAACCGGGACCGACTGTTTAACGTGCTCTCCGAGGCACGGAGGGGTCTCGATGTGTAAAGAACGGTCACCCATCCAAGGACTGACCGCGGCAAGTGCAGCTTAACCTCGAAGATCGATAGATCAGCGCGGCTATCACTTAGCTACGAGCCCCTCATTATCCCCCTTTATCCCCTCATAATACGGGCCTTAGTATTGTACCTATACTTGTAAGAAAATTTGGTAATAATACTCGTAAATCTGATGCTGGTAAAAACTATAATTGTTAAACCACGGTTTGTAGAAGTCAATGTTTCATTTAATCCATATCATTATATAATAACCATAACCATAATAAAGATTTCGCTTTGTATCTAATGTTTCTAATGTAGGTGAAGTAAAAGTCTTACGGTCGGTTCCAGAAAGATAATTATTTTTTAATGGAAGCATTAACCATGCAATTTCTATCGTTCAAGTTTCCTTTAAAACTTAATGACCTTTTCTGCAACTCAGCGTTATTTTTTTTCGTGTGATGAGTTATTATCGTCAATCAGATGGGCTTTCTACTTGCGCCCTGTAATAAAACGTGCTTACATAAAAATATTGTTCTCGACACATAAAACTACTCTTAGCTCCTTTCACGATATCAAAACTACAAACAAAACTTTTCCAAATTCGAATCAAAACGTTACAAATGCTATCAAATCAAACCCACCACGATACCAACGAATCAATACAAATTCCACTGTAATTATTTCTATAATTTGGCAACTTGTGCCAGTCACAGCGAATCGCGGGACGTCAAGAAGATTAATGCCCAGCGCCTAATTAGAAAAGTTTTCCAACAGCTATTTAATGACCCCGGGTGAACTAGAAACAGAAATGGAACAGGACACGGTGTGCCACTGTGTTTCACTGTGTTTACAGAGTCGGGAGTTTGTTTGTTCTGAGCAGTTTATATTACCCCTGTGCTGCACTTTCCTTAATCGATCCGTGTTGGGTTCTGTAGACTTGCGAGCCCGACAATTCTAAGGGGATCTGTTCGACAATTTAAAGTGGAGTTAGTGAGATAATTAAAGGAAAATAGTAGACATATTGGTGTACCCTTTATGTTTTGTTATCTTTTGTGAATTGGATGGTGTTTAGGTAGGTACCTATTGTTGTTGAGCGTATGAGTAGTATGGTTGTGAGTTTGGTTATGGATTCGTGCAAAATTGTATTGTTGTTTTCTAAGAAAAAAACGAGAGGTTTCGTAGGATATCCGATTGGAAGAAGTCACTTTCGCTATTATATTATGTACCTATTAAACAACACGCACAATGAAATAAATTAACTCGTTGTCCTGCGACCAAGAACGCTGCAAAGTGTTCGAAACGTCAGGATAAAAAAATCTGTAAGTAGTATACGCGATTTAATCCGTTTTAACTTGTTTTATTATAAATTAATAGCGTTTGAGAGTAATTCAATGAAAAATAAAAAGTGTCGTGGCGGTCTTCACTTTTTTCAGCTAGCTCTCATTCGCCAAGAGTATAGTAACATGCGATAAGGAATTTCGTTACAAGAATAAAAATTAAGTTATATTAATATTAGAAAGAAGAAAGAGAAAGAAAAATGATTTATATTTATGACATGACAATAATAAAGGTAGTAAACAACAAAGAAAACGAAGTATTGAAAAGTATGTAGGTACATGCAAAAACATTAAATAAAATAATAAAAAATAAAAAGAAAAACATTAGTAGGTACCTACATTTAAAAAAAAACAAGAATGAAAAGCAGATAAGTTAAAAAAAAAAATAACTTCTGTTCCCGCTCGCGCTGGCACTTGCCCGATTTCTAACTCACAACTTTTTGCTTGAAGCCAGCACAACTCTTCATAAACGAAATATATTTCCAAGTATTCATCAAAACCAGTACTGCGAATAGAAATTCCTTGAAGGAAACTAGCCCAGTTTTCAACTATAATAACAAACATTTATATAAAGGTTTTCTAGTCGGGAACACACGCCATCAGCCGTCGTCCAAATGGGTATCATTACCAGCGAGGTACTGAGATGAAATATAGAAGAGTGGTGTAACAATACGGACTGATAAATTGCTTCCAGGATTACAAATGTTTGTAGATTCTTAGCCTTTTTGTTTGCTAAAGAAAGGGCTCGAACGCTTTTTTAAAAGACAAGCATTTTCAGGATAAAGGAGCGCTATTTAAGGTCCTTAGTTACGGACCTTATCCTGATCTTTTTTAAGTTGTTTTTTTCTGGGATCATTGACCTAGGAGTCTTTTAAAAAGGTTTTGGATTTAATGAATGGTGAATAATGCAGTCATCTTACTTTGTCGAAAAAGCGGGTTAATTATTGCAGCTTGAAAATTCGTAAAGGCACCTGATATTTTTGATATACTTAATTTTAATGTCATAGTCTGATGTTTAATATAATTGGTTGTCAGATCTCATGTCAAGTGATATGATTGGTCGATGTAATTTTGGCCAACCAATCACAGCTAACATGATATTTAGCAACAGATTTACTAATGGGTTGATCAGGCTTTCATAAACTGGGAGATAGATTTCTAGTTCCAGTGATCATATCAGTAAGTATTCTATTCTAACGTTTGCCTGCACTTGATATCTCCTATGCATTCTAGTATTTCAGATAGGAATATCACAAACATAACATACAGATCCCTTACAAACCTGTAAACTATACCAATATTGTTGTATGGTACCTATTCTGTAAACTGGATATGCTTCCTCGGACAAAACAGTATAAATGCCTCAAAAATTTTATCTTGATTCACTTTTCAACCCAAACGTAAAAAGTTTATTTACATTTTAAAACACAAAAATGACAAACGTATTGAATAAAACCGGACTTATCTCTCATACGAAATAGCCTCCTTTGTTCTTTAAACGGGCTCTTCCCTTGTCATGTGTGAATTGTATATTTTTAGGGTTCCGTACCTGAAAAGGAAAAACGGAACCCTTATAGGATCACTTTGTTGTCCGTCTGTCATGACCATGGAGCCATCTGCTCAAAGATGACGCCACTGCATGGTGTATGCAGTAGCATCTATGATCAAGATATGATATATCTACTATGATGTAATAGCGGCATAGATTTCTATTGCATATTTCGGAACCCTAGGGCGCGAGTCGTACTCGCACTTGTCCGTTTTTTCAGACACTCGCCCATCTATTGTGGTGTTCCTCGTTACTTTTTCAAATGTATGTGTATCTGACAGGTGTAATAAAGCAACGGTGAGGTAGGTTGTAACGGAACTATATTGTGCGTTAGTGTGAGTAATTCGGATAGGAGGACCATATTTTGGTCGAATGTGACTCGTGAGAAATGTCTGTTGTGATTCCTGCGTATATATTTTTGTAGTTTTATTATGAATGGGATAAGAATATATCGTCGGCTTACAGCAAGAACTCATCAACTGACAGAAGCAAAGTTAAGAAATCAATTTATTACTTTTGATTCTATGGATCTCCCTATAGATATAGGTATAGGGCGTTCAATAGATTCAGAAGTAATATTAGTTGACTTTTGATTCTATTGAACAGCCTGTAGATTTATCTATAGGGCGTTCCGTAGAATCGTTCCATAGAATTTGTTTCTGTCAGTTGATGAATTCTTGCAGTAAGCCGACGATATGAGCATACAATATGTTGTTATACATAACGCAAATCTATACCTATAAAAACAGTGCCATGGGTCCGTGATTAACTGACAGATTGCATAGTCTGATCCAGTGGATCTAGAGACTTAAAATTCGGAGGAAATACTCGTATTTCTGGAGTGCCCTAGAGGTGATATTGGAGATTTTTTTTGAATTCCATCCTTAAAGAAGTGGAAGCCGGTAAAGTTTGTATGAAGAAAATAACTATCTTGTGTTGGTTTGCGGTTGGTACGGACGGCGATCTCGCGTTTATATGTGCATGCACCAGCCGGCTTAGCATGACCAATTCTATACACATTCTACATATTCTACCGAAGAATAGACAAAGTTCTTTCTATCCAACTTGTTATCTCTACTGCCCGGCCACGCGGTGACCCATGCTTGGCGTACCAGACTTTTGTCTACTGAAGAATAGAAACATTTCTTCTTTTCATTATATTCATAAAACGATATAAATCTTTCTACAAACTGTAACTTTGTCTATTTTTCTGTAGACAAAACCCATTTATATCGTAGTCATGCTTAGCGTGCTGTTATCGCTTGTAGTACGAACCCGGCTTTAGGTATTATTTATTGTGTGAAGTTAGAGACAAATAAGTTTCATCAAAGTAATAACGATGGTTCCAAATTAAACAAACAAAGTAGTCAAAAGCATTTTAATCAAAAGACAATGTAAACTAATTAAAACAAAGAGCATTTATTGGAATTACTTTGTTGAAAATATATCGAAACATTCATTGTTTTGAAAATAAAATACAAAAACAGCTTTTATTTATTTAGTTTTGCTTTTTGAGCCTTGAAGTCAAACAAGTGACAAAGAGCGACGACCCGACATTATAATTTTATACGTACAGTCGGATTTACATCACGAAACAAGTTTCATAAAATTATTTCATCAACAATTTCACGTGTAAACCTCAAATTTTATAATGCGTATATACTTACAATAGTTTCATGAAACCAAAATAGTTTCGTGCTAAGCGCAACTTTTTATTAAAACTAATGTCACGTAACTAATTTCAAAGTGTAAATACGATTTGAATCTAGTGTCGCGATAAAATCTGAACGACAACAGTGTGCATTGCAAAATAAAGCTTTGGTGCTGACGGGGCCATGATCTCAGCGATACTGTGAGTTTCACGACACTATTATTACGAAACTAATTTCACAGGTATGCAACTTAATAATTGTTCCCAATTTAATAATGCGCATGCAGATCTTCGCTAATTGTCGTATTCCCGGAAACACCGAATCATTGAATCGTAAGAGCCCTAAATTATGCATGAAGAAAATCTATTTACTTTTTTGTTTCCGGGAATACGACAATTAGCGAAGATCTGCATGCGCATTATTAATTTGGGAATACTGTACATAGTTCCGTGAAATCAGTTTTAGTCTCGTAATGTAAATCCGGGTTAATCCGGAAAGAGCTAGTTTCGATACGCACGTGTACTACTGGATGTAAAGCTCACCGACTATTTCCATTGACGCGTGGACTAGTATCCCACGAATGCACATACATGGGTACATTTGCGGGATACTACAAGCCAATACATTTTGCACCCTATGTAAGTAGTTATAGCTGTTCATTTGTAAAGATGTTGGCCTTGTAAAACCTTATAATTCACAGCATGTAATAAAAACCCTGTTCGACCCCAAAGGGGGCTATTATGCTCATCATTATTAACAGTATTTTGTTCGACTTATAAGTCGGCTGGGCATTTCTCATGGTATATAGAGCATACAGTCCCTAAAATTACACTTTAAGCCATAAGTTTTACCGTTAAATTTGCTTTAACAAAACTAAAAACAGCACTGAAATAAATAATAAGTACATTCCTCAACACAACACAGTTCTGGAACGAACACATCGACTCTTTTATTTTTACACGAAGTTTAAATTTAAATCGCTTTAATCACCAACAAACAATCAAAGCGCACGGCAAAGTTATTTATTCCCGCGAGTTCACCAGATTTATAAGACAAACTTGTGAGTTCACCTTTGTCACACTGTATTCCTTAAATTTTGTTTTGAGTTACAAGAGAAAGCGTGAATAGGTACGTAATGCTGACGAATGGAGGGAAATTCTGACTCGTGGAACCACACTCTAATTTTGTTAGGCTGTCGCTGAAAACCAGCGCTGTGGCTGGGTCTCAGCATTATGCTCAGCAATGACCATTCTGCACGAATGTGACGCATATTTTTCTGACAGTTTTTTTTTTCTCGCACCTTTATTTTTTTTTTGTGGGCCATGTCGACGCAAATATATGCATTTTCTTTCTTTCTTTCCTTCTTGTAGCACTTCTTAATAGTTTAGGGAGAAAACCAGATGATATATCAAATATCGCGACAAAGAAAGACAGGACCCGTCTTGTCTTTCTTCCTACTTTGGTTCACAATCCATAGAACAATATATTTTCAGTTGTGTTTGTACGTCAACTAAAAGAAAAACAGGGGACAAACGTATATTGCTGTTTATTTTCTCCGTCCACTCATCGCTTGCACATACACAGACTCAGGAGCAGTTTAAATTGCTTTTTCAGGCACAACGCTTCTATTCAGCTACCGACAATACTACAAGTCTTAGATTTAAATTTCCTTTGGCAATTCTCAAAAGATACTTTGTAAATGAGCTTGGAGTAACTTTGAATTCGCATATTTAAATACCTCCAACTTTTGAACGTACCTTTAGTTTGGTCACTCAGTTTGTTCAAGATATTCCAATTAAACTGATTCTGTACAAATTGAGACGTTCATCCATTTAGGCTAGCTACTTATTTATAAATCAGTAAGCAAAACGTTTGGTAAAGAGAAATTTTGATGGCACTTGTAAACGAGCTTTTCAGTTGATCGTTATTATTTTGATGAAGATTGTACATTGAGAAAGCAAAAACAATTTGGAAGTGAAAGATTTTGTTTTTTGGACTCCTAGACAAGAAACGATGAAAGTTTAATTAATCATGGGAAAAAAGATGCTGTAAGCAAAATCAACGACTGATACTGATATGATAACATGACGAACGTTTTAGAAATTGTGTTAAAACTACGATATTAAAAATAGAGGAAAAATATTAGTAGTGTATAAAGAAACCGCCCTAACAGATTCTAAAAAAAAAACAATAAATCTTTCTTCAACCCAAAAAAACGTGTTACGACACGAATCTATACACCAAACTCAGCATACACAGTCAACTATTACATTACATTATAGCAGTAAGTACTCAGAACTCTATAAAACTACGTCTAAACGACGTAAGTTTAAAATGCTTCCTAAAATGGAGGGTCAACGTCCTCCATTCGCAGGTGTGCGGTGGACGGGATTCATGGGCGGAATTTCTTTCGCGACACAGAAAGAAACTCGGCCCTTACTATTTGTGTTCAATTTTTATTTTTTTCTATTTTTGCGACGGATTTTGGGGGAAAGAAAGTGCAGCTGTGTTTAAAGACGTAAAATTATTCAAGTTGTATTTTATGAAACTTAGGGCATTTGTGCACTTTTTCGAATTCATATTTTTTACGTATATTTTACACTAGCTTCCTCCCGCGGCTTCGCCCGCGTTTTTGGGATAAAAAGTAGCCTATGTATTATTCTGATGTATAAGCTTTATTACTGTAAAGTTTCATCAAAATCCGTTCAGTAGTTTTTGCGTACAAGAGTAACAAACATCCATACATCCATCCTCACAAACTTTCGCATTTATAATACTAGCTTCCGCCCGCGGCTTCGCCCGCGTTTTTCGGGATAAAAGGTAGCCTATGTGTTATTCCAGACTATAATCTATCTGTGTGCCAAAGGACGTTGGCAGTTTTGGGCTTGATATGGTACAGTAATAAAAGCTTAACCAAAAATAAAAATATATTTTAATTGTTCTGTGCCTAATGTATCATAGAGATTAAGAATTGGAATCAAAAATAGAAATAAATAAGAAATAAAATGATTATGTCGTTGACATTTTGAAAAAGTCAATAAAACAAAAACAGGTGCATGCTGGCTGGCGCGTGCCTCCACAGAATATCATGTCGACAGCAACTAAAACCTCTGAATTGAGAACTCATTAGTCGGGCTTTACTTCATTGGATCATTCACACCATACTTAACCTCACTGTCACAAATATGAAGATTTCTCTTTAACCCAATTACGTACAAAAACAAATAAATGAATGAATTTAAATACTCTTGAAATACTCGATCACACCAAACTAATTTCATATCTGTACCGACATACACAATCTGAAGCCCAGCGTTCTATGGGCGTCTGCCAGTGTCCTTTCATCCAAATCCGTCCAGCCGTTTCAGCGTGAAGAAGTAACAAACATACACACACACAAACACACACACTAACACAGACACAAACACACGCACAAACTTTCGCATTTATAATATTAGTGTGATTAGTAGGATAGGTACATAATAAAAACGGATCGGTATCAGATGTATGTAAAATGTACGTAAAAATCGGTACTTATACAAATTGAATACGAATAAGTTCACAAACTTATGGTAGTTATGGCTAATCTATCATATGAAAATAGTCAAAATCATTAAAAAGCAAACTACGTATATTGATAACTGGTCCTAGTTTAATTTGTAACAGAAGATATAAATACATCACTAATGTATCTTCAATGTATTCACAGTCTATCATAGGAGTCCCTTTTGTGCTATAGAAACACCTACAGGTGAAATTGCTTTTGGAGTCTAATCAAAGGACCAGTTAGGCTTTACAAATGTTACCATTTGTGAACAGGTTCTATTTTGGAGCAAGATCATTTCTACTATCAAAAATACAGAAGTTTTTTTTTCTAACCGTAAATTGAAGGACAGCAAAGCTTATAACGAAAAGGAATATCCCAACCATTGAACAATCTTACTTCACACAACAGATTTAGATAATTCTCACGAAACTACAGCCAGTCTACAATGGTAGTTGCTTTCAACCGCTTGCACTTGAAACTTAATGTTTGTGAGCTCAAGAGATGTTTATTCTCTCTGAAAAGAACCGAGATGTGGTTCTGTACACGCTATAAAAATGTATTATTTTCTTCTTTACTCTGACATTGCACTTTGGAATAACGTTTAGGTATTAGGAACCTGGGATTTGGACGGTGAATGGGTATGTGCACTTGTGCAGAATATTGGACCTTGCAGAAAATTGAAGTACTTATTGAAATTGCAAATACCGTTGCTACATAAGTAAGGCATGCATATTGTTTGCAATATTGGAAGTGGATTTACAATTTGATTTGCTTCAGGTGTAAATTAGGTTGTAGGCTCAGATCATAGAAAATATCAACATAGCAAATTAGTACGGGAACAACTGATGCCACTTTTAGTACATTTTTCGACACAATTACGCGCATAATTAAGCGCTCCTTGTGAATAAAAAGATCTCCCACGCATTGAACATTCCGCATACCCTCAATCTAACACTGTTAATCGTCACTCAACACTAGCACTAAACTAAAACACTGTATTTATACCATCGATCGTGTTTGGTTCGTCGCCAGCGCGTACGTTTTTAATATGAGCAATTTGCTCAAGATCAGGCATCAAGCTCGATAGCGCCTTGGCACATCTCCTTGTTTCTATGATCTGAGGTTGTAGGTAAGGTTTCATATTGAAAACAAAAAACAGATTAATAATATGCACTATGCAGAAAATTCAATATTATAAGCTGTGCTGGATGGCTCGATGTCATAAAAACTTTGCCTACGTAATAATTCATCGATATATGCAAACAATATACAAATCTGAGAATAAGCAGTCATAATGTCTACTTAAAAAAAAGCGCTTTTCCAAAATCGATTGCAACATACTATACATGAGCTCAGCACACAAACTTGGTGAATTACAAATCGATTAACCACCAATTAAGCGGGCAGACGGTAGCTCTTCACAGCGCCGTGGTCGGATTGTGGTCGGAGTGAATGCGGTCCCTGTGGTTCAATTAAGAGTGCCTATATAGTAAAATCGATTCATTTGAATCGAATTCTAGAGCTGTCACGCAGTAATTTGTCTTCGAGTATCTTGTTAAGTTTGAGGATAACTTGTGTGTTGAGTCAATACGGGGAAATTCGTGGGCTTTGAATCGTTATGGGCTGTGTTCACAATGGCATTGTGCTAACGATACTTTGGCATTTACTGCTTCACTAATTTCAGTTGTAAAAATATACCATCTTTTGTAATATTTTTTTGTTTCTATGTTAGAAATTTTAAGGTTAGTTAAGTACCTACCTACTCTTATGTTTTCTGTTCAATCTGCGTTATGATGGTTATTTCGCTTTTTCTGTTTAATTTCCATTACAGTTTTGAGCTTCACTTAAATTATTATTTTAACCCAAAACTAAGTTTAAGGCTTTGTCCCCAATAGGCAAACTGTGAGCGGCTGACTGAGTTTGCGGCGTATCGGTTTAGTACGCCCTTCCATATATTTGAAATGGAGGGTCCACAGTTTGCTACTGCAATTTGTTAGCGCAAACTCAGTCGGCCGCTCACAGGTTGCCTATTGTGGACACAGCCTTATAGTAACAAATGTACTTATAGTCAAAAATATAGTCAAAATATAATTACATTTTAAAGATCATGTTGCATATTGTACTATCAATTTAACACTCTCTTTATATTGTGAAGTAATACAACCAAACTCAATTATCCCATGGGTATCAATCAAATTGATGTAAAATATAATTAAACTCGGCTAACAGCGAATCACGGACATAAACGGCTTTGGTAAGGAATTTTAAATTTTAAACTGGATTATCCGGATAACCGGATTACGTGCAGCAGTGACGGACAGTTTCATCATATATTGAGCTTGTTCTACAATGTTTGAGTTTCTTATTATGATTGTACAGGCTGGGATTTTATGTGTATCTATTACATAACTTATATTTTTTATGTGAGTAGGATTATAATTATTATTGATCAGTGGTTTAACATGTCAGCTCATGGTGAAATAAACAAGTTATAGGGTCGATAAAAAATTGACAAAATCAAGTTCATTTACCAGAATTTAACTATACGTGGCGTGAACTGATCCACATAATGTCAAGACCAAGCTCAAGAAACCAACTCCTAAAGTAGATTTTATTACATTTCTAAAAAAATTTAAAGCTTCTTTGAACTTCATCAAACTGCAAAAACAGAAGTAAAATCCGTTACATTCTAATATTTAATACCTACTCACATAAAAACCAAATGCAGACATAATTCCTAATGAATACGCTTCGAGACACAAAATAGAAAAAACTTCTTCAAAACATGACAAAACTAAAACAGCAGCTACGTACTATAATATTCTATTACAAGAACCGTCTAAAATTGAAGTGGAAGGAAAAAAAACGATAAAAAGCAATGAGCACCAAACGTGGTTTGATAAGTAAGGATGGGAGAGAGAATGTGCAATTCAGATCGTCCCACTGATTGTCGTTTCAGTTGCGGCTGCATATTTTTTCGTCATATCTTTTTTTTTTGTTTTTTATCTGGTGAGAGGTTTCTATGATGTGGCAGAATGTCTACTGCAGGCATTTGGAGAGTTGAATTGCGCAATAATCATCACTATTTTAGCTTATGTTAGGGTCACATTCGTGTGGCTGAATGTTACTAGTAGGTATCTTTAAGCTCTTCTTTAATTCCTCCAAAATTCTTACTGTTAGATCTCCACGAGAGAACTGATTATCAAATTATACGACTTTTAGGAATAAACTAGTATTGTGAGATAAAAACCTCTCCCAAGTTGTGTCACTAGCCAATTATTGAATATACATATTATAGTCTTCGCCTCATAACTTTATATCTGCAATCAGCTCTTTGAGACATTTCTTTAACAAAGAACGAAGTAACTAGACTACCTACTTTGTTGGGACCGGCAAAATATAGGAACACGTCAAAATGGGTGGGTACTAAATTCCTATTAGGATTTAACGGACCTTTTCAGTTGTTAGGAGCAAGGCTCGGCCTGACCACGTTTTATTTCAGGCTACTTACAACTTCTTACAAGTTTGGAAGCGTTTTCACTGAGTGCTGTGGGATGGGTTTGGGATTACTTGTAATTCTGACGGTTACAACGATGCGTAATAGTGGGTAGACTGATGAAATGTTGTCTGTACCCCTATCATGAGTTTTTTTGACGTATAGTTTCGTTAACGTAAGCATATTTTGAATTGAAAATACAACAGTTCTAGAACATTTTGATAAGATTTTACACAATTTGCACATTTTAAAAAATACAGATAATTTAATTAAGTGTTTAATTTATATAAATATTGTGTAGTAAACGTATATTTTCAATTCTAAATATGCTTACGTTAACGAAACTATACGTCAAAAAAACTCATGATAGGGGTACTGACGTATTATGTTTGATAATTTGTTTTATTACCTCGATATAAGTATCTAAACAATGAAAAAACGGCCTGAATGTTAAAATATAAAAAAACTTTAAAGAAGGGCAAATCCCCTTCGAAAATCCTTAAGTTTTTGATTTGGTTTGATTCTTCCGAAACTAGTTCTTTTTTCTCTTATGAGTTACTTAAAAGCCGTTACTGTGAAAAAAAATAGCATTTTATATTCATCGTCACCGTCATATTTGCCGAAAGACGTCCACTGCTGGACATTGGCCTCTACAAATTAATATCCCCTAAAATACAGGTCCTGCGTTGCCCACATTGAGCGGACTCCCACGACCTTCATTAGGGCTTCACTCCACCTTGATTTTAAATTACCTAATCTATATGAATCTGTAAAAAAGCCGTATCTGTACATTCAAGATATCCCAGAAAAAACAGTCGAGATAGGTTACTGGGATGTAGCCAAAAAATTTTTTTTGGATTTTTGTCTATTTGTCTGTTTGTGTGCGTATCCGGCAAAAAGTATACACTGGCTTTATAAATATCAAAATATCGTGTTTTGCGAATGTGATGTTTTACGAATGTGCTCTTTTGAGAATATGATATTTAGCGACGAAGCGAAGAAATGTTACAACATGGTGTTACTGGCAGCCCATTTGTCTGTTTGTGTGCGTATCCGGCAAAAAGTATACACTGGCTTTATAAATATCAAAATATCGTGTTTTGCGAATGTGATGTTTTACGAATGTGCTCTTTTGAGAATATGATATTTAGCGACGAAGCGAATAAATGTTACAACATGGTGTTACTGGCAGCCCATTTAAAATACAAACTTGCTAGGGTTGCGAACTTTTTGTATAATTGAACTTGCACAAAGTATCTAATATTTCACAAGTGAAGTAAAACGCCTAATATATTACGTTTTACAAAAAATCATGCTAATATTATTTTAAACAGTCTTCAAGTGAAAACTAAAACTTACTTAACTACTAATTTATCACAATTAGTAAGTCAACATTAATAGTATTATAGCCGTAGATTTTTCAACCACAGCAAAAGTTGAATGTACCTACTACGTGAGCTCGACAAATGGATGTGCGATTAATGCTAGCAGACCATGGCATGTTTGAAGAGAAACAAATAAAATGCTATCACGTGGCAACCCTAACTTAGTTTTGTCCCTTTACACGCACCACCATCACTCTCCCACAGCAAACTTTAATACAGTTTGTTACAACTATTTGATAAATTGTATACAAAAACATATTCTTTATTCCACTTGAATAGATTCTGTATATTGCAGAACTTTCTATTCAATTGTCCGAAGGTTCGATTGTGTCAGGATTGGACGCGATTGTGAATATTAATAGAAAGTTTTTTTATAAGTATTTCTCTTTTCTCGTACATACCTACGTACCTATGTATGTACTTTAATGGATTTAGTAATTACATTTTAAACATGTAGGTAAGTAAATCAGTTATTTATACTTAAAGTAGGTATTACAAAAATAACGTTTATAGTTTAAAATCGTGTAAAATAAGTCCCTTTACCTAGAAAGTACAAGTACTTTCTAAACAGAATTCAAATGATTATTATGCTTCTTGCATCAAATTATTAATTCATTGCATTCTTGATGTTCTTATTTTTTTGGGTTCCGTACCTCAAAAGGAAAAACGGAACCCATAAAGGATCACTTTGTTGTCCGCCGTCAGTCACCGAACCATAAGTGGAGCCATCTGCTCATAGATGGCGCCATTGGAAGTATGCAGTAGCGCCATCTATGATCATATTTCGGAACCCTTAGGGCGCGAGGCATACTCGCACTTGTCCGATTTTTTTTATTTAGAAAAACATATATTAAGGCCCGCTTACACGACAACTCACTAAACACAATTTGCGCTAAACATACCTATTAAGGACTTCATTCGATTTCTGTCACCTTCAAAAAAAAATTACATTAATGCAACGATGTTTTAAATATATTTACCGCTTGCATGTCAACTCACAAATAAAAATTTACTTGAAAAGGTTAAACGGAGGATGATCATAATGATGATAACAAATAATTTAAATACCGCAATGCTCCTATCTAAAATTACAAACAATACAAGTAGGTACACTTCATTTAACGTTAGCAATAAATTAAAACACGCTGTCATACTCAACGATAACAGTGACATAATGAACTGCCTAAAATGTAATGTTTTCGCAATTTGATTGAAATGGTGATGGGAATATCATTTCAATTCGTTTTACACATCCAATTTACGGTTAACAAAGGTATTTTTGTTTTTCTATTTAAATGGTTATGAATTAATCTGATTTCGATACAAACGTCGGAATAATAATAAAATTGTTTATATTAATTGTTACATGATATCTGTTCTGATTGCCTTGGTGGTCCAGTGGACGCAAGCGCGATTATTGACCATGATCATATATTCGAATCACTAGGAAAAGTGAATTATTACAACTGAACTAAAAACCTTCACATGTGTGCGGTGCGTTCGGCGTGACATTTGACTTAGGCGCGTAGTTCATTTATTATGCGGCATTTGCTGCGTTAAATGCATTGCAATTGACGCTAGTGTGCGTTAAGGTGGATCCGTCAAGGTTGGGCGCGAAATTAAAAATATCTTGAGATTTTTGCAAATTGCAGCGCTGTTTTACATTGTATGTTGATTCAAATTCGATTCGCAACAATATCGATGATACAGTTACTAAATAATAATCATAAAAATGATTAATACAGCCCTCGAAATTATATTTGACGAAAATACGATTATTTCGTGAGATTATTACGATTTTCCTCAAATATAATTTCGAGGGCTATATTGATGATTTTGATGATTATAATTTAGTAACTATATTATCATTATTGTCGCGAATCTAATTTGTATCAACATACAACGTAAAACAGTGCTGCAATTTACAAAAAACCCAAGATATTTTGAATTTCGCGCGCAATCTTGACGGATCCACCTTAATCGCAATGCGTTTCATACATTACAATTTGTTTTGCTCGGCGCTCGCACTGCACACGGGCTGCACTCGTAATGGTGAGCTAGGTAGGATCTTTACTGTTCGCAGACTGAATAGTCATGATAGTAATAATCGCCGGCAATTAATATTTATAGTAAGTCACTGGACAGTGGACTAGTAAAAGATTTAAAATTATTTTATGTCAATAAACTAAGAGATAATATTAATTTCTGCAATAAGTATAATAGACTCGTGATAGCATATTATTTTGAATTAGGACTTACAAACGGGCCCATCTCTCAAAATAGATACAATTTATTGTTACTAAAATGAACAATTTGAAACAAAGTTTACGAAGACAGAAAGAAATAAACGCCTTAGAATATTTATTTTGTAACTTTCGAGACAGGTCTCACCGCGAGCTAGACTATTTTTCTTTTCGCGTTCCCTTTGTCTCTTCAAAGATTCTTAGATACCTAACAAAAATAAAATGGTAAAGCTATTAAAGATTTTTATTTTATTCTACCTAGTAGTAGAATATCACTTCGTACTTCATTTGGTGTTCAGATAAATTACTAAAACTAAATGAAGAATAGAATATTTTTTGTCAATGTGGGTTTCAATTACGTTATTAACTATTTATTCAATAAATTAATTAGATAATTCCATTACTAGCATAAGCATAGCATAATCAGACAAATAGGTCTCTTCTTTGTGAGAAGAAGTGGGCCGTAGTCCACCACGCGGGTCCAATGCGGGTTGGTAGACGTCTCATTTTCTTGAATTTTTAGTGCTAGTACATGCCGATTTTCTGACGATGTTTTCTTTCCTTCACCATTTCTCGAACAGTGGTGATGATGAAACAAAGTGCACAAAGTGTGCGCCTGCCGGTGTTCGAACCCACGACCTACGACTTGTAAGTCGGGGCCGCTACCACTGAGCTACCATTGCTATTTAAACTCAATATTAATTAAAACAAAATCATTGAAAAAAAAAAAAAAAACAATTAAAAAAATCAATTTATTTTTAACTTGCTTTTGCGTTTGCATATATTATATGTGTTATTCTGATGTATATGCTAAGTTTCTACTGTTAAGTTTCTTCAAAATCCGTTCTACAGTTTTTGCGTGAAAGAGTAACAAAGATCCATCCAAGCTCACAAACTTTCGCGTTTATAATATTTGTGGGAAGTAGGATGTAGTTAGGTCAAAATCTCTTTACCAAGGTAAGATACATCGATACTAGCTGCTACAATCAAGCTTGCCATAGGTAATTACGCTTGACCAAGGCACATTGTATGGGTTTCGGATAATTGCACCGCACCACAATGGATTCAATTTACCATGACCGCTCCATCTACGCAAAATTACTGTGTCAAGTAGACAGTTTACAATTGATAGTAGGTATCGAGACGTCGTATGCTAATTATTAGGAATTTTATAGATTAGAGATGTGGAATTTGGAGATCTCGAAAACAAACACAACTTTTAATGAAATAAGTAGGTAGGTAATTGGTTTTAGTTAAACATAAGAATTAGAAGTTATAAAAAACTAAACTAGGTAGGTACCTACATATTTTATCACAACAAAAACTATCGAGGATAAACATGAATACAATTTTTATTTTAATATTTCTCCAAACCTCGCTCATTTCTCACTCAGCTCACTCCGCCACCCTAACCCAAAGCGTTTACGACGTTGCCCAAGCACATTCGACGAAATTGAAATATAAATTGGTTTTGGAAAATTTCAAACGCAGACTTAGCACTTGAATGAGTACTTTTATGATAATAAATTACCTGTCATTGTCATCTTCAAGATTTGTTGAGATGAGCAACGTTTATGTGTAAACTACGAGTGAAATAGAGGGCTGAGTTGGAACAAGGTTGAGAATTTGAGACGCTGTTCTGTTTCAATAAAATGACGGTAGATTTTGACTGGTCTCGTTTGGTTTTGAGACAAAACGTAAACAAGGGGACTCATAAATACCTCTTAACTTTAACCACTGATTAAATATACAACTATCCTTGTCATTTGTATAACATAATTGTCATACAAATGACAAGGATAGTTGTGATCCTGAGCTCCCATGTTCTATTTTCATGTCGGTTAAAGCGTATTTGGATTTTTCTGTCAGGAAATCTTCAGTGTCAGCCTGGAGTTTGACACTGCCCAGTAATAGGCACCCCCCTCACTCAAATCCTGTTACAAGACACATATATTCCATGACAAGGTTATAGTTTTTTTACCGTTCTTTGCCATAGGAATCTACGTTTTGGAACGGACAACTAGCTTCAACTAACGGACCAACTGACTGACAACTATTGCTTGACAATTCAAAAGTGCCTGTAAATGGTCTAATTGAAATAAATCTTTTGTTTTTGACTATATTTTGTAGAGATCGTTCCACATAAGAATTCCTTTCGACGCTATGTTGGCTGCCCTGAATCTCAATTTATTACAACGTTTTTAACGGTGTTGGAAGTTTTCTTTCAGCACCAATTCACTTTCATCACTTTTCAACGTCCTAAATATTATTATAAAACATAAATCTACAAAAAACACAAAACGATATGACCTAAATAGGAATGACAAGCAGGGGAGCCAACATAACTTCTAGGAGAATTCTTACATGAAACGGTCTCAACCTAATACCCAAGAAAAGTCAAACGTCAAAACCCTCAAACATCAATATAGGTACTGAAACCTTTAACCCGTAACCACCTATTCGAATCAGCAGTGCAGAATCAATCAGGGCAGTAGAGCGGTGTTAATTCCAGTAGCAGGCACTAAATGTACACAATCAAATAGTGATAGCAAACAACGATCCTGTTGGGAGAATGTTTCGGAATAAACGTGAACTAATACGACGTTCCTGTAACCCCTAGTGGGGCATAATGAGGTCATGTTGATTATGGACCTATATTTTATTAGTTAGAAACGATAATACTTACCTATTCTAAAAATGATTTGTGAATTTTAAATATGTCAAAGCCATGTTATGCTTATCTTATTGTTATCCATATCCTTCCTAGTAATATTATGGATGGATGGATGTATGGATGTATGTATGGATATTTGTTACTCTTTCACGCAAAAACTACTAAACGGATGTTGGCGAAACTTTACAGTAATAGGTATAGCTACATCAGAAGAACACAAATGCTACTTTTTATCCCAAAAACTCGGGCGTAGCTGCAGGCGGAAGCTAGTAAAATTATAAACTCGAAAGTTTGTGTGTGTGTGTGTTTGACCTTTACGCTGAAACGGCTGAACGGATTCGGTTGTTTGACTAGAAATTAGCCTGGGACTTGAAAAAGCAAATAGGCTGCTTTTCATAAATTTTCACGCAAATGAAGTCATGGGCAACATCTAGTGTATAATAAACAACTTATAGTAGAAAAAAAAAAGTATAAAAATGTTTAAAACTTCGCCCCCAATAAACACAATCATGAAACTAATACCGGCTAAAATCATAAACTAAGCTTGCTTTTCGCCGCGAAAATGTACAAATAAAAAGCAGTTTTGTTCAAAAAACCGCGAAATAATATTATTTACAATTTACTCACACATTTTTGCATCCATTTTTTTTACTAAAAAAAGTTATAATATCACGGAGTATGCACCGCGCGCGTAATCTAATTTCCATCGTGTCTTTTTTTGGGGTTCCGCACAGAAATTATTGAAGAAAAAATGTGTGATGTTGATCTGGGAAATGGAATAACTCACACCTGTCGTCCCACGTCAATTAGACCTTAGATACACATGGATGATAAAAAAAAACATATTATTACCCTTTTTTAGAAAACCAGAATATATTATTATAATTCAGCCTAAATGTTCCCAATGCTGGAACTTGGGACTCCTCTTTGTGAGAATATCCCAACACCAAAGTTAGAGGAACATAATTATTTTTTATCTACTTGGCCTAAATTCTACTAGAAATTCTACTTAAAAACTAATTGAAATAGTTGCAAGATTAATGTTGCCGTCCCTATTAAAACTGTTAGAGAAAATATTGTTCGTATTTTAGTTTGAATATAATTAATATAAATGATGAACGAATTAAATCTGTAATCTAAAGTATCTTTGAAAATTAAAACGAAACCTCAGACGCAAACTCAAATATTTGAAGTCCAATTCAAACAAGTATTTTAAATTAATCAGGTCTGTAAATAACAGACTTACAGCAATCATTATTTTAAATGTAATTTACTATGATCGAGATTTAATTAATTTATTAAGCTATTATCATGGTGTAAATGGATTTTACAGAGGTTTATTGCTCTAGAATTAACAGGACTTGAGCAATGTCAAAATTAACATATTAAAAGTGAAGATACGGAACCGGATTGGAATTATTGCAATAACAGTTAGCCTGCAAAAACTCTCGCGGCGCGGAATATTATGTGATTGATTCTGGTAATAAAAAAAAATCTAATATGATTTCATTATGTTTTCTAAATAATGATGAATTCACAAATCCAGATCAAACGTGTATCAAATAACATAAAATCAAAACACCTATTTGTTATAAAATCTCACTATTTATCCGACACGAAAATAACATTGAATCCTCACAAAATCGAAAAAGAATGCATTTTACAAAAAAACATACACGGAACCTTTAATTCCAGCATCGAACATTTTGCTTCTTTGCTTTGCTTTTTCACGCGACTGCAGCGCCGGTCGCGAAAAGGTTTTTTACAATGCCATTGCGCGCTTGTCTGTTGTTCTGTACGAAGATTGCATTCACTGCAACGTTTATAAAAGCTTACGCGAAAAAGCGCCTTTTACGGTCGACGTGCATTTGTTTTTTTATTGGTGTTGTCCCTGTAATTCTTTGAGATGGTTAATTGTAGTTGATGCGCTTATGGAGGATTATTTATGGGTGAATGTTTTCAATGCTTTTGTGTATTATTTTTTTAAATTGCTTTTCTATGGTAATTAATAAAGGTATGAAACTTTTCATAGGACTCCTGTTCACTATTCTTCTTCGTTCATCTACGAGTATGTAGGTATGTATGTACCTATGTAGCAGTGGAGAAGGTTGAGGGAAAGTCGGTAGGTACATTAAGATAGTGACAAAATTATAAATAATTCCATTTTACTTAAGTCATACCTACCTATTCGTCTATTCAAAATACATATGCAAATACAGTGCATAAACGATAGATATGACATACTTATGTAAAATGAAATTATTTATAATTTTGTGTAGGTAAGTATGTCTTTTTAAGAAAGTCAAGTTTTAAGATTCAATTACAAAAATGCTGGATAGGGCAATTTATTCTTATCGATTTTTTCGCAGAACGGTGTCTCATCAATTTTTAAATAGACGATCTAATCTTGTTTCAAGTAATAGGAGATGATATCCAATTTTCGTTCCATTTGATATTTTTAATAGGTATAAGTATACCGAATTTAATACAAATATTTTCGGTTCTGAATGACTCACGGAACAGTTTCTTAGATCGGGCACCCATCCAACTGTAAGGTAATAGAGACAGCTTTATCAGAAGATAGGGAGGGACTTGTCTCCCCTTATTTAATCACAATGGCACAGCTTTAAGAAACTTTGTTTCCCCTCTTTCGCCCTTGCAATATTCGTTAATTATTGCGACGGTTATGATCCATAACGCTGTTAATTAGTATTGAAGTATCCCTTTTTGTCATTAACTTTAGGGTGATGATACGATGAACAGAAAGGTCACTTAGGCTCGATAGTACGATAGATTAGAACGATACTCGAGCATAGATCTTGACTTGAGCATAGATTTGAAGCCATTTGATTGGTTAAAACTAGTTTCAATCCACGCTCAAGGAGAGATCTGTGCTTGAGTATCGTTCTGTAACACAAGCCTTACTCTACATCTCCCTTAGTCATGCATTCAATCTTTAATGACATCAATTCTAGGATATTTCCCATAACTTCCATCCCATAACTCAATGTAAGGAAACCACAATAGCAAATGCCTCCAGTCTGATCATTGAATTCTTCTTAAAATTTTGATTGGTAATCAACTAATCATAGTGATAAGTGAACAAGAGCTATCTACTGTCTTTTTAAGGGATCCAGCAATCCACCAATCATCTCCTACGAATCAGTAAAAGTAGTACTGTATTGAACCCCGACAGGCGCACACTTTGCGCAAATTATTTCACCACCACAACTCTAAAATCGTGACGAAACAGGCAAATCCTAGAACCAAAAACTCGACGACTAGTGATGTCCACCAACTCGCATTGGGCCCGCGTTTTGACTCTCACTCCTTCTCGCAAAGAGCAGGACTGTGTCCCAGCAGTGGGAACATGTTGATTATGTATGCTTATGTAGGGTGTCCAATTCCCAGTAGCCCACATTCCTGACAAGTATAGAAGTTTCCCCTTGTTTATTCATGTACGATTGCCGTGAATCACTGAGCGTTGGTATAATTAAAATTTATTCGGCGCGCATAACTGCCAACCGTTGTTATTTACGTCTTCTCATTTCCGATTTGCTTTGGAGTTTTCTGTTGCGTGGTCGTTAATGTGTGTTTATGTTATATTTGTTCGTTTTGTACGGATTATTGTTATGAGAAAAAACAAATTTTACATTGGTATAGCAATATTATCGGCGCAGCGTGGGTAGATTCTCCATAAGGCGGAAATGACCTGATAAAGGTTACGGGAATCCACTGGATGCGAGAACCAAAGGACCGATCCAAGGTCGTTTTGGCGATGCAAAGGGGACCCCAATGTCCGGTATTGGACATCTTTCAGCTGATAATTATGATGATGAACAATAATGTCGCATCAGCATTATGCAGAAAATTACAGACTTATGAGATATTTGCTATTTTCGCAGGTTAATAATGCAAACCTATTTTTTTTTTAATTTAATGGTCACTTCCTAACAGATAAGCCGACACGTTGTTTGACAATCCATCATCATCATCTTCTTGCTCCTATCCCATTTTTTACAGTAGCTAGATACGTTTTTTTCTTTCCTTTAGGTACATCGATAACAATCGACAGTGTTATTACAAATTACAAAATACTGCTCAATCTTCCAGCTAAAACCATATCCAGCAACCACAGACACTTGTGGTAATAGTATTCAAATCTCAAGTACCTAGTCAACGCAGTCGACCAAAGCTTAGGTAATCAACACGTTAACCCTGACATGCTTACGTCTGGAATTATACTGACCACAACCGCTTAGATCGTCAACTGCAGAACAAGCTTTTATGGATTGGTACTAGTAGTGTTAAAAGCAATATTGTCAATTTGAATTATTACATTGACATTAACAAAACATCACGCCTATACTGCTGTACTTGCGATAATAGCAATAAGTCCATTTTTATCGATATTGAATTATTATACTTATTTAGAATGTAAAGAAGATCTACATTTCTGTATAACAAAAATGCGACTTACTGCCATTATCATAAGCACGGCAGTATATTCCACGAAGAGTTAAACAGAGGAGTACTATACACCTCTGTTACACCCACATTTCGCCAGTTATGTTTAAGTCCAATGTAACAGGGGGTAAGCCTCAAAGGCGTTGCCAGGAACAAGCAGGGAGAGGGGGCACCTGCCCCCCCTTAGCAAGTCCTTGCTGCTCGGTCGGAGTGGTCCCAAACCGAAGAGTGAATAATTTTGGAAAGAAAAAAGCATTCATAAATTGATGTTTTCGCGTTAAGTTGAATAAGTATCGTTTAAACTACGAGTCATTCTCTCTCAAGAGCATCATATCATACACCTTTCCCCTATGTATATTATTGTTTTCCTTGCCTGCCCCTGAACAAAATCCTAGCTAGGCCCTTTGTAAGTATATTGCCATTAATCGGGCAACATTTCAGAATCCAGGCTGCTACTTCAAGAAATACACAGCTATAATACGACTCAACAATTCCGCAAAACAAAAACAAAGCAAAAATATACGTAACTTGCAATATCGGCGCACATAAGCAACCATGTTATTGCCTTTTCGATAACTCTCGATAGCGCTACGTAATACGATTTCATTAATGAATTTAACACCTACAGATCCGTTCATAGTAATGACTCAACGATTTCTCCCCTCCAAACAAAGGGCGATGGAGAAAAAAGGGAAAAAAGAAACGAATTGAAAACAATTACGAAGAAGCAAGTTTCGTGATAACGACGCGAGCGACTTTTGTCAAGGGAGGGACGTTTTTAAACATTTTCTTGCCAACAATTGCGGGGTGTTCGTGTTCGGACACGATTCTAAAGAGATGTAATCAGTTTTTGGAGAGGAGTAAATAAAATTGTGCGAAGAAAAATATGGTGGGTATCTTTGTTTATGTTTGGAGGAAAATTCCAAGAGTCGTTGTCTACGAATTTTGTTGCTGCTTGAAGGCATTGTCAAAAACCTATGTTATATTTTGTAGGATCTTGGCTTTTTTCATGAAGGTTCCTATTATGACGCGGCTATCCTTTACTACTGTTTTGAAAAGAGATAGGGCACAGTGGGATAGGTTTGTAATCTAATCGAATCGAGAGTCCACGATTTGTTTATCATAAATCGTTTCGTTTAGTTGATCAAAATAATTCCAACTGCCATTAATGATTTCGATCATTTCGGCTCCAAAATATGATTATTTTCTTCATAATTTCCGATGTCTTTTTACTTAATATTTTCCAGCCAATGGTTATCTGGAAAAAAAATGCTTTTAGAAATAATATTGTTATTTATAATGTATATATACACATATATTCCTTGGTTATTTGACAAATATCTCTTCGCAGATACCGTAATCCTTATCTCAATGTCATCGCTTCCTCCAATTGTGGTCACTTCTCTGTGACTGGTGACATTTTGCTGTCAAGGGCGCTAATGTAGAGAACGTTACACGCAGAAATGTGTCACGATGTCACATGTTGTGATCAAGGACTTATCTGTGGCATATTAGATGTAGATCCTTAAGTCTTTGGTGATAATATAACGTCAGGGCTGTTGCTTTGTAGTAGGGTTAGGGTCACCCTGCAGGGTTAGACAGAGTTATAAGTACACCCACCTTTCCTCAGATGTTTATGTTTAATAATAATAGGGAAAAAAGGCACATATCCAGACTCCAAGCTACTATTGAGATTAATTCCCTAATGCAAAAACCTATGGCGGTGTTTTAAGTGATCATTAAGTTATTACCAATCTTATTACTTTATTCGAGCAATTCTTGTACCTATAGCTAGCTAGCTTTTGCTTGCGGCTTTGCTCGCCTACAAAAGGTACCCTATGTCCTTTTCTGTACCTTGACAACGTATGCAAAATTTCATGATCGGTTTCTTGGTTTAGGCGTCAAAAGGTAACAAACGAACTTAAGGCAGAGGTCGCGGCTTCAAATCCCGCTCGGGTCATTTGATTTTTGAGAATCACTTGAATATTTAATAACTTAAACGAACTTACTTTCGCATTTATATTAGTTAGGATTAGTTTGACGGAAATAGTTCTTAATGATTTGAATGAAGTTTTGTATTTAGATAAAGGTTTACTTTCCAAGATTATCTCAATAATAGATGTTATACCTGAGATAATCCGTTTACAGATAAAAACTATTTTTGAACTTGTACCGAATACTGACTCTCCATTAAGTCCCTTGTTTAACTTGTCACCCAGTACCTATATTCAAACTATTGATATAAGACAATTTTTATACAATTTTTGACAATTATATTTAAAATTAAATCCTTATTTCAGATTTGTTGGGCCCAACTAAATCACAAGACCAAACACTTAACAGGCAATACAAAAATATTCTATCAAAACCTATCCGTACCTTTACTCTCTGTAATCTGTAATGTGTTTTCAAACTTTGCTTCTAATATTATTAACACCTCTAGAAGCTTTCAGCTGTATTAATTGATGTCGACCGATAAACGCTTTTAAGCTTATGCATAATTTGGTTTGCTACGACGCTATGGATGGACAAGCATCTGAATGTTCGCTGCGTCATATAAAATGTACGCGTAAGAGGAATTTGGGCTTTATTTAGAGTAACCTGTCGTGTGGTATTATTGGTTCTATAATTTACAGTAGACCGGTGAAATTGAATTGATATTGGAAAAAACTAACCCATGGTAAAGTATGAAGCTTTTATAACATGGATTGGTTCTCTTCTGCTCTCGTCTCAGCACAAAATATCAATATAATAATAGCATAAGCATAGTATTATTAGTATTAATAGTATATATAATAGCATAACATAAGCATAATAATATCAATACGATGATAACTTATGACGTCACAGTAAAAACAGTAATCAGTCAGCAAGGATGCAGTGGTTGTCAATGGTAAAGATCCTGACTTACGTGTCGCAGGTTGCAGCTTCAAAACCCGGCAGGACACTTTACTTCCTTGAATTTATTTCATTACCACTGCTCTAAAAACTTCAATGAAAAAATTGGGTGGTAACCACGGTGGTAAGTAAAGTTGCCAGAGCGTTGAAAAAGCGTTGAAAATACGTTGTGTTGACAGCATGGGACCTGTTTGTCCCCTAAGCTGTCAGCACAGCGAATCCTCATTTTACAATGTGCATGTGTTGCATAGTGTTGCAATCGTGTCATATGCTCCGGTACCACTTACCATTAGGCAGGTCGTAGTATCTATTCGTAGTACCTACCTATTCGGTCGTACCACCACCGTTGTATAATAAAAACTGGGCAAGTGCGAGTCGTACTCGCGCACCGAGGGCTCCGTATCATTTTTGGACGTATAAACTGAAAAAAACCGGACCGCATAACTAAATTTGTTTTTTTTTTTTTTTCGAAAAAGAAACGTTGCCCCACACTAGGATTTCTCCTGTATCGTGGGTGCGTTTACAAACACAAATTTCACATACACAAACAGCCAGACCTATGTGCAATGCGGGAATCGAACCCGCGACACGTTGCGCAGCAGCCAATCTCTCAGCCACTGCGACAACCGTGCGGTCAAACCGTGTTTGTGAAGGAATTTTGATGATTTTGAAAAAACTGTACTAGTTAGGAACATCGTTTTATTTTTGGTGCTATATTTGGGTCAATTCCTATCAGCTCTAATTATTTCAGATTTAACGCCCCGCAAACTTCGGAGATAAGGGGGGGAATGGTATTTTTTCAGACATTTTTCATCATATTTATGTCGAAAACTGTAAGACATAAAACAAAATGAAAATATATTTTGAAATGTTCAGATCAAGTTCTTTCATATGATATGCCACTTGACCTAGTAAAGTGGGGTACTTTAAAATTTCGGACCCCCACTCCGGCCCATTTTGCAATGAAAATAAAATTACTTTTTTCATTTGCAATAAAGTTGGGCAAGCATTCATTATAATTGTTCCAAATTTCAAGTCTATAGCATTAGTAGTTGCTGAAATAAGCAGGTGTGACAGACAGACAGACAGACGAAGTCGCACCATAAGGGTTCCTTTTTTACCATTTTGGTACGGAACCCTAAAAAGGGGCTCGAACCCACAATATACGTCTTGTAAATCACGGTCACTATAATTGGACCACCACTGATCTATGTTTGGTATTATAATCTTTGGTGGTAGGGTTACAAAAACTTTGTCCTGTCTAGATACCATACAGAAGAACTTAAACATTCTTATGTGTTAAATTCTTCTTAACTCGTAACAAAAAAAAAGCAAATTCTTGTTCCAACGACTTTTCCTAATAAGTAGGATTTGATAATTCATTACGTCTTTGCGCGCGTAACAGAAAAAGTGGTTTTATTTTTAATGACATTATTATGACGTAGGTAACAATTTTTCTTTTTATTATTTTCAGTAACTTGGTAAGGTTAAAAATCTTAATATTTGACTGGATTTTATAAGCCTTGATTAAAATGAATAATAAATCAATTAAGCACCTTTATAAGAAGTTGAACATAAATAAACCCAACTAAACAAACTTTTCCTAATAAATTAAAACGAAATGAAAAAAGTAACTAAAATATTGTAGTTACTTTTTTCATTTCTAAAACAAACTGTTTAAATTGAAAAAAGTTGTGCAGTAAAACAGTTTTGAACTTTCAATTGATTTTGTTGTAAAGCTAGATTTTTAATAAAAACTGATTTAACCTGTTATAAAGTTAAGAACTTCGCTTGCGTAGGAGTTTATTTGTCTTCTGTAAAGCCTTGGACATACGGAGCGAATAATCGCAACTGTATTCTCGCGCGTAGGTATTGAAGCTTGCCTAAACCTCGCTCGCTCAGTTGCTGCGAGAAACCTGTCACACTCATACAAACTGAGTTCGAGACTGTTACAGCCTCGCTCGGTGAGTGGCTGCCAGTAATCTGCCACTCTCACACAATGTGAGTTCAACCGCGGCTCGAGACTGTTACAGCCTCGCTCGGTGAGTGGCTGCCAATAATCTGCCACACTCACACAAAGTGAGTTCAACCGCGGTTGGAGGCTGCTAGAGCCTCGCTCGGTGAGTGGCTGCCAGTAATCTGCCAAACTCATACAAAGTGAGTTCAACCGAGGTTCGAGGCTGCTAGAGCCTCGCTCGGTGAGTAGCTGCCAGTAATCTGCCACACTCATACAAAGTGAGTTCAACCGAGGTTCGAGGCTGCTAGAGCCTCGCTCGGTGAGTGGCTGCCAGTAATCTGCCACACTCATACAAAGTGAGTTCAACCGAGGTTCGAGACTGTTACAGCTTCGCTCGGTAAGTGGCTGCCAGTAATTTGCCACACTCATACAAAGTGAGTTCAACCGAGGTTCGAGGCTGCTAGAGCCTCGCTCGGTGAGTGGCTGCCAGTAATCTGCCACACTCATACAAAGTGAGTTCAACCGAGGTTCGAGGCTGCTAGAGCCTCGCTCGGTGAGTGGCTGCCAGTAATCTGCCACACTCACACAAAGTGAGTTCAACCGAGGTTCGAGACTGTTACAGCCTCGCTCGGTGAGTGGCTGCCAGTAATCTGCCACACTCACACAAAGTGAGTTCAACCGAGGTTCGAGACTGTTACAGCCTCGCTCGGTGAGTGGCTGCCAGTAATCTGCCACACTCACACAAAGTGAGTTCAACCGAGGTTCGAGACTGTTACAGCCTCGCTCGGTGAGTGCATGCCAGTAATCTGCCACACTCACACAAAGTGAGTTCAACCGAGGTTCGAGACTGTTACAGCCTCGCTCGGTGAGTGGCTGCCAATAATCTGCCACACTCACAAAAAGTGAGTTCAACCGAGGTTCGAGACTGTTACAGCCTCACTCGGTGAGTGGCTGCCAGTAATCTGCCACACTCACACAAAGTGAGTTCAACCGAGGTTCGAGACTGTTAAAGCCTCGCTCGGTGAGTGGCTGCCAGTAATCTGCCACACTCACACAAAGTGAGTTCAACCGCGGTTCGAGCTTGCTTGAACCTTGCCCGGTCAGTCGCTACGAGTAATCTGCCACACTCACGTAAAGTGATTTCAACCAAGTTCACATTCAAGAGTTGAATTACTGCTGAAGCTTATAGATATAAAAACATGGCTTGAAGAGTGAATTCTTATACAAGTTGAAAACCATTACCTTCCCGTTAGACTCCGCCGCAGTCGGGAAAAAATGAAACAAAAGATTTTAAACCCAAAATTAACCTTAAAACAACGCGTTAAAATGAGATAAACGACTTTTAGCCAACATAACATGGCGATAACGATCCAAGGGTAGGGTGGCCAGCATTGTTCTGTGTCCTTAAATCTTTTACCTTTACTTACAGTGATATATTGCAGGTTAAAAGTGTTTTAGTAAGGTACATTTGAACAATTATTTATTACCTCAATGGAGGGAAGGGAAACATGAGATTTTGGTGCAGGTGGATTTGAAAAACCTGATTACTGTATCCGTTTTATTGCAATTATTGCTACTCACCCTATAAAATGTCGCCTGTAGGTTAGTTTCCTTCATTTATTTTTTTCATGGTATACTTACCCACTTGCCTAGATGAGTGTGGGGAACGTGGAGGTATGAAGTAAAATGCCGATATTGCATAAAATTAACCCAAAATATAATAGAACTCATAAGAGGCGCAATAAGAAGATTCCAATTTCAACTGATTCAAGCATGACACTGTAGTGTCAGTGAATCAGTTGAGGTCGTTCTAACCAACTGGGTTACAATCCAGTTGGTTAGAGTGATGCCACTGAGCCAAAAAGTGTTAATTAAATTGATGTTTAAAAAATACCACATTTAGTGCATAATCGTACATGTACTCAGTCCCTTACAATAAACGCAAAGCCCCGGAGGGATACTAGTGAAAATAATGAACACAGAAATACTGCAAACAATTAGCACTAATTGCTCTATCAGTGACCAGCTTGGGAAACACAACAAACACAGTTACACCTACATGGACACATAAAAAACAAACAATCAAGGTATCAAATTAGCCTGTAATCCCTGAAGAATTTGTCTGAGAAGTTCTACAGGACCCAGTTGTGTCAAAACGTTCCATCCAGCCCACAAGAGAGAGCGTAACTGATTTTCGAATTAAGCGTACGTGCGACGAACGGTAGTAGGTATTTGTCAGTAAAAAAAATTGTGGGTTGGAACGTTTTGGCACAACTGCGTCCAATAGTACCTACAGACATATTTGTTAGTAGTACCAATGACGTTGGGGCGTTTATTTATATGGAGTAAGGTATAAGGATGAAGATAGCGTAGCATGACCAATTCCATCTCAATTCCACCAAGAATAGACAATGTTCTTTCTATCTGACTCGTTATCTCTTCAGCCCAAGCACGCGGCGACCCGTGCTTGGCGATACTTTTGTCAACTGAAGAATAGAAAAATGTTTTCTCTTCATTTTTAACATCACCGTGCTTAAATCGATATAAATCTTTCTACAATCTGTCATTTTGTCTATTCTTCCTTCGACAAAACTCGTTTCTATAGTGCTCAGCTACGCGTGCGGGAAGGGTCGTTCTGACATTACTTGGGAGTGTCTATGTCCCGATATGAACGTTTTTTGGCTGCATCATATCAGCCGAAAGACGTCTGCTGCTGGACCAAAGGTCTAAGGTTTAATAAAGCTGGTGCCTATCCTCAAGTGTCGGTGAGCAAAATAAATAGCTAGAAGAGACTATAGTAGATAGGTTGGGCAAGATAGAAGAAACATAAGAAGTTCATAGGAGACATGCCAGAATAGGTAGAACTACGCAACCTATTCTGGCCTTTCTTCTAATAATATAGGCAAATAATATAATAATAGCAAAAAATAATATCAGCCCTGCTTATCAACTGTCCCACTGCGGGGACGGACCTCCTCTCAGAATGA